>OV702294.1:337823402-340323402 GCA_916181665.1 Avena sativa
CCCTGGCTTTCTCACACATACGGATGGCGCTCACCACAAGAGACTCCATATTTCATTATCTCCCTCTCTCTTCCCTTTATCTAGATTCATGCTTATATATTTGTAAGGGCCAGCCACCCAAGCATGCATGCTTATATATTTGTAATTGCAGCCTCTTGCGGGGTACCCAAATTCACAATTCTACTCATTGATAGTAGTAGGACTCCTAATTACCACTCCGTCTTTTTGTGAAAGTTATGTTGGTACCAAAACCTAGCCTAGAAAATAGGTGAGAAAATCTTGGGAACGTTTGAGCTAGCCTCTTAACTGTACCTTAATTCTCTCCCTTTGTTTATTTTTATTTTTTTCCTACGCTTGTTGTAGATCATGCATAGGTCGTTTTTAGGGAATCTTGGTGCCTTGGTCAAAGGAAGAACACCAAAAACAATGTCCCCTTATTTATTCATTGTAACGGAGGTAGTAGGAACACTAGTAGTGTAGGGTTCAAAGCATAGAGAACAAAAAATTCCTATGATGGAAAAAATAAGTACCAAGATATATCTACTAGATACAAGAAACAGGTGGATATACATCCATAGAGAACGTATGCTTGTAGAGTGAAAATGTTTAACAAGGTTGTACTCGTGGATGATGTAGACGAACGCTTGCCAATCTCAAGATCGAGAAGAAGTCCAGCGCCACAAATCAACATCGCATCTGTGCTCGCACACACATTCAATCCGCCGAACAACCTCCGCCTCCTCGCTCTAGCGATGCAGTGGAAGCAACAATCCTTTCCAAACGAAAAGCCACCAGGAACATGTATCTCGCTAATCCGAGACCATGGGGATAAACTAGAGGGGGAGAGAGATCCTTCACGAGGAGGTGTGAGTATGAGAGAGGGGGAGGGGGGCATTTTATAGGACAAGGGGAGCACCCCAAGGCGTGGCCGGTGCATGGGGGCTTCCCCCACCCCTTCTTCCATTCATGTGGGTGGAGCACCCACTCACAAAATGACCCTTCATTTCTTCACTCAAAATCCCACTGGAAAATCCCATTAAATTTACACCAAATTTAATGTAATCTCTCTTTAATTAAAACTCCTTTTATTTATTTATTCAGAATTTTTTAAATTACATTAATTCAAAAACATTCACATAAAACCCCTTAATAGTATTCTATTTCACATCCAGAAACAATTTCAGCAATTTCACCCAAAACAATTCCGGTGTTTAGTGAAATAATTCCTACGCTTTGCAATTCTTTTCATCTAGAACATATTTGTTTCAAATGGTGTCGGTGTCTCTTAAGTGTATCACCCTATCGTTCGCGTGATCCCATTAATGCGGACATGATCGAGACCCCTCTCGGATCAATAATCAGAAGCATGACCTGGAGATCCATACTGACTACAACACATTCAACGATCACTTCTTGTGATCGTGAGAACCTTATATGCTAGTAACTTAATCCCTTTGTCTTGCGATATATTACATGTCCGAGATTCAATCATCGATATTTCCATATCTAGTTTGATCTCGTTAGCTACTTGTACTCTTTTCTCGTTCCCGTGATATAACATTCTAGTGATCACATCACTTGCTTGCAAGCTAACTAATGTGATATCACCGAGAGGGCCTAGAGTATATCTATTTGTCATCGGGATGGACAAATTCCACTCTTGATCCATGAGCCTCGACATAACACCTTCGTAGCACTGAACCCACCTTTATAGTCACCCTGTTACGGTGGGACATTTGATGTTATCAAGATACTCTTCTAGTGTTAGTGATTGACATGATCTCATGGTCTAAGGATTAGGATTACTTCATATAACGTTATAGCAATATAAACACAATGACATTGATCGTAATGCTATAGTTCAGATGAATATTCATCACACCATTACAATAATCCTGTGACCTCATTATTAACAATATCCAATGTCCATGATCAGGAAACCTTGATCATCTTGTTAATCAACGTGCTAGTTTATAAGAAAGGCATAACTAGGAACTTTTTAGTTGTTTATTAAACACACATGTATTAACATTTCCGTATTAACACAATTATAGCATGCAAAATAAACTTCTATCATATACTTGGAATATACATAATAACAACTTTATTATTGCCTCTAAGGGCATATTCCACTTGCACTATAGACAATAATATAGTTACATTTTTATAAATCTAACAGCCATGGAGTTCTAGTGTTGATCATGTTTTGCCCTAGGGAGAGTTTTAGTCAATGGATCTGCCACATTGAGATCCGTTTGTACTGTACAAATCTTTATATCTCCATCCTTGACATGTTCACGGCTGGAGTGAAACCGTCACTTAATATTCTTGGAATTGTTGTGAGACCTTGGTTCCATGGCATTGGATATGGCTCCATTGTTGTCGTAATAGATCACCATTCGATCCAACGCGCTAGGAACCACACCTAGTTTGGTTATGAACTCCTTCATCCAAACTGTTTCTTGAGCTGCTTCCGAAGCAACATCATATTTGGCCTTCGTTGTTGATCCCGCCACCACGGGTTGTTTAGAACTCCTCCAACTAACCTCTCCTCCGTTCATGAGAAATACGATACGTATCCGGATTGAGACTTAGAGTCATCCGGATCGCTATTGAAGCTAGCGTCGACATAACATTTAGTACACGAGAAACATTTCCTTAGTTCTTCTTAAGTACTTAAGTATATTCTTGACCTCTATCTAGTGTTCCGAACCTGGATCAGGTTGGTATCTACTAGTCAAACTAATAGCATGTTCCACATCCAGTCTTGTAGATAGCATGGCATAATTATAGAGTCAATGGCTGAAGCATAGGGGATCCTGTCCATTATCTCTCTTTCTTCCGCCGTAGCCGGACTTTGAGTCTTACTCAATGTCTTGCCTTGAAACATAGGTAAGAAACCCTTCTTACTTTCGTCCATTTTAAACTTCTTTAAAATCTTATCAAGGTATGTACTTTGTGATAGCCCTACTAGGCGTCTTGATCTATCTCTATAGATCTTTATGCCTAACATGTATGATGCTTCACCTAGGTTCTTCATTGAAAATTTGTTGTTTAGATAACGTTTAACACAGTTTAAAAGATCTATATCATTTCCGATCAATAAAATGTCATCCACATATAATATCAGAAATGCCACATTGCTCCCACTAACTTTCTTGTAAATGCAAGCCTCTCCATAAGTTTGGAAAAATCCAAACTCTTTGATCACCTCATCAAAGCGGAGATTCCAACTTCAGGATGCTTTCTTCAATCCATAGATGGTTCACTGAAGATTGCATACCTTGTCAACATCCTTAGGATCGATAAAACCCTTTGATTGTATCATATACAACTCTTCTTAAATCTTGCCATTTGACATATCTCATAGTCGAAATATGCAACAATTGCTAACATAATCCTAACTGACTTTAGCATCGCTACAGGAGAGAATGTCTCATTGTAGTCAACTCCTTGAATTTGTCGAAACCCCTTTGCAACAAGTCAAGCTTTATAGACGGTTATTTTACCATCAGCATTAGTTTTTCTTTTGAAAATCCATTTGTTCTCCACGGCCTTTTCGATCGTGAGGTAAGTCCACCAAGGTCCAAACCTAGTTTTTGTACATGGATTCCATCTCGGATTCCAAGGCTTCTAGCCATTTGATGGAATCCGAGCTCATATCGCTTCTTCATATGTCGCCGGATCATCTATTTCATTAACCATGAAATTCATAACAGGATTTCCATACAGTTTAGGAGCTGCACGCGTCCTTCTTGACCTGGGAGGTTTGGTAGTATTATCTTTCGGAGTTTCATGATCATTATCATTAGTTCCCTCTTCATTTGGTGAAGTCAACTCCGGAACAACTTCTGGTGTTGCGCTCCTCGCCATACTATGAAGAGAACGTTCAATATCCTCTTCGAGTTCTACGTTCTGACTACACACACCTTTCGCAAGAAACCATTTCTCTAGAAAGGATCCATTCTTGGAAATGAAAACCTTGCCCTCATATCTGTGATAGAAGGAATACCCAATAATTTCCTTAGGGCATCCTATGCAGACGCATTTTTCCGCTATGGGTTCGAGTTTATCATGTAGAAGTTTCTTCACATAAACATCACATCCCCAAACTTTATGAAATGACATCTTAGGTTTTTTTGCAAACCACAATTCATATGGTGTCTTTTCAAGGGATTTAGATGGTGCCCGATTTAAAGTGAATGTGGCGGGTTTCTAGTGCATAACCCCAAATTGACAGTGGCAAGTCAGTCATAGACATCATAGAGCGAACCATATCTAATAAAGTACGATTACAACGTTCCGACACACAATTACACCATGGTGTTCTGGTAGGTGTGAGTTGTGAAACTATTCCACACTCTTTCATATGTGTCCAAAACTCGTAACTTAGATACTCACCTAAACGGTTAGACCGTAAAAATTTGATCTTTCTATTATAATGATTTTCCACTTCATTCTGAAATTCCTTGAACTTTTCAAAGCTTTCAGACTTATGTTTCATCAAGTAGATATACCCGTATCTACTTAAATGATCCGTGAAAGTAACAAAATAACGATATCCACCTCGTGGTGACACACTCATTGGACCACATACATCAGAATGTATGATTTCTAGTAAATCTTTTGCCTGTTCCATTGAACCGTAAAACGGCGTTCTAGTCATCTTGCCCATAAGGCATGGCTCACATGTATCAAATGATTCGAAATCAAGTGATTCCAAAAGTCCATCTGAATGGAGTTTCTTTATGCGTATAACGCCAATATGACCTAGAAGACAGTGCCACATATATGCAGATATATCATCATTAAGTCTAATCCTTTTAGCATCAACATTATGAATATGTGTAACACTATTATCGAGATCCAACAAAAATAAACCATTCCTCACAGCTGCATGAACATAAAATATATCATTCATATAGATCGAAAAACCATTATTTTCAGATTTAAATGAATAACCACTTCGCATCAAACACGATCTGGATACAATGTTCATGCTCAGTGCAGGCACCAAATAAAAATTATTTAGGTTTATAACCAATCCCGACGGTGAGTGGAGAGGCAGCGTTCTGATGGTGATCACATGAACACTTGATCCATTGCCGACATGCATATTGACCTCAACCCTTGCTAGAGGTCGCTTGTTCCGCAGCCGCTAATTCGAGTTATAAATATTAGCAACCGATCATTTATCAAATACCTAGGTGCTAATGCGAGTACTAGTCAGGTACACATGTATATAATATATACCTTTGTTTTCCTTGCCTTCTTTCTGCCAAATACTTGGGGAACTTGCGCTTCCAATGGCCAGACCCCTTACAATAATATCACTCGGTATCAGACTTACGGAAAGCTCGGGATTTATTTTCAGGCACATGAACAGATTTGCCGCCCTTATTTCCCTTCTATTTACCCTTCTTGTCTTTCTTGAAACCGGTGGTCTTATTGATCATCAACACTTGATGTTCTTTCTTGATCGCCAGCTCTGTAGTCTTAAGCATTGATAGAATCTCGGGGAGAGACTTCTTCATGCCCTACATGTTATAGTTCATCACGAAGCTCTTGTAGCTAGGTGGCAGAGATTGGAGAACACGATGTATGCCTAGGTAAATGGGAAACGATATTACCAAGGACAAAAGCTTATCGGTCTCTTCCATCATGCATCTAAAGAACTTTTCAGAAGCATTATAACTCTCCACATCAGCATGGGTGTCGAAAATAATTTTCAACTCACCCATTGTATCAAAGGCATTGTCGCTTTAGAAAATCTTTCGATGTTCCGGCTCTAGCCCATACAGTATGCCGTAATGAACTAAGTTGTGGTCCTCCTGACGAGTCTGATAGGCATTCTTTTCCTCGTTAGGGGCATCATCAAGTGGTGGGGGGCCTAGCGGCGCTTCATGCACATATTGCTTTTGTGCAGCAAGAGGAGGATCCTCAAATTCATGGCCCAGTCGGTAAAGTTGCTACCGCTCATTGCATGTTTCTCTTTATCCATGAACACATTGAAATTAAAAGGAGGTGGTGCCATCTACAACAGAATTTGTAAAGTTTAGACTACGTTTATGATAGATCGAGTTCAACTAATCCAAATTATGAATAAACTCCCACTCAAAAACGACATCCCTTGTGTCGTTTTGGTGATTACGTGAACCAAATCCACTACACCAAGTCCAATCATCACGTGAGTCAGTGTATCTTCAAAGGCGAGCATCTATATGGGCATCATATCAAATATCTGTACATGTTCCGAGGCCTAACCTTTCGGTCTATGTTCTGAGGCCATGTCTGTACATGCTAGGATTGCCAAGTAAGAACCTTAGTATTTAGCGTGTGTAAAACTGTCTTACACCCGAAATATGATCGTGGATTCAAGAACACCCGATCATCACGTGATGTCTTGAAGCGGCGAAACATAATCGGTGCATACTTAAGGGAGAAGACATTTTTATCCTGATATCTATATGAGGGATCATCTTATTATGCTAATAAAGCTACAAACAAGCAATATAATATGCAACAACATCATATGTGAAAAGTGAAATGATATGGTTCTGGTACTTGATCACTATCATGCGCATCGTGGTATGATCTTTATCATTCCTTTGTGTGTATGACAAGGTCTATGGAACTTACATGTTAGGTGTGTTGTAAGAGTATCAAGTATACATCTACTTACAACATTACCATATCATGACACTAGACCAGCAACAATCTAAACCAGACGCCTCTAATTTATCCATTGCAAGTTTTACATGGATTAGGGCTTACGAAGCTAGAACCGTTCTTACCTACGAACATGGAACCACAACGAGGATAACAAAATTATTAACAACTCGTTTTAAATTAGATATTGACTATAGTAGGAGAGACATACAGCCGCTAGTGACTTATGCAAGACTAGTTGCATGTCAAGCGTGGAATAGGTCTCATGTGCGAGGACATGTAAAGTTTGCTCGGGCTGCTTCATACCACTATGCCACCAATAACATAATCATCATCACACACATACTCATATGTGTACTACCCGCGCAAAGTATCTACGCATAGATACAACTCTGATACCACTGTAGGGTTTGCAGCATATAAAACAAAAAAATCCTACGATGGGAACAACTAAGTACCAATATCCATCTACTAGATACAAGAAACGAGTGGATATACATCCATAGAGGACATACCCTTGTAAACCAACAAAGTTTAATGAGGTTGTACTCATGGATGATGTGGACGATCACTTGCTGATCTCAAGATCGAGAAGAAGTTCAGCGCCGCAAATCAGAAGCGCATCTGTCCTCGCGCACATGTTCAAGCCACCGAACAACCTCTGCCTCCTTGCTCCAGCGATGCAAAGGAAGCAACAACTCTTTCAAAATGAAAATCCACCGGGAATATGTATCTCACTAGTCCGAGACCATGGGGATAAACTAGAGGGGGAGAGAGATCCTTCACGAGGAGGTGTGAGTATGAGAGAGGGAGAGGGGGCCTTTTTATAGGAGGACGGGGCACCCCAAGGGGTGGCTGGAGCATGGGGCGCTTCCCCCACCCCTTCCTCCATTCAAGTGGGTGGAGCACCGACTCACAAAATAACCCTTCATTTCTCCACTCAAAATCCCACTAAAAAATCCCATTAAACTTCCACCAAATTTAATGTAAGTTCTCTTTAAATAAAACTGCTTTTATTTATTATTCAGAATTTTTTCAATTACATTAATTAAAAAACATTCACATAAAACCCCATGCTACCATTCTATTTCACATGCAGGAACAATTTCAGCAATTTCACCCGAAACAATTCCGGTGTCTAGTGAAATAATTCCCGCGCTTTGTAATTCTTTTCGTCTAAAACATATTTGTTCCAAATGGTGTCAGTGTCTCTTAATTGTGTCACCCTATGGTTCGGAAATAATGCATACATGATCGAGACCCCTTTTGGATCAATAATCAAAAGTGAGACCTTGAGATCCATACTAACTCCACACATTCAACAATGACTTGTTGTGATCGTGAGAACTTTATATGCTAGTAACTTAAACCCTTTGTCTCGCGATATATTACATGACCGAGATTCGATCATCGGTATATCCATACCTAGTTTGATCTCGTTACCAACACATACTATTTTCTCATTCCCGTGATATAACATTCTAGTGATCACATCACTTGCTTGCAAGCTAACTAATCTGATATCACCGAGAGGGCCAGAGCATACCTATCCTTCATCGGGATGGAAAAATTCCACACTTGATCCATGATCCTATACATAACAACTTCGTAGCAGTAAACCCACATCTATAGTCATCCTGTTACCGTGTAATGTTTGATGTTATCAAGATACTCTTCTAGTGTTAGTGATCGACATGATCTCATGGTCTAAGGATTAGGATTACTTCATATGATGTTATAGCAATATAAACACAATGACGTTGGTCGTAATGCTATACTTAGGATGAATGTTTATCACACCATTCCAATAATGTTGTGACCTCGTTATTAACAACATCCAATGTCCATGATCAGGAAACCTTGATCATCTTGTTAATCAACAAGCTAGTTTATAAGAGAGGCAGAACTAGGAACTTTCCATTTGTTTATTAAACACACATGTATTAACGTTTCCGTATTAATAAAATTATAGCATGCAAAATACACATATATCATATACTTGGAATATACATAATAACAACTTTATTATTGCCTCTCAGGACATATTCCCTTCAAGTAGTACTTCTCCTTCAAAAAAGCAGTTCAACTTCTCCTTCGTGCTACTCTCCGGCAAAATTTATTTATTCCTTAAAAGGCATGTCCCCCCCCCCACAAATACTTGAAGTAATCCCGGTGGATTGTCTGCGTCATCCTCCTAGGTATGCTTCGGCTCGAGGCCACACCCGTGAACAGTTCATCCGCCAGGAACATGTCGCCTCTATTGGGCGCCTGGACACGCGCGGTAAACGTGCAATGGTCGTGCTGGCGGACGACACGATTTTGGGCCCCTCGAGGCTACCGATCATGCGATGGCCATGTCACGGAGGCGTCAACACAGCAGCCAAGGAAAACTGGACCTCTATAACAAAGCGCCGGTGTGCTTCCACTTCGACTGCGATGGAGCTACGTCTGGGGGGGGCGCTCTGGAAGGACATCAATCATGGACAAGTTAAGCCCTTGCGAGACCGTGTTCAATCCTTCTGACGGGAACCTGCGGCTAGCGAGCATGCGACTAGGGTAGAAAACTCGGGTGCGCGCCAGGTCACCTTGCCCGTGGCAGATGACTCGGTCCTAGGTCCCCTCGAACCTATCGATCCTATGCTGGCCCTTGCTTACAAGCAGGACATCCTCGAGTTAGATCTCGACCGCAAGGAAACTTCAACCGGTGGAGGTGCAGCTGGGGGAATTGACTCGGTAGGGGGGCAGGTCGATCTCTTCGGACCTTCTCCAGACGTTAACCATGTACAACAGTGACATCATTCCTCAGAATTGCTTATTACCACATCCTTGTGTGCTCATGTACTCCTTCCAAGAAATCATGTCCCTTCGAACATGATCAATAGTAACGAGCATGCTGTTTTTTGTGTATGTGTGTGGCAAGAAGTTGTAGGAAGAGTATGGCTCAACTTCTCGGTTGAAATTGAACCGGACCCGACTAGCTCTCGAAGCTAAATTTTAGGCCCTTTGTGACAATTGTATGTACTTGGATGTAATTTTCTATTTTTTATGTCCTTGATGTAACCTTTAATTCCACTAGCTATGTTGATTGAAGCATGTTGCTCTTTCAAGACCTACCCTGGTTCAAAAATAAAATAATGCCACCACCCAATTTTTAGACAAAGTGTACCATGCCAAATTTTAGGATTTTTCAAGCTTTATAAGTAAAACTTCGGACACTTAAATGATTGTATGTCAATAATACAATATTAGGCAAAACTTGAATATATGTGAGCATGATAGACTACTACTCTTGAAAATTTCCAAAATTCTTCCAAAATTTAATTGCTATTAATAATCATAAACACCTGTTTAAAAAATGGTCAAACGTAACAATAATTACATAAAGGTCCCTAGACCAACTTGCGATGACTGGAGACCCTAGTGCGATAATTGAATCGTCTTGCTCCTCTATGAACTAAGGTACGCCGGATACAAAAAATAAATAAAGAATGCCACCACCAAAATTTTCAGAGAAAGTGTACCATTCTTTCTCACAATTCCCAAGTTTTAGGATTTTTCAAGAGGGAATAGAAAGATTTTTAATTTTATTCATGTTTAATCTTCTTTCTATTTGATGAGATGCAATGTGATGCTAGTTGTTGTATAGTTTAATCGCTAGGTATTGTATATGCTATTACAAAGCAGGCAATAGATGATGTGTCACTTTGTTATAAATAAGACTCGGTTATACTATTGAACTTCCTCTCGTGCAATATTTCAGTATTGTATATGCTAGTATATGGGCGGCAGTAGATGACGTGTCAGTTTGTTATACCTAAGACTCGGTTATACTATTGAACTTGCTCCCACGCACTTCCTGTAGATTATTAAATTACACCTAATTAGACATATCAACATAAAGTTGTCTGAGTGGGTGAAACTAGGTAGAAAATTAAGATTGAAAAATATAACATATAATTTATCCAAAGACTTTATGTACTAGTAAATAAATGGCACCTATGAACTCTAATTTAGCCATATTAACCATACTTACTTCTTAAAAAACTTTACTTCTTCAACATGCTAACTTTTACTTAAGAGGGCGGCTCAGTTTCTCTAGCGTGTTCAGCAACCCCGTTGGTGTGGCATAGGAGTAGCAGTACATAGGAAGGAAACCACTTTGGTCCTTGGCAGCAAAAAGATTCAAACTTTTTCGGTTTCAAAACTTTCACTTGCTTCCCACACATCGGGAGTGAAAGGTTATTCAAAAGACAGGCCATTCGTAGTAGTACTTCCCATCTTATAATTTTTGTCAAAAAAAGCTATATACTGTACAGATAACTTTGAACATGGACCAATGGATCAAGACTGGCAAATTCAAATATTGATAAACGTTGGATCTTCTTTTCCATTCTTAGATCTAGAAGATTCTATTGATAGTCTTTAGCACAATTAACGCTAGTATGCACATACCTCAAAACACACTTCACTTCATAGTTTCAGGGGACTTGTGATAAGTGCATGGACTTGGATGTAATTTTCAAATTTATGAGGTCCTTGATTCAACTTGAACTTTCACAGACCGTGTTATTGGAGAACCTCGCTCCTATAGGACCTACCACAGTTGGAAGAAAATGTAACCACCCCAATTATCACACAATGTGGACCACAGTTTCTCATAGTTCCATTTTTCAAGCTTCCTAGCTAACTTCACAAAATTCACTAACTTCTTACTGATTTAACAAAGTTAGGTAAAACTTGAGCTACAAGTAAGCGTGGTACATTGATCTTGAATTAAATGTCTTTCTGAGGTAGATGGGTGCATCTTCTTGTAGTAAATAATGTTGTCGATGTGAGTTTCCAACTATCTGGAAAAGAACATTCTCAATTTCCCGAGTGATGACGAGATTGTTCGTTTCCATAAAGAAAGTCGAAATAATATGGATCTAAATTCCACAAGCCAAGCTTCTAGACATATTAAGTGGACCAACATGATTTGCTTACGATTTCCATGTTTAATGTTTTGAATTTTCAAACTTCGGCCTAGCTAACTCTAGACACTTGAATGAATTTATGCTGATTTATCGAAATTAGGTCAAATTTGAACCAGAAGTAAATTGTAGGATGCTTTGAAAGTTTTGTGTTTTTAAGGTAACCATCAGGGGGTCATTTAATGTATCACAAACCACCACTGAGAGTTGACAACAGGTTCAACTTCTTGCTAAGATTTTGCATCTTGACAATTTAACGAAATTAGGTCAAATTTGAACTACAAGTAAGCGTGATAGATTTCTCTCGAATTATAAGTCATATTTTTGGTATATGAGTGCATCTTCTTATAGTAAACAACACCGTCGGTATGAGTTTCCAACTAGTAGAAAGTAACATTCTAAATTTTCCAAGTGATGACAAGATTGTTCCTTTTTGAAAAGAAAATCTGAAGAATATGGATCCGAATGCCACAAGCCAAGCTTTCAGACATATATAGTGTACCGACATGTTGTACTTACGATTCCCATGTCTTATGAGTTTTGAAACTTCGTCCTAGCTAACTCTTTCCAATTGAATGACTTTATGTCGACTTATCGAAATTTGGTCAAATTTCAACTCTAAGTAAATTGTAGATTGCGTTGAATTTTTTTATAACAATGGGGGACATTTAATATATCACAAACCACACCACCGAGAGTTTTGACAACAGGTTCAACTTCTTGCTAAGATTATTCATCTGGATAGCTTAGCAAAATTAGGTCAAATTGAGAAACAAGTAAGAACGATAGATTGCTCTAGAATTAATTGTCTTTTTCAAAGGTATATGGGTGCATCTTTCTGAACATATCTGACCATGCATGTTTTACTTGTGATCCCTAGGTTCTATGATTTTCAAGGTTTGTAGCTCAATTAACCAACTTAAATTACACTACTCACTCTGATTAAAATTAATGTTTTGCCAAATTGCAGATAAGGTCAACATTTGCAACAAGTTAGGACCCACATAGCTTGGTCATATTGCTCCATGAAATAGAGAGGAGATAGGGGGATGATTTTTATATTATCTATGGGACACCCAAAATATTGCGGTAACTTTATTTTCTCCACAATGTACCACTATATTCTTTAAGGTGTGCTTTTTTACACATTATGGATGCTCTAAGGAAAAAACAAATAATGGTCCCACTTGGCAGTGTATGACCAAGATATAGAACTCCTATGCAAAAGTTAGCGTCTTCAGTTTAGTTGGTCTCACAAATCATCCTGTTTAGACATTGTCTAAATACTAGAGCTTTTTAGTTGCTTAGACATATGCTCACTGTTGTCCATGCAGAGAGAATAAAACATAGGCAGGGGAAGAGGGGAGCAGCGAAGAGAGAAGAGGAGTTGAAGGCGGTTCAATGTCATAGCAAAGTTATGATGGGTTCTTAACATGAGGTACTCCTGCCGCCTTTACAGTGTAGACTCTACTAGTAGTAAATTTCAGGACCTATGCATACAAAAAATGTGTGTTTTCTCTCTCCTTCGCTGCCTCTCATCTCTCCTCATCCCCTCCCCTCCCGCACCGGGCCGGATGATCTGTCCCTCGTCCTAAGCATGGCGTTGCGCATGTGTGCCTTGGTACAGCGAATCTGTTTCTTTCTTCTTCTTTTTTTAGAGGGTGGCTCTGTTGCTCTGGTATGTTCGGCAGACACGTTTGTGTGGAGTAGGAGGAGTAATACATAGTAGGAAGGAAACCACTTTGGTCCTTGGTGGCAAAAAGATTAAAACTTTTCCGGTTTCAAAATTTTCACTTGCTTACCAAACATCGGGAGGGAAAGTTTATTCAAAAGACCGGCCAATCATAGTAGTACTTCTTATCTTATATTTTTCTACAAGAAAAACTATATAGTGTACGGATAACTTTTAACATGGACCATTGGATCAAGACTGGCAAATCCAAACATTGCTAACCGTTGGATCTTCTTTTCCATTCTTAGCATGTAGAAGATTCTATTGATAGTCTTTAGCACAATGAACGCTAGTATGCACAAACCTCAAAACACATTTCAATGTATAGTTTTAGGGACCTTGCCCTAAGTGCGTGTACTTGGATGTAATTTTTTTATGTGGTCCTTGATGTAACTTGTACATACATCGACCGTGTTAACTGAAGCACCTCCCTCCTACGGGAGTTAGAAGAAAATGCAACCACCCCAATTATCAGTCAATGTGGACCATGGTTTCTAATGGTTCCATTTTTCAAGATTCGTAGCTAACTTCGCACACTTCACTGACTTCTTGCCGATTTAACAAAATTATGTCAAACTTGAGATAATAGTAAGCATGGCACATTGCTCTTGAATTAAATGTCTTTTCTAAGTTAGATGGGTGCATCTTCTTGTAGTAAACAATGTTTCCGGTGTGATTTTCCAACTCTTTGGAAAGAACATTTTAAAATTCTCGAGTGATGACGAGATTATTCTTTTCCGTAAAGAAGGTCCAAATAATATGGATCTAAATGCCACAAGCCAAGCTTTCGGATATATTAAGTTACCAAAATGTTTTACTTCTGATTCCCATGTTTAATGTTATTTGTTTCCAAACTTCATCCTAGAAAACTCTTCCCACTTGAATGACTTTATGCCGATTTATCAAAATTAGGTCAAATTTGAATTAAAAGTAAATTGTAGGTTTCTTTGGAAGTTTTTTGGATTTTTTTGGAGGTAACCATTGGGGGGTCATTTAATATATCAAAACTCACCACCAAGAATTTTTACAATAGGTTCAACTTCTTGCTAAGATTTGCATCTTGACAACTTAACAAAATTAGGTCAAACTTGAGATACAAGTAAGCACGATAGATTGATCTCGAATTAAATGCCATTTAATGGGTAGATGAGTGCATCTTTTCGCAATAAACAACACCGTCGGTGTGATTTTCCAACTATCAAAAAGTAACATTCTAAATTGCCACGGTGATGACGACATTGTTCCTTTCTGAAAAGAATGTTTGAAGAATATGGATCTGAAAGCCACAAGCCAAGATTTCAGACATATATATTGGACCAACATGTTGTACTTATGATTCCCAAATTTTATGAGTTTTCAAACTTCATATTAGCTAACTCTATCCACTCGAATGACTTTATGTCGATTTATCGAAATTAGGTCAAATTTCAACTACAAGTAAATTTTAGATTGTGTTGAAAGTTTAACAAATATTTTTTTGGACGTAAGCGTCGGGGGTTCATTTAATATTGGTATCACAAAACACCACCGAGAATTTTGACAACAGGTTCAACTTCTTGCTAAGATTTTCCATCTTGACAACTTAAAGAAATTGGGTCAAACATGAGATACTAGTAAGTGTGATAGATTGCCCTTGAATTAATTATATTTTAGGAGGTAGGTGAGTGCATCTTATTTTAGTAAAAAAAATTGTCGGTGTGAGTTTCCAACTATCAGGAAATAAAATTATCTATTTTCCAAGTGATGACGAGATTGTTCCTTTTCGTAAAGAAAGTGTGAAGAATATGGATCTAAATCCCACAAGCCAAGCTTTTCAGACATATATAGCTGACCAACATGTACTACTTATATGATTCCCATGTTTCACGAGTTTTCAAACTTTTTCCTCGCTAACTCTGGCCACTTGAATGGATTTATGTCAAATTATGGAAATTAGGTCAAATTTCAACTACGAGTAAATTGTAGGTTGCGCTGAAAGTTTTTCGATTTTTTTGGAGGTAACCCTTGGGGGGTCATTTAATATATCACAAACCATACCATCGAGAGTTCTGACAAAATGGTTCAAATGCTTTCTCAGATTATTCATCTTGATAACTTAATGAAATTAGTTCAAACTTGAAAAACAAGTAAGCATGATAGATTTCTCTTGAATTAATTGTCTTTTTCGAAGGTAGATGGGTGCATCTTTTCCGGATATAGCGGACGATACATATTTTACTTGCGATGCATAGGTTCTATGAGTTTTCAAGGATCGTAACTAAATTTCCCACTTAAATTACACTACTCCCTCCGATTCAAATTAATGTTTGCCAATTTGCGGATAAGGTCAGCATTTGCCACAAGGTTAGACCCACATAGCTTGGTCATATTGATCCATGCAATAGAGATGAGATGGGAAATGATTTTTCTATTCTCTATGGGCAACCTAGAAGGTTAAGGTATAACTTTATTTTCTGCACAGTGTACTAGTACTATGTGACTTAAGGTGTTCTTTTTTCACATTATGGATGCCCTAAGGAAAAAAGAAAATAATGGGCCCATTTAGCAGTGTATGACCAAGCTATAAAAATCCTATGAGGAAGTTAACGTATTCAGTTTAGTGGGTTTCACGAATCATCTCGTTTAGACGTTGTCTAAATGGTGGACCTTTTTTATGGCACCCAACACTTGTCGTGGAACGCTTCGTTGGAAACCCCAAGAGCAAGGTGTGAAGCAGCACAGCAGAAAGTTTCCCTCAGTAAGAAATCGAGGTTATCGAACTAGTAGGAGGAAGGAAACGTCACACAGGTGTTGCAAGCAACGCGGAGACCTGCACAACGAAAACTCAAGACTTTGCCCCAACGAATCAGTGAGGTTGTCAAGCTCATCGGTTTGTTGTAACAAAGGATTAAACGTATGGTATGGAATCTAATGGTTTACAACAAGTAAACAAGTAACCGTGGAAGATGTATCAATGGTAAAGATTGGACCGGGGTCAATAGTTCACTGGAGGTGCTCTCCTTAGATAAACAACATGGCATGAAGGGTAAACAAATTACAACAGGGCTATTGACAGGAACTGAGCAAGGCATAACAATGCAATTACTAGTCAGAAAGATCCTATGAGATTCGATTGGGCAATACAACAAGACACATAGACCGCCATCCAACTGCATCTATGACTATAAGTCCACCTTCAGGTTATCATCCGAACCCCCTCCAGTATTAAGTTGCAACCAATAGACAACTGCTTTAAGCAAAGTGTGTAAGGTAAACAGTCCACATGTTCCATGAACAAGAGACCATTGCTTTCTCCCTAGTAGCAACAACACATCTACAACCGAAGAGATTATTGTCACTTCCTTTGGAAACTAGAGGCATGAACCCACTATCGAGCATAAATACTCCCTCTTGGAGTCACTAGCAACTACTTGGACAAGATAGCTACTAACAATGGAGAGCATGCAAGATCACAAACAACACGGACATGATAGAATCATAAAGACAAAACCATTAATTAAACCAACATAATAATCTCAATATCCATCGGATCCCCGCAAACACAACATGCATGATTACAAATAGATTAGATCTTGATCACGAACTAAGCTCACAAGATCTACACATGAAAGCACAAAGGAGGAGATACAACCATCTAGCTACTACATGGACCCATAGTCCAAGGTGGAACTACTCACGCATCATACCGGAGAGAAGGCCTCCGGGATGATCTCCCCTCCGACAGGGTGCCGAGAAGAACTTCAGATCCCCCGATTTAGGGATGATGGTAGCGGTGGCTACAGACGGTTTCTTGGATATTTGATCGGGTGCTTAGGGTTTATGCATCGGGGGCTTCTTATAGGCGAAGGGGGAGGCCGAGGAGGCGGACAGAGGTGCCATACCCCTCCCAAGCACGGGGCAGGGGCCACTCGCGCCTAGGGGGGTCTGGCTGCCCTGGGCCGCTTCTTCGTCTCCCCTATTGACTTCTTGTTCCCCACGGAAAGTAATTTACTTTGACGTTTGTCCCGTCCAATTCCGAGAATATTTCTTTACTAACTTTTCTGGAACCAAAAACAGCAAAAAACAGGCAACTAGCACTATGGCAACTTGTTAATAGGTTAGTACCAGAAAACATGTAAAAAGCACCTCAAAGTGTAGACAAAGCAAAGCAAAGTAGATACTAAACAAGCATGGAGCATCAAAAATTATAGATACGTTTCCGACGATCACTTTACTCATAGTTGCTTAGACATATGCTCACTGTCCACACGTTTTACATGCATAGAGAATAAAACGTAGGCAGGGGAAGAGGATAGCGACAAAGAGAGAATATGGGTTGAAGGCTATTCGATGTTAGAGCAAAGTTTTATGATGGGTTCCTGACACGAGGTACACCTGCCACCTTACAATGTTCACTATACTAGTAGTAAATTTTAGGACCTATGCACGCAAAAAAATTGTGTTTTCTCTCTCCTTCGTTGCCTCTCATGTCTCTCCTCGCGCACTGGCCCGACTGATCTCTCCCTCGTCCACATCGTGGCGCTGCGCACATGTGCCTTGTTATGGCAGCTATGTTTCTTTGTTCTTGTTTTTTGAGAGGGAGGATCTGTTTCTTAGGTGTGTTCGGTAGCCATATTGGTGTCGAGTAGGAGGAGTAGTGCATGGGCAGAAACCACTTTGGTCCTTGGCGGCAAAAATATTCTAACTTTTCCTGTTTTGAAATTTTCACTTACTTCCCAAACAATGGTAGGGAAAGGTTATTCAAAAGACCGGACATTTACGGTAGTACTTCTTATCTTATCTTTTTCGTAAAAAAACTATATAGTGTATGGATAACTTTGAACATGGATCATTGGATCAACACCAGATAATCCAAACATTGATAACCGTTGGATCTTATTTTCTATTCTTAGCATCTAGAAGATTATATTGATAGTCTTTAGCACGGTGAATGCTAGTATGCACAAACCTCAAAATAAACTTCACTTCATAGTTTTAGGGACCTTGTGCTAAGTGCATAGACTTGGATGTAATTTTCATTTTTATGAGGTCCTTTATGTAACTTCTAGTTCCACCGACCGTGTTAACTGAAGGACCTCGCTCCTATGGGACCTACCACAGTTAGAAGAAAATGCAACCATCCCAATTATAACATAATGTGGACAGCAGTTTCTTATGGTTCCAATTTCCAAGCTTCCTAGCTAAGTTCGCATAATTCACTAACTTCTTGCCGATTTAACCAAATTAGGTCAAACTTGAGCTACAAGTAAGAGTGGCATATTGCTCTTGAATTAAATGTCTTTTCTGAGGTAGATGGGTGCATCTCCATGTAGTAAACAATGCCGCCGGTATGAGTTTCCAACTATCTGGAAAGAACATTCTCAATTTCTCGAGTGATGACAAGATTGTTTTTTTCATAAAGAAGGAATGGAGAATATGGATCTGAATGCCACAAGCCAAGATTCCTAACATATTAGGTGGACCAACATGTTTTAATTACTATTACCATGTTTAATATTATGAGTTTTCAAACTTCGTCTTAGAAAACTCCACCCACTTGAATGACTTTATGCCAATTTATCGAAATTAGGTCAAATTTGAACTAAAAGTAAAATTTAGGTTTCTCTGGAAGTTTTGTGAATTCTTTTTGGAGGTAACCGTCGAGGGGTCATTTAATATATCAAAAACTACCACCGAGAATTTTGACAACAGGTTCAACTTCTTGCTAAGAAATTGCATCTTGAAAATTTACCGAAATTAGGTCAAACTTAAGCTACAAGTAAGTGCGATAGATTGCTCTCGAATTAAATTCCTTTTCATGGGTAGATGAGTGCATCTTCTTGTAGTAAAAAACACCATCGGTGTGAGTTTCCAACTATCAGGAAATAACATTCTAAGTTTCCACAGTGATGACGAGATTGTTCCTTTCTGAAAAATGAAAGTCTGAAGAATATGGATCTGAATGCCACAAGACAAGCTTTCGGAGATATATAGTGGACCAATATGTTGTACTTATAATTCACATTTTTTATGAGTTTTCAAACTTCATATTAGCTAACTATGTCCACTCGAATGACTTTATGTTGATTTACCGAAATTAGGTCAAATTTCAAATTCAAGTAAATTGTAGATTGCGTTGAAAGTTTAACGATATTTTTGGGAGGTAACCACACTATAGGTAATCTGGTCTATTACAACAATATTTATTGCTACAACCACATTTCGTTGAAACAAAATGCAATATTTCCACGAATTCCCTGTTTGTGGCATTAGGATGTTCATATTGCCACAAATGAGTTTTGACGCGATAAATACTCTTTTTGTTGCGATAGAGGCTCAGTATTTTAACAATCTCCATGGTTGTTGCAATAAGTCTCCGATATTGCGTCAACCATATTTTGTTCCATGAATTAGTCATTTTGATGCAATAGGAACTAGGTATTGCAACAATAGACTTATCAATAGTAATATTTAGAAATGTACCGCGACAACTGGATCATGTTGTGGTAGACACCAACGATGTTGCAGAAAATGTCGAGCTATTGAAACAAAATATGTATTTGTCATAAAAGTGCATATTTTTAGCCTCAGAAACAACCACCAATAATATGTATTTGTTGGGGGGTCATTTAATATACGTATCACAAACAACCACCAAGAATTTCACAATAGGTTCAACTTCTTGCTAAGATTTTGCATATTGACAACTTAACGAAATTAGATCAAACTTGAGCTATTGTAGAGGTCCAAACCTTTAATAAGGTAGAGATCCCTGTGTTTACAATGCTAGTACCTCGATCAATAGCTAGCATCCACAGTTAAGATGTAATATCAAGAAACAAAGGTCATATTACAACTTTATAACAATGAATAAAATAAATCATTACATCTTACATAGCTCATTTGGCTGTTTCATTACAATGCAGCAGAAATAACTATATAGCATGGAGTCCTTCATCTTCAAAGTGCCACAAGCAATCATGTTGATTGTAGACTTGTAATCCTATTCAACACACTTCACTAACATCAAACAAACCTGCAACATAATAAGTTACAGCCACAAGGGTCAATACATTTGAATTGTATTGGCAAGTGATACTATGGTAGAATAGTGGTATCTATCATCTATATGCATTTGGCTAAGTGGATCTTAGGCTTGCTTTTCTCAAAATAGATTTTCCTTATCATTTGAAAACACTAAGTTTTTGTTTGGCAAAAATCACCCAAGGCATCTAACAATCATTGATTGAAGATCCTTTAACCCTTGTTCAACCACAAGTTTTTAACTTAGAAATTGGGATGAGGAGATCCTTGATAGCTTGCCTGCCTTGATGCTCAAATTGTCCATTGCCGGGGACACGACTAAGTACTTAGATTTTACTATCTCGAGAGGTGGTGAACTTTCCCCACAAAGACTCGGCATGCATCGAGACAAGATCTTTCAGAAGCCTTCCCTTAGACCAGAATGGACGCGCTCCAAACCTATCACCCTCTACCACCAACTGTCCATATGGCTAAGTTATTTCAACCTATATGATCCAGGCAGATCCCATATTTCCATGTGGGTGCACTTGAAGCTTCTCAACATTTGATATCTCAAATCTCTTTGTTCCTGGGTGGCATTCGACAAGTGTGATCCACCAGGGTAGTCCGTTAAAATGGGCCCTGAGTAACCACTCAACAAAAATCCAACCATGCAATTACCATTCCACCCAGGTGTTTCATTCACTTAGTTGTTTTACTAAACAAAACACAAGTCATTGACTTAGAAATATTTCATAGCATGAATATAATCCACCCTTGTTTTCTACTAGCTAGGCTAAGCCTGATAGTAGTAGGGATATTAACTTAGAAAAATTATACTAAGGCATCATCTACTAGGATTTCCCATGGCATAGCATACTTATTAAAAATTCCATGTAAGTCCTACTCAAAACATCACAAATGCATAGTGAAAATAATAGGACAAAGAGTATGAAGCACCACTTGCCTTTTTGGTAGATAATATAAGTTCACTCCTTAATCTTGCAATAGTCACACTCTTCAAATTTCACTACAATTCAATCAAGGCACAAATTCAATCTAGCATTCAAACAATTCACCACATAAAATAAAGGGAACAAAACAATGCATGCAAGTATTTAAAAGACTGTTTTATTTGGAAAGTTGGTTTCTAATAGGCTATAAACATTTTAAAACACCTATTGGTCAATTATAAAATTGGCAAAACCATTTGATAACAATTTAGTGAAAATGGTCATTTAAATCATTTTTGTTTTGCTAGAAATGATTTAAATCAAAGTAATAGTTTCTAGTGTTTGCCAAATATATTTTTAAACACAAATGTTAGTGTTTATGGTCAAAATGTTTAATATTAAACCATTTGCAAAAGGTTTCATTTAAAAACCATTTTTAAATCAAAACAATATTTTATTTTGTTGGAGATGCCTTTAAATAAAGTAAAAAAATTCTAGGGTTCACCAAATATATTTTTAAATCAAAAAACTTGGTGTTTAGGGTCAGAGAGTTTAAATCAAATCATTTTCCAAAGATTTTACTCAAAAAACATTTTTAAACCATAAACAACATATTTATTTAACTAGAAATGCTTTTATTCAAAGGAATAATTCCTAAGTGTCACAAAATATATTTTAAAATCCAAAATTTGGTTTCTATGGTCAGTAGGTTCAGAATAATCCATTTACAAAATATTTTACCATAAAAACAATTTTAGAATAAATTTTATACACAAAATATGCCTACACATGTTTCTGCAAAAACAACCAATTTTACAGAAGCAATTCATTAAACAAATAGCATGGTTATAAAGTACTCTTTTTGCTGATTCCATTGATATAAAATTTGTAAAATTTGGACGTATAGATTTAAAGTTATGAATTTTTCAAATCTAACCATCTAATACAAATGTTTCTGTCTATTTAATCAAAATCGTGCCACGCGATCTTGATATGATTCGCTGGTACCAGTTCGGCTGGATCGAGTATTGTGGTTCGTTGGATTTAAATTTAATAGTGCGGCATAGATCATAGCATACCCCTTCGGGTTAAGTCATCTATCCTAGCCACGCGATCAGGATCTAACGGCTCTCAGCGCATTGACCAGAAACTGGCGGCGGTGGCGACGGCTGTGCGGCGTCGGCGCTCGGGCTGCGACGTTGCCGACGATACAGGAAGCGAGAGAAGGAGTGCGATGGCTCACCAGATTCGCAGTGATGAGAGGATGCTCAATGTTCCTGTTGTTGTCGAAGGGGCACATGAGAACGACGGAGATTGCTCGCCGTAATTGCTCACTGGCCCGGGCACACACGACCGTGGTCGTAGACGACTGCCTGGGATGCAAGCGAGCGAGGGAAGGTGTTAGGAGGATGCGCACGGTCTCGAGGGTTGTAGGGGTACTCACCAAAACACGAGGGGCGCTCGGGGTTGGCGTCAGTGGCTCACTGGAGTAGAGGCAGACGGCAGAGGCGTTCTGTCATCGAGGTTGCCGACGCTAGGGGGCACGCATGGCCAAGATCTATATACTAGATGGGAACTATGTAGGGTTCGCAGCATAGAAAACAAAATTTTTCCTACAATGGGAACTATGTACCAAGATCTATCTACTAGATACAAATAACGGACAGATGTATATCCGTAGAGAACATACCCTTGAAGACCGATAAAGCTTAACGAGTTAAACTCGTGGTTGATGTAGACGACCTCTTGCCGATCTCAAGATCGAAAGGAAGTCCTAGCACCGCAAAACAGCAGTGCTTCCGTGCTCGCACACACGTACAAGACACCGAGCAACCTCCGCCTCCTCGCTCCAGCGATGCAGCAGAAGCACAACCCTTTCTTGCCGAATAGCCACCGGGAACATGTATCTCGCTAGTCCGATACCATGGGGAATAAATTCTAGAGGGGGGGAGAGATCCTTCATGAGGAGGTGTACTTTGAGAGGAGGAGAGGGGGGCACCCCAAGGGGCATGGCGCCAGCCATGGTGGCTTCCCCCACCTCTTCCACATTCATGTGGGTGGATCTCCCACTCAAAATGAAAAGCCTCCACTCCCATAAAAGAGCATCCACTAAAAAATCCACTCACATGCATTAAATTTCCACCAAATTTAATGCAAGTTCTCATTTAAATAAAACTCTTTTATTTATTTATTCAGAATTTTGTTAATTACTTTAATTAACAAACATTCACATAAAACCCCTTTCTAGTATTCAATTTCACATGCAGAACCAGTTTCAGCAATTTCAACCGAAACAGTTTCGGTGTATAGTGAAATAAATTCCTGCGCTTGTTATTCTTTCCGGCATGAAACTTTTGCTCCAATTGGATGGATGTCAGGGTCCCTTAACTGTTCCACCATACGGTTCGCGAATAATGCAGACATGATCGAGACCCTTCTCCGATCAATAATCAGAAGCGGGACCTGGAGATCCATAGTGACTCCCACACATTCAACGATGACTTTCCTGTGATCGTCGGAACCTTTTACGCTAGTATCTTAATCCCTTTGTTTCACGATATGTTACATGTCCGAGATTTTATCATTGGTACCTCCATACCTAGTTTTATCTTGTTACCGACATGCACTCTTTTCTTGTTCCCGTGATATAACATTCTACTGATCAAATCACTTGCTTGCCAGCTAATCAATGTGATATCACCGAGAGGGCCAAGAGCATATCTATCCGTCATCGGGATGAATAAATTCCACTCTCGATCCATGACCCTCAACTTAACACTTTAGTAGTTCTGAAGCCATCTTTATAATCACCCAGTTACAGTGTGACGTTTGATGTCATCTAGAAACTCTTCCGGTGTTAGTGATTGACATGATCTCATGGTCTAAGGATTAGGATCACTTCGTAAGTTGTTATAGCAATATAAACTCAATGACTTTGATCATAATGCTATACTTCGGATGAATGTTCATCACATCATTACACTAATGTTGTGACCTCGTTATTAACAACATCCAGTGTCCATGATTAGGAAACTTTGATCATCTTGTTAATCAACGAGCTAGTTTATAAGAGAGGCATAACTAGGAACTTCCTTTTTGTTTATTAAACACACATGTATTAACGTTTCCGTATTAATACAATTATAGCATGCAAAATAAACATTTATCATAAATAAGGAATACGATAATAACCACTTTATTATTGCCTCTCGGGCATATTCCCTTCAGTCTCCCACTTGCACTAGAGACAATAATCTAGTTTGAAAACTTTGCGTATTGAACACCAATGGCTTTCTGGTGTTCCATATACACAACTGCAAGTGGTTAACATAATCTACGGATCTGACACTTTCCGGTCCGTGTGTATTTGCATGTCTTTGCGTCTTCATGGATCACTCATTCTCCAATGAGATGGCATTGTATAAATTTGGTTTTTCGGTGAGACCATTAGTTCCTTGGGCTTAAATCATGTCGATACTATTGTCATACAATATATCTTTAGTGTTAGCCCGTTGCGAACCACACCTTAGTTTGATAACAAACTACTTGACACAAATGCCCTGCTTTGCTGCTACTATAGCAGTCATATACTTAGCCTTATTGTTGTAGTATTCGTGACAATGTTTTAACTTTGGAATACATCCAAATCCCTCATGGAATCTCCTTTCCATTACATTGTGCCACTCATAGTTTAAATTGAGATAAACTTAATTTATACCTTGTGACAAAACTAGTATCAATGTAATGCTTTACAATGAACTATTGGTAATTGTTTTTCACCTCTACACAAATATATTCTTAGTTCTTCCAAAAGATCATAAGAATATCCTCACTATTATCCAATGATCATTTTATGATTCATTCTGGTATATGCCCATAACACTTAGAGCATAGGACATATCTGGATGTGTACATATCATGGTATGATTGATCAAAACATTCTTGTGATTTCACTCATCAAGTGTCAAAGCACTTGAATCTTGTTTCACTTATCAAGTGTCGATACACTTGAATCTTGATTCAATTCCTTTCCATGTGACAAGAAATTTTTCTTGTTGGTTCTATATTGAACTACTTCAATATCTCATATATATACGTTTGGCACAACCATATTAGCATCACAGTCTATCCACTATAGACATTCATGCTAAATATTCGGGTTTTTCCTAAGTCTTTGATCGAAATGAAATTCTTAACCTTTGTCAATAAAAGATACATCATTTCCAAACAACAAGATGTCCTCCACATAATGTATTAGAAATTTGTCTCAGCGCTCCCACTTAATTTCTTGCAAATGCAAGCATCTTCATCGTCTCCTGATGAAAACTCCTTTTCATCACGGTGAAGATTCCAACTCCGCGATGCTTACTTCAACCATTAAAGTTTGCATGCCCTTTTAGCATCCTTTGAATTAACAAAACCCTTTGGACTGTTTCATGTACACGTCCTAGGTAACCATTCTATTAAAATAACTTTGTTTTTTTATTCATCTACCATATACAAAATTATATGTAGTGATTGCTACTTTCATCCGTCCAAACTAAATATCGCTATGAAAGATCAATTCTTGTCATAGTCAACCCCTTGAACATTGTCATAAAATACTTTACAACATGTCGACTATTTTATAGATGTAAAACATCCATGTCTGTTTCTTTATAGATCCAAATACGACCGATAGGTTTTTACACCTTTCCGGAGGGTCTTCCAAGTTCAAAACTTGATTTCTTGTGTATGGAACTATCACGGATTTTATGGCTTCAAGCCATTTGACAGAGTCAGGGCCCATCATTGCTTCTTTGTATGTAGTCAGTTCATCATTGTCAAACAATAATGATTTACTCTCAAATCTTAAAATTTGATTGTTTATCCGACCTACTTGGTTTAATAGGAACTTTAGACCTCCGTGACCGCAACCTTTGAGGCACGTGATCCATGATCATTCTGGCTGCCTCCGGAACATTTTCTGGCGCTGTGCAACTCAGCACATATAGATAAGGTTCGTTAACCTTATTAAAGTTCTATTGTCCTCCCACTTAACCTTTATGAAAAACTTCTTTTCCAAGAAACTTCACGTTTCAAGCGATAAACCCTTTTGTCCTTGGTGTTATGGAGGAATACCCTATTGTTATTCGAAATAACCTACAAAGACATGCTCATACGACTTTGGTTGTAAACATCTTACTTATGTTTAGCATACCAAAATTTAAGAAATGACAACTTGGGTATTGCCCCACAACATAAATCATATGGTGTCATTTCAACGGATCAAGATGGAGCTCTTTTCGGTGAAAAAGCGATAGTCTCTAAAGCTTTAATCTTTTAAAATATAATGGCAGTAGTATAAATAATGCCTTTGATCCAACCATGTCAAACAAGGTTTCATTACAAATCTCAAACACTCCATACTCGTATGGTGTTTCAGGAGATGTAAATCTAGGTGTTTTGCTAAACTTGCAACACAAATAAATCCCTTTATGATAAAATCAGAATTCATTTATTTTCCTGTTACACAAGTAACTCAAATAAATCCCTTTATGATAAAATCATAAATCATTTATTTTCTTTTTACAGTAATTTTCCACTTTATCTGGAAAGTCTTTGAACGTTTTCAAATATTACATACTTCTTTCTCATTAAGTGAACATTCACTCAAATTTCCGGAGAAAGCATATGAAGTTCAAATCCATCGCTTACGACTATACATAATGGACTACATACATTGATATGTATAAATTCCAATATTTTAGTCGTTCGTTCTTCTTTGGCCTTTGAATGAAGTTTCAGTTATCCAGAGGAAAGTCTCACAAACGTCACTTGATGAAATCAAAGACTCCAAAAATCCATAAAAATGGAGATTCTTCATGTTTTCTTTCCAATATAATTTAAACGGTGATGTCACTTCGTAAGTGATATTTCAATCATTTGTCTTGTGACATTTTAGCATTAGTTTTTATGGATGTGATTTATCCAACTAGATTTGTAAATCATCCATCTTATATGGAATACGGTAATTATTTGAACAACCTTTGCTTTAATAATACCTGATTTAAATAACAATTATCAAAACAAATATTGAAGTCAAGCTTTGATGTCAACGAGAAATACAAACAATTGTTTGTTTGTTTTCGATGAACATCGTCACATATTCTCTTGCTAGTTACTTAGGCCATTGTGGTTCATGAATTGTGTCGTTCTGTATGAAATTTCATACCAACCAATTCGGTATCCAATACCCAAAAACCACATTGTCTAACAAGCAAAGAATACAACCATAACATGTATATCATCTATATACCTAAATTGGATATTTCCAATCTTTTCTTTTCTGCCAAATATATTTTATAGATTCTCTTTCAGCATTTCCTTTTCCCTTTAAAAGAACTATCAACACCAAAAGTGGCGCCATATACATGCCACATAGTCCAAAGCGTGTATATTCAAATAATAATACCTTTGGACTTGCACATTGAAGTACATCACCATCATCAAAATGATCGGTATTCTTTCAAAATCCATTCTTTAGTAATCTTTTTAGTGTAGTAAACACTTTACATACATCTTCTATTCATCCTTATCATTACGACTTTCATGATCAAGCTACTGCAACTTATAAAGGTGAATCGTGAGTATAACATTACTTTCTAAAACCTTTTTGGATAATTAGGATGTCTAGCATCTAAAACCTTCGCAAATTCTCATCGAATATGAGAACATATATTATACTCTATCATATTGCAACCAAAACATTGTTTTAGATATCATTATATCTGCCACACATGATGGTTTCTGAAACAATTCTTTCAGCTCCTAGATAAACTTGATATTAAAACAATAAAGAATCATGGAGGCAAACATGATACTTAAGATACTAACACTCGAATTGTTACTCTCGATTTAATACCAATTATTAAATTTCACGGAGTAAACAGAGTTTGTTGAAAGTTTGCAATAGGACTTTAAACTTTAGGTTGACACTCAACACAATGCGATACCAGTTTGTAAAGTAAATATCCAGAATTCTATAGTTCTATTATCTCAATTACAACTAAGCATAAGGTGGTGAACGAATTCCAATGACTACAACAAATTATGCAAATTCACTTTGATTTAATTTATGATAAAGTGAGTTCTACTAATCCAAATTAGAAATGAACTCCCACTCAAAAATGACATCCCTCGTGCCTTTTTGGTGATTACACGAACCAAATCCACTACACCAAGTCCGATCATCACATGAGTCGGTGTAGCTTCAGAGGCGAGCATCCATATGGTCATCATATCAAAACATATGACTCATGCTTAACCTTTCGATCCGTGGTCCGAGGCCTTGTTTGTACATGCTAGGCTCGCCAAGTAAGAACCTTAGTATTCGTGTGTGTAACTGTCTTACACCTGAGATATGATCGTGGATTCAAGTACAACCGGTCATCACGTGATGTCTTGAAGCGACGAAACATTATCGGTGCATACTTAAGGAAGAACATATTTTTATCTTTATATCTAAATGAGGGATCATCTTATTATTCTAATAAAACGCCAAACAAGCAATATAAGATGCAATCAAACATCACATGTTTGTAAGTGAAATGATATGGTTGCCGCATATGATCTCCATCATGTGCATCGTGGTATGATCTCTATCATACCTCTTTGTGTAAAGCCAAGGTCTATGGAACCTACACGTTATGTTTGTTGTAAGAGTATCATCTCATAGTTCAACTTACAACATTACCATATCATAACACTAGCCCAACAGCAATCTAATCTAGACGCCTCTAATTTATCCATTGCAAGTTTTACGTGGCTTAGGGCTTTCGAAGATAGAACCGTTCTTATCTACGAACATGAACCACAACGAGGATAACCAAATTATTGACAACTCGTTGCAAATTAGATATTGACTATAGTAGGAGAGACAGACACCTGCTAGCCACTTATGCAAAACTAGTTGCATGTCAAGCGTGGAACAGGTCTCATGTGCAAGGATATGTAAAGTTTGTATGGGCCGCTTCATCCCACTATGCCACCAATATCCAAAGTACAACTAAGAAGCAATAAAATGATCATCATCGCCCACATACTCATATGTGTACTACCCGTGCAAAGCATCGACGCATAGATCCGGCTCTGATACCACTGTAGGGTTCGCAGCATAGAAAACAAAAAATTTCCTACGATGGGAACTATGTACCAAGATCTATCTACTAGATACAAACAACGGAAGGATGTATATCCGTAGAGAACATACCCTTGAAGACCGACAAAGCTTAACGAGTTAAACTCATGGTTGATGTAGACGATCTCTTGCCGATCTAAAGATCAAGAGGAAGTCCTAGCGCCGCAAAACAGCAGCGCATCCGTGCTCGCACACACATACAAGACACCGAGCAACCTCCGCCTCCTCGCTCTAGTGACGCAGCGGAATCATAACCCTTTATTGCCGAATATCCATCCGGAACATGTATCTCGCTAGTCCGATACCATGGGGAATAAATTCTAGAGGGGGGAGAGATCCTTCACGAGGAGGTGTACTTTGAGAGGAGGAGAGAGGGGCCTTTTATAGGGAGAGGGGGGCACCCCAAGGGGCATGGCGCCAGACATTGTGGCTGCCTCCACCTCTTCCACATTCATGTGGGTGGAGCTCCCACTCAAAATGAAAAGCCTACGCTCCCATAAAAGAGCCTCCACTCAAAAATCCACTCACATGCATTAAATTTCCACCAAATTTAATGCAAGCTCTCATTTAAATAAAACTCTTTTATTTATTTATTCAGAATTTTGTTAATTACTTTAATTAACAAACATTCACATAAAACCCCTTGCTAGTATGCAATTTCACATGCAGAACTAGTTTCAGCAATTTCAACCGAAACAGTTTCGCTGTCTAGTGAAATAAATTCCTGCGCATGTTATTCTTTCCGGCATGAAACTTTTGCTCCAATTGGATGTCAGGGTCCCTTAAGTGTGACACCATACGGTTCGTGAATAATGCGGACATGATCGAGACCCTTCTCTGATCAATAATCAGAAGCGGGACCTGGAGATCCATAGTGACTCCCACACATAAAACGATGACTTTCCTGTGATCGTCGGAACCTTTTACGCTAGTATCTTAATCCCTTTGTTTCATGATATATTACATGTCCAAGATTCGATCATCGGTATCTCCATACCTAGTTTGATCTCATTACCGACATGCACTCTATTCTCGTTCCCGTGATATAACATTCTAGGGATCAAATCACTTTCTTGCAAGCTAATCAATGTGATATCACCGAGAGGGACCAGAGCATATCTGTCCTTCATCGGGATGAAAAAATTCCAATCTTGATCCATGAGCCTCAACATAACACTTTAATAGTTCTAAAGCCATCTTTATAATCACCCAATTACAGTGTCACGTTTGATGTCATCTAGAAACTCTTCCGGTGTTAGTGATTGACATGATCTCATGGTCTAAGGATTAGTATCACTTCGTAAGTTGTTATAGCAATATAAACTCAATGACTTTGATCGTAATGCTATACTTCGGATGAATGTTCATCACATCATTACACTAATGTTGTGACCTTGTTATTAACAACATCCAATGTCCATGATCAGGAAACTTTGATCATCTTGTTAATCAACGAGCTAGTTTATAAGAGAGGCATAACTAGGAACTTCCTTTTTGTTTATTAAACACACATGTATTCAGATTTCTGTATTAATACAATTATAGCATGCAAAATAAACATTTATCATAAATAAGGAATACGATAATAACCACTTTATTATTGCCTCTCGGGCATATTCCCTTCATGTAACTCTTGAATATTTATTGGGGTGACACGGGGTGGAATCCCCACACTTGAGATTTTTTCCATTCTTTGTCTCATTACATCTTTCTTCTCCTACACTTGAAAATTTCCTTCATACAAAACTGCACACAATCTTCATTAGCAACATTAGTGTATTCAAGACAATAGGCCTTTGGTTTAGTTTCAAAAAAAGAAAACTTTCATTATAACACAAGATATTGTAGCAATTTATTTTAAAATATCAAGTGCTCAAAGATAAGTCAAAAAGAAAACAATTAAGATGCAAATGCAAATAATGGCAGAAATCTGTCAAAACAGACCAACAGGTAAAAACTGATTTTTTCGAAGACCTTTTGTTCCTCAAATAAAAAATTGTTGAACTAACGAAAGTTAGATAACAACCTGGTACATAAGTGCAGAAATTTATAGCTCAATCCGACATACAGAGATTTTTCACGAATTTTTATAGTCAAGCACAAAAATCACTTTCAGAACAACAACTTCACCAAATCTTACTTCTCTCTCATTAGAGGTTATTCTTTGCATAAAAACCACAAAAAAGTATAAGGAGATGTCATTACAGAAGAAATAACTTCTAAGAGTAAACAAAATAAAAACCTAACGAAATTTGGGCTATCTCCCAATAAGTACTTTTCTTTAACGCCTTTAAGTTAGGCCCAGGAAGCAAGAATCAAGTATTTTCAAGAAGAAGCATTAAGACCAATACTCGAAATCTCTTCCACCAGGCAAGGTATCTCATCCACATGAGTTCTAGAGGATCATCTCTCATCACTCTTGGGTTTCCTAGTTTCATCAAAAGGGTTTCCAGGGACAATCCAATCAAAATTCTTTCTAAGGCTTCATGCATTCCTACAAGTTTAAAAGGTATGTGTATTTTAATTTCCTCTCCATTGGGTTCGATTTTGTCCAAATTTTCTAGTGTACCCATAACATCTACACATGATCCTAGCATATTAAAACAATCAAAGACCTTTTTAGCTTCTTTAGCAACGTCGTTGAATTCCTTAATCAAAGTTTCTAGAATAAAATCTCTTTTTTAGTATCCTCAATATCTTTAAGTTTAAGAAACATTACTTGCATCATGGGGTTAAGTTTAAGTATGTTACTTGTATCCTCAATATCCTCATGCTTGCTAATATGATTAAAGAATTCGTCAATATTTTCTTTCCCAATTATACAACCACTACCTATTGAAAGGACTTTCAGGGTGAACTTAGGGATCAACATGGTGAGCTAGATCAAGGTGACAACTACACGAAGAACTAATTTTTTGTATTTTTATAAGAAAAAGCAAACCAAACAAAACTATTTTTTTGTAAGAAAGAAACAAGAAAAAACAAAAGAAACTAAGAAAAACAAAAACAAAGTAAAGAGAATGGTTGTGAGAGACTCCCCTTGCGTGAATATTCTTTCTCCTTGAAAGGTGAATGACGAGGACGAAGAGATTGAAGCTATCCTTATCTCCCCGGCAACGGCGCCAGAAAACGTCTTGATGGCTCAGATCACTGTAGAGCTTCGTTGGGATACCCCAAGAGGAGGGTGTGAAGAGCACAATAGTAAGTTTCCCCTCAGTTATGAAACCAAGGTTATCGAACTAGTACAAGTAAGGAAATAACTCCAAGGTGTTGCTAACGACTTGGAACCTGTACAACACAAACTCAAAACTTTGCCCCAACTTACAGTGAGGTTGTCAATCTCACCAGTTTGCTGAAAACAAAGGATTAAACGTATAGTGTGGAAGATAATAGTTGCTTGTAGAAAGTAAACTGTAACAGTAGATGATGTATCAATGATAAAGATTGGACTAGGGTCCACAATTCACTAGAGGTGTTCTCCTTAAGATAGGTAACATACTGGGTGAACAAATTACAACAGGGAAATTGACAGATTGAAGAAGCATAACAATGAAAATACGAGACATCTTGACTCCAATGAGATTTGATTGGACATTACAACAATATACATAGACTGTAATTCAACTGCATCTATGACTAATAATCCACCTTCAGGTTATCATCCGAACCCCCTCTGGTATTAAGTTGCATGCAACGGATAATTGCATTAAGCAATGTGTGTAAAGTAAACAATACAATTGTTCAATGAACAAAAGATTGTTGTTTTCTCCCTAGTAGCAACAACACATCTACAACCTTAGAGATTTCTATAACTTCCCTCGATTACTAGAGGCTTGAACCAACTATCGAGCATAAATGCTCCCTCTTGGAGTCACAAACATCTATTTGGCCAAGATATCTACTAGCAACAGAGAGCATGCAAGATCACAAATAACACAGACATGATAGCATCAATAATCAATCTGACATAGTATCTCAATATCCATCGGATCCCATCAAACACAACATGTATGATTACAAATAGTTGATCTTGATCATGAATGAAGCTCACAAGATCTAAACATGATAGCACAAAGAAGGAGAAAGAACCATCTAGCTACTGTATGGACTCATAGTCCAAGGGTAAACTACTCACGCGTCATACCGGAGGTTGGCATGGTTATGAAGAAGGCCTCCGAGATAATCTGTCCCCTCCGGCACGGTGCCGGGAAGAGATTCAGATCCCCCCGATCTAGGGACGATAGTGGAGGCGGCTACATACAGTTTCATGCAGATTTGATTGGGTACTTAGGGTTTCTGCATCGGGGTGCTTTTATAGGCGAGAGGGCAAGGTCGGAGGGAGGCCAGGGGGCCCACACCATAGGGCGGCGCGCCCTAGGGGGTAGCCGATCCAACCCTAGGTGTGGCCACATGATGGCCCCCCTTAGGATGCCCTTCGGACTCTATGTTCTCTCCGGTAAAATATTGAATTTCGCTTTGTCCCGTCCAATTCCGAGAATATTTCCTTACTAGATTTTCTTAAACCAAAAACAACAGAAAACAAGAACTAGAATTGCGGCATCTTGTTAATAGGTTAGTCCCAGAAAATGTATAAAAATACCTCAAAGTGTAGAAAAAACATAGCAAAGTTGATACTAAAGAAGCATGGATCATCAAAAATTATAGATATGTTTACGATGTATCAGCCCCCCATCTACCACACTTTCCTTGGCACCCCAACTGTCCAGGCACATAACACCTCGCTGAGGATATTGATGGCCACCCTACCCCCAGTTCCCCAGTAACTGTGTTGGTAGAAAGTTCTAATCCCATGGGATAGGAAGGATCACCCCGACCTTGATCCAACAAAGAACTAGTATGTCATGGTCATCAACCCACTGATTAATAGTTGCGAATTCACCAAGTGCCTTGTGGATAGTGGAAGCAACATCAATATCATGTAATTGCATACACTAGACAAGATGAACTTGATGGAGACCAACCTAAGACGGACCAGCACCATGTTTCATGGCATAGTTACTGGCCAGGAAGCTCGTTCCCTTGGGTGCTTTCACCCTTCCTATATCCTTTGGTGATGTTAAAAATAACCGCCAAGAGCGCATGACCTTTGAAGTGGCCCCCTTCAAGAGCGTGCACCATGTCATATTCGGACGCGACATCTCCCACTCCTTCATGGCCAAACCATGCCTTGTCTACAACAAGATAAAGATACCCGAGCCAAAGCTCTTCAAAGGCAAGGGACTATGAAATTGGAGAAGCAGCCTTTGTGGAAGACGTCCTCTACGTCGAAGAATTAAAGGAGATCCAAAGCCAGTTTGATGCCTCGGAGATGCTGGCATCAAAGAAACAGATTTCTGAATCCCATCCCACCTTCAAGGCCGCCATCGAGACCAAGATGGTGGAACTTGTGGTAGGCGATGCCTCCAAGATCACCGCCATTTGGACGAACCTAGATCCCAAATACGAAAGCGCGCTCGTCGAGTTCCTCCATGAGAATAAGGACATCTTCGCCTAGAAACCTACCGACATGAAGGGTGTACCTAGGGAACATGCCGAGCACAACTTAAACATTGATCCAAAATGTAAACCCGTGAAACAACCTCTACGATGTTTCGGGGACGGGAAGAGATGTGCCATTGGCAAGGAGATAACTAGGTTACTTAAGGCTAGTTTTATCCAAAAAGTTCTTCACACCCCATGGGTGTCCAATCCTGTACTTGTGCCAAAAAAGGGAACCAAATAATTAAGAATGTGTGTTGATTACACCAGGTTCAACAAAGTGTCTCCAATGGATCTGTTTCCTTTGCCTTGCATTGACCAAGTAATTTACTCGATGGCTGGCTCTGAACTTCTATGCTTTCTAGATGCATACTCAAGATACCACTAGATTAAGATGAGGAAGTCAGATCAATTGGCCACTTCGTTCACCACACCCTATGGAACGTTTTGCTATGTCATGATGCCCTTTGGGATGAAAAATGCAGGTGCTACATACCAGCAGACAATGTTACATTGCCTGTATGATCAAATTGGTTAGAACATCCACGCCTACATGGACAACATCGCGGTGATGTCAAGAAAGTCAAATGACTTAATCGCCGACTTAAAGGAAACCTTTGATAACCTCCCAAAGTACAACATGATGCTTAACCCTAAGAAGTGCATCTTCAGGGTTCCAGCCGTCAAATTGTTGGGCTTGATCGTTTCCCAGTGTGTAATAAAGGTCAAGCCGTAGAAGATCAAGGCCATCCTCAGCATCAATCGTTCGATATGCCTGAAGGACATCAAACGGATCACAGGCTGCATTGCAGCGGTAAGCCGATTCGTAAGCCGACTTGGAAAAAAGGCTTTACCACTATACAAGTTGCTGAACAAGGAAGACAAATTCATATGGACAGAAGAAGCAGACACTGCGCTTAAGGAGCTGAAAAGGATACTTTCTTCTGCACCTATACTTACAGCATCTGAGTCAATGGAGCCTATGTTGATCTACATGGCGGCCACCAACTAGTTATCAGAATCATCGTCATGGTGGAGCGAAAGGAACCAATGCATGAGTAAAGATGACAATGACCAGTTTACTATGTAATCGAGGTCTTTACGGAGTCCAAGCAGCATTACCCGCACTACTAGAAGCTAGGTTATGGAGTTTTCCTTGCTTCTCAGAAGCTAAGGCACTACTTCCAAGAGCACCCAATCACAGTAGTGAGAAAGGCTCCACTGTCCGACATCATCAACAACAACGATGCTATAGGAAGGGTGGTGAAGTGGGGCATTGAGCTTGCCGCCTTCGAAATCACCTACAAGAGATGCGACGCTATCAAGTCACAAGCCTTGGCAAATTTTATTGCAGATTGGACGGAGCTGTCGGATGATACTCCTGTACTAGAGCTAGAATATTGGGTAATGCACTTTGACGGATCAAAGCTACTCAATGGTTGGGGCTGGTGTGTTGCTACAATCACCAACCGGATAACAACTTCACTATGTCCTGCAAATTCACTTTTAGGCTACAAACAACATGGTGGAATATGAAGCACTCATTCACGGACTTCGCTTATCCAAGGATATTGGCATCAAGAAGATAGTTTTTTTTGGATAATCCGACTTGGTTTCCCAGCAAGTGGCTGGCACTTGGAACATGCGTAACCCTATGATGGTGGCATATCGAGACGAAATAGATGAGATAGCCAAGTGCTTCGAAGGCTACGAAGTCAAGTACATCAAAAGGGAGAAAAATGAGGCGGCAGATCTAGTGTTAAAGCTTGGATCAACCCGCACACCAATTCCGCCAGGCGTTTTTCTTGAACATATACGGACCCCATCCATGAAGGGCGCAGACCCCAAGAACCCGAATAAAGTTGACACATTTGTTAACATAGTAACAATAGTCCCAACAAAATGGATAAAACGGTCCATGGATTATATTGAACATGGACCTTTGCGCATCGATGAGGTCGAAAGTTGGCAAATAGTATGTCGAGCAAAGATCTATACTATAATCAATGGGAAGCTCTAGAAAAGAAGCACTACGGGTGTATACCTAAAGTGTGTTTCCCATCAGCAAGGTATGGACATCCTTTGTGAGATTCATCTTGGAGATTGCGGGCATCACATCGCTCCCTGATCTTTGTCCCCAAAGACTTCCAGCAAGGATTCTATTGGCTGACTATGGAGGCGGACAACGACAAGCTGGTTGAGACATGCATTGGGTGTCAATATTATGCCTGGCAACCACATGTACCAGCACAAGAATTGCAAACCATACCAATAACTTGGTCATTTGCAGTCTGGGGGCTTGACATGGTTGGACCGCTATAGATGGCACCTTATGGGTTTACGCATCTTCTCGTAGCAGTTGACAAAATCACAAAATGGATAGTAGATAAACCCATTAGAAAGCTCGATGGGGCAACCAACCTTAAGTGTGTTCGGGATCTATTGGTGAGATTTGGTCTCCCACATAGCATCATCACCGACAATGGCAGCAATTTAACACTCGGAGAAGTAGACGCTTACTGTTATAAGAAAGGCATCTTCTTGACCTATCACCTTTTGCTCACCCTCAATCTAATGGTCAAGTTGAATGGGCCAATCGACTAATTATACAAGGAATAAAGCCACGTCTAGAAGAACCGCTACATAGAGAAGTTGGAGCCTAGGTGGAGGAATTGCCATCTGTCTTGCGGAGTTTACGAACTACTCCCAATAGATCCACCGGCTACACCCCTTTATTCATGGTATATGGATCATAAGTAGTCCTACCTTCCAACATCCTCCACAATTCACCAAGAGTTGCCGTCTATGACAAAGATGACGATGATGAATCCAGACGCTTAGATGTGGACTAGCTCATGGAGGAACGCATGCTGGCATGCCAGAGATCTGCCATCTACAAGAAGAAGCTACGCATCTACCATAGTCGCAGTGTTCGACATTGCTCGTTGAAAGAGCGGGATCTGGTGCTCGAACTTAAGCAGAAAAGTCACACAAATTATTCCCGCCATGGGAAGGACCGTTAATCATAAGCAAGGCGCTACTCAATGGTTCCCATTACCTCATTGATTATCGTGAGTTGAAAGATAGGCCAAACGAGGATCATAAGAATAAGCGACGTGACCCGGATGATGACTACCCGGAGCTTGATCGGCCATGGAACATACCACAGCTATGTCCTTTTTACACTTATCATATATTCTTATCTACTTTGTACCTCTTACATGATCATTGAAATAAAGATTTTTGTTTGCTCATATACCTGAGTCTTTTACCTCCTTTAGTGTTCATTTTTGGATCATGTAAAATCCTTTATGCACAAGCTTTGCAAATCAAATTGTGAAAATTCCACCTACGGGCATTAGCTTATGTTTTCTGGTCTACACGTTATTTGTCGTTTTTATGCCTACAGGTAGTAACTTTCGGCACTCAAAGTCGGAGAATTTGTGCTTAGGTTCTTGACTGTGCCATTAGGCATCATCTCTTGAGCACATGGTTCTGACTGAGAGTCTTCCGACTCATGAAAGGTCAAGCATAAAAACTGAAGTAATGCATAAGCTAGCACTTGCTTAAAAATATATGCAATCATACATGCTGGAACTATTCCACAAGTAGCTGGAGGCTTGTAGCCAAGTTTTCTGCCTTAGACAAACAACATTGTCGGCAAGAATTTTTGCATACTTCATTACAGAGTCCACCTCCTTGATGTTGATGTCCAAGGGCTTGGCAATCTCTTTGGCCTGGGCATTCACGGTGTTGATGAAGTTGTCAGTAAGAATCATGCACTCTTTCGACAGAGGAGCACTATCACCCATGTTGTCTAGGCTAATAGGAGTTACATTTCTGACAAACCAGTTGAGGGCATGAGTTCACCAAATCAGTTTAAAGTACCTAACTTACAGAAATGACAAACAGAGGAAGCTTACCAAAGATGCTACTCTTGGCATGTTGGAGAAGCTCCGCCAAGGAGTCCTGATCCTTTCGGAGAGTCTTGTATGCCTCAAGGTTGCGAGCATTTTGCTCGTCGGCAGCTTTCTTCTATTCCTTGAGGATCGCAATCTCTACCTTAAGGCAGTTCATCTCCGTGTTGGCAGATTCTTTCACGGTAGCTAGCGCTGCTTCATGCATCTTAATGGTAGCAGCCCTCTCCTTCTTTAAGATCTTGTTTCACTATCAATCTCCCAAATATTCTTGGATTTCTTGACAATGTCCTTGGCCTTGGCGACAACTTCTGGAACTCAGAGAAATAACAAAGCATAATGTGTAGATGGAAGATGAAGACACAAGATCAAGTCGAGAAGGAAATTGAAAAGAAAACACACTCTTGCCCTTGGTGATCTGTTCATTCAAGAAGACGGTTTTACCCTTTTTAGCCTCCAAATCTTTTTGCATCTTGTGAAACTTCTCGTTGGCGATAACCCTCCGAGCATTCTCATTCTGCAGAAACAAAAAGGTACATAGTCTACTTGGAGCATCTAGCTAGAATTAGGTTCCACCTAGAGGCTCGGGGGCTATAGTACGAGTTTTTTTATAAAAAACTCAAAGATCTACTTAGTATTTCTATAAGAATCCAATCGGAACTAATTTTGTTTCAACTAGAGGCTTGGGGGCTACAATATTGAAATTTACAAACACTGCGTATGCTACTCCCAAAGTATCTAGTCGGAATTATTCATTCAAACTACATACTTGGGGGATACATCACAAAGTTTCTTAATTAGTCACTCTTAGAGCACTCAGACCAAAAGATTTATGTTTTTGCATCTAAGTCCTCGGGGTCTACAATGGGGTATTATACGTGAAATGCAAAAGTATAAAAAACATACATAGGCAATAATCTTGACGTTGGTTGCAGCCTCATTGTACAGTTTTCCAAAGGCAATTGTGTTTAGCTGGAGGATTTCCGCATGTTTGATAATCTCCTCAAGGTCACATGTTGGAGAAGTCGGTGTTGCACCAGGAGTTGCGAAAGAAGCACTCAGAGTAAGTCTCGGGCTTATAAGATTAGGGGCCTTCGCCTTGCTCGTGGTCGCCGCAGATCTGCTTTCCACCATCAGCTCCTTACCGCTTTCCACCATCAGCTTCTTGCATCGACTGATTGCCGAGAACGAGGATCAATGCGGCAGCATCTGGGACCTCCTGCGAAGGAGTGTTGTCCACTTCCATGAGGGAAGGATCAGATGCTGACATAGCCGAAGATCCGACGGGCACAGTAGATGGCTAGACAGCAGGGGTAGGAGGAGTGATGGCATGAGAAGCTTGGACAAACATATCTCAAATGTTTTTAGAAGACCCAGTTGTCTTGGAGGTCTTCTTCAAACTCAAACTAGACTTTTTCCTTAAAATACAAAGTATAAGTACAGGAAGAAGCAAAACAGACGACAATGTTGGAGGAAAAGAGACTTACACAATAGATGGTGCCTTTTTTAATGGGATGCCAGCCAGTATTATTTTCTCTACCTCCATGGAGGTGGTGGATTTATTTGAGACTCTACTCTCCGTATTCTTCTTCTTTCCTCTGCTGGCAGCATCAGAGGTGGATCTCTTCCACTTTCATGCTAGCAGGACTTCATCGTCGGATACGACAATGACTTCCTTCATCTTAGGGTCGTAGACTGTAACATCCCAAAATTTATGAATTGTAATTGTATGCATTGCATTCATATAATCATAGCATGTTTTGTTTTACACAAAAAATTTCAACCAAAACCCCAAAATAAAACCATTATTATGTCTATTTTATTAATCATATGAGGCATGGTTTTATTTTTATTTTCAAAGGGTCAAAGTGTTTTTGAGTGGACAAGTGTGTTTGTCACACTTTTGAGTGCAAGGTTCACTGTATAAAAATCTAGAAAATATTTGAATTGAAACTTGTTTGAATTATGGTTTGAAAATCATTCCTAAAAAATCAAATAGAAAAAGAAAAGGAGGAAGAAAAAATAAAACGTTGCCAGCCTTTCAGCCCAGCAGCACTCCTGGCCCATCTAGCCCACCTGGGCCATTTCCCCCTCTGGCCCTCTCTCACCCGCATAAACCTATCCCATAGCAAGTGCCACTGGGCCCTGCGCCAGCTCACCTCTTCTTCCCCAAAAACCCACGCGCGACCACGTCGTCGCCGGCCGTTTCCTCCCCAATTACTACCGCGATCAATCCCATTGATTCTCTGCGCAATTGCCGACCCTGCTCCGGCTATATAATCACCACCTCTCCATGGCCATTTCCGCCCAAACACCCACGCTCAATCGCCCCCAGGATGCCCAAATTTGATCTCGAACCGTCACTGCCCGAGTGCCTCCAGCGAGCGATTCTCGTGAGCACCATCCACCCGTGCCCTCTGTTTTATGCTGTTGAGCTCCCCTTGTTCTTGCGCTTCATCTCATGCCCTCTGTTCATCTGCTTGTGATCCAGGACGTCAGCTTCGTCAAGCACCGTGAGCACCCGACGTCGTCCTCATCTCCAGCGAGCAATCCCGGTAAGAAACGAGCGCCCCTCGCCTCCTAATTCAAACCAACTTGTTTGCCTGGACCTTGCGCGTGTCCTGATACACTTTGTTTGCAATGGGGTGATCCAGGTCATCGCCTCGGTCGATGTTTGGAACAACCCAACGCTTCCCGCAACTCCGACGAGCTCTCACGGCCACTTCAACACGCCCCCGCCAAGCCAACGACACTTTGAGCATCCTCGTGATCTCGCGAGTCTGGTAAGCCACTACCCCACCCCTAGCCCCCTTTGGAATCGCCGGAGCATCGTCGCCAGTAGCACCACCGCCGCCAGTGCCCATGTGCGATGCCCATCTGTGGTTGCATGATCTGGCGCCGTTAGATCTAGATCCAAAAGTTAAGATAAGATCCCTTACTCAAACCGGTATCAGTAGATCTGGCCATACGCTGTCACTTAAATCCTACGGCTCACGTTGATCGATCCGCGTGAAGCGGTACGGGCCAATCATTCAAGCGCCCACGTGTCTGGCAATTAGATTTAAAATCTGTTTTTTAATCTATTAGAATTGCAAACTTGTAAAATTCATATCTTTTGTTCTATTTATCCAAAAAATGCAAATAACATATCATTGGATTCAGAAAATTACATTGGATTCAGAAAATTAAGCCCTACACTACTATGTCCTTGAATTTGTATTTTGCTTCAGGAAAAATAGGATTATTTGCAGAACCAATTAAATTCTTATTTTTTACTATATAAAATGTTTATAAAATGGTTTTGAGGAAAATTTGAGTTTTTTTAGACTTTATATAGACCACTTTGTGTTCAGTACTGTTTGGTTTGATTTATTTAGTATATAAAAATCATTTCATTGCATTTTCATGCATTCATATATTTTTGCTTGAATGTTTGAATGTGAATTTGGTCCTATGATTTTATGTGTATATTTTGGTGCTAGTGCTGATTTTGATTCCAAGGATTGTTGTTACTACCCCAACTACCAAGGAAAGTGGTGCTTTCTTTATTTTTGTCCTATTATTTTTACTATGCACTAGTGATATTTTGAGTAGGGCTTGCATGGAATTTTTCTAAGTATATATATTCTGATATGCCTTGCAAAATCCTAGTAGTTGTAGTCTTGGTAGGATTTTTTCTAAGTTAAGAAACTTGTTATGTTATCATGCTTAGCCTAGCTAGTAGCAAATAAGGGCGGATTATTGATGCTATGAAATATTTCTAAGTGTGTGACTTGTGTTTTGCTTAATAAAACAACTAAGTGAATGAATCACCTGGGTGGAATGGTATGATGGTTTGTGTTGAGTGGTTACACAAGGCCCATGTCCATGGTTTACCTTGTGTATCACACTTGTGGAAAGCCACCCAGGAACAAAGGGATTTGAGATGTTTAGTGTTGAGAAGCTTCTAGTGCAACCACATGGTATATGGGCTCTGCCTTGACCACATCGATTGGAAGAACTTAGCCAGATGGACAGTTGGTGGTAGTGTGAGAGGATGGAACGCGTCCATGGTGGTCTAAGGTAATGCTTCTGAAAGGTCTTGTCTCGATGCATGTCGAGTCTTGTGGGGAAAGTGCACCACCTCTCGAGAGGGTAAAACCTAAGTACTTAGTCGTGTCCTGGGCAACAGACAATTTGAGCATTAAAGACATTGAAGCTATCAAGGATCTCCTCATCCCAATTTCTAAGTAAAAAACTATTCTATTATGGTATCGCTTGCCAATACAATTCCAATGTATTGACCCAATGTGGTTGTAACTTATAATGTTGCAGGTTACTCTGATGGAGATTAGGGTTGTGAGTCTACACTCAACATGCTTGCCTGTGGCACATGAAGATGAAGACTTTACATTATTTACTTATGTTGAACTCTATGTATTAGCCATGTGCTAATGAGTTGTAAAAGACTATGTTTATCTCTGGAATGACGATGTAATAAAGGCCTTTGTATATGTGTACTTCATCTTAAAATGTGTATGCTAGCATTTGATCCAGGGACTAGCATTGCAATCACAGGGGCCTTTACCTTTAAAAGGTGGGGTCTTACAGATGGTATCAGAGAACTGTGTTGCCTGTAGGATTATGAACCTAAGTTAGATTGGACTAAGGAAACCACTAAGGAAAATGCAACTCTTTGCAAAATTCCACACTTGTCTTTTTCTTCTCGTAAACCTCTTCTAATCTTCTTTCTCGTATCTATTTGTAGATGGCCACCATCAAATAAGCCGTCAAGAAGGGACCACTCATGACCATGACTTTAGAATGTGAGACGGAGTTTCACAAAGGACTAAGTTTATGGTTAGCTTGGGAATACATGGTGAGGCCGTGTACAAAGGTTTTCTAGTGATGGATGAAGGAGAAGAATATTGGTGGTTGCAACTCCACTTGTACAAAAATAAGGGAGAAAACCACAAAGAGTCGGTATTCTGCATGGTCACCAACTCAGAAATGTATACGACATTCTTTGACTCTGCAAGAAATGCAGCTCGGAATGCTATCAACGATCTTGGTGAAAGACTCCAGTGTAAAATGCTCAACACCAAAAATTACCTTAGTGAGGAGAAGAAGTATACCTAAGACTTAGATACCTCCATAAAACATCTAAGGGAAGATATCATAGACTTAGCCTATGAGTGAGAATGGGGACCTATTCCAATAGTTTAACCACCACACTTGTCGTATCCTCGCAAGAATTTATCCAAGTTATGTAAGAACCTTAGTGTTTGTAATTGATTTTTTATGCCATGAATTGTATGTTTTATTGGATGAATGTAAGCTTTTGGCTTTTGTTTCACTATATTGTGTTTCCCTACTTGTTTTGTTTCTAATTTTTCTCTATCTTATGCAGTAGATGCCTAGCCTTGTTATCAGCACTGCCGAGGAGTTCAAGGGAACTCGTTTCGGTTCTCGTATTGTGGAGCTCACTAGTGTGCTCAATCTTCCACTTCCTAGTATTAAGTCACTTCGGCTCACCAAGTTCGAGAGGAAGGATCTTTGGGGCTTTAGGGTCTCGCAGCCAGGATGCCAGACGGAGCCACCCACAGAGGAGACTGCCTTCAAGGTCATGCACGATGACAAGGAGAAGGGACTTGACGTAGTCATTCATGAGCTACTTGGACGCCTCTGCGGACGACACTCCACCGAGATCAGGGGCCTCTACTTTCACCCGTTCGGGAGACGTGACAAGCAGGGTGAGGCTATAGTGTATGATGACGCTACTAGAGAGACGATTGAGCCTGTACGTCTCTATCTCGAGGACCTAGAGAGTCTCATTAGACACCTCGACACAGATAGGACCAACGTCATTCCTAGCAATGATGAGCTTCTGGTTCAGCTGAGGGAGAAGGACAAGCTCTTCGTCGAGCAGGACGAGATCGTCAAGGAGATGGAGGCCAGATTAAAGAGCCAGGACAAGAAGTTCAAGAATCAGGAGAAGAGAGTTCAGGACAGAAACAAGAAGATCAAGGACATGAAGGCCGATATAGAGGCCAAGGACATTAAGCTAGAGACCCAGCAGGGAGTGATAGAGAGGCTGCGCTCGTAGAAAAGAGCCCTCCGGACACTACTAGAGAAAACCTTATGCATGGCGCCCCTAAAAGCATATGCGAGGCGCATATCGTATGCGCCTCTAGCTTTGAGCCTCGCCTATTTTTTATGCGAGGCGCATATGATATGCGACTATTATAATTCACATATGCGAGGGACATATAGATATGCGCCTCTTATACGTATATAGGAGGCGCATTTCTCTATGCGCCTCACACATGTGAAGTATAGGAGGCGCATATCATATGCGCCTCGCATATGTTTCACAATGCGTCTCATATATTTATAGTATATGCGCCTCCAATAGTGTCCTATATGCGCCTCCTATAATATTTTTGAAATTTAAGTTTTATAGATCAATATAAATACGGATATTCAAATATATAATATAGTCTAGAATACAATATAAATAGCACAGAATTTTCCAGAAACTTGCAATTGGCCAAAGCATAATAGAACCAACATGAATACAAGAATATTACACATCAATCGCGACATATGAGTTCATACATAAACTAAAATCAACAAGTGCCATGTTTTCACACAACACCAAGTGTTTGTGCCACAAGTTCACACCTCCGAGTACAAGTTCACAGCAAGATAGGCAATACAAATTCTTCTAAGACAAAAATTCTTCAAGATCCAACACACTAAGAACCTTTGCTCCAGCGCCATCGTCGGGAGCCTAGCGAGGGTCACCTGGTGTAGCTACTTCTCCCGCTCCATAATCTTATCACTAGACATTTTTGTGTATATAGAGGTGTGAAACAGTACTGGCAGTATAAAATAGCTAGTAGATATATTTACAATGGATTACATAGTGGTTTATGCTGAAAACGCCGATACATATTTTTTGGGCTTAGCTAGACATGCATGGATTATATGGCACGACAAACAAGCTGGATTCTAATCTATGTTAGTACTGGCACATAGAGCTGAATATATGCTAAGGTACATATTACATCGAGTTCAATATACTAATGATTTGATTATAATGCTTCTATTACATCAGCTATGTCCGTGGTTGTCCTCTTCTTGTCGGAGAGATCTTACAATGTGAGAAATTGCTAAGATCCACATTATCAGGGATACACTAAATCTGCAACGGCACATGGTCCATTATCTTGCAAACAGTATCAAAACTTTCAAGATCCCTTGCATCTCTAGGAACTCTATCGAAAACCACATTATTTATTGCATTGGCCACACTATTGGTAGAACAAAGTATAGTACAATGTGCCAAATAAAATGCATCAGTTAGTTTTGAGAGAATGAGTCATAAATCATCAACGATAGCAAAAAATCAGTATACTACGATGTGCCTGTCGTTTTGCACGATGATTCGTCTCTTGGAGTCTTGACTTATCGTAGAGGGATAATGCCAGTTAGCCTAGCCACCGCTCCAAATAGAGATTTCATGCATCAAGGAACATAGATTTCATGCATCAAGGAAACAAAATCTATCTGTGTTGCAAGTAACTATAATACCCTCATTTTATTAAGCACAAAACTCCCTTATTTTTGTAGGCATATGATCTCATTAATGGTTAATTCATTGCAAAGAATGCATCTGCAAAATTTAATGCAAGAAACGACCAAAACCAGACTGTAAGTACTTAAGAAGTGGAAAGCAAACATTAATATATAAACCGAAATGAAAATGAAAATTGTTAAATAAAAGTGAATATATAATACTAAAACTACTGAATCAACTGAATTGTGTATGTCTCCAGCAGCAACCAATCCTTCCAATGCTCACATTCGTAGAAAATTACCACAAGAACTTATGGGAATATCAATAACCCTTGAGGAAACCTCAAGTACCAAATATGAAACCCTACATAGCATATTTGATGTTAGGAGAGCTAAGAAGGTTTATGGATGAAAGCAATATCATATTCATAATACGGCAATGTGAATGAGGATGCTCCAAATATAACAAAATAATCATACCCAATTTATATTTGTGGTGTAGCTCTTCATATTTGTGACTGACACCTATCGCCATCTCACTACTAGGAAAACGGCTATAGGTAATCAGCACATCCGTGGCTCACATGGTTGAAGTGCCCCACGGCTAAAACAGGCGTGGCTCACCAGTGGGCAGTGCCCTACTAGTAACTAGAACAATCGTGGCGCACATGATTGTAGTGCGCCACAGATGTGTGTGGGCCAGGGCCCTGTTGGCCGCACGCCAAACATCTGTAGCGCACTACAGTCATGTGCGCCATGGATGTTAGTGTCAACCGTGGCGCACATGGGGGGGGTGCGCTACGCCTAAGCGCATGCCCCCCTCTGCTGTTAAACGGCCACAAAGATCTGTGGCGCACTAGGGCCGTGTGGGCCACGGATGTGTCGATTTTTTTAGGACAGCAGTTTATGTGCACATGTGTGACCATATCCACCACCCCACACTTCACTTTCCCCTTCTTCTTTCTCCTTAGATCTAGTCGGGATCTTCTCCTTCCCACCTCAATTTCTCCACCCATTCACCATTTTTAGCATGTAAAACTTGCTTTGGATGTTACATAAGTAATAGAGGAGGGCTCCGGTCTCTCATCTCCTTCTCCGGTCGACGCGCGCAACTCTCCTTTCCATCTTTCTCGCGATCAGTCTCTCATCTCGGTAAGTTGTCCATGTAAGGATGTGTTCATGTGTATATGGATGATGTGCTCATATGTATGTAGATGATCGATGCTCATGATGTGTGTATGTGGAGAGGATGGTCATATGTGTGTGTATATGGAGAGTATCGATGATGCTGATGCATGTGTGTATGGAGAGGATAATGATATGTTCATGTGTGTATGGATCGGTCTCTCTCTCTTGTGTTTGTATGTGAACAAGTTGCCATTTGTTTCGCCAAAATGTTGATTCATTTCCATTTTGGCAAGACTTTGGCATTTCGCAAAGGTCCTAATTTTAGGATAGGTCATGCCGAAATTTTCTATCGACCATTGCATGCATGCATTCATTATGTGGTTCTAATAGACTTCAAAATTGTACCGTGTACACCATGCAGGCAAAAATGGTCCGCATAATGAGCGAAGGCATTGTGGGTAGATTTTTGAAATGTGCGACGACCGACATGATACGAAATAATAAGACAGATATAAGATGTCCGTGCAGAAGATGCAAACTCAACTGGGTGATCGACCCAGATTCCGGGAATTTGCAGGCGCTCCTGCTCCGCCATGGTTTCATGGATGGATACACTCGCTGGATAAGCGATGACGTAGATGATGGAGACGGTGAAGGTGGCCAACATGACGATGATCATAATCACGGCGAGAACGGGCGAGATGATGAAGAGTCTCCTGGAGATAGTGAAGGTGCGGAAGCAGACCGGGATGATGATCTAGATGCCGGAGGAGCAGACGACAATGGAACAACGTCAGGCTGGGTGCGGGACCCTTATGTGCAAGAGCTGCTTCTCAAGCAGACGAGTAACGCCAGGGCTGCCGCTAGAGAAAAAGCCAAGCTTGCGCAACTTGAGAAAGACGCGGTTACTCCATTGTATGAAGGATGCAGGCCCGATGATACCCGGTTGAATGTAACGCTCAAGGCTATGGAGATGAAGGCAAAACACAAATTGAGCGACGCAAGATTCGACGATATGATGGCATTCTGGCACGATCGTCTCCCGGAGGGGAACACATGTCCAACTAGTATCGAGGATGCCAAGAAAATCGTCTGTCCTCTCGATCTACCGCACGTTAGATATCACGTATGCATCAACGATTGCATCATTTATCGGGGCGAGGACGCAGAGAAAACCACATGTCCGGTGTGCGGCGTGAGTCGATACAAGAAAGGGAAGAAAACACCTCGAAAAGTGGTATGGTACTTTCCTATCACTCCTCGTCTGCAGCGCTATTTCGCGGACCCTAAGGAAGCGAAGCTCATGCGATGGCATGCGGAAAGGAAGAAGCCAGGAGATGATGATGACCCCGAAAAGGATGAGCTGCTAACGCACCCTTCAGATGCTAGCCAGTGGAAAGCATTGGACCTCGAATTCCCGGAATTCGGTGGAGATTCGAGGAACATCAGGCTTGGTGCGAGCACCGATGGACTCAATCCGTTCGGTAGCCAGAGCAGCACGCACAGCACTTGGCCCGCGTTTGTATGGATGTACAACCTCCCTCCATGGTTGTGCATGAAGAAGAAGTACATACAAATGAGTATGCTAATTCAAGGGCCAAAACAACCTGGTACCGACATCAATCTGTATCTCGGGCTGTTGAAAGAGGAGCTAGCCACGTTATGGGAATCTGGAGCCAATACTTACGACACCGTCGCACAAGATTATTTCACTATGAGAGCCGCGTTGGTCACTACGGTGCAAGACTATCCAGGTTGCGGGTATATCTCGGGGCAGGTTATCCAAGGATTCTGTGCATGCGTTAGGTGCATGGATAACACAAGCTATCTCCAACTAGAGAAAGATCCAGGGTCATCGAAAACCGTGTTCATGGCGCACCGGAGGTGGCTCCGCAAGAATGATCCATGGAGAAAACATGGAGACCTGTTCGATGGCAAATCAGAGACCCGAGGAATCCCAGAGCGTAGGAGCAGCGAAGAAGTGGAAGAGTTGCTGAAAAACTGGAAAGATTGTCCTAAGCCTGGAAAGAAGCGAAAGAGGCAGCAACAAGACAAGCCGCTGATGAAGGTATGGAAAACAAGGTCTGTTTTCTGGGAGTTGCCATACTGGAAGTTTCTCCGCACGACTCATAGCCTCGACATCATGCATATCACGAAAAACGTGTGCGAGAGTCTGGTCGCCACCATAATCAACATGCCAGATAGGACGAAAGATGGTCCGAAAGCAAGGCACGACCTGATATGCTTGGGTATCCGGAAGGAGCTTCACGGAGGACGCACTACTCCTGATGATCAGGAAGATGACGATGATCATGAGTCGGAGACGACACAAGGTCGTCGGAAGGGTAAAAAGTTCAAGAAGAACGAATATTACTGCCCTCCTTCTTGCTTCACTCTAAGCCAGGATGAGATCAAACAGTTTTTCAAGTGCCTTCTAGGAGTCAAATTTCCTTACGGCTACGCGGGCAAGATAAGCAGATACCTAGACGAGGCGAAGCAGAGGTTCAGTGGCATGAAGTCTCACGACTATGCCGTGCTAATGACGCAGGTACTTCCGGTCGCACTAAGAGGGATAATGGACGAGCACGTCCGTGAAACGTTATTTGGCCTATGCAAGTTTTTCGACGTCATCTCTAGGAAGTCGATTGGCGTGAATCAGTTCGGAAGTCTACAGGAGGAGATCATGGTGATACTATGTGAGCTTGAGGTCTACTTTCCACCCGCATTCTTCGACATTATGGTGCATCTGCTGCTCCATGTCGTGGTGGACATCGTACAACTCGGGCCGATGTTCCTCCGCAGCATGATGGCGTTCGAAAGGATGAACGGACACATCAAAGGATACGTTCGCAACAGGTCTCGTCCAGATGGAAGCATAGCCAAGGGCTTTCTGGCCGAAGAGTGCATCTCTTTCTGCACGAATTATCTAGACATCGAGAACCCTGTCGGTCTTCCCGTCAATAGGCACCTTGGCAAGCTCGACGGATCTGGTCACCGAGAGGGTCGTCGCATACTTCATGCAGACTTCTATTTTCGACGCGCAGACTTTGATCGAGCAAACCTCGTCGCGCTACAGCATTTAGAACTGGTCGATCCTTGGGTACAGAAGAACAAAAGGTTAATCGAGAAGAAGTACAGTGACCAGGGCATACAAAGGACGCAGGGAGAAATAATCAAAGAGCACAACTCAGATTTCACGCGTTGGTTTAGGCAGACGCTCCTTGATAATCCCCCACGATCGCATTCTTCTGACACGGAAAAGATCATATTCACCTTGTCGCAGGGACCGATGCAAAACCTGGTGACCTATCAGGCGTATGATATCAACGGCTACACATTCTACACGGAGGAAAAGGACAACAAGTGTGATTATTAGAACTCAGGCGTAACGTCAGAATTCTACACCGATGACAATGTGAAGGAAAGATTCTACGGAAGAATCGAGGAGATCTGGGAGCTCGACTACTGTGGAGAAAAGGTGCCGATGTTCCGTGTCAGATGGGCAAAGAGCGTCGAAAGAGAAGACCGGTATTTCACAACCATGGTTATACCCGAAGCAGCCAAATCCAAGGCCGCCGGTACAAACGTGGCCGCGAAAAATGAACCGTGGGTACTGGCTACCAAAGTGGACCAACGTTTTTTCATTACCGACCCGACAAAGCCTAGCCGTGTTGTCGTGAGGAGAGGAAAAGGAAACATCATCGGAATGGATGGAGTCGCCAACGAGCAAGACTTCGACCAGTACGGCGATCCAAAGATTGAAGATGACGACGACTACGATGCAGCAACATACATCACAAGAAGAAAAAGGACAACCCTACCCAAAAAAGGTAGCCCGTTCGAAAGAAGAAACATTAAAGTGCCGGGGCTCAATTATTCAACCGCGACAAAGAAGGGAAAAAAGATTGTAAAACGCTAGCTCAAAAATATTGTAAAACGCGTGGTCGAAAAAGATTGTAATATTCATGGACAAATTATTATGAAATTTAGTTATACTTTGAATCATATTTGTAACACTTTTATGACATATATTATCACTTTTGGGCATTTTTGGAATATTTAAAAGTATTTTAAAAACAAAACAAAACTTGTATGGCATGTATCACCACTTTTGGACATTTTTAGGAACATTTTAAAGTATTTTTAAAGTAAAAATAAAAAAGTGGAGCACCAGGATTCGAACATGGGTGCTCATAGTTTAGAATAGAGCTAAGGGGCAGAACCAGTAGGGTAAGACAGTACTAGTGTTAACTAGTGGGGCAGCCACCCTCTTATCTGATAGTCCAACCCACACACGTGTAGCGCACCCTGGCCAAGTGCGTTACGGTTATCCGTAGCGCACTTGGCCAGGGTGCGCTACGCGTGTGTGGGTTGGACTAGTCAACCGCGCGTGCCACGTCCCCAGCCCCATCTCACACTCGCTCATCCCCATCCCCATCTCTCTCCGCCGCCAGCCTCCAGCCTCCTTCTCTCTCCGCCGCCGCCTCCAGACCCATCTCTCTCCGCCGCAGCCTCCAGCCCCATCTCTCTCCGCCGCCTCCAGCCTCCATCTCTCTCCGCCGCCGCCTCCAGCCCCATCTCTCTCCGCCGCCGCCTCCAGCCGATCCGTGGAGGAGGACGCCCGCGCCGCTGCCGCTCGTGGAGGAGGAAGCCCGCGCCCGCGCGGCTCATGGAGGAGGAAGCCCGCGCTGCTCGAGGAGGAGGAGGCCCGCGTCTGCCGAAGACCGCACGCGGAGGAGGAGGCCCGATCCTTGGAGGAGGAAGCTGACCGCGCTGCTCGTGGAGGAGGAAGCCGCCGCCGCCGCTCGAGGCTGAGGAGGAGGAGGCCGCCTCGCGCTCCTCCCCCCTCATCAACCAGGTGAATCCATAGGGTCATGCGCCCCTTCTGTCTCTGATGTGCCTGAGCAGGATGAAGCCCCCTTTTTTTTCTTCCTATGTGCATGGTGATGTTTTTTGTATTCCATCTAAGCCTGCGGTTGTCGTGATTACTCCAGTTGCTGAGTGTATATTTAGCACATCCACTTAGTTAAATATTTTTCTACAATGTTTCATATATTGGGTAGCAACCTTTATTAAACACATTCCACAACACACCTCCAGTATTCGTTTTGCTGCTTGTTGCAGCTTGAAAAACTTGTCGCGATCCAGTAGTGATTATTGGAAGGATCGTTGTTCACTATATAGTAACAGCCGACTTACTTTTCTGTATATAAACTGATCTATTTATAGCGTTCAAACACTAGTTGAGGCAAACCACGGAACGCTGCTAGATGTGATAATTTTGAATTCTGTAAATTCAAATTTATGACTTTGGTGTCTTTAAAAAAAATTGGGTGACTTCTGCGCCTACTGAATCTCATCAAATATTTTGATCAACTTCAGTTTAGCATCATATCAAGATATACCTCCCTTTTTCCCCATTCGTAGATCAAAAACCGAAATACTACATTTCCTACTTGAGTTCTGTTATCCAGACTGCTGTTTACACAGAACCAGCGCCTTAATACAGTATCAATCTTCAGTGTAGCAAGGTCCAGTAATTTGAATCATTGATGTGTGTGTGGTCCGTCAACTGAGACTTTGAGTGGAGGCAGGGGCCGTACTCAAATCGCATGCTTACCCATCATCAGTTGCTAGTCCAGAATTCTATGCAGAGCTCTAAATGCTGGGTACCTACCATCATTGTGGATACAGTGCAGAGTTCTGAATGTCAGAAAAACAACTCCTAGTAACGACATTCTTTTTTTTGGGGGGGATAATCTGTCGGGTTTCTTTCGATTGTGATAGTTAATTATCTATTTCTTTTGCACAAACTACAGAAGCATGCTGGTATGTGGTACTCTTATCATGGTGTACTTTTATGGATCCTAGTTCTCTACCCCCCGGCCCTTTCCACATTATGAGCTTCCCTCCAAATAAATCTTGGAGGGAATAGATTGTGCAACATGTAGCAAGTACTAGCAAGTATATGTATGTGTGTAGAAGGAATAGATTGGATCGGAAGCAACATGTAGGTCATATGTGGTATAGTGCTAGAATAGGTGTATTATAATACTAATGATGGTTGATAAGTGGTGGAGTAATTAGAAAGAGAGTAGAAGTAGTGGCATGAATTAGCATCTGGGAACTAAAAGAATAAGTTATTTTCTCTGTTCAGGTCATTTCCATCATATGAGCACAACTGAATACTATTTTCTTTTTTCAAGAGACCTAGCAGGCTTTAGTTGACAGAAACATGTATGCTTGGGTTTTAGTTGCTGCTGTGTATGCTCATATGTGTTATTTTCTTTTCATCATATGCTTGGTGCCTGGTGAATCCAGATGATAACTGTAAATGCCCATTGCTCGATGTGGCTGGGCATGTTGATGCATTCTTAACCAATGTGTTTTCTACAAGATGTTTATGTGCTGGCTGTGTTGGCCAGATTATCCTATGTGACCAGATTATGTGCTGTCTGTGTTGGCCATTTATTGTTTTCTGGTTGTGCTGGCTATGATGGCCATTTATTGTGTGCTAGCTATGTTGGCCATATATATGCAGGTTCTTGTATGAAATGAGTCCCGATTTTTGCCGGAATGTTGATTAACTTCCGTTTTGGCAGAAATCGGGCACTCCTAGTTTAAGAAAATTAGCAAAGGTCATGCCGGATTTTTCCGTGCATTTAACCAATTATTTGTTTTTAGTGCAAAGATGTGTGACAACGGCGAGGCTGGATGTTCTAAGCGCATCAGCGCTGAAGGAGAACTCAGACCTCCGAATAAACAATTGACATTCTGGGAGGTGGCCCAGCGGCTAGAAGACGATGAAGAATACCATCCTTCGGAGAGTGAGGATGATGATATGGCAGACGCGGAGGAAGAAGCCGAAGGAACGGCGGACGATGAAACCACTAATGGCGACGAGGGCACAAGGAGTGGTAGCAACCCTCCTAAGAAGAAGATGAAGAAGCCGAAGGACCGGCGCCCGAACACGGTCGGCACGGTCAGGGAGGAAATTACCGAAGTGATCCCAACTGGTGTTCCTTTGGAACCCGACCTTGTCGTCAAAGGGTACGGTGGGCAAGTGGCGGCGATCACCCGGACAACCATCTCGATCAACACCGAGAATCTCTGGCATAAAGATAATGGCCACTTGCGCAAACTCCTCTTTGAGAAGCTGCATGCAAGATACAAGTTCCCCGCTAAGTATCAGAAAACAAATTATCATGGGAACGAAGTAAACAAATCTGCCCTCACAAAGATGAGCACTGCCCTGGCCAGCTGGAGAACCCGGATAAAGAAGATCTATAAAGAAGGCAAAAGTCTCGAGGAGATCCAGAAGATTGACCCGCAAATCACCGAAGATCAGTTCCGGGAGTTCAAGGAGAGGTGTGAATTCGAAAGAGCCCTGGCCAATAGTAATCGGGGAAAGGTGCTGCAGGTGATGAATATAGGTCATCACCATCTCGGATCTGGTGGATACAGAACCGCGGAGGCCAAATGGAATAAGGAGGAGGAAGAGTATAGATCCAAGGGGATAGAAAACCCCTTTGATAAATTCGAACCCGGGCAGGTTCGAAACTTCATCAGGGCCCGTTACCATGTGGACCCAAAAACCAAACAACTCACCGCGGATCCTCCGGTGAAGGAAATCGAGGAAATTGTGGTAAGTATAATCTAATTACCGCGGATCAACTCGATTGCAATCTAATCGATGATCTAAATGATTCACTGTTACTTCTTCTGCAGGAGGAGGAAATTGTTGCTAGTCATGGATCCCAGGGTTCCTCATCCCAGGGGTCGACGGCGGCCACCCGGTGGGATAACCCTTTTAACAGGGCGATGAACCGGGCCAAGAAAATAGAGCCGGTTACGAAGAAGTCGTCGTCGGCTGGCCGTCTGGCCGGCCTCGGGGGTAAGAATTGGGTGGATCATTTTGGTCCACCGCCGAGGACGCATGTGGCGCCGTCGGGAAGGAGCGAGGAGGAAAACCGCGAGGTTCAAGAACTTAAGGCACAAGTGGCGCGGATCCCGCAGATCGTCCAGGACAACCTGGCAATCACCCTCACGTCCTTCCTGCCTACCTTGGTGGAGTCAATAGAGAACTGGAGTGCGGGTGGTCGAGTAGGGCCGTGCCTGATTCCAAGCATGGTCAGCAGCCACTCGAACAACGCGGCGCCGACGAATCAGGCGAACTACGTGTTCGTGACTCCGCCCGCTAGCACCGTGGTGCCGCAAGTGTTGGTGACTCCCCCTGCCATCACCGCGGCGCCGGAGTACATGTTGGTGCCCCCCTGCCATCGCCGAGGCGGCACTAGAGCTCCAAGCACCCGTCGGTAGGGAGAATACACCGGCAGCCGGCACCGCGCCATCAAGCAGCCCTTCCGTCTCTTGCATACCCGTCGTCGTATGCGGTGCATCGACATTAGCCGATCTCGACGCCATCACGGTAATCAAATTTCTTTAATTACCGCCTTTCATGCCATCTATTACTCTTATGGCATCTCTGACGACGCCGTACATGTTTTCCATAGACGGATGTTCCTTGCACTCTCTTATGCTACGTGAACAACGAGCTGAGGGATGTTGCCAAGGGTACCATCGTTCAACCCTTGCAGCGCACATTCCACTCAAGGCCGATGTCAGATAGCGTGCACAGGGTTAAAATTAGTCGGGTGCTAAGGGGATGCGACGACCTGTAACCTCCCATTCAACCCCCAGGAGCGGATGAAGAAGAGCCGTCTGTCCTCAGAACTTGCTTTGGCTTATTCTTGCTATGGCCAAAGAGCATGATCCGTTTGGGGACGGTGGGGGCCATCATGCCACAGACAACAGCACCGCCTGTCGTGCCAGCGAGAAGCGGTGGCAAGGCCCCCTTACCGCCCTCGCCCTCACCTCCACGCGGTGGGTCGGATGATCATGTTGATGATATGCACATGGCGCAGGATCCGGCCGAGGACGACGAAGACTGGAATGATCACTTCTTCAGCACTCAGTTTGGCAACGAAGAAGACCTAGCTGGTGGCCCCACAGAGAAAGCCACTATCACCAAGCGTCTGTTTGGTTCTCAGGAGACGCCTCCAGCTTGCGCCTTTACAGAGCCAGCTGATACAACCAACCGACCCTTTATTCTAAGCCCTGCCACACTACATAGGGCGGCCGGTGCTCAGATTGCGGTGCCTGCCCGCTCTCCAAAAGGAAAAAAGGGCAGGAAAAGAAAATCTAGCAGCTCGAGCTAGCCGGTGGCGTCAACAACTGCGAATCCGATCAGGTTTTGGGACGGGCCACCAAGACCCGAGGGTATTATGTGGAGGATTCATGTGGCGGGTGAGCCCATGCTACCTAAGAATTTGCGGAAGCTCGCCAGTTCGGAACTGCATAGTGTGCATGACGGCGTGCTGACGATAGAGAGACGCCTTCTATCGGAGAAAGATCCCTCGCACCCAGTATTCGTGGTTAAGGTGCCACCAGGCTTGGGCTTCGTCGACAATGCCCCTGCGGATATGTTCTTCCTGTGGTTCGACGACATCTTCAATATGTTCCACCTATACCCGCTGCACTATACCACGGTCCGTCTGTTTTCTCTCAGCCTGGCCATGCAGATCATTAGAGAGAACACACCGGCCATCGCTATAGTGGACCCCTACTACATGCGTGACGGCTGTTTGGGTTCCCCCGCCGAACGACGTATCATGGCCTCGTACCTAAAAAGAATCCTCGTGGCGAACAAGACAAAGGAATACATTCTCGTGCCTTACTTTCCCGAGTAAGTCGTTATTCACTCGCCACCGTTGATTGGCTTTATTAGATCATCATCATTCTTTTTCCAACACATTCCATTTGAATTTTTTCCAAGAGATGAACACTGCACGCTCATCTTCTTATCGCCGAAGCATTCCCACGCCACGTATTTCGACTCGGGGAGTCTAGAAAAGAAGAAAAACTACGACAAGACAAAGGAAGTTCTGGATGATGCTCTCACTGGCTTTGCCTCGACGGAAGGCACCACCTTCGTGCGTACGAAGGTCAAGTTCGGCAGGAACGTCTTCAACCACGTAACGGAGTTCCCCTGCGTGAAGCAGCCGGAAACAGTAAGAAGGAAGCCTACTACGCACTCCATCACATGAGGGCGTTCCTACTTGACCAGCAGAATTCTACGCTGCCAGATCATCTCAAACAGTGGGCCGAAGCAAAGGCCAAGATCAATGATTCGGATATTAGACAAGAGATGTATCGCATCCAGCAGCAGTTTGGGGCAATCATCTTTCGTGATGTCATGACTTTGGGGGGGATCTTCTACGAAGGAAATATCCCGAATAACCGTGACATAGAAGATCGCCTAGAGATGCAGGGTGACTATAGGAAGTTCATGACGAGACAAGGCGTTCTCCCGTTCCCTAAGCCAAGCCAGAAGGCTTGATGTTGGCCTAGTTGTAGTTACAAACTATAGATGACCTTTGTGTGTGTGTGGACAAGTGTACTTATCTTATTAGGTTTATGAATCATCGCTTACTTATTTTGCTTATTATTATTATATATCAATCAATGCTTGGTTTTTTTGCTTACTCTTTGGTCCTTTGCTCAATTTGGTCCTTCTTTTTCTCCTTACTCTTTTTTCGAGAATAATGCCAATGATTGAAATGTCGTGGCACACTATATATGTGAATGTGCTACGATGGGATTGTGAGCCTTGTGATATGCACAAGTCCAGGTCTTGTGCCTCCTACTTGGCTCACCGTTCCATCATATCATATTCCTGTGTCCAACGACCTATGTATATATATGAGACATTCTTTTCGAGTTATTTTTGTCTTTTTCGAGAATATGCCGATGATTGAAATGTCGTGGCACAATATATATGTGAATGTGCTATGACGGGATAGTTAGCCTTGTGATATGCACAAGTCCAGGAATTGTGCATCCTACTTGGCTAACGGTTCCGTCATAGCATATTCCTGTGTCCAACGACCTAGCTAGTTATATATGAGGCATTCTTTTCGAGCTACTTTGGTCTTTTTCGAGAATAATGCCGATGATTGAAATGTCGTGGCACACTATATATGTGAATGTGCTACGATGGGATTGTGAGCCTTGTGATATGCACAAGTCCAGGTCTTGTGCATCCTACTTGGCTCACAGTTCCATCGTAGCATATTCCTGTGTCCAACGACCTATGTATATATATGATGCATTCTTTTCGAGTTATTTTTGTCTTTTTCGAGAATATGCCGATGATTGAAATGTCGTGGCACAATATATATGTGAATGTGCTATGACGGGATAGTTAGCCTTGTGATATGCACAAGTCCAGGAATTGTGCATCCTACTTGGCTAACTGTTTCATCATAGCATATTCCTGTGTCCAACGATCTAGCTAGTTATATATGAGGCATTCTTTTCGAGCTACTTTGGTCTTCTTCGAGAATAGTGCCGATGATTGAATTGTCGTGGCACACTATATATGTGAATGTGCTACGATGGGATTGTACCTTGTGCTATGCACAAGTCCAGGTGTTGTGCATTCTACTTGGCGTACGGTTCCATCGTAGCATATTCCTGTGTCCAACGACCTATGTATATATATGAGGCATGCTTTTTGAGTTACTTTGGTCTTTTTCGAGAATAATACCGATGATTGACATGTCGTGGCACACTATATGTGAATGTGCTGCGATGGGATTGTTCGCCTTGTGCTATGCACAGGTCCAGGTGTTGTGCATCCTACTTGGCGAACAGTTCCATCGTAGCATATTCCTGTGTCGAACAACCTAGTTATATATGAGGCATGCTTTTTTAGTTTGGTCTTTTTGATTTAGGAGTACTTTCTATAAGTGTATCTTCATATGCGACTTTAATTATATATGTTTTTTTTCAATCATCGGTTAATTATTATTGTCAACTTATAGATGACGTGGTACGTCGTGTACAAGGGACGGGTTCCCAGAGTCTACGATGATTGGGAAGACTGCCGGAGACAGGTGCACCGTTTCAGCGGCAATAGCTACAAAGGTTACAACACTATGGCGGAGGCGGAAGCTAGATACACGCGCTATCTAGCGGGAGTTAGGACAAGGAACCGGATGAAGACCTACACCTTCGTCGCGGCGGTGATCATGCTTATCTTTTTTGGTTATTTATCCCGCGTTTGTGTCTAGCTAGTTTAGACGTCTAGGCGAGCTTCCGAGCTCTAACTTGTTCGATCGACACATGTATTCGCATGTCACCAACTACTACTTTGTAACATGATCGAAACAATGTAACTTAGACTATGTATTCATGTATGAGACTTATCTATATGTATTTGTTTCAATCTTGTTTTTCATATTGAGTATTTATATATATAATTGTATATCTTGTATCTGTGTGTGTATATCTGCTGTAATATTGTATATAAGTGTATTATATATAATCTGGCTCGGAAATTAAAAAAAAACAAAAAATACATCTTTGGCGCACATGGTCTACCTTCTATGGCGCACTACACCTAAAGCGCACTATGGAAGCTTAGTGGCGCACTAGGTAGTGCGCCACAGAAGATCCCAGGGGTAGCGCACCTGCCCAAACATCTGTGGCACTACCAGGTGCGCAACGCCTGTCTCTACAAAACCTGGCGCACTAGGCAGTGCGCCACGGCTGAGAGATAGCCGTAGCGCAAGGCCCGTGGCGCACTGCTAGTGCGCCACGGGTGATGTTTCCAGGTGCGCCACTAAAGGCCATTTTCCTAGTAGTGTCTATCTGTGATTAAACTTACTAATAATACCTTTTCTGACTTAACAATTGGAGTCGAGCCGAGGATGAGTACCCTGCTTGACATTGGCAACCAAGACAAAGTAGTGGCAGCAACCAAAGAGTCGTGGATCTTAGGCTGGAGAAATACGAACAACCAAAGAACAAAGAATTTAGAGACTATTAACACATCGTCAAGGAAATACAATGGACTGAAAGGAATAATACCCGATGCAACCAGATTTGAAGTGTTCAACAAATAAGGCTGTGAGGACAGCGACAACGCACAAAGCCGTAGATGCCGAGTTCTTGAAATATCAGTAGCTCTTACATGCCATCTATATTTACTATAATTTTCAATTCCATAAATGAAGCCAAAGTTAGAACTAACAAAATATGAAATTTCTCAATTATTAAAAAATGAATTTCTCAAAGAATTAAAGAAGTCATAACTGGAGCAACCTCATATATCTACCAGATGGATATGCTGCAGTACTGAGTGGGTCAGCTCCACCCCGAACCTAGGTTTCTCTTGGTTGTCTGATAAAATTATGTGGCAAGATGTGAAAGAGCTGAAGAACAGCGGAAGCGGTGTAGCAGATTTGCTTATGTGTTCGGCACTGATGTGGGACTATAATAGAAAACCTGCAACGAACCAAAGAAAAAATGGCTCGATGGTAAGCTGCTGATATCCAGTTAACTGAACTTAGGAAGGAACATAAAATATGGGAGAAAGGATACCAGATCGAGTCGCAGGCAGCGCTCCAACCTATCTGCTACCTCCTGGGTGAAGACATTGGGCGAAGTCTAGGGGGACGACGACCACTGGTGATGGGTGATTTCGGCCGAGAGGGGCGCCACAGCTGGTTCACCTAGTCGGGTTGGGGCTCACCTCGACGAAGGGCTTCTGCGGGCGCGGACGGCGGGCGACGGGCTTCTTCGGGCGTGGACGACGGCAGGAAGGAGACGATGGCTGCGCGGCAAAAAGGTTAGGTTACTGTGTGCGTGAGAGAGAAAGGGGAATCTCGTCGGCCCTTATTATGCGAGGTACCAGCTTATGCGAGGCGAATATTGCAAAGTGCGCCTCGTATAAGTTTACGCGAGGCCCATCTTGCCATAATGTGCCTCGCGTATTCTGCAGACCTAGTCAAATAGAGTAGTGCCTTCTTTTCTGTCAAGAAACACACAGCAGCCCATTGGTTACATGCCTTGTCCTAATTTGAATAATGGCCACCCAGGTTCGAATCCTGGTGGCAACAAAGTTTTTGGAATTTTTTTAAAAGTCATTTTTCTTATAAAAATATTTTCCAAACACAATATAAACTATAAAATATACTGCAAATATTTTAAATATTCAAATATTGCCAAAACAACAAAAGTGAGTATTGTGAATGTGTCTTGTCGATACATAATATTCTCAATGTAATATTATAACATACAAAAAATTATAATTATGAATGTTTTGATACATAATAGTAGGCCACACACATACGACGGTTCTTGACAATGGTCGGAGCGCGATATCGTTTCTTGACAATGGTCGCCGTCTTGCCATTCTTGACATAATAGGAGGGGGCGACCAGATTTGTCTTGGTGGAGGAGGAAGAAGTGAGACAAGTGAGTGGGGTGGTAGTTGGCTCCATGTGCCAAAAGCTGAAAAAAAGGTGGTGTCAGGTTATAGGAGGCGCATATTGCACAATACGAGTCTCCTATAATTCAAACTATAGGAGGCGCATATAGCAATATGCGCCTCGCCTATGCGGCCACCTACCTCCACCTGGACCCACAGGAGTTACTTGAGGCACATATGACCATATGCGCCTCGCATATTATCAAGTATAATAGGCGCATATGACCATATGTGCCTCGCATATTCGAGCACCTACCAACACCCAGGCCCACACAGATTATGCGAGGCACATTTTTCCCATATGCGGCTCGCATATCTAATGTATAGGAGGCGCATATGACTAGAATGCGCCTCGCATAATCTGGGGCTGCTTGATTTCGTCCGTACAAGGATTATAGGAGGCGCATTCTTATCATATGCGCCTCGCCTATTTTATATTAGAGGCGCATGGAGAAGGAGTGCTCCTCGCCTATTTTATAGGAGGCGCATATGGTCTAAATGTGCCTCCTATAAGCATGTCTCCTATAGTCTTTTCTCTAGTAGTGGGGCGAAGGTCGACGCTTTGACCACTAGCGTGGAGGAGTACAAGACAATCAAGGAGACAGTCGGGCTTACTCTTGTGGACGTGGAGGTCGACATGAAGGAGTAGATTTTATTACTCGGCTATCTATTTATCTATCACCCTCTGATTTATCGAGTCGCAATGATCATCCAACATGTGGAGGGCTTGCTAGTGTGTTAATTTTCCAAAAACTCGTTGTTTACGTTGTTCAAACTCTATGTTTATTTTGTGGTTGATTATTATGTTGTTGTTGCTATGTGATGTATTATGCATGATTGAATCTATGGGTTATATCTCATTACTTATCCTTATTGAAACCACATATGCATCCCAGTCAAGCCAATCCTAACCAAAACAACAACAATAACGTCAACCCCGAGATGCAGTAGTTGATGACAGCTCAAACTCAACTGATGTAGATGATGACCTAGTTCATGGCAAATCACAATCAGAATCAGAATCAGAACAACAACAACAACAACATAAACAATAACAACAATAATCCCAACAACCCACCAGCCTTGACATGCTTACAAGGTTTTTGAGGTTGAAGCCAGCCATGTTCTCGGGAACCACTGATCCCATGGTACCCAATGACTGTCTAAGCTCTATGAATAAGGACTTGGTCACTTTTGGCTGGACCGATGAGGAAAAAGTCAGATTCGCAACACATCTTCTTGAAGGGCCAGCAGCAACATGGTGGGATAACTTCCAGATCACCACTCCTATCGAGGATGTGACTTGGGATATTTTTGAGGATGGTTTCCACACTGCCCATATCTGATCAGGAGTGATGAATTTGAAGAAGAAGGAGTTCCACAATCTGAAACAGCGTCACCACAGTGTGGCATAGTATATTGAGGATTTCAATAATCTGGCACGCCATGCACTAGATGAGGTTGATACTGATGCCAAGAGGAAGGAGAAATTCCTCGAGAGACTGAATGATGAGATGAACCTGCAGCTATATGTTGCCTATGTCCCAACATATCAATCACTGTGTGACAAGGCCACCATCTTGGAAAGCAATATGAAGTAGGTTGAGAACATGAAGAGGAAGCATCACTTTGACAAGCACAGCTCGGGATCATCTGACAAGCGTTCCCATGGTGATGATAGTGGAGGATCTGGGTCCCACAAGAATGGGAAGTATAACAACCACCACAACAGTACCGTCACCATGAGAACAAGCACCACCGTAGCCATGACAATGATAGATACAAGAACCACAAGAGTGGACACAAGAGCCACCACAGTGGGAATGGCAATGGAAATCAGCCTGCAAAAAGAGACATCAGTCAGGTTGAGTGCTTCAAATGCAAGAAAACTGGGCACTATGCAAATGAATGCCCAGAAAAGAAAGTTGAAGGAGCCAACAAGCCCAACCCTTTTCAGAAGGGACAAGTAAACCAAATCAATGTGGAAGAAATCTATGAAGAATCTGATGCTGTGGCTAGTAAGTTCAAGCTTAATTCTTTCAACCCCGGATTGTGCTAATCATACTGTTACACTCACAACCCCGGATAAGAAATGGATTAAGTTCAAGACTAACTTTGAATCTAAAGAGAGTAAGCTAAATTCTCTTAAGGGGGTTAGCATAGATGATGCACCAGTTGTGAAGGAATATCCGGATGTGTTTCCGGAGGAATTACCAGCAATGCCACCAGATAGAGATGTCGAGTTTCTGATTGACTTACTACCAGGATCTGGACCAATAGCAAAAAGACCCTACAAGATGTCAGTTGATGAGTTGAAAGAACTCAAGAAACAACTTGGAGAACAGTCACAGAAAGGATTTATTCAACCAAGTTCTTTGTCTTGGGGTGCACCAGTTCTGTTTGTTGAGAAGAAGGATAGAAGTCAAAGGTTATGCACAGATTACCGTTCACTCAATGAAGTGACTATAAAGAACAAGTATCCCTTACCTAGAATCAATGACCTATTTGATCAACTAGAAGGAACCCATGTGTTCTTAAAGATTGATCTCCGATCAGGCTACTTTCAGCTAAAGATTAGAGAGCAAGACATACCTAAGACTGCTTTTACCACTAGGTATGGTTTGTATGAGTATACCGTGATGCCATTTGGATTGAAAAATGCACCAGCTTATTTCATGAACATGATGAACAAAGTGTTCATGGATTTTCTAGACAAGTTTGTTGTCGTATTCATCGACGACATTTTGATCTACTCCAAGAGGAAAGAAGAGCATGAAGAACATTTGCATTTGATTCTCGAGAAGCTTAGAGAGCACAAGTTGTATGCCAAGTTCAGTAAGTGTGAATTTTGGTTGAATGAAGTTGGATTTCTCGGACATATTGTGTCGGGAGATGGTATAGCTATCGATCCCACAAAGGTGTCAGCGGTAACTGAGTGGGAATCTCCAAAGTCAGTGAAAGAAGTTCACAGTTTCCTAGGATTGGAAGGATACTATAGAAGGTTCATTGAGAATTTCTCAAAGGTAGCTAAGCCAATGATGGAGTTACTTAACAAGGATAACAAGTTTGATTGGAGTGAATGATGTGAAATCAGGTTCCGAGAATTGAAAAAGAGACTTGTATCAGCATCCGTCTTATGTCTGCCAGATTTGGAGAAGGATTTCCTAGTCTATTGTGATGCATCTCACCAAGGATTGGGTGGAGTTTTGATGCAAGAAGGGAAAGTTGTGGCTTATGCCTCGAGACAACTCAAAAGTCATTAAGTGAATTATCCTACTGATACGTCGAAAACGTATCTATAATTTTTGATGCTCCATGCTTATTTTGTATCATTTGTCTTATGTTTTGTCTATACTTTGATGTGTTTTTATATATTTTCTAGAACTAAACTATTAACAAGTTGTCACAGTGCCAGTTTCCTATTTTCTTCTGTTTTTGGTTCTAGAAAGGCAGAAAATCAATATTCTCAGAATTGGACGGGACAATTTCCATGGGGGGTGTGGGCCAACTGGACCCCCACCGACTTTTATTCCTGCGCCTGTAAGAAGCCTCCGACCCAAAAACCCTAGGGCAGCCAGAAGAAATCCACGAAAACCTCTGTAGCGGCGTCGCCGCCAAAGGGGAGATTCGGGGGACAGAAAGTCTTTGTTCCGGCACCCTGCCGGGACGGGGAAGTGCACCCGGAGCCATCTCCATCAATCTCCATCGCCATCTTCATCACCATTGCTGATTACCATGATGAGGAGGGAGTAGTTCTTCCTTAGGTCTAAGGGCTCTACCGGTAGCTATGTGTTCATCTCTCTCTCTATGCATGATCTTGTGGTCATGAGCTTTGTAATCAAGTAGATCTACCTTGCTACTCAAGTGCTTCATTAGATCTCTGCTCTCCCCATGTGTGTGAAAGTGACAGCGTGCACACCATGGTGGCACTTAGGCTTGAGTCTACATAAATGCTCTTTGTGCTTTAATAGATCTATGCTTTTCCCCACGTGTGTGAAAGTGACAGCGGGCATACTGTAGAGGTCCCAACCTTTGATAAGGTAGAGATCCCTATGTTTACAATGCTAGTCCCTGGATCAATAGCTAGCATCCATAGTTAAGATATAATATCAAGAAACAAAGGTAATAATACAACTTTATAACCAGGAATAAAATAATTCTTTACATATTACATAGCTCAATTGGCTATCTCATTACAATGCAGCAGAAAAACTATAGCATGGGGTCCTTCATCTTCAAAGTGCCACAGGCAAACATGTTGGTTGTAGACTTGTAATCCTAATCAACACATTTCACTAACATCGTACAAACCTGCAACGTAATAAGTTATAGCCACAAGGGTCAATACATTTGAATTGTATTGGCAAGTGATACTATGGTAATATAGTGGAGTCTATCATATATATGCATTTGGCTAAGTGGATCTTAGGCTTGCTTTGCTCAAAATAGATTTTTTCTTATCATTTGAAAACACTAAGCTTTTGCTTGTCAAAATCACCCAAGGCATCTCCCAATACAAATTAGTGATCCTTCAACCCTTGTTAAACCACAAGTATTAACTTAGAAATTGGGATGAGGAGATTCTTGATAGCTTTCATGTCTTGATGCTCAAATTGTCCTTTGCCAAGGACATGGCTAAGTACTTAGATTTTACACTCTGGAGAGGTGGTGCACTTTCCCCACAAGACTTGGTTTCACGAAGACAAGATCTTTCAGAAGGATTCCCTTAGACCAGAATGGACGCGCTCCAACCTATCAATCCCCTACCACCAAATGTCCATTTGGCTAAGTTATTGCAACCTATATGATCCAGACAGAGCCCATAATGCCAAGTGGCTGCACTTGAAGCTTCTCAACATTTGACATCTCAAATCTCTTTGTTCCTGGGTGGCCATCCACAAGTGAGATACACAAGGTAAACCATATGAATGGGCCTTGTGTAACCACTCAACACAAACCATTCCTTCCATTCCACCCAGGTGATTCATTCACTTAGTTGTTTTATTAAACAAAACACAAGTCCTTGACTTAGAAATATTCCATAGTGTGAATATATTCCACCCTCGTTTTCTACTAGCTAAGCTAAGCATGAAAGTAGCAGGAATCTTAACATAGGAAATTTCTACTTAGGTTTCATCTACTAGGATTTCCCATGGCATAGTTATACTTAGCAAAAATTCCATGCAAGTCCTACTTAGAAATATCACTAATGCATAGTGAAAATAATGGGACAAAAGTATGAAGCATCACTTGCCTTTTTGGTAGAGAATTATAGGTTCACTCCTTCATCTTGTAATATTCACACTCTTCAAATTCCACTACAATTCAATCAAGCAAGGAATAATTTCAATCTACCATTCAACAAACATCACATAAAATAATAGAAACAAAGCAATGCATGCAAGCATGCAAAAGATTGTTTTATTTGGAAAAGAGGTTTCTAATAGGTTATAAACATTTTAAAACACCTATTTTTATAAAAGTGGCGAAACCATTTGCAAAAGATTTTACCTATAAACCCTTTTTAAACCAAAACATTATTTTATGTGGTTGAAAATGCCTTTAGCAAAGCCATAATCTTTATAGGGTTCACCAAATACATTTTTAATTCTAAAACTGGGTATTTGGGGTCAGAGAGTTTAATCCAAATCATTTTCCAAAGATTTTTCTCCAAAAAGTATTTTAAACATATAAACAACATTTTTATTTGACTAAAAATGCTTTAATTCAAAGATTTATTCTCTTGCTTCACAAAATATGTTTTTGAATCCACAAGTTGGTTTATATGGTCAGTAGGTTCAAAAAAATCCATTGGCCAAAGGTTTTACCTTAAAAATATTTTTAGAACAAATTTTATATCCAAAATATGCCTACACAAGTTTCTGAAAAAACAATCAATTTACAGAAGCAATTTTCTAAAAAAAAAGTGCATGGTTGGAAAGTACTTGTCTTGATGATTCCATTGATATAAAATTTGGACGTGTGGATTGAAAGTTATGAATTTTGCAAGTTTACATATCCAATAGATCAATTCTGTTTTAAAAATCAGAGTCTGGCCACGTGGCGCGTTTCTATAGGCTGGTACCGGTTCGTTCGGATCACGCACTGAGGATCGTTGGATCTAATGTGAATCGCATGGCCCAGAAGGCTATGTACCCCTTCGATTAGTTGTTCTATCGTGTGCTTCCGATCAAGATCCAACGGCCTGAGATGTCTAACCTAAAACGGGCGGCGCTAGCGGCAGCGACTGGCGGCGGCGCGCTCGGGCAAGGGTGTTCCCGTGAAAACAAGTAGCAAGGGAGAGGGGAAAGTTGATCACTGGGTTCGCCGCGAAGCACTGGTTCTGAAGGTGGTCGATGTAGGACAGGGGGCGCACGAAGTCTTCGTGGATTCCTCGCCGGAGAGGTTGCTGTCGTCAGGTCACGCATGGTTCTTGTCGGAGCCGAGTACCTGGAACGCAAGCAAGCAAGGCAACACGTCAGTGAGGTGCACGCATGTTTGGGGAGTGTGGGAATACTCACCAGGGAGGAAGGGACGCACGGGGACGACAGCTATCGCTCGCCGGAGATGGGGCAGACGACTACGGCGAGTAGGCGAGGTCAGAGTCGAGCTTCTAGAGCTTGCGCGAGCAAGCGGAGGGTGTCAGTAGGTGTGTATGGGGATGGAGAATAAGCTAGTCTGAACCATAGGCAGAGGGGATGCGGGGCTCACCGGAATTCGACGATGAGCTCGTCGGAGGCAGCGGCCGTGCAAGTGGGAATGGGGACGGCCTGGGGGCTCTCTTGCAGCGACGTTTGAGGGAAAAGGGAGGGGAGAGGGAGACGGTTATATGAGCATGGTCGAGGGAGTAATCATCGCGGCAATAACTCGGATTGATTCGAGTTTTAAAATGATAGAAAACAGCCGACGAGGTGAGGGGCGAGGCCGTTGCGGGGTAGGAGAGAAGACTGACGGGTGGGGCGTTGTTTTCAGCGAGATAAAGAGAGGAAGGGTGGGTCCAGGCAGTCAGCGACTCTGCGGGTGTGGTTTCGAGTAAAAGAAAAACGCTTCGGGGGAGGGGGTTAGTTGGGCTATATGGGTCGGACTAGCTGGGCTGGCCTTGTTTCATTTTTTTATACAAAAACTTTTTCTTTTTCCATTTCTATTATTCTGTTTTTATTTTCTTTAATTATTTAAACAACTATTTGAACTCAAACTTCAACCAAACTTTGTGTATATTCAAATATTGATTAATAATACATTCTAAAGTCAAATTTAGAATAATTCTTTTATTCTTTTTAGGGTATAATAATTATTTAAAATAGGCCCTTGTGTTAAATCAAATAAGATATATTTTCAAACCTTATTTAAATTCCAATCTTTTTACAAAACCTTTTCAGTAGGTTTATTTATTTAATGTGGTGCTAAATAATTCACTTTGAATTATTTATAGTATTTTAATATGATTATTAATCATTTTAATTTGGGCAATTGTTTTTATTCCAATGAAATTCAAATATGGTTGTAATTCCATATAACTTTATTTAAATGATTCCTTTATTCATTTGAGTTAATTAAATAACTTTTATTCCACTTGGGTAAATTCCAATTATTTTCCCCTGATGTAATTAATCATTTCTATTAGGGATTTGTCTTAATCAAATGGAATAGAATTTGGTTGGGGCCATATTATTTTATTTCAATATTATTTATCCATTTATTTCATTTGAACTTGGATTATATTTATTCCATTTGTTTATGGTCTTGGCCAAGTTTTAATTTTGCTTTTAAATATTCCCTATTAATTATTTCTTTCTTTACCTTATAAAATCCATATCCTTTTATTTAAAGATTCAAACTTGGTGATTCAAATTTGTAAAATCTTATTTAATATTTGTTTATCCTTTTATATCTCTTTTAGGATTAATTGCACACATATTGGTATGGATTTTAGATAAGTGCTTTATTAGCTTTGGAAATTACTTTTTGTTATCTTATTAAATTCATAAGATTATGGTTCCAAATTGAATGAAATTAATTTCTATGGTTTTATAATATTTTTATTTGTCATTCTTGATCATTTATAAATATTTGTTGACAAATTTTGTATGGATCCAATCCATGATCTTGGAGATAACTTGGAAATATTTTTCTTGCATTAGGGTTTTAGTGTTTTGGTTTATTTTCCAAGTGTTTAAATTTCAAGATACATTTATGAAGAATGCATTTCACTTGATTTGTATTTAGTTAGATTCAAACATTAATCAAAGTTTGTTCAAGATGGGATTTTAAGTTTCCATTTGGAATCAAAAAGATTGTTTTCATCTTAAATTTCAACAATTATTTATTTTGTTTATTTATTTTTCACATTACAAAATTTGGAAAATTTTGGGATGTGACACATACCGTGTGTGGCACTTTGGCTAGATTGAATATTTGTTATGAGTTATATTTGGAGTTGGATGTCTCTATGAAATTGTGGTGTTTTTTGGAACCATCTAGCGCTCAAGATGACAGTGTGGGGTTATCTAGATTGGGGAAGGCAGACTTTGAGGTGTGCTATTATAGTCCTACCATGGATTAGAGTGTCCAATCGGAGAGTAGTTAAGAGTAGTATCCTGAAGAGAGGATATTTATATGAGAGAGTGTTCACTAGTGAAAGTATGATCCCTAGGCCTTGTTTCTAAAGATTGAAACATCGTTTGCTACTAGATCTGTTGCATGTTTGCTTGCTTCCTTATTGTTGCCTTTAGTCTTTACCTCACCGTCAAGCTCTTTTCTATCACCGTTACCACTTGTATTTCACTATCTCTTCGCCAAACTAGTGCACCTATATTGGGTGTGTTGGGGACACAGGAGACTTCTTGTATCTTGATTGCAGGGTTGCTTGAGAGGAGTAGCTTTGACCACTTCCTCCCTGAGTTCGATAAACCTTGGGTGATCCACATAAGGGAAACTTTCTGCTATTCTATAAACCTGTGCACTTGCAGGCCCAACAACTGTCTACAAGAATAGAAGTGCGTACACATCACCTACTCATGATTTGGAGTTAGCCTCTGTTGTCCATGAACTCAAAACATGGAGACATTATCTTTTGGGAAAGCGTTGTGAAGTGTTCACAGATCACAAGAGTTTGAAATATATCTTCACTTAGAAGGAAATCAATATGAGACAAATAAGATGGTTAGAGCTCATCAAGGACTATGACTTGAGTTTGCAATACCATCCTAGTAAAGCAAATTTTGTAGCCGATGCTTTAAGCCGTAAGGTTTATGTGAATGGGCTTACTAAAGGGGAATTTCCAGATGATATGTGTGCCCAATTCAAGGACCTCATATTGGAGATACTGCCCGAAGGATATCTCATGTCTTTGGATGTTCAACCAACATTATTGGACAAGATCAAAGAATTACAAAAGTTGGAAAAGGAAATAGAGGAGATTAAAGGTAAAATTAGCAAGGGAAAAGCTAAAGGATTCCACGAAGATGAACAAGGTACTTTGTGGTATGGGAAGCGTATCTGCATTCCGCAAGATCCGGAACTTCGGAAATTGATTATGCAGCAAGCAAACAATTCACCATATTCTATTCATCCGGGTAACACCAAAATGTACATGGATGTGTGTCAACACCCGGATTTTTAATCACAAATGCTTGTTATGCCATACATCGCAATCCCATGAATACCATTTTTGTGAGACATAACAGAATTGGATATCAGAGTACATCATCCATTACAAACCATACGTAAGGTCTTACACAAATAAGGATCTCATGATCCAGTTCTTAATACAATACAAGCAGCGGAATAACGTAATAGTAACGATAGCATAGGCAAAACTCCATCTTCAGGGTCACAGGCAATGCTGACGATGGGAGATGATCCTATTTGTCGTACCCTTCATGCGGTCCGTCATCCTGATACTCCTCTTCATAGTCTTCCCACGGGAATAGCCAAGGACAAAGCCATGAGTACTCTTTAAGTACTCGCAAACTAATACTAACAAATGGAGTGGTTTTGAATAGGATATACTAAGCTCTAGGGTTGTTTTGCAAAAATCCAGATTTACCTCTACTAAGTTCAGAAGCAAGAAATTTAGTTGAAAGTTGTATAACACCTAAGTGGGAACTTGAATTTCATATCACAGCTCTGTTGTGGTCAAGTCAAAGTCACAAATCATTTCACAAGTCATTTTGAAAACATCTGACAGGGGAACAGTATGGCCACTCCAACTGTCCATAATCGCGGACGCGGCTATTCGAATAGTTTTACACTCTGCAGATATTGTACACTTTCACCACAACATTCGATACATCTGCTAGGAACAAATCCTAAATTCACCATTGTTAGTATGCGGATAATGAATCCTAACCTTTCAGTTACACGCCCTAGTATAGGCACCTCTCCTGTGAGTTTGGCCTCCCAACCATGACAAACTGTCATCTTGGGTACTGCACAGGTGGACAATCTTCACAAGGTAGCCTCAGCTTAGACCTTGGCCGCGAGGGAACCCATACTAAGGTATATAAATTTCCTGTCAAGCCCTACCCAATTTTCGGGTATTATGGTTGTACGGTAAAATTGGAATGGTATCGCATCCAGACAACCATCGGTTTTATAAAGGCCTAAGGCTCACGCCTCAACATTTTCATCATAAATATCATCTAGTGTTCGGAAACACATGTCAAAACATTTCAGTAGAATGACTCATCATTCTAAGGTTTTCATAACCATTTTCACCAAGTATTCCCATCTAAAGTTGATCAAGTTTTATGCTTAGCACTAGCATCTACAAGTGGTGGTAAATACTAATGAGGGGTGGTAAACAAGTGGTGATTTCCTAGGTTCAATCTCATTCTTTAGGATGAAATCAATATTATCTAACTTAGGCCAAATTTGATCAAGTCTTGTAGTTGTCATGGTAACAAGCAAGTATTAGCTTGCATAAGTTACAAGGGTTAGCTTGCAAGGTTTCCAGTATTGGCTTTATGCTACCTTCCAATATTCTTCTAGTATCTACAATTCACTATGTAAACTCTAAGAGAAATCTTTGATAAAGAAATAAAGTATAAATCTTGCAAGTAAAACTAGGATTGGGTTATCAAGTGGATATGATCACATATGCTTAAGGCTTGTAGTTGTCATGGTAATAAGAAAGTATTAGCTTGCATAAGTTGCAAGGGTTAGCTTGCAAGGTTTCCAGTATTGGCTTTCCTTGAGCAGAGCAGTGGTTGAAGTTCTCCTCGGCTTCTTCCTCGTAGTATCCTCCTTCCTCCTCGTATCCTTGGTCGGTACTAGCGTCTCTAAATAAATACGAGGTACACAATCACCAAACAATACTTAACTATTTCAAATCATCACCCAATGGTTCACACTAGATGATCTAGCATCATCACTAATATTACAAGATTAAAGCACTTGTCTTGTTTGTTTTATTTTTAGAAAAGTAATTTCTACTCATTGAAAAACTACTTAAGATTTAATATTATCCAACTCAAACATGGGATCATGTTGACACATGTCATCACCACATATTTCAGTACATGGGAATGTGATTTAAAATGGTGTCACAATTTAATAAGGTTTAACCTTTTTATTTTAATTAAATAAAGTGACTAGAAATGCCTATGTAAGTAAACCCAAATGCCTATGTCATACCTTTTTATTTTTATTAATTGAACATTATACCTGTAAGTAAACCCATATGTTTTTATATATTCTGAAAGGTATGATCAAATGTGATTTTTGAGAGTTGGAATCAACTCAAAGGCTTTTATGGTTGAATTTTGAAAAATGTTTGAATGCAGAAAAGCTTCTGCCTTGTTATTTTTACCATGGGTGATCTACAAATCCAAATGATTTGAATCCAACGGGCTTGGATTAAGCATTTCAGTACCTTTCTAGCAAAATTGGTTTCATGCATTTTGGTTGAGTGAATCGAGCTGGGTTGATTTTTAAATCTAGGTACAGAACTATGTTTGAATTTAAATGAATAAATCTTAATTTGAATTGTTGGGTCGCGCGGGATGTTTTACTGGGCTGGCCCACTACACACAGCACGTACGCAGGCTGGTTAAGTGGTTGTACCCACGCGTCAGTGAGACGGGGAGGGGCGAAGCGGTACGGGGCAGTGTGAACCGCACGATCTAACTCTAATTGAACGGCTACAGTTCATCATCCACGTCGGGCAGCGCCAGCGAGACAGAACCCTAACGCGCCAGATGGGGGTCATGGGAGGCTCACCGAGGCTCAGGCGAGGGTCGGCGACGGGGGCGAACGAGGAAGTCAACGACGGCGGTTCTCCTAGTACCGGCAGCTTCTCCTGGGGCGGCTCCAATCGATGGCTCCCTTCTTCTCCAGCAGCGGCGGGCTCCGGCCAAATTCCAGCGATGCGTTGTTCGCCTTGCTCCGGGAGTGCGGTGGGTGATTCTGGGTGAGAGGGGAGTGAACTGGTGTGGCAAAAACGAGCGGTGGAGGCCTCTATTTATAGTGGCGGAAGGGAACGACGGGCGCGGGCTAAGCTTATCGTGGTCCACGACACAGGCAGCTACTGGCATGGGTGACGGTAGGGGGAGGTGATGTGCTCCCTGGCGAAGCTCAACAGCGTGGTCTTGTAGCGTGGGGCGGTACTGATCGGTCGGAACATCGCGGTGGTCTGAGCGAGTCCGGTAGTGGTTTTCATGTCGCACAGCACGCGTGGTCCGCGCGGCGACAAACGACCATGTCTGCGGTGTTGCTGGGCTGCTGGTGATCATGACTGCAAGCGGCAAGAGCGGCGTGCGGTCTGTGGGTGCTGGTCGAGCATGGCGCACGGGCGCTCTCTCGTCATGCTTGCAGAGAGGTTTGGCATGGGCGTGTCGTGTGGTCTAGGGGCTGGCATTGCTCGGGGATGGGACAGTGGGTGGCGGTGGACGGTGCTGCATGTCCCAGACAAGGTTGGCGAGGCTAGTGCAGCCTCTAGCTTGCTGCGACAATGGGGCGGCAATGGTGCTCTGGGCATGCTTGACATTAATGGCTAGGCTTGCTCACAGTGGGGCTAAAGATTGTTAAAGAAGCTAGATGATCTACTAAGGACTAGTTGCAACCAGAGAGGGAACAAGTTAGGCCATTTTTACTACACACTATAGTGTTTGATATTTGTTTGATTTGAATCTGCAAGGTGTTTCATGGAATGGCCGCAAGAACTTTAAATTTGAATTTTGAATTCAAACTTTGTGGGTTTGCTAGGCACATGCTAGGGAGTATCTGGTTAGTTGGATTAGTCAAGGGGCATTGGTTTGCTTGGGTTTTGAAAATGGATGATCTTCACATATGAATAACATTCAATTTTAAATTGTGATTTGAATGGGGTTGCCAAATGTTTCTCCAAGTTTGAAAGGTGGGCCTTTATTCACTTTTACTAGTTCTATCAAGGGGTGAAAAGAATTGGGAAAATTTCTGTTTGAAATCTTGGACTAGAAACACTCAAAGTGACCTAGTGAGCAAGATTGGAAAAAATGACCATTTGCTTTATTTGCTTTGTTTTTGATTTTCTTTTGATTTGTTTCTGCATGGAAATGTTTTATATGATGTTATTTTCATCTATAAACCATTTCTTGCTATTTATACTAATCACACAAGTCCATTCATGCATTTGTCAAATCATTTCATTCACACGTGCATTCATATGATTTTAAATTAATCACAGTTTTTGTTAACCCTAATTTAGTGATTATAGTTTGATGATCCTTGTGTTATATTTTTGGGATGTTACAATGTGAAGGAAAGATTTTGGTGTAAAAATCTCAATAAGGATATTGCGGAACATATTGCTTTGTGTGATGTGTGTAGTCGAGTTAAGGCGGAACATCAGAAACCGGCAGGATTATTACAACGACTACCTATTCCTGATTGGAAATGGGATAAGATTGGAATGGACTTTATCATCGGATTGCCAAGGACTAGATACGGATATGATTCTCTTTGGGTTGTTGTAGATCGCCTAACTAAAGTGGCTCATTTCATACCCGTGAAGACCACCTATACAAGTGCTAAGTTAGCTAAGATCTATATGAACATGATTGTATGTCTACACAAAGTACCTAAGAGTATTTTGTCTGATAGAGGAACTCGGTTCACTTTGCATTTTTGGCGACAACTACATGAATCATTGGGAACAAGGTTAGAGTTCAGCACAGCTTTTCACCCCCAGACTAACGGACAGACAGAAAGGACCAATCAGATTTTTGAGGATATGTTGAAGGCATGTGCCCTAGACTATGGTGCTGGTTGGGATAAAAGTCTGCCTTAGGCAGAATTCTCTTACAATAACAGCTATCAAGCAAGCAATGAGATGGCACCGTTTGAATTTCTTTATGGAAGGAAGTGTACTACGCCATTACTATGGAGTGGTGTAGGAGAAAGAAATTTGTTCGGACCAGAACTGATTAAGGAAGCTGAAGAGAAAGTTAAATTGGTAAAGGACATATTGAAGATAGCCCAATCCCGACAGAAGAGCTACGCAGATCCAAAGCATAGATAAGTCACCTATGAGGTAGGTGACAAAGCTTATCTTAGTGTCTCACCACTTCATGGTGTGAAGAGATTTGGAGTTAAAGGAAAATTGGCACCAAGGTATGTTGGACCATTCAAGATTTTGAGCCGCAAAGGAGAAGTGGCTTATGAGATTGAATTACCTGATTCACTGTTAGCAGTTCACAATGTGTTTCATGTGAGTCAGTTGAATAAGTGTCATCCGGAGATGGAAGAAACTTCATTGAAGGACACTATACCTTTGGAAGAGGTTCAGTTGGAGAGTGATCTCACCTATGAGGAGAAACCTATCAAGATTCTTGAGACTGCAGAAAGAGTTAATCGTACTAAGACTTTCAAATTCTGCAAAGTGCAGTGGAATCATCATACTGAAGAAGAAGCAACTTGGGAAAGAGAAGGTGATCTTCAGAAAGACCACCCACACCTATTTGCTAGCCAATCTGAATCTCAAGGGCGAGATTCACCTTAAGGGGGTTAGATTTGTAACATCCCCAAATTCATGAATTGTAAAAGCATGCATTGCATTCATATAATGATAGCATGTTTTGTCTTACAAAAAAAATTCAACCAAAACCCCCAAAAAAACCAATTATTATGCCCATTTTATTAATCATATGAGGCATGGTTTTATTTTTATTTTCAAAGGGTCAAAGTGTTTTCGAGTGGACAAGTGTGTTTTTCACACTTTTGAGTGTAAGGTTCACTATATAAAAATCTAGAAAAGATTTGAATTCAAACTTGTTTGAATTTGGGTTTGAAAATCATTCCTGAAAAATCAAATAGAAAAGGAAAAGGAGGAAGAAAAAAAAATGTTGCACCAGCCTTTCAACCCAGCAACACTCCTGGCCCATCTAGCCTACCCAGGTCATTTCCCCCTCAGCCCCTCTCTCAATTGCGTAAACCCTACCCCGCAGCCACTGGGCCCTGCGCCAGCTCACCTCTTATTCCCCAAAATCCCGCGCATGACCACGTTGTCGCCCGCCGTTTCCTCCTCAATTACTGTGGCGATCAATCCCATTGATTCGCTGCACAATTTCTGCCTACTCCGGTTATATAATCACCAACTTGCCGCGGTCATTTCCCCCCAAACACCCACGCTCAATTGCTCCCAGGCTGCCCGCATCTGAGCTGGAACCATCGCTGCCCGAGCGCCTCCGGCGAGCAATTTTGGTGAGCACCCTCCACCCCGTGCCCTCTGTTTCATGCTATTGAGCTCCCCTTGTTCTCGCGCTTCATCTCATGTTGTATGTTCATCTTCTTGTGACCCAGGACGTCAGCTTCGTCTAGCACCGTGAGCACCCTACGCCGTCCTCATCTCTGGCGAGCAATCCTGGTAAAAAATGAGCGCCCCTCGCCTCCTAATTCAAACCAACTTGTTCTCCGGGACCTTGCGCATGTCCTGATGCACTTTGTTTGTGCTGAGGTGATCCAGGTTGTCTCCTCCGTCGATGTTTGCTACAACCCGATGGTGCCCGCAACTCTGACGATCTCTCACAGCCACTACAGCACGCCCCCGCCCTAGACAACGACACTTTGAGCATCCTCATGATCTCGCGAGTCTGGTAAGCCACTACCCCACCCCTAGCCCCCTCTGGAATCACCGGAGCATCATCGCCAGTAGCGCCGCCGCCGCCCGTTCCCATGTGTGCCGCCGATCTGTGGTCGCATGATCTGGCGCCATTAGATCTAGATCCCAAGGTTAAGATTAGATCACTTACTTGATCCGGTATCAGTATATCTAGCCGTACACTGTCACATAAATCCTATGGCTCACGTTGATAGATCCGGGCTAAGCGGTACGGGCCAATCAGATGCGCCCACGTGTTTGGAAATTAGATTTAAAATCTGTTTTTGATTCTATTAGAAATGCAAACTTGTAAAATTCATATCTTTTGTTCTGTTTTTCCAAATAATTTGTATTTTTCTTCTGGTAAAATAGGATTATTTGCAGAACCAATTAAATGCTTATTTTTTTACTGTATAAAATGTTTGTAAAATGGTTTTGAGGCAAATTTGAGTTTGTTTAGACTTTAGATAGACCACTTTGTGTTCAGTACTGTTTGGTTTGATTTATTTAGTATAGAAAAATCATTTCATTGCATTTTTATACATTCATATATTTTTGCTTGAATGTTTGAATGTGAATTTGGTGCTATTATTTTATGTGTAGATTTTGGTGCTAGTGGTGATTGTGATTTTGAGGATTGTTGCTACTCCCCCAACTACCAAGGCAAGTGGTTCTTCATGTATTTTTGTCCTATTATTTTGACTATGCACTAGTGATATTTTGAGTAGGGCTTGCATGTAATTTTTCCAAGTATATATATTATGCTATGCCTTGGAAAATCCTAGTAGTTGTAGTCTTGGTAGGATTTTCTCTACGTTAAGAAACTTGTTATGTTATCATGCTTATCCTAGCTAGTAGCAAACAAGGGTGGATTATTCATGCCATGAAATATTTCTAAGTCTGTGACTTTTGTTTTTCTTAATAAAACAACTAAGTGAATGAATCACCTGGGTGGAATGGTATGATGGTTTGTGTTGAGTGGTTACACAAGGCCCATGTCGATGGTTTACCTTGTGTATCACACTTGTGGAAAGCCAGCCAGGAACAAAGGGATTTGAGATGTTTAGTGTTGATAAGCTTCTAGTGCAACCACATGGCATCTAGGCTCTGACTTGACCACATAGGTTACAAGAACTTAGCCAGATGTACAGTTGGTGGTAGGGTGATAGGATGGAACGCGTCCATGGTGGTCTAAGGGAATGCTTCTGAAAGGTATCATCTCGATGCATGTCGAGTCTTGTGGGGAAAGTGTACCACCTCTCGAGAGGGTAAAACCTAAGTACTTAGCCGTGTCCCCGGCAACGCACAATTTGAGCATCAAAGACATTGAAGCTATCAAGGATCTCCTCATCCCAATTTCTAAGTTGGTGGTTGAACAAGGGTAAAGGTTCACCAATGTCTATTGGTGGTTCCTTGGGTGTTTTTGTCAAAAAAAACTTAGTGTTTTCAACTGGTAAGAAAACCTATTTTGAGCAAAGCAAGCCTAAGCTACACTTAGCCAATTGTGTAAATACAACACCAGAAAGCCATAGGTGTTGAATGCACAAAGGTTTGAAACTAGATTATTGACTCTAGTGCAAGTGGGAGACTGTTGGAGATATGCCCAAGAGGCAATAATAAAGTGGTTATTATCATATCTTCATACTTATGATAAATGCTTTCATACCATGCTATAATTGTATTAACCGGAAACATTAATACTTGTGTGATTTGTAAACATAAAAGAGTCCTTAGTAAAGACTCTTGTTAAATTAGCTTGTTGGTTAATATATGATCATGGTTTCCTGATCATGAACGTAGAGATGTTATTAACAATAGGGTCATATCATTAGGAGAATGATGTGATGGACATACTCCTATAGTTAAGCATAGCATAAAGATCAAGTCATTTTATATAGTTCACTTGCTATAAGCTTTCTAATACATAGTAACCTAATTACTTCGACCATGGGATCATGCTAATCACCATCACCCGAAGGATGCTTTGATGACATCAAACACCACACCGTAACTGGGTGGCTATAAAGATGGAATTGAGTGTTCGGAAAGTATGTGTTGAGGCACATGGATCAAGATTGCGATTTGTCCATCCATATGACGGATAGATATACTCTAGGCCCTCTCGATGGAATGTCATCGAATTAGCTTGCAAGCATGTGACTGTCTCACAAGGGATCACATATCACGGGAACGAGAAAAGAGTACTGAGGTTGAACTAGGTATGCAGAGATACCGACGATCAAACCTCGGGTAAGTGAAGTATCATGAGACAAACGGAAATTGGTATCATGTAAACGGTTCATTCGATCACGAAGTAATCGTAAAAATATGTGGGACCCATATGAATTTCCAGATTCCTCTATTGGTTATTGATTTGATAAGAGTCTCGATCATGTCTGCATAATTCACGAACCGTACGAAGACACACTTAAGGATTCGATGTTGTTTAGTAGATATGGAATGTGAGTAAAGAGACTGAATGTTGTTCACAGTCTCGGATGGGATCCGGGATATCACGAGGAGATCCGGAATGGTCCATAGAATAAGATTATTATAAGGAATGTCCAATTTCGGGGTTTAGGAATGATTCCGGTGTTTTCACCGGAATGTTCTAGAAGGGTCTAGAAGGTTCACCGATCCGGAAGGGGAAGGGTACATGGATGTGTCATGACAAAGTGTAATGGTTGCATCATGTCCTAGGTCACTTGGCTGGACACTTGGAAGAGAGAAATCAAACTCTAATTTGAAAGTCAAAAATGGAGTTTGAAAAAGTCAAATCCCAACATGGTTTCCGAGTTAGGGAGGGTTTCTGAGTTAGGGAGGGTTTCCACCTGGGTTGGGAACAACCTTGGACACCCCCACACCTATATAAGGAGGGGTAGGGGCGCACCCCAAGGAATACCCCTTGCCCTAGGTGCCCAAGAAACCCTAGGTTGGCCGCCGGCCCCCTCTCTTTTTGCGACCAATCTAGATCTCCTCTAAACCGCTACCGACTAGCTAAACTCTAGTTGCTAGCTACCTCTAAACCTCGGACCTCTAAACCATATATCGACGGGGTTCCCTCTACTCCACCATACTCGCTCCGGCTTACGCGAAGCCCTGCGGGATCTCCCCTCTAATTCCGACACCACGTCGTCGTGCTGCCGGAATCGCGAGGAGAGAGCTACAACCTCCGCTGCCTGCTGGAACAAGGGAGAGGAAGGTCTTCATCATGTACCGTACGTGTGACCGACTGCGGGAGCACTGCCGGAACACGGCGCCAGAAGGATCGTCTATGCGATCTTGAGATCGGCAAATGAACGACTACATCACCCACGAGAATCTGCTATCGTTAACCGCTTTGGATCTTCGAGGGTTAGTACTCTATCAACTTGTTGCACCGATCATTAGATTTTGATTGTGTGTTCATGCGGTAGAATTTTTTTGTTTTCCATGCTACGAACCCCTACGCTTAATGCTTGTTACTAGGGCCCGAGTGCCATAATCTCAGATCTGAACTTATTATTGAACCATTATGATAGTATTGTTTGTGATCATATCTGCAAGTTGTGTACACATATAATTGTCCGGATCCAAAGGCCCCGAAGTGACAGAAATTGGGACAACCTGAGGGGATGGCTGTGATGTGAGGATCACATGTGTTCACAGAGTGTTAATGCTTTGCTCCAGTGCTCTATTAAAAGGAGAACCTTAATTGCAGTAGTTCCCTTGAGGCCCCTCTGCAACGGGCTGGCAGGACAAAAGATGTTCTGCAAGTTCTCATTGCGAGCACGCATGACTATATATGGAGAACATGCCTATGATTGTTTAGTACTTGGATCCTTATTCTTATTTATGTGCAATTTCCCTAGATCTTGAAGTTACATGTTTAGACTCGTCCATGCAACGCCCGTCCATCTATCCTTATGCCTACCGCGCTCATATCCTACTGTTTGCTACTACTATTACTATTTCTCTTGTTTTGCTGCTGCTGTTGCTACTACCAAACTGTTGCTACTAATAAACTTATGTGAGCAAGAACTATTTCCAGGTGCAGCTAAATTGACAACTCAGTTGTTAAGGCTTGCAAGTATTATATGGCTCCCCTTGTGTCGAATCAATAAATTGGGTAATAGTACCATCAAATACTGTTGTGATCCCCTATACTTGTGGTTCATCATGACTATTTTCTGGCGCCGTTGCCGGGAAGCATAGCTTTATTTGTAAGTTCCCTTGGATCTATTATTGTTCACTACTACTCCATTCATCATGGGGAAGTCTTGTGATGGAAAGTTTCCTATTTTAGCATCCACTACAAGAAGAGGTATAGTCCTAAACACCTCTGCTGTTGTTGATTCACCATCTGTTATAAGTATACTCATGCTACACACACTATTACTACTGAGTCTAAAACTACTTTTGATACTCATGATGTTACTTCTACTGTGCTTGATGCGAGTGGTTCATTAGGTCCTTTCCTAGATGATACTATGGCTGGTCTAGGAAAGACTGAAACTCCTAGTGAAGACACTATTACACCTGTTAGCTCACCTAAGTCTAGAGAGAGTTATGATATTAATGATGGTTACATTGAGTTTACTAATGATTTTGTTGAAGAGTGCCGAAACACACATGGTGCTAGTGCTATTAAGATTCTCCTTGCAAGACGTACCATTATTCGAAAACTGTCCTCTAATCATAAGTTTTACACCTATCCCATAGATATCAAAGATAAATGACATGGTTATACCCTACGGGTATGTGACTTCAGCATACCTGGTCCAGCCCAAGGAAGGCCCACAGCAGATATACGCTGGCCCATGAATATTTTCGGGTGGCCAAGGCCCATGACGCCTTCGGATCCTTGGAGAGCAAGACTAGCGGAGATAGGAAATTCAAAGGGGTAAAACCCTAGAACTTGTAACCGACTAGGACTATGCCCGGGACCTGCCTAAGTCTATATAAAGGCTAGGAGGGCACGTCCTAGAGATCTCTCGACTCATACCTTCGCACACGCATCCACGCCAGATCGAATCTGCGTACCCTGTAACCTTCGGTTCCGCCGTAATCAAGAGCAGACAAGCAGGAGTAGGGTTTTCCCTCCGGGGGCCTGAACCTGGGTAAATCTCGTGTCCCCTGGTTGCTTGTCTGTTAACCGTGCCACGATCTCCAGCATCCCCATCTTCTCCAAAACCCAAGTCCATAACAATGGGCATTGACGAGATGAAACCTCGTCAATTGGCGCCGTCTGTGGGAATTAGGGCTGCTGATTGTGCGGTCGTGATGGTTCCGACCCGATCGATCTACAACTCCGCGATAACGGAGAGTCACCTCCTCTTAGGCGCCTTCGACTTCACCGCCCACTCGCCGGCCACCATGAAGGATTTCGAGCCCGTAGGCGACGGACTCGAAATTTTGTTCGGGAGCTTCTGCTTCCAGGTGGGACAAACTGGCACCCTCCGCCTCCCTGAGCGGGTGCCCGTGCCATCAATCAGGCCCGCCTCATGGGCTCCGCATCCAGTGCTACGCACGTCATCATCGACAGATGAGTTCTACAGCAGCAGCAGCTGCAACTCCCATCTGTGCGATCCACCTTCGGATGAAGGGACCTACGGTTCCAGATCCGAAAGCTGCGACAGCAGCCAACCAATCTGCAGACGCTATCTATGCGCCGCAGTCATCCAAACCGACGAGGAAACGCCTATCCCGCTGCCCAACCGAAACGGCGAAAACGGCGAAAACGGCGAAAACAGAAGAAGCTAGTCCCCCCCACCCAACAGGGAAAGCAACGTCCACGTCATCCAACTTAGCAAAGAAGGATGAGTGCAGGCGCGCCGTGCCGTTGCACGCGACGCCGTCCTACCTGCGGACGCTTCACGTGACCTACTGATGGCATACCACTACCTCCTCATCGAGGAGCACAAGAAACAAGTCAAGATGCAGGAGACGCTCAACAAACGCAAGCAAGCAGCCTCCGAGTCCAGCGCGTGATGAGCTGCGCTCTCTGCCGCGGCACCCGGCTCTAGCACAAACGGAAACCAGGGAAACAAGCACCGCTCTCGGTTGGAAAACATGGATCCCAAGGAGCGGTGCGACGTGACCCGAACTCTCCACACATCGTTCATAGACATGGATGCCGACGGCAACATCATCCCGAAGACGCCACAAGCTGCGATCATGGCAGCCACTGCGTATCTCGCAGCTTACCCACCTCCGGAGGGGGACCCGAAAAGGGCCATGCATAGGTCCGCACTTACCGGACTAGGACTAATCGGAGCTGCGCTCCACGAAGACGCTCCTGCGGAGCCGAAGAAGAAAGCTCCGGCCAGGCGCGACCGGAGCCCCACCCCCTCATCCGAAGAGGAAGAGGAGCACGATCTTCCTCGAAGGAAGAAGAGCTTGCACCGCCATAAACGCGACTACGACGCTAGAGACAAGCTTACACAGTGCAAGATCGACAAAGCATGCGCCAAACGCGCATGCTCATCCGAATCTGAGATGGATGAAGACGAAGGAGAACTCTGCGGAGCTCGATGCTTCAGCAGATCCGTTTGGCGAACACAGATGCCACGCAACTTCAAGCTTCCTTCGGATACTCCGAAGTTCAACGGCACGCAAGATCCAAAGTCCTGGCTCAGCGACCATCTGTCATCCGTCAAGCTTCACAGAGGCAACAAAGAAACCGCTATGCAATGCCTTCAGCTGCAGCTGACAGGCGCGACGCGGGTCTGGCTTAGCAGCCTATCATCAGGATCCATCCGAAGCTGGGAGGAGCTCGGTAAGCGTTAATCCGAAATTTCAAAGGCACCATTAAGAGGCCCGCCTCAATCGAAGAGTTGCGAGCCTGCACTCAGAGAACGGGTGAATCTATTCGCTCGTACATACTACGTTGGTCTACAACCAAGAACTCCGCAGCACACATCTCCGAAGAGAGGGCCATCGACGCCTTCAGGGACGGCGTCAAGCGCCCAGACTTCAAGGAGGAACTTGGGCGTGTAAAGCCCAAGACACTCGACCACCTCATGGAAATCGCCAACAGCTGGGCAGACGGCGAAGATTGCATCCAGCAACCACAATCAGATGAAGAGGACGACTACGGCCGAAGACGCGAACGCCGCAGCAAGAGGAGACTGCACGTCTACGAGGAACGCGACGGAACCGACATGGTCACGGCCGGCTATGCCGACCGCCGTAACGACAACAGCCGCAACAGCGGAGGATACCGCAGCGGAAACTTCCGCGACAGCGGACGACCAACACAGTCGTGGCAACGCCGCGACCGCGACAATGGACCCTCAGCATTCGACAAACTTTTGGGCCCATGCACCATCCACTTCTACATCGACAAACAGGATGGCAAAAAGAAAGCCAGCCACATGCTCAAGGACTATCGCGAGTTCCAGAAACTCAGCGAAGGCATGGTGAAGATGAGGCAACAAGCTCCAATTCCTGCGTTCGGAAACGCACCTGCGCCAGGTGAAATAGCACACGGAGCTCCTCCACCGCCGCCTATTGGAGTCCCAAATCAACCAGTCGCACCAGCGCAACACAATGCCGGGGTCCCATACCCCCCACCAAAGGGAGCACTAAATATGATCCAGAAGGGACGCCCCACCAATAGGGTGCAGAAGAAAATCACCCGACAAATCAACTTGGCAGTGGCAACTCCACCTGCAATCCCTGAGTACCTCAGCGGATCGGAGTCCTGCATCACATTCACTCGCGCGGATCACCCTTGCCAGATCCCTCGCCCAGGTCATGCTGCTCTGGTGCTGGAGGCGCAGATCGGAGGCTTCGAGATGAGTCGCGTCTTCATGGACGGCGGCAGCGGCATCAACCTAATGTTCGCGAGCACTCTAGCAGCTATGCGGATCCCGCAATGCAGCCTGGAACAATCAGACACAACGTTCCACGACATTGTCCTAGGAAAGGGCATATTCCCTCTGGGCAAAATAGGGCTCGACGTCATCTTCGAGAAGCCGGACAACTTTCGGCAGGAGCGCCTAGAATTCGAAGTGGTGGACTGGCCATCGATACCACGCCATCTTGGGGCGTGTAGCATTCGCAAGGATCCTGGCCGTCCCACACTACGCATACCTACTACTCAAGATGCCAGGACCAAGGGGCATCATCACAGTCCACGGGAGCTTCACCCGATCGGACCAATGCGATAGGGATTTCAACAAAATCTCCCAGTCTTTCGGCATGCAAGACGAGCTTGTAAGGCTCCGCGAGGTGACGGACAATGGGCTACCCCCAGTCACCACACAGAACGCACCTGACATGTCCTTCGACTCCACCGTCAACACCAAGAAAGTGCAGGTCCATCCGACAGATGCCTCTAATACGGCGCTGATCGCCAACGACCTCAGCATCGCATAGGAAGGCGTGCTCATCGAATTCCTCCGTGAGCGCTGGGAAATCTTCGCCTGGTGTCCTGCGGACATGCCAGGAGTTCCCAGGGAATTCGCTGAGCACGCACTCAATGTCTTTCCAGACACCAAGCTAGTCAAGCAGTCCATCCGAAGACTGTCGGAGCCACGAGCCGAAGCTATCGGCAAGGAGATCAAAAGATTACTCGCAGCAGACTTCATCCGGGAAATCAAGGAAAGCGAGTGGCTGGCAAACACGGTGATGGTCCCGAAGAAGGACACGGACATCCTGCGGATGTGCGTGGACTTCACGTCACTAAATAAACATTGCCCAAAGGACCACTTCCCTCTTCCTCGGATCGATCAGATCATCGATTCGACTGCAGGTTGTGAGAAACTCTCCTTCCTCGACGCCTACTCAGGCTATAACCAGATTCGACTCAAGGTCGAAGATCAGGAGAAAACGGCGTTCATCACACCGTTCGGAGTATTCTGCTACAACACAATGCCCTTTGTGCTAAAGAACGCAGGTGCCACGTACCAGCGATGCATGCAGGCCTGCCTCAAAGACCAGATCGGTCGCAACGTTCAAGTTTATGTCGACGACATAGTAATAAAAACCAAGGAGGCAAGGACACTTATCGACGATCTCCGCGAGACGTTCGACAACCTTGATCGCTACAGGATCAAGCTCAATCCAGAAAAGTGCGCCTTCGGCGTCCCCTCGGGCCAGCTGCTCGGATACTTCATCTCTCAACGAGGGATTGAGGCGAACCCGAAGAAAATCAGAGCCATCATGACAATGGAGAAGCCGAAAAACCTCAAGGGCGTCCAGCAGCTCGCAGGACGAGTAGCGGCACTAAGCAGGTTCATCAGCCGTATGGGCGAGAAGGCCCTACCATTCTACCGGCTGCTGCGCAAGGCAGACAAGTTCGAGTGGACACCAGAAGCCGATGACGCATTCAAAAGCCTCAAGCGGCTACTCTCCACCTCGCCAGTTTTGGTCATGCCAAAGGAGCATGAACTCCTGCTGCTGTACATAGCAGCCACACACCAGGTGGTCAGCACCGTACTCGTGGTCAAACGACCCGAAGAAGGCAAGACTCACGGAGTCCAGCGCCCAATTTACTACCTCAGCGAGGTTCTCACTCCAACAAAACAGCGGTACCCGCACTACCAGAAGCTAGCCTACGGCGTGTTCATGACGGCTCGACGGCTGAGCCACTACTTCCAGGAGCATCAGGTGATGGTCGTCAACGAGGCACCCCTGAACAGCATCCTGAATAACTCAGAGGCCACAGGACGCGTGGCCCTGTGGGGCATCGAACTATCCCCTTTAGACATCGTCTACGAGAAGCGACACGCAATCAAATCTCAAGTCCTTCCGGACTTCCTGGTGCACTGGATGGAGCTGCAGCTGCCAGACACCTCGGACATGTCGCAGTCCTGGACAATGCACTTTGACGGCTCCAAGCGCGAGGCCGGAGCAGGGGCAGGAGTCATACTGACCTCCCCGCAAGGTGACAAGATGAAGTACGTCCTTCGGATGAAATTCAGAGCCTCCAACAACGAGGCCGAATACAAAGCCCTCATCCATGGCATGAAGATGGAAAAAATATGCGGCGCAACGCGCCTGGTCATCTACGGTGACTCCAACCTCGTCGTCTAGCAGACGATGAATGAGTGTGACGCACACGCCGAAAACATGATCGCGTACCGCGCGCTCTACAACGCACTCGAAGGAGAATTCGACGGCTGCGAGCTTCGGCACGTCGGAAGAGAAAGCAACGAGGAAGCCGATAGACTCGCCAACATCGGCTCCACTTGCGCAAAGGTGCCACCAGGTGTGTTCCTCGAACAGATCTGCGTGCCATCCATCAAGCGAAAATTCCCCAAGGGATCACCCGAAGAAGCAGAACACTCGGGGGATACGCTACCCGAAGTTCATGAAGGACCCGAAAAGTTCGACACGGAAGTGGCCATGGTCAACCTGATGCAAGTCATGGCAGTCGAAGAAACTTGGACGCGACCATACCTACAGTTCCTGATAAATGGTGAACTACCTGACAGCCCGACAGATGCCCGGCGCATATCTCGTCGGTCAAAAGCCTTCACCATCATCAACGGCAAACTGTACAAACGCAGCATCACGGGCGTACTACAACGGTGCGTCACCATCGACGACGGCAAGGCCATACTCCAAGACATCCATGAGGGCATCTGCGGCCACCACGCAGGCAGCCGCTCCCTTGTCGCCAAAGCTCTACGAGCAGGATTCTACTGGCCAACGGCCATGACCGACGCAAAGGACATCGTCCGAAGATGCAACGGGTGCCAACGGTTCGCAGGTAAACCGCACGCACCTGGCTCCGAACTTAGACCCATACCCATAGCTTGGCCTTTTGCTCAATAGGACCTCGACATGATCGGCAAACTACCAAAGTCCTCGAAAGGAGGACACGTCTTCCTCCTGGTCGCAGTCGACAAATTCACCAAATGGATCGAGGCCATGCCAGTCACCAACCAGAAGGGCAAAACCGCCGTCAAATTCTTCGAATCCATTGTCTACAGGTTCGGCGTACCACACAGCATCATCACCGACAACGGATCGAACTTTATCTCCGAAGAATTCTAGGACTTCTGTGAAGGCCTCGGAATCAACATCACATATGCCTCAGTGGCACACCCGCAAACAAACGGGCAAGTGGAAAAGGCCAACGGCCTAATCGGCGCCGGCATCAAGAAGCGCCTCATGAGCTCACTCCAGCACAAAACTGGACGAAAGAGCTACCGTCTGTCCTGTGGAGCTTGCGTACTACGCCAAACAGCTCCACCGGCTACACACCGTTCTTCATGGTGCACGGAGCTGAGGCCGTGCTCCCAGCCGAAGTACGCCACCAGGCTCCACGAGTCGTCGCTTACATCAAAGCCGAGTCCACGACTGCACTCGAAGACGCTGTCGACACACTCGACGAAGCGCGAGATATAGCAGCAGCTCGCTCAGCGGTGTACCAGCAGAGTCTCCGCAACTATCACAGCCGCCGGCTGCGCCCAAGGTCCTTCGTTGAAGGAGACCTCGTCTTGCGACTCAAGCAAAAGCGACCGAACAAACTCGAGTCACCATGGGAAGGACCCTACGTCATCACCAAAGTCATCCCAGGTGGCGCCTATCGCCTCAAGCACGTGGAGTCTGGAGTCGCATACTCCAACCCATGGAATATCTCGCACCTGCGACGATTCTACCCGTAGCAATCTACCCCCTTTTTATTTTCAATAAGGCTTTCAGCAAAGGCTAGTCAGCCGAACCATGTACCTCCTCCATTACGATATAAATAAAAGCTAAGTGTCTCGCCCCCAACCTTCGGTTGACTATCCTTTCTGCAACTCTATTACATGCTACAAACGCACTCGGGGGCTCCCCCCACCTCACGATTTCATCGACTGAGGACCAAACGTGTACACCTGAGTAGCTGACCACGTCAGCCAAACGAAAAGGCCACGTACTCAATCAAAGCACTACGTGCTCACAAACAAGACAACCTTTTCAACAAAGGGCACAAACACGCCCAACCGAAATATACAAAATTTACATCTCTCTGTCTATTTTCAGGTCCTACCTATTCTGAAGAATAACCTGAGCACGCTGCTCAAACAAATCTACAATCTGTTCAGCATACTGTCTTACAGCCGCGTAATGCGGACGCATGTTCCACTCGCCACCATCCGGTCGAATAGGTGGCCCAGCTGCCACAGCAGCCAAATCTACGTCAGGGCGGTGCACCCTCACAAGAGACAAGGCAGCCTTTACTCCTGCGACGAGCTGCTGCCACACTAAGGAAGATTTTATTGCTAAGAAACATGGTATTAAGAGAGAACCTTGGGTGCACAAACCTATGCCTTTTCTAGGTAAGAAACACAAGTCAAAGGAGGAAGAACACTACAACATGTTTTGTGAGTGGATGAAGCCTTTATTTTTGCAAATTCCTTTAACTGGTGCTATTAAGGTGCCTCCTTATTCAAAGTATATGAAGTATATTGTCTCTAATAAAAGGAAATACCTAATGAGTAAATTTCTACTTTGCTTTCTAATTATTCCTTCAATGGTAAGGTTCCAAAGAAACTTGGTGATCCAGGTATACCAACTATTCCTTGGTCTATTAAGAATAATTAATTTGGGAGCTGGAGTTAGTGTTATGCCTTTTTTCTCTCTACAAGAGACTCCAGATAGAAAATTTGATACCAACTAATATATCTTTGCAAATGGTTGATAAATCAACTACTATTCCTGTTGGTATATGTGTGGATGTTCCTATTCAAGTGGCTCATAACTGCTTGGTTTTAACTGATTCTGGTGTGCTTCAAATGCCTGAAGATGATAATATGTCTATTATTCTTGGGAGAGATTTTCTTAATACTACAGGTGCTGTCATCAATTGCAATTAAGGAAAAGTAACATTTATTATTACTGGCAAAGAGCATACTGTCCATTTCCCCAAGAAGGTTGCTAAGAGCTATTGCCTGAATTCCAACGAAAATATTGAGAGCATCAAGGTTGGAGAAATATATTGTCCCATTCCACAAGAAAGTTTTGAAACTATTATCATTGGGACTATTGCTATCAAGTTTAAGGTAACATAATCACCTTGGTGAATGCAAAGTTTTCTTTCATATAAGATTGTTTTGGTAACAAGACTTGATCAACCTTGTTAACAAAAGGATTTTAATGAACAAAACAATGTTTTCATTGTGGTCATTCTTGCTTACTTTTACTTTTCTCCTTCCTAGTCTTTGCCTTTTCTCTTGTTATCTTTAGTTTTGCAAGTTGTTTGCTCCTTAGAGTGTCTTAGAGCTTTTATAGTTTGGTTTTGGTTTGCTTTTGCTTCTTCTAAAAAAATCTTTTCTGTGAGAAAATCAATTTTCATACCCTGAAAATTGGCCAAAAATAAAGTTTCCCAAAAAATCCCAGAAAATTCAAAATAATTTTTTCCTCGAAAAAGGGGCAGAGGGAAACCTGGAGTGACCCAGGGACCACCCTAGGCCAGCACACCCCTGGGCGGCACGGCCAGCCCCCAGGTGGTGCCTGACAGGGGTGTGGCCCTCCAAGATGCGTCCTCCTAGCCATCTTCTTTCTCTCTCCCGAAAAACACCAGAAAACTTTCTCAAGATCGAGTTCCAGCTATTCTTGCTCGTAAATTTCGATCTCCTTGCTCAACCCATCTTTGCTGCTGTTTTTCAAGGGATTGCTCCTTGTTATGTGCCTCCTCCGCTTGTCCAATTAGATTTGTGATTGGTAGATTGTATCTTGAGTATTTTGATGCTATAGGTGACAGGTTGTGTGATCTTGCATGCTTGTTCTATGCTTAGAGATCGCATTTTGATGCATGTGTAGCCCTCTAGAAAGTTCCTATAGTAGTTTCTCATCATTTATCAACTTGGAAATCACTTGGTTTGATATTTGTCTAAAAATTTCAAAAAAAGAGGTCATGGAAAACCACACCTTTGTTTAAATATTTGGGAGTGATGCACCTAGGAGGGCAAGGCATTCAAGATCATCCTCCCGAGCTAGGCCCTCATACAATGAGGATCTCATTACACCACGATTTGGCGACGAGGGAGATGAGGGGAATGCGCACCCTTCCACCTTTCCTTGCCCAACCTTTTTGCGGGTTGCTGGGATTCTTGAGGATTTTCTATCCTTGGTTCAGAGGGTTGGACTAACAAGATATATGCAGGATGACAGCGTGCAATATGCTACGCTCACTAAAACATTTGTGGAGAGCTTCTCTTTTTCTAACAGCTTGTTCAAGCCAGATCTGTCTTTCAAAATTTATGGCAGGCCTTACACTATGACATTGAAGAAATTTTGTGAGGCCCTGGGACTTGGCACAGCTGGGTCAGCGAAGAAGAATCCAGCGCAATACACTAATTTGTTGGAGCTCTACCGCGGGATAACCAATGATGATGACCGTAGAGCCCAACAGGGAAAGATAAGAAATATTCAGCTCCCAGTTATCAGGTACTTTGCTTATTATATTGCCACTAGTGTCCTTGGTAGGGAGAACACTAGTAATATTTCCAACTATCATTTGGCCTTCATAGTTGCTACGCTCAACAATGAAACTAGGTACAACCTTTGGTTCTCTCATTGCTCGTCGTTTAGCTGCTAAGGGACCCATTTATGGGACAATTATTGATGCACGTGTTGTTGCTACCTTGGACCTTGTTGTTGATCCAAATGATACAGTTTTGGGTCCTCAGAGGCTTGATCTTGCTCCCATGAAAGCGCACCACTTTGTCACTGCTGGCTCTACCCTTGAGAGCTTGGTTTATAGAATGTTGTTTACTGACGGGGAAGAGAGAGAGATCCCTCTACCCCAAAATACTTTGTTTAGTATTTCCCAGGGACCTTTGTCACGCTCAGTTTTCAACTGAATTGCTTGAGGACAAGCAATAAGCTATGCTTGTGGGGAGTTGATACGTCTAAAACGTATCTACTTTCCCGAATACTTTTGCTATTGTTTCTCCTCTAAACTTGTGTGATTTGGATACAACTAACACGGACTGACACTGTTTTCAGCAGAATTACCTTGGTGTCTAGTTTTTTGTGCAGAAAATCAAATATCAGGAAAAATATCGGAAAATATGCCAAAAATCCTATTTCACCAGAAGATCGACGAAGCCAGAATACGAGACGGAGGTGATCCCTGGGTGTCCCACACCCCCTGCCGTGCGGGTGGGCCCACCCCGCGCCTGGGAGGGGTGTGGCCATCTCAGGCACCCCCTCGGCCTCTATCTTCACCTATAAGATGCCTTCTGACCTAAAAACTCAGGGGGGGGTTGATGTTTTTCCAGAAAGAGTTCCGCCGCCGCCACCACCAGAAACCGCGATTCGGATCCAGAAACTCCGTTCTGGCACCCTGCCGGGATGGGGAATTTGGGGAGGATCATCGCCATCGTCATCAACAACGCCTCTCCATCAACCATCAATGTTTCCCTCATAGATGAATGAGTAATCCCCCGTTGTATGCTATGGGGATGGTAGGGATTGGATGAGTTCTATCATGTAATCGAATAAGATTGTTAGGGCATGGTGCCTAGTATCACTATTAGTGCTATTTGACTTTGTTGCAACTTGTTGTGCTTAATGCTTGTCACTAGGGCCCGAGTGCCATGATCTCAGATCTGAACTTATTATTGAATCATTATGATAGTATTGTTTGTGATCTTATCTGCAAGTTGTGTACACATATCATTATCCGGATCCAAAGGCCCCGAAGTGACAGAAATTGGGACAACCTGAGGGGATGGCTGTGATGTGAGGATCACATGTATTCACGGAGTGTTAATGCTTTGCTCCAGTGCTCTATTAAATGGAGCACCTTAATTGCTAGTAGTTCCCTTGAGGCCTCGCTACAACGGGCTGGGAGGATAAAAGATGTTGTGCAAGTTCTCATTGCGAGCACACATGACTATATATGGAGCACATGCCTATGATTGTTTAGTACTTGGATGCTTATTCTTATTTATCTGCAGTTTCCCTAGATCTTGAAGTTACATGTTTAGACTCGTCCATGCAACGCCTGTCCATCCATCCCTATGCCTACGTCGCTCATATCCTACTGTTTGCTACTACTGTTACTATTGCTCTTGTTTTGGTGCTGTTGTTGCTTTGATGTTGCTACTAACAAACTGTTGCTACTGATAAACTTCTGTGAGCAAGAACTATTTCCAGGTGCAACTGAATTGACAACTTAGTTGTTAAGCCTTGCAAGTATTCTTTGGCTCCCCTTGTGTCAAATCAATAAATTGGGTAATACTACCCTCGAAGACTGTTGCGAACCCCTGTACTTGTGGGTCATCAGTTACCAGCAGGGAGAAAAACTATGTTCGACAAGTGTCTGATTTAGCATTAGTTTCTGTTGATTAACAATACCTCAAGGGCCACATCACTCTAGAATTTGGACTAGTTGAGGACATCCTCCCTAGTCCGTCCACTTGTCCACTCCCCATGGTGCTTGCTCTGTTTTTTAATTGTGATATCTGTTGCATCTTCCATGTTTTCTATCTCAATCCAACCAAATATTTTGCAATGCCCTCTACCTATTTCATACATCATATATGTTCAACATGTTTTGCCTTAATGTTCTTCTGTTCCATCTGTGTCTCATTACATATGGAACTATAATTGATTGAAGTATTGTTTTTCTGTGTCAGGAATAGCTGGTTCATGTAAGACACGTTCATGTACCAAACCTAAAGCGTCGACAAGCGGTCTTGCTAATGTTATAGGTGGAACACAAACACATGCCGAGAAACACAATAAATGAAATACAGGAAACTTGTATCAGGCTAAAAAGTCTCATCTTGGCAGCACACCATAAGTTCCCACAGAAGTAGACGCAACAAATACCATCCCACACATTCCATAATCAGAAATTGCCAATCCAGATAGCCATGAACAGTTGACAGCCCGACCAGTTTCGACCTCTACTATCCTAACACTAATGGCACAACACCAACAAGCTAGTGACGATCACCCACCTTTTGATCATCCGGCCGCCAAGCAAGGTATGTGTTCCAACACTTATCGCTCCATGATCCTTATATATATAGTGATAGCCTAATGTAACGGTTGAATTGGCATCTACATAAAGGTTTAAGAAAACGGGGACAACGGTAGGAAAAAGCTTGAAGCTCAAATTTCCGGAACATAATCTAGATACTGCATCAATTCTATTGTGTCTGGCAAGCGAAGGCCAGGAGACCTCTGCTCTCCTAGCATCAAAATAGGCGTTTTAGTCAGGAATGATATTCCCATCTTCGCATCGGTCAAGCTCCACCAATAGAACCCTGACCATTACAATTCATTACTCCATAAGTTACATCTAAGTCATGGTGATCTCTCCCATGCTTTCAAGCTTGCTGTTGGGTCTATTCTAAGTCAGATTACACATCAATTGTTCCGTTCTTGCTGACAGACAAAATTCAACTTCGATCAGGATAATGCAGATGTATAGTATGTTCTCATGGACATGTTCTCTTATTCATGCGCCAGCAATGCCATAGGCTAAAGCATAAATACTTCGATGGTAAGGCAAGTAAGGATATTCAAAGAATGTCTCCTATGGAACATTCTATGAATGACCAATAGTGGATAGATCTTCTCGACCACTTGTTTGATCCAAAGATTACGGTATGGTTTGTGAAGACCGAGACCAGATCACATCCAAAATTCCTATTTGCGCATTTGTATTACTAGTCTCCTTTTGCAGATGAACGCTAAGAAAAATAAAAGGAATCGTGCCGCACAATTCTTAATGAACCGAAATGGATCTCGTGCATTGGTTGGTCACCTAAGTGCAATAGTAAAGATAATTAGTTTGTAATCTTGTAGAAACTTTGTGCTTATTATATTTTTATCATGTGTTCCAGCGGGTTGCAGAAAGATGTGATAAATCTGTAGAAAAAATTCGATATTTTAAGTCTTCTTTTCTATTGATATTTTGTGACGACACACTCTTAGTGATTTATATATTATAGTTAGATGTGCAACAGTACCTAAACTACTTCCCAGTTTTCTTTTAATCTAAGTATAGTAGATGATTTCCAACTAGTGTGAGTTTCAGTTATGAACGGTACAAAGAGTTGTCTTGTGATATCATTCACCTGGCGATGAAGAAACATATATATGTGTTGTTGGCATAGTCCTGTTATTGAGTGTTAGTGATAAACTTCTTATCAGTATCACCAGATAGCTAGTATGACTTTACTACAGTGTATATGATGCGTAATGAGCCACGAAAACTTGTAAGATTAGTTCATAGACAAGTTAAATATGTTGTATGCATGTTCCTCTATAGTGGCTTCTCTTCTATCACCCATGTCTACCAACTCATAACCTTACATATTAAATTGAATGAGTATATGGAAAAACCTGGGAAAGATGGTATGGAACAAAACCAAGAAGAATCTTTGGAAACATTTAACATGGTACTAAAAGGCGAAGGTCATTGTAAAAGTACGTTCATGCGTAATGCTGGGTTGTCGCAGTCCAAGTCGGGGTATTTCTCTTTTCAAGGAGAAATTGTAGCAGTACAGGATGGACATGAAGTGCAAAGACGAACAATCAAAGAGATGAGACAAGAAGCATTAGCAAGTGATGTGGAGTTGAAGATGTTACGAGATCAGCTGAATTCTCGAGAGCTCATAGATAAATAAACTCTTCTAAATTGAAGATGAATCCTGACAATGACAGGTGAGTATAGTGGTCGTGCGAAATGCTTCCTAGTAGTAGTACGTATCCTAGTCCGTGTTTTGGGCCATGTAAAAAAATGGAGGGACTATATGTGTTCTGGATCATGCTTTTATCGGTTCACGCTACGATCCATGCACAAAAATCTTGTGCCCGAACCTCACTCTTTCAAGCCTTGGATTAACCCCACAAAGGTTTTTTATTCTTTGGACAACCGCCAAATTCAAAATCTTAGTCAGTCGACAAAACCTACCGCATACCCTGTTTGAATAGGAGATTATGTATCCAATTTTCTTTGCCAATAAGGTAAGTATTTTGATGATCAGGCTTCAATTCATACGGAAGGAGTACCATTTTTTCTATTATTTCCTGGATGCTAACGAAATTCAAAAATCTTAGTCGAGCGGCAAAACCTGCCTTCAACCCTGTCACACTTGGCCTTCAATTCTTGAAGAGGGAGCATCCTTTTTTTCTATTATTGCTTGGACGCTATCCAGATTAAAAATATCAGTATGTGTATTCATTATCGTCATGGATGATCAGTTGATGTGACTCTCGGACTTAAATTCCTGGATAAATAACATACGGTCTACCACTACAAAAAATGTGTTAACTTGTGACCTTCTCATAGTGACGGGGAATAAAATCGTCATAGATCTATGACGATTTCATGCAATATTGTCATAGGGTATCTAGAGAGATTAAAACCTTATAGAATTATGATGTTTTGCGTCGGAATCATCGTAATTTTATCATATTAAATAGTCATAACCTACACGGTACAAATTAGAGCCTTATTGATACCCTATGATGACCAATTTAAATCATTATGTCCTCTAAAATATGGTACGTTGAATTAACTAGTTGACCAGATCAGCAATTATGCCAACATGGCATATCTATGTGTCAATTTTTATCTACATGTATGTCCATATGTAATAATCGTTAAAAAGAGCTAATGAAGGATCGAACCCATGACCCCGCTCGTTCTATAAAGACAAGAACCAAGAGGTCTAGTCATTGTTGTGATTATATTTTCACACGGTTATTTTATGAACCTGACATTCATATGTTAAGCTTTGCGAAATAGACGTTATGTATGTTGAGCTTTGCGAAATAGAAGAATAAATGGCAGAAACAAGGTACCACAAGATTCGAACCAGAGACTACAAGTAAACAGGCGACTCTAACTAACACACCAGTTATTCTCTTTGGTTAGACTACCACGTTACGGTTTTATGAAGTTTTCCATAATTATTTGTTAATTAAAAAAAGGAGCTGACCAGGATTCAAACCCGTGACCTTGAATCTAACCAGCAGAACGCACCAGGCTACCACTACACCAATCATTCATTGTTGCTTGAAAACTCTAACACGACCTTACAACCATTCAGGTTTGTTGGGATGGGCTGATGTATCGCTGGAATGGGCCTTGGTGGTCAGGGAGACAGGCAGGCCTTGGCTTTGCATGTAGTAGGCTAGGACTGAGCTAGCTCGGCTGGTCCATTTAGGATAATTTTTTTCTTCTTTTCATTTTTGTTTTTTATGTTTTATTAATTTTGTTGTATCATTTTTATAAGAAGTCCAAAAGAATTGTTTTTTCTATAAATTTTTATAAAATTAAGTAGATGATCTTAACGTGTTAATGCTACTTAAAAACTACTAGATTTACTAATCTCATTAGTCAAATTTTGAATTTTTATGCCTATTTCAAACTATGGTTAAAATGGCGGGCATTATGATTCTTAGCTTGGGTCCGACCCTCGCTAAACTTGCGTTGGATCTCTGAAGGAACATGATATTGTGAGTGGATAGGATAAAAATATAAACAAGCTAGAATTGTTGGGCTAAGCCCATGTAGAACCCAGAAATGGACCGGGCTGATTTCATACTATGATGATTTGATTTCGTCACAGTTCTGCCACGTAGGATCTGACCTAGCCTGACTAGGTGTCCTGTGAGGATATTAGATCTTCATAATGGTTATGACGATCCAATATCATCATAGATAGTTATGACGATTTCGCAAAAAACATGGTTTTATGCAATTACTGACACTCAGTTTTTGACGATATATTTTTGGTCATAAGATCGTCATATATTATAGACAATGACGATTCAGTGATGAAAATGGAGGGTCATGTATTAACATATTTTGTGGCACCCTAGATTTACGGTCTGAGAATACCCGTTATGCATACAATTCATGTTCCAATGATTAGTGAGCCATGAGCATAACCGACTAGTATCATTACATCATCCAGAAAGTAACAATTACAAAACTTACAAAGTGTCCATTATGGAAATTACAATAGAAGTAGCGGAAGTGTTCAAGCGCAGATCCCATGTCCTTAACCTACATGTAGCAGCTGCTTGGGAAGACAACCTAGCTTGCATAGACGTCAGCACCTTCGTCACTTCCTAACATCTGCAATCTGGCCAAGTAAATAGCCAGGGACAATGCCAGTGAGTACTTTGAATGTACTCGCCAACCACCGGGACAAGGTAACAAGATAATGCATATTGGGCTATGGCGAGATAGCTCTACACTATAGTTGTTACTGAAAAAGTCTAACAATGGCATCTCTATATCTTTGTTGAAAAAGAGTTTTTGGAAATTATGTCTCCTTTTAGAAAGTCCGGATATCCCCATAGTTGAAAATAGTTTTATAGTAAAACCCTTTAAAACATCTTTGACCATCTCTGGTCAAAACCAGAATCGTTCTTATCTTTCCTCGTGACCAAGTCACATCCTTTTTATTCATCTCAACATATCCGAAGGGTACTCCTAGAACTTACCATTTCACCCGTCGTTTACGGTGGACACGGCTATTCGAATAGATTATACTCTGTAGAGTTTGTGCACTTTACCCACAAGAATCAATACATCCGCCGGGATTCAACCACGGCCCGCTACACACGGTAAACGGGGGTTCAGATAATCAAACCTAACCTTTCATTTCTCATCCCTAGCAACGACAGCTTTTCCTTTTGGTTTTGTTCTACCCGGAAACGAGTATGTGGCCTAGTGCAATAGTCCTCCCTGATGTAAAATCCTATACCCAAACCTTAGCATGGAATTTAGTGATTTGACTCCACTTCTTCTCCACTCCTTCAGCATACCGTCCACGGGAGACCCAATTGTTGCACCGACACTTCTTCCACAGCAGGCGATGGGCCCCAGATCTGTAGATCTATGGTAGAGTCCACTCGGGCTTCCTGGGATTCTCCCGTTAACCAAGTACAAGCAGCCCCAGCTAAAGACAACAAACTACGAGCTAAGCCCCAGCGACTAGGGTAGTGTGGTTGCATAGATAAAATGTTCCGGATATTGGCGTAGAACATCCCTTCTCTTTCCTTAGCTTGACTTTCTCTTCATCCTCCTCATATCTTCTTTATTAAAACCTCCACTCGGAAACGATACCTCTTTCCAAGGGATTTATTTTGAAAACTTTGTAGTAGAGTAAAACCCAAAATAGTTTTATCATTGGAAATCCGTGGTTTCCAAGAGGGAAGAATCTAAGCATCTTAGCCTCGATCTAAAGGATAAATATGGGTGTCAATAGTGTAGGTGTACTAATGGAAACTCATCCATAACTTGGTGGAGCCAAGTTACTCATGCCTTTTATTTGAAACAAACCATGCATTAAATCATGCGATTCATAAACGAGATATAAAACAAATAATAAAAAGGAGTAGGTCAATATAGGAGTTCAGGAATGCTGGCTTCCCTATGACTAGCGAGTTGTCCCTTGACTTCTTTAGAATACCAGAAAACCAATTGTGCCAATACTAATAACAAATAGAATAACCCAATGCCTCCTTCTTCTCAGCGTCTCACAAACGCAACTATCGCCGTTATCGAGCATACATGCAAACAAACAACACCACCCTCAATACAATGCAGAAAGGCCTCAAACCATAAAGCATTCATAGTATATTCACATGATAGAAATCAGTAAGGTGTTGGATTTGATTAGATTGGTAAAAGATTTGGAGGCATAGGGAAAAGTCCCTATTGGATTTATAGTCTAGGAACTACCTAAGAGAGGGGTTTTTGACCAAGGGATTGATATGTATGACACCATTATATAAAAATGATGCCATCAGATAGGTATTGATAATATGAATCCAACAAAAGTGGTTTCACTATTTTATCAATTTCCATTGATTTATAATAATTTTTATAGTGGACAAAACTCAAGTTTTAGGAAATAATTCACCAGACAAATTCTGGAGCTCCAAAAATTATTTCCTTGGGTGATTAGGTAGTATTTAGTGTACTTATTCAAGAGGTGTTGGAATCACCTCAAAAAAATTACCAGAATTCCCTTGAGAAATTCTCAAAGCCAGTATTTGTTGATATTTGTCTTTTTCATCATATTTAATCTATAGAAGTTTTTGATGTTATTCCAAGAGAAAATGTTAGGTATGGGAGATAAATTTCTGTAGAAATTGGAGTCACCCTTTTTTGGAGTTACAAAACCAAAGTGGTGATTTTATTAGTGAATAAACTATGCACAGAATTGTTTAATTCACCAAAATTCAATAAAACCTCAATAAATTGGGGGATCCTTGGGTTTGATACATATTGGTATTGGGGTTTACTAGGAGTTGGAATTGGGTCAAAACCTTCTTTGGTTTTACCTAGTGAATTTTCTAAAGGCATAAAGCCCTGTTTTTGTTATTTTTGCTAATGCCAAAATATTGTTCCACTTTGCATCAGACTAATTCCATGGAATAGGTTCATGTATTTCCTACTAGAGGGCATTGGATTTATTTCATTTGGGTTTTAAAAACTATCTGCAAGAATTTAATAGCAAGATAGATACTTCTTTTCATTTTAAATACTATAGAGTAACCTGCAAACTTTACTGTGTGCGAATGGTTCTGTATGTTGTCAAAATCATTGGAGAACCTGGGGAATTTTAGATCTAGTTGAAGGAAGGTATTTTCCATTTTTTTTTGAATTAAACTTAAGGGCAATCTTGAAGATCTGGAAATATATTATTAAAAGAGAGGGAGGAGGGGCTTGCTAGGCTTATTTCTGGTGGGTGTGGGCCGCATAGAGGGGGAGCCGGCCTGCTGAGCATTTCCGCGTGCGAGATCTGAAAATTCAAACGGGCGGCGGCGGGTCCCGGCCGTCAGCCACACATAAACGACGAAGGGGTATGGGGGTCTAACAGCCGTTGGATTAGATAGTCATCAACGACTCAGGAAGTGTCTTCCTCCTCTCGACCCGGGAATAGGGACAAAACCCTAGGGCGAGCGGCTGCGCCGAGGGAGCTCACCTAGGTGTTGGGGAGGCATTGAGGAGGAATCGAACGGACGCGAAATGACAAGGCGGTCCCGGAGAGGTGCTGCAGGGCCGGTTCTCTTGCCCGAGGAAGTTCTACGTGCAACGCTCGCATCGGCCACCGCAGGAGCTCGCCGGGGCGCTTCTGGTGGTTGGTGCATGCCGAGTCTGAGGGGCTCGGTCGGAGGCGGTGGTCCTGGGGGCTGTTCTAGTGCTGCATGCAGGGGTAGATGGGGCTCGGGAGATCCTGGTCACAGGAGGAGCTCGGCTCGGCCATGAGCTTGAGCGTCAGCCTCCAGAGTTCCTGCATGCAAAGGGAGGGTACAGGGAGGGGGATTAGATCCAGGGGAGCAAGAAAGCTAGCAGGGAGGGAGTTGGGGAGATCGGAGACGACCACCTTTTTGCATGCAAGAAGGGATCTGAAGAGAGTTTTCCTTCTCCTCCGGAGCAGCAGAGTAAGTGAGAGCTCTCGGGGTCCTAGGGGAAGGAAGAAGGAGGGGAGTGGGGTGGAATGGCAAGGTGGAGAGGTGAGGCTCTGCCCTTAGGCCCTTTTATCTAGAGGAAGGGAGGTCCATGGTGGACCTTGTCCATGGGGAAACTTGGGGGAAGGAAGGTGTCGATCTATTGGGCAGCAGGGGTGGTGGGGGGTTCTCTGTGGTGAAAGGTGGATAGAGGGGTGGTGAGAGGACGTTGCAGCTGCTGTGGCTTTTAAGAGAAAAGATATTTGCAAAATATGGATGTCTTTCTCTCCTTGTTTTTCTTCCAAGGACAAAATGCTAGGGTTTTGCTACAGTTAAATTTCGACCAGAGTGTAGGTGGTGTGTTGTGATGAAGTCCTTGACAAGATTTGATGTGGTTTGGAGTTGGTTTGAGTCAAGGTTGGACTAGTTTTGCAAACTTGATCAAATTGGTGCTTGTGAAGGAAGTTGAAAATTTTGCCACCTAAACATGGTTATTTTTATGCCCCATAAACATGGTTGTATTTGTAAGCTCACAGCTCTTCTTGGTACAATGGATATATGGATGGATAGACAAAGTTATATATATTATCATGGAAGAAAGAGTTGGGCTTGGTTGGATTTTAGGTGGTCTTGAGGAGATGGCAAACTTTGTTGAAAATAAGGCTGGCATAACAGATACATCATGAAGCCTCCTAAACCATGTGGGTTTAAGAAGCACACGCCTCCAATGGAAACAAGTGAGGTGGGTATTGATAGGACATTATTAGTATATCATAATCATGCAAAGAGTTGGTCAAGGGGAGGTGGCATATAGATGTGAGCTTCTGCCAAAGTAGGCAAGATGATAAGATTTACAGAAAAGATTACTACTTGGACTACAAAACCATCAGGGATGAGTGGGAACTAGAATGGCTTAGCCAAAGCCAAGACTAGGCCTTGTTAGTAATAAAGATGTACTACAAGATGGTTCAAGTACATTATCTAGAATGGGCATAGGTTGGAAAAGGTGGAGCTCGAAAGATTGAATCTAGATAATAAATCCAGACAGCCATTTTGGCAGATTTAGGGTTTTAGAAAAGATTACAAGTAGGAATAAAATTGAGATAGTGGCAATGGTTTATCCTTCCCATTAAGTGGTTTATGTTGAGGTATATATTGAATGGTGGGGATCCATGCTTGGATTGGGTCCTCACTGAGTAGGAGGCTATCAAAAGGGATTTTCCTTGGATTGATCTGATTAGGAGATGAGATGTCCACTTAAGTGTCTTGGGTTGATCCAAAATTGGATGCTTGGTTTGATGATCACAAGGTATGAGCTACTAGATTAGCTCACTCTAGTTCCTAAGCAAACAAGGCAATTAGTAGATCAAGAAAATTCATCTTATCACTTATATCACTACTACTAGGGTTACCATCAAGCCTACCTTGAGGTAAGGATGGGTATTTTGAATTGGTTATAATTTTAAGTAAGATAAGGACCATCTTGGTATATCTACCAAGATTGGAATAAAAAGGTTTTAATAATGGTTTTGGAAAACCTAGGAGTAAGAGTAGCTGGGAGTTTTGTCTTGAAAACATAAGGAGATTATATATAGGTCTCCATAGTTTTGTTAATAGAAACTAGTAAAGTATTTTGTTGTGTCAAAGTCATCTTGGCTCAGGTTTTGAAATGCCAGAACATTTGAGAATATGAAAGATGAGCCAAGACATCTCTTTTGTAAAATAGCTTTTGTAAACTAGTGCTGGGTTAAGTAGTATATCACCTAATACACATACAGGTGCAGGAACACAAATAAACAAGGAAGCAAACATTACAACAAGCAATAAGAAAAAGAATTTGTTCCACCTGATTTTTGCCTTGAGGACATTAAATCAGGGTTGCTGAAATTGGGATGTTACAAACCTTTCCCCCTTAAAATAATCTCGTCCCGAGATTATGGAGGAGTATGGTTGGGTGATAACATCCGCTTAGCAATATCAGTGGTTGAAATTATTATTAGGCACTAACGAGTTTTATAACTACCCGACGTGGTTAGTTACGGATCGGAGCTACGGGCTTCGGATTGGGGAGGTTTATATTTAGTCAAATGGAAAATACATAGTCTTTTCCCCTTAGGACGAGTCTAGGTAGCTGCTTTAGCGTCGATAGGGTCCTTTCTTCTTGCGGAGAGACTTCTAGTTGAGCCTTCTTTATTCCTTTGCCGCAGTAGACAGCTTTTCTATCTTCAAGGTCTTCATACATCGGGATGTTGGCTGGGCGGTCGTCCTTGGAGTGGAGGACTTTCCTGCAGTACCTTCTGATTCTGGAGAAGTGCCGATTGTTGTCCTTCTTGCAAGTTCGATGATTCAGATTTTTGGAGGATTGGTCATCCCTTAACGCTACTAGTGTTAGACTCTGGGGGTCTATCGTGTTTTGGGCGGGAAAGACACAATCTTTCCGCATTATAGTAACACTAGGGTTTTTGGTGGAGTCGCCGACCTTCTTGAGTGGAGTCTTATGCTAATCTGGGCAATGGTGTTGTACCTGTTAATCGGGGTGATTATCTTCTGTCGTCATCATAGGAACCGCTTCATGAGTTAGAAGGTCTATTAGAAAGGAGCGTCTCCTAGCTTATGGATAGTTAGTTCTGAGTTGGTTAGGGGTCTGACGGGTTGGGGGATGCCATTGGAGTTTGGCGGTCATGGAAACGAGGTCCTTTGGAATGGGGTCGTTCCAAGTTTGGCATGATGCAACATCGTGGGTAAAACACACAAAGAAAGACGTCATACGTGCATATCATCTGGGGAAACACACAAAGAAAGTTCGTGCCGATCGGTGGCGGAGGTACTTAAGATGTTACAAAACAAGACTGTGTGCCGCAGGGCATCGAAACACTAAGATTTTTACAAAATAGGTTCTAGGACGATAAATGACTCTACCTATGTAGGGATAGGCGAGTTTCCGGGTGCAAAATCTACTTCGAGGGAATGTCCAGAGTCTTGTCGCTGTTCTAAGGTTGAAGGTTTCTCCTAAGATAGTGATTTCTCGGGGGAAGAGGAGGTTCTGGGGATAGTGGCTTACTGATTTTTCTGGCCGAAGGGGCTCGTGGTTTCTTGCCCCTTTTGGGTGCCAGAGCTTCATTCTTAGGGGTCATCCATTATTTATTTGGACAGCTGCGGGAAAAGTGGTCTGGGTCTCCACAGGTGTAACAAACGCTTCTCTTAGCTTCAGATCCTCCTTGGGTTTGTCTTGGGACCTTCAAGGGTGTAGAGAATGTTTTGTCCTTTGACTTTGTAGGTGTGTTGTCAAGACCACGTTGTGGGCACTCTCGGCTAAAATGACCCGGTTGATCACAGGAGAAGTAGGTTCCTTTCTTTGAATGTCCTTCTCTTGATGTCTTACCAATGTTGACGCAGGGAAGTTGACAAGCCTTGCCAATTAGGAGATAAAGGGGGGAGTTGGCCGTGACATGGTCTTGACCTTCACAGAGGAAGCATGTGACTAGTTGGGTGGGGCAATCTACGGGAGGATGGAGAGATTCATAGTTTGGGCAGTTGCCTAAGAACTGGCTGGCTTGATGTGCTTCTTCACTACAACGGCTCCATGCTTTCTTAGGGGCTCCAATCTTCCTGGCCATATTCCGGGGTTTTCTTGTGGTGATAAAAATTTCTGGTTGTAGAAGGAAACATTTCTATGGATTTAGTCTTCCGAGTTCGAGGATAGAGGGACTAGCGAGGTATAACATTTGGGGGGTGCTATGGCTGACAATGATAGGTCAGCAGGGGTTTATTGGAGTTGAGTGGAAAGACATAGTCTTTCCACCTTAGAGCTTTACTTGAGGTTGTCGAGGTTTTCTTATGTGGCCATCCTGCTGAGGAGGGGTTTCCGGCTATGAGGGTGCGAGGGTTAGCGTTAGGATACGCCAACAAGGTGGTCAAAACTTTAGGATTGGATGATCCCAGGCAGACAATCAACACATTTCAAGCATCATATAAGCACATGATAAACAAAGAAGGCGTATCATAAATACCAAGAAAAGACTACGCGACATAAGGGGAATCCTATTTTAGGGGTGCTAATCCAAGTACGGATGTTACAGGGGTCTTGAATTTTGTCTCGCCATTTGTTGTCATTGGTGTCTTACTTCGTCCTTTGAGGCGATGTAGGACTCCGTTGGAAGGGCGATCTTGTAGTGTCTTTCATCGTTGGTAGATCCTTTGGTTTGCTCTCTTGGTGTCTCTTCATCTTGGGATCTCTGTCTCATAGTCTCCAAGTCGGACTTTGTTTTTGGGAACGGAACCTTTGAAATAGACGAGATACATAGAAATCCATTTTCAAATTATTTAAGTCAGAGAAGATGAGATAAGAAGTCCTTCAAAAAGCTTTTGGGAAAATAGTTTCCGAAAACGAGTGATTTCAGAAATAAGGGTTGTCCTGTCAAACGTCCATGCTAACTAAGGTCTTCTATAGTCAGGATGGATCTGATACCAGGTCTGTGGCACCCCGGATTTACGGTCCGAGAATACCTATTATGCATACAATTCACATTCCCATGATTAGTGAGCTGTGAGCAAAACCGAAAGTAATGATTACAAAGTAGCGGAAGTCTTCAAGCACAGACCCCATGTCATGCCTTAACCTACAGGAAGCTGACTAGGAAGACGACCTAGCGCGCATAGACGTCAGCACCTTCGTCACTTCCTAACAAGTGCAATCTAGGCAAGTAAATATCCAGGGACAATGCAGGTGAGTACTTTGAATGTACTCGCAAACCACCGGGACAAGGTAACACGATAATGCATATTGGGCTGTGGCGAGATAGCTCTACACTAATAGTTGTTTCTGAAAAAAGTCTAACAATGGAATCTCTATATCTTTGTTGAAAAAGAGTTTTAGGAAATTATGTCTCCTTTTAGAAATCCGGATATCCCCATATCCTTGTTAAAAACTTTGAAAATAGTTTTATAGTAAAACCCTTTAAAACATCTTCGAACATCTCTGGTCAAAACCAGACTCGTTCTTCTCTTTCCTCGTGACAAAGTCGCATCCTTCTTATTCGTCTCAACATATCCGAAGGGTACTCCTAGCACTTACCATTCCAACCGTCCTTGACCGTGGACACGGATATTCGAATAGATTAGACTCTATAGAGATTGTGCACTTTACCCATAAGAATCAATACATCCGCCGGGATTCAACCACGGCCCGCTACACACGGTAAACGGTGGTTCGGATAATCAAACCTAACCTTTCATTTGCCATCCCTAGCAATGGCGGCTTTTCGTTTTGATTTTGTTCTCCCCGGCAACGAGTATGTGGCCCAGTGCCATAGTCCTCCCTGCCGTACAATTGTATACCCAAACCATAGCTTGGCATATAGTGATTTGACTCCACTCCTTAAGCATATCGTCTGTGGGAGGCCCAATTGTTGCACCGACACTTCTGTCGCAGCAGGCGATGGGCCCCAGATCCTTAGATCTGTGGTAGAGTCTACTCGGGCTTCCAGGGATTTCTCCCGTTAAGCAAGTACAAGCAGCCCCGGCCAAAGACAACAAACTACGAGCTGAGCCCCATCGACTGGGGTAGTGTGGTTTCACAGATAAATTGTTCCCGATATTAGCGTAGAACATCCCTTCTCTTTCTCTTGCTTGACTTTCTCTTCATCCTCCTCATATCTTCTTTATTAAAACCTCCACTCAGAAATGATACCTCTTAACAAGGGTTTTATTTTGAAAACTTTGTAGTAGAGTAAAACCCAAAATAGTTTTATCATTGGAAATCCGTGGTTTCTAGGAGGGAATATGCTAAAGGATAAATATGGGTGTCAATAGTGTAGGTTTCATAATGGACACTCATCCATAACTTGGAGGAGACAATGTAACATCCCAATTTCAACAACCCTTATTTATTGTCCAAAAGGCAAAAATCAGGGGGAACAAAAAACTTTTTTTGCAATGTGTGCTTACTTGCTTGCTGGTGCTCAAGCAACTGTTTGTGTATTAGTTGTGTGCTCCACATCTCAAACCTAGTTTACAAAAACTATTTTAGAAGAGAGATGTCTTGGATCATCTTTCATATTCTCAAATGTTCTGGCATTTCAAAAACCAGAGCCAAGATGACTTTGACACAACCAAATACCTTACTAGCTTCAATTGCCAAAACTATGGAGACATAGATATACTCTCCTTATGTTTTCAAGACAGAACCTTCAACTACTCTTATTCCTAGGTTTTCCCAAAAACTTTATTAAAACCTTTTCATCTCCATATTGGTAGAGATACCAAGATGGTACTTATCTTACTTCAAGAAAAACCCCTTTCAACCTACCCATCCTTACCTCAAGCTAGGCTTGATGGTAACCCTAGTACTAGTAGGATAAGTAATATGATGAATTGCCTTGATCTATTGTCTGATGAATTGCCTTGATCTACTGTTTGTATTGTTTGATTAGGAACTAGAGTGAGCTAATATAGTAGCTCATCCCTTAGGACCCAATCTAGGCTTATGATCATCAATCTCAAAGCAAGCATCCAAGTCTGGATCTATCCTAAGCCACTCAAGTGATCATCTCATCTCCTGCTTACCTCAATCCAAGGTTAACCCTTCTTGATGGTTTCCAACCTAGTGAAGACCCCATATAAGAATGGATACTATCTACTTATCCATTACCTCAACATAATCTCCTTGACCATGAGTTTTGAACCTAGCATCCTCTCAAAATCATCTACACTTGCACTCTAGTCAAAATCTCCCTAGGTGCATTCTTGAGAATGAACCTGAAGCATCTTGTAGTACCTCAGTAGTACTACCAAAGCCCACTCTTGCCCTGGGCTAAGCCATTCTATTTCCCACTCATCCGTGATGGTTTTGTAGTCAAGATAATAATCTTTTCTACAAATCTTATCATCTTGCCTACTTTGGCAGAAGCTCACATCTATATGCCACCTCCCCTTGACCAAATCTTTGCATGGTTATGGTCTACTAAACATGGCCTATAAACTCCCACTTCACTTGTTTCCATTGGATCCTTGTGCTTCTTAAACCCACATGGTTTAAGAGGCCACCTGATGTGTCTGTTATGGCAGCCTTATTTTCAACAAAGTTTGCAACCTCTTCTAGATCACCTCAAATGCAACCAAGCCCAACTCTTGCTTCTAGAATCATCTATATGACATGGTCTATCCATCCATATACCCCTTGTACTTAGATGAGCTCTGAGCTCCCTAATCCAACCCTGTTTAGGTGTCATCAGAATAACTAAACCATAGATCCTTCCCATATCTAGTTTCCATTCTTTCCACCACTTCCCTCCAAAACCAAGGTTGATATTTATGCCTCCATCAAGCTTACCCCATCTACCTTGGATATAAGAACATCCAAATAACTCTCCCAATTATTTGGATTATTAAATTATTTTATTTCCTTATCTTACAAATTACTCAAAATCCTTGTCTTTAAAGGCAAGTTTGTTTTTCTCCAAACCACTTTGCCAACTCAATGTATATATGAGTTCTCCAAATCATATCCCATCTTTCCAACTCAAGAATAAATATTTTTGAGATCCTTTATTGTTTATTTTTGCCCTTTTTCTTAAATGGTAGAAACAAGAAATAATTCCCTAAAAATACTTTTCCACCTCAATAAATCCCAATAAAATTCTCCAATATGTGTTATGGTATTTAGGACCATATCACATCAAAAACCAAGATTGTCCAATATAAAAATATCATTTTTGCTTCAATAATCTACTCCAGCACCTTTTGAAGAAGTCTAGTTAAATGGGATTATAATCATTAGAAAAATATCATTTAAATCATGAAGTGATTATTTGACCTATACCACCTACCAGTACCATTTCCACACTTTTCTCAATGCAACATTTTCACCTTTCTTCACAAGCCCTCATTTGATCAATTTTTGCCAAACCAACCAAACTTGGTCCAAATAAAACCTAAACAAGCTCCAACCTTGTCAAGCACTACACCACAACCACCCCTACACTATCTGGTCGTGTACTAAAGTACCACCTACTGCAGCCACCCCTCCTTTTGTCCCTTGTACTTGTTTGAGAGGAGAGACAAAGGCCATGTCTTGTCCAAAGGAATATTTAAAACCTTGCAGCACCACCCTCTCTCTCTCCTTAGCCCGACAAGGGCCCCCTCTCTCTCCTCCCCACCGCCCCTGCTGACCAATAGATAGCTACCTCCCTCCCTCCAAGCTTTCCCCATGGACTTAGACCACCATACACCATATTCTTTGCTTTATAAGCCAAGAGGCCAGAGCACACCTCCCTTGCCCTCTCATTTCTCCCCAACCCACCAGAGAGCCTCCCAGAGCTCCCCCTCTCCCTCCTTCCCTCTCCTGTGGCCACGAGTGCAAGAAGTGGCCATTTCGACAATTTTAAGAGCTCTCAAGCTCGTGCTCATTTCCACCCAGCCCTAACTCCTCCACTCCTACCAAGACACCCCTATGCAGTAGTATTAATCTCCCCCAAAACCCCCTGGATCCTTTCACCCTCTACAGCTCGGGAGCAAGAGAACTTCATCTTCGGTGCACAAACTTGCATGCAAGAGAGCAGCTCGCCTCGACCCTCCCCTCCTCTGTTATTTGCAGTACATGTGCTTACCTTGTGAAGATCTGTCCATCCCCGCTATTTTCTGGCCTAGGACTACCCAAAGCGACCCCCCCCCCCCCGATGAGCTCCGAAAAGGCCGTCACCATCGTCTTCACGTGAGGATCATCCCGAGGCCAAACGGGGCATGCAAGCGAGTAGCTTGCCACGTCGCCCTGGCTCATCTCCTTCGCTTGAGAAACACCCTAGTGAGCTCCCCTGACCTCCCCGTTCGCCCTAGGGTTTCGCCACGGTGGCCCCTGTCCTGAGGTTGAAGACCAGCACCAGGCGTAGATCCCCCATAGATCCAACGGCCTATGACCACCGGTACCCCTTCGGGCTCTCAATCGCTGACCAGCGGGCCCCGGCCAGGCAGATCTGAATTTTTGCCTCCTTCGCGTGGTGACTCCAGGTGGGCCGAATTGCTCCTGCGCAGCCCATTCTCAGATAGATCTAGCCCAGAACCTCCGTCCCTTTTATCTATTTTCTCCAGATCTAGAAAGTATCAGTTTAGTTTAAATCCAAATGAAAATGCAAAACCACTTAAAATATTTAGGTCTCATTTTTATTAGGTATCTGTATGTCTTTAAAAACCTGCAGACCTGGTGCTGGACCAAAATAATGTTCAAAAAAAAGATGATAAATCTTCTATCAAGATATGTTCATATCACTAATTATTTTCTCTAGAAAGTTTTGAAAAACCAATTGATGTCAAACCAACTTGTTCTGAAAGGTATAATCTATACCTTTCATATCCTAGTGGCCGCATCCTCGTTTGCTTCCTAGATTTCAGTTAGCAAAACTAACAAAAACAAGCCTTTTCTGCCTTTAGGAAATTCCCTAGGTCAAACCAAATTAGGTTTGGACCTAATTCCAACTTTCCTTGAAAACACATACCCCTATATTTCATAATCCAGCATTACATATTTTTATGTGTCTCTGTTGTATTTTGGTGGATTAAACTATTCGGTGCATGGTTTATTCACTAGCAAAATCCCTACAGTATCTATATAACTCCAAAAAGGTTGATTCCAATTTCTACGGAAAGGTATTTTGATCGCCTAACATGTGTCCTTGGAATGAACTAAATCTATTCTGTAAAATAAATCTGATGAAAAAGACAAATCTTGTCCAGTATTGCCTTTGAGGATTTCTAAAGGGAATTCTGTTAAATGTTTTGAGGTGATTACAACTCCTCTTGATTCAGTAAACCACATACTACTTAATAACCCAATGAAATAATTTTTGGAACTCCAGAGATGCTCGGGTGAATTATTTCCTAAAACTAGATCTTTAATCACTACAAAATCCATTATAAATCAATGAAAATTGATAAAATAGTGAAACCACTTTTGTTGCCTTCATTTTATCAATACCTATCTGATGGTATTATTTTCATACAATGGTATAATACATATCAAGCCCTTGGTCAAAAACCTCTCCTAGTTAGTCCCTAGACTCTAAATCAAAAGGGAGCCTTTCTCCCTAATATCTCCAAGTCTCCTCCCCATCCCATCCAATCCAACCCCCAACATCCTACTGATGTTTATCATGTATTTATCCTTAACTTGCTGTATTGTTTGTTGTTTGTATGTTTGTATTGATTGGTGTATTGTTTTTTTGCATGTATGTTCGATAACGGCGATAGTTGCGATTGTGTGACGCCAAGAAAGGAAGCATCGGGGTTAACCTTATTATTGACATTATTGGTATTCTATTTATCTAACACCGTCAAGGGACATCTCACTGGTCACAGGCAAGCCCCCACTCCTAAACTCCTGTATTTACCTACTCCCATTTATCAACTGTTTTATACCTCGTTTATCAATTGCATGATTAAAGGCATGTTTTGAATAAAAAAAAACAGACGTGTGTAACTTGGCTCCTCCGAGTTATGAATGAGTGTCCCTTGGACACCTACCCGATTCACACCTACTTTTACCCCTTAGAATGAGGCTAATATGATTAGCATCTTCCCTCTTGGAACCCACGGGTTTTCAACGATAAAACTATTTTGGGTTATACCCTACTGCAAAGTATTCAAAATAAAACCCTTGGAAAGAGGCATCCTTTCCAAGAGGAAGTTTTACTAAAAGAAGATATGAGGTGGATGAAGAGAAAGTTAAGTAAGAGAAAGGAAGGGATGTTTTGAGCCAATGTCCGGAACAATTTATCCGTGCAACCACATTACCCCTAGACGCTAGGGCTTAGCTCGTAGTTTGTGATCTTTAGCCGGGGCTGCTCTTACTAGCTAAAGTGGAGAAATCCCTGAAATCCGGGCTACCTATAGGGTAAGGCACTGGTGCAACAATTGGGTCTCTCGTGGATGGTATGATTTTAGGTAGTACAGATGGAAGATTGTCACTATTGCTACCGGTCAAACTTCGGTCTAGAGGTAGGGGTCAGTACGGGAGGAAGGACCAGGGTCATCGTACCCCATACTCATACCGAAGAGATAAGCCCAAAAGGAAAATACACCGTTGCTAGGGATGGACAAATGAAAGGTGTAAGTTTGATTATCCGAGCCCCTATCTACCGTGTATAGCAGGCCGTGGTTTTATCCCGGTGGATGTATTGATTCTTGTGGGTAAAGTGCACAAACTCTACAGAGTCTAATCTATTTGAATAGCCGTGTCCACGGATAAGGACGGTTGGAATGGAAAGTGCTAGGAGGACCCTTCGGATAAGTTGAGATGAAATAAAGGATGTGACTTGGTCACCAGGAAAGATAAGACCAAGTTTTGTTTTTGACCAGTGATGGTCGAAGACGTTTAAAAAGGGTTTTACAACAAAACTATTTTAAATCTTTTTAACAAGGATGTGGAGATGTCCGGATTTTCAAAAAGTAGGAATATTTTCTAAAAACTCTTTTGCAACAAAAATATAGAGATGCCAAGGATTGTTCTTTCAAAAAAAACTATAGTGTAGAGCTATCTCGCCACACCCAGATATGCATGATCACATTACCTTGTCTCGGTGGTTTGCGGGTACATTCAAAGTATTCACCGGCATTGTCCCTGGCTATTTACTTGGCCAAATTGTAGATGTTAAGAATGAACAAAGGTGCTGACGTCTATGCGACCTAGGCCGTCTTCCCAATCAGTTGCATGTAGGTTAAGGCACGGGCTCGGCGCTGAAGACTTCCGCTACTTATGTTGTAATTGCCATATTGGCCCCTTTGTAAGTTTTGTACTCGTTAATGTAAGGATGATTTAATGATACTAGTCGGTTATGCTCATGGCTCACTGATCATGGGAACGTGAATTGTATGCATAACGGGTATTCTCGGACCGTAAATCCCGGGTGCCACAGACATGGTATCAGAGCCACCCTGACTATAAGAGACCCTAGTTAGCATGGACGTTAGACAGGACCACCCCTGTTTCTAAAAACCCCGATTTTCGCAAACTATTTCATCAAAAGCTTGTCAAAAGAATGCTTATCTCATTTTCTCTGAATTAAACAATTTGAAAATGGATTACTCCATATCTCATCCACTTCAAATGTTCCGCTTTCAAAAACAAAGTCCGACTCGGAAACTATGAAGCCGAAGATCCGGAAACAAAGAGACCCCAAGACAGGAAAAATAGGCAAGACAATGGAGCTACCAACAAAGACAGACACTACAAGATCGCCCCACCGGAGTCCTCCATCACCTCCAACTAATCAAGTACGGCACCGACAAGAAAATACGGCAAGACTGAAGTTACGACCCCCATAACGTTAGTGCTTAGGAGTATCATCCTTAAAGTAGGATTCCCTTATATGTCGTATAGTCACCCCCTTAGTACTTATGGTATGCTCTATTTGCTTGTCAAGTGCGTGTTTGATGCTTGGTATGTATTGATTGTCTACTGAGAATCATCCGATACTCTAGTCTTGACCACCAAGTTGGTAGATCCCAATACTAACTCTCTCAAACCCCTTAACCAGAAACCTCTCCTCAGTAGGATGGCCACCTATGGAAACCTCGACCACCCTCAAGTAAATCCCTATGGTGGAAAGACTGCATATTTCCACTCAACCGTCCTCCCTCGACATTGAGAGTCGTCCGAAGAAAACCAAGCCATGACGTCGTTTATAAATAAGTGTGTACCCATATAAATCTGCACCTATCTGTTTATTCTCACCCCTGAACCACAAACCCTCCTCTGTGCAGATGGAACCCATTGATGAGACATGGCTCAGTGCAGGATTCCCCATGCTCCTAAGGGATTCCCTGCAGCTTCGCGAATACACCCAACCTCCCACCTACCACCTCCACAAAAGACTGGAGACCGCACTATATCTAGGTCAAGTGATCATTGAACCAAAGTATAGAGTACCCGGAGAACCCATTCGCGCCACTGGATTCTGTATGCCAACCCCAGTGCTGGCTCTGCAAATGGCGGCAAGAGAAGCCCTGTCCCGCATTCGGGATGTCCTTCGCGAGATGAGGCAACCTACGACCTTCTTTCTTCCCATCAAAGGAAGTGTGGATTCATCCGGTCAATCCCAAGATCCTCGCTTGACCTACCCCGCCCTGCAGATGCAAGCTTGTTATAGCTATGCGGGAAATGAGCTTCTCACCGCAGTCGTAGATGAATACCGCCGCACCCAGATGGAACTCCACTGTGTGCAAGCTATCGTGGATCGCAAGGAATCTTTAGAAGTCCAGCACAGGAATCAAGCAATAATCAAGGAACCGGAACAAGCCTCTGGAAGCCGCATCCTCCAAGGAAGAAAGAAGTGTGTCACCGCGCGGCAGTACCTCAAGAGGTTCAAGCCACCCCAATATATACAAGGATCCTCCACCCACCTCCCTGAAGGAGAGGATGAAGCCAAAGAGGATTCTCCTAGATCTTCCGCAAGCGGCAATTAGCCTAGAGTGGTACCGATTGATCGTACTACCTATGTATCGCCCCAGAACCTGTTTTGTAAAATTCTAAGTGCCTTGTTGCCTTGCAGCACAGACCTATTATGAAACCCTTAAGTACCTCTGCCATCGACCGTTTTGAACCTGCTAATTGCATGGATGTTATGCAAGTGTGATATCCTTCTTTGCATGTTTTACCCACAACATTGCATCAGACCAAAACCCCGTAGTTTTGCTCTAAGGGGGAAAGACTGCGTCTTTCCCTCCCCAAAACCCTATAGACCCCGGGAGCCAAACACTAGTTAGCGTTAAATGATAACCACCTCTCTAGCTTTGAATCATCGAACCTGCAAGAAGAACAATGTTCGGCACACCAGAATCAGAAGGAACTTCAGGAAGATCCTCCCACTCCAAGTCGACCGCCCCAGCCAACACTCCGGTGGATCAAGACCTTGAAGAGAGAAAGGTCTACCGCAAGACGAAAAAATAAATAAAGAAGACTCAACTCACCGTCCCGCCTCGAGAAGGAAGTACCAAGTCGATGCTAAACCTACCTAGACTTATCCTAAGGGGAAAAGACTGCGTCTTTTCCACTTGTTCCAACTAAACCACCCAATCTGAAGCCCCTCAGCTCCAACCCGTGATTAACCATGTGCGATCTTTGTAAAGGTTATTAATTCCTAATAAATTCCACTGATGAAATTTCTAAGCGGATGTTATCACCCCAACTCTACTCCTCCCTAATCTCGGGACGAGATTATTTTAAGGGGGAAAGGTCTGTAACATCCCAATTTTAGCAACCCTGATTTAATGTCCAAAAGGCAAAAATCAGGGGGAACAAAAAACTTTTTTTTGCAATGTCTGCTTACTTGCTTGCTGGTGCTCAAGCAACTGTTTGTGTATTAGTTATGTTCTCCTCATCTCAAACCTAGTTTACAAAAACTATTTTACAAAAGAGATGTCTTGGCTCATCTTTCTAGCATTTCAAAAACCTGAGCCAAAATGACTTTGACACAACCAAATATCTTACTAGCTTCAATTGCCAAAACTATGGAGACATATATGTACTCTCCTTATGTTTTCAAGAGAGAACCTTCAACTACTCTTATCCCTAGGTTTTCCCAAAAACTTTATTAAAACATTTTCATCTCCATCTTGGTAGAGATACCAAGATGGTAATTATATTACTTCAAGCAAAACCCCTTTCAACCTACCCATCCTTACCTCAATCTAGGCTTGATGGTAACCCTAATACTAGTTGGATAAGTAATATGATGAATTGCCTTGATCTGCTGTTTGTATTGTTTTGTTAGGAACTAGAGTGAGCTACTCTAGTATATCATCCCTTAGGACCCAATCTAGGCTTGTGATCATCAATCTCAAAGCAAGCATCCAAGTATGGGTATATCCTAAGCCACTCAAGTGATCATCTCATCTCCTGCTTACCTCAATCCAAGGATAACCCTTCTTGATGGTTTCCAACCTAGTGAAGATCCCATCTAAGCATGGATACTATCTCCTTATACATTACCTCAACATCATGTCCTTGACCATGAGTTTGGAACCTAGCATCCTCTCAAAATCATATACAGTTGCACTCTAGTCAAAATCTCCAAAGCTGCCAAAATGGCCAAGTCTGGATTTCTTATCTAGATTCAATCTTTGGAACTCTACCATTTCCACTCTAGGTGCATTATTGAGAATGTACCTGGACCATATTGTAGTACCTCAGGAGTACTACCAAAGCCCACTCTTGCCCTGGGCTAAGCCATTCTATGTCCCACTCATCCATGATGGTTTTGTAGTCAATATAATAATCTTTTCTGCAAATCTTATCATTTTGCCTACTTTGGCAGAATTTCACATCTATATGCCACCTCCCCTTGACCAAATCTTTGCTTGGTTATGATATAGTAATCATGTCCTATCAAATCCCGCTTCACTTGTTTCCATTGGATCCTTGTGCTTCTTAAACCCACATGGTTTAAGAGGCTACCTGATGTGTCTGTTATGGCAGCCTTATTTTCAACAAAGTTTGCAACATCTTCTAGATGACCTCAAATGCAACCAAGACCAAATATTTCTTACTTGATCATCTATATGACATGGTCTATCCATCCATATACCCCTCGTACTTAGGTGAGCTATGTGCTCCCTAATCCAACCCTGTTTAGGTGGCATCAGAATAACTAAACCATAGATCCTTCCCCGATCTAGTTTCCATTCTTTCCACCACTTCCCACCAAAACCAAGGTTGATATTGATGCCTCCATCAAGCTTACCCCATACAACTTGGATATAAGCACATCCAAATAATTCTCCCAATTATTTGGATTATTAAATTATTTTATTTCCTTATCTTGCAAATTCTTCGAAATCCTTGTCTTTAAAGGAAAGTTTGTTTTTCCCCAAACCACTTTGCCAAATCAATGTATATTTGAGTTCTCCATATCATATCTCATCTTTCCAACTAAAAAATAAATATTTTTGAGATCCTTTATTATTTCCTTTTGCCTTTTTTCTTAAATGGCAGAAACAAAAAATAATTCCCTAAAAATACTTTTCCACCTCAATAAATCCAAATAAAATTCTCTAATATGTGTTATGGTATTTAGGACCGTATCACATCAAAAACCAAGCTTGTCCAATATAAAAATATAATTTTTGCTTCCATAATCTACTTCAGCACCTTTTGAAGAAGTGCAGTTAAATGGGATTATAATCATTAGAAAAACCTCATTTAAATAATGAAGTGATTATTTGACCTATACCACCTACTAGTACCATTTACACACTTTCCTCAATGCAACATTTTCAACTTTCTTCACAAGCCCTCATTTGATCAATTTTTGCCAAACCAACCAAACTTGGTCCAAACAAAACCTAAACAAGCTCCAACCTTTTCAAGAACTACACCACAACCACCCCTACACTATATGGTCGTGTACTAAAGTACCACCTACGGCAGCCACCCCTCCTTTTGTCCCTTGTGCTTGTTTGAGAGGAGAGACAAAGGCCATGTCTTGTCCAAAAAAATATTTAAAACCTTGCAGCAGCACCACCCCCACCCTATCTCTCTCCCTAGCCCGACCAGGGCCCCCTCTTTCTCCTCCCAGTGCCCCTGCTGATCAATAGATGGATACCTCCCTCCCTCCAAGATTTTCACATGGAATTAGACCACCATACACCCTCTTCTTCAGTTTATAATCCAAGAGGCCAGAGCACACCTCCCCTGCCCTCTCATTTCTCCCCCAAACCACCAGAGAGCCTCCGTAGAGCTTCCCCTATCCCTCCTTCCCTGTCCTCTAGCCACAAGAGCAAGAAGTGGCCATTTCGGCCATTTTTAGAGCTCTCAAGCTCGTGATCGTTTCCACCTACCCCTAACTCCTCCACTCCTGCCAAGACACCCCTATGCAGTAGTATTACTCTCCCCCAAAAGCCCCTGGATCCTTTCACCCTCTACAGCTTGGGAGCAAGAGAACTTCATCTTCGGTGCTCAAACTTGCATGCAAGCGAGAAGCTCGCCTCGACCCTCCCCTCCTCTGTTATTTGCAGTACATGTGCTTACCTTGTGAAGATCTATCAATCCCCGCTATTTTATGTCCTAGGACTACCCCAAGCGAACCCCCCCCCCTTGATGAGCTCTGGAAAGGCCGTCACCATCATCTTCGCGTGAGGATCATCCCGGAGCCAAACGGGGTGTTGCAGACCATCACCGGACTTCCCGGAGTGATCCGTGCTGCCCTGGATCGTCTCCGGCACCTAAGAAGCACCCTGGTGAGATCCCCTGACCTCCCCATTTGCCCTAGGGTTTCGCCGTGGCGGCGCTCGTCCTGAGGTTGAAGACCAGCGCCAGCCGTAGATCCCCCATAGATCCAATGGCCTATGACAACCGGTACCCCTTCGGCCTCTTAGTCGCTGACCAGCGGGCCTTGGCCGGGCAGATCCGAATTTTTGGCTCCCGTGCGTGGTGACTCCGGGTGGGCCGGATTGCTCCAGCGCAGCCCATTCTCAGATAGATCTAGCCTAGAACCTCCCTCCCTTTTATCTAGTTTCTCCAGATCTGGAAAGTATCAGTTTAATTTTAATCCAAATGAAAATGAAAAACCACATAAAATATTCAGATCCAATTTTTCTCAGGTACCTGTATGTCTTTACAAACCTGCAGACTTGGTGCTGGACCAAAATAATGTTCAAAATAAAGATGATAAATCTTCTATCAAGATCTGTCCATATCACTAATTATTTCCTCCAGAAAGTTCTACAAAACCAATTGAAGTCAAACCAACTTGTTCTGAAAGCTATAATCCATACCTTTCATATCCCACTGGCCCAATCCTAGTTTGCTTCCTATATTTCAGTTAGAAAAAATAACAAAAACAAGCCTTTTCTGCCTTTAGGAAATTCCCTAGGTCAAACCAAATGATGTTTGGACCTAATTCCAACTTTCATTGAAAACACATACCCTATCTTTCATAATCCAGCATATCATATTTTTAAGAGTCTCTGTTGTCTTTTGGTGAATTAAACTCTTCGGTGCATGGTTTATTCACTAGCAAAATCCCTACAGTAGCTATCTAACTCCAAAAAGGTTGATTCGAATTTCTACAGAAAGGTATTTTCATCACCTAACATGTGTCCTAGGAATCAACTAAAAAGCTTCTGTAAAATAAATCTCATGAAAAAGACAAATCTTGTCCAATATTGCCTTTGGGGATTTCTCCAGGGCATTCTAATAAATGTTTTGAGGTGATTCCAACTCCTCTTGATTCATTACACCACATACTACTTAATGACCCAAGGAAATAATTTTTGGAACTCCATAGAAGGTCTGGTAATTATTTCCTAAAACTAGAGCTTTAATCACTATAAAATCCATTATAAATCAAGGAAAATTGATAAAATAGTGAAACCACTTTTGTTGGATTCATTTTATCAATACCTATCTTATGGTATCATTTTCATACAATGGTATCATACAGATCAAGATCTTTGTCAAAAACCTCTCCTAGTTAGTTCCTAGACTCTAAATCAAAAGGGAGCATTTCTCCCTAATATCTCCAAGTCTCCTCCCCATCCCATCCAATCAAACCCCAACATCCTACTGATGTTTATCATGTATTTATCCATAGCTTGTTGTATGGTTTGATGTTTGTATGCTTGTATTGATTGGTGTATTGTTTGTTTGCATGTATGTTCGATAACGACGATAGTTGCGATTGTGTGACACGGAGAAGAAGGAAGCATCGGGGTTATCCTTTTTATTGAAATTATTGGTATTCTGGTTATCTAACACCATCAAGGGACATCGCTCTAGTCACAGGCAAGCCACCACTCATGAACTCCTGTATTTACCTACTCCTGTTTATCAACTGTTTTATACCTCGTTTATAAATTGCATGATTGAATGCATGTTTTGAATCCAAATAAACAAACATGAGTAACTTGGCTCCTCCAATTTATGATTGAGTGTCCCTTGGACACCTACCCTATTCACACCTAATTTTACCCCTTAAAATGAGGCTAAGATGATTATCATCTTCCCTCTTGGAACCCACGGGTTTTCAACGATAAAACTATTTTGGGTTATACCCTACTGCAAAGTTTTCAAAATAAAACCCTTGGAAAGAGGAATCCTTTCCAAGCGGAAGTTTTACTAAAAGAAGATATGAGGTGGATTAAGAGAAAATTAAGTAATAGAAAGGAAGGGATGTTCTAAGCCAATGTCCGGAACAATTTATCCGTGCAACCACATTACCCCAGACGCTGGGGCTTAGCTCATAGTTTGTGATCTTTAGTCGGGGCTGCTCTTACTCGCTAAAGGGGAGAAATCCCCTGAAATCCGGGCTACCTGTAGGGTAAGGCACTGGTGCAACAATTGGGTCTCTCGTGGACGTTATGCTTTTAGGTAGTACAGATGGAAGATTGTCACTATTGCTACAGGTCAGACTTCGGTCTGGAGGTAGGGGTCAGTACGGGAGGAAGGACCAGGGTCGTCGTACCCCATACTCGTACCGGAGAGATAAACCCAAAAGGAAAAGCCGTCGTTGCTAGGGATGGACAAATCAAAGGTGTAAGTTTTATTATGCAAGCCCCTATCTACCGTGTGTAGCAGGCCATGGTTTTATCCCGGCGGATGTATTGATTCTTGTGGGTAAAGTGCACAAACTCTGCAGAGTCTAATCTATTCTAATAGTCGTGTCCACGGACAAGGAAGGTTGGAATGGCAAGTGCTAGGAGGACCCTTCGGATAAGTTGAGATGAAATAAAGGATGTGACTTGGTCACGAGGAAAGATAAGAACAAGTTTGGTTTTGACCAGTGATGGTCGAAGACGTTTAAAAAGGGTTTTACAACAAATCTATTTTAAATCTTTTTAACAAGGATGTGGAGATGTCCGGATTTTAAAAAAGGAGGCATATTTTCTAAAAACTCTTTTGCAACAAAAATATAGATATGCCAAGGATTGGTCTTTCAAAAACAACTATAGTGTAGAGCTATCTCGCCACAGCCAGATATGCATTATCTTATTACCTTGTCTCGATGGTTTGCGAGTATATTCAAAGTATTCTCCGGCATTGTCCCTGGCTATTTACTTGGCCAGATTGCAGATGTTAAGAAGGAACGAAGGTGCTGATGTCTATGCAAGCTAGGCCGTCTTCCCAGTTAGTTGCCTGTAGGTTAAGGCACGGGCAACGTGCTGAAGACTTCCGCTACTTGTGTTGTAATTGCCATAATGGCCCCTTTGTAAGTCTTGTACTCGTTAATGTAAGGATGATGTAATGATACTAGTCGATTATGCTCACGGCTCACTGATCATGGGAACATGAATTGTATGCATAACGGGTATTCTCGGACCGTAAATCCGGGGTGCCACGGACAAGTTACTCACCCCTTTTATTTGAAACAAACCATGCATTAAATCATGCGATCCATAAACGAGATATAAAACAATTAATAAAAAGGAGTATGTTAATACAGGAGTTCAGGAATGATGGCTTGTTTGTGACCAGCGAGCTGTCCCTTGACTTATTTAGATACCAGAAAACCAATTGTGCCAATACTAATAACAAATAGTATAACCCAATGCCTCCTTCTTCTCAGCGTCTCACAAACGCAACTATCACCATTATCGAGCATACATGCAGACAAACAACACCTCCATCAATACAATGCATACAGGCCTCAAATAATACAGCAAGAAAAGTATATTCACATCATAAACATTAGTAAGGTGGTGGATTTGATTAGATTGGTAAAAGATTTGGAGCCATTGGAAAAAGGCCCTGTTGGATTTATAGTCTAGGAACTACCTAAGAGAGGCGTTTTTGACCAAGGGCTTGATCTGTATGATACCATTGTATAAAAATTATACCATCAGATAGGTATTGATAAAATGAATCCAATAAAAGTGGTTTCACTATTTTATCAATTTCCATTGATTTAGAAAACTCTAGTTTTAGGAAATAATTCACCAAACAAATTCTGCAGCTCCAAAAATTATTTCCTTTGGTGATTAGGTAGTACTTAGTGGACTGGTTCAAGAGGTGTTGGAATCACCTCGAAACAATTACAAGCCCTTGAGAAATTCCCAAAGCCAATACTAGATGAGTTTTGTCTTTTTCATCATATTTAATCTACAGAAGATTTTGATGTTATTCCAAGGGCACATGTTAGGTATAGGAGATACCTTTCGTAGAAATTGGAATCAACCTTTTTTGGAGTTACAGAACCAAAGTGGTGATTTTATTAGTGAATAAACTATGCATAGAATTGTTTAATTCACCAAAATTCAATAAGACCTCAATAAATTGGGGGCTCCTGGGGTTTGATACATATTGTTATTGAATTTCACTGGTAGTTGGAATTGGGTCAAAACCTTCTTTGGTTTCACCTAGGGAATTTTATAAAGGCAGAAATGCCCTGTTTTTGTTATTTTTGCTAATGCCAAAATGTTGTTCCACTTTGCATGAGACTAATGCCATGGAATAGGTTCATGTAATACCTACCAGAGGGAAATGGATTTATTTCATTTGGGTTTTTAAAACTATCTGCAATAATTTAATAGCAAGATAGATACTTCTTTTCATATTAAATACTATAGAATAACCTGGAAACTTTATTGTGTGGGAATGGTTCTGCATGTTGTCAAAATCATTGGAGAACCAGGGGAATTTTAGATCTAGTTGAAAGAAGGTATTTTCCATTTTTTTGAATTAAACCTAAGGGCAATCTTGCAGAGATGGAAATATATTAAAAGAGAGGGAGGAGGGGCTTGCTGGGATGATTTCTAGGGGGTGTGGGCCGCACAGAGGGGGAGCCTACCCGCTCATAATTTCTGTGCGCGGGATCTGAAAATTCGAACGGGTCGCGGTGGGGCCCGGCCATCATCCACACATAGACGGCGAAGGGGTATGGGGGTCTAACAGCCGTTGGATTAGATAGGCATCGACGGCGCAGGAACTGTCTTCCTCCTCTTGACTGGGGAACTTGGACGAAACCCTAGGGCCAAGCGGCGGCGCCTGGGGAGCTCACCTGGGTGTCGGGGAGGCATTGAGGAGGCGTCGAAGGGACGCAGCATGACACGATGGTCCCGGAGAGGTGCTGCAGGGACGGTTCTCTCGCTAGAGGAAGTCCTGCGTGCAACACCCGCGTCGGCCACCACAGGAGCTCGCCGGGGCGCTTCCGGTGGTTGGTGCATGCCGAGTCTGAGGGGCTCGGTCGGAGGTGGTGGTCCTGGGGGCTATGCTAGTGTTGCATGCAGGGGTAGATGGGGCTCGGGAGCTCCTGGTCACATGAGGAGCTCGACTCTGCCATGAGCTTGAGTGGCAGCCTCCGGAGTTCCTGCATGGAAAGGAAGGGTACAGGGAGGGGGATTAGATCCAGGGGAGCAAGAAAGCTAGCAGGGAGGGAGTTGGGGAGGTCAGAGATTACCACCTTTTTGCATGCAAGCAGGGATCTGAGGGAGTTTTCCTTCTCCTCCCGAGCAGCAGAGCAAGTTAGAGCTCTTCGGGTCCTTGGGGAAGGAAGAGGGAGGGGAGTGGGGTGGAATGGCATGGTGGAGAGGTGAGGCTCTGGCCTCAGGCCCTTTTATCTAGAGGAAGGGAGGTCCATAATGGACGTTGTCCATGGGGAAACTTTGGGGGAGGAAGGTATCCATCTATTGGGCAGCAGGGGTGGTGGGGGGTAGTCTGTGGTCAAAGGTGGACAGAGGGATGGTGAGAGGGACGTTGCAGCTGATGTGGCTTTTCAGAGAAAAGATCTTTGCAAGATATGGATGTCTTTCTCTCCTTGTTTTTCTTCCAAGCACAAAAAGACAAAGTGCTAGGGATTTGCTACAGTGAAATTTTGACCAGAGTGGAGGTGGTGTGTTGTGATGAAGTCCTTGACAAGATTTGATGTGGTTTGGAGTTGGTTTGAGTCAAGGTTGGACTATTTTTGCAAACTTGATCAAATTGGTGGTTGTGAAGGAAGTTGAAAAATTTGCGTACGACAAGGTGGGGGAAATGGTTTTGCTAGATGTATATGATCAAGATATACCCTATATATTTATTTGGGATTTTTCAGACTACCTTATCTTATCATTTCTACTATTGTTTCGAAAGTGCAGAATTAGATTATAGAGCTCATTTGATAAATTTACATTGGGAAAGGTTAGTTTTTGATGTGAAATGGTTCTAAATACCATAACACACATTGGATAATTTTATTGGAATTATTGAGATGGGAAAGTATTTTTAAGGAATTAATTCTTGTTTCTGCCATTTAAGAAAAAGGGCAAAAAGAAATAATAAAGAGTCTCAAAATATTTATTTTTGAGGTGGGATGATGGGGTATGATGTATAGAACTCAAATATGCATTGATTTGGCAAGGTGATTTGGATAAAAGCAAACTTGCCTTTATAGAAGATAATAAATTTAAGTAGTTTTAGGTTCCAAATAATTATGAGAATTATTTGGGGATTTATCATATCCAAGGTAGGTGAGGTAAAATTGTGTTATACATCATTTACAACTTGGTTTGTTGAAGGATTATGGTGAGAATGTAAGAAAACTAGATTTGGGGGAATCTAGGGTTTGGTTATTTTTATGCCACCTAAACATGGTTGTATTTGTGAGCTCAGAGCTCACCTTGGTACAAGGGATATATGGATGGATATACAAAGTTATATATATGATCATGGAATCAAGAGTTGGGCTTGGTTGGATTTGAGGTGGTCTAGAGGAGATGGCAAACTTTGTTGAAAATAAGGATGCCATAACATATACATCATGAAGCCTCCTAAACCATGTGGGTTTAAGAAGCACAAGGCTCCAATGGAAACAAGTGATGTGTGGATTGATAGGACATGATTATTATATAATTATTATGCAAAGAGTTGGTCAAGGGGAGGTAGCATATAGATGTGAGCTTCTGCCAAAGTTGGCAAGATGATAAGATTTGTAGAAAAGACTACTACTTGGACTACAAAACCATCAGGGATGATTGCGAACTTGAATGGCTTATCCAAATCCAAGAGTGGGCCTTGTTAGTATTAAAGATGTACTACAATATGGTTCAAGTACATTCTCAAGAATGCACATAGTTTGGAAAATGTAGAGCTCCAAAGATTGAATCTAGATAAGAAATCCAGACAACCATTTTGGCAGATTTAGGGTTGTAGAAAAGATTACAAGTAGGAACAAATTGAGAGAGTGGCAATGGTTTATCCTTCCCATTAAGTGGTTGATGTTGAGGTATATATTGAATGGAGGGGATCCATGTTGGTATTGGGTCTTCAATGAGTAGGAGGCTATCAAAATGGATTTTCCCTGGATTGATCTGATAAGGAGATGAGATGGCCACTTAAGTCACTTGGGTTGATCCAAAATTGGATGCTTGGTTTGATGATCACAAGCATATATTGGGTCCTAAGGTATGAGATGCTAGATTATCTCACTCTAGTTCGTAAGCAAACAAGAAAATGAGCTACTAGATTAGCTCACTCTAATAAAGCAGGTTAAAGCCTGTCACAGTGAACTACATTTTTGTAATCGTGCTAGTACACACAAGTCACTGGCCATGCCTGTTCTTTGTGCTACATAAAAGGTGACTAGATAAGTTGGTTTCCATTCGATGCTCTACAAATTTAAAGTCATGAATAGGTTTGTTATTTTGTCATGCACATGTTCTTAGCTACTCCCTACAATAGTAATTGCGTGCTATTGTGTAGTTCTTGCAAAATGTAAAGTCAATGGAAAATATTAGTTTGGATTCCCTGCTCCATAGTTACTGCATCTATATGGTTCATCCCGAGCTAAGTTCATGCTATTATTTCCTCCCTGACATCGTTCTACTATCCTGTAGCAGCCATTTAAACTCATTGCACTAGTTCAATTATAATTTTGTTGTTGCTATTTGGATCTTTAAAAGATGCAACACTGACTATTTGTTTTTTATTTTCATAGAGCTAAAAAGGGAACACCAAACATGTTGGTTTGCACAGCCTCTTCTATAGGTTCACAAGCGTGATGTAATTGTTTCCTTATCTGGTGCTGGTTCATCCTAAGCAACAACATAACTATACTCTACTAGGTAGTTCATTCGTGGTTTGCGTTACTGCTCTACAAGTTCTCGCATGATGCCATTATAATTTCTGTCTCGTTCATTGTTAGCTACGAAAGTAACTACATGCCCATTGTGTAGCTCACCGCAAATTCAAAGTCACCCAACGTCTCTTGAATTCTAGTATATGCTACTGCTTCCATATATATTTGTTGAAATGACCTGGCTAGTTTATATTTGCTGAAATTCTAGGCACACTTGTGTAATGCTTGCTTGTCATGTTCTACAGGTTCACAAAGCAATGTTATTATATTTCATATCAAATGGTTCATCCTAAGCAGCGACATAGCTATCCCCTATATATAGTTCATTCATGGTTTGCATTCTTGCTCTACAAGTTCTCTTATGATGCCATTATAATTTCTATTCGTTTCCTAGCCACGATAGTAACTACATGCCCACTGTGTATCTCACCGCGAATTCTGGGTCACCCAACATCTCTTGCATTCTAGGATAAACGACTTGTTCCATATATATTTGTTAAAATGACCTGGCCAATTTCTATTTGCTAAAATTCTAAGAAACACTTTGATTGATTGCTCATTTCATTGTAGGCAAACTTCTCTAATGCTTGCTTTCCTCTTCCACAGGTTCGCAAGAGACGCCATTATATTTCTAATCTGGTGCTGGTTCATCCTAAGCAACAACATAACTATCCTCTACTATATAGTTAATTCATGGTTTGCGTTCCTGCTGATGCAAGTTCTCGCATGATGCCATTATAATTCCTGTCCCATTCATTCTTAGCTACGAAAGTAACTGCATGCCCATTGTGTAGCTCACCGCAATTTCTGAGTCACGCAATGTCTCTTGCATTCTAGGATATAATACTGCTTCCATAAATATTTGTTGAAATGACCTGGCTAGTTTACATTTGCTGAAATTCTATGAAACACTCTTTTCAGTTTTTCAATTCATTTGTAGGCAAACTTTGGTAATTCTTGCTTTTCTTCTTCTATAGGTTCACAAGAAATGCCATTATATTTCATATCTAATGGTTTGTCCTAAGCAGTGACATATCTATCCTCTATTGTATATATAGTTCATGTTGGGAATATGCCCTAGAGGAAATCATGTATGATGTAATTCCCATTGTATTCATAAAGTTATTAAGTTGTCCTTGTATAAACATCTGATGTGTATCATTGAATATGTGATTCAGTCATGGAACTATACATTCATGTTGATTTTACTAAATATCCTTGGTCATTGAGGTTGTGTCGGACACACAACTTAGACCAATGTCATGGGCATCGAGATGCTAGTCTGACTTACACAAATTCGGCTAAAGAGTTTAGCGAGTCGGATTGACCCTGATGACCCACAAATATAGGGGGGGTATCATAGTACTTTCGATAAATAGGAGTGTCGATCCCGACGAGGAGCAGAAGGTGTTGACTAGTAGTTTGGAGCAAGAAATATCTATAAATACTTACCAAACAGATTTTTATGAGTTTTTGATAAAGCCAGGAAATAAAGTGCAAGTAAATAAAGACAGCAAATAAATGCAGCAAGTGGCCCAATCCTTTCTTAGCAAAGGACGAGCCGGTGGTAATACTTATGAGGACCAAACGTTCTCAAGGACACATGGGAATACTGTCAAGTTCTTTCGTTTCATATAGTTGATTAATCTTCTTTGGTTTTATAAGTGTTGTGTGGGTGAACCTGTGCTAATGTACCGACCTTACTTGGACTAATACATACTTGATATTAAACCCCTTGCAAGCATCCACAACTACAAGAAAGCAATTAATATACAAACCTAACCACAGCCTTAAACTCTGAGATCCTACACTCCCTTGTGCAAAGGTTTCCTAACGGGGGTTCAGGTTTCTATCACTCCGACAACCCAACAATTAGTAGCCAAATACACAATGCATTCCCATAGGCCCATAAATGGTGAAGTATCATGTAGTCGACGTTCACATAACACCACTAGAAGAATAGCACCACAACTTAAATATTAAACCATTGAATAATACCTTAACATAATTCCACATAAAAAATAATTAAATGGTTCCACTCACAATCATCAACTACAATAGTAATCAACACCGGGAAAGTTTCCCCTAAGAACTATGCAAGATTCAACACAATTGTTACAGCGGGATGGAGTGGTGATGATGGTGTTGGTGGATATGGTGGTGTAGATGATGATGATGATACCGATGAAGTCTAGCTTAACGAAGGTGTTGATGGCAATGATCTCCCCTCTCCGGGAAAGAATTTCCATGACAGAAATCTGTCTGTCGGACAACTCTTTCTCTCTCGGTGTTTTCCACCCCGTAGAGGCGGTGAAATCTTTCTGTGGTCGCTCCTCTGACTTTAGGATTTCGAGGAGAAGATATAGGCCAGAGGGAGGAGCTAGAGGTGGGCCAGGGTTGCCACACCCCCTGTAGGCGCGGCCCAGGGAGGCCCGCGCCTGGGGTGTGTGGGCCCGTGTGGGCCAACTGTTGGAGATATGCCCTAGAGGTAATAATAAATGTAGTTATTATTATATATCTTTGTGTTTATGATAAATGTTTACATTCATGCTATAATAGTATTAACAAGGAAACCATTAATACTTGTGTGATTTGTAAACTTAATTTGAAGTCCCTAGTATAGCCTCTATACTTCACTAGCTTGTTGGTTGATTGATGATGTGGTTTCTTTGTCATGAACATTGAGATGTTATCAACAACAAGATCATATCGTTAGGAGAATGATATGGTGGACATACTCCTATAGACAAGCGTAGCATAAAGATCAAGTCATTTCAATAGTTCAATTGCTATATGCTTTCTGATACATAGTAACCTAATTCCTTCGACCATGAGATCATGCATATCACCTTTACTGGATGGATGCTTTGATGTCATCAAACACCACACCGTAACAGGGTGGCTATAAAGGTGGCATTGAGTGTTCGGAAAGTATTGGTTGAAACACATGGATCAAGAGTGGGATTTGTCCATCCACATGACGGATAGATATTCTCTGGGCCCTCTCGGTGAAATGTCATCCAATTAGCTTGCAAGCATGTGACTTGGTCACAAGGGATCACATATCACGGGAACGAGAAAAGAGTACTTATCAGTAACGAGGATGAACTAGGTATGCAGAGATACCGACGATCATAACCTCGGATAAGTAACATATCGTGAGACAAAGGGAAATTGGTATCGTATGTAAGTGGTTCATTCGATCGCAAAGTAATCGTAGAAATATGTGGGAGCCATATGAATTTCCAGATTCCTCTATTGGTTATTGTTCGGAGAAGTGTCTCGATCATGTCCGCATAATTCACGAACCGTAGGGAGACACACTTAAGGATTCGACGTTGTTTGAGTAGTTATGGTATTATGAGAAAGAGACCGAATGTTGTTCGGAGTCTCGGATGGGATCCGGGATATCACGAGGTGATCCGGAATGGTCCGGAGAATAAGATTCATATAAGGAAAGTCCCGTTTCGGAGTTCGGGAATGATTCCGGTGTTTTCATCGGGGATATTCTAGAAGGTTCCGGATTGTCCGGCACTCCGGGGGGGGAAGGGGTACATGAATGTGTCATTACATATTGGAATGATTGCATCATGTACTAAGTGTTCTTGCTGTCCCAAATATAGGATTAAATTGAATCCTAAAACAGAAAAGTCAAATGTCCAGTTTGAAAGTCAAACTGCCAAAAACAAGAAACTGTGGGAAACAAGCAAGAGGAGTTGGAACCAACCTGGAGGAGGAGTTGGACTCCTCCAGGCCGGCGCCCAGCCCAAGGCCGAGTTGGGGAGGGACTCCCTCCCTCCCCTGGCGCGCCCACACCCTCCCACCTATATAAGGAGGGGCAGGGCTCCCCTCCTAGACACACAAGTTTCCTATCCTCTAAACTAAACCCTAGATCTAGACCCCGGTTTAGAGCTATTCGGTTTAGAGCCTTCTAATTGGTTTAGAGCCCTCTAATTGGTGTGTCTAATTACTAGACCACTAATAGCCTCTCTCATAAGCTCCACCATACTCGCACCGGCTTAAGGCGAAGCCCTGCGGGATTTCCCCTCTACCTCCGGTACCACGCCGTTGTGCTGCCGGAATCGCGAGGAGAGTGCTACAACCTCCGCTGCCTGCTGGAACAAGGGAGAGGAAGGTCTTCGTCGAGTACCGAACGTGTGACCGACTGCGGGAGCGCTGCGGGAACGCGGCGCCGGAAGGATCGTCTACGCGATCTTGAGATCGGAAAGAGTACGACTACATCACCCACGAGAATCTGCTCTCGTTAAACACTTTGGAATCTTCGAGGGTGAGTTATTCCATCGACTCGTTGCTACAATCTAGTAGATAGATCTTGGCTTGTTTGTTTGTATGCGATAGAAAATTTTTGTTTTCCATGCTACGAACCCCTACAGTGGTATCAGAGCCGTGTCTATATGTAGATCTGTTGCACGAGTAGAACACAATGGTCATTGTGGGCATTGATGCTTTTATTGTAGATTGCTTTTTGTGTACTTTGCATCTTGCGGTATGTTGGGATGAAGCGGCCCGGGCTAACCTTACATGACATCGTTCATGAGACTTGCTCCACGTTTGACATGCAACTTGTATTGCATAAGTGGCTTTGCGGGTGCCTGTTTCTCCTAGCATAGTTAAGATCCAATTTACAACGGGTAATCAACAATGCTAGTATCAATGTTGTGGTTCTTGTTCGTAAGTTAGAACGACACTTATGGAAAGCCCCAAACCACGTAAAATATGCAAAGAAAGTAGAAGCGTCTAACTTTGTTTTGCAGGGGTGTGCAGTGATGTGATATGGCCATGATTGTGATTATATTTGATGTATGCAATGTTCCTTATTGTAAGTTGGCAACCGGCAGGAGCCATATGGTTGTCTTTAATTTCTGTTAAGACCTGCGTGTCTATTCAAAATAGTTGTAATAGTTGAAGCTGGTGGACGACAACCATGAAGAAGCGTCATTGACCTTGATGCTATGCCGGTGATGATGGAGATCATGTTCGTGCTTGAAGATGGAGATCGGAAGCACAAAGAAGAAGGGCCATATCATATCACATATTATGAATTGCATGTGATATTAATCCTTTATGCATCTTGTATTGCTTAGTAGACGACGGTAGCATTATAAGATGATCCCTCATGCACATAAATTTCAAGTTCTAAAGTGTTCACCCTTAGTATGCACCGTTGCCAAAGCTTGCTGCTTCGAAGCACCACGTGATGATCGGGTGTCTTTGATTCCGCGGGTGAATACAACGTAAGCAAGCCAGATTTGCTTATGCGGTAGCTAAGGTTTGATCTTGACGAGCCTAGCATGTACAGACATGGCCTCAGGAACACGGATCGCCGAAAGGCAAAGCATGAATCATATAGTAGATATGATGTACATGATGATTGTTCGCCATTAAAACTATATCAGCTCTCGTGATGATCGGTGTTGATGTAGTGGATTTGGTTCGTGTGATCACTAAAAACAATGTGAGGGATGTTGTTTTGAGTGGGAGTTCACCTAGTTTAATTTCATTAATTAATTTGAACTCAATTTGTCATAAACTTAGTCTAAACTATTGCAAATATGTTGTAGATCAATGGCAGCCCCTACCATCAATTTTAATGCGTTCCTAGAGAAAGAAAAGTTGAAAAACAATGGAAGCAACTTCGCGGATTGGTTCCGCAATTTGAGGATTGTCCTCACAGCTGGTAATTTGACCTATGTGCTGGATGCACCGCTAGGTGACCCACCTGCAGCTGATGCTACCGATGAAGTAAAGAATGTTTACCTCGCTCGGAAGAATCAGTACTCCATAGTTCAGTGTGCTATCTTGTATGGTTTAGAATCGGAGCTTCAGAAAAGGTTTGAAGAGTCAGACCCATATGATATTGTCGAGGATCTCAAATTAATTTTTGAGACTCATGCGGCAATTGAAAGCTATGAGGCTTCTGAAAAGTTCTTTAACTGCAAGATGGAAGAGGGTAGCTCCGTCAGTGAGCATGTGCTTAAAATGTCTGGGCACGCAAATAAACTTCAAAGTTTGGGTATAGTGATTCCTAATACTTTGGGAGTTTACCGCATCCTCCAATCACTACCACCAAGTTACAAGAACTTTGTGATGAACTACAACATGCAGAACATGAACAAAGAGTTGCCAGAACTATTTGCTATGTTAAAATCTGCAGAAGTGGAGATCAAGAAAGAGCACCAAGTGTTGATGGTCAATAAGACCACCAAATTCAAGAAAGGCAAGTCTAAGCAAAAGGGACACTTCAAGAAGGGTGGTAAGAAAGTTACCACGCCGACGAAGAAGACCAAGGCTGGACCTAAACCTGAAACTGAGTGCTTTTACTGCAAGGGAGAAGGTCACTGGAAGCGGAATTGCCCAAGGTACTTGGCGGATTTGAAGAACGGCAACATCAAGAAGAAAGGTATATCTGATATACATGTTATTGATGTGTATCTCACTAGTACTCGTAGTAGTGCCTGGGTATTTGATACTGGTTCGGTTGCTCATATTTGTAACTCGAAACAGGAGCTGCAGAATAAACGGAAGCTAGTGAAGAACGAGGTGACGATGCGCGTAGGAAACGGATCAAAGGTTGATGTGATCGCGGTCGGCACGCTACCTCTTCATCTACCATCGGGATTAGTTTTATACTTAAATAATTGTTATTTGGTGCCTGCATTAAGCATGAACATTATATCAGGATCTTGTTTATTGCGAGACAGTTACTTGTTTAAATCCGAGAATAATGGTTGTTCGATTTATATGAGTAATGTGTTTTATGCACATGCACCTTTGATAGATGGTCTATTCATATTGAATCTCGATAGTAGAAATACACATATTAATAACATTGAGGCTAAACGTTTGAAATCAAGCGATAATTTGACCTATATGTGGCACTGTCGTCTTGGTCACATTGGAGTGAAGCGTATGAAGAAACTCCATTCCGATGGACTTCTTGAATCACTTGATTTTGAATCACTTGAAAGATGCGAAGCATGTCTGATGGGTAAAATGACTGAGACTCCATTTTCTGGTATAATGGAGCGAGCTACGGACTTACTGGAAATCATACATACCGATGTGTGTGGTCCAATGAGTGTAGCATCGCGCAGTGGTTATCGTTATGTTCTTACCTTCACGGATGACTTGAGTAGATATGGGTATATCTATTTCATGAAACATAAGTCCGAAACTTTCGAGAAGTTTAAGGATTTTCAAAGTGAGGTAGAGAATCAACGTAACAAGAAGATTAAATTTCTACGTTCTGATCGTGGAGGTGAATATCTAAGTTACGAGTTTGGCGAGCATTTAAAGAAGTGCGGAATACTTTCACAATTGACACCGCCGGGAACACCACAGCGTAATGGTGTGTCTGAACGTCGTAATCGAACTCTCTTAGATATGGTTCGTTCTATGATGTCACTTACAGATTTACCGCTATCATTTTGGGGTTATGCATTAGAAACAGCCGCATTCACTTTAAATAGGGCACCATCTAAATCCGTTGAAACGACACCGTATGAATTATGGTTTGGGAAGAAACCTAAATTGTCGTTCCTTAAAGTTTGGGGATGCGAAGCCTATGTAAAGAAGTTACAGCCGGACAAGCTTGAACCCAAAGCGGAAAAATGCGTCTTCATAGGATACCCGAAGGAAACTATTGGGTATACCTTCTATCATAGATCCGAAGGCAAAATCTTCGTTGCCAAGAATGGATCCTTTCTAGAGAAGGAATTTCTCTCGAAAGAAGTGACTGGAAGGAAAGTAGAACTCGACGAGGTTGTCGAACCTTCTCTCGAAATTGCGAGTAGCGCAGCACCGGAAGAAGTTCCTGTGGTGCCTGCACCAATAAGAGAGGAAGCTAATGATAGTGATCATGAAACTTCGGTTGAGGTTGCTACAGAGCCTCGGAGGTCAACGAGAACTCGTACCACTCCAGATTGGTATGATTCCGTTATGAATGTCATGTTGGTGGACAACACCGATGACCCCGAGACATATGAGGAAGCGATGATGAGCCCAGATTCCAATAAATGGCAAGAAGCCATGAAATCCGAGATTGGATCCATGTACGAAAACCAAGTATGGACTTTGGTGGACTTACCGGATGGCCGGAAGGCTGTCGAGAACAAATGGATTTTCAAGAAGAAAACAGATGCTGATGGTAATGTTACTGTCTATAAAGCTCGACTTGTCGCAAAAGGGTTTCGACAAATTCAAGGAGTTGACTACGATGAGACTTTCTCACCGGTAGCGAAGCTAAAGTCTGTGAGGATTATGTTAGCAATCGCTGCATATTATGATTATGAGATATGGCAGATGGATGTCAAAACAGCATTCCTCAATGGAGACATTGATGAAGAGTTGTATATGATACAACCCAAAGGTTTTGTCGATCCTAAAGATGCTAACAAGGTATGCAAGCTTCAACGGTCCATCTATGGATTGAAGCAAGCATCCCGAAGTTGGAATCAACGTTTTGATAAGGTAATCAAAAGTTTTGGTTTTATACAAACTTATGGAGAAGCTTGTATTTACAAGAAAGTGAGTGGGAGCTCTGTAGCATTCTTAATACTGTATGTGGATGACATATTGTTGATTGGGAATGATGTAGACCTTCTTAATAGTGTCAAGGAATATTTGAATAATAGTTTTTCAATGAAGGATCTTGGCGAAGCAGCTTACATATTAGGCATAAAGATTTATAGAGATAGATCGAAACGCCAAATATCATTGTCACAAAGTACATATTTGGACAAAGTTCTAAAGAGGTTTGGAATGGAAGATAGCAAGAAAGGGTTCTTGCCCATGTTGCCCAATACGACCTTGAGTAAAACTCAAAGTCCGACATCGGCAGAAGATAGAGAAAGGATGAGTAAGACTCCCTATGCCTCAGCCATAGGATCTCTAATGTATGCCATGCTATGTACTAGACCCGACATCGCATATGCTGTTAGTTTAACTAGCAGATATCAAAGTGATCCAGGAGTGGATCATTGGACAGCGGTCAAAAACATCCTTAAGTACTTGAGAAGAACTAAGGATATGGTTCTTTCTTATGGAGGTGATGAACAGCTCGTTGTTAATGGTTACACCGATGCTAGTTGGAACACCGATCCAGATGATTCTAAATCACAATCTGGATACGTATTTATTTTGAATGGTGCAGCAGTTAGCTGGAGGAGTGCAAAGCAAAGCGTTGTGGCGAGATCTTCAACTGAATCGGAATACATGGCTGCTTCAGAGGCTTCACAAGAAGCGATATGGATGAAAGAGTTCATTACAGAGCTGGGTGTGGTTCCTAGTGCGCTGGACCCAATGTCTATCTACTGTGATAACATGGGCGCCATAGCCAATGCGCAAGAACCAAGGTCACACAAGAAGCTGAAGCATATCAAGCTGCGTTTTCACGCTATTCGAGAACATATCCAGGATGGGGATATAAAGATTTGCAAAGTACACACAGATCTGAATGTGGCGGATCCGTTGACTAAACCTCTCCCGAGGGCAAAACATGACCAACACCAAACTGCCATGGGTGTTCGGTATATTACCATGTAATCTAGATTAGATGACTCTAGTGCAAGTGGGAGACTGTTGGAGATATGCCCTAGAGGTAATAATAAATGTAGTTATTATTATATATCTTTGTGTTTATGATAAATGTTTACATTCATGCTATAATAGTATTAACAAGGAAACCATTAATACTTGTGTGATTTGTAAACTTAATTTGAAGTCCCTAGTATAGCCTCTATACTTCACTAGCTTGTTGGTTGATTGATGATGTGGTTTCTTTGTCATGAACATTGAGATGTTATCAACAACAAGATCATATCGTTAGGAGAATGATATGGTGGACATACTCCTATAGACAAGCGTAGCATAAAGATCAAGTCATTTCAATAGTTCAATTGCTATATGCTTTCTGATACATAGTAACCTAATTCCTTCGACCATGAGATCATGCATATCACCTTTACTGGATGGATGCTTTGATGTCATCAAACACCACACCGTAACAGGGTGGCTATAAAGGTGGCATTGAGTGTTCGGAAAGTATTGGTTGAAACACATGGATCAAGAGTGGGATTTGTCCATCCACATGACGGATAGATATTCTCTGGGCCCTCTCGGTGAAATGTCATCCAATTAGCTTGCAAGCATGTGACTTGGTCACAAGGGATCACATATCACGGGAACGAGAAAAGAGTACTTATCAGTAACGAGGATGAACTAGGTATGCAGAGATACCGACGATCATAACCTCGGATAAGTAACATATCGTGAGACAAAGGGAAATTGGTATCGTATGTAAGTGGTTCATTCGATCGCAAAGTAATCGTAGAAATATGTGGGAGCCATATGAATTTCCAGATTCCTCTATTGGTTATTGTTCGGAGAAGTGTCTCGATCATGTCCGCATAATTCACGAACCGTAGGGAGACACACTTAAGGATTCGACGTTGTTTGAGTAGTTATGGTATTATGAGAAAGAGACCGAATGTTGTTCGGAGTCTCGGATGGGATCCGGGATATCACGAGGTGATCCGGAATGGTCCGGAGAATAAGATTCATATAAGGAAAGTCCCGTTTCGGAGTTCGGGAATGATTCCGGTGTTTTCATCGGGGATATTCTAGAAGGTTCCGGATTGTCCGGCACTCCGGGGGGGAAGGGGTACATGAATGTGTCATTACATATTGGAATGATTGCATCATGTACTAAGTGTTCTTGCTGTCCCAAATATAGGATTAAATTGAATCCTAAAACAGAAAAGTCAAATGTCCAGTTTGAAAGTCAAACTGCCAAAAACAAGAAACTGTGGGAAACAAGCAAGAGGAGTTGGAACCAACCTGGAGGAGGAGTTGGACTCCTCCAGGCCGGCGCCCAGCCCAAGGCCGAGTTGGGGAGGGACTCCCTCCCTCCCCTGGCGCGCCCACACCCTCCCACCTATATAAGGAGGGGCAGGGCTCCCCTCCTAGACACACAAGTTTCCTATCCTCTAAACTAAACCCTAGATCTAGACCCCGGTTTAGAGCTATTCGGTTTAGAGCCTTCTAATTGGTTTAGAGCCCTCTAATTGGTGTGTCTAATTACTAGACCACTAATAGCCTCTCTCATAAGCTCCACCATACTCGCACCGGCTTAAGGCGAAGCCCTGCGGGATTTCCCCTCTACCTCCGGTACCACGCCGTTGTGCTGCCGGAATCGCGAGGAGAGTGCTACAACCTCCGCTGCCTGCTGGAACAAGGGAGAGGAAGGTCTTCGTCGAGTACCGAACGTGTGACCGACTGCGGGAGCGCTGCGGGAACGCGGCGCCGGAAGGATCGTCTACGCGATCTTGAGATCGGAAAGAGTACGACTACATCACCCACGAGAATCTGCTCTCGTTAAACACTTTGGAATCTTCGAGGGTGAGTTATTCCATCGACTCGTTGCTACAATCTAGTAGATAGATCTTGGCTTGTTTGTTTGTATGCGATAGAAAATTTTTGTTTTCCATGCTACGAACCCCTACACCAACTCCGCCTCCCCTTCTGGCATCCTTCGTCTTCTGGGAAAATATAATTTTCGTAGTTTTCTGGTATTTTCTGATCTTCGCAAAATTGCATCAAAACACCGCTTTTTCCATCAGAATCCTGACTCTAGCAGTTTATCCTCTAAGAATCATCCAACATGTAAAAACAAATGAAATAACATAATTATCACCTCTTAATATGAAATATATCAGTGAAAAAGAGAAAATTATGATATAGAATGGTGATGCAAATTGGACGTATCAACTCCCCCCAAGCTTAGACCTCTCTTGTCCCCAAGCGAAAACTAAGCTCAGTAAACATGTTCACAGGTTTATGGAGTGAAGTGTCGATAAAAATAATACGGACAAGAAGCATCACACTTACTAATACACAACTCATAGTAGAAAGCAACTCAACATTATATAACTTAACTTGCAACAAGTATAGGAGTCACAATAAAGATGCATAAAGATAAATCATAATTGGGAATGGCTAATTTTGTTCTTGGTTAGGGAACTGTTGGCAAACAGTTTTGAAGCAAAGCTTTTTGTAAAGAAGTTTATAACATTATTACTCTTTGCTCAAACATAAAATGCTTTTCATAAAGATGTCTTTCAAAGTAATACTCATTTAGACAAGAGTCTTGTGCAAATAAGGAAGATAAGGAACATGATTGAATAAATCATCATATGAATGCTTGAAACACAACAACTGAAGCTTGCTGGAGATAGAGAGGAATAGGTTTACTGACTCAACTTAGAAGTAGAAGAAAGACCTTTCATAAAGGGAAGCTAGGATTTCAAGTTCATAAAGATCTTTCAAAAGATTATGGTACTTACTAGCTTTGAGCTCTCATTGCCCCCATCATAAGCATCCTGAGGTGATTAAGGTTAAATTGAACAAAGATGGAGTATATGCTTCACGAACTATAAGTTAGCAATCTCATGTCCCTTGAATACGAGGGCCGCTCCTCATGCTACTCAACTTTAGTTACCGATAAGTTCTTGTCATTGTATGTACATCTGTATCATAGAGAACCTTCATCGGGGTTCCCCTTGCACATGATACAGGATCTATCCCATATCACAATGACAAAGCAAGCAGACAATGAGCATCTCAGCAATCTCTTATTTACCATGGGAAAATGGTGCATTTTTTCTCTCTTTCCTTTTTTCAATATGTCTCTTTTTTTATAAGAAGAAAGCTTCATAGACTGCTCACTATGGTGATGCTCCAAGTTTCCACCATGATTAGGCATGGATTAGGCTAGCGGTCCAGACGTTTCTCTAACACACATACATACACTACAACAAAACGATCATATAGAGACGTTGTTTATTAGACGCAATTTATCTTTGTCTTTACGTGAATAATAAACGATGTATAGGGACATTCCTTGAGACGCTACCTAAGGCGTCCCAAAATATACACTGTTACTTAAAAAAACTAGAATCCCCACGGTGGCCATCTAATTAATTCTCTCTCTCCCCGTGATTTAGATAATAGAACAGTGCAAACCCTACTGCCACCGCCACATTATCCTCCATCGAATCAGAGCACACGCACGGCGTGACGGCGGTCGTGCGCTTCTCACGCTCTCCGCCCCTTCCATCGTTCCCCTCTCCCATCTCAGTCTCCATATCCCTCTGATTACCCCGTGGCGATGATGTGCCCTTCGCCGCTCGTAGGCAGCACGTCAGCGACATCCTCGACCAAGCGCGACACCGAGGGCACCCTGCCGTTCGCCAACAATGAGATCTGCATCAGCCAGCTCTAGCCGGCCAGCGAGCGTTGCCCTCTCGTCGCCTTCCTCGAGACAACCACCACCTTCTCCGTGTGATGCAAGCTCCAGGCCAAGCCCCTCCTTCCCCGGCCCAACATTCACCGGCGGCTCTACTTGATTTGGTTCAAAGAGTACAAGGTTTGCCCCCAAATTTGTGTTGATTTACATTCACTCTGATCTCACAGTTTTGGATAATCAGTAGCATTTTAAGTAAGATTCAGCATACTAGAATCTTGTTTTATCTGGTTTCATTCTGGTAATGAAATTGAGGGATGTGCCCCTCAACTTGAAAACAAAAGCGGTAGATCTTTTTAGGTTGGAAGTTGAGTCTATGATCGAAGGGGAGGGGTGAGGTTGGCATCATCTGTTATGTTCCGTCAATACAGCCAACGTATGGTATTTTACATGGATGCGGTACCTAAGGGATATGTCAGAGAACCTACAACTTGTGCGTATCTAAGTTTTCTGTATACAAGCTTGAACGTAACAAATCTGTACAAGAAGTTACAGACCTATTAGATTGAGGGCAGCTCAATTGGTTTTGGGGATTCTTTCTATGGCCAGTTATGCGATTCTTCCATTGTGAAGTTTCTACAATGGCCTCGTTCTCCTTACCATGTCCATTTAAGTTACTCGATGTGATATTTGTAGTTGAAATTTAATGTTTTCTTTTTTGGATTCGTTTACAAACAGGAGCATAAGGTAAAGTCTGGGACTACTAATGGCATGGATCAATCTTTATTGAGTGAAGTAAAACATTTTCCATCTACTTAATTTTCATGGGAAATATCTGAAGAGGCATCATTGTTATGGGATTCTTGGTATTATTCCCTGAAAGATAAAACTAGTATGACATTTGAATACACTTTTACGCTGAAAGTTTCAACTGATTCTGATGCCACCATTGTTTTTCTTGTAGAGTTCTTGGAGCGGAATCAGTGGAATTGACTGTCGAAGCAGCAAGCACATTGTCATGTATGAAAAGTATGATCTGTAGATTTTTATTTTTTCTGGTCAGTTAACTTCTTCTCTTGACTTGCTATAAAATTTGCTACGACGGCGGAATGAGCATTTAAATTTTTGTGATGTATCGTTTCAATGAACTTGCGATCCTGTTAACTTATATAAGTTCTGAATCCTCTACAGATATATGATGGCTGCAAAGGACATGAACATACGTATTGAAAGGACACTGAAGATATTGGATTCCTGGAAAGAGAAAATTCCTAGATAGGTCATGTTATTTTGGAGAGAGATAAAATATAAATTTGTATGTTTTTCCCAATTGTATTTCCAGCTCGTGTGGATGCTTTCAACTGTTGTCAATTGAATCAATTCTTAGCGAGCCACTATGTTTTCTTGATGTTGTATTTGAACAATGCAATTTTGTATAGGTAACGCCTTCTTTAAGAACACATGAAACATCTTTTAGTTGTTATGATGTAAATGCGTGCACAAATCTTTCAGTTCTACAAGCCATAATAATATTTCAATGAAAAAAGGACAAGCTATTATAATATTTCAATTAAAAACCAAAACTGGCGATGTCCTTTGTACCATGGAGCGATCATGTCCTGAATATATTCAATAGCATCACAAGGGATGGTAGAGACGAGGTCCTGAATATATTCAAGTCAGCAATATAGCGTCACAAGGGATCATACAGACGACGTGCAAATCCATATATGAAAGCGTCTTTAGGTTTGTAGAGATGCAATATAAACGTCTCATCTCCTCATAGACACGCTCACTAAAACGTCTCTTAGAGATTTGAGACGGTGCATAAGAAGACGCTCATGAGACGCTTTATAACTACGACTCTATGGTGCCATAGATATGAAATAAAATGTCTCTAGCCCTCAAATTGTGCGTCTCTACATGACCAATTTGTTGTAGTGATAACTCCATGGACATACAAGGTCCCCTTTTATTTCACACCGACGACATTCGCAAACAAAAGAGCATGATATAAACTTTGTACAGTATTCAGGTGCAATGTTGAAAGTGTTCCCCGTGACAGCACGGTTTTGCTAATCCCAACGTATAAGTGCAAGCATATACAACTTCGATGAAACAATGGTTCATGTTTATTAGGGGCAAGAAAATAAGGTGTGCCATCAAGTTTGTGAGAGCTTTACTAACTAGTTTTCACATAACAAAATAATTTTTAATTTCAAAGATATATGAAGCTTGAGAATTTACATGGAATAGCAATAATGCTAATAGGTAGATATGGTGGACACAGATAGCACATGTTTTGGTTTAAAGGATTGGATGCATGATAAGTATTCCCTCTCAGTACATTTTTTTGGCTAGCAAGGCTGGGTAGCAAGAAAAAGAGTTGAAGGAAACAAGCAAACATACAAGTGATAAAGTTAAACACGCAATCTTCCTTGAAGACACAAAAGATCTTAAATAAATAATACTAAGCTTATGAGCCAATAAAGAAAGAAAGAAAACGATATAAAATACCTGTAAGTGCTTTTCTCTTTTCCTTTCAAACCTCAAAAAGTGTTGCTATTGACATGAGCTCAGTTTGCCAAAACAAATTTAGATCTACTTGATGCTTCCAAAGTGATACCAATACTAATCAACAAGATCAATCATATAATAGATATTGCAAACTAAAATAAGAAGTGCAAAAATTAAATGATGAAGCTTCTCATTAATATTCCATAAAGGCACTCACACGAAGGGATACATAGATAACCAACTAAAGGAGAGATACTTCCACAATGCAAACCAATCTATATGATAACTTCTCTACCCAAGATATGACTATAGCAAAAAGGTAAAAGGATAAAAGATAATGATATGATACCGCGACACTCCCCCAAGATTGTAACAAGCCAAGGGGATGCCAAAACCTGGTGACGAATTACTCCCTAAGTGGTGGTGGTGTTCCCTTGATGAGCTTTCGAACCAGCTTCCTCCAGTCCTCAGTCTCAAAGGTTAGATTACGAATCAACTTCGAATTATGCTTAATGCAGTTCATGATCATGTCGGACCAAGAATCCTAGTCCTTGTTATTATTTCCCCGCTCTTCCTTCTTAGAGTGTTCCTTCCCTGCATGGTTAGAAAGAGGCATATCCCAACTGGAGGGCAACTTCCCTTTGGGCACCTCTTGGAATTGTTGCTCATGTATAAGAGTATGGAAGGGATTCTTGGTACATGGAGGAAGTGACTGTGGAGCGAGGAAATGGCGCGGAGGTTTCCCTCTTATAGACATCTATGTTGTCTAAGATTGATAGGGTTTGCCACCACTCCAATGCTTGCAATGGTAGAGTGGGTGTCCGGGTGCTGTCCTCCTTCACGTCCTCTTCATCCCCAACCAAGATCTCCTCCTCCTTGGGGTGTTGAGGATCATCATCCACGGGCTTATTCCCTTGTTGTTTGCGGAGACCATGATGCCTCTAAACTTGAGAGTATTTCCTGACAGAAACAGATCAAAACGAAAACACGACGAAAACACAATATATGAACCTCGGGGGATCCAGGGGTTATATATTACGAAGTTTGACCGCATATGGAAGGTAATGTGCGAAAAGAGGCGGAGACAGACTCTAGGGGGCTCACACCCCCTGGTGGCGCAGCCAGCTGGGGCCCGCGCCACTGGTGGTGTGGCCCACCTGGGCTTCGTTTCCTCCTCTTTTTTGTCTCATAACCTTTCATATGTAATAAAAACATAAAAAATATAAAGAATTAAGGTTTTCGCGAACCTTCTGTTTTCACCACTTTTACCTATTCAGAGACAGACTCTGCAGATTCTGGAGTTTGGTTTTTAATAAAATCATCCGGAGTCACCATTTTAATAATATCATAATCTTCATTATAAGAATCTCTAGAAATATAATGTTTGAGCCTTTGACCATTTCACCACCTGTGTAGTGTTGTCCTTCAAAGAAGATATTTTAATAGCCCCTGAATGATACACCTCCTCAATAACAAAAGGTCCTTACCATCTTGAGAATAGTTTCCCTGCAAAAAATCTGAGACGAGACCTATACAAAAGAACTTTCTCACCAACATTGAACTCCCTTTTGATTATTCTCCTATCATGCCATATTTTACTTTTTCCTTAAAGAGTCTAGTATTTTCATAAGCTTCACTGCTCCACTCATCTAAGGTGCTTAAGTCAAGCAATCTTTTCTCACCAGCAAGTTTAAAATCTCTATTCAGTTCTTCCACTACATAATAAGCTTTGTGTTATAATTCTAGAGGCAAGTGACAAGCTTTACCACAAACCATTTTGTAAGGAGACATTCCCATAGGATTTTTATAAGCAGTTCTATAATCCCATAAAGCGTCATTCAACTTTTGAGCCCAATTTTTCCTAGATCTATTAGCAGTCTTTTGCAAGATAGATTTAATTTCTCTATTTGAAAGTTCTACTTGCCCACTAGTTTGGGGGTGATAAGATGAAGCAATTCTATGGTTAACATCATATTTAGCAAGAGTCTTCCTAAAACCACCATTAATAAAATGAAAACCTCCATCAGTCATGAGATATCTGGGCACACCAAACCTAGGAAAAATAACATCTTTAAGCATTTTTAAAGAGGTCTTACCATCAACACTGTTTATAGGTATGGCTTCTACCCACATTGTAACATAATCAACAGCAACAAGAATATGAGTATACCCTTTTGATGGAGTAAAAGGACCCATAAAGTAAAATCACCAACAATCAAAAGGTGCAATAACAAGAGAATAATTCATAGGCATTTCATTGCATCTAGAAATGTTACCAACTCTTTGACATTCGTCACATGATAAAATAAACTTCCTTGCATCCTTGAAAAGTGTAGGCCAATAAAAACAAGATTGTAAAACTTTTTGTGTGGTCCTATCCCCAACATGATGTCCTCCACAAGCACTGCCATGATATTTTCTCAATATCTCTTATTGTTCATATTATGGGACACATCTCTGCATAATACCTCCACTCCTTCTTTATATAAATGTGGGTCATCCCAAAAGTAATGCCTCAGATCATAAAAGAATTTTCTTGTTTGCTAGGCTATGAAGGTTCGAGGCAAATACTTGGAAAGAATAAAGTTAGCATAATCAGCATACCAAGGACTCTCTTGCGGGCTTACCTTTATTGCAGCCAACTGTACATCTGGAAAACTACCATTAACAAGCATAAGATCAAAGAAATGTTTTCCAAATGAGATAAATTATCAGCAACAGGGTTTTCAGCACCTTTCCTATCTATAATATGTAGATCAAACTCTTGTAAAAGCAACACCCATCTAATAATCCTAGGCTTAGCCTCTTTCTTTGTCATAAGGTACTTAATAGCAGCATGATCAGTATGAATGGTATCCTTTGAATTAACAATATAAGGTCTAAACTTATCACAAGCAAAGAGTGTAGCTAAGAACTCTTTTTCAGTAGTAGCATAATTCTTTTGAGCAGCATCAAGAGTCTTGCTAGCATAATCAATAACATTCATCTTTTTATCTATGCGTTGCCCAAGAACAGCACCCACAGCAAAATCACTAGCATCACACATAATTTCAAACGGTAAATTCCAATAAGGTGGTTGGACAATAGGAGCAGTAGTCAAAGATTTCTTCAAAGTTTCAAAAGCTTCCTTACAATCATCATCAAAAACAAAATGTACATCTTTTTGAAGAAGATCAGTAATTGGCTTTGAAATTTTGCAAAAATCTTTAATAAACCTTCTATAGAGACCAGCATGACCAAGGATACTACAAATACCTTTTACATCTCTAGGGCAAGGAATTTTCTCAATTGCTTCAACCTTGGCTCTGTCTACTTCAATACCTCTTTCAGAAATTTTGTGTCCAAGAACAATCCCTTGATTAACCATGAAGTGGCATTTCTCCCAATTAAGAACAACATTAGTTTCTTCACATCTCTTCAAAACTTTATCAAGGTTGTGCAAACAATTATCAAAATAAGTTCCACAGACATAGAAATCATCAATGAAAACTTCCACAATTTATTCACAAAAACCATGAAAGATAGCAAACATACATCTCTGAAAAGTAGCAGGAGAATTACATAAACAAAAAGGCATACGCCTATAAGCATAAGTTCCTTAGGGACAAGTGAAAGTGGTTTTCTCTTGGTCTTGTGCTCTCACAGAAATTTGAGAGAACCCAGAATAACCATCAAGAAAAAAGTGAGACTTTTTGACAACCTTTCTAGCATTTGATTAATAAAAGGCAAAGGATAATAATCTTTCTTAGTAACTTTATTAATTTTCCTGAAATCAATGCACATCTTATAACCAACCACTACTCCTTGAGGTATAATCTCATGATTTTCATTAGGCACAATAGTGATCCCCCCTTTCTTTGGGACACAATGAACATGGCTAACCCATTGACTATCAGCAATAGGGTAAGTAATACCATCATCAAGGAGTTTAAATACCTCATTTCTTACCACATCCTTCATCTTAGGATTTAAATGGCGTTGATGTTCAACAATTGGTTTTGCATCAGGTTTCATATTAATAGAATGCTGACATATAGTAGGAAAAATCCCTTTTAAATCATCAACAGTATACCCCATAGTTCCTCGGTGTTTCTTCAATATTTCCAATAATCTTTCCTCTTCCTTCCCTGAAAGTTTAGAACTAATAATAATAGGATATATTATCTTATCATCTAGATAATCATATTTAAGATCATTAGGTAGAGGTTTTAAATCGAAAATAGGGCCCCCTTTAGGTGGTAGTGTGGTACCCATATCTTCCACAAGCAGGTTATGCTTAAGTATCTCAGGTTGGCGAAGGAAAATCTTGTCAATCTCATTTCTTTCCTTCATAAAGACCTCACTTTCATGATCTTCCATATACTGTTGCAAGGCATTGTTAGGAGCAAGAGAAATAGCAGCAAGTTGTTCAACCCTGAAATCCTCATTAGGTTACTCATTTTCATAAGGAGTTTTAGAATATTTGGAAAAATTAAACTCATAAGATTCTCCATCAAACCTGGTTAAAACTTTCTCCTTCTTACAACCTATAATACCTCCACAGGTATTCAAGAAAGGTCAACCAAAAATGATAAGACAAGTTTTACTAGGTGCTGAACCAAGCACTAGAAAATCTGCAGGATATTTAGTCTTACTACAAAGAACCTCCACATCTCTTACAATGCCAATTAGACAGACTGTCTCTCTATTAGCAAGGTGTATATCCACATCAATGTCCTCAAGTTCACAAGGACCAATTTCATGCATAATTTATCTGTAAATCTCATAAGGAATAACACTAGAACTAGCACCAATATCACATAAACCATAATAGCAATGATCACCAATTCTCACAGAAAGCATAGGGACACTAGTTTTCCTAGATTTTCTAGGACGAGAGACAATATTAGAAGCGTATTCACAGAAGACAATGTGTTCATCCTCTGTATTTTTAGTGACAAGATCTTTTACAATGGCTACTACAGGTTCAATGTTTATTTGCTCATCAGGTTCGACAGTTTTCTTTGTACTTTTACTAACCACATTAGCTATAATAGAATGTTCCTTTACCTTAGAACTAAATGGGATTTTCACAATATAAGGTTCAGGCAAAATAGGATCAATAGTACACACTTCAGTGCTTCTAACAGGAACATGATTAACAATATCTTCATAAGGTGCATGGTACTTGTCCCACTCCTTTTTGGGGATTTCAATATAAGAGGAAAAAGCATTAAAGCAATTTTCAAGAACTTGAGAATCAAGATCATACTCAGTACTAATATCACGAAAGTCATCAGTTCCCATAAAAGATTTAATGCATTCATAATCATAATTTATACCTGACTTTCGACCTTTGTCATTCTCCCATGCTTCAGGTTTCTCTTGAATACGGTCTAGAAGATCCCATTTAGATTCTTCTTTCATACGTGTGAATGATCCAGCACAAGAAGCATCTAATAAATCTTTATCATGAAGAGAAAGCCTTGCATAAAATTTATTGATAATAATATTGTTAGGGAGTTCATGAATAGGACATTTAAGCATTAATGTTATAAATTTCCATCATGAGGCAAAATGTTATAAATTTGATTCCTATCCTTATGAATCTCACTAGGAGGATAGAATTTAGAGTAAAAGAGAGGTACTATTTCCTCCCATTCCGTAGATTGTCCATTCTTCAGCATCTTATACCATTCTTCAACTCTTCCTTTCAATGATATAGAGAGTAACTTCTACTTCACCTGTTCACTTGTGATACCTGCACATTTAAACAACCCGCATAATTCATGGATAAAAAGCAAATGATCACCAGGATGGACAGTTCCTTCCCCAAGATAATAATTATCCATAACACGATCAACAATTCTTGTAGGTATCTTAAAATGATCTATCTCAACAGGTGGTGGTTCATCTACTACCCTAATAGTGGTAGTAGTTTTCCCAAACAGGAAACCAAGTGGGTTATCCATAATGGAGACAAAGTAACAAACTGAAATAAAAAGCAATACTCACAGTAGAAGTTTCCTTTACCAGTTCCACTCTTCAATAGCGCTTCACTCCCCGGCAACGGCGCCAGGAAAATAGTCTTGATGACCCACAAGTATAGGGGTGTATCATAGTACTTTCGATAAATAGGAGTGTCGATCCCAAAGAGGAGCAGAAGGTGTTGACTAGTGGTTCGGAGGACAAAATCTCTGTAAATACTTAGCAAAGGGATTTTTATGGGTTTTTGATAAACAAAGGAAATAAAGTGCAAGTAAATAAAGACAGCAAATAAATGCATCAATTGTCCCAATCCTTTCTTAGCAAAGGACAAGCAGATGGTAATACTTATGAGGACCAAACGTTCTCGAGGACACATGGGAATAATGTCAAGTGCTTTCGTTTCATGTAGTGGATTAATCTTCTTTCGTTTTATAAGTGTTCTGTGGGTGAACCTGTGCTAATGTACCGACCTTACTTGGACTAATACATACTTGTGATTAAACCCCTTGCAAGCAGCCACAACTACAAGAAAGCAATAAATATAAAAACCTATCCCCAGCTTTAAACTCTGAGATCCTACACTCCCTTGTGCAAAGGTTTCCTAACGAGGGTTTAGGTTTCTGTCACTCTATTAACCCCACAATTAGTAGACAAATACATAATGCATTCCCCTAGGCCCATAAATGGTTAAGTATCATCTAGTCGACGTTCACATGACACCACTAGAAAAATAGAACCAGAACTTAATATTAAACCATTGAATAATACCTCAACACAATTCCACTACTAATAACATGACTTGTCCCATGTCCTCAAGAACTAAACGAACTACTCCCGAGACATCATATGGATCAAGATCGGAGATGATATAATGATGGATAACAATTTGAATAGAAACAATAATTCAATGGTTCCACTCACAAGCATGAACTACAATAGTAATCAACACCGGGAAAGTTTCCCCTAAGAACTATGCAAGATTCAACAAAATTGTTACAGCGGGATGGTGTGGTGGTGATGGTGCTGGTGGAGATGGTGGTGTGGATGATGATGATGATGATCCCGATGAAGTCTAGCTTGATGACGGTGTTGATGGCGATGATCTCCCATCTCCGGGAAGGAATTTCCCTTGCAGAAATCTGTCTGCCGGAGATCTCTTTCTCTCTCGGTGTTTTCCGCCCCGCAGAGGCGGCATAATCTTTCTGTGGTCACTCCTCTGACCATAGAGAAGATATAGGCGAGAGGGTGGAGCCAGAGGTGGGCCAGGGTGGCCACACCACCTGTAGGCGTGGCCCAGGATGGCCCACGCCTGGGGGGTGTGGGCCCCCTGTGGCCCAACTCGGCCTCCCCTTCTGGCATCCTTTGTCTTCTAGGAAAATATAATTTTCTGGATTTTTTCTGATATTCACGAAATTTTATCAAAATACCGCTTTTTCCATCAGAATCCTGACTCCGGCAGTTCATCCTCCAAGAATCATCCAACATGTGAATACAAATAAAATAACATAAGTATCAACTCTTAATATGAAATATATCAATGAATAGAAGCAAATTATGATGTAGAAAGGTGATGCAAATTGGAAGTATCAGAACCATATTGAGATACAACGAACAAGTCATCATTTGTATGTCTCAATCAATGTAATACTTAGACTTGAGGTTGTTGCACAATCCGAGTTGAGGATAACCGACTTAGGTTCTATCAAATGTTGTTCCGTCACAGGGCAGTTATAAAGGCAGAGTTCGGGTCGACTGAGAATCATGCTGCGTGATGTGAATAACCAAAATGGAATTTTGCCCCTCCAGTCAGAGAGATATTTTCTGGGCCCTCTCGTAGCATATGATTCGGAAATCATGGCCATGCACGACTAAGTTAAGTGTTAACCGAAGAGATTGACTAAGAGTTAGTCGGATGAATCACTTATGTTAGATCGAGAAGAGAGTCAGACTATTTAAGGGATGACGATTATTCGCCTATAGTCCGAGAAGGTATATCGTGAGGAAAAAGGGACTCCGACGTAAGTCGCATTGGAAAGGCATGTCGTCATGACTCTTTGGTACTTTGGAGTTGGCACATTCTGCTAGGATCCGCTACCGACTAATCGATTGAGAGTCGGAATCCAATCGTGTCCAAGTTGCCATGAGCCTGCGGGGTCACACACTTAAGAGCGGGAGAAAGTTCGGATTGGATCTGAAACGGAAATCTGGTTGGGTTAGACTCGAGGAGCTTTTGGACTGAGTCAGTGAGTCGGACTCTCAGTGACTAATATGGGCTTTAGTGAATGGGACACAAGTGAGTGGAGCCCACTTTCACTCCCTATATATAGTGGGGCGTAGATACCCAGGAGGGTTGACGGTTAGGTCATTTCCATGCATTGGAAACCCTAGCTCCATAGCAGTCCTGCCGCCGTACTGGACCTAGCAGTCCATCGTCGGATATCCTCCTCGTACGTGTGGACACCAACAGAGGTGTTGCACGATAAGTGCTTGGATGATCGTTGATTGGATCAAGATCATGAGGACTGTACAGCAATCAACATATGTGCTTCATCAGTAATCCTCAACTGCGTGTCTTGTGGTAATCCTCGTGGCCTTCTACCTCATCTAGATCTTGGGATAACCGTTTAGGACAAAAAGTTTTATTTTTATCCTCGCGGCCCAACAGTAGTATCGGAGCGATAGCTTCTGGTTTTAGGCTCGAGATCTTGCATATATGATATGAGGTTGGCTGTAGATTGGATCTATGTGTTGTTTTCATGGTCGATATATGAGATAGATGGGTTTTTATGAGGTTGATTGGATCAACTGTACTTGGGGAATGGAAGATCTGATTTTCATGATCATACTGTTGAGACCATGAAAAGATGTACCCCTACCGGTCGGTTTCCTCCATCGGGGTAGATAGTGACACATAAATCCAGAAGTGATGATCGAAGATCAAAAGAGTTTGATCTAATTGGAAAAATGGTCGGAATCCATGTTCGGATTGTAGATGAGATCTATGTTTTTTTGGAAAAATCATCAGGCACTTCCCGCACCCGCGAGGGGCTCTACCCCTTCGATCCCCGCCCGCTATTTCGTTAGCGGGACCGTCGGCTTCGCCCTATCGTAGCGCATTAGATGTCGTTGCGAGTTTCACAACACCGGTAGATATCGTATCTATGCATAACTTATTTTTGCAGGAAGTTGTGAATTTTATGGCTTATGTGCATGTGATGTGTGTAATCCATATGTGATCTGCAAATCATGGTCTTGTCAGCCGGCTGGAGCCTATGTGCTGTCATTTTATTGTATAACGACACGTGTGTCAGATTCTCTATGTAATTTACTTTACTAAGTTGGTGTAGATGTTTGGAGAACCCGGATGGCATGCAAGTCGATGTACAAGTCGACGACATGAAGTAATACGACATGTGACAAGAGTTAGCACGAGTCAAATTACAGGCTTTGTGGAGATGGAGATTGCCATTAAGAGAGCCATACCATTTCAAATTATAGACAAGAGTTATTGTTATGTCTCTTTTTTACCTCTATTATATAATCGGTAAAATTTAATCCCTCAAAGAAAGTCTATTAGGTTTTCCCGCAAGTGTTTGTTCCATCACAAGTCGGACATTTTTGGTAGTGGGCTCATAAAATTGGGGTGGTTCCAATTCTTTCTGACTAGGTGGATTCGAGATGGACTCTTACAGAAGAAACACTCGGTAAGCTAGACGGGTCTATCACAATGGTTGTGGGGATCGGGAAAAATTCGGACGGGAGTATGGTCATGTGATGCCACCCGACCAACAGGAGTTGTATGATATGCGATTGACTAGGAGTAGTCTACCTAGATCACTTGGTAGCTAGCGATGATGCTAAAGCTCACTAGCCGACTTGCCTATTTAGGATCCTTAATCACTAAGTAACCACCGGAGGAGTGTTCGTTCTAGTGGGAGCATAAGTATTAGAATGTTTAATATGCTTGCTCTTTTATGAATGCATGCCTTAAGTGTTTTGCATATTTTCTATTGTAGATCATTGCAGCAAGTAATAGTCACTCTCGGATATCTGGTTTTTCTTCGAAAACCATTCTTGAGAAAGATAAAATGAACGACACTAATTTTACCAACTGGTATTGAAATCTGAGAATTGTTCTCAAACAATAAAAGAAGGACCATGTCCTAGACAACCCACTTCTAGATGAGCCGAATGAGAATGCGACTGTCGCTGCCACCAATGCCTACCGTCGTACTAAGGATGAGTCCATTGATATTAGTTGTCTTATGCTTGCTCACATGGAACCTGACTTGCAAAAGAAGTTTGAGAATGTTGAGGCCTACGATAAGATCGAAAGCCTCAAAAGTATGTTCTAGGCTCAAGCTAATACTGAGAGGTATCAAGTCTCTCAGGCTTTGCTGAGTTTCAAGCTTAAGGATGGTGATCTACTGAGTCTGCATGTCATCAAAATGGCTGGTTACGTGCAATCTCTAGAGAGGCTTGGCTACCCCATTAGCGAAGAGTTCGCTACAGATATAATTCTAAACTCTCTTCCTAGTGCGTATGGTCAGTTCATTTTGAACTGCCACATGCATGGTATGGATAATAAGCTCACTGAATTGCATGGGATGCTCAAGCAGGCAGAGGCAGATCTCAAGAATGGTGCCAGTCAAGTGTTGATGGTGCAGAATAAGGTTAAGGTCAACAAAAGTTCTTGGACTAAGAATAAGGCTAAGTCAGGAGGAAAGCAGGGTTAGGATCCGGTCCCAAGCGCTTCCTTAGGGACTAAGCCATCTCCTTCATATGGATCTATTTTATTCTACTACAAGGTGGATGGCCATTGGAAGAGGAACTGTAGCAAGTATTTGGCCGACAAAGCCAAGAGCGAAGGTGTAACTTCTGGCCTAGGTACATTTGTTTGCAATGTTATAGACATTTATCTTGCTAACGCGCCTAATAGTTCTTGGGTATATGATACTGGATTTGTTATTCACATATGCAACTCGTTGCAGGGACTGGTAAAAACTACGATCGTGGTAAGAGGCAAGGTTGACATTCGAGTCAGAAACAAAGCAAGAGTCGCTGCGTTGGAAGTCGGCACGATGCAACTTCATCTACCTTACAAATTCATTATGAAATTGAATAATTGTTATTATGTTCTAGTGGTTAGTTGAAACATTATTTCTGCTTCAGGTTTGACGAGGCAAGGCTATGAATAGACTACTAAGAATAATGGTTGTTCTTTATATTTGAATGATATGTTTCACGGCTTAGCACCCGTCCAAGATGGGTTATTTATTTTGAATCTTTATGGTGAGTCGGTTTATAACATAAATGTTAAAAGGTTAAAACCAAATTATTTGAATATGACTTACTTGTGGCACTGTTGGCTTGGTCATATAAGTTGGAAATGCATGAAGAATCTCCATAACTTTGTTCGACTTGGAGTCATTCGAGACATGCAAATCTTGCTTACTCGGAAAAATGACCAAGACACCTTTTGGAAAGAGTTGTGAAACGGCGTCCGACTTTTTGGGACTAGTACATAGTGATGTATGTGGTCCAATGAGAATGACAGCCAGGGGTGGTTATGAGTACTTCATTACCTTCACTAATGCTTTGAGTCGGTATGGTTATATATACGTGATGAAACATAAGTCGGAATCCTTTGACAAGTTTAAAGAATTCCAGAATGAAGTACAAAATCAACTATGCAAGAAAATAAAGTTTCTTTAGTCAGACTAAGGGGGCGGGTACATGAGCCATGAGTTTAATGACCATCTGAAAAGTTGCGGAATAGTTCCTAAACTTACTCCGTTGGGAACCCCACAGAAGAACGGTGTGTTAGAAAGATGGAATCGGACATTGTTGGATATGGTACGATCAATGATGAGTCGGACAGATCTGATTTTAACATTTTTTGGTTATTGTCTAGAAACTACAGCGTTCACACTAAACAGAGTACCATCAAAGTCGGTAAAGAAGACACCACATGAGATGTGGACAGGTAAAAAGCCGAGTTTGTCTTTTTCTTAAGATTTAGGGATGTGAAACATTTGTCAAGCGACTTCGATCGTACAAGCTTAGGGCTAACTCGGATAAGTGTATTTTCGTGGGGTATCCAAGGCAAACTTTGGGTTACTACTTTGTAGCACCCCGGATAAAACCTCTGCCAGAAAATTTCTAGTAGTTTATATTTCGTGCATCATCCTGACATCATGCATATATTTTGCATAAAAATATTTTCGTAAAGGTCTATGTTGTTTTCTAATTAGTACTCTCATTTAAATTTCAAACTAAAACCTCGGTCTGTTCAGATCTTTTATTTATCTAAAAAGTATTTACCAAAATATTTTAAAAATAAAACAAATAATAAAGTGTTTTAGGGGGAGGCAACCCGTCAGCCCCAAAAGCTCGGCCAGCCACCCACTACACCAAACCCTAATTCCCCAAACCCTAGATCCCTACCATCCCATCCTCGCCGCCGCAACCAATTTACCCTTGCCGCTCCTCACCTTGCCTTACACCGAAGCCCCCACGCACACCCATGACCGCAAAGCTCACACTACAACCGACCCACCCCAACACGCGTACACTACACGCACGCAAACGACACGGAAAACATGCACTCGGTGCACCCCCAAGCCGACTCACACTGGCACGTCGTACGCGACGTGGTGGCGACGCGTTCCACCCTGCAAAACTCTCCCTTCCCTCTCCCCCGGGCGTGACCGCCCTTGCCAACCACACCTGGTAAATATCCACCTTGGGCCCACCTAGGGACAGTCCCCGTCACACGTTCCCCGGCCCCACCTCGCGTCCCGCTCCTCTCCCCTCCCTCGCGTGACTCTCTCCCAAGAACCGCCGCCTCCTCCCTGACGCTCCTCACCGCTTAGCTCTCCCTCGATAAAGCTCCTCGCCTACGCAAGGCCGTGCGCCCCTCCCCTTCGCCCTGCCTCGACTCCCTCCTCCTCGCCCGGCCTCCCCTCCAAGCTCCCGTTCCCCTATCATTGTCGTCGCCCTTCCCTGTCCACCAGGCGCCCTCTTCCTCCGCTGTCAGGCTCCACCAACCTCTGTCCGCGTTGCCGGTGACTCTCCAGCCTCCTCCTTCTTGCCTCTTCACAGCGTCCGCCATCGCCACCTCGTCGCCCTTCCTCCTCTTCACCCGCAGCCGAGCCCGTGCCACCCCTGCCCCTAACTCGCCGTTGAACTGCCGTTGTTCTCGCCTGCTTGCGTAACCGGCCAGGACCTCCTCCGCGTCGCCTCTCTAGGCTTTCTCGACCGCGAGCGCCCCGCGCTGCCCGTCGCCCCCTTGCCTTCTCTCTCTGCCATTCGCATCCGACCGGCGCGCGACCGTTGTTCCCCGTATCCGGCAGCGTGGTGCCACCGACCGGTTCCACCGCAATGGACCGTGCGTCTTCCTCTACTCAGTGCCCCGCGCCTCCGAGTATGCAAGCTGTTGCCACCTCTGCTCGCGACCGCTCACGCTCGAACATGTATTTTTCGTTCAGTTTGTCTGGACTGTGTGTGCACCTGGGTATTCCCGTTGGAATATGTGCTCGTGTGTGTTCTGCAGGCACAAATCCACACACCTGCATGCACGCTTGTCTGTGAACAAACATGTGTTTGCTCCTTGCCGTAGCGAACTCTCCTTTTCGCGTCTTCGCCGCCCTTCGTGTCGACAAGATCTTCGGGGCCGCTATCAAGATCTTCCGAAGACCTTCCCGAAGACCCGATTCCCGGATCCGAGGACTCCGAAGAATGATCTGCGCCGAACCCTCGGAGACCAAGATCTGTGATCCGGGAAGTGTGACCCCTATCCGAGACCCCTATTATATAAATGCTATCTATATAAATTGTTGCATATTAAAATTTTCATACTTGCATACATTGTGTCGTGTGGCGGCATTATGCCTATAAACCTCATAATTAAATATGTAGACCATATGCAGGCTATTCTAGCCTTAGTTGTTCTCCATTTAAATTTATGTAGCGAACCGATGACATAATTTTGTCTTGTTAAGACAACATTTAAATTGCGGGCAATCCAAACAACATGATCCTACTAATCAATTGTCGGGACCCCGGTTCTACTTAATATTCCCTAATGTTATCCCATATTTTCCATATCATGTATCATACATGTATCATGCCCGATCTTCTGTCATAGTATTAAATAGTGTATTCGGTGCTTTTTCTAGTGCTTTTCTTCTTCACATATTAGGCCGATGAGTTGATGCGAGTGCCGACCTGATATTTGCATGAACTTTCGACAGTGTTTCTCGGCGAGCATTCTACCCCTTTCTACCTATTTTTCTTTTATAGTCTTTATTTCCTCATATTGATATATTTCTACCCGTGTTGTGATGATTTAGATTCCGTGCACCAGTTATATTCCTTGTAGCCTCTATATTGTCATGGACACCTCCTATAACCTATTGATTGATAGATAGTCGGCCTTGCGAGTCATAGTTCCTTTCTCAGGTGCTGCTTCACGTCGTCGATGTTCCATCGTTGTTGGGTGGTTGACACATGCTTAATGGTGGAGATCATCATGGCTTTAATTACCGTTTAATAACTAATATTGAAAGTAGGTAAATAATGCAGCGGCACCGGTGGGTAATAGACAATACTTGGTTTTTAACCACTCACTGGTATCTCGTAGGACCCCGAGGTTTTGACACCTGTTTCGATATCGAGCGTGCTACCCACAGGTGGGGTGTGTGGGCATCCCCATCGATTTAGTACCTGATTTCAAAGTACTGTAATGGGGGCCACAAACATCCCTATACTCATGTCATGCTTTACTGTTTTATTTAATATTGCGCGTGGAGCGCATGTACTGTTGAGGAACAAATGTGGAATGTTTTCGCGGTATCGACAAGCCCAGTCACACTTTTGGGTTACCAATCATTTATAGCCATTGGCACAAACCCTGGGTCTGTCTCGGAGACCGGCCAACTTCGTTATGGGTAGCTTAGTGGGGTGGCCTCCATGTGCTTGCTTTGGGTCTGGGAAACGTCGTGTTTGAAACCCCGTCGACAAACCGTTGGGTGTATGTTTTATAATCTTGTACCTACCTGATCTTACAACAAGGGTGTAGGTGTGTGTGGAAACGTTGGTGCACCCCTGCAGGGTTAAATCTTTTTGAAAAGCCATGTCCGCGGTTTTGAATGACTTGGAGCACAGTTCTCGATCATAGACAACTATAACTAAAGTTTACTGTTATAATATGACTTGTATGTGAAATGACTTGTAAGTTGGATAACCATCATGGAATGAATGGATAAAACTGCCAACTATGTGAGTTTCCCCGGAATTACTTCCTTGTTTGGTCTCGAGGGGGATATACTAGGATGGGTATGATTGGTGGTAGTATTAGGTTGGTTCCTAATATGTCTTTCTCATCTCTTTCTGATAGATAATAGTTGCCTCAAGTCTCTATAGGTTGTTTAGTGCATGTTGCGTTGCTGCTTCAGTCCACCATACCAATGTAGGCGAGGACCGCCGAATTCTAAGACTCGTCGTGTACTGGCCTCAGTATGACTGCTCTCTTTTTCCTTTGCCCTTTGTCGGAACCCCTTTTGTTTAAGCAGGTTTGAGATCGACGTCGTTAGCAGGGTTACCCTTCCGTCTTGGCCTGGGAATGGACGCCATTGGCTATTATTCAGTGCTCTTAGCTCAATTTTCATCTTGTCCGGGACACGGTATTGGTTTCCAAGTGATTTGGATCTTTGTACTGTATATGTGTATTATTGACTCATGGAGTCGTGTTGTATATATATGTTTTGTGGGTTCCATCGAGGACTATTGTGTAATGATATTGCTTCATTTTACACCCGCCCGCAAGTGCTTGGTGGGCACCTTTGAATCGTTTCTATGTGGGTTTGGCGGAATCGCTAAAACTTGCACTCGGCCGATCTGATGGTGTTATAGAGTGGTAGCAGAGCTCATTAGTTACGATACCCCACTGGTCCAGCCTGTAGGATAACCTAGCTAACGGATGTTGTAGAGTGTAAAATACTATTTTGAAAAATCGGTTGGATAGATCTGATTAGGTCTGTTTTTACTCCTTATCCCTGTGCTATTCTCTTTTTAACTCTACGTGTTTTGAATCTACCTTCTTATCTCTTCTTCGATTCTAGGAATTCTCGTGGTTGGATTTTGGTCATACCATTAGGATTTCGCTTCCTCCTCTTTTAACAATGTTCTGCTTCCGTTCTTCATGCTATCTGAGGAACCTTCCTCTGTTGTACCTTTCGGTCGACCCAAAAATCCACTAAAATTTTCTTTGTATCTTCCGAAGTTTTCCTGCATGACGACATCATCTGCATCAGTTCCTATGAAGATTCGGCATCACTCCTTTTTTTTCCAAACATTGTTTCCCAAGATCTTCAGTCTGATTCTGAGAGTTGGTTGCATAATTCTCTTATTCTTGTGCAGAGTAATGCTTCGGGTGGGCGATGGACTGATCACCATCCGACAACTCTTACCATTCGCTCTAGTACATAGAATCGATGGATCAAGCAATTTGACTTCTTCCATAGAAGTTAGAGGTGGCCTGATCTTTTGATACCTCTACCTTCGTCTTTCTTTCTTCGAAGTGTTCTCTCGATGATCATGGAAAATGAGCTCTTGTTGGTGGTGTTGCTGGTTTCAACATGAAGAAAGAATCTTTGTTAGTGGTGTCGCAAAGACCTACGGGAAGAGAGAAGATTCAGATCGTGGGCCTTCTTCCCCATACCATGAGGAGGATCTCGAGGGCGAGATCCATTGTTAGTGGTGTCGAATTGTAGCAACCTGGGTAAAACCTCTATCAGAAAATTTACTGTAGTTTATATTTCGTGCATCATCATGAAATCATTCATATATTTTGCATAAAACTATTTTCGTAAAAGTCTATGTTTTTCTAATTAGTCGTCTCCTTTAAATTTCAAACTAAAACCTTGGTCTGTTCAGATCTTTTATTTGTCTAAAAACTATTTACAAAAATATTTTTAACATAGAACAAATAATAAAGTGTTTTAGGGGGAGGCAGCCCACCAGTCCCAAAAGCCCGGCCAGCCACCTACTACCCCAAACCTTGATTCCCAAAACCCTAGATCCCTACCACCCCATCCCTGTTGCCGCCACCCATTTACCCCTGCCGATCCTCGCCTTGCCTCACACCAAAGCCGCCACGCACACCCATGCCCGCAAAGCACACACTACAACCGACCCAGCCCAACACGCGTACACTACATGCACGCACCGACACGGAAAACACGCACTCGGTGCACCCAACCCGACGCGCACCCGCACGTCGTACGCGAAGCGGTGGTGACGCATTCCACCACGCAAAACTCTCTCTGCCCGCTCCCTTGGGTCACTCCCGTCTGCATGACCGCCCTCGCCAACCATACCCAATCGATCCCCACCCTGGCCCCACCTAGCAATAGCCGCCCGTTCCATGTTCCCCGGCGCCACCTCGTGTCCCCGCTCCTCTCCCGTCCCTCGCGCGACTCTCTCCTGAGCACCGCCGCCTCCTCCCTTGTGCTCCTCACCGCCCAGATCTCCCCCACCGCCTAAGCTCCCCGACTACGCGAGGTTTTACGCCCCTCCCCTTTGCCCTTCCTCGACTCCCTCCTCTTCGACAGGTCTCCCTGGCAAGCTCGCGTTCACCTACCGTCGTAATCGCCCTTCCCCGTCCACCAGGCACCCTCTTCCTCCGCTGTCCGGACCCACCAACCTCCGCCCGCATCGCCGGTGACTCTCCGACCTCCTCCATCTCGCCTATGCACAGTTTCCGCCATCGCCACCTTGTCGCCCTGCCTCCTCTTCACCCCGCGGCCAAGCCCGCTCCACCCCAGCCCCGAGATCGCCGTCGACCTGCCGTCGTTCTCACCTCCTCGCGTCACTGGCTAGGACCTCCTACCCGTTGCCTCCATGGGCTTTCTCGACCGCGAGCTCCCCGCGCTGCCCGTCGCCTCCTCGCCTTCTGTCTCTGTCGTTCGCGTCCGACCCGTGCGCAACCATTGTTCCCCGTCTCCGGCAGTGTGGCGCCACCAACCGCTTCCACCGCAAGGGACCGTGCGGCCTCCTCTACTCAGTTCCCCGCACCTTTGAGTCTGCAAGCCGCTACCACCTCTGCTCGCGACCGCTCGCGCACGAACATGTGTTCATCGTTACAGTTTGTATGGACTGTGTGTGCAGCTAGGTGTCCCTGTTGGAAAATGTGCTTGGGGCTCATGTTTTGGGTATCTCGTGTGTGTTCTGCAGGCACGGCTCCAAACGCCTCCGTGCATGCTTGTTTGTGAACAAACATGTGTTATCTCCATGCCGTAGCGAATTCTTGTTTTTGCGTCTTCGCCATCCTTCGCGTCGACAAGATCTTCGGGGCCGCTATCAAGATCTTCCGAAGACCTTCCCGAAGACACCGAATCTCGGATCCAAGGACTCTGAAGAACGATCCCCGTCGAACCCTTAGAGACTAAGATATGCGATCCGAGAAGTGTGACCCCTATCCGAGACCCCTATTTTATAAATGCCATCTATATAATTTTTTGCATATTAAATTGTTCGTACTTGCATACATTGTGTGGTTTGGGGACATTATGCCAATTCACCTCATAATTAAATATGGAGACCATATGCGGGCTATTCTAGTCTTACCTGTTCTCTATTTAAATTGGTGTAGCCAAATGATGACATAATTTCGCCTTGTTAAGACAACATTTAAATTTCGGGCTATCCAAACAACATGATCCTACTAATCAATTGTCGGGACCCCGGTTCTACTTAATATTGCCTAATTGTATCGCGTATTTGCCATATCATGCATCATACATGCATCATGCCTGATCTTTTGTCATAGTATTAAGTAGTGCATCTAATATTGATCCTAGTGCTTTGCTTCTTCATGGATTAGGCCGATGAGTTGATGCGAGTTCCGACCTGATCTTTCGATGAACCTTCGGCAGTGTTTCCAGGCGAGCATTCTCCCCCTTTCTACCTATTTTTGTTTTATAGTCTTTACTTACGCCTGTTGATCTATTGCTATCCGTGTTGCGATGCTTTAGATTTCATGCACCAGTTATATTCCTTGCAGCCTCTATATTGACTTGGATGCCTACTACTGCCTATTGATTGATAGACAGTCGGCCTTGCGAGTCGTAGTTGCTTGCTCAGGTGCTGCTTCGCATCATCGATTTTCCACCGTTGTTGGGTGGTTAGCACATGCTTAATGTAGGATATGATCATGGCTTTAATTACCATTTAATAACTAATATTGAAAGTAGGTAAATAATGCAGAGGCACCGGTGGGTAATAGAGAATATTTGGTTTTTAACGGCTCACTAGTGTCCCGTAGGACCCCAAGTTCTTGACACATATTCCGATATCGAGCGTGCTACCCATAGGTGGGGTGTGTGGGCACCCCCATCGATTTAGTACCTGATTTGAAAGTACTATACTGGGGGCACAAACTATTTTGTGGCGTTATTACTATCCTATGCGTATGTCATGCTTTGCTGCATTATTTAATATTGCGCGTGGAGTGCCTATACTATTCAGGAACAAATGTGGAATATTTTCGCGGTATCGACAAGCCCAGTCAAACTTTTGGGTTACCAATCATTTATAGCCATTGGCACAAACCCTGGTCCGTCTCGGAGACCGGCCAACTTCGTTATGGGTAGCTTAGTGGGTAGGCTCCCATGTGCTTGCTTTGGGTCTGGGAAACGTCGTGTCTGAAACCCCGTCGACATACCATTGGGTGTATGTTTTATGATCTTGTACCTACCTTATCTAACAACAAGGATGTAGGTGCGTGTGGAATCTTTGGTGCACCCCTGCAGGGTTAAATTTTTTCGAAAAGCTCTGTCCGTGGTTCTGGATGACTTGGATCACAGTTCTATATCATAGACAACTATAACTAAAATTTACTGTTATAATATGACTTGTATGCGAAATGACTAGTAAATTGGATAACCACCATGGAATGAATGGATGCCATCCGTGTGAGTTTCCTCAGCATGACTTCCTCATTTAGACTCTAGGGGGAAATACCAGGATGGGTATGATTGGTGGTAGTATTAGGTTGGTTCCGAATAGGTCTTTCTCATCCCTTTCTGATAGCCAACAGTTTCCTCGAGTCTCTATAGGTTGTTTAGTGCATGCTATGTTGCCGCTTCTTTCCACCATACCTATGTAGGCGAGGACCGCCAAATTCTAAGACTCGTCGTGTACTGACCGCTCTCTTTTTCCTTTTCCCTTTGCCGGCACCCCTTTTGTTTAAGCAGGTTTGAGATCGACGTTGTTAGCAGGGTTACCCTTCCGGCTTGGCGTGGGCAGGGATATGGACGCCATTGGTTATTCTTCAGGGGTCTTAGCTCAATTTGCATGTTGTCCATACTCGGACGCTTTTTTTCCAAGTGATTTGGATCTTTGTACTGTATATGTGTATTCTTCACTCATGTAGTCATGTTGTATATATCTATTTTCTGGGTTCCATCGAGGACTATTGTGTAATGATATTGCTTTGTTTTCCATCGGCCCGCAAGTGCCTGGTGGGCACCTTTGAATCGCTTCTATGCGGGTTTGGCGGAATCCCTAAAACTTGCATAGGGCCTATCCGAGGGTGTTACATACTTCTACAATCGAGAAGAGGGAAAAGTGTTTGTTGCTCGGAATGGTGTCTTCCTTGAGAAAGAGTTTCTCAAAAACCTTGGAGGTTGAGCCAGTCGTGGTAGCTAATCCGGCAACTACACCAGAACCGCGAAGATCTGCAAGATTGAAAAGTGTTCGTAATGTATTACTGTTAGACAGTGATGAGCTGACAACTTATTCGGAAGCTATGGTCGGATCCTATTCCGAGTAATGGCTTGGATCCATGAGATCTGAGTTAAAGTCCATGGATGAAAATCAAGTTTGGAACTTGGTTGGTCTGCCAGATAGTGCAAGACCTCTCAAGTACAAATGGGTCTTTAAGAAGAAAACTAATGTGGATGGAAATTTTTCTGTCTATAAAGCACGACTTGTCACGAAGGGGTTTCGACAAGTTATGGGAGTTGATTATGATGAGACTTTCTTGCCTGTAGTAATGCTTAAATCCGTATGGATCATGTTAGCTATAGCAGCCTATTTCGACTATGAGATATGGTAGATGTATGTAAAAATAGCTTTCCTTAAAGGGAATTTAACCAAGGAGGTTTATATGATATAGCCCGAGGGTTTTATCAATCCAGAAAATGTAGATAAAGTATGCAAACTTCAGAAATCAATTTATGGGTTTAATCAAGCATGTCGGAGTTGGAACATTCGCTTTAAAGAAGTGGTCAAATCGTTTGGCTTCATCAAGAGTGATCATGCTTCTTATTTATACAATAAGTTTAGTGGGAGCAAAATAAACTTTCTAATCTTATATGTGGATGACATATGTGGCACCCTAGATTTACGGTATGAGAATACCCATTATGCCTGCAATTCACGTTCCGATGATTAGTGATCCGTGAGCATAACTGACAAGTATCATTACAACATCCATAATTAATGAATACAAGTAGTTAACTTAACGTTATTATGGCAATACAACATTAATAGCAGAAGTGTTAAGTGTAGAGCCCATGTCATGCCTTAACCTACAGGCGACTGACTGGGAAGACGAGCTAGCTCACATAGACGTCAGCAATCTCCATCATGCCTCTTGCTTCTGAAAGTCTGGCCAAGTAAATATCCAGGGAAAATGCCGGTGAGTACTTTGAAATTACTCGCAAACCACCTTAAGGTAACTATATTAAAGGATATGGAATATGGCTGTAGTAGGATGGCTCCATAATAGGTTCTCTTATAAACTAGTTTCTCTTGTAGATATAGCCTATCTCTATATGTTTGTTGAAAACCTTTTGTGAAGAAATTTAGAAATTGGGTCACCCTTTTGTTTTCCTTCCGGTCATCCCATGACCAAACTCCTTCCTCCTTTTTCCGACCATCCCATGGTCAAAACATTTTCAAGCCCTTGCTTTTACGAAGTCCTTTTTGAAATCAAAACCATCACCCTCCGTACAGCCGCCAGCACAACCGTCCACGACGGAGGACTCGGATATTCGAATAGATTTACACTCTGCAAAGGTTGTACACTATACCCACACCATCTGAATACCCGTCCCTGATCTACACCGATCGTGGGTCGAATAACTGGTCAAGACCTTCCGGATGCCCGTTCTAGTATAAATGCCTACCCTATGAGGTTAATCCCCTCATAACTGGAACGCCCTATATAGTTTAAATACAACCAGAGAACACTTTGCACATTGACGGGTGTGTACTTTCAATGAGGGGCTCATAGTATCGTATGGCCGTCCTTAGACAGTTTGTACCTTCTCCAGGCCGATGTCTCACATGGGCCTTTACAGGTGAAGGCCCAGCCTCTGAGGATTTGTTCTACCCTATAGTAGAGCGAGGCATCTATACAAGAATAGACAACCCTCTAGTCCAGCCCTGTCCCATTCCAGAGTAATGTGGTTGCATAGGTTAATTGTTCTAGCATACAAAACTGAACAGCCCGACGTGTTTTCGTAAACATTTTTCCTCCATCATTTGTCCAACCTTTTTGTAAAACAAAACCTTTCTCATTTTTACAATCCACTTGGTAGGCCAAGCCTCCCCAAGGATTTCAAATGAAACATTTTTGTAAGCTTTTCTGGGGTCTTCCCATCCCATATTATTGCTTTGGCTAAAACGGGGTTTCCAAACGGGCATGGTGTTATACACCATCTATCATATTAGGAGCAAGTGATTGTCATCAAAGGGTTTTTACCTAACGGTATTGAGGGGATAATAGCTTGGAGGAGCCAAACATTCCCACAAATAAAACATAAATAGGTAAACTATGCAATTTAAGTAAACCATTTGAATAACATGTATAAGTATAAAAATAGGACATGGGTTTATGAGCAAAGAAGGTGGCTTGCCTGATGATCAGAAATATGGCAATATGCCCCTAGAATTTATCTTAGAATACCACAATAACCAATATAAATAATAACCAATAATACTCCGAGGCTCCTTCTTCTTGGCATTGCACAATCGCAACTATTGCATTATCGAGTATACATGCAAGCAAAGAACACCATAATAAATACAATGCATACCAACACCAAATCATACAGCAAGAAATGGATAAACAAGTTTATAGATTAGTAGGTGTTGAGGATTTGGTTGGGGATACAAGGGAAATGCTTGGGTTGCATTTGTGGATTTTCTATTTAGGATTTATAGTCCAAAACTAACTAGATAAGGGGTTTTAGAGCGAGTTCATGTTCTGTATGATACATTGTATAAAAATGATACCATCATATATAAATTGATAAAATGAATCCATCAAAAGTGGTTTCCCTATTTTATCAATTTCCAAAGATTTATAATGATTTTTATAGTGGATAAAGCTCTAGTTTAAGGAAATAATTCACCAAAACTGTTTTGGAGTTAAAAAACTATTTACTTGGGTGATGTGATAGTATATGATGGAATGATTCATTGAGAGTTAGAAACACCTCAAAACAATTACCAGAATGCCCTCAGGAAATCCCAAAGGCAGTACTGGATGGTTTTTGTCTTTTTCACCAGATTAAATTTGTAAGCGCTTTTTATGTGATTCCAAAGACAAAAGTTAGGTACTTTGAGTACCTTTATATATAAATTGGAATCTCCCCTTTTGGATTTACAGAACTAAAGATATGAATTTATTGGTGAATTACCCATGCACAGAAAATATTATTTCACCAAAATTAAAAGAAAGTTCAATAAATTTTGGGCTCCTAGTTTTTTATATTTATGGATATTTGGATGTCCAGAGAGTTGGAATTCGGTAAAAACCATTCGTGGTTTTGCCTAGAAAAATTTATAAAGGCATAAATTTCCTGTTTTTGTTATTTTTACTAAAGGAAAAATAAGAACCCATCTTATGTGGGGCTAGTGGTATATGCAAGGTATGGCTAAGACCTTTCAGTACCAATTGGATTTACTCCATTTTGAATTAATAAACTCTTTGAAAGAATTTATTAGTGGAACAAATACATTTGGATATTTTTATTTTCTAGGATTTATCCATACAATATTTTGGTCCAAAACCAAGTCTGCATGTTAGAGTGGAGACTTAGGTACCTATGAAAAATAATATCTAAGTTTATTTCTGGAATTTACATTTTTATTTTGATTAAAACCTAAGCACCAATATTCAGATCTGGAGAAATGGAATAGAAAAAAGGTTAACGGGCACGCTGGGCTGGATCTTGACCATAATGGGCCGCACAGGGGGGGGGATTCGGCCCACCCTGGCATGCCGCTGCATGGACAGCGATATTTGAATCCCTGGCAATGGGGCCCAGCGGTCAGCGACCCGGTGGCCGCGAAGGGGTACGGGGCATTTGTGGTCGTCGGATCAAGTCCCGATCGACGGCCATGAGCCGTCTCCTACCTCATGTGGCCGCTGGAAGGCAGAAACCCTAGAAGAGGGTGGGGTGCGACGGGGAGCTCAGGTGAGGACGTAGGAGGGCCAGAGAGGGTTTAGGGCGACGCGGTGCACCGTCGTGAGTCCGGAGAGGGGCGGTGAGGCCGGTTCGACGCTGGGATGCGGCTCGCATGGTGGTGGCTGAAGGGAGTTTGCCGGAGCTCGACGGAGTGACTCCAGGGATTGCTGCACATCAACACAAGGGGCACCATTAGAATTAGAAGGAGGAGGGTATCTCAGGTAGGTGACATGCAGGAGGGGGAACCAGAGGGGAAAGAGCTTTGCTCGGTTTCGTGGAGGAGGCCGAGGGCTCTTGTTCTTCTTTCCTCGAGCAACACAGAGCAAGGGATGGGGAGTGGGTGTTCTGGGAGCGGAGGGGAGTGAGGAGGGATTAAATGAGGCAGAGGGGAGCATTGTACTGGCCCTTAGCCTTATAACTCAAAGGGGTGAGGTACATGGTGGAACTTGCTCACGGGAGAGCTTGGGGGTGAGCAGGGGGCACTGGTTGGGTGAGATGGGTGATGCTGGGAGGTGGTGGGGTCTAGGTGTGCGAGTACTGAGTGGAGGGGGAGGGGTGGCTATGGGCGAGGGGTTATTGGCAAGATGTGCATCTCTCCCCCTCATATAAGAATAAGAGACAAAAGGAAAAGGGATTGATCCCACTGTAGTTCTACAGTGCTAGTCGACCAGAGGTGATGAGGGTGCTTTAGTGAAGTATTGGGTAAGTTTGGGGAAAGTTTGATTTTGTTTGGATCAAGTTTGGAGAGGATTTCAATTATTGTCCAAATAAGGGTTTATGAAGCACCTCTAGATTTTTTAATTAGACAAGATGAGACAAAGGTACTGGTTTGGATATATGGTCAAGGCAACACTCCTGGATTTATTTGAGATTTTTCAGAGGATTTAAAATCCACCAGAAACCATTTATTCAAAAAGTACAGAAGTAGTTTCTAGAAGATTAGTTGATATTTTTATGTTGTACAAGATGGGTTTTTGATGTGATATGGTCCTGAATACCATATTTCACATTGGAGAATTTTATTGGATTTTATTGAGGTGGGAAAGTATTTTTAAGGAATTATTTCTTGTTTCTGCCATTTAAGAAAAATGGCAAAAATAAATAATAAGGAATCTCAAAAATATTTATTTTTTGAGATGGGAAGGTGGGGTATGATGTATAGAACTCAAATGTGCATTGATTTGGCAAAGTGGTTTGGAGAAAAACAAACTTGCCTTTATAGAAAAATATTTTGAGAATCTTGCAAGATAATGAATTTAAAAAGTTTGATGATCCAAATAATTGGGAGAATTGATTTATACCTCAAAGCCATCTTGGTTTTTGAATAATTGTGGTGAAAAGGTATGGAAACTAGGTTTGGGAGAACCTAGGGTTTTTCTAATTTTATGCCACATAATCATGTTGGGATTAGTGAGCTCAGGGCTCACCTTGATCCAAGGGATATATGGATAGATAGACCAAGTTATGTAGATGATCATGGAAGAAAGGGTTGGGCTTGGTTGCATTTGAGGTGGTCCATAAGATATGGCAAACTTTGTTGAAAATAAGGCTGCCATTATAGAGTTGTCATGATACCTCATAAACCTTGGGGGTTTAAGAAGCACAAGGTTCCAATGGAAACAAGGGAAGTGGAGATTGATAGTCCATTATTAGTAGATTATAATAATGCAAATAGTTTTTCAAGGTGAGGTGGCATATGGATGTGAGCTTCTGTTAAAGTAGGCAAAATGATAAGATTTGCAGAAAAGATTATTATCTTGACTACAAAACCATCATGGATGAGTGGGAACCAGAAGAGTTAATCCAAGGGCAGGAGTGGTATTTGGTAGTACTAATGATGTACTACAAGATGGTTCAAGTACATTCTCAATAATGCATATAGGTTGGAAAAGGTAGAGCTCCAAATATTGAATCTAGATATTATTTCCCAGACATCCATTTTGGCAGATTTAGGGTTTTAGACTAGATTACAAGGGGGAAACAAATTTAGAGAGTGGCAATGGTTTATCCTTCCCATAAAGGGGTTGATTTTGAGGTATAAAATGAATAGAGGGGATCCATGCTTGGATTTGGGTCTTCACTAAGTTGGAAGTATCTAAAGGGATCATCCCTGGATTGATCTGATTAGGAGATGAGATGGCCACTTTAGTGGCTTAGGATAGATTCATATTTGGGTGCTTGGTTTGGGAATGATGACCAACAACAATGATTGGGTTATAAGGGATAAGCTATTAGATTATATCACTCTAGTTCCTAAGAAAACACTGCAGTCAGCAGATCATGGCAAATCATTAGACAACAGATCAAGGCAATTCTTCTTTTCAAACTTATCAACTACTACTAAGGTTACCATAAAGTCCAGCTTGAGGTAAGGATGGGTATTTTGAAGAGGATGTGTTTTGGATTGAGATAACGACTTCTTGGTACTTCTACCAAGACTAGAATGAAGAGGTTTTGAATAAAGGTTTTGGAAAAACCTAGGGGTAAGAGTAGTTGAGAGTTCTGTCTTGAAAACATAAGGAGATTATATTATAGCTCTCCATAGTTTTGTTAGAGGGAGACTAATAGAGTATTTTTGTTTTATCAAAATCATCTTGGCTCAAGTTTGAATTGCCAGAACATTTTAGAATACGAAAGATGATCCAAGACATCTCTTTTGTGAAATAGCTTTTGTCAACAGTGTTGAGATAAGAAGTATATCACCTAATACACAATCAGTTACATGAACACAAGCAAACAAGTAAACAAACATTGCACACATAACAAGAAAAAGTTTTCGTGTCCTCCTGATTTTTTCCTTGTAATCTGGGTGCTGAAATTGGGATGTTACAACATACTACTGATTGGAAATCATGTACAGATGTTGCAAGAAAGCAAGGAATCATTGGAAAGGAGTTTCTCAATGAAAGACTTGGGTGAGGCAACATACATTTTAGGAATACGGATCTATAGAGATAGATCAAGACGACTCATTGGATTGAGTCAGAGTACGTATTTGGACAAAGTGTTGAAGAATTTCATAATGGAATCATCTAAGAAGGGGTTATTACCGATGTCCCGTGGTGTGAAACTTAGCAAGACTTAGTGTCCTTTGACGACTAATGAGCAAAGTCAGATGAGTGCGATACTGTATGCTTCTACAGTCGGATCCATCATGTATGCCATGATTTGTACTAGGCCGGATATTTCCTATGCTCTAAGTGTTGTGAGCAAATACTAGGCTGATCCTGGAGAAATCCACTAGACAGCGGCTAAAAATAACCTAAAATACTTGAGAAGGACTAAGCACATGTTTTTAGTTTATGGAGGTGAAGATGAACTCAGTGTAAAGGGTTACACGGATGTGAGTTATCTTACCGACTCTGATGATTCTCATTCACATTCCGGATATGTGTTTGTTATAAATGGAGGGGCTGTGAGCTGGAAGAGTTCCAAGCAAGAGACTGTGTCTGCATCTACAATAGAGGCTGAGTATATTGCCACCTCGTAGGCAGCAAAGGAAGCTGATTGGATGAGGAATTTACTCATGGATCTTGGTGTGGTTCAAGGCTCGTCCAAGACATGTATTGTGACAACAATGGTGCTATTGCACAATCCAAGGAATCTAGGCAACACCAGAAGAACAAGCACATACTCATGTGGTACCACCTTATTCTCCAGTTCGTGGATCAGGGTGATATCAAGTTATTCAAGGTACACACATATGAAAATATTGCGGATCCATTAACAAAGCCGTTACCACAGCCGAAGCATGAGGCGCACCTAAGAGCTATGGGAATTAGATGCCTAGACATGTGATGTCGGAAGATTGACTCTAGTGCAAGTGGGAGACTATTGGGAATATGCCCAAGAGTCAATCATAAATGATGTAACTCCCATTGTATTCATAAAGTTATTAAGTTGTCCTTGTATAAACATCTGATTGTATCATTGAATATGTGATTTAGTTGTGGAACTATATGTTCATGTTGTTTGTACTACATATCCTCAGTCATTGAGGTTGTGCCGGACACACAACTTATACCAATGTGTAAATTGGCTGATGAAATGGTTCCACTTGTCATGGCCATGGAGATGCCATTCCGACATACACAAATTCAGCTAAAGATTTTAGCGAGTCGGATTGACCCATATTGATATATAATGAACATGTCGTCATTTGTATGTCTCAATCAATGTAGTCCTTAGACCTGAGGTTGTTGCACAATACGAGTTGAGGATCACTGACTTAGGTTCTATCAAACGTTGTTTTGTCATAGGGAAGTTATAAGGGCAGTGTTTGGTTCGACTGAGAATCAAGCTGCGTGATGTAAATAACCAAGATGGTATCTTTCCCCTCCAGTCAGAGAGATATTCTCTTGTGGGATATGATTCAGAAATCATGGCCATGCACGACTCGGTTAAGTGTTAACCGAGGTGATCAACTAAGAGTTAGTCGGACAAATCACTTATTTCATATCGAGAAGAGAGTCGGACTATTTAAGGGATGGTGATTATTCTCCTATAGTCCGACAAGGTGTACCGTGAGGTAAAAGGGACTCAGACGTAAGTCGCATTGGAAAGGCATGTTGTCATGACTCTTTGGTACTTGGTAGTCGGCACGTTCTGCTAGGAGCTGCTACCGACTGATCGACTGTGGGTCGTAGTCCAATCGTTTCCAAGTTGCCATGAGCCAGTAGGGTCACACATTTAAGAGCAGGAGAAAGTTCGAATTGTATCTAAATCGGAAATCTGGTTGGGTTAGACCCGAGCAGGATATTGGACTGAGTTAGTCACTCCGACTTGGGCCACAAGTGAGTGGAGCTCATTTTCACTCCCTATATATAGTGGGACACAGATACCTAGGAGGGTTGACGGTTAGGTCATTTCCATGCGTTGGAAACCCTAGATCTACAGCCGTCCTTCCGCCATACTGGACCTAGTAGTCCACTGTAACACCCTCAGAATCGACCCTATACAAGTTTCAGCGCTTCCCGCCAAACCCGCATAGAAACGATTCAAAGGTGCCCACCAGGCACTTGCATGCGGGTGGAAAACGAAGTAATATCATTACACAATAGTCCTCGATGGAACCCACAAAACATATATATACAACAGCGACTCAAAGAGTAAAGAATACAGATTTACAGTACAAAGAACCAAATCACCGTTAAAACAATACAACGTCCGAGTACGGACAAGATGCGAATTGAGCTAAGAGCCCTGAAGAATAACCAATGGCGTCCATAACACTGCCCAGGCCAAGCCGGAAGGGTAACCCTGCTAACGACGTCGATCCCAAACCTGCTTAAACAAAAGGGGTGCCGACAAAGGGCAAAGGAAAAAGAGAGCGGTCAGTACTGAGGCCAGTACACGGCGAGACTAGAATTCGGCGGTCCTCGCCTACATAGGTATGGTGGACTGAAGCAGCAGCGCGGCATGCACTAAACAACCTATAGAGACTCGATACAAATAGAGGCTATCAGAGAGGGGTAAGAAAGACCTATTCGGAACCAACCTGATACTACCACCACACATACCCATCCTGGTGTTTCCCCATCGAGACCAGACGAGGAACTCAACCGAGGAACTCACACAGTTGGCAGTTTTATTTATTCAGTTATCGTTGCAGCCATTACTAGTCAGGTATAGATAGTCATCCTGATATAATAAGCAGTGGGCACTTTTAGTTAACCATTCGATTGTAGTTGCAACACTTACTAGTCAGATGCAATTAGCATGAGATATCCCAAACCCAACAGTTGTTGGTACTTTTATTTAGCCATTCCGTTGTAGTGAAGCTGATTACTAGTCATATCGGATAAAAGTCAATTTATAACAGTAAACTTTAGTTATAGTTGTCTATGATCGAGAACTGTGCTCCAAGTCGTCCATAACCGTGGACACGGCTTTTCGAAAAGATTTAACCCTGCAGGGGTGCACCAAAGTATCCACACGCACTTCGACCCTTTTTGCCAGATCAGTTAACATACACCCATCGGTATGTCGGCGGGGCCTAAGTCATGACGTTTCCCAGACCCAAAGCAAGTACATGGGGGCCACCCCACTAAGCTACCCGCAATGAAGTTGGCCGGCTCCGAAACGGACCCAGGGTTTGCGTCAGTGGCTATAAACGACTGGGAACCCGAAAGTGTGACTGGGCTTGTCGATACCGCGAAAACACTCCGCAATCCTAAACAGTACAGGTGCTCCACGCACAATCTTAAATAAAGCGGTAAAACATGGCATAAGTACAGGATAGTAATAAAGCCCCAAACTACTTTGTGGCCCCCAGTACAGTACTTTGAAGTCAGGTACTAATCGATGGGGGTGCCCACACACCCCACCTGTGGTTAGCGCGCTCGATCTCGGAACAGGTGTCAAGAACTCGGGGTCCTACGGGACACCAGTGAGCGGTTAAAAACCAAATATTGTCTATTACCCACCGGTGCCTCTGCATTTACCTACTTCAATTTTAGTTATTAAACAGTAGTTAAAGCCATGATCATCTCCAACATTAAACATGCGGCAAAACTCCAACAACTGTGGTACTTGACGACACGCAACAGCACTTGAGCAAGCGACTACGACGCGCAAGTCCAACTATCTACCAATCAACAGGTAATAGGATGTGTCCAAGGCAATATAAGGCTGCAAGGGATATCACGGGTACGAAAACTAGAGCATCGCAACACAGTTAGCAATAGATCAACAGGGGGGAATAAATACTATAAAAGTAAGATAGGTAGAAAGGGGGAGGTGCTCGCCTGAAAAACATTGTCGAAGGTTCATCCGAAGATCGGGTCGACACTCGCATCAACTCATCGGCCTAATCCGCGAAGAAGCAAAGCACTAGAAGAAACACCGGATGGACTATTTAATACTATGGCAAAAGATCGAGCATGATGCATGTATGATGTATGACATGGCAAAGATGCGATGCAATTAGTCAATATTAAGCGAAACCGGGGTCCCGACATTTAATTAAACGGTTCAAGTTATTTATCTACCCCGCAAATTAAATGTTGGATTAGCAAGACAAAACAGGGCTTCGGTTCGCTATGCCAATTTAAATGGAGTCCGGAATAAGACAAAGATATCCCGCATATAGACTCCATATTTAATTATGAGATGAATTGGCATAATGCCCCCAAACCACAGACAAGTATGCATGCATGAACAATTTAATATGCACCAGTGGATAATGTCATATTATAAAAATAATGGGGTGTCGGATAGGGAATCACATGAGGGTTCGGCGAACTTGGGCTCCGAGGGGTTCAGGGTCGGTTCTCAGGGTTCGGTCTCGGCGGGATCGGTCTCGGATAACGGAAGTAGATCTTGTCGCATCCGAGAAGAAGAACTTGGTTGGCGTCGGGGGCACATCAGATCCGCCCTGGTCGGTGCCGATCTTGTCGTCACGAAGATCTTGTCGGGTCCTCGTATCGGGTCGGTCTTGGCGTTCGGGAAGAAGAACTTGGCGTGCGACGTCGTCGGCATCGGTGCGGGAAGGAGGTCTTGTCGTTCCGTGTCGGTGACCTTGGCATCCGGGTTCTCGGCGAACTTGGCATCCGGGAAGGAGTACTTGTCGCACCGGGGTCTTGGTGTCCTCGGATCCGAGAGGAAGAACTTGGCATTTCGGGTTCGGTCTTTGAGGTCCGGTAGGATCAGCCTTCGAGATCCGTGGAGACCTTGGGGATTTCGGCAACATTAGGTCTTGTGTTTCCTCTCATCGATGTACATGTCGTTGAATCCATGGAGATCTAGATTCCCTTTTTGTTTGCTGGAGTCCCTCGGATAGTACTACATTAGTACATCCACCACATCAGGTAATACAATAGCACCACACTATTGACTCAAGCATACCAAGAACAAACAGACACTGCCGGGTAGGTCGAGGTAGCAGCAGGCCCGCAGCGGCGCTCGGGCCGGTTGGCGACCCCCCAGACATGACGAGGACGGCGGCCGACAGCAGCCTTGCTGCGGAGGACAGCGCCCGCGCGGACTGCAGAGCTAGGCGGGGGGGATGGATGACAGAGGAGGGGGCGGTCGATGGCGAGAGGAAGGAGACGGGGCGACGCGGCCGGTCGAGGATTGAGCTCGAGAGCCGCGGCAGGAGCTCCAAGCCGGGGTCGCGCGGGCGGGGAGAGGGAGGAGGAAGGCCGGGAGAGGCACGGGCCGGCGACGGAGGGGGGGGAGCGGAGAAGCTCGGGTGACAGAGGCTCCGAGGAGGCCTGCACGGAGAAGGCGGCCAGGCAAGGTCGGGCAAGAGGGCGGAGATGGGGGAAGCCCCTGGTGGAGGACGGCCCAGGGCGGCGCTGGAGACGAGGCTCGCCGGCGGTTGGTGGCGATGGTGAGAGGAGGGGTCGCGCGGCGTCCGTGGGACTGCGAGGCGGTTGAGGCCGGGGCAGAGGAGTAGCTCGGCGGCCCAGGAGAGAGGGCGCGCGGTCGATGGCTGGGCCACATGCCGGCGGCGGCGGAAGAGGGCGAGACGGCGGGAGGCAGACGGGGGAGGAGGAGGCCGGCGTGGGGGAGAAGGCCGGCGCCGGTGCAGAGGCGGGCGGGGGCCGGTCAAGGACGGCGTGACGGGGCGGCGGCCGTAGGAGAACCAGGTGGCGGGGATCTCGGCAGGGACGGGCGACGTGCGGCGACCACGACAAGGGGGGGCCCGCGGCGAGGACGGAGGCCGGTCGTCAGGGCAGAGACGGACGGGAGGGCCTGGCTATGCCGCGCGGACAGGGGCGGCGACATGCAGGGGCTCCAACGGTGAGTGGCGATGGTGATGCGCGGCTTTGGCTGCAGCGCTCGGGCTGGCCGAGGAGGAGGAGGCGAGCAAACGACGGCTCGCTGGGGAGGCCGACGAACAGAGGGGGGAGAGGCCCCTGGCAGCTGCGCCATGGCCAGGGAGCCAAGCCGGAGAGAGGCCCGGGGAGGCAGGCGTCGGCGGGGCCTGCTTGGGGAGGACCACGGAGGCGGAGGACGCCTGGCGGCGGCGCTGCAGAGGAGGGGTCGCGGAAGGAGAGGCCCTGCGGCGCCAGGGGGCGGGTAGCAGAGAGAGGCGAGGTAGGTGGGGAGAGGACACGGTCCGGGTGAGGAAGATCATGAGAGGGGAGCGGGGCTTGTGGCAGGTGGGGCCAGGAACGGGTCAACACACAGGGTGGGGTCGGGCGGTGTAGCGCTAGGTGGCTGCGGGGTGGCGTGTGTGTGTTGGGTGTGTCGCGTGCTGTGTGTGTGTGTGAGTCGTGTCGGGCTGGGTCGGTTGTGTGGTTAGGTGCAGGTTAGGAGTGGATGGGGTGGAGGAAGTGGTGAGGTGGCGGGTGGTGATTGGCCGGGGTGATGTGGCTGGGGATGGGTAGATTAGGATTAGGTAGGAAAAGATTTGGGGTAGCTAGGATTTTATCTGGAGGTGGCCAGCTGGGCTTCCAGGCCTGGCGGGCTGCCTCCTAAAAACAATTTAAAATTTTATTTATTTAAAATGGGGCTTTTTCAAACCGTTGGTAGACGAAACAAAATATTCCGGAGACCCGGGTTTTAATTTGAAATCAAGACGGGGCGTTTAGAAAACAAAAACAGGCTTTTCGAAAATAGTTTTATGCAAACAAATGCAAGATGACATGACGATGCTCAAATGCAATCTGGCATGATGACATGAGCATGTGGTCATGATGATGCAATGCACAAAAACAACGCCATTTTCTAGTAGTGGTTTTTGCGGGGCGCCACATTTCGACACCACTAACAATGGATCTCGCCCTCGAGATCCGCCTCATGGTACCGGGAAGAAGGGCGGCGATCTGAATCCTCTCGCATCGTGTAGATCCTCGCTACACCACTAACAAGAGGTCGTTGTCCGTGATCGTCGAGAGAACACTCCGGGAAACAAAGGCGAAGGTAGAGGTATCAACCAATCAATCCACCTCTAACTTCGATAGAAAGAGAGAACCGATGCATTCTCATCCACTTCAATGTACACAAGCGAATAGAGTGAGTAGTCGGCATGGGGGCCAATCCATCACGCACCCAAACTATTACTCTGCACAATCAGTAGAAAAGCGTGCAACCATTCTCGGAATCAGACTGAAGATCTCGACAATCGAGGTTTAGAAACAAAGGAGTGATGCAGACTCTGCATCGGATCTGGCGTAGATGCTGTCGTCGCGTCAGAAAACACCGGAAGGCACGAGAAGGAACAAAGAGAAGTCCACCAGACGAAGGATTCCTCGGATAGCATGAAGACCAGATGTAGCAACACCATTACCAAAGGAGGAAGCAAAACCCTAAAGGTACGATGGAACCCAACCACGAGAAATCCTGGACTCGAAGAGAGATAAGAGAGCGGATTCAAAACACGTAGAGGTGAGAGGAGAGCAGTAGAGGGGTAAGGAGTAAAATCAGACCTAATCAGAACTATCCAACCGATTTTGCAAAAATAGTTTTGACACTCTACTTCGGCCGTTAGCTAGGTTATCCTACAGGCTGGACTTGTGGGGTATCGCAACTGCTGAGCTCTGATACCACTCTGTAACACCCTCAGAATCGACCCTATACAAGTTTCAGCGCTTCCCGCCAAACCCGCATAGAAAAGATTCAAAGGTGCCCACCAGGCACTTGCGTGCGGGTGGAAAACGAAGTAATATCATTACACAATAGTCCTCGATGGAACCCACAAAACATATATATACAACAGTGACTCAAAGAGTCAAGAATACAGATTTACAGTACAAAGAACCAAATCACCTTGAAAACAATACAGCGTACGAGTACGGACAAGATGCGAATTGAGCTAAGAGCCCTGAAGAATAACCAATGGCGTCCATAACACTGCCCAGGACAAGCCGGAAGGGTAACCCTGCTAACGACGTCGATCTCAAACCTGCTTAAACAAAAGGGGTGCCGACAAAGGGCAAAGGAAAAAGAGAGCGGTCAGTACTGAGGCCAGTACACGACGAGACTAGAATTCGGCGGTCCTCGCCTACATAGGTATGGTGGACTGAAGCGGCAGCGCGGCATGCACTAAACAACCTATAGAGAATCGATACAAATAGCGGCTATCAGAGAGGGGTAAGAAAGACCTATTCGGAACCAACCTGATACTACCACCACACATACCCATCCTGGTGTTTCCCCCTCGAGACCAGACGAGGAAGTCAACCGAGGAACACACACAGTTGGCAGTTTTATTTATTCAGTTATCGTTGCAGCCATTACTAGTCAGGTATAGATAGTCATCCTGTTATAATAAGCAGTGGGCACTTTTAGTTAATCATTCCATTGTAGTTGCAACACTTACTAGTCAGATACAATTAGCATGAGATATCCCAAACCCAACAGTTGTTGGTACTTTTATTTAGCCATTCCGTTGTAGTGAAGCTGATTACTAGTCATATCGGATAAAAGTCAATTTATAACAGTAAACTTTAGTTATAGTTGTCTATGATCGAGAACTGTGCTCCAAGTCGTCCATAACCGTGGACACGGCTTTTCGAAAAGATTTAACCCTGCAGGGGTGCACCAAAGTATCCACACGCACTTCGACCCTTTTTGCCAGATCAGTTAACATACACCCATCGGTATGTCGGCGGGGCCTAAGTCATGACGTTTCCCAGACCCAAAGCAAGTACATGGGGGCCACCCCACTAAGCTACCCGCAACTAAGTTGGCCGGCTCCGAAACGGACCCAGGGTTTGCGTCAGTGGCTGTAAACGACTGGGAACCCGAAAGTGTGACTGGGCTTGTCGATACCGCGAAAACACTCCGCAATCCTAAACAGTATAGGTGCTCCACGCACAATCTTAAATAAAGCGGTAAAACATGGCATAAGTACAGGATAGTAATAAAGCCCCAAACTACTTTGTGGCCCCCAGTACAGTACTTTGAAGTCAGGTACTAATCGATGGGGGTGCCCACACACCCCACCTGTGGTTAGCGCGCTCGATCTCGGAACAGGTGTCAAGAACTCGGGGTCCTACGGGACACCAGTGAGCGGTTAAAAACCAAATATTGTCTATTACCCACCGGTGCCTCTGCATTTACCTACTTCAATTTTAGTTATTAAACAGTAGTTAAAGCCATGATCATCTCCAACATTAAACATGCGGCAAAACTCCAACAACTGTGGTACTTGACGACACGCAACAGCACTTGAGCAAGCGTCTACGACGCGCAAGTCCAAATATCTACCAATCAACAGGTAATAGGATGTGTCCAAGGCAATATAAGGCTGCAAGGGATATCACGGGTACGAAAACTAGAGCATCACAACACAGATAGCAATAGATCAACAGGGGGAAATAAATACTATAAAAGTAAGATAGGTAGAAAGGGGGAGGTGCTCGCCTGAAAAACATTGACGAAGGTTCATCCGAAGATCGGGTCGACACTCGCATCAACTCATCGGCCTAATCCGCGAAGAAGCAAAGCACTAGAAGAAACACCGGATGGACTATTTAATACTACGGCAAAAGATCGAGCATGATGCATGTATGATGTATGACATGGCAAAGATGCGATGCAATTAGTCAATATTAAGCGAAACCGGGGTCCCGACATTTAATTAAACGGTTCAAGTTATTTATCTACCCCGCAAATTAAATGTTGGATTAGCAAGACAAAACAGGGCTTCGGTTCGCTATGGCAATTTAAATGGAGTCCGGAATAAGACAAAGATATCCCGCATATAGACTCCATATTTAATTATGAGATGAATTGGCATAATGCCCCCAAACCACAGACAAGTATGCATGCATGAACAATTTAATATGCACTAGTGGATAATGTCATATTATAAAAATAATGGGGTCTCGGATAGGGAATCACATTAGGGTTCGGCGAACTTGGGCTCCGAGGGGTTCATGGTCGGTTCTCAGGGTCCGAATCTGGGGTTCGGTCTCGGCGGGATCGGTCTCGGATAACGGAAGTAGATCTTGTCGCATCCGAGAAGAAGAACTTGGTTGGCGTCGGGGGCACATTGGATCCGCCCTGGTCGATGCCGATCTTGTTGTCACGAAGATCTTGTCGGGTCCTCGTATCGGGTCGGTCTTGGCGTTCGGGAAGAAGAACTTGGCGTGCGACGTCGTCGGCATCGGTGCGGGAAGGAGGTCTTGTCGTTCCGTGTCGGTGACCTTGGCATCCGGGTTCTCGGCGAACTTGGCGTCCGGGAAGGAGTACTTGTCGCACCGAGGTCTTGGTGTCCTCGGATCCGAGAGGAAGAACTTGGCATGTCGGGTTCGGTCTTCGGGGTCCGGTAGGATCAGCCTTCGAGATCCGTGGAGACCTTGGGGATTTCGGCAACATTAGGTCTTGTGTTTCCTCTCATCGATGTACATGTCGTTGAATCCATGGAGATCTAGATGCCCTTTTTGTTTGCTGGAGTCCCTCGGATAGTACTACATTAGTACATCCACCACATCGGGTATTACAATAGCACCACACTATTGACACAAGCATACCAAGAACAAACAGACACTGCCGGGTAGGACGAGGTAGCAGCAGGCCCGCAGCGGCGCTCGGGCCGGTTGGCGACCCCGCAGACATGACGAGGACGGCGGCCGACAGCAGCCTTGCTGCGGAGGACAGCGCCCACGCGGACGGCATAGCTAGGCGGGAGGGATGGATGACAGAGGAGGGGGCGGTCGATGGCGAGAGGAAGGAGACAGGGTGACGCGGCCGGGCGAGGATGGAGCTCGGGGGCCGCGGAAGGAGCTCCAAGCCAGGGTCGCGCGCGCGGGGAGAGGGAGGAGGAAGGCCGGGAGAGGCGCGGGCCGGCGACGGAGGGGGGGGGGGAGCGGAGAAGCTCGGGCGACAGAGGCTCCGAGGCGGCCTGCACGGAGAAGGCGGCCAGCCAAGGTCGGGCAAGAGGGCGGAGATGGGGGAAGCCCCTGGTGGAGGAAGGCCCAGGGCAGCGCTGGAGACGAGGCTCGCCGGCGGTTGGTGGCGAGGGTGAGAGGAGGGGTCGCGCGGTGGCCGCGAGAATGCGAGGCGGTTGAGGCCGGGGCAGAGGAGCAGCTCGACGGCCCGGGAGAGAGGGCGCGCGGTCGATGGCTAGGCCACATGCCGGCGGCGGCGGAAGAGGGCGAGACGGCGGGAGGCAGACGCGGGTGCAGAGGCGGGCGGGGGCCGGTCAAGGACGGCGTGACGGGGCGGCGGCCGTAGGAGAACCAGGTGGCGGGGATCTCGGCAGGGACGGGCGATGTGCGGCGACCACGACAAGAGGGGGCCCAGGGCAAGGACGGAGGCCGGTCGTCGGGGCAGAGACGGACACAGAAGGGCCTGGCTATGCCACGCGGACAGGGGCGGCGACGTGCAGGGGCTCCAACGGTGAGTGGCGATGGTGATGCGCGGCTTTGGCTGCAGTGCTCGGGCTGGCCGAGGAGGAGGAGGCGAGCCGACGACGGCTCGCTGGGGAGGCCGACGAACAGAGGGGGAGAGGCCTCTGGCAGCTACGCCATGGCTAGGGAGCCAAGCCGGAGAGAGGCCCGGGGAGGCAGGCGCCGGCGGGGCCTGCTTGGGGAGGACCACGGGGGCGGAGGACGCCTGGCGGCGGCGCTGCAGAGGAGGGGGTCGCGGAAGGAGAGGCGCGGCGGCGCCAGCGGGGCGGGTAGCAGAGAGAGGCGAGGTAGGTGGGGAGAGGACGCGGTCGGGGTGAGGAAGATCGTGAGAGGGGAGCGGGGCTTGTGGCAGGTGGGGCCAGGAACGGGTCAACACACAGGGTGGGGTCGGGCGGTGTAGCGCTAGGTGGCTGTGGGGTGGCGTGTGTGTGCTGGGTGTGTCGCGTGCTGTGTGTGTGTGAGTCGTGTTGGGCTGGGTCGGTTGTGTGGTTAGGTGCAGGTTTGGGTCTGGTCTAGGGTTAGGTTTGATCTAGGTTTGGTGTTAGGGTTTTCTAGTGGGGTGGAGGGGGTTGGGGTGAGATGGCAGGTTAGGAGTGGATGGGGTGGAGGAAGTGGTGAGGTGGCGGGTGGTGATTGGCCGGGGTGATGTGGCTGGGGATGGGTAGATTAGGATTAGGTAGGAAAAGATTTGGGGTAGCTAGGATTTTATCTGGAGGTGGCCAGCTGGGCTTCCGGGCCTGGCGGGCTGCCTCCTAAAAACAATTTAAAATTTTATTTATTTAAAACGAGGCTTTTGCAAACCATTGGTAGACGAAACAAAATATTACAGAGACCCGGGTTTTAATTTGAAATCAAGACGGGGGGTTTAGAAAACAAAAACAGGCTTTTCGAAAATAGTTTTATGCAAACAAATGCAAGATGACATGACGATACTCAAATGCAATGTGACATGATGACATGAGCATGCGGTCATGATGATGCAATGCACAAAAACAACGTGATTTTCTAGTAGTGGTTTTTGCGGGGCGCCACATCCACCGTCAGCGCTCCTCCTCGTACGTGTGGACACCAGCAGAAGCGCTACATGATCAGCACTTGGACGATCATTGATTCGATTGATATCATGGGGACTTCACTGCAATCAATACACATGCTTCATCATTAATCCGTAATTGCACGTCTAGTGATAGTCCTCGTGGCCTTCTACCTTAGCTAGATCTTGGGATAACCGCGTAGGAAAAAAGTTTCATTTTTTCCTTGCGTCCCAACAATTCATTCTAGTTTGCATTCTTGCTCTTCAAAATCTATTTTGATGCCTTTATAATTTCTACGGTTGCTAGCTACGACAGTAACTGCATGCCCATTGTGTAGCTCACCGCAAATTCTGGGTCACCCAACGTCTCTTGCATTCTAGGATAAATGACCGCTTCCATATATTTGTTGAAATGACCTAGACAGTTTATATTTGCTAAAAATATAATAAACACTTTTATTGATTGGTCATTTCATTGTAGGCACACCTGTCTAATGCTTGATTGTCCTCTTCTACAGGTTCGCAAGAGATGCCATTATATTTCTTATATGGTGCTGGTTCATCCTAAGCAACGGCATAACTATCCTCTATTGTGTAGTTCATTTGTGGTTTGCGTTTCTTCTATGCTAGTTGTCACATGATGTCATTATGATTTCTGTCTCGTTCATTCTTATCTACAAAAGTAAATGCATGCCCATTGTGTAGCTCACCGCAAATTTCGAGTCACACAATGTCTCTTGCATTTCAGGATATACTACTCCTTCCATGTATATTTGTTCAAATGACCTAGCTAGTTTATATTTTCTAAAATTCTAGGAAACACTCTGTTCCATTATTCAATTCATTTGTACGCACACTCGTGTAATGCTTTCTTTTCCTATTATACATGTTCATAACCAATGCCATTATATTTCATATCTAATGGTCCGTCTTAAGGAGCGACATAGCTATCCTCTATATATAGTTTATTCATGGTTTGCATTCTTTCTCTACAAGTTATCTTATGATACCATTTTAATTTCTTTTCAGTTCCTACCTACGATAGTAACTGCATACCCATTGTGTAGCTCACCGCAAATTCTGGGTCACCCAACGTCTCTTGATTTTTAGGATATACAATTGCTTCCATATATATTTGTTCAAATAACCTAGCTAGTTTATATTTGCTAAAATTGTAAGAAACACTTTGTTTGATTGATCATTTCATTGTAGGCACACTTGTCTAATTCTTGCTTATCCTCTTCTATAGGTTCACAAGCGACGCCATTATATTTTGTATGTTTTTCTGGTTCGTCCTAAGAAACGACATAACTATCCTCTACTGTATAATTCATTTGTGATTTGTATTCATGCTCTAAAAGTTCTTGCATGATGCTATTATAATTTATTTCTCATTCATTCTTAGCTACGATAGTAACTCCATACGATTTTCTAGTTTATTCTTCTATATATATTTGTTAAAATGACCTGGCTAGTTGATATTTGCTAAAATTCTAAGCCACATACATTGTTATACTTCTCGTTTTACGGTTGGCACACTTGTTTAATGCTTGTGTGTCCTATTTGTTTAACGTGATGGTCAATATATTTTAACCATTGACCAGTACTAAACTCTAGTTCGTAGCTCTTGTCATATCAGTTAAATGAATAGTTTGTCTTGTTTGATGTATTAACTTGTTATTACTTAGTTTTAGACTGCAATTATTGCTATCGCCACCAAACAGGGGCTGCAAGATCTTGTCTGAAGGTTGTTTTCCAATGTAGATGTCACACTCAAAATGGACATGCAAGTGATAGATGGAGAAATAAAATTGAGGACTGCTATCAACTCAATTGTCAACTGAAATTCTGATTTTTCTTTCCCTTGAGTTGATAATATGTAATAATTTTAAATAGTTTGCATTTAATGTAATATCTAGATTAATCACGTAGGCCGTGTAGGCATTTAGTTGATGCCATCCACACATAGAGGTAGGCGGTACCATACCTACGCTAGCCAGGTCGATTAGGGTACAATATCATGCTTTGCATTTGCCCGTATTGTATTAGGCCAACGATGAATAGTAAAAAAATTCTCACAAGTTGTACACCTTTTATGATATAAGAATGGACTCCAGAAATGCAGAAAATGTAAAAGACCATAAAAGTAGCGGCCCTTACCCACATGCATGATAAGTAAAATTATAAGGCCATAACATCTAGGCAAGTGCATAGTGGTAATTCGATAGTAAACTAATGTACTACCCTATGTACCTAGCTAGGATCTCTGGTCTGGTTCTAGTAGAGTACATGTTGGTGTTAGTTCTATTATTGTCAAGTTCGGCAGTATAAATATGATACATGAACTTGTGTGATTTTGGCAGTGATAACTTATAACCTTGCTCCAATAAATAATTACTAGAACTTTCTTCTTGTTGTCAAACTGAGTAGTGAAGAAGTGTAATGTAATAGCCCTGATTTCAAGAAAATAGCTTGGACTAATTACAGTTTCTGTCTTACTCATAGTAAGAATAGGATATGAACTTTGAATCCTAGGTTATTTACTTAGAAGATGATATGAATTAATTAATAAGTGAGATTCTGGCTATATATATATATACTATCGACATTATAGTCAATAATTACATGATTCCTAGCTGTTGCTCCTAGGAAAATGATACAATCCTTTTCTTAGCAATATTATGTTGGCTCTGCACTTGGTTTCATAGATCTTTGTTTCCTAGGATACTGCTATGGGGCCTCCAAGGCTTTGGAGTGTCCACAACAGTACCAAGTTACATGGATGTGTTCGAAATGACGTACTGGAATGTGAGGAAATTTCTGAGGCCCTTCTCCTATATTGTTTTCCTTTGTTGGTTTAACTTAGATTTGTTAATTGACAAAGGTTGATCTTAATATTTGATGCTTGCTTACTTTAGTAACATTTGTTCCCATGTGCTTTTGCTATGCTAGGTTTAATTTTGTGGTGACTCCCATGAGTGTTCACAGAGTTAATATTTTCTTAGCATAATCTCGTGCTATTGGTGCTCATGTTTTTTCTCTTGAATATCCCATGATGCAAAAGACTAAGGTTAGAGTGATATACTTAGATGGCTTGATCTTCTATTTAAATTGACAGACTAAGAATTATGATATGGATGCCAATGATGCATGGTTTGAGGCTTTGACTCTAAATACAGATAGATACTACTGATGCCTAAAGGTTCTGTGAGGAGATAAGCATAGCATCACTATGCCAATCTAAGAACAATACTTACTTCCCCAAAACCTTTTCAAATTGAACTGATAAGAAAAAATACAATGACATGATTCTTGATGTAGCCACATACCGATATGTAGCTATGAAACTGGATCTTGGCTATCTATTAGCTTGAGGATCTGTTGATGTGGATCTGATTATCCTGGTATTATTATCTTGCCCTTGATCTTGGTCTTCTTCTCTTGGACTTACTAATCAATATCAGTAGCTTCTTGAGACACTGGTCTTTTCTTGTTGACTTTGCTGGCCCGGTCCACTTCTTGAGCTTCTTGATGATTTAACTACTTGGGCTAAGTTGGTATTGTTCTTAGGAAGAACAGTTCCAAATATATTCTTGATAGAGAGCTTTGTAGCTATCTGATGGATGAGCTCTTGGTCTGGTTTGGCAGATGAGAGGGATATGTGGGGAGGCTAGGTGGTTGCCTTGTTGTTGTACATATTGTACTGGTTCTATGGTGGTGACAGCACACTGGTGCATGTAGATGAGAGGGATGTGTGCGGCGTCTAGGTGGTTGCCTTGTTGTTGTACATATTGTACTGGTTCTATGGTGGTGACAGCACACATGTGTATGTAGATGAGTGAGTTGCCTCTGTGCATGCCTCACTCGAATGGATCAGATCAAATGATTCATGTGAATTTACTATTACTATTCTACACTTCTCTCTGGTGAAATTTTCCACTGGCAAATGATGTTGTGCTGAGGCAATATTTGATGATAGGAATAGATTCTCCAACTTGTACTACAAGAAATGTTTCCTTCCTAAACGACTCGGCCCGTTGGTCGTCGTAGAAGGTGCCTCTTCCACGATAAAAATCTCGGCTCGACTGTGGCCGATGCAAAACTCTTTTTTTCCGGTTTCGCGCCCCACTACTACGACGAAACCACTAAAAACATGGAGTAAGCTCGATGAGCGCGTGGAAGAAGTAAGATTTCCGATTCCTCGCGAGATGTTGAATCGCCGAAGTTTTTTTTGCGTGTGGGTCCCAAACGTCAGCGACTCTAGCGGACCAAACTTTTCAGTCGTGCCTCGCTGATTTGAACTCGATAACGTTGTTCGATGCCTCTACCGTTTAGTCAGGCTGCTGGGTCCCGCATTTCTGCCTCACATTAGAGGAATGGTGTGTATGATGGAAATTTTTTACCTCCCTATTCCAAACTTGATAGCGTCGCTCGATGCATCTGCCGTTTAATCAGGTTGTTGGGTCCCACGTGTCATCCTCACACTAGAAGAAACGTATGCATGATGGATTTTTTTCTTTGGCTCGTGCCTCCTTGATATGAACTCGATAATGTTGCTCGATCTATCTACCGTTAATCACGATGCTGGGTCCCACATGCCAGCCTCTCATTATAAGAATCGTGTGTATGGTGGAATTTTTTTCTTCGCTCCCTCTACCATGTTCCGAACATGATAGCGCTGCTAGATGCATCTACAGTTTAATCACGCAGCTGGGCCCCACATGTCATCCTCTTATTAGAAGAAACATTTGTATAATGGATTTTTTGCTCTTGGTCGCAATACCCTGTTCCAAACATGATAACGCTGCCAGATGCATAATCACGCAGCTGGGCCCCCATATCATACTCTTATTAGAAGAAACGTGTGTACAATGGAATTTTTTCCCTCGGTCGCTCCTCCGTGTTAACTTCACATTAGAAGAATATTGTGTATATGATGGAATTTTTTTCTTCTATAGCGCTACCATGTTCCGAACTAGATAGCGTTGCTCGACTAATCTTACGTTTGGTCATGCTTCTCGATGCAGCACCTATATAAGGTCTCTCTGTTGGGTCCCACATGTCAGCCTCTTTGTATATGAAACATGCTATGCTGGACTTTTTTTGGCCGCCTCTGTTGTTATGACTTTGGTCCGTAGCTGGGTCCCAGATGTCAACAACCTTGGCAACATGTCTACGCTGGGTCCTAGATGTCAGCCTCTATTTGAAGAAACGTGTGTATGTTGGACAGTTTTTTCGGGTTGAGTCCGCTGTTTTGACCTTGGCAATATTGGTAGATTTTTTTCTAACGGGAAACATGTCTATGATGCAGCAACAGTTTACCTGGGTCTCAGATGTCAGCCTTATAGAGTACAAAAAATGTTAATCTACACTTCGATTCTGGATCCCACATGTCAGCCTTCTATGTACATGAAACATGTCTGTACTAGGTCCCACATTGCAGCCATCTATGTGTAGGAAACGTGTCTATGCTGGGTCCCACATATCAGCCACTATTTGAATTAATGTGTCCATGCTGGGTCCCACAAGTCAACCTCTATTTGAATTAAAAGTGTGTATATATGTTGGACTTTTTTTTGGGTCGAGTCCGCCATCCTGACCTTGGCAACATTGCTAGATGCAGCAGCAGTTTATCTGAGTCCCACATGTTAGCCACTATTTGAATTAAACGTGTCCATGCTAGGTCAAACATGTCAACCTCTATTTATATTAAACATGTGTATATATGTTGGACTATTTTTTCGGGTCGAGTCTGCCGTCCAGACCTTTGCAACATTGCTAGATGCAGGTGAAGTTTATCTAGGTCCTAGATGTCAGCCTAAGAGTACAAAAAGGTAACTCTATATTTTGACACAAATTTCCTTGGATTCTAACACGATACCTCACCACCGGTTGACTGGGTGCCTTGCCCCTACGACAGAAATAGCTAATTGAATATAATCGTTAAGCTTTGCTATTATAACTTCTTGACTTGTCTCCATAAAAATACTTTTTCAACATTTTTATCTCCCATCAAATGATAAGGCGGCGCTCCTGGCAGCCAAACTAAAAACTGAAGGCGGTGTAAAAAAATCTACAGGCAGGGTTTTTTAAAAAATATTGAGAGGTGGGGACAATGCCCAAAAGGCCGAATTAAAAGGAGGTTGGCTATTCTACATTGGCTACTCTACATGGGCTATACTCCACAGGCTATTTCTCCATGGGCTCGTTTCTCAAATTGCCCTGGGCTATGGTCAGCAGTCCCCTTATACCCCTAAAAGGCCGATAAAAATTTTCTAGGCTAAAGAGGGGCCGAATGAGCTAGATTTCTTAATTGTATTAAGCGGAAACTTTAATACTTGTGTGATTTGTAAACGTAAAAGAATCCCTCGTAAGCCCTCTTGTTAAACTAGCTTGTTGATTGATTGATGATCATGGTTTCCTGATCATGAATATTGGATGTTATTAATAACAAGGTCATATCATTAGGAGAATGCCATGATGGAAATACTCCTATAGTTAAGTGTAGCATGAGATCAAGTCATTTAAATAGTTCACTTGCTATAATCTTTCAATACATAGTAACCTAAATCTTTCGACCATGAGATCATGTTAATCTCCATCACCGTATGGATACTTTGATGACATCAAACGCCACTTCGTAACTGGTTGGTTATAAAGGTGGCATTGAGTATTCAGAAAGTATGTTTTGAGCCACATGGATCAAGAGTGGGATTTGTCCATCCATATGATAGGTAGATATACTCTGGGCCCTCTTGGTGGAATGTCATCCAATTGCCATGCAAGCATGTGACTGTCTCATAAGGGATCACATATCACAAGAACGAGAAAAGAGTACTTGTCGATAAAAAGTTTGAACAAGGTATGCAGAGACCGACGATTAAACCTCAGATAAGTAAAGTATCATGAGACAAAGGGAAATTGGTATCGTATGTAAATGATTAATTTGATCATGAAGTAATCATAGAAATATGTGGGAGGCATATGAATTTCTAGATTCCTCTATTGGTTATTGATCGGAGAAGAGTCTCAATCATGTCTGCATAATTCACGAATGTCATCGTATTGTCAACAAGTATGCCATAGGGGGTCCTAGTGGCATTGGAAAGATGGGGTGTGAGACGTCGGATGTTCCAGGAGCGGTGAGCACAAGTTTACCTAGCTTCAGATCCGTCTGCAGTGATCGAATCCTACTCCTGCTAGCAACCCAGTAATATATCAGCGTATTTGGATGTTACAGTGGATTACAAGAGAGGTTGGCATGTGCGAGTTGGTTGTGTTTTGGTGTGTCCTAAAGTCTCCCATAGGGCCGGTTTATATAGTCACCGGAGCCTAGGGTTATAGGAGAGACCTATCCGGCTATGTTATAGAGTCTGTAACTAGATATATCTTGGACTATAAGTAATACTACATGCCTAAGTCTGTAACTCTTCTGGGCCCCGTGTAATAGTCGGAACTAGCTCCTCCTCTCTCTCTGAATGGGCCGCCCGTGAAGCAAATATCTAACTCATTGGTGGTCCACCCTAGTCAGCGAGTCCTGTGGGTATACCTGGAAAGTATATCCCCAACGGTAGCCACCGGAAGTCTCCAAGATCCAAAGTCTGATAAATCGCCTAGATTGATGGTTTCTTCATATTGAGATCTTGAAGGGTTCCCGAAAACTTCATATAGTAATGTAGGATTCCAAGTCAATCGAGTCAGATATGTTTTGTTCTGAGTTTAGTCTTCTCCTTGCTCAGTTTGAAACATAAGCCGATTTTTCAGCGGCGTGCGGACTGACAACTTTTCAGACCAGGTCCTATCACCGACAGGAGTCCTATCAGCAGGACCATTGGTGGGTCCGCTCCTTACGGAACCGAACGCCATTTCAATGCCTGCGTGAAAATCGAGTGGGCAGAAGAGTCAAGAGGAAGCTAAATCCCCCTCTCCTATACGTGTGGCGCTAATCGCGCATGTTAGCGCATGAATCTTGACACAGAGACAAATAAAAGAGGGGAGAAAATCCTTTCTGTCAGATTTATCTCTCCATCGATTCATTCATTGCCTCCTCGTACTCCTCAAGCACTCTGCACTAGTTCCCATCTGCACACCATGAGAAAAAATCTCTCTCCCCAAATAGTCCTTTTCCTCCAAGATCCATGGCGTCCGCCTCGACCTCAGGAGCGGCGGCAGGTTCGTCGGCGGCGGAGGAGAAGAAGATGTGGGGCCTCTGGATTCCCAGTGCCATGGACAACGCTGAACTTCAAGTCATGGAGAACGAAGGATTCATCATCGCCGGTGCGTGGCGGAGCGCCTCAGGCACGTCGTTCCCGCCCTGCACAACGGCGAGAGGGTGATGTTCGGCATGCATGTCGACTACGGCCTCAGCTGGCCACCGTCGGGCTTCCTCGTCGAGGTCCTCAACTACTACGGTGTGCAACTTCATAATCTTCCTCCCAACTCTCTGCTCGAGCTTATCACTCATGCAGCTTTGTGCGAGGGGTTTCTTCGCATTAGGCCAAGTCTCACCCTTTTCTGGTACTACTATGGTACTCGGAAGAATTCCATTAGCGTCAGTGTGCCTTACATTATCAACACTCTTAGCTTAGTCCTTAGGAGAAACCGAGTCTATCCTAGGATTCATGCTAGTGAATCCGTCAAATGTTGGGACAGAACCTTCTTTTTATCACAAGGATATCCCGGCTCTTAGAAAGGCGGAAGGTCTTCTGGCGTTCGCCGACGGCGCCGCTCCCTACCAGAATTCATGGGACGTGTAGGCGCCGGAGCTGTCGGATATCTTGATCCTCGCCAATAGGCGGATTGAGTTTTTGATGAAGCATGAGGGCCTTCGTGGATCCGACTTGATCCACTGCTGGTTGGAGCGCCGGATTCAGCCTCTCCAGCACCATGGAGATCGCCTCATGCACCAGAACACGAGCGACAAGAAGGACAAGACTACATGACGCTTATGCAATATTTGATCAAGGAAAGAGTGGAACGAAAGGTTTCAGAAGTTTCCATGAAGATGTATATGACCAACCGTCCTCTGACTCCGGTAAATATTTCAACTCTGATTTTGCGTTTCATCGTTCTTTTCTATTCTTTCTCCGACTCTATTTTTATCAATACCTTTTGACTTTGTTAGGTCGACAAACTCTCCGAGTATGAGCTAGCTCCACTAGAGGGCTATCCTTCAGACGATCCGGAGGCGACAGAGCATGATGAGGTGAAGGAAGTTGCCGCCCCCGCCTCCAAGAAGCGCAAGGCTAAAGAAGTTGTTGTTACTGCTGGTAGCCAAGTGCTGCCAGTATTTAAAAAGTAAGCACCCTATCTTTTATTTTCAGTACTTTTGTTCCTTTATTTCTTTCCAGAGAACACCTGATATTTAGGATTTTCATGTTCTAGACCTAAATCAGCTTTGAAGAGTAAGATCAAGGAGGACACCAAGCCAGGCAAGCAGATGCATCAGCAAAAGCTTGGTATTTCCCCTATCGTGCCGCCACCAACTCCATCCAGTACTCCATCAGCACATGAAGCTTCTGCCTCTCCTGATGCTGGCAACGTCTCGAAAGCCCTGTTCACCATTGATGATCAGGCAACAAACAAGGGTGAACTCATCAATGGTAATGATCCCATGGAAACATCTACAAGAGTGATGGATAAAGTGGTCGGCTTCGTTTTCTGTGGCCTGAAGAGGAAAGAGAAGGAAGAGATCCTCAGACTGCCTCAATCCTATCTTGAGAAGCAAACCTTGACCCTAGAGGCAGCGAGCCAAGAGGAGGAGGACGTCAAGCTGGTCAGCCTTACCGCACCCTTACCGAGAAGGTGTTTCTTCCCACACCCTTACTGAATCTGGGGCTAAAGTCGAATCTGGCGAACTCCTAGCGACGGATGTTCCTTCCAGCAACCTTATCGAGAAGGTGTTTCACAGCACCAAGCTCGGATTTGAAAAGTTGCACCTGGAACACATTGTAAGTATCCGATTCTTATTTGCATTTATTATCATAACCTTTAGCCCCCAAGCATAAAGTCGGATAAAAATCATTAGATCCGAGTTGATGCTTTTAGGTTGCAAAAGAACGATGTAGTGTAGCCCCAAGGCTCGTGCTTTAATTTTACTTAGTTAAATTTGCAGCTCGAGTCTTAGTAGCCGTCTGACGATATTCTCTCTCTAAACTTATACAAAATTGCATCTTCCAATAGGGAATTGCTCAAGAACATTTGCAATAAACGCAAAGAAATCAAAGCTTTGCACCTTGAGAATTCAAAGTTGAAAATTGAGAAAGATGAAGCAGAAGGAAAACTTTTCTGACTTCCTCTTTGTCATTTAACTTTTTGTCATAGTCAAACTTGTTTTGTCCGACTGATATTTTTTCCTTTGCAGAACTGTTGTGCCAGTCCAGCAAGATGGTGGAGAAATCCAAGAACTTCAAGGTCTTGGAAATAGAGAAACTAACTTTAGAATCGGAGAAATCGGTAGCTGCTGTTCTGGGGTCAAGCAACCATGAGACCATGAGGCTCGAGAAGCTCATAGCCCTCCGAGATAAAGAACTAGCTGATCTCAAGAAGGACTTCGATATTCAGAGGGATCTTGCCCATGCCACAACTAGTGAACTAAACAACCTCCGCAAGGAGCATGCTCAATGGAATCACTCTATGCTAGGTAAGATTTTCAAATCTTTCTTTTTGTTGATTTTTCAACATTCTTTTCAGTCGAATTTTGACTTTTTGGTTCTTTCCTAGGCCCCCTAAATCTTTCCGACTCTCCTACCTCCGAACCTCGCCTCGAGCGCATTAAGCTTGTCGGAAATGTCTTGTACGACTTCCTCCAAAATCTTGAAGAGGCTGGCGAGTTCGTCAAGATTTCCGAATTGCACACAATGTCAGTGCAAGAGGTGAGGGACAAGGTTAAGGAGATTCCAAAGCTTATCAAAGACTGGAAGATCTCCTACACTTGGACTACTACTCAGACCGCTCTTACCATGGTGATGAGCCACCACAGCGAAATGGAAATCTGGCATGTCACCAACGGTATTGCCGAGGAGGATGATGAGGGTAACCCACAGGATATCAAGGATATCCAAGAGTCTTGTGCAGGTTATGCTTGTCGTGTGACGGAGATGACCAACTATACGATGCCATTCTTCGAATCCAAGAGCCAGAAGCCAGCATTGCTTCCGAGTCTGAGATCAAGGGCGACAATGCTGTCGACTCCAGCGCTCCACCTGCTTCATCACCACCGCCTGATTCTGGAGCATAGATATTTTTTATGCATTATTCTGAACTTATGGCAATGTAATGATGGAAATAATGTTTTATTTTGTGCTGGTCCTGTAAAAACTACTGTTTTACTATTGTAGAACTTTATGCTTATATATTTTTTATGCATGTGCTTGAAAATTTCTGAAGCACTTTGTGTTTTTATGCCTATACTTGTCGTTTTATCTAGCTCTCTTCCTCGTCCCTTTCATGGGCCAGCCAACCTTTACTCCAGAAACTTTGCCGAACAACGGATCACAATTGTTAGACCAGTTTAAACTTGGAAACAAAGCCGGCTTCCAGTACCAACAACTCATTACTTGGAAAATGCCCACGTCTAAGCAATCAGATAAAAACCAAAGTATAGACAATAAATGAAATTTTGTACCCTAAGGTAACACTTTTAGATATTCAAAAATCATAACCAGAACGAACATGAGCATAAAGTACTTTCAAGCATTCTAGGATTTTTGAAAAAATGACATGCTCTTTTGGGAATAAGATGGCAAAAACTTCTCAAAGATAACATATGAGGAAACCAACACTTTATTTCACTTTGAACATGTACATATATGATTACAAAGAAATATAACTAAGAATAGAAGGGACGTAGTTGTGCAATATTCCATCGACGGTCTATTTCATCCGGGTCTATGTTGCCACCAGCTCTCTTTCTCTTCCGAGTATCAGGGCTTTCCTTGACTGGTCTCATATTGGCTAAATAATACCCATTATGCAGAACTCTTCTAACCATAAAAGGTCCTTCCTAAATCGAGGAAATTTTGTGATTTCTCTTTCGCAAAAGTCGGAGAACCAAATCGCCTTTTTTGAAAGAATGGTTTTGCACTCTCTAACTATGATACTTGCGCAACTTCTGCTGATAGGCTATAGATCTCTTCTCACCAATGACGCGTACTTATTCGATTATATCGAGATCATCTTGTCGGGAAACTTCTGCATCTTCTTCAATATACGCTTTGACTCATGGAGACTAATGAATTAGATCACTTGGAAAAACTGCTTCTGCACCATAGACCAAGAAGAAAAGAGTATAGTCGGTTGATCTGTTAGGAGTTGTACGTAAGCTGCATATCATAAACGGTAATTCTTCCGCCCAAGACCCCGCGGCCTGACGAAGCGGTGTCTCGAGAATAGGTCGGATTCCTTGTTAAATAAGGCCATTAGTTCATTTGACTTGTCCATTATCTTGTGGATGTGCGACTGATGCAATATTAAGTCGGATCCCTTGTTCTTCGCAGAATTCGGCAAGTTCGCCCATGGAAAAATTGGTCCCATTGTCAATAATTATACTGTGCAGATATCCGAATCGGATGATTATGTCCTTGGCAAACTTTCTGGATGTCACTCCATCGCAACTTGTTATGGGTTTAGCCTCAATCCATTTTCTAAATTGATCCACCATCACTAGTAGGTGAGTAAATCCACATTTTTCCGTGCGAAATGGCACTACCATATCAAGCCCCCAGACCGCGAACGGCCATGTAATATGGATTGTTCGCAACTGTTCAGCCCGAACATGTGCCTGATGAGAGTACTTTTGGCAGCCTCTGCATGTTTTGACCAGTTCATCGGCATATGCCTTAGTTGTAAGCGAAAATAATCCGTGTCGAAAATCTTTTGTCACCAAGGATCTAGCTACAGAATGATGACCACACTCGCCTTCATGGATTTATCTTAAGATTTCCACTCCTTCTTCCGAAGAAATACATCACTGAAACACGCCAGAATCACTCTGTTTATAGAGCTCACCATTTATATAGTGTAGGCTTTTGCTCGTCGGACAATCTGCCGGCTCAATACTTCGTCTTCGGGAAATTTTCCCTCTATCGGGAAATCCAGATAGATTTTTTTCCAGCTGGGAATTACAGCCAAAACTGCTATTAAAGGTGAGTCGGATTTCGTCGGATAGTCCTCATCAACTCCAACTATGGAGGGGACCCTTAAATGCTCTAAAAGCGCCATCCGGTACTTGTTTCTGCGTAGAGCCTATCCTTGTTAAAGCATCTGCTTCCTCATTTTCTGCTCGAGGGATGTGTTGAACCTCAAAACCCTAGAACGATTTAGATAATTCATCCACAACAGCTTTGTATGTTGCCATGTGCTTGTTTGCGTTACACATATCAGATACTTGCTGAGCAACTAAATCTGAGTCTCCGTAACACATGAGTCTTGATATGCCAATGTTTTTGGCCATGCACCAGTGCTTCATACTCGATAATATTATAGGTTTCTATGAAGTGTATTTGCTTCACATAGAACATCTTATCTCATTGGGGTGATTTTAGCACCACGCTAGCCTCCGAGCCTCCTCGTGCTTTTGATCCGTCAAAGTGAAGGGTCCAAAATTCCAAGTCTGGAGGACTTGTGTTTTCTTCCGTCTCTGTCCAATCAACAACAAAGTCAGCAAGTATTTTGGACTTGATTGCTGTGTGTGGATTATACTCAATGTCGAAAGCTGCAAACTCTATTCCCCACTTTGCGACATGTCCTGTAGCATCGCGGTTATTGATTATATCTCGCAGGGGAGCGGTGCTCACCACTGTGATCTTGTGCTCTTGAAAATAGTGGAGTAGCTTTCTGGATGCAAAGAACACTCCATAGGATAGCTTTTGATGATGTGGATACCGTTGTTTTGATTCTTTCAGGACCTCACTCAGATAATAAGTTGCCCACTGCACCTTATGCTCGTGGCCTTCATCCTCGGGCTCGACTACTGTTACCATACTTATGACCTTGTTGGTCGCTGCAATGTGTAGAGTAACATAGGTTCCTAAGGTTCTAGTGCTGCGAGAACTGGTGGGTTTGAAAGTAGATCTTTCAAACTTTGCACGGCGGTTTCAGCTTCCTGGGTCCAGACAAATTTGTCGGTTTTCTTCAAGAGTTTGTACAAAGGTGTGTCTCTTTCGCCGAGTCGGCTAACGAACCGACTCACTTCTGCAATGCAAATAGTGAGACGTTGTACGTCCTTTAGGCGAGCCGGCCTGGTAATATTTAGTATAGCCTTGATTTTGTCCTGGTTCACCTCTATGCCTCGCTCAGATATGATGAAACCTAACAATTTTCCGGCTGGAATTCCAAAGAAACACTTCTTCGGATTTAGCGTCATATTGAATTTTTGTAGACTAGCAAATGTTTCATCCTAGTCAGAAATTAAATTTTCCTTATTTTTGGACATAACTGCTATGTCATCTACGTATACATGGATGTTGCATCCGATTTGGTCATTGAGACAATGTTGCATAGTACATTGATACGTTGCTCCTGTGTTCTTTAAGCCAAAAGGCATAGTTTTGTAGCAGAAGGTTCCAAAAGGAGTGACGAAAGATGTCTTAGTTAGATCCAACTTTTTAATTGGTATTTGGTGATATCCGGAATATGCATCGAGAAAACAAAGTAGTTCTGACCCTGTTGTTGAGTCGATAACTTGATTGATTCGTGGCAAAGGAAATGGATCTTTTGGGCAATGCCTTGTTCAAAGCGTTATAATCAACACACATCCTTAAACCAATGGTGTCCGTTTTAGGGACGAGTACAGGATTTTGCCAACCTGTTCTAAAATCTGCTAATTCTAGTTGGACTAATTCCTTGGCTATTGCTTTGTGATTTTCAGCACCAAACCGTCGTAAAGACTGTTTGACAGGTTTAGCATCAGGCTACACATTAAGAGAGTGCTCGGCAAGTTCCCTAGGTACTTTGGTCATGTCAGAAGGCTGCCATGCGAAGATATCACTATTAGCTTTGAGGAACTCAACGAGTGTGCTTTCCTATGCGTGTCCTAAGGCTACCCCTATGTTCGTCATCTTTGAGGGATCATCTTCCTTCAGCGATGTTTTCTTCGTCTCTTCCGACGTCTTGAACAGCAAACTTAGCTTCAGCATCCCGTTCTTCGTAGCGGGCATGACAGATGGATCGATGGTATTCTTGATTTCCTGGTACTCCTGGGCGTGCAGCACGGCTTCGGTGAAGGCATAAGATCCTTCGTTGCACTCTCGCGCCTTCCTCGGATTTCCTCAGACGGTGATTACGCCCTTTGGACATGGAAGTTTGATCATGTCGAAGATGTAACAGGGACGAGCCATGAACGCCTAGTAAGCCGGACGTCTGAAGATGGCTTGGTAAGCACTTTTGAACGGTACCACCTCGAAAGATATTGGGTTGTTCTGGTAATTGTCTCGGGTTCCGAATGTTATGTCCAGAGTAATCTCACCTAGAGAATCCACATGTCTTCTTGGTACAATGCCATGGAAAGTTACACTACTGTAACTGAACTGGCTCTCGTGTAGCTTCATGCGGTGGAGCATCTCGATGTAGAGGATGTTGGTGTTGCTTCCATCGTCCATGAGTGTTTTAGAGAACTCATATCCATCATTAAGAGGATTGACGACCCGAGGGTACTTTCCCCTACCATGTGTTTTCATCTGGTGATCTATGCGATCAAAGGTGATGCTTACCTCCGAACAATCCAGAAACTGTGGAATAGCCGGAACCGTGGCATTGAGCTCACGAAGAACCTCCTTCTTGTCTTTAGCAGATTGGGATCCAAGGAGGGAGACGTATGTGTCTTTATTAGTCGGAAAAGTCTTCTTTCCATCCGACTTGGGCTATGCAGCGTCTTCCGCTTCTTCCATGTCAAAATCTTCCTTAGGCTCCTTTCCATTCTTGGAATTTTTCTTTCCTTTTCGTCGCTTGGCTCTATAGTGAACGGATTCATCTTTCTTGATGTCGTCATTGAAACGACACTCGGCATTTTGGTGGGTAGATCCTCCGTTACTATCCAAGTGGTGGACACAGGGATTGTTGGCAATGTCGGCCCATGTATAGGTTCTTCCGGGTTGCCGGTCTCCTTTTCCCTGGATTCAGAAAGTTCCACGGCCTCTACCCCGGCCGCCTCCGCGCCCTCCTCATCCTCCAGATCCGAATGTTGCGTTGATAGCTGCGTTTTCCGGAGCCGGCATTTCATCCGAGGTGTTCTTGCGCTTCTGAGTTTGTTTTTTGCTGTTTGGCCGCATTGGGATTGGCTAGAATATTTAGCAGCCCTTCTGAATCATCATCGACATCAACATACTTGCTTGTCGTTTCTATAATTTCTCCCAAATCGGTGACATGGTCACGCTTCAGTCCGTGATGTAAAAGTCCAACTAGAAGTCCTACAATAAAATCTTCTATCGCAGTTTGTTCGTATACTCCTTCGCAGGAGTTCTTCGTGTCGATCCATCGTCCATGGTAATCCTGGCAGATTTCTCCGGGTCTTTGTGTGCAACACCGCAAGTATCCGACTGTGCAGGGCCTCCTGTATGTTCCCTCGAAGTTTGAAAAGAACGCACTTTGCATATCATACCAGTTCTGAATTGAATTCTCTGGCAGTTCATTGAGCCATGACCGAGCCGTCTTCCTCAGCATGAGCGGGAGATATAGGACTTCAACCAGGATATTTCCTCCTTTGGCGATGCAGCAGGCCTGGAAGAAATCCTGGAGACAGGTATCTGGTTGGGCTACGCCGTCATATACGTATTCTTCCTTGTACCGTCGCGCTTCTATGTTTGATTCAATGCGATGGCAAGCGTCCTTTGGCGAGAGAGATCTGTGCCTTGGAGGCTCATGGCTGCTGCACGACGGAGTCAGCTCTCTGCTTGTCCTTTCACCATTACCGCCTCCACCCCTGCGGCTTCCATGGCTACATCTGGAGCCTTCATGGTCACTGCTAGCAGGCAATGGTGGCCCTGGTGGATTGTTTCCGGCTGGATTGCATGGGGGTGGCGGTGGATCCTCATTATGCTGACTCTGATGCATGTTTCTTCGAACATCGTCCCTGCTTGATTCAGGGCGATCCGACCATCTCTTCGTCCGGCATTGCCAGTCGGACGGCTCGGTGGTGTCATCCTTAGCCGATCTTGCTCCTCTCACTGGCGGCGTGTTTCCGGGTCTTCTCTATAGCGGTTGTTTTGCCGACGATGGTCCTGATGAGGAACCATTGCCCTAATGGCATCTTCAGACGCAGCCAGAATAACTCTTGCCTAGTCACATGTCGGCCGGCGGGAGTGTCCGTTTGAGTCAGTTCTTGAATTCTCTTCTTCTCCACGAGGACGATAGTGTTGAGTCGTATCCCAGTGTGGCAAAACTCGGACTTTGAGGCTAGTTTGCCACTAAATGACACGGCCATTTTCTGCTGTTTTAATCCTTTGTCCAGCAACGCGACGCACTGCTAGACCTGCTACGGAGACAGATTGTTGGTGAGGATCGCTCGAGCTGTAGTAGCGTTTTCCAACGCCGTGCTGTAGACTCGGATCTTCTCTCCATATTTTATGTCGAATAGATCTTTGTGGATATCCGGGTTCTTGTTAGCAAGAAATGGACCTCCCCTTGTCTTGTTTGGATGTCGCTTGAAATATGACTGATATTTGGCAGGATCACTGTCTAACTGCTGCCTCATCTCGATGATGCGTGCGGCCTCTTCGAGTAGAAATAGATGGTGCTTTTCTAGGTCCTCGGCCCATTTCTCTAGCGCCTCCGGTGTGAGATCCGAAGCCGTTGGGATTGGAATCTGAGAGCATCTCCTTAAATTTCACATGCACCCTTGGCGACGACGTGTCCATCCACAGGAGGGTCGATCGGGGTGGTATTAATCGGATCTCCGTCCTGATTCTCCATCTCAATCTCTTCATCAAATTTTTCTTTGTTGGTTTCCTCGATGTCCGACTCTACCGGTGTCGGACTTTTTTTCTTCTTCTTCTTCTTTGACTGCCCAGTAGCCTTAACGTGCATACCAGTGGCAAATACAACTTTTGGTCTGGTACTGGGGATAAACTTCCGTCGGTACTTTCCATCATGGTTGGCTTGTGGACTTCGGAGGAATCTCCGGTATCCATATCATCCTGCGAGGTGTAGCTTGCATCCATGCTATCATATGGACTAGGAGAATTTTCCGGCTCACCTTGCGTTTGCTTGGAGACGTGATCTTGTTCATACTCCTCCATCTCTTTGTCAAAGTCTCGGAGTTCCAACGACGTGATTGAATCCTGAGGAGAGCCAGGTAAGTTGGCATTTTCTTTGATTACGTCTAGGATCGAATCGCTACCAGCTCCAGCATCAACAGAGTCGGATCCAGTGCTTATGTGGTACACGAAACAGTGCTTCTTCTTGTTCATGTTCTTGAAGTAGTGGCATAGCTAGGTTTCCGACTCCTCCATCTCAAAGTTCTCCGTGATGTTGGCGATTGCTTCGTAATCGATGTAGGGGCGTTTCATCATCTCCTTTATCCTGTGCTTCAAGGGTAGTTTTTCTGCTATGATGTCTGGGAGGACGGATCCGTAGAGGATATATTCCTCGTTCGTGTATCCGATCTCATTAGGGAGATCAGATCCGGATTTTTATTCCACCTCTTCTTCCACTACAGGAGTGGGCTGGGTGGTTTTGATTTTATCCAGGACCTTGAAATCTTCTGCCTCTGCAGACAAAGTAGATCCAGATTTTTATTCTGCCATGGTCATCACCTCAAGGGTGGGTTGGGCGGGTTTAGCGAAACCGAGATAGATATCGATCTCACCGATGGTCATGATTATGTAGGTCGTCACGAGTTTCGAAACCAGAATCCAGGTCTCTTCGAGAAGGACGAGAGGGACATCATTGGCGTAGACCACACGACCCATGGTGATTGTTTCGCCGATTCCTCCACGCGCAGATTCCGCCTGGAACGATGCTCTTGCTGTCACCTGCCCCACGGTGGGCGCCAACTGTCATCGGACTATCAACAAGTACGCCATAGGGGGTCCTAGTGGAGTTGGGAAGATGGGGTGTGAGACGTCGGATGTTCCAGGAGCGGTGAACACAAGTTTACCCAGGTTCAGATCCGACTGCGGTTATCAGATCCTACTCCTGCTAGCAACCCAGTAATATATCGACGTAAGCCGGATGTTACAGCGGATTACAAGAGAGGTTCGCATCAGCGAGTTGGTTGTGTTTTGGTGTGTCCTAAAGGTTCCCATAGGGCCGGTTTATATAGTCACCGGGGCCTAGGGTAACAGGAGAGACCTATCCAGCTATGTTAAAGAGTCAGTAACTAGATACAACTTGGACTACAAGTAATACTACAGGCCTAAGTCGGTAACTCTTCTGGGCCATGTCGTAGATGGAACTGCCTCCTCCTCTTTCTCTAACTGGGCTGCCCATGAAGCAAAACTCTAACCCGTTGGTGGGCCACCCTGGTCAGCGAGTCCTGTGGGTATACCTGGACAGTATATCCCCAACAGCGAACCATAGGGAGACACACTTAAGTATTCAATGTTGTTTAGTAGATATGGAATGTGAGTAAGAGACCAAATGTTGTTAGGAGACTCGGATGGGATCCAGGATATCACGAGGAGATCCGGAAAGGTGCGGAAAATAAGATTCATATAAGGAAAGTCCAATTCCGGGGTTCGGGAATGGTTTCGCTGTTTTCACCGGAATGTTCTAGAAGGGTCTAGAAGGTCCATCACTCCTGAGTGGGAAGTGTACATGGATGTGTCATGAAAATGTGGAATTGTTGCATCATGTACTAGGTCGCTTGGCTGGGCAATGGGAAGAGAGAAATCAAACTCTAGTTTGAAAGAAAAATGCCAATTTGAAAAAGTCAAATCCCAACATGGTTGCCTAGTGGAGGGCGGTAAGGAATTCTACCTAAGGGAGGATTCCTCCCTCTCCCTTGACGTCGGCCCCAAGGTGGAGCTTGGGGATAACTCCCCTCCCAAAACTTCCCTCCCTCTCATAAATAGAGTGGAGGGGACGCCCCCTTGCCTCACACAAGAAACACTAACTCTAGATCGGCTGCAGCCCCCCTCTCTAGTTGCAGCCGCTCTAGATCTCCTCCAAATAGACGCCGTCTAGCTAATCCCTAGACACCGGCTACCTCCACCCCTCGGCACTCTAAACTCTAGATTGTAGAGCCTATCTCTACTACACCATAACCTATACGGCTTAGGCGAAGCCCTATAGGATTTCCCCTGTACTTCCGACACCATGCCGTCATGCTGCCGGAATGGGGAGGAGAGATCTACAACCTCCGCTGCCTGCTGGAACGAGGGAGAGGAAGGTCTTCATCGGAACGCGGCGCCGGAAGGATCGTCTATGCGATCTTGAGATCGGCAAGTGAACAACTACATCACCCACGAGAATCTGATCTCGTTAACCGCTTTGGATCTTCAAGGGTTAGTACTCTCTCAACTCGTTTCACCGATCTAGTAGATTAGATCTTGGCTTGTGTGTGTTCATGCGATAGAATTTTTTTGTTTTCCATGCTACTAACCCCTATAGTGGTATCAGAGCCGTTTCTATGCGCAGATCTGTTGCATGAGTAGAACACAATAGTTGTTGTGGGCATTGATGTTTTTGTTTTTGATTTCTTTTTGTGTACTTTGCATCTTGCGGGATGGTGGGATGAAGCGACCCGGGCTAACCTTACATGAAATTTGTATTGCATAAGTGTCTTTGCGGGTGTTTGTCTCTCCCACTATAGTGAATATTCAATTTACAATGGGCGATTGACAATACTGGTATCAACATTGTGGTTCATGTCCGTAAGTTAGAATGGTTCTTATGCGAAAGCCCTAGCCAAGTAAAACATGCAAAGAAAGATTAGAGGCATCTAACTTGTTTTTGTAGGGCTTGCGGTGTGATGTGATATGGCCATGATTGTGATTATATATGATGTATGCAATGATCCTTATTGTATGTTTGCAATCAGCAGGAGCCTTATGGTTATCTTTAAATTTCGTTTAAAACATGTGTGTCTATTATTCAAAGTAGTTGTAATAGTTGATGCTCGTGGAAGACAACTATGGAGCGATGCCATTGACCTTGACACCATGTCGGTGATGATGGAGATAATGTTCGTGCTTGAAGATGGAGATCGGAAGCACAAGAAGAAAGGCCATTTCATATGACATATTATGAATTCCATGTGATGTTAATACTTTTAAGCATCTTGTATTTATTAGATCACAACGGTATCATTATAAGGTGATCCCTCTCAAAAAATATCAAGTAAATAAAGTGTTTGTCCTTAGTAAGCACCGTTGCTAAGACTAGTTGTTTCGAAGCACCACGTGATGACCGGGTGTGATAGATTCTGCGTGTGCATACAACGGGAGCAAGACATATTTGCTCATGCAGAAACTAAGGTTAATCTTGACGAGCCTAGCATGTATAGACATAGTCTCGAAACACGGAATACCAAAAGGTAAAGCATGAGTCCTATAGATGATATGATGAACATGATGATTGTTCTCCTTTGAAACTACATCATGTCACGTCATGATCGGACTTGGTGTAGTGGATTTGGTTCATGTGATCACTAAAACAATGTGAGGGATATTGTTTTGAGTGGGAGTTGAATAGAAATATGATTACAAGTTGAACACTATTTATCATAAATTAAATAAAAGTGAATTTGCATAGTTGTTATAGTCATTGGCATCCGTTTATCATAGTTAGTTATAATTGAGATAATAGAACAATAGAATTCTGGTTAGTTACTTTACAAACTCGTATTGTTTGTTTTGAAGTGTTAATATAAAGTTTAAAAGTCATATTGAGAACTTTCAGTAAGTTCCGGTTATTCCGTGAAGTTTAATAATTGGTATCAAATCAAGAGTAACAATTCTAGTATTAGTATATAAGTATCATGTTTGTCTCCATGATTCTTGATATTCAGAAGATTGTTTTAATATCAAGGTTTTCAGGGAGCTTAAAGAATTGTTTCAGAAACCATCATGTGTGGCAGATATTGCGATATCTAAAACGATGCTTTGGTTGCAACATGATAGAGTATAATATGAAAAATTTATGTTCATATGTATGATGGGAATTTGCAAAAGGTTGGAGACGCTGGTAGTCCTAATCCTCCAAAAGGTTTTGGAGAGAAAAATTATAGTCGTGATTCACCGTTATAAGCTAAACTAGCTTGATAATGAATATTTGCATGATAAGGATGAATATAAGGTGGAGGTAAAATTTTTACTACACTAAAACATTACTAAAGAATGGAATTTGAAAGAACACCAAACATTTGATGATGGTGATCTACTCAAAGTGCAAGTCCAAAGACATTGGTATTTTACTATACAGGCTTTGAACTATGTGTCATGTGTATGGCTCCACTATTGATGTTGATATATTCTTTTAAACGTAAAAGGAAATACTGAAAGAGAATCTCAAAAATATATGGTAGAAAAGAAAAGACTAGAACTATTCAGCTCAGGTATCTAGATGATATACATGTTATGGATATATTCTTTGCTTATTAAACAATGTTGTTCTTAAGTATTGGTTAGTGAATTTTATGGTGTGAATCGTCATACGAAACAACACAATTCATGAACTGCAATGGCCTAAGTAACTAGCAAAAGAATATGTGATGATGTTCATCGAAAGCAAACAAAGTTTTGTTGTTTTGCTTGTTAACATCAAATCATACCTTCCAGATTTGTTCACATAATTGTTATTTTAATCAGGTATTATGAGAACAAAAGGGTTGTTCAAATAAATTGTCGTAATCCATAAATGATGGATGATTTACAAATCTCGTGGAAAAATCACATCCATAAAACTAGTGCTAAAAATGTCGAAGGACAAATGATTGAAAGATCACATAGGAAGTGACATCGCCGTTTAAATTATAATGGAAAGAAAACATGAAGAAACTCTATGCTTGATGGAATTTTGGAGTCTTTTGAATTTTGATCCAATGACGCTTGTAAAACTGTCCTAGAGATAATTAAAACTCCGTTCATAGGCCAAAAGGGAATGAATGACTAGCTTATTGGAACTTGTAAATATAAATCTATGAAGCCCATTATGTGTAGCTTGAGTGCGATGGATTTCAACTTCATATGCTTTCTCCAAAAATTTGAGTGAATATATATATATATTTACTTAATAAGGATGAAGTGTGAAACATTTGAAAAAGTTTGAATACTTTCAAGATGAAGTGAAAAATCATTGTAACAAGAAAATAAAGAATTTATGATAGGATCATAAAGGAAGATATTTTAGTTCCATGGATTTGCATTTTGCGAAACACCGTAAGAGTATGGAGTGTTCGAGATATGTAATGAAACCTTTTTTGACATGGTAAGATCAAAGGTGTATTTGTCACATCCCCAAATTTTCCAAATTTTTAAATGTGAAAAATAAACAAACAAGAGAAACAAATGATGAAATTCAGGGTGAAAAGAAACTTTTTGCTTCTAATTGGAAACATCAAAACCCTACTTGAACAAAATTTGAATGAAGAAGGTAACAAAGTTTTTTTCAAACCAATCAAATGCATCCATGCATGGAATGTATCTTCAATTTAAAGAACTTGGAAAAAAATTGAACCAAAACTCTAAACCCTAATGAAAGAAATCATCTCCAAGATCACTCTAAGACTATGGATTTGTTCCACATAAAAATTCAGCAACCAACATTTCCAAATGATCAAAAATGGTAAAGAAAAATGTTATAAAACCTTGGAAATTGATTTCATTCAATTTGGAGCCACGGATAAAAACTTATGTTTTTAATAAGATAGAAGAAAGTAATTCCCAAGGCAAATAAAGCTCCTAACAAAAATAAACACTAAATTGTGAGAAAAGTAATCCTAAAAGGATTTAAAACGATAAATAATTATTAAATAAAATTATACAAATTTGAATCACTAATTTTGGAGCTATAAATAGAAAGATATGAATTTTATAAGATAAAGAAAGAATTAAATAAATAAGAAATATTTAAAAGACAATTTAAACCTTGGACAAATCCATAAACAAATGGAATAAAATTAAATGAAATAAAATGTTAAAACATTATTTAAATAAAATTATATGGTTTTATGAACCATATTCAATTTTATTTAAATAAAGACAAAATCACATGTTCACTTATTTTAAATGGATATTAAATCACAAGAAAAATATTTGAGTTTGATCAAATAACACACTAATAAATGGTATAAACCTACTGAAAAGTTTTGGAAATTATTTGAATTCAAATTGAAGCTTGAATCAAATGTTTTGAATAAAAACATCAAGTAGAAACAAAAAAAGGAAAAAGAATAAGAAAAAAAGAGAGGAAACAAACCCAACCCAGCTAACCTACTCAGTCTAGCCCAACAGCCAGGCCCAGCAACAGCCACCCGGGCCACTCTCCCTCCTCCGCAGATCTTTCTCACCCGCACGTCCATCCACCCCCTCGCTGACAGACTCGAGCCACGTCCACGTCACCTCGTCGTCTCCAGTGCGCGGACCAGTTCTTCCCCCTCTCTCTGCTGTTTCTGCGAGCTATTTCTTCGATTAAATTCACGTAACTGCACATGAATTCCTCCCTCGACCATGCTCACTTAACCCCCTCCCCCTCCTCTCCATTTCCCCTCATTCTCCCGCACCCGAGCGCCACCAGGCTGCCCCCAATCCGAGCCACACCGCCATTGTCTCCGGAGAACTCTGTCGCTGATTCTGACGAGTACGGTACACCCCTTGCTCTCTCAATCAAACAATCTTGCTCACCATCATCGTGTGTGTCTACTGACACTAGCCACATGCTTTCTTGTGCCCCAGAGACTCGGCTCCGTCATCGCCTGCACCCCATCAACGACTGCCTCAACTCCAGCGAGAGATTGTCGATGACTCCATGCACCCCTTTCCCTTTGGTAGGTTCTGTCACAAGCCCTGCACTCGTGCGCACCTCCCTAATGCTCTGCCCTGCTCGCTTGCATCCCAGGTGCTAGACTCCATCAATCACTGAGACCACCGACGCCGACGCGAACTCCGGCAAGCAATAACAACCACATAAGTGCGCCCCTTTGTCAACGGAGACCACCTTGAGCACCGCAATGACCCCGCGAACCCGGTAACACCCTGCACCCCCTTCCTTGCCTCCTGGTTTCACCGGACCACCGCCACCAGACGCTCTGCCACCATGCACCGTCGCCAGAGCCGCCCATCTTAGGTCAATGCATCTGGATCCGTTGGATGTAGATCTAGTGGCTGAGATAGATCACTTATACGAAGCAGTATCGATCTATCTGCGCCATGCGATCCCACTTAAATCTAACGGCTCACGTTGCTCGATCCACCCGAAGTCGTACCGGCCAGTAGAAATAAGACACATGGCCAGGCTTTTGAATTAAAATCCAGATTTTGGTCTATTAGATATTTGAATTTTTAAAATCAATAACTTTTGATCTGTATGTCCAAAAATAGAAAATTTGGAGTCTATGGATTCGTAAAATTTATTTATTTGCACCTATGGCCTTGGTTTGGTCATTTGCTTCTGAAAATATAGGTTTTTATGTAGAAACATTTATAGGACTATTTTGGATATACAAATTGTTCTAAAAATTATATTTGAGTGAAACCTTTTGCAAATGGTTTTGTTTTGAACCCTCTCACCACAAACATTAACATTTGGATTTAAAATTATATTTTTTAACACTAGAAATTATTACTTTGAATAAAATCATTTATAGTAAAACAAAAACAATTTAAAATGACTTATTTCCACTTACTTGATTTCAAATGAATTTGCACTTTTATAAAAGACCAGTAGGTGTTTTGAAATCTTTAGAGCCTTGTTAGAAGCCACTTTTTCAATAAAACAACCTTTTTCATGCTTGCATGCATTTCTTTGTTTTTATTGTTTTGTTTTGTTAATTGTTTGTGTGCTAGTTTTGAATGTATGCTTTTGCTTGATTGTATTGTAGTGAACTTTGAGGAGTGAGACAATTGCAAGATCAAGGAGAGTACCTAGATTCTATACTAAAAATTCAAGTGCTACTTTGGTCATCAAGAGTCCTATCTTTTCAATATTGCATTAGTGATATTTTTTGTAGTATGCATGATAGGACTATTTTATATATTGCTATGCTATAGTAGATCCTATATTATATATCTTGGTAGGAATCTTCCTAAAGATAAGAGACATGTTATGCTAGTATGCTTAACCTAGCTATAGAATACAAGGGTGGATTATTCATACTATGATATTTTGCAAAGTCTATGACTATGTTTTTGATTAATAAAACAACTATGTGAATGAATCACCTGGGTGGAATGGGAAGATTGGTTTTGTGTTGAGTGGTTACACAAGTCCCATGTCTATGGTTTACCTTGTGTATCACACTTGTGGATGGCCACCCAGGAACAAAGAGATTTGAGATGTTTTGTGTTGAGAAGCTGATGACCCACAAGTGTAGGGGATTGCAACAGTCTTCGCGGGTAGTATTACCCAATTTATTGATTCAACACAAGGGGATCCAAAGAATACTTGCAAGCCTTAACAACTGAGTTGTCAGTTAAGCTGCACCTGTAAATAGTTCTTTGTAAGATCCCTCCCTTATATAAGGAAGAGATCCCCGTGTTTACAATGCTAGTCCCTAGATCAATAGCTAACATCCACAGTTAAGATGTAATATCAAGAAACAAAGGTCATAATACAAATTTATAACCAGGAATAAAATAATTCATTACATCTTACATAGATCATTTGGCTATCTCATTACAATGCAGCAGAAATAACTATAGCATGGAGTCCTTCATCTTCAAAGTGCCACAGGCAATCATGTTGGTTGTAGAATTGTAATCCTAATCAACACACTTCATTAACATCAAACAAACCTACAACATAATAAGTTACAGCCACAAGTGTCAATACATTTGAATTGTATTAGCAAGTGATATTATGGTAGTATAGTGGTATCTATCAACTATATGCATTTGGCTAAGTGGAGCTTAGGCTTGCTTTGCTCAAAATAGATTTTCCCTATCATTTGAAAACACTAAGTTTTGTTTGACAAAATCTCCCAACGAACCACCAATAGAAATTGGTGAACCTTCAACCCTTGTTCAACCACAAGTTATTAACTTAGAAATTGGGATGAGGAGATTCTTGATAGATTCCATGTCTTGATGCTCAAATTGTCCTTTGCCAGGGACATGGCTAAGTACTTCGATTTTACACTCTGCAGAGGTGGTGCACTTTCCCCACAAGACTTGGTTTCACCAAGACAAGATCTTTCAGAAGCCTTCCCTTAGACCAGAATGGACGCGTTCCAACCCATCATCCCCTACCACCAACTGTCCATTTGCCTAAGTTATTGCAACCTATATGACCCAGGCAGAGCCCGTAATGCCATGTGGCTACACTTGAAGCTTCTCAACATTTGACATCTCAAATCTCTTTGTTCCTGGGTGGCATTCCACAAGTGAGATACCAAGTTTTCCCCAGTATAATGGACTTGGTGATGCCCAAGTTTTCCCTAGCATACTGGACTTGCGTAACCACTCAACACAAACCATTCTTTCCATTCCACCCAGGTGATTCATTCACATAGTTGTTTTATTAAACAAAAACACAAGTCCTTGACTTAGAAATATTCCATAGCATGAATATAATCCACCCTTGTTTTCTAATAGCTAAGCTAAGCATGATAGTAGTAGGAATCTTAACTTAGGAAAATTCTACTAAGGTTTCATCTACTAGGATTTCCCATGGCATAGTTTATACTTAGCAAAAATTCCATGCAAGTCCTACTTAGAAATATCACTAATGCATAGTGAAGATAATGGGACAAAAGTATGAAGCATCACTTGCCTTTTTGGTAGAGAATTATAAGTTCACTCCTTGATCTTGCAATATTCACACTCTTCAAATTCCACTACAATTCAACCAAGCGAGCAATATTCAATCTACCATTCAAGCAAACATCACATAAAATAATAGAAACAAAGCAATACATGCAAGCATGCTAAAGATTGTTTTATTTGGGAAAAGTGGTTTCTAATAGGTTATGGACATCATAAAATATCTATTGGTCATTTATAAAAGTGGCAAGGTCATTCGGAAAGGTGGCAAAATCACTTGATATCAAGTTAGTGAAAATGGCCATTTTAAGTCATTTTTGTTTTGCTAGAAAGGATTTAAATCCAATGAATATTTCTAGTGTTTACCAAATATATTTTTAACACAAATGTTAGTGTTTTCAGGTCAAGTGTTTAATATTGAAACCATTTACAAAAGGTTTTATCTATAAACCATTTTTATACCAAATCAATATTTTATGTTGTTGAAAATGCCTTTAGCAAAGTAATAATTTTTATAGGTTTCAAAAAATACATTTTAAATCATAAAACTTTGTGTTTAGGGTCCGAGAGTTTAATCCAAATCATTTACCAAAGGTTTTTCTCCAAAAAGTATTTTTATCATATAAACAACATTTTTATTTGACTAGAAATGTTTTCCATTCAAAGATTTACTCTTTGTCTTCACAAAATACACTTTTAATTCCAAAAGTTTGTTTATATGGTTAGTAGGTTCAAAACAAACCATTTGCCAAAGATTTTATCCTAAAAATATATCTAGAATAAATTTTATATCCAAATTATGCCTACACAAGTTTCTTCAAAAACAACTAAGTTTCCAGAAGCAATTCACTAAACAAAGTGCATGGTTGGATAGGGTTTGTTTTGTTGATTCCATTGATATAAAATTTACAGAATTTGGAAGTGTAGATTTAAAGTTATGCAATTTACAAGATTGGACATCTAATAGAACAAAATTTCTGTTTTAAAACAAACCCTGGACACGTGGCTCAACCTTACTGGCTGAAAACAGTTCGCGTGGATCGCTTGATTCTAGCCATCAGATCTAATGTGCATCGCACGGCTCACAGACGCGATACCTCTTCGGTTAAGTCAATCTACCCTACTCGTTAGATCCAAATCGAACGAAGCACAGGCGCTTGGCCAACAATGGGCAGCGCTGGCGGCGGCTAACGGCAGCGCACGCTCAGACGGTGGCGTTGGCGATGAAACAGGAAGCACGGGAGGGAGTGAGGATACTCACCAGATTCGCCGTGAAGCACTAATTCTCGTTGTTGCCTCGGTTGGCCAAGGGGAGCACGGAGGCGTTGACGATTGCTCGCCGGAGACGGCGTCGGCATCGGGAACGCTCAGTCGTTGAAGAAGGTGAAGATTGCGGGCACGCTAAGGCAAACGGAGAGCGGTGTTAGATGTGCGTGAGAGAGGAGAGTGCGAGAGCATCAACGAGAGGGTCCGGGTGGTCTGTACTAACCGGGGGAACTCGCGGGAGTTGAGGCAGGAGGCGGCGACGCTCTGATTTTGTTGTTGCCGAGACCCTAGTGCATGCGCGGCCAAGGTTGGGCTATGGGCTGGTTCTACTGATGGTGGGGAGCAAGATGACGGATGCCAGGGAGTGGAGGGTGGTCTAGCTTCGCCGGAATCGGCTGGAAGAGGTCGTCGGGGCAGTGGAGGTTCCGAGCAAAATCGGAGCAGCCGGGTGGCTCCGGTGGGGTGATGATTGGGGGGGAAGGGAGAGGGGAGCATGGCGATTAAGTACGCATGGTCGCGGGCGGGATTTACTCGTGCATTTAACGAGAATTGAAGCTGGGAATTTACACAGGAAATGGCCGGAGGAATGAGGGGAAGGAACTGGTCGCAAGGATGACGATGCGCTGGTGGTGGGGTCGATTGGTCAATGGGTGAGGAAGTTACGCGTGGGGTCAGGTCATCAGCGAGTGAGGGGGTACGGTCTGCGGTGAGAAAAGAACGAGCAGGGAGAGAGGGAGTGGGCTGGACTAGGCTAGCTGGGCCTGGTCTGGTTGGGCTGGTTGGTTTTCATTTTTTTTACTGATTCATTTTTCTTTTTCTGTTTCCATTATTCTGTTTTGATTTTGTTTAATCATTTCAAACAACCATTTGAATTCAAACTTCTTCCAAACTTTGTGTAGATTTTAATACTGTTATTTAACATATTCTCAAGTCAAATTTAGAATAATTCTTTTATTCTTTTTAGGGTCTTTTATTTATTTTAAAAATAGACATTTGTCTTTATTTCAAATAGGATTTAATATGTTTTAAAACTCTATTTGAAATCTATATTTTTACCAAACCTTTTTAGTAGGTTTTATTTTAAAATAAATCACTTTGAATTATTATTCCAAAAATACTTTATTATGTTTTTAATGTTCATTTAAAATGGGAAATGTCTTTACTTAAATGAATTTGGATAATAATAAATACTCATGATTTTATTTAAATAAACCTTTACTCTTTTTATAAAAAAATATTTTATTTCATTTGCTTGGCCTAGTTTTAATTTGGCCTTTTAAAAAGAGTTCTTATTTATTTATTTCATCCTTTGCTTATAAAAACCATATATTTTTATTTAAAGACCAAAACTTGGTGATTCCAACTTGTAAAATCTTGTTTAATATTTTATTAACCTTTTAAATCTCTTTAGGATTATTTACTCACCATTTGGTATGGATTTTTAGATAGGTGCTTTATTAGCTTTGGAAATTCAATTTCCTGATCTTACTAAATTCATAAGATTTTATTTATGGCTCCAAATTAAGTGAAACCAATTTCTATGGTTTTATAATATTTCTATTTGTCATTCTTGATCATTTTGAAATGTTTGTTTGACCAATTCTTATGTGGATCAAATCCATAGGCTTAGAGATAACTTGGAAATGTTTTTCTTCCATTAGGGTTTTAGGGTTTTGGTTTATTTTCCAAGTGTTTAAATTTCAAGATGCATTTATGAAGAATGCATTCCACTTGATTTGAATTTAGTTGGATTCAAACATTAATCAAAGTTTGTTCAAGATGGGATTTTTAAGTTTCCATTTAGAAACAAAAAGTTCCTTTTCACCCTAAATTTCAACAATTATTTATTTTGTTGATTTATTTTTCACATTTCAAAATTTGGAAAATTTTGGGATGTGACATTCTTGCTCATAAAAGTTTATCAGTAGAAACAGTTTGTAGTAGCAACAACAATAGTGAAACATGAGCAATAGTAACGGTAACAATAGGATTCGAGTGCGGTAGCCATAGGGATGGATGGACGGGCATTGCATGGACGAGTCTAAACATGTAACTTCAAGATCTAGGGCATTACAGATAAATAATAACAAGCATCCAAGTACTAAACAATCCTAGGCATGTGCTCCAAATTTAGTCATACGTGCTCGCAATGAGAACTTGCACAACATCTTAAATCCAGCCAGCCCGTGCCAGCGGGGCCTCTAGGGAACTACTAGCAATTAAGGTGCTCCTTTTAATAGAGCACCAGAGCACAGCATTAACACTCCATGAACACATCTGATCCTCACACCACAGCCACCCCCTCCGGTTGTCCCAATTATTGTCACTTTGGGGCCTTTGGATCCGGACAATGATATGTGTACATAACTTGCAGATAAGATCACAAACAATATTATCATAATGATTCAATAATAAGTTTAGATCTGAGATCATGGAACTCGGGCCCTAGTGACAAGCATTAAGCACAACAAGTTGCAAAAAAGTCAAATAGCACTACTAGAGATACTAGGCACTATGCCCTAACAGATGTTATTCGATTACATGATAGAACTCATCCAATCCCTAACATCCCCAAGCCTACAGCGGGGGATTAGTCATTCATGGATGAGGGAAACATTGAGGGTTGATGGAGATGCGTTGGTGATGACGATGGCGATGATCCTCTCCAAATTCCCCATCCCGGCAGGGTGCCAGAATTGAGTTTCTGGTGGCGGCGGCGGAGCGGAACACTTTCTAGAAAACTATCGAACCCCCCTCGGTTTTTAGGTGAAAGGGAAACTTATAGGCGTAGAGGGAGGCCGAGGGGGTGCCTGGGGTGTCTACAGCCCCCCTAGGCGTGGGGAAGGGCCCTCCCACACCTGGCAGGGGTGTGCGCCCCCCCAGGTCCCTTCTCCGTCTCTTCTTCTGGCTCCATGGATCTTCTGGTGAAATATAATTTTTGGCATATTTTTCGGGATTTTTCCTGATAGTTGATTTTCTACACAAAAACAAGACACCAAGGTAATTCGCTGAAAACAACGTCAGTCCGTGTTAGTTGTATCCAAATCACACAAGTTTAGCGGAGAAACAATAGCAAAATTATTCGGGAAAATATATACGTTTTGGACGTATTAGAAGCTTCCAGTGCAACCACATGGCATATGGGCTCTGCCTTGACCAACTAGGTTGCAAGAACTCAGACAGACATATAGATGGTCGTAGTGATGACAGGACGGAACGTGTCTGGGATTATTTGAGGGATGGCTTCTGAAAAGTCTCGTCTCGATGCATGTCGAGTCTTGTGGGGAAAGTGCACCACTTCTGGAGAGGGTAAAACCTAAGTACTTAGCCCTGTCCCCGATAATGGACATTTTGAGCATCAAAGACATTGAAATGATCAAGGATCTACTCATCCCAATTTCTCTAAGTTAAAAACTTATAGGGTGAACAAGGGAAGCACCTGATGTGTATCCAGTGTGCCATTGTTTGATAAAGTGTTTTGAAAAAGAGAAAAACTATTTTACAAAGGATGGGAAAAAATATTTTATGCAAATTCCAGCCAAAACTCCACTTAGCGATATATTCATGTAGATGATAGATTATCCATATCAATATGATATCACTTGCCAATACAATTCAAATGTATTGACCCTTGTGGCTATAACTTATTATGTTGCAGGTTTGATTGATGTTAGTGAAGTTTGTTCAGTAGGGATTACAAGTCTACAACCAACATGATTGCCTATGGCACATGAAGATGAAGGACTCCATGCTATATAGTTATATCTGCTGCTTGGTAATAAGATAGCCATATGAGCTATGTAAGTTGTAATGAACTATTTTATTCCTAGTTATAAGTTGTAATATGACCTTTGTTTATTGATATTACATCTTAAACTGTGGGTGCTAGCTATTCGATCCAGAGACTAGCACTATAAACACAGGGATATCTGCCTTATCAGGTTGGGACCACTACAGTAATATATAAAATGCCAATATATTTTAACGATTAAAAATCTTTAGAGAGTATAGCTTTTTCACTGAAAAGAGCTCCATCGTGATCCGTTGAAATGACACCATATAAAGTTATGGTTTGGAGTAAAACCCAAGTTTTCCTTTCTTAATCATTGGTTTGCTATGAATAAGTAGATGTTTGCAACCAAAGTTGGATGAACATGTCTCTAGAACACCAAATACAAAAGTGTTTGTCGCTTAGAACGTCAAGTTTATTAAAGAAGGAATTTCTCATGAAAAGTTAAGTGGGAGGACAATAGAACTTTGATAAGGTTAAAAGAACCTTAGGTATATGTGCTGAGTTGCTATCACGGAGGCAAAAACAATTCTCATGGCTCACGTGCCACAAAGGTTGTGATCACGGAGGTCTAAGTTCCTATTGAACCAAGTATGTCGGGTAGACAATCAAATACTAAGATTTGAAAGAAAATCATTGTTGTTTGACAATGATGAACTAACTACATGCAAATAAGCGATGATGAGCCCTGACTCCGTCAAAATGGCTTGAATCCATGAAATCCGTGATAGTTCATACACGAGAAATCAATATTTGAACTTGAAAGACCCACTGAGAAGGTATAAGACCTTACTGTCGTATTTGGATCTATAAAGAAATAGACATGGACGTTTCACATCTATGAAATAGTCGACGTGTCAGGAAAGAAGTTTATGACAATGTTCAAAGGTTTACTATGACGAGATTTGATCTTCTATAGCGATATTTAGTCTAGACGGATTAATGTAGCAACCACTACATATAATTTTGTTATCTGGTAGTGAATAAACAAAACAAATTCTTCTAATAGAATGGTTACGTAGGACGTGTACATGACATGGTCCAAATGGTTTTGTTAATTCAAATGATGTTAAAAGTGTATGCAAATCCCAATGGTTGAAGTAAGCATCGTGGAGTTGGAATCTTCACCGTGATGAAACAATTAAAATAGTTCAATTTCATCGGAGACGATGAAGATGCTTGTATTTTTGATAATTGATGAATGAAATCACAAAGAGCATTTTTCAATCATACTGTGATATGTAAACATCCAGATATTTCCTATACTCTAAATATTATGAGCATATACAAAAATGAGGCATAAAGATGATCATTGGACAATAGTAAGGATATTCTTATGATCTTCTAGAAGATCTAAGAATATTTTATTTTTGTTGAGGTGACAAATAGATGGTCATAAAGATGATCATTATAAAAGTACTACCTTGATACTAGTTTTTTCACAAAGTACAAATTAAGTTTATCTCAATCTAAACTAAGGGTGGCAAAATATGATGGAAAGTAAGTTCCATAATGGATTTGGATGAGTTTAAAAGTTAAGACATTCTGACAGATACTACAACAAAAGGCTAAGTATATGAATGATATTATAGTAGCAAAAGAGGGCATTTGTGTCAAGTAGATTGTTATCAACCTTGGTGTGGTTCACCGTGGGATATTACTATGAAGATATATTGTACGACAATATTATCAACATGTTTTAACCCCAAGGAAATAAAGGTCTCACCAAAGTACCAAATTTATACAAAGCCATCTAATTAGATAATGAGTGATGCGTAGATACACAAAGACATGCAATTACACACGGACCTGAAAATGTCGGATCCGAAGATCAGTTGACCACTAGCAATCGTGTAAATACAACACCGGAAATCCATAGGTTTTGAATGCACAAAGGTTTGAAACTAGATTATTGACTCTAGTGCATGTGGGAAACTGTTGGAGATATGCCCAGGAGGCAATAATAAAGTGGTTATTACCATATCTTTATGTTTATGATAAATGTTTACATCCCATGCTATAATTGTATTAATCGGGAACTTTAATACTTGTGTGATTTGTAAACATAAAAGAGTTCCTAGTAAAGCCTCTTGTTAAACTAGCTTGTTCATTGATTGATGATCATGGTTTCCCGATCATGAACATTGGATGTTATTAATAACAAGGTCATATCATTAGGAGAATTATGTGATGGATATACTCATATAGTTAAGCGTAGTATAAGATCAAGTAATTTAAATAGTTCACTTGCTATAAGCTTTCAATACATAATAACCTAAATCCTTCGACCATAAGATCATGTTAATCACCATCACTGGATGGATACTTTGATGACATCAAATGCTACTTCATAACTGGGCGGTTATAAACGTGGCATTGAGTATTCAGAAAGTATGTGTTGAGGAACATGGATGAAGAGTGGGATTTGTTCATCCATATGATGGATAGATATACTCTGGGCCCTCTCGGTGGAATTTCATCCAATTGGCTTGCAAGCATGTGACTGGCTCACAAGGGATCACAAATCACATGAACAAAAAAATAGTACTTGTCGGCAACAAGGTTGAACTCGGTATGCAGAGATATCGATGATCAAACCTCGGATAAGTAAAGTATCATGAGACAAAGGGAAATAGGTATCGTATGTAAATGGTTCATTTGATAATGAAGTAATCGTAGAAATATGTGGGAGCCATACGAATTTCCAAATTCCTCTATTGGTTATTGATTGGAGAAGAGTCTCGATCATGTCTGCATATTTTGCGAAACGTAGGGAGACACACTTAAGGATTCAATGTTGTTTTGTAGTTATGGAATGTGATTAAAATACCGGATGTTGTTCGGAGTCCCGGATGGGATCCGGGATAACACGAGGAGATCTGGAATGGTCCGGGGAATAAGATTCATATAAATAAAGTCCAGTTCCGAGTTTCGGGAATGGTTTCTCTGTTTTCACCGGAATGTTCTAGAAGGGTCTAGAAGGTCCATCACTCTAGAGTGGGAAGGCTACATGGATGTGTCATGACAAAGTGGAATGGTTGCATCCTGTACTAGGTCACTTGGTTGGGAATTGGAAGATAGAAATAAAACTTTTAGTTTGAAAGTCAAACACCAATTTGAAAAAGTGAAATCCCAACATGGTTGCCTAGTGGAGGAAGGTAAGGAATCGTACCTAAGGGGGGATTCCTTCCTCTACCTTTCCTCCGTCCACAAGGTGGAGTTTGGGGAGGACTCCCCTCCCTAAACCGCCCCTCCCTCTCATAAATAGAGGGGAGGGGCTCCCCCTTGCCTCGCACAAGAAACCATAAACTCTAGATCGACTGCCGCCCCCTGCCGAGGCTCTCTCTACTCTACCATATCCGCTCCAGCTTAGGCGAAGCCCTACAGGATTTCCTCTCTACTTCCGACACCACGCCGTCGTGCTGCTGGAATTGCGAGGAGAGATCTACAACCTCTGATGCTTGCTAGAACAAGGGAGAGGAAGGTCTTCATCGAGTACCGAACGTGTGACCGACTGTGGGAGTGCTGCCAGAACACGGTGCCAGAAGGATCGTGTAAGCGATCTTGAGATCGGCAAATGAACGACTACATCACCCATGAGAATCTGATCTCATTAACCACTTTGAGATTTTCAAGGGTTAGTACTGTATCAACTTGTTGCACCTATCTAGTAGATTAGATCTTGGCTTGTGTGTGTTCATGCGATAGAATTTTTTATTTTTCATGCTACGAACCCCTACAAGAATAAGATAGAAAAGTTATCGACAGATTCGCAGTTCACATTCAGCAGCACTTGACCAATTTAGCAGCATTTCAAAGTGAGTGATTCAGCAATACATACATTGAAACACAATAGCAGTACAGAGAGAACCGGTTCTCGTTTCAGCTCTTAAAACCTTGTCGCCCGATTAGTTTGCCCTTTTCTCCAAACACACTCGACCATTGGAGCATGCAAAACTAACGATCGAGTCTTCTTTAAGTACCTTCTTCTCACATTAATGCATGTGTGACCCACGATGCAACCCAAAGTGCCCAAGCCTCATCAAGATTGTGACAAGGCATGTTTCAAATGAAAAGCTAGACTTTCGACTGCCCATGATTTAAACAAGTACCCGTACGTAAGTATTAGTTCCACAAAATGCTTTAGTAATAACAACGACAAAAAAATTGAGAGATTCGGTAGCTTTCCTGCTTGAAATTCAATACTAGTAGAGAGAGAATAAGTTCTAGTTCCAGCTCAAAAACCATGGCACACTATTAGTTTGCCATGTTCTCTGAGCAGACTTGATCATAGGAGCAAGAAAAACTGAGGATCAAGTCTGCTTTTGTGTGAATACCACCTCATTTCGTCAATGCTTGTGTCAATCCCCATTTGCAGTCCAAAATGCCCAAGACTCATCTAGATAATTATGACAATACTAGGTTTCTAAAGAAAAGCAAGACAATCTGCTGCACTTGATCTAAACAGGTAATAGTACATCACTATTAATTCAATAAAATACTTTGGTAATAGCAAACGACAAAACAAAGTCAAAGAAAGACCATCTCCTGCCCTTGACCTAAACAAGTACTAGCAGTATATAGTACAAAATACTTAGAAGAATAAGAAATGGTACTATACTAGTACTACTTCATGGCGAGCCTCACTTTATTCATGGCTAGCCTCACTTTATTCCCATTTTTTCAATTGGCAATTCTACCCCACGAATTGATGCATGTTGAGTAATGCACTCCCTGGGTAATATAAGATGTTTCATGGTACAACAGCAGGGAAATATTTTTCTTCTGCATGACGGCCGGCATCGCCCTGATCCCAGGCGTGGAGGAACTGCAGATTATATCCCAAAACACAAGCTCTACTGATGGGGTATAGGCAGTGAGGTTCACATTGTACAAGGGCGATGAGCACACGTCCCACCTGACGCACACGACGGATATGACGATGATGCCCGACTCGCGTATGTCAATTAGCACAACAAACACCATACCGTCGTCCCATGATCCGATCTTCTCTACTCTCGATGAGTGTGGTTCCAACAGCGGCTAAGAGATGAACCTGGAGTTACTAAAGGAAGTAAGAATCAGTGGATTAAATTGCAACATGCGAAATATTATAAGAAAAAATGATAAATTAAATATGAGTAACCTGACTGCAATAAAACATACGTAGTACTCCCTCCGTTTTAAAATATAAGATGGTTTAGCTTTTGTGAAGTGTATCTAGACCCCTGTATAGCATATGTTCGCTCCGAATTACACACTATTAGAGAGTCTAGATACACTCATTTCACAAAAGATAAAACATCTTAGATCCTGTTTGATTCAAAGGATTTCTAAAGGAATTATATATCCATAGGAATTTATCCTATAGGGTGTGTTTCTTTGAAAGGAATGACTCCTACAAAATTCCTATATATTGCTTTCCTAAACTAAAATCCTATAGGATTTCTAAGAAGAGGTGAGACCTTTTGGAAAAATTCCTACATGCCATATACTTAAACCCTACAAATTTACTGTATTTTTCCTGCGGTGCAAGCAAACAACTAATTTTACTGATCCCTACAGTTATTATTCCAATAGGATATCAAGTGTCATGCCATTCTATTCCTGCATTTTCCCTATTCATATGTTGCACAAATCCTTTGAAGCTATTTTCAAACGGATGGAGTACCCATGGACTAAATGTGCAAGGCCATTGTTTCAAAGGAAAAGCTATTTGATCGAAGCAAGTAGTGCTAGCTCCCGGTACAGAGCCATGTTTGAAAAGGAATGCTAGATCATCTCCAGCGATTTGATCCAAACAAGTAATACCAGTACATACTGCAATATACAATAGCACAAGCAGAACTAGAAACAATATACTCCCAATTACAAGAACTAGTACAATAGTACTATACTGTACTACTTTGCAGCCAAAATCCATATTTCCGACACACTGAAACCCCTCTGAGTAGAATCAACATCAATACCTAATCCTAAATTTGAAACGCAGATCATCAGAATCAAGACGGTCATATATGTCATCTACCACCTTGTGGTAGTAGAATGAGTAATCCAGGATGAACCTATCATGTTTATTAATCAGAAAATTCCGTAAATGTTTAGTCATCCTGGCTGCAGCCAGCGACGCACTGCCCATCGGCTCGAAAAACAAGCTATATTCAGCGAACTCCTCCAGGTCCCCTCCCATCATTGAAGGTTTATATAAGTGCCACTCCACCATGTACCATGGAAACTTGCACGTCGCCGACCTGACGCACTGGACGAATACGGCGAGGCCAGAGTGGATCATATCAAATCGCACGACGAAAACTATACGATCGTCCCCGGATACAACGGTCTCTACTCTCCATGAGCCAGGTACCAGCAAAAGTTGAGAGATGTACCTGTGTTCCACACTGTTGTGGAAACTGTGCACTTCCATCAAGTGGGATTTTTCGAGGTGGGCGAGGAGCGCTATGGGCGGGGTGGTGAACTCGCAGCCAGGCTCAGGGCAGTAGCACGGGCCATGCGGGCATGCCATCTTGTGGTTGAGGAAGTCGTGGAAGGCGACCAATGGCCCGCAACCGTCGTTGGGGCATCTGCTACCTTTTCCGGTAGTGATTTGGCGGCGGAACTCCTTAGAGCATGCGGCCAGCCAGACGACACTGGTAGTGTCCATAAGCATAGAGATTTCTCCGAAGGCGTCATCCTCGAACTTGCTCTAGCCACTGTACCGAATCTTGTGCATCGAATCCGCTATAGATTCCGGATGAACTGGGGACGAGGGCGGATTCAAATATTATTTTTGGGGTTTCTTGGAGGAGAGTGAAATCGATTCTGCGGGCAATAAATGGCTAAGGAAAATTTGCAAAGTGCGCACTAGATGGAGAAGATGGGAGGCTCTTTGATCGAGGGGTGTTTGCGTGTTGCCTCGTCGGTCTTCTGCAGTGCGCAACTATATCGTGGATGCCGAATGGAGTTATAGCTACACTAGGAAGCGGGTGATACGTCGGAAACGTATCTATAATTTTTTATGCTCGATGCTTGTTTAGTATCTACATTGCTTTGCTTTGTCTACACTTTGAGGTGTTTTTATATCTTTTCTGGAACTAACCTATTAACAAGTTGCCATAGTGCCAGATGCATGTTTTCTTCTGTTTTTGGTTCCAGAAAGGCAGAAAATCAATATTCTCGGAATTGGACGGGACAAAAGCCAAAGTCAATATTTTATCGTGGGCGACACGAAGTCCAGAGGGGAGACGGAGAGGCAAGCCAGGGCCACCACACCCCCTAGGCACGGGTGGCCCCTGCCCCGCTCCTGGGTAGGGTGTGGGCCCTCCGGCTGCCTCCTAGCCTCGCCTCCTGCGCCTATAATAAGCCCCCAGGGAGAAAACCCAAAATAATCCATCATACTTCCAGAAAAACCTCCGTAGCACCACCGCTACCGAAAGGGAGATTCAGGGGGACAGAAAGTATCTGTTCCGGCACCCTGCCGAGACGTGGAACTGCCCACGAAGCCATCTCCATCGCCATCTTCATCACTGTTGTTAATTCCCATGATGAGGAGGGAGTAGTTCTTCCTCGAGGCTAAGGGCTCTACCGGTAGCTATGTGTTCATCTCTCTCTCTATGTGTGATCATGAGCTTTGTAATCAAGTAGATATACCTTGCTACTCAAGTGATTCAATATATCTCTCCTCTCCCCATGTGTGTAAAAGTGATAGCATGCACGCCATGGTGGCACTTAGGCTAGAGTCTATATAAATACTCATCGTGCCTTAATAGATCTATGATTTTCCCCACGTGTGTAAAAGTGACAGCGTGCACACCGTGTGTGGCACTTAAGCTAGGTTACATATATATTTATCATGAGTTATATTTTGAGTTGGTTGTCTCTATGAAATTGTGGTATTTGTTGGAACCATATAGAGCTCAAGGTGACAATGTGGGGTTATCTTGATGGGGAAAGCGGACTTCGAGGAGTGCTGTTATAGCCCTACCATTGATTAGTGTGTCCAACCGGAGAGTATTTAAGAGTACTATCATGAAGATAATATATTTATTGAGAGTGTTCACTAGTGAAAGTCTGATCCCTAGGCCTTGTTTCTAAACATTTAAGCACCGTTCACAACTAGATCGGTTACATGTTTGCTTGCTTTAGATCTAAAAGTATGAACCCTAGGCCTTGTTCTTCCTACTAATACTAGTAAGTTGCATGTGCCTTGCACCTAAGACATGCATAATATACATAAGTATGACATATCATCACTATATTTTATTATATTAGGTAAATCTCAAAACATTTACTCCTAGCTATAAACTATGGGTGTATATTTGGCTCTCTTCTCATCTATAAACCTTGGTCATTTGGGTTGGAACCCAATAATGTCTATATACATGGTAGGAAAATACCGCGAAGCTGTTTTTCCAAAACTAGTCAAATCCCATGGGTAACGTTTTCATGGCACGATATGCACATGACATGATAGGGTATGTCATGCATAAATCTTTTATTTTCTTTTTTTCATGTGGTTGTTTTCAAAAGTGTTCAAAATTGCCAAGATGCAAAATCTTAGCAAGAATTCAAACCAGTCGTCAAAACTCTCGGTGGTTTTAGATATATTAATTGACCGCCAATGTGGGTACATCCAAATGCCATGTCATAAAATTCACGGAGCAGCCTACGATTTACTAGCAGTTGTCAAACTTGACCTAATTTTGATAAATCGGCATAAAGTCATTCAAGTGGGCGGAGTTAGCTAGGAAGTTTGAGAACTCATAAAACATGGGAAATCGTAAGTACAACATGTTGGTCCACTGTATATGTCTGAAAACTTGGCTTGTGGTAGTGAGATCCATGTTCTTCTGACTTTCTTTACGGGAAAGAACAATCTCGTCATCACTCGGAAAATTCAGAATGTTCTTTCCTCATAGTTGGAAACTCACACCCACGACATTTTTTAATACAATAAGATGCACCCATCAACCTCCTAAAATACATTTAATTGAAAAGAAATCTATCATGCTTACTGGTCGCTCAAGTTTGACCTTATTTTGTTAAATTGTCAAGATGCAAAAATCTTAGCAAGAAGTTGAATATATTGTCAAATTTTCGGTGGTTTGATATATTAATTATGCCCCCAATGGTGGGTACCCCCAAAAGCTTTTTCATAAACTTTCAAAGCAACCTACAATTTACTTATAGTTTCAAATTTGGCCTAATTTTGATAAATCGACATAAATTCATTCAAGCGGGCTTAGTTATCTAGGTAGTTCAAAAAGTCATAAAAAATGGGAATCATAAGTAGAGCATGTTGGTACAATATATATGTTTGTAAACTTGGATTATGGCATCCATATCCAATATTCTTCGAACTTTTCTTTACGGAAAAGAACTATGTTCTCATCACTCAAAAAAATTGAGAATTGAATGTTCTTTCCTCGTAGTTTGAAACTCACACCAATGACATTGTTTAATGCAAGAAGATGCACCCATTTACCTCTTAAAATGCATATAATTCAAGGGAAAATCTATCACGCTTACTTGTGTAGCTCAAGTTTGACAAAATTTCGTTAAATTGTCAAGATGAAAAATCTTAGCAGTAAGTTGGACATGTCGTCCAAAATCTTGGTGGTTTCTGATATATTAGTTGTGACTCCCTAGTGGGTACCTTCCAAAAGCTTTTTCATAAACTTTCAAAGCAACCCACTATTTACTTGAAGTTCAAAATTTTCACCTAATCTCGATAAATAGACATAAATTCAGTCAAGTGGACAGAGGTAGCTAGACTGAAGGTTGAAAACTCCTAAAACATGATAATTAATCATAAGTACAAACGTGATGGTACACTATATATGTCGAAAGCTTTACTTGTGGCATCTAGATCCATATTCTTCACACTTTCTTTTCGGAAATGAAAAATCTTGATCGTCATCACTCAGAAAAGTTAGAATGTTATTTATTGATAGTTGGAAACTCACACTGATGGTATTGTTTACTACAAGAAGATGCACGCATCTACCGCTGTGAAATTTCATTTAATTCGAGATCAATCTATAGCGCCTACTTGTAGATCCAGTTTAAGACCTAATTTCATTAAGTTGTCAAGATGAATAATCTTAGCAAGAAGTTGAACCTGTTGTCAAAACTCTCGGTGGTTTCTGATATATATTAATTTACCCCTCGATGGGTACCTCAAAAATATTTTTCGTAAAACTATCAAAGCAGCCTAAAATTAATCGATGTTCAAATTTGACCTAAATTTGATAAATCGGCATTAAGTCACTCAAGTGGGTAGAGTTAGCTAGGGAGTTTGAAAACTCATGAAACATAGAAATCTCAATCACGTACAACATGTTGGTCCACTTAATATGTCTAGAAGCTTGCTGGATTGTGGCATTCAGATCCATATTCTTTGGAAATTATTTCTTTACAGAAAAGAACAATCTCGTCATCACTCAGGAAATTGAGAATGTTCTTTCCAGATAGTTCGAAACTCACACTAACAACATTGTTTGCTACAATAAGAAGCACCCATATTCCTCTGAAATTACATTTAATTTAAGAGCAAATAATCTACCGTGCTAACTTGTAGCTCAAGTTTGACCTAATTTTGTTGAATCGACGAAGAAGTAAGTGAAGTGTGTGAAGTTAGATAGGAAGCTTGAAAAATGGAATTATATAAGAAACCGTGGTCTACTTTGTGTGATAATTGGGAAGGTTGCATTTTCTTCTAACTCTGGTAGGTCTTCCCCGTAGTGAGGTGCTTCAGTTAACATGGTCGGTGGAAGTACAAGTTATATCAAGGACCTCGTAAAAATGAAAATCACATCCAAGTCCATGCATTTACCACAAGGTCTCTGAAACTAAGAAATGAAGTGTGTTTTGAGGTTTGCGCACAAAAGCTTTCATTGTGCTAAAGACTATCAATAGAATCTTCTAGATGCTAAGAATTCAAAAGAAGATCCAACGGTTAGAAATGTTTGGATTTCCCAGTCTTGATCTAGAGTTCCATGTTCAAATTTATCCATACACTATATATATTTTTTGGACAAAAAGATAAGATAATAAGTACTACTATGAATGGACGGTCTTTTGATTAACCTTTCCCTCCCGATGTTTGGGAAGCAAGTAAAAATTTCGAAACCGAAAAAGTTTGAATATTTTTGCACCAAGGACCAAAGTTTTTGGCCTCCTATGTACAGTACTACTCCTACCCCACACCAACATGGCTACTAAACATGCCAGAGAAATCGAGCCGCCCTCTCTCTCAAAAAATAAAAGAGCCCCCGTACTGAGGCACACGTGCGTAGCGCCATGTTGTGGTCGAGGGAGAGATCAGCCGGGACGGTGCGCGAGGGGATAGGGGGAGATATGATAGGTAGAAAAGGAGAGAGAAAACACACTTCCAGTTTTTTTTGCGTGCATAGGTCCTGACATTTACTACTACTAGTAGAGTCAGGAGTACCTCCTGTCAGGAACCCATCATAAACTTTGCCCTGACATGGAACCACCTTCAACTCTTCTTCTCTCTTCACCGCTACAGTGTTCCCCTACCTATGTTTTATTATCTCTGCAAGTATAGCACGTGGATAGAGGTTAGCATATAGTACTTATGTCTAAGCAATATAAATACTACTGTACTTACAAGTAATAAGCTCCTCCGGTGTCTAAATGAGATGATTCGTGGGACCCACTAAACTGAAGAACTTTTGATGGGAGTTTTATACCTTGGTCATACACTGCCAAGTGGGTCCATTATTTGCTTGTTTCTCTTAGGGAATCCGCATTGTGTAAAGCACACCTTTAAGGCGTATAGTAGTACATTGTGGAGAAAATAAAGTTTCCTCAAGCTTGTGGGTTGCCCACAGCAAATAGAAAAATCATTTCCCCTCCCTCCTCTTTGTTGCATGGAGGAATATGACCAAGCAATGTGGGTCCTACCTTATGGCAAATGTTGACCTATATATTGTGGCAAGCCAGGTGGGTCCTACATTACGTATGCCCTTAGACACTCGTACTTTGTACTCCCATCTCCACCGTGCTAGACTAGATGTTTTTTGCAAAATTCATTTAACTGATGTAGTTAGATCAAGGTTTTGGATTTCGGTTTTGGTTTTTTACGAGGTCCGAGCGAAATGGACGAAATTCGGCTATTTTGGTCAATTTCGATCAAATATCGGATGAAATGTAAGAATCAGAATTTAAACTTTGAAAAAAATTTGGCTGAAATTAGACCAAAATTTAGAGTTTCAGATAAAATTCTACAAAATATAAAATATTTTAGATAATTCAACAAAAAAATCCCCAAATTTAGAAAGTTTTCATTCGGTAAATTCTCTTGCCGGTCCTATCTGGAATGCCTAAATTTCAGTAATCTCAGCTGAAATTCAAAACCTTGAGTTAGATAGGAAGCGTGATCCACTATATGTCTGAAAGCTCCCACGGTCAACAATGCTTACTACCTCAAGATGCACCCATCTACTACGAGAACTCCATCAGGTCATAAACTACGATGTTGATCGGTATGGCCTTGACAACATTGGTCATTGCATTTGAAACCAAATAGTGTCTATACATAGAAGAACAATACTGCGAAGATATTTTTCCAAAATTCATCAAATCCCATGGTTAACGTTTCCATAGCATGTAGCGCACACAACATGCATGATAGGGTGTGTGATGAGTAAATCTTTTAATTTATTTTTTATTTTTTCTTTATTTCATGTGGTCGTTTTCAAGAGGGGTTCAAAATTGCCAAGATGCAAAACCTTAGGAAGAAGTCAAACCAGTCTTCAAAACTCCCGATGGTTTCAGATATATTAATTGACCGTCCAATGTGGGTACCTCCAAACGCCATTTCATAAAATCACGGAGCATCCTGTGATTTACTAGCAGTAGTCAAATTTGACCTAATTTCAATAAGTCAGCATAAAGTCATTCAATTGGGCGGACTTAGCTAGGAAGTTTGAGAACTCATAAAACATGGGAAATCGTAAGTACATCATGTTGGTCCAGTGTGTATTTCTGAAAACTTGTCTTGTGGTATTGAGATCCATGTTCTTGGGACTATCTTCACGGGAAAGAACAATCTCGTCATCACTCAGAAATTTGAGAATGTTCTTTCCTCATAGTTGGAAACCCACACCCACGACATTGTTTAATACAATAAGATGTGCACCCAATAACCTCCTAAAGACATTTAATTTAAGAGCAATCGATCTATCGCGCTTACTGGTACCTCAAGTTTTACCTTATTTCGTTAAACTATCAAGATGAAAAATCTTCGCAAGAAGTTGAAGCCATCGTCAAAAATATCGGTGGTTTGATATATTAATTATGCCCCCGATGGTGGGTACCCCCAAAAGCTTTTTCATAAACTTTCAAAGCAACCTACAATTTAATTTTAGTTTCCAGTTTGACCTAATTTCGATAAATCAACATAAATTCATTCAAGCGTGCTCAGTTAGCTATGAAGTTTGAAAAGTCATAAAACATGGGAATCGTAAGTATAGCATGTTGGTTGAATATATATGTATGTAAACATGGCTTTATGGAAAAGAACCATGTTCTCATCCCTCGAAGAAATTAGGAATTGAATGTTCTTCCCTCATAGTTCGGAACTCACACCGATGAAATTGTTTACTATAATAAGATGGACCCATTTGCCTCTTAAAATACATTTAATTCAAGAAAATCTATCGTGCTTACTTGTGTACCTCAAGTTTGACAAAATTTCGTTAAATTGTCAAGATGAAAAATCTTAGCAAGTAGTTGGACCTATTGTCTATAATATTGGTGGTTTCTGATATATTAGTTGTGATTACCTAGTGGGTACCTTCCAAAAGGTTTTTTTGTAAACTTTCAAGGAAACCTACAATTTACTTGTAGTTCAAAATTTTCACCTAATCTCGGTAAATAGACATAAATTCATGCAAGTGGACAGAGTTAGTTAGACCGAAGTTTAAAAACATCTAAAACATTGAAATTCATCATAAGTACAACATTTCGGTCCACTATATATGTTGAAAGCCTTGCTTGTGGCATCCAGATCCATATTCTTCAGACTTTCTTTTCGTAAAAGAACAATCTTGATCATCATCACTCAGAAAAATTAGAATGTTGTTTCCTGATAGTTGGAAACTCACACCGACGGTATTGTTCACTATAAGAAGATGCACACATCTACCGCTGTGAAATTACATTTATTTCGAGATTAATCAATCGCGCCTACTTGTAGCTCAAGATGAATAATATTAGTGTGTTGTCAAAACTCTCGGTGGTTTCTGATATATTAATTGACCCCCCGATGGGTACCTTGAAAATCTTTTTCATAAACTATCAAAGCTGCCTTGAATTTACTCACTGTTCAAATTTGACCTAATTTCGATAAATCTACATAAAGTCACTCATGTTTGAAAACTCATAAAACATGGAAATCTCAATTACCGACAACATGTTGGTCTACTTAATATGTCTAGAAGCTTGCTGGATTGTGGCATTCAGATCCATATTCTTTGGACTCATAGAACATGGAAATTGAGAATGTTATTTACAGATAGTTTGAAAGTCACACCGACAACATTGTTTGCTACAAGAAGACGCACCCATCTACCTCTGAAATTACATTTAATTCAAGATCAATTAATCTACCGTGCTAACTTGTAAATCAAGTTTGAACTAATTTCTTTGAATCGACAAAAAAGTAAGTGAAGTGTGCGAAGTTAGCTAGGAAGCTTGAAAAATGGAATTATATAAGAAACAGTGGTACACTTTGTGTGATAATTGGGAAGGTTGCATTTTCTTGTAACTCTGGTATGTCTCCCCGGAGCGAGGTGCTTTAGTTAACATGGTCGGTGGAAGTACAAGTTAGATGAAGAACCTTGTAAAAAATTAAAATCACACCCAAGTCCATGCATTTAGCACAATGTCCCTAAACTAAGAAATGAAGTGTGTTTTTAGGTTTGCACACAAAAGCATTCATTGTGCTAAAGACTATCAATAGAATCTTCTAGTTGGAAAGAATTGAAAAGAAGATCCAACGGTTAGCAATGTTTGGATTTGCCAGTCTCGATCCAATGGTCCATGTTTAAATTTTGAAAATGGAAAATTATTAAACTTTGGGAAACCGTAAGAAAGAATTTTCCACTTTGTAAGAAAATTTGTTGAAGGCATTCTTTGTTCTTTAATTTATTATACTACTACCTCCGACCCATATTAGTTGATTCAAATTTGTCTAAATTTTAGTATATAGGTTCATCCAAATTTTGACAACCCAAGTCAACTAATATGGGTCAGGGGGAGTAGTAAAAATACTTGAAAAAAACTCGTTTGACGGTATGGCCTACTATACCACGTACTCCGTGTGAGTTTGTGGTGTTTCAAGCCAAATAACCAAGGTCATCATCTACTTTTTTGAAAACCGGGTGGTGGCACATTATTTTTCTAACCGGGGTATATCCCGAGGGAGCGAGATGTTTCAATTAATATGGTCATAGGATGTGTACATATACTATGTTACACTAAGGACCTCACAAAAGATAAAATTACATCCAAGTCCAAACATTTAGCACAAAGGACCCTGAAATCAAACATGGAAAAGTAGTAGGATGAGTAAGTTGCACGTGCTTTACACGTGCGTGTGGCGTAATATATAGAAGTTTGACATATCATTTCAGAGAACACTAAAATCCTAAATATAAAGATTATCAGCAAACTTACTTTACAGCCAAAATACACCCTTCCTAGTGCCAAAATACACCCTGTCTCCGAGTACTACTACAGTAACAAGTAAACAAGTGGAAGTCTAGAACTAAATGAACTAGTAATACATCATTACCATCGCATTGGGATCATTAGCAGAATTTTAAGATCAATTCTTATTGTCGATGCAAACGGATAAAGACAACACCTTCTGGTATTTTCCATCAGCCACGGTTATGTACCGCGGCGGCACCGTGAGGAACGTCAGATCTTCGAGGTAGACACTGCGGGGCGACGTGTAGATCGTCGGCTCCATTACCCCATTAACGGTGTCCATCGAAAAGTCCGCCAGCGGCTGCGGCCTAGTCACACATAGCTTTACCCTATATCCGGGCCACGAGCATACTGCCGCCCTGAACCACACCAAGGAAATGGCAGCGGCCTGGCCGAGCTCATCGATGATGAGGCTGAACACGCTAGCGTCATCATAGTAGATGCTGACCATGGATGGCGGAAAGGATGGTAGTGACATCATTACTGTAAACTCCATGGACTGGCCATACGATATCCTATGCACTCATACCTTGTGGTAGCCATCGAGGTGCATAAGGAGCTCGATCAGCGAGGTGGTGAAAATGCAGCCCACCTCCATGCATCCGCACGGGCTGAATAGGCACGGGGTCTTGTCGTCATCGAGATCGTAGTAGGCGACCATGGGGAGACAATGGTCGTGGGGTCATGAAACAATTATCAGCGCTAGCTCGTTGAACAATTATCAGAGCAAAGTATTAACACTCCATGAACACACGTGATCCTCATATCACAGCCATTCCCTCTAGTTATCCCAATTTCTGTCACTTCGGTGCCTTTGGTTCCGGACAATAATATGTGTAAACAACATGCAGATAAGATCACAAACAATACTATCATCATGAATCAATAACATGTTTAGATCTGAGATCATGGCACTCGGCCATAGTGACAAGCATTAAGTATAACAAGTTACAACAATGTCAAAAAGCACTAACAAAGATACTAGTCACCATGCCCTACCAATCTTATTCGGTTACATGATAGATATCATCCAATCCCTACCATCCCCATAGCCTACAGCGGTGGATGAATCACTCATGGATGGGGGAAACATGGATGGTTGATGGAGAGGCGTCAGTGATGATGATGGCGATGATCTCCTCCAATTCTCCGTCCCGACAGGGTGCCAGAACGGAGTTTTTGGTTCCGAATCATTGTTTCTGGTGGTGGCGGCGCAGCGGAACTCTAGCTGGAAAAACGTCAAATCCCCCTCTGTTTTTAGGTCAGAGGGCTTATGTAGGCGGAAGGAGAGGTCGAGGGGGTGCCCGAGGTGGCCTCACCACTCCATGGAGCATCCTGGCCTGGCCCGCGCCACTAGGGGGTATGGGCCCCTCGTGGCCCTTCTCCGTCTCGTCTTTTGGCTCCGTGAGTCTTATGGTAAAAAAAGGAGTTTTGCGATATTTTCCAGGATTTTTCCTGAAAGTTGATTTTCTCCACAAAAACTAGACACCAAAGTAATTCTTATGAAAACAGCTTCAGTCCGTGTTTGTTTTATCCAAATCACACTAATTAGAGGAGAAACAATAGCAAAAGTGTTCGGGAAAGTGGATACGTTTTAGACGCATCAACTCCCCCCAAGCTATGCTTACTGCTTGTCCTCAATCAATTCAGTTGAAAACTGAGTGCGATAAAAGAAACTTTCACGAACACATTTGCTTCATATGATGTATATATTCTTAGCATATTAGTAGATACTTAGGAAATTCATAATAAAGAGTATGCAAATAACTCTACTCAATACTCATGCAAGCTATGAAGAGATTCCAACACAATTAATAATAAGCAGCATGAAACGTAAGCATAAGCAACATTGTAATGCTCATAAGAATGTATGATAGAGTGGTATCTCGTTTGCCTTTGATTGTGGAGCAAAACATAAATGCCAAGGCACCTCCGAAGTTCAAGTAAAGACTAGAAGTAAACATATCAAAGATACAAGCATCAAAGTTATACCACAATTAATAATGTTCTGAGACAAGCATATTACACTAAGAATGACAACTATTCTCTCAAGAAGGTGCTCATAGAATAAGTGGTGACTCAACCAAGAAGTGAAAAGGTATGGTACTCATTATCTTTGAGCTCGCATTTCCCCTATCATAATCATCTTTAAGTGGTTAAGTTTAAAGTGAGGTCCAATTTGAGTTATATGATTGACATATCATAAACTAGAAATCTTATGTCCCTTGAGTATGAGGGCCGTTCCTCATGCTAATCAACTTTAGTTACCGGTAAGTTCTTGTCATTGTAAGTACATGTGTATCATAGAGAACCGCCAACGGGGTACCCCTTGCCCCATGATACAGGAGCTATCCCATATCGAAATGACAAGACAACAGATAATGAGCATCTCAGCGATCTTTTTATTTGCTATTTGCATAGCTTTTCATTGAGGATGCTTCACAGATTGCTCATTATGGTTATGCTGCAAGTTTCCACCATGATTAGGCATGGCTTAGGCTAGCCGCCTAGGCGTTTCTATAACACATATACATAACTCCATGGACTTACAAGCTCCCCTTTTATTTCACACCGCCGACATCTATAAACAAAAGAGGATGATATCAACTGGGTAGATATTTACAGGTGTTGAAAGTGTTCCCCTTGACAACATGGTTTTGCTAACTCCTAGCCTATAATTTGCAAGCATGTAACTTTCATGGAAAGTCACAATGGTTCGGGTATATTAAGTGCAAGAAAATAAAGAGTGCCATCAAGTTCGTGAGAGCTTTACTAAGTAACTTTCTCATAACAAGCAAACATTTTATTTGGAAGAAAACAAGGCATAATAAATATGCACGGAATAACAATGATGCTAATAGGTAGATATGGTGGATACTTTTTGACAATATTGCTTTTGGGGAGTTGGAAAAAATGAGTAGAGCTCATACTCAGTGCAAGTGAAGGATAGCAATAGAAAGGGAATGATAATCGAGAGAGTAGTAACTGTCATAATCATGCTTGCAACAAAACATAATTAATTATGGCATAAAAGTGATACAAGAACTCTGAGGAAAAATAAATCATCGAGGCTTAACTGACTTTTGTTTAGTCATATGCATGCGTGAGCATGTGCCAAGTCGATTCAAATGAAACATTCAGAGGAGGATACCACAATATCATACCAAGTTATGAATAGAACAATGCAAGCAAACATTTACATGAGATGTTACAAACTATTAGCAAGTTCGAACTAGTCATAAGAGAGCAAGAACTACTAAGCATACATTAATAACATACACCCTACATGAACACACTAAGCACGCCTACAATGATGAGTATATGTACAAAAATGAAAACAAATACAGTTCATTACCAGCCTCTTACCATACCTCAAGTTGTCATAAATCATCATTGCCTTTCACTTGTGTGGCTTGGATAATAAGATAAACCAAACTCCAAAGGATTCACTGAGGAATGCTAAACCCTGCAATGAACTTTACAAAACCAGAGAAGAATAACAAATATTTTCCGGTTTTCGATTTTTAGAGAACAAGAACTAAAGGAAATAGCAAACAAAACAAAATATTTTTGGATTTTTCTTATAGCAAACCAAAGCTAAAAGGCAAACAAACAAACAAAGAGAAACAACAAAAATATTTTTGGTTTTGTGTTTTGGAAAGCAGAAAAATAAATAAAAAGAAAGTGAAACGTGGATATACAAATTACCGACGGGACATGATATATAGATGAGTGTGTTGTCGGTATACCTCCCCCCAAGCTTAGGCTTTTGGCCTAAATGGAGATCATTCTCAACCTGGCCAAGAAGGAGCTCCTCCATAATGTGATGAAGAGGTGCCTTCGTCCTGGTACATACTCGAGGATCCCTATAATGCTGTAAAATATTTCCAATGTCATAGTAAAAGGCCTACCATAGATTTGAATGATATTTTTGAACTGAAAGGGGTGTTTGTGAATGTGAAACTCTCTACAAAAGTTTTGGTGAGAAAGCATATTTCTCACTCTCATCCTGCATGTAATCAGTTAGACCAACCCTCTGAACAAGAATTAAGAAATCATCGAGGATCCCTGTAGCTTGTAAAAAGGCAAAATAAGGGAAGGTCGAACGGTGTGCATCTCCCTCATCTCCCTCATTGCCAAAGCGCGGCGCAATAAGATCCTCATTGTATGATGGCCTAAATTGAGAGGCTGATCTCTAAGGCCTTGTCCTCCTAGGTGCATCTCTTTCAAACACCTCTCCAAAGGTATGGTTGTCCATTCCTCTTTTTTCTGAAATTTTTAGACAAACATCAAACCAAGTGATTTCCGAGTTAATAAATGATGAGGAACTACTATAGGAACTTGCTAGTGGGATAAACATGCATAAAAATAAAATTTCTAAGCATACAACAAGAATGCAAGCTCACATAACCTGTCACCTACAATACAAAAGTACTCAAGATATAATCCACCAACCAAAAATCTAATTGGGCAAGCGGAGGATGCACATACCGGAGAGCAATCCCTCAAAAAATCAGCAGCAAAGATGGACTAAGAAAGGAGATTGAAATTCGGGAGCAAGAACAGCAAGAACTCGAGCTATGTGAAGTTTTCTGATGTTTTTCGAGAGAGAGAAAGAAGTGGCAGGAAGGAGACCAAGTGGAGGGCCAGGGGTGGCCCACACTTGCGCCCGACGTGCCCCTAGTTTGGCCGCGCCACTAGGGGGTGTGCCTACCTGGGGGCCCCCTGGGTCACTCCAAGTACCCCTCTGCCCCTTTTTTGCGTAAAAATTTAATATGAATTTTCTGGAATTTTTCGGGAAACTTTATTTTTGGGCAATTTTCATGTTATGAAAATTGATATTCTCGCAAAAAAAGTTTTTGTGAAGAAACAATAGCAAATCAAAACTAAAACTACAGAAGTTCTAAGACACTCCAATAAGCAAGCAACTAGCAAAACAAAGACGAACAAAACAAAGAGAAAATATTGGAATAGAGAAAATAAAAGTGGGAATGGATAATCATTGTGAAAACATAGTTTTGTTCATTAAAATCCATTTGTTAACAAGGTTGATCAAGTATTGTTACCAAAATAATTTTACATGAAAAAAACTTTGCATTTCATTGAATTATTATGTTACCTCAATCTTGATAACAATAGTCCCAATCATTATAGTTTCATAATTTTCTTGTGGTATGCGACCATATATTTCTTCAACTTTGATGCCCTCAATATTTTCAATTAAATTTATGCCATAACTCTTATCAATCTTCTTGGGGAAATAAATAGTATGGTCCTTGTCATTAATATTAAAAGTTACCTTTCCTTGATTACAATTAATGACAACACCTGCAGTATTAAGAAAAGGTCTCCCAAGAATAATAGACATATTTTCATCTTCAGGCATTTCAAGCATAACAAAATCAGTCAATACCAAACAGTTATGAGCCACTTGAACAGGAACATCCTCACATATACCAATAGCAATACTAGTAGACTTATCAGCCATTTGCAAAGATATATCAGTTGGTACCAATTTTTCTAGCTGAAGTCTCTTGTAGAGAGAAAAAGGCACTAACTCCATCTCCCAAATCACACAAAGCAGTTCTAACATAATTATTTTTGATATAGCAAGGAATAGTTGGAATCCCTGGATCCCCAAGTTTCTTTGGAACCTTACCATTGAATGAATAATTACCAAGAAGAGTGGAAATTTCTTCATTAGGAATCTTCCTTTTATTACAACAATATCCTTCATATTACTTTGAATAAGGAGGCAACTTAATAGCATCAGTCAAAGGAATTTGCAAAAAAAAGGTTTCATCCGCTCTCAAAACTTGTTATAGTGTTCTTCCTCATTTGACTTGTGTTTCTTATCAAGGAAAGTCATTGGTTTTTGTACCCAAGGCTCTCTTTCACTATCATGTTTATTAGCAACAAAATCTTCCTTAGTGTACTTAGTGTTCTTAGTGTGACTCTCAGGTTCCTCTTCAATTTCTTCCTTATCAGGAGCATCATTTTTATCATTACCACTTTCAGTTTCAGCATTAGAGACAGATATAATATTAGGATCTATAGCAGGTTCAGAAGATTCTACAACTTTTTTATGTTTCTTTTTTTCTTTCTCTTAGAAGAAGTACCTCAATTTTCAACTTATTGAGAATCTTGCTCAATTCTTTTAGGATGTCCCTCAGGATACAAAGGATCCTAAGTGGCAGCACCACACCTAGTTCTAATTTCATAAGCATGTTTATCTCCAGAAGCATTAACTAGCATATCTTTTTGTATTTTAGCAAGTTGATCAATTTGAGTTTGAACCATTTGGAAATGTTTAACAAGAATTTAACATCATTAGAAGTTCTTTCCACAATATCCTTCAACTTATTAATATCTCTAGAGTTTTCCATTAAATGATTCTGAACTTGTCTATTAGAATTACCTTACTTAACAATAAAAGTATCAAGTTCCTCTAAGCATTGATCAGGAGGTTTACCATAAGGAATATCACCTTCATAAAAATGTTGGAGGGAGTGTACCTCAATAGTGGATGAGTGGGAGATTGGCTTACATAATTCTTCTATAGGAGGTTAATTCTTCACATATTCAGATTTAATACCCTTCTCCTTAAGACATTTCTTAGCTTCATTCATCACTTCATCATTCAGTTCTATCACTCCCCTCTTCTTTGGTGTTGGTGTTGGGGTTAGTTCAGGCACATGTGGTTCAGGTGTAATTGGCTCATGTGTAGTTGGATCATACGTACTCCAATCATCATAATTCTTGCTTATTTTAGCAATTAATTCTTCAGCTTCTGCGGGAGTTCCTTTCCTGAAAACAAAATCAGCAAAACTACCCAGGTAGGTCCTAGATTCATAAGTTAGTCCATTATAATATATATCAAGAAGCTCATGTTTAGGTAATGGACATCCAGGATGTGCATGAATCAAAGCACAGAACCTTGCCCATGATTCAGGCAATTTCTCCTCTTCCCCCTGTTTAAAATCAAAGAGTTTATGCAAAACAGCATGTCGAGCACTAGGAGGGAAATATTTCTGAAAGAAAGTAGCAATCAAGCAATCAGGGCTATCAATGGATCCAGGAGGTAAATTATTAAACCAAGCTTTAGCTTCTGCTTTTAGTGAAAAAGGGAAAAATTTAGCAACAAAGTAGGTGCGCATCTTAATATTATCAAAAAATAAAGCACTCAGAGTGGAAAGCTTAGTCATATGTTCCATAGCCTTTTCATTCTCAGTCCCACAAAAAGGTTCTTTCTCAACAATGTTTATATAGGATAAATCAAGAGAGAAATCATAATCTTTATCTTTAATGTTTATGGGAGAAGTGGAAAACTTAGCATCAGGAAATAGTTTAGGCATAATTGTAAGTTTCTCAAGAAGACTCTTAATAGATCTATCACCACGTGTGTTTTGATATTCTTCATTAAATTCATCAGTCATTTCAATATAACGATCATTAATATCATAGCTCTCTCTAGACTCAGGTGAACTAACAGGTGTAGTAGTATCCTCATTAGGAGTTTCAGTGTTTCCCAATATAGTTCTAGCAATTGTAGCATCTAGGAAAGGACCTAATGAACCACTCTCATCAAGCACAGTAGAAGTAACATCATGAGAACCAGAAGCAATTTTAGATTCAGAAGTAGTAGCAGTGTGTGTAGCATGTGTATGTGGTGGTGGTGTAACAAGATTACTTATAATAGATGGTGAATCAAGAGGAGTAGAGGTGTTTAGAACTGAACCTCTTCTTGTAGTGGATGGTAAAATAGGAAATTTTCCATCACGAGTCTTACCCATGATGAATGGATGGTAGCGAACAATAGTAATCCAAGTGAACTTACAAATAAAGCTATGCTCCCTGGCAACGGCGCCAGAAAATAGTCTTGATGACCCACAAGTATAGGGGATCACAACAGTATTTGAGGGTAGTATAACCCAATTTATTGTTTCGACACAAGGGGAGTCAAAGAATATTTATTAGCCTTAACAATTGAGTTGTCAATTCGGCTGCACCTGGAAATAGTCTTGCTCACAGCAGTTTATCAGTACCAACAATTTTGTAGTAGCAATAGCAAAGTAACAGCAGCAGTAAAATAAAGGAAGTCGTAACAATAGTAGCAAACAACAAGATTTGAGTGCGGTAGGCATAGGGATGGATGGAGAACTTGCACAACATATTTTGTCCTGCCAGCCCGGTAGCAATAGCAAAGTATATTCATGTAATATCAAGATCTAGGGCATTTGTAGATAAATAAGATAAATTATCCAAGTACTAAATAATCATAGGCATGTGTTCCATGTATAGTCATACCTGCTCGCAAGGAGAACTTGCACAACATCTTTTGTCCTGCCAGCCCATTGCAGCGGGGCCTCAAGGGAATCTACTGGCAATTAAGGTACTCCTTTTAATATAGTACCGGAGAAAAGAATTAACACTCCATAAAAACACATGATCCTCATATCACAGCCATTTCCTCCGGTTATCCCAATTTTTGTCACTTCAGGGCCTTTGGTTCTGGACAATAATACGTGTAAACAACTTGCAGATAAGATCACAAACAATACTATCATCATGAATCAATAACATGTTTAGATCTGATATCATGCCACTCGGGCACTAGTGACAAGCATTAAGCATAAAAAGTTGCAACAATGTCAAAAAGCACCAACAAGTATACTAGGCACCGTGCCCTAACAATCTTATTCGATTACATGATAGATCTCATCCAATCCCTACCATCCCCATATCCTACAGCAGGGGATTACTCACTCATGGATGGGGAAACATGGATGGTTGATGGAGAGGCGTCGATGATGATGATGGTAATGATCTCCTCAAATTCCCCGTCCCGACTGGGTGCCAGAACAGAGTCTCTGGTTCCGAATCGCGATTTCTGGTGGTGGCGGCGCAACAGAAATCTATATGTAAAAACATCGAACCCCCCTCTGTTTTTAGGTCAGAGGTCTTATATAGGTGGAAAGGGAGGTCGAGGGCGTCCCCGAGGTGGCCTCACCACCCCCTAGCGCGGCCTGGCCTGGCCCACGCCACCAGGGGTGTGGGCCCCTCGTGGCCCTTCTCCGTCTCGTCTTCTGACTCCGTGAGTCTTCTGGTAAAATAGGAGTTTTACGATATTTTCTGGAATTTTTCCTAAAAGCTGATTTTCCGCACAAAAACTAGACATGAAAGCAATTCTGTTGAAAACAACGTTAGTGTGTGTTAGTTGTATCCAAATCACTCAAATTAGAGAAACAATATCAAAACTATATGGGAAAGTAGATATATTTTGGACGTATCAGTATACACTAGAAATCGTAGAATGAAGGGCCCCTATAATCTATTAAGTATTTATTCCTTTCCTATCACTTCATGCTAACATCTATCATATTTGAACCTTTTTGTGCTTACTATCCATTGCTACTTTATGCAGAGGCCCAACACTGAAGTATAGAGACCACCAGTCCAATTAGATGATGCAGCGGACATCATCAATGAACATACTTGTAACCAGATAAGAAACCATGAGACTCTACATAGAGATGCTGTATGCACCCCTCCCCCCACACACAGTTTTTAAGGTTTAAGTCCCCTCATTTCAGGCCATTTAGTCTATTTCAGTTTTATTTTTTTGGAGGCACTAGGATGATTATAACAAGGCCATATTTGCAACATAATCCAATATAATAGAAATAGAAGGGTCATAATCAACCATTCACTTCAAATCTCACTCTGGTATCTACCACTTGTCTAGATATTTTAATACGAGGCACACGATATTTCAATTAATCTTTGGGTAGACAATCAAAATTTAAATCTGAATGTTTATGTATCAAACTGTTTGATAGATTGTTTCACCATTTCTCTGAAATGATCTGGCTAGTCTATTAGAGGCAGAATATTGTTCTATTTGTAATTTGAGTTAGTTACTATCAGTTTAGTAGTAGTTTATAGTAGTTTGTCGATGATTACAACAATTCCACCTACCTAAGATTCAGATCTAATTGCACATTGAGTAGGCTAGTTAATATCATCCACAATGGTTAAATTCATATTTTGTTCTTTGGTAAATGTTTCTCTATCAGTTTAATGATATCTCAGTCGATGGATTCATTACATTCGTAAATCATGCATTCTACTTTGATCAGTTTGCTTGAGGTGCTTGGGTTGAGTGCTTACATTGCTATATCAGACCATAATAATATTTTGAGAATGAACATGTAGTTTTGTTCCGTCGTATGTTGTTTTAACTTTTTATCTTAGTTTCAGCCTTCATCAAGTAGAGCAGTCATTTCACAGAGCAAAAGTGACAGTTGCACATGATCACATCCCTCTATGAAGTCGACTGCTCCAGTTATTCCACAAGATGGAGATGTACGAGGTCCTGCTACTACTAGTTGACTGATTTGAAATTCTTTGATTATTCTTTTCCTTGGTAATGATGATATAGGACATTTCTTTTTATTTCAGGTTGCAAATATAAATATGAAGGAAGAACATAAAACAACTACTTCAAGTGCATATCTCTTTTCATAGAGCAGCAGTGACAGTGCGTATTGCTCACGTAGGTACATGATGTCAACTGTTCCATTCATTCCATCAGAAAGATTTTTTGGAGCTACAATCCGAGATGTACTTGATGTAGTTGGATAATAAGCCAGCTAAACAGATGCAGTAGTCTCCGTAGCATGGAATGAGTTATCTGAGTTGAAGAATAGGCAAGTTTGACGAAGAAACTACTGAATAATCTCCTCAGCAAGTCCTGTGGTAAGCCCGTCGTTACATGTGATGCGATGCGAGATTCCTAAAAGCAACATTTTTTAAACCGAGATTTTATGTGTTTATTAGTTGCCTTGTACTATGATGATGTTGTTTCAGCTATGGAATTTTTCTGGCCTATAATAATTTAAATTTTTTATAGTTATAAGGTTTTCTTCCATAGTTCTAGAATTCTTTTAGTACTATAGATAATATAGTAATAGAAAAATGCCCCCAATTTGCTTAGTTTTGTACCAGCACTTGATGGGCCGCCAATCAACAGTGACGGGCCTTCCGTGCCGCCATGTGGTAGCGGGCTGTTTAACCTGTACACTTTAAACAGTAAAAGGCTAAAATAGTAAAAGGCCAGAACAGTAAAAGGCCAAAACAGTAAAAGACCAAAATAGTAGAAGACCAAAATAATAAAAGGCCAAAATAGTAGAGGGCGAGAATAGTAAATGGAAAGAACAGTAAAAGGCCAGAATAGTAAAAGGCCAGAAGAGTAAACAACTAGAATAGTAAAAGGCCAAAATGCAATGACACGCTAGTGTGCGTAGACTGGCCTTCTGTAGGCCTGAACAGTAACGGGCCTGAAATTCTATGGGCCACCACAGGCTAAATAAATGGGCCCACTTCAAACAGTTTAGGAATGTATAGTAACGAGCCAAAAGCGAGCTTTCTAGAGGGGCCCAATTAGAACAGTGCAGGGCGAAACAGTAACGAGTCCGATCTCTTATGGGCCGCACAAACGGGCTAATTTCAAACAGTGTGTGCAGAAACAGTAATGGGACAGAAAGTTTACGGGCTGCCTACGGCTACACCAGGGGACCCATTAGTAATAGTGCATGGCAAAACAGTAATAGGCCATGATCCTGTTGGGCTTCCTTAATGGGCCGACCCACTTAATAATTAGCAGGTCTTGGCTACACCTCTCTTCTACCACGGTTTCATTGACAGTTAACGGTGTTAACGTTGTTTGCCACGTGGTAGTTTGTATGACGTCAGCAGTCAACGTGGTTGGCGAAAACATCTATGACGGAACGACTTTTTATGGCCGAAGGATGCGATCCGCCATGGTCAAAAAACCCGTGGTAGAATCATTTGTGACGGGGCTTCTACCACGAAGGGCATCCATCATAGAAGACTTTTTAGCCACGAAAAATAGACCTTCAACCAAGAAAATTGTCTGTTGTAAAAGGACATTTTTCTTGTAGTGTTGGTCCCCTTTTTGAAATACTTAATGATGAGTCTAGGCATATCATTTGTATGCTTAATCCGAGAGTAAAACTAATACACTAACCCTTCTTTTATTCTTATTGTTTGTGTGTCTATTTACTTTTGTTTTGCAGGAATCATGATCAAGAAGTAGCTCCAGACATTAGATAGGAAAAGTATTATAGGATTTTATATTTCCTTTACTATTGTAATTTTGTTTTGTTCTTTTATTATAAAGAATAATGTAACCTTGTATTATCTACTAAAGATATACCTTGTTCTTTACTGGATTCTTTTATTTTGTTTACTCCATTTCTAAAAACAGTGTAATATTTGTATTATTGTAATAAAATGAATCTTTTCTATTTCATTTTTGTAATTATCCCTTTTGTTTATAATTGTAAAAAAACAATGTAATATTATGGGATGTAAATAAGATAGTCTTTATCCATTCTTGTTTATTAGTTTACAAAGATACTCACTTTCTTTGTTTTGGAAATTTCAAGGGTAAGAGTGAGAATAGGTTTTCAAAGATACTCACTTTCTTTGTTTTGGAAATTATGTTTTTCTGACCTCCATGCTAACTAGGGCATCCTATGGTGAGGATGGCTCTGATACCAACTTGTCAACACCCAGATTTTTAATCCTATATGCCTATTATGCCGTACATCGCAATCCCATGATTACCATTTTTGTGAGACATAACAGATTGGTACCATAGTTCATCATCCATTACAAACCATAATAGTCTTACAAATAGTTGATCTCATGATCAAGTCTGATTACAATCAAAGAAGCGGAATATATAATAAAGGTAGTGTGGTCGGGGCTCCATCTATAGGGTCATAGGCAATGCTGACGATGGAAGATTATCCTAGTTATCATAAGCTTCTTGTTGTCCATCTTCCTCGTAGTATCCTTCATAGTCTGGCCATGGGAATAGTCAGGGACAAAGCAATGAGTACTTTGAAGTACTCACAAACTTTCACTAAAGCAGTAAGGCCATTCTAATAGGAAACCTAACCTTAGTTGTCTAGTTTACTTAGGTGAGAACCTAGCTTTATCTCCACAACTTGTGGGGTCAAGTCAAAGTCACCTTTCAAGTCACGGGTCATTTTGGAAAACATCTGACAACGGAACAGTATGGCCATCCAACTATCCATAACCGCGGACGCGACTATTCGAATAGTTTGACACTCTACAGAGGTGCTACACTTTCACCACAACATTCGATACATCCATCAGGAACATTCCTGAATCATCATACTTGGTATGCGGATAATCAATCCTAACCTTTCAATTACAAATCCTAGTATAGGCACCTCTCCTATGAGTTTGTCCTCCCAACCATGACCATCTGTCATCTTGGGCACTGCATAGGTGGACAGTCACATTCACAAGTTAGCCTCAGCTCACCTCGTTTCGCAAGGGAACCCATACTAAGACATATAAACTTCCAGTCAAGCCCTAACCAAATTCGGGTATTGTGGTTGTACGGTAAACATTGGAATGGTATCGCCTCCGAACTCAACCATTAGTTTTTATCAATGTCAAGTAACATGCTTCCTTCACCATCATCTTCAAGTCATTATGTCCATAACACATGTCAAACCATTTCAATAGAATGTCTCATCATTCTAAGGTTTTCATAATCATTTTTTCCGATCTAGTGATCAAGTTTAGTTTAGCACTAGCATCTATCAAAATGGGGGTGTCACTATTTGAGGGGTATCAACTAGTGTCTCTACCTACATCAAGTTACAATCTCTTGATGGCACTTTCCTTCCTTTCCACTAATCATCAATTAATTAACTACGGAACAACTTTGCAACAGTGAACCTTGCAAATAAAACTGGGATTTGGTATAATGATAAAAAGGTATCACAAAGGCTTTCAAGTGGGACTTGCATAGAACATCATTCATAATGTAGCTTGCATGGTATAACATGCTCAGTATAGCTTGCCTTGGTTGGTAAGGTGGTCGAAGTTCTCTTCCTCTTCTTCGTAGAATTCCTCCTCGTCATAGCCCGGATTGATACTAGCGTATAAAAATAAATATGAGGTACACAATCACCAAACAATACTTAACTACTTCTATTTATCACTGTAACATCCGAAAAATATTGATAATGATTATCAAAATCTAATCACCAAAATGAGAGCTAACAAAAAACTTTTGTTAAATAAAAATCAAATGAATGCATGTGTGTATGTGATGATTGTATGAATGCATGCATGAACTTGTGTGATTGATCTAAATAGAAAGTAAGGGTTCAAAGATGAAAATAACATCATCTAAACAATTCCAAGCAGAAACAAAACAAGATAAAATAAAATAAAAAACAAATAAAGCAAATGGTCATTTTTGCCAATCTTTCTCACTAGGCCACTTTGAGTGTTTCTAGTCCAAGATTTCAAACAGAAACTTTTCCATTTCTCTTCACCCCTTGCAAGACCAAGTAAAAGTGAATCAAAGCCCACCTTTCAAACATTCAGAAACATTTGGAAACTTGATTCAAATCACATTTCAAAATTGAATCTCATTCATATATGAAGATCACCCCTTTTTCAAAAAACACCCAAACCAGTTCCACTTAACCAATCCCACTAACCAGAGACTCCCTAGTATGTAACCAACACATCCACCAAGTTTGAATCCAAAATTCAAATTCGAATATATTTTGGCCATTTCATCAAACACCTTGCAAACAAAAATAAAACAAAAACAAAACACTACTGTGAGCAGTTATCAGTGCCTAACTTGTTCCCTATCTAGCTCACACTACACTCCCAGTAGATCATCTAACTTTTTTACCCTCTCTAGCTCACTATAAAGCAGACCATGCCATCAATGGAAAGCGGGCTGAGAGCAACATTGCCACCCCCATGTCGCCAGCAAGCTAGGCGAAGCACTAGCCTCGCCAACCTTGTCTGAGACACTCTCCACCGTCCACCGCCACCCCCTGTCCAACCCTCGAGCGCAGCCAGCCACTAGACCACACAGCCCGAACATGCCCACAGACCGTGCATCGCCCTCGCCGCGTGCAAGCAGGATCGCCAGCAGCCCAGCAACACCACAGACGTGCTCGTTCGTCGCCGCACGGACCGTAGACGCTGTGCCATTGGACCCGCCAGAGCGCCGCGACGTTCCAACCGCCTCGCACCGCCCCACTCCTGGTCATCAAGCCGCGGAGCTTCGCTAGGAGGCAACACACCGTCCCCTACCTTTGACCATGCCCGTAGCTCGCTGTAACGACGACACCGACAAGCTCCGCCCGCGCCATTTGGTCCCCTTCTGGCACTATAAATAGAGGCCACCCCAACACGAATTCTTCACACCATCTCACTCCCCTCTCTCTCAGAAGAACCCCAATTCACTCTGAAGCAAGGCGAGAAGTGCATCGCCAAAATTTGGCCGGAGTTTGCCGCTGCTAGAGGAGAAGGGCGCCGTTGATTGGAGCCACCCCAGGAGAAGCTGCCGGTACCAGGAGGTTCGTCGTTGTTGACTTCATCGTTCGCCCCCATCGCCGATCCTCGCCTGAGCCCTGGTGAGCCTCGCATGACCCCCACTAGCCGTGCTAGGGTTCGACCTCGCCGCGTCCTGTTCAGGCGTGGACGATGAACCACAGTCTCACTGACGAGTGGGGACAGCCACTTAAACCAGCCCACGCGTGCTGTGCACAGTGGGCCGGCCTAGTTAACATCCTGCACGACCGAGTAATTCAAATTTGGATTTATTCTTTTAGTTTCAAACTTAGTTCTATACCTAGATTCAAAAATCAACCCAGCTTGATTCAATGAACCAAAATGCATGAAACCAATTTTGTTAGAAATGTACTGGAGTGCTTAATCCAAGCCCGTTTGATTCAATTCATTTGGAATTGTAGATCACCTATAGTAAAAATAACAAGGCAGAAGCTTTTCTGCATTCAAACTTTTTTCAAAATTCTACCACAAAAGCTGTTGAGTTGATTCCAACTCTCAAAAATCACATTAACTATACCTTTCTGAATATATAAAAAATATAGGTTTACTTGCAGAAATAATGGTTAAGCAATAAAAGAATGCCTCATAGGCCATTCTAGTCATTTTTATTCATTAAAATAAAAAGGTTAAACCTTATTAAATTGTGACACCACTTTAAATCACATTCCCAAGTACTGAAATATGTGGTGATGACATGTGTCAACATAATCCCATGTTTTAGTTAGAGAATATTAAATCTTAAGTAGTTTTTCAATGAGTAGAAATTACTTTTCCAAAATCAAATAAATAAGACAATTGCTTTGATTATGGTAATGTTTGTGATGACCTAGATCATCTAGTGAAAACCTTGGTGTGATAAATAGAACTAGTTAAGTATTGTGTGGTGATTGTGTACCTCGTATTTATTTATAGATGCAAGGATACGAGGAGGAAGGAGATTACTACGAAGAGGAAGCCGAGGAGAACTTCAACCACTGTTGTACACAAGGCAAGCATATACTTGCAAACTTGCAAGCCTCACTATACAAATTGACTGAGCAAGCTAATCCTTGCAAGCTTACCTTACTTGATACCCAATCCTAGTTTTACTTGCAATCTTAGTATTTTATTTCTTTATCAAAGCTTTCTCTTACAGTTTACCTAGTGACTTGGCCTAAGTTAGATAACCTTATGTCATCCTGAGGCATGAGATTGAAATTAGATAAGATACACTTGTTTGCCACCCTTCATTAGTATTTACCCCCACTTGTAGATGCTAGTGCTAAGCATAAACCTTGATCAACTTTATATGGGAATACTTGGTGAAACTGATTATGAAAACCTTAGAATGATGAGTCATTCTACTAAAATGTTTTGACATGTGTTCTTGAACACCAAATGATTTTGATGATGAAAATGTTAAGGCATGATCCTTAGCCCTTTATAAAACTGATGGTTGTCTGGATGCGATACCATTCCTATTTTACCGTACAACCACAATACCCGAAAATTGGGTAGGGATTGACTGGAAATTTATATACCTTAGTATGGGTCCCTTGCGGCCAAGGTTTGAGGTGAGGCTACCTTGTGAAGATTTTCCACCTGTGCAGTTCCCAAGATGACAGTTGGTCATGGTTGGGAGGCCAAACTCACAGGAGAGGTGCCTATACTAGGGCGTGTAATTGAAAGGTTAGGATTGATTATCCGCATACTGAGTATAGTGAATTTAGGATTGTTCCTGACGGATGTATCAAATGTTGTGGTGAAAGTGTACAATCTCTGCAGAGTGTCAAACTATTCAAATATCCGTGTCCGCGGTTATGGACAGTTGGAGTGGCCATACTGTTCCGTCGTCAGATGTTTTCAAAATGACTTATGACGTGATTCATGACTTGACTTAACCACAACAGGGTTGTGATATGAAATTCAAATTCCCACTTAGGTGTTATAAAACTTTCAACTAGCTTTATTTGCTTCTGAACTCAGTAGAGATAAATCTGGCTTTTTGCAAAACAACCCTACAGCTTAGTATATCCTACTCAAAAACCACTTCACTTGTTAGTATTAGTTTGCGAGTACTTAAAGAATACTCATGGCTTTGTCCCTGGTATTCCCGTGGCCAGACTATGAAGAGGACTATCAGGAGGATGGAAAGCAGGAAGGTTACAACAACTAGGATCATCTCCCATCGTCAGCATTGCCTGTGACCATGAAGATGGAGTCTCGCCTACGCTATCGTTATTATTACGTTATTCCGCTGCTTGAAATGTATTAAGAACTGGATCATGTGATCCTTATTTGTGTAAGACCTTATGTATGGTTTCTAATGGATGATGTACTGTGATATCCAATCTGTTATGTCTCGCAAAAATGGTAATCCTGGGATCGCGATGTATGGCATAACAGGCATCTGGGATTAAAAATCCGGGTGTTGACAAGTTGGTATTAGAGCCATCCTGACCATAGGAGACCCTAGTTAGAATGGACGTGTGAATCAAAAACTTAGTTTCAACACCAAGGAAATGAGTATTTATGAAAACTTATTCTCATTCTTATCACTTAGACTCTTTCATGAAAATTCATGTTCCTCAAAAATTCTTGCAAACTTACCTAAAATTTGACACACTTTCTCACTCTACCAACTTACTCATCCTGTATTCTTATAGATGGACATGAAGTATAGCAAGTTTTATAAGTTGGGGAATGGAGGAGACCTCATCTTTGAGAGTGACTTGGACCAGCTGTCGGAGATGCTGGAGCATCCGCACCCCGAGTTCTTCGGAGCTCAGCTCAACTATCAGGAAGGAGAGGAGTTGCAATGGCTAATTGTTGCAAGTCTTAGAGGAAAGATTGAAGTCCCCACCAGAGAGGGAATCCAGTTCACCATCAGAGAAAACTGGCTAGATGGACTTTCCAGGGTCATGCAGGAAGCTCTTGCCCGTCTGTGTGGGCAAAGTATCAATCAGATCAAGGGTACCCGCTTTAAGTTCTGCCCAAGGCGTGATGCTATGGGACAGCCCCTGGAGGCACCATATCACCCTGAGCTGAAGAACCAAGTGGACCACCTCAGCTTCATGATGTATGACCGGCAGAAGGAGTTGGACAATGCACGTTCCTACGCCGACCATAAGTCTGCCATTGCCGCCCAGAAGGATCAGACCATCGCCATGCTGGTGAAGGATCACCAGTCTCGTCGCGTCCATCTCGACAAGAAGGAGCGCATCATTGCCCGTCTCCGCCACATGATCACGGACTTGGATGAGACCATCCATGAGAGGGATATGCAGCTTGAGAAGAGGGATAATGCAGGGGAGGATATCTGTGGATACCCGTACTCCTATCTCAGTGATGATGATGACTTTCTGGAGGATCAGGCCATGGAATTCTTCACCAATGAGGATGACTTCGCTTTCATTGATGATGAGGTGGAGGATGAGGAGGACACTGACTCCGAGGATTAGTAGCACTTGAGCACTAGCTTTAGTGAGTTGTATCCGGTCCCATTGTATCATAGTTTCCTAGAATGGTTCTTAAACCCACCCGTTTCCTTTGTTGTGGCGTGTGTTGTATGATGTGCGATGAATGAATGAAAAGCAAGTTGCTAGAAAAATCTGAGTCAAACTTTGAAAACTTTTCCAAAACCCAAAACCTTAGAAATTTCCCTCTTTTCTCATGATCTATCTCAATCTTCAGATGCCTCGCGAAGGAAGCAGTTCATCTCTGGACCCGATGTTGCAAATCGTGCAAATGTTGGTTTCGGACCGTGAAGCTGAAAGAGCAGAACGTCAAGCCAATTTAGCTACTGTAACATCCCAATTTCAGCAACCCTGATTTAATGTCCAAAACGCAAAAATCAAGGGGAACAAAAACTTTTTCTTGTACTATGTTCTTACTTGATTGCTGGTGGTCAATCAACTGTTTGTGTATTAGTTGTATACTCCTCATCTCAACCCTAGCTTACAAAAACTATTTTACAAAAGAGATGTCTTGGCTCATCTTTTATATTCTCAAATGTTCTGGCATTCCCAAAACCTGAGCCAAGATGACTTTGATACAACCAAATACTTTATTAGTTTCTATTAACAAAACTATGGAGACCTTTATATTATCGACTTATGTTTTCAATACATAACATCCAACTACTCTTATCCCAAGGTTTCTCCAAAACCTTATTAAAACCTTTTCATCTTTGTCTCTAAATACAAATAGATACTACTGATGCCTAAAGGTTTTGCGAGGAGATAAGCATATCATCACTATGCCAATCTAAGAACAATCCTTACTTCCCGAAAACCTTTTCAAATTGAACCGATAAGAACAAATTATATGACTTGATTCTTGATGTAGCCACATACCAATATGTAGCTATTAAACTGGATCTTGGCATTCTATTAGCTTGAGGATCTGTTGATGTGGATCTGTTTATCCTGGTATTATTATCTTGCCCTTGATCTTGGTCTTCTTCTCTTGGACTTACTGATCAGTATCAGTAGCTGCTTGAGGCACTGGTCTTTTCTTCTTGACTTTGCTGGCATGATCCACTTCTTGAGCTTCCTGATGATCTAACTACTTGGGCTAAGTTGGTATTGTTCTAAGGAATAACGGTTCCAAATATATTCTTGATAGAGAGCTATGTAGCTATCTGATGGATGAGATCTTGGTCTGGTTTGGCAGATGAGAGGGATATGTGGGGCGGGTAGGTGGCTGCCTTGTTGTTGTACATATTGTATTGGTTCTATGGTGGTGACAACACACTGGTGCATGTAGATGAGTGAGCTGCCTCTGTGCATGCCTCACTCGAATGGATCAGATCAAATGATTCCTGTGAAGTTACTATTACTATTCTACCCTTCTCTTTGGTGAAATTTTCCTCGTGGCAAATGATGTTGTGCTGAGGCAATATTTGATGATAGCAATAGATTCTCCAACTTGCACTATAAGAAATGTTTCCTTCCAAAACAACTTGGCCCGTTGGCCGTCGTAGAAGGCGCCTCTTCCGCGATGAAAATCTCGGCTCGACCGTGGCCGATGCAAAACTATTTTTTTCCGGTTTTGCGCCCCACTACAACGACAAAATAGCTAAAAACATGGAGGAAGCTCAACGAGCATGTGGAAGAAGTAAGATTTTCGCTTCCTCGCGAGATGTTGACTCGCTGAAGTTTTTTTTCGGGAATGAATGACTAGCTTATTGAAACTTGTAAATATAAATCTATGAAGCCCATTATGTGTAGCTCGAGTGCGATGGATTTCAACTTCATATGCTTTCTCTGAAAAATTTGAGTGAATATATATATATATATTTACTTAATGAGGATGAAGTGTGAAACATTTGAAAAATTTCGAAGACTTTCAAGATGAAGTGAAAAATCATTGTAACAAGAAAATAAAGAATTTATGATAGGATCATAAAGGAAGATATTTTAGTTATAAAGTTTAGCAAAACACCTAAGATCCTAGGAATCGTTCCATGGATTTGCATTTCCCGAAACACCATAAGAGTATGGAGTGTTTGAGATATGTAATGAAACCTTGTTTGACATGGTAAGATCAAAGGTGTAATTGTCACATCCCAAATTTTTCCAAATTTTTTAATGTGAAAAATAAACAAACAAGAGAAAGAAATGACGAAATTCAGGGTGAAAAGAAACTTTTTGCTTCTAATTGGAAACATCAAAACCCTACTTGAACCAAATTTGAATGAAGAAGGTAACAAAAAAAATTTCAAACCAATCAAATGCATCCATGCATGGAATGTATCTTGAATTTAAAGCACTTGGAAAAAACTGAACCAAAACTCTAAACCCTAATGAAAGAAATAATCTCCAAGATCACTCTAAGACTATGGCTCTGTTCCATATAAAAATTCAGCAACAAACATTTCTAAATGATCAAAAATGGTAAAAAAAAATGTTATAAAACCATGGAAATTGATTTCATTCAATTTGGAGCAACAGATAAAAACTTATGGTTTTAATAAGATAGAAGAAAGTAATTTCCAAGGCAAATAAAGATCCTACCAAAAATCAACACTAAATTGTGAGAAAAGTAATCCTAAAAGGATTTAAAAAGATAAATAATTATTAAATAAAATTATACAAATTGGAATCACTAATTTTGGAGCTATAAATAAAAAGATATGAACTTTATAAGATAAAGAAAGAATTAAATAAATAAGAAATATTTAAAAGAGAATTAAAACCTTGGCCAAATACATAAACAAATGGAATAAAAGTAAATGAAATAAAATGTTAAAAGATTATTTAAATAAAATTATATGTTTTATGAACCATATTCAATTTTATTTAAATAAAGACAAAATACCTCACTTTTTTTAAATGGATATTAAATCACAAGAAAAATATTTGAGTTTGATCAAATAACACACTAATAAATGGTATAAACCTACTGAAAAGTTTTGGAAATTATTTGAATTCAATTTGAACCTTGAATCAAATGTTTTGAATAAAAACACAAAATAGAAACAAAAAAGGAAAAATAATAAGAAAAAAAGAGGAAACAAACCCAACCCAACTAACTTACTCAGTCTAGCCTAACACCCAGGACCAGCAACAGCCCACCCGGGCCACTCTCCCTCCTCCACAGATCTTTCTCACCCGCGCGTCCACCCAACCCCTCGCTGACGGACTGGACCCACGTCCACGTCACCTAGCCGTCTCCAGCGCGCGGACCAGTTCTTCCCCCTATCTTTGCTGTTTCTGTGCGGTATTGATTCGATTAAATTCGCGTAACTACGCATAAATCAATCCCTCGACCATGCTCACTTAAACGCCTCCCCCTCCTCTCCATTTCCCCTCATTCTCCCGCACCCGAGCGCCACCAGGCTGCTCCCATTTCGAGCCACACCGCCGCTGTCTGCGGCGAACTCTGGAGCAGATTCCGATGAGTACGGTACACCCCTTGCCCTCTCAATCAAATAATCTTGCTCGCCATCATCGTGTGTGTCTACTAACACTAGCGACATGCTTTCTTGTGTCCCAGAGACTCGGCTCCGTCATCGCCTGCACCCCATCGACGACTGCCTCAACTCCGGCGAGAGATTGTCGATTACTCCGTGCAACCCTTGCCCTTTGGTAGGTTCCGTCGCAAGCCCTGCACTCATGCGCTCCTCCCTGATGCTCTGCCCTGCTCGCTTGCATCCTAGGTGCTTGACTCCATCAACCACTGAGACCACCGACGCCGACGCGAACTTCGGCAAGCAATAATAACCACATCAGTGCTCCCCTTTTTCAACGGAAACCACCTTTAGCACCGCGACGACCCCGCGAACTCGATAACACCCTGCACCCCCTTCCTTGCCTCCTGGTTTCACCGGACCACCACCACCAGACACTCTGCCGCCACGCATCGTCGCTAGCGCCGCCCATCTTAGGTCAATGCATCTAGATCCGACAGATGTAAATCTAGTGGCTGAGATAAATCACTTAGACGAAGCGGTATCGATCTATCTACGCCGTGTGATCCCACTTAAATCTAACAGATCACGTTGCTCGATCCACCCAAAGCGGTACCGGCTAGTAGAAATAAGACACGTGGCCAGGCTTTTGAATTAAAATCCAGATTTTGGTCTATTAGATGTTTGAATTTGTAAAATCAATAAGTTTTGATCTATATGTACAAAAATAGAAAATTTCATGTCTATGGATTCAGAAAAATGATTTCTTTGCACCTATGTCCTTGGTTTGGTCATTTGCTTCTGAAAATTTAGGTTTTTATGCAGAAAAATTAATAGGACTATTTTGGATATAAAAATTGTTCTAAAAATTAAATTTGAGTGAAACCTTTTGCAAATGGTTTTGTTTTTAACCCTCTGACCACAAACACTAACATTTGGGTTTAAAATTATATTTTTTTTTAAACTAGAAATTATTACTTTGAATAAAATCATTTTCTAGCAAAACAAAAACAATTTAAAATGACTTATTTCCACTTACTTGATTTCAAATAATTTCCACTTTTATAAAAGACGAGTAGGTGTTTTGAAATGTTTTGAGCCTTGTTAGAAACCACTTTTTCAATAAAACAACCTTTTTCATGCTTGCATGCATTTCTTTGTTTTTATTGTTTTGTTTTGTTAATTGTTTGTGTGCCAGTTTTGAATGTGTGCTTTTGCTTGATTGTATTGTAGTGAACTTTGAGGAGTGATACAATTGCAAGATCAAGGAGAGTACCTAGATTCTCTACTCAAAAGGCAAGTGATACTTTGGTCATCAAGAGTCCTCTCTTTTCAATATTGCATTAGTGATATTTTTTGTAGTATGCATGATAGGACTATTTTATATATTGATATGCTATAGTAGATCCTATAGTATATATCTTGGTAGGAATCTTCCTAAAGTTAAGAGACATGTTATGCTAGTATGCTTAGCCTTGTTATTTAATACAAGGGAGGATTATTCATACTATGATATTAAGCAAAGTCTATGACTATGTTTTTGATTAATAAAACAACTATGTGAATGAATCACCTGGTTGGAATGGGAAGATTGGTTTGTGTTGAGTGGTTACACAAGGCCCATGTCTATGATTTACCTTGTGTATCACACCTGTGGATGTCCACCCAGGAACAAAGAGATTTGAGATGTTTTGTGTTGATAAGCTGATGACCCACAAGTGTAGGGGATCGCAACAGTCTTCGCGGGTGGTATTACCCAATTTATTGATTCAACAGAGGGGGAGCTAAAGAAAACTTGCAAAGCTTAACAACTGAGTTGTCAGTTCAGCTGCACCTGTAAATAGTTCTTGCTCACAGAAGTTTATCAGTAGCAACAGTTTGTAGTAGCAACAGCAACAGTGAAACAGGAGCAATAGTAACAGTAACGGTAACAGTAGGATTCGAGTGTGGTAGGCATAGGGATGGATGGATGGGCGTTGCATGGATGAGTCTAAACATGTAACTTGAAGATCTAGGGCATTGCAGATAAATAATAACAAGCATCCAAGTACTAAAAAATCATAGCCATGTGCTCCAAATATAGTCATACGTGCTCGCAATGAGAACTTGCACAACATCTTCTGTCTAGCCAGCTCGTGGCAGCTGGGCCTCTAGGGAACTACTGGCAATTAAGGTGCTCCTTTTAATAGAGCACCGAAGCAAAGCATTAACACTCCATGACCAAATGTGATCCTCACACCACAACCATCCTCTCCGGTTGTCCTAATTATTGTCACTTTGGGGCCTTTGGATCCGGACAATCATATCTGTACACAACTTGCAGATAAGATCACAAACAATACTACCATAATGATTCAATAATAAGTTCAAATCTGAGATCATGGCACTCGGGCCCTAGTGACAAGCATTAAGCACAACAAGTTGCAACAAAGTTAAATAGCACTAATAGAGATACTAGGTACTATGCCCTAATAGATCTTATTCGATCACTTGATAGAACTCATCCAATCCCTACCATCCCCAAGCATATAGCGGGGGATTACTCACTCATGGATGAGGGAAACATTGATGGTTGATGGAGATGCGTTGGTGATGACGATGGCGATGATCCTCTCCAAATTCCTCGTCCCTGCAGGGTGCCAAAATGGGGTTTCTGGATCCGAATCTTGGTTTCTGGTGGCGGTGGCGGAGCGGAACTCTTTCTAGAAAACTATCGAACCCACCTCATTTTTTAGGTCAAAGGGCAACTTATAGGCGCAGAGGGAGGCTGAGGGGGTGCCTGGGGTGGCTGCATCCCCCTAGGCGTGGGGCAGGGCCCACCCGCACCTGGAAGGGGTGTGGGCCCCCAGGTCCCTTTTCCGTCTCGTCTTCTAGCGGATCTTTTGGTGAAATATAATTTTTGGCATATTTTCTGGGATTTTTCCTGATAGTTGATTTTCTGCACAAAAACAAGACACCAAGGTAATTATGCTGAAAACAGCGTCAGTCCGTGTTAGTTGTATCCAAATCACAAAAGTTTAGAGGAGAAACAATAGCAAAAGTATTCAGGAGAATAGATATGTTTTGGATGTATCCGAAGCTTCCAGTGCAGCCACATGGCATATGGGCTCTACCTTGACCAACTAGGTTGCAAGAACTCAGACGGACAGACATTTGGTGGTAGTGATGACAGGATGGAACACGTCTAGGATGATTTGAGTGATGGCTTTTGAAAAGTCTCGCCTCGATGCATGTAGAGTCTTGTGGGAAAATTGAACCACCTCTCGAGAGGGTAATACCTAAGTACTTAGCCGTTTCCCCGGTAATGGACATTTTGAACATTAAAAACTTGTTGGGTGAACAAGGGAAGTACCTGGTGTGTATCCAGTGTGCCATTGTTTGATAAATTGTTTTGAAAAAGAGAAAAACTATTTTACAAAGGATGGGAAAAAATTATTTTATGCAAAGGCCAGCCAAAACTCCACTTAGCCATATATTCATGTAGATGATAGATTATCTATATCAATATGATATCACTTGCCAATACAATTCAAATGTATTGACCCTTGTGGCTGTAACTTATTATGTTGCAGGTTTGTTTGATGTTAGTGAAGTTTGTTGAGTAGGGATTACAAGTCTACAACCAACATGATTTCCTGTGGCACATGAAGATCAAGGACTCCATGCTATATAGTTATATCTGCTACTTGGTAATAAGATAGCCATATGAGCTATGTAAGTTGTAATGAAATATTTTATTCCTGGTTATAAGTTGTAATATGACCTTTGTTTCTTGATATTACATCTTAAACTGTGAGTGCTAGCTATTCGATCCAGAGGCTAACACTGTAAACACAGGGATCTCTATCTTATCAGGTTGGTACCTCTACAGTAATATATAAAATGCCAATATATTTTAACGATTAAAAATCTTTAGAGACTACCTCTTTTTCACTGAAAAGAGCTCCATCGTGATCCGTTGAAATGACACCATATAAAGTTATGGTTTGGAGTAAAACCCAAGTTGTCCTTTCTTAATCATTGGTTTGTGATGAATAAGTAGATGTTTGCAACCAAAGTCGGATGAACATGTCTCCAGAACACCAATGACAAAAGTGTTTATCGCTTAGAACGTCAAGTTTCTTAAAGAAGGATTTTTTCATGAAATGTCAAGTGGGAGGACAATAGAACTTTGATAAGGTTAAAAGAACCTTAGCTATATGTGCTAAGTTGCGATCACGGAGGCAGCAACAATTCTCATGGCTCGCGTGCCTCAAATGTTGTGATCATGGAGTTCTAAGTTCCTATTGAACCAAGTAGGTCGGGTAGACAAACAAATAATAAGATTTGAAAGTAAATCATTGTTGTTTAACAATGATGAACTGACTACATGCAAAGAAGCGATGATGAGCCCTGAATCCGTCAAAATGGCTTGAATCCATGGAATCCATGATAGTTCATACACAAGAAATCAAGCTTTTAACTTGAAAGACCCACTGAGAAGGTATAAGACCTTATTGTCGTATTTGGATCTATAAAGAAATAGACATGGACGTTTCACATCTATGAAATAGTTGATGTGTCAGGAAAGAAGTTTACGACAATGTTCAAAGGTTTACTATGACGAGATTTGATCTTCCATAGCAATATTTAGTCTAGACAGATTAATGTAGCAACCACTACATATAATTTTGTTATCTGGTAGTGAATAAACAAAAAAGTTCTTCTAATAGAATGGTTACCTAGGACGTGTACATGACACGGTCCAAATGGTTTTGCTAATTCAAATGATGCTAAAAGCGTATGCAAATATCAATGGTTGAAGTATGCATCGCGGAGTTGGAATCTTCACCGTGATGAAACTGGTAAAAGAGTTTAATTTCATCGTAGATGATGAATATGCTTGTATTTTTGATAATTGATGAATGAAATCACAAAAACCATTTTTCAATCATACTATGATATGTACACATCCAGATATGTCCTATACTCTAAATATTATGAGCATATACAAAAATGATTCATAAGGATGGTCATTGGACAATAGTAAGGATATTCTTATGATCTTCTGAAAGATCTAAGAATATATTATTTTTGTAGAGGTGATAAATAGATGGTCATAAAGATGATCATTATAAAAGTACTACATTCATACTAGTTTTGTCACAAAGTACAAATTAAGTTTACCTCAATCTAAACTAAGGGTGGCAAAATATGATGGAAAGTAAGTTCCATAATGGATTTGGATGAGTTCCAAAGTTAAGACATTGTGACAGATACTACAACAAAAGGCTAAGTATATGAATGATATTATAGTAGCAAAAGAGGGCATTTGTGTCAAGTAGTTTTTTATCAACCTAGGTGTCGTTCACAGCGAGATAATACTATGAAGATATATTGTACGACAATATTATCAACATGTTTTAACCCCAAGGAAATAAAGGTCTCACCAAAGGACGAAATTTATACAAAGTCATCTCATTAGAGAATGAGTGATGCATAGAGACGCAAAGACATGCAATTACACACAGACCTGAAAATGTCGGATCCGAAGATCAGTTGACCACAACACCAGAAATCCATAGGTGTTGAATGCACAAAGGTTTGAAACTAGATTATTTACTCTAGTGCATGTGGGAAACTGTTGGAGATATGCCCAAGAGGCAATAATAAAGTGGTTAATACCATATCTTTATGTTTATGATAAATGTTTACATCTCATGCTATAATTGTATTAATCGGGAACTTTAATACTTGTGTGATTTGTAAACATAAAAGAGTTCATAGTAAAGCCTCTTGTTAAACTAGCTTGTTGATTGATTGATGATCATGGTTAGTTATCATGAACATTGGATGTTATTAATAAGAAGGTCATATAATTAGGAGAATTATGTGATGGATATACTCATATAGTTAAGCGTAGTATAAGATCAAGTCATTTAAATAGTTCACTTGCTATAAGATTTCAATACATAATAACCTAAATCCTTCGAATATGAGATCATGTTAATCACCATCACCGGATGGATACTTTGATGACATCAAACGCCACTTATTAAGTGGGTGGTTATAAACGTGGCATTGAGTATTCAGAAAGTATGTGTTGAGGACAATTGATGAAGAGTGGGTTTTGTCCATCCATATGATGGATAGATATACTCTGGGCCCTCTCGGTGGAATTTCATCCAATTGGCTTGCAAGCATGTGACTGGCTCATAATGGATCACACATCACATGAACAAGAAAATAATACTTGTCAGTAACGAGGTTGAACTCGGTATGCAGAGATACCGACGATCAAACCTCAGATAAGTAAAGTATCATGATACAAAGGGCAATTGGTATCATATGTAAATGGTTCATTCGATCATGAAGTAATCATAGAAATATGTGGGCGCCATAAGAATTTCCAAATTACTCTATTGGTTATTGATTGGAGAAGAGTCTCGATCATGTCTGCATAATTCGCGAAACGTAGGGAGACACACTTAAGGACTCAATGTTGTTTAGTAGATATGGAATTTGATTAAGAGACCGAATGTTGTTCGGAGTGTCAGATGGGATCCGGGATAACACGAGGAGATCCAGAATGGTCCGGACAATAAGATTCATATAAGGAAAGTCCAGTTCCGGGTTTCAGGAATGGTTTATGTGTTTTCACTGGAATGTTCTAGAAGGGTCTAGAAGGTCCATCACTCTAGAGTGGGAAGGGTACATGGATGTGTCATGACAAAGTGGAATGGTTGCATCATGTACTAGGTCACTTGGCTGTGAATGGGAAGAGAGAAATCAAACTCTAGTCCAATTTGAAAAAGTGAAATCCCAACATGGTTGCCTGGTGGAGGGAGGGAAGGAATCCTACCTAAGGGAGGATTCTTCCCTCTCCCTTGCCTCTTTCCACAAGGTGGAGTTTGGGGAGGACTCCCCTCCCTAAACTGCCCCTCCCTCTCATAAATATAGGGGAGGGGCTCCCCCTTCCCTCACACAAGAAACCCTAAACTCTAGATCGACTGCCACCCCCTTCCGAGGCTCTCTCTACTCCACCATATCCGCTCCGGCTTAGGCGAAGCCCTGCAGGATTTCCTCTCTACTTCCGACACCACACCGTCGTGCTGCCGGAATTGCGAGGAGAGATCTACGTCCTCTGATGCCTGGTAGAACAAGGGAGAGGAAGGTCTTCATCGAGTACTGAACGTGTGACCGACTGTGGGAGCACTGCTGGAACACGGTGCCGGAAGTATCGTGTATGCGACCTTGAGATTGGCAAATGAATGACTACATCACCCACGAGAATCTGATCTCATTAACCACTTTGTATCTTTGAGGGTTAGTACTGTATCAATTTGTTGCACCGATCTAGTAGATTAGATCTTGGCTTATGTGTGTTCATGCGATAGAATTTTTTGTTTTCCATGCTATGAACCCCTAGAAGAATAAGATAGAAAAGTTATCGATAGATTCGCAGTTCACATTCAGCAGCACTTGACCAATTTAGCAGCATTTCAAAGTGAGTGATTCAGCAATACAGACACTGAAACACAATAGTAGTATAGAGAGAACCAGTTCTTGTTTCAGCTCTTAAAATCTTGTGGCCCGATTAGTTTTCCCTTTTCTCCAAACACACTCGACCATTGGAGCATGCAAAACTGACAATCGAGTCTTCTTTAAATACCTTCTTCTCACATTAATGCCTGTGTGACCCACGATGCAACCCAAAATGCCCAAGCCTCATCAATATTGTGACAAGGCCATGTTTCAAATGAAAAGCTAGAATTTCGACTGCCCCTGATTTAAACAAGTACTAGTACATAAGTCTTAGTTCCACAAAATTCTTTAGTAATAGCAAAGACAGAACATTTGAGAGATTCAGTAGCTTTCCTGCTTGAAATTCAATAGTAGTACAGAGAGAATAAGTTCTTGTTCCAGCTCAAAAACCATGGCACACGATTAGTTTGCCATGTTCTCTGAACAGACTCGATCATAGGAGCAAGAAAAACTGAGGATCAAGTACGCTTCTGTGCGAATACCACCTCATTTCGTCAATGCTTGTGTCAATCCCCATATGCACACCAAAATGCCCAAGACTCATCCAGATAACTATGACAATGCTAAGTTTCTAAAGAAAAGCAAGACAATCTGCTGCACTTGATCTAAACAGGTAATAGTACATCACTATTAATTCAACAAAATACTTTGGTAATAGCAAACGACAAAACAAAGTCAAAGAAAGACCATCTCCTCCCCTTGACCTAAACAAGTACTAGCAGTATATAGTACAAAATACTTCGAAGTATAAGAAATGGTACTATACTAGTACTACTTCATGGCTAGCCTAACTTTCTTCATGGCTAGCCTCACTTTCTTCCCAATCTTTGTCAATTGGGAATTCTACCCCTCGATTGATGCATGTTGAGTAATGCACTCCCTAGGTAATATAAGATGTTTCATGGTACAACAGCAGGGAAAGATTTTTCTTCTTCATGACGGACGGCATCGCCCTGATCCCAGGCGTGGAGGAACTGCATATTATATCCCAAAACCCCATCTCTACTGATGGGGTATAGGCAGTGAGGTTCACATTGTACAAGGGCGATGGGAACATGTCCCACCTGACACACACAACGGATACGACGATGATGCCCAACTCGCGTATGTCAAATAGCACAACAAACACCATACCATCGTCCCATGATCCGATCTTCTCTACTCTTGATGAGTGTGGTTCCAACAACGGCTAAGAGATGAACCTGGAGTTACTAAAGGAAGTAAGAATCGGTGGATTAAATTGAAGCATGCGAAATATTATAAGAAATAATGATAAATTAAATATGAGTAACTTGACTGCAATAAAACATACATACTACTCCCTCCGTTTGAAAATATAAGATGGTTTAGCTTTTGTGAAGTGTATCTAGACCCCTGTATAGCATGTGTTCGCTCCGAATTACACACTATTAGAGAGTCTAGAAACACTCATTTCACAAAAGCCAAAACATCTTAGATCCTGTTTGATTCCAAGGATTTCTAAAGGAATTATATATCCATAGGAATTTATCCTATAAAGTGTGTTTCTTTGAAAGGAATGAATCCTACAAAATTCCTATACATTGCTTTCCTAAACTACATTCCTATAGGATTTCTAAGAAGAGGTGAGACCTTTTGGAAAAATGCTACATGCCATATACTTAAACCCTACAAATTTACTGTGTTTTTCCTGCGGTGCAAGCAAACAGCTAATTTTACTGATCCCTACAGTTATTATTCCAATAGGATATCATGTGTCATGCCATTCATTCCTACATTTTCCCTATTCATATGTTGCACAAATCCTTTGAATCTATTTTCAAACGGAGGGAGTACCCACGGACTACATGTGCAAGGCCATTGTTTCAAAGGAAAAGTTATTTGATCCAAGCTAGTGCTAGCTCCCAATACAGAGCCATGCTTGAAAGGAAATGCTAGATCATCTCCAACGATTTGATCCAAACAAGTAATACCAGTACATACTGCAAAATTCAATAGCACAAGAAGAACTAGAAACAATATACTCCCAATTACAAGAACTAGTACAATAGTACTATCCTGTACTACTTTGCAGCCAAAATCCATATTTCCAACACACTGAAACCCCTCTGACTAGAATGAACATCAATACCTAATCCCAAATCTAAAACGCAGATCATCATAATCAAGACGGTCATATCTGTCATCTACCACCTTATGGTAGTAGAATGAGTAATCCAGGATGAACCTATCATGTTTATTAATCAGAAAATTCCGTAAATCTTTAGTCATCCTAGCGGCAGCCAGTGACGCACTTCTCTTCTGCTCGAAAAACAAGCTATATTCGGTGAACTCCTCCAGGACCTCTCCCATCATTGAAGGTTTATATAAGTGCAACTCCACCATGTACCGCGGAAACTTGCACGCCGCCGACCCGACGCATTGGACGAATATGGCGAGGCCAGAGTGGAGCATGTCAAATCGCACGGCGAAAACTGTACGATCATCCCCGGATACGATGGTCTCTACTCTCCATGAGCCAGGTACCAGCAAAAGTTGAGAGATGTACCTGTGTTCCACGCGTAGTGGAAACTGTGCACTTCTATAAAGTGGGATTCTTCGAGGTGGGCGGGGCGGCGAACTCGCAGCTAGGCTCAGGGCAGTAGCATGGGCAGTACGGGCATGCCATCTTGTGGTCGAGGAAGTTGTGGAAGGAGACCAATGGCCCACAGCCGTTGTTGGGGCATCTTCTACCTTCTCCGCCGGCGACTTGGCGGCGGAACTCCTTGGAGCATGCGGCCAGCTAGACGGCACTGGTAGTGTCCATATGCATAGAGATTTCTCTGAAGGCGTTCCGCTCTCATGTGCTTCAATAAATCTCTGCTCTCTCCTTGTGTGTGAAAGTGACAGCGTGCATGCCATGGTGGCACTTAGGTTTGAGTCTACATAAATACTCATCGTGCTTTAATAGATCTATGCTTTTCCCCATGTGTGTGAAAGTGACAGCGTGCACACCGTGTGTGGCACTTAAGTTAGGTTAAATATATATTTATCATGAGTTATAATTTGAGTTGGTTGTCTCTATGAAATTGTGGTATTTGTTGGAACCATCTAGAGCTCAAGGTGATAATGTGGGGTTATCTTGATGGGGAAGGTGGACTTTGAGGAGTGCTGTTATAGCCCTACCATGGATTAGAGTGTCCAACCGGAGAGTATTTAAGAGTAGTATCATGAAGATAATACATTTATTGAGAGTGTTCACTAGTGAAAGTATGATCCCTAGGCCTTGTTTTTAAACATTTAAACACCATTCACAACTAGATCTGTTACATGTTTGCTTGCTTTGGATCTAAAAGTATGATCCCTAGGCCTTGTTCTTCCTACTAATACTAGTAAGTTGCATGTGCCTTGCACCTGAGACATGCATAATATACATAAGTATGACATATCTTCACTGTATTTAATTATATTAGGTAAATCTCAAAACATTTACTCCTAGCTATAAACTATGGGTGTATATTTGGTAATTTTCACATCTATAAACCTTGATCATTCGGGTTGAAACCCAATAATGTCTATATACATGGTAGGAAAATACCGCGAAGCTGTTTTTTCTATAACTAGTCAAATCCCATGGGTAACATTTTCATGGCATGATACGCATATGACATGATAGGGTGTGTCATGCGTAAATCTTTTATTTTATTTTTTATTGATTTCATGTGGTCGTTTTCAAAAGGGTTCAAAATTGCCAAGATGCAAAATCTTAGCAAGAATTCAAACTAGTCGTCAAAACTCCTGGTGGTTTTAGATATATTAATTGACCGCCCAATGTGGGTACGTCCAAACGCCATGTCATAAAACTCACGGAGCAACCGACAATTTACTAGCAGTTGTCAAACTTGACCTAATTTCGATAAATCGTCATAAAGTCATTCAAATGGGTGGAGTTAGATAGAAAGTTTGAGAACTCATAAAACATGGGAAGTCGTAAGTACAACATGTTGGTCCACTGTGTATTTTTGAAAACTTGGCTTGTGGTATTCAGATCCATGTTCTTCGGACTTTCTTTGCGGGAAAGAACAATCTCGTCATCACTTAGAAAATTGAGAATGTTCTTTCCTCATAGTTGGAAACCCACACTCACGACATTGTTTAATACAATAAGATGTGCACCCAATAACCTCCTAAAGGCATTTAATTTAAGAGCAATCCGATCTATCGCACTTACTGGTACCTCAAGTTTTACCTTATTTCGTTAAACTATCAAGATGCAAAATCTTAGCAAGAAGTTGAAGCCATCGTCAAAAATATCGGTGGTTTGATATATTAATTATTCCCCCGATGGTGGGTACCCCCAAAAGCTTTTTCGTAAACTTTCGAAGCAACCTACAATTTAATTTAGTTTCCAGTTTGACCTAATTTCGATAAATCGACATAAATTCATTCAAGCGTGCTCAGTTAGCTATGAAGTTTGAAAAGTCATAAAACATGGGAATTGTAAGTATATCATGTTGGTCGAATATATATGTATGTAAACATGGCTTGTGGCATCCAGATCCAATATTCTTCGAACTTTTCTTTACGGAAAAGAACTATGTTCTCATCCCTCGAAAAAATTAGGAATTGAATGTTCTTCCCTCGTAGTTCCAAACTCACATCTATGACATTGTTTACTATAAGAATATGGACCCATTTACCTCTTAAAATACATTTAATTCAAGAAAATATATCATTCTTACTTGTGGACCTCAAGGCTGACAAAATTTCGTTAAATTGTCAATATGAAAAATCCTAGAAAGAAGTTGGACCTATCGTCTAAAATATCGGTGGTTTTTGATATATTAGTTGTGACTACCTAGTGGATACCTTCCAAAAGGTTTTTTGTAAACTTTCAAGGAAACCTACAATTTACTTGTAGTTCAAAATTTTCACCTAATATCGGTAAATAGACATAAATTCATGCAAGTGGATAGAGTTAGTTAGACCAAAGTTTAATAACATCTAAAACATTGGAATTAATCATAAGTACAACATTTCGGTCCACTATATATTTTGAAAGCTTGGCTTGTGGCATCCAGATCCATATTCTTCAGACTTTCTTTTCGGAAATGAAAAATCTCGATCATCATCACTCAGAAAAATTAGAATGTTATTTCCTGATAGTTGTAAACTCACACTGACGGTATTGTTTACTACAAGAAGATGCATGCATCTACCGCTGTGAAATTTCATTTAATTCGAGGTCAATCTATCACGGCTACTTGTAGCTCTAGTTTAAGACCTAATTTCGTTAAGTTGTCAAGATGAATAATCTTAGCAAGAATTTGAACCTATTGTCAAAACTCTCGGTGGTTTCTAATATATATTAATTGACCCCTCGATGGGTACCTCAAAAATCTTTTTCGTAAAACTAACAGAGCATCCTAAAATTAATCGATGTTCAAATTTGACCAAATTTTGATAAATCGGCATAAAGTCACTCAAGTGGGTAGAGTTAGCTAGGGAGTTTTAAAACTCATAAAGCATGGAAGTATCTATTACGTATAACATGTTGGTCCAATTAATATATCCGTAAGCTTGCTGGATTGTGGCATTCAAAATCCCTATTCTTTGGACTTTATTTCTTTATAGAAAAGAACAATCTCGTCATCACTCGGGAAATTGAGAATATTCTGTCCTGATAGTTCGAAACTCAAACTGACAACATTGTTTGCTACAATAAGAAGCCCCCATATTCCTCTGAAATTACATTTAATTTAAGAGAAATTAATCTACCACGCTAACTTGTATCTCAAGTTTGACCTAATTTTGTTGAATCGACAAAGAAGTAAGTGAAGTGTGTGAAGTTAGATAGAAAGCTTCAAAAATGGAATTATATAAGAAACCATGGTCCACTTTGTGTGATAAATGGGAAGGTTGCATTTTCTTCTAACTCTGGTAGGTCTACCCCGGAGAGAGGTGCTTCAGTTAACATGGTGGGTGGAAGTACAAGTTATATCAAGGACCTCGTAAAAAATGGAAATCGCATCCAAGTCCATGCATTTACCACAAGGTCTCTCAAACTAAGCAATGAAGTGTGTTTTGTGGTTTGCGCACAAAAGCGTTCATTGTGCTAAAGACTATTAATAGAATCTTCTAGATGCTCAGAATTGAAAAGAAGATCCAACGATTAGAAATGTTTTGATTTGCCAGTCTTGATCCAAAGGTCCATGTTCAAAGTTATCCATACACTATATATATTTTTTGGACAAAAAAGATAAGATAAAAAAGTACTACTACGAATGGCCGGTCTTTTGAATAACCTTTCCCTCCTGATGTTTAGAAAGCAAGTGAAAATTTCGAAACCGAAAAAGTTTGAATCTTTTTGCTGCCAAGGACCAAAGTTTTTTGCTTCCTATGTACAGTACTACTCCTACTCCACCCCAACGCGTCTACTAAACACGCTAGAGAAACCGAGCCGCCCTCTCTCTCAAAAAATAAAAAAGATCCCCCGTACCGAGGCACACGTGGGCAGCGCCACGTTGTGGTCGAGGGAGAGATCAGTCGGGACGGTGCGCGAGGGGAGAGGGGGAGATATGAGAGGCGGCAAAGGAGAGATAAAACACACATCCAATTTTTTGCGTGCTTAGGTCCTGACATTTACTACTACTAGTAGAGTCAGGAGTACCTCGTGTCAGGAACCCATCATAAACTTTGCCCTGACATGAAACCGCCTTCAACTCTTCTTCGCTCTTCACCGCTCCATTGTTCCCCTGCCTACGTTTTGTTATCTCTGCAAGTATAGCGCGTGGACATAGGTTAACATATAGTACTTATGTCTAAGCAACATAAATACTATTGTACTTACAAGTAATAAGCTCCTCTAGTGTCTAAATGAGATGATTCGTGGGACCTACTAAACTGAAGAACTTTTTCATGAGAGTTTTATAGCTTGGTCATACACTGCCAAGTGGACCCATTATTTGTTTTTTTCTCTTAGGGATTCCGCAATGTGTAAAAAAGCACACCTTTAAGGCATATAGTAGTACATTATGGAGAAAATAAAGTTACCTCAAGCTTGTGGGGTGCCCATAGAAAATAGAAAAATCATTTACCTCCCTCCTCTTTGTTGCATGGAGGAATATGACAAAGCGATGTGGGTCCTACCTTGTGGCAAATGTTAACCTATACATTGTGGCGAGCCGGGTGGGTCCTAGATTAGGGATGCCCTTAGATACTCATGCTTTGTACTCCCATCTCCACCATGCTAGACTAGATGTTTTTTGCAAAATTCATTTTACTGATGTAGTTAGATCAAGGTTTTGGATTTCGGTTTTGGTTTTTTACGAGGTCCGAGCGAAATGGAAAAAATTCGGCTATTTTGGTCAAATATCAGATGAAATGTAAGAATCAAAATTTAAACTTTGAAAAAAAATTGGCTGAAATTAGACCAAAATTTAGAGTTTCAAATAAAATTCTACCAAATATAAAATATTTTAGATAATTCAACAAAAAAATCCCCAAATTTAGAAAGTTTTCATTCGGTAAATTCTCTTACTAGTCCTGTTTGGAATGCCTAAATTTCGGTAATCTCAACCAAAATTCAAAACCTTGAGTTAGATAGGAAGCGTGATCCACTATATGTCTGAAAGCTCCCACGGTCAACAATGCTTGCTACCCCAAGATGCACCCATCTACTGCGGGAACTCCATCAGGTGATAAACTACAATGTTGATCAGTATGGCCTTGACAACATTGGTCATTCCATTTGAAACCGAGCAGTGTCTATACATTGCAGAACAATACTACGAAGATGTTTTTTCCAAAATTTGTCAAATCCCATTATTAACGTTTTCATAGCATGTAGCGCACACGACATGCATGATTGGGCGTGTGATGCGTAAATATTTTAATTTATTTTTTATTTTTTATTTATTTCATGTGGTTGTTCTCAAGAGGGGTTCAAAATTGCCAAGATGCAAAACCTTAGTAAGAAGTCAAACCAGTCTTCAAAACTCCCGATGGTTTCAGATATATTAATTGGCCATCCAATGTGGGTACCTCCAAACGCCATTTCATAGAAATCACGGAGCAGCCTATGATTTACTAGCATGAGTCAATTTTGACCTAATTTCGATAAGTCAGCATAAAATCATTTAATTGGGCGGAGTTAGCTAGGAAGTTTGAGAACTCATAAAACATGGGAAATCGTAAGTACAACATGTTGGTCCACTGTGTATTTTTTAAAACTTGGCTTGTGGAATTCAGATCCATGTTCTTCGGACTTTCTTTATGGGACAGAACAATCTCGTCATCACTCAGAAAATTGAGAATGTTCTTTCCTCATAGTTGGAAACCCACACTCACGACATTGTTTAATACAATAAGATGTGCACCCAATAACCTCCTAAAGACATTTAATTTAAGAGCAATCGATCTATCGCACTTACTGGTACCTCAAGTTTTACCTTATTTATTAAACTATCAAGATGCAAAATCTTAACAAGAAGTTGAATCCATCGTCAAAAATATCGGTGGTTTGATATATTAATTATTCCCCTGATGGTGGGTACCCTCAAAAGCTTTTTCGTAAACTTTTGAAGCAACCTACAATTTAATTTTAGTTTCCAGTTTGACCTAATTTCGATACTCGACATAAATTCATTCAAGCCTGCTCGGTTAGCTATGAAGTTTGAAAAGACATAAAACATGGGAATTGTAAGTATAGCATGTTGGTCGAATATATATGTATGTAAACATGGCTTATGGTATCCAGATCCAATATTCTTCGAACTTTTCTTGATGGAAAAGAACTATGTTCTCATCGCTCGAAAAAATTAGGAATTGAATGTTCTTCCCTCATAGTTTGAAACTCACACCGATGATATTGTTTACTATAAGAAGATGGACCCATTTACCTCTTAAAATACATTTAATTCAAGAAAATCAATCGTGCTTACTTGTGTACCTCAAGTTTGACAAAATTTCGTTAAATTGTCAAGATGAAAAATCTTAGCAAGAAGTTGGACCTATCGTCTAAAATATTGGTGGTTTTTATATTAGTTGTGACTACCTAGTGGGTACCTTCCAAAAGGTTTTTTGTAAACTTTCAAGGAAACCTACAATTTACTTGTAGTTCAAAATTTTCACCTAATCTCGGGAAATAGACATAAATTCATGCAAGTGGACAGAGTTAGTTAGACCGAAGTTTAAAAACATCTAAAACATTGGAATTAATCATAAGTACAACATTTTGGTCCACTATATATGTTGAAAGCTTGGCTTGTTGCATCCAGATCCATATTCTTCAGACTTTCTTTTCGGAAATGAACAATCTCGATCATCATCACTTAGAAAAATTAGAATGTTATTTCCTGATAGTTGGAAATTCACACCGACGGTATTGTTTATTATAAGAAGATGCACACATCTACCGTTGGGAAATTAGTCGCTATACAAATTTGACCTAATTTCGATAAATCTACATAAAGTCACTCAAGTATGAAAACTCATAAAACATGGAAATCTCAATTACTGACAACATGTTGGTCTAATAATATATCTAGAAGCTTGCTAGATTTTGGCATTCAGATCCATATTCTTTGGACTCATAGAATATGGAAATTGAGAATGTTATTTCTAGATAGTTCGAAACTCACACCGACAACATTGTTTGCTACAAGAAGACGCACCCATCTACCTCTGAAATTACATTTAATTCAAGAGCAATTAATCTACCGCGCTACCTTGTAAATCAAGTTTGACCTAATTTCTTTGAATCGACAAAGAAGTAAGTGAAGTGTGCGAAGTTAGCTAGAAAGCTTGAAAAATGGAATTATATAAGAACCCGTGGTCCACTTTGTGTGATAATTGGGAAGGTTGCATTTTCTTGTAACTCTGGTATGTCTCCCCGGAGCAAGGTGCTTCAGTTAACATGGTCGGTGGAAGTACAAGTTACATCAAGGACCTCGTAAAGAATGAAAATCATACCCAAGTCCATGCATTTAGCACAATGTCCCTAAACTAAGAAATGAAGTGTGTTTTCAGGTTTGCACACAAATGCCTTCATTGTGCTAAAGACTATTAATAGAATCTTCTAGTTGGAATGAATTGAAAAGAAGATCCAACGGTTAGCAATGTTTGGATTTGCCAGTCTTGATCCAATGGTCCATGTTTAAATTTCGAAAATGGAAAATTCTTAAACTTTAGGAAACCATAAGAAAGAATTTTCCACTTTGTAAGAAAATTTGTTGGAGGCATTCTTTGTTCTTTAATTTATTATACTACTACCTCCGATCCATATTAGTTGATTCAGATTTGTCTAAATTTTAGTATATAGGTTCATCCAAATTTTGAAAACTCAAAGTCAACTAATATGGGTCGGGGGGGTAGTAAAAAAACTTGAAAAAAAACTCGTTTGATGGTATGGCCTACTGTACCACGTACTCCATGTGAGTTCCTGGTGTTTCAAGCCAAATGGCCAAGGTCATCGTCTACTTTTTTGAAAACCGGGTGGTGGCACATTATTTTTCTAACCGGGGTATGTACCAAGGGAGCGAGATGTTTCAATTAACATGGTCATAGGATGTGTACATATATGTTACACCAAGGACCTCACAAAAGAGAAAATTACATCCAAGTCCAAACATTTAGCACAAAGGACCCTGAAATCAAACAAGAAAAAGTAGTAGGATGAGTAAGTTGCACGTCCTTTACACTTGCGTGTGGAGTAATATATAGAAGTCTGACATATCATTTCAGAGAACACTTAAATCCTAAATATAAAGATTATAAGCAAACTTACTTTATAGCCAAAATACACCCTTCCTAGTGCCAAAATACACCCTGTCTCCAAGTACTACTACAGTAACAAGTAAACAAGTAGAAGTCTAGAACTAAATGAACTAGTAATACATCATTACCCCCATTAACGGATAAAGAGAACACCTTCTGGTATTGTCCATCAGCCGCGGTTATGTACCGCGGCGGAACCGTGAGGAACGTCAGATATTAGAGGAAGACACTGCGGGGCGACGTGCAGCTCGTCGGCTCCATTACCCCATTAACGGTGTCCATCGAAAAGTCCGCTAGCGACTGCGGCCTAGTCGCACATAGCTTCACCCTATATCGGGGCCACGAGCATGCTGCCGCCCTGAAGCACACCAAGGAAACGGCGGCAGCCTGGCCGAGCTCGTCGATGATGAGGCTGAACACGCTAGCGTCATCATAGTAGAGGATGACCATGGATGGCGGAAAGGTCGGTAGTGACATCATTATTGTAAACTCCATGGACTGGCCATATGATATTCTATGCACTCATACCTTGTGGTAGCCATCGAGGTGCATAAGGAGCTCGATCGGCGAGGCGGTGAAAATGCAGCCCACCTCCGTGCAGCCGCACGGGCTGAATAGGAACGCGGTCGTGTGGTCATCGAGCTCGTGGTAGGCAAACCATGGTGAGACAGCGGTCGTGGGGTCATGAAACAATTATCGGTGCTAGCTCGTTTAGCTTGTGGTAGACTACCATGGTGATATAGGCATCATAGGGGCATGGAATAGTTATCGATGCTAACTTGTATTTTTCCATCGCCGGAGAGCTCTTGGTGGAATCCGCCTAGACACGCGGTGTTGGAGTGGTTTCCTGGAAGCTCGGCTCGCTGATGTAGTGCCCGCAGTCCAGAGTTATTATGCATCATTGAATATGGAGTCCCTTGATCCATCCTAGATCCATCCTAGAGCCATGCTCCTACATAGAGTAAGTATGTATCGGTACTTCAACGCCATGATTCAGATTGGTCGGTCAAAACAAAACTGCAGGATGTTGATAGGTGAGAGTAAAGCAGGTATCACGCGGTACAGTAATAGATCCTATCCACGTGAAGGTCTACTCTTAGTGAGAGACAGAGAAGCTTGGGGTCTGGCGCAAAGTGTACAGTGCTGCAGGGGAGAGATCGCGGACTGCATGCATGTCTTAATCATGATCTTCATTTTATTCTATCTACATGTCTCTTCTGGCTCTTTTGTTTCTATCTATTTTTTTAGACCGAAATGGCACCTGCCCCGGTTGAAACCAAGTTTGTAGCATTGTGGTCCACAAAACCTCAGCATAATTCCATTTCTTTCTTGTGGCTAAGCTTGTCTAGATACAGGTACTAGGATTAATTTAGAAAAAATAGGTCCGGATTTTGGAAACTCCATGGATTAGTAACCGAAGTAGAAAAGTAGTAGCAGTAGTTGTATAGTTGTACTAATACTCCAGTAATACATGTCTTTTATACTCAAGTAGTACATAGCTTTTGACAGTACTACGGTAGGTATACGTATTTGCGGTGGGCTGGCGGCTGTAGCTATTTACGGCTTTTTACTAGGTAGTACTCGAGTGCTATTGTGACTTCATGAAGTGAGACTATAGAACAGTACTGTACTACTCAGATGTAGCTATCATCACACAGTTCCTAGGGGCACGCCAGAGACATAGGTGCTGAGATGCACGTCCTTCCTGCCAAGGCAATTCATTTCTCTCCTCTCTATTTCTCGTGTATAGATGGTTGCGTGCTTGCTTGATTTTACAGGCAATGCAGCTCTTTTTGACGTGCCGCGGTGCCAGCCAAGAATAGCACGTTGGGCGCAGTCGAGTTATCATATCAATGTGACATTAAATAATTTAATTCAATATCGAGCAAGGAGATGATTTACGTGTAACTACGCCGACAGAGGTTATTTTTTATCCAGGGACTTTGATAGTAGTACTCCATATTTTACTTAATCACTACGAATACATGCGGTTTCCCAGGTTTCTTCCTTTTAGTAGGAGTATTAATTACCTGAAAACACATGAGTACTAATTGATGTCTCTTTCTCTATATTGGCACTCCTCTTTCCTAGAACGCATGCAGAAATTAAGGGGAGGACGTAATACATAGTACAAGAGGTTTTATTGCGTCATAGTGGGGAGATGAAATGACAAACATAGTACTTGTGCTAGATCCCAAGACCGTTCCAACTTGCACTTGATGATATTCAATCTCCAATCCTTATTACAGATAGGTAGTACTAGAGGTTAAATTAATCATAAGACTTCTTCTTCTTCTTGGACCTGGATCCTTCCGCTGCGACCTTCCTGTTGGCGTTGTCCTTCCGCTTCCCTTGGCATCCCCCATATATCGCCTTCTTCTTCTTTAAGCCTCCCACCTCCTTCTCTTTCCTCCTCTTATTGCTAGTGAAGAAGGGATCGAGTGCACTCTTCTTGTAGATGATTTCCGACCCCTCATCCTCCTGCTTCCTCTTCTTGCCGAAGAAGGGTGGATCGAGTAAACTCTTCTAGAAGATGATGGGTTCTTCATAGATGAAAGATAAACCATCGTCCTCCTCCCCTCCTCCTCTGTCCTCTCTGGAGGCGTCCCCTCCATCAGATGATGGTAAGCAGCGTCCTCGTCCAAAAAATTACCTTCCGGAGTGTCGGAATAGTATGACTTGTCAACGGACTCCCCTCTATCACCATTGTAGGGACCATTATCCTCGTTGGCCAATGCCTTGGACTCTTCAATGGAGGTGCGCTGATGGCAGCAGGTGCGCGGCATTTTTGTGTATGTGTGGTGGCTTGGCCATCCTAGAGGGAGGGGAGGCAGGGAGAGATAGATAAAGTTCTTCGGTATGTGCATCATGCCTCGATGCGGAGAGTTGGTCATCGTTGATGGCCGCTTAAAAGGGCTTGCTCGGGATATCCAAACGTCCAATATGAGACATGGATGATCAATTCCTAATGGGCCTTAATTTCTGAACATGGGCTTGTGACTGCCTTTGATTCCAGGGAGTACGGCCTAGATTTAGTCGAGCGGGAAAATCTCCCGCTATCCCTGAAATATTTCGTGCCCCAATGTTTCAAACATACTGGAATTCCCATTCCACCCCTAGATAAGGTGGTTCGTTAGGGCTTCAATAGTAATTTCCCGGTTCACCACCTCTATAGCCGGCAGCTGGGCAAGCTCTGCGGAAAACCCTAGATCTAGCCTTCATTACCTTACCCTAAATCTGCTTCTGCATCATTGTCGTCCAGCGCTCGGAGCAACCCCTGTTCTGCTTCGATCAGCACCGCCAGGAATCTACTTCTTTGCCGCTGTCGTCCAGCGCTCGGAGCAATATGCGCAGGATGCCTAGACACCATCCCGACCCAGGTAACTAGATCTTCGATTTTCGTATGATAAAAATGGAGAAGTTAACTATATTTTGTATTGAAGCTACATTCGTAGTAACTTACAAGTGATATACTTGTTATCCTTCCCTTCCGAAATTAACTCTTTGTAGTCATGTTTAACAGTAACGAGTTGAACTGCGATTTTGATTGTCATGGCAAAATATGAGCCAGCGAACGGTGAACATATTTGTTTCCATTATCTCCTTTATTAAAGTGCCCGCCCAAAAGTGATTCCATTATAATGTCTCTCTGTTTTGGCGTAGACTATGGCATTAACTGTTTTTTGTAGCCTGATGTTGTTCTCTTATCTTGCAGTACACATTTACATTTTTTATACTGCTTCCAGTAATAGGTCGGGTTTATTTGGTTCTACTTACCCCATGATTCCTAAAAGTTTGCTGTCGTAACACAATGAACATCTGCAGTATATGATGACCCACAAGTATAGGGGATCTCAATAGTCTTCGAGGGTAGTATAACCCAATTTATTAATTCAACACAAGGGGAGCCAAAGAATATTTATAAGCCTTAGTTGTCAGTTCAGCTACACCTGGAAACAGTCTTGTTCACAGCAGTTTATCAGTAGCAACAGTTTTGTAGTAGCAATAGCAAAGTAACAGTAGTAGTAAAATAAAGGCAGTGGTAACAATAGTAGCAAACAACATGATTTGAGTGGTAGGCATAGGGATGGATGGACGGGCGTTGCATCGACAAGTCTATTCATGTAATATCAAGATCTATAGCATTTGCAGATAAATAAGATAAAGTATCCAAGTACTAAATAATCATAGGTATGTGTTCCATGTATTGTCTTACATGCTCGCAAGGAGAACTTGCACAACTTGTTTTTTCCGGCCAGCCCATTGTAGCGGGGCCTCAAGGGAATCTACTGGAAATTAAGGTACTCCTTTTAATAGAGTACCGGTGCAAAGCATGAACACTCCATGAACACACGTGATCCTCATATCACAGCCATTCCCTCTAGTTATCCCAATTTCTGTCACTTCGGTGCCTTTGGTTCCGAACAATAATATGTGTAAACAATATGCAGATAAGATCACAAACAATACTATCATCAGGAATCAATAACATGTTTAGATCTAAGATCATGGCACTCGGCCCCTAGTGACAAGCATTAAGTATAACAAGTTGCAACAATGTCAAAAAAGCACTAACAAAGATACTAGGCACCATGCCCTACCAATCTTATTCGGTTACATGATAGATCTCATCCAATCCCTACCATCCCCATAGCCTACATCGGGGATTTAATCACTCATGGATGGGGGAAACATGGATAGTTGATGGAGAGGCGTCAGTGATGATGATGGCGATGATCTCCTCCAATTCTCCATCCCGGCAGGGTGCCAGAACGGAGTTTCTGGTTCCAAATCACGGTTTTTGGTGGTGGCGGTGCATCGGAACTCTATCTGGAAAAACGTCAAACCCCCTCTGTTTTTAGGTCAGAGGGCTTATGGAGGCGGAAGTAGGGGTCGAGGGGGTGCCCGAGGTGGCCTCGCCACCCCTGTAGCGGCCTGGCCTGGCCCGTGCCACCAGGGGGTATGGGCCCCTCGTGGCCCTTCTCTGTCTCGTCTTCTGGCTCTGTGAGTCTTCTGGTAAAAAAGGAGTTTTGCGATATTTTCCGGGATTTTTCCTGAAAGTTGATTTTCTGCACAAAAACTAGACACCAAAGCAATTCTTATGAAAATAGCGTCAGTCCGTGTTTGTTGTATCCAAATCACACTAATTAGAGGAGAAACAATAGCAAAAGTGTTCAGGAAAGTGGATACGTTTTGGACATATCAACTCCCCACAAGCTATGCTTATTGCTTTTCCTCAATCAATTCAGTTGAAAACTAAGTGCGATAAAAGAAACTTTCACAAACACATTTGCTTCATATGATGTATATATTCTCAGCATATTAGTAGATACTTAGGAAATTCATAATAAAGAGTATGCAAATAACTCTACTCAGTAATCATGCAAGCTATGAAGAGATTCCAACACAATAATAATAAGCAGCATGAAACATAAGCAGAAGAAACATTGTAATGCTCGTAAGAAGGTATGATAGACTGGTATCTCACTTGCCTTTGATTGTGGAGCAAAAGATAAATGCCAAGGCACCTTTGAAGTTCAAGTGAAGACTAGAAGTAAACATATCAAAGATACAAGCATCAAATTTATACCACAATTAACCATGTTTTGAGACAATCATATTACACTAAGAATGACAACTATTCTCTCAAGAAGGTGCTCATAGAATAAGTGGTGACTCAACCAAGAAGTGAAAAGGTTTTCAAAAGTTTGAAAGGCATCCAAATGCTGAAAGTATGGTACTCATTAGCTTTGAACTCTCATTGCCCATATCATAATCATCTTTAAGTGGTTAAGTTTAAAATGAGGTCCAATTTGAGTTATATGCTTGACAGATCGTAAACTGGAAATCTCATGTCCCTTGAGTATGAGGGTCGTTCCTCATGCTACTCAACTTTAGTTACCGGTAAGTTCTTGTCATTGTAAATACATGTGTATCATAGAGAACCGCCAACGGGGTACCCCTTGCCCCATGATACATGAGCTATCCCATATCAAAATGACAAGGCAACAGATAATGAGCATCTCAGCGATCTTTTTATTTTCTATTTGCATAGCTTTTCATTGAGGATGCTTCACAGATTGCTCATTATGGTTATGCTGCAAGTTTCCACCATGATTAGGCATGTCTTAGGCTAGCCGCATAGGCGTTTCTCTAACACATATACATAACTCCATGGACTTACAAGCTCCCCTTTTATTTCACACCGCCGACATCTGTAAACAAAAGAGCATGATATCAACTTGGTAGATATTTACAGGTGTTGAAAGCGTTCCCCTTGACAGCATGGTTCTGCTAACTCCCAGCCTATAATTTGCAAGCATGTAACTTTCATGGACAGTCACAATGGTTCAGGTTTATTAAGTGCAAGAAAATAAAGTGTGCCATCAAGTTCGTGAGAGCTTTACTAACTAACTTTCTCATAACAAGCAAACATTTTATTTGGAAGAAAAAAAGACATAATAAATACGCACTGAATATAAATGATGCTAATAGGTAGATATGGTGGATACTTTTTGACAATATTGGTTTTGGGGAGTTGGAAACACGAGTAGAGCTCATACTCAGTGCAAGTGAAGGATAGCAATAGAAAGGGAACGATAATCGAGAGAGCAGTAACTGTCATAATCATGCTTGCAACAAAACATAATTAATTATGGCATAAAAGTGATACAAGAACTCTGAGGAAAAATAAATAATCGAGGCTTAACTGACTTTTGTTCAGTCATATGCATGCGTGATCATGTGCCAAGTCGATTCAAATGAAACATTCAGAGGAGGATACCACAATGTCATACCATGTTATGAATAGAACAATGCAAGCAAACATTTATATGAGATGCTACAAACTATGAGCAAGTTCGAACTAATCATAAGAGAGCAAGAACTACTAAGCATACATTAATAACATACACCCTACATGAAAAGACTAAGCACGCCTACAATGATGAGTATATGTACAAAAATGAAAACAAATGATTTCATTACCAGCCTCTACCACACCTCGATTTGTCATAAATCATCATTGGCTTTCACTTGTGTGGCTTGGATAATAAGATAAACCAAACTCCGAAGGAGTCACTGAGGAACGCTAAACCCTTCAACGAACTTTACAAAACCAGAGAAGAAAAACAAATATTTTTCAGTTTTCGATTTTAGATAACAAGAACTAAAGGCAATAGAAAACAAAACAAAATATTTTTGGATTTTTCTTATAGCAAACCAAAGCTAAAAGGCAAACAAACAAACAAACAAACAAAGAGAAACAACAAAAATATTTTTGGTCTTTTTATGTTTTGGAAAGCAGAAAAAGAAACTAAAAAGAAAGCAAAACATGGATATACAAAGTACCGACAGGACATGATATATAGATGAGTGTGTTGTCGTATACCTCCCCCCAAGCTTAGGCTTTTGGACTAAATGGAGATCATTCCCAACCTAGCCAAGAAGGAGCTCCTCCGTAATGTGATGAAGAGGTGCCTTCGTCCTGGTACGTACTCAAGGAAGCCCATGTGTAGTGCGCAGAGTAGTCATAAGAGGGCACATCCCATGGATAGGGACCGTGTAAAACAAGCAAGCGGAGATGATCATCCATATCCTCCTTGGAGCATGACCATGGCCTCCTGCAAATACTAAACAAAGTACACTATGGAAGGGGAATTTCCCTTTCATCCTCGTTAGTAAACATCATCATGTAAACTAAACTCTCAATGCTAGAGCTAGGAGTAACAAAGTGATGCGCTTTCATGGCAGCTAGATCAAGCCTCTGTGGAGCCAGTACAGTATCATTCGGATCAACAGAAAGGTCCAAGGAAGCAACTACATGTTCAGCAATAATACCCCCATAAATGGGTCCTCTAGCAGCTAGGCGGCAAGCAATGAGAGAACCAAGATTATACCTGGTTTCATTGTTAAGGGCAGCAGCGAGGAAAGCCAAATGATAGTTGGAAATATTGCTAGTGTTCTCCCTACCAAGAATGCTAGTGGCAAGATAATAAGAAAAATATATGAGTGCTAGTAGTTGAATGTTTCTTATCTTCCTGCGCTGGGCTGTACGGTCATCCTCATTTGTTACCCCACGGTAGAGCTCAAACAAATCAACGGGTCGACCTTGAATCTTCTTCACCGTCCTAGCCATGCCAATACCTATAATGCCGCAAAATCTTTCCAATGTCATAGTAAAAGGACTATCATAGATTTGATTGAAATTTTTGAACTGAAAGGGGTGTTAGTGAAAGTGAAAATCTCCACCAAAGTTTTGGTGAGAAAGCATATTTGTCACTCTCATCCTGCATGTAATCAGTTAGACTAACCCTCTGACCAAGAATTAAGAAATCATCGAGGATCCCTGTAGCTTGTAAAAAGGCAAAATAAGGGAATGTAGAACGGTGTGCATCTCCCTCATTGCCAAAGCGCGGCACAATAAGATCCTCATTGTATGATGGCCTAAATTGAGAGGCTGATCTCTAAGGCCTTGTCCTCCTAGGTTCATCTCTTTCAAACACCTCTCCAAAGGTATGGTTGTCCATTCCTCTTTTTATGAAATTTTTAGACAAACATCAAACCAAGTGATTTCCGAGTTAATAAATGATGGGGAACTACTATAGGAACTTTCTAGTGGGATAAACATGCATCAAAATAAAATTTCTAAGCATAGAACAAGCATGCAAGCTCACATAACCTATCACCTACAATAGAAAAAGTACTCAGTATATAATCCACCAATCAAAAATCTAATTGGGCAAGCGGAGGAGGCACATGCCGGAGAGCAATCCCTCCCAAAATCAGCAGCAAAGATGGACTGAGCAAGGAGATCGAAATTCAGGAGCAAGAACAGCAAGGAATCGAGCTATGTGAAGTTTCCGGTGTTTTTCGAGAGAGAGAAAGAAGTGGCAGGAAGGAGACCAAGTGGAGGGCCAGGGGTGGCCCACACTAGCGCCCGGCGTGCCCCTAGTCTGGCCGCGCCACTAGAGGGTGTGCCTGCCTGGTGCTCCCCCTGTGTCACTCCAGGTACCCCTCTGCCCCTTTTTTGGCGTAAAAATTTAATATGAATTTTCTGGAATTTTTCGGAAAACTTTATTTTTGGGCAATTTTCATGTTATGAAAATTGATATTCTCGTAGAAAAAGTTTTTGCGAAGAAGCAAAAGCAAATCAAAACTAAAACTACAGAAGTTCTAAGACACTCCAATAATCAAGCAACTAGCAAAACAAAGAAGAACAAAACAAAGAGCAAAGATTAGAATAGAGAAAATAAAAGTGGGAAGGGATAATCATTGTGAAAACATTGTTTTGTTCATTAAAATCCATTTGTTAACAAGGTTGATCAAGTTTTGTTACCAAAATAATTTTATATGAAACAAAACTTTGCATTTCATTAAATTATTATGTTACCTCAATCTTGATAGCAATAGTCCCAGTCATAATAGTTACATAATTTTATTGTGGTATGCGACAATATATTTCTCCAACTTTGATGCCCTTAATATTTTCAATTAAATTTAGGCCATAACTCTTATCAATCTTCTTGGGGAAATAAATAGTATGCTCCTTGTCTTTAATATTAAAAGTTACCTTTCCTTGATTATAATTAATGACAGCACCTGCAGTATTAAGAAAAGGTCTCCCAAGAATAATAGACATATTTTCATCTTCAGGCATTTCAAGCACAACGAAATCAGTTAATACCAAACAGTTATGAACCTCTAGAACAGGAACATCCTCACATATACCAACAGGAATAGTAGTAGACTAATTAGCCATTTGCAAAGATATATAAGTTGGTACCAATTTTTCTAGCTGAAGTCTCTTGTAGAGAGAAAAAGGCATAACACTAACTCCAGCTCCCAAATCACATAAAGCAGTTCTAACATAATTATTTTTGATAGAGCAAGGAATAGTTGGAATCCCTGGATCCCCATGTTTCCTTGGAACCTTACCATTGAACTAATAATTACCAAGAAGAGTGGAAATTTCCTCATTAGGAATCTTCCTTTTATTAGAAACAATATCCTTCATATACTTTGAATAAGGATGCAACTTAATAGCATCAGTCATAGGAATTTGCAAAAATAAAGGTTTCATCCGCTCACAAAACTTGTTATAGTGTTCTTCCTCATTTGACTTGTGTTTCTTATCAGGGAAAGACATTGGTTTTTGTACCCAAGGCTCTCTTTCACTACCATGTTTATTAGCAACAAAATCTTCCTTACTGTATTTAGTGTTCTTAGTGTGCCTCTCAGGTTCCTCTTCAATTTTTTCCTTATCAAGAGCATAATTTTTATCATTACCACTTTTAGTTTCAGCATTAGAGACAGATATACTATTAGGATCTATAGCAGGTTCAGAAGATTCTACAATTGTTTTATGTTTCTTTTTCTTTCTCTTAGAAGAAGTACCTCTATTTTCAACTTGTTGAGAATCTTGCTCAATTCTTTTAGGATGTCCGTCAGAATATAAAGGATCCTAAGTGGCTCCACCACACCTAGTTCTAATTTCATAAGCATGTTTATCTCTAGAAGCATTAACTAGCATATCTTTTTCTATTTTAGCAAGTTGATCAATTTGAGTTTGAACCATTTGGAAATGTTTAAAAAGAATTTTAACATCTTTAGAAGTTCTTTCGATAATATCCTTCAAATCATTAATAGCTCTAGAGTTTTCCATTAAATGATTCTGAACTTGTCTATTAAAATTACCTTGCTTAACAATAAAAGCATCAAGTTCCTCTAAGCATTGATTAGGAGGTTTACCATAAGGAATATCACCTTCATCAAAATGTTGGAGAGAGTGTATGTCAATAGTGGATGAGTGGGATATTGGCTTACATTATTCTTCTATATAGGTAAATTCTTCACATCTTCGGATTTAGCTTCTTTCATCACTTCATCATTCAGTTCAACCACTCCCCTCTTCTTCGGTGTTGGTGTTGGGATTGGTTCAGGTACATGTGGTTCAGGTCTAATTGGCTCATGTGTAGTTGGATTAGATGTACTCCAATCATCATAATTCTTGCTTATTTTAGCAATTAATTTTTCAACTACTGCGGGAGTTCTTTTCCTGAAAACACAATCAGCAAAACTATACAGGTAGGTCCTAGATTCATAAGTTAGTCCATTATAATATATATCAAGAATCTCATGTTTAGGTAATGGACATCCAGGATGTGCATGAATCAAAGCACATATCCTTGTCCATGATTCATGCAATTTCTCCTCTTCCCCCTGTTTAAAATCAAAGAGTCTATGCAAAACAGCATGTCGAGCACTAGGAGGGAAATATTTCTGAAAGAAAGTAGCAATCAAGCAATCAGAGCTATCAATGGATCCAGGAGGTAAATTATTAAACCAAGCTTTAGCTTCTGCTTTTAGTGAAAAAGGGAAAATTTTAGTTACAAAGTAGGTCCGCATCTTCATATGTTCATAAAAATAAAGCACTCATAGTAGAATGCTCAGTCATATGTGCCATAGACTTTTCATTCTCAGTCCCACAAAAAGGTTCTTTCTCAACAATGTTTATATAGGATAAATCAAGAGAGAAATCATAATATTTATCTTTAATGTTTATGGGCGAAGTGGCAAACTCAGCATCAACAAATAGTTTCGGCATAATAGTACGTTTCTCAAGAAGAATCTTAATAGCTCTATCACCATGTGTGTTTCGATATTCTTTAATAAATTCATCAGTCATTTCAATATAACCATCATTAATACCATAGATCTCTCTAGACTCAGGTGAACTAATAGGTGTAGTAGTATCCTCATTAGGAGTTTCAATGTTTCCCACTATAGTTCTAGCAATTGTAGCATCTAGGAAAGGACCTAATGAACCACTCTCATCAAGCACAGTAGAAGTAACATCATGAGTATCAGAAGCAATTCCAGATTGAGCAGTAGTAGCAGTGCGTGTAGAATGTGTATGTGGTGGTGGTGTAACAAGCTTACTTATAACAGATGGTGAATCAAGAGAAATAGAGGAGTTCAGAACTGAACCTCTTCTTGTAGTGGATGGTAAAATAGAAATTTTCCATCACGAGTCTTACCCATGATGAATGGATGGTAGCGAACAATAGTAATCCAAGTGAACTTACAAATAAAGCTATGCTCCCCGGCAACGGCGCCAGAAAATAGTCTTGATGACCCACAAGTATAGGGGATCGCAATAGTCTTCGAGGGTAGTATAACCCAATTTATTGATTCGACACAAGGGGAGCCAAAGATTATTTATTAGCCTTAACAATTGAGTTGTCAATTCAGTTGAACCTATAAATAGAGTCTTGCTCACAGCAGTTTATTAGTAGCAACAGTTTTGTAGTAGTAATAGCAAAGTAACAGTAGCAGTAAAATAAAGTCAGTAGTAACAATAGTAGCAAACAGTAGGATTTGAGTGCGGTAGGCATAGGGATGGATGGAGAACTTGCACAACATCTTTTATCCTGCCAGTCCAGTAGCAATAGCAAAGTCTATTCATGTAATATCAAGATCTAGGGAATTTGTAGATAAATAAGATAAATTATCCAAGTACTAAATAATCATAGGCATGTGTTCCATGTATAGTCATACCTGCTCACAAGGAGAACTTGCACAACATCTTTTGTTCTGCCAGCCCGTTGCAGTATGGCCTCAAGGGAATCTACTGGCAATTAAGGTACTCCTTTTAATAGAGTACCGGAGCAAAGAATTAACACTCCGTAAACACACGTGATCCTCATATCATAGCCATTTCCTCCGGTTATCCCAATTTCTATCACTTCAGGGACTTTGGTTCTAGACAATAATTTGTGTAAACAACTTGTAGATAAGATCACAAACAATACTATCATCATGAATCAATAACATGTTTAGATCTAATATCTTGCCACTCGGGCACTAGTGACCAGCATTAAGCATAAAAAGTTGCAACAATGTCAAAAAGCACTAACAAAGATACTGGGCACCATGCCCTAACAATCTTATTCGATTGCATGATAGATCTCATCCAATCCCTACCATCCCCATATCCTACAGCGAGGGATTACACACTCATGAATGGGGGAAACATGGATGGTTGATGGAGAGGCATCGGTGATGATGATGGCGATGATCTCCTCCAATTCCCTGTCCCGGCAGGGTGCTAGAACAAAGCTTCTAGTTCCGAATCGCGGTTTTTGGTGGTGGTGGCGCAGCGGAAATCTATATGGAAAAGCGTCGAACCCTCCTCTGGTTTTATGTCAGAGGTCTTATGTAGGTGGAAGGGGAGGTCGAGGGCGTGCCCGAGGTGGCCTCACCACCCCCTGGCGCGGCCTGTCCTGTCCCACGCCACCAGCGGTGTGGGCCCCTCGTGGCCCTTCTCCGTCTCGTCTTCTGGCTCCGTGAGTCTTCTGGTAAAATAAGAGTTTTACGATATTTTTCGGGATTTTTAATAAAAGTTGATTTTCCGCACAAAAACTAGACATGAAAGCAATTCTGCTGAAAATAACGTTAGTCGGTGTTAATTGTATCCAAATCACACAAATTAGAGAAACAATAGCAAAAGTGTTTGGGAAAGTAGATACATTTTGGATGTATCAGTATACACTAGAAATCATAGAATGAAGGGCCCCTATAATCTAGTAAGTATTTATTCCTTTCCTATCACTTCATGCTAACATGTATCAGATTTGAACCTTTTTTTGTTTACTATCCGTTGCTACTTTATGCAGAGGCCCAACACTGAAGTATGGAGACCAGCAGTCCAATTACATGATGCAGCGGACATCATCAATGAACATACTTGTAACCAGATAAGAAACCATGAGACTCTACATAAACCTACTGTATGCACCCCCTCCCCCACACATAGTGTTTAAGGTTTAAATCCCCTCGTTTCAGGCCATTTAGTCTATTTCAGTTTTATTTTTGTCGGAGGCACTACGATGGTTATAACAAGGCCATATTTGCAACATAATCCAATATAATAGAAAGAGAAGGATCATAATCAACCATTCACTTCAAATCTCACTCTGGTATCTACCACGTGTCTAGATATTTTAATACGAGGCACATGATATTTCAATTGGTCTTTGGGTAGACAATCAAAATTTAAATCTGAATGTTTATGTATCAAACTGTTTGATAGATTGTTTCACCATTTCTCTGAAATGATCTGGCTAGTCTATTAGAGGCAGAATATTGTTCTATTTCTAATTCCAGTGAGTTACTATAGTAGTTTGTCGATGATTACAACAATTCCACCTACCTAAGATTCAGATCCAATTGCACATTGAGTAGGCTAGTTAATATCATCCACAACGGTTAAATGCAAATTTTTTCTTCGGTAAATGTTTCTCTATCAGTTTAATGAGATCTCAGTCGATGGATTCATTACATTCGTAAATCATGCATTACACTTTGATCAGTTTTCTTGAGGTGCTTGGGTTGAGTGCTTACATTGCTATATCAGACCATAATAATCTTTTGAGAATGAACATGTAGTTTTGTTCCTTCTATGATGTTTTAACTTTTTTATCTTAGTTTCAGCCTTCATCAAGTAGAGCAGTCATTTAACAGAGCAGAAGTGGCAGTTGCACACGATAGTATCCCTCAATGAAGTCGACTTCTCCAGTTATTCCACAAGATGGAGATGTATGAGGCCCTGCTTCTACTAGTTGACTGATTTGAAATTCTTTGGTTATTCTTTTCCTTGGTGATGATGATATAGAGCATTTATTTTTATTTCAGGTTGAAAATATAAATATGAAGGAAGAACATAAAACAACTAGTTCAAGTGCATATCTCTTTGCATAGAGCAGCAGTGACAATGCGTATTGCTCACGTAGGTACATGATGACAACTGTTTCATACATTCCACCAGAAAGATTGTTTGGAGCTGCACTCCGAGATGTACTTGATGTAGTTGGACAAGAAGCCAGATGAACAGATGAAGTAGTCTGCGTAGCATGGAATGAGTTATCTAAGTTGAAGAACAGGCAAGCTTTGACGGAGAAACTACTCAATAATCTCCTCAGCAAGTCCTGTGGTAAGCCCGTCGTTACATGTGAGGCGATGCGAGATTCCTAAACGGAACATTTTTTAACCCGAGATTCTGTATGTTTATCAGTTGCCTTGTACTATGATGATGTTGTTTCATCTATGGAATTTTTCTGGCCTATAATAATTTAATATATTTATAGTTATAAGTTTTTCTTCCACCTTTCCAGAATTCTTTTAGTATTGTAGATAATATAGTACTAGCAAAATGCCCCCAATTTGCTTAGTTTTGTACCAGCACTTGATGTGCAGTGACGGGCCTTCCGTGCCGCCATGTGGTAGCGGGCCGTTTAACTTGTACACTCTAAATAGTAAAAGGCTAAAATAGTAAAAGGCCAGAAAAGTAAAAGGCCAAAACATTAAAAGGCCAAAATAGTAGAAGACCAAAACAGTAAAAGGCCAGAACAGTAGAGGGCAAGAATAGTAAATGGCAAGAACAGTAAAATGCCAGAACAGTAAAAGGCTAGAAGAGTAAACAACTAGAATAGTAAAAGGCCAAAATGCAACGACCGGCTAGTGTGCGTAGACTGGCCTTCTGTAGGCCGGAACAGTAACGGGCCTGAAATTCTATGGGACACCGCAGGCTACATAAATGTGCCCACTTCAAACAGTGTAGGAATGTACAGTAACGGGCCAAAAGAGGGCTTTCCATAGGGGCCCAATTAGAACAGTGCAGGGCGTAACAGTAACGGGTCTGATCTCTTATGGGCCGCACAAACAGGCTAATTTCAAACAGTGTGTGCAGAAACAGTAACAGGACAGAAAGTTTACGGGCCGCCTATAGCTACATCAGGGGACCCATTAGTAATAGTGCATGGCAAAACAGTAACGAGCCATGATCCTGTTGGGCTTCCTTATTGGGCCGACCCACTTAATAATTAGAAGGTCTTGGCTAGGCCTCTCTTCTACCACGGTTTCATTGACAGTTAATGGTGTTAACTGGCCGTTAAAGTTTCTTGCCACGTGGTAGTTTGCATGATGTCAGTAGTCAACGCGGTTGGCGAAAACATCTACGACGGAACGACTTTTTGTGGCCGAAGGGTGCGATCTGCCACGGTCAAAAAACCGTGGTAGAATCATTTGTGACGGGGCTTCTACCACGAAGGGCATCCATCATAGAAGGATTTTTAGCCACGAAAAAGTACCTTCAACCAAGAAAATCGTCTATTGTAAAAGGACATTTTTCTTGTAGTGTTGGTCCCCTTTTTGAAATACTTAATGATGAGTCTAGGCATATCATTTGTATGATTAATCCGAGAGTAAAACTAATACACTAACCCTTCTTTTATTCTTATTGTTTGTGTGTCTATTTACTTTTGTTTTGTAGGAATCATGATCAAGAAGTAGCTCTAGACTTTAGTTAGTATAGGATTTTATATTTCCTTTACTATTGTAATTTTGTTTTGTTCTTTTATTATAAAGAACAATGTAACCTTTTATTATCTACTAAAGATATACCTCGTTCTTTATTGGATTCTTTTATTTTGTTTACTCCATTTCTAAAAATAGTGTAATATTTGTATTATTGTAATAAAATGAATCTTTTCTATTTCATTTGTCTAATTTTCCCTTTTGTTCATAATTGTAAATAAACAATGTAATATTATGGGATGTAAATAAGATAGTCTTTATCCATTCTTGTTTATTAGTTTTCAAAGATACTCACTTTCTTTGTTTTGGAAATTTCAAGGGTAAGAGTGAGAATAGGTTTTCAAAGATACTCACTTTCTTTCTTTTGGAAATTAAGTTTTTCTGACGTCCATGCTAACTAGGGTATCCTATGGTGAGGATGGCTCTGATACCAACTTATCAACACCCGGATTTTTAATCCTAGATGCATGTTATGCCGTACATCGCAATCCCATGATTACTGTTTTTGCAAGACATAACAGATTGGTACCATAGTTCATCATCCATTACAAACCATAATAGTCTTACAAATAGTTGATCTCATGATCAAGTCTGATTACAGTCAAAGAAGCGGAATATATAATAATGGTAGTGTGGTCGAGGCTCCATCTTTAGGGTCATAGCCAATGGTGACGATGGAAGATGATCCTAGTTATCATAAGCCTCCTGCTGTCCATCTTCCTCGTATTCTCCTTCATAGTCTGGCCATGGGAATAGCCAGGGACAAAGCCATGAGTACTTTGAAGTACTCGCAAACTCTCACTAAAGCAGTAAGGCCATTCTCATAGGAATCCTAAGCTCTAGGTTTTTTTGCCATAAGCCAATTTTATTTCAACCAGTATCTAGTAAGAAAACCTAACTTTAGTTTTCTAGGTTACTTAGGTGGGAACCTAGCTTCATCTCCACAACTTGTGGGGTCAAGTCAAAGTCATCTTTCAAGTCACGGGTCATTTTGGAAAACATCTGACAACGGAATAGTATGGCCATCCAACTGTCCATAACCGCGGACGCGGCTATTCGAATAGTTTGACACTCTGCTGAGGTGGTACACTTTCACCACAACATTCGATACAACAATCCTGAATCATCATACTTGGTATGCGGATAATCAATCCTAACCTTTCAATTGCACATCCTAGTATAGGCACCTCTCCTATGAGTTTGGCCTCCCAACCATGACCATCTGTCATCTTGGGCACTGCAATAGGTGGACAATCACATTCACAAGGTAGCCTCAGCTCACCTCGTTCTGCAAGGGAACCCATACTAAGACATATAAACTTCCAGTTAACCCCTAACCAAATTCGGGTATTGTGGTTGTACGGTAAACATTGGAATGGTACCACATCCGAAATCAACCATTAGTTTTTATCAAAGTCATGTCACATACTTCCTTCACCATCATCTTCAAGTCATTATGTCCATAACACATGTCAAAACATTTCAATAGAATGTCTCATCATTCCAAGGTTTTCATAATCATTTGTTCCCATCTAGTGATCAAGTTTAGTTTAGCACTAGCATCTATCAAAATGGGGGTGTCACTATTTGAGGGGTATCAACTAGTGTCTCTACCTACATCAAGTTACAAGCTCTTGATGGCACTTTCCTTCCTTTCCACTAATCATCAATTTATTAACTATGGAACAACTTTGCAACAGTGAAGCTTGCAAATAAAAATGGGATTTGGTATAAGGATAAAAAGGTTTCACAAAGGCTTGCAAGTGGGACTTTCATAGAACATCATTCATAATGTAGCTTGCATGGTATAACATGCTCATTATAGCTTGCCTTGGTTGGTAAGGTGGTCGAAGTTCTCTTCCTCTTCTTTGTAGAATTCCTCCTCGTCGTAGCCCGGATTGATACTAGCGTCTAAAAATAAATATGAGGTACATAATCACCAAACAATACTTAACTACTTCTATTTATCACTGCAGCATCCCACAAATATTGATAATGATTATCAAAATCTAATCACCAAAATTAGAGCTAACAAAAAACTTTTGTTAAATAAAAATCAAATGAATGCATGTGTGTATGTGATGGTTGTATGGATGCATGAATGAACTTGTGTGATTGATATAAATAGCAAGGAAGGGTTTAAATATGAAAATAACATCATCTAAAACAATTCCAATCCGAAACAAAACAAGAGAAAATAAAAAACAAAACAAATAAAGCAAATGGTCATTTTTGCCAATCTTGCTCACTAGGCCATTTTGAGTGTTTCTAGTCCAAGATTTCAAACAAAAACTTTTCCATTTCTCTTCACCCCTTGCAAGACCAAGTAGAATTGAATCAAAGCCCACCATTCAAACCTTCAGAAACATTTGGCAACTTGATACAAATGACATTTCAAAATTGAATCTAATTCATATGTGAAGATCACCCCTTTTTCAAAAACCACCCAAACCAGTTCCACTTGACCAATCCCACTAACTAGAGACTCCTTAGTATGTAACCAACACATCCACCAAGTTTGAATCCAAAATTCAAATTTGAATCTCTTTCGGCCATTTCATCAAACAGCTTGCAAACAGAAATCAAACAAACACAAACACTATTGTGAGCAGTGATTAGTGCCTAACTTGTTCCCTATCTAGCTCACACTACACTCTTAGTAGATCATCTAACTTGTTTACCCTCTCTAGCTCACTGTAAAGCATACCATGACATCAATGGCAAGAAGGCCGAGAGAAACAGTGCCACCCCCATGTCTCCACCAAGCTAGGAGAATCACTAGCCTTGCCAACCTTGTCTGAGACACTCTCCACCATCCATCGCAACCCCTTGTCCAAGCCGCGAGCGCAGCCAGTCACTGGACCACACAGCTCGAGCATGCCAAGCCTCTTTGCGAGCGAGAGGAGAGCGCGCCAGAGTGCCAACCTCGACACATGCCCATAAACCGCATGCCGCCCTTGCCGCGTGCAAGCAGGATCGCCAGCACCCCAGCAACACTGCGGACATGCCCGTTCGCCGCTGCACGGATAGCAGACGATATGCGCCATTAAAACAGCCGTTGGACCCGCCAGAGCACCGCGACGTTCCGACCGCCTCGCACCGCCACACGCCTCGCCATCAAGCCGCTGAGCTTTGCCGGGAGGAAACACACCGTCCCCTACCTTTGCCCATGTCGGTAGCTCGATGTAATGACGACAACGACAAGATTCGCCCGCGCCATTCGGTCCCCTTCTGGCACTATAAATAGAGGCCACCCCGACACGAATTCTTCACACCATCTCACTCCCCTTTCTCTCAGAAGCACCCCACGTCACTCCTGGAGCAAGGTGAGCAGCACATCATCGGAATTTGGCCGGAGTTTGCCGCTGCTGGAGTAGAAGGGCGCCGTTGATTGGAGCCGCCCCAGGAGAAGCTACCAGTACCAGGAGGTTCGTTGTCATCGAATTCATCGTTCACCGCCATAGCCGACCCTCGCCTGAGCCCCGGTAAGTCTCCCACGACCCCCACTGTTCAGGCCAGAAAAGTAAAAGGCTAAAATAGTAAAAGGCCAAAATAGTAGAAGACCAAAACAGTAAAAGGCCAGAACAATAGAGGGCAAGAATAGTAAATGGCAAGAACAGTAAAAGGCCATAAGAGTAAACAGCTAGAACAGTAAAAGGCCAAAATGCAACGGCCCGCTAGTGTGTGTAGACTGGCCTTCTATAGGCCGAAACAGTAACGGGCCCGAAATTCTATAGGCCACCGCAGGCTACATAAATGGGCCCACTTCAAATAGTGTAGGAATGTACAGTAACAAGCCAAAAGCAGGCTTTCCATAGGGGCCCAATTAGAACAGTACAGGGCGGAACAGTAACATGTCCGATCTCTTATGGGCCGCACAAACGGGCTAATTTCAAATAGTGTGTGCAGAAACAGTAACGGGATAGAAATTTTACGGGCCACCTACGGCTACACCAGGGGACCCATTCGTAATAGTGCATGGCAAAACAGTAATGGGTCACGATCATGTTGGGCTTCCTTAATGGATCGACCCACTTAATAATTAGCAGGTCTTGGCTAGGCCTCTCTTCTACCACGGTTTCATTCACAGTTAGCAGTGTTAATTGGCCGTTAACGTTGCTCGCCACGTTTTAGTTTTCATGACGTCAGCAGTCATCGCGATTGGCGAAAACATCTACGAGGGAACGACTTTTTGTGGTCGAAGGGTGCGATCCGCCACGGTCAAAAAAACCGTGGTAGAATCATTTGTGATGGGGCTTCTACCACGAAGGGAATCCATCATAGAAGGCTTTTTAGCCACGAAAAACGGACCTTTCAACCAAGAAAATCATCTGTTGTAAAAGGAAAATTTTCTTGTAGTGTTGGTCCCCTTTTTGAAAAACTTAATGATGAGTCTAGGCATATCATTTGTATTCTTAATCCGAGAGTAAAACTAATACACTAACTATTCTTTTATTCTTATTGTTTGTGTGTCTATTTACTGTTGTTTTGCAGGAATCATGATCAATAAGTAGCTCCAGACTTTAGATAGGAAAAGTAGTATAGGATTTTATTTTCCTTTACTGTTATAATTTTTTTTGTTCTTTTAAAGAACAATGTAACCTTGTATTATGTACTAAAGATATACCTTGTTATTTATTGGATTCTTTTATTTTGTTTACTCCATTTCTAAACATAGTGTAATATTTGTATTAGTGTAATAAAATTAATCTTTTCTATTTCATTTGTCTAATTATCCCCTTTGTTCATAATTGTAAATAAAGAATGTAATATTATGGGATGTAAATAAGAGAGTCTTTATCCATTCTTGTTTATTAGTTTTTTATTGGAATATCATATTACATTACTCAATTATTCTTTTCATTTATTTAAGTTATGCTTATTATTCGAGACCTGTAATAATTGTATCTTATTCATAAATAAGAGTTCAAATTATTTTGGCATTATAATTTATCAATTGAATATTCAAATTACAATTCTTTTCCCCTCAAACACGAAAATATAGTAGAGGGCATGTCAAAATCCATAGCACTTACGATGACGTTTCCATCAGAACAAGAGAGATCTCGATCCCTCTATAGGTTTTTTGGTTTTACGCGAAAATACCTCGGATTTTTGATGCATGAATGCAATGCACACACAAGGGTTCTCTCTATTTCGAGGTCTTAATGCTGGGATATTATAGTCTCTCCCCCCTTAAACTCAACTTCATCCCTGAAGGTATAACTGACCTCTCTAGATCATGGTAGTTCTCTAAATCTATGTTGAAGATAATTTATGTATCTTCATCCAAAATTTTCCTTGAATCCTCTTCTAATTTTAAATGGCCAACTTAGAGTCCTATTTGATAAGGAATTACTTTTAAATTAAGCACTTTTTCCCTGATCAGGTACTTTCGGGTGTCTTTGGATTTGGACATCCATTTAAGAACTCTCTAATTTGTAAAAAATCTCACTAGGATAAGATATTGGTTTAGACTCTAGACAACTATAGCCTTAGCTCTATTATTAATCTATTTATGGTATACTAAGTCCTTATAGATTAATTAGAATGTTTTGGACTTATCTAATCCAAACCACTCATAGTTTCCTATTCCTCACTAAACGTCTGTTTTGGTACTTTGTATCCACTTCATAGTTATTCGATCCTTATTACCTTCTATTTGATCTCTCAAGGTTAAACTACCTAATCTTTTCCGAGCTTTTAATCTTATTAAGATTCTGTAAGAGTCCCAACCTTTAATATAAGGTAGAGTCCCCTGTGTTTACAATGCTAGTCCCTGGATCAATAGCTAGCATCCACAATTAAGATGTAATATCAAGAAACAAAGGTCATAATACAACTTTATAACCAGGAATAACATAATTTTATTACATCTTACATAGCTCATTTGGCTATTACATTACATTGCAGCGGAATAACTATAAGCATGGGGTCCTTCATCTTCAAAGTGCCACAGGCAGACATGTTGGTTGTAGACTTTGTAATCCTAATCAATCAACTTCACTAAAACAATCAAACCTGCAACATAACAAGTTACAGCCACAAGGGTCAATACATTTGAATTGTATTGGCAAGTGATACTATGGTAGTATTGTAGGGGTTCGTAGCATGGAAAACAAAAATTTTCTATCGCATACAAACAAACAAGCCAAGATCTATCTACTAGATTGCAGCAACGAGTCGATAGTGGAACTCACCCTCGAAGATTCCAAAGCGGTTAACGAGAGCAGATTCTCGTGGGTGATGTAGTCGTACTCTTTCCGATCTCAAGATCGCGTAGACGATCCTTCCAGCGCCGCGTTCCCGCAGCGCTTCCGCAGTCGGTCACACGTTCGGTACTCGACGAAGACCTTCCTCTCCCTTGTTCCAGCAGGCAGCGGAGGTTGTAGCACTCTCCTCGCGATTCCGGCAGCACAACGGCGTGGTACCGGAAGTAGAGGGGAGATCCCGCAGGGCTTCGCCTTAAGCCGGTGCGAGTATGGTGGAGCTTATGAGAGAGGCTATTAGTGGTCTAGTAATTAGACACACCAATTAGAGGGCTCTAAACCAATTAGAAGGCTCTAAACCGAAACAGCTCTAAACCGGGGTCTAGGTCTAGTTTCTAGTTTAGAGGATAGGAACTTGTGTGTCTTGTGTTGTGTTGGGAGGGGAGCCCTGCCCCTCCCTTTATAGGTGGGAGGGCTGGCGCGCTAGGGGAGGGAGGGAGTCCCTCCCCAACTCGGCCTAGGGCTGGCCGCCGGCTTGGGGAGGAGGACTCCTCCCCCAATTCGGTTTCCTCCTCTCCTCCCACTTCCCAAAAACTGCCGTTTGACTTTCAAACTAGCCGTTTGACTTTTTCAATTTAGGATTCAATTTAATCCTTTATTTGGGACAGCAAGAACACTTAGTACATGATGCAATCATTCCAACATGCAATGACACATTCATGTACCCCTTCCCCTCCGGAGTGCCGGACATTCCGGGAACTTCTAGAATGTTCCCGATGAAAACACCGGAACCATTCCCCAACTCCGAAATGGGACTTTCCTTATATGAATCTTATTCTCCGGACCATTCCGGATCACCTCGTGATATCCCGGATCCCATCCGAGACTCCGAACAACATTCGGTCTCTTTCTCATAATACCATAACTACTCAAACAACGTCGAATCCTTAAGTGTGTCTCCCTACGGTTCGTGAATTATGCAGACATGATCGAGACACTTCTCCGAACAATAACCAATAGAGGAATCTGGAAATTCATATGGCTCCCACATATTTCTACGATTACTTTGCGATCGAATGAACCACTTACATACGATACCAATTTCCCTTTGTCTCACGATACGTTACTTATCCGAGGTTATGATCGTCGGTATCTCTGCATACCTAGTTCAACCTCGTTACTGATAAGTACTCTTTTCTCGTTCCCGTGATATGTGATCCCTTGTGACCAAGTCACATGCTTGCAAGCTAATTGGATGACATTTCACCGAGAGGGCCCAGAGAATATCTATCCGTCATGTGGATGGACAAATCCCACTCTTGATCCATGTGTTTCAACCAATACTTTCTGAACACCCAATGCCACTTTTATAGCCACCCTGTTACGGTGTGGTGTTTGATGACATCAAAGCATCCATCCAGTAAAGGCAATATGCATGATCTCATGGTCGAAGGAATTAGGTTACCATGTATCAGAAAGCATATAGCAATTGAACTATTGAAATGACTTGATCTTTATGCTACGCTTATCTATAGGAGTATGTCCATCACATCATTCTCCTAATGATATGATCCTGTTGTTAATAACATCTCTATGTTCATGATCAGGAAACCATGATCATATATTAACCAACAAGCTAGTTTAACAAGAGGCTTTACTAGGGACTCTTATTTTAGTTTACAAATCACACAAGTATTAATGTTTCCGGTTAATACAATTATAGCATGGTATGTAAACATTTATCATAAGTGTGAAGATATGAAAATAACCACTTTATTATTGCCTCTTGGGCATATCTCCAACAGTCTCCCACTTGCACTAGAGTTAATAATCTAGTTTCGAACCTTTGTGTATATAACACCTATGGCTTTCCGGTGTTGTATGTACACGATTGCTAGTGGTCAACTGATCTCCGGATCTGACACTTCCAGGTCCGTGTGTAATTGCATGTCTTTGCGTCTCTACGCATCACTCACTCTCTAATGAGATGGCTTTGTAGAAATTTGGTCTTTCGGTGTGACCTTTAGTTCTTTGGGGTTAAAACATGTTGATAATATTGTCGCACAACATATCTTCATAGTATTATCCCTCTGTGAACTACACCTAGTTTGATAACAAACTACTTGACACAAATGCCCTCTTTTGCTGCTATAATAGCAGTCATATACTTAGCCTTTTGTTGTAGTATCTGTCACAATGTCTTAACTTTGGAAATCATCCAAATCCATTATGGAACTCACTTTCCATTATATTGTGCCACCCTTAGTTTAGATTGAGATAAACTTAATTTGTACTTTGTGACAAAGCTAGTATCAATGTAGTACTTTTACAATGAACTAACCATCTATTTGTCACTTCTACAAATATTATACTCTTAGTTCTTTCAGAAGATCATAAGAATATCCTTACTATTGTCCAATGATCATCTTACGAATCATTCTGGTATATGCTCTCAACATTTAGAGCATAGGACATATCTGGATTTGTACATATCACAGTATGATTGATATAAATACTCTTTGTGATTTCATACATCAAGTATCAATCTATACTTGATTATTTGTTTCACTTTACCAAATGTCAATACACTTGAATATATCATCAACATTGAACTCATTCAATCCTTTCTGTGCGACAAGAACCTTCTCTTGTAGTTTCTATATTGAACTCATTCAATATCTTATCTATGTACTTCTGGCACAACCATATTAGCGTCTATTGATGCCAAATATTTGGGTTTTGCCTAAGTCTTTCATCGGGATGAAATTCTTAATATGTGTTAATAAAAGATACATTATTTCCAATCAACAATATGTCTTCCACATAATGTATTAGAAACATGTCTTAGCGCTCCCACTTAATTTCTTGCAAACGCAGGCATCTTCATTGTCTCTGATGAAATTAAACTCTCTTAACAGTTTCATCATAGTGAAGATTCCAACTCCGCTATGCTCACTCTAACCATTGAAGTTTGCATATGCTTTTAGCATCCTTTGAATTAACAAAACCCTATGGACCGTGTTATGCACATGTCCTAGGTAACGATTCTATTAGAAGAACTTGTTTTGTTTATTCAACTACCATATAACAAATTATATGTAGTGGTCGCTACATTAATCCGTCTAGACTAAATATCACTATGAAAGATCAAATCTTGTCATAGTCAACCTTTGAACATTGTTGTGAACTCTTTCCCAACATGTCGACTAGATGTGAAACATCCATGTCTATTTCTTTATAGATCCAGACACAACTATAAGGTCTTACACCTTTCTCGAGGGTCCTTCAAGTTCAAAACTTGATTTCTCGTGTATGGAACTATCACGGATTTTATGGCTTCAAGCCATTTTACGGAGTCAGGGCCCATCATCGCTTCTCTGCATGTAGTCGGTTCATTATTCTCAAATAATGATTCAACCCTCAAATCTTGGTATTTGATTGTTCATCCGACCTACTTGTTTCAATAGGAACTTGGATCTCCGTGACCACAACCTTTGAGGTACGTGAACCATGAGCATTGTTGCTGCCTCCGAAACACTTTTCGGCGCTGCGCAACTCTGCACATATAGCTAAGGTTCTTTTAACCTTATCAAAGTTTCTATTGTCCTCCCACTTAACTTTTCACGAAAAATTCCTTCTCAAAGAAACTTGACGTTTTAAGTGACAAACACTTTTGTCTCCGATGTTATGGAGGAGTATTTAACAGTTATTCGAAATAACATACAAAGACAGGTTCATCCGACTTTGGTTGCAAACATCTTTCTTATGCATAGTATACCAATGTTTAAGAAATGACAACTTGGGTTTTATCCCAAACCATAACCTTATATGGTGTCATTTCAACGGATTATGATGGAGCTCTTTTCAGTGGAAAAACGGTAATCTCTAAAGCTTTTAATCTTTAAAATGCAATGGCAGTTTTATGAATTACACCTTTCGATCTTACCATGTCAAACAAGGTTTAATTACATATCTCGAACGCTCCATACTCTTATGGTGTTTCGGGAAATGCAAATCCACGGAACGATTCTTTAAATCTTAGGTATTATGCTAAACTTGTAACTCAAATATCTTCCTTTATGATCTTTATCATAAACTGTTTATATTCTTGTTACAATGATTTTGCACTTCATCTTGAAAGTCTTTGAACTTTTCAAATGTTTCATACTTCATCCTTATTAAGTAAATATTCATATATTCACTCAAATTTTTGGAGAAAGCATATGAAGTTGAAATCCATCGCTCTTGACTACACATAACGGACTTCGTACAACAATATGTACAAGTTCCAATAAGCTAGTCATTCGTTCCCTTTTGGCCTATGAACGAAGTTTTAATTATCTCTAGGAAAGTTTCACAAGCGTCATATGATCAAAATCAGAAGACTCCAAAATTCCATCAACATGGAGTTTCTTCATGTTTTCTTTCCAATATAATTCAAACAGCGATGTCACTTCCTAAGTGATCTTTCAATCAATTTGTCTTTTGACATTTTAGCACTAGTTTTATGGATGTGATTTCTTTAACGAGATTTGCGAATCATCCATCTTTTATGGATTACGGCAATTATTTGAACAACCCTTTTGTTCTCATAATACCTGATAAAACAAATCTTGAAGGCAAGCTTTGATGTTTTAACGAGCAACATAATAACCCTTTATTTGTTCTCGATGAACATCATCACATATTCTTTTGCTAGTTACTTAGGCCATTGTAGTTCATGAATTCTGTTGTTTCGTATGACGATTCATACCAACAAATTCAGTATCAAATACTTAAGAACCACATTTTAATAAGCAAAGAATATAGCCACAACATGTACATCATCTATATACTTAAACTGAACAATTCTAGTTTTTCTTTTCTGCCATATATTTATGAGATTCCCTTTCAGTATTTCCTTTTCAGTTTGAAAGAATCTATTAACATCAATAGTGGAGTCATACATATGACATATAGTCCAAAGCGTGTATAATTAAATACCAATGTCTTTGGACTTGCACTTTGAAGTAGATCACCATCATCAAATGTTTGGTGTTCTTTCAAATTCCTTTCATTAGTAATCTCTTGGTGTAGTAAACATTTTACCTACATCAAATATTCACCCTTATCATGGAATCGTCCATGATCAAGCTATTTTTAGCTTATAACGATGAATTATGAGTATAATGTTGCTATCCAAAACCTTTTGGAGGATTAGGACAACAAGTGTCTCCAACCTTTTTGCAAATTCTCATCAAATATGAGAACATGACTTTTGCCATATTATACTCTATCATGTTGCAACCAAAACTTCGTTTCAGATATCACAATATCTTCCACACATCATGGTTTCTGAAACAACTCTTTCAGATCCTAGATAACCTTGATATTAAGGGAATCCTTTGAATATCAAGAATCATGGATACAAACATGATACTTATATACTAACACTTGGAATTGTTACTCTTGATTTAATACTAATTATTAAACTTCATGGAGTAACCGGAACTTACTGAAAGTTTGCAATAGGACTTTTAAACTTTAGATTAACACTTAAAACAATACGATACCAGTTCGTAAAGTAACTAACCAGAATTCTATAGTTCTATTATCTCAATTATAACTAAGCGCAAGGTGGTAAACGGATGCCAATGACTACAACAACTATGCAAATTCACTTTGATTTAGTTTATGATAAATTGAGTTCTAATTAATAATTAAATTAATCTAGGTGAACTCCCACTCAAAACAATATCCCTCACATTGTTTTAGTGATCACACGAACCAAATCCACCACATCAAAACCGATCATCACGAGAGTTGATATAGTTTCAATGGCGAACAATCGACATGTTCATCATATCTACTATATGATTCATGCTTTACCTTTCGGCGATCCGTGTTCCTGAGGCCATGTCTGTACATGCTAGGCTCGTCAAGACAAACCTTAGCTTCCGCATAAGCAAATCTGGCTTGCTTACGTTGTAGTCACCCGCGGAATCAAAGACACCCGATCATCACGTGGTGTTTCGAAGCAGCAAGCTTTGGCAACGGTGCATACTAAGGGTGAACACTTTAGAACTTGAAATTTATGTGTATGAGGGATCATCTTATAATGCTACCGTTGTCTACTAAGCAATACAAGATGCATAAAGGATTAACATCACATGCAATTCATAATATGTGATATGATATGGCCTTTCTTCTTTGTGCTTCCGATCTCCATCTTCAAGCACGAACATGATCTCCATCATCACCGGCATAGCATCAAGGTCAATGACGCTTCTTCATGGTTGTCGTCCACCAGCTTCAACTATTACAACTATTTTGAATAGACACGCAGGTCTTAACAGAAATTAAAGACAACCATATGGCTCCTGCCGGTTGCCAACTTACAATAAGGAACATTGCATACATCAAATATAATCACAATCATGGCCATATCACATCACTGCACACCCTTGCAAAACAAAGTTAGACGCCTCTACTTTCTTTGCATATTTTACGTGGTTTGGGGCTTTCAATAAGTGTCGTTCTAACTTACGAACAAGAACCACAACATTGATACTAGCATTGTTGATCACCCGTTGTAAATTGGATCTTTACTATGCTAGGAGAAACAGGCACCCGCAAAGCCACTTATGCAATACAAGTTGCATGTTAAGCGTGGAGCAAGTCTCATGAACGATGTCATGTAAGGTTAGCCCGGGCCGCTTCATCCCAACATACCGCAAGATGCAAAGTACACAAAAAGCAATCGACAATAAAAGCATCAACGCCCACAATGACCATTGTGTTCTACTCGTGCAACAGATCTACATATAGACACGGCTCTGATACCACTGTAGGGGTTCGTAGCATGGAAAACAAAAATTTTCTATCGCATACAAACAAACAAGCCAAGATCTATCTACTAGATTGCAGCAACGAGTCGATAGTGGAACTCACCCTCGAAGATTCCAAAGCGGTTAACGAGAGCAGATTCTCGTGGGTGATGTAGTCGTACTCTTTCCGATCTCAAGATCGCGTAGACGATCCTTCCAGCGCCGCGTTCCCGCAGCGCTTCCGCAGTCGGTCACACGTTCGGTACTCGACGAAGACCTTCCTCTCCCTTGTTCCAGCAGGCAGCGGAGGTTGTAGCACTCTCCTCGCGATTCCGGCAGCACAACGGCGTGGTACCGGAAGTAGAGGGGAGATCCCGCAGGGCTTCGCCTTAAGCCGGTGCGAGTATGGTGGAGCTTATGAGAGAGGCTATTAGTGGTCTAGTAATTAGACACACCAATTAGAGGGCTCTAAACCAATTAGAAGGCTCTAAACCGAAACAGCTCTAAACCGGGGTCTAGGTCTAGTTTCTAGTTTAGAGGATAGGAACTTGTGTGTCTTGTGTTGTGTTGGGAGGGGAGCCCTGCCCCTCCCTTTATAGGTGGGAGGGCTGGCGCGCTAGGGGAGGGAGGGAGTCCCTCCCCAACTCGGCCTAGGGCTGGCCGCCGGCTTGGGGAGGAGGACTCCTCCCCCAATTCGGTTTCCTCCTCTCCTCCCACTTCCCAAAAACTGCCGTTTGACTTTCAAACTAGCCGTTTGACTTTTTCAATTTAGGATTCAATTTAATCCTTTATTTGGGACAGCAAGAACACTTAGTACATGATGCAATCATTCCAACATGCAATGACACATTCATGTACCCCTTCCCCTCCGGAGTGCCGGACATTCCGGGAACTTCTAGAATGTTCCCGATGAAAACACCGGAACCATTCCCCAACTCCGAAATGGGACTTTCCTTATATGAATCTTATTCTCCGGACCATTCCGGATCACCTCGTGATATCCCGGATCCCATCCGAGACTCCGAACAACATTCGGTCTCTTTCTCATAATACCATAACTACTCAAACAACGTCGAATCCTTAAGTGTGTCTCCCTACGGTTCGTGAATTATGCAGACATGATCGAGACACTTCTCCGAACAATAACCAATAGAGGAATCTGGAAATTCATATGGCTCCCACATATTTCTACGATTACTTTGCGATCGAATGAACCACTTACATACGATACCAATTTCCCTTTGTCTCACGATACGTTACTTATCCGAGGTTATGATCGTCGGTATCTCTGCATACCTAGTTCAACCTCGTTACTGATAAGTACTCTTTTCTCGTTCCCGTGATATGTGATCCCTTGTGACCAAGTCACATGCTTGCAAGCTAATTGGATGACATTTCACCGAGAGGGCCCAGAGAATATCTATCCGTCATGTGGATGGACAAATCCCACTCTTGATCCATGTGTTTCAACCAATACTTTCTGAACACCCAATGCCACTTTTATAGCCACCCTGTTACGGTGTGGTGTTTGATGACATCAAAGCATCCATCCAGTAAAGGCAATATGCATGATCTCATGGTCGAAGGAATTAGGTTACCATGTATCAGAAAGCATATAGCAATTGAACTATTGAAATGACTTGATCTTTATGCTACGCTTATCTATAGGAGTATGTCCATCACATCATTCTCCTAATGATATGATCCTGTTGTTAATAACATCTCTATGTTCATGATCAGGAAACCATGATCATATATTAACCAACAAGCTAGTTTAACAAGAGGCTTTACTAGGGACTCTTATTTTAGTTTACAAATCACACAAGTATTAATGTTTCCGGTTAATACAATTATAGCATGGTATGTAAACATTTATCATAAGTGTGAAGATATGAAAATAACCACTTTATTATTGCCTCTTGGGCATATCTCCAACAAGTATAGTGGAGTCTATTATCTATATGCATTTGGCTAAGTGGAGTTGAGGCTTGCATTGCTCAAAATAGATTTTCCTTATCATTTTGAAAACACTAAGGTTTTGCTTGACAAAATCATTTTTCTGAATCAAAGATTGAAGATCCTTTAACCCTTGTTAAACCACAAGATTTTAACTTAGAAATTTGAATGATGAGATTCTTGATTGCTTCCATGTCTTGATGCTCAAATTGTCCTTTACCAGGGACATGGCTAAGTACTTAGATTTTACACTCTGCAGAGGTGGTGCACTTTCCCCACAAGACTTGGTTTCCCAAGACAAGATCTTTCAGAAGCCTTCCCTTAGACCAAAATGGACGCGCTCCAACCTATCAAACACTACCACCAACTGTCCATATGGCTAAGTTCTTGCAACCTATATGATCTAGGCAGAGCCCATAATACCAAGTGGCTGCACTTGAAGCTTCTCAACATTTGACATCTCAAATCTCTTTGTTCCTGGGTGGCCATCCACAAGTGAGATACACAAGGTAAACAATAGACATGGGCCTTGTGAACCACTCAACCAAAATCCACCAAGCAATTACCATTCCACCCAGGTGATTCATTAACTTAGTTGTTTTATTAAACAAAAACACAAGTCCTCAGACTTAGAAATTTTTCCATAGTGTGAATATATATTCCACCCTTGTTTTCTATTAGCTAGGCTAAGCTTGATAGTAGTAGGAATCTTAACTTAGGAAAATTTCTACTAAGGTTCCATCTACTAGGTTCACTCCTTGTCCTTGCAACAATCACACTCTTCAAGTCACTACAATTCAATCAAGCAAAGCACAAACTCAATCTACCAATCAAGCAAAACATCATATAAAATGACAAAGTCAAAGTAATGCATGCAAGCATGCCAAGCTTTGTTTTGTTTGAAAAAGTGGTTCCTAATGGGTCATAAACATTTGAAAACACCGAATTGTCATTTTATAAAGTGGCAAAGTCATTTGCAAAAGGTTTCATTTCCTAAACCATTTTCAAAACAAAGCATCATTTTATGTGGTGTAGAAATATTTTTTTACTAAGGCATTAATCTATAGGGTTCACCAAATATGTTTTAAAACCATAAAACTTGGTGTTTAGGGTCAGAGAGTTTAAAATGAAACATTTTCCAAAAGTTTTCTTCCAAAACCATTTTTAATAAATAAACCACATTTCTATTTGACTAGAAAAGGTTTTAAATCAAAGAGTCATTATTTTGTTTCACAAAATTCATTTTTGAATCCACAAAGTGTTTCCTAATGTTAGTAGGTTCAAATCACACCATTGGCCAAGGATTTTATCCCCAAAAACATTTTTGAACAATTTTTACATCCTTAGCAAGCATACAAATGTTTCTGCAAGAACAACCATTTTACCAGAGGCTTTTTATTAAACAAAAGGCATGGTTGGCTAGGGCTTGTCTTGCTGATTCCATTGGTATAAAATTTTTAATTTTTGTACGTGTGGTTTGAAAGTTACAAGGGTTTCAAAATAGCATCTAAATCTGATTTCAAATTCTATTTTAAACCGTCTGGTGCCACGCGTCCTATTCTCATTCATCGGTACCGCTTCACTCGGATCGGCTATTCTGGCGCGTTGGATCAAGTTGAATCATGCGGCTCAGAAGCGTGCGTACCCATTCGCTTACTTTCTATCCTATCCACCAGATCGAGATCGGACGGCTGCTGTGAGCTCGACCCTAAACGAGCGGCGCTGCGGTGGTGGCTGGGGGCGGAGCGGCCAGAGGGTGGCGGCGCCGGCGATACAGGAAGCAAGGGTGGCTGGGGAGGTACTCACAGCGTTCGCAGAGGCCTGGGGAAGCTCAAGGTGATGCCGCCTTGTCGAGGGGCACACTGGAGTGGGCTTGATTGCTCGCCGGAGATGAGCTGGGCGTCGGGCGGCTCTGGAGGTCATCGAGGGCGAGGATTGGGGGCACCCTAGGACGAAAGGAGACACCGTTAGGTTCGCAAGAGCATGGCGATCATCATCGTATCCATGGAGAAGAGAGGGGAGGTCTGGTTTACCTGGGAGACGTCGCCGCAGTTGAAGACAGACGGCGGCGCTGGCTCGGGGTGACGCTGTCGAACTTGCAGAGCTCGCGTGGGTGAGCTGGCGATGCGAAAAGGTGCGCCAGGGCTTGGGGAGTATGCGAGTGTGGTCAAGGAGGCGAGGGGTGGCAAGACACGGCCGGAATCGAGGGAAAGGCTCGTCGGTGGCAGTGAGGTTCAGAGAAGAATCAGGACGGCCTGGGGGCATGCTAATGCGGGGTGACAGAGGGGAAATGGAGAGGAGGCATGGGCGTTTAAGCTTGCATGATCAAAGCGAGTAATGGTGGTCGCATTAAGACGAATTAAGCCTGAGGAATCAACGGCAGGAGCGGGGAAGAACAGGTCGCTGCGGGTGAGGACGATGAGCAGGAGGGGTGGGGTCGGCTGGTCAGTGAGAAAAGGAGTGAGGGGGAGGGGTCCACTTGTCAGCGTCCTCGTGGGTTGCTTCTGCGGTGAAGAAAACGGTTCGGGGGCGAGGAAACAGATGGGCTTGCTGGGCTGTTGGGTTGGACCTGGGCCAGACGGTTGGGCTGGGTCCTTTGCATATTTTTTGTTCTGAATCCTTTTTCTTTTTCTATTTCTATTTCCTATTTTAAATTTAAACAAGCAAACAACATTCAAAACAAATCAAACAATCACCACACTTTGTAACTTTGAATTTGGTTCTGTTAAGGAACATAAACCAAATCCCAAAATAAAATAATATTTTTATTCTTTTTAGGATCCATTCATTAATTAAATAAAATGGACCTTTAGTTATTTAATCAAATAGGGTTTGATTTATTTAATAAAATCTCCATTTGAAATCCAAATATTTTCAAAACCAAATCAGTAGGTTTTATTTGAAAATATAAGATACTTGGAAATCTTGTTTAAAATAAAATAAAATTTTTATTTTAGGTTCCATTAAATAAAATGGACCTTGGTTATTAAATCAAATAGGATTTGTTTTATTTAAAAACTTTATTTGAAATCCAAATAAAACCAAAACTTCAGTAGGTTTTATTTGAGAATATAAAATACTTAGAAAACTTATTTAAAATAAATAAATAAGTGTTAGTGTTTATTAAAAATGGGAAAAGCCCTTACTTAAATAAAATTGGATATTAAATCCTTATTATTTTATTTAAATAAGCCTTTACTATTTTTATCAAAACAAAACATTTTATTTCAAAAACTTTGCTAAGGTTTAATTTGGCTCTATAAAATAATCCTTATTTATAAATATATCTTTTCTTTTGAAACCAAATCTTTTTATTTAAAAGCTCCAAAATAGTAATTCCAAAATATTTTATTTTCCTTTATTAAATGTTTATCTTTTTAAATACCTTTAGGATTTATTTGATCCAAATTGGTTTGAAGGTTTCCAATTGGATTCAAAAAGTTTCTTCTCACCCTGAAAATCAAACAAAGTTTTATTTTATTCATTTATTTTTCACATTACAAGATTTGGAAAATCTTGGGATGTGACAGATTCCATAGGTTTCTTAACAACTTCTTTATTACTTCTCCAACTTCCCTTTATTGCTAAGATGAAGACCTTCCTCTTACTATCTTTAGGTATAAATGACAATTCCACATTGCCATACTTTCAATATCCCCATTAACCTTATGAAAATAAGGTCTGGTTGGTTCATAATTTAGGATTTCTCCTTAACCTTACTCCAAATATCGAATATCGATGCTTCTTCATTATTAACTCTCCCCATTGGAATTTTATGACACTCTATGACTCCTGAATAAACAAGCATATTTGTACATGGTTAGGACCTTGGTCTATTTGCAAGCCAGACTTCGAGAAGCATCTCGAAGGAGATTTCTTAAATTCATACTTCTTTATATCTTGCTTAACTTAGGCCAAGTTTTATGCTCTTTAGGGCATACAAAGATAATATGGTTAACTAAACCAATAGGATAACAGTTGTGGATCTTCCTAGGGTGTATGTCTTATGGATTACCCTATAGGTTTTCAACTTCCACCTGGTATTCTCTCTGAGACCTTAGATCTTGAATACTATTTTTTCCAATACTTATATTTCTAGTATTTTATGATACTTCCATGAATCTAGGTCTTACTACTTCATAAGCTCCATAGCAATATTAGATACTTTGAATGAACTTAAGGTCATCACTTCATGTTGCTCCATACCTTTTCTGCACTAATCGTTCTTCTTATTGCTAACTAATAATGAGTTGGATTGCATCCATCCTTCAAAGTAGTGTTGATACCCCTTATACTTTGCTTCTATCTTCATGGAAATCTTCATCTTGGCCATTGGAACTTGTCACTCCCTTACACATGTTCCATTTTCTATCTAGGTTTATAACATCAAGCAATAACATGATGATGCAACATGCATTTGCACACCAAGTCAAACTTCATGTACAGGTCTAGTCAATCAAGAAGATCCAAGAAAAACCAAAAAAATCCAAATTTGGTACATATAACACACATTATTCTAGGCTCGTAATATAGTAGTTGAGTAAAATATCTCTAGAACTCAGGCTTATTTGTGTACTATATGGGCTACATCGTGATACTTAGCACTTAGGGTGTAACTACCTCAGTGAATTACGCTCTTAGTTACAAGCCTGGATGAGCGGAAATGGTTAAAATAGTACGGTGGGGCCAAATGCCACTCACAGGTAGACCTTTTGGCCGTCCTAACCATTTCCAAACATCAGGACAAGACCGAGCGGCGTAATCAGCAGGCGAAGGGATCAACTACATACACAAATGAGTATGTATGCAAGCCACCATACAACAGTCCTCAGAGCCATTCCATCTAAAAGAAATAGAAATATTGCAACGCCATACGGCAAGATCCAAATATCCTAGATAGATATAATAGTTTAGGATATCTCCTCATACATCAAACATCAGAGTATCAGGCGGAAGCGGAAAACAAGATCCGAGTACGGATAAGAAGCAAATAGGCATAAGATGCCCCATAAATAAACACATCCCGCCCACAGATCTCACGGATCCCCGTTCCCGGAATCTCTACACCGAGTGATCGTTGCCAACATCGTCCGTCTCCTCCACCCAGTATCCATCTTGCGAGTTTACCTGTTCATCTGAATCAAACAATTTATCGTGTGAGACCCTAGGGGTACTCAGCAAGTCTTTATGCCTCTAAAGGGGACACAACCTGGGGTGACGCAATTGCAGCAAAAGATAATACCTAACAATTCTATAGATACTCGCTAACCATCCGCCTAACCATAGATAGACGGATGTCCGTGAATTAATGACAATAGTTATAACGGTAATATTAACAGATCCATCCTCCTCCTCGCTTACCAACGAGGAAGCGGACGAACAACCTCCCCCCATCCGTTGGCAGTTTTATTATCCATTCCATGAGTGTTGCACTATTTACTAGACAGGTACTTAGTCAGATTAAAAGCGGTACTTTAGTTATACTTGTCTATGATCGAGAAACTGTGCTCCAAGTCGTCCATAACCGCGGACACGGCTTTCTGAAAGTTTTTACCCTGCAGGGGTGCACAAATAGCAACACACACTCGATCAACCTCGGAAAAACCAAATCAAAACCCAACGAGGCATTCACGACAAAGCGATCACAGGATTCAAAAATGTTTCAGGGGGCCACCCCATTAAGCTACCCGCAACGAAGTTGGCCGGCTCCGAGACGGACTCAAGGTTTGCGTCAATGGCTGTAAACGACTGGGAACCCGAAAGTGTGACTGGGCTTGTCGATACTGCGAAAACACTCCGCTTACCTAAACAGTACAGGTGCTCCTCGCACAATCTTAAATAAAGCAGTAAGGCATGGCATAAGTACAGGATAGTAATAAAGCCCCAAACTACTTTGTGGCCCCAAGAAATAAGAATGAATCAAGCTCTGGCTCAGGGGGGTCCATAAGCCTCCCGGATGTGGATAGCGCGAATATTCAAGGAACAGGAATCAAGTACTCGGGGTCCTACGGGACACAAGTGAGCATGAAAAACCAAATAGCAGATATTGCTCACCGGTGCCACTTTCATTAGTTATCCCACTACTACTCAGGTTAAGTTGTTTAGGTACCTCGTTATCCATCAGACACTCACATACCCTACACATGCTGTTCTACGACCCGCATGGCTCAAACAACTCCTGTAGTAATGGCTCATGGGATGGAGGAACAAGGTTCGGTGGGGTTTAAAAGTAAAGGCTATGCAGTACTTGAGATTCAGTTTAATGCAATCGTGACTCAATGGTGCAAGAATAAGATAGAGGCAATAGGTACTATATGTATGCAAGCATGTGGTAGTGCTTGCCTGGCAGCTCAGTTGAAGCGAGAGAAGGATCTGGGTAGTGCTCCTGGGTTTCTTGATATATCCCCTGCTCAGCATCTATTCGAAGAAGAACCAAACAAACAAGGGACAACATAAATAAAGTGCACAAGCATATGAATTAAATGCGACAAGCAAACAATCATGCCATGATGAATGATGCACAATTTGCATGGTAATAATGTAGCATGGCATGGGTGAGGTGTGGAACACAAGAATAAAACATTTTATTGAGTTTTAGTCACATTTTATACTCATATAAGTTGCTGTATACTTTATATTTATATGATGCATGCTGCAATTCAGTACATGGAATGCATAAACAGAAAGGTCTCGTCGAGCTGATCATTTTAGACATATCATTTGTCAAATTTGGAGTTATAAAACAAAAGTTATTAATTAATTAAGGGAAAAGGGCATTTTATTGTAATTTTAATCAACTTGAAATTTTAAAGTGTTCAAAATATATTTTGAAGGGCATATTTGAATTCCTCACATTTTTCTGATTTCAAAACATATATTATTTGTATTATTTGGAAACATATTTGAAAAGTTATTTAAAAACAGATGTGAATTTGAATTTAAATCAAATTTGAAAAGTTTTAAATTTAAACAGAAAACAGAAAACCTTTTCGTACTCAGACAAACCTAGCCATAGACACAGACAAGTGGGGCCGATGCTGACTGGGCGAACTGACGCGGCAAAAACTTTTCTCACCGCGGGGCTTCCTAGCCTCAGAGTGTGACAGATGGGGCCGGCAACGGGAGGCCCACGTGCCAGCGAACGAGCGCGCAGGGATTGCCAGGCGGGGCTGAGCTGGAGCGCGGGTTACGGCCAGAGAAATAGAGGGACTTTTCTGCAAGAACGACGGGGTGGCTGACAGGTGGGGTAGGCTGGTCCGCGGGTTAAGGAATTAAAAAGGTTGGGGGGTTTTCTGAAAATCGGCCACGGCCCCACTGTTCCTCTTCTCTGCGAACGCGCGGACAGATTCGTGCGCGACAGGTGCAGGGCGCGGCGCACGGGGATTCGATCCGGGGACCTGGGGCTCGCGCTCGGCGGCGGTAGCCACTGCGGTAGGCTGGGGTTGGTGACAGGAGGGAGTAGAGCGGCTAGGTGAGGTTCTTCGCGACGCGACAACGCAGAGGTCGCACGCGCATGCGACGCGCCGAGAGCGTTTGACAAAAAGATCGGCGGGGCTAAGGCGGTACGGCGAGGCGGAACATTTCAGGGTGAAGGAGGTGCTCACCGTGAGTGGGTCGGTGGGGTCGGATCGTGCCAGAGCATAGGGAAACGGCGAGGATGCTGACGGCCGGAGTGCTAGGGTTTGGCGTAGGTGGCGGCGGTGATCTTCGGCTCAGGTGCTTCTCCTCCGCGACGGCGTGTACAGGGTGATGCAGGGGTTCTCCACGACCTCGCCGACAACCTTCTGCTCGCCTACGCCGCCTGGATGAACGGGAGATGGTGGAGACCGACGGTGGCCAGCGATGGGGTAGATGGTGGTGGTGGAGAAAAGAGGGGAGAGGGCATGGCCCTGGGGTGGATCTGGGAGGGCAGAGGAGAGCCGTGTGGAAGGGGAAAAAGGAGGGAGGGAGGAGGAGCAGCCGTGGCAGGGGTAGATGAGGGTGGTTTCGGTGCCACCTTTTCTCCTCGAGCACGTCCTCGGGCTGGACGGCAGGGGCAGAGGGAGGGGTAGATGGAGGCTGCCAGGTGGGGTCAAGGCGAGGCCAAGGAGGGGTAGGCTCGGGTGGGGCTACTGTGGCAGGGAGAGAGCTAGAGAGAGAGGAGGGTGGCATGGAGCTAGGGTCGTGTTAGGGTTTTAGGGTTGGGGTAGGGCTTCGTCCTGGGGTGGTTAGGTAGCTAGGGAGGGGTGGCCAGGTGGGGCCATCAAGGGGAGGCTCGGCATGGTGAGAGGAGAGGGTGAGGTGAGAGAGGTGGAGATGAGGTAGGGTGTAACTAGGGTTAGATGAGGGATTAGGTTTTAGCTAGGTTAGAGAGAGGAGAGATGAGAGAGGGGGGCTTAGGGTTTGAATGCTTGCATACATCAAGCTAGATCATGCAAGAATAGGTGGAATTGGTGTAGGGTTTTAGCAAGCTCAAACAAAAATCAAACAAAAAGGAGTGGTAGAAAGGGATAGAGGTTGATTCACTCAAAAACCAAATATAACAAAGGAGGACACAAGATGGAGATGGAAAGGATTTTACATGGCCATGCATGGCATACACATGTGAGAAAAGCTTGATGAGCACTAGGCCAAAAAGAAATAAACCAAACATGGTGAAAGATTTGGGAGAGAAGGGAGAGCCCCAAGAGATGTACACCACTCAATAATTCATATAAAATCCAAAGGACTAGAATGTGGTGGTGCTTGCATGGCCCATGCAAAATAATTAATGCCATGCTTATTCTTGTGAAAACAATAATATCAACACCGCATTATTCTTATGCATTCCCAAAAGATGGATTAAGGGCCAAGATAAGGATTTGTAGGAGTAGATCCACCCTATATCCCATGAGCTAGATTAAATACCAAAAGAAAATAAAATACAAGCTCATGGATAATGGGATGGTGGAATTATAAGGTGGTGAAAGAAAGGGTGGTGGAGTGGAATAAAAGATATGCCCCCAACTCAACTTGGGCATTTAAACAATATATCAATAACCAAATACAATATCAAGAGGCAAATACAATTTACAATGCATATGAGAGAAGAACCAAAACAAAAAGGGTTTTATATGATGCTCAAATGCAATGTGGCATGATGACATGAGCATGATATAATTATGATGCAACAATTATATATATGAAGTAGCCATTATATTACTAGACCAAGTAGCATTACAATTGTTAGACAATTGGGATGCTACATAGGGACAAACTATTTTGTTCCTCATAATTTACCCAAATTGCTCAATTGCAATAGGATAATTTTAAGCAAAGTGGTCTCAATTTGGGTTTTACTAACTTTTTGTCTCACTTTTGGAATGACTAACTATAACTAACCTTTCATTATCCAGTAATCTAACCTCACATGATCTTTCTAAACGACTAACAAGATTCTCTTTATCACCTAAAACTAAAGATTATCGAAATTTTATGCCACCTATGACTTTTATCATAGTTCTACCATGTTATTTTCGTACTTCTACTTTAAGATTATTTACAAAGTATTTGTAATTTATACATTCTTCATGGTTTTAGAGATAATCTCACCATGATCTTGTTATAATTTACCTATTCATTATGGTTTATAAGCTAATTTCACCATGATGACTCTTCTTCTTATCTTGCTATTAATGATTCTTAACAATATTTTCATTTCATCACGTAGAATCCTCAAGTGAATCCCACATGATCTACTCCCTATTGCATCTATACATATTCTAATGGTCTTAATTATATGCTCTATCGTGATCAACTAACGATAAACTATACCATCTTACATGGATTGTATGGATAGAATACACCATATGATACCAAAACAGCGCGTGCCTCTCATGGGAGTGACACAAAGGTAAACGAGATCACCAGGAACATACTCCATGTCCGTGTGCTTTCTGTCATAATTGCTCTTCTAGCGACTTTGAGCAATCTTCAGATTTTCAAGAATGATGTGAACCTTCTCCTCCGCTTGAGTTACAATGTCGGGGCCAAACAATATTCTTTCTCCTGCACCCGACCAACCAATCGGAGTTCTGCATCTGCGACCATAGAGAGCCTCAAATGGTGCCAACTTTAGACTTTTCTGGAAGCTATTGTTGTAAGAGAATTCAGCATAAGGAAGACATTCTTCCCACTTCATGCCAAAGGAGATGACGCAAGCACGGAGCATATCCTCAAGAATCTGATTGATCCTTTCAACTTGTCCTTGCGACTGAGGGTGGTAAGCTGTGCTGAAGTTCAATTTTGTTCCCAAAGCATTTTGGAAACTTTCCCAGAACTTGGAAGTGAAGATGCTTCCACGGTCTGAACTGATCTCAAGAGGAACCCCATACAGAGAGACAATTCTGTTGATATAGAGCTTAGCCAACTGAATTGCAGAAATTGTTTCCTTGACGGGAAAGAAGTGAGCCACTTTAGAAATCCTGTCAATGACAACAAAGATTTCATTGTTGCCCTTATGCGACCTTGGAAAACCAGTGATGAAGTCCATCTCTACTTTCTCCCATTTCCATTCCGGGGGTTTCAATGGCTGTAGAAGACCGGAAGGTTTCTGATGGACAGCTTTAACTCTGCGGAAGACATCACACTCCGAGACATACTTGGCACAATATCGTTTCAATCCCGGCCACCAATATTGTGTTTTCAAGTCCATGTACATCTTTGTGCTGCCAGGGTGGATAGAAAGAACAGAATCATGCGCCTCCTTGAGAACTTGCTCTCTCAAACCCGGGTAGTTCGGAACAAACATCCGGTGTTCAAAGAAAAGCGTGCCTTGGTCATCGACGTGGAAGGACTCATACTTCGGAAGCTGAAGTCTGGAGATGATCTTTTTGGTGTACGGATCACCAAGTTGAAAGGAGCGAACCTTTTCTTCCAAGAGAGGGGTTGCCAGAAGGTTTAGAAGACACCCTTGATCCACAATTTCAAGGTTGAGCTGACGGAATTCCTCGCACAAGAGAGGTTGTTGTTCTTCCATCATGAGGTTGTTGACATAAGCTTTGCGACTGAGAGCATCGGCCATGACATTAGCTTTGCCCTGAGTGTAGTTGATGGTCAAATCGAAGTAATTGATTGCTTCAATCCACCGCCTCTGACGAAGGTTGAGATCAGGCTGTGTGAAGATATACTTCAGACTCTTGTGATCAGAAAAGATTTCGCAACGGTTGCCCAGCAGGTAATGCCTCCATACTTTCAAAGCAAAGACAACTACTGCGAGTTCGAGGTCATGTGTAGGATAGTTGATCTCATGCGTCTTCAACTGTCGAGAGGCATAAGCAACAACTTGTTTTTCTTGCATAAGGACCGCACCCAATCCTTGCAAAGATGCGTCGCAGAATATCTGGAAAGGCTTGGATGTATCCGGAGGAACCAAGACTGGTGTGGAAGTGAGCTTCTCTTTGAGTGTCTCAAAGCTTGCTTGACATGCAGGAGTCCAAAGGTATTTCTTGCGTTTCTTGAGGAGATCGGTAAGAGGCTTCGCTATCTTCGAAAAGTTCTGAACCAAGCGACGGCAATAACTAGCCAACCCAAGGAAGCTCCGGACTTCTTTGACATTTACCGGAGGAAGCCAGTCAACAATTGTCTTTACAGTTTCCGGGTTGACGGCAATGCCCTTGGCAGAGATGACGTGACCAAGATAGGTTACTTGAGGCAGCCAAAACTCACATTTGGAGAACTTTGCATACAAGCGGTTCTCACGAAGCTTGTTTAGGACACACTGAAGGTGTTCTTCATGTTCTTCCTTTGACTTAGAATAGACTAGGATGTCATCCAGATAGACCACAACGAACTTATCAAGATACTCCATGAAAACCGAGTTCATAAGCCTCGAGAAGGTGGCAGGTGCGTTGGTGAGACCGAAAGACATGACCGTGTACTCATACAGGCCATAGCGGGTGGTGAAAGCAGTTTTAGGAACATCTTCCTTGCGAATCTTGATTTGGTGATAACCACTTCTCAAGTCAAGCTTAAAGAATACCACAGCTCCAGCTAGCTGATCGAAGAGATCATTAATCCGCGGAAGGGGATATTTATTCTTGATGGTTTTAGCATTGAGAGCCCGATAGTCAACACAAAGTCTATCAGTCTTGTCTCGCTTCTTCACAAAGAGGGTTGGGCTACCCCAAGAAGAGGTACTGTGTTGAATGAAACCCAACTTCTCTTGTTCATGAAGCTGTCGTTTGAGTTCAGCCAACTCAGCAGGACCCATTTTATAAGGCCGCTTGGAGATAGGAGCCGTTCCAGGTTCAAGCTCAATTACAAACTCAACCTCACGATCCGGAGGCATACCTGGCAACTCTTCAGGAAAGACATCTGGGAACTCACAGACCACCGGAACACTCTGAATAGCTTCCATAGCATCATCATTCAGAGCCGCCAAAGAAAAAAGCTGGATAGCAGGAGTCAGACTTGGAGAATAGACTATATGGCCTTCAGGAATTTTCAGAGAAACCGAGCGTTCAGCACAATCAATCACAGCTGCATTTGCCGTCAACCAATCAATGCCCAAGATAACATCAATGTCAGAATTGCCCAGAACAATTAAGGACGCCGAGAACGAAGAGCCACCAATCTCAATTTGATTGCCATGGCTGATTTTAGAAGCTGCCATTGTTGCTCCAGGAGAAAGGACCATTAACCGCTTAAGGAGAGGATCCATAGCTAACTCATTCTCTTTTGCAAATTTGTGAGAAACAAAAGAATGCGATGCACCAGAATCAAACAAAACTTGTGCAGGGACTGAGTTAACGGGAAGCATACCCATCACAACTCCAGGTGCATGCTCAGCTTGAGCGGCGTTGACACAGTTGGCACGAGCAACAGTAGACTCGGGCTTGGTGTTGATGTTGAGAGCCCGAGGTGGTGGTGCACGAACCAAAGGAGAGCTTGCCGCAGGTCTTGGAGGTGGTGGAAGAAGAGCTTTATTTTTCATCGGACAGTTCCAGTGTTGATGCCCAGTGTCTCCACAAGTGTAACAAGCACTAGGTGGACGTGGAGCAACGTAGCCAGGGACTCCGCCAGGCGCTCCAGGTTAGTGGTGGTTGTAGCCCCTGGGAGCAGCAGTGAGGAAGTTTGGTGGCCTTGCCGCGTAGCTTGAAGGTCTTGGTGGAGCCGGGAGCGACAGTGGGGTGTTAGGAACCCAGACACGACGCTTAGAAGGAGTTGACATAGCAGAAGAGCTTGCTGCATCACGGTTGTGTTTCTTTGACTCCTCAAACACTTGCCTACTTGCTTCTTCCTGCAGAGCTGTATGCTGAAGTTCCAGAAAAGACGCCGGCCTTGCATGTGTGATTGCATATTTAATCGATGCATTGAGCCCTTGCCGGAACCTCTTTTGCTTCTTCTTGTTATTAGAGATCTCATCGCCACCATAACGAGAAAGGTTCATGAAGTTCCTGATGTAGGTATTGACATTGTCATTGCCCTGCTTGAGGTTGAGAAACACTTCCTTCATCCTCTCCATGACAATTTCTGACAGATACTGCTCTTTGAAAGCTCCAGTGAACTGTCCCCAAGTAGGCTGAAAACCAGTGCAGTTTGCCTTCAGGTAATTCTCCCACCACAGAGCTGCATCTCCCTTCAGAAGATGAGTGGCACACTTTACCCATTCTTGCTCAGGAACATCAGCAGTCACCAGTAACCTTGACATCTCACGCAACCAATCATCAGCATCAAGCGGTTGATCGGACACATCAAATTGGCGTGGGTTGAACTTCAGGAAGCTTTTGATGTCTCCTCGCTTGGGAGGTGGAGGTAGCGGAACAAACTCATTCCTCCTGACACTTTCTTCAAAACGCTGCTAGTTCTGCTGCATTACTGCCAAGGCATTGGCGATGCTTGACAACGCGGCCCCCAGTTCAGGTTGTATGTCCTCATCAGAACGGCGTGGTGGTGCCATCCTGTGATTGATATAAAACACAAGTCAGTACTATAATGGAGAATAAAAATAATCCAAAATAGTACCAAGATGGAATTAACCAAGATTAAAGGATACAATTTACTAAGATGATATTAAAATATCAACAAAGTTCAAAGCACCTAGAAGATATTAAGCATATCGCACACGACTGAAAAGGAGTGTGGTACACAACTATCAAAGAAAAAAAATTCCGCAAATTTCGGCATTAAAATACCAATAGATGCGCAAAATCACTTAACGAATCAAGATTAGTGACTCTACCAATTCGATATACAAGAGCGAATGATAAAAGTAGTGGTATGGTCGCGACTCCATCCCGCACTCAAATCATTACTCCGCACATGAATAAGTAAAACATGTATCCCAACACCTTCTTCTCACGATGGACCTAAAGATTAGTAACTACGGAAACGAACACCCCAAACAAGAGAACGTCGGGTAACAAAGAGTAAGACAGATCGCGGCGGTATACAACGAATCAGATAGATCGCGTCGGTTTGCAAAAGCCTGTCGGTATGGAATGTAACAACAGTTGATAACCAAAGGCAGATTATGATAACATGTTGGATGCAACAGATAGACAAGGGATTACACACACACACAACCTATGGTACTACGGAAACCCAGAACACGTGAATCCTAGTTTGAATTTTAAGAAGAGGATTGAAAACGTTACACTTCCTTACCAGAAAAGGGTGGTGGGTGGGTAAGAAGAAAAATGGAAGCAGTCCTACTCTCAGTTTTGTTTTTCCCTAGTATACATAGCTACCAAAAATATTTGCTAGACTGACAACGACCATTTGGCTGAGACCCTGAAGGGCGGGATGGCTCTGATAACAATTGTAACTACCTCGGTGAATTACGCTCTTAGTTACAAGCCTGGATGAGCAGAAATGGTTAAAATAGTACGGTGGGGCCAAATGCCACTCACAGGTAGACCTTTCGGCCGTCCTAACCATTTCCAAACATCGGGACAAGAATGAGCGGCGTAATCGGCAGGCGAAGGGATCAACTACATACACAAATGAGTATGTATGCAAGCCACCATACAACAGTCCTCAGAGCCATTCCATCTAAAAGAAATAGAAATATTGCAACGCCATACGGCAAGATCCAAATATCCTAGATAGATATAATAGTTTAGGATATCTCCTCATACATCAAACATCAGAGTATCAGGCGGAAGCGGAAAACAAGATCCGAGTACGGATAAGAAGCAAATCGGCATAACATGCCCCATAAATAAACACATCCCACCCACAGATCTCACGGATCCCCGTTCCCGGAATCTCTACACCGAGTGATCGTTGCCAACATCGTCCATCTCCTCCACCCAGTATCCATCTTGCGAGTTTACCTGTTCATCTGAATCAAACAATTTATCGTGTGAGACCCTAGGGGTACTCAGCAAGTCTTTATGCCTCTAAAGGGGACACAACCTGGGGTGACGCAATTGTAGCAAAAGATAATACCTAACAGTTCTATAGATACTCGCTAACCATCCGCCTAACCATAGATAGACGGATGTCCGTGAATTAATGACAACAGTTATAACGGTAATATTAACAGATCCATCCTCCTCCTCGCTTACCGACAAGGAAGCGGACGAACAACCTCCCCCCATCCGTTGGCAGTTTTATTATCCATTCCATGAGTGTTGCACTATTTACTAGACAGGTACTTAGTCAGATTAAAAGCGGTACTTTAGTTATACTTGTCTATGATCGAGAAACTGTGCTCCAAGTCGTCCGTAACCGCGGACACGGCTTTCAGAAAGTTTTTACCCTACAGGGGTGCACAAATAGCAACACACACTCGATCAACCTCGGAAAAACCAAATCAAAACCCAACGAGGCATTCACGACAAAGCGATCACAAGATTCAGAAATGTTTCAGGGGGCCACCCCATTAAGCTACCCGCAACGAAGTTGGCCGGGACGGACTCAAGGTTTGCGTCAATGGCTGTAAACGACTGGGTACCCGAAAGTGTGATTGGGCTTGTCGATACCGCGAAAACACTCCGCTTACCTAAACAGTACAGGTGCTCCTCGCACAATCTTAAATAAAGCAGTAAGGCATGGCATAAGTACAGGATAGTAATAAAGCCCCAAACTACTTTGTGGCCCCAAGACATAAGAATGAATCAAGCTCTGGCTCAGGTGGGTCCATAAGCCTCCCGGATGTGGATAGCGCGAATATTCAAGGAACAGGAATCAAGTACTCGGGGTCCTACGGGACACAAGTGAGCATGAAAAACCAAATAGCAGATATTGCTCACCGGTGCCACTTTCATTAGTTATCCCACTACTACTCAGGTTAAGTTGTTTAGGTACCTCGTTATCCATCAGACACTCACATACCCTACACATGCTGTTCTACGACCCGCATGGCTCAAACAACTCCTGTAGTAATGGCTCATGGGATGGAGGAACAAGCTTCTGTGGGGTTTAAAAGTAAAGGCTATGCAGTACTTGGGATTCAGTTTAATGCAATCGCGACTCCATGGTGCAAGAATAAGATAGAGGCAATAGGTACTATATGTATGCAAGCATGTGGTAATGCTTGCCTGGCAGCTCAGTTGAAGCGAGAGAAGGATCTGGGTAGTGCTCCTGGGTTTCTTGATATATCCCCTGCTCAGCGTCTATTCGAAGAAGAACTAAACAAACAAGGGACAACATAAATAAAGTGCACAAGCATATGAATTAAATGCGACAATCAAACAATCATGCCATGATGAATGATGCACAATTTGCATGGTAATAATGTAGCATGGCATGGGTGAGGTGTGGAACACAAGAATAAAACATTTTATTGAGTTTTAGTCACATTTTATACTCATATAAGTTGCTGTATACTTTATATTTATATGATGCATGCTGCAATTCAGTGCATGGAATGCATAAACAGAAAGGTCTCGTCTAGCTGATCATTTTAGACATATCGTTTGTCAAATTTGGAGTTATAAGACAAAAGTTATTAATTAAATAAGGGAAAAGGGCATTTTATTGTAATTTTAATCAACTTGAAATTTTAAAGTGTTCAAAATATATTTTGAAGGGCATATTTGAATTCCTCACATTTTTCTGATTTCAAAACATATATTATTTGTATTATTTGGAAACATATTTGAAAAGTTATTTAAAAACAGATGTGAATTTGAATTTAAATCAAATTTGAAAAGTTTTAAATTTAAACAGAAAACAGAAAACGTTTTCGTACTCAGACAAACCTAGCCATAGACACAGACAAGTGGGGCCGATGCTGACTGGGCGAACTAACGCGGCGAAAACTTTTCTTATCGCGGGGCTTCCTAGCCAGAGAGTGTGACAGATGGGGCCAGCAACGGGAGGCCCACGTGCCAGCGAACGAGCGCGCAGGGACTGCCAGGCGGGGCCGAGCTGGAGCGCGGGTTACGGCCAGAGAAACAGAGGGACTTTTCTGCAAGAACGACGGGGTGGCTGACAGGTGGGGTAGGCTGGTCCGCGGGTTAAGGAATTAAAAAGGTTGGGGGGTTTTCTGAAAATCGGCCACGGCCCCACTGTTCCTCTTCTCTGCGAACGCGCAGACAGATTCGTGCGCGACAGGCGGAGGGCGCGGCGCGCGGGGATTCGATCCGGGGACCTGGGGCTCGCGCTCGGCGGCGGTAGCCACTGCGGTAGCTGGGGTTGGTGACAGGAGGGAGTAGAGCGACTAGGTGAGGTTCTTCGCGACGCGACGACGCAGAGGTCGCACGCGCACGCGACGCGCTGAGAGCGTTTGACAAAAAGATCGGCGGGGCTAAGGCGGTACGGCGAGGCGGAACATGTCAGGGTGAAGGAGGTGCTCACCGTGAGTGGGTCGGTGGGGTCGGATCGTGCCGGAGCGCAGGGAAACGGCGAGGATGCTGACGGCCGGAGTGCTAGGGTTTGGCGTCGGTGGCGGCGGTGATCTTTGGCTCTGGTGCTTCTCCTCCGCGACGGCGTGTACAGGGTGATGCAGGGGTTCTCCACGACCTCGCCGACAACCTTCTGCTCGCCTACGCCGCCTGGATGAACGGGAGATGGTGGAGACCGACGGTGGCCGGCGATGGGGTAGATGGTGGCGGTGGAGAAAAGAGGGGAGAGGGCAAGGCCCTGGGGTGGATCTGGGAGGGCAGAGGAGAGCCATGTGGAAGGGGAAAAAGGAGGGAGGGAGGAGGAGCAGCCGTGGCGGGGGTAGATGAGGGTGGCTTCGGTGCCACCTTTTCTCCTCGAGCACGTGCTCGGGCTGGACGACAGGGGCAGAGGGAGGGGTAGATGGAGGCTGCCAGGTGGGGTCAGGGCGAGGCCAAGGAGGGGTAGGCTCGGGTGGGGCTGCTGTGGCAGGGAGAGAGCTAGAGAGAGAGAGAGCAGGGTGGCATGGAGTTAGGGTCGGGTTAGGGTTTTAGGGTTGGGGTAGGGCTTCGGCCTTGGGTGGTTAGGTAGCTAGGGAGGGGTGGCCAGGTGGGGCCATCAAGGGGAGGCTCGGCATGGTGAGAGGAGAGGGTGAGGTGAGAGAGGTGGAGATGAGGTAGGGTGTAACTAGGGTTAGATGAGGGATTAGGTTTAGGGTTTTAGCTAGGTTAGAGAGAGGAGAGATGAGAGAGGGGGGCTTAGGGTTTGAATGCTTGCATACATCAAGCTAGATCATGCAAGAATAGGTGGAATTGGTGTAGGGTTTTAGCAAGCTCAAACAAAAATCAAACAAAAAGGAGTGGTAGAAAGGGATAGAGGTTGATTCACTCAAAAACCAAATATAACAAAGGAGGACACAAGATGGAGATGGAAAGGATTTTACATGGCCATGCATGGCATACACATGTGAGAAAAGCTTGATGAGCACTAGGCCAAAAAGAAATAAACCAAACATGGTGAAAGATTTGGGAGAGAAGGGAGAGCCCCAAGAGATGTACACCACTCAATAATTCATATAAAATCCAAAGGACTAGAATGTGGTGGTGCTTGCATGGCCCATGCAAAATAATTAATGCCATGCTTATTCTTGTGAAAACAATAATATCAACACGGCATTATTCTTATGCATTCCCAAAAGATGGATTAAGGGCCAAGCTAAGGATTTGTAGGAGTAGATCCACCCTATATCCCATGAGCTAGATTAAATACCAAAAGAAAATAAAATACAAGCTCATGGATAATGGGATGGTGGAATTATAAGGTGGTGAAAGAAAGGGTGGTGGAGTGGAATAAAAGATATGCCCCCAACTCAACTTGGGCATTTAAACAATATATCAATAACCAAATACAATATCAAGAGGCAAATACAATTTACAATGCATATGAGAGAAGAACCAAAACAAAAAGGGTTTTATATGATGCTCAAATGCAATGTGGCATGATGACATGAGCATGATATAATTATGATGCAACAATTATATATATGAAGTAGCCATTATACTACTAGACCAAGTCGCATTACAATTGTTAGACAATTGGGATGCTACATAGGGTCAAACTATTTTGTTCCTCATAATTTACCCAAATTGCTCAATTGCAATAGGATAATTTTAAGCAAAGTGGTCTCAATTTGGGTTTTACTAACTTTTTGTCTCACTTTTGGAATGACTAACTATAACTAACCTTTCATTATCCAGTAATCTAACCTCACATGATCTTTCTAAACGACTAACAAGATTCTCTTTATCACCTAAAACTAAAGATTATCGAAATTTTATGCCACCTATGACTTTTATCATAGTTCTACCATGTTATTTTCGTACTTCTACTTTAAGATTATTTACAAAGTATTTGTAATTTATACATTCTTCATGGTTTCAGAGATAATCTCACCATGATCTTGTTATAATTTACCTATTCATTATGGTTTATAAGCTAATTTCACCATGATGACTCTTCTTCTTATCTTGCTATTAATGATTCTTAACAATATTTTCATTTCATCACGTAGAATCCTCAAGTGAATCCCACATGATCTACTCCCTATTGCATCTATACATATTCTAATGGTCTTAATTATATGCTCTATCGTGATCAACTAACGATAAACTATACCATCTTACATGGATTGTATGGATAGAATACACCATATGATACCAAAACGGCGCGTGCCTCTCATGGGAGTGACACGAAGGTAAACGAGATCACCAGGAACATACTCCATGTCCGTGTGCTTTCTGTCATAATTGCTCTTCTAGCGACTTTGAGCAATCTTCAGATTTTCAAGAATGATGTGAACCTTCTCCTCCGCTTGAGTTACAATGTCGGGGCCAAACAATATTCTTTCTCCTGCACCCGACCAACCAATCGGAGTTCTGCATCTGCGACCATAGAGAGCCTCAAATGGTGCCAACTTTAGACTTTTCTGGAAGCTATTGTTGTAAGAGAATTCAGCATAAGGAAGACATTCTTCCCACTTCATGCCAAAGGAGATGACGCAAGCACGGAGCATATCCTCCAGAATCTGATTGATCCTTTCAACTTGTCCTTGCGACTGAGGGTGGTAAGCTGTGCTGAAGTTCAATTTTGTTCCCAAAGCATTTTGGAAACTTTCCCAGAACTTGGAAGTGAAGATGCTTCCACGGTCTGAACTGATCTCAAGAGGAACCCCATATAGAGAGACAATTCTGTTGATATAGAGCTTAGCCAACTGAATTGCAGAAATTGTTTCCTTGACGGGAAAGAAGTGAGCCACTTTAGAAAGCCTGTCAATGACAACAAAGATTGCATTGTTGCCCTTCTGCGACCTTGGAAAACCAGTGATGAAGTCCATCTCTACTTTCTCCCATTTCCATTCCGGGGGTTTCAATGGCTGTAGAAGACCGGAAGGTTTCTGATGGACAGCTTTAACTCTGCGGCAGACATCACACTCCGAGACATACTTGGCACAATATCGTTTCAATCCCGGCCACCAATATTGTGTTTTCAAGTCCATGTACATCTTTGTGCTGCCAGGGTGGATAGAAAGAACAGAATCATGCGCCTCCTTGAGAACTTGCTCTCTCAAACCCGGGTAGTTCGGAACAAACATCCGGTGTTCAAAGAAAAGCGTGCCTTGGTCATCGACGTGGAAGGACTCATACTTCGGAAGCTGAAGTCTGGAGATGATCTTTTTGGTGTACGGATCACCAAGTTGAAAGGAGCGAACCTTTTCTTCCAAGAGAGGGGTTGCCAGAAGGTTTAGAAGATACCCTTGATCCACAATTTAAAGGTTGAGCTGACGGAATTCCTCGCACAAGAGAGGCTGTTGTTCTTCCATCATGAGGTTGTTGACATAAGCTTTGCGGCTGAGAGCATCGGCCATCACAAGTCATAAGAATATTTGGTTTAGATAAGATGGCTTCCTATAGTTACTATCCAACCTACAGATCTCCTAAAAGGGTTTTAAACCTAAGGTTAAACCGTATGCTCTGATACTAGCTGCGGTGACCCAGCATACCACTGCATGATGTAGTACACTATAGTCGTTAACATAACACCAATGAAACACCGTTCCACCAGTATTACATCCCTCAGAGTGGTACAACAGAAACATAACAGGTCCAAGACATGACTATAGGTTACAACTAGACTCTTTACAAAAGATATAGAGAACACTCTAGGTTATAGAGAGAGAAAGCAAATTCTTACAAAGAAGATCCAGAAATAACAACTCATAACTATCATACTAATAGACTAGTATCTCAAATATTTGTCTTGCAAATACCGCCATTGCATTTCTCCATAAGTAGGATCTATGGCTAGATATTGTACTCATATCTAATCAACAACTTCATCCTCACTTTAGTTGATGTATATGTTAAATTCCTTGACTTCATTGAAGAACTTAAGCTTTTGGTGACGATTCCCTTGAGCATAAGTTGATGAACACGTCATCTTTATTGGCTTCAGAATCTAGCAAGGGGTAATAATATACGGTTGAGTACAAGCATACTCAGCAACTTCACTAAAAATGCATGTTTGATGCACTACCTACATACACAGACCATAGGTTGTAGGCCATGCAAGTTTTCGTAATCATTTCTTCAAAGGTTTCTTTTATTCTAGAAACCTATGTCCATCAGCCTTCACAAGTTTACCAAAACTTCATGGAGTTTTGTAGAGTCCTGAACCCAATAAAGTACAAGTCCCTGTGTTTACAGTGCTAGTCCCTGGATCGATTAGCTAGCACCCATAGTTTAAGATGTAATATCAAGAAAAACAGGTCATATTACAACTCATGACCAGGAATAAAATAGTTCATTACATCTCACATAGCTCATATGGATATCTTATTACAAAGCATCAAATATAACTATAAAGCATGGAGTCCTTCATTTTCAAGTGCCACATGCAATCATGTTGGTTGTAGACTTGTAACCCTACTCAACAAACTTTACTAACATCAAACAAACCTGCAACATGATAAGTTACAGCCACACGGGTCAATACATTTGAATTGTATTGGCAAGTGATATCATATTGATATGGAGAATCTAACATAAACATGAATATATGGCTAAGTGGAGTTTTGGTTGGCCTTTGCATAAAATAAGTTTTCCCTATCCTTTCTAAAATAGTTTTCTCTTTTTCAAAACACTTCATCAAACATGGCACACTAGATACACACCAGGTGCTTCCCATGTTCACCCAACAAGTTTTAACTTAGATAAATTGGGATGAGGAGATTCCTGATCATTTAAATGTCTTTGATGCTCAAAATGTCCATTACCGGGGACACGGCTAAGTACTTAGGTTTTACCCTCTAGAGAGGTGGTGCACTTTCCCCATAAGACTCAACATGCATCGAGACGATACTTTTTAGAAGCAATCCATCAGACCACCATGGACGCTTTCCATCCTATCATCACTACCACCTTCTGTGCATCTGGCCGACTTCTTGCAACCTAGTTGGTCAAGGAATAGCCCATATGCCATGTGGCTGCACTAGAAGCTTCTCAACACTAAACATATCAAATCTCTTTGTTCCTGGGTGGCCATCCACAAGTGAGATACACCAGGGTAAACCATAGAAATGGGCCCTGGGTAACCACTCAACAAAAATCCATCCATGCAATTACCATTTCCACCTAGGTGTTTCGTTAACAAGTTGCTTTCTTAGTCAAAAACACATAGGCATAACCTTTCTATAATATCATAACATGAATTCCCACCCATGAATTATAGTATCTAGGCTAAGCATACTAGCATAACATGTCTCTTAACTTAGGAAGATTCCTACCAATATATATTCTATAGGATCTACCATAGCATAGCAATATACAAAATAGTCCTATCATGCATACTACAAAAATATCACTAATGCAATATTGAAAAGATAGGACTTTTGATGACCAAAGTATCACTTGACTTTTTAGTAGAAAATCTAGGTACTCTCCTTGATCTTGCAAATTTCACACTCTTCCAAGTTCACTACACCACAATCAAGCAATCACACATTCAAAACCTAGCACACAAACAAATAACAAAAACAAAACAAGAAAAGCAAAGAAATTCATGCAAGCATGCAAAAGGTTATTTTATTCGAAAAATTGATTCTAACAAGGTTTTAAACATTACAAACACCTACTGGTATTTTTATAAAAGTGAAATTTCATTTGAAACCAAGTTAGTGAAAATAAGTCATTTAAGTCATATTTCTTTTGTTAGAAAAGCTTTTATTCAAAGGAATAATTTCTAGTGTCAACAAAATATATTTTAAATTTCAAATGTTAGTGTTTATGGTCAGAGGGTTCAAAACAAAACAATTTGCAAAAGGTTTCACTCAAAAATAATTTTTAAAACAATTTTTATACTCAAAATAGCCCTAAACAAGTATTTGCATAAAACTCTAATTTTCTGAAGCAAATGGCCAAATTAAGGCCATAGATGCAAATATCTCATTTTTTCTGAGTCCATAGACACCTAATTTGTAATTTTTGGAATTACAGATTAAAAGTTATTGATTTTACAAGTTCAGACATCTAATAGAACAAAATCTAGATTTTAAATCTAACTCACAGACACGTGGTGTGTTCTGATTGGCTTATACCGTTTCGGTTGGATCACATTACGCGGGCTGTTAGATCTAACAGAAAACGCCTGGTTCATATCATTTGATACATGTTCACTAAATGATCTAATCCTATCCCTAGGATGCAGGTTTGATGGACCTAAGCGCTTGACCATAGTCTAGCGGCGCTGACGATGGTGCGCGGCACCGACGTGTCGGGAGGGTGGTGCTCCGGCGATTCAAAAGGGTAAGGGTAGGGGAAGAGGCTGTTACCAGGGTCGCGGAAACGTGGCGGTTCTCAAGGTGGTCGTGGGCGAGGCCGAGGTGCTCTGGTTCGCTGCCGATTACTTACCGGAGTTCGTACTGATGGCGGTTTTTGCTGACGGAGACAAAGCCTAGCGTCTAGGGCTAGAGAAAGCAAAAGAAAGGCATCAGTGAGTACGCCTGAGGGTAGAGGTCACAGCAATGTGAGGCAGAGGGCAAGGTGTGGTCGGGCTCACCGAAAATTTCTCGCCGGAGTTGCGGCCGTCGTCGGTCGCTACTCGGCGATGTCGTTGCTGAGCGTCTGGTGCACGAGAAAGAAAGTGGCTAGTGTCACTAGATGCGCATGATGATGGTGAGCAAGCTAGTGTGAACCAGAGGGCAAGAGGAGGTCTGGGCTCATCGGATTTCTCGTCGGAGACCATCGGAGACAGCGGCGGCATGAGCAGGACTCAGCGCAGCCTGGGGGCTCTCTCGTGTAGGGAAGTGATGGGAAATGGAGAGGAGGGAGATATGGTTAAGAGGGCATGGTCGGGGACATAAATTATGCCTCGAATCAATGGGATTTATGCGATTTGAATTTGCGAGGAAACGACAGAGGGGGAAGAAAGGGTCCTGCGCGCGGTTGATGACGAGGCTGAGGTGGACATGGGACTAGCTCGTCAGGTAGGGGGTGCGGTAAGGAGTGGGTGAGAAAAGAAACAGATGGGGAAGAGAGAGGTGGCCTGGGTGGGCTGTGTGTTGGGCTGGGGTTGCTGGGCTGGGTTGGGTAGGTAGGTTTTGAACTTCTTTTTTATTTCAAAATTTCACCAAATATTTTCAGTAGGTTTTATACAAAATAAAATTTGATTAATTAGTCCACTTTGGAGTATTTTCAAATATTTTTCTTATGATTTAATATTCATTTAAGTGAGGCATTTTGGTTTTTATTGAAATAAAATTTGAATATAGTTCATAAGCCCATATAATTTTATTTAAATAAACTTTTATCCTTTTATATTATTTAAATTACTTTTATTCCATTTACTTATGGATTTAGGCCATGGTTTAAATTGTTTTTGCAATAATTCTTATTTATTTATTTCTTTGTCTTATAAAATTCATATCTTTTTATTTATAGTTCCAAAAATAGTGATTCCAATTTGTATTATTCTATTTAATAATTATTTATCTTTTTATATCCTTTAGAATTATTATTTTCACAAATTTGTACTGATTTTAGCTATGAGCTTTATTAGCCTTGGAATATTTTCTTTTATCTTATAAAAATCATAAGTTTTTATCCATGGCTCCAAATGGAGTGAAACCAATTTCCATGCTTTTGTAATATTTTTGTTTACTATTTATTGATCAATTAGGAATGCTTGTTGATAAACCTTTATATGGAACAAATCCATAGTCCGGGAGTGATCTTGATGATGATTTCTATTATTAGGGTTTAGGTTTTTGGTTTAACTTTTCCAAGTGCTTAAAATCAAGATACATTCCATGCATGGATGCATTTGATCTATTTGAAAATTTGTTTTTGATTTTTCGTTCAAATTTTGTTCAAGTAAGTTTTTTGATGTTTCCATTTAGAAGCAAAAGTTTCTTTTCCCTCTAAATTTCAACATTTGTTTCTTTTGTTTGTTTATTTTTAACATTTCAAAATTTGGAAAAAAATTGGGATGTGACATAATACCACCCTTAAAAGGAATCTCGTCCCGAGATTCGGGAAGGATAGAAACAACAAGTTGGTTTCAGGACAGCTAGGGTACTACCACCCTTGAACGGATTTTAACTATATTGCATCTTGGCTTACTTAGTGTCTTGATGTAACTTCTCTGGACAGTTGTTTGCATAGTGTCCCTTATTACAACATTTGAAACATGTGACAAGGTTGCGATCCTTCATCGGCTTGCTTGTCTTGTTCTTCTCCTTTTTTGGACAATTTGATGCATAATGGCCTAGATCTTTGCATTTGTGGCACATCACGTGGGTAATATCCCTCTTTATCTTTGGTATCACTATGTCTTATTTGTTACCTTGGGCCTTCTTGTTTTCTAGCATAACATTGCATCTCGCTTACGTCTTTCTTGCTGGGGTTGGGGCGATTCTTCTTGTTCTTGGGTTTCTCCAAGGCTAGGAGGTATCTTAGTTCATGTTCTTCATAATTCACTACAAATGTACGAAAACTTCCTCGGTTCTTATAACGGTTCCTAGGATAACATCCACGTTTCCTCTTTTGTTCACCAAAGTTGGTTACAATGTATGGAGGTGCATACTGAGATTTGACTTTGTCTTCATCATTCTTGGTGGAAGTAGTACCTTCATGTATGTTTCCAAAGACTTGATGTATTCCATCTTTAGCTTAATGTTTCATCTATTGAACTATAGGATAGATGTGGCATTGGACAAGGACATGACCATTTTCTTCACACAGGAAACAGGTAACTTGAGATGTGGGGCATTGTCTAGCTGGATGGTTCTCTTCATAGTTAGGGCATTGGTCAATATGCTCTTTATAAGTGTGTCCTATGTCTCCACAGATTTTACAAGCTTGCGTTCCTTCCACAATATCATCCTTGAAATCATTGTTATAACAATCTCCTTGAAAAGGGTTCCTTCTCATGTTGATCATCTGATTGGTCATCCTTTGCATTAATTTGGATTGGAATCCCAAGAAATTTAGCATGGTTGGGTCTAACTCAGTGTTGTTGTGATTGTTGGCTAAATACTGGTTTGTCACTTGATTCAACTTAGTTTGGGTTGCTAGCAGTTGTTTTGTCATGTGCATCTTGAGGTTGTTGTTGTCACCATCCCTAATGTTGGAGTTGTGGTCTCTTGGAGAAGTCATCTTTTTGGGTTGGGTTGGGATTAGAATAGAAAAAAGATCTCTAGGGGAAAGAATTCTACTCATACACAAAAAATCACACAAAGAAATGTACAAGCAATCATAATCATGCATTCCACTCAAACAACAAGGTTTAAGCATATTCTAGGCAAACAAAATATTATTGTCACACCATATAGGTTGGGATGATCAATAAATGATTGGCAAATCGGTTTTAAACTACACTAGTATGGTGGTCTAACTATAGGGTATCACTTGAGATCATTCAATCCTTCTTCTTAGCTATTACATGAGGAACAAGATCATGGTATCCTTGGAATAAATTCTTGCATCTTGGTCACAAAGTTCAAAGGTGATGTCTATAATGTTTCCTCATGAGTTGAGTTTCCTTAGTCTTCAAGTATTGAGTATTATTATTATCTCACTTATCGTCCTTAGTGATGTCCAAGTTGAAGTCCTTGGTGAAACTGAAGCTGAAGTCCTTTGAGGTTTAAGCTGAAGTCATTGGTGATGATGAAGTCCTTGGTCATGTTGAAGTATTTGTCCATCATCTTGGAAAAGAGAGCGATATACATACAAAACAAAAATGTTGAGGAAAGAGTTTACAAGATTTGTTTGTAAATAAGTTTGAACATATACAACTCCTATTTCTAAGGGGTTTTGTAAAATCCAAGGTTTACAATCCTACAGGCAACACCGTGCTCTGATACCATCTGTAGATGCCTGAACCCAATAAGGTACAAGTCCCTGTGTTTACAGTGCTAGTCCCTGGATCGATTAGCTAGCACCCACAATTTAAGATGTAATATCAAGAAACAAAGGTCATATTACAACTCATGGCCAGGAATAAAATAGTTCATTACATCTTACGTAGCTCATATGGCTATCTTATTATAAAGCAGCAGATATAACTATAAAGCATGGAGTCCTTCATCTTCAAGTCCCACAGGCAATCATGTTGGATGTAGACTTGTAATCCCTACTCCACAAACTTCACTAACACCAAACAAACCTACAACAAGATAAGTTACAGCCACAAGGGTCAATTCATTTGAATTGTATTGGCAAGTGATATCATATTGATATGGAGAATCTAACATCTACATGAATATATGGCTAAGTGGAGTTTTGGCTGGCCTTTGCATAAAATAAGTTTTTCCTATCCTTTGTAAAATAGTTTTCTCTTTTTCAAAACACTTCATGAAACATGGCACACTAGATACACACCAGGTGCTTCCCTTGTTCACCCAACAAGTTTTAATTTAGAGAAATTGGGATGAGGAGATTCCTGATCATTTCAGTGTCTTTGATGCTCAAAAAGTCCATTGCCGGGGACACGGCTAAGTACTTAGGTTTTACCCTCTCGAGAGGTGGTGCACTTTCCCCATAAGACTCGACATGCATCGAGACGAGACTTTTTAGAAGCAATCCTTAGACCACCATGTACGCGTTCCATCGTATCATCACTAGCACCTTCTGTCCATCTAGCTGAGTTCTTGCAACCTAGTTGTTCAAGGCAGAGACCATATGGCATGTGTCTTCACTGGAAGCTTAGCAACACTAAACATCTCAAATCTCTTTGTTCCTGGGTGTCCATCCACAATTCAGATACACCAGGGTAAACCATAGAAATGGGCCCTAGGTAACCACTCAATAAAAATCCATCCATGCAATTACCATTTCCACCCAGGTGTTTCATTAACAAGTTGTTTTCTTAGTAAAAAACACATAGGCATAACCTTTCTAAAATATCATAACATGAATTCCCACCCTTGAATTCTAGTAGCTAGGCTAAGCATACTATCATAACATGTCTCTTAACTTAGTAAGATTCCTACCAAGATATATTCTATAGGATCTACCATATAATAGAAATAAAAAAATAGTCCTATCATGCATACGACAAAAATATCACTAATGCAATATTGAAAAGATGGGACTTTTGATAACCAAGGTATCACTTGCCTTTTTAGTAGAAAATCTAGGTACTCTCCTTGATCTTGCAAATGTCACACTCTTCCAAGTTCACTACACCATAATCAAGCAAGCACGCATTCAAAACCTAGCACACAAACAAATAACAAAAACAAAAGAAGAAAAACAAAGAAATGAATGCAAGCATGCAAAATGTTATTTTATTGAAAAAAATGTTTCTAACAAGGTTCTAAACATTACAAACACCTACTGGTCTTTTTATACAAGTGATTTCATTTGAAACCAAGTTAGTGAAAATAAGTCATTTAAGTCATTTTTCTTTTGTTAGAAAATCTTTTATTCAAAGGAACAATTTCTAGTGTCAACAAAATATATTTTTAATTTCATATGTTAGTGTTTACGGTCAGAGGGTTAAAAAACCATTTACAAAAGTTTTCACTCAAAAATAATTTTTAAAACAATTTTTATACTCAAAATATCCCAAAACAAGTATCTGCATAAACCTCTATTTTTTCAGAAGAAAATGACCAAATTAAGGCCATAGATGCAAATATCTCATTTTTCTGAATCCATAGACACCTAATTTGTAATTTTTGGAATTACAGATCAAAAGTTATTGATTTTAGAAGTTTAAACATCTCTTAGAACAAAATCTGGAATTTAAATCTAACTCATAGACACGTGGTGTGTTCTGATTGACCTATACCATTTCGGTTGGATACGCAAACGCGGGCCGTTAGATCTAACTGAAAACACACGGTTCAGATTAGTTGATACATGTTCACTAAATGATCTAATCCTTGCCCTAGAATGCATATCTGATGGACCTGAGCGCTTGACCATAGTCTGTCGGCATTGATGACGGTGCGTTGCGGCATGTCAGGATGGTGGAGCTTCGGTGATTCAGATGGGTAAGGGTAGGGGAAGAGGGTGTTACCAGGGTCGCAGGAACATGTCAGTTCTAAAGGCGGTCATGGGCGAGGCCGGGGTGCCCTGGTTCGCTGCCGATTACTTGCCGGAGTTCGTACTGACGACAGTGTTTGCTGACGGAGACAAAGACGAGCGTCTAGGGATCGAGCAAGCAGAAGAAAGGCATCAGTGAGTGCGCGTGAGGGTAGCGGTCACAGCAATGCGATACAGAGGGAAAGGCATGGTCGGGCTCACTTCTCACCGGAGTTGCGGCCGCAGTCGGTCGCTTGTAGGCGATGTCGTTGCCGAGCGTCTGGTGCACAAGAAAGCAAGCGGCTAGTGTCAGTAGATGCGCACGACAATGGTGAGCAAGCTAGCATGAACCAGAGGGCAAGAGGAGGTATCGGCTTACCGGATTTCTCGCCGGAGACCGTCGGAGACAGCGACGGCGTGAGCTCGATTCAGCGCAGCCTAATGGCTCTTTGGTGCAAGGAAGTGAGGGGAAATAGATAGAAGGGAGACGTGGTTAAGAGGCCGTGGTCGGGGACACAAATTATGCCTCGAATCAATGGGATTTATGGGATTTGAATTTGCGAGGAAACGGCAGAGCGGGAAGAACGGGTCCTACGCGCGGCTGATGATGAAGCTGACATGGACGTGGGGCCAGCTCGTCAGGGAGGGGGTGCGGGAAGGAGTGGGTGAGAAAAGAAACAGTGGGGGAAGAGAGAGGTGGCTCGAGTGGGCTGTGTGTTGGGCTGGGCTTGCTGGGTTGGGTTGGGTAGGTAGGTTTTCTCTTTTTTTTCAAAACTTTTTCCTTTTCTTTTTCTGTTTTCTATTTTAATTCAAATCAAATATTTTAAACCTCTTTTTTATTTCAAAATTTCACCAAATATTTTTAGTAGGTTTTATACAAAATATAAATTGATTAATTAGTCCACTTTGGAGTATTTTTAAATATTTTTCTTATGATTTAATATTCATTTAAGTGAGGCATTTTGGTTTTTATTTAAATAAAATTTGAATATGGTTCATAAGCCCATATAATTTTATTTAAATAAACTTTTATCCTTTATATTATTTAAATTACTTTTATTCCATTTACTTATGGATTTAATCCATGGTTTAAATTGTTTTTGCAATAATTCTTATTTATTTATTTATTTCTTTGTCTTATAAAATTCAGATCTTTTTATTTATAGTTCCAAAAATAGTGATTCCAATTTGTATAATTCTATTTAATAATTATTTATCTTTTTATATCCTTTAGAAATTTTGTTCACAAATTTGGTATTGATTTTAGCTATCAGCTTTATTAGCCTTGGAATATTTTCTTTTATCTTATAAAAATCTTAAGTTTTTATCCATGGCTCCAAATGGAGTGAAACCAATTACCATGGTTTTGTAATATATTTTTTTACCATTTATTGATCAATTAGGAATGTTTGTTGCTAAACTTTTATATGGAACAAATCCATAGTGTTGGAGTGATCTTGATGATGATTTCTATTATTAGGGTTTAGATTTTTGGTTTAACTTTTCCAAGTGCTTAAAATCAAGATACATTCCATGCATGGATGCATTTGATATATTTGAAAATTTGTTTGTTGCTTTTTCATTCAAATTTTGTTCAAGTAAGGTTTTTGATGTTTCAATTTAGAAGAAAAAGTTTTTTTCCTCTAAATTTCAACATTTGTTTCTTTTGTTTATTTATTTTTCACATTTCAAAATTTGGAATATTTTTGGGATGTTACAAGTTCCTTTCCTAGCGCATTTTGTAAATCCTTACCGAAATAGGGAGTAACATGTCACAATTCTTACACTTTGTATAGGTGCATTACTTTACCCATAAGAGATCCAATCCTTGTTGCACAACCGAGCAGCTTACCCGTCCACACTTCCTATGGTGTGGGGCCCACTAGATGATCCAAGCCAATCACTGCCCTTCTTTGCGACCCCATATGCCCACACGATCCTCCAGGCCAAGCCACATCTCTGTTAAGCCCCCTTTCGGGCAAGCTATAACTCTGATAGGCCCCTGAAAACTCTATGATCCGGTTGTGCCCTTGGAAATCTCCAGAAAGGTACGACTATACCTCCGAAAGCCGCTCATAGATAATCTAGACACCAAAATCATGGGGCCTAAGGGTGCCCACCCATATGTTAGATCCACACAAGGAATCATAGTGTCACGTTAAAGTCGTCTTGCTGACATATGAAAGGAAGAAGATCTAGCTGACTTCTCCGTCCGTCCCATTCCAAATCTTTTGGTTAATGCGTATTATACGGCGCAAGAATCCCTCGCAACATTGGTTGTTTAAGTCCTAGATAATATGTTCCTTTACCACCAGAACTTTCATAGTAGGTTATTACCACTTGGTAAATAACCCATAATCATATTATTATAAAAATAGCATTTTCTGACCTTTTTGAAATCCAGGTGGTGACAACATTGGATTTGCAAATACTTGATAGAAAATAACCAAAGGACATGAGCAAGTGTGAACTTGCCTTTTGTGATTGCAAGATTATGCACTCACGGTCTTCGAGACTATAGAGGATCCAATATCTGAAAACAACATCATTAGTCTAATAAAGACTAATGTTTAAAGAAGCAATATGCTATTATGCATAAGTAATGCTATGAATTTTATAAAACTCCCAAAGTGAGTTCCTAGTATTATAAGTGAACTGAATTTAGGTGATATAAAAGATATAAAAATAGAGTGCAATATAAAAGTATATTTAAGATTGAGGTTAATTGACATTTTAAGGAACATTAGTTTACAAGAAAATATATTTTTAAGGAACTTAAATGTTAACATACAAGGTATAAAAGTAGAATGCAATAATAATCTAAGATTGAGGTTAATTGCCATTTTGTAATTATGATGAAAGTCCATATGTTGGGTTGTTAAGAGTTGAAGCAAATTGTTATAAAGTTATTATTTGAAGTGGCAAAAAGAATAACCTTCAAAGAAAATGTTGTTTAGATTAGGTTCATAAATTCGAAGGGTTATTAAGGTTACAACTATGGTCTTTGATAGCGTACAGTTAATTTTGAGTTATTATACTTTTATTGGATTGTATAATAGACCAAAGTTAACTATAAAATCATGAATAAACTTAAGATATAATGTTTATGGTATTTTAGACCATAGTTAACTATAGAAGTGAATCTTATAGCATAATGTTTTATGGTTTTTTAAGCTTAATCAATGTTACAAAATCATTTGTCTTTACCATGAAGGGTGCTACATTTTATCTTCTAATTGAATACCTTTTATGGGTAATTGGGTAAACTTGCTTATAAGCAAATTTAATAACTTAGATATTAAATTGATATAGCCAATGATTCAAAGATATATTTATTTAGTTTATATTTGTAATTTACTCAGTATGGTTCTTTTGGTTAATACAGTTTAATTTGTATTATCAATAAATAAATAAATATCTTAAACATATTTTTTGTTGAACATAATAATTATTAATATGGCTTTATCTAAGTAGAATGGATACTTTGGTTTTATTTACATGTTTTACCCTAGTTATAAAGGTAAAAGACATTTTTTAAGTATTATAACTTTCATTTTATATAAATACTCATGAAAGAGTATCAATTATTCTATACAATAAATTCTAAAAACTTAAGTAAAGTTAATAGGAATTTATTTGAATTTATAGTGATAAATTTTTTCAATATTTTTAATAAACTCTAAGTAGTTAATTAAAGTTATTATGGATTAATTTTATTTTATAAATGAGAAGAGACAATATATTTATTTTATTTTAATAAATGAAGAAGGACTATAAAGTCAATTATAATACTATTTATTTATAAATCCTATCATACTTGGATTTTATTATTAACATTTTTATAAAATATTAGATTTATTTTTACACACAAAAATGATTTTTATTCTCTTTTAGGTCTTTTCCTTATTTAGTTAAATTTATTTAGAATTTTAGTAGCTTTAATATTTAGTTGTATTTTATTTCACTTAAACAAGTGAAGTTATAATTTTCTTAGTTAGAGATTATTTTTGTGAATGTTATGCTATATTATATGTATTTTTTTAAAAATCTACATTTTTCCAGAGCTATGATAAATTCAGGGGTATTTTGGTTTTTTCCCATTTGACTTTTTATTTATTAAGAATTTTTTTCTTCTAGGCTTGTCCCATAAGTGAATCTGGCTCATGGCCCGACTTGGCCCACTCTGGCCCATTCAGTAGGACTATTCCTAGCCCAAAACACCCCTCTCTCACTTTCACCACACTCACGCACTCTCGCATCCTCATTCCCCTCTTGGTTCTGCTCGACGCTGCCACCATCGCTCACCCGATTCCGGCAAGGCAGGACATTGTGGTTGTCACTATTAGCTTTCTCCCCTATCTTCCTTCGATTGGATCGCCGCTTCTTCCCTTGGCCGCGCTACTCTCTTCACTGGGTTAGGGTTTGGTGCGGTGGTGTTGCAATTGTCGCCGCAGGTTGTGGTTGGGCGTAGGTGTAGCACCAGGTGCCCCTATGCCGCCGTGTCGTGCCCCTGATCTACCTCACCTCCACCCTATGCTTCCTCTTTGGTGAGCCATTACCCGCTCCATGTAGGTGACCTCCTCCCTATATCTCACTCATATGCTACCCTAACGTAGAGTTCTCCCCTCCCTGATTGTACTCTGGAATCAACGGGCGTATGCAAATGTTTTTGTGATTCTAGGATTTATTATCGATTCTCTGCACCGATGAAGTTATAATGTGTTTATGCGTTTGATACTGGTGCTAGTGTAACTTGCTAAATTCTAGTAGCCCTTGTAATCTAGTTCAGGATGGAACTTATACCGATACACACATCTCTAGGAAAATACTGGGACTTGTTCTCAATTAGATGCTCTTCTCCTATGCTTGTGTACTAGTCAGGTTGATTACGGTTTCTCATGTTTTAAGAATCCCGAGATGATAGTATGACATGTTGTTTCTATGTTTACCACTATGGTGCCTCCATCAGGAGTGTGCACATTGGTAATTCGACATTTAACTGATGTACTACCCAATTGACCTAGGTAGGATCTCTAGTCTGGTTCTAGTAGAGTACATGTTGGTGTTGGTTCTATTACTATGAAGTGCTGGCAGTATAAATATGATACATGAACACATGTGATTACTCGTAGTGATAACTTATAACCTTGCTCCAATAAGAAATTACTAGAAGTTTGTTGTTGTTGTCAAACTAACTAGTGAAGAAGTGTAATGTACTATCCCTAATTTTAGGAAAATGTCTTGGACTAATTACAATTTCTGTATCTTACTCATAGTAAGAACTGGATATGAACTTTGATTTCTAGGTTATTTACTAAGAAGATAATATAAAATCATTAATAAGTGAGATTGTGGCCGTATATGTATACTACCAATATTATAGTCAACAATTACATGATTCCTAGCTATTTCTCCTAGGAAAATGATAGAATGATTTTCTTAGCAATATTATGTTGGCTATGCACTTGCCTTCATATATCTTAGTTTCCTAGGCTACTTCTATGAGGACTCCAAGGCTTTGGAGTGTGCACAGCAGTACTAGGTTACATGAATGTGTTCTAAATGACTCACTGGCATGTGAGGAAATTTCTGAGGCCCTTCTCCTATTTTTTTGGCTTTGTTGGTTTAACTTAGATTTGTTCACTGATAGAGGTTGATCTTAAGATTTTATGCTTTCCTACTTTAGTAAAATTTCTGCCCATGTGCTTTTTCTATGCTAGATTTACATCTCTGGTGCCTCCCATGAGTGTGCATAGAGTTAATATTTGCTTAGCATAATCTGGTGCTATTGGTGCTCTTGTTTTCTCTCTTGACTATCCCATGATGCAAAAGACTAAGGTTAGAATGATATCTTAGATCTTTACGTTCCAATGATGCATGGTTTGAGGCCTTGACTTTGAATACAAATAGATACTACTGATGCCTAAAGGTTATATGACTTGTTTCTTTATGTAGCCACATACCAATATGTAGCTATTAAACTGGATCTTTGCTTGTTGTTAGCTTGAGGATCTCTTGATGTGGATCTGATTCTCCTTGTATTATTATCTTTCCCTTGATCTTGGTCTTCTTATCCTCGACATACGATTAGTATCAGTAGCTACTTGAGACACTGGTCTTTTCTTCTTGAGGTCGCTGGCCTGATCCCACTGCTTGAGCTTCCTGATGATCTAGTTACTACTTGGACTAAGTTGGTATTGGGATAAGGAATAATCAAATATATTCTGGATAGAGATCCTTGTAGATATCTTATGGATGAGCTCTTGGTCTGGTTTTGTAGATTAGAGGGATATGTGGTGTGGCTAGGTGGTTGCCTTGATGTTGTACATTTTATACTTGTTCTATGGTGCTGACAACACACGGGTGCATGCAGATGATTGAGCTGCCTATGTGCATGCCTCACTCGAATGGATCAGATCAAATGACTCTTGTGAATTTACTATTACTATTCTACCCTTCTCTCTGGTGAAATTTTCCCCTGGCCAATGATGTTGTGTTGTAGAAATATTTGATGATAAGAACTGATTCTCCATCTTGGTCCCCTTTTTGAAATACTCAATGATGAGTCTAGGCATATCATTTGTATGCTTAATATGAGATTAAGACTAATACACTAACCCATCTTTTATTCTTATTGTATGCATGCCTATTTACTTTTTTTTTTCAACAATCAGGTTCAAGAAGTAGCTCCAGACTTTAAATAGGAAAAGTAGTATAGGATTTTATATTTCCTTTAGTGTTGTAATTTTCTTTTATTCTTTTATTATAAAGAATAATGTAACCTTGTATTATCTAATAAATATAATCCTTATTCTTTATTTGTTTCTTTTATTTTGTTTCTTCCATTTGTAAAAATAGTGTAATTTTTTTATTATTGTAATAAAATGATTCGTTTCTATTTCATTTGTCTAGTTATCCCTTTTGTTCATAATTGTAAAAAAGCAATGTAATATTATGGTATGTAAATAAGATAGTCTTTATCCATTCTTGTTTACTAGTTTTATTGGAATATCATATTACATTACTCAATTATTCTTTTCATTTATTTAAGTTCTGTTTTATTATTTGAAACTTGTAAATATTGTATATTATTCATAAATAAGAATTCAAATCTTATTTCTTATTACAATTCAATTTCCATTTTTATTCCATTTCAAATTATTTTGGCATTCAAATTTATCAATTAAATATTCAAATTTCAATTGTCTTCCACTAAAACACGAAAATATAGTACATGTCATGTTGAAATCCATAGCTCTTGCGCTGACGTTTCCATCAGAACAAGAGAGATCTGATCCCTCTACATCTCTTTTAGTTTTGCGCGAAAATTCCCCTGATTTTCTAATGCATGAATGCATTGCTCACACATGTTTCCTCTCTATTTTAGGTGCTAATACTAGGATGTTACAAGCATATTCTTGCCAGGTTAGCCCTAAACTTGTACCCTGGGCACCCCTTTATAAGGTGCACCAGGGCCTCCCTAGAGGGAGGTGGATCATTTGTTCATTTCAGCTTCTTGTTAGCATAGAAAGATAGAAAGCAAGAACTCATTATTCCTCCCCTCCAATACATCTCAAGGAGCAACTATAGCCAAAACATGGAGTATATGAGATCTTGCATGCAGGAGTAGGGATTTTATCTCACAAGAGAGCGACGAACCTAGGTATATCGTGTGTCACTATGTTTGTTTGTCGTTGTTCATGTGTAGATACCTCTACACTCTCCCTCCCTGGATTCCTCGAGTGTTCATCCGGCCCCAACTCAAGCCTACCCATGGCATCTGCCGTGACACCAGCACGACAAAAAATGTCTCAATTCTCTTCAATACAAGAGGACAAGACAAATGTTTTCTCTTATAGGAACAATGGACATATATTCATGGGTTCACTCAATCCTATCTCTCTCTCCATCTATGGCTGTGATCATGTTATAGATAATAAACTTACACCGAATTTTCGTGTTGTAATGGTGACTTTTATGATGGAACATGTTATAGAACACATAGTTGAAAGAAGTACCCATATGTGTTTCTTTGTCACCCTCGTAACGGTAGCGTATGGTTAGTGTCACTCCACCATGTCATAATTCTCCCTTTTTACCCACAGATAAAGGATGTTTGGCTTCATTGTTCTCAATAAACATATATGTCGTCTGTCACTTGGCCACCAATTACCTACATAGATCATAATCCATAATGGTGAATACTCCAAACACTAGTGCAATGATTTGTCTTTTGTGTGCATTATCGCATATCTCCCATCTACATACACTTGGCACTGTCAAGCACCTCATGGCATGGGTAAACAAGGCATTATGAAAAGAAACCATTACATGTGTCATAGAGGAATATCTAGAGTATGACAAACCATAAAATCCCAACACAACAGTAGATGAATAAAGAGTATCATTTCATACCATAATAATCATGCAAGGAACACAATATGGACATCAAAAAGAACCATACACTAAGAGATTGGATCAATTTACCCCTACAAACCCATAGTCCAGGGGTGGAATACTCCACTCTCACGGTGAAGAGTGATGAGGAGGCGTTGGTGAAGGAGGATAGACTACCGAAGGCGATTCCATCAACGGTCCCCCCTATAATCTTCCTCCGACAATGGCCTGTAGACGCTCTATTTTATGGTTTTGATCTCCACCTCTATATGTTATGAGATCATGTATGCGATCGTTTTTATAGATGTTTTTAGGTCAAGATGAAGGTGGTGGCACGAAAATGGATGACATTGGACGCTCAACACGCAAAAAGTTCAGCTCATTTTCTTTGTGTCGACATTTCTGAACTGTGCTCTCTAACCTTGCCCTTTTTTGAGTCCCATAGGTCCTGTAAAGTACAAAATACTAATAGAAGATTTTTCTGCCAAACAGTGTTAGAACCAGAGGAGAGGGGATTGTTTATAAAATCCCCAAAATCAATCTAAAACATGGATATAACATTCTATAATAAGTAAATACATGGAAATATTCGTCAATAAACTACAAAGTCCATGTATACATTTTACATGCATCAAACATCAACTTCATAATCACTAGCATTACACATAATTTCAAAAGGTAAATTCCAATACGAAGGTTGAATTATAGGATCACTTATTAAATCATTATTTAAAACATCAAAGGAATCTAAACAATCAACATTAAAAGAGAATGGAACATCCTTTGGGATATGGACGCTTTGGTATTTTAGAGAAATCTTTAATAAACCTTGTTTAGAAACATGCATGACCATGAAATCTTCTTATACCTTTAATATCTTTGGGATATGGACGCTTCTCTATCGCTTAAATCTTATCACGGTACACTTCAATTCCTCTTCCAGGAACATGGTGTCCAAGAACAACACCTTCCATAACCATGAAGTGTCACTTCTCGTAATTTAAAAATAAGTGTTCTTCCTCACATCTCTATAAAAATTTGCCAAGATTGATGAGGAAATTGTCGAAAGAGGTACCATACACATAAACATCATCCATGAATACTTTCATAATTTTCTCGATATGATAAGAAAATATAACATTCATGCATCTTTGAAAAATAGTAGGTTTCATAAACCAAATGACATTCTTCTATAAGCAAATGTATGAAGGGGACAAGTGAAATTTGTATTTTCTTGAGAATTCTTATGCACGGGAATTTGAGAGAAACTAGAATATCCATCTAGATAACAGAAGTGCGATTGTTTTGACAATCTCTCTAACATCTAATCAATCAATGGTAAAGGATAATGATCTTTACGAGTAGCTTTATTTAGTTTCCTGTAATCAATGCACATTCTATAACCAGTAACAGTGCTCTGAGCTACAGGTTCATTCACATCATTTGGGACAACAGTAATTATTCCTTTCTTAGGTACACAATGAACATGACTAACCCATTTACTATCAACTATGGGATAAATAATAGCGGCTTCTAGGGGTTTAATTACCTCTTTATTTACCACTTCTTTAATTTTTGGATGGACATGATGTTGATAATCAACAATAGGCTTTGCATATTCTTCCAAACTAATTTTATTCATACATAAAGATGGGCTTAGAACTTTCAAGTCATCAAGAGAATAACCAATAGTTGATCTATGAGCTCTAAGTACATCAAGTAGCTTTGATTATTCAGCTAAAAGTTTAACACTAATAATAACATGGTATACATTATTCTCATCAAGGTATTCATATCATCAGACAAAGGTTTAAGTTCGAAGCTATGACCCTCTTTAGGTGGAGGTAGTTCTCCTAAATCATCAGGTGGAATATGTAATTATAATGTGGGAGGTTGTTGAGATAGTATCTATTCTAAAGCTTATTTCTCTTCATTAGTGAAGGGTTCATCTTGGTTAAGTACTATAACACCCTCGCCTTATAAGGCTGATTTCATGTGTATAGTGACAATCCCTGGATCGGTTCACTAGAACACTCATTATACATGAATACCAAAAAATTTAACAGTGCATCATTATTACATCGAACGATCCAGAATTTACAATTAGTACATAATGCTTAGCTAAAGGCTAGCTCAAATATCAAGTAGCATACTGAAGCATAAATAAATAATAGGCTCCATCTTAAATTTTGCCACATGCGAACAACTGTTGAGTGGAGTATCGCAACCTAGTCGATCACTCATAATAGGAACATCGTGCAACATAAAATGTAGCATCCTCGAAGGGTCAATACTTGGAATGTATGACAAGTAGAGCTAAATAAGGAGACACGTATTCCTAGCATCTAAATGATACTTTTGGCTAAGTGGAGTTTTGGCTAGCTTGCATTTTTAAATACCTTTGTCCTACTTTCATAAAGATTTCTTGATTTTCTTTGAAAAGATCTCAATTAAGTTAACCCATCAACATTAAGACAATTTGGAAATTGGAATGAACGAGAAACATGTCATGAACCTCAATATAAAGTAGCTCGAATGTCCATAACCAGGGACGTAGCTAAGTACTTATATTAGACAAACTACAGGGGTTAGTACACATCACCCATATGACCTAGCCAACCTTGCTCGTACCACCACATGGATATTGTGTGATGATATGGAGAATTCCAAGATGAGACCATTTGAGAACTAGCTCACCAAACCTGACACAGACCATACCAACCTACCAAAAGTCTACATCTCTGTCTACGTGGTTTCGAGTTACCACAACCTACTAAGTCCAATCAACCACCCGTTTCATTATTGTCACATGGTTGTACATGTAAGCTACCAAATAAAGAAGCCAATCATTTTCTCTAGAAACATGGGAGCCTTCCGCATTGATACCACCAAAAAATTTCAATCCCATCACACCCAGGAGATTTATTGATTAAGTTATTTTAGATTTAGCAAAACCAATACTTTAAAACAACTTTCAGTGATGTAACCCAGCCCTCGTCTATCATAGCACAACTAAGCACATCTACCAACAGTGGCTCTACTACAGGATATCCCTACCACATAGTCTAGGATATATCATAGCTATAGTAGATCTTATTCATGCATCTAAAAAATACACCAGATATGCAAGGAAAATATTAGGACAATATCATGAACAAAATAGCATCTATTTTCATTGGCTTAAGAGGTCGAAAGAACAATCCTCACACGAGCAAGCATTGCACTCGGCACAATCTACACGAGACAACGGCAACACATAAACAATTCATACTCAAGCATAAACAAATGCACAAATGCATGCATGAGAATTAAATCAAGACTTTAGTAGTAATTGTATGGTCTCTGATATTTATGATTACTGATGACATGCATGGAAAATGTTTTATGCATCAAAACCATTTAATACCAAATAGGGATCCAAATAATAGGCCTTTAACCAAAATATTAGGCATATGTCATAAATTGTCTTGCTAAATCTTGGAAAAAGTATTATTGTATAGGAATTCCAATTTTGAGCCAGGGGCAAAAAGATTCACGTCAATTTAGAGCCAGGGGTAAGATACTACTGAATGCATTTTAATACACCTAAAATTATACGTAATATTAACCTACAATTTTAGTTAAAAACATGTTGTACTCGCTTTTGTGATTCTAGGTATATGGCATTTGTAATTTTCTGATCGACAGATTAATTTCTGTGAATTTATTACTTCAAAAAGATCATTAAAGCAAATTAATTGGCTACCGCAAATACATATAGTAATTATCCGAGCCAATTTCATATTAATAAACTACACGAAATTATATTTTCAACGGTACGATTATTTTGCAGAGGAACATATTTTACAATGAATTTTTGGAGTTTAAACAGTTTTGTGCAAATTTTATAATCATAAGGACTTTTACTACGCAGTCAACGCGACTGTGCGGTTCAGCACTGATGCCTTGCCACGCGAAGAACGCCCATTGGGTGATACCGCTTTGGTGCTTAATAGAACGTGGGACATTAGATCTTAAGGGGATCTGACGGGGGAGCAGCTTACTAGTGCTCTTCGGTGGAGGGGGCAGCTGGCGGTGGTGCGGTTTGGTGGTGGGGATGGACGGCGGTCCAGCGGTCCTTTGTGTCGGTGTGACGGCGTCTGAGGTACGGAAGAGGATGGTGGTTACGAGAGTGGTCTCGGCATGGTGCTTTGGTTCGCCAAGCGGCAACAGCGGACGGATGGGCGCAGCTGGACGTCCTCGGCTCCGGCGGTTCTCCGGCGAGCAATCGCGGGAGGGTCTAGTGTGCTGCGAGGGAGAAAAAGAGGTGAGGAGGTGAAGACGAGAGATGCAAAGAGGATACAGAGAGAAGGAGGCATTGGGGTGCCCGGGAACCTCCTATTTGTGCTTGATCTGGGAGCTTCGATGGCGGTGGCAGATGGCGGCGAGATCGGGCGAGCACCAGGGCAGCGCTAGGGTTTCTGAAACTCGAAAAAAGAGCAGTACGGGTGTGAGGGGGTTTATAAGGAGAGGAAACATGCAGAGGGGGATTGAATCGAATGAATTTTGAAGAAGATTCGACGAAAGTTCATTGTGATGTCCGGGTCTAGGGTGAGATCGACGAGATGAAGAAGATGACCGGGTGCAGGTCCACATAGAAGTGATAGTGGGAGGAGGGGACACGGGCTGCTGCATTGGCTGCTTGCGATGGGCTGGTTGGGCTTGCTACTGCGCCGCTTGATGCTGCGCGCGTGGGTGGTAGGAGGTACGTAACTAGGTTTGGTTATGTGGGATGGGCCGCAGGATGGTCCGGGTAGTTAGATTTAGTTTTCTTTTCTTATTTTTTCCTTTTCGGTTTTCTTATTTCTTTTATAAATTTTTATTAGGTAATCCAATTGAATATATTTTTGTCTTCAAATTGTTCTAAACTTCAGAGGATCTAAAAAAGAATCATATTTTTAATATTTTCACTAGTTTTATATTAGCGGATTTATATATTCTTCTGAAATTCATTTCTTTTATAACTTTATTTGTTTGTATTTATTCCATATCTTTTCCAAATGAGCTCAATTTGTTTCTGACCTTTTTCTATTATTTAGGGGATCAATCTAAGATCCTTTTTATAATATCTTCAGTAGTTTGTTAAATTGTGTATTTATAGACCCCTTTATATTCCTTTGCAGGAGAAATTTAGTGATTCGATTTAGTGTTTGAAAATGGGATTTTTAATTCAAATTGTTCATGAATTCAAATGATGACATGCCAATGCAATACAAATGCAATTTTTTTCTAGTCCTAGTTTCTAAAATCTTGGGATGTGACAAGTACATATCGTTCCATCACGTCCGACGAAGAAACATTAATATAAGCAAGAGTTTTCACTTCATCTTTAACAAATAGTTCTTTCTCTAATTTTTTACCAATAATCTTAGAAAATTAAAACTCTAGCTTTTCATTAGAACATTTAATAAACACCTTCTCTTTGGATAAACTAATTTCGGCACCCACCATATGTAAGAAAGGGCTACCAAATATAATAGGACAAAATGAATCTTGAGAACAACCTAGTACTATAAAATTTGCAGGATCTTTGATCTTTTCTACAAGTAATTCAACAGTTCTTACAATACCAAGAGGACAAATATATTCTTTATTAGCAAGTTGGATGGTCATACCCGCCTGTCCGTTTTGTATGGGATCAATATCAAACTTAATTTCAAGATATAGAGAATATGGTATAACAATTATGCTTGCTTCAATATCACTAAGACCATGATAACATGGAGTTCCAATGGCACATGATATAATTAGCTTACCAACATTAGTGGTGTTTCCTTGAATTACCCTGGTGGAATATGCACACAAACAAACATCACAAGGATCTTCTTCATTTAATTCTTTAATAGAAGAAACTTGATGTTAAACTTGAATTTGTTCATATCACACACATGATCTTAAGAACTCTTATTTGTGATAGTAGCGAGTAAATTTTCCTCTACTTTATTTCGATATGGAGGAGTTTTAGCATATTATTTAATTTCTGTAGATGAAACTTAGCTAACCTGCTTAGTGATTTTAGGCACGATAATAGAATGCTTAACATGTTTAACATATAAATCAAATCCTTTTAGGGACAAAAATATGATTATCAAAAGATTTAGCAACTTCTAGTAAAACATATGGATCAAGACCAAACTAGTTACTTAATTCCTCAAACAAGATAAAAGTAAATGAATTCTCTACACATGAGTATTCATATTCTAAATGTGGTTTATTATCTTTGTCAAGGTCCCAATTATCAGTATTCTTATATATTGTATTTAATAGGTCCCATGCTTCGCAATCACTCTGTGAGTAAACCTTCCTCTAGTAAAATTATCCAGAAAGTCCTTTTGATGCTAAAGGAGTCTCAAGTAAAAATTGATCAATATAACAGTTTTAGATAAACCATGGGAAGGATTCTTACAAAGGAGCTCATTTAGTATCCCCTAGCTTGAGTAATACTGTCTCCAACTTGAGTAAAAAAATTATAAATATGACAATGATCATTATAAGTCTCCAAAGGAGTATAATATTTAAGATAAAAAGCCTTCTTTAGATATTCCCAATCAATGAGTATTCTTCATCTAGAGATTTAAACCATTCACGAGCATCACCGGAAATAGATAATCATAATAGTTTCATTTTCACTTGAGAGATACCAATTTTTTCAATAAAAAATATATATCCTCAATCATCTGTAAATGATCTTGGGCATTTTTGCTTCCATCTATTGAATTTTTTTTCTCCTAACCCTTTTAACATGGGCAATGGGAATTTGATACTCCCTTTTTGGATCAGAAGGTTTACGTACCATGTACTTAACAGAGTTAACATAGTTAAACAAAGAAAGCTTCATGACTTAATAAGTCATGATGACAGTAATAAAGTAAAATAGTAAATAGCAAAAACAGTTTTGAAGTTCCCTTACCAAACGAGAACGGGGCAGTAGCCTAGTGGTTGTGTCGCAGTTGGCGCATCCTAGCAACCGGAGTTCAATCCCTATCATGGATGAATTTTCAAAATTCGCACGCCATCGCGCTTCTACTGTATCAAAAAAGTGTCTACTTCCGCCTAGCACTGTTTCATTTTTTAGTTCCCTTACCAAACGAACCTACTAATAGCACAATGCTCCATGATAATAGCGCCAGAAAAGTATCTTGATGTCTCCCAAGTGCAAGAGATCTATTGTAGTACCTTTCAATAATATAGAAAATATTATCAAACCCACAAGGATATCAAGGTATTGGTTAGAAAGTCTGCCAAGTAAAACAATAAAAGATGCAAAGATAAGTATTTGTCACAACTATAATGTTGTAGCTGGGCACAGCTGTGCCAGGAAAGCGCAAGGTAAAGAACAAAGTGGTGGCGATGACTGATGGGCTGACTATGGCAATGGGTTAGAGTTGGCTTGGATGCCAGGTAGGCCAGGAGTGTGAGTGGGCGAGTCCAGCATTAGTGGAGGGTGCAGGTTATAAGCATCCGAGTGTCTCCTGTAAACATTATTGATGAATTAATGAATGAGTCGTCCCTCCTGTCTAATCTCTTCTGCCCCAATTTATACTTCTTCTCCAAGACATACCCCTAGTCCCTAATCCGCTAGAGCAATCCACGACAAGGACATAACATTCTAGTATTAGAGGTTTGTCTATCCGGACGCGCTTCACACACTCAATATTTTTTCGGTAACATTGACTATTTAGTTGGCATTGCTCGATGAGAGATCGAATGTAAATCTAAAATCAGTGTTTATAAAAAAATTCATAGGAACTTGTGATGGCTCCATTCAAGGCTAGCATGCAAACCTGATTCGTAGCATAGAATGTGGGGTCCTTCGAGGAGTGGGTAATGAAGGAACTACAAGTGCTAACCTCAATTCAGCAGAAGATGGAGGGGGCGACATGATCCGGGCGAGGCTGGATGACTTGGAGGCCAATCCGTCGACAATTCGCCGCGGCTTCATCAGGTATAGAGCAAGGTGGATCTTACTGTGAGCTCTGTTTGCATGATCCAATAGGATCAAGTGAACATGGCGCGTGTGTTGAAGGAAACATCAAGCACCTGTGACACCGATCTAGACATGATGGCGGCGGAAGGGTGCCTGGCACGGTCATCGACAACAGCGGCAGAAGTACCTGTAGAAGGGGTATCGACTTCCAAGGCATTGAGTTTGGCACCACCACCACCACATCCGCCACCGTCCAACCCACGGCACGAACGACGTCTGTTTTGGCCTCCAGACACTTCTCAGGTATCCCATCTGAATCACCATCATGATTAAGGAGACAGTAGTGTGCATAGACAGTGGATGCCGAAATGGAATTTCCTCAGTTCAATGTGGAAGGAGTTCGTATTTGGCTTGAAAATTGTAAAGCTGTCACATCCCAAGATTTTCCAAATCTTGTAATGTGAAAAAAATAAATAAATAAAATAAAACTTTGTTGATTTTCAGGGTGAGAAGAAACTTTTTGATTCCAATTGGAAACTTCCAAACCTATTTTGATCAAATAAATCCTAAAGGGGTTTAAAAAGATAAACAATTAATAAAGAGGTTTTAAATATTTGGAAATACTATTTTGGATCTTTTAATAAAAAGATTTGGTTATCAAAACAAAAGGTAGATTTATAAACAAGCATTATTTTATAAGCCAAATTAAAACTTGGCCAAGCCTTTGAAATAAAATATTTCTATTTGATAAAAACAGTAAAGGTTTATTTAAACATAAAATAATAAGGATTTAATATCCAAGTTTAATAAAATTAAAGGTTTTACTATTTCAATTAAACAACAAAACTTATTTATTCATTTTAAACAAGTTTTCCAAGTATTCTTTATTTTCAAATAAAACCTACTGATTTGGTTTTGGAAATATTTAGATTTCAAATGGAGATTTTAAATAAATTAAAACCCATTTGATTTAATAACTAAAGTCCATTTTATTTAATTATAAATGGACCCTAAAATAAAAATATTATTTTTGTTTGGAACTTTGGGTATTGTTGTTAAAACAGAACCAAAACTCAATGCAATGTTTGGAGGATTTTTTTTTTTGAATTTAATTGTTGATTGATTTGTTTGTTTGCATTTCAAAACAGAAAATAGAATTGGAAAAAGACAAAACATTCAGAAAGAAAAACATAGAATCAGGACACAGCCCAGCTGGCCAGCCCAATAAGCCCAACAGCAAGCCCACCCACTCTCTCCCAGCGAAGCGTTTTCTACACACAGTCTCGCACCCGCGAAGTCGCAGACAGGTGGACCTTTCCCCTCACTCCCTCCCTCGCTGACAGAAAGGTCCCACCTCTCCTATTCATCGTCTTCAACCCCCCAAACCGCGCCCTGCCGTTGCAGCCAGTAACGCCGGCGATCACTTCGCGTTAACCACGACCTTAACTCCCCCCGCGACCACGCGGTATTAAACGCCTCCCTTCCCCCTCTCTTTCCCCCAGACAGCTCTCTTCCTCCGCCCCCAGGCCGTCGTAATTTCGAGCCGTGCTCTCACTGCTCCGGCGAGCTCCGCAACCAATTCCGGCCAGCAGGCACCGCCCCATGCCTCATTGACCAAGCGCACACACTCCCCAGCCTCCGACGCTTCTGCCTGTACCACCCGTTCACCCGCGGGCGCCCCAGAACGTCGGCGACCACCTCGACTGAGCGCCGCCGCGTCTGCTTCCTTCTCCGGCAACCTTTCCCTGGTAAGCCAGATCGCCCCGCACTCCCTCGATAATACTCCCGCACTCGCCACACTCTCCTGCATCTGACCATGCTCTTATTTTGTCTTAGGACGATCTGCAACGTCGCCCCCGACAACGAACAGAACCATCTGACGCCGACAACGTCTCTGGCGAACGATTAGTTCCACCCGAGTGTGCCCCTCGCCCCCTCGCAACCACGTTGAGCATCGCCACGATTCCCTGAGCACGGTGAGCATCCTCGTTTTCTCTATTGCTTCCTGTAGCCGCCGATAGAACATCGTCCGACCGTCGCTGCCGTCTGCCGCCGCGCAGCGCCGCCAGCCTTTGGCCAAGCGTCTGAGACCGTTAGATGAAAATCTTGTGGCTGCGATTAGAACTAGACGAAGGGGTACGCGCCCATCTGATCCGTTCGTTTAAGTTGGATCCAATGCCCCGCAGAGGCTGATCCAAGCGAACCGGTATCGACCAGTAGAATTCCGCCGCGTGGCACCAGTTTGTTTAAAACAGAAATTTGAAATCAGATTTAGATGCAGATTTGAAAACCTTGTAACTTTTGATCCACACGTCCAAAAATTACAAACTTTATATCAATGGAATCAGTGGAACAATCCCTAGCCAACCATGCAATTTGTTTAGTAAAAACCCTCTGGAAAAATGCTTGTTTTTGCAGAAACATTTGTATGCTTGTTTAGGTTATAAAAATTATTCCAAAATGATTTTGGTGTTGAAATCTTTGCAAATTGGTTTGTTGTGAACCTACTGACCTTAGGAACCAACTTGTGGATTTAAAAATGTATTTGGTGAAGATTAGGATGGATTAATTGAATTAGCCCATTTCTAGTCAAATAAAAATATTAATTTTGCTCTGAAATTGACTTTGGAGTAAAAACTTTGAGAAATTGTTTTAAATCAAACCTACTGACCCTAAACACCAAGTTTTGTGAAACCAACAACTTGTTTGGTGAACAACATAAAATTGTTGCCTTGCTAAAAACATTTTCCACCACATAAAATAATGATTGGATTTAAAAATGGTTTATGGATAAAACCCTTTTGCAAATGACTTTGCCACTTTAGAAAATGACCACCTTGAACCTTACAATGTGTAGAGCCTAGTAGAGACCACCTTTGCAAATAAAACTATCTTTTGCATGCTTGCATGCATGACTTAGTTCCTATGATTTTATGTGTGATGATTTGATTGTTTGATTATTGTTTGGAATGCTAGTTGATATTGTGTTTGCTTGATTGACTTGTAGCGAAGTTAGAAAAGTGTGAAACTAGCAAGATCAAGAAGTGAACCAACTTTCCCTACCAAAATAAAGGCAAGTGACACTATCATCTAAAGTCCTACCATTTTCATTATACTTAGTGGATTTTGAAACATGCATGAAAAGAACTTCTATACTTATGCTATGCTAAATCCTAATAGGATACCCTATACATTCCTTAGTGAAAACAGTGTCGTTGTGAAATGCTTAGCCATGCTATATATTTTGAGAAGAGATATATGTTGAGATTTTATGAAGTTGAGAAAAGACTTAAGTTTTATATAATAAAACAAGTACTCAATGAACCACCTGGGTGGACAAGGATACTTTGAGTTTTGGATAAGGTGACAACAAAAGCAACCATGTCTATGGCAATCTCTTTGTGTTGTGCACCAAAAGAAAACCACCCAGGAACTTAGAGATTGAACATGTTTCTCCAACTGTGGCTTTCGTGTACAGCCACATGCTACATATGGCTCTGGCTTAGTCAACTACATTGGGAAGACCCATGCATTGTCTTCAGGTTTACTGGAAATGAGGGAACTAGGAACCCTACATTGGTGCCTGGAGACAAGCTAGCAATGGTGTATGGGAGGACCCTCTGGAAAGACTTCGTCACATTCTCAATCTGCCAGTACTCCATCTTGGTGAGTACTTATCCAGCGGCCACTGGTGGCAACAAGATGAGGTTGTGTCATGTGGGTAAAGTGTACAACTTCTGCAGAAGATAAAAATTCTAAGTACTTAGCCGTGTCCCCGGTTATGGACAATACCGAGCAACTAAAGCTTGAAGCTATGGGAAATCTCGACATTCCAATTTCTAAAAGAAAAACTTGAAAGTGACAATAAAAACTTGAAGCACTTGGGGATTTACCAAGGAGCTCAAGAGACTTTGATAAAAACTTGATGTACTTGGGGATTTACCAAGGAGCTCAAGAGATTTTGATAAAAACTTGAAGTACTTGGGGTGTACCAAGGAGCTCAAGAGATTTTGACAAAGACACTTGGGGTTTTACCAAGGAGTTAAGAAAGATTTGACAAAAGATCAAAACCATTTTGAAAAGATAGGATAAATTATTGCTTTCTGCAAATGAGCCTAAAACCCCACTTAGCCAAATATGCATGTATTGATAGGATCCACTTATATTTTTACATAGTAGTGAAACTTGCCAATACAATTCAAATGTATTGGCCCTTGTGGCTATAACTTGTAATGTTGCAGGTTTGTTTGATATTAGTGAAATTGATTGATTAGGATTACAAAGTCTACAACCAACATGTTTGCCTGTGGCACTTTGAAGATGAAGGACCCCCTGCTTATAGATTTTCTGCTGCAATGTATTGTAATAGCCAAATGAGCTATGTAAGATGTAATAAAATTATGTTATTCCTGGTTATAAATTTATATTATGACCTTTGTATCTTGATATTACATCTTAACTGTGGATGCTAGCTATTGATCCAGGGAGTAGCATTGTAAACACAGGGATCTCTACCTTATTGAAGGTTGGGACCTCTACAGATGGTATCAGAGCATTGTGTTGCCTGTAGGATTTGTAAACCTAGGATTGGACAAAAACCCTTAGCAATATAGGAGTAGTATTTGTTCCAAAAACTTATTTACAAACAATCTTGTAAACTCTTTCCGCAACCATTTTGGTTTTGATTCTACATCTCTTCTATTCTCAACTTGATGGAAAAACCTACCCCATGGCCAAAGACTTCACCATGTGCAAAGGACTTCTTCAACTCTAATGACTTCAACATCTTCAGCATATTCACCAAGGACTTCAACCTTGGATATCACTAAGGACAAGTGAGACAAGAAATCTTGCTCAAGAATTGGATACTAAGGAAACACAACTTAGAAGTAGCCATCATCACCTTTGAAGTTTTGTGACCAAGAGATTTTCATAAGGAAACCATGATCTCATGCAAGAAGAATCAACCAAGAAGGATGGAAAGATCACAAGTGAACCCTATAGATGGACTACCATATTTTAGTTAAGTCAAACACACCAACTTATGTGGTGTAACAAAAATATTTTGTTGCCTAAAAATGTGCTTGAACTTTGTTGTTTGAGTGAAAAGTTGTTTGTGAATGCTTGCACATTGCTTGTGTGAATTGTGATGTGTGTGATTAGAATTAATTTTCTTAGAAAGATCTTTTGCCCATTCTAATCTTCATTCAACCCAAACAGATGACTACTCCAAGAAACTCCAACATCAAGGTTGATGACACCAACACCAACCAGGAGGACAACATGGAGAAACTCATAGCAACCCAAAACCAGTTGAACCAAATGACAGCTCAGTTCATAGCCAACACTAGTGGGGAAGATCCAACCCTGCAAGGATTTTTGGAAAACCAAGCTGAAATGTTGCATAAGGTGACAGATCAAATGCTCAACATGGAAAGCAACTTCAAGGATGACAAAGATGTTATTCTAAAGGGAACCAAAGCTTGCAATATTTGTGGAGACAAGGATCACACTACTAAGGATCATGGAGATCAATGCCCTAACTGTGAAGAGAAACACCCTGTTGGTCAATGTTTCACCTCTCAAGCTACTTGCTACCTATGTGAAGGAAATAACCATGTCCCTGTCCAATGCCCCATCTATTCCATTGTGGAACAAAGGAAACAAGGTGGAGTGCAACAAATGATTGCCAACTATCCAGAAGGATCCAAGTCTACCAAGAAGAATGAGGACAAAGGAAAAGCTCCACTTATACCTCCATGCAATAGAACCCAATTCAAAGGACCAAAGAAGAGGCATATGAATTATCCAAAGAGCAATAGAAGGTCCAAGAAACATGTAGACATTCCTACCTACCAGATAACATATGAACAACATGAACTAGATGCACTCCTAGCCTTGGAGAAGCCCAAAAAGAAAAAGAAGGACAAATGCCATGTGCAATGTCATCATTGTAAAGAAATGGGACACTATTCCAGTGAATGTCCAGAGAAACAGAAGTATAAAGAGATTGGCCAAGTATGGTGCAACAACTGCAAAGAGCTAGGCCATTATGCAACAACTTGTCCACAAGAGACACGTGAAGAACTCAAACTTATCATATGTTTCAATTGCAAAAACCCAGGACATTATGCAAGAAATTGTCCAGAAAAGATGAAGAACAAGATAAACAAGCCTATGAAGGATCTCAGCCTTGTCACATGTGACAAGTGTGGAAACAAAGGACACAATGCAGGTGTTTGCCCAGAGAAGTTTCCCCAGGATCCCAAGAAGGCCAATATGTAATTTAGTTTGAAATTTTTTAAGGGTGGTAGTACCCTAGATGCTTTGAGCCAACTTGTAACCCTAGCTTTGCCAAATCTCGGGACGAGATTTATTTTAAGGGTGGTAGCCTGTCACATCCCAAGATTTTCCAAATCTTGTAATGTGAAAAAAATAAATGAATAAAATAAAACTTTGTTGATTTTCAGGGTGAGAAGAAACTTTTTGATTCCAATTGGAAACTTTCAAACCTATTTTGATCAAATAAATCCTAAAGGGGTTTAAAAAGATAAACAATTAATAAAGAGGTTTTAAATATTTGGAAATACTATTTTGGCTCTTTTAATAAAAAGATTTGGTTATCAAAAGCAAAGGTAGATTTATAAACAAGCATTATTTTATAAGCCAAATTAAAACTTGGCCAAGCCTTTGAAATAAAATATTTCTATTTGATAAAAATAGTAAAGGTTTATTTAAAAATAAAATAATAAGGATTTATTATCCAAGTTTAATAAAATTAAAGGTTTTACTATTTCAATTAAACAACAAAACTTATTTATTCATTTTGAACAAGTTTTCCAAGTATTCTTTATTTTCAAATAAAACCTACTGATTTGGTTTTGGAAATATTTAGATTTCAAATGGAGATTTTAAATAAATTAAAACCCATTTGATTTAATAACTAAAGTCCATTTTATTTAATTATAAATGGAACCTAAAATAAAAATATTATTTTTGTTTGGAACTTTGGGTATTGTTGTTAAAACAGAACCAAAACTCAATGCAATGTTTGGAGGATTTTTTTTTTAATTGAATTGTTGATTGATTTGTTTGTTTGCATTTCAAAACAGAAAATAGAATTGGAAAAAGACAAAACATTCAGAAAGAAAAAAATAGAATTGGGACACAGCCCAGCCGGCCAGCCCAATAAGCCCAACAGCAAGCCCACCCACTCTCTCCCAGCGAAGCGTTTTCTACACACAGTCTCGCACCCGCGAAGTCGCAGACAGGTGGACCTTTCCCCTCACTCCCTCCCTCGCTGACAGCAAGGTCCCACCTCTCCTGTTCATCGTCTTCAACCCCCCAAACCGCGCCCTGCCATTGCAGCTAGTAACGCCGACGATCAATTCGCGTTAACCACGACCTTAACTCCCCCTGCGACCACGCGGTATTAAACGCCTCCCTTCCCCCTCTCTTTCCCCCAGACAGCTCTCTTCCTCCGCCCCCAGGCCTTCGTAATTTCGAGCCGCGCTCTCACTGCTCCGGCGAGCTCCGCAACCAATTCCGGCCAGCAGACACCGCCCCTTGCCTCATTGACCAAGCGCACACACTCCCCAGCCTCCGGCGCTTCTTCCTGTACCACCCGTTCACCCGCGGGCGCCCCAGAACGTCGGCAACCACCTCGATTGAGCGCCGCCGCATCTGCTTCCTTCTCCGGCAACCTTTCCCTGGTAAGCCGGATCGCCCCGCACTCCCTCGATGATACTCCCGCACTCGCCACACTCTCCTGCATCTGACCATGCTCTTATCTTGTCTTAGGATGATCTGCAACGTCGCCCCCGACAACGAACAAAACCATCTGACGCCGACGACGTCTCCGGCGAGTGATTAGTTCCACCCCAGTGCACCCCTCGCCTCCTCGCAACCACGTTGAGCATCGCCATGATTCCCTGAGCACGGTGAGCATCCTCGTTTTCTCTATTGCTTCATGTAGCCGCCGATAGCACACCGTCCGACCGTCGCTGTCGTCTGCCGCCACGCAGCGCCGCCAGCCTTTGGCCAAGCGTCTAAGACCGTTAGATGAAAATCTTGTGGCTGTGATTAGAACTAGACGAAGGGGTACGGGCCCATCTGATCCGTTCGTTTAAGTTAGATCCAATGCCCCACAGAGGCCGATCCAAGCGAACTGGTATCGACCAGTAGAATTCCGCCGCATGGCACCAGTTTGTTTGAAACAGAAATTTGAAATCAGATTTAGATGCAGATTTGAAAACCTTGTAACTTTTGATCCACACATCCAAAAATTACAAACTTTATATAAATGGAATCAGTGGAACAAGCCCTAGCCAACCATGCAATTTGTTTAGTAAAAAGCCTCTGGAAAAATGCTTGTTTTTGCAGAAACATTTGTATGCTTGTTTAGGTTATAAAAATTATTCCAAAATGATTTTGGTGTTGAAATCTTTGCAAATTGGTTTGTTGTGAACCTACTGACCTTAGTAACCAACTTGTGGATTTAAAAATGTATTTGGTGAAGATTAGGATGGATTAATTGAATTAGCCCATTTCTAGTCAAATAAAAATATTGATTTTGCTATGAAATTGACTTTGGAGTAAAAACTTTGAGAAATTGTTTTAAATCAAACCTACTGACCCTAAACACCAAGTTTTGTGAAACCAACAACTTGTTTGGTGAACAATATAAAATTGTTGCCTTGCTAAAAACATTTTCCACCACATAAAATAATGACTGGATTTAAAAATAGTTTATGGATAAAACCCTTTTGCAAATGACTTTGCCACTTTATAAAATGACCACCTTGAACCTTACAATGTGTAGAGCCTAGTAGAGACCACCTTTGCAAATAAAACTATCATTTGCATGCTTGCATGCATGACTTAGTTCCTATGATTTTATGTGTGATGATTTGTTTGTTTGATTATTGTTTGGAATGCTAGTTGATATTGTGTTTGCTTGATTGACTTGTAGTGAAGTTAGAAAAGTGTGCAACTAGCAAGATCAAGAAGTGAACCAACTTTCCCTACCAAAAGAAAGGCAAGTGACACTATCATCTAAAGTCCTACTATTTTCATTATACTTAGTGGATTTTGAAACATGCATGAAAAGAACTTCTATACTTATGCTATGCTAAATCCTAATAGGATACCCTATACATTCCTTAGTGAAAACAGTGTCGTTGTGAAATGCTTAGCCATGCTATATATTTTGAGAAGAGATATATGTTGAGATTTTATGAAGTTGAGAAAAGACTTAAGTTTTATATAATAAAACAAGTACTCAATGAACCACCTGGGTGGACAAGGATACTTTGAGTTTTGGATAAGGTGACAACAAAAGGAACCATGTCTATGGCAATCTCTTTGTGTTGTGCACCAAAAGAAAACCACCCAGGAACTTAGAGATTGAACATGTTTCTCCAACTGTGGCTTTCGTGTACAGCCACATGCTACATATGGCTCTGGCTTAGTCAACTACATTGGGAAGACCCATGCATTGTCTTCAGGTTTACTGGAAATGAGGGAACTAGGAACCCTACATTGGTGCATGGAGACAAGCTAGCAATGGTGTATGGGAGGACCCTCTGGAAAGACTTCGTCACATTCTCAATCTGCCAGTACTCCATCTTGGTGAGTACTTATCCAGCGGCCACTGGTGGCAACAAGATGAGATTGTGTCATGTGGGTAAAGTGTACAACTTCTGCAGAAGATAAAAATTCTAAGTACTTAGCCGTGTCCCCGGTTATGGACAATACTGAGCAACTAAAGCTTGAAGCTATGGGAAATCTCGACATTCCAATTTCTAAAAGAAAAACTTTAAAGTGACAATAAAAACTTGAAGCACTTGGGGATTTACCAAGGAGCTCAAGAGACTTTGATAAAAACTTGAAGCACTTGGGGATTTACCAAGGAGCTCAAGAGATTTTGATAAAAACTTGAAGTACTTGGGGTGTACCAAGGAGCTCAAGAGATTTTGACAAAGACACTTGGGGTTTTACCAAGGAGTTCAGAAAGATTTGACAAAAGATCAAAACCATTTTGAAAAGATAGGATAAATTATTTCTTTCTGCAAATGAGCCTAAAACCCCACTTAGCCAAATATGCATGTATTGATAGGATCCACTTATTGAAGGTTGGGACCTCTACAGAAGCATATTTCTAGTTATATAGTATTCATGATAGCTTCAAACTCATGTATGCCTCCCTACACCTCCATGGAAACGTAGATCATCGGTACCAGTTGTTGAAGTTGAAAGATGCTTGTGTAAGTTGGGTGACATTTTGCTCTACTGTGATGGAGGAATTTTATGCGAATGTGCATAGCAATTGCATGAGGGAGTTGGACTTGAAGCAATCAGAATCAGTTCAGGAATATCATACTCAGTTCAACTAGTTGGTGTACCAGGTCCGGTTGTATGAAGGGTATGTCGGTTTTGTGTTGGGACCGAAGGAAGAGATTCGTCAAGCTGTGGAGATTCAGCTGCCAAGATCAGTTCAAATGGTGACTGAGTATGGAATGGTGCAAGAGGCCTTGCTGTAGAGTACAAGGAGGCAGGTTCTAGCGACAATTTCCACTTAGAGGGGCTACGCCTAGGATTGAAGGACAACAGAAGAAAAAGTTGGATCTGGGTCAAGTGTGGAAGGCTAGACAACAGAAGGGCAAATGGCCTCTGTTATAGCTGTGGTGAAAAATTCAATCTAGACCATGTTTGCCCTAACAGATAAGCATCTCATCTAAAAGTAGTGGAAACTAAAGTGGATGGGATTATATTGGATGATGCTCTGCTGGATGCTATTCCTGGAGAAGAGGCTATGGAGGAGGCAGCAAGATTTCTGACTGTCAATGCTATTTCTGGGACAATGCATCCAAAGTCCATTAAATTGAGAGATTTGGTGCGCAACCGGGTGATGTTGTTATTGGTTCACTATGTCATCTCTCACACATGTATTGACCAACAATTGGTGAAAAAATTAAACTATTCGACTACACCCTTCCTCAATATCATGAGAATGAAGGTGGAAAATGGGCAACATCTGTCTTGCACAACAGAGGTTAAACAACTTGAATGGTGGATTCAGGGTACCACATTTCAGACTAAGATGAAGGTTATCTCTCTGGGTGTGTATGATATACATTTGGGAATGTATTGGCTATCTGAGTGGAGATAAATGCACTATAACTGGAAATAGAAATGGATACAGATTGATAAGGGCGGTCCACCTATCAGATTACAAGGCATGACAAAGAAACTAGTTGAGAAGCTACTTGAACTATCTCTGGAACAAATGGAATTATGTCACAAAGGAAATGATATATGGGCCTCAACAGTGGTGATAATGACACCACAACAAACTACAGTTACTGTACATGATTGCATCTAGGACACATTGAAAGCTTTTGATGACGTGTCCATGACCCAAAGGAGTTACCACCACATAGAGCATTTGACCATGATATTTCTCTTTTGCCTGACAGTGCACTAGTTAATTCTAGACCTTACAGGTATTCTCCTCAAAAGAAGGATGAAATAGAGACACAAGTTCAAGAAATGATCTTAGAAGGCCTAGTTAGACCCAACATGTCTGCATTTGCCTCTCTTGTGCTCCTGGTAAAGAAGAGGGATGGTACTTGGAGGTTTTGTGTGGATTACAAGATATTAAACAATATCTCCATCAAAAGCAAATTTCCAATGCCAGCGGTGGATGACTTATTGGATGAGTTAGCAGGCACAAAATGGTTCTCCAAATTGGACTTCGGATCTGGATATCATCAGATTAGTATGAGAGAGGAGGATGAGGCCAAAACAACACACATCATGAGCAATTCCATTTTAGGGTTATGCTTTTTGGGTTAACAAATGCACCAACCACATTTCAGTGTCTCATGAACTCAATTTTTGCCCAACATACAAGCAAGTTTTTTCTGGTGTTTACGGATGATATTCTCATCCACAGCAAGACTTTGGATCTACACAGGAAACATCTGCCAATAGTGCTGGGAATTCAGAGGGAAACAAATTGTATGCCAAGCTAAGCAAGTGTTACTTTGCACAACAACAGTAGGAATATCTTGGTCACATCATATCTAATATTCGAGTAGCTACAGATCCTGAAAATACAAAAGCCATGGAGTCATGGCTAGTAGCCACCATAGTGATAGAATTTAGAAGATTTCTAAGCCTCACTTGCAATTATAGGAAATTTGTGCAGAATTATGGAATTATTGCAAAGCCACTGACAGTCTTGTTGAAAAAAAGGCATTTGTCTAGATTGTGGGAGCTCAGCTTGGTTTTGATCAGTTAAATATGACAATGACCACCACACAATTAGTCAAGTTCCCTGATTTCATTCAACCATTCTGCATCAAAACTGATGCTTGTGACTCAGGTATTGGAGAAATCCTTATTCAAAATAATCATACAATGGCATTTTCTAGCAAGGCATTAGGACCAACAAACCAGAAACTGTCAATTTATGAAAAAGAATTTATGGCCATCATGATGGCCATAGAAAGATGGAGATCATACATTACCATAAGTCCTTTTGTGACAAAGACTGAGCACAAACTCCTGTGCCAATTTGAAGATTAGGTCTTTACAACTGACTTACAAAGAAAGGCTATGAAAAAGTTAGTGGGATTCAAGTTTAAATTCCAATACAAGAAGGGAGTTGAAAATTAGGTTGTTGATGCCTTGTCTAGGGTAGGGCACCTATTGGCTACCCAAAGCATATCCACTTCTCAGCCAGTCTGGCTCCAAGAAGTACTGAACTCTTATGTAGTCGATACTAAATCCATGACTAAGTTACAACTACTAGTTATGACCCCTGAAGCAGACTCTGATTATAGATTGCTCAATGGGTTAATCAGGTATAATGGGAAAATTTGGGCAATAGAAAATTCTCGGTTACAAACAAAACTCATTGAGGAATTTCATTCTATACAAATTGGAGGACAATCTGGATTTCAGGCCACCTATCAAAGACTAAAGAAATTGTTTCATTGGATAGGGATCAATCAAGCAGTTCAAAAAATTGTACAATAGTGTCAAGTCTATCAACAAAAACACGAGAAGTGCAAATACCCTGACCTTCTCTATCCATTACCAACTCCATAGGGTGCTTGGGAGGAAGTGTATATGGATTTCATTGAAGGCTTTCCAAAATCCAATGGGTTCTCAGTCATTCTTGCAGTGGTGGACAGGTTCACCAAGTACAGCCACTTCGTACCATTTAAGCATCCATTCAATGTTGCTGGGGTAGCATAGGCCTATTTGACAAATATAGTAAAGTTGCATAGCATTCTAGTGTTAATCACCTATGATAGGGACAAGAATTTCACTAGCAAGTTTTGGTAGGAACTGTTTAAGCTGTGGGGAACCAAATTTCAAATTTCCATAACTTACTATCCCTAAACAGATGGCAAAATAGAAATGGTAAATCAATGTTTGTAAATGTATCTCAGATGTGCAGTCCATGATTCACCAAAGTAGTGGGAACAGTGGCTTCCCCCTGCTGAGTTTTGGTACAACACATCTCTTCACACTTCATAGGGTTGTTCTCCATTTAAGGCCACATATGGGCAATTTTTCTCATCCAGCAATAGCAACTGGTACTAACTTGCAAACTTTGCATCAAGAGAGAGGGGGATTCACTTCTATGATGAAGCAACACTTGGAAACAACACAACATAATATGAAGCAGTCTGTTGACAAAAATAAACCTTGCCCCAAATTGTCCATGAAATACTTTCAGGTGGGAGAAAAGTTTTTCTCATGTTATAGCCCTATTCTCAGTCTTTTGTGGTCAATAAACCCTGCCCCAAATTGTCCATGAAATACTTTGGTCCTTTTGACATTAAGGAGAAGTTTGGACAGGCAGCATATAGATTGAAGTTACCTGTCAGTAGCCATATTCACCTAGTGTTTTATGTTTCTCAACTAAAAGAACATGTTCCAGATCACACATCAGTGTACTCCTTGTTGCCTGAACCGTTGAAATTGGACCTCTCTGAAGTGGTACCATAGGAGATTCTGGACACGAGGCTATCCTTCAGGTATTGATTCTCTAGACCCAGATTCCACCTGAATTTGCTACTTGGGAATATTGCGATGCTACGCATCAGAGGTTTCCGCTGGCACCATCTTGGGGACAAGCTAATTCTTCAGGGGCGGGTTCTTTCACAACTGCGATGCTGCAGCTGGGCGCAGCTATCCCAGGAAAGTGCAAGGTAAATAACAAAGGGGTGGCGATGAATGATGGGATAACTATGGAAGTGGTCTAGAGTAGGCTCGGATGCCAGGTGGGATGGGAGTGTGTGGGGGCGTAGCCTAGCGTGAGTGGCGAGTGAAGGTTATAAGCACTTAAGTGTCTCCTATAAACATTATAGATGAATTAATGAAAGACTAGTCCCTCCTGTCTAATCTCTTCTGTCCCAAGTTCTACTTCTACTCCAAGTTAGACCCCTAGTCCCTAATCCACCGGAGCAATCCATGGAAAGGACATAACAGTATCTTGTCAAGTTTTATTCTCTTTGGACTGAGACTAAAATAGGTGCAACCATATACATGTGCAAGTGCACCCCTTATGATAGGTACCAAGGCCGCTTTCATGAGAAAACATATGGTTCATTAGGAAAAAGTATAAGAACAATATAAAGTTCTAAGGTCCTATACCTAAAAAATGCTTAATACAACTCCAAGACTCAGGACATATTTTCTATCATTCCATCCCTCCCTACTCTCTTCATTACACTAAGGTCAAGTAATATGCACTTATCAGGTTAGGAGTTAGGGAACCTCTCCATGTAAACCACACTGTGATCGTGTAAGTTAAGAAATAAAGTAAACACGGGGTGCGATATGCACCTGTGGCCATCAAGTTGTTTCTGTGTGTGCATGCGTGAGTTGTACTAGTTAGATCAGAAGAATCGATCAGCTAGCAATATGTCCATCTCGGCGGAAGTTATCGGGTACGTGTGTGTCGTCTTATCGGAACCTCGTCGTCGGTGTCATCGGAAAGTACTCGGTGGCAGGGGTTGTGCTAGCAATTGGTATCAGAGCCTCGTGGAGGATCTACTAGTAACGGGAGGTCATGACGATGAAGGAGGTTGGCGAGTATTCCCGTGTGTTTCTCGTGTCAATGCATTATCCGTGGTACAACTGCGACAACTACACGGTCTGGGCGGTCTAGATAGAGTGGTGTTAGAAGGCGCCCGACTCTGTGAGGCTATCGATCCAGGCGGCGACGAGTTCAAGAAAGGTGTGTCGAAGTACCACATGGACCAAGTGGCAATCACGGCCATCTGCTCGGTGGTGCTGACGGATCTGATCCAGCACCTAATCTCTACGAAATTTTCAATGGATGTATGGGATATGCTCACGACTCTAAATCTTGGGCACAAGCGCGTCCGCGAGGCGACCCTACAAACCTTGTAGAAGAAGTACGAGAATCTGGAGATGGTAGAAGACGATACGCTAGACGCTTTTGCTTCAAGGGTTGCTACACTGGTAAATGGGATTCACTGACTTGGCAAGAAGTTGGAGGAGATCGCTATTGTGAGGCATTTCCTCCACGTGGCGCCGCCGCGTTACTCGCCCATTGTCTCGGCGATCGAGCAATGCGTTGATCTCAAGACTCTCACGATGGATGATCTAGTTGGATGGTTCAAGGCTCACGACAAGCGGATGAAGATCACCTACGGCGACACGAAAGTGTATGAGCATCTCATTCTTATGCCTCGATCATTGTTCGCCAAGGAGAAGAAGGGCGATAAAGCATCCAGCAACAGGAGTGCTAGAGAAGATTCTTGCCTAGTGAAAAGTATATCACATGGGAGGACGAGGATGAGGCTCCGTCGCGGAGGAAGTTTTACATAAAGAAAGTAAGATGTCATAAGTGCGGTGATCGTGGTCATTTCAAGAAGGATTGCAATAAATTGTGGAATGAGAGGGGTCTCATCGCCTAGCGAGGAGATGATGGACCGATGATGTTGATGCTTGAAGTAACTGAGTTGAAGGATGAGGAGGATCCTCCATTACCGGGTACAGAGATTGTGGTGCAAGTGGATCATGATCTACCTTGTGTGGATCACGAGCAATGGAGTACCCCATTCCTACGTGAAGCCACATTTGAGGCGAGTGAAGCTTCAGAATCCAGTTATGGCGATCTATGCATTGAAATTGACCTGCAACTCTATCCGGCAATAAGTTCTTCATACTTTTGGTGGATGATCATAGTAAATACATGTGGATTGTGTTGCTTAAAAGTAAGATCAAGCACAACAAGCATTCGAGAAGATCAAGGAAGCCGAAGAGTTTAAGATGGAGGCGAAGATAATATCCCTACGCATTGATCAGGAAGGCGAGCTGCATCAAACCGTGTTGACCATGGCATGGAGAATGAAGAAGAGTAAAGGCTTGCCAGGAAAATTCTGGGCTGAGGCAGCCAATATGGATGTGTATTTGTTGAACAGGGTGCCAACTGAGAGTGGAGTTGGTATGACGCCATACGAAGGATGGTATGGATGGAAGCCCTCAGTTGATCATCTTCGTACTTTTGGGTGCGTGACGTATGCCCAGACTGAGAGTACTCCAATGATCATGACAGGCTATAAAGTCTCAAAGGAATATCATGTGTGCAATCCTTATACAAATAAGGTGGTTGTCATGGGCAACATAGTTTTTGCGGAAGAGAAATCATGGATTTGAGGCTCCAACGAACAGGGATATTCAACTTTTCCCGTCACGTGGGATCTTGAGTATGAATAAAATATGGATATAGCTTCGGGCCTAGAAGGTGTTAAAGGCCTATGGGTGCTCTAGGCGTGGACGCCAGGCCAAAAGCAATAGGGATTCTCCCAGAAGAAACAGCGTCTAGAGAAAAGGCTAGTCTGTGGCCAAAAAAACAGAGTTAGAAGGTCTCGCATCGAGCAAGACATAATAAGGAGACCCAAAAGAAAAGGGTATGCTAGAAGAAGATTTCGCGGGAGGTCCAGAAAATAGACCAGAAGAAGGTTTAGGGACTGGAGGGCCACAAATAAGGTCGGAAGGAGATCGTCCAGGAAGCCCAGCTACAAGCACATCTCCAGCACCTGGTCGCTTCAGTGTTGTGACAAAAGGAAGCAGTGGCATAGCCATAAAGACAGATCATGAGGTGCAAGAAAAGAAGAGTAGCACTTGTGTTGTTTTGATCAATCCACAGGGAAGGTCATGTAGGCAGTATGATGCATGGCATTCATGTGAAGCTAGCTTCTACGTGAAGATCATCTTTGCATCATGTAGCACCCCGGGTAAAACCACTAATAGAAAATCGCTATGTTTTTATTTTGTGCATCATGTCTTCATGCCACATTGTATTTGAGCATCTTCATGTTAACGTGCATATATTTTGCCTAAGACATTTTTCAAAATCCTACCTTTGTTTTCTAAACACCCTCTCTCTTTATTCAAATCAAACCTTGGACTCTTTCAGATATTTGGTTTATCTGAAAACCTAATTACAAATGTTTTGTTTTAAAATGAAATAAAATAAATAGTTAATAAATACTATTTATAAAACCGTGGGGAGGCAGCCGCCGGCCAGGCCCAAAATGCCCAACCAGCATCCGCCTACCACCCAACACCTAAACCCAAATCCTAGACCTAATCCCACCCCAACTCACTCCCTCACCGCACCCGTGGACGCCGCCACCCACACCACACCCTGACCCAAACCCACACCCTGACCCAAACCCACACCCTGAACCTATCACGCTACAACATCTTCACGCGCGCGTGATGCTCCCCACCCGAATAGAACCGTCACACTAACCTAACCTGTCCCGACATGATCCTGCCCTCCGATCCCACCAGACGCGAGCCGGCCCCACCCCGATGAACAAGACACGACCCGTGTGGCCTTCCTCCCTCGCTATCGCGTACCTCCACCCCTGTAACATCCCAAATTTGGCAACCCTAATTTGTTGTCCAAAAGGCAAAAATTAGGGGGAACAAACTTTTCTTGTTACTTGTTATAATTCTTGCTTACAGGTTTGCTTGTGTTCATGCAACTGTTTGTGCATTAGGTGAAATACTTATTCTCTCAACACTATTTGACAAAAGCTATTTCACAAAAGAGATGTCTTGGCTCATCCTTCATATTCTCAAATGTTCTGCCATTTCAAATCCTGAGCCAAGATGACTTCGACACGACAAAAGGTTTTGCTACTTCTATTAACAAAACTATGGAGACCTATATACAATTCTCCTTATGTTTTCAAGACAGAACTTTCAACTACTCCTATCCCTAGGTTTTCCAAAACCTCTTCATTCTAGCCTTGGTAGAAGTACCAAGAGTCCTTATCCCACTTCCAAACACAACCTCCTCAGAATACCCATCCTTACCTCAAGCTATGCTTGATGGTAACCTGAGTAGTAGTTTGACAAGTTTGATTAGATGAATTGCCTTGATCTGCTGATTGCCTTGCTTAGGAACTAGGTTGATCTAATCTAGTAGCTCATCCCTTAGGACACAATGTATGTTTGTGATCATCTATCTCAAACGAAGCATCCCAAATCTGGAATCTACCCTAAGCCACTTAGGTGACCAACTCATCTCCCAATCAGACCAATCTAGGGGTAATCCCTTTTATAGTTTCCAACTTAGTGAAGACCCAATCTTAGCATGGATCCAATCTAATTAGTTAACACTTCAACATCATATCCTTGATCATGAGTTTGGAACTAAGCATACTCTCAAAGTCATCTACACTTGCAATCTAGTCTAAAGCCCTAAATCTGCCAAAATGAGTGTGTCTGTATTTCTTATCTAGATTCAATCTTTGGATCTCTACCTTTTCCAACCCATTTGAATTATTGAGAATGTATTTGAACTATCTTGTAGTACATCACTAGTACTACCAAGGACTACTCTTACCCTTGGATAAACCATTAAGGTTCCCAGTCATCCATGATGGTTTTGTAGTCAAGATAATAATCCTTTCTGCAAATCTTATCATCTTGCCTACTTTGGCAGAAACTCACATCTATTTTCCATCTCCCCTTGACCAACTCTTTGCATGGTTATGATCTACTAACTGTGGTACTTCCATACATCCTTCACTTGTTTCTATTGGAGCATTGTGCTTCTTAAACCCACATGGTTTAGAAGGCATCATGGCAATCCTCCTATGTCAGCCTTGTTTTCAACAAAGTTTGCCATCACTCCTAAACCACCTCAAAGCCAACCAAGACTAATTCTTGCCTCCATGATCATCTATGTAACTTGTTCCATCTATCAATATGTCCCTTGTACCAAGGTGAGATCTGAGGTCCCTGACCCAACCATGTTCTGGTAGTATAAAATTATAAAAACCCTAGATTCTCCCAAATCTAGTTTCCATCCTCTTCACCAAAATTCTTCGAAAACCAAGTTGTCTTTGAAGTATAAATCAAATATAAAACATCTAACTTGAGTATAACCATCCCCAAATAATTCTCCCAATTATTTGGATAATTAAACTTTTTAAATTCATTATCTTGCAAGTTTGTCTATAAAGGAACATGGTTGTCTATAAAGGAAAGTTTGTTTTTCTCCACATCACTCTGCAAAATCAATGCTCATTTGACTTCTATCCATCATACCATATCTTCCCATCTCAAAAATAAATATTTTTGAGATTCTTTATTATTTCTTTCAGCCCTTTTTTCTTAAATGGCAGAAACAAGAAATAATTACTTAAAAATACTTTTCCATCCCAATATTTTCCAAATAAATTATCCAATGTGTAATATGGTATTTAGGACCATCTCACATCAAAAATAAACCCTGGACAATGTAAAATTATCAAATAAGCTTCTAGAAACTACTTCTGGACTATTGGAATATTTGATTTTAAGTGCACCTTTAATCATTAAAAAAATCCCAAATAATTCCTAGGGTTATGCAATGACCCTATACACACACCAGTATCTTTTTATCACCTTGCCTAATGCAACTTTTTCAACTTCCTTCACAAGATACCATTTGATCATGTTTGAAAAATAAATCAAACGTTGATCCAAACCAACTCAAATCCCCATCCAATCTTCCCAGGAACTCCTCCTCGGCACCATCACTTCCTCTTGGTCGTGCTACACTATGGCATGGTACTGTAGAAGGCCCTCTCCCTTGTCCTTTAGCTCTTGAAGCATGTGAGGGAGAGAGAGAGAGGAATACATCTTGCAAAAATATTTGATATAAGAGAGGGCAGCAGCCACACCACCCCTTCGCCCTCTCCCTGGTCAAGCTACTGGTCCCACATGACCACTCCACCACCCCTAAGAGTCAATCCCTGGCCATCTCCCCCTCTCAAGCCCTCTATGGACTATGTCACCCTACGCCACTTTCCTTGAGTTAAATAGGTCAAAGGCCACCCCAGCATCCCCTTGCTGCTCATTTCCACTCCTCTTCCTCCCACCTACCTCCCTAGAGAGCCATCCCTCCTCTACTTTTCTTCCTAGCCCGAGAAAAGAAGAAGAAGAGAAATCTTGGCCATTGCTCAAAAACTGAGCATGGTGCTCTCTCCTTCGCTCCCCTCGCTCTACATGTCCATTCCCCGTACTCCCCTTGTTCTGGTGAAGCAAACCATGTGCTTATTTTCGACATGCAGCAACCCCTAGAGGTTTCACCGTGAGCACTCGAGCTCCTCCTCGGCCATCCCCGCGCAAGAAAGCTCCGGACACGGAAGCTACCATTTTCGCGCATCCCCGAGGTCGTCCCACTGCCCCGCTCCTCCTCAGCCACTTTCCAGTCACCGACGAGGCCCGGAGAACCCTTACCGACGCGCCGCCGTCGCCACTAGGGTTTCCTGCCCGCGTCCTCGACAAAAGGAGGAAGAATCTCCAGCGCCATCCGATCTGTTTTAGTCCAACGACCAGGATCTGCACGTACCGCTTCGACAAGGTGAGCCCCTAACCGCCATGCCCCGCCATGGCCCGTTTAAAAATTCGGTACCCGTGCAGTGGCACGCCCGAGTGGGTCGTTGTAGCATCCCAATTGTCTAACAATTGTAATGCTACTTGGTCTAGTAATATAATGGCTACTTCAAATATATAATTGTTGCATCATCATTATATCATGCTCATGTCATCATGCCACCTTGCATTTGAGCATCATATAAAACCCTTTTTGTTTTGGTTCTTCTCTCATATGCATTGTTAAGTGTATTTGCCTCTTGATATTGTATTTGGTTCTTGATATATTGTTTAATGCCCAAGTTGAGTTGGGGGCATATCTCTTATTAACTCCACCACCTTTTTCTTTCACCACCTTATAATTCCACCATCCAACTAAATATGAGCTTGGCATTTACTGGTTTTACTTCTAGCTCATGTGGGTTGGGATGGATCCAATTCTTTGCCACATGCTCTCATCTTGGCATCATGTTGTTTTCACATTATTTATATATGAGAGCCACATGGCCACCTTTGCATGCCTTGTGAATGGACCCCTCTTCCCTAGCTTCCATATGGATTAATAAGGAATGAAACTCATATTGGGATATTTTTGGGACTATTAATCATCTAGTGGCATATACACACTATCAAGTCCCATTGTATATAAAAATGGTCATCTCCATCTACTCCACATGGGACATCCTTTCTTTTCTTTTGCTTGGCTTTATTCCACCTTTGGAAATGCAAATGAACAATGCCATGTGATAATATTGTTTTCACAATGATTAACATGGCCTTAAATTAGCTTTGCATGGGCCATGCAAGAACCACTTTTGCTTGTCATTTGGATTTTATTTGCATCTTGAGTGAATCCAAACCACACACATCTATCCATCTCTCTCTCTTTTCTTCACCTCCCTCTCCTTTTTCTCCACCATCCATGCATGATCTTGTGTATCCTATCTAAACCCTAAACCATCTTACCCTAATCCTCTATCTAATTCTAAAACCCTACCACCCTTTTCACCTACCCATCTAACCATACCCCCCTCTAAACCTAGTTCTAGCAAACCCTAAACCACCCCATCACCCCCTCTCGGCCTCTCTCCTCTCCCCTCCTTGCTAGCCCCACCTGGCCACCCTGGCCCACCTAGCTGCCACCCCAACCAAACCCTAGCTACACCCGAGCCACACCCCCTCTCTATCCGAGCCTAGCTCCAAACCCTAACCCTACCCGAGGCTACCCCCCCTCTCCCTCTCTTGCTCTCTCTCTCTGCCTAGTGGACCCCAGCCCGAGCCACCCTCCCTGGCCTCACCTTGCCCACCTGCCAGCTGCCCCTGCCTACCCCTGCCCTGCCGAGCACGTGAGAGGAGGAGAAGGGAAAGGTGGCCGAGCCACCTTTATCATCTACCCCCGCCCCCACATGGCACCTCCCTCCCTCTCTGCTACCTACCACCTCTCCCACCTCTCTGCCTCGCCCTGCTACCCCCAGATCTACCCCAGACCGCCCCCTCTCTCCCTGCCTTCCCTCGCCACCGGCTACACCATCGCCGGCCACCGTCTGTCCACCACCGATCCCTCGAACCAGCAAACCAGCGTGGCGTGGAGGTGATCGAGGAGAACGAGGAGACTCCGGGGAGGCCTCCTGTACACGCCGTCGAGTAGGAGAAGCCCAGGAGCGCCGGTACCAGCGCGAGGCCGACGCGAAACCCTAGCCGGCCATCTGTCTGCGTCCTCGTCGATCGCCTGCGCCTCGAGCCGAACCACCGCCACCGACAGCCTCGCGGTGAGCCCCTCTCCCTCCCTGACACGGTCCGCCTCGCCGTGCCGCCCTAGTTTCGCCGAACATTTCGTCGTGCACCCTCGGTGCACCGACGAGCGCGCGCGCCTGCTCGTTTCCGCATCGCGTAAGCCCCATCTAGGCCCCATCCGCTTCCCTGCCACCTAGCCCAAGCCTACCGCAGCGGTCACCGCCGCCGCGCGCGCACGCGAGGTCGCGGGATCGATCCCTGCACCGAGCCGCGGTCGAGCACCGTTTTGTCGTCAGACATATTCAGAGAAGAAGCACAGTGCGGCCTTGTTGTTTTACAGAAACCCCACTGCCATTTTGCGCGCGCAACCCGCGGTCCAGCCTGCCCCACCGTCAGCCGCAGTGTCTGTTCCCCCCCGCTGTTTCAACCACTTAACCCGCGCTCCCTCGCTCGGCCCACCTGGCAGCCCGCACCCGTCCGCTGGCGTGTGGACCCGTGTGTCCCGTGGCCCCACATGGCATTCGCTTGACCTAGTTTAGAACGCGGTGTAAAACGTTTACTGCGCGCTGTAGCATCCAGTCAGCGTTGGCCCCACCCGTCAGCGTCTGTGTCTGGCTAAACCCGAGTAACAAAAGTTTTTCTTCTATTCTGTTTTATTCAAACTTATTTCAAATTAATTCAAATTCAAAATTAAATCTGTTTTTAATTATCTTTTGAAATATAAATCCAAATATTGCAAATAATATATGTTTTCGAATCAGAAAAATATGAGGAATTCAAATATGCCATTCAAAATATATTTTGAACACTTTAAAATTCCAAGTTTATTTAAATTACAAAAAAATGCCCTTTGGCCTTAAATAATTAATAACTTTTGTTTGATAACTCCAAATTTAACAAATGATATGTCTAAAATGATTAGCTCGACGAGACCTTTATGTTTATGCATTCCATGGTTTGCTTTGAAGCATGCATCATATAAATAAATTATGTACAGCAACTAATATGGGGTTAAAATGGGGCCAAAACTCAATAAAATGCTTTATTATTGTTTTCCACACCTCACCCATGCCATGCTACTTTATTGCCATGCAAATGGTGCATTATTCATCATGGCATGATTGTTTGCTTGATGCATTTATACATATGCTTGTGCACTTTATTTATGTTGGCCCTTGTTTGTTTGGTTCTTCTTCGAATAGACGCTGAGCAAGGGATATATCAAGAGAACCAGGAGCACTACCCAGATCCATCCCTTGCTTCAACTGAGCTGCCAGGCAAGCACTACCACATGCTTGCATACATATAGTACCTATTGCCTCTATCTTACTCTTGCATCATTGAGTCGCGATTGCATTAAATTGAATCCCAAGTATTGCATAGCCTTTACTTTTACACCCCACCGAAGCTTGTTCCTCCATCCCATGAGCCATTACTACAGGAGTTGTTTGAGCCATGCGAGTCGTAGAACAGCATGTGTAGGGTATGTGAGTGTCTGATGGATAACGAGGTACCTAAACAACTTGATCTGAGTAGTAATGGGATAACTAATGAAAGCGGCATCGGTGAGCCATATTCGCTATTTGGTTTTTTTTAGGCTCACTTGTGTCCCGTAGGACCCCGAGTACTTGATTCCTGTTCCTTGAATATTCGCGCTATCCACATCCGGGAGGCTTATGAACCCCCCCTGAGCCAGAGCTTGATTCATTCTTATTTCTTGGGGCCACAAACTAGTTTGAGGTTTTATTTACTATCCTGTAATTATGCCATGCTTTACTGCTTTATTTAAATTGTGCGAGGTACTGCACACTGTACTGTTTAGGTCCGTGACCCGTTTTCGCTGTATCGACAAGCCCAGTCACACTTTCGGGTTCCCAGTCGTTTACAGCCGGCCACACAAACCTTGAGTCCGTCTCGTAGCCGGCCAGCTTCGTTGCGGGTAGCTTAATGGGGTGGCCCCCTGAAATATTTCTGAATCCTGTAATTGCTTTGTCGTGACTGCCTCGTTGGGTTTTGATTTGGTTTTTCCGAGGCATATCGAATGTGTGTTACTATTTGTGCACCCCTGCAGGGTAAAACTTTCTGAAAGCCATGTCCGCGGTTATGGACGACTTGGAGCACAGTTTCTCGATCATAGACATGCATAACTAAAGTACCGCTTTTAATTTGACTAGACTAGGTACCTGACTAGTAAATAGTACAACACTCATGGAATGGTTAATAAAACTGCCAACGGATGGGGGGGGGGGTTGTTCGTCCGCTTCCTCGTCGGTAAGCGAGGAGGAGGATGGATCTGTTAAGATTACCGTTATAACTGTTGTTATTAATTCACGGACATCCGTCTATCCCTGGTTAGGCGGATGGGTAGCGAGTATCTATAGAATTGCTAGGGTTTATCTTTTGCTGCAATTGCGTCACCCCAGGTTGTGTCCCCTTTAGAGGCATAAAGACTTGCTGAGTACCCCTAGGGTCTCACACGATAAATTATTTGGTTCAGATGAACAGGTACACTCGCAAGATGGATACTGGGTGGAAGAGACGGACGATGTGGGCAACGATCATTCGGTGTAGAGATTCCGGGAACGGGGATCCGTGAGATCTGTGGGAGGGATCTGCTTATTTATGGGGCATCTTATGCCGATTTGCTTCTTATCCGTACTCGGATTTTGTCTTCCGCTTCCGCTTGATACTCTGTTGATTGATGTATGAGGAGATATCCTAAACTATTATATCTATCTAGGACATTTGGATCTTGCCGTATGGCGTTGCTATATTTCCTTTCTTTTTAGTTGGAATGGCTCTGATGTACTGTTGTATGGTGGCTTGCATACATACTCATTTGTGTATGTAGTTGATCCCTTCGCCTGCCGATTACGCCGCCCGTTCTTGTCCCGATGTTTGGAAATGGTTGGGATGGCCGAAAGGTCTATCTGTGAGTGGCATTTGGGCCCCATCGTACAATTTCAACCATCTCTGTTCATCCAGGCTTGAACTAGGAGCGTAATTCACCGAGGTAGTTAGAATTGGTATCAGAGCCATCCCGCCCTTCAGGGTCTCAGCCAAATGGTCGTTGTCTGTCTAGCAAATATTTTTGGTAGTTATGTATACTAGGGAAAAACAAAACGCGAGAGTAGGACTGCTTCCACTTTTCTTCTTACCCACCCACCACCCTTTTCTGGTAAGGAAGTGTAACGTTTTCAATCCTCTTCTTAAAATTCAAACTAGGATTCACGTGTTCTGGGTTTCCGTAGTACCATAGAAAGTGTGTGTGTGTGTAATTCCTTGTCTATCTGTTGCATCCTTTTGTTATCACAATCTGCCTTTGGTTATCAACTGTTGGTACATTCCATATTGACAGGCTTTTGAAAACCGGCGCGATCTATCTGACTCCTTGTTGACCGGTGCCATCTTCTTAAAGGGTGTTCTTCCTTCCAGCAAGCATCAATTGCTAATCCCTATCTGCTAAGTGATTTTGCGCATCTATTGGTATTTTAAAGCCGAAAATTGCGGAAATTTTTTCTTTGATACATCTGTGTTTCTACACTCCTTTTCAGTCGTGTGTGAAACATTATCTATCTTCCTTTTATCGGCATGTTCATGCCAACTCATTCTTTTGTCACCGGTGCTTAATCCTGGAGTTTCTTTTCATCTCCAATTCTCTGGGGCTAATTACATAACCTGTGTCGATCCGATGCTGGTGATTGTAATTTGGTTCTCGGCATAGCTATATTCCACTCATGATAAGTGTCGATTGGAATATGGAAAAATGCTATCAACCGTCACCATCTGGAGGATAAGGTTATCTCCTGTGATTTTGAGTACACCGTGATCATATCTATGCATATTCAAGCATCTTTGGCAATCCGGAGTTTCGCAAAGCACTACGGCGGTCTATCATCTGTCCATCATGCTGCACATCTTTTTCAACCCCCTATCTGCACAATTCTCCTGGATACGAGGGAATTGCATCTTTTCGCTTCCGATAGCTTTGCTTAAGGTATGAGCTATCATCGTTTCTTTATCCAAGATCTCTCTATCTTTGTAACCGGTGATCCGATCGACAATGTGAACCAGGTGACATCTCTTTTTCTCCCGAAGGACCTGATAATCTATTCTTCCAGTGCATCTTCTTCAACACGAACCCGTGCTCTTAATATTGATCTTTCTAAGAGCGTTGAGCTCAGAAAGTGTTTCGAGCATTTGTTCGTTTCTCTCGCCTTCTGAACTTGGTATTCTGGGAATATCTTGTTAATCCATGGTGGTATATGTTGATAATATGCTTGCCTATTCGATATCAACGGAAGGACATGGAAGATCATCTGTGTCTCTTTCTCTCAAGCTTCGAGAATACTGTCTGTGTGCAAAGTTCTCAAAGCGTGAATTCTGACTTTTCGAAGTCACCTATCTCGACCACGTCCATCTGCTAAATACATTGCTTCAATTCTGGAATTAGCAAGTCCATTGTTAATTCCATCCTCCATCTTCAACCAATCCGGAGTTGTTCTTTGTTGGCAAGTTATCATCGTCGTTCCGCCGAAGTTTTCCTCAAGACTTCTAAATCTCTCTCAATCTTTTCAAGGAGAACATGGAGTTCTTTCACCTTTATCTCGTTAAGTAATCTCTTGAAACCCTCTCGATCTATTATCTATGCTCAATCCACCGGAGGCCATGAAGACCTTCCAGATCTTGTTTTTTCCTTCTATTCAAGTTGGTGCTATCTTTTCGGTAGCTGTTGAATCTTGCAGTTGTTCTCCGTAACCTTCCTTCATATCTTTCCGGTGGCTTGGTACTTCTGACATGACGACAACATCATCATCTTTATCTATCTATGAATTCGGCGAATCGTTTGCATCTATCCTTGTTTTCTAACGGAGTTCCATGAGCTCTTCTTATCAATACCTTCAGTCTGATTCGGTAGTTGGGTTGCATTGTTTTCTTATTCATGTGCGGAGTAATGCTTTGAGTGCGGGATGGAGTAGCTACCATACCACTACTCTTATCATTCGCTCTTGTACACTGAATTGGAGAATTAATGTGATTCCACTCTTTCCACGGAAGTTAGAAGTGGCCTTTATCCCTTGATACTTTTACTTCCGTCCTTGTCTTTCCGGAGTGCTCTCTCGAAGAAAGTAATCAATAATCTCTCGATGATGATCTATCTTTCCTACACGGAGCAAAATCTTCAATTATCTGGTGGAAACAAACGCAAACTCTTTTCGGTCCTCGTCTTTCTACCGGTGCTCGACATCCCCAAACAAGATGAAAGGAAACCCTATCTCTCTTTGTTTCATCAATTCTTTTTCTGTGGTAAAGCCAATTATGGTTGATGCCATCAGCCGCAAATCTATTGCATTAGCCTCAAGGCTAAATAAAGCAATAAGTATCTCTACAATAAATTCTAGATCCTCTATGTTCTTTGCTTCTCAGCATTCCACCATGATCTGGCTCCACATCCGTCTCTGGAAGTTATATCCGCGCACCCCAATTGCGTGATCCTTTGGTTCTTACCGGCGCAAGAAGAATCTAATCCGACGACGTCTAGCTAAATCTGTCTGTTCATATCAAGGGACTCTATTGTTTGAAGACAATATTGTTTCCGTACTTCTTTTCTCAAATCCGAGAGAGGATACGATGCTATTGTCATAGTGGTTGAAACCTTTCCAATCTAGCTCTTTTTCTTCCGGCGACACAAAGATCCATCCTCTCTCGTATCGGTAAATCTTTAATCTTAACGGTGTCTTTCTTTATCCAGGATACATCATCTTGTCCTTTCTTTCACAAGTGGTTCTATTCTTTTATCATGTTTCTTGCGAAACCGGAGCTATGTCCACCCTATCCTTCTTGTCTCACGACAATCCTTCAACTCTTCTAACCGTTGTTTCTCAAGCAAAACGCAAGAATCGCAACAAGTCTAGCAAGTTTTGCAAGGTGTAGTGGTCGCACCATTCCGTTGTTCATCAACTTGGGAACGTGAGGGTCACCTTCGTTCGAACACCCGCCTTCCTTTTGTGTTGTTTTCTTTTTCCTAGGAATCTCGGGGCGAGATTCTTGTTTAGTGGGGGAGAGTTGTAGCATCCCAATTGTCTAACAATTGTAATGCTACTTGGTCTAGTAATATAATGGCTACTTCAAATATATAATTGTTGCATCATCATTATATCATGCTCATGTCATCATGCCACCTTGCATTTGAGTATCATATAAAACCCTTATTGTTTTGGTTCTTCTCTCATATGCATTGTTAAGTGTATTTGCCTCTTGATATTGTATTTGGTTCTTGATATATTGTTTAATGCCCAAGTTGAGTTGGGGGCATATCTCTTATTAACTCCACCACCTTTTTCTTTCACCACCTTATAATTCCACCATCCAACTAAATATGAGCTTGGCATTTACTGGTTTTACTTCTAGCTCATGTGGGTTGGGATGGATCCAATTCTTTGCCACATGCTCTCATCTTGGCATCATGTTGTTTTCACATTATTTATATATGAGAGCCACATGGCCACCTTTGCATGCCTAGTGAGTGGACCCCTCTTCCCTAGCTTCCATATGGATTAATAAGGAATGAAACTCATATTGGGATATTTTTGGGACTATTAATCATCTAGTGGCATATACACACTAGCAAGTCCCATTGTATATAAAAATGGTCATCTCCATCTACTCCACATGGGACATCCTTTCTTTTCTTTTGCTTGGCTTTATTCCACCTTTGGAAATGCAAATGAACAATGCCATGTGATAATATTGTTTTCACAATGATTAACATGGCCTTAAATTAGCTTTGCATGGGCCATGCAAGAACCACTTTTGCTTGTCATTTGGATTTTATTTGCATCTTGAGTGAATCCAAACCACACACATCTATCCATCTCTCTCTCTTTTCTTCACCTCCCTCTCCTTTTTCTCCACCATCCATGCATGATCTGGTGTATCCTATCTAAACCCTAAACCATCTTACCCTAATCCTCTATCTAATTCTAAAACCCTACCACCCTTTTCACCTACCCATCTAACCATACCCCCTCTAAACCTAGTTCTAGCAAACCCTAAACCACCCCATCACCCCCTCTCGGCCTCTCTCCTCTCCCCTCCTTGCTGGCCCCACCTGGCCACCCTGGCCCACCTAGCTGCCACCCCAACCAAACCCTAGCTACACCCGAGCCACACCCCCTCTCTATCCGAGCCTAGCTCCAAACCCTAACCCTACCCGAGGCTACCCCCCCTCTCCCTCTCTTGCTCTCTCTCTCTCTGCCTAATGGACCCCAGCCCGAGCCACCCTCCCTGGCCTCACCTTGCCCACCTGCCAGCTGCCCCTGCCTACCCCTGCCCTGCCGAGCACGTGAGAGGAGGAGAAGGGAAAGGTGGCCGAGCCACCTTTATCATCTACCCCCGCCCCCACACGGCACCTCCCTCCCTCTCTGCTACCTACCACCTCTCCCACCTCTCTGCCTCGCCCTGCTACCCCCAGATCTACCCTAGACCGCCCCCTCTCTCCCTGCCTTCCCCTGCCACCGGCTACACCATCGCCGGCCACCGTCTGTCCACCACCGATCCCTCGAACCAGCAAACCAGCGTGGCGTGGAGGTGATCAAGGAGAACGAGGAGACTCCGGGGAGGCCACCTGTACACACCGTCGAGTAGGAGAAGCCCAGGAGCACCGGTACCAGCGCGAGGCCGACGCGAAACCCTAGCCGGCCGTCTGTCTGCGTCCTCGTCGATCGCCTGCGCCTCGAGCCGAACCACCGCCACCGACAGCCTCGCGGTGAGCCCCTCTCCCTCCCTGACACAGTCCGCCTCGCCGTGCCGCCCTAGTTCCGCCGGACGTTTCGTCGTGCACCCTCGGTGCACCGACGAGCGCGCGCGCCTGCTCGTTTCCGCATCGCGTAAGCCCCATCTAGGCCCCGTCCGCTTCCCTGCCACCTAGCCCAAGCCTACCGCAGCGGTCACCGCCGCCGCGCGCGCACGCGAGGTCGCGGGATCGATCCCTGCATCGAGCCGCGGTCGAGCACCGTTTTCTCGTCAGACATATTCAAAGAAGAAGCACAGTGCGGCCTTGTCGTTTTACAGAAACCCCCCTGCCGTTTTGCGCGTGCAACCCGCGGTCCAGCCTGCCCCACCGTCAGCCGCAGTGTCTGTTATGCAGAAACCCCCCCGCTGTTTCAACCACTTAACCCGCGCTCCCTCGCTCGGCCCACCTGGCAGCCCGCACCCGTCCGCTGGCGTGTGGACCCGTGTGTCCCGTGGCCCCACATGTCATTCGCTTGAGCTAGTTTAGGCCGCGGTATAAAACGTTTACTGCGCGCTGTAGCATCAGTCAGCGTTGGCCCCACCCGTCAGCGTCTGTGTCTGGCTAAACCCGAGTAACAAAAGTTTTTCTGCTATTCTGTTTTATTCAAACTTATTTCAAATTAATTCAAATTCAAAATTAAATCTGTTTTTAATTATCTTTTGAAATATAAATCCAAATATTGCAAATAATATATGTTTTCGAATCAGAAAAATATGAGGAATTCAAATATGCCATTCAAAATATATTTTGAACACTTTAAAATTCCAAGTTTATTTAAATTACAACAAAATGCCCTTTGGCCTTAAATAATTAATAACTTTTGTTTTATAACTCCAAATTTAACAAATGATATGTCTAAAATGATTAGCTCGACGAGACCTTTCTGTTTATGCATTCCATGGTTTGCTTTGAAGCATGCATCATATAAATAAATTATGTACAGCAACTAATATGGGGTTAAAATGGGGCCAAAACTCAATAAAATGCTTTATTATTGTTTTCCACACCTCACCCATGCCATGCTACTTTATTGCCATGCAAATGGTGCATCATTCATCATGGCATGATTGTTTGCTTGATGCATTTATACATATGCTTGTGCACTTTATTTATGTTGGCCCTTGTTTGTTTGGTTCTTCTTCGAATAGACGCTGAGCAGGGGATATATCAAGAGAACCAGGAGCACTACCCAGATCCATCCCTTGCTTCAACTGAGCTGCCAGGCAAGCACTACCACATGCTTGCATACATATAGTACCTATTGCCTCTATCTTACTCTTGCATCAGTGAGTCGCGATTGCATTAAATTGAATCCCAAGTATTGCATAGCCTTTACTTTTACACCCCACCGAAGCTTGTTCCTCCATCCCATGAGCCATTACTACAGGAGTTGTTTGAGCCATGCGAGTCGTAGAACAGCATGTGTAGGGTATGTGAGTGTCTGATGGATAACGAGGTACCTAAACAACTTGATCTGAGTAGTAATGGGATAAATAATGAAAGCGGCATCGGTGAGCCATATTCGCTATTTCGTTTTTTTAGGCTCACTTGTGTCCCGTAGGACCCCGAGTACTTGATTCCTGTTCCTTGAATATTCGCGCTATCCACATCCGGGAGGCTTATGAACCCCCCCTGAGCCAGAGCTTGATTCATTCTTATTTCTTGGGGCCACAAACTAGTTTGAGGTTTTATTTACTATCCTGTACTTATGCCATGCTTTACTGCTTTATTTAAATTGTGCGAGGTACTGCACACTGTACTGTTTAGGTCCGTGACCTGTTTTCGCTGTATCGACAAGCCCAGTCACACTTTCGGGTTCCCAGTCGTTTACAGCCGGCCACACAAACCTTGAGTCCGTCTTGTAGCCGGCCAGCTTCGTTGCGGGTAGCTTAATGGGGTGGCCCCCTGAAATATTTCTGAATCCTGTAATTGCTTTGTCGTGACTGCCTCGTTGGGTTTTAATTTGGTTTTTCCGAGGCATATTGAGTGTGTGTTGCTATTTGTGCACCCCTGCAGGGTAAAACTTTCTGAAAGCCATGTCCGCGGTTATGGACGACTTGGAGCACAGTTTCTCGATCATAGACAAGCATAACTAAAGTACCGCTTTTAATTTGACTAGACTAGGTACCTGACTAGTAAATAGTACAACACTCATGGAATGGTTAATAAAACTGCCAACGGATGGGGGGGTTGTTCGTCCGCTTCCTCGTCGGTAAGCGAGGAGGAGGATGGATCTGTTAAGATTACCGTTATAACTATTGTTATTAATTCACGGACATCCGTCTATCCCTGGTTAGGCGGATGGGTAGCGAGTATCTATAGAATTGCTAGGGTTTATCTTTTGCTGCAATTGCGTCACCCCAGGTTGTGTCCCTTTTAGAGGCATAAAGACTTGCTGAGTACCCCTAGGGTCTCACACGATAAATTATTTGGTTCAGATGAACAGGTACACTCGCAAGATGGATACTGGGTGGAAGAGACGGACGATGTGGGCAACGATCATTCGGTGTAGAGATTCCGGGAACGGGGATCCGTGAGATCTGTGGGCGGGATCTGCTTATTTATGGGGCATCTTATGCCGATTTGCTTCTTATCCGTACTCGGATTTTGTCTTCCGCTTCCGCTTGATACTCTGTTGATTGATGTATGAGGAGATATCCTAAACTATTATATCTATCTAGGACATTTGGATCTTGCCGTATGGCGTTGCTATATTTCCTTTCTTTTTAGTTGGAATGGCTCTGATGTACTATTGTATGGTGGCTTGCATACATACTCATTTGTGTATGTAGTTGACCCCTTCGCCTGCCGATTACGCCGCCCGTTCTTGTCCCGATGTTTGGAAATGGTTGGGACGGCCGAAAGATCTACCTGTGAATGGCATTTGGGCCTCACCGTACTATTTCAACCATTTCTGTTCATCCAGGCTTGAACTAGGAGCGTAATTCACCGAGTTAGTTACAGTCGTTTCTCCGCAACACGTCCCATGACCCTCAGATTTGGCCGGCCTGCCCCTGTCCCTTTTTCTTTTTCTGTTTTAAATCCAGATATGCAGGGTACTTGTTTGGATTAATTAAAAACAAAAATTGAAATTGAACCAAATTTCCCAGATCTAATTTTTTAGTGATGCACTGATGTTTTCCCTAACATGAAGACACATTAGTTAGCCCTTTTGATGCTTAGGTTAAATATGATAAATCAATTTCCTAAATTCCCCCTTTTAGCTCATAAATACTTTCTTTAAGTTTCATATCCCCAAATGATGCAAACCTTGTTTTTACATAAAGGCTTAAGTTAGACCTTTCATGTCACCGTGGCCCCATACCCATTTTCTTCCTAGTTTAAGGGTAGCAAAAATAACAAAATCAGCCTTTATCTGCCTTTAGAAATTTCTCTAAGTCAAACCAAATGAGGTAATGACCTAATTACAAATCTCCTTAGACGTACATAACCACGTCCTTCAAACTCCAGGATCCCAAGATTTATTGAGCTTTTCTTGATTTTTGGTGAATTAATCCTTTTTGTGTATAGGTATTTCACCAATAAATTCACCACAATAGTTATGTTTATCCAAAAAGGGTGATTCCAATTTATCCAAAAAGATATTCAAAGTACCTAACTTGTGTCCTTGGAATCACATCAAAAGCCCTTATAGATTAGTTTGGTGCAAAAGACAAAAACCATCCAGTACTGCCTTTGGGATTTTCCTGAAGGCATTATGGTAATTTTTTGAGGTGAATCCAACTCTCGGTAAATAATTCCATCAAATACTATCTAATCATCCAAGGAAATAATTTTTTGAACTACAGAACAATTCTGGTGAATTATTTTCTAAAACTAGAGTTTTATTCACTATAAAAATCACTATAAATCAATGGTATTTGATAAAAAAAGTGAAACCACTTTTGTTGGTTTCATTTTATCAATACCTATCTTATGATATCATTTTTACACAATGATATCCTACTGAATATGTCCTTGTTCCAAAACCCCTCTACTATCTAGTCTCTAGACTATAAAACCCATATAGATTTCCTTCAAATGCTCCCAAAACACTTTCCCATCTTTCCAAACCCATTATCCCAACCCTACTAATTTTTATAATGTATTACTTTTTGTTGTTGCATGGTTGATGCTTGTATGAATTGTATTGATGGTGGTGTTGTTTGTTTGCATGTATGCTCGATAACTATGATTGTTCTGATTGTGTGTTGTCGGGAAGAAGGAATCCTCGAAGCATTATTATTGCTATCCTTATTGGTATCGGTATTCTGCTATTCTAAAGAAGTCACGAGATCTCTCGTGGGTCACAAGAAAGCCACCTTCTTGCTCATAAGCCCTTGTCCTACCATTTTTCTTCTGTATGTTTATCTACTAATTATGAAACTGCATTGTTTTACTTGATTATTTTACATCTGGTAGTGTCTTGGATCCTCCAGCTAATACCGTTTGCACTGCTAAGTGCAACCCCTCTGATGACACCTACTTTCCCTGGTATGGTAGATGGTGTCTTAACACCATAAGCCCTTGGAAACCCCGTTTTAGCCAAAGCAAAACTATGGGATGGCTTACAAATATGTTTTATGAGAAAACCTTGGTGAGGTTTGGCCTACCAAGTGGATTGGAAAATGAGAAAGGTTTTGGTTTAAAAAATGATTGGACGAGTGATGGAGGAAAAATATTTGTCTGGAATGGGACGGGGCTGGGCTGGATGTTTGTCTAATCCGGTATAGGTGCCTCAACTACTATGGGGGAGAACAAATCCCTGGAGGCTGGGCCTTCACCTGTAAAGGCCCATGTGAAACATCGGTCGGGAGAAGGTAAATACCGTCTAAGGTGTCCAGAGGATACTATGAGCCCCTCATTGAAAGCACACACCCGACGAGGTGAAAAACGTGCTCCAGTTGGCTTGTGACTATATAGGGCGTCCCAGTTGAGGGGATTAACCTCATAGGATAGGGACTTGTATCGGAGAGGGCATCCGGAAGGTCTTAACCGGTTATTCGACCCACGATCGGTGTAGATCAGGGACGGGTAATCGGATGGTGTGGGTACAGTGTACAAGCTCTGCAAAGTGTAAATCTATTCGAATAGCCGAGTCCTCGGTCATGGACGGTTGTGCTAGTGACTGTACGGCGGGTGATGGTTTTGTTTTCAAAAAGGACTTTGGAAAAGCAATGGCTTGGAAATGTTTTGACCATGGGATGATCGGAAAAAGGAGGAAGGGTTTGGTCATGAGATGACCGAAAGGAAAAACAAATGGGTGACCCAATCCTGGTGATTTCTTCAAACTTTTCAAAAAGGTTTCCAAATCATTTTACAGAAGTTTTTCAACAAAGATATAGGGATATGTTATATCTACAAGACAAACTAGATTATAAAAGAACCTCTCATGGAGCCATCCTACTATATCCATATTGCATATCTTGTTTGTTGTTCTCTTAAGGTGGTTTGCGAGTACATTCAAAGTACTCACCGACATTGTCCCTGGCTATTTACTTGGCAAAACTTTTCAGATGATCGAGAGAAATGATGGAGCTGCTGACGTCTATGCGAGCTAGGTCGTCTTCCCAGTCAGTTGCCTGTAGGTTAAGGAATGACATGGGCTCTGTGTTTGAGGACTTCTGCTATTTGTGTTGTAATCGCCATAACAACCACTTTGTAAGTTTTGTACTTGTTTCTTTCTGGATGTTGTAATGATACTGGTCAGTTATGCTCATGGCTCACTGATCATGGAAACGTGAATTGTATGCATAACGAGTATTCTCAGACTATAAATCCGGGGTGCCACAACCCCGACGCGTTCCTCCTACATGGGTGGCCCCACCTGCCTCCTATCACACAGTAGAAGATATTGAAGAAACAAGTGCAATGTCGGATGCAGTAGAAGAGTATGTTGTGATGACTCCGGATGTACTGGAGTTGAGACGACTATCGCCGACACGAGCATGCATGCGAGGCGTGTTGGACTACTATCCAAAGGAGACACTTTGGATGGTAAATAATTTGGTGATGATGAACTACAAAATGGACCGTTTGTTTATTAAGGAACCGGTAAAGACCGAAGGCACGGTAATGGACGACATCGACAAGGAGGACGTAGAAAAGGACGCAGATGAGCAGGTTCGACGTCAAGTCATGGAGAAGTCGACAAAGCTAAAGTCGGTGTGGAGGATAACGCATGGAGCGGTGAAAACAATGATGAGGATGGCGTCCACGAGGAGCAACTGGCGTATTTGGGACCCAGTGGATGTTGAAGGGCACGTCATGCTTAGGGGATGATTGTTGGAATTAATCCCGACGTTGCCGTTCACGGCACCACACGCTCCGTCGTATACGTGTGGTATACGTACATCACGTATTGCTTGTTGTACTTGGTTAGCTGTTCACGTTGGTGTAGGATTGGATAAGTATCCCTAGTAGGTTTGTGCTTGTATCGAAATAAGAAGCAGTCACTGATTGATCTAGCTGTTTGAATTGGTGTGTTAGTCTTAGTCTATATATGCATGAGACCTGGCCTTGTAATCCCACACCGTGAAGTTGAGAAGCAATAAAGAGAACACAGGCTTGAGATGGGCCTGTAGCAATCTAATTGTTTTTGTTTGTGCATGTGTGAGTTGCATTAGTCTAATCAAAAGAATCGATCAGCTAGCAGTACGTGCATCTCGATGGAAGTTATCAGATACGTGTGTGTCGTCTCGCCGAAACTTTGTTATCGGCTTTGTCGGAAAGTACTCGGCGGCAGGGGCTGTGATAATGGTGGCTATCGATTGCTAAGCAAATTTACAAGCACGCAAAGAAGGCATATTTTGATCACATTGGTGGTTTCCTAAGGCAAAGAGTCATCATTGACGTGTTAAACCCCTGAGTAGGTTGGTGCTTATTGACTCGGCTAAGAGACAAAGTGTCGATTCCTATGATATCCAATACGAACATGTTCCTCATTTTCGTTTTTCCTATGGTCGACTAGGGAACCCTGATATTTTATGTTGTACACCAGGGAGTCGGGATGAAAATGTAAATCTTCCCTTTGTGAAAGGCTTGTGTCCGTCAGATGATTGGAAGAAACCCACCTATAGCGAGGGTTCGTCGGGTGGACAAGTTTCGAGCCAATTTTCGAAAGCATAGACTTGTAGCTCGACTAATGTAGCTAATTCTAGAATGGAGTCTACATCACCGATTAAGAGAAATCCCTAGTTCAAGACCAAAGTTTCAGCAACATCGCAAGCATATGTGCCACGCTAAGCTTGACTATTAAGAGTGCAGCTGCTGAAGAAACACATGGTGGTGCCGATGGAAGTGATGGTGGAGAGGGGAGGGACCCAAAGAAGAACAAACCGACCTCATCCAATTCTGAAAACTCAGTAGTGGCTGCAAAGCGTCCCTTTCTGGAGCAATGAATTATTTAGAATGGAACAGCTAGGGGCTTGGGAACCTAGCGGCTATTCGCGAACTTGCAATGTTGTGAAGCAAGAGTACCCTAGTCTCCTATATGTAATGGGTACAAAAATTTTAGTAAGACGTGTGGAAATTCTGCAGCAGTCGGCGGGATTTACATGCTATTTTGCGATAGATAGTAATGGTTCGAATGGAGTAATTGGTATGTTTTGGTCAGCGGAGGTCTCCGTTGGTGTCAAGAATTTCAGTCTTTGTCATATAGATGCAATGGTGACAAAATTAGACTGTCCTGATCTAGTTTGGAGGTGGAAGGGTTTTTATGGAGCACCAAAGGCGGAGGATGGACACCATAGGTTGCGCTCTCTAGGTACACTGCATGTTATTGAACACTCGGCATGGCTGTGCATGGGAGGTTTTAACGAGACTTTGAATGCCTCTGAGCATTTTTCAAGTGCAGCAAGACCGGAGTGGCAAATGAGGGCATTCAAAGAGGTCATTGAAGACTGATCGTTCCAGGATCTTAGATAGTCTGGAGTGGAGTATACTTTGGATAATGGGCGGATGGGAGAAGCAAATGTTAAAGCTAGGCTTGATAGATCCTTTGGGAATGCTGCTTTTCTCAATATGTTTGAACATACGCGGGTTCAGCATATTGTTACTACGGAGTCAGATCACCGCTTTGTTCTCATTGAATTTCGTGAATAGTTGGACGAGGGCAGGTCAATAGGACCTAAGCAATTCCGGTACGAAGATGTGTGGCAAACACATGTTGACTATGATCACATGGTTCTAGAATAATGGAGTAAAGGAGATGGATAGGTGGGTCTGTCTGGTGTTGTTAATGCTGTGAATGATATGCAAACTAAGCTAAGTTCTTAGGGGCAAGGGGGTTTGGGGATTTGGCACATAAAGTTAGTTTACTTCGAAAAAACTTGATCATCGGTGGGGCGTGGGCCAAATGATGAAGAAAAGGCAGTGGTTAGGTAGCTGTGCAAGGCGCTCAAACAATAGGAAATTTGGATGCCGCAAAGGTCTAGCGTATAGTGGTTAAGAGAAGGAGATCTAAACACCCCATATTTTCATAGACAAGCTTCTCATCACAACCGGTTAATAAAACTTAAAATCTTGTGTGGAATGATGGCAGTGCGAGTGAAAATTGGGTTGAGAGTTGTGAAGAAGTTCGGGCCTTCTATCAAGAACATTACATGTCTCAAGGCTTTAACAATTACTTAAATGCTTAAGCGTGAGATGCAGGGAGCTCTTTCAGCGCTTCGATCGTGCGCAAGGTGGTGTTGTTTCTTTCAGTTTGCCGTCGTTGTAGGTGGGCCTATGGACGCTTTGTTCGGTCGGTGCATTGCTCCCCGCTGTTTTCCATAGACGGTCCCCACATGCGCGTTGGTTGAGAGAAATGTTTGTCTGTCCTGTTTGTTTTCTCTATGCCTAAAGGGTGGCCCATTGTCTAGGGACCCAGTTTGTCATTGACTCTGTATTTTCGATTGGTTAGTTTTGTGGTGTTGCTTCGTGGGGTGGGAGATTGCCTCATCTAGATAACTCCGGTGCTTTGACTCCATAGACTGTGGTTGTTTCTCTGGCTCTGGTTCTCTGTGGCAGACGGTTCCTTGGTGACGGCGGGGGTGTTCGGCTTTGGTGCTGCTATGTTTCGTTCCCTGTTTCTTCCACCGCCGTCTAGGCGGGTCTGCCTCACTGTGGGGCGCTGCGTTCCTTCTCCGAGGTATGTCTGTGCTGTTTTCTTGCGGTTCTTTCTTTAGTTTTTGTTTCACCCCGGTGGTTTCGGGCGAAAGTTGGGCAGGGGACTAGAGGTACGATTACAAATGCCACAGCTGCAGCCCCGCCGCCCCTGCCGCAAGCATTGTCCGGCCATGTTGTTCCAATTCTACTCATCGACGCCACTGCAGTAGGTACCACACTCATGGTAGATGGACAAGGGGTTCAACCGCGCAGCTGCAGTAGAACATGTACAGACAAGCATCGCCGCCGCTGATCGACTCTGCCACTGCTCCCCCATGGACCCTACACAGGAACCTGGTATTAGATTTGTTCTTTTTTTCCCTTGGTGCATCTTATCGCTGGTTTATCAGAATTTGTTTATTGCTGTAGGTGATGAGTTTTTTCCCTATTGCTTCGTTGCGATGAAGTTTAGAAGAAAATTATGATAGGTAGTCTGCAGCCCAATCAAGGATGGAGGTTTATGGCATGTAATGTGTGTAGCTGAAGAGCCGTTGAGGAACGCACTGCTTAGATGTGCATCAAAGGAAAGTGTGGTAGCAGGCATGCCAGTCCCAGGTTAGCCTAACTTGAATGTGTTCTTTTGTTGCGCCTTGCTCGCTGATTTTTCTTAATTGTGCCTGACCTTGTTTTTCATGGTGGATTTTTGGTTATGGATTCCAGTATTAGCCTCTCAAGACAGTGCTTCCGTCAATATTGTTTCCTTTGGTTATGTATCCTGTGATTTGGTTAGCAAGCCTGTTGACATCCTGATCGCTGAGAATCATATCTTGCTTTCTACCATGCCACCTAAAATATTTTCTTTATTAGGGAGGAAATTTGTCATTGATTTCGTTGTGTCACGGTATTCTTTCAAGGACGCTAATATCTGCTTCCAGGGCCTTAAGTTCTAATTCTGAAGGGAGTTGCATTTTTGCTAGCTTTTATTTGACATCCTTGTCTTCAAATAAGACAACTGGATCGATGGTTTACTCGGCTGTTGGTCTGGCCTTGTTTAGCAATATTTTAGGATTGGTACGGTCCTTTTCTATGATATTGCGATTTTGTATTTCTGTTATATATTTTTGCGTGTAACTTATAGCTGTTGGTTTGAAGGTTCTGCTCATCAGACACACGGGGAGGAATAGCGTCCCAGCTTACAGCGATAGGCCGGTAAGCATGAGTTCATTCATTTGGTGGTTTCCTCTTTTGCCTCATTTTCGGATATCTTTGCTTTCCGTTGTACTGCGCCCACAGGCGCGCCTCCCGTGGCCCAATTCAGGATGTAGGTGTGTGTGCTCTTCGTGGGGTCAAATTTGGAGTTTAGAGGCTGCTTGAGGTCTCTACGGTAAAGCATAGGTGGGATAGTTTTAGTTATTTCTATGCTGTTGCGGTGTACGAAATCCTGTATTAATTATTTCCTCCTTTTTCATTTGGGGATAGATCCCATGAAAATTTGATTTTGCATTGATTATGTTGGATGGCTTGATGACCATGAATATAAAATGAATGAACTACAAAACAGTAATTAAGGCGAAACACAAGAGAATTCCGACATTTGTTTCCTTGAGCTCGGTGGTGTAGTTCATCTTATCATGTATGTCTCTTTGGGCCTCAAGTGAATGAACATGCTATCTGCATCAGCTAGATTCTTTGAAGGCAGCATGGTCTTTTTTTTGTTAATTGCATGGTTCAAGTACTGGTTACAAGATTTACTTCTCTCGGTAGTGCAAAATATTTTCTTTCGCTTATGTGTAATCACACTCATTCATTATTGTTTCTGTAGGCTGTACAGTTTATCTCACATGGTAGTGGCACACGATATGATCACGCGACTTGGACTCAGTGTGTATGTGGAAGGTTTAGACAGGCTGGATTCAGGCCAGTCAAGAGCTTGGATCAAATATGACTTTCCTGCTAGGGCAAAACCCCCTTTAAATCCATGGTTTCAAAAATTGTGGAGGGTCATGGTGTTCGAGGTAGATTCCTAGGAGATACTTGGTGCATAAATTATTGAGTAGATCATGTAGGAGACATGCTATAATGTGCACAATGTGAACTATAGTTTTTGTGATGTAGTCTGTGGTCATTTTGCAGAAATGCATCTGGAGGGGCAACATTGATGGCACAAAGTGCTCGAGAGAGAGAATGAGTTGGTACTGAATCTCTTGACCATGTGATGAACCATCTTTCATGGATCTTTGTAGAGTACGAGGATGTGCTTCCCTTTTCCAGAGCCAGGGTGACCCTGGATAGCGATCTACCTCTTAGACCAATGGAAGGGCTTGCTAGAGAGTTGGTCCTGTGCCGGTGGTGACGAGATATGTTTGGATTGTGTTTACTACTATAAGGTATGCGAAAAAACTGTTCTGGTTGTTGTGTTATGTTATGTTGTTCTTGATGCGTTAACATCTATCTGTGGCACTGATTATTTCTGTGGTATCTTTGCAAGCCTATTGATGTTAGATGGCACAACTCGAGGCGTTTGTTGTTCTCTGTGATGTTATATCTATGCATCTTTTATTTCTTGTAACTACCGAAGACCTATCTTATGTTTCCTTTATCCAAACCATGTTTGACGGGAGGATCTTTCATGTAGGAGACCGAGTTGGACATGCATGTACTCCCTCCGTTTTATAATATAAGATGTTTTAGCTTTGTAAAAAGAGTATATCTATACATTTTTAGTGTATAGGTTCAGAGTAAATCTAGACACTAAAAGAGGTCTAGATACATTCCTTTCACAAAATTAAACATATTATATTATGAAACAGAGGGAGTAGTTCTATGGTTGTTTGGCAGCGCCAGTGTACCCTAGAGTCCAAAAAATCCAAAAAAAGACAACCAAGAATATTATAGTGGGGCTTTTAGTGAGGTGATGCTTTGTCTGACAATGACAATCTCTAAAGGTGGTCTGCATTTGGTAATGAGTGTTTTTGAAATCTATGTATTCAGTGTTACGATGGAAAGTCTGCTTAGATTTTTCTTTGAGGGGAGAAACCTTCTTAGATGATCTTTCTCACAAAGCAAAGCTTGATTTCTACTTGTTCATCAGCCGACCGACCGGTGTACGCCTCGAAGACCAGACGAATGAAGAATCAACATAGAATCAACCACACTGGCAAACCAACCGTAATTAACATGTTTATTACCCGCTCATGCAGCCGAAGGAAATGATGCAGCAGCCGCACATGCACAACGCCTGGAAGGCAGCACAGCAAAGCGCTCATGTCGGTCTAGTATGGATAAAATTTTGAACTTTATTCCTTCTCGGGTAAATCATGCAATTAACAAGGAGCTTGACAAGGAATTCATGGCGAAGGAAATCAGGACTACATTGTTTCAGATGGCTTCCTGTAAAGCATTGGGCGTGGATGGTTTTACAACGTTTTTTAGCGGCGTTGGGAGATACTTAAAGATGATATAGTGACGGCTATTTTAGGGTTTCTGAATGGTGGGGAATTGCCTGTTGGAATGAATGACACGTTGATCACATTAATTCCAAAGGTAAACCACCCTCATCGTATTTCTCAGTATAGACCAATTTCTCTATGTCCAGTTCTATATAAAATGGCAGCCAAGTGTATTGCAAACTGGGCTAGAGGGTAAATCATTGGAGAGGAACTAAGTGATTTTTTCATGGACAGCCAATTACTAATAATGTATTAAATACATACGAGAGTTTCCATGCCATGAAGAGAGGAAAGAAAGGAAAGACCACTATTTGTGCAGTCAAACTTGAAATGATGAAGGCGTATGACTGAGTTAAGTGCCACTATTTACATGATTTTATGATGAAACTTGGTTTCAGTGTGATGTTTGAGTGGCTTGTGAAGTGTCTTGGTGGTGTCCCAGCAGATGCCATGGTTAGGCTTGACTTTGAGGGCAAATGTGCGCTTGAGGAATCCGGGAAGGGAGAGTGAAGTGAATCTGCAAACGAGATAACAACAAACAAACACAAGCATACATGATATACTTAGGTTTAGGTATCTCTGTATGAGATGAAACCCCTATCCCTGCATGCACGATCTCATAATCTCCAATATTAGTGGCTACAAGTGCTTCTTGAGCTGTTTTTGTGAAGAGGGAGAAGGTGTTCTGGCTCTCTCCCTTCTACAGCAAGGTAGTTCTACAGATAAAAAATGATCAACCCCCTCTCGTCGAGTCACTGGTGAACCTTATAAAGGGGTACCTAGGTTACATGTTTAGGGCTGACTTGGCAGGAATATTCCAGGAATATGTTGTACACAAAAGTTCTCACAGACCCAAATATCGTTCTAGTCAGGATGTGACATGACGTAGCCCTAACCGCTAACGGTCTCTGACACTGTTCCCCCTAGGAAACCCTCGATAGGATGGGCCTCCGGGTTTTAGGCACACGTTTGTGAGCTTGTCTCGTTATCACTTCCATATTTCCTGGCCTTTGGAAGAGCCATTAACTTAGGAGATGGCATATACTTCATGAGAACATCCCCGCTCGATAACTCGTTTTCTACCTAGATAAATCCTCTTGATGTACCTGCAAATAACAATCATACACATGTTTGTGCCGACCTATAGTATATGTTGGCTTTACTATGACGACATATGTTGGCTTGGGTATCTTCACCTATGTCACCCCTATTAATCGTTCGACTTTAGTCACAATCAACCTTACCTTTTACATCTCATGACCCTACCGAGGTCATCCCCCGGACATTCGTCCCCGAAGCTGTCAAGGTCTAGCAGCTTTAGCTGATAGGCCTCGGTAGGTTCTTTTAATGAATTTGGAACATCAATTGTGCATCCAACATATTTATATGTCGACAGGATCTTCTAACTAGGCTTTGATACGTTGCATCATTCTGCCAAATAATATTTTTCCTTCTTGTGCCATTGTATACCTCAGCCCTAAATAACATTCCAACAACTAGCAATTTTCCATGGGCTTTTCGATGTTTTCCGAGTATTCCCAGATTTTATATTATTCAACACTGCATGGCAAGCAATCATCACACTTTTGTAGGGGTTCGTAGCATGGAAAACAAAAAATTTCTACCGCATGAACACACAATCAAGATCTAATCTATGATCAAGCCAAGATCTATCTACTAGATTGTAGCAACGAGTCGATAGAGGAACTCACCCTCGAAGATTCCAAAGCGGTTAACGAGAGCAGATTCTCGTGGGTGATGTAGTCGTACACGATCCTTCCGGCGCTGCGTTCCGGCAGCGCTCCCGCAGTCGGTCACACGTTCGGTACTCGACGAAGACCTTCCTCTCCCTTGTTCCAGCAGGCAGCGGAGGTTGTAGCACTCTCCTCGCGATTCCGGCAGCACAACGGCGTGGTACCGGAAGTAGAGGGGAGATCTCGCAGGGCTTCGCCTTAAGCCGGAGCGAGTATGGTGGAGTATGAGAGAGGCCTTGGTGATGTACGATTTAGAGGGCACCAAGGGGAGGACTTGGTCGGCGGCTAGGGTTTGGGGAAACCCTAACTCGCCGAGTTAGAGGAGCTCTAGGCGGCGGCGACTTGGAGGAGGCCGGCGGCTAGGAGGCTAAGGTTTGGGGTGTAGGAGGTGTGTCTTGGAGGGGCAACCCTGCCCCTCCCTTTATAGGTGGAGGGAGGCGCGCCAGGGGAGGAGAGTCCCTCCCCAACTCAGACCCAAGGTGGGCCGGCGGTGGAGGAGGAGGGACTCCTCCCCAACTCGGTTTCCTCCTCTTTCTCCACTTCCCAAAAATAGCCGTTTGACTTTCAAACTTGGCGTTTGACTTTCCAAACAAGGATTTGATTAATCCCTATATTTTGTTCAGCGATGACACTTAGTACATGATGCAATCATACCAACTTGATATAATACATCCATGTACCCTTCCTCCCCGGAGTGCCGGACATTCCGAAACCTTCTAGAACATTCCCGATGAAAACACCGGAATCATTCCCCAACTCCGAAACGGGACTTTCCTTATATGAATCTTATTCTACGGATCTCCTCATGATATCCCGGATCCCATCCGAGACTCCGAATAACATTCGGTCTCTTACTCATCATTCCATAACTACTCAACAACATCGAATCCTTAAGTGTGTCTCCCTACGGTTCGTGAATTATGCGGACATGATCGAGACACTTCTCCGATCAATAACCAATAGAGGAATCTGGAAATTCATATGGCTCCCACATATTTCTACGATTACTTTGCGATCGAATGAACCACTTACATACGATACCAATTTCCCTTTGTCTCATGATAGTTTACTTATCCGAGGTTTTGATCGTCGGTATCTGTGCATACCTAGTTCAACCTCGTTACCGATAAGTACTCTTTTCTCGTTCCCGTGGTATGTGATCCCTTGTGAGCCAGTCACATGCTTGCAAGCTAATTGGATGACATTCCACCGAGAGGGCCCAGAGTATATCTATCCGTCATATGGATGGACAAATCCCACTCTTGATCCATGTGTCTCAACCCATACTTTCCAAACACTCAATGCCACCTTTATAGCCACCCAGTTACGGTGTGGTGTTTGATGTCATCAAAGCATCCTTCCGGCGATGGTGATAAGCATGATCTCATGGTCGAAGTAATTAGGTTACTATGTATTAGAAAGCTTATAGCAAATGAACTATATTAAATGACTTGATCTTTATGCTACGCTTAACTATAGGAGTATGTCCATCACATCATTCCCCTAATGATATGACCCTGTTGTTAATAACATCTCTATGTTCATGATCAGGAAACCATGATCATATATTAACCAACAAGCTAGTTTAACAAGAGGCTTTACTAGGGACTCTTTTATGTTTACAAATCACACAAGTATTAATGTTTCCGGTTAATACAATTATAGCATGGTATGTAAACATTTATCATAAGTATGAAGATATGATAATAACCACTTTATTATTGCCTCTTGGGCATATCTCCAACAGTCTCCCACTTGCACTAGAGTCAATAATCTAGTTTCAAACCTTTGTGTATTCAACACCTATGGCTTTCCGGTGTTGTATGTACACGATTGCTAGTGGTCAACTGATCTCCGGATCTGAAACTTTCAGGTCCGTGTGTAATTGCATGTCTTTGCGTCTCTACGCATCACTCATTCTCTAATGAGATGGCTTTGTACAAATTTGGTCCTTTGGTGTGACCTTCAGTTCTTTTGGGGTTAAAACATGTTGATAATATTGTCGTACAATATATCTTCATAGTATTATCCCTGCTGTGAACTACACTTAGTTTGATAACAAACTACTTAACACAAATGCCCTCTTTTGCTGCTATAATAGCAGTTATATACTTAGCCCTTTTGTTGCAGTATCTGTCACAACGTCTTAACTTTGGAACTCATCCAAATCCATTATGGAACTTACTTTCCATCACATTGTGCCACCCTCAGTTTAGATTGAGATAAACTTAATTTATACTTTATGACAAAACTAGTATCAATGTAATACTTTTACAATGAACTAACCATCTATTTGTCACTTCTACAAAATAATATATTCTTAGTTCTTTTGCAAGATCATAAGAATATCTTTACTATCGTCCAATGATCATCTTATGAATCATTCTGGTATATGCTCACATCATTTAGAGCATAGGACATATCTGGATTTGTACATATCACAGCATGATTGATATAAATACTCTTTGTGATTTCATACATCAAGTATCAATCTATACTTGAATCTTTGTTTCGCTTATCAAGTGTCAATACACTAGAATATATCATCAATATTGAACTCATTCAATCCTTTCTGTGCGACAAGAACCTTTCTTGTAGTTTCTATATTGAACTCATTCAATATATCATCTATGTACTTTCGGCACAACCATATTAGCGTCTATTGATGCCAAATGTTTGGGTTTTGTCTAAGTCTTTCATCAGAATGAAATTCTTAATATGTGTTAATAAAAGATACATCTTTTCCAATCAACAATATGTCCTCCACATAATGTATTAGAAATATGTCTTAGCGCTCCCACTTAATTTCTTGCAAATGCAAGCATCTTCATTGTCTCTGATGAAATTTAAACATTTTCATCATAGTGAAGATTCCAACTCCGCTATGCTTACTTTAACCATTGAAGTTTGCATATGCTTTTAGCATCCTTTGAATTAACAAAACCCTTTGGACCGTGTCATGCACACGTCCTTGGTAACCATTCTATTAGAAGAACTTGTTTTGTTTATTCAACACATAACAAAATTACATGTCATAGTTGCTACATTAATCCGTCTAGACTAAATATCGCTTAATGGAAGATCAGATCTTGTCATAGTCAACTCTTTGAACATTGTCGTGAACTCTTTCCCGACATGTCGATAATTTCATAGATGTGAAACATCCATGTCTATTTCTTTATAGATCCAAATACGACTATAAGGTCTTGTACCTTTCCAGAGGGTCTTTCAAGTTCAAAGCTTGATCTCTCGTATATAGAATTATCACGGATTTTATGGCTTCAAGCCATTTGACGGAGTCAGGGTCCATCATCGCTTCTTTGCATGTAGTCGGATCATTATTGTCACATAATGATTTAACTCTCAAATCTTGGTATTTGATTGTTTACCCGACTTACTTGTTTTAATAGGAACTTAGATCTCCGTGACCACAACCTTTGAGGCACGTGAGCCATGAGCATTGTCGCTGCCTCCGGAACACTTTTCGGCGCTGCGCAACTCTGAACATATAGCTAAGGTTCTTTTAACCTTATCAAAGTTCTATTGTCCTCCCACTTAACTTTTCACGAAAAATTCCTTCTTAAAGAAACTTGACGTTCTAAACGACAAACATTTTTGTCTCTGATGTTATGGAGGAACAGTTATTCAAAATAACATACAAAGATAGGTTCATCCGACTTTGGTTGCAAACATCTTTCTTATGCATAGCATTCCAATGTTTAAGAAAGGACAACTTGGGTTTTATCCCAAACCATAACTTTATATGGTGTCAATTCAACGGATTATGATGGAGCTCTTTTCAGTGGAAAAACGGTAGTCTCTAAAGTTTTTTAATCTTTAAAATATAATGACAGCTTTACGAATTACACCTTTGATCTTACCATGTCAAACAAGGTTTAATTACATATCTCGAACGCTCCATACTCTTATGGTGTTTCGGGAAATGCAAATCCACGGAACAATTCCTTAAATCTTAGATATTATGCTAAACTTGTAACTCAAATATCTTCCTTTATGATCTTATCATAAACTATTTATATTCTTGTTACAATGATTTTGCACTTCATCTTGAAAGTCTTTGAACTTTTCAAAATGTTTCATACTTCATCCTTATTAAGTAAATATTCATATATTCACTCAAATTTTCGGAGAAAGCATATGAAGTTGAAATCCATCGCTCTTGACTACACATAATGGACTTCGTACAACAATATGTACAAATTCCAATAAGCTAGTCATTCGTTCCCTTTTGGCCTATGAACGAAGTTTTAATTATCTCTGGGAAAGTTTCACAAGCGTCATTTGATCAAAAATCAAAAGACTCCAAAATTCCATCCACATGGAGTTTCTTCATGGTTTCTTTCCAATATAATTTAAACGGCGATGTCACTTCCGAAGTGATCTTTCAATCAATTTGTCTTTCGATATTTTTAGCACTAGTTTTATGGATGTGATTTCTCCAACGAGATTTGTGAATCATCCATCTTTTATGGATTACGGCAATTATTTGAACAACCCTTTTGTTCTCATAATACCTGATAAAACAAATCTTGAAGGCAAGCTTTTAACGAGCAACACAATAACCCTTTATTTGTTCTTGATGAACATCATCACATATTCTTTTGCTAGTTACTTAGGCCATTGTAGTTCATGAATTCTGTTGTTTCGTATGAAGATTCATACCAACAAATTTAGTATCAAATACTTAAGAACCACATTGTTTAATAAGCAAAGAATATTGTCATAACACGTATATCCTTTATATACCTTAACTGAACAATTCTAGTCTTTTTCTTTTCTGCCATATATTTATGAGATTCTCTTTCAGTATTTCCTATTTTTTTCCTGTTTGAAAGAATCTATCAACATCAATAGTGGAGCCATATACATGACACATAGTCCAAAGTATGTATAGTAAAATACCAATGTCTTTTGACTTACACTTTTGAAGTAGATCACCATCATCAAATCTTTGGTGTTCTTTCAAATTCATTTCTTTAGTAATCTCTTGGTGTAGTAAACATTTTACCTACATCAAATATTCACCCTTATCATGGAATCATCCATGATCAAGCTACTTTTAGCTTATAACGGTGAATCACGAGTATAATGTTGCTCTCCAAAACCTTTTGGAGGTTTAGGACAACTACTGTCTCCAACCTTTTGCAAATTCTCATCAAATATGAGAACATGACTTTTGCCATATTATACTCTATCATGTTGCAACCAAAACTTCGTTTTAGATATCACAATATCTTCCACACATCATGGTTTCTAAAACAACTCTTTCAGATCCTAGATAACCTTGATATTAAGACAATTCTTTGAATATCAAGAATCAAGGAGACAAACATGATACTCATACACTAACACTTGGAATTGTCACTCTTGATTTAATATCAATTATTAAACTTCATGGAGTAACCGGAACTTACTGAAAGTTTTGCAATAGGACTTTTAAACTTTAGATTAACACTTCAAAACAATACGATACCAGTTTCGTAAAGTAACTAACCAGAATTCTATAGTTCTATCATCTCAATTATAACTAAGCGCAAGGTGGTAAACGGATGCTAATGACTACAACAACTATACAAATTCACTTTGATTTAATTTATGATAAATAGTGTTCAACTTTTAATCATATTGCCGTTGAACTCCCACTCAAAACAATATCCCTCACATTGTTTTAGTGATCACACGAACCAAATTCACCACATCAAAACCGATCATCACGAGAGTTGATGTAGCTTCAATGGCGAACAATCAACATGTTCATCATATCTACTATATGACTCATGCTTTACCTTTCGGTGATCCGTGTTCCGAGACCATGTCTGTACATGCTAGGCTCGTCAAGATCAAACCTTTGTTTCCGCATGAGCAAATCTGGCTTGCTCACGTTGTATACACTTGCGGAATCTAACACACCCGATCATCACGTGGTGCTTCGAAACAACAAGCTTTAGCAACGGTGCTAACTAAGGGTGAACACTTTATGACTTGAAATTCATGTGCATGAGGGATCATCTTATAATGCTACCGTCGTCTACTAAGCAATACAAGATGCATAAAAGTATTATCATCACATGCAATTCATAATATGTGATATGATATGGCCTTTCTTCTTTGTGCTTCCGATCTCCATCTTCAAGCACGAACATGATCTCCATCTTTACCGGCATTGCATCAAGGTCAATGACGCCGCTCCATGGTTGTCATCCACCAGCTTCAACTATTACAACTACTTTGAATAGACATGCGGGTCTTAACAGAATTTAAAGACAACCATATGGCTCCTGCCGGTCGCCAACTTACAATAAGAAACATTGCATACATCAAATATAATCATAACCATGGCCATATCACATCACAGCACACCCCTGTAAAACAAAGTTAGACGCCTCTAATTTTCTTTGCATGTTTTACGTGGTTTGGGGCTTTCAATAAGTGTCGTTCTAACTTACGAACAAGAACCACAACATTGATACTAGTATTGTCAATCACCCGTTGTAAATTGAATCTTAACTATGTTGGGAGAAACAGGCACCCGCAAAGCCACTTATGCAATACAAGCTGCATGTCAAGCGTGGAGCAACTCTCATGAACGATGTCATGTAAGGTTAGCCCGGGCCGCTTCGTCCCACCATCCCGCAAGATGCAAAGTACACAAGAAGCAATCGACAACAAAAGCATCAATGCCCACAATGACCATTGTGTTCTACTCGTGCAACAGATCTACATATAGACACGGCTCTGATACCACTGAAGGGGTTCGTAGCATGGAAAACAAAAAATTTCTACCGCATGAACACACAATCAAGATCTAATCTATGATCAAGCCAAGATCTATCTACTAGATTGTAGCAACGAGTCGATAGAGGAACTCACCCTCGAAGATTCCAAAGCGGTTAACGAGAGCAGATTCTCGTGGGTGATGTAGTCGTACACTTGCCGGTCTCAAGATCACGTAGACGATCCTTCCGGCGCTGCGTTCCGGCAGCGCTCCCGCAGTCAGTCACACGTTCGGTACTCGACGAAGACCTTCCTCTCCCTTGTTCCAGCAGGCAGCGGAGGTTGTAGCACTCTCCTCGCGATTCCGGCAGCACAAAGGCGTGGTACCAGAAGTAGAGGGGAGATCTCGCAGGGCTTCGCCTTAAGCCGGAGCGAGTATGGTGGAGTATGAGAGAGGCCTTGGTGATCTATGATTTAGAGGGCACCAAGGGGAGGACTTGGTCGGTGGCTAGGGTTTGGGGAAACCCTAACTCGCCGAGTTAGAGGAGCTCTAGGCGGCGGCGACTTGGAGGAGGCCGGCGGCTAGGAGGCTAGGGTTTGGGGTGTAGGAGGTGTGTCTTGGAGAGGCAGCCCTGCCCCTCCCTTTATAGGTGGAGGGAGGCGCGCCAGGGGAGGAGAGTCCCTCCCCAACTCGGACCCAAGGTGGGCCGGCGGTGGAGGAGGAGGGACTCCTCCCCAACTCGGTTTCCTCCTCTTTCTCCACTTCCCAAAAATAGCCGTTTGACTTTCAAACTTGGCGTTTGACTTTTCAAACAAGGATTTGATTAATCCCTATATTTTGTTCAGCGATGACACTTAGTACATGATGCAATCATACCAACTTGATATAATACATCCATGTACCCTTCCTCCCCGGAGTGCCGGACATTCCGAAACCTTCTAGAACATTCCCGATGAAAACACCGGAATCATTCCCCAACTCCGAAACGGGACTTTCCTTATATGAATCTTATTCTACGGATCTCCTCGTGATATCCCGGATCCCATCCGAGACTCCGAATAACATTCGGTCTCTTACTCATCATTCCATAACTACTCAACAACATCGAATCCTTAAGTGTGTCTCCCTACGGTTCGTGAATTATGCGGACATGATCGAGACACTTCTCCGATCAATAACCAATAGAGGAATCTGGAAATTCATATGGCTCCCACATATTTCTACGATTACTTTGCGATCGAATGAACCACTTACATACGATACCAATTTCCCTTTGTCTCATGATAGTTTACTTATCCGAGGTTTTGATCGTCGGTATCTGTGCATACCTAGTTCAACCTCGTTACCGATAAGTACTCTTTTCTCGTTCCCGTGGTATGTGATCCCTTGTGAGCCAGTCACATGCTTGCAAGCTAATTGGATGACATTCCACCGAGAGGGCCCAGAGTATATCTATCCGTCATATGGATGGACAAATCCCACTCTTGATCCATGTGTCTCAACCCATACTTTCCGAACACTCAATGCCACCTTTATAGCCACCCAGTTACGGTGTGGTGTTTGATGTCATCAAAGCATCCTTCCGGCGATGGTGATAAGCATGATCTCATGGTCGAAGTAATTAGGTTACTATGTATTAGAAAGCTTATAGCAAATGAACTATATTAAATGACTTGATCTTTATGCTACGCTTAACTATAGGAGTATGTCCATCACATCATTCCCCTAATGATATGACCCTGTTGTTAATAACATCTCTATGTTCATGATCAGGAAACCATGATCATATATTAACCAACAAGCTAGTTTAACAAGAGGCTTTACTAGGGACTCTTTTATGTTTACAAATCACACAAGTATTAATGTTTCCGGTTAATACAATTATAGCATGGTATGTAAACATTTATCATAAGTATGAAGATATGATAATGACCACTTTATTATTGCCTCTTGGGCATATCTCCAATAGTCTCCCACTTGCACTAGAGTCAATAATCTAGTTTCAAACCTTTGTGTATTCAACACCTATGGCTTTCCGGTGTTGTATGTACACGATTGCTAGTGGTCAACTGATCTCCGGATCTGAAACTTTCAGGTCCGTGTGTAATTGCATGTCTTTGCGTCTCTACGCATCACTCATTCTCTAATGAGATGGCTTTGTACAAATTTGGTCCTTTGGTGTGACCTTTAGTTCTTTTGGGGTTAAAACATGTTGATAATATTATCGTACAATATATCTTCATAGTATTATCCCTGCTGTGAACTACACTTAGTTTGATAACAAACTACTTGACACAAATGCCCTCTTTTGCTGCTATAATAGCAGTTATATACTTAGCCCTTTTGTTGCAGTATCTGTCACAACGTCTTAACTTTGGAACTCATCCAAATCCATTATGGAACTTACTTTCCATCACATTGTGCCACCCTCAGTTTAGATTGAGATAAACTTAATTTATACTTTATGACAAAACTAGTATCAATGTAATACTTTTACAATGAACTAACCATCTATTTGTCACTTCTACAAAATAATATATTCTTAGTTCTTTTGCAAGATCATAAGAATATCTTTACTATCGTCCAATGATCATCTTATGAATCATTCTGGTATATGCTCACATCATTTAGAGCATAGGACATATCTGGATTTGTACATATCACAGCATGATTGATATAAATACTCTTTGTGATTTCATACATCAAGTATCAATCTATACTTGAATCTTTGTTTCGCTTATCAAGTGTCAATACACTAGAATATATCATCAATATTGAACTCATTCAATCCTTTCTGTGCGACAAGAACCTTTCTTGTAGTTTCTATATTGAACTCATTCAATATATCATCTATGTACTTTCGGCACAACCATATTAGCGTCTATTGATGCCAAATGTTTGGGTTTTGTCTAAGTCTTTCATCAGAATGAAATTCTTAATATGTGTTAATAAAAGATACATCTTTTCCAATCAACAATATGTCCTCCACATAATGTATTAGAAATATGTCTTAGCGCTCCCACTTAATTTCTTGCAAATGCAAGCATCTTCATTGTCTCTGATGAAATTTAAACATTTTCATCATAGTGAAGATTCCAACTCCGCTATGCTTACTTTAACCATTGAAGTTTGCATATGCTTTTAGCATCCTTTGAATTAACAAAACCCTTTGGACCGTGTCATGCACACGTCCTTGGTAACCATTCTATTAGAAGAACTTGTTTTGTTTATTCAACACATAACAAAATTACATGTCATAGTTGCTACATTAATCCGTCTAGACTAAATATCGCTTAATGGAAGATCAGATCTTGTCATAGTCAACTCTTTAAACATTGTCGTGAACTCTTTCCCGACATGTCGATAATTTCATAGATGTGAAACATCCATGTCTATTTCTTTATAGATCCAAATACGACTATAAGGTCTTGTACCTTTCCAGAGGGTCTTTCAAGTTCAAAGCTTGATCTCTCGTATATAGAATTATCACGGATTTTATGGCTTCAAGCCATTTGACGGAGTCAGGGTCCATCATCGCTTCTTTGCATGTAGTCGGATCATTATTGTCACATAATGATTTAACTCTCAAATCTTGGTATTTGATTGTTTACCCGACTTACTTGTTTTAATAGGAACTTAGATCTCCGTGACCACAACCTTTGAGGCACGTGAGCCATGAGCATTGTCGCTGCCTCTGGAACACTTTTCGGCACTGCGCAACTCTGAACATATAGCTAAGGTTCTTTTAACCTTATCAAAGTTCTATTGTCCTCCCACTTAACTTTTCACGAAAAATTCCTTCTTAAAGAAACTTGACGTTCTAAACGACAAACATTTTTGTCTCTGATGTTATGGAGGAACAGTTATTCAAAATAACATACAAAGATAGGTTCATCCGACTTTGGTTGCAAACATCTTTCTTATGCATAGCATTCCAATGTTTAAGAAAGGACAACTTGGGTTTTATCCCAAACCATAACTTTATATGGTGTCAATTCAACGGATTATGATGGAGCTCTTTTCAGTGGAAAAACGGTAGTCTCTAAAGTTTTTTAATCTTTAAAATATAATGACAGCTTTACGAATTACACCTTTGATCTTACCATGTCAAACAAGGTTTAATTACATATCTCGAACGCTCCATACTCTTATGGTGTTTCGGGAAATGCAAATCCACGGAACAATTCCTTAAATCTTAGGTATTATGCTAAACTTGTAACTCAAATATCTTCCTTTATGATCTTATCATAAACTATTTATATTCTTGTTACAATGATTTTGCACTTCATCTTGAAAGTCTTTGAACTTTTCAAAATGTTTCATACTTCATCCTTATTAAGTAAATATTCATATATTCTCTCAAATTTTCGGAGAAAGCATATGAAGTTGAAATCCATCGCTCTTGACTACACATAATGGACTTCGTACAACAATATGTACAAATTCCAATAAGCTAGTCATTCGTTCCCTTTTGGCCTATGAACGAAGTTTTAATTATCTCTGGGAAAGTTTCACAAGCGTCATTTGATCAAAAATCAAAACACTCCAAAATTCCATCCACATGGAGTTTCTTCATGGTTTCTTTCCAATATAATTTAAACGGCGATGTCACTTCCGAAGTGATCTTTCAATCAATTTGTCTTTCGATATTTTTAGCACTAGTTTTATGGATGTGATTTCTCCAACGAGATTTGTGAATCATCCATCTTTTATGGATTACGGCAATTATTTGCACAACCCTTTTGTTCTCATAATACCTGATAAAACAAATCTTGAAGGCAAGCTTTTAACGAGCAACACAATAACCCTTTATTTGTTCTTGATGAACATCATCACATATTCTTTTGCTAGTTACTTAGGCCATTGTAGTTCATGAATTCTGTTGTTTCGTATGAAGATTCATACCAACAAATTTAGTATCAAATACTTAAGAACCACATTGTTTAATAAGCAAAGAATATTGTCATAACACGTATATCCTTTATATACCTTAACTGAACAATTCTAGTCTTTTTCTTTTCTGCCATATATTTATGAGATTCTCTTTCAGTATTTCCTATTTTTTTCCTGTTTGAAAGAATCTATCAACATCAATAGTGGAGCCATATACATGACACATAGTCCAAAGTATGTATAGTAAAATACCAATGTCTTTTGACTTACACTTTTGAAGTAGATCACCATCATCAAATCTTTGGTGTTCTTTCAAATTCATTTCTTTAGTAATCTCTTGGTGTAGTAAACATTTTACCTACATCAAATATTCACCCTTATCATGGAATCATCCATGATCAAGCTACTTTTAGCTTATAACGGTGAATCACGAGTATAATGTTGCTCTCCAAAACCTTTTGGAGGTTTAGGACAACTACTGTCTCCAACCTTTTGCAAATTCTCATCAAATATGAGAACATGACTTTTGCCATATTATACTCTATCATGTTGCAACCAAAACTTCGTTTTAGATATCACAATATCTTCCACACATCATGGTTTCTAAAACAACTCTTTCAGATCCTAGATAACCTTGATATTAAGACAATTCTTTGAATATCAAGAATCAAGGAGACAAACATGATACTCATACACTAACACTTGGAATTGTCACTCTTGATTTAATATCAATTATTAAACTTCATGGAGTAACCGGAACTTACTGAAAGTTTTGCAATAGGACTTTTAAACTTTAGATTAACACTTCAAAACAATACGATACTAGTTTCGTAAAGTAACTAACCAGAATTCTATAGTTCTATCATCTCAATTATAACTAAGCGCAAGGTGGTAAACGGATGCTAATGACTACAACAACTATACAAATTCACTTTGATTTAATTTATGATAAATAGTGTTCAACTTTTAATCATATTGCCGTTGAACTCCCACTCAAAACAATATCCCTCACATTGTTTTAGTGATCACACGAACCAAATTCACCACATCAAAACCGATCATCACGAGAGTTGATGTAGCTTCAATGGCGAACAATCAACATGTTCATCATATCTACTATATGACTCATGCTTTACCTTTCGGTGATCCGTGTTCCGAGACCATGTCTGTACATGCTAGGCTCGTCAAGATCAAACCTTTGTTTCCGCATGAGCAAATCTGGCTTGCTCACGTTGTATACACTTGCGGAATCTAACACACCCGATCATCACGTGGTGCTTCGAAACAACAAGCTTTAGCAACGGTGCTAACTAAGGGTGAACACTTTATGACTTGAAATTCATGTGCATGAGGGATCATCTTATAATGCTACCGTCGTCTACTAAGCAATACAAGATGCATAAAAGGATTATCATCACATGCAATTCATAATATGTGATATGATATGGCCTTTCTTCTTTGTGCTTCCGATCTCCATCTTCAAGCACGAACATGATCTCCATCTTTACCGGCATTGCATCAAGGTCAATGACGCCGCTCCATGGTTGTCATCCACCAGCTTCAACTATTACAACTACTTTGAATAGACATGCGGGTCTTAACAGAATTTAAAGACAACCATATGGCTCCTGCCGGTCGCCAACTTACAATAAGAAACATTGCATACATCAAATATAATCACAACCATGGCCATATCACATCACAGCACACCCCTGTAAAACAAAGTTAGACGCCTCTAATTTTATTTGCATGTTTTACGTGGTTTGGGGCTTTCAATAAGTGTCGTTCTAACTTACGAACAAGAACCACAACATTGATACTAGTATTGTCAATCACCCGTTGTAAATTGAATCTTAACTATGTTGGGAGAAACAGGCACCCGCAAAGCCACTTATGCAATACAAGTTGCATGTCAAGCGTGGAGCAAGTCTCATGAACGATGTCATGTAAGGTTAGCCCGGGCCGCTTCGTCCCACCATCCCGCAAGATGCAAAGTACACAAGAAGCAATTGACAACAAAAGCATCAATGCCCACAATGACCATTGTGTTCTACTCGTGCAACAGATCTACATATAGACACGGCTCTGATACCACTGAAGGGGTTCGTAGCATGGAAAAAAAAAATTCTACCGCATGAACACACAATCAAGATCTAATCTATGATCAAGCCAAGATCTATCTACTAGATTGTAGCAACGAGTCGATAGAGGAACTCACCCTCGAAGATTCCAAAGCGGTTAACGAGAGCAGATTCTCGTGGGTGATGTAGTCGTACACTTGCCGGTCTCAAGATCACGTAGACGATCCTTCCGGCGCTGCGTTCCGGCAGCGCTCCCGCAGTCGGTCACACGTTCGGTACTCGACGAAGACCTTCCTCTCCCTTGTTCCAGCAGGCAGCGGAGGTTGTAGCACTCTCCTCGCGATTCCGGCAGCACAACGGCGTGGTACCAGAACTAGAGGGGAGATCTTGCAGGGCTTCGCCTTAAGCCGGAGCGAGTATGGTGGAGTATGAGAGAGGCCTTGGTAATCTATGATTTAGAGGGCACCAAGGGGAGGACTTGGTCGGTGGCTAGGGTTTGGGGAAACCCTAACTCGCCGAGTTAGAGGAGCTCTAGGCGGCGGCGACTTGGAGGAGGCCGGCGGCTAGGAGGCTAGGGTTTGGGGTGTAGGAGGTGTGTCTTGGAGAGGCAGCCCTGCCCCTCCCTTTATAGGTGGAGGGAGGCGCGCCAGGGGAGGAGAGTCCCTCCCCAACTCGGACCCAAGGTGGGCCGGCGGTGGAGGAGGAGGGACTCCTCCCCAACTCGGTTTCCTCCTCTTTCTCCACTTCCCAAAAATAGCCGTTTGACTTTCAAACTTGGCATTTGACTTTTCAAACAAGGATTTGATTAATCCCTATATTTTGTTCAGCGATGACACTTAGTACATGATGCAATCATACCAACTTGATATAATACATCCATGTACCCTTCCTCCCCGGAGTGCCGGACATTCCGAAACCTTCTAGAACATTCCCGATGAAAACACCGGAATCATTCCCCAACTCCGAAACGGGACTTTCCTTATATGAATCTTATTCTACGGATCTCCTCGTGATATCCCGGATCCCATCCGAGACTCTGAATAACATTCGGTCTCTTACTCATCATTCCATAACTACTCAACAACATCGAATCCTTAAGTGTGTCTCCCTACGGTTCGTGAATTATGCGGACATGATCGAGACACTTCTCCGATCAATAACCAATAGAGGAATCTGGAAATTCATATGGCTCCCACATATTTCTACGATTACTTTGCGATCGAATGAACCACTTACATACGATACCAATTTCCCTTTGTCTCATGATAGTTTACTTATCCGAGGTTTTGATCGTCGGTATCTGTGCATACCTAGTTCAACCTCGTTACCGATAAGTACTCTTTTCTCGTTCCCGTGGTATGTGATCCCTTGTGAGCCAGTCACATGCTTGCAAGCTAATTGGATGACATTCCACCGAGAGGGCCCAGAGTATATCTATCCGTCATATGGATGGACAAATCCCACTCTTGATCCATGTGTCTCAACCCATACTTTCCAAACACTCAATGCCACCTTTATAGCCACCCAGTTACGGTGTGGTGTTTGATGTCATCAAAGCATCCTTCCAGCGATGGTGATAAGCATGATCTCATGGTCGAAGTAATTAGGTTACTATGTATTAGAAAGCTTATAGCAAATGAACTATATTAAATGACTTGATCTTTATGCTACGCTTAACTATAGGAGTATGTCCATCACATCATTCCCCTAATGATATGACCCTGTTGTTAATAACATCTCTATGTTCATGATCAGGAAACCATGATCATATATTAACCAACAAGCTAGTTTAACAAGAGGCTTTACTAGGGACTCTTTTATGTTTACAAATCACACAAGTATTAATGTTTCCGGTTAATACAATTATAGCATGGTATGTAAACATTTATCATAAGTATGAAGATATGATAATAACCACTTTATTATTGCCTCTTGGGCATATCTCCAACAGTCTCCCACTTGCACTAGAGTCAATAATCTAGTTTCAAACCTTTGTGTATTCAACACCTATGGCTTTCCGGTGTTGTATGTACACGATTGCTAGTGGTCAACTGATCTCCGGATCTGAAACTTTCAGGTCCGTGTGTAATTGCATGTCTTTGCGTCTCTACGCATCACTCATTCTCTAATGAGATGGCTTTGTACAAATTTGGTCCTTTGGTGTGACCTTCAGTTCTTTTGGGGTTAAAACATGTTGATAATATTGTCGTACAATATATCTTCATAGTATTATCCCTGCTGTGAACTACACTTAGTTTGATAACAAACTACTTGACACAAATGCCCTCTTTTGCTGCTATAATAGCAGTTATATACTTAGCCCTTTTGTTGCAGTATCTGTCACAACGTCTTAACTTTGGAACTCATCCAAATCCATTATGGAACTTACTTTCCATCACATTGTGCCACCCTCAGTTTAGATTGAGATAAACTTAATTTATACTTTATGACAAAACTAGTATCAATGTAATACTTTTACAATGAACTAACCATCTATTTGTCACTTCTACAAAATAATATATTCTTAGTTCTTTTGCAAGATCATAAGAATATCTTTACTATCGTCCAATGATCATCTTATGAATCATTCTGGTATATGCTCACATCATTTAGAGCATAGGACATATCTGGATTTGTACATATCACAGCATGATTGATATAAATACTCTTTGTGATTTCATACATCAAGTATCAATCTATACTTGAATCTTTGTTTCGCTTATCAAGTGTCAATACACTAGAATATATCATCAATATTGAACTCATTCAATCCTTTCTGTGCGACAAGAACCTTTCTTGTAGTTTCTATATTGAACTCATTCAATATATCATCTATGTACTTTCGGCACAACCATATTAGCGTCTATTGATGCCAAATGTTTGGGTTTTGTCTAAGTCTTTCATCAGAATGAAATTCTTAATATGTGTTAATAAAAGATACATCTTTTCCAATCAACAATATGTCCTCCACATAATGTATTAGAAATATGTCTTAGCGCTCCCACTTAATTTCTTGCAAATGCAAGCATCTTCATTGTCTCTGATGAAATTTAAACATTTTCATCATAGTGAAGATTCCAACTCCGCTATGCTTACTTTAACCATTGAAGTTTGCATATGCTTTTAGCATCCTTTGAATTAACAAAACCCTTTGGACCGTGTCATGCACACGTCCTTGGTAACCATTCTATTAGAAGAACTTGTTTTGTTTATTCAACACATAACAAAATTACATGTCATAGTTGCTACATTAATCCGTCTAGACTAAATATCGCTTAATGGAAGATCAGATCTTGTCATAGTCAACTCTTTGAACATTGTCGTGAACTCTTTCCCGACATGTCGATAATTTCATAGATGTGAAACATCCATGTCTATTTCTTTATAGATCCAAATACGACTATAAGGTCTTGTACCTTTCCAGAGGGTCTTTCAAGTTCAAAGCTTGATCTCTCGTATATAGAATTATCACGGATTTTATGGCTTCAAGCCATTTGACGGAGTCAGGGTCCATCATCGCTTCTTTGCATGTAGTCGGATCATTATTGTCACATAATGATTTAACTCTCAAATCTTGGTATTTGATTGTTTACCCGACTTACTTGTTTTAATAGGAACTTAGATCTCCGTGACCACAACCTTTGAGGCACGTGAGCCATGAGCATTGTCGCTGCCTCCGGAACACTTTTCGGCGCTGCGCAACTCTGAACATATAGCTAAGGTTCTTTTAACCTTATCAAAGTTCTATTGTCCTCCCACTTAACTTTTCACGAAAAATTCCTTCTTAAAGAAACTTGACGTTCTAAACGACAAACATTTTTGTCTCTGATGTTATGGAGGAACAGTTATTCAAAATAACATACAAAGATAGGTTCATCCGACTTTGGTTGCAAACATCTTTCTTATGCATAGCATTCCAATGTTTAAGAAAGGACAACTTGGGTTTTATCCCAAACCATAACTTTATATGGTGTCAATTCAACGGATTATGATGGAGCTCTTTTCAGTGGAAAAACGGTAGTCTCTAAAGTTTTTTAATCTTTAAAATATAATGACAGCTTTACGAATTACACCTTTGATCTTACCATGTCAAACAAGGTTTAATTACATATCTTGAACGCTCCATACTCTTATGGTGTTTCGGGAAATGCAAATCCACGGAACAATTCCTTAAATCTTAGGTATTATGCTAAACTTGTAACTCGAATATCTTCCTTTATGATCTTATCATAAACTATTTATATTCTTGTTACAATGATTTTGCACTTCATCTTGAAAGTCTTTGAACTTTTCAAAATGTTTCATACTTCATCCTTATTAAGTAAATATTAATATATTCACTCAAATTTTCGGAGAAAGCATATGAAGTTGAAATCCATCGCTCTTGACTACACATAATGGACTTCGTACAACAATATGTACAAATTCCAATAAGCTAGTCATTCGTTCCCTTTTGGCCTATGAACGAAGTTTTAATTATCTCTAGGAAAGTTTCACAAGCGTCATTTGATCAAAAATCAAAAGACTCCAAAATTCCATCCACATGGAGTTTCTTCATGGTTTCTTTCCAATATAATTTAAACGGCGATGTCACTTCCGAAGTGATCTTTCAATCAATTTTTCTTTCGATATTTTTAGCACTAGTTTTATGGATGTGATTTCTCCAACGAGATTTGTGAATCATCCATCTTTTATGGATTACGGCAATTATTTGAACAACCCTTTTGTTCTCATAATACCTGATAAAACAAATCTTAAAGGCAAGCTTTTAAGGAGCAACACAATAACCCTTTATTTGTTCTTGATGAACATCATCACATATTCTTTTGCTAGTTACTTAGGCCATTGTAGTTCATGAATTCTGTTGTTTCTTATGACGATTCATACCAACAAATTTAGTATCAAATACTTAAGAACCACATTGTTTAATAAGCAAATAATATTGTCATAACACGTATATCCTTTATATACCTTAACTGAACAATTCTAGTCTTTTTCTTTTCTGCCATATATTTATGAGATTCTCTTTCAGTATTTCCTATTTTTTTCCTGTTTGAAAGAATCTATCAACATCAATAGTGGAGCCATATACATGACACATAGTCCAAAGTATGTATAGTAAAATACCAATGTCTTTTGACTTACACTTTTGAAGTAGATCACCATCATCAAATCTTTGGTGTTCTTTCAAATTCATTTCTTTAGTAATCTCTTGGTGTAGTAAACATTTTACCTACATCAAATATTCACCCTTATCATGGAATCATCCATGATCAAGCTACTTTTAGCTTATAACGGTGAATCACGAGTATAATGTTGCTCTCCAAAACCTTTTGGAGGTTTAGGACAACTACTGTCTCCAACCTTTTGCAAATTCTCATCAAATATGAGAACATGACTTTTGCCATATTATACTCTATCATGTTGCAACCAAAACTTCGTTTTAGATATCACAATATCTTCCACACATCATGGTTTCTAAAACAACTCTTTCAGATCCTAGATAACCTTGATATTAAGACAATTCTTTGAATATCAAGAATCAAGGAGACAAACATGATACTCATACACTAACACTTGGAATTGTCACTCTTGATTTAATATCAATTATTAAACTTCATGGAGTAACCGGAACTTACTGAAAGTTTTGCAATAGGACTTTTAAACTTTAGATTAACACTTCAAAACAATACGATACCAGTTTCGTAAAGTAACTAACCAGAATTCTATAGTTCTATCATCTCAATTATAACTAAGCGCAAGGTGGTAAACGGATGCTAATGACTACAACAACTATACAAATTCACTTTGATTTAATTTATGATAAATAGTGTTCAACTTTTAATCATATTGCCGTTGAACTCCCACTCAAAACAATATCCCTCACATTGTTTTAGTGATCACACGAACCAAATTCACCACATCAAAACCGATCATCACGAGAGTTGATGTAGCTTCAATGGCGAACAATCAACATGTTCATCATATCTACTATATGACTCATGCTTTACCTTTCGGTGATCCGTGTTCCGAGACCATGTCTGTACATTCTAGGCTCGTCAAGATCAAACCTTTGTTTCCGCATGAGCAAATCTGGCTTGCTCATGTTGTATACACTTGCGGAATCTAACACACCCGATCATCACGTGGTGCTTCGAAACAACAAGCTTTAGCAACGGTGCTAACTAAGGGTGAACACTTTATGACTTGAAATTCATGTGCATGAGGGATCATCTTATAATGCTACCGTCGTCTACTAAGCAATACAAGATGCATAAAAGGATTATCATCACATGCAATTCATAATATGTGATATGATATGGCCTTTCTTCTTTGTGCTTCCGATCTCCATCTTCAAGCACGAACATGATCTCCATCTTTACCGGCATTGCATCAAGGTCAATGACGCCGCTCCATGGTTGTCATCCACCAGCTTCAACTATTACAACTACTTTGAATAGACATGCGGGTCTTAACAGAATTTAAAGACAACCATATGGCTCCTGCCGGTCGCCAACTTACAATAAGAAACATTGCATACATCAAATATAATCACAATCATGGCCATATCACATCACAGCACACCCCTGTAAAACAAAGTTAGACGCCTCTAATTTTCTTTGCATGTTTTACGTGGTTTGGGGCTTTCAATAAGTGTCGTTCTAACTTACGAACAAGAACCACAACATTGATACTAGTATTGTCAATCACCCGTTGTAAATTGAATCTTAACTATGTTGGGAGAAACAGGCACCCGCAAAGCCACTTATGCAATACAAGTTGCATGTCAAGCGTGGAGCAAGTCTCATGAACGATGTCATGTAAGGTTAGCCCGAGCCGCTTCGTCCCACCATCCCGCAAGATGCAAAGTACACAAGAAGCAATCGACAACAAAAGCATCAATGCCCACAATGACCATTGTGTTCTACTCGTGCAACAGATCTACATATAGACACGACTCTGATACCACTGAAGGGGTTCGTAGCATGGAAAAAAAAAAATTCTACCGCATGAACACACAATCAAGATCTAATCTATGATCAAGCCAAGATCTATCTACTAGATTGTAGCAACGAGTCGATAGAGGAACTCACCCTCGAAGATTCCAAAGCGGTTAACGAGAGCAGATTCTCGTGGGTGATGTAGTCGTACACTTGCCGGTCTCAAGATCACGTAGACGATCCTTCCGGCGCTGCGTTCCGGCAGCGCTCCCGCAGTCGGTCACACGTTCGGTACTCGACGAAGACCTTCCTCTCCCTTGTTCCAGCAGGCAGCGGAGGTTGTAGCACTCTCCTCGCGATTCCGGCAGCACAACGGCGTGGTACCAGAAGTAGACGGGAGATCTTGCAGGGCTTCACCTTAAGCCGGAGCGAGTATGGTGGATTATGAGAGAGGCCTTGGTGATCTATGATTTAGAGGGCACCAAGGGGAGGACTTGGTCGGTGGCTAGGGTTTGGGGAAACCCTAACTCGCCGAGTTAGAGGAGCTCTAGGCGGCGGCGACTTGGAGGAGGCCGGCGGCTAGGAGGCTAGGGTTTGGGGTGTAGGAGGTGTGTCTTGGAGAGGCAGCCCTGCCCCTCCCTTTATAGGTGGAGGGAGGCACGCCAGGGGAGGGGAGTCCCTCCCCAACTCGGACCCAAGGTGGGCCGGCGGTGGAGGAGGAGGGACTCCTCCCCAACTCGGTTTCCTCCTCTTTCTCCACTTCCCAAAAATAGCCGTTTGACTTTTCAAACAAGGATTTGATTAATCCCTATATTTTGTTCAGCGATGACACTTAGTACATGATGCAATCATACCAACTTGATATAATACATCCATGTACCCTTCCCCCTGGAGTGCCGGACATTCCGGAACCTTCTAGAACATTCCCGATGAAAACACCGGAATCATTCCCCAACTCCGAAACGGGACTTTCCTTATATGAATCTTATTCTCCGGACCATTCCGGATCTCCTCGTGATATCCCGGATCCCATCCGAGACTCCGAACAACAATCGGTCTCTTACTCATCATTCCATAACTACTCAACAACATCGAATCCTTAAGTGTGTCTCCCTACGGTTCGTGAATTATGCGGACATGATCGAGACACTTCTCCGATCAATAACCAATAGAGGAATCTGGAAATTCATATGGCTCCCACATATTTCTACGATTACTTTGCGATCGAATGAACCACTTACATACGATACCAATTTCCCTTTGTCTCATGATAGTTTACTTATCCGAGGTTTTGATCGTCGGTATCTGTGCATACCTAGTTCAACCTCGTTACCGATAAGTACTCTTTTCTCGTTCCCGTGGTATGTGATCCCTTGTGAGCCAGTCACATGCTTGCAAGCTAATTGGATGACATTCCACCGAGAGGGCCCAGAGTATATCTATCCGTCATATGGATGGACAAATCCCACTCTTGATCCATGTGTCTCAACCCATACTTTCCGAACACTCAATGCCACCTTTATAGCCACCCAGTTACGGTGTGGTGTTTGATGTCATCAAAGCATCCTTCCGGCGATGGTGATAAGCATGATCTCATGGTCGAAGGAATTAGGTTACTATGTATTAGAAAGCTTATAGCAAATGAACTATATTAAATGACTTGATCTTTATGCTACGCTTAACTATAGGATTATGTCCATCACATCATTCCCCTAATGATATGACCCTGTTGTTAATAACATCTCTATGTTCATGATCAGGAAACCATGATCATATATTAACCAACAAGCTAGTTTAACAAGAGGCTTTACTAGGGACTCTTTTATGTTTACAAATCACACAAGTATTAATGTTTCCGGTTAATACAATTATAGCATGGTATGTAAACATTTATCATAAGTATAAAGATATGATAATAACCACTTTATTATTGCCTCTTGGGCATATCTCCAACAACTTTGCCTAATTTTTGGCACCAAATACTGACATGCTACAATGTTCCTGCAGCACAGCATCAATTACCAGTATAGCGGTCTTTTCACAGCAACGGCTCTTTTCCCGCTTTGAACGATTCTTTGCGACATAGGGGACGGTTACCACCTACGTGGCATGATATAAGGGGGTGGTTACCCTCATACACGCCCACAGTGTGGCCCAATTTTCAAAACCAATCCCACCACCGGCGGTTTCTATTGTGCCCTTAAGTAGAGGATTGGGGGGCAACCCTGATTTTCATCCTCATTTTCCTGCGCCCCCTTCTTCTCTATGCCACCGCCGCTCTCAGTTCTTTCCCAAATGCTACCTTGCCACTTCATTTTATTCTCCGCCACCTCCAATCATCCTCTCTAGCAGTCACCATCTTCCCTCGCCAGGGTTTCACAATCGCTGCGACGGGGCCACACCAATCTTTGCCTCTTCTCGAGGAAGAGGAGGAAGAAATTGAAGTGGATATTGAGGAGGAGATGGATCCCCAAGATGTCACCATTGTCGAGTAAGAAGAACAAGAAGAGGCCTCTAGAGAGCGTGGCTCCTGGGAGGGCTTAGAGATCTCTAGGGTGGAATTGGAGTGGCCCTTCTCCACCCGGCGAATCCCGATGGAGGTGGAATGTTGCATCCCCACCGGAGAGACCATTCCTGGTCCCCAAGAGGGTTAGTACGTCATGTTCATGTCTCACTTCGAGCGCAGTTTTGCTCTTCCATTGAGAAATTTCGCCAAGCATTTCTTCCAATTCTTCAATTTGCAACAGCATCATCTTCCTACAAATGCTATCTTCTACGTCTCTTCATATATTTCCTGTGTTGAGCATTATCTTGGGCTTTGGCCTACTCCTTCTATGGGCCAAATACTTTCAATTTAGGACCCAAGTCATTCCTGCGCCGGGTGTCCCTCCCACGGACAAATGGCCGACTCAATGTGGAGCCGCCATCATGACCCCTAGAAAGAAATCCATCTTCCCCCAGTTCAGGGTTTAGAATCATGCAAAAAGTGCCAACTAACCTTTTTCTATGCCAAGAACACCTAAGTGCATTGTATGATTCGGCAACCGCGGTTCAGTACTAGTGTGCCTGATAAATTTAACTGGAAATTTGACCCGGAGGTTAAGTACCTAGCTGACAATGAAGCACATGTCATGATAGGGCAATTCTTAGGAGAGAAACAATCGGGAGAGGAAATCATGAGGACCTTTATTAGTTACCAAATCAGCCCCCTTCAGTCTCGCTCCCACAATATTATGTACATGTATACCTGTTTTGACCCGAACCGACATTCGACCTTTGAGCTCGACAAGCAGCAAATTGTTGGAGATATGCCTAAGAGTAATAAAAAAGTGGTTATTATTATATCTTTGTGTTTATGATAAATGTATACATCCCATGCTATAATAGTAACCGGAAACATTAATACTTGTTTGTTTTGTAAACATAAAAGAGTCCCTAGTAAGCCTCTTTTTGAAACTAGCTTGCTGATTAATAGATGATCACGGTTTCCTGATCATGGACATCGCATGTTATTAATAACAAGATCATATCATTTGGAGAATGATGTGGGACACACACCCATAGTAAGCATAGCATAAGATCAAGTCATTAAGTTCGTTTTGCTAGAAGCTTTCAGATACATAATAACCTAATCCTACGACCATCAGATCATGTTAATCACCATCAGCAGATGAGTGCTTTAATGACATCAAACACTACTTTCGTAATTGGGTGGTTATAAAGGTGGCATTGGGTATTCTGAAAGTATGTGTTGAAGCACATGGATCAAGAGTGGGATTTATCCATCCAAATGAGGATAGATATACTATAGGCCATCTCGGTGAAATGTCATCCAATTGTCTTGCAAGCATGTGACTAGGTCACAGGGGATGCCATATCACAGAACGAATAAATATTACTTATCGATAATAAGGTTGAACTAGGTATGGTGATACCAACGATTGAACCTCAGATAAGTAAAGTATCGCGAGACAAAGGGAAACGCTATCGTATGTTAATGGTTCATTCGATCACGAAGTCATCATTGAATATGTGGGAGACATTATGGATCTCCAGATCCCGCTATTGGTTATTAACCAGAGAGCTATCTTGATCATGTCTGCATCGTTCGCGAACCGTAGGGTGACACACTTAAGGTTCGATGTTGTTTAAGTAGATATGGAATATGAGTTGGAGACCAAATGTTGTTCGGAGTCTCAGGTTGGATCCAGGACATCACGAGGAGATCCGGAATGGTCGAGAGAATAAGATTCATATAATGAAAGTCATTTTTTTGGGTTTAGAAAATCTATCGGTATTTTGACCAGAGCTTCTAGAATGTTCTAGAAGGGGCCACCAGTGGGCCCACCACCCCGGCAGGTGCCACATGGGCTGAGGGTATGCTGCGGGGGCCATGGTCCAGCCACACCATGACCCAAAGGGTCCATCCAGCTAGCACAAGGAAAGGGGCAAAACCCTCATAAGGAAAGAAGGGAAAACTTGAGGGGCAAGTTTTCCCCTCTCCCTCTTGCGCCGCCGACTTGGGGAGGGATTCGGCCAAGGGGTGGGAACCCTGGCTACACCCCTACTCTATATTAAGAGGGGTGGGGATGGCGCACCCCTGCCCCATGCCCCTAATCCTAGACGCCGCCCTCCTCCCTCCTCCATCGTCCTGCTCTGACTTAGGGGAAGCCTTGCAAGATTCTCTCCTCCACCACCACCACCACGCCGTCCTGATGCTAGGACTCTGAGGGGATCTACTATCTCTGCTGCCCACTGGAACAGAGAGAGTAAGGTATTCATCGACTCCGTACGTGTGACTGAGTGCGGAAGCGCTGCCGGAATGCGGCGCCGGAAGAATCGACTACACGATCTTGAGATCGGCAAGTGATCGACTACATCAACCACGAGATCCGGTCTCGTTAACGCTTTGGATCTACGAGGGTTAGTTCTCTACAATCTCGTTGCACTAATCACGTAGATGAGATCTTGTATTTTCCATATATTGGATCTTGGTTTTATGTGTTCTTGCGATAGATTTTTTTTGTTTTCCATGCAATGAAACCTATAGTGGTATCAGAGCCGAATCTATGCATAGATCTGTTGCACGAATAGAACATAATGGTTTTGTGGGCGTTGATGCTTTTGTTGTCACTTGCTTTTCGTGTACTTTTCATCTTGCGGGATGGTGGGATGAAGCGGCCTGGGCTAATCTTAGATGTCATTGCACATGAGACTTGCTCCATGCTCAACGTGTAACTTGTATTGCACAAGTGGTTTTGAGGGTGTTTGTTTCTCCCACCATATTTAAGATTCAATTTACAATCTGCACTTGAAAACGCTTGTATCATCATTGTGATTCTTGTTTGTAGGTCAGAACAATTCTTATTCGAAAGCCCCAAGCCATGTAAAACATGCAAAGAAAATTAGAGGCGTCTAACTTATTTTTGTAGGGGCATGCGATGTATGGACATGATGTGATTGTGATTATATTTAATGTATGCAATGATGTAACACCATGGTTCTGAAAAGGCCGTAGCTTCTATGTGGCATGCCAATCCCTGGATCGGTTCATTGGCTCACAATAGAATAAGATGAATAACATAGCAAAATATCCGTGTATCATAAATAACGAAGATCCAGAGTACCATTATTACAATAAAATCTTAGCTTACGGCTAGATCAAATTATTCAGGTAGCAACATAAATAAAGCAAATCCTCCATTCTTCAAATTGCCCACAAGTGAACAAGTGCCGAGTGGAGTACCGTGGCCTAAATCGATTACTCGGAATCGGAATATCCTGCAACATGAAATGTAGCAGCTCCAAAGGGTCAATACATGGAATGTATGGCAAGTAGAGCTATTAAAGGAGACAATAGTGCTAACATCTACATGCTTATTTGGCAAGTGGAGATGTGGCTAGCTTGCATTTGCAATTATCTTTGTCCTACTTTCGTAAACAGTTTTTGATTTTCTTTGAAAAGATCCCAATTAAGTTAACCCATCAATATTAAAGAAATTATGAAATTAGAATGAGCGAGAAACATGTCATGGAATAAATATCAAGCAACTCAGACGTCCATAACCGGGGACACAGCTAATCGTTTAGATTATACATCCTGCAGGGGTTAGTACACTTTACCCATGTGACTTGGCCAGCCCAACTTGTACCATCACTCTCATTTTGGGTGATGATTGGCAGAAGTCCAAGAAGATACCGTTCGGGAAGTAGCTCCCCAATCCCGACGCGCACCGGTCCAACCTACCAAAATTCTACATCTCTGGATACGCGGGTTCGAGTTACCACAACCTACTGAGTCCAACCAACCGCACATTTCATTATTGGCACATGGATGTACACGTAAGCTACAGAATAAAGAAGCCAATCATTTTCTCTTGATACCTGGGTGCCTTTCCGCAATGATACCACCAAAAATTATCAATCCCATCACACCCAAGAGATTCATTGATTAAGTTGTTTTAGTTTTCACAAACCAACACATTTAGAAACAACTAATAGTGATGTAACCCAGCCCTCGTTCATCATAGCATGGCTAAGCACATCTACCAATGGTGGTTCATCTACAAGGAAAGCCCTACTACACAATAGGACATAGCATAGCGATAGTATTATCCTACACATGCATCTACAAAATACACGACAATGCATTGAAAATAGTAGGACAACATCATAAACAAAGTAGCATCTACTTGCCTTGGTTGTAGCAGTCGGAAGAACAATCCACAAGCATATGCAAACAAACCATCCACAAGCATATGCAAACAAAGATGATGCAATATGCATGCATGACAAGTGGACTGATGCTACAGCAGCATCACATAATCTAATTTAGTATAGCTACTGTATGCATGCATGGAAATTATTTTTAGCGCAAGGAAAACAAGTATGCAATTTATAATGCTAAATAATAGAGCTAGAAACCAAATAATTCACAACTGCTAACATACTGTTTGTAAAATCTTGAAAAAATTCTACTATGTAGGAAACTCTAAATAGGAACAGTACCCATTTGAATTTCTCAGAAAGGAGTCATATAACTCCCCGAGTAATTAAAATACTGCAGTAAGCCATTAAATAGTTTCTGCAAAAGTTATTACTGTAAGCCTAACTTTTTAATTCACTCTGAGATTCCCCTTGTTCTACTGATTCCAGGGACATATTATGTGCAATTTTTGGAGTTACAGAACTTATTATACGAATAAATTACTCTAAAAAGGGCATTAACTCATTTAATTATTCTGGACAAAATCTTGCTGTAGAAGTGTAAAACAATGGTACAGCAAGATTCTACATGAGTTACTGAATCTACAAATATTTTATTTGTAATTTTTGGCCCAGTAGATCTAAAGATATGAATTTTGCAAGTTTTGGTCAATTTCTGCCAATTAAATCAATTTAGAAAATACCCAGTCAGCGTTTGACTGGGTTGACCGTGCTGACATGGCACGCTGACCAGTCAGCGGTCAGTGTGACCAGTCAACGGCCCATCTGGGTTGCCGCTACAGATCGGTGGGCAGGGGGAAGGCGGCGAGGGAGCTCACCGGCGCTGGCGACGGCGGGGTCGGGGGCGACGGCGGCGGCGGTCCTCGGCGGCGGCGAAGTGGCATATGGCGTCGGGGGCGACAGGGCGGAGGTCATCAGCGTGGAGGCGGTGGCCGGCACGTGCGGAGGTGATGGCGGCGGGCGGCCGGAGCTCGGCGGCGAGGTGGCGGGCACGGGCGACGTCGGCGGCATCGTCCTACGGCAGAGGAAAGAGGAGAGAGGGTCAACGGCGGTGGGCGAGGTCGCGGGGGAGGCTCGCAGGCGAGGGAGGGTGACGGCGCGGCGGTGGAGGCGCTTACCGCGAGCGGGGAAGGCGGCGGCTAGCTCCAGCAAGAAATCGCCAGAGTTTGAGGGCGAGAGAGGGGCGTGGGTTTAGGGGTCGGGTAGAGGGGCGCCTAGGGTATAAGAGAGGGGGTCGCGGCGGCGCGCGCGGGGTCGAGGTCGTGGCCGGGTCGGCCTCGGCATTCGTGCCCTGGCCGGCTCGCGCTGACGGGCGGGCCCCAGCTGGCGGTGGCGGAGGCTGCGTGGGAGGCGCGCGCTATCTGCCATGCGGGCGGCGACGGCTGCTGCTGCGCGCGTGCGCTGCGCGGGCCGGGCCTGGGCCGCGGCAGGCCGGCTGGCTGCCGCGCTGCTGTTAGCTTTTTTTTGTTCTTTTTCTTATCCATTTTCTATTTTAGTATTTCCAACATAACTTTTCCATGTGAACTCCAAATGGGGTGAAATTTCTTTCTAATTGTTTCTAAAATCTAGGAGATCAACCTAGGATCCTCTTGTACTCCTTCCCACTAGTTTTCAAATAGTGGATTACAACCCTTAGTATAACCCCTTGTAGGTGCAACTTGGTGATTCTAAATAGGGCTTTGAAAAATATTGTTTCGCCGGAATCTTTTCAAACTGAAATTTTGCATGGATGTTCATGATGCAATGACATGAATTATATGCAGTTCCAGATCTAAAATTTGGGATGTGACAAATGATCCTTATTGTAATATGGCAACCGGCAGAAGCCTAATGGTTGTATTTAAATTTGTTAAGACATGCGTGTCTATACATCATGTAATAACTTTATTCCAAGTAGTTGTAATAGTTGCTGTTGGTGATGGATAACCATGAAGCGGCGCCATTGACCCTGACGCAACGCTGGTGATGATGGAGATCATGTCCGTGCTTTGGAGATGGAGATCAAAGGCATAAGAAGAAAGGCCATATCATATCACATATTATGAATTGGATGTGATGTTAATCGTTTGTATGCATCTTGTATTGCTTAGATTGCGATGGTAGCATTATAAGATGATCCCTCTCACTAAATAACAAGTAATAAAGTTTTCGTACTTCGTAGGCACTGTTGCTAAGACTCGTCGTTTCTAGGCATCTCGTGATGATCGGGTGTGATAGATTCTACGGGTGCATACAAAGGGTGCAAGACATATTATCACATGCGGATACTAACATTAATCTTGACGAGACTAGCATGTACAGACATGGTCTCGGAACCTGGAATACCAAAAGGTAAAGCATGAGTCATATGAATGATACAATGAACATGTTGACTGTTCACCTTTGAAGCTAGATCTTCTCTCGTGAAGATCGGACTTGGTGTAGTGGATTTGGTTCTTGTAATCACTAAGACAATGTGTGGGATGTTGTTTTGAGTGGGAGTTCACCTAGTTGATTTGAGAATTAAATTTGAACTCAATTTATCATAAACTTAGTCTAAACTCTTTGAAAATATGTTGTAGATCATGGTGACCCCTACCATCATTTTTAATGTGTTTTTAGAGAAAGAAAAGTTGAAATACAATGGAAACAACTTCACACAATGGTTCTGTAACATGAGGATTGTCCTCGATGCAAGTAATTTGACCTATCTGATGGATGCACTACTAGGTGACCCACCTGCAAATACTGCTTCTCGGGATGAGCGCAGTGTGTATGACACAAAGCGTGATGACTACAATCTTGTGAAATATGCAATCCTTATGTCAATGGAGCCTGAACTCCAAGAACGCTTTGAACTTAGCAGCGCTGCTTCCATGGTGGAGGAAATCAAAGCCATGTTTGAGAGCCAAATCCCTGCTGAGAGATATATGATCTCTAGTGAGTTCTTTAGTGTTATGATGAAGGAACACAACTCTATGAACGATCACATCATCATGATGATGCACTATGTTCAATGTCTCAAGACACTAGGATATGTCATCCCAGTTGATCTTATGACGAATAGATTTCTGTAGTCACTCCCACCTAGTTACAAAGAGTTTGTTCTGAATTACAAGATAAGTGGTCCAATTTTATCGCTCACTGAATTTGCTGCCACTTTGGTGGCTGCCGAAGTAGATGTGAAGGAATGGGGTTATGAGATCCAAGCACATGACTTGATAGGATTGATAGGATACTCATACCAACAAGTTGCAACTTTTCTTTCTGAAGCTCATTCGAAAAGAACTCTAAGGTTAAGCGTGCTTGGCCTAGAGCTATTCTAGGATGGGTGACCCACTGGGAAGTGGGTACCTGATGCGCATGAGTGAGGACAAAGTGCGCAGAAAAAAACTAGTGTTGTTTTGTGGGGCCAGTCTAGATATCCTATTAAGCTACCTGGAGTGACACCCCCGGGGCCAAGTGGACGTGGTATTACAAGGAGTATCAGAGATGTTCCTCGCGGATAAATGGGTGTGTGCGGGTCAGTGGCGGGACATGTGTAGCATGCCGCGTGTGGCCCAGAGTGGACACGGCGTGGCACACGTGCCGGCACGGGATGCACATACGCATGCCAAGAGGGAACGTTCCTGGGGTGTGCTTGATCAATTAGGGCATCGATCTTCTAAACGGTGTGTGTATGTGAGATCCAAGCACATGACTTAATAGGATTGATAGGATACTCATACCAACAAGTTGCAACTTCTTTTTCGGAAGCTCATTTGAAAAGAACTCTAAGGTTAAGCATGCTTGGCCTAGAGCAATTCTAGGATCGGTGACCGACCATGAAGTGGGTACCGGGTGCGCAGAAAAGAATGGGAAGTGGGTACCTGGTGCGCATGAGTGAGGACAAAGTGCGTAGAAAAGACTAGTGCTGGTCTGTGGGGCCAGTCTATATATCCTATTAAGCTACCAGGAGTGACACCCCCGGGGCCAAGTGGACAGGGTGTTACAAGGGTAAGCTCAACGATAACTTTAGGAAGGGCGGCAAATCTATTGCAATACTTGAGAACAAGACTAGAGCTGGCCCTAGCCCTGATGCAGAATTCTTTTGTTGCAATGAGTGTGGTCACTACAAGCGGAATTTCCCCAAGTACTTGGCAGATCTAAAAAAAGGCAACATCAAGAAGAAAGGTATATTTGATATACATGTTATTGATGTGATTATTAATAGTAATCATAGTAGTGCCTGAGTATTTGATACTGGTTCGGTTGCTCATATTTGTAACTCGAATAGGAGATGCAGAATAAATGATGACTAGCAAAGAATAAATGATACTGGTTATTGATGCTCATATTTGCTCATATTTGTAACTCATATTTGCTCATAGTAGTGACGATTTGTGTTGGAAATGGCTCAAAGGTTGATGTGATCTCCTTCGGCACGCCCACTCTTCATCTACCATCGGGATTAGTTTTAAATCCAAATAATTGTTATCTGGTGCCTGCGTTTAGAATGAACATTATATCCAGATCTTGTTTATTGCGAGACGGTTACTCGTTTAAGTCAGAGAATAATGATTGTTCTATTTATATGATTAATATCTTTTATGGTCATGCACCTAAGATGAATGGTTTATTCTTATTGAATCTCGATAGTAGTGATACACATGTTGACAATATAGATTCTACACAAATGAAATTGAATGATAATTCCACATACATGTGGCACCGCCGTCTTGGTCACATTGGAGTGAAGGACATGAAGAAACTCCATTCCGGTGGACTTATTGAATCACTTGATTTTGAATCACTTGAAAGATGTGAAGAATGTCTAATGGGAAAAATTACTAAGACACCATTCTCTGGGAAATGGAGCGAGCTACGGACTTATTGGAAATAATACATACCGATGTGTGCGGTCCAATTAGTGTAGCGTCATGCGGTGCATATCATTATGTTCTTACATTCACGGATGACTTGAGTAGATACGGGTATATATACTTTATGAAACATAATTCCAAAACTTTCGAGAAGTTTAAGGAATTCCAAAGTGAAGTAGAAAATCAGCGTAATAAGAATATTAAGTTTCTGCGATCTGATTGAAGAGGTGAATATCTAAGTTACTAGTTTTCCATGCATTTGAAAAATGCGGAATACTTTCACAGTTGACACCGTGGGAACACCATAGTGTAATGGTGTGTCCGCACATCATAATCGAACTGTCTTAGATATGGTTCTGTCTATGATGTCTCATAAAGATTAACCGTTATCATTTTGGGGTTATGCATTAGAGACACCTGCATTCACTTTAAATAGGGCACCATCTAAATCCGTTTAAACGACACCGTATGAATTGTGGTTTGGTAAGAAACCTAAGTTGTTGTTCCTTAAAGTTTGGGGTTGCTAATCTTATGTAAATAAGTTACAGCCTGACAAGCCTGAACCCAAAGCGAAAAAATGTGTCTTCATAGGATACCCTAAGGAAACAATTGGGTATACCTTCTATCATAGATGCGAAGGAAAAGTTTTTGTTGCCACTAATGGATCCTTTCTTGAGAGGGAGCTTCTCTCGAAAGAAGTGACTGGAAGGAAAGTAGAACTCAACGAGGTTGTTGAACCTTCTCTCAAATTTGAGAGTAGCACAACACTAGAAGATGTTCATGTGTGTAGCATCCCGGCATTAGAGCTTAGAAATAAGTTGAACACAGATGTGTGCATTGCATTCATGCATCAAAAATCCGAATAATTTTCGCGCTTTTAAATAAAAACTTGTCAAAGTGATTGAAGCTTCTCTTAACTTAATGGAATTGAAGTAGATCATCAAGTTGACTACGATAAGTTTCAACATGACCTTTGCTAAAACCTTATTTGGGTAAGGGAGATTTGGTCTAAGGGTAGATCAAATGTAATAAAAGTTAAACCCTAATACATTACTTAATGGATTATATTTGATCCTTGAGTAATCATATCCCAGTATTCATTACACAACCCATGAATACCAAGTTATAAATATAAATTAAGTAATAGGAATGTAACCACTAAATCTTAATCTCATTTATTTATACCATGAGTATCATGGTAATACCTAACCCTAACTCTTTAGTTATTTGGAGTAGGAGGGAAACCAATTCAAGATCATTCACCATATATTTTTCTTCCCATATCAATTCCTACGGAACCCTATCTCAATTATTGTTGTTTATCAATGTTGAGTAATCAACTATTGATTCACCAACTCTTCATCTATCAATTCTTGATTTATCAACTCTTGTCCTTATTATAGCATTCACTTAATACCTTTAAAGACATAAGTAAGAAGGGGTAAATAGTAATGCTAGAATTGAATATCATCTATAGGATGGAAAAGTTTGGAGAAAATGAAATCATTATGATAATTGATGGAGTTAACTCACTCCTAAATGGATAGAAGAGTTATCTGGAAGACATAATTATATGTGGTAACAAAGAAGATTATAAGGATGAATTCTGAAGATAGTTACCAAGGAGTAATCCTATTGGATCAAGTAGGTATAGTCAATGATTAATATCTCATATATAGATAGAGATACTAAGAAGATAATACAACTGTAGTGTTGTATTGATGAGGGACTTGATTAGCCAACTAGAAACCTAAGCCATAAATGATCAAAGTATTATAATGATTATGTTTAAGTCACAAAGATTGAATGCTTATATCATGTATAAGTGACATTGGTGGATATAACATGATTGAACCCTAGTATAGATATGTTATTCTAGGTTAGCCATGACAAGTCACATTAATACAATGAGAGATTAGAGTATGAATGTAGTTAGAAGTAACCACTTGTTGGATTGAAGGATATCAGTAGTAGAGTAGTTGATATAACCAAGTATAGCTATGAGAAGATTAGGAAGGGTTCCGTGACAAGCTTCTGAGATTTTTAAGGGAGATTACAAAGTAATCTGAGAAGGTGATTATTCAAGTGGAATTAGAATCAAAAGAAGTACTCTAGTGATGAGAGTTATTGTTATGAGAAGATCATATAGAGCTTTAGTGTCAAGCTCATTAGAATTACAAATGAATTTAGGAGGAGAAATTATGGATAAGAACATTCTTTTGAAGTAAAGTTCATCATGTTAACACATGATGATGTTTATAAACAAGTAGTATATCTATGAAAGGAATTCCTTAATTAGAAGTCTAGGTTTATGAAGTATGGAAGGTAGGAATTCTTGGTAAACACTAAACCCTAAATCTATAATCAAGCTTAACATCCATCCCATCTGTTGGATCAATTATTTTGTTTCCACAATGGTTGATAGGAATAATTTCCAACATCAAATCACTTAAGCACATCTTTGTAATTTTCAATCATCATTATCATAGGTGCTTATGAAACTATAGTTATCAATTCTCTCTCATAATTCATTTCAAATAATAACTATTTATTTTAAAAAGGTGATATCCATATTGACCACAAACATAAAGACTATATGTTTAGCCATTCATCTTTATTCACATTAAACAAAGTCTTTGATTCATCTCTCTAACCATTTATTCCATAGGGGTATGGAATAAGTAGGAATACCATAATTATAAACTACTCTATATTTTACTATGTGATTAAATACATAAAAATAAACTCTATGACTATTACTAAACATTTTAAAACTTCATTACTCCAAATAAAAGTGAAAATAATTATAGTTAATTTTTAAAAACTTAAATAAATCCTAAAGCCCTAAACCCTACTTACTCTATTTAATAAAAGAATGTCTCTATAATTATAAAGTTAGAAAATAATAAATAAAGTATGCTATCCAAATCCTAAATTCATACCAAAATTTGAAATATATTTTTTATACTGCAAGTATTCCGCAAATAAAATTCTATAAAGATGTTTCAAACCAAATATAAAAATATAAATTTGGAAATAAAACAGTAAACAAAAAAAACCAAAGGAAGAGAGGCATCGGTTGAATATAGCCCATGGCCCAGCTTTCTGTTCCCTTTCCTATCGCTCATGTGCGTCACACCGCGGACCACCTGGCCCAGAACCAGCCTGCCAGTAGCCCATACCCCTTCAGGCTCTAATCTTCGTCGTCTTCCTCACCGGCGAAGCTGCTGTCTGGCGTTCCGACCGCCGTCGATCCTACCGTATCAAGATGCACGTCGTCAGGGGAGGATAAGGAGGCCACATCGACGTTTCTGCTCGGTCTCATCCTCATTTTCCCCATATTAGCAACCCTCCTCTTTGACTTCTCTTAGTACCCGAAATCCTAACCGCCATGGCTCGAGCTAGAGCTCGCTCCCGGCCTCCCCTTGCCATTCTGAGGCCACCATGATGACCGCGGTGCTCGACTTCGTCATTTTCCCCGAAGCACGCTGGTTAGGGAGGTCCCTAACTGCGGGATTTGATCCATCTTCTCCGACCCTGAAGCCGTTCGTCGACGTTAATCGCCGCCGTCTCCAACTGCACCTTGCTTCCTCGACCACTTCTCTGCATTCCCGGCGAGCTAACGGTCCTCTAGAACCTTACCTTTTTCTCTATCCGCCCTTGGATCGTTCTGGCCTCGAGAGCCACCGTGCTATCTCCGTTTAGTTCACCGCCGGCGAGGCTCCCGGCCACCCCTAGACACTACGCCACCCTAGTTAGGTTGCCCAGGTTCATGCGCTTTCCGATCCACTAACATTCGCATCCACTCACACATCGTAGCGCCGCCGCTAGATGGTCGCCGGCGACAGCCACCGTCCACCGTGTGGACCAGACCAAGTCAAACCTGGTGTGGTTCTCGTTGCTGATGTGGCTTGCCAACGTGGCCACGGACCCACAAGTTTATCTCTGTGGCTAGGATCATTCTGAGTGTAAAAAGGATTAATGGTTCATGCCAACGTGGCACATCAACGTGGCCCTAAGCCCCACATGTCTATGACTTGGGTATATCCAGTCTGGGTGTAAAAAGTTTAGTGTATGTTTAGTAAATAATTAAAACAATACAAATTTAAATAACAATATTCCAGAAATTAAATAAAATGATTAAATCTTGTAAAATTGATATCTTTAGTTTTATAAACCAGAAAAATACATATAATATATGGAAATGTTTAGAAAAATAAAATATACAACTTAAAACTATTATTAAATATTATTATGATAATTATTTAAATAAATATTATTTAATAATTACTTTATAAAGTTTTAATACTTTGATAATTAATATTTTAATAATGGTAAATGTTAAAAATCTAAATAAAATACCAAAAATCTTAGAAAAATAAGAATTATACTCTAACATTATAATTATACATTATTACTTCACTTAATTAAATATTTATTATTTATTAAGTATTTTTAATGTAATAAACCTTATTAAAATCATATCTTATTATTTATAAATCACAAAAAGAAATGTAATATACCAAAGTGATCACAAAAATAATACCTACAAGTTAAAAATTTGATATTCCACTTTTGAGTTAAATAAAAAGTTAAGCACTTTCATAACTTGAATTTAAACATGTTTCTTCAGTTAATAATTCCTAAAATGACAAATAAAATTTGTTAATATTTCCTAAATTAACCAAATAAATATAATAAATAGTATTAATCTTGAATACTAATTTTATGAAGCCAAAATGATTTAACACTATTTAAATACAATTTTATTAAATTATCTTTCAACCATAAGAATAAATTATTTTATAAGAGAATCCTTATCTAATATAAAATCTCCAAGAATAATTATAATAAGATAAAAACCATTCTTTATATTAACCACAAGTTTATAAACAAATCAAAACACTATAAGTGAGTTCATAAGTAGTGAATAATATTATTTACTTATTCATAAACTTTAACCACACCCATATAAGGAGATAAATTCCTTTATACCATTATAATGTAAAGAAACCATTACCAACTAAAAATAATACCATTCTTAAGTAACTTTAAAGAAAAATTATAAAATGAACAAGGTATAAGTATAATAAGCATTTCACCTAAAGTCCATCTATGTCTTTAAAGTTAACTTTAGTCTACTTTAAATATAATACTAAAGACTTTATTATATGTTTTATAGTTAACTTTGGTCTGTTACAATCAAATTAAAAATCATCTTAATACCAAACCAACCTAGTTAAAAACCAAGATAGATAAGTCTCAAATACTACTAATTTCATTATTCCAGTAAAGGCAATTCTTTCTGACTTAAAGACTATAACTAGAAAGAACACCTCATAAGATTAACTTAAAAGCTTAAATGCTTATGCCAAATTGAGTAAGATTTTCTTCAAAGGTTATTCGTTTTGCCACTTTAGGAAAACAAATAACAAATAATCACAATCACTTTACTTGATACTTTACTTGTATAATAAGATTGTTAATACTTAAATTCTGTATAAGTCACATTACTTGTAAAGTAAAACTTTAAGATAAACTATTAAGATGTAAGCAACCTTGAGTAGCATTCCATACTGTGTATTTTGTTTTTGTATAAATACATGTTGTTCCACACACTCACAAGCCATAATAAGAAGCACATGTGTGAAACTTAATCTAAAAGGGCAACACATTCCACGGAAACCCTTTCCACTACCCAAACCCTAGAACAACGTTACTCTCGAGATTCATGTTTATCAACTTGCATTACATTACTTATACATAAAAGCATCTTTCTTCTTTAAACATTAGTCCTTACCGGACCAATGATGCATATTTCAGTTATTGGATCTTTTATATTGTCTCGAAGACCGTGAGCGCATAATCTTGCAATCACAAAAGGCTAGTTCACACTTTCTCATGTCCTTTGATTATTTTCTGTAAAGTATTTCACAAATCCAGTGTTGTCATCACCTGCATTTGAAAAAGGTCAGAAAACACTATTTTCATAATAATGTGATTATAGGTTATTTACCATGAGGTAATAACCTACTATAAGAGTTCCAGTGGTAAAGGAACATATTACCTAGGACTTAACAACCAATGTCGCCGGTGATTCTTGCGACGTATATTACGCGTTGACCATGAGATTTGGAATGGGACGAATAAGTCAGCTGTATCTTTTCCCTCTCGCATGGAGCTAGATGTGCGGGTCGTGGCTGTTGTCACTCGTAGCATGCATATTATTTATGGTAATTCATAGAGGATATGCAGCATATGAGTGGGAGCCCTAAACGTCCCACGATAGTTCTGGCATTGTAACGGTCTGTACAAACCATTGCCGTAATTCAAAAGGTGGGCATGGTGTACACCAAGGAGACATGCGGGGCCGCGAAGAAGGCAGTGATTGGCTTGGATCTTAGGTTGGGCCTCAAATCAAGGAGGTTTGAACAGGGACATACTCCCGGTCGTGCAACAAAACCTAAGGTCTCTCATGGGTAAAGTGACGCACCTCTGCAGAGTGTAAGAACTATAACTTGTTACTCCCTGTTCCGCGAAGGAGCTGCGAACGCGGCGGGAAAGGAACCCCATGAAGGTTCTGGTAAATCCGTGTAGGCTGACGGACATAGTTTTTCAGAATAAAAGCAACCTTTGAAGAAATGTTTATGAAAACTTGCATTGCCTTCGACCTACGGTCTGTGGCTGTAGATATAGTGCATCAAACACTCCTTTTCTAGTGAACTTGCTGAGTACGCTTGTACTCAAAGTATCTTCTTAACCCTTGCTAGGTTCTAAAGCCAGTACAGACGACCTCTACATCAAGTTATGCTCCAGGAATCATCATCAAAAGCTAAATGTCAACACCCAGATTTTTAATCCCAGATGCCTGTTATGCCATACATTGCAATCCTAGGATTACCATTTTTGCGAGACATAACAGAATTGGATACCACAGTACATCATCCATTACAAACCATACATAATGTCTTACACAAATAAGGATCTCATGATCCAATTCTTAATACAACTTCAAGAAGCGGAATACGTAATAACAACAGTAGCGTAGGCGAAGCTCCATCTTCGGGTCACGGGCAATGCTGACGATGGGAGATGATCCTAGTTGTCGTAACCTTCCTGGGGTACATCCTCCAGGTACTCCTCTTCATATTCTGGCCACGGGAATAGCCAGGGACAAAGCCATGAGGACTCTTTAAGTACTCGCAAACTAATACTAACAAGTGAGAGGGGTTTTTGATAATCGGACACTAGGCTCTAGGGTTGTTTTGCAAGAAGCCAGATTTATCTCTACTAAGTTCAGAAGCAAGAGAGCTAGTGGAAGTTTATAACACCTAAGTGGGAACTTGTATTTCATATCATAACTCTGTTGTGGTCAAGTCAAAATCTCAATTCATTTCACGAGTCATTTTGAAAACATCTGACGGGGGAACAGTATGGCCACTCCAACTATCCATAACCGCGGACGCGGCTATTCGAATAGTTTGACACTCTGCAGAGATTGTACACTTTCACCAAAACATTCGATACATCCGTCAGGAACAACTCCTGAATTCACCATACTTAGTATGCGGATAATCAATCCTAACCTTTCAATTACACGCCCTAGTATAAGCACCTCTCATGTGAGTTTGGCCTCCCAACCATGACCAACTGTCATCTTGGGTACTACACAGGTGGAAAATCTTCACAAGGTAGCCTCAGCTCAGACCTTGGCGGGAGGGAACTAATACTAAGGTATATAAGTTTCCAGTCAAGCCCTACCCAATTTTCAGGTATTGTGGTTGTACGGTAGAATTGGAATGGTATCGCATCCAGACAACCATCAGTTTTATACAGGGCTAAGGCTCATGCCTCAACATTTTCAACACCCAAAATCATTTGGTGTTCGGAAACACATGTCAAAACATCTCAGTAGAATGATCCATCATTCTAAGGTTTTCATAACCATTTTTCCACCAAGTATTCCCGTGTAAAGTTGATCAAGTTTTATGCTTAGCACTAGCATCTATAAGTGGGGGTGAGTACTAATGAGGGGTAGTAAACTAGTGGAGTTTCAATTAAGTTCAATCTTATGCCTTAGGATGACAGTAAGATTTTCTAGCTTAGCTAAAATTTATGCTCTTTATGCAACCTTCAAATATCTTTCTAGAATCTACAAATCACTTAAGTAAACTCTAAGGAAGTAGCTTTGATAATGAAATAAAATATAAAGCTTGCAAATAAAACTAGGAAGTGGGTATGATCACATATGCTTAGGGCATATGGTAACAAGTAAGGGTTTTTTGCATCAGTAGAGTATCTTGCAACTGTTAGCTTGCACATTCAACTAGTAGCATTAGGCTTGCCTTGTGCAGAGCAGTGGTTGAAGTTCTCCTCGGCGTCTTCTTCGTAGTATCCTCCTTCCTCCTCATATCCTTGGTCGGTACTAGAGTCTATAAATAAATACGAGGTACACAATCACCAAACAATACTTAACTACTTTCAATAATCACACAAAAGGGGTCCTATAGATGATCTAGCAGCATCTCTAACATTACAAGATTAAAGCTTGGTTTAATTACTTTTATTTTTAGAAAAGTAATTTCTACTCATTGAAAAACTACTTAAGATTTAATATTCTCCAAACCAAACATGGGATCATGTTGACACATGTCATCACCACATATTTTAGTTCATGGGAATGTGATTTAAAGTGGTGTCATGATTTAATAAGGTTTTACCCTTTTATTTTAATTAAATAAGTGACTAGAAATGCCTATGTGGCATTCTTTTATTACTTGAACATTATTTCTGTAAGTAAACCTATATATTTTTATATATTCTGAAAGGTATGATTAAATGTGATGTTTGAGAGCTGGAATAAACTCAAAAGCAATTATGGTTTTAATTTGAAAAATGTTTGAATGCAGAAAAGCTTCTTCCTTGTTCTTTTTACCAAGGACGATCTACATATCCAAATGACTTGAATCCAACGGGCTTGGATTCAGCATTTCAAGACCTTTCTAACAAAATTGGTTTCATTCAATTTGGTTCACTGAATCGATCTGGGTTCATTTTTGAATCTAGCTGTAGAAGTGTGTTTGAAATAAAATGGAAAAGGTTAATTTCAAACAACTGGGCTGCACGGAAAGCGATACTAGGCCGGCCTGCTAAGCACAGTGCTTACGCGGGCTGGTTAATTCGTTGTCCCCATGCGTCAGTGAGGCGAGGGGGTGCGAAGCGGTATGGGGCGATGTGAGCCGTGGGATCTTGTTCTAATCTAACGGCTGAGGGTCGTCGTCCACGTCGGGCAACTCCGGCGAGACTGAAACCTAACGCGGCAGGTGAGGGTTGTTGGGGGCTCACCGGGGCTCAGGCGAGGGTCGGCGAGGCGGGCGAACGATGAAGTCGACGATGGCGAACCTCCTGGTACCGGCAACTTCTCCTGGGGCGGCTCCAATCGCTGGCCCCCTTCTTCTCTAGTAGCGGCTGGCTCCGGTGCAATTCCGGCGAAGCGGTGCTTGCCTTGCTTCGAGACTGAGGCGAGGTGGTTCTGGGTGAGAGGGGAGTGAGGTGGTGTGCTCAATTCGGCTGGGGGTGGCCTCTATTTACCGTGGCGAGAGGGAACCGACGGGCGCAAGCTGAGCTCGTCGTGGTCGACGACACAGAAGGCTAGCGGCGTAGGCGACGGTAGGGGGCGGTGCGGTGGTCCCTGGAGATGCTCAACGACGCGGTGGCGAGGCGTGGGGCGGTGCGGTTTGGTCGGAACACGGCGGTGCTCTGCGCGTGCCCGACGGAGGTTTTTAATGCGCACAGCGTGCGTGGTCTGCGCGACAGTGAACGAGCGTGTCTGCGGGGTAGCTGGGACGGTGGTGATCACGTATGCACGCGACGAGGGCAGCGCACGGTCTGTGGGCGTCGGTCGAGCGTGGCGCACGGGACGCGTTCTCGGCATGGTTGCTGGCGGTCTTGGCATGGTCCGTGCGTGTGGTTTAGGGGTTGGCAAGGTTCGAGCGATGGACAGGGAGTGGCGGTGGGGTGTTGGCTTGCTCCCAGACATGTTGGCTAGGCTGGGTTCTTCTCCTAGCTTGCTGTCGACATGGGGGTGACAAGGGTGCACTCGTCCTGCTGACCATTGATGGCATTGCCAAGCTTTCAGTGATGCTAGAGGTTTGCACTTGAGCTAGATGATCTACTAAAGCCTAGTTGCAACCAGAGAGGGAACAAGTTAGGCTCCCATCACTGCTCACAATAGTGTTTGGATTTTAGAAGATTTGAATCTGCAAGGTGTTTGATGAAATGGCCGCAAGAATTCAAGTTTTGAATTTTGAAAAGATTTTTGGTAGGTGTGCTAGGTTAGTGCTGGTGAGTCTGCAGATGCTTGGGTTTTGAAAGTTGAGCTTGTTTGAGTGGTTTTTGAAAAAGTGGGATCTTCCCATATGATAAAGATTCAATTTTGAATTGTCCTTTCAACTATGCATTTGAAAGTTTCTGGATGATCACAAAGTGGGCCTTTGTTATGAGTACAATCAAGGGGTGTAAAGATCCAAACAAGTTTTTGTTAAGTTCTGAAAGTTTGGGACAGCCAAAGTAGGCATGGGAGTTAAATTGGTCAAAATGACGATTCCCTTATTTGGTTTGTTTTGATTTATTTGTCTTTGGGAAAAGTGTGGGGATTGTTTAGATGATGTTTATTTCACCTAAGAAACATTTTACAAGCAAATAAACACACAAGAAAGGTCATTCAAAAAGAATCCGATTTGGAATGCATACACACATGAATGCTTTCATATTTTTAATTTGAAAAGTTTTTGTTAACCCTAATTTTGATGATTAGAGTTTGATGATTCTAGTTTAATATTTTTGGGATGTTACACTAAAGCTCTTCAATGGAGTCAAGAAAGTCAACATATACATCAACCCAAGTGAAGACTAAGTTGCTGATTAGATAAGAATAGAATTTCTAACCATATAACCTACTTCTGTAGAGTATTGCAATAGTAGCAATGTAAGCCAGTAGTTCAGCTATTAGTTTTATAAGTATGGTAGCTATGAGTTATTTATTCTTGATTCTTCTTTGTAAGAAGTTTCTTTCTCTCTCTTTAACCTAGAATGTTCTCTGGATCTTTTGTAAAGAGTTGAGTTGTAACCTATAGTCATGTCTTGGACCTGCTATGTTTCTGTTGTACTACTCTGAGGGATGTAATACTATTGAACGGTGTTTCATTGGTGTTATGTCAACGACTATAGTGTACTACATCATGCAGTGGTATGCTGGGTCACCGCAGTTGGTATCAGAGCATATGCTTTGACCTTAGGATTATACCCTTTTAGGCAGATCTGTAGGTTGGATAGTGAATATAGAAGCCATCTTATCTAAACCAAATGTTCTTATGACTTGTGATGAGTATCCACTTGAGGATAACCTTGTCACACATAAGTCAGATGTTTAAGTCATTCTTTCTTAGGTAGTAATTATTTATCTTTTCTCAAGTATAGTGCTCTTTAGTATCCTCCGAGGGAGACATAAACCACCAACATACTGTAGAAAAGTGCAAGACATTAATTGAAGTAGTCTTAATGGTGTAGCCTAAACCTAGAATTCATATAAGACAGTGGAATCTTTTGGTTAGTTAATAACCAAATACAACCTGATGGAAGTCATTAGGATAAATGTGGATGAAATGAGTAGTAATCATGTGGGATTCACTTGACAATTCTACGTGATGAAGTGCAATTATGTTATGACTTAATAATAGTGTAGTGAGAAGTAAAGTTATCATGGTTAGATTAGCTCTTAAATCATGATAAAGAGGCAAAACATAATAAGATCATGTTGAGGTTAGCTCCGAAACCATGATGTAAGTGTAAGTATGACAAATACTTAGTGAATTATTTTGAGGTAGAAGTAAGAAAATACCATGGTCGAGCTATGATAGAAGTTGTAGATGCTAAAAATTTCTAATAATGTTTAGTTTAAGTTATCAAATAGAATCTGAATAGTCATTTGGAGTGACCATGTCAGGTTATCTACTAATAAATGATAGGTTGGTTATATTATCCATTCCAAGAGAAAGACTAAAGGTTAATTAAAACCAAATTGAGACCACTTTGTTTAAAATTAACCTGTTGCAATTGAGCAATTTGGGTAAACATTGAGACAAAGTATAGTTTGACACTATGTGCTAAGTATCACAATGTAAACCTATATGAGGAGGTGTCATATACTACACAACTAAGCCGGAATTCTAGAGATATTATACTCAACTACTATATTCTGGGCTTAGAACATTGTGTGTTATATGTACCACATTTGGATTTATTTGTTTTTCTTGGATCTTCCTGATTGACTAGATCTGTACATGAAGTTTGACTTGGTGTTCAAATGCATGTTGCAACATCCAGTTACTACTTCATGTTATAGACCTAGATAGGAATGGGAATTCGTGTAAGGGAGTGACGAGTTCCGAAGACCAAGAGGAAGACCTACATGAAGGGTAAAGCCAAGTATAAGGAGTATCAACTCAATCTGGAGGATGGGTAAAGTTCAGGTTATTCTTAGCCAGATATAAGAAGTATGTTTAGTGTAGAAGATGTATGGAGCAACAAGAAGTAATAAACTTAAAGTTCAATTAAAGTAGGTAATCTTGCTAAGAAGTTAATAGAGTAATTGTACTAGTTCATGGTAGTATCATGAATAAGTACAAAGAAGAAGTTTTGGAACCAAAGTGGTATTCAAGCTCTGACAATTCAGGGAGAATGCTAGAAGTATGTCGGAAGCCGTAGGGTAATACCTACAACATAGGATGATCCACAGTTGGTATCTTGTACGTAGCCGGTGTTGGTTGACATAGTTAACCAGATCATCTTAAAAATTGCATAAAGAGCATAAAACTTGGCCTAAGCTAAGTAAGACCTAAGGGAGTGTAAAATATTAAGTGACAGGTTTCTAAAACGCTTCGCAAAGTTAAACTTATCAAAACGAAAGTGTCCAAATAGTAAGTAAGACAAATAATGCTGAAAGATTCACTTTGGAGATCCACAATTGTGTGGATACACCGTACAATCTTTCATCAAACTTTAACTCGGTAGAGTATAAGATGGATAGAGACCAATATTCTAATTATAAAGCCAATAAATACAAAATAGATAGTTTAAAGGCTATTAGTAAACCCTAAGGGGGAGAGTAAACATTAAATAAAAATTAAAGAAATACTTAAGGAATAACAAATGATTATCTAAAGCTTAATAAGGTAAAATTTTGAAGGTGATAAAAGATTAATCCTAATAGAGTAATTCTAAAAGAAACAACTTTTAAGTGCCCCTTTAATAGGGGAATAAAACATATCCAATTCGACATATGTAGAGGAACAACAAATTCCAACGGGTTTGGACTAATTGTGTTCAAAACCAACATTTGAAAGAATTGCCAGTACAACTCATACAATGATAAATCAAAGATTAGTCTTTTGACCACACTATTTAACAATAAAATTTAAAACCTGTTTTAGTGAGACTTCCCAGGTTTTGCATAGTATAGTAAGAAAGTTCAATGGTTAAATAAAAGAAGTTGGATTAGGATACCTAATCAGGATAAGGAACTAAGAAGAGACCCCAAATTAAGGAGTTTTAAATAAGGACATATCCTTAAAGAAGGATAATAAAACAAACTATGGAGTATTGGAGATAACCAGTTGGAGATTGCCAAGTACGGTCAGAATTCAAGGAAAAGATATGGATATGGGGTATTACAATTATTCCCATTAAGGTTACCATGTAACTGAGACACATCATGATCAAAACAAGACAACTCCTCATTCCGAAACGAAAGAGTGTGCGAACTTCGAGGACGAAGTTTATTTTAAGGGGGAGAGTCTGTAACATCCCAGCATTAGAGCATAGAAATAAGCTGAACACAGATGTGTGCATTGCATTCATGCGTAGAAAATCCTAATAATTTTCGCGCTTTTAAATAAAAATTTGTCAAAGTGATTGAAGCTTCTCTTAACTTGATGGAATTGAAGTAGATCATCAAGTTGACTGCGATAAGTTTCAATATGACCTTTGCTAAAATCTTATTTTGGGTAAGGGAGATTTGATCTAATGGTAGATCAAATGTAATAAAATTTAAACCCTAATACATTACTTAATGGATTATATTTGATTCTTGAGTAATCATATCCCAGTATTCATTACACAACCCATGAATACCAAGTTATAAATATAAATTAAGTAATAGGAATGTAACCACTAAATCTTAATCTCATTTATTTATACCATGAGTATCATGGTAATACCTAACCCTAACTCTTTAGTTATTTGGAGTAGGTGGGAAACCAATTAAAGATCATTCACCATATATTTTTCTTCACATATCAATTCCTATGGAACCCTATCTCAATTATTGTTGTTTATCAATGTTGAGTAATCAACTATTGATTCACCAACTCTTCATCTATCAATTCTTGATCGATCAACTCTTGTACTTATTATAGCATTCACTTAATACCTATAAAGAAATAAGTAAGAAGGGGTAAATAGTAATGCTATAATTGAATATCATCTATAGGATGGAATAGTTTGGAGAAAATGAAATCATTATGATAATTGATGGAGTTAACTCACTCCTAAATGGATAGAAGAGTTATCTGGAAGACATAATTATATGTGGTAACAAAGAAGATTATAAGGATGAATTCTGAAGATAGTTACCAAGGAGTAATCCTATTGGATCAAGTAGGTATAGTCAATGAGTAACATCTCATAGATAGATAGAGATACTAAGAAGATAATACAACTGTAGTGTTGTATTGATGAAGTACTTGATTAGCCAACTAGAAACCTAAGCCATAAATGATCAAACTATTATAATGATTATGTTTAAGTCACAAAGATTGAATGCTTATATCATGTATAAGTGACATTGGTGGATAGAACATGATTGAACCCTAGTATAGATATGTTATTCTAGGTTAGCCATGAAAAGTCACATTAATACAATGAGAGATTAGAGTATGAATGTAGTTAGAAGTAACCACTTGTTGGATTGAAGGTTATCAGTAGTAGAGTAGTTGATATAACCAAGTATAGCTATGAGAAGCTTAGGAAGGCTTCAGTGACAAGCTTCTGGGATTTTTAAGAGAGATTACAAAGTAATCTGAGAAGTAAGAAGGTGATTATTCAAGTGGAATTAGAATCAAAAGAAGTACTCTAGTGATGAGAGTTATTGTTATGACAAGATCATATAGAGATTTAGTGTCAAGCTTATTAGAATTACAAATGAATTTAGGAGGAGAAATTATGTATAAGAACATTCTTGTGAAGTAAAGTTCATCATGTTAACACATGATGATGTTTATAAAGAAGTAGTCTATCTATGAAAGGGATTCCTTAATTAGAAGTCTAGGTTTATGAAGTATGGAAGGTAGGAATTCTTGGTAAACACTAAACCCTAAATCTATAATCAAGCTTACCATCCATCCCATCTGTTGGATCAATCATTTTGTTTCCACAATGGTTGATAGGAATAATTTCCTACATCAAATCACTTAAGCACATCTTTGTCATTTTCAATCATCATTATCATAGGTGCTTATGAAACTATAGTGATCAATTCTCTCTCATAATTAATTTCAAATAATAACTATTTATTTTAAAAAGGTGATATCCATATTGACCACAAACATAAAGACTATATGTTTAGCCATTCATCTTTATTCACATTAAACAAAGGCTTTGATTCATATGTCTAACCATTTATTCCATAGGAGTATGGAATAAGTAGGAATACCATAATTATAAAGTACTCTATATTTTACTTTGTGATTAAATACATAAAATAAACCCTATGACTATTACTAAACATTTTAAAACTTCATTACTCCAAATAAAAGTGAAAATAATGTTATAGTTAATTTTTAAGATCTTAAATAAATCCTAAAGCCCTAAACCCTACTTACTCTATTTAATAAAAGATTGTCTCTATAATTGTAAAGTTAGAAAATAATAAATAAAGTATGCTATCCAAATCCTAAATTCATACCAGAATTTGAAATATATTTTTTATACTGCAAGTATTCAGCAAATAAAATTCTATAAAGATGTTTCAAACCAAATATAAAAACATAAATATGGAAATAAAACAGTAAACAGAAAAAACCAAAGGAATAGAGGCATCAGTTGAATCTAGCACATGGCCCAGCTTTCTGTTCCCTTTCATGTCGCTCATGTGCGTCACACCACGGCCCACCTGGCCCAGCACCAGCCTGCCAGTAGCCCATACCCCTTCAGGCTCTAATCTTCGTCGTCTTCCTCGCCGGCGAAGCTGCTGCCTGGCGTTCCGACCGCCATCGATCCCCACCACATCAAGATGCACGCCGTTGTCGTAAGGGGAGGATAAGGAGGCCACGACGATGTTTCCCCTCAGTCTCATCCTCATTTTCCCCTTCTCAGCAACCCTCCTCTTTGACTTCTCTCAGTAGCCGAAACCCTAACCGCCATGGCTCGAGCTAGAGCTCGCTCCCGGCCTCCCCTTGCCATTCTGAGGCCACCATGATGACAGCGGTGCTCGACTTCGTCATTTGCCCCAAAGCACGCTGGTCAGGGAGGTCCCTAACTGCGGGATTTGATCTATCTTCTCCGACCCCGACGTCGTTCGTCGACGTCAATCGCCGCCGTCTCCAACTGCACCTTGCTTCCTTGACCACTTCTCTGCATTCCCGGTGAGCTGACGGTCCTCTAGGACCTTACCTTTTTCTCTATCCGCCCATGGATCATTCCGGCCTCGAGCGCCTCCATGCTGTCTCCGCTTCGGTCACCGCCGGCGAGGCTCCCGTCCACCCCTAGACACTACGCCACCCTAGTTAGGTTGCCCAGGTTCATGTGCTTCTGATCCACTAACATTCGCATCCACTCGCGCATCGTAGCGCCATCGCTAGATGGTCGCCGGCACAGCCACCGTCCACCGTGTCGACTAGACCAAGTTAAACCTGGTGTGGGTCTCGTTGCTGATGTGGCTTGCCAACGTGGCCACGGACCCACAAGTTCATCTTTGTGGCTAGGATCGTTCTGAGTGTAAAAAGGATTAATGGTTCATGCCAATGTGGCACATCAACGTGGCCCTAAGCCCCACATGTCTGTGACTTGGGTATATCCAGTCTGGGTGTAAAAATTTTAGTGTATGTTTAGGAAATAACTAAAACAATACAAATTTAAATAACAATATTCTAGAAATGAAATAAAATGATTAAATCTTGTAAAATTGATATCTTTAGTTTTATAAACCAAAAAAATACATATAATATATGGAAATGTTTAGAAAAATAAAATCTACAACTTAAAACTATTATTAAATATTATTATGATAAGTATTTAAATAAATATTATTTAATAAATACTTTATAAAGTTTTAATACTTTGATAATTAATATTTTAATAATGGTAAATGTTAAAAATCAAAATAAAATACAAAAGATCTTAGAAAAATAAGAATTATACTATAACATTATAATTATACATTATTACTTCACTTAATTAAATATTTATTATTTATTAAGCATTTTTAAAGTAATAAACCTTATTAAAATCATATCTTATTATTTATAAATCACAAAAAGAAATGTAATATACCAAAGTGATCACAAAAATAATACCTACAAGTTAAAAATGTGATATTCCACTTTTAAGTTAAATAAAAAGTTAAACACTTTCATAACTTGAATTTAAACCTATTTCTTTAGTTAATAATTCCTAAAATGACAAATAAAATTTGTTAATATTTCCTAAATTAACCAAATAAATATAATAAATAGTATTAATCTTAAATACTAATATTATGAAGTCAAAATGATTTAGCACTATTTAAATACAATTTTATTAAATTATCTTTCAACCATAAGTATAAATTATTTTATAAGAGAATCCTTATCTAATATAAAATCTCCAAGAATAATTATAATAAGATAAAACCCATTCTTTATATTAACCATAAGTTTATAAACAAATCAAAACACTATAAGTGAGTTCATTAGTAGTGAATAATATTATTTACTTATTCATAAACTTTAAGCACACCCTTATAAGGAGATAAATTCCTTTATACCATTATAATGTAAAGAAGCCATTACCAACTAAAAATAATACCATTCTTAAGTAACTTTAAAGAAAAATTATAAAGTGAACAAGGTATAAGTATAACAAGCATTTCACCTAAAGTCCATCTATGTCTTTAAAGTTAACTTTAGTCTACAATACTTTAAATATAATACTGAAGACTTTATTATATGTTTTATAGTTAACTTTGGTCTGTGACAATTAAATTAAAAAGCATCTTAATACCAAACCAACCTAGTTAAATACCAAGATAGATAAGTCTCAAATAGTACTAATTTCATTATTCTAGTAAAGGCAATTCTTTTTGACTTAAAGACTATAAATAGAAAGAACACCTTATAAGATTAACTTAAAAGCTTAAACGCTTCTGCCAAATTGAGTAAGATTTTATTCAAAGGTTATTCGTTTTGCCACTTCAGGAAAACAAATAACAACTAATCACAATCACTTTACTTTATACCTTACTTGTATAATAAGATTGTTAATACTTAAATTCTGTATAAGTGACATTACTTGTATAGTAAAACTTGAAGATAAACAATTAAGATGTAAGCAACCTTGAGTAGCATTCCATATGTGTATTTTGTTGTTGTATAAATACATGTTGTTCCACACACTCACAAGCCTAATAAGAAGCACATGTGTGAAACTTAATCTAAAAGGGCAACACATTCCAAGGAAACCCTTTCCAGTACCCAAACCCTAGAACAACGTTATTCTCGGGATTCACGTTTATCAACTTGCATTACATTACTTATGCATAAAAGCATCTTGCTTCTTTAAACATTAGTCCTTACCGGAACAATGATGCATATTTTAGTTATTGGATCTTTTATATTGTCTCGAAGACCGTGAGCGCATAATCTTGCAATCACAAAAGGCTAGTTCACACTTGCTCATATCCTTTGATTATTTTCTGTAAAGTATTTTACAAATCCAGTGTTGTCATCACCTGCATTTGAAAAAGGTCAGAAAACACTATTTTCATAATAATGTGATTATAGGTTATTTACCATTAGGTAATGACCTACTATAAGAGTTCCGGTGGTAAAGGAACATATTACCTAGGACTTAACAACCACTATCGCCAATGATTCTTGCGCCGTATATTACGCGTTGACCATGAGATTTGGAATGGGACGAAGCAGTCAGCTATATATTTTCCCTCTCGCATAGAGTTGGATGTGCGGGTCGTGGCTGTTATCACTCGTAGCGTGCATATTATTTATGGTAATTCGTAGAGGATATGCAACATATGGGTGGGAGCCCTCAACATCCCACGATAGTTTCGGCATCTGAACGATCTGTACAAACCATTGCCGTAATTCAAAAGGTGGGCATGGTGTACACCAAGGAGACATGCGGGGTCGCGGAGAAGGCAGTGATTAGCTTGGATCTTAGGTTGGGCCTCAAATCAAGGAAGTTTGAACGGGGACATACTCCCGTCCGTGCAACAAAACTTAAGGTCTCTCATGGGTAAAGTGACGCACCTCTGCAGAGTGTAAGAACTGTAACTTGTTACTCCCTCTTCCGGGAAGGAGCTGCGAAAGTGGTGGGAAAGGAACCCCATGAAGGTTCTGGTAAACCCGTGAAGGCTGACGGACATAGTTTTTCATTATAAAAGCAACCTTTGAAGAAATGTTTAATAAAACTTGCATTGCCTACGACCTACGGTCTGTGACTATAGATATAGTGAATCAAACACTCCTTTTATAGTGAACTTGCTGAGTACGCTCGTACTCAAAGTATCTTCTTAACCCTTGCTAGGTTCTAAAGCCAGTACAGACGACGTCTACATCAAGTTATGCTCCAGGAATCATCATCAAAAGCTAAAGCTCTTCAATGGAGTCAAGAAAGTCAAAATATACATCAACCCAAGTGAAGACTAAGTTGCTAATTAGATAAGAATAGAATTTCTAACCATAGAACCTACTTGTGTAGAGTATTGCAATAGCAGCAATGCAACCCAGTAGTTCATCTATTAGCTTTATAAGTATGGTTGCTATGAGTTATTTATTCTTGATTCTTCTTTGTAAGAAGTTTCTTTCTCTCTCTTTAACCTAGAGTGTTCTCTGGATCTTGTGTAAAGAGTTGAGTTGTAACCTATAGTCATGTCTTGGACCTGCTATGTTTCTGTTGTACTACTCTAAGGGATGTAATACTAGTGAATGGTGTTTCATTGGTGTTATGTCAACGACTATAGTGTACTACATCATGCAGTGTAATGTTGGGTCACCGCACTGTGCCACTCGCACCAATAAGATAGGAAGCTAATGATGGTGATCATGAAACTTCGAACGAAGTTTCTACTGAACCTCGCAGGTCAATGATGGTTCGTACCACCCTTGATTGGTATGACCCTATCTTGAATGTCATGTTGGTAGACAACATCAACGACCCTGCGACGTAGGAGGAAGAAATGATGAGCCCATATTCCAACAAATGGCAAGAAACAATGAAATCCGAGATTGGATCCATGTACGAAAACCAAGTGTGGACTTTGGTGCACTTACCTGATGGCCACAAGGCTGTCGAGAACAAATGGATTTTCAAAAAGAAAAAAGACACTGATGGTAATGTTACTGTCTATAAAGCTCGACTTGTCACGAAAGGGTTCTGAAAATTGAAGGAGTTGACTATGATGAGAATTTATCACCGGTAGAGAAGCTAAAGTCTGTGAGGATTTTGTTAGCAATCAATGCATTTTTCGATTATGAGATTTGGAAGATGACAATGAGGAAGAGTTGTATATGGTACAAGGTGATATTTACAAGATGTGAAGAATTTACCTCCTATAGAAGAATTATGTAAGCCAATTTCTCACTCGTCCTATATTGAGGTACACTCTCTCCAACATTTTGATGAAGGCGATATTCGTTATGGTAAACCTCCTGATCAATGCCTAGAGGAACTTGATACTTTTATTGTTAAACAAGGTAATTTTAATAAACAAGTTCAGAATCATTTATTGGAAAACTCTAGAGCTATTAATGAGTTGAAAGATATTGTGCAAAGAACTTCTAATGATGTTAAAATCCTTGTTAAACACTTCCAAATGGTTCAAACCCAAATTGATCAACTTGCTAAAGTACAAAAAGATATGCTAGTTAATGCTTTTGGAGATAAACATGCTAATGAAATTATAACTAGGAGTGGTGCTACCACTCAGGATCCCTTATATCCAGAGGGACATCCTATCAGAATTGAGCAGGATTCTCAACAAGCTGAAAAGAGGGGTACTTATTCTAAGAGAAAGAAAAAGAAACATAAAACAGTTGAGGAACCTTCTGAACCTGCTATAGATCCTAATAGTATATCTGTCTCTGATGCTGAAACTAAAAGTGGTAATGATAACAATGATTCTCCTGCTAAGGAAAAAATTGAAGAAGAACCTGATAAGCACAATAAGAAAACTAAGAACACTACGGAAGATTTTTTTGCTAATAAACAAGGTAGTGAAAGAGAACCTTGGGTGCAGAAACCAATGGCTTTTCCTAATAAGAAACACTAGTCAAAGGAAGAAGAACACTATAACAAGTTTTGTGAGTGGATGAAACCTTTATTTTTTCAAATTCCTTTGACCGATGCTATTAAGTTGCCACCTTATTCAAAGTATATGAACGATATTTTCTCTAATAAAAGTAAGATTCCTAATGACGAAACTTCTACTTTGCTTGCTAATTATTCCTTCAATGGTAAGGTTCCAAAGAAACTTGGTGATCCAGGTATTCCAACTATTCCTTGCCCTACTAAAAATAATTATATTAGAACTCCTTTGTGTGATTTGGGAGCTGGATTTAGTTTTATGCCTTTTTCTCTCTACAAGAGACTTCAACTATAAAAATTGATACCAACTGATATATCTTTGCAAATGGCTGATGAGTCTACTACTATCCCTATTGGTATATGTGAGGATGTTCCTGTTCAAGTGACTAATAATTGCTTGGTATTAACTGATTTTGTTGTGCTTGACATGCCTGAAGATGATAATATGTATATTATTCTTGTAATTCTGCTAACAAGGTATGAAAAATTTAGCGGTCCATTTATGTATTTAAGCAAGCATCCCGGAGCTGGAATCAACATTTTGATAAGGTGATCAAAAACCTTGGATTTATCCAAACTTTTGGAGAAACTTGTATTTACAAGAAAGTGAGTGGGAGCTCTATGGCATTGCTAGTACTATATGTGCATGACATATTTTTGATTGGGAATGATATAGAACTTCTTGAAAGTGTCAAAGGATAGTTGAATAATAGTTTTTCAATGAAGGATCTTGGCAAAGGAGCATACATCTTAGGCATCAAGATTTATAGAGATAGATCAAGAAGATTAATAGCGCTTTACATACTTGGACAAGGTTCTAAAGAGGTTTAGAATGGAAGAAAGAAAAAAAGGTTCTTTCCCATGTTGATAGGTAAGACCTTGTGTAAGACTCAAATTCCAGTTATGACAGAAGCGAGAGAAAGGATGAGCAAATCCCCTATGCCTCAGCCATAGGATCTATCATGTATGCCATGCTATGTACTAGACTCGATATCGCACATGTTGTTAGTTTGACCAGCATACATCTAAGTGATCCAGGAGTGGAACACTATAGAACGGTCAAAAATATCCTAAAGTACCTAAAGAGGACTAAGGATATGCCATATTTCTTATGGAGGTGATGAAGAGCTCGTTGTAAACTGTTACACCTATGCTAGTTGGAACACCGATCCAGATGACTCGAAGTCACAATCTGGATACATATTTATTTTGAATGGTGCAGTAGTGAGATGGAGGAATGCAAAGCAAAGAATTGTGGTGAAATCTTCAACTGAATTGGAATACATAGCTGCTTCGGAGGCTTCACTAGAAGCGATATGGATGAAGGATTTCATTACCGAGCTTGGTGTGGTTCCTAGTGCGTTGGACCCGATGGTCATTTTTTGTAATAACATCGGTGATATAGCTAATGCACAGGATCCAATGTCACAAAAGAAGTTGAAGCACATCAACCTATGTTTCCATTCGATTCGCGTGTATGTCTGATACCTTTGATCCGGATTACGGATGTAGTATAGCTCTTTTTCCCTAGTAGACCTAGGTTTATCGAATCCTCGGGAAGAAGAAAGCAAAGTGAATTACTTAAATGGACCTTCGAGAGTTTTACAATTCCTATTGCGTTTTCACCGGACCAAGAGTTTGCGATCTTGTTGTTCTTGTTGTTGTTGTTGTTGATGATGGAGAGAGAGGGCCTACGGTCTTCGATTTTCACCAGTAGCTGTGCAAAACATCTGATGGGAATAATACATAATAATAAAGTAGTCATGTAATTTTTAGAGCAAGATAATTATATGTGGGTAGTGCATCCATAAATGTTATCGCCTCCGCAATCGTTTATAGCAATAACCTACTAGTCTCATCCATAGAAGAAAGAGAACTAATGATAAGCATCATGATGTCACCGTTATTCCCAAGTAAGTTCTTCACATACAGCCGTACTTTAACATCCCAATTTCAGCAACCCTGGATTGTTGTCCAAAAGGAAAAAATCAGGGGGAACAAACACTCTTTCTTGTTACATGTGCAATGTTTGTTTACTTGCTTGCTTGTGTTCTTGCAACTGATTGTGTATTAGATGTTATACTTCTTATCTCAACACTAATTGACAAAAGCTATTTTACAAAAGAGATATCTTGGCTCATCTTTCATTTTTCAAATATTCTGGCATTTCAAAAACTGAGCGAAGATGACTTTGACAGAACAAAAAGATTTTACTAGTTATATTAACAAAACTATGATCAAGACAGAACTCTTAACTACTCTTAGCCCTATGTTTTCCAAAACCTCTATTCAAAACCTTTTCATTCCAATTTTGGTAGAAATACCTAGAGGTACTTATCTTACTTCAAAACATAACCAATTCATAATACCCATCCTTACCTCAATCTAGGATTGATGGTAACCCTAGTAGCAGTGGGATAAGTTTGATAAGATGAATTTCCTTGATTTGTTATCTGATGAATTTCCATGATTTGTTGATTGCATTGTTTTATTAGGAACTAGAGTGAGCTAATATAGTAGCTCATTCCTTATGAACCAATCTATGCTTGTGATCATCAAGCATCCAAGTCTAGATCTATCCTAAGCAACTAAGGTGATCGTCTCCCCTCCTAATCAGATCAATCCAGTGATAATACCTTCTAATAGTTCCAACTCGGTGAAGACCAGATCCAAGCATGGATCCTATCTACTTAGTTAGAACTTCAACATCATATCCTTTATCATTAGTTTGGATCATAGAATCCTCTCAAAATCATCTACACTTGCACTATAGTCTAAAACCCTAAATCTGCCAAAATGGCTAACTCTGGATTTCTTATCTAGAAGCAATCTTTGGAGCTCTACCTTTCCCAACCTATGGGCATTCTTGAGAATGTATTGGATACATATTGTTGTACATCATGAGTACTACCAAATACCACTCTTGCACTTGGATAAACCATTATGGTTCCCACTCATCCATGATGGTCTTGTAGTCAAGATAATAACCTTTGCTATAAATGTTATCATCTTGCCTACTTTGGCAGAAACTCACATCTATCTGCTACCTCCCCTTGACCAAATCTTTGCATGGTTATGAGATACTAACCATGGACTATCAACCCCCACTTCCCTTGTTCCCACTGAAGCTTTGTGCTTATTAAAATGACATGGTTTAGGAGGCTACCTGATGTATCTGCTATGACGGCCTTATTTCCAACAAAGTTTACCATCTCCTCTAGACCACCCAAATGCACCAAGCCCAACTCTTGATTCCTTAATCATATATATAAATTGGTCTGGATATCCATCTACTCTGTGTATCAAGGTGAGCTCTGAGCTCCATGATCCAACCTTGTTTTGGTGGCATGAAAAGAACAAAACCCTAGATTCCCAAAATTCTAGTTTCTTTTCCATTTCAGCAAAATCCTTCAAAAACCAAGTGGACAATGATGTATAAATCAACATTACATCATATACCTTGGTTAGGATATTTCACCAAATAATTCCCATAATTATTTGGAGCCTAAAACTATTTAAAGTCCTTTTTCTAGCAAAACCCTAAAACCTCTGTCTATAAAGGAAAGTTTGTTTTTCTCCAAATCACTTTTCGAACTCAATGCATATTTGAGTTCTCCACCCCATACCCTATCTTCCAAACTCAATAATAAATATTTTTGAGATCCTTTATTATTTATTTTTGCCCTTTTTCTTAAATGGCAGAAACAAGAAATAATTCCTTAAAAATACTTTCCCATCTCAATAAATTCCAAATAATTTCCCCAATGTGTAGTATGTTATTTAGGACCATATCACACCAAAAACAAACCTTGGACAATGTAAAATTATCAAATAAGATTCTAGAAACTACTTCTGGACTATTTGAATATTTGAGTTTAAGTGCACCTTTAGTCATTAGAAAAAAAAATTCCTAGGGTTATGAAATGACCCTATACACACACCAGTAACTTTCTCTCCCCTTGCCTAATGAAACTTTGTCAACTTCCTTCACAAGATATCATTTGATCAAGTTTGAGAAATAAATCAAACCTTGATTCAAACCAACTCCAAACCCAAATCAATCTTGCCAAATGACTCACCACAACACACACACTCTCTCATTGGTCGAAATACACTGTAGCTTGGCACTGTTCATCCTTGTCCGCTAGCTTTTCGAGACAAGAGGAGAGAAAGGTGTGGTCACTAAAACTTGCCTTCCAAATATCTCCTACCCCAAGTACTGCAGCCACCCCTCTGCCCCTCTCTGGTCGTGATCTAGACCCCACACCCTCCTCATCACCGCCCATCTCGACCAATCCCCTGCCTAGCCACCTCCCATGATTCCTATGGACCTAGACCACCATACACCTTTCCCTTCAGTTTAAATGGGCCAAAGGCCAGAGCTTCCCTTTTCTCTGCCCCATTTGCTCCCTCTCCCCTCCACACACACCCCCAGAACACCCTCTCCCCTCCCCTGCTTGGTCCTTCCCAAGGAGAGGAAAACAGGGGCTCTCGGCCTCCTCCATGGAATTGAGCAAGGCCTTCTTTATACTCCCCCTCTCCCTCTGCATGTATTACACACGCACTCCCCTTGCTCCCCTGCATCTAACGGTGCCCTCTTTTCCTCTCAGGACAACTCCCACCGGCTGCACCATCAAGCACCCCACCACGTCCCTCAAGGGCAGACGCGCGAGCCCGAACCTGATGTCAACCACCCCTCTTCCGCCCATCAGCGGCCGCGATGTGGTGGACTGCATCGCCCCAACTCTCTGGAGCCGCCTCTCCACCCTCAGGTGAGCCTCCCCGAAGCTTCCTCTCCCCAGCTAGAGTTCCCTCTCGTCGCCGCCGTCAGGAGGCGGATGACCGTCGTGGACCATCGATCCCCCTTCTAATCCTGTGGCCCAGGAAGCCCTATACCCCTTTGGCGGTTCCCTGAGGCTGACAGGCGGGCCCCACTGCATGTCGTTTTACTCACTCACGCGCGCTGCACTCGCCATGCGTTGGGCCAGCCGGATGCCCCGTGGGCCGTTCTTCTCTCTGCGCGGCCCAGCAACCACATATTACCAGCCCACTGTCCCTATGCCCTTTTATTTATTTAAATCTACTACAAATCTGCTTAGTTACCTTTTGGTTTAAATAATTTTGAAAATGGAAACGACCCAAAATTGCTAGACCCAAATTGATACATGCCCCTGTGTGTTTTTGCAAAAATGCAGAGTCTTTAGTTAGCCCTTTTAAGGCTTAGAATAAATATGATAAATTAAATCCCTAGATGTACCCTTTTAACATCCCCAAATGTTGTAAACTATGTTTGTAAAGGAAGGCATTAGTGAGGCCTTTCATGTCACATTGGCCCCACCTATAGTGGCCTCCTAGTTTTGCAGTAGTAAAAACATAACAAAAACAGCCTCACTTTGACTCTAAGAATTTCTCTAGGTCAAACCAAATGAGGTTTTGACCTAATTCAAACTCCCAGTAAACCTCTATACCAATAAGTACCAATACCCAGGAGCCCAAGATTTATTGAGTATTTATTGAATTTTGGTGAAGTAAACATTTCTATGCATGTTTGTTCACCAATCAATTCACCATTTCAGTTCTGTAAATCCAAAAAGGTTGATTCCAATTTCTTCAGAAAGGTAATATAAATAGCTAACATGTGTACTTGGAATCATATCAAAATCTTCTGTAGATTAAATCTGATGAAAAAGAAAAATCCCATCCAATACTGTCTTTGGGAATTTCTCAAGGGCATTCGGGTAATTTTTTTGACGTGATTCCAACTCCTGTTAAATCAGCCCATCAAGTACTACCAAATCACCCAAGGAAATAATTTTTGGAACTCCAGAACAGTTCTGGTGAATTATTTCCTAAAACTATAGTTTTATTCAATATAAAACCACTATAAATCAATGAAAATTGATAAAATAGTGAAACCACTTTTGTGGGTTTCATTTTATCAATACGTATCTGATGGTACCATCTTATCACAATATTATCCTTCATAACTTGGCCTTTTTCCAAAACCCCTTATCTAGGTAGTTTTGGCACTTTATATCCTAATAGAAAATCCACCAATACAAGCAAACACATTCCTTTGCATCCCCCAACTAAATCCTCAATACTTACTGATCTATAAACTAGTTTTGGTGAATAGCTTGCTGTATGGTTTGAGGATTGTATGCATTGTATTAACAGTGGTGTTGTTTGTTTGCATGTATACTTGATAACGGTGATAATTGCGTTTGTCAGACGTCGAGAAGAAGGAAGAATTGGGTTATTCTTATTATTGTTATTTTTGTATTCTAGTGTTATAAGGAAGTCAAGGGACATCTCGCTGGTCACAGTCAAGCCACCTTCTTGCTCATACACCTTGTCCTATTTATTTTACCTATGCATATTTCATCTACTAGTATATGCAAATTGCATGGTTTTACTATAATATGTTTTATGTAGGGAATGTTTGGCTCCTCCAAACCATTACCCCTTAGTACCAATAGGTACAACTCATTTTATGGTACCAACCTGCACTTAGTATGTTAGATGGTGTTTAACACCATAACCCCTTGGATACCCTGTTTTAGCCAAAGTAAAAACTATGGGATGGGAAGACCGCGGAAAAATGCCTATAAAAATGTTTTATGAGAAAACCATGGGGAGGCTTGGCCTAGAAAGTGGTTTGGAAAGTGAGAAGGGTTTTGTTTTACAAAAATATGGAGGAGAAATGTTTACGAAAACAGTCGGGCTGGCAGTTTTGAAGCTAGGGCAATTAAACCGTACAACCACATTACTTTGGAATGGGACGGGGCTGGGCTGGAAGTTTGTCTAATCCAGTTTAGGTGTCTCAAACTACTACGGGGGAGAACAAATTCCCGGAGGCTGGGCTTTCCCCTGTAAAGGCCCATGTGAAACATCGGTCTAGGGAAGGTAAATACCGTCTAAATGGCGGCCAGACGATACTATGAGCCCCTCATTGAAAGCGCACACCCTGCAGGGTGCAAAATGCGCTCCAGTTGGCTTGTGACTATATACGGCATCCCGGTTTTGAGGGTAATAACCTCATAGGGTAGGCACTTGTATCGGAAAGGGCATCCAGAAGGTCTTGACCGGTTATTCGACCCACGATTGGTGTAGATCAGGGACGGGTAATCAGATGGTGTGGGTAAAGTGTACAACCTCTATAGAGTGTAAATCTAGTCGAATAGCCTAGTCCTTGGTCATGGACGGTTGTGCTGGCGGCTGTAGATGGTTTTGATTTCAATAAGTATTTCGGAAAAGCAATGGCTTCAAAATGTTTTGACCATGGGATGGTCCAGAAAATGGAGGAAGGAGTTTGGTAATGAGATGACCAGAAGGAAAAACAAATGGGTGACCAAATCCTAGTGTTCTCTTAACACTTTTCAAGAAGGTTTCCAAAATGTTTTACAAAAGTTTTTCAACAAAGATATATGGACATGCTATATCTACAAGAGAAACTAATTTACAAAAGAACCTCTTATGGAGCCATCCTACCACCCCCATATTGCATATCCGTTATTATTATCTTCTTAAGGTGATTTGCGAGTACATTCAAAGTACTTACTGGCATTGTCCCTGGCTATTTACTTGGCCAGGCTTTCAAAAGCAAGAGGAACGATGGAATCTGCTGACGTCTATGCGATCTAGGCCGTCTTCCCAGTCAGTCTCTTGTAGGTTAAGGCATGACACGGGCTCTGCGCTTGAAGAATTCCGCTATTAATGTTGTATTTCCATAATGGCATAAATTTAAGTACTTGTATTCGTTAATTATGGATGTTGTAATGATACTTGTCGGTTATGCTCACGGCTCACTGATCATGGGAACTTGAATTATAGGCATAACGGGTATTCTTGGACCGTAAATCCGGGGGTGCCACAGCTTGGTATCAGAGCCATCCTGACTGTAGGAGACCTTAGTTAGCATGGACGTTAGACAGGACAACCCCTATTCCTGAAAAACACCGGCGTTTAAAAACTATTTTCCCAAAAGCTTTTCGCAAACTTTCTTATCTCCCCTTATCTGACTTAAACGATTTGAAGATGGATTACTCTATATCTCATCTACTTCAAAGATTTCGTTTTCAAAAACAAAGTCCGACCCAGAGACTATGAACATGGAGATCCCGGAATGAAGAGACCCCAAGACAAGCAAAACAAATGAGCTACCAACGACGCAAGACATTACAAGATCGCCTCACCAATGGAGTCCTTCACCATCCCCAAATCGATAAAGTACAGCACGGGCGATGACAAATGGCAAGACAGAAGTCAAGACCCTCGTAACGTCCGTACTTAGGATTTTTTTTGGGTAAAACGGTAGGGTAAAGCACCCAACTGCAATTTTTATATATCATAGAGAGTTACAAAAAAACGTATTTACAAGTTCAGGCCACCTCAAAAGAGGGATAACATTCTAAGCAGCTATCTCCTATCTAAATTATTCTCAATCCAATCTTTGAGGCCCTGATAATTCTTTTTCTTAATTCTATACAGGACCCATCTTAATTCTTGGGCGACAATAGCCCTCCATTCCTCAAGCAAAGCATGCTTGTTGTTGAAGATTTCATTGTTTCTGCACATCCATATGCCCCAAGCTCCTAACATAATAATTTCCATTGCAAAAGGGACTTTAAGATCTTTTTTAATACTGACTAAAGCTTCAAAAAGATTTTGATCAGCCACTTGGACATGTGAGATTTCAGCCCAGCAAGCTCTTGCAAAAGGACAGTCCCAAAATAAGTGTAGTATGGTTTCTTCACTGATGCAACCATGAAACACACATTCATAAGAAGCCAGAGTAAAACATTTCCTTTTCAGAAGGTTTCTTGTGTTTAGCCTATCAAGAAGCAAGAGCCAGAAGAAGAATTTGTGCTTTTCCTGACAAGAGGACTTCCACGACCAGGAGAAATGTGGCTGTACAGGTTGGTAACCAGATAAAGAATAATAAGCCTTTTGGACTGAAAAATTACTGCCCCAAATGTAACTCCAGTTGTCAGCTTCCCCCTGCATGCCAATACTAAGAATTTGCTCAAGGTTTTGATATTCCTGGTAAGCTTGCTGTGACAGAGGGAGAAAAAAATGATCTTGAATATTATCTGTCTGTAGAAACTCATTGACAGAGATGTGTGGGTTTTTTGCATAGGAAATGAGATGAGGAAGCTTATGCTGCAAACATCCATCATTCCACATATCAGACCAGATAAGGGTGGATTTTCCATCGCCCACCGAGCACTTTGCAATTCCTTTCAATATGTCAATCAATTTCAGATGAGCTTTCCACCAAAAGGATCCCTCCAGACTTCTTCTAGGAAGTTTACCATTATAGTAATAAGTGTTCCAGATAAGGTGAACCCATGGGATATCCTTGTGATTGTAAAATTTATCCAAATTCTTCAAAACAAGTGCAGAGTTTTGAACATTAAGGTCAAGCACCCCCAATCCCCCATGGTTCTTGGGTCGACAAACTTTCTTCCATGCAACAAGAGCTTGACCCCTAGCTTGAACATCGGATGTTTTCTTTCTCCACAGGCATTGTCTCATATACTTAATCAACTGATCTTTAATAGTGACAGGAAGATCAAAACAACTCATGTAATATATGGGAAGGGAAGATAAAACAGATTTAACTAACTGTAGTTTCCCCCCATAATTAAGAAAATTAGCAATCCCACACAACCTTCTCTCAACTCTCTGAACAATAGGCAGGAAATGTTCCACTGCAGGCTTATTAATGCTTAAAGGCAGTCCAAGGTAGGTGAATGGCAATGAGCCTGGGAGGCAAGATAGAGTATCGGCAAAGTGCTCAAGCCTCACAAAGTCCATGTTAATTGGCATCATACTAGATTTAGAATAATTAACTTTGAGTCCAGTGGAGAGTGCAAAAGTATGAAGAAGAGCCTTGAGGCACAATAGTTGTTCAGAGTCAGCCTTTAGGATTAATAAAGTGTCATCGGCATACTGCACCACAGGGAAATTAGGACAGAACACACCTTCAATGGGAAGGGAAAGAAGACCAAAATTCATTGCTTTATTGAGGATGCTTTGGAGAAGATCAGCAGCCAAGACAAACAGGAGAGGAGATAAAGGATCACCTTGTCTTACACCTCTTCTGCAATAAATGTTTTTCCCAGGCACTCCATTTAATAGAACAGAGGAGGAAGCTGAACCAAAGATTAACTGAATCCAACAAATCCATTTATCACCAAAACCTTTGGCTTTGAGGATATTGATAATTGCAGAGTGCTCAATTCTATCAAAAGCCTTTTCAAAGTCAAGCTTAAGAATTAAAATTTCTTCTTTGGACTTGTGGCATTGGTCAAGGAATTCAAATGCCCAACCTAAACAATCTTGAATAGACCTTTGTTTGAGGAAACCATATTGATTCTTGTGGACAAGTTTAAGGATGAACTTCTCCAGTCTATTAGCCAGAATTTTGGTTATAATCTTGAAGACACTGTTTAGCAGAGAAATAGGCCTAAAATCAGCAGGTGTCAGAGGAGCTTCAGTTTTTGGAATGAGCGTGATAAAAGAGGCATTAATGCTTTCCAAGGAAGTTTGCCCCTCATAAAAATCCACAAGGAGTTGTTTCACATCATCCTTAATAATAGGCCAACATTGTTTCATGAATTCATTGTTAAAACCATCAGGGCCAGGGGATTTATCATTTGGAAGTTCTTTAATTACATCTTCAATCTCCTCATCAGAGAAAGGTTTTTCCAAAGCATCCTTTTCCTCTTGCCTTAAGCATTCCCCAACCAAGTCATTAAGATTGAAGTGCATTTCAGGCTTATCGGAAGTACCCAATCTATCTTTAAAGGCTTTCCATAGGAGATCTTCTTTGCCATCATGATCATGAATCTCATCATTAGAAACATCTTTGAGCATGGAAATGTAGTTATGCCTGAAACTTATGGTTGCTTTGGAATGAAAGAATTTTGTGTTTTCATCACCCATCTTAACCCATTTAATTTCCCCCTCTTGTTCCAATAAGTATTTTGGTCTTGTAACAGAGAAATTATAAGATTCTTTAGGAGATATCTGAGATTCCATTCTAGGAAAGTAAGAGTTCTCATTTCCTCCATGGCATCTAGAAGATCAATGGTGGCATTAACATTGCAGATTTGTGATTTCAGGCAGGGCAGATTTTTTGCCCAGATCTTCAGCCCCCTTCTCACATTTTTGAATTTAGCATTGATTTTTTTTGCAGAATCCTGAAAGCCAACAGGAATATTCCAGGCATTTTGAACAATAGCTTTAAATTCCTTATGATGCATCCAATGATTTTCAAATCTGAACACCTGGGCTTTGGGAATCATTGTGCCAATGGATATGACACAAGGAAAATGATCAGAGGTAGGTTTTGTAAGAGGAGCAACAAAAGTAGAAGGAAAGCTCTGAGTCCAGGAAGCAGAAGTAAGGAACCAGTCCAACCTTTCCAAAAGGGGTTCTTTTTGAATGTTACTCCAAGTAAATTTTCTACCTTTAAGGGGTAATTCTATGAGACCCAAATTATTAATGGCTTCATTGAAGAGAAGAATACCATTCACATAACCACCCAATCTATTTCTATCAGAAGGCTGTCTACAGAAGTTGAAGTCACCTACAATGAGCCAGTCCATATCATCAGGCATATCAATATTTCCAAACCAGTCCAAAAAGTCTTCCTTTTTTTTTCAGGTAAGCATGGCCCATAAATATTGGTGAGGATCCAGGATTCATTGGACAAGAGAGATGTCAAGGTGATGGAGATGGAGAACTCATTGTGAAAGGAAAGATGCCCAGAGAACAGAGAACTATTCCAAATGGTGATCAAACCTCCAGAGGCTCCTCTGGAGGGAAGAAATTCAAAATTGGTAAATTTGGGGGGCAGAATTTTTTAATGTAACAGATGTCAAAATCTTCTCTCTTAGTTTCTTGAAGGAAAATAATGTTACAGCCAGACTCATCAATTTTATTTCTGAGAGCAACCCATTTTTTTCAGAGTTAATACCCCTGATATTCCAGTTCAAGATCTTCCAAATTCTTTTGTTATCCATTAAGAAACCAGATGTATGTAGAGTGATGAGGTGATATAAGTAATATAATCACCCAATTGAGGAAACAACAACCACATAGGCAAAAGGCAATCCATATCATAACTCCACTGACAGATTCCACAACAAGTACCAAACACATGAAAAGACTACAAGAGCAGGTCACATGACAGGGAGTCAACAAGACTCCAGCAAAAGACTTAGTTTGATACATTAAAACACTTAAGAGGGGGGCTTCTTCTTGGCTTGCTGTCCACAGGTACCAGCAGCCCCAGCTTTCTTCTTGCCTCCAATGCTCAAGCTTGATGAGCCAGTTCCTTTGATAATGCCTTTTTGAGGAGCCTTTACTGCGACTTCAGTGGCTTTCCCTTTCTTGAGCAACCTCTTCTCCAGGTCACCATCCTTAACCTTGCATAAATAGACAGCAAGATTTTTAACCACTTTAGGATTCAAGCATGGAGGAACAACATTGCAAACCAGACAATCAACAATTAAGCAATTTAGGTGGCTTTTAAAGCCCCCATTCAGTTCAACAATTCTAGGGCTTCTTCTCACCTCAGTGTCAACAAGAGGCTCCTTGCCCTTTCTCTTTCTGGAAGGGGTGGAGGGAGAGCAGGAAGATTTTTTAGCTTCAATGCCCAGACAAGGAGGAGCCATCTGGGAAAAGCTCTCATTAGGGATGATGAAAGAAATGGAATTCTCCTCAGCAATAGGCTCTTTAATAATTTCCCATAAAGGAGAAGTAAGGAACCTCTTGACCCAATTAAACTTCTCAGGGGTAGCAAGCATGAGAGCAATAAAGTTAAACCAACTTACAGGGATATCACACTTGAGAGAGCCTTTTGAGGAAGTGCCCTTCTGAATATGAGGAGCAAAATAACTTTCCCAGAGCTCCAAGCCTTGTTGGGAAAAGCCCTGTTTTGCAATATGCACATCAGGAATGGACACAAAAGTTCTCACCATTCCCACCTGGAGATGTGCCTCATTTGGAGAAAGAAGATGCTGATCCTCCAACATCCAATCTTCATTTTCAGCAGCCACATTACTTGAATCCATGGGGCTCCCCACCCTCCCCTCAGCATCTGAGTTTGCCTCATCATCATCAACCAAATAGTTTTGTAAAATGTTCTAAAGACCTTCACCAATGCCAACCCCTTGGGGTCCAGCAGCCACACCCTGATCCTCACCAACCACAGGCTCAGCATTATCCTGTGGTGGGAGATTTTGGTTGTCTACAGGCATGTCTTCACCAGGAGCAATGACAGGGCCTTGAACAGGAGCAGCAGTAGCTTCCCAGGGGCCCCAACCTTCATTAATGTCACCTTCAGGAGCAGGATCCTGCACAGGGGCCAGCCACTGACCCCAACCACCCCTAGGAGCAGGGGGGAGGGGGAGGAGGGGGGATCTGGGGCCCAAAGACAGGTGCAGGATGTGGGTCCACATTGTCATCTGGAAGTGGGTCCTCATCAGGTGGGCCCCCCCCCAAGCATGTCACTTTGCAGCACTTCAACAGAAAAAGTCCAGGTTTCAGACTCCACCAAGTCGCCAATGGTAAACCTTACACTCTTGGGGATTTCAACCAGGTCAGTAACACGAATCTTCGCAAGAATCCTTCCTTTTTGGTTCGGGTCCCTCTCCCATAAAAGTACTTTCCCAATATCAGCAAAAACTACATTCAGATCCTTAGTATGCCAGTGGTCTAATGGAGGACCAACTAGCATCACCCAACATTCATTGTTGAATTGAGCCCGCCTCCAGTTTTCCCCCTCATTGTGCTTAACGAAAGAAACATGCACATCTTGAAACGGAATGGGGCTAGCCGCAATGAGCCTGTCACGATCACTTACATGGTGAAACTGCACATAAGCAGACCCAAAGGGACAAGCGTGGACATCTCGAAAGTAAACATGAACCTCATTGTTGAGGAAATCAACCAGGACATCACGAATATTCAAGAACGGAACTGGACCAGGGGGGAGGGGATTAATGGTAGCAATAGCATACTGTTCATGCGACCTCGACCTATGCGGCACCACCACCCTTTTGACACGATTCTGCCCAGCCACTTGCATAACTTGGAAGCCATTCGGCAAGAAAGGAGCAGGATCAATCGGGATGTTCGCCATTTCAACACTCTTCACCGGCGACGAGCAAGAGGGGAATGGGGTTTCTGCAGACGGGGGAGTTGAGGAGACAGGGGAAATGGCAGTTGTTTTTTTGCAAAGAAATGGTGAACTCATGAAAACTGTTGTGAACGATGGGCCGAGAATGGGTATTTTCCTGGGCCTTGAACCACCCCTTGTAAGAATTGTCGGGCCAAATGCATTTTGGGAAGAAAGGGAATTTCAGAAAGGGAATGAGACCAGGTCGTTTAAATGCCGCGTGATTGGCGCCTCCTGATGACCCGACCGGCGTTACAACTGGTTTAATACCGCCATCAGCGAGCACCTGTGCATAGGATCTGTCATGAATGCTTGATTTGAAATCACACTTATTATGTTCAGCAGACACAGGCGAAGAAACCGCAATAGTATTTGGAAATTTGAGCCGATGGAAAACCGAAACACCTTTATTGCTAGGCTTCAACGAAGGAGATTTTTTGGAATTTTCCTTTTTGTACGTGACAACTTTCCATTCTCCTGCAGATTCTTTATAAAACTCCTTTTCTTCATAAATCCAATTTGGCCCCCCATTACCCCAAAGGTTGACGTGAATCACAAACGATTTACATGAAAACTTTGAAATATTTTAGATTTCAAAACCCACCGCCCGTGAAGCAACCGAGAAACGAAAAGTTTTATCTTGCAGAAGCTTCACTTGGAATTTAGAAGCCTGACCACCAAAGCAAGCTTGGAGTGCAAGACTAACCATATGGAAATCCAACTTAAAATTTGCTCTTCCAAAAGAACAAACCAGATAAAAAGGTCTCTTTCTGAACGACCAAGGAAATTAACTTGATGCCTAAATTTATCAAAAATCTTCTTCTCAAAATCCAGCCCTAATGAAAAATCCAGGGCAGGTCGTCTAAAAGATGCATCCTTGATAGCACACACCGAAGGGAGGTTCTCGGTGAAATCCAGCGTTTTTGGCACTATCTTCTCAATATTGGTGGAAAACTTCTTAACCAAAGGGCTGGGCAAAATCTGTGCGCCGACTACAACCCTCTTCACCTGAAGATCAATAGAAATACCTGAGGCCACAACCTCACCTTGAATCAAGTATCTAGCATCAATCACTACCTCATTGTGGTTGAGAAGCACCAGCCTTTTAGAACTAGGAAAAAGAATAAAAAATCCTTTAGAAGGCTCAAGATCATCGGTCGGCAAAGAGGAGCAAAGGGCATGCCATTTAAAACCAGTGTCCTCATCTGTTCCAGAGATGGTAGGAGATCTACCAAGAAAACCAGATGAAGGATCCATAGAATCATTAACACGAGAGAGATGAGAGGGGAACCTCAAAACAGATCCAATAGAGATCTTCTCCCCATTTTCCAAGCATCTACCCTCAAGGGGAGAGCCTTTGGCGTTGATAAGAACCAGCCAAGAATCAGCCGAGAGTGCGAGAGAGCCTTCGAGAAACTTACCACCCGTGGTCACACCAGAGTAGGTGATCTTCCAACAACCCCTTGAGGAATCCATGCAGAGCTTTTGCGGGTGAGACGCCGGTGAAAGCCGGAGGCCGACCAACGGTCACCTCAGAGGAGCCTCATGCCTCGGAAATCGTACTTTATGCTCAAATTCTTTAGGGCCTAAAGTGTGGAGCTCTGATCTTGCAGTCTGTTCCTCGGCCGTAAGTCACCTTGCCCCTCCGTACTTAGGATTAGCATCCCAACAATAGGATTCCCCTTATGGCATGAAGTCACCCCGTAGTACCTATGGTACACCTTGTTTGTTTGCCATCTGCTTGTGTGATGCTTGAAATGTGTTGCTTGTCTGCCTCGGATCACTCGATCCCATTGGATGACCACCCAGTTGGCATATCCCGACACTAACCCTCACAACCCCATAGCTGGAAACCTCTTCTCAGCAGGATGGCCACATAAAGAAATCCCCGACAACTCCTACTCATTGCCTTAGTTTTACTCGCCCCAAAGGAGCAACGACCTATTCAACTCCCCGCCAAATCAATGGGAAGTCCTCGCCATAACACAAACGCCCCAAGAAGCCGGAAAATAAGAAGGCCCGAAGGCAACGAGTCTACTCCATCATCGAACCAAAGAAACACAAAGAGTTCAAGAGAAGACGACCCATATGAAGCCAAAAGGCCTCCACCTCGACTAAGGACTATAATAAGCGGTGCTAACCGCTAAAACTAACCGGAGATAACCCATATGGCTTCATTAGGTAAACACCATAGGAAGGTAGTTGCAATAAGACGTCACTCGAAGACCACAACTCTAGTGTCATGCCAACCTCGACTACCTCGAGTAAAGCCCTAAGGTGGAAACCACTCAAATACATAAAGATCTCCAATCAAATACCCCGCCCCAATGCACCACCATGAGAGTCGTCAGAAGAACAGAAAACAGACTTCATCAACAATCTTCAGAAGACTGCTCGATCCTCTCAACACCGAGACTACCCGGTGCCACCAACACTACCCTCCAAGGAGAATAAAGAAACCCAAAGCATAAAGTTCTTCTGAAGACGACGCGAAGCCCCCTTCTCTGTTTCTGATATTAATGAACCACCGAAAAAGACCTCCGAACCGGTAAACCCCGAGGCGGAAAATGAAGAACTATCCCTTTCACGAGTATCAACCCCTCTTCAAGTCACTACCCAAAGGATCCACTCGTCAAAGCAAACATCAGAGAAGGCATGACCCTCACTGCTGAAGAGCTGAATGTCCCTCATACCCCGAGGAAATATAGTAACGAAAGTTGGCACCCCACCCAAGGACGGCTACAAGATTCAAGGAGCACTCTCGACATAGTCCTTCGTACCCTACCAACTAATTCTTCCTACCAACAAAAAGAGATGGACCGTCTCGAAACCTGTTCAGTAAGGCGTCAAGTACCCTTGCCGTTAGCCGGCGCAAATATTCTGATTTCTGGAGGAACCATGTTGGATGATATGCAAGAATGATGTTGTTCTTTGTGTGTTTTACCCACGACGTTGCATCAGATCGAACCCGAAAAGACCTCTTTTTCTAAAGGACCGCGTTACGAGACCGCCAATAAACAACGACAATCCCAACCTATTGGACCCCTACCTAGCTCAGAACTAACTAACCGGAAGCTAGTTAAACGCCTCTCCAGCTACAAATATTACTTCAAGAAGTGGCATCATTTCCTCTCACAAACCGGATTATGCAAGGTCGGCAGAAGATAACCACCTATGGACGAAAGGTGCAGCGCCATCTCCCAGCATCAGCTACGACTCCAATAAGAAAAGCCTGCGACTCCACCAAAAACCCCTAGTGTCGCTCTAATGGGGAAAGACTGCGCTTTCCTGCCCAAAAATCCAATAAAACCTTGGAGTCGAACACTAGTTATCGTTAAGTGATGACCACCCCTATAACATCCGAATCAACGACCCTACAAGAAGGAGGACAACCGACACTTCTCCAGAATCAGAAGGTATTTCAGGAAAGTTCTGCATCGCCGAGTCGGCAGCCTAGCCAACACTTCCGACGTTTTAAGAATAAGAAGACAAAGAAGCTGACTGGTGTTGTAAAGGTTTGAAGAAGGCTCAACCCGCTTTCTCGCCTCAAAGAGGAAATATCCCGTCGACGCTAAACCTACCTATAATCTTCCTAAGGGGAAAAGACTACGTCTTTTCCATTTATCTAATCTAAGTTGCTCAATCCGAAGGGGCTCAGCTCCGATCCGTAACTGACCATGCATGTTCGTTGTTAAACCCGTTACCATCTAATCTTTTCCACTGCTAAAATTGTTAAGCAGATGTTATCCCCCAACCCTACTACTCCCTAATCTCGAGGAGAGGTTATTTTAAGGGGGAAAGGTCTGTATAATCCCAATTTCAGCAACCCTAAATTGTTGTCCAAAAGGCAAAAATCAGGGGGAACAAAACCTTTTTCTTTTTACATGTGCAATGTTTGTTTACTTGCTTGCTTGTGTTCTTTCAACTAATTGTGTATTAGATGTTATACTTCTTATCTCAACACTAGTTGACAAAAGCTTTTATACAAAAGAGATGTCTTGGCTCATCTTTCATTTTCTCAAATGTTCTGGCATTTCAAAACCTGAGCCAAGATGACTTTGACCAAACAAAAAGATTTTACTAGTTCTATTAACAAAACTATGAAGAACTAAAATATAATCTCCTTATGTTTTCAAGACAGAACTCTCAACTACTCTTACCCCTAGGTTTTCCAAAACCTCTATTCAGAACCTTTTCATTACAATCTTGGTAGAAATACCTAGAGGTACTTATCTTACTTCAAAACATAACCAATTCAAAATACCCATCCTTACCACAAGCTAGGCTTGATGGTAAACCTAATAGTAGTGGGATAAGTTTGATAAGATGAATTGCCTTGATCTACTGTCTGATGAATTGCCTTGATCTGCTAATTGCATTGTTTGCTTAGGAACTAGAGTGAGCTAATCTAGTAGATCATCCCTTAGGAACCAATCTATGCTTGTTATCATCAAACATCCAAGTCTGGATCTATCCTAAGCCACTAAGGTGACCATCACCCCTCCTAATCAGATCAATCCAGGGATAATCCCTTCTAATAGTTCCAAATCGGTGAAGACCAGATCCAAGCATCGATCATATCTACTTAGTTAGCACTTCAACATGATATACTTTATCATTAGTTTGGATCATAGCATCCTCTCAAAATCATCTACACTTGCACTCTAGTCTAAAACCCTAAATCTTTGGAGCTCTACATCTCCCAACCTATGGGAATTCTTAAGAATGTATTGGAACCATCTTGTAGTACGTCATGAGTACTACCGAAGCCCACTCTTGCACTTGGATAAACCATTCTTGTTCCCACTCATCCAGGATGGTCTTGTAGTCAAGATAATAACCTTTGTTGCAAATCTTATCATCTTGCCTACTTTGGCAGAAGCTCACATATATATGCTACCTCCCCTTGACCAAATCTTTACATGGTTATGATATACTAACCATGGCCTATCAACCCCACTTACCTTGTTCCCACTAAAGCTTTGTGCTTCTTAAACACACATGGTTTAGGAGGCTACCTGGTGTATCTGCTAGGGCAGCCTTATTTCCAACAAAGTTTGCCATCTCCTCTAGACCACCCCAAATGCAACCAATCCCAACTCTTGCTTCCTTAATCATTTATATAACTTGGTCTAGCTATCCATCTACTCCGTGTATCAAGGTGATATCTGAGCTCCCTGATCCAACCCTGTTTCGGTGGCATGAAAAGAACAAAACCCTTGATTCCCAAAAGTCTAGTTTCTTTTCCTTTTCACCAAAATCCTTCAAAAACCAAGTGGACAATGATGTATAAATCAAGCTTACATCATCTACCTGGGTTATGATATTTCCCCAAATAATTCCCATAATTATTTGGAGGCTAAAACTATTTAAAGTCCTTTTTCTAGTAAAACCCTAAAACCTCTGTCTATAAAGGCAAGTTTGTTTTTCTCCAAATCACGTTTCCAACTCAATGCATATTTTAGTTCCCCACCCCATACCCTATATTCCAAACTCAAATGGCAGAAACAAGAAATAATTCCTTAAAAATACTTTCACATCTCAATAAATTCCAAATAATTTCCCCAATGTGTAGTATGGTATTTAGGACCATCTCACACCAAAAACATACCTTGGACAATGTAAAATTATCAAATAAGCTTCTAGAAACTACTTCTGGACTATTTGAATATTTGAGTTTAACTGCACCTTTAGTCATTAGAAAAATCCCAAATAATTCCTAGGGTTACGAAATGACCCTATACACACACCAGTAACTTTATCTCCCCTTGCCTAATGAAACTTCGTCAACTTCCTTCACAAGATATCATTTGATAAAGTTTGAGAAATAAATCAAACCTTGATTCAAACCAACTCCAAGCCCAAACCAATCTTGCCAAATGACTCACCACAGCACAAACCCTCTCTCATGGTCGAAATACACTGTAAATTGGCACTTGTCATCCTTGTCCTCTAGCTTTTGGAGACAAGAGGAGAGGAAGGTGTGGCCACTAAAGCTTGCCTTTCAACTATATCGTACCCCAAGTATTGCAGCCACCCCTCTGCCCCTCTCTGGTCGTGGTCTAGACCCCACACCCTCCTTAGCACCGCCCAGCTCGACCAATCCCTTGCCTCGCCACCTCCCATGCTTCCTATGGACCTAGACCACCATACACCTTTCCCCTTCGGTTTAAATGGGCCAGAGGCCAGAGCTTCCCCTTTCTCATCCCCATTTGCTCCCTCTCCCCTCCACACACCCCCTAGAACACCCTCTCCCCTCCCCTCCTTGGTCCTGCCCCAGGGGAGGAAAATAGGGGCTCTCGGACTCCTCCATGGAATCGAGCAAGGCCTTCTCAATACTCCCCCTCTCCTTCTGCATGTATTACACATACACTCCTATCGCTCCCCTGCATCTAATGGTGCCCTCTTTTCCTCTCAGGATAGCTCCCATAGGCCGCACCATTAAGCACCCGAGCATGTCCCTCAGGCGCTGACACGCTAGCCCGAACCTGACATCAACCACCCCTTTTCCGCCCATCACCGGCCGTGGCGTGGTGGACCGCGTCGCCCTGACTGTCCGGCACCGCCTCTCGACCCTCAGGTGAGCCTCCCCGAAGCTCCCTCTCGCCAGCTAGGGTTATCTCTCACCGCCACCGTCGGGAGGAGGACGACGGTCATGGACCGTCGATCCCCCTTCTAATCCTGCGGCCCAGGAAGCCCGATACCCCTTCGGCTGTTCCCTGAGGCTGACAGGCGGGCCCCACTGCGTGGCGTTTTACTCACTCCCGCGCGCTGCACTCGCCATGAGTTGGGCCGGCTGGATGCCCCTTGGGTCGTTCTTCTCTCTGCGCGGCCCAGCAGCCCTAGATTACTAGCCCACTGTCCTTGTGCCCATTTTTTAATTTAATCTACTACAAATCTGCTAAGTTACCTTTTGGTTTAAATAATTTTTAAAATGGAAAACTACTCAAAATTCCTAGACCAAAATTTATACATGCCCCTTTGTGTTTTTGCAAACATGTAGAGTCTTTAGTTAGCCCTTTTAAGGCTTAGAATAAATATGATAAATTAAATCCCTAGATGTACCCTTTTAGCTATTAAAATCTTTTTGTGAGTTTCACATCCCCAAATGTTGTAAACCATTTTTGTAAAGAAATATATAAGTGAGGCCTTTCATGTCCCCTTGGCCCGACCTACAGTGGCATCACGGTTTTCCAGTATAAAAAATAACAAAAACAGCCTCCCTTTGACTCTAAGAATTTCTCTAGGTCAAATAAAATGAGGTTTTGACCTAATTCCAACTCCCAGTAAACCTCTATACCAATAAGTACCAAAACCAAGGAGCCCAAGATTTATTGAGCTTTTATTGAATTTTGGTGAAGTAAACATTTCTATGCATGGTTTTTTCACCAATCAATTCATCATTTTAGTTCTGTAAATCCAAAAAGGGTGATTCCAATTTATTAAGAAAGGTAATATAAATATCTAACACATTTAATTGGAATCATATCAAAATCTTCTGTAGATTAAATCTGATGAAAAAGACAAATCCCATCCAGTATTGTCTTTGGAAATTCTCAAGGGCATTTTGTTAATTATTTTGAGGTGATTTCAACTCCTCTTAAACCAGTCCATCAAGTACTACCTAATCACCTAAGGAAAAATTTTTGGAACTACATAACAGTTCCGGTGAATTATTTCCTAAAACTAGAGTTTTATTCAATATAAAACCACTATAAATCAATGAAAATTGATAAAATAGTGAAACCACTTTTGTGGGTTTCATTTTATCATTACTTATCTGATGGTACCATCTTCTCACAATATTATCCCTCATAACTTGTCATTTTTCCAAAACCCTTATCTAGGTAGTTTTTGGCACTTTATATCCTAATAGAAAATCCACCAATACAATCAAACCCATTCCTTTGCATCCCCCAACCAAATCCTCAATCCTTACTGATCTATAAACTTGTTTTCGTGAATGGCTTGCTGTATGGTTTGAGGATTGTATGCATTGTATTGACAGTGCTGTTGTTTGTTTGCATGTATACTTGATAACGACGATAGTTGCGTTTGTGAGACGCCGATAAGAAGGAAGCATCGGGTTATTATTATTATTGTTATTTTTGGTATTCTGGTATTATAAGAAAGTCAAGGGACATATCGCTGGTCATAGGCAAGCCACCTTGTCCTATTATTTTACCTATGCATATTTTATCTACTAGTTTATGCAAATTGCATGGTTTTACTATAATATATTTTATTAGGGAATGTTTGTCTCCTCCAAGCCATTACCCCTTAGTACCAATAGGTACAAATCATTTTATGGTACCTACGTTCCCTTAGTATGTTATATGGTGTTTAACACCATAACCCTTTGGAGACCCCATTTTAGCCAAAGTAAAAACTATGGGATGGGAAGACCACGGAAAAATGCTTTGAATTTTTTTTATGAGAAAACCTTGGGGAAGCTTGGCCTACCAAGTGGTTTGGAAAATTAGAAGGTGTTTTTTTACAAAAATATGGACAAAAGATGGAGGGAAATTGTTTATAGAAACAGCCGGGCTGGCTAGTTTTCAAGATAGTGCAATTAACCCATGCAACCACATTACTCTGGAATGGGACGGGGCTGGGCTGGAAGTTTGTCTAATCCAGTATAGGTGTCTCAAACTACTACAGGGGAGAAAAAATTCCCAGAGGCTGGGTTTTCCCCTGTAAAGGTCCATGTGAAACATCTGTTTGGGGAAGGTAAATACTGTGTAAATGGTGGCTAGACGATACTATGAACCCCTCATTGAAAGCGCACACCCTACGGGGTGCGAAATGCGCTCAGGTTGGCTTGTGAATATATAGGGCGTCCCGGTTTTGAGGGGAATAACCTCATAGGATAGGCACTTGTGTCGGAAAGGGCATCCGAAAGGTCTTGACCGGTTATTCGACCCACGATCGGTGTAGATCAGGGACGGGTAATCAGATGGTGTGGGTAAAGTGTACAACCGCTACAGAGTGTAAATCTATTCGAATATCCGAGTCCTCGTTCATGGACGATTGTGCTGGCGGCTATAGATGGTTTTGATTTCAAAAAGGACTTCGGAAAAGCAAAGGCTTGAAAAGTTTTGACCATGGGATGGTCGGGAAAATGGAGGAAGGAGTTTGGTCATGAGATGACCGGAAGGAAAAATAAATGGGTGACCCAATCCTAGTGTTCTCTTAAAACTTTTCAAAAAGGTTTCCAAAATGTTTTACAGAAGTTTTTCAACAAAGATATAGGGACATGCTATATCTACAAGAGAAAATAATTTACAAAAGAACCTCTTATGGAGCCATCCTACCACCGCCATATTGTATATCCGTTATTATTATCTTCTTAAGTTGGTTTGTGAGTACATTCAAAGTACTCACTGGCATTATCCCTGGCTATTTACTTGGCCAGGCTTTCAAAAGCAAGAGGAATGATGGAGTCTATTTACGTCTATGCGATCTAGGCCGTCTCCCTAGTTAGTCGCCTGTAGGTTAAGGCATGACATGGGCTCTGCACTTGAAGACTTCCGCTATTGATGTTGTATTGCCATAATGGCATAAATGTAAGTACTTGTATTCATTAATTATGGATGTTGTAATGATACTTGTCGGTTATGCTCACGGCTCACTGATCATGGGAGCGTGAATTACAGGCATAATGGGTATTCTCGGACCATAAATCCCGGGGTGCCACATGTAGTACCCTTTCTGTCACTGAGGTTCCTAACCTGCAGATCAGGCGTTACTCACACTCCCTTTACCTGGATCAATCTTCGGGGTCTTGGGTACATGACAAGTCCTTAGATTGAGGCAAGTGAGGGTACTACAATCATCACGTCATACAAACTAATACATGATCCCATCTATGATAAATAACATGCACAAAAGCTACATGGCTAGTCCGAAGCCCTTAGCCCAAAGAGGATTACTCACACATAGAGATGAAATCGACAATCATAAACATGGTAATAGAGATCATAAGATTGATAGCAAATAGTCTTACAATGTCGCCAATTGGAGATGAGATCTACTATTACAAGTGGTGGAAGATGGCTATGGTGGTGGAGAAAGGTTTAAAGGTTTATATCAAGATCTATTCCTCCGGCATGGCGGCAGGGAGAGTTGTGGTAAAAAAGAAGCGAGATTATTGTCGGGTACTTGTTTCTCATCGCATGAAGCCTCTTTATATAGGGGTCCCTTCACGAAAGTTGTTCGGGTTGCCCTAATGAGGTCGGTGGTAGGTTGTATAGTTGGTCGTTAAGCTTACAGTAATCTCTTCACGACTCCTGGTTTCTTTGGCGTGTTGGAAATATCGTATCTTTGGCATTTTTTTTAGTGATTCCCATAATAATACTTCATTATCTATGCAGGCAAAAATAACAAGAAAGGATTGCATACCCCTTTGATCATTAGGCATTAGTGCTAGGTTGTGGAGAGACATTTCATCAAATATATGAATAATATCTAATTTAAATGCAGACGTGGATGGCTATATTTGAAAGCCATCAACCTCCCCAAGCTTAAACTTGATCGTCCCGATCAAGAAAACCAAAATAAAAAGGGAACTCAGCATTTAAACTGAAATAACGAGATGATGATCTCACTAATGATTGGTAGTCTCATATTTCCTCCACTTTGTTAATCTGAAAAACTTCAATATAGATAGAATAATGGCATGCATATCATACGGGTTTCATGAATACTTATATGCAGTAAAATTATAGTAAGCATGGATGATTCAAAAGAGTAAACTTTATTACATGTCATGTAATCAACTCATAATCTTGCCTTTGAACAATAAAATGTAATCATGTAGAATTGAGGGTGTGAGATTTTGTCATGAAAAGCATATACACTAAAGTATGTCAATTCTCCCACATCAATAAATCAAGACTTTTCAAGCACTACTTTTCTATTCATTTCCTTCAAGAATTGTAGTTCTTAAGTAATTGAGAGCATGCCAAAAAAAATCATTAGTTTAACGGGCTAAGATGGACACTCGTGGCATCACTAAGGTTTTTGTTCCTTTTGCATAATTATTACTCATATCAGCTAGAGGAGTGATTACAGCTAGCCGGGAGTGCCAAAAATCTTACCCATTATAGCATTACTTCTACATATGTTTAATCAACTCATAGCCCAAATCTAGGAGTTTACTCCATGAAGATCGTTCGTAGGCTAGCTGAGTTGTTGGCATCCTATTAAGTTTGACACGCATAAAGCTATAGTATTCTTATGATTTTACAAATCAAACTTTGGCATGCTCACAAAAACCGCTAAACAATAATTCAATTGAACAAATATTTCAAAGAGAGCTATCAAGTTAATCATTATTTTCTATGGTGTTGAGTATCTCTAGGAATAAGCTTTCAAGACTAAACACTACAACAACAAGTATTCAATTGTAAGACTTTTTCTTATTTCACTTGTTTAGGAAATTTTTAGGCAAGACTTGGTTAACTACAAGAGCTGGAACAAAATATACTCGATTAAATACCCATGCAAACAAAATTTTACTACAATATTGAGACTCACTCCACCGATATAACATCTCAACATTACTACTAACTAGCATGGGTTTCTCAAACTTCAAAACTAGGGAGTCATAAGGCATACCTCGGATGTTTGGTTCCACTTCTCTCTTCCGTTTTTATTTGTTTCTTGGAAACTCGAAGTCAATCACTCTCGTGCAAATCAACGAGAACTTCGAGGAGAAAAGAAAAAGAGAGAGGGAAAATAAAGATAAATGGAGAAATATTTTTGTGATTTTTGAGAAGGGGATTTAATGAATAGAAAATTGGCGGCCAAGATCGGCATGAAAATCTCAAAAAAAATAACTTGGATAAAGTATTGGGGAAACCAAGACGAGTGCTTATAAACTAAAATAAAAGAATAACCTTGGAAATAAGTCAAAGCAAATGAAAACCAAATTATAAATAGAAAACCTCTCCAATGTTTTCAAAGAGATCCTTCAAATCACTGTGGTGGGGCAAAATAGTTGTAACTCCAGTTTGCAAATTGAGTTGAGAGGTTACTTGTTGTTTCTCGGAGGTTTAGGGCGAGATTATGCATTCCCTCCATAGTTCCTCCAAGTTCTTGGAAATCTTGATAAATAGCGAACCGATTTGGTGGTTGCTTATCCTGATTGTGGGCTTCTTGCTCCTCCTCTTAGTCCTCATCCTCCTCCAGAATCTCTTACTCGGGTTGGTGTTGCTCAACCTGCAAGTCATAAAGCACATGTCCTTCCTCGATAGAGAAAAGACCATTAGGTAAAGGAGCAGAGTAAATACGCCCAGCACCATCAATATGCAGATAATAAACACCACCTCTCCTAGTTTGCATTCCAAAGGCCCTCAATGTATAGAATCCAACACGTCGCTCACCTAGCACCAGCTGTAACTCACCTAGGTCGATGCCCAATGCATTGGCAAGAACGCTGATGACGCCTCCACAAGTGATTGGTCCTTGGCTTTGGTGGGATTGGTACTCGAAGAAGCGCACAAGTATTACGCCCAAGTGAAGTGACAAGTTGTCAAAGTTGAGAGATGCTTTTGCGAGGTCTAAGACGTCCTCCTCATTGAGTCTTCTAAATTCATTGTGCGCATGCAAGGTGTTAGCAATAACATAAAAAAGCGAATAGCAGGATGTTGAATATTCTTCTCATTACTGACCCTAGAAGTAAAGATAATTATATTATAACAATATTCAGGGGAAGGTTCCATGTAGGTAAAAGCTGCGTGCAGAGCATTAGGATCATTGTTGGGTAAACCATAACAATTGCACCATTCATGAAGTGATAGAGAATAATTATTGTTCATGAGTCAGAAAGAAATTCTATCCTCCCCATGCCATGTCTTAACGGTGCTTTGCAAAGAACTAAGAAATTCGCTGGTTAACCGGCGATAGGTTGGTGCATCATGAAATACAAAGGTTTGCAGGCCAAATCTATTGCAAAGTAAATTAAAGTCATTAGAGATACCAAGTTGGTTCAAAGTGTTGGGGCAAGCCCACGTGGTTGCCTTGACTTCTCGGTTTATGATCTTGTCGAAACGATCACGGTGGGATTCGTTCTTGAAATGAATTCCCATGCATTCCTGAGCTACAACCCGAGAATAACTAGCTACGACAAGAGCACGTGTCTAGCTCCTTGATACGTCAGAAACATATCTATATTTTTTTATGCTCTATGCTTGTTTAGTATCTACTTTGCTTTGCTTTGTCTACACTTTGAGGTGTTTTTATATATTTTCTGGAACTAATCTATTAACAATTTGACATAGTGCCAGTTGCATGTTTTCTTCTGTTTTTGGTTCCAGAAAGGCAGAAAATCAATATTCTCGGAATTGGACGGGACAAAAGCCAAAGTTAATATTTTACAGTGGGGGACACGAATCTAGAAGACAAGACGGAGACGCAAGCCAGGGCGTCCAGACCCTCCTAGGTGCGGGTGGGCCCTGCCCCGCTCCTAGATAGGGTGTGGGGCCCCTGGCCTCCTCCCAGCCTGGCCTCTTCGCCTATAATAATCTCTCGATGCAGAAAACCTAAGTACCGGATCAATATTCCATGAAACCTTTTGTAGCCTCCGCCACCATCGTCCCTAGATCGGGGGGATCTAAAGTTCTTCCTGGAACCTTGCCGGAGGGGAGATCATCCCGGAGATCTTTTCTCCGGTATGATGCGTTAGTAGTTCCACCTTGGACTATGGGTCCATGTAGTAGCTAGATTGTTGTATCTCCTCCTTTTGAATATTCGTGAGGAGTCACTGTAAAATGGATTGAGTTGAAAATTTATGAATAAATCCCCACAAACAACACCTAGCATGCCATGCTAAATTCCAATTAAAAACTATTTTGTTATGTGAAAACTTACTGATTAAAGCCCTCACAAACTTGATGGCACATTATATTCTTTGCCCCTAATAAACTTGAATCATTGTGTCTTCTATGTTGTATATGCTTGCACTTATACGTTGGAATTAGCAGAACCGTGCTATCACGTGGAACATTTTCAACATTACACTTGTACTTTGTACTCAGTTTATATCATGCTCTTTTGTCCATGGATGTCACCGGTGTGAAATAAAGAGGGAACTTGTAAGTCCATGGAGTTTGTATTTTGTGTTAGAGAAACACCTGGGCCGCTAGCCTAAGCCATGCCTAATCATGGTGGAAACTTGCAGCATCACCATAGTGAGCTATCTATGAAGCATCCTCAATAAAAAACTATGCATATGGTAAATAAAAAGATCGCTAAGATGCTCATTGTCTGCTTGCCTTGTCATTTTGGTTATGGGATAGCTCCTGTACCATGTGCAAGGGGTACCCCTTTGGCGGTTCTCCATGATATGCAAATACTTACAATGAAAAGAACTTACAGGTGACTGAAGTTGAGTAGCATGAGGTGTGGCCCTTGTATTAAAGGGACTTGAGATTGCCAACTTATACTTTGTCAAGCATATACTCCATCTTTTTCACTTTAACCTTAATCACTTCAAGTTTCTTATGATAGGGGCAATGAGGGCTGAAAGCTAACAAGTACCATAATTTTTGGAAGCTCTTTTTGAAACTTGAAATCCCTTCTTCCTTTATGAAAGGCCTTTCTTCCACCATTATTGAGTATCCACCTTCTACCATTAGGCACCATTAAGAGAGTATAGTTGTCATTCTGTGTGCATTGTTCCAAAGCCTATTGATTGATGCATATTGTGATATTATTTGTTCTTGTGCTACTTGTTTCTAGTCACCCTTGTGAACTTTGAAGGTGTCCTATGCATCTATCTGCTACCCTATGAGGAACAAGCTGAATGCCACTATGCCATGTTTTATGTATGTGAAACAAACAAACATTTTTCAGTGCATGTTATTCATGATCTTTGTTTGTAGGCTTTCATGTTGCATGCACAGTTTCTATGTGTCCTATTGTTAGAACTCCATCTTTCATGCACATGTTAAGAGTTCTTTGATCCCAGCATTCAATGCTTGCAAATGGTTTGCTCTTGATTTTGATGGTGCATGCACCTCAAAATTTATTCTTTTTATCACTTACCTAATCCAGGACGAGCAGGAGTTAAGTTTGGGGTTGCTTGATACGTAGGAAACGTATCTATAATTTTTTATGCTCCATGCTTGTTTAGTATCTACTTTTCTTTGCTTTGTCTACACTTTGAGGTGTTTTTAAATCTTTTCTGGAACTAACCTCTTAACAAGTTGCCATAGTGCCAGTTGTCTGTTTTCTTCTGTTTTTTGGTTCCAAAAAGGCAGAAAATCAATATTCTCGGAATTGGACGGGACAAAAGCCAAAGTTAATATTTTATCGTGGGGGACACAAATCCAAAAGACGAGAAGGAGACACAAGCCAGGGCGTCCATACCCCCCTAGGCACAAGTGGGCCCTGTCCCACGCCTGGGTAGGGTGTAGGACCGCTGGCCACCTCCCATCCTAGCTTCCTCGCCTATAAGAATCCCCCGATGTAGAAACCCTAAGTACCCGATCAATATTAAACGAAACCTTCTGTAGCCGCCTCCACCGTCGTCCCTAGATCGGGGGGATCTTAAGTTCTTCCCTGCACCCTGCCGGAGGGGAGATCATCCCAGAGATCTTCTCTCCGGTATGATGTGTGAGTAGTTCTACCTTGGACTATGGGTCCATGTAGTAGCTAGATGGTTGTATCTCCTCCTTTGTGCTTTCATGTATAGATCTTGTGAGCACCGTTCATGATCAAGATCTAATCTATTTGTAATCATGCATGTTGTGTTTGCGGGGATTCCATGGATATTGAGATTATTATGTCAGATTGATTAATGGTTTTGTCTTTATGATTCTATCATGTATGTGTTGTTTGTGATCTTCAATGCTCTCCGTTGTTAGTAGATATCTTGGCCAAGTAGTTTCTAGTGACTCCAAGAGGGGGTATTTATGCTCGATAGTGGGTTCATGCCTCTAGTTTTCAAGAGAAGTGACAGAAATCTCTTCGGTTGTAGATGTGCTATTGCTACTAGGGAGAAAACAACGGTCTCTTGTTCATGGAACAAGTGGATTGTTTACCTTACACACTTTGCTTAAAGCAGTTGTCTGTTTCTTGCAACTTAATATTGGAGGGGGTTTAGATGATAACCTGAAGGTGGACTTCTAGTCATAGATGCAGTTGGATGGCGGTCTATGTATATTGTTGTATTGCCCAATCGAATCTCATAGAATCATTTTGACTAGTATTGTAGTGTTATGCCTTGCTCAGTTCCTGTCAATTGCCCTGCTATAATTTTTTTACCCTTCATGCCATGTCGTTTATCTAACGAGAGCACCTCTAGTTAACTATGGACCCCGGTCCAATCTTTACCATTGATACATCTTCCACTATTACTTGTTTACTTCCTCCAAACCATTACCGCCCACACTATACGTTTAATCCTTTGTTACAGCAAACTGGTGAGCTTGACAACCTCACTGTTCGTTGGGGCAAAGTCTTGAGTTTGTGTTGTGCAGGTCTCCGCGTTGCTTGCAACACCTGTGTGATGTTTCCTTCCTCCTACTGGTTCGATAACCTCGGTTTCTTACTGGGGGAAAACTTGCTGTTTTGCTTCTTCACACCTTGCTCTTGGGGTTCCCAACAGACTCGCCGTTAAAGAGTCACCATCACTCGTCGTGTTCATCTTCTAAAAACAAATAAGAAAGACAAATATAAAACTTTTTGATCCAATAGTAATAGTCAGCATAATCCTCATCATAGCACACTAAAGAATCTCCTCAACATATTAATCTAGGAAAGGTAATCATGGCAAATAGTTCAAAACAAGTCTCACCCTAGATTGGTAATGGCAAGATATCAGAGATGAATTTGCAAAAAGTAATTGGAGGATCGGAGGAGAAACATACGTAGATCACTTGTGTGCGAGGAATTCGACAGAAATTGAGTAGGGGTGAAGATCCCTTGATGTTTTGAGAGAGTTTGGAGGTATAAGAGAGAAAAAGGATTGATGTTTTGATGTTTTTGGTACCTCCCCGTGTGTTTAAGTGGTCAGACGCAACTATACGGCTGGAACACTTTGTTTCTGCTATCGTTGGATTATCAACAAGTACGCCATAGGGGGTCCTAACGGCTTTGAAAAGATGGGGTGTGAGACGTTGGATGTTTCGGGAACAGCGAGGACAAGTTTACCCATGTTCAGATCCGATAGCGGTGATAGGATCCTACTCCTACTAGCAACCTAGTAATATATCGACAAGAGTCGGATGTTACAGCGCATTGCAAGAGAGGTTCGCCTGTGCTAGTAGGTTGTGGTTGATCTATGATCTGGTGCCCTAAAGGCTCCCATAGGACCGGTTTATATAGACACCGGGACCTAGGGTTACAGGAGAGACCTATTCGGCTACGTTACAGAGTCGGTAACTAGATACATCTTGGACTACAAGTAATACTACATGCCTAAGTCGGTAACTCTTCTGGCCTTGTCATAGCCAGAAGTGGCTCCTCCTCTTTCTCTAACTAGGCCGACCGTGAAGCAAAGCTCTAAACCTTTGGTTGGCCACCCAGGTCAGTGAGTCCTGTGAGTATACCCGGAAAGTATATCCCCAACAATAGCCCCCTGAAGTCTCCAAGATCCAAAGTCGGATAAATCGTCTAGCTTGATGGTTTCTTCGTCTTGAGAATCTTGAAAGGTTCCCGAATTTTTTTTCAACAAAGTAGGATTCCGAGTCATCTGAGTCGGATATGTTTTCTTTGACTTCTGTCTTTTCCTCGCTGGATTCAAAACATGAGCCGGATTTTAAATAGCGGCGTGCTATCTGACAACTTTTCAGACCATGTCTTGTCACTGACAAGGGTCCCATCATCACGACCGTTGGTGGGCCCATATTTTACAAAACAGAACACCATTTCAATGCCCGTGTGAGAATAGAGGGGGCGGAGGAATCACGAGGAAGCCACCTCCCTCTCTCCTATACGCATGGCGCAAATCGCGCGGTATAAACACCAATCTTGGCGCAAAGGTAAATAAGAGATATGGAACCATTCTCTCCTAGATTCATCCCTCACCGTTTCATTCATTGCCTCCTCGTAGTCCTTGAGCCATCTGCAGCCATTCTCATCTACACACCGTGAAAACCCCAAACACTACCAAACCTTCCCCGACGAGATGGAGGCGCCATCCAACTCTGGAACAGCGGCGGCGTGCACGGCGGCAGTGGAAGAGAAGAAGATGCGGGGCCTCTGGGTCCAAGCGTCATGGATAACACCGAGCTCTAGGTCATGGAGGAATATGGCTACCTCGTCACCGGCGCATGGCAGAGTGCCGATGGAGGCATTGTTCTGGCATCGCGCGACGGCGAGCGAGTTCTCTTCGACACCCATGTCGACCGTGGCCTCAGTATCCCACCGTTGGACTTATTCATCGAATTCCTCCAATACTACGGTGTGCAACTTCACAATCTCCCCCCATCTCCTTGCTCAAGCTCAGCGCTCATGCAGCTCTCAGCAAGGGGTTTCTTGGCACTAGGCCAAGTTTTACCCTTTTCCGGTACTACTATGGTACCCATAAGAACTAAATCAGTGTTGGTGTAACTTATACCACCGGTACTCTTAACTTAGTCCTAAGGAGAAACCGAGTCTACCCTAGGATTAACGCTAGCGAGTAAGTTAAATGTTGGGACAGAACCTTCTTCTATAATAATAAGGATATTCCGGCTCCTAAAAAGGCGGAAGGTCTTCCGACCTTCATCGACGGTGCGGCTCCCCACTAGGAATCATGGGATGCGGAGGCACCGAAACTTTATAATGTGTTGATCCTCGCCAAAAGGAGGATCGATTTCCTAATGAATCACAAGGGCCTCCATGGATCTGACTTGATCCACTACTGGTTGGATCGTCAGATCCAGCCTCTGCAGTATCATGGAGATCGCCTCATGCACACGGTCGCCGGAGACCTGAAAGACAGCCTGAGGGTCAGTCCGAATCGCATTCCTGCGAAGGACTAAAAGACCCGGATGCAATTTTTGATCAAGGGGAGGGTATATAGAAGACTCCCCGAAGCCTCCATGAATATGTTCACATCCGACCTTCCCCTGACTCTAGTAAATATTTCTACTTTGCTCTTGTATTTTGTCACTTTCTTTTGTTGTTTCCTCCGAATCCAGTTTTACCGATGCTTTTTTGAATTATCAGCTCGAGAAACTCCCCGAGTTTGAGCTAGCTCCACTATAGGGCTATCTTTCAGACGATTCGGAGGCGACGGAGGATGATTAGGTATGGGAAGTTCGTGCCTCTGCTTCCAAGAAGCGCAAAGTAAAGGATGTCATTGTTACTGCTGGCACCCAAGTATTTAGTAGTTAAAAGGTTTGCACCTTTCCAATCTTATAGTACTTTGTACATTTATTTCTTTCCAAAGCACAGCTAATGTCTTGATTTATGTGTTTCGGAGCAAAAATAGTTTTGAAGAGCAAGGAGAAGCTAGACAGCAAGCTAGGCAAGCAACTGTGGCATCAGATGCTTGTCGTTTCTCCTGTTACGCCTCCTCCGACTCCCAGCAGTGCCCAAACCTCAACACCGGAGGCTTCTACCTCTCCCAATGCTGGCTCTGCCATCCCCGACGCCACCACCACCTTGAAATCCCTGGTAACCATTGGTAGCTAGGCAACTAACAAGGGTGAACCCGTCAAGGGTAATGATCCCATAGTGATATCAATAGGGGAGATGGATAAAGTGGTCGGCTCTGTTGCCTTCAGCCTGAAGCAGAAGAAGAAGGAAGAGATTCTCAAGCTGGCTCAGTCCAGTATCGAGAAACAAACCCTCACTCCGGAGGCATCGAGCCAAGAGACGGAGGACATGAAGCTGGTGAACCTCATGGACGAAATTTTGGTCTGGGATGCAAAAATCGAGTCTGCCGAGCTCCCAGCAACAGACGTTCCCTCCCTCTCCCTTGCCGAGAAAGTGTTTCACAACACGAAACTCGGAATTGAGAAGCTGCATCTAGAACACATTGTAAGTTTTCTGAATCTTTTTTGCAGTATGTATGGTCATATCCTCTAGCCCCCAAGCATAAATTCGGATAAACATCATAGCATTAAATCCGAGTTGATGCTTATAGGACGCAAAATAATGATATAGTTTAGCCCCCAAGGATCGTGCTATATTTTTACTTCGTTAAAGCTGTAGTTCGAGTCTTAGTAGCTATGTGACGGTATTCCGTCCCAAACTTACATAAAATTGCATCTTCCAACCAGGAATTGCTCAAGAATATTTGTAACAAACGCAAAGAGATTAAGGCTCTGCGCCTTGAAAATTCCAATTTGAATGTGGAGAAAGATGAGGCGGAAGGTAATCTTTTCTAGCTCCTTTTCCGTTAATGATTGCCATAGTCAAACTTTTCAGCCGACTGATAAATTTTCCTTTCCCGAATTGATGTGCGTATCTAGCAAGATGGTGGAGGAGGACGAGAACTTCAAGGTCTTAAAATTAGAAAATGCTGAACTCGGGGACGAGCTTGAGAAGCTAAAGGCCGAATCAGAGAAATCCATGAACACCGTCCGAGAATAAAGCAAGATGGAGACCAAGAGTCTCGAGAGGCTGTTGGCCCTCCGAGATAAACAACTAGATGATCTCAAGAAGGACTTCGAGAGTCAGAAAGATCTAGCCCAGGCCATAGAAGCTGAACTGAGGAGGCTCCGAGAGGAGCGTGCCCAATGGAACCACTTCGTGCTAGGTAATATTTCCGACTTTCACTCTTCCCTTGATTTTCGACTTTGTTTGAGTCAATTTTGATTTCTGTTCTTTCCCAGATCCTCTTCATCTTTTCGACTCTCCTTCCCTCTAAACGCCATCTTGAGCGCATAAAACTCGTCGGAGATGTTATTTTCGACTTTCGCCAGACTCTTGAAGAGGCTGGCGAGTCGTTCAGACTTTCCCACTTGCACAAAATGCCAGTGCTCGAGGTGAGGGACAGAGCCAAGGAGATTGCGAAGCTCATTGAAGACTGGAAGAACTCCTATGCTCGGACTGTTGCACAGACCGCCCTCACCATTGTGATGAGCCATCACAGCGATATGGAGATCTGGCACGTCACCAAGGGCATGACAAGCTACACGACGCCATTCTTCCAATCCTTCGTTGTTCCTCCTTCCCCCTAAGAGTCGGAAGATATCCTCATAGAAGGAGCTTCCGAATATCAGGATCAAGGTGACGATGATGTCGACTCCAGCGCTCCAAGATATTCATTACCATAGCCTGAATCTGGAACATAAATATCTTGATGCATTATTCTAAACTTTATCATTTGTCATGTAATGTTGGAAACAATATTTTGTTTAAGTGTGTGCTGGTCTGTAAGAACTGATGCCTTACTACTTAGCACTTCCTCTATATATTTTATGCATGTGCCTGAAAAAATTCTTAGGCACTTTTTGTTTTATTTTGTTTATACTTGTCGTTTTATCTGGCTCTCTACCTCGTCCCTTTCATGAGCCGGCCAAGCTTTACCACGAAAACTTTGCAGAGCAAAAGATCTCAATTGCTAAACCTGTTTAAACTCGGAAACAAAGACGGCTTCCAGTACCAACAATTCATTACTCGGAAAATACCCGCGTCTAAGGAATCAGATAAAAAAACCAAAGTATAAACAACAAATTAGATTTTTACCCTAAGGTAACATTTTTAGATACTCAAAAATCATAACCAGAACGAAACATGAGCATCAAGTACTTTCAAGTATTCAGGGATTTTTGAAAACAACATGCTCTTTTGGAATTAACATGGTAAAAAACTTCTCAAGAGTAACATATGAGGAAACCAATACTTTATTTCACTATGAACATGTACATATATGATTACAAGGAAATATAACTAAGAATAGAAGGGACGTAGTTGTGAAATATTCCATGGACGATCTATCTCATATGGGTCTGTACTACCGTAAGCTCTCTTTCTCTTCTGAGTATCTAGTTCCTTGATTGGTATCATATCGGTTAAATAATATGACCAGTTATGCAGAACTCTATTGATCATAAAAGGTCCTTCCCAAATTGGGGAAAGTTTGTGCCTTCTTTTTTGCATAAGTCGAAGAACCAAATCGCCCGTCCTGAAAGAACAGTTCTGCACTCTCTGACTATGATACTTGTGTAACTTCTGCTGATAGGCTATCGACATCTGCTCAACAACAATGCGAACTGATTCGATTATGTCGAGATCATCTTGTCGAGAAACGTCTACATCTTCTTTGAAATATGCATTGACTCTAGGAGACTGGTGAATTAAATCACTTGGAAGAACTGCTTCTGCACCATAGATCAAGAAGAAAGGAGTGTACCAGGTTGATCTATTCGGAGTTGTACGTATGTTCAAAATCACAGACGGTAATTCTTTCGCCCAAGCCACCGCAGCATGACGAAGTCGTGCCTCGAGACGAGATCAGAGTCCTTGTAAAATAAGACCGTTAGTCCTTTCGACTTGTCCATTAGCCTGTGGATGCACAACTGATGCAATATTGAGTCGGATATCTTGCTCCCCGCAGAATTCGGCCTGTTCCCCATGGAAAAGTTGCTCCCGTTGTTAGTAATTATAATGTGCGGATATCCAAATCGGATAATCACGTCTTCGACGAACTTTTTGGTTGTGGCTCCATCGTAACTTGTTACGGGATTAGCCTCAATCCACTTTGTAAATTTATTTACCATCACTAGTAGGTGAATAAATCCACATTTTGCCGTGCGAAATGGCCCTACCATATCAAGCCCCCAGACCGCAAATGGCCAATGAATAGGGATTGTTCGCAGCTGATCAGCCGGAACGTGTGCCTGACGGGCTTACATTTGGTAACCTTTGCGCGCATTGACCAGTTTATCGGCATCCGCCATAGCTATAAGCCAAAAGAATCCGTGTCTAAAAACTTTTGCCACTAAAGATTTGACTGCTGCGTGGTGATCACACTCGCCTTCATGGATTTCTCGTAAGATTTCCACTCCTTCTTCCAGAGAAATACAGCGCTGAAAAACCCCAGAAACACTCCGCTTATAGTGCTCACCATTTATTATTGTATAGGCTTTTGCTCGTCGGACGATCTGCCAGCTCAGAACTTTGTCTTCGGGTAATTTTCCGTTTATCAGGAATCCAGATAGGATTTTGTCCAGCTGAGAATTACAGCCATAACTAATATTAGAGGTGAGTCGGATTTTGTCAGATAGTCCTCATCAAGTCCAGTGATGGAGGGAACTTTTAAGGTGCTCTAGAAAAGCGCCATACGGGACTTGTTTCCTCGCAGAGCATATCCTTGATAATGCATCTGCTTCCTCATTTTATGCTCGAGGGATTTGTTAAACCTTAAAACCCTCGAACGAATAAGATAATTCATCCACAACAGCTCTGTAGGCTGCCATGTGCTTTTTGGCATTGCAGGTATGAGATACTGGCTGAGCAACTAAGTCCGAGTCTCCATAACACATGAGTCTTGTTATGCCAATATTTTTGTCCATGCGTATTCCACGTAATAATGCTTCATACTCGGAAATGTTATTGGTTGCCGTGAAGTGTATTTTTAACACATAGAACAACTTGTATCCTTGGGGCGACTTGAGCACCACGCCAGCCCCCGGGCCACCTCGTGCTTTTGACCCGTCAAAATGTAGGGTCCAAAATTCCGAGTCTGGAGGACTTGTATTTTCTGTCGTCTCTGTCCAATAAGCGACAAAATTAGCAAGTATTTGGGACTTGATTGTTGTTCGTGGCTTGTAATCTATGTTAAAAGCTGCAAGATCTATTCCCCACTTTGCCACGTCCTGTGGCATCGCGGTTGTTGATTGTATCTTGCAGGGGAGAAGTACTCACCAGTGTGATTTTGTTCTCTTGAAAGTAGTGTCTTAGCTTTCTAGATGCGAAACACAACATAGGCTAGCTTTTGATGGTGTGGGTATCGTTGTTTCGATTATGTCAGGACCTCGCTCAAGTATCATGTTGGACATTTAACCTTATGCTCATAGCCTTCTTCCTCGCACTCCACTGATGTTACCACACTTATGACTTTGTTAGTCGATGCGATGTAGAGTAACATAGGCTCCTGAGGCTCTGGTGCTGCGAGAACTGGTGGATTTGAATGTAGATCTTCTAAACTTTATAGAGAAGCATTGGCTTACTGGGTTCAGAAAAATTTGTCAGTTTTCTTCAAGAGTTTGTATAAAGGTGCGGCTCTATCTCCGAGCCGGCTGACGAACGGACTCACTGCTGCAATGCAACCAGTGAGACATGGCACATCCTTCAGGCGAGTCAGCTTGGTGATGTTGAGTATAGCCTTAATTTTGTCATGGTTCACCTCTATGCCTCTTTCAGACATGATGAAACGAAACAATTTTCTGGCTGGAATTCCAAAGAAGCACTTCTTTAGATTTAGCATCATATTGAACTTTTGTAGGTTAGCAAATGTTTCCTCCAAGTCGGAAATTAAAGTTCCCTTCTTTTTGGACATAATTGCTATGTCATCTTTGTATACATGGACATTGCATCCAATTTGATCATTAAGACAACGTTGCATAATACGTTGATAAGTTGCTCCTGCGTTCTTTAATCCAAAAGGCATAGTTTTGTAGTAGAAGGTTCCAAAAGGAGTGACGAAAGACTTCTTGATTTGATACGATTTTTTTATCGGTATTTGGTGATATCCGGAATATGCGACGAGAAAACAAATTAATTCCGATCCTATCGTTGAGTCAATAACTTTATCGATTCTTGCCAAAGGGAACAGGTCTTTTGTATAGTCTTTGTTCAAAGCGGTATAATCAACACACATCCTTAATTCAATAGTGTCCTTTTTAGGGACAAGTACAGGATTTTCCACCCAATCTGTGTGGATGACCTCTATTATGAATCCGGCTAATTCTAGTCGGGCTAATTCCCTGGCTATAGCTTTGCGCTTTTCATCACCGGAACAGTCATAAGGATTGTTTGATGGGTTCAGTGTCAAGGTACACATTAAGACCATGCTTGGCAAGTTCCCTAGGTACTCCGGTCATGTCAGAAGGATTCCATGCAAATATATCACTATTGGCTGTGAGGAACTCGATGAGTGCGCTTTTCTATGCGCCGTCTAGGCCTACCCCTATGTTCATTGTCTTGGAGCGATCATCTTTCTTCAGCGATGTCTTCTTCGTCTCTTCCGACGCCTTGAACTGCATGCTTGGCTTCAGCACCTCGTTCTTCATGGTTGGCATCTCGGACAGTTCGATGGTCTTGTTGATCTCCTGGTACTCATAGGCGTGCAACACGGCTTTGGCAAAGGCTGCAGGTCCTTTATCGCACTGTTGCGCCTTCTTTGGATTTCCCTGGATGGTGATGACGCCCTTTCGACCTAGAAGTTTTATCATTTTGTAAATGTAATAGGGACGATCCATGAACGCCTAGTAAGCCGGACGCCCGAAGTTGGCGTGGTAAGCACTTTTGAACGGTATGTAGCACCCCGGTTAAACCACTGCTAGAAATTCACGTTTCTTATCTCTTTGCATCATCATGACATCAACATGCATCTATGTGTCTAAAACTATTTTACTAAAAGTCCTTTTTCATTTTCTACAAATGTCCCTCTATTTATTCAAATACGAAACCTCGGTCTTTTCTGGATCTTGTATTTATCTAAAACTATGTTTCAAAATGTTTTCTTTTATAAAAATAATAAAATATTTTTTATCAGGAAGGTAGTCCAGCCGGCCGGCCCAAAGGCCCAACCGGCCAGACCACTTACTACCCAAAAATAAAATCCTTCAAACCCTAGACGCTCTAACCTAATCCCACTTCTCCCTGTCGCCGCCGCCACACCCCGGACGCACACCACCACGCACACACGCGACGCACCCAGCACACACACGCACCCCTCATCACCCAACCTGCCTGCTGCCGCCTGGCCCCACACCACTTGCCGCGTCGCCACCCACGCTCCCCTGGCTTCCTCGCGACCCGCACGGGTGTAGTGACCTTGGATCAAGTAAGATCCTAAGTCCCTGTGAATAACATGCTAGTCCCTGGATCAATAGCTAGCACTCACAGTCGATGAAATATCATGTAAAACACAAGTCTTTATTACATGAATCGAATAATCCAGAGTTTACATTATTACAACAGAAGCGATATAAATACAACTTGGAGTCCCATCAATGCCACATGCAGGTTGAGTGAAGACCCGCGATCCTAGCGCACCTTTCAAAGATCTCCGAAATTCTGCACATGAAACGTGCAGCCAACAAGTTGGGTCAATACTTTGAATGTATTGACAAATTACACCAAGGAAGGAAAGACTAAATCTACATGCAAGGTTAGTTTAGGCTTTGGAGTTATTTTGCATAAAGCTAATTTTCTCTAAGTATGGAGAAAAGAGAGAGAGAGTTTTACCCTACTTTGTAAACATTTGCTTAGATAAAATAAGGTCGAGTGGCACACGAGGATATTACGCACCAAGTGTCCAAACAACCAAACACTTGGATATTACGCACCAAGCGTCACTTGGATATTACACACCAAGTTCCCAAATTCCCACCCATTAGCGATATTACGCACGCCATGGGGTTTCAAAACTTTGTTTTAGAAAAGAGAGAGGAAGATCCTTCAGAGGATCCATCCTTCAGATGCTCAATGTTGTTCTGTTTCCGTGAACATGGCTGATCAATCAGATTGCAATACTCTCGAGAGTTTGTGCACTTTACCCACAATCCACGATCAAGTCCTTTAACAGACAAGACCATGGCGAGGCTTTCCCTTAGCAGCCCCTCTACCTTCCGGATCCAACCGTGCCAAGAATCCTCCAAATGTTGGTACCCAGGTGAGGTTTCCCACTAAGTACTAGGCCAAGACAGAGCCCATAATGTATTGTGGTTGCACTGGAAGCTTCTGAATTCTGAAACATGGCAGACTTCTTTGATTCCTGGGCGGCCGTCCTCCACCAAAATCTCACTCGTTGACCCGACAACCATTCCGCCCAGAAGAAAACTTAGTTTTATTTTGAAGTGGATTTGAGAAGGAAAGTTTGCTCTAGAGAGCCTTTATACTTAGAAAAACTCTTTGTCTTTCAAACCCCCCAGGGTACTTTGTATATATAGCATAGCAAGCAATACTTAGCAAAAACAGGGGTACCTATTAGGATGGAAATCCTAAGTATAGAGCTACTCATGGCATACTACAAAATCATCGCACTTGCAAAATAATACTAAGGAAAAATTCTACTAGAACATCCTACACATGCATACTACAGAATTTTGAAGATCATATGCATAGAATCAAAACTGGGACAAAATTATGAACAAGTGGTGTAACTTGCCTTATGTTGATAATATGGGTGTTGATTGTATTTCTCCGCAGCAATCGCACTCTCCGAACAATCTAATACAAGGACAAGGTAGTTCCAATCAAAACAATTGCAACATAGCAAAACACAACAAGGATGATCGAAAACATGCACGATGATTTAACATGACACAATGGTTATAATTAGTTTTATGAACATTAATATATCATATGATGCATGTATGAGTTCATTTAATGCAACAGGGTACTTGTTATTAATGATTACTTGCCAATATAAGGGTTTTGATAGTTCTGTTGTAACGCCTGTTATAACTGTAGAATTAAATTTGTTTCTCGGGTTTACTGGATAGAGGACGTTAATACGAACCAGTAGGCGTTGGATTCACCCTAATCGGAGTTATAGATCTTTTTATATGATTTAAATAGTGTTTAATGGGTTTTAAATGATTCATACAGTTTCTGTTGCCTAAAAATCAAACAAAAATTATATCTGTAATCTCCACGGAATTGTGATTTCAGGGACATATTATTTGTAATTTTCTGAATATTATTTATTTTCTTATGAATTTATTACTCTAAATAAGCCATTAAACCATTTATTTAATTGCTGCGAAACCTTATAGTATTTTACTGAACCATTTGCAGATTGATGATCTACATGGAACCTGCTTTCTATCGGTATATTATTTATATTTTTGTGACAAGCAATTAATTTACTATGAATTTAATGATTGATAAAGCCATTAAAACTAATTAAATTGCTACGGGTTAAATAATCTCCAAAGGATAGATCCAACCAGATATTATTAGAGTACATTACAGTAGCTTCAATTTGATATATTATTCATATTTTTCGGAGTTACAGATAATATCCTATGAATTTATTAACCTAAAAAACCATTAAAACTAATTAAATTACTGCAGTAACCACGTACAGTAAAAGTTGGATCTATTCTGATAAGATAATTCTACGTGAAATTATCTTCAATTTGGTATATTATACGCAATTTTTGGACATGGTATGAATTTCTAATGAATTTTACAAGTTAGATCTATAATATGCAAATTTAAATTCGAACGGAATATTCCAGGGAATATTCCGCTGACTGGACAGGTTGACTTTGCATGCTGACTGGGACTAGATGTTGACCTTACGTTGAGGTGGCGTTGATGAGGAAGATGACCGGGATGACGACATAGCACGCACCGGTTTGATTGGATCTCGACCGTCTGGATAGGATCCGGTGGCTAGAAGAAGAGATTGACCCGATTTTGGCTCAGAATAGACAAGAAATAGATCTGTGTTAGAGAGACAAATCCGTAGGTCAAATCGAAAAACTCAGAACATGAAAGTTGTGGGGAATCATTATTCCTACCTTCTCACCAAAGGAATTTGGATTTGAAGAAACGAGCGCGAGTACATCTTGGATTTACACCGTAAGATCTAAAATATTGCGATACAAAATGCTCTGGCTGTGGTGGATGAAAAGAGGTGAGGTTTGTCGCGATTGAAAGATTTCGACGCGATCTTCAACTTTCGTTTTTTGACCGAAAGCAAACGACGGAGTCTAGATGGGTTAAAAAGCGAAACAAGATTCGGGAATAGGTAGATTCGGGATTTCGAGAATAGAAACTCGTACAGCCGTGGCTCCACGAGTTTATATGGAGATTTAGGATGGTGTAGAGATAGGACTTGGAGTAGGGAACAAGTAGAAACAAACGGAATTCGATTCGGAGTTGTACATAAAAAGTTATAAGAGTTTGAGTAGAGATAGGTCTAGAAAACAGATTTTTGCACGGAAATTAAAGCACTAGATCGATCGTTCTCTGTACCCGGTCGTGGCTGGTTCGGTGGGTCCTTGCTGGGCCGGCCCGTTAGATTTTTTCTTCTTTTTTTTTCTTTTTCTATTTTCTTGTTTCCGTCATATCTTTTGCATACGAACTCCAAATGATATGATTCTTGTTCCTAAATTTTTCTAAAATCGAATAGGTCATTATAGAATCAAATTTGCAATCTTTTTACTAGTTTGGAAGTAGTGGGTTTATAAATCCTTGTATATCTCATTTTATTTATATCTTTATGTGTTTGTATTTATTCCATAACTTTTTCATACTAGCTCCAAATGAGCTCAATTTTGTTTCTAAAATTTTGTAGTATTAATTGGATCTCTTTAGGCTATGATTTAGCAATAATTTATGCCTTAGCAACAGTGGGTTTTAATAAGTCAATTTAATTACCCTTAGGAATATTTGGGCGAATCAACTATAGGATTTAGATACCAGGATTTGGATTTAGTTTGTAAGAACTTTGCATGGATGAAATGCATATGAATGCTTCATGATTTTCATTTTGAAATCTTGCACACCAATTCTACAATCCATAATCAAACCATGCCCTTTTTCCTATATGGCTACTTAGGTCTTAACAAAAGAATATAAGATTTTGAATTCAAGGTTGAGAGGATTTTCTATTCAAAAAGTTTCTTCTCTTTGAGAATTTTCAATAAAGTCAAACAATCAATCTTATTTATTTGTTTCACATTCCAAAATTAGGAGAATTTTGGGATGTGACAGACTACCACCCTTAAATGAAATCTCGTCCCGAGATTTGGGAAGGCTAGAAAGAAAGAAAGGTTCGGGATCCATTAGGATGCTACCACCCTTAAAAGAAAATTGACAAGGTCACTTCTCGAGGATTCACTTAGCTCAGATTGGTTCTCCTTTAGACTTTTATTGGCAAAATGTCTCTAGCACATTCTAAACATCATGATTGATAGTTTCCGAGAAAGCACTTCTAAATAGGGAATGTTTACTTCACGGTGCCCATAACTCACGGTTGGGATTCATCCTTACCGTACATCCTATGCTTAACGGATGCTTTTAGAAGGGTGTAACAATATACCATTCTAGGGTTTAGGCTCAACGTCGACTCTCTGCTAAGGTTGAAAAAGGCACTCAAGATTCGCAAAGCCAACAGTACAAGAGCGAATAATAAGAGTAGTAGGAATGGTGATCAATCCATCCTGCACCCAAATAATTACCATGTATGAGGATAGGCGAATCACGTTTTTCTATCACTCGGGCATTCTTACTTGCCTTGAAGAATGTTTCCATGGGCACGAACTAATGCTCTATGTATACTCCCATGTATTCAATCAACAAATCTACTACTAAAACTAAGCTATCGATACTTTAACTTTCAGGTTGGGTAATCTACTACATAACATCATGTGCAACACTTCATACTTCCACATCATTTTTTTCTATTAGGTGGAGCATTCCCTTCCTAAATGCATTGTGTTGTCAAACCTTCCACTTAACACATCATTATATCTCCAAGGGTTCACGATAGGGAAGAATAGATTCTATAGGAAAGAAACGACTAAGAAAATAATCCTACCCATAAATATATGAAGCATTCAATGTCACAAACAAGCAAACAATCATAAGCGATCAACACACAATCAAACACTTGTATAATGACATTACATGTGTATAAACTTAGTAGTATATAACCACAAAATAGTTTGAAAGCATTGGAAACAATACTAGAGTAAAAAAGAGCAACATATAAGCAATAAACAAAATCTATCAAAACGGTACAGCAGACTTCACGAATTTTTCTGACCGACTTAAACTCATCAGGAATTTTAGCCAATTTTTGTGCATATACTACAGGTAATTACGCTCCAGATCCTATTTTTTGAGATTTATCTGAGTTATCAATAAAATATGAAAAAATCGTGCGGCACAACCGGTCAAGCAGAAAACTGCAGCAGTAATCCCACGAATTTCAATCAATTCACACCATTAAACTAACTTAAAAACCTCATGAAAGTTCCAGCAACTTTAGTGTTTCAAAACAACAGATCCTAAACAACGCATCACACAAAATAGCTCAATACAACCAAGCAAACAACCTATATTGTCATACCACATAAGTTGGTAAAAACAATATGCTAACACGATAGCGATGATCTTCTAAAGAGATAACATATGGTGGTCCAGACCTAAACAAACTTGATGAGATGTTTATTTATGTCATACTATTTGTTCTTTTACTTAGCTAACTCTCATATAGGTATCATAAGAATGGACAACTACAATTTGAACAAGAAGAGGTTATAGAAAAGATAGACAAGAAATATAAGAACATCTAATAAGTATAAAATATGATAGTTCTCCTAATAGAGGTCTTCTATTGCTATTACCATCGTCGTTTTTATCCTTTCCAGCTACATTCACATGTTTTGGACAATTATCAGCATAATGCCCAGGATTGTGACACTGGAAGCATAGGACTTTTGCTTAGATCCTTCCTCCTTTTTGGCAAGGACATCCCGTCTTGTGGTTCTTCATGCTCTACCTCAACATTTGGAAGCCTTGATCGTTTCCTTGAGCCAGTTTGGGAAAAATGGGCATTCCTTTCATACGTCGAGTATTGCGAAGTGATGACTTTGGGTGCGGTGTCTAGAGTCTTGAATCCGTCCCTTGTCTTTGTCGTGTCCTCACGGAGCTTCATGAGGTCTTGGCGCATTCCATCTCTGACTTGTTGATTCAGTTGATGTACCACCGGGTAGAGGTGCATTAAGCGGTGTTGTGATTGGTCCCTTCGCACAGTAAGAATGTAACTTGAGAGGTGGGACATTCTTATGATGGGTGCCTTCCTTCACAGTAGGGGCGCTGATCATGATGCTCCTTGGTGATATGTCCTATTTCTCCATAGATCGTGCAAGCTAAATGTTTTGGGACTTCAACTTCATGGATTTTTGGTATACGAGACGAGATTGAAATAGAACCACTTTAAATTCTTCCTAAGATATCACCCCTTGATGATCATCAATGGTGTGTTGCATCTCCCACCAAGTTGGAGCGTCGTCCTTTAGGAATTGGGTGGCATAATGAAGCATTCTGTTGACTTCAATGTTGGCATCCTTCATTCTTTCTTCAACCTAGAGCATCTACTTCTTTGCATCGACGTGACTCTTACGCTTGGTGGAGTTGAGTTCCTTGTCCTCCTTATTGATATGGTCCATCCGTCGAGTTGACCAAGGTTTAGAGTAGGAACGAATGGACTATGGAAGAAGAAGAATAACCCATACAAGAAATTTTATTTAGAAAACAGGTTTTCATTAGCTAAGGTAATAAACCATACAAGATAGCAAACAATTTGTCGTATCTATATTTAGCGAAATCTTATTCGGGTTTGGTTCCTAATAGGTCACTTGGAATCTTTGAGGCTTCGAGTCTCCAAAAGTCTTCGTGCTCTTGATAGTCTTCATGTTCTTCATAATCTTCAATCCTTCGAGTTCTTTAGTTAATAACATTGACTTAAGGCCTTTGAAGTCTTTAATCTTGTATCATCAGTCTTGGAACATCTTTCATGGAGGTCTTCAAGTACCAACTTAATCGAAACATTGAGATGATGTTCTTTGAAAAGGTAATCTTGAGAAAAGTTTCTTCTTGAAGTGTGTAGTGGTCATTTTCTAATGTTGAAAAGAAGAGACTTAAATTTTAAAACCCCAAAGGTAGATGATGAGAAGTATGAGAGTTTTCTAAAATAACTTAGAAAATATTTGTCCTAAGGTTTTTCCATGTCTAGGGTCATGATCTACAGTCAACTTATGCTCTGATACCATCTGTAGTGACCTCGGATCAAGTAAGATCCTAAGTCCCTGTGAATAACATGCTAGTCCCTGGATCAATAGCTAGCACTCACAGTCGATGAAATATCATGTAAAACACAAGTCTTTATTACATGAATCGAATAATATAGAGTTTACATTATTACAACAGAAGCGATATAAATACAACTTGGAGTCCCATCAATGCCACAGGCAGGTTGAGTGAAGACCCACGATCCTAGCGCACCTTTCAAATATCTCCGAAATTCTGCACATGAAACGTGCAGCCAACAAGTTGGGTCAATACTTTAAATGTATTGGCAAATTACACCAAGGAAGGAAAGACTAACTCTACATGCAAGGCTAGTTTAGGCTTTGGAGTTCTTTTGCATAAAGCTAATTTTCTCTAAGTATGGAGAAAAGAGAGAGAGAGTTTTACCCTACTTTGTAAACATTTGCTTAGATAAAATAAGGTCGAGTGGCACACGAGGATATTACGCACCAAGTGTCCAAACAACCAAACACTTGGATATTACGCACCAAGCGTCACTTGGATATTACACACCCAGTTCCCAAATTCCCACCCATTAGCGATATTACGCACGCCATGGGGTTTCAAAACTTTGTTTTAGAAAAGAGAGAGGAAGATCCTTCAGAGGCTCCATCCTTCAGATGCTCAATGTTGTTCTGTTTCCATGAACACGGCTGATCGATCAGATTGCAATACTCTCGAGAGTTTGTGCACTTTACCCACAATCCACGATCAAGTCCATTAACACACAAGACCATGGCGAGGCTTTCCCTTAGCAGCCCCTCTACCTTCCGGATCCAACCGTGCCAAGAATCCTCCAAATGTTGTTACCCAGGTGAGGTTTCCCACTAAGTACTAGGCCAAGACAGAGCCCATAATGTATTGTGGTTGCACTGGAAACTTCTGAATTCTGAAACATGGCAGACTTCTTTGATTCCTGGGCGGCCGTCCTCCACCAAAATCTCACTCGTTGACCCGACAACCATTCCGCCCAGAAGAAAACTTAGTTTTATTTTGAAGTGGATTTGAGAAGGAAAGTTTGCTCTAGAGAGCCTTTATACTTAGAAAAATTCTTTGTCTTTCGAACCCCCAAGCGGTACTTTGTATATATAGCATAGCAATCAATACTTAGCAAAAACAGGGGTACCTATTAGGATGGAAATCCTAAGTATAGATCTACTCATGGCATACTACAAAATCATCGCACTTGCAAAATAATACTAAGGAAAAATTCTACTAGAACATCCTACACATGCATACTACAGAATTTTGAAGATCACATGCATAGAATCAAAACTAGGACAAAATTATGAACAAGTGGTGTAACTTGCCTTATGTTGATAATATGGGTGTTGATTGTATTTCTCCGCAGCAATCGCACTCTCCGAACAATCTAATACGAGGACAAGGTAGTTTCAATCAAAACAATTGCAACATAGCAAACACAACAAGGATGATCGAAAACATGCACGATGATTTAACATGACACAATGGTTATAATTAGTTTTATGAATATTAATATATCATATGATGCATGTATGAGTTCATTTAATGCAACAGGGTACTTGTTATTAATGATTACTTGCCAATATAAGGGTTTTGATAGTTCTGTTGTAACGCCTGTTCTAACTGTAGAATTAAATTTGTTTCTCGGGTTTACTGGATAGAGGACGTTAATACGAACCAGTAGGCGTTGGATTCACCCTAATCGGAGTTATAGATCTTTTTATATGATTTAAATAGTGTTTAATGGGTTTTAAATGATTCATACAGTTTCTGTTGCCTAAAAATCAAACAAAAATTGTATCTGTAATCTCCACGGAATTGTGATTTCAGAGACATATTATTTGTAATTTTCTGAATAGTATTTATTTTCTTATGAATTTATTACTCTAAATAAGCCATTAAACCATTTATTTAATTGCTGCGAAACCTTATAGTATTTTACTAAACCATTTGCAGATTGATGATCTACATGGAACCAGCTTTCTATCAGTATATTATTAATATTTTTGTGACAAGCAATTAATTTACTATGAATTTAATGATTTATAAAGCCATTAAAACTAATTAAATTGCTACGGGTTAAATAATATTCAAAGGATAGATCCAACCAGATATTATTAGAGTACATTACAGTAGCTTCAATTTGATATATTATTCATATTTTTCGGAGTTACAGATAATATCCTATGAATTTATTAACCTAAAAGATCATTAAAACTAATTAAATTACTGCAGTAAACACGTACAGTAAAAGTTGAATCTATTCTGATAAGATGATTCTACGTAAAATTATCTTCAATTTGGTATATTATACGCAATTTTTGGACATGGTATGAATTTCTAATGAATTTTACAAGTTAGATCTATAATATGCAAATTTAAATTCGAATGGAATATTCCAGAGAATATTCCGCTGACTGGACAGGTTGACTTTGCATGCTGACTGGGACTAGATGTTGACCTTACGTTGACGTGACGTTGATGAGGAAGATGACCGGGATGACGACATGGCACGCACCGGTTTGATTGGATCTCGACCGTCTGGATAGGATCCGGTGGCTAGAAGAAGAGATTGACCCGATTTTGGCTCAGAATAGACAAGAAATATATCTGTGTTAGAGAGACAAATCCGTAGGTCAAATCGAAAAACTCAGAACATGAAAGTTGTGGGGAATCATTATTCCTACCTTCTCACCAAAGGAATTTGGATTTGAAGAAACGAGCGTGAGTACATCTTGGATTTACACCGTAAGATCTGAAATATTGCGATACGAAATTCTCCGGCTGTGGTGGATGAAAAGAGGTGAGGTTTGTCGAGATTGAAAGATTTCGACGCGATCTTCAATTTCGTTTTTTGACCGAAATCAAACGACGAAGTCTAGATGGGTTAAAAAGCAAAACAAGATTCGGGAATAGGTAGATTCGGGATTTCGAGAATAGAAACTCGTACAGCCGTGGCTCCACGAGTTTATATGGAGATTTAGGATGGTGTAGAGATAGGCCTTGGAGTAGGGAACAAGTAGAAACAAACGGAAGTCGATTCGGAGTTGTAGATAAAAAGTTATAAGAGTTTGAGTAGAGATAGGTCTAAAAAACAGATTTTTGCACGGAAATTAAAGCACTAGATCGATCGTTCTCTGTACCCGGTCGAGGCTGGTTCGGTCGGTCCTTGCTGGGCCGGCCCGTTAGATTTTTTTTTCTTTTTTTTCTTTTTCTATTTACTTGTTTCCCTCATATCTTTTGCATACGAACTCCAAATGATATGATTCTTGTTCCTAAATTTTTCTAAAATCGAATAGGTCATTATAGAATCAAATTTGTAATCTTTTTACTCGTTTGGAAGTAGTGGGTTTATAAGCCCTTTTATATCTCATTTTATTTATATCTTTATGTGTTTGTATTTATTCCATAACTTTTTCATACTAGCTCAAAATGAGCTCAATTTTGTTTCTAAAATTTTGTAGTATTAATTGGATCTCTTTAGGCTATGATTTAGCAATAATTTATGCCTTAGCAGCAGTGGGTTTTAATAAGTCAATTTAATTATCCTTAGGAACATTTGGGCGAATCAACTATAGGATTTAGATACCAAGATTTGGATTTAGTTTGTGAGAACTTTGCATGGATGAAATGCATATGAATGCTTCATGATTTTCATTTTGAAATCTTGCACACCAATTCTACAATCCATAATCAATCCATGCCCTTTTGCCTATATGGCTACTTAGGTCTTAACAAAAGAATATAAGATTCAAGGTTGAGAGGATTTTCTATTCAAAAAGTTTCTTCTCTTTGAGAATTTTCAATAAAGTCAAACAATCAATCAATCTTATTTATTTGTTTCACATTCCAAAATTAGGAGAATTTTGGGATGTGACAGGGATCCCCCACCTCCCGAACCCGTCTCCCCCATGATACTCTCCTTCCTTCAATTCCCACCTCTGCGCCACCATCTCCCTGGCCTCCCTCTTGCCATCCTCCTAGGAGGCCACCGTCTGTGCGTCCTCTCCCCTCTGCCTCTCCTCTTCTTTGGCTCGGTCCCGAGCGCCACCATCGGTCGCCTCCTTTCTCCCTCGCCGGTGTCACCAGTCCGCCCGATGCCGTCCTCATGCTAGCCTCGTCTCCCTGAGTCGTCCCCACAAGCGCGATATGGTACTCTGTGTTTCCCCTTTTCCTCTATAGCAGGTCTATCATGGGAGGACTCCAAGCTCGTCTTGCAACACGGCGTCATGAGCAAAGCCCGACCGTGCAGCACCTTGCTACGCCGTCCTCGCGCTTTGACCATTGCGGGCCCTCCCCACCGTCCCCTGTAACATGGTGACCAGGGCCTTCTACACAACCTCCAGTGATTCATCCGCGGTTCCGGGCGCTGTAGATGGTGATGTGTATGTGTGTTGATGCGGAGACTCCTGCGACTATGATCAGCTACGGTTGGGCCATGTGTAACAACGACATGGGCTACCTCTCGGTGGACAAAGTTGAACTGTAGAGGGAGTGTCCCCACCTTTAAATAATATAAGGTGGAGTCCCCTGTGATTACAATGCTAGTCCCTGGATCAATAGCTAGCATCCACAGTTAAGATGTAATATCAAGAAACTAAGGTCATAATATAACTTTATAACCAGGAATAACATAATTTTATTACATCTTTCATAGCTCATTTGGCTATTACATTACATTGCAGCGGAAAACTATAAGCATGGGGTCCTTCATCTTCAAAGTGCCACAGGCAGACATGTTGGTTGTAGACTTTGTAATCCTAATCAATCAATCTTCTCTAAAATCAATCAAACCTGCAACATTACAAGTTACAGCCACAAGGGTCAATACATTTGAATTGTATTTGCAAGTTTCATTACTATGTAGAATATAGGTGGATCCTATCATTACATGCATATTTGGCTAAGTAGGGTTTTAGGCTCTTTTTGCAGAAAGCAAAAATTTATCCTATCTTTTCAAAAGGGTTTTGATCTTTTGTCACTTCCTTGGAATCCACCAAGTGTCTTTGTCAAAATCTCTTGAACTCCTTGGTAACCCCAAGTGTTCAAGTTTTATCAAATCTCTTGAGCTCCTTGGTACCCCCAAGTGCATCAAGTCTTTTGTTGTCACTTAAAAGTTTTTCTTTTAGAAATTGGAATGTCGAGATTTCCCATAGCTTCAAGCTTTAGTTGCTCAGTATTGTCCATAACCGGGGACACGGCTAAGTACTTAGATTTTATTATCTTCTGCAGAAGTAGTACACTTTACCCACGTGTCACAATCCCATCTTGTTGCCACCAGTGGCCACTGGATTAGTACTCACCAAGATGGAGTACTGGCAGATTGAGAATGTGACGAAGTCTTTCCAGGGGGTCCTCCCATACACCATTGCTAGCTTTTCTTCAGTACCCATGTAGGATTCCAGGTCCACATTTTCAGTAACCTGAAGACAATGCATGGGTCTTCCCAATGTAGTTGACCAAGCCAGAGCCATAAGTGGCATGTGGTTGTACACGAAAGCCACAATTGGAGAAACATGTTCAATCTCTAAGTTTCCTGGGTGGTTTTCTTTTGGAGCACAACACAAAGATATTGCCATAGACATGGTTCCTTTTGTTGCCACCTTCTCCAAAACTCAAAGTATCCTTGTCCACCCAGGTGGTTCATTGAGTCCTTGTTTTATTATATAAAACACAAGTCCTTTTCTCAACTTCATAAAATCTCAACATGTATCTCTTTTCAAAATATGGCATGGCTAAGCATGTAACAACTACATTGTTTTCACTAAGGAATGTATAGGGGTATCCTATTAGGATTTAGCATAGCATATAGTATAGAAATTCTTTTCATGCATGTTTCAAAATCCACTAAGTATAATGAAAATAGTAGGACTTTTAGATGATAGTGTAACTTGCCTTTTTGGTAGGGAATGATGGTTCACTTCTTGATCTTGCTAGTTTCACACTTTTCTAACTTCACTACAAATCAATCAAGCAAACACCATATCAACTAGCATTCCAACCAATAATCAAACAATCAACACACATAAAATAATAGGAACTAAGTCATGCATGCAAGCATGCAAAAGGTAGTTTTATTTGCAAAGATGGTCTCCACTAGGCTTCTAAACTTTGTAGTGTTCAAGGTGGTCATTTTATAAAGTGGCAAAGTCATTTGCAAAAGGGTTTTATTCATAAACCATTTTTAAATCCATTCATCATTTTATGTGGTGGAAAATGTTTTTATCAAATCAAATCTTTATGTCTTTCACCAAATAAGTTGCTAATTCTCAAAACCTGGTGTTTTAGGGTCAGTAGGTTTGTTTCAGATCATTTTCCCAAGGTTTTTACTTCGAAAATTTTTTCATAACAAAACCATTATTTTTATTTGGCTAGAAATGGGCTATATCAATTAATCCATCCTAAACTTTACCAAATTCATTTTTAAAACCATGGGTTGGTTCCTAGGGTCAGTAAGTTCATCACAAACTAATTTGCCAAGGTTTCAACCTCAAAAACATTTTTGAACAATTTTTCTAATCTAAACAAGCATAAAAATGTTTCTGCAAAAACAATCACTTTATAAGAGGCTTTTTACTAAACAAACTGCATGGTTGGCTAGGGCTTGTTCCACTGATTCCAATGATATAAAGTTTGTAATTTTTGGACGTGTGGATCAAAAGTTACAAGGGTTTCAATTTGCAAATCAAATCTGATTTCAAATCTGTTTTTAAATCGAAGGCTGGCCACGCGTCGCTTTCTTATTGGAGGGTACCGCTTTGTGCGGATTATCCTCTGCGGTTCGTTGGATCTAAAAAGATCGCATGGCTCAGAAGGACCCATACCGCTTCGCTCAGGTTCTATTCCTAGCCAGACGATTTGCATCGCACGGCTCACAGGAGCTCAACCAGTAACTGGCGGCGCTAGCGGCGGCAGACGGCGGTGATCGCTCGGACGGTGGGCTAGCGGCGGTTATAGGAAGCAAAGAGGACAGGGGAGGGTCTCACCGTGTACGCGTGGTCGTGGTGGTGCTCAAGGTGCTTTCGAGGAAGCAAGGGGCGCACGGGGACGGGAGTAATCGCTCGCCGGAGTCGTCGTCGGCGTCAGATGGTCCTGTTCGTGGTCGGGGTCGACGCTACAGATCACAAGGGGGCAAACAGAGAGCATGGTTAGATGCGCATGGTCGAGGCGATGACGCGTGCGTGAAGGAAAAGGAGAGGGGCGGTCGGATACTACCTGAGGAACTCGCCGGAGTAATGCGCAGACGCGGCGGTGCTCAGTTGAAGACGGAGCCGACGTTCTGGAGCGCCCGCGGTTGAATGGAAAGTACAGGCAGAAGCGCCAGAGGCTGTGGAGTAAGCTCGTGTGGTTGGGGAGGTGAGGGGCGGCAGTGGTTCGCCGGAATTGACTGGAGACGGTGGTCGAGGCAGTGGAATTGCGAGCTCGAATTGAGGCAGCCTAGGGGCAGAGAGAAGGAGGCGCTTGAGGGGAAATGGAGAGGAGGAGCAGGCGGTTACATGGGTGCAGTCACGGCGAGTAACGGTCGCGGAATCAATGCGTATTGATCGCCGGAGTAATGGCTGCAACGGCAGGGGCGTCGTCTGCGCGAGGAAGAAGGGGTGAGCTGGCTGCGTGGGTCCGCTTCGTCAGCGAAGGAGAGAGACAGGGAGAGGGGTCCACCAGTCATTGTCTGTGCGGGTTAAAAACTGAGTGCGAAACGTTTTCTTCGGGAGGGAGTGAGTGGGCTGGTTGTTGGGCTTAGTGGGCTGGCCGGCTGGGCTGCTGTCTGGTTCCAATTTTTTTTCTTTCAAATGCTTTTTCTTTTTCTAATTCTATTTTCTGTTTTGAAATTCAAACAGCAAATCAAACATTCAAATTAATTCAAACATTCACCACACTTTGTAATTGATTTTGGTTCTGTTTAACAACATAAACCAATTTCCCAAATAAAATAATATTTTCATTTTAGAGTCCATTTATAATTAAATAAAATGGGCATTGGTTAATAAAGCAAATGGGTTTTATTTTAATAAAAATCTCCATTTGAGATCTATATATTTTCAAAACCAAAACAGTAGGTTTTTATTTAAGAATAATGAATACTTGGAAAACTTGTTTAAAAGAAATAAATAAGTTTTGATGTTTAATTATAATGGGAAAAGCCTTTACTTAAATAAAATTGGATATTAAATCCTTTTATTTTATTTAACTAAACCTTCACTATTTTTATCAAATAGAAATATTTTGTTTTAAAGGCTTGGCCAAGTTTTAATTTGGCTTATAAAATAATTCCTCATTTAATTTGTTCCTTCTCATTTTAAAATCAAATCTTTTATTAAAAGATTTCAAAATAGTGAATCCAAATATTTTATTTTTCTTTTATTAAATGTTTATCTTTTTAAATCTCTTTAGGATTTTATTTGATCCAAATTGGTTTGAAGGTTTCCAATTGGATTTAAAAAGTTTCTTCTCACCCTGAAAATCAACAAAGTTTTATTTTATTCATTTATTTTTCACATTACAAGATTTGGAAAATCTTGGGATGTGACATGAACAATCGGCCTCGGTGATGCACAAGAAAACTACTTCGAGGACCAACATACGACAAGATCTTCTCCGTTACCAAAGACGCCAGAAGTTCGAAACGCCAAGATCTTCGATCCGAGATGTGTGACCTTTTCCTAGCCCCTATTTTATAAATTGCCAACTATATAAACAGTTGCATATTTAATTCTTCATACTCGCATACATATTTTTGGGTGTTTGGGGGTATTTTCTCGACTCATCTAATAATTAAATATGGAGGCCATATGCGGGTGAATCTAGTCTAATATTGGCCTTATTTCAATTTGTGTAGCGAAGCGGTGATATATTTTTGCCTTGATAAGAGAACATTTAAATTGCGGGAATCTAAACAACATGAACCATCTACCTAATTTTCGGGGCCTCGGTTTCGCTTAATAGTTCCTAATTGCATCACATCCTTGCCATGTCATACATCATACATGCACCATGCCCGATCTTCTGTCATAGTATTAAATAGTGCATCCGGTGTTTATGCTAGTGCTTTGCTTCTTCACGGATTAGGCCGATGAGTTGATGCGAGTGTCGCCCATTCTTCGCATGAATCTTCGGCAGTGTTTTCAGGCGAGCATTCTCCCCCTTTCTACCTATTTTATATTTCTAGTATTTGTTTCCTTTTATTGATCTATTGCTATCCGTGTTGCGATGCTTTAGTTTCCATATACCTGTTATATTACTTGCAGCCTCTATATTTCCTTGGACACCTCCTATTGCATGTTGATTGATAGACAGTCGGTCTTGCGAGTCGTCGATGTTCCACCGTTGTTGGGTGGTTGGCACATACTGAATGGTGGAGATGATCATAGCTTTAATTACCATTTAATAACTAAAATTGAAAGAGGTTAAATAATGCACAAGCACATGTGGGCAATTGATGTTATTTGGTTTTTAACTGTCCACTTGTGTCCCGTAGAACCCCGAGTACCTGATACCTGTTCTTTGAATATTCGCACTATCCACATGTGGGACCATGAATCCCCTTAGCCAGATCTTGAGTCATATATTATTTCTTGGGGCCACAAACTAGTTTGGGGCTTTATTATTATCATGTACTTATGCCATGCTTTACTTCTTTATTTACAATTACGCGTGGAGCGCCTGTACTGTTTTGGATCGCGGCACGATTTCACGGTATCGACAAGCCTAGTCACACTTTTGGGTTCCAAGTCGTTTACAGCCGTTCTCACAAAACTCTGGGTCCGTCTCAGAGCCGGCCAACTTCGTAGCGGGTAGCTTGGTGGGGTGGCCAACTGAAATATATATGAATCTTGCAATTGCTCTGTCGTGATGCCTCGTTGGGTTTTCATTTGGTTTTTTTCGAGGTTGATCGTGCGTGTGTTGCTATTTGTTCCCCCTCAGGGTAAAATTTTCTGAAAGCCGTGTCCGCGGTTATGGACGACTTAGAGCAGAGTATCTCGATCATAGACAATTATAACTAAAGTAGTGCTATAAAGTTGACTTTATAATGACTAGTAATCAGCTTCACTACAACGGAATAGCTAAATAAAAGTACCAACAACTGCTAGGTTTTGGGATGCCTCATGCTATATGTATCTGACTAGTAAGTACTACAACTACCACAGAATGGTTAACTAAAACTTCCCACTACTTATTATATCAGGATGACTCATGCTATCTATATCTGACTAGTAATTGCCGCAACTATAACAGAATGAATAAAATTGCCAACTATGTGAGTTCCTCGGTTGACTTCCTCGATTGGTTTCGAGGGGGAAACACCAGGATTGGTATCTTTTTGGTGTTAGCATCCGGTTGGATCCGAATAGGTCTTTCTTATCCCTATCTAATAACCGCTAGTTGTATTGAGTCTCTATAGGTTTTTTACTGCATGTTGCGTTGCCGCTTCAGTCCACCATACCTATGTAGGCGAGGACCGCCGAATTCTAGCCTCGCCGTGTACTGGCCTCAGTACTGACCGCTCTCTTTTTCCTTTCCCTTTGTCGGCACCCCTTTTATTTAAGCAGGTTTTGAGATGGACATCGTTAGCAGGGTTACCCTTCCGGCTTGTCATGGGCAGGGTTATGGACACCATTGGTTATTTTTCAGGGCTCTTAGCTCAATTTGCATCTTGTCCGTACTCGGACGCTGTATCGTTTTCAAGGTGGTTTGGATCTTTGTACTGTATATCTGTATTCTTGACTCTTTGAGTCGTTGTTATATATATATCTGTTCTGTGGGTTCCATCATGGACTATTGTGTAATGATATTACTTCGTTTTCCACCCACACGAAAGTGCCTGGTGGGCGCCTTTGAATCATTTCTATGCGAGTTTGGCGGGAATCGTTAAGACTTGCATAGGACCGATTTGAGGGTGCTATAGAGTGGTATCAGAGTTCAGCAGTTGCGATACCCCACTGGTCCAGCCTGTAGGATAACCTAGCTAACGGCTGATGTAGAGTGTCAAAACTATTTTGGAAAATCGATTGGATTGATCTGATTAGGTCTGCTTTTACTCCTTACACCTTTGCTATTCTCCTCTTACCTCTATGTGTTTTTATGTGCTCTCTTATCTTTTCTTCAAGTCCAGGAATTCTCGTGGTTGGGTTTCTATCTTACCTTCAGGGTTTCGCTTCCATCTTATTGTAACGGTGCTTCAACATTAGGTCTTCATGCTATCTGATGGATCTTTCATCTGTTGTATCTTTTGGTGGATCAAAAATTCGCTAAAACTTTTCTTTGTATATTCTGGTGTTTTCCTTCGCGGCGACATCATCTGCATCAGGTCCGATGAAGAGTCTGCACCACTCCTTTGTTTTCCAAAAGTTGTGTGTCAATATCTTCAGTCTGAATTTGGAGAGTTGGTTGCATAATTCTCTTATTCATGTGTAGAGTAATGCTTTGGGTGCGCGATGGACTGATCACCATCCGACTATCCTTATCATTTTCTCTTGTATATTGAATCGGTGGATCACGCAATTTTACTCCTTCCACGGGAGTTATAGGTGGCTTTGTCTCTTGATACCTTTATCTTTGTTTATCAGGAGTGTTTCTCAACGAACATGAGCAATGATCCCTTGTTGGTGGTGTCGTGGATTTCAAGACAGACAAAGAATCCTTGTTAGTGGTGTCACGAGGATTTACATGAAGCGAGAAGATTTAGATCGCCGGCCTTCTTACCCGTACGATGAGGCGGATCTCGAGGGAGAGATCCATTGATAGTGGTGTCGAATTGTAGCACCCCGGTTAAACCACTACTAGAAATTCGCGTGTCTTATCTCTTTGTATCATCATGACATCAACATGCATCTATGTGTCTAAAACTATTTTACTAAAAGCCCTTTTTGATTTTATATAAATGTCCCTCTCTTTATTCAAATACGAAACCTCGGTCTTTTCTGGATCTTGTATTTATCTAAAACTATGTTTCAAAATATTTTGTTTTATAAAAATAATAAAATATTTTTTATCGGGGAGGCAGTCCAGTTGGCCAGTCCAAAGGCCCAACCGGCCAGACCACCTACTACCCAAAAATAAAATCCTGCAAACCCTAGACCCTCTAACCAAATCCCACTTCTCCCTGTCACCGCCACCACACCCTGGACGCACACCACCACGCACACCACCACGCACACACGCGCCCCCGCATCACGCAACCCGCATGCAGCCGCCTGGCCCCACCCCACTTGTCGTGTCGCCACCCATGTTCCCCTGGCTTCCTCGCGACCCGCACGCGAGCCTCCACCTTGCGAACCCGTCTCCCCCATGATCCTCTCCTTCCTTCGATTCCCACCTCTACGTCGCCATCTCCCTGGCCTCCCTCTCGCCATCTGGGTCGCTCGTCCTTGCCATCCCTGCCAGACTCCCAAGAGGCCACCGTCCGTGCGTGCTCTCCCCTCTGCCTCTCCTCTGCTTAGGCTCGGTCCCAAGCGCCGCCATCGGCCGCCGCCTTTCTCCCTCGCCATCGTCGCCAGGCCGCCCGACGCCGTCCTCATGCCAGCCTTGTCTCCCTGTGTCGTCCCCGCGAGCGCGTTGTGGTACGATGTGTTCCCCTTTTCCTATGCAACAGGTCTAACATGGGAGGACTCCAAGCTCGTCTTGCACCACGGAGTCCCGAGCAGAGCCCGACCGTACAGCACCTTGTTCACCGTCCTCGCGCTTTGACCGTTGCGGGCCCTCCCCACCGTCCCCTGCAACCCGGCCTGCGTCTGGTGCGCCCTCCCCTAAACACCGTCGCCTCGCAGGGCGCCCCCACAAGCCGCTGCTGCCTGCAAGTTACCCGTCGCCCCGGAAATCTGGGCACCTCCTCGCCATTGACCCTAGGCCCCGCCGTTGTGGTTTTGCTTGTGGTGTTGCATGAGGTGGTTCTTGAGCTGTGTTCCTGGTACATGGTGACCAGGGCCTTCTACACAACCTCCAGTGATTCATTCGCGGTTCCGGGCGCTGTAGATGGTGATGTGTATGTGTGTTGATGTGTAGACTGCTGCGACTATGATCGGCTCTGGTTGGGCCATGTGTAACAACGACATGGGCTACCTCTCGGTGGACAAAGTTGAACAATCGGCCTCGGTGGTGCAGGAGAAAACTACTTCGAGGACCAACATACAATAATATCTTCTCCGTTACCGAGGACGCCAGAAGTTCGAAACGCCAAGATCTTCGATCCAAGATGTGTGACCTTTTACTAGCCCCTATTTTATAAATTGGCAACAATATAAACTGTTGCATATTTAATTTTTCATACTCGCATACATATTTTTGGGTGTTTGGGGGTATTTTCTCGACTCATCTAATAATTAAATATGGAGGCCATATGCGGGCGAGTCTTGTCTAATATTGGCCTCATTTAAATTTGTGTAGCGAACCGGTGATATATTTTTGCCTTGATAAGACAACATTTAAATTGCGGAATCTAAACAACATGAACCATCTAACAAATTTTCGGGGCCTCGGTTTCGCTTAATATTGCCTAATTGCATCGCATCCTTGCCATGTCATACATCATACATGCATCATGCCCGATCTTCTGTCGTAGTATTAAATAGTGCATCCTGTGTTTGTGCTAATGCTTTGCTTCTTCACAGATTAGGCTGATGAGTTGATGTGAGTGTCGCCCGTTATTGAGATAAATCTTCGGCAGTGTTTTCAGGCGAGCATTCTCCCCCTTTCTAACTATTTTATATTTCTAGTATTTTTTCCTCCTATTGATATATTTCTATCCGCGTTGCGATTCTTTAGTTTCCGTATCCCTGTTATATTACTTGCAGCCTCTATATTTCCTTGGACACCTCCTATTGCCTGTTGATGGATGGACAGTCAGTCTTGCGAGTCGTAGTTGCTTGCTCAGGTGCCGTTTCGTGTTGTCGATGTTCCACCGTTGTTGGGTGGTTGGCACATGCTGAATGGTGGAGATGATCATAGCTTTAATTACCATTTAATAACTAAAATTGAAAATAGTTAAATAATGCATAGGCACAGGTGTGAAATAGATGTTATTTGGTTTTTAACCGTCCACTTGTGTCCCGTAGGACCGCGATTACTTGATACCTGTTCTTTGAATATTCGTACTATCCGCATGTGGGACCATGAATCCCCTTAGCCAGAGCTTGAGTCATATATTATTCATTGGGGCCACAAAATAGTTTGGGGCTTTATTACTATCATGTACTTATACCATGCTTTACTGCTTTATTTACGATTGCGCGTGGAACGCCTGTACTATTTTGGATCGCGGCACGATTTCGGGGTATCGACAAGCCTAGTCACACTTTCGGGTTCCCAGTCGTTTACAGCCGCTCTCGCAAACCTCTAGGTCCGTCTCGGAGCCGGCCAACTTTGTCGCGGGTAGCTTGGTGGTGTCCCCCTGAAATATTATATGAATCTTGCAATTGCTCTATCGTGATGCCTCGTTGGGTTTTCATTTGGTTTTTTTTCGAGATTGATCGTGCGTGTGTTGCTATTTGTGCCCCCTGCAGGGTAAAACTTTCTGAAAACCGTGTCCGCGGTTATGGACGACTTGGAGCACAGTATCTCGATCATAGACAACTATAACTAAAGTAGTTCTATAAATTTGACTTTATAATGACTAGTAATCAGCTTCACTATAACGGAATGGCTAAATAAAAGTACCAACAACTGCTGGGTTTTGGGATGCCTCATGCTATATGTATCTGACTAGTAAGTACTACAACTACAACAGAATGGTTAACTAAAACTGCCCACTGCTTATTATATCAGGATGACTCATGCTATCTATACTAACTAGTAATTGCCGCAACTATAACTGAATGAATAAAACTGCCATCTGTGTGAGTTCCTTGGTTGACTTCCTCGATTTGTTTCGAGGGGGAAACACCAGCATGGGTATGTTTGGTGTTAGCATCAGGTTGGATCCAAATAGGTCTTTCTTATCCCTATCTGATAGCCGCCAGTTGTATTGAGTCTCTATAGGTTGTTTAGTGCATGTTGCACTGCCGCTTCAGTCCACCATACCTATGTAGGCGAGCACCTCCGAATTATAGCCTCGCCATGTACTGTCCTCAGTACTGACCGCTCTCTTTTTCCTTTGCCCTTTGTCGGCACCCCTTTTGTTTAAGCAGGTGTTGAGATTGACGTCGTTAGAAGGGTTACCCTTCCGGTTTGGCCTGGGCAGCGTTATGGACGCCATTGGTTATTCTTCAGGGCTCTTAGCTCAATTTGCATCCTGTCCGTACTTGGACGTTGTATCGTTTTCAAGGTGATTTGGATCTTTGTACTGTATATCTGTATTCTTGACTCTTTGAGTCGTTGTTATATATATATATATATATCTATCTGTGGGTTCCATCGTGGACTATTGTGTAATGATATTACTTCGTTTTCCACCCGCACGAAAGTGCCTGGTGGGCGTCTTTGAATTGTTTCTATGCGAGTTTGGAGGGAATCGTTAAGACTTGCATAGGACCCATCTGAGGGTGATACACGGTAACACCTCAAAAGAGAGTGGCTTGGTCCGATAGTTATCTCAAATTCCAAATGTCACGTCCAGTGTGATCTCACCCTGAAAATCTTCCTGTGTCCCTAGTACAATGCCACGAAAATTTACACTGATGTAACTCAACTAGCTCTCGTGGATCTTCATGTGGTGGAGCGTTTCGTTGTAGAGGAAGTTGACGCTATTACCATCGTCCATGAGAGTTTTAGAGAAATCATAGCCATCAATAAGAGGAATGAACACCAGAGGGTAATTTCCCCGACGATGCGTTTTCCTCGGGTGATCTGAGCGGTCAAAGGTGATGGTTACATCCGACCAATCTAGGAATTGGGGACAGCCGGAACCGTGGCATTAAGCTGACAGAGAACCGCCTTCTTGACCTTAGCCGGCTGAGTCCCAAGGAAGCATACGTATGTATTTTTGTTTGTGGGATAATCCTTCGTTCCATCCGACTCGGGCTATGCGGCGTCTACTTCTTCCATGTCGGAATCTTCCTTGGGCTCCTTGCCTTTCTCGGAATTTTTCTTTCCTTTTTGTCGCTTGGCCCTGTAGCCAGCGGATTCATATTTTTTTATGTCGTCATTGAAACGACACTCGGCATTCGTGTGGGTAGAGCCTCCGTTAGTATCCAGGTGATGCACACATGGATTGTTAGCAATGTAGGCCCGGGTATAGGTTCTTCCGGGTTGGTGATATCCTCTGCTCTTGATTCGAAAGTTCCGCGGCGTCATCCTCGGCCTCCTCAGCGCCCTCCTCATCCTCTGGATCCGAATGTTGTGTTAACTTCTGCATTGTCCGGAGCTGGTTTATCTTCCGAGGTGTTCTTGCGCTTCTGAGTTTGTTGCTTCTGCTGCTTGGCCGCATTTGGGTTGGCCAGAATATTCAGCAGTCCTTCTGAATCGTCATCGGTGTCGGCATACTTGATTGCCGTCTCTATCATTTCTCCCAAATCTGTGACATGGTCACGCTTCATCCTGTGACACAAAAGTCCGACTAGGAGTCCTACAATGAAAGCTGCAATCGCAGTTTTCTCATTTACTCCCTCGCAGGAGTTTTTCGTATCGATCTAGTGTGGCAAAATTCTGACTTTGAGGCCAGCTTAACACTGAATGAAGATGACCTCTTCTGCTGTTTCAATCCTTTGTCCATCAACATGACGCGTTGTCTGATTTGCTTTGGAGACGGATTGTTGGCGAGGATAGCCCGAGCAGCCACATCGTTTTCTAACGGCGTTCTGTAGACTCAGATCTTCTCTCCGGATTTACCATCAAATAGATCTCTGTGGACATCAGGGTTCATATTAGCAAGAACCGAACCTCCCCTTGTCTTGTTTGGTAGTCGCTTGACTTCTGACTGGTACTTGGCAGGATCGCTGTCTAAATAATACTTGAGCTGGATGATGCGCGTAGCCTTCTCGAGCAAAAACTAACGGTGCTTTTGCGGATCCTCAGCCCTTTTCTCCAGTGCATCCGGAGCAAGATCCAAAGCAGTTGGGATTGGTATTGTGAGAGCATCTCCGTAAATTTCACTTGCACCCTTGGTGACAACGTGTGCATTCACAGGAGGGTGGATCGGTGTGGGATTAATCGGATCTACGTCCTGATTATCCATCTCGATCTCATCATCAACTTTTTATTTGTTGGTTTCCTCGACCTCCGGTTCCACTGGTGTCGGATTCTTGTTCTTCTTCTTCTTTGACCACCCAGTAGCCAAAACGTGCATACCGGTGGCAAAGACAAATTTCGGTCCGGTACCGGGAGATAAACTTATGTCGGTACTTTCCGTTGTTGTTGGCTTCTGGACCTCGTACGAATCTCCAGTGTCCATTTCATCTTGCAAGGTTTAATCATCGTCCATGCTATCATACAGACTCGGAGGGGTCTCCAGCTCACCTTGCACAGGTTTGGAGGTGTATTCTTCTTCGTATGCCTCCTTCTCCTTCTCGAAGTCTCGAAGTTCCTGCGACTTTATTGACTCCTAATGGGAGTCAGTTAAGTTGACCCTTTCTTCGATTGCATCGAGAACTGAATTATTTCCGGGTCTAGTATCAACATAGTCGGATCCAGAGCTCACGTGGTATACGAAGCAATGCCTCTTATTGTTCATGGTCTGAAGGTTGCGGCACAGCTGGGTTTCCGCCTCTGCTATCTCAAATCTCTCCTTGATCTCGGCGATTGCTTCATAATTGATGTAGGGGCGTTTTGTCATTTGCTTTATCTTGTGCCTCAAGAGTGTTTTTTCTGCTCTGGCATCGGTAGAACCAGATCTGAAGCGGATATATTCTTCATCCGTGTATCCGATCTCAATGGGGAGATTAGATTCGTATTTTTCTTCCACCACTTCTTCCACTACAGGAGCGGGTTTGGTGGGTTCAGGTTTTTCCAGGATCTTAAGTTCTTCTGCTTCCGCGAACATAGTAGATCCGGAATTTTCTTCCCCCATGGTCATCACCTCAAGGGTGGGTTGTGTGGGTTCAGCAAAACTGAGGTAGATATCAATCTCACTGATGGACATGATTTTAGGTTGTCACAAGCTCCTTAGCCGGAATCCAAGTCTCGTCGAGAAGAACAAGAGGGACATCACTTGCATAGACCACGCAACCCATAGCGATTGTTTCGCCAATTCCTTCACGCGCAGATTCCTCCTGGAACGAAGCTCTAAAAGTCACCTGCCCATGGTGGGAGCCAACTATCGTCGGATTATCGACAAGTACGCCATAAGGGGTCCTAACTACATTGAGAAGATGAGGTGTGAGACGTCGGATGTTTCGGGAACAGTGAGCACAAGTTAACCCAGGTTCAGATCCGACTGCGGTGATCGAATCCTACTCCTGCTAGCAATCCAGTATTATATCGGAGAGAGCCAGATGTTACAATGGATTACAAGAGAGGTTTTCTTGTGTGATTAGGTTGTATTTGATATATGATCTGGTTCCCTAAAGGCTCCCATAGGACCAGTTTATATAGTCATCAGGACCTAGGGTTGTAGGAGAGACCTATCCGGCTACATTACAGAGTCGGTAACTAGATATAGCTTGGACTACAAGTAATACTACAGGCCTAAGTCGGTAACTCTTCTGGGCCTTGTTGTAGTCGGAAGTGGCTCCTCCTCTTTCTATGACTGGGACTCCCGTGAAGCAAAGCTCTAACCCGTTGGTGGGCCACCCTGGTCAGTGACTCTTGTGAGTATACTCGGAAATTATATCCCCAACACCCGCCGTATAGTTGGTCTGACGGCAAAATTTAGGGTTTTTAGGGTGGGGGCTGTAACTATATGGCGACAACTATATGGCCGGAACTTTTGTTCCCGCCATATATTTGGTCGTCAAATCTTCTGTATCCTGGGATGAAAAATTGTCGATAGGTAACATAACTATACGCCCGGAACAATACGGCAGGAATTTTTATTCCCGCCGTATAGTTGGTCGTTAACCTTTCTGTACACATCAAAAAGATTTTATTTCTTCAAGGATTACTTTTTAGACTGAAACTTAGTGAAACACCTTGTTTTTCCAGAAAAATGATAGACTAAAATTTCAACCAACTATGGCATATAAAACATAAATTTTTAGTACCGAAGAATCTCTCTTTTCTCACTGGAGTTTTCTAGCACACTTTATTCTATATAAAACTTAAAAACTTAACTCAAACCTTTATTTCACATGGGTTGCCTCCCATGCAGCGCTCTTTTATGGTCAATAGCTTGACCTTGATATTTCTCACATAGGCCATATGAGTGGAACACCCACTCCAAAGTAGTTGGCCTTCAAAGTAATGGCCTCCTTATCATCTTGTTTGGCTTTCTTTTTCCTGGGGAAATGAATAACAAAAGGATCCCGCGAAGGAAATTGGAGCTTCACGTTCCCTTCATGTAAATGGATTAAAGCCTTAATAGTTCTTAAGAAAGGAAGGCCTAATATAATACGGGCGGTAGCATCTTCAGGCATGTCAACAATAACAAAATCAATAAGAGCAGGACAACCTTTAATGTATACTAAAGTATTTTCTTTAATGCCTACTGCTTGTTTATAAGTAGAATCTGGTAGATGTAATTTTAGTTCGATGATTTCAAAAAATCCAAGATTTAACTTGTTAAAAAGACTCTTTGGAATTGTTGAAACACTTGCACCTAGATCACATAGTGCAGCTATTTAATTGGTCCCAATTTTAATCTTAATAGTAGGCTCAAATATATCATCTAGCTTAACATGCAATTTTTCAACAATTTTTATATTCTTCTTCAAGCTCACGTACCCTTATTGCTACCTGATTAACAAAGTGTTGATACATGGCTTCCTCATTTCCTTCACTTACCAGAATCTTTACATTGATCCTTTTTATAAGATCTTCAACTGTGTGGTTTGGTGAAGGACCATTGCTATAATCAAGTTCCTCGGGCTCCTCCCTTTGGATCCTTATCATCTTGCGGTCTTCAACGGGATTGGGTTCAGGTTTACCTGCAAAATTATCTACAATGAGAGTTTGACTCTCGGTTATCTTACCTAGCTGTGCCTCAACGATCCTTGTTCTTTCTTGGAGGGCCTGCAAACTAACAGTTTGGTTAGATAATTTACCAAGCATAGCATCATGATTCTCCGTAATTTTGACTAGAATATTGTTTTTCTCATTTTGTGAGTCCATAAAAGCTTTAAGAGTTTCTTGGAGACTAGTATTACTTGATGTCATATTATTATTAGAGTTACCTGCTGGACTAGAGTAATGTTTCCGAAAGTTTGAATTATAATTCTTCTTTCAAGCAGGGTTATAATCATTTACAAGCTATGAAGTCTACTTCTTCAATAGTTGGTTCGGGAGTAGCTCTTACCGGGATGTCCTTACCTTTAACATCTAATATGAGCTCATCCAACTTAGCATTGAGTTCTTCATTTTCTTGAGGTGTGATGGAGTTCACCTTCTTTGTGTTTGACCTTTCCACATGCCATTGAGCATGGTTGTCTTGCATATTGTCTAGCAGTTGCTTTCCTTCGGTAATTTGTTTACCCATAAATGTTCCTCCAGCTACAGTATCTAGCATAGACTTAGAAACAAGGTTAAGAGCATTGTAAAATAAATAGAGAATTAACAAATCTTCCATCCCATGGCTAGGACAGTGTCTCATGCATTATTTAATTCTCTCTCATGCAAGCGCTAGTGGCTCACGCTCTTCCTGTCTAAAACCAGTAATATTAGATCTAAGTTGCATAGTATTGTATGTGGAAAGAATTTAGTCAGAAATAAAGAAGTACATTCCACCCATGATGCAGTAGTATTTCTAGGAAAAGATAGCAACCATTCTTTTGCTCTTATTCTAAGAGAGAAAGGAAATAAATGCAACTTGACTGCATCGGGTCAACATCTTTAGTGTGCATCATATCACATATTTCAGTGAAAGTATTTAAGTGCATATCGACATCTTCTATAGCAGATCCACCAAATTGATTCTGTTGAACCAAACTTAAATAGTGGGGCTTAATTTCATAATATTCAATAGCGATTGCTAGATGAGTAATAGGAGTACGCAAATAATTATTGTTAGGAGTTGCAAACTCCCCAAGTTTCTTTTCAGCCATACTTCCTATGTTTTTGGATTTTCTTAAACAAGTACTAATGATGATAAAGAAAGAACTAATAGACTAACTAATTATTTTGGTTTTTCAAATAAAAACTTAAAGCAAACTAACAAAATTAAAAACGAGAATTAAAACTAGCAAGGTTCCTACTAACCTCACCCGGGAAGCTATTGCTACCTTCGATCCGGATTATGGATGTATTATAGCTCTTTTTCCGTAGTAGACCTAGGTTTTCCTCGGGAAGCAGAAAGCAAAGTGAGATTACTTAAACGGACCTTCGACAGTTTTAGAATTCCTATTGCGTTTTCACCGGACCAAGAGTTTGCGATCTTGTTGTCGTTGATGATGATGATGGAGAGAGAGGTCGTAGGGTCTTCGATTTTCACCAGTAGCTGTGTAAAACATCTTATGGAAAAAATAGATAATAATATATTACTCATGTAATTGTTAGAGCAAGATAATTATATGTGGGCAGTGCATCCATAAATGTTATCGCCTCCGCAACCGCTTATAGCAATAACCTACTAGTCTCATCCATAGAAGTAAGAGAACTAATGATAAGCATCGTGATGTCACCGTTAATCCCATGTAAGTTCCTCACATACAACCATACTAACCTTTCTATCACTGGGGTTCCTATCCTGCAAATCAGTCGTTACTCACACACCCTTTACTTGATCAATCTTCAGGGTCTTGGGTACCTGATAAGTCCTTATATTGAGGCAAGAGAGGGTACTACAATCATCACGTCATACAAACAAATACATGATCCCATCTATGATAAATAACATGCATAAAAGCTACATGGCTAGGCCGAAGCCCTTAGCCCAAAAATGATTACTCACACATAGAGATGAAATCAACAATCATAAACATTGTAATAGAGATCATAAGATTGATAGTAAATAGTCTTACAATGTCGCCAATTGGAGATGAGATCTACTATTAAAAATGGTGCAAGATAGCTATGGTGGTGGAGAAGTGTTTAGTGGGTTTGAGCTAGATCTATTCCTCTGCTGTGGCGGCAGGGAGAGTTGAGGTCGAACAGAAGCGAGACTATGGAGTCAGGGGCTTGTTTATCATCGCATGAAGCCTCTTTATTTAGGTGTCCCTTCACTAAAGTTGTTCTGTTTGACCTAATGAGGTCGGTGAAAAATATACTGCAGCAACTATACGGCGGCGAGCCGTGTAGTTGGTCGTTAAGCTTGTAGTAATCTCTTCACAGCTCCTGGTTTCTCTGGCGTGTTGGAAATCTCGTATCTTTGGCATTTATGTTGTGATTCCCATCATAATACGTCATTATCTGCACAGGCAAAAATAGCAAGAAAGGATTGCATACCTCTTTGATCATTAGGTATTAGTGGCAGGTTTTCGAGAGATATTTCATCAAATATATGAATATTATCTAGTTTAAATACAGACGTGGATGGCTATATTTCACAGCCATCAATGTCCAAGAGGGTGACATAATATTTTGCAAAGTACACACATATCTGAATATGGTGGATCCGTTGATTTAGCCTCTCCCTAGAGCAAAACATGACCTACACTAGAAGGCCATGGGTGTTAAGTATATTACCATGTAATCTAGATTATTGACTCTCTTGCAAGTGGGAGACTGCTGGAGATATTCCCAAGAGGCAATAATAAAGCGGTTCTTATTATATCTTTGTGTTTATGATAAATGTTTACATCCCATGCTATAATTTTATTAACCGGAAACATTCATACTTGTGTGTTTTGTAAACACAAAAGAGTCCCTAGTAAGCCTCCTGTTCAAACTAGCTTTTTGTTCAATAGATGATCATGGTTTCCTAATTATGGACATTCGATGTTATTAATAACAAGATCATATCATTAGGAGAATAATGTGATGGACGCACACCCATATAGTAAGCATAGCATAAGATCAAGTCATTTAGTTCGTTTTGCTACAAGATTTTAGATACATAGTAACATAATCCTTCGACCATGAGATCATGTTAATCACCGTCACCAGATGCGTACTTTGATGATATCAAATGCCACTTCCGTAACTGGGTGGTTATAAAGGTGGCATTGGGTATTCTGAAAGTATGTGTTGAAGCACATGGATCAAGAGTGGGATTTGTCCATACAAATGATGGATAGATATACTCTTGGCCTTCTCGATGGAATGTCATCCAATTGGACTGCGAGCATGTGACTAGGTCACAAGGGATGTCATATGACAGAACGAGTAAAAGTACTTATCGGTAACAAGGTTGAAATAGGTATGGAGATACCAACGATCGAACCTCCGATAAGTAAAGTATCGCGTGGCAAAGGGAATCAGTATCATATGTTAATGGTTCATTTGATCACGAAGTCATCGTTGAATATGTGGGAGCCATTATGGATCTCTAGATCCCGCTATTGGTTATTGACCGGAGAGATGTCTCGATCATGTCTGCATAGTTTGCGAACCGTAGGGTGAGACACTTAAGCTTCGATGTTGTTTAAGTAGATATGGAATATGAGTTGGAGAATGAATGTTGTTCGGAGTCTCGGATTGGATCCAGGAAATCACGAGGAGACCCGGAATGGTCCAGAGAATAAGATACATATAATGAAAGTCATTTTTCGGGGTTCAGAAAATCTATTGGTATTTTGACAAGAGCTTCTAAAATGTTGTAGAAGGGGCCACCCATGGGCCCACCACCCGGGAGGGGCCACATGAGCCAAGGGTATGCTGTGGGGGCCATGGGCCAGCTGCACCCTTACCCAAAGGGTCCAACCGGCCAGCACAAGGAAAGGGGCAAAACCCTAATAAGGAAAGAAGGGAAAACTTGAGGGGCAAGTTTCCCCCTCTCCCTCTTGGGCCGCCGACTTGGAGAAGGATTCGGCCAAGGGGTGGGAACCCAGGACGCACCTCCCCTCTATATAAAGAGGGGTGGGGAGGGAGCACCCTGCAACCTGTCCCTAACCCTAGCCTCCGCCCTCCTCCATCGTCCTGCTCCGGCTTAGGCGAAGCCCTGCATGATTCTCTCCTCCACCACCACCACGCCATCGTGCTAGGACTCCGAGGGGATCTACTACCTCCGCTGACCGCTGGAACAGGGAGAGGATGGTCTTCATCGACTCCATATGTGTGACCGACTACGGAAGCGCAGCCTGAACACAGCGTCGGAAGGATCGTGTACGTGATCTTGAGATTAGCAAGTGATCGACTACATCAACCACAAGATTTGATCTCGTTAATGCTTTGGATCTATGAGGGTTAGTTCTCTACAATCTCGTTGCACCGATCTCGTAGATTAGATCTTGGCTTTTACATAGAATGGATCTTGGTTTTATGTGTTCTTGCGATTGAATTTTTTTGTTTTCCATGCAACGAACCCTACACAAATTTTTAGACGAGTTAACTCTATCTTCAAGGTAGCGATGTCACTAGATTGGGAATGGGTTAAAGCCCCTATTGACCATGCCAACCTTGTGCCATGGGTAAGATTGTGACTTATATGCTCCGACATTCCCTTATCTCGGTATTTATTCTATTTGATTTGGTTATATTTCCTTTGCAGAAATTTACTCGATAGGATTCTGAAAGTGCCGAACCGCCCCTAGTATCTTGGGCCAGGATCGTGATACCCTAGATACGAGGAACTTAACTCGGAGGAATTCATGCCCATTTCTCGCACTGGCGCTGCTGGACCATCCCCGGGTAAGACTCCTACTTGTGATCCTTTAAGGGAATGGTCTGATGATGATGATGAGTGTACAAATTTTATAGGTACTTGATCCTACTCCAATATCATTTACCTATCCCCATGATTCTACACTAGCTGATGTAGCCGGACAAGTGCATGAGGTTGCACCTCTTACCGTGGGGGAAGTTCAAGCCCAAGAAGCATGGTGCATCAGGGCCAGCCGAGGTTGAGAAAGATCAAACCACTAAGAAGCGCAAAGTTGGTAGCAGGGCTTACCGCAAGCCAACCATTGTCGGGTAAATTTTCACCATTTCACTTATGTATTTATTGGTTCCCTCTTTCTTTCGTTCCTTTAATTTGTTGAATATATATCTTTGTTTTCTCGTAGAGCTGCTATAATCGCTTCTCAGCCCGCTACATGCATTTCATTTAAGCTTGCTCCTCCTCCCTCTCGACCTGCGGCCGAAATTCGTGCTCCGAGTCTGGCTAAGGGCACTTCTTCTGCACCAAATACTACTATATCTCGGCCAGAAGAGAGATCCAAGAAAGGAGGATAGGATGATCTAAGAAAGGAACCCCCACCCCCCAAGAAAGAGAAGAACCTCGACGCTAGAAATATCAGCGCCGAGACAGTTATTGTTGATACCCTTGCATCCTTTGCGTCTCCTCCGCCTCAGTTGCAGCAGCAATAGACGAATTAGCAGCAGAGGAAGAAATAGACTCAACCACCAAAGCCAACTCCATAGTAGAAGAAATAGCAAACACCACCTCCGAAGAAGCAGAAAAAGAAACCATCTCACTTGGCTCAGCCAGATCAGCAGCAGACTCCAACGCAGAAACAACAGAAGCTTTGTTTCCATAAAACTTCAACGCAGTCGCAGCCAAAGCAGCAAACAACAAGAAAAACATCCATAGTTGTGCCCAAACTTGCGTCAGCTGCAGATTTGCTGAAGAAAACTGCACACATGTGTTTGGGTCATCTCCCGAGAAACGTATTTCCCTTCATGTGAGTCCAGCTGCAGCTACAAGTGGCATCACACCATCTACCAACGGCAAAGGAATTTTTTTGACTCGGACCTTGAGTGGTCAAAGTCTTGGCTCTACCAAGCAATATGCAATGGACTGGAATGATGCCAATACTTATGAAGTGACTTCTGGTAATCCTCACACACTGATACGCCGGAAACGTATCTATAATTTTTGATGCTCCATGCTTTTTTATTATCTACTTTGCTTTGTCTACACTTTTAGGTGTTTTATATGTTTTCTTGTACTAAACTATTAACAAGTTGCCACGGTGCCAGTTGACTGTTTTCTTCTATTTTTGGTTCCAGACAGGCAGAAAATCAATATTCTCGGAATTGGACGGGACAAAAGCCAAAGTCAATATTTTACCGTGGGTAATACAAAGCCAGAATACAAGACAGACGAGGCTCACCAGGGGGCCACAACCCCTGGTCGCACGGGTGGGCCCACCACGCGCCTGGGGGTGTGCAGCCGCCCTGGTGGTCCCCCTACCTTGCCTCTTCGCCTATAAGAACCCCTCGATGCAGAAACCCTGGGCACCCGATCAATATTCCATAAAACCGTCTGTAGCCGCCGCCACCATCGTTGTAACACCCTCGCCTGATAAGGGTGAGTTCATGTATATAGTGCCAATCCCTGGATTGGTTCACAGGCACACACAGTACAAAATGATACCAAATAAAATTGTGCATCATAAATACAACTAATATAATCCAGAATTTATATTATATTACACAAGTACACAGCAGAAACAATAACAAGGTAGATCTCCATTCTTCAAATGTACCACGGGCGAACAATTATTGAGTGGAGTCTCGCGACCTATGAACGATCACTCATATAAGATATAACCTGCAACATAAAACGTAGAAGCCCCGAAGGTTCAATACATGGAATGTATAGCAAGTAGTCTAAAGTGGTTAACAACAGATCTATCAACTACATGATTATTTGGTTAAGTGGAGTTCAGGCTCATTTGCATAAAGCAATAGTTTTATCCTAATATTTGTAACAAAGTAGTTTTCCAATACGATAAATAGGACACTCTCATTCAATCCCAGTTGCTCCTACCCAATTATGTTCACCCAACAAGTTTTAAGGAATTAAGAAATTGGGATGAATGAGAAATGTCATAGCATTAGTATCAGGTCGCTCAAATTATCCATAGCTAGGGACACGACTAAGTACTTAGTTTAGACACCCTGCAGGGTTTGTACACTTTACCCATGTGACCTGGCCAACCCATCTCGGACCACCACACTCATATTGTGTGATGATAGGGAGAAGTCCAAGACGATACAATTCGGGAAGAGATTCCCAAACCCATCCATGCACCGTACTAACCTACACTATTCTACATCTCTGGCTACGTAGGGTTCAGGTCGCCACAACCTACTAAGTCCAGCCAACCACCCATTTGATTATTGGCACATGGTTGCACATGAAAGCTACCAAACAAAGAAACCAATCCTTTCTCAGTGTCCTGGGCGGCATTCCCCACCATAATCCACATTCGATGATCTAATCAATGCCATTCCGCCTAGGTGGTTCATTAAAATCATGTTGGTTTGTCATTTAGAAAAATATAATCCTTTCAAAACACATAACTTTTCATGGTGTGATTCCCTTCCTCGTCTAAATAGCTTAGCTAAGAAATCTACCAATACGATGGCTCGTGAACAAGGAATAATATAGGACATAGCATAGCATGTACACATCAATTCTTATATATGCAATTCTACGAAAACATCTATAATGCGTAGGAAAACAATAGGACATTTATGACCAAGATAGCACCACTTGCCTTTTTTTTAGATGTAGTCGATTAGATAATCCTCACAATCCTCATAGATTTAATGGTTGCACTCATCATAACCACAATACTTGCAATCATAGTAGTTGCAATCGTAGTAGCTGCACTCCTCGCAATCTATCTAGCAAATAACTGCATACAACATAAACAACAGCACATAGAGATCAAACAAATGCAAAAAATGCATGCATGACAATTTAATAAGTCACAATGGTTGTTATTTTAGTTCTCTAAACAATACTGAAGTATATGATGCATTCAAGAGACCAATTAATGCAATGGAGTAATTGTTATTAATAATTACTTGCCAATATAGGATTTTTAATAGTTCTGTTCTAACGCCTGTTCTAACTGTCGAATTAATTTTTTTCTTGGGTTTACTGGATAGAGGACGTTAATACGAACCAGTAGGCGTCGGATTCACCCTAATCTGAGTTATAGATCTTTTTGTATGATTTAAATAGTCTTTAATAAATTTTAAATCATTTATATAGTTTTGGTTGCCTAAAAATAAAACTAAAATAATATCTGTTATCTCCACAGGATTGTGATTCTAGGTACATATTATTTGTAATTTTTTGAACGTTATTTATTTTATTATGAATTTATTACTCTAAATATGACACTAAACCATTTAAATCTTCATGGATAAACCTTACAGTCAAAGCCTGGACTAATTGCATATTGGTGATCTACTTGGAACCAGCTTTCCATCGGTATATTATTTATATTTTTGTGATATGCAAATAATTTACTATGAATTTAATGATTTTTAAAGCCATTAATACTAATTAAATTGCTACGGGGTAAATAATCCGCAAAAGATGGATGCAACAAGATATTATTAATCTACATTATAGCAAATTCAATTCGATATACTGTTCATATTTTTCAGAGTTACAAATAATTTCCTATGAATTTATTAACCTAAAAGACCATTAAAACTAATTAAATTACTATAGTAAACAAATACTATAAAGGTTGTATCTAATGCCATATTAATATTCTACACGTTTTTCTGAATCCATTAATATATTATTTGATGTTTTTGGATCTACGAATCTTTTTATATAATTTTTGCAAGTTTACACAATTTTCTGCAAATTAAATTCAATTTCAAATCTACAGGGAATATTCCCTGGGAATATTCTATGATGACTAGGACGCGGGGCTGACCTGGCTTGACACGTGGCGAGATCTGGTTGGCTCGTACCCCTTTGTTGATAAGCTCTAATCTTGACCGTCGAGATGAGATCCAGTGGCTAGAAAAGAAGATCGGCTCGATTTTGGCTCATAATAGATAAGAAAGAGATCTCTGTTAGAGATATAAATCCATAGATCAAATTGAAAAACTTACAACATGAAAGTTATAGAGAATCATTAGTGCTACCTTTTCACCGAAGGAATTTGGATTTGAAGAAACGAGCGCGAGTACATCTTGGATTTACACTGTCATATATGAAATATTGCGGTGCGAAATTCTCCGGCTATGGTGGGTGAAAAGAGGTAAGGTTTGTCAGGATTGAAAGATATCGATGAGATCTACAACTTTCGTGTTTTGGCCGAAGGCAAACGACAAAGTCTAGATGGGTGAATAAACGAAATAAAATTCAGATATGTGTAGATTCAGGATTTCGAGAAGGAAAACTCACACAGCTGTTCCTCCATGGGTTTATATGGAGGTTTAGGACAGTGGAGAGATAGGTCTTGGAGTAGGGACCAAGTAGAAACAAACGAAAGTCGATTTGGAATTGTAGATTAAAAGTTATAAGAGTTTGAATAGAGATAGGTTTGAAGAAAATCGATTTGCACGGAAATTAAAGCAACCATGGGATCGATACCTTCCTCCAGCATGTGCGTCATGGCTGGTTCGGTCTGGTGGGCCGGCCCATTTAGATTTTTTTCCTTTTTTTATTTTTTCTATTTTGGTATTTCTTCTATATCTTTTGCATACAAACTCCAAATGATATGATTCTTGTTTCTAAAATTTTCTAAAATCGAATAGATTATTATAGGATCAAATTTGTAATATTTTACTAGTTTTCAAGTAGTGAAATTATAAATCTTTGTATATTTCATTTTATTTACATTTATTTGTTTGTTTATTCCATAACTTTTTCATAATAACTCCAAATGAGCTCAATTTTGTTTCTAAAATTTTGTAATATTCATTGGATCTTTTTAGGCTATAATTTAGAAATAATTGCTGCCTTAGCAACAGTGAGTTTTATAAAGCCAATTTATTTCCTTTTAGGAACAAAGTGGCATATACTATTGAGGGTTTTTGTCCTTTATTTGTATTTAGAAATTTTTCTTGATGCAAATATGCAATGCAATGCCCATGAATGTCATGCAAATGTAATTTTTTTCTAGTCCCAATTTTCAAAACCTTGGGATGTGACAATCGTCCCTAGATCAGGGGGGTCTGAAGCTCTTCCTGGCACCCTGCCGGAGGCCTTCTTCATCATCATGCCAGCCTCTGGTATGTAGCGTGAGTAGTTCCACCTTGGACTACGAGTCCATGTAGTAGCTAGATGGTTATATCTCCTTGTGCTTTCATGTATAGATCTTGTGAGATCCGTTCATGATCAAGATCTAATCTATTTGTAATCATGCATGTTGTGTTTGCGGGGATCCAGTGGATATTGAGATTACTATGTCAGATTGATTAATGGTTTTGTCTATTTGATTCTATCATGTCTATGTTGTTTGTGATCTTGCATGCTCTCCGTTGTTAGTAGCTATCTTGGCCAAGTAGTTGCTAGTGACTCCAAGAGGGGGTATTTATGCTCGATAGTGGGTTCATGCCTCTAGTTTCCAAGGGAAGTGACAGAAATCTCTTCGGTTCTAGATGTGTTGTTGCAGCTAGGGAGAAAACAACGGTCTCTTGTTCATGGAACAAGTGGATTGTTTACCTTACACACTTTGCTTGCAACTTAATACTGGAGGGGGTTCGGATGATAACCTTAAGGTGGACTTCTAGTCATAGATGTAGTTGGATGGCAGTCTATGTATATTGTTGTATTTCCCAATCGAATCTCATAGGATCTTTTTGTCTAGTATTGCATTGTTATGCCTTTCTTAGTCCTGTCAATTGCCCTGCTGTAATTTGTTTACCCTGCATGCCATGTTTGTTTATCTAAGGAGATCACCTCTAGTGAAATATGGACCCCCGTGCAATCTTTACCATTGATACATCTTCCACTGCTACTATTTACTTGCTGCAAACCCCCATCACATTCCACTCCATACATTTAATCCTTTGTTACAGCAAACCGGTGAGCTTGACAACCTCACTGTTTGTTGGGGCAAAGTCTTGAGTTTGTGTTGTGCAGGTTTCCATGTTGCTTGCAACACCTTTGAGATGTTTCCTTCCTCCTACTGGTTCGATAACCTCGGTTTATTACTGAGGGAAGACTTGTTGTTGTTCCCTTCATACCTTGCTCATGGGGATTCCAATGAAGCGCTCCACGTTAATAGTGTGGCCGTCATCAAGCTTTTCTGACGCTGTTGCCGGGGAGGCTAAGGACGTCTTCACAAGGGGAGTCCTCCTTAACCTTTCTCTTTATTTTGTTTTTGGTTTGCTTAGTTTCTTTTGCTTGGTTTCGTTTGCCTCTTTTTATCAAAAACTCCAAAAAAATTAGTTTAGTTCGGTTTGCTTTCTCTTATCAAAAACACAAAAAATTTACATCCTGCTCTAGCTACTGCTACTGTTTTTGGCTTGCTCCACTTTTGCAAAAATGAACTCTGCTGAGAACAACAAGTTGTGTGACTTCACTAGGACAAAAAACAATAATTTCCTTAGCACTCCTGTTCCTCCACCTTCTCCTGATGCTACCTTTTATAAAATTAAGCCTGCTTTGTTAAATCTTGTGATGAGAGAGCAATTTTCTGGTGCTAGTTCTGATGATGCTCCTGCCCATCTCAATAACTTTGTTGAACTTTGTGAGATGCAAAAGTATAAGGATGTAGATGGAGATATTATTAAGCTCAAGCTATTTCCTTTCTCCTTGAGAGGAAAAGCTAAATAATGGTTGTTATTGTAAGATCCCTCCTTTGTAAAGGAAAGGATCCCTGTGATTGCAATGCTAGTCCCTGGATCAATGCTAGCATCCATAGTTTAAGATGAAGTACACCGAAACAAAGGTCATTATTACAGTCATTCTAGAGACAACATAGTATTTTACAACTCCATGGCCACAGGCCTAGTACAAGAGTTTAAACAAGTACATAGATAAATAAGTCTTCATCTTCATGTGCCACAGGCAAGCATGTTGAGTGTAGACTCATGACTCCTAATCATCATCAGAATATCCTGCAACAACACAAGTTACAACCACAGTGGGTCAATACATTGGAATAGTATTGGCAAGTGATACCTTAGTATATTATTGGTAGATTAATACTATATGCATTTTGGCTAAGTGTAGCTTAGGCTTGCTTTGCTCAAAATAGGTTTTGCCTATTAGTTGAAAACACTAAGTTTTTCTTTGTCAAAAACTTTTCCCAAGGAACCACCAATAGACATTGGGGTCCTTCACCCTTGTTCTACCATAAGTTTTACTTAGAAATTGGGATGAGGAGATTCTTGATAGCTTCCATGTCTTGATGCTCAAATTGTCCAATACCAGGGACATGGCTAAGTACTTAGATTCTTCCAACTACAGTGGTTGTGCACTTTCCCCACAAGACTTGATTTTTACCAAGACAGGACCTTTCAGAAGCCTTCCCTTAGACCAAATGGACGCGCTCCAACCTATCAATCCCACTACCACCAACTGTCCAAATGGCTAAGTTATTGCAAACTATATGATCCAGGCAGAGCCCATATTGCCAAGTGGCTGCACTAGAAGCTTATTAACATTTGGCCTCTCAAATCCCTTTGTTCCTGGATGGCTTTCCACAAGTGAGATACACAATGTAACCCATAGAAATGTGCCTTGTGTAACCACTCAACATAACCCATTCACAACCATTCCACCCACGTGATTCATTCACTTAGTTGTTTTATTAAGTAAAAACATAGTCCAAAGACTTAGAAATATTTATTCATAGCATGAACATTTTACCACCCTTGGTTGCTACTAGCTAGGCTAAGCATGGCATAGATAAACATATTAACTTAGAAATTTCTAGCAATTCTACAACTACTAGGATTTCCCAAGCATAGCATATAAGCAAAATATAACCATGCAAGACTAGCCAAAATATTTCTAATGCATTGTTAAAAAACATAGGGATAAAATCATGAAGCACCACTTGCCTTGGTAGTTTGGAGAGTAGCTAAAATCCTCACAATCACAATCACTATTTGCACCAAAATCTACACATAAAATGATAGCACAAAATCACATATAAAATAAATACAAGAAAAAATATATAGATGCATGCAATATGATATGTGATGATTTTCTGAACTCAAAAGGACAATTGCATAGTACTGGTTCATAAACAAGTTCAAAAATTGCCAAACAATCTTTATTTGAACAATAAAACATTTCTCAAATAATTAATATACACAAAATAGGCCTACACATGTTTCTGTAAAAATAATCATTTTAACAGAAACAAAACATTAAACACATTGCATATATGGAAAGGGCTTTCTCTCCTGATACCATTGATATAAAATTTATCAAATTTGAACGTGGGAATCAACAGTTATGATTAAAACAAGTTTAAACATCTAATAGATTCAAATCAAAAATTTAAAACAAACTAACAGACACGTGGCGTGTTCCTATTGGTTGATACCGATTCGCACCAGATCACACATGTGAGCCGTTAGATCTAACTTAATCTGCACGGCCCAGATTTGTTCGTACCCCTTCGCGTAAGTGATCTATCTAGCCCATCGGATCTAGATCCAACGGTTCGCGATCAAGTGACCTAACTCTGGCGGCGCTAGCAGCGGCGACTGGCGGCGGCGTCTCTGTCAGATTTGCTGCCGGCGTTCTAGGTCACGCGGGAGAGGAGAAGGGGCTTACCGTGCTCGCCGTGTGCTGCTGATGCTCAAGGTGGGTTTCGTTGGTGAAGGGGCGCGCAGAGGTGGTCGCTAGAGCTCGTCGGAGTCGTGCACGGCGTCGGGTGGTTGTAGACAAAGTGGTTTCCGACGCTCTGGGCCTTCCTAGTACCAACCAGAGGCATCAGTAGTTGCGCAAGGACAAGGCGAACCTAGTCGTATGCGAGAGGGGTCAAGGGGCGCTCAGTGCTTACCGCAATCGATCACCAGAGAGGAAGAAAGCGTCGGGAACTTGCGGTCGTCGTCGTTGGCGAGTCTCCAGACGGTCCTAGCATGCACCAATAGGATGAGAAGATGCGCATGGATGTTGTGATTATTCTGGAAAACTTAGACGGCAAGGGGCGACGGGGTCTTACCGGAATCGCACGCCAGAGGTCGTCGGAGCTGCGGCGGTGTGGGCAAGACTACGAGCAGCCTGGTGGCATGGAGAGGAAATTGAGTGAGGGGAAATGCTCGCGGTGCAGAGGGGGTTAAATAGCCAGGAGGGGGGCGGCGATTACACGCGGTATCAATGGCAATTACGTAGGCAGTGACTACGGCGAGGTAACGGCAGAGCGCCTCGGCTGCGCGTTGATTGGGTACGACGATGACGTGGTCGCAAGGTCCACTTTCCATCGAGAGAAAGAAAGAGGGAATGGGCCCAAGCGGTCAGTGACTCAGTGGGTTTGTCTGCGAGTGAGAGAGAGAAAGAGAGAAGGGGAAACCCGGGTGGGCTTAGTGGGCTGGTTCTGTTGTTGGGCTAAATAACTGGCGCCGGCCTTTTTCCTTTTCTTAATTCATTTTCTATTTCTGTTTTGATTTTCTGAAACCATTTTCAACAAATTCAAATGCCAATTGAATTCAAATTTGTTCTGGGTTTTTGCAGAGTGTAACAATCATAATTCTGAGTGTAAAAACATATGGACTCTATGTATTAGCTTGGTCCTATTGATCAAACAAAATAAATAGTGATATGGCACTAGATTTGATCAAGTCTTGAAAATGGTTTTAAATTCACTTTTGTTTTGCAAATTTTTGGTTTAAGCAAATAGCAAGCAAGCAAAACAATCCGAGAGTAACAAGGTTTGATTCATGAATAACAATCTATCATTGGAGAGTAGCATTTGATTAAATGTTGATCACATAAAATAATGAGCTCATATGCTCCTGTGTTTGAATTGATTTTTGAAATGAAACTCTACATGATCATGGATGCATGGATGATATGCATGAGTTTTGAAACATGATTTTTGGGATGTTACAGTTATCCTTGCCTAGATATAGTATTGGTTCTTGGATTAAGTGCAAGGATGATTTTATTGGAAAGTACTATCCTCCTTATAAGATTATATCTATGAGAAGCGATATTATGAAATTTAAACAACTTGATAATGAACATGTTGCTCAAGCTTGGGAAAGAATGAAATATTTGGTTAAGAATTGTCCCACTCATGGATTCACTGCTTGTATGATTATACAGACTTTTTATGCAGGTTTGAACTTCTCTTCAAGAAACCTGTTGGATTCAGCTGCTGGAGGTACCTTTATGGGCATCACTTTGGGTGCTGCAACAAAACTCCTTGATAATATGATGGTTAATTAGTCTGAATGGCACATTGAGAGAGCTCCACATGGTAAGAAGGTAAATTCTGTTCAACAAACCTCCTCTTTGAGTGATAAGATTGATGTTATTATGGCTATGCTTGTTAATGGGAAAGCTCCTTTAGATCCAAACAATGTTCCCTTAGCCTCTTTGGTTTCTCAAGAAGAGCAAGTTGATGTGAACTTCATTAGAAACAACAATATCAACAACAATGCCTATAGGAATAATTTTGGTACAAACAACAATTATAGGCCTTATCCTCCTAATAATGGCAACTCCTATGGAAACTCCTACAACAATGCTAGAAGTGCTCCCTCTGAACTTGAAGTTATGCTCAAAGACTTTATTTGTAAACAAACAGCTTTCAACAAGACTATGGAGGAAAAACTTTTAACTGTTGAGAAAAATATTTCCTCTTTGTTTGAAGCAAAGTCCTCCTTGATTAATAAAATGACTGCTAAACCTGAAACCATGGAAAGTACCTTTGCTGCTACTCATGCCATACAAGTTACTATTGATGAAAATGTTAGACTATTAGCCCAACTTCATGCTAAGTGGGAAAGGGAAGCTGAAATTGATAGAAACAATAGTGTGTGCACCATCACCACTAAACCACAAGAAGTCCCTATTCCTCCTCCTATAATGCCTAATCCTAATGATTCTACTACTAGTGATGCTAAGTTTGATTTTGATATAGATGGTTGCAATATTTCTGAAGTGATTTTGTTGCTGCAAAAACTTCTTAGAAGTCCTGATGCTAGTGATATGCATGTTGCTTTCACCAAACACATTACAGATGCTCTTGTTAAGATTAAGGAAGATAAGTTAAAACATAAACCTTCTATTCCTAGAAAAATATAAGATAGTTGGGAACTCATTATTAATGTGCAAGTGAATGACTTTGATCTCAAAGCTTCATGTGATTTTGGTTCTAGTGTCTCTATTATGCCTAGGAAGATTTATGAAATGCTTGATTTGCCACCTTTGGAAGATTGTTATTTGGATGTCCCACTTGATGATAATGTTAAGAAGAAACTCATGATGAATATTAATGATGTTCTCATTATGGTTAACAATGCTTATGTCCATGTTGATTTCTATGTTTTGGATGTTGAATACAATGCTTCTTGTCCTATTACTTTGGGAAGACCTTTTCTTAGAACTGTTGGTGCCATCATTGGTACGAAAGAAGGCGCCATTAAATATCAATTTACATTCAAGAAAGGTATTGAACACTTCCCCATGAGGAGAGATAAGTTTCTTTTTTCTTCTCCTTTGAAATCAAGGTTTGATGTTAATGTTTCTTCATATGAAAATACTTGATTTTTTGCTTCTTGTACCTAACTTCAAGGCGTTAAAAAAAGTACTTGTTGGGATAAACCTAAGAGTTTCCTTGAGCCTTGGAAGTTATTACTTCAGTAACAACCTCTCCTTATCCTTTTTGTTTTCTTTTTGTGCCAAGAATGACCTCTAATGAGTGGAAAGTAAGATTTGGCCCGAAAAAGATTTCTGTCCCGAAACAGATTTCTATCCTCCACCATAATAATTCGTGAGGAGTCGCTGTAAGTCGGATTGAGCTGAAACTTTACGAATAAATCCCCCAGTATGTTATCTAACTTTCGTTAGCTCAACACTTTTTTATTGGAGCAATAGTAGATTTTCGAAAACATCGGTTTCTACCTGCTGGTCTGTTTTGACAAATTTCTGCCATTATTTGCATTTGCTTCTTATTGATTCCTTTTTGAGTTCTCTTTTTGGGGAATTAAGCTTTTTTAAGGAGTTGCTACAATAGCTTATATTTTAGTGAATTTTTTTTCTGTTACAAAGCTAAACCCAAAGGTATTTTATCTTTTGAATACACTAATGTTGCTAATGAAGATTGTGTGAAGTTTTGTGTGAAGGTAAAATTTCAGGTGTAGAGAAAGAATGATGTAATGAGATGAAGAATGGACAAAATCTCAAGCTTGGGGATGCCACCCCGGTGTCACCCCAAGAAATATCCAAGAGGTACAAGATTCAAAGCTTGGGGATGCCCAAGGCATCAACTTCTTTATCAATAAAAAGCTCAGGTCTTTCTAGACACTTCGTTTTCATTGTTTCATGTACTGTTGTGTTGTTCTTGGAGCATCTTAGTTTTCGTTTGGTTTGCTTAGTTGTTTAGTTTGCTTGAGTAACGTAGTTTGGACCCCCATTCTCGTTGTGTTGTTTCAAATAAGTTGATTGGTGTTGGAATGGAGTAGAAAGTTCTTGGTTGAAGGTGCAAGAGGAGCTTGCATTGACTGTGACTTAGACTTTAGCATGACATGCTAGGTGTTGTTTTGACCTTATGCTTAGTGGTTATTGTTGTAGCATGTCTTGTTCCAAACAATTGGGATTTCTTAGTGTGCCTTGAAAAAATCATGCATTGTTTTAGCATAAAAAAGCATAGTATTGTGGTATTCTCCTTTGATGTTTTGTTTGGGTTGACTTGGCACATGCTCACACCATGTTATGACTATGAACTAGTCACCATAGCCTCTATGATCATTTAGTCCTTGACTTGTAGTACCACTCTATGCTTTGATTAGTAATATTTTGTTGCTCTGCATGATTATCGCCATTATTGCTCTCTTAGTTGGTTGCTCCTAGTATTTTGCTAGCCTCCACTTGTATGAGTAATCTCTACTCATGCTTCCAACTCCCAAGAAATCAAGTTATTCCAAAGTGTCCACTATAAACTCCTATGCATGGTGTGTTACACCATTCCAAGTATATTCTTGTTTTCAGCTATCTTCCAATTAAAAAGTATTTTATTATGTGAAAACTTAGTGATTAAAGCCCTCACGAACTTGATCGCACACTTTTTATTCTTTGCCCCTAATAAACTTGAACCATTGTGTCATCTAAGTTGTATATGCTTGCACTTATACGTTGGAATGAGTAGAACCATGTTGTCATGGGGAACGTTTTCAACATTGCACTTGTGCTTTGTACTCAGTTGATATCATGCCCTTTTTTGTCTATGGATGTGGCCGGTGTGAAATAAAGAGGAAGCTTGTAAGTCCATGGAGTTATGTATTTTGTGTTAGAGAAACGCCTGGGCCACTAGCCTAAGCCATGCCTAATCATGGTGGAAACTTGCAGCATCAACATAATGAGAATTCTGTGAAGCATCATCAATAAAAAGCTATGCACATAGTAAATAAAAAGATCGTTGAGATGCTCATTGGCTGCTTCCCTTGTTATTTTGGTTATGGTATAGCTCCTGTACCATGTTCAAGGGGTACCCCGTTGGCGGTTCTCTATGATACACATGTACTTACTATGACAAGAACTTACAGGTGACTGAAGTTGAGTAGCATGAGGTGCGGCCCTCGTATTCAAGGGACATGAGATTGCCAACTTATACTTTGTCAAGCATATACTCCATCTTTGTTCACTTTAACCTTAATCACTTCAAGATGCATATGATAGGGGAAATGAGGGCTAAAAGATAACAAGTACCATAATTTTTGGAACCTCTTTTTGAAACTTGAAATCCCTACTTCCCTTTATGATGGGGCTTTCTTCCACTATTATATTGAGTCTCCACCTTCTACCTTTAGGCACCATTAAGAGAGCATAGTTGTCATTCTTAGTTCTATGTACAGTGTCCCAAAACTTATTGATTGATTCATATTGTTGATATTGCTTGTCCTTGTGTTATTTGTATCTAGTCACTCTTATGAACTTTGAAGGTGTCCTATGTATCTATGTGCTACTCCATGAGGGACAAGCTGAATGCCACTATGCCATGTTTTCTTTATGTGAAACAAAAAAACGTTTTTCAATGCATATTATTAATGATCTTTGTTTGTAGCCTTTCATGTTGCATGCATAGTTACTTTGTCTTATTGTTAGAACTCCATCTTTCATGCACATGTTTAGAGTTCTTCGATCCCAGCTTTCAATGCTTGCAAATGGTTTGATCTTGGTTTTGATGGTGCATGTCACCTAAAAAATTATTCTTTTATCACTTATCTACTCGAGGACGAACAGGAGTTAAGGTTGGGGATGCTTGATACGTCGGAAATGTATCTATAATTTTTGATGCTCCATGCTTGTTTACTATCTACTTTTCTTTGTCTACACTTTGAGGTGTTTTTATATGTTTTCTAGTACTAACCTATTAACAAGTTGCCACAGTGCCAGTTCCATGTTTTCTTCTGTTTTTGGGTCCAGAAATGCAGAAAATCAATATTCTCGGAATTGGACGCGACAAAACCAAACTCAATATTTTACCGTGGGCAACACGAAGCCAGAATACGAGACGGAGGAGTCTCACTAGGGGGACACACCCCCTGGCCGCGCGGGAGGGCCCACCTCGGGACTGGGGGTGCAGTCGCCCTGGTGGCCCTCCTGCCTCGCCTCTTCGCCTATAAGAAGCCCCCGATGCAGAAACCCTAGACACACGATCAATATTCCACGAAACCTTCTGTAGCCGCCCCCACCATCATCCCTAGATCGGGGGATCTGAAGCTCTTCCCAGCACCCTATCGGAGGGCAGATCAGCCCGAAGGCCTTCTTGTTCATCATGCCAGCCTTCGGTATGAAGCGTGAGTAGTTCCACCTTAGACTACGGGTCCATGTAGTAGATAGATGGTTATATCTCCTTTTTCTTTCATGTATAGATCTTATGAGCTCCGTTCATGATCAAGATCTAATCTATTTGTCATCATGCATGTTGTGTTGGTGGGGATCCGATGGATATTAAGATTACAATGTCAGATTGATTAATGGTTTTGTCTATTTGACTCTATCATGTCTGTGTTGTTTGTGATTTTGCATGATCTCCGTTGTTAGTACCTATCTTGGCCAAGTAGTAGCTAGTGTCTCCAAGAGGGGGTATTTATGCTTGATAGTGGGCTCATGCCTCTAGTTTCCAAGGGAAGTGACATAAATCTCTTCGGTTGTAGATGTGATGTTGCCACTAGGGAGAAAATAACGGCCTCTTGTTCATGGAACAAGTGGATTTTTTACCTTACACACTTTGCTTAAAGCAGTTGTCTGTTGCTTGCAACTTAATACTGGACGGGGTTCGGATGATAACCTGAAGGTGGACTTCTAGTCATAGATGAAGTTGGATGGAGGTCTATGTATATTATTCTATTGCCCAGTCGAATCTCATAGGATATTTTTGTCTAGTATTGCATTGTTATGCCTTGGTCAGTCCTGTCAATTTCCATGCAGTAATTTGTTTACCCTGCATGTCATGTTTGTTTATCGAAGGAGAGAACCTCTAGTGAACTATGGACCCCGGTCCAATCTTTACCATTGATACATCTTCCACTATTACTGTTTACTTGCTGCAAACCACCATCACCTTCCACACCATACATTTAATCCTTTGTTACAGCAAACTGGTGAGCTTGACAACCTCACTGTTCGTTGGGGCAAAGTCTTGAGTTTGTGTTGTGCAGGTTTCCACGTTGCTTGCAACACCTTTGAGACGTTTCCTTCCTCCTACTGGTTCGATAACCTCAGTTTCTTACTAAGAGAAGGCTTGCTGTCGTGCTCTTCATACCTTGCTCTTGGGGTTTCCAACGAACCGGTCCACGTCAATAGTGTGGCCGTCATCACCCACATCCTCAACATGGAATAATAATGGCCCTCACACTATAGCCAAGTTTATGAACACGGCTATAGTCTCCTGAGAAATTCTGACAAGGTTAATGAGGTACATACACTTTACTCTTTTTATGTTCCAAGCATATACATATATCTCCTAGTCCCCGAGGTTACGAGCAAGTAATGTATTTATTCAGTCGTAAGCTCATAGAACGAATTTTAGTTTACTAGCCCTAGTCTATTGAATCAAATCCTCATTTTCCGAGGTTCATGTCGAGTTCAGTCAGCTTGAAACTTATAAAAAATCCTCATTTTCCGAGGTTGAAGTCAAGTTTACTCGGCTTGAAACTTATAAAATCAAATCCTCATTTTTCGAGGTTCAAGTCGAATTTACTCTGCTTGAAACATATAAAATGAAATCCTCATCTTCTGAGGTTCAAGTCGAGTTTACTCTATGTAAAACTTATAAAATAAAATCCTCACTGAAACTAATAAAATCCTTATTTTCTGAGGTTCAAGTCGAGTTTAATCGGCTTGAAATATATAAAATCAAATCATCATTTTCCGAGGTTCAAGTCGAGTTTACTCGTCTTGAAACTAAACCTCATTTTCCGAGGTTCAAGTCTAGTTTACTCGTCTTGAAACTTATAAAATCAAATCCTCATTATTGCTCGTCCTTTGCAGATCTCCTCCAACACCTGCACCAAAACTTTCTAGGCATTGCTCCTGAAATATAGGCAGCTCTCTGCCCAACATAAGGAACTGGAAGCCGAGATGAAAGGCAAAGGTATTTCCATATAGCTTCTTCATTTATCAACTTTTTCCTTCTTGACGGGTTAACCTTTTTTCTCCTATAATTTTAGAAACTGCTGAAGCCAATGTGCAGGAGCTTCACAAAAAACTCTCTAAGGCTGAAGGTATTTCCTCTCCCTTATGACTTTATCCTTTCATTCCATGTTTTTCCTTTCTACATAGTTTTCTATCTCGGTGCATTCGACAAAGCCACAGTTGCAAAAAAATACAAGACTATGTATCTATGCCGAAACTGATGACTCGTTTTCTGGAACAAGTAGGGCAACACCAGTCACAACTCAAGAAAAAACGAGATGAAATATCTAGGCTCCAAAAGCAGACTGAGGATATGGAGAAAATGCATCAGTCCGAGGTTGAGGGTCTTCACCAACAATTTTTTGAGGAAAAGGATCAGTTGAATGGAAAGATTCAAAGACCGAAGAATTGCTGAAAACTGTTGAATATTTGTTGGCTTCCTCCTAGAAGGACCTTGATACACTTAAGGACAAATCCAAGATCTGGTAGTCAGAGCTAAGCCGAATGAACGAATATCTTGGTAGCGAGTCCGTGCTCTTTTTTATCAATGCTAGAGAATCCTGTAATTTGACTCTTTGTCTTACATTAGTTTTTTACTTATTTAGAAAATTTCCCTAAGGCCACACTTCTTGTTGTCAAAGCTATGGAAATGGCAAGATCTAAAGTAGGCGAATGTGTTCATCACTCGGCTGAGCTTACAATTGACGAGCATCTGATTTCCCTTGCTACTCGCACCAAGTCAATGAAATCTTTCAGCATGGACCTTCTCAAAGCCGGCATTCGTGTTTTTAACACATTCTCTCTTGATGTTCTACAACTTGCTGAGCAATTGATGTCCTATGAGGATAGACTTGATGTATGGTGCGAGTCAGCTGGCCGAGTTAGTGCCGATGAAGCTTTGTCATTCATTCTCTCTTGGTACGAGACAATCAATCTTGACGTCTTGCAGAATACGAAGGGAGGTGCTAAGTGGACCACTGAACCAAAGCTTATCAAGTGATGCCAAGAAAGAGCCTATGCCTTCATCTAATATGCTAGTGTGCTTGCTTTTAGGGAAGGACCAAGTTTCCTTGACATGGTGGACGATGGTGAAGAAGAGGATGAGGATGAAGAATAAAGAGGTGATGAAGATATTGAGGCAGATACTCCTGCAACAACTGATGCCTCTATCTCGGCTGTCGATGTTTTTGCCCCTATCTCTGATCATGTCGGCTCTGCTTCTAGCCCTACAGCCTCTTGACGCTTGAAAAACTTTAAATTTGTTAAATTCCCGGTATGCCGGGTGTAGACGTAAGATATACTTTAGTTATTTTGGTGTTCTTTTGCACAACTTAAACTTTAACAATGGGGCTTGATGCCGAATCACTTTTTGGAAAGTCCCAGAGTTTCTTTTCTTGTTCACTCAATTTCACAATCTTGGCTCTTGTCTACCTTTTTTAACGTTCGACGTATCAGTCACAAGGTCATCAGAATTAAGGTAACAATACTCAAAACTTTGGTATTTGACATAAAGTCATCCAACATAAGAAAATAGATATATGATAAAGGGTTTGTCAAAAACAACAAATGTCCGCTCGCTCTTTTTTTCCTTCATTAGTCGTTTTTCATGTTTATCTACCTTTAGATTTTGCGCTTGATTTCCATTATCCCGTGTTTCAGACAACAGCTAAGTCAAAGAGTTATGGATTTGATGTTTATACATTACTAATCGGACATCAGGAAAGAAAAAGCAAAGCCAGCCGACATACATATAAAATACTGAAATAAATACAAACAATCATAATTATGAAGGAGTCCTCGAGTGATTTTTTGGTGCTCTAGCATTTCATTCATATCTCATAGCTGGCATACATATCCGACATATGAGCTTTCAAGATACATACATTCCACCCTTAGGTATAAAATGGCTGAAGCAAAGCAACATTCTATGGCCTCTTGGTTTCTTCCCCTGACCTGTCTGCCTTGTTCTTATGTGTTGTTTTAGCATCTATGAGATAATATGAATCATTGTGCAGTGCTTTGCTCACAATAAGTGTTCCCTGCCATGGGGGTGATAATTTGTGCATTCCGGTAGTGTTCTGCACTAACCGAAGCACCATATCCCCTTCTTTGAAAACTCAAGGGTTTATCTTCCGGCTATGATAGAGTCGGAGACTTTGCTGATATATGGACTATGGGACACGGATTTAGAGTCCAAGAATTCCCTGTTATGCCTGTAATTCATGCTCCCATGATGACTGAGACGTGAGCACAACCGACAATTATCAAAGTAAACATCCATTACTAATAATATACTGGTCATACCTTATTGCCATTATGTCTACATCAAGCATCATCAGCGGATCTTTAATCAGGCGTTGAGTCGAGCCATGCCTTAACCTATAGGGAGCTGACTGGGAGAATGTCCTAGCTCTCCTAGTCGCCAATGTCACCTTCTTATTTTGTTCCTCTCGTATCTTACCAAGTTAATAGCCAGGGACAATGCTAGTGAGTACATTGAATGTACTTGCAAACCACCTTAAGATAGCACTAAAAGAAAGTATATGCAAGATGGATATGGTATTAGGAGGGATCCGGGATATGTTATTTTCTAAAATAGTTTTTCTTGTAGAGATAGCATCTACAAGGTTTTATTGAAAACTTTTGTAAAACATTTTATAAGCCTTTTTGAAAAGTTTTGGAGAAACACTAGGATTGGGTCACCCTACTTCATCTCCTCGGTCCACACTCGAGGGGTTCTACATCTTCTATGCACCTTATAGATCACTCCCATTGATGGGGTCCTCTAGACCACCAGGTTTTCGAAAACTCTTTCTTTTCCGAAGTCCTTTCTGAAAACAATACCATCACTGCTCTAGAGTAGTTTGTCCAACCCATCCATAACCGCGGACACAACTACTCAAATAGATTTACACTCTTCAGAGGTTGTACACTTTACCCACAAGATTTGATACATCCGTCGTGATCAACCATGGGTCGTCATACAATAGTATGTGAGGTTCGGATAATCAAACAAGTTCCTTAGAATTCCCACTCCTGTATAAGAACCTACCCTATGAGCAATTCATAGTAAACGCATGGCGGCCGACAGACCGTTTGTTCCTTCCCCAGGGTATTGATTTACTTTACAGGGACCCTTATTGGAGAAGGCCCACTCTCCAGGGATCATAATCCCATGTAGTAGTTGTGAGAAAACTTATACCAGAGTAAACAAACTTTGAGTCCAGCCCATTCCAATATAGGAGTAATGTGGTTTTACGGGTTAAGTTGTTATAGCTAAACATGTAAAGAAACTGGTGCATTTTCATAAGCATTTTTCTTCCTTCTCCACTTCAGACTCGTTTGTAAAACAAAAACCTTTTTATTTATCAAACTTATCTTGGTAGGTCACCAAGGTTTTCTCATAAGACATTTTTGTAAAACTTTCTCCGGGATCTTCCCATCCTATATTTTTACTTTGGCTAAAACGACGTCTCCAAAGGAGGGTGGTGATATTTACCACTCACTATACTAGGGGAAAGTAGGGTCATCAAAGGGTTGTACCTAGTGGTACTAAAGTGGTAATGGTTTGGAGGAGCCAAACCTTTCCACATATAAATCATTATACAGGAAAATAATGCAATTTGTATAAATAAGTAGATAAAACATGCATAAGTAAAATAGTACGACAAGGGCTTATGAGCAAGAAGGTGGCTTGCCTATGATTATAAGTATGGAAATATGTCCCTGGGATTCTTCTTAGAATACCATAATACCCAATAATAAGATGATCCCTTCTTCGTATCGTTACCACAATCACAGCTATCGCCATCATCAAGAATACATGCAATCAAGCAATTCCATAATCAACACAAGACATACAAGCATCAACATAGTACAATAAGCAAATGATAATCACCTAATATACTTTAGTAGATTTTGGGACAATTGTCATAGAGAGATTGGGAATGACTTGGATACATTTGGGAGTTTTCTTTAATGGTTTAAAGTCCAGATAATACTTAGTGAAGGGGTTTTAGACCAAGGCCAGGTTCTATATGATATCAATGTACAATAATGATATCATCAGATAGGTATTGATAAAATGAGACCAACAAAAGTGGTTTCACTATTTTATCAATTTCCTTTGATTTACTATGGATTATCTAGTTAGAAAAGCTCTTATTTTAGGGAATAATTCATAAGAAAATATTTGTATTTACCAAAAATTATTTCCTCTGAGGGTTACATAGGGTTTGATGGACTGGTTCAGTGAGAGTTGGAATCACTTCAAAATGTTGACCAGAATGCCCTTGGGAAAATCCCAAAGTCAGTTCTTGAGGATATTTGGCTCTTTCATTGGATTAAATATACAGGGGATTTTGATATGAATCGAAAGACACCTATTAGGTATTTGTAATACCTTTCTGTGGAAATTGGAATTACTAATTTAGGTGACACAGAACTACAGGAGTGATGGTATATATGTCTTTTAATCATTAGAAATCAACAAGAGATCAATAAATATGGGGCTTCTATGGTTTGTTAGGTATGATGGTATATATGTAATGATAGTTGGAATTGGGTCAAAAATCAATTAGTTTTGACCTACAGAAATTCCTAAAGGCATATCTAGGGACTTTTTATTAATTTTACTACAGCAGATCCTTAATGAGTTTTGAAACAGAGCCAAGGTTACATGATAGGCACCTTCGGTACCTACCAGAAGAAGTTAGTTTAAACCATTTGGAATTGTAGAACTTACTGAGTTATTTAATTTCTGCATAAGATACTATTTAGTTGATAAATTCCCATAATATAATATAAACTATTTTGGGAAAAGGGTTGGCTCTGCATTTTAGGGAAAAACACTTAGAAGCATGAAAATATTTGGATTTGTACATAAACATGTAATTTCCATTTTTGTTTGTATTAAGACCTAACGGCAAGAATAAATAATATATAAAATACCTTATTAAAAATAAAAGGAAGTGAGCAATTGGGCCAGATCTAGGGCTTACGAGGCCGCAACACGCCGGCCGGCGGGCCTAGCTAGCTCAGCTGAGTGCGCGCCCGGCTGCATTCAAACAGTCGAGGGGGGGGCAGCCGTCATCGAGTGAGGCGCGCTAAGGGGTATCAGGGTACAACGGCCATTGGATCTAGAAGAGATCCATGGCTCGGGGTCGTCGTCTCCGATGAGGCAGACACGGCGGCAAGGGAAACTCTAGGGAGGATTCTCGGGCAGCGTAGTGAGGCTTACCTGAGAAAGGGGAGGAGCCAAGGAGGGACTAGGGCAACGTGGCACACCATAGAGAGCTTGGGAAGGGGCGGAAGAGGCAGTTTCAATGCCGAGAATAGCTTGCATGGGTGGGGTCGACAATATTCTTCGGGAGCTCAGCGACAAGGTCGGTAGCAGTGGTCCTGGGAAAGAAGAAGGGCCGGGTTATATAGATGAGGAGGAGGGGGTCATAGGATGGTGACATGCAGAAGGAGAAGAGGGCACAGAGGCTAGAGGTCGACCAAGGCTGAGAATGGAGTTTTTTCCTTCTACCTGGCAGCAAAGAGGGGGAGAGTAGTGGGGCTCTGGAGGGAAGATATGGGAGAGGTAGGTGGGTGGAAATGAGCTAGAGGGGGGAGTTGTAATGGCCTCTGGCCTTATAAACAAAGGAGAGGGTTCATGATAGACATGGTGCATATGAGGGCAAATGGAGAGGGAGGGAAACCAGGGCTAGAATGTTGTGGGCATGGAGAGGGTTTTGTGGTGGTGATGTGGTAGAGAGGGAGCAGTGGAGTGGGTTCAAGGTTTATTAAAGAGCATGGCATTACTTGTCACTTTTCTCCTTCATAGACAAACATATGGGACAAGGAGCTTGACCAGAGTGGTGAGTGTTCTTCTGTGCAATTTTGGTTGACCAAGCTAGTGGAAGTTTTGTGGGGTTTTGCTTACAGGATTTGCTTAGTTTGCATGTTTAATCATAATGATGGTTATGAAGGAAGTTTGGCAAATTGGCCTTAACAAGATGGTTAGATGGTAACAGTAGATGGATGAGGTCAAGGTACTGATACGTCGGAAACGTATCTATAATTTTTGATGCTCCATGCTTGTTTAGTATCTACTTTGCTTTTCGTTGTCTACACTTTCATGTGTTTTTATATCTTTTCTGGAACTAACCTATTAAGAAGTTGCCACAGTGCCAGTTGCCTGTTTTCTTCTTTTTTTGGTTCCAAAAAGGCAGAAAATCAATATTCTCGGAATTGGACGGTACAAAAGCCAAAGTCAATATTTTACCGTGGGCGACACGAAGTCCAGAGGGGAGATGGAGAGGCGAACCAGGGCCACCACACCCCCCTAGGCGTGGGTGGACCCACCCCGTGCCTGGTAGGGTGTGGGCCCCCTGGCCGCCTCCCAGCCTTGGCTCTTCGCCTACAAGAAGCCCCCGATGCAGAACCCTAGGCACCCGATCAAAACTCCATGAAACCTTCTATATCCACCGCCACCATCGTCCCTAGATCAGGGGGATCTAAAGTTCTTCCTGGCACCCTGCTAGAGGGGAGATCATCCCGGAGGCCTTCTTCTCCGGTATGATGCGTGAGTTGTTCCACCTTGGACTATGGGTCCATGTAGTAGCTAGATGGTTGTATCTCCTCCTTTTGCTTTCATGTATAGATCCTGTGAGCTCCGTTCATGATCAAGATCTAATCTATTTGTAATCATGCATGTTGTGTTTGCGGGGATCCGATGGATATTGAGATTACTATGTCAGATTGATGAATGGTTTTGTCTATTTGATACTATCATGTCTGTGTTGTTTGTGATCTTGCATGCTCTCCATTGTTAGTAGCTATCTTGGCCTAGTAGTTGCTAGTGAATCCAAGAGGGGGTATTTATGCTCGATAGTGGGTTCATGCCTCTAGTTTCCAAGTGAAGTGTCTGGAATCTCTTCGGTTGTAGATGTGTTGTTGCCACTAGGGAGAAAACAATGGTCTCTTGTTCATGGAACAAGTGGATTGTTTACCTTACACACTTTGCCTAAAGCAACTGTCTGTTGCTTGCAACTTAATACTGGAGGGGGTTCGGATGATAATCTGAAGGTGGACTTCTAGTCATAGATGCAGTTGGATGGCAGTCTATATATATTATTGTATTGCCCAAACGAATCTCGTAGGATATTTTTGTCTGTTATTGCATTGTTATGCCTTGCTTAGTTCCTGTCAATTGCCCTGTTGTAATTTGTTTACCCTTCATGCCATGTTTTTTATCTAAGGAGAGCAATTCTAGTGAACTATGGACTCCGGTCCAATCTTTACCATTGATACATCTTCCACTGTTACCTGTTTACTTGCTGCTAACCATTACCTTCCACACCATACGTTTAATCCTTTGTTACAGCAAAACAGTGAGCTTGACAACCTCACTAATTCGTTGGGGCAAAGTCTTGAGTTTGTGTTGTGCAGGTTTCCGCGTTGCTTGCAACACCTGTGTGACGTTTCCTTCCTCCTACTGGTTCGATAACCTCAGTTTCTTACTGAGGAAAAACTTCCTGCTGTGCTGTATCACACCTTGCTCTTGGGGTTTCCCGACGAAGCACTGCAAGTTGACGCAGTGCCATCCAGTCTTTCTGGCGCCGTTACCGGGGAGGCTAAGGACGTCCTCACAAGGGGAGTCCTCCACTTCCTTTCTCTTTACTTTGTTTTTATTTTGCTTAGTTTATTTTTCTTGGTTTTGTTTGCCTCTTTTCAAAAACTCCAAAAAAATAGTTTAGTTTGGTTTTCTTTCTTTATTCGAAAACACAAAAAAATTAGTTCCTACTCTAGTTGGTGGTCTGTTATTGCCTTGCTTGGCCATGCTTTTTATCAATGGATGGTTTCTTTGAAACTAGTTCTTATTGGAAAGGTGGGTTCATGGAAGAACAAAAGTATTATCATAAGGAACACCATTTGTCACAAAAAGGGAAACACTTATGGGAACAAATTGATAAGTTGAATACTAATGCTAGAAACGTGTGCTCTACTTATAATATTACTTATTGCTTTGATAAAGCTTGTTGCTGTAGGAGGTATAAACACCTCGCTTTTCAATGTGAGTATAATGATAATGTTACCATATCCTCTTATGTTAAAGGAATTTATGACTTTTATGATGTGGAATAAATTGAAGAATTTATTGCCTTCAAGGGTGCATTTGAACTTGCCAGTTTGCATAAAAATATTGATGATGCACCTTGTGAATGTGAGGTTTATGAGATACTTAAATTTTGCTTTGATAATTACAAGAAAGAAAATGGCTATATTCTTGAATATTTTAATAGGCGTTTTCCATAAATGGAAGAGACTAATGTCTTGCAGGAGCCTATCGAAGAAGAAATTGTTGAAACTAGAAGCTCATTAGTTGAAAAAGAGGGGGAAAGTGATGAACAAAAGGAGGAAGAATGGATTATCTACCCATGCCTACCTTCTAATGAGAGTAACTCTTTATCCCTTACACTATTTGATTGTCCCCCATGCTTACCCAAGGAGGATGAATGTTATGTTCCTGTGGATCCTTTTGAAATATCTACTTTGGATAAAACCTGTGGAGGTTTTAATCCCACTGTTTTTGAGCTTGATAGAAATTATGAGTTTGTAGATCATGAAAGCATGCTTTATGTGATAGCTATATTGTTGAGTTTATTCATGATGCTACTGAAAATTATTATGAGAGAGGAAAGTATTGTCGTAGAATTTTTCATGGTACTAAAACACCTCTCTATGTGCTGAAAGTTTTGAAGTTACTCTTGTTTTATCTTCCTATGCCTGTCACTTTGTTCTTTGTGAATTTATTTGTGTACAAGATTCCTATGCATAGGAAGTGGGTTAGACTTAAATGTGTTTTGAAATTGCTTCTTGATGCTCTCTTTTACTTCAATTCATATTTCTTATGAGAGCATCTTCTTTAACATTCAAGCCTAACTTAAAGGCGTTAAAGAAAAGTACATGTTGGGAGATAACCCAAGAGTTTCCTTGAGTCTTGGAAGTTATTACTTCTGTAATGACCTTATCCTTTTGTTTGCTTTTTATGCCAAGAATGACCTCCAATGAGAGGGAAGTAAGATTGGGGGAGTTGCTGTATCGAAACAGATTTCTGTCCTCCACCATAAAATTCGTGACGAGCATCTCTAACTCGGATTGACCTGAAAATTTACGAATAAATCACCCAGTATTTATCTAACTTTTGTTAGTTCAACACTTTTTGATTTGAGCAACAGAAGATTTTGAAAAAATCAATTTCTACCTGCTGGTCTGTTTTGACAGATTTCTGCCATTATTTGCATTTGCTTCTTATTGATTCCTTTTTGAGTTCTCTTTTGGGGAATTGAGCTTTTTAAAGGAGTTTCTACAGTAGCTTGTGTTTTTAGTGAAAATTCTTGTTGTTCCAAAGCTTTACCCAAAGGTCTATTATCTTTTGATTGCACTAATGTTGCTAATGAAGATTGTGTGAAGTTTTGTATGAAGGAAAAAAAATCAGGTGTAAAGAAAGAATGATGTAATGAGATGAAGAATGGACAAAAGCTCAAGCTTGGGGATGCCACCCCGGTGTCACCCCAAGAAATATCCAAGAGGTACAAGTGTCAAAGCTTTGGGATGCCCAAGGCATCCTCTTCTTCATCAATAAAAAGCTCAGGTCTGTCTTGACACTTCATTTTTATTGTTTCATGCACAAGTTGTGTTGTTCTTGGAGCGTCTTAGTTTTCTTTTGGTTTTCTTAGTTTTTTAGTTTGCTTGAATAAAGTAGTTTAGACCCCCATTCTCGTTGTGTTGTTTCAAATAAGTTGCTTGGTATTAGAAAGGAGTAGGAAGTTACTGCTTGAAAGTACAAGAGGAGCTTGCATTGACTGTGACTTAGACTTTAGCATGACATACTAGGTGTTGTTTTGACCTTATGATTAGTGATTATTGATGTAGCATGTCTTGTTCCAAACAGTTGGTATTGCTTTGTGTGCCTTGAAGAAATTATGCGTTGTTTTAGCATGCTAAAGCATAGTATTGTGGTATTCTCCTTTGATGCTCTGTTTGGGTTGACTTGGCACATGCTCACACCATGTTATGACTATGAACAAGTCACCATAGCCTCTATGATCATTTAGTTCTTAACTTGTAGTACCAATCCATGCTTTGATTAGTAATGTTTTGATGCTCTGCATGATTATGGCCATTATTGCTCTATTAGTTGGTTGCTCCCAGTCTTTTGCTAGCTTCCACTTGTATGGGTAAGTTCTACTCATGCTTCCAACTCCCAAGAAATCAAGTTATTACAAAGTGTCAACTATAAATTCCTATGCATGGTGTGTTACACCATTCCAAGTATATTCTTGTTTTCATCTATCTTCCAATTAAAAAGTATTCTATTATGTGAAAACTTAGTGATTAAAGCCCTCACGAACTTGATGGCACAATTTATATTCTTTGACCCTAATAAACTAGAACCATTGTGTCATCTATGTTGTATATGCTTGCACTTATATGTTGGAATTAGTAGAACCATGTAGTCATGGGGAAAGTTTTCAACATTGCACTTGTACTTTGTACTCAGTTGATATCATGCTCTTTTGTCTATGGATGTCACCGGTGTGAAATAAAGTGGGAACTTGTAAGTCCATGGAGTATGTATTTTAATTTAGAGAAACGCCTGGGCCGCCAGCCTAAGACATGCCTAATCATGGTGGAAACTTGCAGCATCGCCATAGTGAGCTATCTATGAAGCATCCTCAATAAAAATCTATGCATATAGTAAATAACAAGATAGCTGAGATGCTCATTGTCTTCTTGCCTTGTTATGTTGGTTATGTGATAGCTCCTATACCATGTGCAAGGGGTACCCCGTTGGCGGTTCTCTATGATACACATATACTTACAATGACAAGAACTTACAGGTGACTGAAGTTGAGTAGCATGAGGTGTGGCCCTCGTATTCAAGGGACTTGAGATTTCCAACTTATAATTTGTCAATCATATAATCCATAGTTTGTTCACTTTAACCTTAACCACTTCAAATGCTTATGATAGGGGCAATGAGGGTTGAAAGCTACCACGTACCATAATTTTTGGAAGCTCTTTTTGAAACTTCAAATCCCTGCTTCCCTTTGTGAAGGGCCCCTTCTTCCACGATTATTTGAGTCTCCACCTTCTACTTTTAGGCACCATTAAGAGAGCATAGTTGCCATTCTGTGTGCAGTGTCCCAAAACTTATTGATTGATGCATATTGTGATATTACTTGTTCTTGTGCTACTTGTTTCTAGTCACCCTTGTGAACATTGAAGATGTCCTATGCATCTATTTGCTACTCTATGAGGGACAAGATTATTGCCACTATGCCATATTTTCTGTATGTGAGACAAACAAACGTTTTTCAATGCATGTTATTCATGATCTTTGTTTGTAGGCTTTCATGTTGCATGCATAGTTACTATGTCCTATTGTTAGAACTCCATCTTTCATGCACATCTTTAGAGTTCTTTGATCCCAGCTTTCAATGCTTGCAAATGGTTTGAACTTGGTTTTGATGGTGCATGTCACCTCAAAAATTATTATTTTATTACTTACCTACTCGAGGATGAGCAGGAGTTAATCTTGGGATGCTTGATACGTCGGAAACGTATGTATAATTTTTGATGCTTCATGCTTGTTTAGTATCTAAATTTCTTTGCTCTGTCTACACTTTGAGGTGTTTTTATATCTTTCCTGGAACTAACCTATTAACAAGTTGCCACAGTGCCAGTTGCTTGTTTTCTTATGTTTTTGGTTCCAGAAAGGCAGAAAATCAATATTCTTAGAATTGGACGGGACAAAAGCCAAAGTCAATATTTTACCGTCGGCGACACGAAGTCCTGAGGGGAGACCGATAGGCGAACCAGGGCCGCCACACCCTTCTAGGCACTGGTGGGCCCATCCCGTGCCTAGGTAGGATGTGGGCACCCTGGCCGCCTCTCAGCCTCGCCTCTTCACCTATAAGTAGCCCTCGATGCAGAAACCCTAGGCACCCGATCAAAACTCCAAGAAACCTTCTATAGCTGCCGCCACCGTCGTCCTTAGATCGGGGGGTCTAAAGTTCTTCTCGGCACCCTGCCGGAGGGGAGATCATCCCGAAGGCCTTCTTCTTCGGTATGATGCGTGACTAGTTCCACCTTGGACTATGGGTCCATGTAGTAGCTAGATGGTTGTATCTCCTCCTTGTGCTTTCATGTATAGATCTTGTGAGCTCCGTTCAAGATCAAGATCTAATCTATTTGTAATCATGCATGTTGTGTTTGCGGGGATCCGATAGATATTGAGATTACTATGTTAGATTGATTAATGGTTTTGTCTTGTTTATACTATCATGCCTGTGTTGTTTGTGATCTTTCATGCTCTCCGTTGTTAGTAGCTATCTTGGCCAAGTAGTTGCTAGTGACTCCAAGAGGGGGTATTTATGCTCGATAGTGGGTTCATGCCTCTAGTTTCCAAGGGAAGTGACAAATATGTTCGGTTGTAGATGTGCTGCTGCCACTAGGGAGAAAACAATGGTCTCTTGTTCATGGAACAAGTGGATTGTTTACCTTATACACTTTGCCTAAAGCAGCTGTCTGTTGCTTGCAACAATACTGGAGGGGGTTCGGATGATAACCTGAAGGTGGACTTATAGTCATAGATGCAATTGGATGGCGGTCTATGTATATTGTTGTATTGCCCTAACGTATCTTATAGGATCTGTTTGTCTGGTATTGCATTGTTATGCCTTGCTCATGTCCTGTCAATTTCCCTGCTGTAATTTGTTTACCCTTCATGACATGTTGTTTATCTAAGTAGAGCACCTCTAGTGAACTATGGACCCCGGTCCAATATTTACCATTGATACATTTTCCACTGTTACCTGTTTACTTGCTGCAAACCATTACCTTCCACACCATATGTTTAATCCTTTGTTATAGCAAACCGGTGATCTTGACAACCTCACTGATTCGTTGGGGCAAAGTCTTGAGTTTGTGTTGTGCAGGTTTCCACGTTGCGTGCAACACCTGTGTGACGTTTCCTTCCTCCTACTGGTTCAATAACCTTGGTTTCTTACTAAGGGAAAACTTGCTGCTATGCTGCATCGCACCTTGCTCTTGGGGTTTCCCGACGAAGAAATTCACATTGTCGCAGTGCCATCAGGTACATCTCTAGGAATTGTTTTGGATTTTTCCACAAATTTAATGTTCACTAAATATCATTTGATCAAAGAGTTCTTAATTGGTTTTCAAAAGCTTATTTGATATTTTTGAATTGGGAAAGTGTGGTTTTTTTTGTGAAATGGTACTAAATACCAAATTGCACTTTGCAGAATTTTCCTAGGATTTATTGAGATAGAAAAGTATTTTGAAGCAATTATTTCTTATTTCTGCCAAATAAGAGGAAAAGAAAAAATGAATAATAAGGCTTCTCAAAAATATTTATTTTTGAGATGGGAAGATAGTATATGATATATAGGCTTCAAATGGGCCTTGAAGTTACAAGGTAGTTTGGATAAAAGCAAACTTTCCTTTATAGAGAAGGTTTTGAGGAAATTGCAAAGGAGGGGAAAAGAATAGTTTTAGGGCCCAAATGATTAGGAAAATTATTTGGTAAATATTTATATCCAAGGTGGATGATGTCACTTGATGTATTCATAATTATCAACTTTGGGTTTTTGTAAATGGGACTTGGTTTTGGAAGAAGGCAAGGATTTGATGATCTAGGGCATCAATATTTTTATGCCATCTAAATCTAGTTGGATTTAGGAGCTCAGAGCTCACCTTGATTCAAGGGAGAGATGGATGGATAGACCAAGTTGTGTAGATTATGATTGTGCCAAGATTTGGGCTTTATTTTGTTTGAGGTGGTTTAGGAGTGATGGCAAACTTTATTGAAAATAAGGTTGCCATAGCAAATTATCATGAAGCCTCAAAACCCATGTGGGTTTAAGAAGCACAAATCTCCAATGGAAATAATTGAAGGGTGGATTTATAGACCATGGTTAGTAGATCATATACGAGCAAAGAGTTGGTCAAGGGAGGATATCATAAGGATGTGATCTTCTGCCCAAGTAGGCATGCTGATAAGATTTGCATAAAAAACTATTTTCTTGTTTACAAAACCATCAAGGATAAGTGGTTCAAAGGATGATCTGGTCAAGGGAAAGAGTGTTCTTTGATAGTCCATAAGATGGTTTACAAGACGGTTCAATTTCATTTCCACAAATACATAAGGAATCGGAAAGGCAAGGACTCAAATATGTGATATTGACATCCTTTCTAGACTTAGCCATTTTGGCAGGTTTGAGGTTTTGGACTAGTATGAGATGGGAGATGATTTTCGAAGGATGCAAGGGTCCATTCTCATCATCAAGTGGATGATATTGAAGTATAAATTGAGTAGAGGGGGTCCATCATCATTTTCGGCCTTCATAGAGTTGAAAGCAAATAAAAAGGATTAGCTCATGATTGATCTGGTTAAGAGATGAGATGGTCACTTTGGTGACTAAGGATAGATCAAGCTTGGATGGCTTTCTTAAGGTTTGAGTTCCTTATCTAATTGATAGATGGAGGATGATTTCCTAGAGTATCTCATTCTAGTTCCTAATCAAGAAAGTCAATCAGTAGATCAAGGCAATTCATCAAACAACAGATTAAAGCAACTCATGAAACAACAGATCAAGGCAACTCATCTTGCCAAGAAATCACCTACTACCGAGGTTAACATCAAACCTAGCTTGAGGTAAGGATGGGTATTTTGAGAAGGTTGTTCTTTGAAGTAAGATAAGGACCTCCTGGTATTTCTACCAAGACTAGAATGAAAAGGTTTTAGAAAACCTAGAGGAAAAAGTAGTTGAAGGTTCTGTCTTGAAAACATAAGGAGATTATATCTTATAGATCTCCATATTTTTTTAATAGAAGATAATAAATTGTTGTTGTTGCAAAGGCATCTTGGCTCGGGTTTTGAATTATCAGAAAATTTGAGAATATGTAAAAATAAGCCAAGACATATATTTTGTTAAATAGCTTTTGTCAAAAGTTGTTGAGGTAAGAAGTCTATAATTTGCTACACAATATATGCATAAGCACAATTAAACAAGTAAGAAAACATTGCATAAATAAACAAGAAAAAGTTTTTGTTCCCCTAATCTTTGCATTCTGGACAACAAAATCAGGGTTGCTAAAATTAGGATATTTCAGACCTTTCCCCCTTAAAAGAATCCCGTCCCAAGATTCAGGAGAGTAGGGTTAGGGGATTTAGTTGTGGTAATACTAGGGGCTTAATCAAACTAGCTTACGAGATTTATCTTCGAATAAGGATACTTTGTCGGGAAGGTTGAATCTTTAGTATTCTGTAATGCACAGTGAGTTGAGCAAACTTCAGACCCGGTTGCAAAGGATGATCTTCCCTTCTTTTCTGACTTGATATCTCGAGGGATGAGGTGAGGCGAATTTCTTCTTATTATAACTTTGCGGAGTTCTTTTCTGAGGATATGATATACCTCTTGATGTCTTCTCTGTCATGAACCATGGCGTTTCCTTAGGGGATTATCGTAAACTTTTCAATGAAAAGGGTGAAAACTCCTAAGGATGCTTATAGCAGAGAGTTCCTCTATTTTTTTGGAAAAGACGCAGTCCTCTCCCCTTCGGGGAAACAAGGGTAGCTCAGGGATATCAAAGTCCTTTCTTCTTGGATTGAGAAGACGAGTTGGGGGGTATCGATTGTTGTCGACGTGGATTATCTTGAGATTTTAGGGGGCCTCCTTAGAACACTTCATCGGGAGCTACCACTTCAGGGGTGGGTTGGTGAATTTCGTTGAGATTTTCGAGGGTTTCTTCTGATGTAGGGTTAATTGTCTTGAGTGGTAAAGAAACAATCTTTCCACCTTAGGGCTTTACTAAGGGTTTTCGAGACTGGGTAGATCTTTCGTCTTGGAGGACTAGCGTGATCCTTGAGAAAGGCGATATTTCCCCGGGGTCTTGAGTTGAGGTCTTTGAGTGACGTGTTGTTTAGAAACACCATGACGATGGAGGTTTCCTAACGAAGCCATAGGGGTTAACTCTAGGTAGGTTAGAGGTTAGCAACACCTCCTTTTGGTCTTCGGTCGAGGTGGAGGCTTTTAGTTTCAGAGAGGTTGTGTTAGCTTGAATTCTTTCTGTTTCTTCTGATCGATGACGGGGTAGACTCGATGTCTTTATGCATCTTTGTCTTCGGGATTTTGGAGTATTATGTCCTTTTGGCGAGGAAAATCCCATCAGTTTGGCCAAGAGGTCGATTAAAGTAGTCAGTCCTTTGGGGGCTATCAGAAGTTCTATTATATCAAAGTTAGTGGAGTTAGGTCTTCAATCCTGGTCTTGATTAGCAAGTCTTGTGATTTCTTCGGGATGGTGGGGATCCTTTGGTGGTAGACATCGAGATTTAACGAGGTGCTTTCTCTTGTCGACTAGTGAATAAAGTGGCAGTTGGTGACAGGTTTTGAGAGGGTAGTTTGAAGAGGCATGCCATCCTGATGGGGGGGATATTCAATGGGTTCTATCTTGATGATGTCGAAATCCTAGTTCTAAAGGTAATCTTCTACTCATAACTCTCGACGTTCGATAGGGTTTGGGTATCGACAACTAGCATGGTGTGCCTGGGTTTCAAGGCGGGGGTTTATCAATCCTTGATACACATGTGACTTGGGTCAATCAAGTCAGAGCATACAATCCAAGGTGAATAGCCAATCAAAGGAATACAAATAGCACACGTTAAACAACACATGATGTACTTTGGCAAATAAACATGGTCTAATATATAGACTAAGGATTTAACCACTCGCGATATGGGGAATCCTATCCTAAGACTATTCATCCTATGTCGCATTATTATGGTTTGGGTCTCTATCTTGTAGATGAATCTTTTGCCATGTCGTTAGAAGCTTCTGGGTAGTGCAACATTGATTTCTTATGATTATGAGGATTCTCCTAGTAGGGCGATCTTGCAGTCTCCTTGTGTTATTATGGTCTTCATCTTTCTATTATTGTCTTCACCATGTTCTAGGTCCGGTTTGTTGGAAATCCATATGTTTGAAGATTGGACAAGACTCTATAAGAAACAAAATTTTGAAATCATTTGAATTTTTGGAAGAGATAAGGAGTAAGATCTTTCAAAAATCTTTTAGAAAATAGTTTTTGAAGACCGGTGTTTCCAAAATAGTTTTCATGTCTAACGACCATGCTAACTAAGGTAATCATATAGTTAGGATGGCTCTGGTACCACTCGTAACACCCCGGCCTCTCCGAAACATCATCTGTCACTCTTGGCAGCTCAATCGGATCCCTAGACTAGCCCCACAGACCAACACTAGTCTTTTCTATGCACATTGTTCTCACTCATGCGCACCCGGTACCCACTTCCCGGTCGGTCACCCATCTTCAAATTGCTCTAGTCTAAGCATGCTTAACCTCAGAGTTTTAACTTGTTGGTATGGGTATACTATAAATCCTATTAAGCCATGTGACAGGGTCTCACATACACCCACCCTGAGAAGATTGTCTCGCTCGTTGATCAAACACAATATAGGAACGCCCCCTCTTGGCATACGTATGTCAGTTCAGTGTCGGCACATGTGCCATGTCGTGTCCACTCCGGGCCACACGTGCCATGCTCCACATGTCTGCCATTAACCCGCACACGCCCGTGTAACCGCGAGGGTCGGATCTGATACCAAGTCTATGGGACCCTGGATTTAGAGTCCGGAATTCCCCGTTATGTCGTCGACTCACATTCCCATGATCAGTGAGATGTGAGCATAACCGACAAGTATCAATGTAAACATCCATTATTAAGATAATACAGGTCATGCCTTATTTTCATTATGGCTACATCAAGCATCATTAGCGGATCTCTAATCAAGAATCGAGTCAATCCATGCCTTAACCTACAGGCAGCTGACTGGGAGAATGTCCTAGCTCGCCTAGTCGCCAACGTCACCTTCTTCTTTTGTTCCTCTCGTATTTAACCAAGTTAATAGCCAGGGACAATGCCAGTGAGTACATTGAATGTACTCGCAAACCACCTTAAGATAGCACTAAAATAAAGGTTATGCAAGATGGCTGTGGTATTAGGAGGGCTCGAGGAGAGGATATTTTCTACAATAGTTTCTCTTGTAGATATAGAATCTATAAGGTTTTGTTGAAATCTTTTTGAAAAAAGATTTGAAATCATTTTTGAAAAGTCTTAGAGAAACACTAGGATTAGGTCACCCTACTTCGTCTCCCTGGTCCACACTCTACCGGGTTATTCATCTTATGTGCTCCTCCGATATCACCTCCCATCCCAGGGGTCCTCTAGACCACCAGGTTTTCGAAAACTCTTTCTTTTCGAAAGTCCTTTCTGAAAACAAAACCACCACCGCTCTACAGTAGTTTGTCCAACTCGTCCATAACTATAGACACGCTATTCGAATAGATTTACACTCTGCAGAGGCTGTACAATTTACCCACAAGGTTTTATACATCCTCCATGATTAACCACGGGTCGTCATACAACAGTACACAGGGTTCGGATAATCAAACAAGACCCTCGGAATGCCCACTCCGGTATAAGAGCCTAACCTATGAGACATTCATAGTAAATGCATGGTGGCCCGCAAACCGTTTGTTCCTTCCCCAGGGTAATGATTTACTTTACAGGGACGCTTATCGGAGAAGGCCCACCCTCTAGGGATTGTAATCCCCTATAGTAGTTGTGAGATCCTTATGATGACTGCAAGTGCACAGATCATTTGTACCTAGTTTCAATATAAAGATATCGATCCCACAGGGAGAAGTAGGTGAAAGACTAAAGTGCTTTTAACTAAAACTAAATGAAATACTTACGGAATAATTTTAATATACAAGAAAAGTAGATTTTGTTTTGGTTTTTAGATTGAGTGAAGCAATTAAAGTAAAGTAAATTTAATGCAGAAAATAAGAATCGCGTATGTAAAAGAGCTTGGAACTACAATAGGGAAAAAGGCGTTCTCGGGGAGTGATGGATACCCCGCTAGCAATTTAGACTGAGTAATAAACATTAACATAAAAAATATTCTCATCACATGTATGTATGTGGGAGGAGCTCCATATTTGGACGAATAGGCAGAACCACTACTCACATCATCCTTCATAACCACAGCTGACAGATAAACGACATCAATCGTATTATCTCGCTATTAAGGGATTTCTCCCATGGCATGGAGATGGCTTAATGAGTTCAACTTGCTTCCCCAAGTTAGTACGTAAAGAATGACAACATCTTTATAGTCATAGTAAGTGCTCTCATCCCTCCGTCTACCAACAAGTAATCATGTTCATCAAGTCCCCATAAGAGGCAAATACTAAAGAGGTGCACAACTCTCAAGATCAAGATGAAGTCAATTAACAAATACACATAATGATGTGTAACATAATAATCTCTATCTTATCTCAATCACATACTAGGGTTTCTCCATCTCCCCAAGAACTAATGATCTACTCAGACATGGAGGCAAACAACATCATGGCAATGATAGTGGAAATAATTATAGATGAATAGTTCTTATATAAATCCACAACTAGTACGAGAATTACAACAAGATCTAGATGGGATGGATGGGATTGATGGAGATGATAGTGATGCAGTGATTGATGAAGATAAGGATTGATGCCTTGGCCTCCTAGATCTGCTTAGGACAAAGATGAATCCCTTGGGTGTGTTCCCCCTCCAGGTCCTTTCCGGAGGTGAGGTTTTTGGCGATTTCTAGGTGTTCTGTATGTCGTCTCTCCGATATAGTTACACGGGGTGAAACTATTTGAGGAGGTGGTGGCGGTGCCAACTATACGACAGGAACTATACATGCGGAAAAAGTATTCCCGCCGTATACTTGGTAGTTAAACCTTCTGTATGCTTTTTCTCGCTTCGAGTTTTCTTCTGGTATTATTGATATTTCCCAAATTAGCGATTTACGTTGTTTTTGACTCCTTTTCGCTCCAGTACAATTGGTCCAAGAGTTGTGTCCATCGTATCCATTGTATGTCCTGATCCTAGTGAAAATAGACATAAAATATGTGTGCGAACACCGTAAAATACCAATATCCTACCACTATAGTGAAAAATAATAATATAAAACATGATACAAATATACACTCATCAACTTCCCAAAGTGTAGACTTGCTTGTCCCGAGCAAGGTTGGCTTAATGGATGTGATCCTCATATTCGTGAAGGTGAGTCGATAAAATAAATGAGGCAATTGCAGCATGTGTTTATCATAAATGATACATAGGAATAAGTTCACGAATAGTACCTTACTCGAACCATCCGAATAATATTAGCAAGCTTCCAGACCTTAGCATTTAATGGTTCACAAAAGATTACTCTCAACATGATGTAGAAGTGTTTTGGTTCGACCGAATGAGTTAGCGGGGTAGTCCCAAGCATTTTTATGATTAACATATTCACTTGCGATTTAAAATCTCAAACGTTTCTTTGTCTTACCACAAGACAGTGGTGTATGCCTATTTTCTCTTTGCACATTCACTCTTTTTCTTCTCTCTTTTCTTCTTTCTTTTTATATATATGCTCACACTTTTGTTGAAATGTTGTGCAAAGGAGATAGCCATACATTCCACTTCATGTTGGAATTCTTTAACAATCTCAATTACCAAATTCCAATTTTATACGAAGCATCTTTATGGCTTGAAGACTCTACCTCGATTTGTTCTCACTATAATTTCATAGCACGTTTAATTTTCCTCTGTTCAAGGTTTCTTTCTCAACTTGACTGATTAGATTATTTTTCCTTCTGTAAAATCAAACCCTTAACTTACAATATATTGATTAAATTATCTTTATATGTTCCATTAATACCAATGGTGTGGAATACTCCTATTGCTATCATCAAGTGCAGGTAAAATTATACTCAAGCCATTCATATATCCAATAAGACAAGAACAAACTCAATAATGGTCCATATATGATAATAAACTCAGAATTTCATAAATGGGATCGACTATTCCTGAAGGAAATTCTAATGATGCAAACTTTTATTTATAAGCTCAAACTAATGCAAAACTAATATAGTAATATAAAACTTATAAGATAGATTACAAGGTCTTAAAGATCTCCCCAAGCTTGGAATCAAGCTAAGCGGGATCAAATAACTCCTTGTTGGTACCTATTCCTTCTCTTGGGTGAGAAGAGTATTGCCTTCTTCCCCTAGGTTTCAAAGTTTAGCTATGCTTGAAAGGCGAACGCTAAGCTTGGCCATGTCTAATTGAAGCCTCAGTATTTTCTTCTGGAGGAATTTCTTCTCATCTATCAACTCAAAAATAGTTTTAATCAAGAAACCAACTCTACCATCGATGTCATTGACCTTTTGCTCAAGGTCTTTGCTCATCATCTAGTAGGAGTAAATCCCTTCTCCAATAGTTTCAACACATGCCTTCGAAGGTTTTTCCAATTGATATATCTTATCATGAATCTCATCTTGCCACACCTTCTTAGGCTTAATAGGTGATGGACCGAGAGGAGGTTTATAATAAGATCCTATGTTGTGACGATAAGCATTAGGGAGATACTCATCCTTACTCTTTCTCTTCTCTGCTTGCCTCATCATCTCCATCCTGTGCGGGAACATGTCCTCTCAATTTGGGACAGGCTTGATCTCCGAGATGGATGACGATTATGCTTCTTTAGGTTCTACTTCCTCGATCCTGTTCACGGGCTTCTCTTCTTTATTCCTCCAAATATTTTTGACATGGAAAAGCTGCATGGCTTCGCTGCACGGATATTGTTAGAACGGGCTTGTATAGGGATGGCGGTGATTTTTCGAGGCTGGAGGCTATAGCTCTGCGAAAACTTATTGAAAAAGGTTAAATGCGATCATCTTTAAAGGGAAGGTCAAAAACTGTAGCACCCCGTGTTAAACCACTACTAGAAAATCGCCTGCATTTATATCTGTGCATCATCATCATATCTGCATGCATGTTTTAACTCAAGCTATTTTTGAAAGGCCCCTCTTTGTTTTCTAGATATTCTCCATCTTCATTTCAAATATAAAATCCCGGTGTTTCCGGATGTCTCTATTTGTCAAAACCCTATTTGTAAATGTTTTATTTTAAAAGAAATAAAATAAATAAATAAATATAAAATATTTTTTCTGGGGAGGCAGCCGCAGGCCAGGCCCAAAAGTCCTGCCCGCAGCCACCTACCACCCCAACCTAGTCAAACCCTAATCCCTCCCCACTCCCTCACCCAGCCACAGCACCCCCTGGGACACACCTTACACATCCCCATTCCACGACTGGGCCCTACCAACGCCCCCCCCCCCCGCTCCTCTCGATCCCTCCTCGTCCCGAATCGCACCTCGCAGCCGCTCTCCTCTCTCTGTCGATCCCGTACCCCATCGCGCACTCTTCTCTCTCCAGTCTCTCCTCTCTCGCGACCGGTCGCCGCCAGGTTCCCCTTGCCCTCCCTCGCCCGTCCCCACCGCCACGCACCCCTCTCCCTCCCCATGCAAGCCACCGCGTCCCCGGGTATCCCGTCCGCCGCTAGTGCCCTCTTCGCCGTCTCCGACACAGCGCTGCCCGTGCTGCCCTTCTCTCTCTCACTGCCAGACACGGGTCACAGCCCTCTACTCCGCCCGGCCTCGAGCACCTCCTCTCGCCACCCTTGTCGAGCTCCTGCAGCACATCAACACAACCTCCCATGTCTCTCTCTCGCTGACGGCCTCGCCCCCGTGTCGCTCGAGTGAGCGCCTCGTGGCCACCTTCCTCGCCCCGCGCCGGACACCGGCTGCCCTTCTGTAGACGTTATTCCATCTCTTGAGCCCGGCGTCGCCTTCTGGTCACGCGCGTGTGCGATGGGCCAGTTGTTTTTGTTGCTCTATACGATTAATCAGTGGCCCTGCTTGTACCTGCTGCTGACCTGGGATCTGCGGATGCCGCTCCACTGCAATCAGGCAATATCGACGGACGTCTCTTTAGCTAGCAAGCCAAGATCTTCCGAAGAGAATCGAGTACCAAATGCGAGAACCATTATGCCCCGCGGATGTTCAATAAGACGAATCTGATGGTCGAAACCCCGTACCCAGAGACCGCCACCCGGATGCCAAGACCTTCTTCACGGACCCGAAGATGCCCGGAACGCCAAGATCTCCTCCGAAGATCCATCCTCTAAACCCCCGTCGAACCCCCAAGATCTCTGAACCCATGTGTGACCCACTTTTCCAAGCCCCATATTTTTATAATATATGATATTCAACTTGTTGCATATTAAATTGTACATGCTTGCACACGTGTTTCGTGGTTTGGGGGTCTTATGCCGATTCACCTAAATTAAACATGGAGGCCATATGCAGGCGATTCTAGTCTAATATTGGCTCCACTTAAATTTGTGTAGCGAATCAATTACATATTTAGCCTTGTTAAGACAATATTTAAATTGCGGGGCATCTATACAACATGAACCATATAATTAATTGTCGGGACCCCGGTTCCGCTTAATATTGCCTTGTTACATCGCATCTTTTGCCATGTCATCCATCATACATTCATCATGCCCGATCTTCTGCCATAGTATTAAATAGTGCATCCGATGTTTGTTCTAGTGCTTTGCTTCTTCACGGATTAGGCCGATGAGTTGATGCGAGTGTCGACCCGATCTTCGGATGAACCTTCAGCAATGTTTTCAGGCGAGCATTCTCCCCCTTTCTATCTATTTTGCATTTCTAGTCTTTACTTTCTCCTGTTGATCTATTGCTATCTGTGTTGCGATGCTATAGATTCCGTACCCCGTTACACTTCCCTGCAGCCCTTATATTGCCATGGACACATCCTATTACCTGTTGTTTGGAAGATAGTCAGCCTTGCGAGTCCTAGTTGCTTGCGCAGGTGATGTGTCGCGCCATCGATCTTCCACAGTTGTTGGCGTAATGTCGCATGTTTAATGTTGGAGATGATCATGGCTTTAATTACAGTTTAATAACTAAAATTGAAGTAGGTAAATAATGAAGAGGCACGGGTGGGCAATAGATGTTATTTGGTTTTTAACCGTCCACTTGTGTCCCGTAGGACCCCGAGTACTTGATACCTGTTCTTTGAATATTCGCACTATCCGCACGTGGGACCATGAATCCCCCTAACCCTAGCTTGAGTCATATTTAATTCGTTGGGGCCACAGACTAGTTTGGGGCTTTATTACTATCCTGTACTTATGCCATGCTTTACTGCTTTATTTATGATTATGCGTGGAGCGCCTGTAATGTTTAGGAACAAAATGTGGAATGTTTTCGCGGTATCGACAAGCCCAGTCACACTTTCGGGTTCCCAGTCGTTTACAGCCATTGGCACAAACCTCCGGGTCCGTCTCAGAGCCGGCCAACTTCATCACAGGTAGCTTGGTGGGGTGGCCCCCTGAAATCAAATAGGAATCTTGAGAATGTTCTATCGTGATGCCTCGTTGGGTTTTCATTTGTTTTTTTCCGAGGTTGATCGTGCGTGTGTTGCTATTTGTGCACCCCTATTGGGTAAAACTCTGTGAAAGATGTGTCCGCGGTTATGGATGACTTGGAGCACAGTATCTCGATCATAGACAACTATAACTAAAGTAGTGCTATAAATTTGACTTTGAGATGACTAGTAATCAGCTTCAGTACAACGGAATGGCTAAATAAAACTACCAACAACTGCTCGTTTTTGGGATGCCTCATGCTATATGTATCTGACTAGTAAGTACTACAACTACAACGGAATGGTTAACTAAAACTGCCCACTGCATATTATATCAGGATGACTCATGATATCTATATCTTACTAGTAATTGCTGCAACTATAACGGAATGAATAAAACTGCCAACTGTGTGAGTTTCCTCGGTACGACTTCCTCGATTGGTATCGAGGGGGGAAACACCAGGATGGGTATGATTGGTGTTAGTATTAGGTTGGATCCGAATAGGTCTTTCTTATCCCTCTCTAATAGCCGACAGTTATATCGAGTCTCTATAGGTTTTTTAGTGCATGCTGCGCTGCCGCTTCAGTCCACCATACCTATGTAGGCGAGAGATGCCGAATTCTAGTCTCGCCGTGTACTGGCCTCAGTACTGACCGCTCTCTTTTTCCTTTGCCCTTTGCCGGCACCCCTTTTGTTTTTAGCAGGTTTTGAGATCGACGTTGTTAGCAGGGTTACCCTTCCGACTTGGCCTGGGCAGGGTTATGGACGCCATTGGTTATTCTTCAGGGCTCTTAGCCCCATTTGCATCTTGTCCATAGTCAGACGTTGTATCGTTTTCAAGGTGATTTGGACCTTTGTATTGTATATCTGTATTCTTGACTCATGGAGTTGTTGTTGTATATATATATATATATGTTCTGTGGGTTCCATCGTGGACTATTGTGTAATGATATTACTTCGTTTTCCACCCGCACGCAAGTGTCTGGTGGGCACCTCTGAATCGTTTATATGCGGGTTTGGCAGGAATCGCTAAAACTTGCATAGGGCCGATTCGAGGGTGTTACAAAAACCCTAGCAACCGTATGTAACGAGCAACTATATAGGCAGGACACATATATATCCCGCCTTGTAGTTGTGAAACGTCTTAGGTTTTGAATTCTATGGCGGTACCAACTATATGACCAAAACTATACGGGTGGGAATTTTATTCCCCTGTATAGTTGGTCGTTAAACCTTCTGTATCCAGGAATAAAAATTCGGAGATGAGGTAGATAATTATACGCCGCCACTATATGGCTAGAAATTTAAATCCCGTCGTATAGTTGGTCGTTAAACCTTCTAGAGCCACAAAAAATTACCTGCCTCTCCGAGAATTTTTATTAATCTTAAACTTAATGAAATACCAAGTTTTGATAGAAAAATGACAGCTTAAATTTACGACCAACATTATACTCCATTGAACGGGATTTTAGCATAACCAAACTTCTTCTACTTCACTAGATCTTTAACTATTCATTTTTCAACACAAGCTTAACTAAAACTTAATTAAAAAATTTAAACTTACTCAAAACTTTATTTCACATGGGTTGCCTCCCATGAAGCGCTCTTTTATGGTCAGTAGCTTGACCGTGGTGTTGCTTATTTCCTGTTGATTTTATCCTTGTTGCATTTTCCATTCCTTGTATATCTTTGCTTAATCACCTCTTCTAGGGTAATCACACATATGGTGACTGCACTGATATCTTCTTTTTCTCGATAGTACTTCAAGCGTTGTCCATTCACCACCCAAGAAAGAGAGGGTGTTTTTACCTGGAGCTTCTTTTCTCCCGATGAATAAGCTTCTTCAACTATATAGGGACCTTCCAACTTCGATCTAAGCGTTCCTGGAAACAACTTAAGACGATAATTATAGAGCAACATCTTGTCTCCACTTTTAAAGACCTTATTTTCTATTTTTCTTTCATACCATATTTTTACTTTTTCTTTAAACAATCTAGCATTTTCATCAGCCTCACTTCTAAACTCATCTAAAGCATGAATATTTAATAAACGTTTTCTCCTGCTGCTTTAAAATCATAGTTTAAGTTCTTGATCTCCCAAAAAGATTGTTGTTCCAATTCTAAAGGTAAATGGAATTCCTTATAATACGTTGGAAACGTATCTATAATTTTTGATGTTCCATGCTTGTTTTGTATCTACTTTGCTTGTCTACACTTTGAGGTGCTTTTTACATTTTTTCTGGAACACGTATTAACAAGTTGCAACAGTGCCAGATGCCTGTTTTCTTCTGTTTTTGGTTTCAGAAAAGTTAGTAAAGAAATATTCTTGGAATTGGAAGGGACAAACTCCAAAGTCAATTACTTTCTGTGGGGAACAAGAAGTCCAGAGGAGAGCCGGAGTGGCCAGCAAGGGGGGCCAGACCCACCCCAGGCATGGCGGAAGGTGGGCCCGCGCCTGGCTAGGGTTTGGTGGCCCTGACCGCCTCCCGGTCTCGCCCCTTCGCCTATAAGAAGCCCCCGATGCAAAAACCCTGAGGACCTGATTAGAAATCCACGAAACCGTCTGTAGCCGCCGCCACCATCGTCCCTAGATCGGGGGATCTGAAGCTCTTCCTGGCACACTGCCGGAGGGGAGATCATCCCAGAGGCCTTCTCTCCGGTATGATTCGTGAGTAGTTCCACCTTGGACTATGGGTCCATGTAGTAGCTAGATGGTTGTATCTCTTCCTTTGTGCTTTCATGTATAGATCTTGTGATCTCCGTTCATGATCAAGATCTAATCTATTTTTAATCATGCATGTTGTGTTTGCGGGGATCCGATGGATATTGAGATTATTATGTTGGTTTGATTAATGGTTTTATCTTTATGATTCTATCATGTCTGTGTTGTTTGTGATCTTGCATGCTCTGCGTTGATAGTGGTTATCTTGGCCAAGTAGTTGCTAGTGACTCTAAGAGGGGGTATTTATGCTCGATAGTGGGTTCATGCCTCTAGTTTTCACGGGAAGTGACAGAAATCTCTTAGGTTGTAGATGTGCTGTTGCTACTAGGGAGAAAAAAAACGGTCTCTTGTTCATGGAACATGTGGACTGTTTACCTTACACACTTTGCTTAAAGCAGTTGTCTGTTGCTTGCAACTTAATACATGAGGGGGTTCGGATGATAACCTGAAGGTGGACTTCTAGTCATAGATGCAGTTGGATGAAGGTCTATGTATATTGTTGTATTCCCCAATCAACTTCATAGGATCTGTCTAGCTAGTAATTGCATTGTTATGCCTTGCTTAGTTCCTGTCAATTGCCTCGCTGTAATTTGTTTACCCTTCATGCCATGTTGTTTATCTAAGGAGAGCACCTCTAGTGAACTATGGACCCCGGTCCAATCTTTACCATTGATACATCTTCCACTGTTACATGTTTACTTGCTGCAAACCATTACCTTCCACACCATACGTTTAATCCTTTGTTAAAGCAAACCATTGAGCTTGACAACCTCACTGATTCGTTGGGGCAAAGTCTTGAATTTGTGTTGTGCAAGTCTCCGCGTTGCTCGCAACACCTATGTGATGTTTCCTTCCTCCTTCTGGTTCGATAACCTTGGTCTCAACTGAGGGAAGACTTGCTGCTTGCTGCTTCACACCTTGCTCTTGGGGTTTCCAATGAAGTGCTCCACGTCAGCACCAGCCATCACCTTACCGTAAACCATCTTATATGGTGTCATACCCATTGTATTTTTAAACACAGTACAGTGTGCCCAAGGAATGTCATTTAACTTGTATGACCTATATTTTCTTGATTTGTCCACCGTATTCACAAGTATGGTCTTTAATTCTCTATTGGAGAGTTCTACTTGACCACTCGTTTGAGGATGATATGGTAGAGCAACGCGGTGAGTTACTCCATATTTGTAGAGGATTTTCCTGAAAGTTCCTTTCATAAAATGAGAACCACCGTTAGTGATTAAAAATCTCGGAACTCCAAACCTCAGGAATATGACTTCCTTGATCATATTCACTGAAGTGGCTGCATCTACATGGCTTGTTGGAATAGCTTCAACCCATTTAGTGACATAATCGACAGCAAAAAGAATACGAGTGTAACCATTTGATTCTACAAAAGGTCTCATGTAATCCATTCCCCATGCATCAAAGATTTCAATTATAAGACTATAATTCATTCCAATCTCTTGTGTTCCACCTATATTACCCATATTTTGGTAAGCATCACAATGTTCTACATACCTGTGTGCGTCCTTCAACAAGGTTGGCCAATAGAATCCGAATTGAAGTACCTTTGTTGTAGTTCGCTTGCTTGCATGATGTCCTCCATATGGGTTGTCATGAAAAGCTGCAAAATTACATTCATTTCATGGTTAGGAACACACATCTAAATCATTCAATCAGGTCCATAACGATATAAATAAGGATCATCCAAAAAGTAATATTTAAGATCATTAAAGAATTTCATTCTTTGATTTCTTATCATACTAGGAGGTAGAAATTTTCCTGCAAGATAGTTACAATATTCCGCAAAACAAGGATAGCGATTTCTACATTTGCTAAATATTCTCCTGGAAATGACTCATTTATAGGTACAGGGTCAGTAATTATTCCCTGCATCCTAGAGAGATGATCTGCTACCAGATTATACTTACCACTCCTATCTACTATTTGAAAATCATATTCTTGCAGAAATAAAACCCACATAATCAACCTAGGTTTCGCATCCTTTCTCACAAGGAGGTGACGCAAAGCTTGGTGACCTGTATGAACTAAACCTTATAATTAATGATGTAAGATCTAAATTTGTCGCAAGCAAAAATTATAGCTAGGAACTCTTTTTCTGTAGTAGAATAATTATTCTGAATCTTATAAAGAGTTCTACTAGCGTAATGAATAACATTTAAATTATTTCCATCTCGCTATCCGAACACAGCTCCTAAAGCATAGTCACCAACATCTCACATGATTTTGAAAGGTTCATCCCATTTTGGAGATTGCATGATACGTGCTGAAACTAATTTGTTTTTAAGGTTTTCAAAACCTGCAATGCCTTCATGATGTAAGTAGAACGGAGTTTCTTTCTCAACAAGGTTAGTGAGAGGCATAGCTATTTTAGCAAAATGTTTTATAAAACTCTTAACAACCTACATGTCCAAAACATTTTTAAGTTTTTTATGTCCTAAGGTATTGGAAGATTTTCTATAGCATTTATATTAGTCTTATCTATTTCTATACCCTTCTCTGAAACCTTATGTCCAAAAACTTCACCTTCTCTTTCCATGAAACGATATTGCTCCCAATTCAAAACTAAATTTGATTGCCTGCATCTCTGCAAAACTTTGGTTAAATTGTAGAGACAGTTATCAAATGTTGTTCCACAAACAACAAAATATTTTGTTAGAACTTCCATAGTCTTCTCAACAAGATCATCAAAGTTTTTAAAACACATTCTTGAAAAGTTTCATCTGCATTACATAAGCCAAACGGAATTAATCTATAAGGATATGTGCCATAAGGACAAGCAAAAGTTGTTTTCTCTTGATATTTTGGTTGTATAGAAATTTGAGAATAGCCAGAATAACCATCAAGAAAACAGAAATAAGAATTATTACTGAGACTTTCTAAAAATTGATCCATAAATGGTATAGGTTTAGGATTTTTCTGTGTCTCATGGCTTAGTTTCCTAAAATCAATGCACATGCGATATCCAACAATAGGTCTTATAGGAACTAGCTCACCATCCTCATTCATAGAAGCATCAAGACCACCTTGTCTTGGTATGCAATGAGCTGGGCTAACCCTTTTATAGTCAGACATAGGTTATATTATGGAAGCATCTAATAAGCGTATAGGGTTTCCATTCTGTAGGTACATCTAGATGCCCTGCATAATTATCAATAATTTTATTTACTGAATAAGAATCAATATCGAGGGTTTTAATCATTGCACAAGTCCTTTCATCTGCAAGAAAATCTTTAACACAAGCATATTCAGGAGAACTATTCATAATGATCTCCTCATATTTAAGATTTTCTGTTGTCTCCCTCATTTTCATTATTAATATCCAGGCTTCATCATATGTATAGGATAGAAATATACCATTAGAAGTGGTATATAAGCTCGTTCTATTTTTATTATTAAGCCCTCCATAAAAAGTGTGAGTGATTAACTAATCAGGCAAACGATGATGGGACAATTATTTAGATAGATTTTATACCTTAGATAGCCTTCATATAAACTCTCATCAGTACTATTTTTAAAACTGATAATAGTACCTCCCGTCCTATGGGATTTGCTTTCTGAGTAATATTTTGATAGGAACTTGGTTGTCAATTTCGTCCAAGTCCTTGGTGCTTCTGCACAAAAAGATCTATACCAGTCACAAACATTTTTTGAGAGTGTTTTTCTAAACAACTGGATTTTAACCATATCAAGATTATAGTTATCGAACATAAAGGAACCAAAAACATCTTAAAATAATTCTAAGTGCCCATATGGACTCTCTTCATCGGTTCCTGCAAATTTCGTAGAGCGTAGTAGTTCAAATAATAAAAGATGGATCTCAATACAATCAGGGTTTATGCTTTTGTTGGCAGTTATAAAATCATCCATGGGCGAACCCATTTTCCTTACTGCCTCAAGATGGATTAAATGCTAAGTGTTGTCCATTGTTATGGTCCCGCAACTTAAATAAAAAATAGTACAACTAAAGTAAATAACTAAAAATAAAGTGACTGGTAGCGCTAAGCTCCCCGGCAACAACGCTAGAAAATAGCTTGATGATTGCAAGTGCATACATCGTTTGTAGCTAGTTTCGAAATAAACATATCGATCCCATAGGGAGAAGTAGGAGAAAGACTAAAGTGCTTTTAACTAAAACTAAATGAAGTACTTAAGGAATAATTTTAAGATGCAAGAAAAGTAGAATTGTTTTTGGGTTATTGATTGAGCGAAGCAATTAAAGTAAAGTAAAACTTAATGTAGAAAATAAGTATCACGTATGTAAAAGAGATTGGAACTACAATACGGCAAAAGGCGCTCTCAGGGAGTGGTGGATACCCTGCTAGCAATTTAGACTATGTAATAAACATTATCATAACAAATATTCTCATCCCATGTATGTATGTGGGAGGAGCTCCATATGTGGACGAATAGGAAGCAACCACTGCTCACATCATCCTTCATAACCACAGTTGAAAGATAAACGACATCAATCGTATTATCTCTCTATTAAGGGATTTCTCCCGTGGCATGGACATGGCTTAATGAGTTCTCCTTGCTTCCCCAAGTTAGTACTAAAGAATGACAACAACTTTATAGTCACAGTAAGTGCTATCATCCCTCTGTCTACCAACAAGTAATCCCCTTCGTCAAGTCCCCATAAGAGGCAAATATTGAAGAGGTGCATAACTCTCAACATCAAGATGAAGACAATTAACACATACACATAATGATGTATAACATAATAATCTCTATCTTATCTAAATCACATAGTAGGGTTTCTCCATCTCCCCAAGAACTAATGATATACTCAGACATGGAGGCAAACAGCACATGGCAATGATAATGGAAATAACTATAGATGAATAGTTCTTGTATAAATCCACAACTAGTACGAGAATTACAACACGATCTAGATGGGATGTATGGAGATGATGGTGATGCAGCGGTTTATGAAGATGAAGATCGATGACTTGGCCTCCTAGATCTTCTTAGGGCGAAGATGGATCCCTTGGGTGTGTTCCCCTCTAGATCCCTTTCGGAGGTGAGGTTTTTGGAGATTTCTGGTTGTTCTGTATGTCGTCTCTCCGATCCAGTTGCACGGGGTGAAAATATTTGAGGAGGTCGTGGCGGCGCCAACTATACTGCGGGAACTATATGGCCGGGAAAAGTATTCCCGCCTTATAATTAGTCGTTAAACCTTCTGTATGCTTTTCTCACTTCGGATTTTCTTCTGGTATTTTTGATATTTCCAAAAGTAGCGATTTATGTTGTTTTTTACACCTTTTCGCTCCAATACAACTGGTCAAAGAGTTATGTCCATCGTCTGTCCTAATCCTAGTGATAATAGACATAAAATAGGCGTGCAAACGCCGTAAAATACCAAGATCCTACCAGTACAATGAAAAATAATAATATAAAACATGATGCAAATATGCACTCATCACCTTCCCATATAGGAGTAATGTGGTTGTACGGTTTAAGTTGTTATAGCTAAAGCTGCAAAGAAACGGGTGCATTTTCATAAACATTATTCCTCCTTCTCCACTTCATCCTCATTTGTAAAACAAAAACCTTTTTATTTCTCAAACTTATCTTGGTAGGTCAAACCTTACCATGGTTTTCTCATAAAACATTTTTGTAGAACTTTTTCCGGATCTTCCCATCCTATATTTTTACTTTGGCTAAAACGGGGTCTCCAAAGGAGGGTGGTGATATTTACCACTCACTATACTAGGGGAAAGTAGGGTTATCACAGGTTTGTACCTAGTGGTACTAAAGTGGTAATGGCTTGGAGGAGCCAAACCTTCCCCCACATAAGTCATAATATAGTAAAACAATGCAATTTGTATAAATAAGTAGATAAAACATGCATAAGTAAAATAGTAGGACAAGGGCTTATGAGAAAGAAGGTGGCTTTCCTGTGATTAGAAGTATGGCAATATGTCCCTGGGATTCTTCTTAGAATACCATAATACCCAATAATAAGATGATCCCTTCTTCGTAGCGTTACCACAATCGTAGTTATCGCCGTTATCGAGAATACATGCAATCAAGCAATGCCACAATTAACACAAGGCATACAAGCATCAACATAGTACATCAAGCAAATTATAAGCACCTAATATACTTCAGTAGGGTTTGGGACGATTGGCTTAGAGAGGTTGGGAATTACTTGGATACATTTGGGAGTTTTCTTTAATGGTTTAAAGTCCAAAAAATACTTAGTGAAGGGGTTTTAGACAAAGGACATGTTCTATATGATATCAATGTACAATAATGATATCATCAGATAGGTATTGATAAAATGAGACCAACAAAAGTGGTTTCACTATTTTATCAATTTCCTTTGATTTACTATGGATTATCTAGTGAGAAAATCTCTTGTTTTAGTGAGTAATTCATAAGAAAATATTTGTAGTTCCAAAAAATTATTTCCTCTGAGGGTTAGGTAGGGTTTGATGGACTGGTTCTATGAGAGTTCGAATCACTTCAGAATGTTTATTAGAATGCCCTTGGGAAAATCCCAAAGTCAGTTCTTGAGGATATTTTGCTCTTTCATTGGAATAAATCTACAAGGTATTTGGATATGAATTGAAAGGCACCTATTAGGTATTTGTAATACCTTTCTATGTAAATTGGAATTACTAATTTAGGTGACACAGAACTACTAGAGTGATTTTATTAGTCAAATAACTATAGACAGAAGTGTTTAAATCATTAGAAATCAACCAGAGATCAATAAATATGTGGCTTCTAGGGTTTGTAAGGTATGATGGTATAGATCTACTGAGAGTTGTAATTGGGTCAAAAATCAATTAGTTTTGACTTACAGAAATTCCTAAAGGCATATCTACGGACTTTTTGTTATTTTTACTATAGTAGATCCTTAATGAGTTTTGGCATGGTGCCAAGGTTACATGATAGACACCTTAGGTACCTACCAGAAGAAGTTTGTTTCACACCATTTGGAATTGTAGAACTTACCGAGTGATTTAATTTGTGCATAAGATACTATTTAGTTGATAAATTCCCAGAATATAATATAAACTATTTTGGGAAAAAGGCTGGCTCTGCATTTTAGGGAAAACACTTAGGAGCATGAAAAAAATTGGATCTGGACATAAACATGTAGTTTCCATTTTTTTGTATTAATACCTAAGTGCAAGAATAAAAGATCTAGAAAATATATTACTAAAAAGAAAAGGAATTTAGAAGTCGGGCTAGATCTGGGGCTTACCGGGCCGCAACACACCGACAGGCCTAGCTAGCTCAGCTGAGCACACACACAGCCACATTCAAACAGCCGAGAGGTATCAGGGGAGGCACACTGGGGGTATGAGGGGACGATGTTCGTTGGATCTAGATGAGATCCACGTCTCAGGGTCATCGTCTCCAACGAGACAGATGTGGTGGTAAGCGAAACCCTAGAGAGGATTCAGGCGGTGTGGTGAGTCTTACCTGAGCAAGGGGAGGAGTCGAGGAGGGCCTGGGGCAACGCGGCACCATGGCGATCTTGGGGTGTAACATCCCAAAAATATTAATCAAGATTATCAAGTTCCAATCACCCAAGTTTAGGGTTAACAAAAACTTTTGTTAATTAAAATCAATATGAATGCATGTGTGTATGTGATGAATGCATGAATGCTTGCAATGACTTTTTTGATTACTATGAATGGGAAGGATTGGTTTAAAGATGAAAATAACATCATCTAAATCATTTCCAAGAAGAATCAATTCAAGAGAAATTCAAATATAAACAATATAAGCAAATGGTCATTTTGACCAAAGTTAACCACTAGACCACTTTGAGTGTTTCTAGTCCAAGTTTTCTAGTAGAAACATATCCAATTATTTTCACCCCTTGCTAGACCAAGTGCAAGTGAACCCAAGCCCACTTTGCAAACCCAGAGAAACAGATATCAAATCTATTCAAATGACAATTCAAAACTAAATCAAGTATAGGTGCTAAGATCACCATTTCTCAAAAACCACTCAAACCAGTTCACCTTGACAAACCCAAGCAACCAGATACTATCAGGGTTGTGACCAGATCACTCACCAAATTTTATTCAGAAATTTTAAACTAAATTTATTTTGGCCATTTCATCAAACAGTTGGTGAACACAGTAAACACTGCCTAACTTCTATTGTTTGCGATCAAAACTTTGTCTAATTCTTATCTCCCATTGCTCACCCTTGTCTCCCCCAGTGAGCACACAAGAATTGAACAAGCTAGAACCCTACCATGGCAACAGTGCTGAGCCACCCGAGTTTCCCCCTTGCTAGCCGACTGTGGCTAGCTAGCAGGAGCCAACGCCGTGCCTAGCCACCATTTCCACGAGGCAGCTGACCGTCCACCTATACCCCATGTCCATCCCTCGCACGCAGCCAGACCCTGGACCATGGAGAACAAGCCGTGCCCTTTGTCTCTGCGCCATGCCAAGAGCACGTGAGAGCGCCGCGACCAACACGCTCGCACACGCTGCACCTCGCCTTCGCTGCCCGTGCCTGCAATCACCGCGACACCAGCAACCCCCAAACATCCCCTTTCACCGCCGCATAACCCATGGCACACGTGCGTACCCCCCTTCGACATGCCAATATCTTGTTGTACCGTCGACCCCGTCAAGCTCCGCCCATGTCGCACTGCCTCTCTCGCCCGTCTATAAAAGGAGGCCTCCCCAGCCCCAATTCGCCACACCCACTACTAGGAAAATGATTATAGATATATTTTAATCCTGTGGCGCATATAGAAAAAATGCTCCACTAAAATTAATTCTATGGAGCATATAGCAAATGCTCCACAGAATTCTTGCAATTCTGTGGCGCATATAGCTATATGCGCCACAGAAAGTGAGAATTCTGTGGCGCATATAGCCATATGCGCCACAGAATTCCTATGGGGCCCATGTGGGCCTGACCCAGCACATGGGCATGCCAGAATTCTGTGTATGCGCCACAGAATTCTCACTTTCTGTGGCGCATATAGCCATATGCGCCAAAGAATGTGGAAAACAGATTTAAAAAAGGTACCACCTACCACCCCTCTATCTTAAGACGAAAACCCTATCCCCATCGCCTCGCCAGACCACCCCGGCCGCCGCCGCCAGACCACCCCGCCGCTGCCAGGCACCTCCCCTCGCACCTCCTCTCGCTCGTCGCCCGCAGCCGCCAGGCACCTCCCCTCGCACCTCCTCTCGCTCGCCTCTAGGAAGCCCAGCGGCCGACATCGCCTGCTCGAGCCGCAAGCTCCGCCATCCCTTGCTCTCCCGCAGGTCCTCCTGCTCGGCCGCGGCCTCGTGCCTCCTCGCGTTCCCCTGTCGTCCTCCTCCTGACCCCGCGCCGCCGCGAGCGCCCTAAGCCCTGCCCCCAGGTCTCGTACACGCACACACTGGATATTATATTTTGCACTAGTTACATATTGAATAATCCCCTATTGATCCATCAGTATATTGATGATTGACATCACTTTCACTTTAGTGCCTTTTGATTGATGGGTGTCGTTGATAGGCGTCCAAAGGAGGTCGATTATAAAAAAAAGAAAGTCATCATATTCCTCTCACGCATTGCATTGTATGAAATGACTTGATCACTTAGATATATAGTACGTGTAGCACTACTTGATACTACTAGCCCCCCTTTCATCATTGCGCACATGCATATGTGCATACAAGTATCGCCGCTAGGGAATTATTAACTAACAAGAAAGTTCCCTAATGTGTTACCGTATATACATATCTTCTTAATTAATTAATTCTCTAGTCATCTTAAGAGAAAGGTCGTGTCGAGTCAAATAGTTCCACTAATAGGAAAACTTTACCTGCTGGTGATTCCAGTCCAACCACTTCTCTATGTTAACAGACCAAAGGTGCAGTCTTAATGGTCCTGATTGGCCTGCCGAATTTAATCGTTATCCAAGAAAGTTAGGACCCTTGGATAGATAATATCCAGTGTGTGGTGTCCGGGCTCGCCCCTGCACCAAGCCCGCCTCACCACCGCTGCATAAGTAAGAATACTGAATGATAAAGTGTATTATCATTTTTATCAAATTTCACAAAATCCAAGCAATCCAAGATAAATGAGAAGTAGCTTATACATTTTTTAATCCACCATCCATGATGGTTAGGATGATTCAATTAAGTTTCTCACAGCAAACTCATTGGACCAAGGGGAAACGCAATTACTGTCATGATACTCAACCTAACGGGTGTGCTTGTTCAGATAAATGAAATAGCTTAAATGTGTAGATCTGCACATTTATACATCCAAGTTGCTTTATTAAAGTTATTAAGTTGTTTCACTTTTCAATCAAGTTGGTTACCACCACTTTTCAATGAAGCTCTTAGTAGTTTAGGTTATTTGTTTGTTTAGTTAACACTTTTGCTTAGGATCCATTATTTTTATGGTGAATTAATAGGTGGCAAAGGGATTCGATGCATCAGTCGGCTGCGCCGGAGAGGGAAGGGGCGAAGACCCTGCTGGTGCTCGCGGACGTGATACCGGGCGAGGACAGAGGTTCCGCAGGGCGATTTTCTGGAATATGACCTCCGAGGTGGTCCACGCGATGCATCGGCCTCTGCATCAGCGAGCAGCTGACTTGGAGGAGATCTCGGAGAGATGCAAGGAGCGGGGCTGGCCGCTTCTGACTCAGAGGGACTCTGGTGGGCGACTGCTGCAGGCCCTAGCGGTGAGATCGGATGTCGTGGCAGAGATGCGTCAGTCGACTTGCCGTCAGTAGAACACTCGGTGGTGTTGATGGTCAGGGACACCAGCACCTTGGAGCAAAGCCTGATGGTTGTGGAGCAACAGAGCATGGTCCACCTACCGGCTTCCACCCATGCCCAGCGAGCGTCCCCGAGGTTGAGCAGAGTGCAGCTCGACTCGTTCCGTCTGTAATTCATTCAAGAGATAGAGGCTGCGGGGGCTCGTCTGGAGCAGTCGAATCTGCGTCAATCGTGAATTCGTGCGATTGTGTGATTTCGAACTTGTAATCTCCCATTACTTGTGTGTGTAACACTTGGACTTTCTATATTGATGTATTTTGTCACTTTGTATGAATTTCAGTGAGTTTCTAGGTATTCCTATGAGTTTTGTGCATTTCTGTGATATATTGTTGTATTCTGGTATATTTCCTGTGTATTTTTGCTGTATTCTGGTATTTTTGTTGAAATCCTGAGACAAAATTCTGTGACGCATATGGCATATGCGCCACAGAATGTTGAGAATTCTGTGGCGCATATGCCATATGCGCCACATAATGTTGAGAATTCTGTGGCGCATATGGCATATGCGCCACAAAATGTTGAATTTTAGTGGCGAGGATTTAGTGGCGACTCCCATATGTGCCACAGCATTCCAATTTGGTGCGCCACTGGTAGCGTTTTTCCTAGTAGTCAACATCTCACTCCGCAACTATCCTCGGCGCAAGGCGAGCTCCGCATCGCCGGAATTTCACCGGAGCCCACCGCTGCAGAAGGAGAAAGGAGCCGTTGATTGGAGCCACCCCAGGAGCCGCCATGACCACCGTTTGAACCGCCATCATCGACAATGTCGTTCTCCCCCAACTCCGACCCTAGATGAAGCCCTGGTGAGCCTCACATGACCCCTACCACCGTGTTAGGGTTTAAACCTCACTAGAGCTGTTCGTCGTCGACGATGAGGCTCGGCCGTTAGATTAGATTCTAATCGCATGGTCTAGATTACCACTTACCGCTTCGTGTAGCCAGAGTCGCTGAAGCATGGTGCCATCACTTAACTCAGCCCGCACGCTGCGCTGTGCACAGTGGGCCGGCCCAGTTAGTTCCTGCATGACCCAGCAGATTCAAATTTAGATTTTTTCCATTTTAATTCAAACCTAGTTTTGTCAGTAGATTCAAAAATCAATTCAGAGTGTTTTACTGAACCAATTTGCATGAAACCAATTTTTTTAGAAAGGTAATGAAAATTTTAATCCAAGCCCGTTGGACTTAAACCATTTGAAATTATAGATCACATATAGTAAAAATAACAAGGCATAGACTTTTCTACATTCAAACATTTTTCAAAATTCAACCATAAATGCTTTTGAGTTGATTCCAACTCTCAAAAATCACATTTGACCAGATGTTTCTGAATATGTAAAAAGATCTAGGTTTACTTGAAGTAATAATGAACAAGTATTAAAAGAATGCCCCATAGGAATTTCTAGTCACTTTAATTAATAAAAATAAAAATGTTAAACCTTATTAAATTGTGACACCATTTTAAATCACATTCGCAAGTATTAAAATATGTGGTGATGACATGTGTTAACATGATCCCCTATTTTAATTGGACAATATTAAATCTTAAGTAGAATTCAATGAGTAGAAATTACTTTTCCAAAATAAAATAAATAAGACTAATGCTTTAATTCTTGTGATGATTGTGATGATGCTAGATCATCTAGTGTGAACCTTTGTATGCCAAATAGATGTAGTTAAGTATTGTTTGGTGATTGTGTACCTCGTATTTATTTATATATGCTAGTACCGACCAATGATACGAATAGGAAGGAGACTACTACGAAGAAGAAGCAGAGGAGAACTTCAACCACTGCACTAATCAGAGAAAGATACTAACTAAGCAAGCCATCCTAGCAAGCTAACACTTGCAACTTTGCAAGCTAGATAACCTATGAAATGCCTTTATTATACTAAATCCTAGTTTTACTTGCAAGCTCTATTATTTTATTTATTTATCAAAGTTCTTTATTACTTCTAGTTAGTATTTAGTGAGTTTTGGAAAGATATAATAGGTAGAAAAAGAGCATAAAACTTGGCCTAAGTTAGTTAGAACTAGATATCAGATTGAGGCATGAGATCTAGATTTGGATAAGTCACACTTGATTAGCACCCCTCATTAGTGATTACCCCCAATTTAGTGGCTAGTGCTAAGCATAAAACTTGATCACTTTAGATGGGAATACTTGGTGAAAATGATTATGAAAACCTTAGAATGATGAGTCATTCTAATGAAATGTTTTGACATGTGTTATGAACACCAGATGATTTGATGATGAAAATATTGAGGCATGAGCCTTAGCCCTTTCTAAAACTGATGGTTGGGTTCGGATGCGACACCATTCTCATTTACCGTACAACCACAATACCCGACTTTGGGCAGGGCTTGACTAGAAGTTTATATATCTTAGTATGTGTTGCCTTGCGGAAGAGGTTTGAGCTGAGGCTACCTCGTTATGATTTTCCACCTGTGCAGTTCCCAAGATGACAGATGGTCATGGTTGGGAGGCCAAACTCATAGGGGAGATGCCTATACTAGGGTGTGTAATTCAAAGGTTAGGATTGATTATCCGCATACTAAGTATGGTGAATCAGGATTGTTCCTAACAAATGTATCAAATGTTGTGGTGAAAGTGTACCACCTCTGCAGAGTGTCACACTATTCGAATAACCGCGTTCCCGGTTATGGACAGTTGGACCGGCCATACTGTTCCATTGTCAGATATTTTCAAAATGACATGTGAAATGAACTATGACTTTGACTTGACCCCAAAAGGGTTGTAAACATGAAAATTAAGTTCCCACTTAGGTGTTGTAGAACATTAAATTAGTTTTCTTTACTTCTAAACTCAGTTAGAGATAAACCTGGATTTTTGCAAATAATCCTAGAGCTTACGATTCCTACTTGAACCACTTAACTTGTTAGTGAAGTTCGCGAGTACTTAAAGAGTACTCATGTCTTTGTCCCTGGCTATTCCTATGGCCAGACTATGATGAGGACTACCAGGATGACGGACAGCAGGAACTCTATGACAACTAGGATCATCTCCCATCGTCAGCATTGCCTGTGACCCTGAAGAGGGAGCTTCACCCATGCTACCATTATTATGTTATTCCATTGTGTTGATTGTATTAAGACGAGATCATGAGATCCTTTATTTCTAAGACCTTTATTATGGTTTGTAATGGATGATGAACTATGGTACCAATCTGTTATGTCTCGCAAAAATGGTAATCCTGGGATTGCGATGTATGGCATAACAGGCATCTGGGATTAAAAATCCGGGTGTTGACAAGTTGGCATCAGAGCTATCCTGACCATAGGAGACCCTAGTTAGAATGGACGCTTGGATCAAAAACTTAGTTTCAAAACAAAAGAAGTGAGTATTTATGAAAACCTATTCTCAATCTTATCACTTAGATTCTTTCATGAAAATTCATGTTCCTCGAAAATTCTTGCAAATTTACATAAAATTTGACACACTTGATCACTCTACTAACTTACTCATCATATATTCTTATAGATGGAGGTGAAGTATAGAAAGTTCTACCAGTTGGGCAATGGAGGACAGCTCATCTTTGAGCGCGATCTGGACCAACTCACGGAACTTCTGTAGCACCCGCTGACGAGGTTTGATCTCATCAATGCCCATTGTTATGGACTTTGGTTTTGGAGAAGATGGGGATGCTGGAGATCGTGGAACGGTTAGCAAACAAGCAACACGGGGACACAAGGTTTACCCAGGTTCAGGCCCCCGGAGGGAAAACCCTACTCCTGCTTGTCTGCTCTTGATTACGGCGGAACTGAAGGTTACAGGGGTGCGCAGATGCAATCTGGCGTGGAAGTGTGTATGCGAAAGTATGAGGAGTCGATCTAGGTCGTGCCCTCCTGTCCTTTATATAGGTTTAGGCAGGTCCCGGGCATAGACCTAGTCGGTTACAAGTTCTAGGGTTTTACCCCTTTGAATTTCCTATCTACCCTAGTCTTGTTCTCCAAGGATCCGAAGGCGTCATGGGCCTTATCCACCCGAAAGTCTTCATGGGCCGGCGTATATTCGCCATGGGCCTTCCTTGGGCTGGACCAGGTATGCTGAGATCATGTACCCGTGGGGTATAACCATGTCAGTAGCCCCCGAGTGTTCAGTCGAATCGTAGATTTGGCTGAGGACTCTGTAATCTTTCGGGTGCAACTATGTATTTCAATAGTTCCTGTGCAGGGATTGTTGATGCGTGTGCCTTACTCACCCGACGGATCAGGGTCAGTTAACTGTCTTAGGACGAAACAACACGATCTTCTTCAGGTTGGAGTCCCTCAACTCGAACCCGAAACATATGTTGGCGTAGTTCGACTCAAGCCGCAGAGGACTTACAGGAGTGGAATTCCAGTGAATTTAATTTATGAACCCAACGCGTCCGTCGGGATTTTTCATCGCACCTGTTAGCACGGGTTTTTACTAGCAAAGCGTAGTTGTGTGCATTGCCAGGACATCAGATGGTATCTGTAGGTCTTATCTTTGCGTCGCAGACACAACATCCAAAATTTTATCACCGCGGAGGTGTTTCGGGTGGCCAAGGAGGACGTCGCTCACTTAGCGTTAATTAGGGCAGAGTTGCCGAAAAGTATTTTGCATGCTGATCCGAAGGATCGCAGTCGAAGAATTCATAGGGTGCGCGACCAGCGCTCCCTATGGGAGTAGCCCCCGAGTGTCTGTTCGAGTCGTAGACTCGAGCGGAGACTTTAATTCAGACGTTGTTTAGTTGTAAGTCCGCAGGACACGAAATTTTTTCGGATGATTAAATCCGTCCTCCCTATGGGAGTAGCCCCCGAGTCCGTAGTGGAGTCGTAGACTCGACGAAGGACTCGAAGTAATAGTTCGCTTCTATTCATCTTTCAGGTGCGCGGCCAGCGCTCCTGATAGGAGTAGCCCCCAAGTAATTGGTCGAATCGTAGATTCGAGTGAGTACTCTTTGCTTTGAAGCCGAAGAAATTGTAGCTGTTGCTAGTGTAGCTTTTGATGACGTCAGTGCTGACGATCGATGACCTCAAGCGTCTGCTGCGCCAGAGATGACTTGACTGGACGAACATGGGTCCCTCTGTCTGACCTTGAATTGACCGGTCACATGCGGTGTGGAGATAATTACGGCGTCGCCTCGATTTCCCGCATAGTGGACGGTGTGTTAGCGACGGTTCGTTGTGATGCTGACACGTGTATGGCCAGATCCTATCGTTGGCGTTAGGTCTTCTCGATGGACGGCTGTTGTGCATCGTCTTCGTCTTTATAATCATTAGGGAAAACTTCAGTTTGTTTTCACCGCATCGATTCTTGCTTTCACTGCTTCCTTGTGTTCTGAGAGCTCTTGCTACGCGTTGGAATATTCCTTCACATTTCCATCTTCCATCATGCGCTCTCGCTGCCGGCGCTGCCGCACCGCGATGGAGAAGTCAAAGAAGTCGTCGTCTGCGGTTGGCACCAGCTCCGCTGGAGGGAAGAAAAGTGCCGCCGCTACCCGTGTCATCGATGGTGGCTGGCGGCGATCGGAGACGCGGGAGAGCGATCTCCGCAAGCTTCGCGAGCGGGGCCTGATCCCGTAGGATAGGGAGGCCGTTAAACTCCCAGGCAGTGAGGTAATCCCTCGTCCCCCGTTGGGTATCGGGTTATGTTCCTTGCCTTTGTCTTGCGCGGATTTTCCTTCCTAGTCTACGACTTTCTTCGTGGACTGCTTTTTCTGTACGGTGTCTAATTGCACCATCTTTCCCCCAATTCTCTTCTTCACATTGCTTGTTTTATCACTTTCTATGAGTGTTGGCTCGGTATTGAGCCGCACTTTGGCCTCTTCCGGAAACTTTATTCCGTGAAGAGGCAATCTGGTTCGGATGGTGTTTATCCCATTGGGGGTTGCATCATCTCCCTCAGGCCCAATCTGCTTTTCTTTTCTTTTTCCATGTCCGAATCTGTCCAGTACTGGCGAAGGCGATGGTTTTATATCCGCGACTCCGTAGTACCTGGGCAAGATTTTGGTCTTGTTCCTTTCGACCCCTCCCAGAAGATTGATCTGAAAAGGTCTTGGAAAAACAAGATCTTGGATGGCGAGGTGGCGGAAATAGAGGCTCTCTATCGTCGGGTGGAGGATCTCCAGTTGATTCCGGAGAAGGAAGTGAACGGTGTGGATATCATTCGCACCTTTCTCGAGCGTCGGGTGCAGCCACTCCAGGCTAGGGCGCACCCGATGTTCCTTTATGCTGGCCGGCGTGATCCGACATGGGTATCGGCTGAGAAAATCTCCCAGGGAGATCTCGACAGGGCCCTTCGCTTGCTGCTGAAGTTCAAGGCCGGAGAGGATATCCCGGGGAAGTCGCTGACTCCTCCGTTTCCTTCTTTGCTTCCTGTTCCACAGGTGTAGATCCGTGCTTGTAGCGCTATTTTTCGACTGCATTATTTTGTGTTTGTTTGCTAAAAAATTGTTCTTCTCCTATGCAGAGCTTCAAAGTGTCGGGTATGTCGCCTCCATTACCTGAAGTATATCCGGATGCTCCAGATAATGATTTGGTGGATTCCATGTCCTGCCATCGGCGCGTTCTCCGGTTGAAGATGCCAACGAGTCGAGCGAGGACCACACTCGCAAATGATCGCGGAGCTCCAGCGAGTCTTCGGATGCTTCGACTCCACCGACTCCTAGGAATCCTCTGTGTCTTGAGCGTCATAGTGATGGGCATGGAGGCTCTTCCTCCCCTATTCCTGCTCTTCCTGTGCGGGCTATAGCACCGCACCCGCCAGCGAAGCGGAAGAAGGAAGAAAAGAAGGAAGAGAAGAAAGAGGAGAAGAGGGTCCGAAGGACCCCTCCTGTCTTCAACCGGAGCGATCTTGACTCGTAAGTTTCCCCTGCACTGCATTTTCTTTACTGTTTACTTTGTTCTTGTACTAATTTGTTCGTGTGCAGGCACTCTTCCAATGACTCCTCTAGAGATGGTGCTCGGGAGATGATGGGGGAGTCGAAAGTAGCGTCTCCTCCTCCTCAGACGGTGGCAACTTCTGAGGGCGCCGCTCTGAACCCTCCTCCGCAGGAGGTTTAGGTGGTTGCGCCTCAGAATTTTGCTAGCGGACCTTCAATGTCGCCATCGGATCATGTAAGTATTTCTGTCTCCTGCCACGGGGGGAGCCCTCGAGCATCTGTAAAAGATTTTTCTTGTTTTATTCTTCGAGTCTTGGGGGGAGCCCCCGAGCATTTTCGTGTTTGTATTTTGCTTCTGTTCTTTTTTGTTGGGTGTACCCCCTGAGTCCTTTTTCTGACTTGTGGGTCTTCTTCCTGCAGCCTTTTGTGCAGGATGCCAAGCGACTGGTGCGGGAGCACCTGGTGCTGGAGGCCAGCCTCAAACACCTTCAAGGTACTATTCTGCCTTTGATGTTTGCTTCTCCGTGTATTCCTGTCTTGTTATCTGATACCTGTACTTTTTGGATGCAGAGGAGCATAACACCTCCCTTCGTGAGATCGATGCTCTCAAAAAGAGCCTTGGTCAAGCGGAGAAGAAGGCCGAGGTCGCCCTTGGTGCGAAGGAGCGCCTCGAGCTGGAGCTAGCTACTGCGGCCGAGGCTAAGGAGCACCTGCAGTGGGAGGCCACGGACCACGAGGAGCAACTTGCCACTGCTGCGACTGCTCGTGAAAGAGAGGTGGCTGGCAAGCTCATGGCGGCTGCCAAGGCTGTTTCGGGTGAGTATATTCACTTGCATTTTCTTGTCTTTCTTCTGCGGAGTTTCTGCTCATTGCTTCTCTTTATTGTCTCAGATGCCGCGGGCATCGAGTTTGACCGCGGTGCTCTGGAGCACGGGAGTGCTCTTGATGATGCTACTGCAGCGGTCGAAGATCGATGCAGCACCGTTATCAGCTCACTTGCCAAGGCCACGGAGGTCCTTGGCCGCTTCTACAGGGAGCTTGTCCCCAAGGACGCGGCCCTTGATGATGTTGACGCCCTGGCGGAGGCACTGTCAGCTGAAGCGCCTGCGGCGTACAACCGCAAGCAGAAGGGCATCGGCGCATCTGTCGGGCTGGCGATGGCTTTGGCGGCTGGAGCGGAGCTGGACCTTCCCCAGATCACCTCCCGGATGCCGACGACTGTGGATGGATCCGAGGTAGCCTTCGTTACCTATTCTGCTCGCTGTTAGCGATATGGGCCAAAGCTGATTGATCTGCTTGCCGAGTACGCACTACGGCAGCAGGGGGAAGCCAAGGCGAGGCAGTCTGGCTCCGAGGCTACTCAGGGTGTCGCATCTTAGGTGTTGTAGCTGTAGGATAGCTTTAGTTTTCTTTTGTTGTAATTATGTTGATGATCAAATCCTTGTGCCACGTAGTGGCCTTTTATGCACTTAATGAATTCTGTTGAGATGTGTTCTCCTCTCTCTGAGTGTTCATGTCTTTTGCCTTTCTGCTGCTCTAGGGTCCTTCGGGTGCTGATCCCGTTGACACCTCGCCTGCCGCGCGGCTGCGGCCATCCTTGGATGATTCATCGCAGCTTGCTTTCCTTCGAGACCGTGTTCGTAGTCTCGAGAAGGAGTTGCTTGGGGTGCATGGCCATGTCGACGTTTGGGAGTCCAAGGCGGATCACGGTTCGGCCAGAGAGGAGTACTTGATGGCGGAATTGCTTTGACTGTCTTAGCAGCTTTAGTGTATGTTTTTTCGAGCTGCTGCTCGTTTCTTAGAATGCGTATGCTTGTCTTGCTTCTTACTTTTGTGCGAGTATCGCAGGTGCTAACCTTGCTCCAAGGGAGGAGAAAGAGCGTGTTGCTGTTCGGGTCAATTGTTTGACTCAACAGGACATGGAAGCTGGCGGGTTCTTCTAGATGGATCGCGACCGTGCCATGGCTCTGGCAACGGTGCAGGATCGCGTTCACCAAGTATCGCGGGTGCTTCGTCAAGTGCAGACTTCACTCTCGTCGATTCTGCATGTGATGTTTCCCCTAGATGATGTGCCAACAACCATGTCCGGTCTGCTGTCTAGATTTCGGAGCGTGACTCGTGTCTAGGAATTGGTGAGGCAGCAGCTCGTCGCAGGGGTGAAGGCTGCGCTGTCCCTTGTTAGGCTGCATCGTCCTGATGTATATCTGTCTGTTGTGGCGGCTGGGCCACCTCTTCGGCCGGATGGTGGCGAGTGGGATATGCGTCCGCATTATGCGGCTGTAAGGCAGTATGCCGAGCAGGTCGTAGATTTGTTTGAGCAGCGTGCTCAAGTTAGTCTTCAGAATAGGTAGTACCTGTAAAAGAGATAGATGTAAAATTTGTATATTTCGACTGGGCATGTTGTGCCCTTTGTGGTAAAGGTTTGGTTGTTGTTTGAGCACGCAGTGCTTTTGTTTGGGTACGTGTCCTTTTCGTTAGCCTAACGTTGTCATCTACTCAGGTGTACACGTGTTATCCTAAGTCGATGAAATCGTGAGGTGGGGGGAGCTCCCGAGTGCGTTAGTAGCATGAAGTAAAGTTGCAAATAGCGAACGAAATTTTGGGGCGAGACACTTAGCTTTATTTATATCATAATGGAGGACGTACATTGTTCGGCTGAATAGCCTTGGCTGAAAAGCCTTATTGAAAGTAAAGGGGTAGGTAGCTAGGGGTAGAATCGTCGCAAGTGTGCGATGTTCCATGGGTTGGAGTATGCGACTCCAGATTCCACGTGCTTGAGGCGATAGGCGCCACCTGGGATGACTTCGGTGATGATGTAGGGCCCTTCCCATGGTGACTCAAATTTCTTCGGTTGCTCTTGCTTGAGTCGCAAGACGAGGTCTCCTTCGACGAAGGACCTTGGGCGCAGCCGGCGGCTGTGCTAGTTGCGGAGACTCTGCTGGTACATCGCTGATCGAGCTGTTGCGACGTCTCTTGCCTCGTCAAGTGTGTCGACGGTGTCTTCGAGTGCATCCATGGATTCGGCTTCGCTGTAAGCGACGACCCGGGGGGCCTGGTGGCGTAATTCGGCTGGTAGTACGGCTTCGGCTCCATGCACCATGAAGAACGGCGTGTAGCCGGTGGAGCTGTTTGGTGTAGTGCGCAAACTCCATAGGACGGATGGTAGCTCCTCCGTCCAGGCTTCGGCCTTTCATTTGAGTGGGCTCATGAGGCGCTTCTTGATGCCAGCGCCGATTAGGCCGTTGGCCTTTTCGACCTGCCCATTCGTTTGCGGGTGAGCTACGGAGGCGTATGTGATGTTGATCCCTAGGCCTTCGCAGAAGTCTTGGAATTCTTTGGAGATGAAGTTCAATCCATTGTCGGTGATGATGCTGTGCGGTACGCCGAACCTGTAGACAATGGATTCGAAGAACTTGACGGCGGTCTTGCCCTTTTGGTTGGTAACCGGCATGGCTTCGACCCACTTGGTGAATTTATCGACTGCGACCAGGAGGTAAACGTGCCCCCCTTTCGAGGACTTTGGCAGTTTGCCGATCATGTCGAGGCCCCATTGAGCAAAGGGCCAGGCTATAGGTATGGGTCTGAGCTCTGACCCAGGTGCGTGCGGTTTGTCGGCGAACCTTTGGCACCCATTGCATCTTTGGACGATGTCCTTTGCATCGCTCATGGCCGTTGGCCAGTAGAATCCAGCTCGTAGAGCTTTGGCGACAAGGGAGCGTCTGCCTGCGTGATGGCCGCATATGCCCTCGTGGATGTCTTGGAGGATGGTTTTCCCGTCACCGATGGTGACGCACCTTTGTAGTACACCCGTAATAATGCGCTTGTACAGCTCGCCATTGATGATGGTGAAGGCTTTTGACCGACGAGATATACGTCGGGCATCCGTCGGGCTGTCAGGCAGTTCTCCATTTATCAAGAACTGGAGGTATGGTCACGTCCAAGTTTCTTCGACTGCCATGACCTGCATCAGGTTGACCATAGCGACCTCTGTGTCCAGTTTCTCGGGTCCTTCGTGTCCTTCGGGCAGCGTAGCCCTCGAGTGTTCTGCTTCTTCAGGTGATCCCTTGGGGAATTTCAGCTTGATGGATGGCACGCAGATCTGTTCGAGGAACACACCCGGTGGCACCTTTGCGCAGGTGGAGCCGATGTTGGCGAGTCTGTCGGCTTCCTCGTTGCTTTCTCTTCCAACGTGCCGAAGCTCGCAGCCGCCGAATTCTCCTTCGAGTGCGTTGTAGAGTGCGCGGTAGGAGATCATGTTTTCGGCGTGTGCGTCGCACTCGTTCATCGTCTGCTGGACGACGAGGTTGGAGTCACCGTAGATGACCAGGCGCGTTGCACCGCAAATCTTTGCCATCCTCATGCCGTGGATGAGGGCTTCGTATTCAGCCTCGTTGTTGGAAGCTCGGAATTTCATCCGGAGGACATACTTCATCTGGTCGCCCTGCGGGGAGGTCAGTATGACCCCGGCTCCTGCTCCAGCTTCACGCTTGGAGCCGTCGAAGTGCATCGTCCATGACTACGACATGTCTGGGGTGTCTGGCAGCTGCAGCTCCATCCAATGTATAAGGAAGTCCGTGAGGACTTGAGATTTGATTGTGAATCGCTTCTCGTAGACGATGTCCAGGGGTGACAGCTCGATGCCCCACAGGGCCACGCGTCCTGTGGCCTCTGGGTTATTCAGGATGTTGTTCAGGGGTGCTTCGTTGACGACCATCACCTGGTGCTCCTGGAAGTAATGGCTCAGCCGTAGAGCCGTCATGAACACGCCATAGGCGAGTTTCTGGTAGTGAGGTACCTCTGTTTTGTTGGCGTCAGTACCTCGCTGAGGTAGTAGATTGGGCGTTGGACCCCATGGGTCTTGCCTTCTTCGGGTCGTTCGACCAATAGCACGGTGCTGACCATCTGGTGTGTGGCTGCTATGTACAACAGCAGAGGCTCGCGCTCCTTTGGCGTGACCAAAACGGGCGAGGTGGAGAGTAGCCGTTTGAGGCTTTCGAACGCATCATCGGCTTCGGGCGTCCATTCGAATTTATCTGCCTTGCGTAGCAGCTGGTAGAATGGCAGGGCCTTCTCGTCCATGCGGCTGATTAATCTGCTTAGCGCTGCTATCCGTCCTGCGAGCTGCTGGACACTCTTGAGGTTTTTCGGCTTCCCCATTGCCATGATGGCCCTGATTATCTTTGGGTTCGCCTAGATCCCTCGCTGAGAGATGAAGTACCCAAGTAGCTTACCCGATGGGACGCCGAAGGCGCACTTTTCGGGGTTGAGCCTGATCCTGTAGCGATCAAGGTTATCGAACGTCTCGCGGAGATCGTCGATAAGCGTTCTTGCCTCCCTGGTTTTGATGACTATGTCGTTGACATAGACTTGGACGTTGCTACCGATCTGGTCCTTGAGGCATGCATGCATGCATCGCTGGTACGTGGCACCTGCGTTCTTTAGCCCGAAGGGCATTGTGTTGTAGCAGAACACTCCGAACGGTGTAATAAACGTCATTTTCTCTTGATCTTCGACCTTGAGTTGAATCTGGTTGTAGCCTGAGTAGGCGTCGAGGAAGGAGAGTTTCTCACATCCTGCGGTCGAATCGATGATCTGGTCGATCCGAGGAAGAGGGAAGTGGTCCTTTGGGCAGTGCTTGTTCAGCGACGTGAAGTCCACGAACATCCGCATGATATCCGTGTCTTTCTTGGGAACCATCACTGTATTTGCGAGCCACTCGCTTTCCTTGATCTCCCTTATGAAGTCTGCGGTGAGTAGCCTGTTTATTTCCTTCCCGATGGCTTCAGCCCGTGGCTCGGACAGTCTCCGGATGGACTGCTTGACGGGCTTGGTGTCTGGAAAGATGTTGAGTGCGTGCTCAGCGAATTCCCTGGGAACTCCTGGCATGTCCGCAGGACACCAGGCGAAGATTTCCCAGCGCTCACGGAGGAATTCAATGAGAGCGCTTTCCTATGCGGGGCTGAGGTCGTTGGCGATCAGCGCCGTCTTGGAGGCATCCGTCGGATGGACCTGCACCTTCTTTGTGTTGACGGTGGAGTCGAAGGACATGTCAGGTGCGTTTTTTCGTGCGACTGGGGGTGCCCCATTGTCTGTCACCTCGCGGAGCCTTACGAGCTCCTCCTTCATGCCAAATGATTGGGAGATTCTGTTGAAATCCCTGTCGCATTGGTCCGATCGGGTGAAGCTCCCATGGATTGTGATGACGCCCTTTGGTGCTGGCATCTTGAGTAGCAGGTATGCGCAGTGTGGGACAGCCAAGAACCTTGCGAATGCTACACGCCCGAGGATGGCGTGGTATTGTGATGGCCAGTCCACCACTTCGAATTCGAGTCGCTCGAGTCGGAAGTTGTCCGGCTTGCCGAAGATGACGTCGAGCCATATTTTGCCTAGTGGGAATATGCCCTTTCCTGGGACAATGCCGTGGAACGTTGTGTCTGACTGTTCCAGGCTGCACTGCGGGATCCGCATTGCTGCTAGAGTACTTGCGAACATCAGGTTGATGCCGCTGCCGCCGTCCATGAAGACGCGGCTCATCTCGAAACCTCCGATCTACGCCTCCAGCACCAGGGCAGCATGACCTGGGCGAGGGATCTGGCAAGGGTGATCCAAATGAATGAACGTGATGCAGGACTCCGATCCGCTGAGGTACTCAGGGATGGCCGGTGGAGTTGCCACGGCCAGGTTAATCTGTCAGGTGATTTTCTTCTGCATCCTATTCATGGGGCGCCCCTTCTGGATCATCAGTGCTCCTTTCGGCGGGGGATACCCGTTCCTAGCGTTGTTTTGTGCTGGTGCGACTGGTTGGTTCGGGCCTCCTACAGGTGGCGGTGGAGGAGCTCCATGCGCTATCTCACCTGGCGCGGGTGCGTTCCCGAATCCAGGAAGTGGAGCTTGCTGCCTCATCTGGACCATGCTTTTGCTGAGTTTCTGGAACTTGCGGTAGTCCTTGAGCATGTGGCTTGCCTTCTTCTTGCCATCCTGCTTGTCGATGTAGAAGTGGATGGTGCATGGACCCGAAAGTTTTTCGTATGCTGAGGGTCCGTTATCGCGGTCGCGGCGCTGCCACGACTGTGCTGGGCGTCCTCCGTCGCGGAAGTTTCCTCCGCGGTATCCTCCGCTGTTGCAGTTGGCGTCGTTGCGGTGATCGGCATAGCGGCCGTGACCATGTCAGGTCCATCGCGATCATCGTAGACGCGCGATCTTCTCTTGCTACGGCGCTCTCGTCGTCGGTAGTAGTCGTCCTCTTCTTCCGATTGAGCTCGGTGGATGGAATCTTCGCCGTCAGCCCACCTGTTGGCGATGTCCATGAGGTGGTCGAGTGTTTTGGGCTTGACGCGCCCGAGTTCCTCCTTGAAGTCTTGGCGCTTGACGCCGTCCCTGAAGGCATCGATGGCCCTCTCTTCGGAGATGTGCGCTGCGGAGTTCTTGGTGTTGGACCAGCGTAGTATGTACGAGCGAATGGATTCGCCCGTTCGTTGAGTGCAGGCCCACAACTCTTCGATTGAGGCGGGCCTCTTGCTGGTGCCCTTGAAGTTTCGGATGAAGCTGTAAGCTAGCTCATCCCAACTTCGGATGGACCCTGAAGATAGGCTGCTGAGCCAGATCCGGGCCTCTCCTGTCAGCTGCAGCTGAAGGCATTGCATGACGGTTTCCTTGTTTCCTCCGTGCAATTTGACGGATGACAGGTGGTCGCTGAGCCATGCCTTTGGGTCTTGTGTGCCGTCGAACTTCGGAGTATCCGAAGGAAGCTTGAAATTGCACGGCATCTTTGTTCGTCGAACAGATCTGCTGAAGCATCGGGCTCCACAGAGTTCTCCTTCGTCTTCGTCCATCTCGGATTCAGACGAGCATGCACGCTTGGCTCGTGCTTTCTCGATTTTGCACTGTGTGAGCGCGTCCCTGGCGTCGTAATCGCGGTTGCGGTGACGCGAACTCTTTTTTGGCTCTTCTTCGGATGAAGGGGTGGGGCTGCGGTCGAGCCTGACCGGAGCTTTCTTTTTTGGCTCCGTAGGAGCTTCCTGGTGGAGCGGGCTCCGACGAGTCCGAGTCCGGTAAGTGCGAACTTGTGCATGGCTCTTTTCGGGTCCCCCTCCGGTGGGTGGTGGGCCGCGAGGTACGCAGTGGCTGCCATGATCGCAGCCTGCGGCGTTTTCGGGATGACGTTGCCGTCAGCGTCCATTTCCATGAAGGATGTGTGGAGGGTTCGGGTCACCTCACGGCGCTCCTTGGGATCCATGTTCTCCATCCGAGAGCGGTGCTTGTTGCCTTGGTTGTCGTTCGAGCTAGAGCTGATGCCCATGGCGGAGAGCGCGGCTCGTCGCGCGCTGGACTCTGAGGCTGCTTGCTTGTGTTTGTCAAGCACCTCCTGCATCTTGACCTGCTTCTTGTGCTCCTCGATCAGGAGCAGATGGTAGGCCATCAGCAGATCCCGGGAGGAGTCTGCAGGTAGGACTATGTTGCCCGCAACGGCGTTGCATGCCTGGGCCCATCCTTCTTTGCTAAGGCGGATGGCATGGCCGTTGTTGTCCCCTTCGGGCGGGGGGACTGGCTTCTTCTGTTCCCGCCGTTTCGATTTGGCGGGTTAGGTGTCGGGTTGGGCAGAGGGTTGGGCGCCTGCTGGTCCACGTCGCTCTGGATGACTACGGCGCATTGGTAGCATTCGTAGATTGGTCTGCTGCTACCGCAGCTTTCGGATCCGGAACCGTAGGTCCCATCATCCGATGGCGGATCGCACAGATCGGAGTTGCAGCTGCTGCTGTCGTAGGAATCATCTGTTGATGATGTTGTGCGTAGCACAGGGTGTGGGGTCCATGAAGCGGATATGATTGATGGTAGGGGCACCCGCTCAGGGAGGCGGAGAGTGCCAGTTTGCTGCACCTGGAAGTAGAAGCTCCCGAACAGGATCTCGAGTCCGTCGCCTACGGGCTCGAAGTCCTTCATGGTGGCCGGTGAGTGGGCGGTGAAGTCGAAGGCGCCGAAGAGGAGGTGACTCTCCGTCGCCGTAGAGTTGTAGATTGATCGGGTTGGGACCGTCACGATCGCACAATCAGCGTCCCAAGAACTCCACAGACGGCGCCAATTGACGAGGTTTGATCTCATCAATGCCCATTGTTATGGACTTGGGTTTTCGAGAAGATGGGTATGCTGGAGATCATGGAACAGTTAGCAAACAAGAAACACGGGGACACAAGGTTTACCCAGGTTCAGGCGCCCGGAGGGAAAACCCTACTCCTGCTTGTCTGCTCTTGATTACGGCGGAACCGAAGGTTACAGGGGTGCGTAGATGCAATCTGGCGTGGAGGTGTGTATGCGAAAGTATGAGGAGTCGATCTAGGTCGTGCCCTCCTGGCCTTTATATAGGTTTAGGCAGGTCCCGGGCATAGACCTAGTCGGTTACAAGTTCTAGGGTTTTACCCCTTTGAATTTCCTATCTACTCTAGTCTTCTTCTCCAAGGATCCGAAGGCGTCATGGGCCTTGGCCACCCGAAAGTATTCATGGGCCAGCGTATATTCGCCATGGGCCTTCCTTGGGCTGGACCAGGTATGCTGAGATCATGTACCCTTGGGGTATAACCATGTCACCCGCACCCCGAGTTCTTTGAAGCACAGCTCAACGATCCGGAGGAGAATTACAATGTCTGATTTTTGCAAACCTTAGAGGCAAGATGTAGGCACCCACCTCAGAGGGAATCCAATTAACCATAAGAGAGCATAACTGGCTAGATGGACTTGCTAGGGCTATGCAGGAAGCTCTTGTCCGTCTATGTGGGCAAAGCATCAATCATATCAAAGGTACCCGCTTTGAGTTATACGCAAGGTGTGATGCTATGAGACAGCCATTGGAAGTGCCACAACATCCTGAGCCGAAGCATCATGTGGATCATCTCAGCTTCATGATGTATGACAGGCAGAAGGAGCTGGACAACGCCTGGGCATATGCCAACCACAACTATGCCTTTGCAGTCAAGGACCGGACCATCGCCATCCTTGCGAAGGAGCGCAAGACCTTTTGCCATCTGCGTGACAATAAGGATCGCATCATTGCTCGCCTTTGTCACAAAGTGACAGACTTGGCGGAGACCATCCATGAGCTGGACATGCAGCTTGAGGAGAGGGATAATGCAGGGGAAGATGTCCGTGGAGACCCTTACTCCTACCTCAGTGATGATGATGACTACCTGTAGGACCAAGCCATGGACTTCACACTGATGATGATGATTCTGCCTTCATTAATGATGATGATGATGATGAAGCCAGCGATTCTGATGAGTAGTAGCACTTGAGCACTATCATAGGTGTGAGTTGTATCCGGTCCCATTGTATCGTAGTTTCACAGAATGGTTCTTAAAACCATCTATTACCTTAGTGTGTTGTGTGTTTGTATTGTGTTCTATGAATGAAGGAATCAAAATCAAGTTGCTAGTTAGCAAAACCTGAGTCAAACTCAAAGTTTAAAAACATTTCAAAAACAAATCCATGAACCTTAGAAATTTCCCTCTTGTCTCATGATCTATCTCAATCTTTAGATGCCTCGCAGAGGAAGCTTCTCATCCCCGGACCCAATGATGCAAATATTGAAAATGTTGGTTTCTGACCGTGAAGCTAAAAGAGCCAAACGTCAACCCAACCTAGCCACCCTTCAACAGATAGCTCAGATGGCCAACAACAATCAAGGCCATGGAAACCAGGACAACCATGGATCCAAGATCAAGAAGTTTCAGAACACCAATCCACCCATCTTTAGCAAGTATGGAGAGCCATTAGATGATGATGACTGGCTGCAGACCATGGAGAACAACTTAGAAGTCGCAGGAGTGGAGGCCAATGAGATAGTACTACTTTCCACCCATTATCTAGCAGGAGATGCAAGAGCTTTGTGGAATAGCATTCGCACCATGAATGGAGGTCAGATGATGACTTGGGATAAATTCAAACTCAGGTTTAGCCGAACCCATGTGCCACCCGGTTTAATCAAGAGGATGAGAGATGAATTCAGAGAATTGAAGCAAGGGAGGATGACAGTAGTTGAGTACCATGACAAATTTCTGTCATTAGCTAGGTATGCACCAGATGAGATTGACACTGAAGCCAAGAAGAAGGAGAGATTCTCGAATGGTTTGCATGATGAGATGTAGACAGTGTTAGTCAATATTCCATTTGTTGACATTGAAGCTTTAGTGAATTTTGCAATCCAGATGGAAGGCAAGATCAACCAAGCCAATGAAAATTGCAAGCGTCGAATGATGCATCAACCAGGAACCCACCATACTCCGAAGTATCGCCCCAACCCGTCTGCAGGATATGCCCCACAAAACAATAGATCCTCGATGACCCGTCTGAACTATACCAACCGTGGAGGAGGAAATCCAAGGCCCGGAGGAAACCACAACAACAACCCCGAAAACTCCAACAACTTCAACCGTGCGCCGCCCAAGTTCAACAACAACAACCCCAACAACACCAATACTGCCCCAAGGACTGGAAGCAATGATGTGCCTGTTGCAGGAAAAGACAAGACTCAGGTTACTTGTTATGAATGTCGAACCAAGTGTCACTACTCCAATGAGTTCCCCAAGAAGCTTGCAGCAGCAGCCAATGTAAATGCCCCAGCTCAGTAGCAGCGCCGTGTTCATCCTGGAAGAAGATTTGCCCCAGGGAACTCACTCAACCGCAACGGCCGTCTGTTTCACATGAATGATGAAGAAGCCCAACAAGCGCCAGATGTCATACTGGGTATGTTTTCTGTTAACTCAGTACTTGCAAGAGTGTTGTTTGATTATGGAGCATCACACTTGTTTTTTACAGCAGAATTTGCATGCACTAGTAAGATTCAACCAACAAAATTGAAGCATGTTGTGATAGTTCAAATACCTGGTTCAACCACCAAAGCTAGAAAAATTTGCAAGGCCGTACCTATCAGAATCCATGGCATAGATTTTTATGCTAATCTAATAGTACTTAGAACCAAAGGTTTGGAAGTTGTACTAGGAATGGATTGGATGTCCAAACATAAAGATTTAATCGACTGTGCCAAGAAATCCATAACCATGACTAGTACCACTGGAGTATCAGTAGAGCATGTATTTGAAACCTTGCCCCGTCAATTCAAGTGCAACAAGAGTCTAGCCCAACCAACCATTCACCAAATCAAAGTAGTGTGCGAATACCCCGACGTATTCCAAGATGTATTGCCCGGTATGCCCCCAGATCGGGATATCGAGTTTATCATTGAACGAATCCCTGAAACTGGACCCATAGCTCAGGGAACTTATAGTATGAACCCGTCTGAATCAGTGGAGCTGAAGAAGCAACTGGATGATATGCTAGAGATAGGATTGATTCAACCAACTGCATTGCCATGGAGATCACCTGTTTTGTTTGTGGATAAGAAAGATGGAGGTAACCGTTTGTGCACGTATTAGCGGAAGCTAAATGATGTCACCATTAAGAACAAGTACCCACTGCCAAAAATAGAAGATCTGATTGACCAATTGATTGGTGCCAAAGTGTTTTCTAAGATTGATCTTAGAACTTGTTATCATCAACTCAAGATTCGCGCAAAGGATAATCCAAAGACTGCCTTTACCACCAGATATGGACTGTATGAGTACACGGTCATGTCTTTTGGATTAACCAATGCCCCCGCTTATTTCATGAACCTCATGAATAAGATTTTTATGAACTTCTTGGATAGGTTTATCATTGTTTTCATCGAGGACATCCTGATCTATTCCAAATCAGAAGAAGAACATGAGCTATGCCTGAGGACCATCCTTGAAACCCTTAGGGAACATCAGTTGTATGCCAAGTTTATAAAATGTGAGTTTTGGTTAAAGGAAGTAGGATTCCTAGGACATATCATGTCGGCCGGAGGAATTGCTGTCGACCCCGTCGAGGTTAAGGATGTGGAAGATGGCAAGCCCCAACCACACAAACCCAAGTTCGTGTATTTCTCGGATTAGCGGGATATTACCGCAAGTTCGTAGAAGGATTCTCGAGCATCGCAAGACCCATGAACCAATTGTTGAAGAAAGATAATAAGTTTGAATGGACGGACAAATGTGAAGAAAGTTTCCAAGAGCTTAAGAAAAGATTGATCTCAGCCCCAATCTTGATTATGCCAAATATCACGAAGCCTTTTTATGTGTTTTGTGACGCATCCAAGATTGGTCTCGGATGTGTGTTGATGCAAGAAGGTAAATTCATATCCTATTTATCTCGAAAATTGAAGCAGCATGAGCAGAATTACCCTACCCATGGTCTTGAACCAGCAGCCATAGTTCTAGCCTTGAAGACATGGCAACATTATCTCATGGGTAACCGCTGTGAGATTTATTCGGATCATAAGAGTCTGAAGTATATTTTCACCCAAAAGGATCTAAACATGAGGCAAAGGAGATGGATAGAGCTAATCAAGGACTATAATCTGGACATTCACTATCACCACGGGAAAGCCAATGTGGTAGAAGATGCTCTTAGCAGATTACCGTGTCACTTGAACACCATGATTCTGAAGGAGCAACCAAGTTTGCACAAGGATTTGGAAGAGTTTAGAATGGAGCTAGTAAGTGAAGGATTTTTGGCTAGCATAGAACTTCAACCCACTTTGATCAGTCAGATCATGGAGGCGCAGAAAGGAGATGCTAGTATTGATGGAATCAAACATCATGTCGGTACAGGGATGGTACCCGGATTCAACGAAGATGAAGGAGTTTTGTGGTACAAAGGACGTATCTGTGTACCCGCATAATTAGAATTGAAGCAAACTATTTTGAAAGAATCCCATGATACTCTTTATTCTATCCACCCCGGAGAAACGAAGATGTATCAGGATTTGAAGGAGCAATTTTGGTGGCACAAGATGAAGAGAGAAATCGGAAGCTACATAGCCAAATGTGATATCTGTTAGAGAGTCAAGGCGGGACATCAGAGACCCGCGGGACTTTTGCAGCCATTGCAGATTCCGGAATGGAAATGGGATTCAGTTGGAATGGATTTTATTACTGGTCTACCTACATCTAGTAGTGGAAATGACTCTATCTGGGTCATAGTGGATATATTGTCCAACGCCGCTCATGTCTTACCAGTCAAGACCACTTATCAGAGTTCAAAGCTAGCAGAGTTGTACATTGCTAGAATAGTCAGTTTGCATGGAGTCCCCAAGAACATTGTGTCGGATCGAGGAACGCAGTTTAACTCATGATTTTGGAAGAAAGTCCAAGAAGGATTAGGAACAAGACTAGATTTCAGCACAGCTTATCACCCTCAGATTGATGGACAAACGGAGCAAGTAAACCAGATACTCGAAGATATGTTGAGAGCTTGTGTGCTATAATATGGATCAAAATGGGAAGACTGTCTGCCTTTCGCAGAATTTTCATATAACAACAGTTACCAAGCCAGTTTGCAAATGGGCCCATTTGAATTTATGTATGGAAGGAAGTGTCGTACCCCTTTGAATTGGTCGGAAGTAGGAGAGAGTCAGATTTTCATACCCGACATCCTACAAGAAGCCGAAGAGAAAGTTCACAAGATTCATGAGCATCTTAAGACCGCCCAATCCAGATAGAAGAGGTACGCCGACAAGAGACGTCGAGACCTATCCTTCAATATCAGAGATTTTGTGTATCTCAAAGTATCACCCTTGAAAGGAATGCAACGTTTCCAACTCAAAGGAAAGTTAGCCCCCAGATATATCGGACCCTTCAAGATTTTGAATAGCGGAGGAGAAGTATCATATCAACTGGAACTGCCGGAGGATATGTCATCCGTGCATAATGTGTTCCATATTTCGTTACTTCACAAATGCCTAGAAGTCCCAGAGAAGACCGAAGTTTTCAAGAATATTGATCACAGAACCATAGATATCAACGATGACCTAACATATCCTGAAGTACCCATTCGTATATTGGAAGAAGCCTTTAGAACCACCAGGACCCGGAGTATCAAGTTTATCAAGATCTAGTGGAGTAACGACACTGAAGAAGAAGCTACCTGGGAGCAAGAAGATTACATTAGGACTGAGTTTCCACATCTCTTTAAATCCTAGTTTTTTTCCCTTAAATCTCGGGACGAGATTTTGTTTAATGGGGGAAGATTTTCAACATCCCAAAAATATTAATCAAGATTATCAAGTTCCAAACACCCAAGTTTAGGGTTAACAAAAAAAATTGTTAATTAAAATCAATATGAATGCATGTGTGTATGTGATGATTGCATGAATGCTTGGAATGACTTGTTTGATTGCTATGAATGTCAAGGATTGGTTTAAAGATTAAAAAAACATCATATAAATCATTTCCAAGAAGAATTAATTCAAGAGAAATTCAAATATAAACAATATAAGACTTTGGTCATTTGACCAAAGTTAACCACTAGACCACTTTGAGTGTTTCTAGTCCAAGTTTTCTAACAGAAACAAATCCAATTCTTTTCACCCATTGCTATACCAAGTATAAGTGAACCCAAGCCCACTTTGCAAACCCACGGAAACAGATTTCAAATCTATTCAAATGACAATTCAAAACTGAATCAAGTATAGGTACTAAGATCACCATTTCTCAAAAACCACTCAAACCAGTTCACCTTGCCAAACCCAAGCAACCAGATACCACCAAGTATGTGACCAGAGCACTCACCAAATTTCATTCAAAAATTTCAAACTAAATTTCTTTCGTCCATTTCATCAAACAATTTGTGAACACAGTAAACACTGCCTAACTTCTACTCTTTGTGATCAAAGCTTTGTCTAATTCTTGTCGCCCATTGCTCACCCTTGTCTCCCCCAGTGAGCACACAAGCATTGAACAATATAGAACCCTACCATGGCACCAGTGCCGAGCCACCCGAGCTTCCCCCTTGCCAGCCGACCGTGGCTAGCTAGCAGGAGCCAGCGCCGAGCCTATCCACCATGTCCAGGAGGAAGCTGACCGTCCACCACGACACCATGTCCATTCCTCGCACGCAGCCAGGCCCTGGACACGGAGAACAAGTCGCGCCCTTTGTCTATGCGCCATGCCGAGAGCACGCGAGAGCGCCACGCCCGACACGCTCGCACACGCCGTTGCTCGCCTTCGCCGCCCGTGCCTGCAATCACTGCGACAACGGCAACACCCTAGACATTCGTGTTCACTGCCGCACGACCCGTAGTGCCCGTACGTCGTCAAAACCACCATCGGTGCCATGCAGAGCGTCGACCGTTCCCGACCAACCTCGACTGCCCCTTGCCGCACCATTACGCCCGTGAGCATTGCCAAGAGACCGCTCACTGTCCTACCCCCCTTCGCCATGCCAATAGCTCGTTGTACTGTTGACCCCATCGAGCTCCGCCCATGCCGCACTGCCTCTCTTTCTTGGTTATAAAAGGAGGCCTCCCCATCCCCAATTCTCCACACCATCTCACTCCCACATCTCACAGAACCTCCCACACCTCTCCCCGGAGCAAGTCGAGCTCCATATTGTCGGAATTTCACTGGATCCCGCCGATGTAGAAGGAGAAGGGAGCCGTTGATTCGAGCCGCCCTAGGACCCGTCGTGATCACTGTTCAAACCGCCATCATCGACAATGTTGTTCGCCCCCAACGCCGACACTAGACGGAGCCATGGTGAGCCTCAGACGACCCCCACTGCCGCGTTAGGGTTTAAACCTCGCCGGAGTTGTTCGTCATCGACGATGAGCCTTAGCCGTTAGATTAGATTCTAATCGCACGATCTAGATTGCCACTTACCGCTTCGCGTATCTAGAGTCGCTGACGCGTGGGGCCATCACTTAAATCTGCCCGCGCGCTGCGCTGTGTGCAATGGGCCGGCCCAGTTAGTTCCCGCGCGACCTAGTAGATTCAAATTTAGATTTTTCCATTTTAATTCAAACCTAGTTCTGTAAGTAGATTCAAAAATCAATTTAGAGAGTTTTACTGAACCAATTTGCATAAAACCAATTTTGTTAGAAAGGTATTGAAAATGTTAATCCAAGCCCATTAGATTAAAATCATATGAAATTATAGATCACCTATAGTAAAAATAACAAGGCAGAGACTTTTCTGCATTCAAACATTTTTGAAAATTCAACCATAAATGCTTTTGAGTTGATTCCAACTCTCAAAAATCACATTTGACAAGATCTTTCTGAATATGTAAAAAGATCTAGGTTTACTTGCAGTAATAATGGACAAGTATTAAAAGAATACGCCATAGGAATTTCTAGTCACTTTAATTAATTAAAATAAGAATGTTAAACCTTATTAAATTGTGACACCACTTCAAATCACATTCCCAAGTATTAAAATATTTGGTGATGACATGTGTCAACATAATCCCCTATTTTAATTGGAGAATATTAATCTTAAGTAGTTTTCAATGAGTAGAAATTACTTTTCCAAAATAAAATAAATAAGACTAACACTTTAATCCTTGTGATGATGCTAGATCATCTAGTGTGAACCTTTGTGTGCCAAATAGAAGTAGTTAAGTATTGTTTGGTGATTGTGTACCTCATATTTATTTATAGACGCAAGTACCGACCAAGGATACGAAGAGGAAGGATACTACTACGAATAAGAAGTAGAGGAGAACTTCAATCACTTCACTAATCAAGGTAGGCTACTAACTAATCAAGCCATCCTAGCAATCTAACACTGGCAACTTTGCAAGCTAGATAACCTATGAAATGCCTTAGGCATATTTGGTTATACCCCTTTATTATACTAAATCCCAGTTTTACTTGCAAGAACTATAATGTTATTTCTTTATCAAAGTTCTTTGTTACTTCTAGTTAGTATTTAGTTAGTTTTGGAAAGATATTATAGGTAGCATAAAGAGCATAAAACTTGGCCTTAGTTAGAACTAGATATCATACTGAGGCATGAGATCTAGATTTGGATAAGTCACACTTGACTAGCACCCCTCATTAGTGATTACCCCCAATTTAGTGTCTAGTGCTAAGCATAAAAATTGATCACTTTAGATGGGAATACTTGGTGAAAATGATTATGAAAACCTTAGAATGATGAGTCATTTTAATGAAATGTTTTGACATGTGTTATGAACACCAGATGATGTGATGATGAAAATGTTGAGGCATGATCCTTAGCCCTTTATAAAACTGATGGTTGGGTTCGGATGCGACACCATTCCAATTTTACCGTATAACCACAATACCCGAATTTGGGTAGGGCTTGACTGGATGTTTATATATCTTAGTATGGGTTCCCTTGCGGAAGAGGTTTGAGCTGAGTCTACCTCGTTGTGATTGTCCACCTGTGCAGTTCCCAAGATGACAGATGGTCATGGTTGGGTGGCCAAACTCATAGGGAAGGTGCCTATACTAGGGTGTGTAATTGAAAGGTTAGGATTGATTATCCGCATACTGAGTATGGTGAATCAGGATTGTTCGTGATGGATGTATCGAATGTTGTTGTGAAAGTGTACCACCTCTTTAGAGTGTCAAATTATTCGAATAGTCGCGTCCGCGATTATGGACAGGTGGAGTGGCCATACTGTTCCGTCGTCAGATGTTTTCAAAATGACTTGTGAAATGAACTATGACTTTGACTTGGCCCCAACAGGGTTGTGAACATGAAAATTAAGTTCCAACTTAGGTTTCATAGAACATTAAACTAGTTTTCTTTACTTATAAACTCAGTTAGAGATAAACCTGGCTTTTTGCAAATAAACCTAGAGCTTACCATTCCTACTTGAACCACTTAACTTGTTAGTGATAGTTCGCGAGTACTTAAAGAGTAATCATGGCTTTGTCCCTGGCTATTCCTATGGCCAGACTATGAGGAGGACTACCAGGATGATGGATAGCTCGAAGTCTACAAAAACTAGGATCATCTCCCATCGTCAGCATTTCCTATGACCCTGAAGATGGAGCTTCGCCCACGCTACTATTATTATGTTATTTCGCTGTGTTGATTGTATTAAGACTGGATCATGAGATCCTTTATTTGTAAGACCTTTATTATGGTTTGTAATGGATGATGAACTATGGTACCAATCTGTTATGTCTCGCAAAATGGTAATCCTGGGATTGCGATGTATGGCATAACAAACATTTGGGGTTAAAATCTGGGTGTTAACATGGGGAGGGGCGGAAGAGTCACGGTTTCTACACCCGTGCAGAGAGGAGGAGTGTAACATCCCAATTTCAGCAACCCTGATGTTTTTTCAAAAAGGCAAAAATCAGAGGGAACAAAAACTTGTTTTTTAGTGTTGCAACATTTTCTTACTTGTTTGCTTGTGTTCATGCAACTGATTATGCTTTATATGATATACTCCTTACATCAACCTAGTTGACAAAAACTATTTTCTCTAAAATAGATGTCTTGGATCATCTTTCACATTCTCAAATGTTCTAGCATTTCAAACTTGGGCCAAGATGACTTTGCCACAACAAAATATTTTACTAGTTCTATTAACAAAACTATGGAGACCTATATATAATCTCCTTATGTTTTCAAGACAGTTTTTTCAACTACTCTTATCTCTAGGTTTTCCACAAACTTTCCTAAGACCTTTTCATACTAATCTTGGTAGAAATACCAAGAGGTCCTTATCTTAATTCAAAACCACAACCTCTTCAAAACACCCATGCTTACCTCAAGCTAGGCTTGATGGCAACCATAGTAATAGTTGGATAAGTTGATAAGATGAATTGTCTTGATCTGTTGTCTGATGAATTGCCTTGTTTGCTTAGGAAGTAGCATGAACCAATGTAGAAGATCATCCTTAGGGATCAAATCAATTGTTGAGATCATCAATCTCAAAACAAGCATCCTAAGCTAAATCTATCTTGATTCACTCAATTGAATCTTTAATTCTATCCTGAGCTACTCCTTTGCCTTAGCATCCAACCCCTCAAAGATCAACTACAAGCATGGAATCTTATCTACTAAAGCTATCCTTCAATATCATACACTTGAGGATCATAATAAACCCTTGCCTCTCCCTCAAATGTTTCCCTCTTGCATACCAGTCAAAATCCACAAATCTGCCAAAATTGGCTAAGTCTGGAATCCATATGTAGATTATATATTTGGAGCTCCACCTATTATAATCTGTGTGTATTCTTGAGAATGTACGCGAACCATCTTGTAGTACATCATTAATACTACCAAAGACCCATCTTTCCCTTGGAAAACCATTCTAGTTCCCACTCATCCATGATGGCTTTGCACTCAAGATAATAATATTTTCTTCAAATCTTATCGTCTTGCCTACTTTGGCAAAAGCTCACACCCATATGCTACCTCCCATTGACACAATCTTTGCATGATTATGATCTACTAATCATGGTCTATCAATCTACCATTCACTTTTTTATATTGGAGCATCGTGCTTCCTAAACCAACATGGTTTATGAGGCATCATGACTCATATGTTATGGTAGCCTTGTTTTCATCAAAGTTTGCCATCACTTCTAGATCACCTCAAATACAACCAAGCCCAAATCTTGGAATCATGATCATCTATATAACTTAGTATAACCACCCATATATCCCTTGTACCAATGTGAACTCCAAGCTCCCTAATCTAACCATGTTTAGGTGGCACGAAAATAACAAAACCCTACATCCTCTAATCCTTGTTCTTTTCCAAAACCAACTCCCAATTTCAATAACCAAGGTTGGTTATGATAGATACTTCAAGTTCACATCATCTACCATGGAGATAATAATTCACCAAATAATTCCCATAATTATTTGGATCCTAAAACTATTCAATTCCCATTTTTGGCAAAACCCGAGAAACTTTGTCTATAAAGGAAAGTTTGTTTTTCTCCAAATCACATTTCCAACTCAATCCACCTTTGATTTATATACATAATACCCAATCTTTCCATCTCAAAAATAAATATTTTTTAGATTCTTTATTATTTCTTTTTGCCCTTTTTCCTATATGGCAGAAACAAGAAATAATTCCAAAAAATACTTTTCCATTTCAATAAATTCCAAGAAAATTATGCAATGTGTGATATGGAATTTGGAACAATCTCACACAAAAAACCAACCTTGTTCAATATAAAAATACCAAATTAGCTTCTATAAACCATTTCCGCACTTTTTGAATAATTGATATAAAGTGGACCAAAAAGCATCCAATAAATCATAAATAAATCTTGGAGGTGTGCAATGACCATAAATAATTACCAGTATATTTTCCTCATCTTGCCAACATAACCTAGGACTTCCTTCATGAGCAACCATTATGGCAGATTTGACCATCTTACAAAAACCACTAGTAAACCCCATGAAATCTCCTGCAAACCGTGCCAAGCAAGCTTTCACAGCACTCCCTTCTGCTCTGGTCGACCATCACTATAGCATGCACTGTAAAATCCCTAACCCCGTTTTCTTCACATGCTTGCAACGAGGAGAGACATGTAAGCCCCCAAAATCTTGTCCCTCTTAATTTCTTGCAACAATAGCTCCCCCTCTCTCTAGTCGAGCACCTTGACCCCACACCCTCTCAGCACTGCCCAAGTCGACCTATACCTGGCCAGCTCCTCCCTCTCTTGCCGTAATGGACAAAGTCCACCATGGACCTCCCCACCTTTTGTTTATAATTAAGGCTAGAGGCCAGGAAACGACTTCCCCTCTACCTCATTTCCACTCCTCCCCCTCTCCCGCACCTCCTCAGAGCCTCCTATCCCCCTCCCCTGCTCTGTTCTACTCGAGTAAGGAAGCACAAGAAGCCTCGTCCTCGAGAACAAAATCGAGCAAGGACTCCTCCCTACTTCCTCTCCCCCTCTTCATGTTAACTTTCTGAGCTCCTCTCCTCTTTCTAGGGCCGATGGTGTTAATAGTTTTTGCATGTAGCAACCGTGGGCGCCAATCCGGCTAGTTATCGAGCGTACTTCGAGCGTGCTCGCGTGAGTCCTACCAACGGAGTCCTTCATCGCCTCAAAGGATCAAATATGGCATCGACGACACCAAAGGGCAAGACAGAAGCCAAGACACATGTATCGTCCGTACTTAGGATAAATAACCCCAATATAGGATTCCCCTTATGGCGCGTACTCATTCCTTGGGATTTATGGTACGCCTTGTTTGCTTGTCATGTGCTTGTTTGATGCTTGGAATGTGTTGCTTGTCTGCCTCGGATCATCCTATCCTAAAGCTTAGACCACCTAAATGGTGTATCCCGACACCAACATCCCCTCATCCTGTAACCTGAAACCTCTCCTCAGCAGGATGTCCAGATAAAGAAATCTACGACAACCCCATTCCATGCCTAAATCTAACCACCCCAAAAACAAGACGATACTATCCAACCCTCTACCTAACCATCAGGAAATCCTCACCATAATACAAATTCCCCAATAATCCTGAAGATAAGGACGCCCGAAGACAACGAGTCTACTTCGTCATCGATCCAAAGCAACACAAAATAGAGAGTTCAAGATAAGATAACCCCTCTGAAGCTAAAATGCCTCCAACTCGACTAAGGACCAAGAAGAAGCTTATCTAACTGCTAACCTACCCAGAGTTAACCCCCTATCTCTTTGTTAGGAAACCACCATAGCAAGGTAGTCGCAATAAGGCGTCACTCGAAGACCCCAATTCAAGTTTCATGCCAATGGTCCAAGATATAGGACCTACCCTAACCTCGATGACCCGAAGCAAAGCTCTAAGGTGGAAACACTACGTCTTTCCACTCAAATCGAGAAGACTGCTTACGAGAAGATAATCTAGGAAGATCTCCAATCCAAGAACATGCTCCAAGCCCCACCTCAAGGGTCGTCAGAGGAACAGGAAACATACCTCATCAATAATCTTCGAAAGTCTTCTCGATCCTGCCAACACCCGCGACATTCAGAATTAAGATGACAAGACTACCCGACGCAGCCGATATTAATCTCCAAAGGGAAGAAAGCAACCCAAAGAGTCGAGATTCTCTGAAGACGTCGCGAATCCTCTTCTTTGCTATCTCTGCTAAGACCCACCTAAAAAGTCCCATGACTTTCCTAACCCTGAGACTGAAGATGAAAACTATCATTCTTCGAGTAACAACCCATCTTCTAGTCATCACCCTCGGAATATCCACCCGTCAAAGCAGCCCTCGGAGAAGGCATGACCCTCACTCCTTACTGCCAAAGTTTTGTATAGCCCCTGCACCCCGAGGAACTAAAGTAACCAAAGCGAGTGCCCAAACCTAGTATGGCTACAAGATTCAAGGAGCACTCTCGACATAGTCCTTTGTACCCTACCAAAAAACCCTTCCGTCACATAGTACGGTGATGTATCATCGCGGAACCTGTTTAGGAAGGCGTCAAGTACACTCGTTGTTGGCTAGCGCAAATCTGTTAAAGGCTGGATGAATCATGTTTGCTGATATGCAAGTATGATGCCCTTCTTTGCGTGTTTTATCCATGACGTCGCATCAGACTTAGCCCGGAATGACCTCATCCTATAAGACCGCCTCTCTAGCTCGTCAACCACAAATGGCATCCTCCATCATATTGGACCCCTAACTAGCCCAGAACTAACTACTAGGAAGCTAGTTAAACGCCTTTCCCGCTACAACTACTACCTCAATAAGTGGCAGTGACGTCTCTCACGAAGCGGCTTATACAAGGTCGACAAAAGATAACCACCTCCGGATGAAAGGTGCAGCGCCCTTCCCCAGCATCATCATACGACTCCAATAAAGAAAGTCTGTGACTTCACCAAGCACCCCTAAATCCTCCCTAAGGGGGAAGACTGTGTATTTCCCGCCCAAAACCCAATAGAACCCTAGTTATTGTTAGGTTATAACCACCCTTCAAATCAGAATCGTGGACCCTGCCTGAAGGACAATAATCGACACTACCCCCAAATTAGAAGATACTTTGGGAAAGTTCTCCACCGCAGAGTCGACCGTCTAGCCAACACTTCCGGCATTTCAAGACCAAGAAGGCAAAAAAGCTGACTTCAGCAAGAAAGGATTGAAGAAGGCTCAACTCTTCATTTTGATTCTCTAAGAAGAATGGATTCGACGCTAAACCTACCTAGAATCGTCCTAAGGGGAAAAGATTGCGTATTTTTCACTTGTTCATCTAAACCACCCAATCCGAAGCCACTCATCTCCGACCCTAAGCTGACCACACCTTTTCATTGTAAAACGTATTAGCATCTAAAAAATCCGCAACTGAAATTGTTAAGCATATGTTATCACACAACCCTACTCCTTCCTAATCTCGGGACGATATTATTTTAAGGGGGAAAGGCCTGTAACATCCCAATTTTAGCAACCCTGATCTTTTGTAAAAAAGGAAGAAATCAGGGGGAACAAAAACTTTTCTTTAAGTGTTCAATGTTTTCTTATTTGATTGCTTGTGTTGATGCAACTGATTATTCTTTAGATGATATACTCCTTACCTCAACCTAGTTGACAAAAACTATTTTCTCCAAAAGAGATGTCTCGACTCATCTTTCATATTATCAAATGTTCTGGCATTTCAAAATTGGGCCAAGATGACTCTGCCATAACAAAATAATTTACTAGTTCTATTAACAAAACTATGGAGACCTATGTATAATCTCCTTATGTTTTCAAGACAGAATTTTCAACTACTCTTATCTCTAGGTTTTCCAAAACCTTTTCATTCTAATCTTGGTAGAAATACCAAGATGTCCTTATCTTAATTGAAAATCACAACCTCTTCAAAACACCCATGCTTACCTCAAGCTAGGCTTGATGGCAACCATAGTAATAGTTAGATAAGCTGATAAGATGAATTGCTTTGATCTACTGTCTGATGAATTGCCTTGATCTGCTGATTGCCTTGTTTGCTTAGGCAGTAGCATGAACCAATGTAGAAGATCATCCTTAGGGATCAAATCAATGGTTGAGATCATCAATCTCAAAACAAGCATCCTAAGCTAAATCTATCTTGATTCACTCAAGTGAATCTTTAATCTATTTACCCAGATCACTCTTGAGCTACTCCTTTGACTTAGCTTCCAACCCCTCAAAGATCAACTACAAGAATGGAATCTTATCTACTCAATCTATCCTTCCATATCATCCACTTGAGGATGATAATAAACCCTTGCCTCTCTCTCAAATGTTTTCCTCTTGCATACCAGTCAAAATCAACAAATCTGCCAAAATTAGCTAAGTCTGGAATCCATATCTAGATTCAATCTTTGGAACTCCACCTATTCTAGTCCTTGTGCATTTATTGAGAATGTACGTCAACCATCTTGTATTACATCATTAGTACTACCAAATACACCTCCTTCCCTTGGATAAACCATTCTATTTCCCACTCATCCATGTTGGTTTTGCACTCAAGATAATAATCTTTTCTACAAATCTTATCATCTTGCCTACTTTGGCAGAAGCTCACATCCATCTGCTACCTCCCCTTGACCAAATCTTTGCATGATATGATCTACAAATCATGATCTATCAATCCACCCTTCACTTGTTTCCATTGGAGCATTGTGCTTCCTAAACCCACATGGTTTATGAGGCATCATGATTCATCTGTTATGGGAGCCTTGTTTTCAAAAAAGTTTGATATCACTTCTAGATCACCTCAAATACAACCAAGACCAAATCTTGGCATCATGATCATCTATATAACTTAGTCAAACCACCCATATAGCCCTTGTACCAAGGTGAACTCCGAGCTCCCTAATCCAACCATGTTTAGGCGGCATGAAAATAACAAAACCCTAGATCCTCTAATCCTTGTTCTTTTCCAAAACCAACTCCCAATTGCAATAACCAAGGTTGGTTATTATAGATACTTCAAGTTCACATCATCTAACTTGGAGATAATAATTCACCAAAGAATTCCCATAATTATTTGGATCCTAAAACTATTCAATTCCCATTTTTGGCAAAACCCTAGAAACTTTGTCTATAAAGGCAAGTTTGTTTTTCTCCAAATAATTTTGCCAACTCAATTCACCTTTGATTTATATAAATCATACCTCACCTTCCCATCTCAAAAATAAATATTTGTGAGATTCTTTATTATTTATTTTGCCATTTTTCTTAAATCGCAGAAACAAGAAATAATTCCAAAAAATACTTTTCCATCTCAATAAATTCCAAGAAAACTAGCCAATGTGTGATATGGTATTTGGAACCAACTAACACCAAAAACCAACCTTTTTTAATTTAAAAATACCAAATTAGCTTCTATAAACCCTTTCTACACTTTTTGAATAATTTATATAAAGTGGACCAAAAAGCATCGATTAAATACTTGGAGGTGTACAATGACCATACCTATCTACCAATATCTTTTCCTCATCTTTCCAAGATCATAACCTAGGACTTCCTTCATGAGCAACCATTATGGCAGATTTGACCATGTTACAAAAACCACTAGTAAACCCCATGAAACCTCCCACAAACCTTGCCAAGCAAGCTTTCACAGCACTCCCCTCTACTCTGGTCAACCATCACTATAGCACGCACTATAGAATCCCTATCCCCCTCGTCTTCACATGCTTTGAACTAGGAGAGACATGTGAGCCCCCCAAAATCTTGTCCCTCTCAATTTCTTGCAACAGCAGCTCCCCCTCTCTCTCTGGTCGAGCACCTGGACCCCACACCCTCCTAGCACCTCCCAAGTCGACCTATCCCTGAATAGCTCCTCCCTCCCTTGCCCTAATGGACAAAGTCCACCATGGACCTCCCCACCTTTTGTTTATAAGGCTATAGGCCAGGAAACCACTTCCCCTCTGCCTCATTTCCACTCTTCTCCCTCTCTCGCACCTCCCTAGAGCCTCATATCCCCCTCCCCTACTCTGTTCTACTCAAGGAAGGAAGCACAGGATGCCTCGGCCTCGAGCAAGAAATCGATAAAGGACTCCTCCCTACTGCCTCTCCCCCTCTTCATGTTACCTTTCTGAGCTCCTCTCCTCTTTCTAGTGACAATGGTGTTCATTGTTTTTGCATGTAGCAACCATGGGCGCCAATTCGGCGAGTTCCCAAGCGTGCTCCGAGGCGTGCTCATGCGACCTCTCTCCCGGCATCTACCCCCGCCCGTGCCGCCCCTTGTTGGACTTCCCTCCAGCCACCGCGTCACCCTAGGCCATCTTCGGAGCCTTCCTGTCATTCAGGTGAGCTCCCCCGCGCCCCTCTACCCACAGCTAGGGTTTCTGCCTCAAAGAGCCGGCGCGAGGTGGAAGACGGCCTTGATGTCATCCATCCCGATCTAATCGAATGGAGGAGAGCGCCCCATACCGCTTCAACGCTTAGCGCCGCTGACAGCCAGGCCCTACCGCGCGGCATTTAAATTTGGCTCCTGCGCGTAGAGCGCCCTCGGGTGGGCCGATTCCCCTTGGCGGCCCATTTTCTCCCCAGATCTGGCCCGCGAGGCTCTTCTCCCTTTTTCTTTTTATTAAATCATTATATCCAGATTATTGCCAATAGGTTTAATTTAAAAAGAAAATGAAAAATAACTATTTCTGGGTAGATGATATTTTTACCATAGACCTACATGTTTTCCTAAACATGCAGTTGTATTGTTTGGCATAACCTTACCTTAGAATAATTACAATAAATCCTCAAACCCTAGGTGTCCTTTGGAAAAATAAATGCATACAGATAGATTCAAGACTCCATTTGACATGAATCCTTTTGGTACTGCAAGGTATTGGCCATAGCTTGCATACCACCTTGTCCCCCTAATAAATTGCTTCCTAGTTTATCTATAGTAAAAATAACAAAAACATGCCATTTATGCCTTTAAGAATTTCTCTAGGAAAAACAAAAATATGTACTGACCTAATTCCAACTCTCATGAAACATGCATACAAATATATATCAACACCTAGGAGATAACAATTTATTAAGCCATTATTAAATTTTCGTAAATTAATCTCTTATGTGCATGGTTAATTGAAAAATAAATTCATCACAGTGGTTCTGTTCATCCAAAAATGGTGAATCTATTTTTTACAAAAATGTATTAAAATTCCCTAACATGTATCCTTGGAATCATACCAAAAGATTCTATAGATTAAAATATGGTGAAAAAGACAATATGCATCCAGTACTACCTTTGGTAATTTCCTGACATTCTGATAATTATTGTAAGTTGATTCCTACTTCTCTTGAATCAGTCCATAAAATCCTACCTAATCACCAATGGATATAATACTTGGAGCAATATAACGTTTCTAGTGAATTATTTCCTAAAACTAGAGCTTTATTCACTAGAAAATCTATATTAAATCAATGGTAATTGATAAAATAGTGAAACCACTTTTGTTGGTTTCATTTTATCAATACCTTTCTGATGATATCACTTTTGTATTTTGATATCATACAGAAAGGGTCCTTGGTCTAAAAACCCTACTCTACTTAGTTTCTAAACTAAAACTCATATTGGAATCCCTCCAAAAGCTTCGAAGAAATTCCCATATCTCTAAGTTCTTTCTTCACAAAACCTACTGAATTGTAAACATGATTTACTCACTTCTTGTTGTAGGTATTGTTGTTTGTATGCATTGTCTTCATTGTTTTATTTTTTGCTTGCATGTATGATGTCAGATGACGATAGTTGCGATTGTCTAACGACGAGAAGAAAATTACTTATTATTATCTGGGTATTATGGTATTCTAATAAGAAGTCCAGGGACATATATTCCATATTGCTGATAACAGGCAAGCCACCTTCTTTCTCATAATCCCTTGTCCTAATATTTTACTTGTGCATGTTTTATGTACTTGTTTATATAAATTGCATGGTTTTACTACTATGTTTTATATGTGGGAATGTTTGGCTCCTCCAAACCATTACCCCTTTGTACTACTAAGTACAACCCCCCCCCCCCCCTTGTTGACACCCATTTGCCCCTAGTATGGTAGATGGTGTTTTAACACCATAACCCACCCCTTTGGAGTCCCTGTTTTAGCCTAAGTAAAAGTGTAGGATCGGAAGACCCCGGGAAGTTTACAAAAATGATTTATGAGAAAACCTTGGTGAGGTTTGACCTACCAAGATAAGTTTGAGAAATGAAAAAGGTTTTGTTTTACAAAAAGGTTGGAGGAAAAATGTTTATGAAAATACACCTGGTTGTTTGCAGTTTTAATGCTAGAACAATTAACCCATGCAACCACATTACTCTAGAATGGGACGGGGCTGGATTTGAAGTTTGCTACTCTAGTATGGGAATTATCACTACTACATATAAGGGATCAACTCCCTCGAATTCCAGGGTTCCTTTACCTAAAAGGTCAACTGCGAGGCAGTCACCTAGAGGAATTGTGAACTGCCCTCGGGAGCAGCCGGGCGATACTATGAGCCCCTCATTGAAAGTGCCCCTTCTCGAGGAGTCGGTAGGAACTCTGGTTGGTCCGTGGATCTACACATCCTAGTGTCGAGGGGAACAACTCATAGGGTAGGGCCTATACTAGAGTGGCATCCGGAGAATCTTGACCAATTACTTGACCCTCAACAAGATTTCCAAAATGTTTTACAAAAGTTTTCAAAAGGATTTCAAAATGATTTCCAAAATGTTTTACAAAAGTTTTCGATAGATATATAGACATGCTATATCTACAAGAGAAACTATTTTATAAAATAACATCTTATGGATCCCTCCTACTACCACATCAATATTGCATATCCTTTATTATTGTTTCTCTAAAGGTGGTTTGTGAGTACATTCAAAGTAATCACCGGCATTTTTACTGGCTATATACTTGGCCAGATTTTCAGATGATCGAGAGAAACACTGGAGATGCTAACGTCTATGCGAGCTAGGCTGTCTTCCCAGTCAGTCGCCTTTAGGTTAAGGCATGACATGGGATCTATGCTTGAAGACTTCTACTATTGAAGTTGTATCGCCATAATGGCCACATTTTAAGTTTTGTAATTGTTATTTTATGGATGTTGTAATGATACTAGTCGGTTATGCTCATGGCTCACTTATCATGAGATCTTGAATTGTATGCATAACGGGGATTCTCGGACCGTAAATCCGGGGTCCCATAGGGAGAGTAGTGGGGCTCTTCGGGGAAGAGAGGGGAGAGGTAGGTGGGTGCAAATGAGTAAGAGAGGGGAGTTTTAATGGCCTCTGGCCTTATAAACAAAGGAGAGGGTTCATGGTGGACATGGTGCATATGAGGGAAATGGGAGAGGGAGGGAAACCAGGGCTGGAATGTTGTGGGCGTGGAGAGGGTTTTTTGGTGGTGTTGTGGCAGAGAAGGAGCAGTGGAGTTGCTTCAAGGTTTATTAAAGAGCATGGCATTACTTGGCGCTTGTCTCCTTCATAGACAAACATATGGGACAAGGAGGAAAAGGGTTGCTACAGTGGTATGCTATAGTGGAGCTCGACCAGAGTGGTGAGTGTTGTGTTGTGCAAGTTTGGTTAACCAAGCTAGCGATGGTGATATGCTGAGTGGGGTATACCCATCAAGACGTTCCCTACTGGATCATACTCCTAGAAAGTTGGCCTGTAGGACGGCGACTGGATCGCGACCCAAGAGGAAGCCAGGCGACTGGAAGCTGAAGGCCCAGAAGCGTAGCTAGGCCTAGTCGGATTAGGTCAAAACCCTCTGAGTCCTTATCCAACTCGGTTGTAGATCTGTAAACCCTAGCGAGGTGAATCTATATAAACCTCCCTAGGGCACTCATAGAACTTACGTTCCATCATTCACCCCATCGACTCGCCGCCTAGCTACCGATCTTGCCCTTTGCAATCTCTCAGCAATACAATCTAGCAGGAGTAGGTATTTACCCTCCGGGGGGCCAAACCTGGGTAAAACCCTGTGTCTTTGCCCTCATCTCGCACCGTAGATGGCTGGCCGCCCTTGCCCCTTGTTCTACTACTCGCTGCCACTCGCAGCATCTGCCGTGGCCATTCCCACGACAGTGGCGCCCACCGTGGGGCCTGGCCAATCAGGCTCATGTTCTATGGCGAGAGCCTGCTTGCCCATCAACCGGACGATCGCCACCGGCCACATGATCACCATCGGCGAGATCCTCCAGATCTTGCCCAGCAGCTATGTCCCGGTGTCACGCCCGGTCACCCACAACGTCATCATGCCGGTCGGCACGATCAGCCTCTTCGTCGACTTCACCGATGTCATCATTTCGGAGGAATACGCGCTCAACGGCGAGTCGCCACCATGCGATCGGATATCTGAGAGACAGGTCTGCACCATCCACCGCCTCGCCTCCGACTATGACTCGGCCAACAGCAACGTGGCCGAGACCAACGCGGCCACAAACAACACGGCCCTCAATGACAACGCGGACTCGGTGACCCCGGCTTAAGTCGCCGGATCATTGTCGCCGCGTCACCAGTGGGGTCCATCACCCTAGTCTCCAACCTGGGGGATTTCGAGGATCCATCCATCCTCGGGATCTTCGACTCCGACTCCGGATCAAAGAACTCCGGCGAACTACATGCTGGATCTGGTCGCTTCATCGCGACCTACATGGCGAGCAAAGCGAGCGCCCCGCCGGACCCCTTCTCCACGACGATACCGCCAACCACGACGGCGGGGGAGGTCGAGGAAATACTCCTGCACCTGGAAGAGGCAGTGCACAAGGAGCAAGCCGAGCGCGAAAAATTTCGCCTAGAGCAATTGACGGCGCAGGAGCTACCGCTCTACCACTAGCGCGGCATCAGGACGCGCCTGAACACCACCATTCAGGGCAAAGCCCTGAACTTCGATGACTACAACGACCAAGCTCGAGTGGCCGATCGCGCGATCTGTGAGAAGGCACTGCCAGGATTCAGCGCCCGGCCACCACCTGACGCACCAGCGAGTGGAGCTCCCCCACCGCCATGATGCCGCACGCCCCCTCCCAACCAGCCGAGAGTCCTCATCTCTTTGCATGAGCGGGACGCGAACGTCCTCCCGCTATACTCCACCCCGATGTACAATGTCATCGTGGGACAAGCAGTAGTCGCCAACCTCAATGTCAAAGGGGAGGGCGCGCTGCAAATTGAGTACGCCAAGGCCTTACTCGCCAAGGCTGTCGAGCATCAAGTCGCAGGATCCGACTCGCGGGGGCGCATGTACTCCCGCACCTTCGGAAGTAGGGTGGCCTCGAGCAGCCACCCATCGATGGGAAATACCCTCAACTGCCCGCAACCCGAGCCCCTGCAGCTCTAGCCACGGGTCGTGCATCTAGCGCTCTCTACCAATGATCCGTGACCGCTGAACAACATGTTCGCCGCAAACAGGCAACCAGTTGATGTGTGGACTCACATCATCAACAACCAGAGCTGGCGCGCATGCCAGCCCAACGACCCGAGGCATACCCTCACCAACCGCCACGACGGTGAGCCAAGGGGATCGCTCAGCCGAGTCGGCCCCCAGTGCTTAGGACCGATGATCCGAGGCGAGAAATACTCGACGAACTTCAAAGTGCCGAAGGAGTTCGAAAAGTATGATCCCATGTACGATCTGGCCGTGTGGATGGACACATCCCTCATGGCGATGGGAATCGCCGGCCATAATAACCTCCTCGCCGCTCGCTACCACCCCCTGATGATGAAGGAGCGACTCGGCAATGGATCAACATGCTCCCCGCGGACAGCATCGATTCCTGGGAGGACATGCACGACACCTTTGTTAGGCACTTTCAGGGCTCCTACACCTGCGCCACCACCATCGAGGACCTGGAGCGATGCGTCCAGGGACCCCACGAGTCGACGCGCAACTGGGTCCAATGGTGGCAAGACCTGTGGTTCAACGCGGCCGGCATCCACCTAGAGATGGCGATCCACTGCTTCAAGACCTCGTGTAGCTACGAGCCCCTGGTCGCCAAGCTCAAGAGAATGTACAAGACACTCGACAACATTCTATACCTCCTAGAGATTGCCAAGCAGCACGCGGAGGAGGATCCGAACAAAGAAACCGACGACGAGTCGGGTGGAAATCGCCGCCCAAGCGGCCACGACAACGGCAGGCAGCGCGAGCTTCACTACAGTAACACTCGCCTCACCGGCAAGCTCCGCGGTGATGGGCGAGTCAACTTCGTCGCCAATGTCGGCTACGCGCCACGCGATCCCAAGAGCTTCCGCCGCGATGGAGGCCAATACCGCGATGGCGGAAACTACCGAGTGAGGCCGAAATTTGACCCTGCAGCTCTCCTCAACCAACCATGTGTGTTCCACAGCTAGGAGGGGAAGCCCGCCACACACACGACTGCCGACTCCCACTCCCTGAAGGAGATCGAGAAGGCACGACATGCAAGGGATAACCCCAACAACAACCCTCCAAATAGTGGGGCATTCGGCAACGACGTCGGATCGCTCCACACCTTCACCGGGCTTGGCACGAAGCGTGAAAAGAAGGTCATCGCCCGTGCCATCGCCGTCAATGGGGTGTCCCAGGTCGATGTCCCCCGCTTCCTCAACTGGTCCGATCAGCGCATCACGTGGAGCCACGAGTACCACTCGCCACAGATCGCATATCCCGGGCGAGTCGCCCTGGTGATCAAGCCCAAAGTTGGCGACTACTGTCTCCCCAAGACATCAATGGACGATGGTAGTTCCATCAACATACTCTACCTGGACACGTTCAGGCGGCTGCGGCTCCCACAGTCAATGATTGAGACGACCCTCACCACCTTCCACGGCATCGTCCCTAGTCCAAAGGCGTACCGGTTCGGCAAGGTGACGCTGCCAATCACCTTCGGCACACCAGCGAACTTCCGCACCGAGCGGATCGTCTTTGAGCTGGTCAACTTCAACAATCCCTACCACTGTGTCCTGGGGCGACAAGCATTCGCCAAGTTCATGGCGGCGCAGCATTACGCGTACAATGTGATGAAGCTCATGTGGCATCATCATCGTCCATGGCGACCCCGGCATGGCCATCGAGTGCAAGGAGAAAGGCATAGAGCTCGCGAACGCCGTCATCGCCGCGGAGGCCAACCACGCAGAGGAGCTTGCCAGATATGTGAGAAGGGTCACATAGACGACTCCACCATATTAAAGAAGCCCAACACGAAGAGCGGTGGCTCGACTGTGTTCGAGCCCACCACGCGCACCCGCACCGTCGAGCTGGTCCCAGGCGACTGCAGCCAGACAGTCACGATCGGGATAGGCATGAGCCCTGCATAGGAAAGCGCACTCATCGAGCTCCTACGTGAGAATCGACACATCTTTGCATGGAAGCTATCCGACATTCCAGGTGTCCCGAGGGAACTCTCTGAGCACAAACTCAATGCCAACCCCAAAGCGCGACCTGTTAAGCAATCGTTGTGGTCCTTCAATGAAGAGCGCCGTCGATCAATCGCCGAGGGGTGTAGCGTCTACTTGCTGCAGGCTTCATCCGGCCCATCAAATACTCCAAGTGGCTGGCAAACCCAATCCTAATCGAAAAGAAGAACAAGACCTGGAGAATGTGTATCGACTACACAAACCTCAATAGCGCCTGTCCACAGGAGCATTTCGTCCTCCCGCGCATCGATCAGATCATCGACTCGACCGCGGGCTCGGATTCGTTGTGCTTCCTCGATGCATACTCTGGTTACAACCAGATCAAAATGGTTGTCGAGGATGAGGAGAAGACGATGTTCATCGCGCCATTCGGTGCCTTCTGCTAAACTGCCATAACGTTTGGCCTCAAGAACGCCGGAGCAACCTACTAGAGGTGCATGCAGGAGTGCCATGCAAGCCAAATTGGCCACAACATCCACGTCTACATCGACGGCGTGGTGGCCATGTCCAATCGCCAGAGCAATTTACTCGTCGAGATGGCTAAAACCTTCGCGAATCTATGGAGGTACAAGATCAAGCTCAACTCAGGGAAGTGCACCTTCTACGTACCCACTAGACAGCTACTAGGGTACGTAGTCTCCAAGCGAGGCATCGAGGCGAACCCCAACAAGATCGACATGATCACCTGGCTCGGCAAACCCGAGTGCCTCCGCAACGTCCAGAAGTTGGCCGGGCGAGTCGCGACTCTCAGCCGCTTCATCCCCCGGCAAGGCGAGAAGGAGATGCCTCTCTATCGCCTAATACACAAGAACAACACGTTCCAGTGGTACAAGGAGGTAGACGACACGCTCCATGCACTCAAAGAAGTGCTACTCGCGGCACCGCTAGTCGCCGCCCCCATCGACAAGGAGCCCATGCTCGTGTATGTCACGGCATCCGAGCGAGTCGTCAGCGTCGTCATGGTTGTCGAGCGACCAGAGGAGGGCAAGGAGCGCCCCATACAACGCCTAGTCTACTACATCAGCGAGGTCCTCACCGACTCACGACAGCGCTACCCGCAATACCAGAAAATGGTGTACACGGTCATACGAGCCCAGCGGCGGCTACCACACTACTTCCAGGAGCACCCAATCACGGTCGTCTCCTCCGCGCCTTTGCAGGACATCATCCGCAACCGTGAGGCGACTGGGTGAGTCGCCAAGTGGGCCGTCGAGATCGGCGTCCACAGCATATATACGAGTCGTGCAAGGCGATCAAGTCGCAGGCCCTGGCGGACTTCCTCGCCGACTTGGAGGAGGCGCAGCAGGAAGAGAAGTTTCCCTACCTCCACTACTAGTCGCTCCACTTTGACGGGTCCAAGAACGCGGACAGTGTAGGGGTAGGAATCATACTCACCTCCACCAAAGGTGACAAGCTCCGCTACGTGTTGTACCTCGACTTCACCCCCTACACCAACAACAACATGGCCGAGTACGAGACCCTCCTTCACGTCATGCGAGTCACCAAGGAGATGAACATCTATCGCCTACGATGCTACGACTACTCCGACCTCATCGCCACGCAAGTCGCTGGCACCTGCGACGCTGTCTCCCCCACCATGGCGGCATACCGCCAAGCAGTGGGCCAGCTGGGGGGCCACTTCGCCAGCTACTCCGTCGAGTGGATCGACCAGCGCAAGAATTAGGAGGATGACGCCCTCTCTCGCATTGGTCGGCTCGACTAACGCCACCCGCCTGTGTCTTCCTCGACACCATCCACAAGCCTACCCTGGTCGCCAAGATCGCCGAACCCGGCGACTGGACGGCCATACATCGCCTACCTAGAGGGCATAACCCTTCCAGCAGATGAGACGGAGGCATGCATGATCGTGCTCTGTTGCAAATCCTTCATAATCATCAATGGCGAGCTCCACAAGCATAGCGTAAAAGGCATGTTCAAACACTGCGTGCAACCTGGGGAAGGACGCAAGATCCTCCAAGACATCCACGCCGGCGACTGCAGCCACCATACCAGCACCCGGTCCCTAGTCGCCAAAGCCATGCGACACGGCTTCTACTGGCTCAGCACGCATACCGACGCGGTCGACATCATCCAACCCTGCGTCGGGTGCCAAAAGTACGCCAACCAGACGCACGTACCCATCTCGGCACTAAAGACCATGCCCATCACCTGTCCATTCGCCGTATGGGGCATGGACATGGTGGGCCCCTCCAAGAAGGCCCCCTCTATCGACACCCACCTCCTAGTCACAGTCGACAAATTCACAAAGTGGGTGGAGGCCAAGCCAGTCCGCAAGTGCGATGGGAAGACCGTGGCCAAATTCATCCGCGAGCTCATCTACTGCTACATATTCACGCGCAGCATCATCACGGACAACGGAACCAACTTCGCCAAGGGATCCATGGCAGAATACTACGAGGAGCACAACATATGGCTCGACCTTGCTTCAGTCTCCCACCCGGAGTCCAATGGCCAGGCGGAATGCACCAACTAGAGCATCATCCACGGCCTAAAGCCGCGACTGCAAGTTCCCCTCGAGAGAAATCCGTGATACTAGGTCGAAGAGCTCCCCTCCGTCATCTGGTGAATCCGCAATTCCATCAACCGATCGACTGGTTTTACGCCCTTCTTCATGGTGTACGGCACCGAAGACGTAATGCCGACTGACCTCGAGAACGACTCCCCCCGTGTCGTCAACAATGCGGAGGCCGACAACGAGCTCGCACGCCAAGATGGGATCGACCAGCTTGATGAAGCACGCGACTTGGCTTGCTCCCGCACCGCCATCTACCAGCAGGGACTTCGCCACTACCATAGCCGCCGAGTCTGGACTCGCACCTTCCAGGAAGGCGGCCTGGTCCTGCGACTGATCCAGGACAAAAATGGCTTGCACAAGCTCTCTCCCCCATCAGAGGGACCATTCTCCATAAGGAGAGTCCTCGGCAACGACGCCCACTACCTCATCAACGTCTGAGGAGACGGAAAACTCGACGTCAAGCGGACATGGAATATAAACCTCCTAAGGAAGTTCTACACCTAGAACTCCGACATGTATTCCACCCGCCATGCAATAAAAATATTCGACTCGCACAAATTATGTCTACTCTCCATCTCTTGTGCCATTCGCACTCGTAAATACATCATTATGCTAATCACGGAAGTCAACCCTTGGCTGCACGACCGGCATGGCTAAGTAGTGTGACCCAAGGGCATCGACTGTCATTGTTATGGAAATAGTAGTGCCTAAGCATTATGTCGTTGTCGTGGTGCGGTAGCGAGCAGGGAAGCGGGCGACAACATCCATAGGCAAGATTGGGAACAAGCATGCATCGGGGAAACAAGAATTACCCAGGTTCGGAGCCCTCGTGGTGAGGTAGCACCCCTACTCCTGCCGATCTGTCTATCTAGATGAACACACAGGGCTACAATGGCTCCTCGAGCTATATCTGTCTCTAGCTATAAGGAGTGAGAAACCCTTGCTACGTTGCCCCTGCCGCCCGTTATATACGAGGCAGCATGGGCAATGACATGGCTAACTAGAGGGTCCCACAGGTGGGCCCCAGCCGTCTACATCATCTAAAGTACCTGGCATGGCGGGCGTGTATTCACAGTGATAGCCATGCTGCATACGCGAGCTACAGTGGCTTCCGTGCGAGTAGTTGGGCACAGTACCACCTACTGAACACTATTACAACTATTATTGGCAAAGTCCATGGTATGGGCCAAGTGTCTAGGTCTTCTCCCTGTCTTGTCCGCTGTCCTGGACGTACCGCATATTGTATCCTGCGTCATCTTGTACTCCTCTGTCTTGGTTATCCGTCTAGTACTCCCTAGCCGGCTGCTCCGTCTTGACCAGGTGGTGGGTTCCATCCGGCTAAGCATCTGGCCTTTGCTATATTATTCGGCTGATGGTTCTGCCGTCTTGCTCTTGGCTTGTCTTGCTTTATCCGGCTGGCGTGATCCAGCCGGCTAGACGCCTTTGGGAGTGTTTTTTATCCGGCTGACTGGTTTGCTAGTTTGCTCTGCGTTTGGGCTTCTTCCTGACCTGCGTTTGAGTTTTTTACATCCGGCTGGGCCAGCCGGCTAGCAGTTACATTACCTATATATCTTGTCCGGTTAGCCTACCCAGGGGTGGTTCTACCGACACTAGCCCCCGAGAGCGCGTAGATTCTACCCTTAGGTGAAATGTGCGCGAGCTCCAAAAAGCTAATTTGAATCTTCTCTCGGTTGGGTTTTGGAGTGTCAACACCCGGATTTTTAATCCCAGATGCCTATTATGCCATACATCGCAATCCCAGGATTACCATTTTTGCGAGACATAACAGATTTGGATATCATAGTACATCATCCATTACAAACCATACATAAGGTCTTACACAAATAAGTATCTCATGATCCAGTTCTTAATACAACTCTAGCATCGGAATAACGTTATAGTAACGATAGCATAGGCAAAACTCCATCTTCAGGGTCATAGGCAATGCTGACGATGGGAGATGATCCTAGTTGTCATAACCTTCCTGCGGTCCTTCATCCTGATACTCCTCTTCATAGTCTGGCCAAGGGAATAGATAGGGAGAAAGCATGAGTACTCTTTAAGTACTCGCAAACTAATACTAACAAGTTAAGGAGGTTTTTATACAAGCATACTAAGCTCTAAGGTTGTTTTGCAAAAAGCCAGATTTACCTCTAATCAGTTCAGAAGCAAATAAAAACTAGTTGAAAGTTTTTATAACACCTAAGTGGGAATTTGAATTTCATATCACAACTCTGTTGTGGTCAAGTCAAAGTCATAATTCATTTCACAAGTCATTTTGAAAACATCTGACGGGGGAACAGTATGGCCACTCCAACTGTCCATAACCGCAGACGCGGCTATTCGAATAGTTTGACACTATGCAGAGATTGTACACTTTCACCACAACATTCGATACATCCATCAGGAACAATCCTGAATTCACCATACTCAGTATGCAGATAATCAATCCTAACCTTTCAATTACATGCCCTAGTATAGGCACCTCTCCTGTGAGTTTTGCCTCCCAACCAAGACCAACTATCATCTTGGGTACTACATAGGTGGACAATCTTCACAAGGTAGCGTCCGCTTAGACCTTGGCCGCAAGGGAACCCATACTAAGGTATATAAATTTCTAGTCAAGCCCTACCCATATTTCGGGTATTGTGGTTGTACAATAAAATTGGAATGGTATCGCATCCAGACAACCATCAGTTTTATAAAGGGCTAAGGCTCATGCCTCAACATTTTCTTCATCAAAATCATCTGGTGTTCGAAAACACATGTCAAAACATTTTAGTAGAATGACTCATCATTCTAAGGTTTTCATAACCATTTTCACCAAGTATTCCCATCTAAAGTTGATCAAGTTTTATACTTAGCACTAGCATCTACAAGTGGTGGTAAATAATAATGAGGGGTGATAAACAAGTGGGGATTTGCTAAGTTCAATCTCATGCCTTAGGATGACATCAAGATTATCTAACTTAGGCCAAATTTTATGCACTTTATGCTACCCTTAGTTATCTTTCTAAATCTACAAGTCACCATGTAAACTCTAAGAGAAAGCTTTGATAAAGAAAAATAATGTATTAAGCTTGCAAGTAAAACTAGGATTCGGTTATCAAGTGGGTATGATCACATATGTTTAAGGCATATAGTTGGCATAGTAACAAGCAAGTATTGGCTTGCATAATTTGCAAGGGTTAGCTTGCTAAGTTAATAGCTTTCCTTGAGCAGAGCAGTGGTTGAAGTTCTCCTCGGCTTCTTCCTCGTAGTATCCTCCTCGTATCCTTGGTCGGTACTAGCGTCTATAAATAAATACGAGGTACACAATCACCAAACAATACTTAACTATTTTTAATCATCACACAAAAAGTAACACTAGATGATCTAGCATCATCACTATTATCACAAGGATTAAAGCACTTGTCTTATTTATTTTGTTTGAGAAAAGTAATTTCTACTCATTGAAAAACTACTTAAGATTTAATATTCTCCAACTCAAACATGGGATCATATTGACACATGTCATCACCATATATTTCAGTACATGGGAATGTGATTTAAAGTGGTGTCACAATTTAATAAGGTTTAACCTTTTTATTTTAATTAAATAAAGTGACTAGAAATGCCTATGTGGCATTCTTTTATTACATGGACATTATTTCTGCAAGTAAACCCATATGTTTTTATATATTCTGAAAGGTATGATCAAATGTGATTTTTGAGAGTTGGAATCAACTCAAAATCTTTTATGGTTGAATTTTGAAAAATGTTTGAATCCAGAAAAGCTTCTGCCTTGTTATTTTTACCATGGTTGATTTATAACTCCAAATGGTTTGAATCCAACGGACATGGATTAAGCATTTCAGTACCTTTTTAACAAAATTGGTTTCATGCATTTTGGTTCAGTGGATCAAGCTAGGTGGATTTTTGAATCTAGGTACACAACTATCTTTGAAATTAAATGAGTAAAGCTTAATTTGAATTGTTGTGTCGCGTGGGATGTTTTACAGCGCGTACGCGGGCTGGTTAAGTGGATGTCCCCACGCGTCAGTGACACGGGGAGGGGCGAAGCGGTACGGGGCAATGTAAACCGCACGATCTAACTCTAATCGAACGGCTACGGTTCATCGTCCATGTCGGGCAGCGCCGGCGAGACAGAACCCTAGCACGGACGGTGGGGTCGTGGAAGGCTCACCGGGGCTCAGGCGAGGGTCGGCGATGGGGGCGAATGACGAAGTCGACGATGGCGGTTCTCCTGGTACCGGCAGCTTCTCCTAGGGCGGCTCCAATCGACGGCTCCCTTCTTCTCCAGCAGCGGCGGGCTCCGGCCAAATTCCGGTGATGCACTTCTCGCCTTGCTCCGGGAGTGAGGTGGGGTGGTTTTGGGTGAGAGGGGAGTGAACTGGTGTGGCGAAAACAAGCGGTGGAGGCCTCTATTTATAGTGGCGGAAAGGGAACGACGAGCGCGGGCTGAGCTCGTCATGGTCGACGGTACATAGGGCTACTGGCATGGGGACGGTAGGGGGCGGTGCTGTGCTCCCTGGAGAAGCTCAACGAGGCGGTGGCGAGGCATGGGGCGGTGCTGATCGGTCGGAACACGCTGATGCTCTGGGCGGGTCCGACGGCGGTTTTAATGCTGCACAGCGCACGTGGTCCGCACGGCGGTGAACGGGCATGTCTGGAGGGGTGCTGGGGTGCTAGTGATCATCCCTGCAAGCGGCGAGGTCGGCACACGGTCTGTGGGTGCTGGTCGAGCGTGGCGCACTGGCGCGCTCTCGGCATGGTCGCAGAGAAGTTTGGCATGGGCGTGTCATGTGGTCCAGGGGCTGGCATTGCTCGGGGCTGGGACAGTGGGTGGCGGTGGACGGTGCTGCATGTCCCAGACAAGGTTGGTGAGGCTAGTGCGGCCTCTAGCTCGCTGGCAACAATGGGGTGGCAACGGTGCTCTCGGCATGCTTGACATTAATGGCTAGGCTTGCTCACAGTGGTGCTAAAGCTAGTTAGATTACTTTGATCATCTACTCAGTGTGTAGAGTGAGCTATAGAGGGAACAAGTTAGTCCACTTTTACTGCACACTATAGTGTTTGATGTTTGTTTGATTTGTATTTGCAAGGTGTTTGATGAAATGGCTGTAAGAACTTTAAATTTGAATTTTGGATTCAAACTTGGTGGGTTTGTTAGGCACATACTAGGGAGTGTCTGGTTAGTTGGATTAGTCAAGGGGCACTGGTTTGGTTGGGTTTTGAAAATGTGTGATCTTTACATATGATAAAGATTCAATTTTGAATTGTGATTTGAATGAGGTTGCCAAATGTTTCTGCAAGTTTGAAAGGTGGGCTTTGATTTACTTTTACTTGTTCTAGCAAGGGGTGAAAAGAGTTGGAAAAGTTTATGCTTGAAAACTGAAACTAGAAACACTCAAAGTGACCTAGTGAGCAAGATTGGCAAAAATGACCATTTGCTTTATTTTATTTGTTTTTTATTTTATCTTTTTTTTTCTGCATGGAAATGTTTTATATGATGTTTTTTTTCATCTTTAAACCATTTCTTGCTATTAAGGTTAATCACATAAGTTCATTCATGCATTTATCAAATCATCTCATTCACACATGCATTCATATAATTTTAAATTAATCAAAGTTTTTGTTAACCCTAATTTTTGTTATTAGAGTTTGATGATCCCTGTGTTATATTTTTGGGATGTTACATGGAGGTTGAGCTGCTCGACTGAGTTATCATTGACGTCATCCATGACGTAATGACGATGTACGTCGAGGGGTCGCGTCAGGCCCCGCCTTGGGAACCACTGCTGGAGCCTGGCCCCACATGCCCAGGATCTTTTGTGTGCCGTGCACTAGTGCAAACGATCCGGCCGCTGGTGGGGGTCTGGGGTGCTGCCACGTGGTGACTCGACAGTTCTCCTTCCCCGCCTTTAAGTACCTCCCGTGGCGACCCGTCATCCCCCTCCTGCCATTTGCCTCCTTTCGCCTTGCCATCGGAGCTGTCGCGCCCTTCTGCTTTCGCGCCACTGACGAGCTCGCCCTGCCTTCGCTCCGCCGTTGTTGCCTGCTCTTTGTGTGCTGGAGCGACATGTCATTGCCACTCCTCCGCTGCTCCCCTTCTTCGTCTCCTTTTCCTCTTCCCTCTCTGCCGCGTACCGCCATCGTCGAGATGGTTGAGAGCCACGGCGCTTGGTGCGGATCCTCCGTCATGGAGGCACGGGTTGAGAAGTACCGGTGGTCGCGCCTGCTACCCACTACCGGTGAGGTCGGGGTACACCTTGCGCTGGCTGGCGAGATCTTGTCAGCCACACAAACCGGCGAGCACGTCATCTTCCTCGCGCATCTCGCGCGTGGCCTGGCCTTCCCGGCCAGCACCTTCCTCATTTCGTTACTTTCTCACTTTGACCTCTGCCTCCACCATCTCGGCCCGAATGCAATCGGCATTCTGGCGCACTTCATAGCATTCTGTGAGTGCTACCTCGAGATCCAGCCGGATCTCGGGCTATTCTATCGGCTATTCCTCATCCGACCGCAGGTGCAATGCGCCAAGCTCGTGCCCTACGGCGGCGCCTCCATCTACTCCCGCGCCCAAACCGGCTACCCCAAGTTCTGGCTGCACGAGACGGTCAAGCTGTGGTAGCAGACGCACTTCTATGTGCGGAACTTGGGCGCCGAGGACCACCTCAACCACCCGGCCTTCCAAGACGCCGAGTCCAACCAGGCACACTGGGAGCAAAAGAACTTCGACTCTAAGACCGAGTCGGAGGAGCTATTGCACCGGATGAGGGCGCTGGTCACGACCGGCTTAACTAGCATCGAGTGATGCTCAGGTGGGCCAGCCGGCTGATGATGCCCCTCCAGCAGCGAGCACACAAGATGTGCTACTACTCCGGGCGCCAGGACCTGACCCAGATCTCCCGCCGTGATCCCCCTTCGCCAACCTCTACGAGTGGGTGTGGACGATCACCAAGGATAAGATCAAGGCCGACTGGCGCTTCGGCTTGCTCCCTACACCTGCGAGAACCGCGCTCCTCGTGTGAGTTTAAATTGTGGCTTTTTTTATTCCTTTCTCTTTTTCTTGCTTTGTCTGGCATCGTTGCTTGATCCGGTCCTGACTTGCCTCTTCTTTTGTAGACCTTCCCCTCCATCATCCAGGAGGAGGGCAAGGAGACCCTCCGGATCATCACTGCCGAGCTCACCAAGCCGTGCCCACGCCGGACCAGCGAGGTATCGGATCGCGAGGAGGGGTTCTTCCCTATCTGGAATGACGAGGTGGTGGAGGACCCACACAGCCCCGCGCCCGAGGAGAGTGACGGCACCGCGCCGCCCGAGCCAGCATGGAAGTGGTCCGGCAAGGGGAGCTCGAGCAGCGCTCCTGCTCCAAAGCGCAGCCGGGAGGGCGTTCCAGCATGCCCCGACCGGGCCGGGGGTGGCCGAAAGAGAGCCGGCACGCCTGTGGTTCAGGGGTAAGCTTGCATTTCCTCAATCTTGCTTTTCTTAAGCTTGTCTTTGTTCTCACTTTCGTTCTTCCCTTGACCTTGTCTGCCTTCGCAGTTCTCTTCTCTCCTTTGTTGTGAGCCCAGCTCGTAGTGCGCCTGCCTCGCCACCTCGCGACCCTCCGGCCTAGCCAGATGCCCCCTCGACGGCGGCTCCCTCGCTCCCGACCGAAACCCTACCCCCGCCAGAGCTGACGGTCATGGTCCAGCCGACTCCCACTATGCCTGTGTGCATGGAGAGTCAGCCAGATGTGACCTCCATCCCGGGTGGGGGCTCTTCAGCCGGTGCGGGGGGCTCACCTGCCAGCAAGGATATGGTGGTGGTGGAGGACGCCGACTCTGACAAGGAGGCGACGGTGCAGTGGCTGGCGGCCGCTCACGATGCCCCGGCTGCCCTAGACGGCCCCTTGGCACCGCTCCCCGTGGAGGCGGGGACTTCACTAAAGCCCTCGAGGGCAACATCTAGGCTCAAAGAGTGCCGGCAGCTCTAAGCGACGCTGGCCAGCACTAACCAGGCCGCCTCGAAGCAAGTGGCGATGGCACGGGGGACCGCACGGAGTACGTCTTCCATCTTGATCTCTCTTCTTTTTTTGTCCGGCTACATTATCGCTTGCCTTTCTTCCTGTCTTGCCACATCCATTCTTGTATATGCCCAACGTGAGATTGACTAGCTGACGCACTCTAATGCCTGCCTCAGTCGGGACAACTCCACGCTCCGGTTGCAGAACAAAGAATTGCACTCCCGGGTGGACTAGCTGGAGGCCACCATGAAGGAGCACGATGAGGCCCTCGCCATCCAGTCCACCGCCTTTGATCTCCTGGATAACGAGGTCACCCAGCTGAAGGAGCACACCGCCTTTCTGTAGGACGAGCAGATAAACATCAGCCACGTCGCCAAGGGTAAGTCTAGCCGCCTCTTATTTTCGTTCCATTCTACTGCCATTGCCAGGTTGCGTTTTTTACTTCCCCCCTCTGATCAAAAGGCTTCTACCCACAATTAGATGCCCTTACGTACGACCAGGTGCAGCGAGTCGCACCAGGTGAGAAGGCGAGTGTCCGGGATCTGGTGGCATAGCTTGGGGAGGACGCCGCCAACCTTCGCAAGGCCGGTGCCGACATCCACGACCTTGTCTTCCCGGGGAGCTCCTGCCAGAGACCATTGGGGCCCTCGCCATCAAGATGGGCGACGCGCCGAACGCCATCGACCGGCTCCACGACCTTGCTTATCACGCTGGCTCCGAGATGGCCTTGGCGCTGATGCTCAGCTGGTACATGGACGCGCGGGTGGAGAAGCTGGCAGACGGCTTCCCAGCCGACATGGACCTTCCCATCGTGCGCCAGGACAACCTGGACTCCGTTCTGCTGAACCGGACACTTGCCCTGCTAGCGGTTGTCGCCGCCAGAGGTGCTGACAGAGACCGAAGTGAGTGCGGAGCCAAAGGGCGAGGCGGAGGCATCTTTCCAGTTGGGCGGGGCCGGCTTGGCTCATCCCCACGGCAAGGGCCCAGCGACATGAGGAAGAAGAAGATCACGGGATGCCGGGTGGAATTGTAAATAGTTTTTGGTTTTGAGAACTTTGCCTTTCGTACTTGTGTTTGGAGTCTTTGGATCTGCGGGGGCTTCGCCCCCGCCATTTAATTATCGTCTGGCCGGGTCTTGCCTTCGTGCACCCGCTTATTAATATGTCTCGACTGGCTAGATTTTCCGACTTGTCCTTTCCAGACGGCTTTATCTCACTTCTTTCTTGAAAAATTGTCGCTTGTGACTTACTCGGCCACGATCCCTTTTTTCCCATGTGTTTTCTTTCCACCTTGCGCTTCTGACTTGGCAAAAATCTGCCGACTTGCTCTGGCCGGCTAGCACGCCTTCTAGTCGGGCACTACATTCTTCTAGTGGGGGCGCGCTAGCGCACCCACTGGGTGTAGACCCCGAGATTCGGAATAGCTGGCGCAGCCAGGTGTTTTGAATCATCAAAAATTCTTGTCTCTCATCTTATCTCTTAGAGTCCGACTTGCTTAGTCGGAGTGGGAGAAACTGCACCTTATCCGTCTACATTATCCGACCGTATCTTGGGCCTTTTTTCTCTATTACTTTCCTTATCTGATATTTCGTTCTTTCCTCTTTCTCTCTTTCTTTCTTTCCTACTTCCATCTTTCCATCTTCCTCTCTTTCTTTCAATCTTTCTTTCTTTGACCGATTGGCTCCGCCTAGCGTGTCCGACTAACGGTGTTAGATGGACAGGAGAGGCTGTACCCGTGCCCGAGGGGTCTTGCCATCGTGATTTCTGTCTGGCTTTGCCTTTCACCGCCCGGCTAGTGCACCCTTTAGCCGGATGCTGCATGCTTCCAGTAGGGGCGCTTCAGCGCACCCACTAGATGTAGCCCCCGAGATTCGGAGTGGCACCGCAGGTAGGTGCTTCGAATCTTCTTTGTCTTTGATTTCCGGCTCGATGCAGGTTGTGCAAAAAGGAAACACACAAAAATGATTTCTTATCAATATTGTCTGACTAAAATTTATCTTTTCGAAAACTAGCTCGTGCTTTTCTGAACACTTAGTCACTTTCTCGTGCGCGATGTTGTTTACGCTGCACCTTGCCGGACAGCCGGGTTGTGGTCTGGAGCCGGAACCGAAGGGAGATGACAATACATTTCCACATGGTACTAGAGGCTTAGTAGCCGGAAAATCCCAACTAGGCACATGGCAGGACTATCCGATCTATCGCATATTTCACCTTTTTTCATGTGGGATGCCTCGGGCTTTTGATCTTGCTAGCCAGACAGCCGGGTTGCAATCTGTAGCTGAGACGAAGAGTGGGCCTCTGGCATCATCGCACACTACTCAGTTGGCTTACAGAATTAGCAGGGCAGGCCAACCAGCAAGCCCCGCGGTTGGGGGTTGACGGAAGCCGAAAAAAACGTTGTAGGGTTTAATCGGAAACCAACAACAACAAAATTTCTGGCAAGGAACCACCGAGTGTCAGCCGGGGTTCCACATCTTTCAATCATTCAGGGTTTCGAATACATACACTGAATTGCGAATAAGTGTAAAATGGTTGGAGCAGGTCTGTGTTCCATGGGCGCTCCGTCTCCTCGTCCGACTTGTCCATCTTGTTCTTACATGGATGCTACGCATCGATAATTTAATAGGAGTTGATGTGCAGCTCCTAGCTGATGATGAAGGGGCCCTCCCATGGGGGGACAACTTGTGCATGCCCTTTGTGTCTTGTATCAGTCGGAGCACCAGGTCACCTTCGCGGAACGCGACGGGCCGGATGCGGTTGGAGTGATACCAGTGCAACCCTTGCTGGTAGATGGTCGACCTGGACAAGGCCAGCTCGCGGGCCTCCTCAAGGAGATCCACGCACTTGGAGGGGTCAGCCGGGTCGAGCGGGATCTGCCTGGTGTCATTTGACGGCTGGAACGCCATGTCCCCAACCAGCTTCAAGCCAGCAGGAACCTCCTACTACAGCATGGCAACATTGCGCATCATCTCGTGGTTCTCTTCGGCTATGAGCAGGGCCTCTGCTATCTTCGCGCCTTCCTTCGCGCAAGCCATGGACTGCCTGAAGAAGCCGGCCACGGTGATCACGCCATTCGGCCCCGACAACTTCATCTTGAGGTATGCGTAGTGGGGGACCGCCATGAACTTGGCGAGGGTGGGTCACCTGAGAAGAACGTGGCAGGTGCTGGCCAGGTTGACCACCTCGAAATAGACTGGCTTGCGTCAGAAGTTCTCATCCAAGCCGAATATGACATCCAGCTGGATCTTGCCCAACGGAACGCACTGTGTCCATGTGTAAGATCCCTCCTTTGTAAAGGAAAGGATCCCTATGATTACAATGCTAGTCCCTGGATCAATGCTAGCATCCACAGTTTAAGATGAAGTACACAGAAACAAAGGTCATTATTACATATCATTCGAGAGACAAACATAGTCTTTTACAACTCCATGGCCATAGGCCTAATACAAGAGTTCAAATATATAATAAGATAAATAAGTCTTCATCTTCATGTGCCACAGGCAAGCATGTTGAGTGTAGACTCATGAGTCCTAATCATCATCAGAATATCCTGCAACATCACAAGTTACAGCTACAGTGGGTCAATACATTGGAATAGTATTGGCAAGTGATACCTTAGTAGAATATTGGTGGACTAAATACTATATGCATTTTGGCTAAGTGTAGCTTAGGCTTGCTTTGCTCAAAATAGGTTTTGCCTATCAGTTGAAAACACTAAGTTTTTCTTTATCAAAATCTTTCCCAAGGAACCACCAATAGACATTGGGGTCCTTCACCCTTGTTCAACCACAAGTTTTTACTTAGAAATTGGGATGAGGAGATTCTTGATAGCTTCCATGTCTTGATGCTCAAGTTGTCCAATACCAGGGACATGGCTAAGTACTTAGATTCTTCCATCTGCAGAGGTTGTGCACTTTCCCCACAAGACTTGATTTTCACCAAGACAGGACCTTTCAGAAGCCTTCCCTTAGACCAAATGGACGCGTCCCAACCTATCATCCCACTACCACCAACTGTCCAAATGGCTAAGTTATTGCAACCTATGTGATCCAGGCAGAGCCCACATTTGGCCTCTCAAATCCCTTTGTTCCTGGGTGGCTTTCCACAAGTGAGATACACAAGGTAAACCATAGAAATGGGCCTTGTGTAACCACTCAACATAACCCATTCTTTCCATTCCACCCAGGTGTTTCATTCACTTAGTTGTTTTATTAAGCAAAAACATAGTCCAAAGACTTAGAAATATTTATTCATAGCATGAATATGTAACCACCCTTGGTTGCTACTAGCTAGGCTAAGCATGGCATTGTTAAGACTTGGAAATAATTCTAGCAATTCTACAACTACTAGGATTTCCCAAGCATAGCATATAGATCAAAAATAACCATGTAAGACTAGCAAAATATTTCTAATGCATATTTGAAAACATAGGAATAAATCATGAAGCACCACTTGGCTTGGTAGTTTGGAGAGTAGCTACAATCCTCACAATCACAATCACTATTTGCACCAAAATCTACACATAAAATGATAGCACCAAATCACATACAAAATAAATACAAGCAAAAATATATGGATGCATGCAATATGATATGTGATGATTTTCTATACTCAACAAGACAAGTGCACAGTACTGATTCATAAACAAGTTCAAAACTTGCCAAACAACCTTTATTTGAACATTAAAACATTTCCCAAATAATTGTTATACCCAAATTATGCCTACAAATGTTTCTGCAAAAACACCCATTTTAACAGAAGCAAAACATTAAACACATTGCATAAATGGAAAGGGCTTTCTCTCCTGATTCCATTGATATAAAATTTGTCAAATTTGGACGTGGGAATCAAAAGTTATGAATTAAACAAGTTTAAACATCTAATAGATTTAAATCAGAATTTTAAAACGAAGAACATGCCACGCGGCGCTTTCTTACTGGCTGGTACCACTTCGCGCTGGATCGCGCTTCCGAGCCATTGGATCTAACTAAAACGCACGGCTTAGATCTAAACTTACCCCTTCGGCTATGTTTTATCGCATCCACTAGATCTAAATCAACGGCCCTAAGCAACTGACCAACAAGTGGTGGCGACAGGCGGCGGCGCGCTCTATCAGCGGTGGAGCCGGCGAACTAGGTCGCGCGGGGAGGTGGGACGATGCTCACCAGAATCGCCGTGACGAGGAGATGCTCAACGTGTGCTCGGTTGGCGAAGGGGCGCTCGGAGTCGTCGTAGATTGCTCGTCGGAGTAGTCCCTGGCGACGGTGCTCTCAGTTGACGACGAAGGCGACGCTCTGGGCCACGCTAAGACGAGATAAGGATGCAGTTAGATGCGTAAAGGCTAGGGATCACATGCGTATCAACCAGAGGGAGAGGGGAAGCTGGGACTTACGAGGAACGATCGCCGGAGTTCGAGCAGAGGGTGGCGGAGCTCAGTCATTGACGCTGTCGAGGCTACAGATCATGCGTGAGCAAACAGAGAGTGTTAGTAGGTGCGCACGGAGATAGAGAACAAGCCAGTATGAACCATAGGCAGAGGGGAGAGCGGTGCTCACCAGAATTCAATGACGAACTCGTCGGAGCAGCGGGCGTCCAGAGAAAAATTCGAGCAGCCTGGTGGCTCCGGTGAGGTGTGGTTTGGGGGAAAGGAGGAGGGGAGCATGGTGTTTAAGTAGGCGAGACGGGGGCGTGAATTACTCAGGCATTGAACAGGAATTGAAGCCACGAATTAAACAGGAAACGTCCGGCGTGATTTGGGGATGAACCAGTCGCTGGGGGTGGAGATGAAGACAGTCGTGTGGGCCGTGGTTGTCAGCGAGAGAAAAGAAGAGGGCGTGGGTCCAGACAGTCAGCGACTCTGTGGGTGCGGCTGCGAGTGAAAGAAAACGTTTCGCGGGCTGCTGGGCTAGCTGGGTCGAGTTGGGCTGGGTTGGGCTAGATTGGCCGTTTGCTTATTTTTTTTCCTCTTTACTTCTTTTCTTTTTGTGTTTGATTTTCTAGAAATGGTTTACAAACTCTATTTCAAATCAGTTTGAATTCAAATCTTCTCTACGTTTTTATACAGTAACTTTGCACTCAAATGTGTGTCAAAACTCCTATGTTTACTCAAACACACTTGGGTCATTTGAAAAATAAAATAAAATCAAGCCTTTATGAGATATACAAATAGGTATAGATTTGGTTTTATTTCATACTTTGTTTTGAAACTTTGCTCAAGGTTTTGGAAACACTTAAGTTTGAATTCAAAACATTACTGAATACAATAAGTACTCTTCTCATTAGAAAGTAGCATTAAGGCTAGAGCATACTCACATAAAATAATGAGCAACAATGCTCCTGTTTTTGAAATGGTTTTGAAAATGAAACCCTAAATGATCATGGATGAATGGATGATATGCATGGATTTTGAAACATGATTTTAGGGATGTTACACCAAGGCGCGACGCCATGGAACATAGTGGTTGAGGGCTATAGGTCGCACTCCCGATTTCCCAGCTTCTCCATGGAAGACCGGTAGAGTAGGTTGAGGCTGCTCCCACCGTCTAGCAGCACGCACAAGAACTGACAGGTGCGCATATCGGAAATGAGAAGAGGGTCTAGCACTATCGCATAGCCTCGGGGATTTGGGAGCATATCCGGCTGATCCTCCTGGCTCCAGATGATGGGGTTATCATACCAGTTGAGGTGCAGGGGACCGGGCGAACAACAGCGTTCACCTCTGCGGTGTGCTGCTTCCGGCTGCTTCTGTTAGTCGGCTCGGCCTCGAAGATGTGGTAGTTCTCGTGCTGCTAAGGATAGGCCCTATTGCCATGGTTTTTGTCGGGTGCACTAGACGGTGGTGGGGTACCGTTGGGAGGGGTGGGGGAGAGGAGGCAAGCCAACCTGCTCCTTGATCTGCCGGGTCCAGCTGCACTACCGAGTGGTGTGCGTAGCCGGCTTGAAGGCGCCGATGTGGTACTTGCACGGCCAGTCAAACATGTGCTCAAAGTTGAAGGCGTTCTTCTGCCTCTTGACATTGCCAGCCGGGGCACCCTGCACCGCGTTGATTTTCCTCTGGTGGTAGCGGGGTTTCTACTGAACCGGACATTTGCCCTGGTAGCGGTTGTCGCCGCCAGGCCGCCTCGACGATCCGGCATCTCCTCCTTGCCCGGCTTGCTTCTCTCGAGCTGGCTTGGTAGGAACCGGCCATCCTTCCACATTCACCCAGAGGGTATTCTTCATCGCCGCGTCCGCGGTGGCGTACTGTTTTGCAATGGTCATCAGCTTCGCCATGGTCTTGGGCTCGTCGCACAGCAGCCGGTGGTGCAGCATCGTGCCTTCTCGGCACCCCTCGATGAAGAAACTGATTGCTTGGTTCTCCACCAACCCTTCACAGGAGTTGCGCAGCTCTTTCCAGCGGGCAAGATACTCGCGATCTCCTTGGACACACAGAGAAAGATCGCGGGGTCTGTTCGGGAGCTTGTAGGTGCCATTGAAGTTTAGGATGAAGACCTTCTCGAAGTCAAGCCAGGCGTTGATGTTGTTGGGCGTGAGGCTGTTAAGCCAAGTTCTCACCGAGATGGTCAGCATGAGGGGGATGTAGCGAACCGCCACACGCTTGTTGCCGTGGGCGATTCCGACTGCTGTGACATAGTCGGTCAGCCAGTCTTCCAGCTTCATGCTGCTGTCGTACTTGGGGGTGTCCCATGGCAGGTATAACTTTTCGGGGAACGGCTCCTTCCTGGTGCGCGGCCGGAAGCACACTGGGCCAGTTGCGTCTTCCTACTCCGTGATGCGAGCTTGCGTCAGGAGGTCGATTCGGTCACACGCGTCCGGCTCAACCGGATTGGGCGTTCCCACCCGGCCAGTGAGGCGGGATGGGGTAGGGGGTGGATGGTGGTTCTGGCCAGCTGGAGGAGGATGGCTCGTGGCACCTTGGTCACCGCGGGGTTGGCTGTTACCGGACTGGTGATGCTTCGAGCGTAGGTGCGCATGGGGCAAGCCCGGAGACGTGGAGTACTCGGTCTGGCGAGGGCCTCCCCGGCTCCTTCCACCCGGATGGTTCTCTCTGGAGCCGGCTCCTACCTCCAATGCAATCTGAGCGTCCTCGACCTGCTCGTCAGCTACACACAACAGGTGTTGCACCTGCTAGAACTGCCGCATTTTTTCCTCCCCCTCTAGGTGAGGTAGGTCCTCCGCGATAGCTTGCGCCGCCCATACATTCTTGACCCCGGTGTCATACACATGCGGTGGGAAGTACGTGTGGGGGCCCGGCTCGACATCTTGCTCGAAGCGGGCGCACAGCTCTCCTCCGCGACGCTACATGGAGCCTAGCAGTCTAGGATCTTGATTATCCGGGGTGATGCCATGGGCACAATGATACTCGCGGATGTTGCTCTCCATCTAGTACTTGGTGGAGGCCAAGCCCTGAGACTGCTGAAGCAAACACTCTTGCACCGCCTCGATCTTTGTCATCGCCTCTTCCGGGTTATCTCCAAGATCAACCGGCTCGAGGAGCTCCTCGATGACCTCTTCCACCACGCCCTTCTCGCACTGGGGAGTGTATGTTCCGGCTAGGTCGCTGTTGCGCTCGAGGGCGGGACGACGACCATGGCTGCAGCTGGCCATCATCACCTCCTCTCTCCTGAGGGAAACTCGACGACAGAGACGATCTCCTGAGGGAAACTCTCCGGCACGGTGGCAATGTAGACTGGCAGGTTACCGAACAGCGGGATGGAGCCTCCTATAGGGAAACTGGAACCGGCGAAGCAGCGAGCGTTGTCGATGATGAAGTTCAATTTTCCCAGCGTGAGCACGAGGCCGAAAGCCACGCTGTAGCACCCCGGGTCAAACCAGTACTAGAAAATCGCATGTTATCCCTACTTTGTGCATCATCATAACATCATCATCATGCATAACTTATCTCTAAACTATTTTAGTAAAACCCTATATTGTTTTCTACTTTAATCTCCTGTTTATATTCAAATTATATCTCTTACTATTTAAATCGTGTAAAGATGTTTACCAAAATGATTTTAAACAAAAGAACATAAAACAGAAAATATTTTAAATAAAAAAAACTACCTGAACCTAAACCGGTCAGGCCCAAAGGCCCAACCAGTGGAAACCCTAGACTACCCTGGAAAACCCTAGACCCAGCCACACTCCTCACAGCCGCCGCCAGCCCTGCTACCCGACGCCACCTCCCCGTCCATCCTGTGGGACCCACCCACCTGCCACGCGAGCCCACCCCCGCTCCTCTCTCTGTTCCCCTGACCCCGTTCCTCGCCAAGCCCCGCTCCCCTCACGTCTTCCTCCTCCATCCGACGTTGCCTCTATGTCACCATCCCCGCCTGCCTCTCTCCTCTGCTCGCCAAGCACCCTGCCGCCGGCTTTCTCCTCCCTCCCCTCTCACGGATCCTTCTGTCTGCATGCCCTCCTGCCCGTCCCGCCGCCGAGGGCTTCCTCTCTCTGCCGTTGGGTCCCCGTCGCCGCTACCTCGACCCTCCTGCGTGTTCCGCCGCCTCCCTCTCCCCTCTCGACCCCGCGCATCGCTCGATCCCGCCTATCGGCTCTGCTCAACCGCCGCCGGCCTCGCCCTTCCCCGAATCCGGCCACGTCCTTCCTGGGCTCTGCCGCCAAGCTCGGCCCCGCAGCTTCGCTGCCCGTCGCCTCCATCCCCGAGATTGCCTCCCTCATGGCGCTCTCTCCCTGGCCATCGTCGACCCTCGCCTCCTCCCCGTGTAGTTGTGTCCCCGGTCGCGTGCGGGCCTGCCTGAGCTCCTCTCCCTGTCGCGCTTCCTTCGCTCAGGCCGCCACCGCCAAGCTCGCCTCTCTGATCCCGCCTAGCTCGCCGTGTCTCCCGTCGCCGAGCTTCCGCGTCCGCCTCTGCGCTGTCCTGTGGCCTACTCTCCGCCGGCCGACGTCCTCGCATGACCACCTCCGAAGTCCCTATCTCGTGGGCTCTTCTCCGCCTGCAGCAACCGGCACTGCCGTGGCCTGCGCGTCCTCGAACCGTGCCAAGACGCCGTCATCTTCTCCATGTGCACGCAGGCATTTTTGTCCTTGTCCCAGCGCATGTTGCTCACTGTTTGTCATTGGTGTTCAGTCATCAGCATGTGTTGGCCAGTGCTTCCTAGTTTCAGACAAGATGGATGTTTCGGTGTCGTTTGATTCATTCTAGCAGTGAGGCTGAGTTTTCTTTTTGGTGATGCTAGTGGAGTGGTGATGTGGAGATGGTGTAGATGTTCGTTTCCAATTCAGATCGGCTCGCCAAGTTCGCCACCGACCGTGACGCCAAGGATCCTGTCGCGGAGCACCAAGCTCTCCTTCCGGTAATCGGTCAAGATGGAACACCAATTTCTTCTTCATAGATTTTGAAGATCTCACTCCCGGATTCCAAAGTCTGATCCTGGCGAACCCGAACCTTTTCGAGCCCCAAGATCTTCGCAGCCCCATGTGTGACTCTCTTCTCGAGACCGCTATATTTTATATAATATAGAAATATACTTGTTGCATATAATTGATCATGCTTGCATACATATTGTGGGTGTTTGAGGTGTTTCGATGATTCACCTAAATTAAATATGGGGACCATATGCGGGCGAATCTAGTCTAATATTGGTCCCATTTAAATTTGTGTATTGAACCGATGCCATGATTTGCTCTGTTAAGACAAACATTTAAAATGCGGGGTATCTAAACAAATTGATCCACCTAATAAATTGTCGTGACCCTGGTTCCGCTTAATATTGCCTAATCGCCTCGCACCTTTGCCATGTCATACATCATACATGCATCATGCCCGATCTTCTGCCGTAGTATTAAATAGTGCATCTGGTGTTTCTTCTAGTGCTTTGCTTCTTCACGGATTAGGCCGATGAGTTGATGCGAGAGTCGACCCGATCTTCGGATGAACCTTCGTCAATGTTTTTCAGGCGAGCATTCTCCCCCTTTCTACCTATCTAACTTTTTTAGTCTTTGTTTCCTCCGGTTGATCTATTGCTATCCGTGTTGCGATGCTTTAGTTTTCGTACCCCTGTTATAATACTTCCAGCCTCTATATTGCCTTGGATACCTCCTATTACCTGTTGTTTGGTAGATAGTCGACCTTGCGAGTCATAGTTGCTTGCTCAGGTGCTGCTTCGTGTCGTCGATGTTCCACCATTGTTGGGTGGTTGGCACATGCTTAATGGTGGATATGATCATGGATTTAATTACTGTTTAATAACTAAAATTGAAAGTAGGTAAATTCACAGGCATCGGTGGGTAACAGACAATATTTGGTTTTTAACCGCTCACTGGTGTCCCGTAGGACCCCGAGTTCTTGACACCTGTTCCGAGATCGAGCGCGCTAACCACGGGTGGGGTGTGTGGGAACCCCCATCGATTAGTACCTGATTTCAAAGTACTGTACCGGGGGCCACAAAGTAGTTTGGGGCTTTGTTACTATCCTGTACTTATGCCATGCTTTACTGCTTTATTTACGATTGCGCGTGGAGCGCCTGTACTGTTTTGGAACCAATGCAATTTGGAATGTTTTCACGGTATCGACAAGCCTAGTCACACTTTCAGGTTCCCAGTCGTTTACAGCCATTGTCACAAACCTCTGGGTCCATCTCGGAGATCGGCCAACTTCGTTACGGGTAGCTTAGTGGGGTGGCCCCCATGTGCTTACTTTGGGTCTGGGAAACATCGTGTCTGAAACCCCGTCGACATACCGTTGGGTGTATGTTTTATGATCTTGTACCTACCTGATCTGACAACACGGGTGTAGGTGCGTGTGGCAACTTTGGTGCACCCATGTAGGGTTAAATCTTTTCGACAAGCCGTGTCCACGGTTATGGATGACTTGGAGCATAGTTCTCGATCATAGACAACTATAACTAAAGTTTACTGTTATAATTTGACTTGTATCCGATATGACTAGTAATCAACTTCACTACAACGGAATAGCTAAATAAAAGTACGAACAACTGCTGGGTTTGGGATATCTCATGCTAATTATATCTGACTAGTAAGTGTCACAACTACAACGGAATGGTTAACTAAAAGTGCCCACTGCTTATTATATCAGGATGACTATCTATACCTGACTAGTAATTGCTACAACGATAACTGAATAAATAAAACTGCCAATTGTGTGAGTATGTTTGGTGACTTCCTCGTTTGGTCTCGAGGAGGAAATACTAGGATGGTTATGATTGGTGATAGTATCAGGTTGGTTCCGAATAGGTCTTTCTTATCCCTCTCTGATAGCCGATAGTTATATCGAGTCTCTATAGGTTGTTTAGTGCATGCCGCGCTGCCGCTTCAGTCCACCATACCTATGTAGGTGAGGACCGCCGAATTCTAGTCTCGCCGTGTACTGGCCTCAGTACTGACCGCTCTATTTTTCCTTTGCCCTTTGTCGGCACCCCTTTTATTTAAGCAGGTTTTGAAATCGACGTCGTTACCAGGGTTACCCTTATGGCTTGGCCTGGGCAGGGTTATGGACGCCATTGGTTATTCTTCAGGGCTCTTAGCTCAATTTGCATCTTGTCTGTACTCGGACGCTGTATCGTTTTCAAGGTGATTTGGATCTTTGTATTCTATATTTTTATTCTTGACTCTTTGAGTCGTTGTTGTATATATATGTTCTGTGGGTTCTATCATGGACTATTGTGTAATGATATTACCTCGTTTTCCACCCGCACGAAAGTGCCTGGTGGGCACCTTTGAATCGTTTCTATGCGGGTTTGGCGGGAATTGCTAAAACTTGCATAGAGCCGATACTGAGGGTGTTACACACGCGCTCGCCGGACGAAGTACGGGGACCCGTGCAGAACGTCACTCCGGTCGTCGCCGTCTTTGCCCCATGGTGGGCGCCAACTGTCGTTGTTATGGAAACGGCAGTGCCTGAGCAGGCTAGTTCATGGTGCGGGAGCGAGCAGGGAAGCGAGCGACGGCGTCCGCAGATGGGATTGGGCACAAGCATGCGTCGGGGACACAAGAAGTACCTAGGTTCGGGGCCCTCGTGGTGAGGTAACACCCGTACTCCTCTCGATCTGTCTATCCGGATGAACACACGGGGCTACAATGGCTCCTCAAGCTCTATCTATCTCTAGCTAGAAGAAGGAGTGACCAACCCTTGCTACATTGCCCCTTTCGCCCCTTATATAGGCCGAGCCGGTATGGGCAACGACATGGCCGACTGGCGGGTCCCATAGGCGGGCCCCAGCCGGCTACATCATCTAGAGTACCCGGCATGGCGGGCGTGTATTCACAGTGATAGCCATGCCGCATACGCGAGCCACTACTAGGAAAAGGGCTATAGGTAATCCTCACATCCGTGGCTTACATGATTGAAGTGCCCCACGGGTAAAATAGGCGTGGCTCACCTGTGGGTAGTGCCCTACTAGTAACTAGAACAACTGTGGCGCACATGGTACGTGCGCCACAAATATGTATGGGCCAGGGGCCTGCCAGCCGCATGCCACGTACCCGTAGCGCACATGGGGTAGGTGCGCTACGGTTGTGGCAAGTTCTGTGGCGCACTATGCCATGTGCGCCACGGATATATAAACTTAGTAGTAGGGCACCTTGCCCTAGTGCCCTACGCCTAACTATCCTGCACCAACTCTAACCCCCTCCCCCCCCTGGATCGCCTTTTTAGGCTTTGCAAAAAATAAAAGAAAATGATAAACACGTCAAAAAATTAAATCCTTTCATATTTAGGTAGGTAATGTGGTATAGCTTCTAGTAAAATTAACAAACATGAGTTTCGACTTTATTTGCAAAAAAAGTCATGCCACGGTAAAAAGGCCGTAACTTTTGCATACGATATCGAAAAAATCGTATAATATACCAAAATGACGAGAACGAGATTTCGCATCTGCTCGCAACCACCTCCGGTCGTTTAGCGATTTTTTAGATTTTCAAAATTCGAAAAGAGTAAAAAGTTACGGTCAAAAGACTGTTTTTTCCTGCAGAAAAAAAAATAGAGGGCGACTTACCCGTAGCGCACCACCACCTAGTGCGCCACGGATAAGCTTGGGCGGGATTCAAATTTCGAATCCTCACCCCGCCCACCTACCTTTCCCTTCCCCCTTTTCCCTCCCCCTTTTCCCTCTTCCTGTTCCTTTCCCTTCTCCTTCTTCCTTCTCCTTCTTCCTTCTTCCTTCTCCTCCTTCCCCTTCTCATCTCCTTGCAGTGACGGCGCGACGACGGCCTCCTCCTCTCCTTGAAGTGACGGTGGCGCGGTGGCGGCCTCCTCCTCTCCTTGCAGTGACGGCGGCGTCCGACCTTCCTTCCTCCCTCTCTTCCTCCATCTCTTCCTTCCTCCCTCTCTTCCTCCATCTCTTCCTTCCTCCCTCTCTTCCTCCCTCTCTTCCTTCCTCCCTCTCTTCCTACCTTCCTTTCTCCAACCACACCCTTCCTACCACCTCGACGCCGGCGAGGACTAGAGCGGCCATGACCCCTCCCGCACCTCCCTGCCACGGCCATGCTCCGGCGAGGTGACACGACTGCGGCGGCGATGCACGGACCCGATTGCTTTTGCAATTCAAAACGAGGGTGTTTTTTGCATTTTTTTTGTTTTTTGAAAAACACATCTGTGGCGCACCCTGTACCCCTACCCGTGGCGCACTTGGTAGTGCACCACGCCTATCTCGATATAACCGTGGCGCACCAGGCAGTACGCCATGGCTAGGAGATAGCCGTAGCGCGAGGCCCGGGTGCGCCACAGATGCTGTTTACAAGTGCGCCACGAACAGGCGTTTTCCTAGTAGTGAGCTACAGTGGCTGTCGTGCGAGTAGTTGGGCACAGTACCACCTACTGAACACTATTACAACCGTCATTGGCAAAGTCCATGGTATGGGCCCAGTGTCTGGGTCTTCTCCCTATCTTGTCCGCCGTCCTGGGCGTACCGCGTACTGTATCCGGTGTCATCTTGTACTCCTCTGTCTTGGTTATCCGGCTAGGACGCCCTAGCCGGCTGCTCCATCTTGACCGCATGGTTGGTTCCATCTGGCTAAGCGTCTGGCCTTTGCTATCTAATCCGCCTAATGGTTCTGCCGCCTCGCTCTTGGCTTGTCTTGCTTTATTCGGCTGGCGTGATCCAGCTGGCTAGACGCCTTTGGGAGTGCTTTTTATCTGGCTGACTTGTTTCCTAGTTTGCTCTGCGTTTGGGCTTCTTCTTGACCCGATTTTTATTTTTTACACCCGGCTAGGCCAGCCGGATGGCAGTTATATTGCCTCTATATCTTGTCTGGTTAGCCTACGCGGGGTGGTCCCCCCGACATCGACGAAATTCGGGCCTCGCGTCATCCATGAAAAACGCCAACCCGGATCCCCCATCGGAGTCGCCCCGCTCGACTGTCCCGCCGGGCCAATACAACCGCACTCGCTTCTCACAGCGACCTGGTACTCCGCATCGTCGGCCCAGCAACTCGAACGGGCAAGTACCACGCTCGGGGACTCACGCGAGTCTAAACCTACGCGGCTCGGGAACACACCAAGTATGAGAGCGCCCTGGACTCGCCACGCGACTGACTCCTCGAGTCAGGCAGAGTGACGCGCCAAGTACAACGCGCTTTATCCTCACCTAACTTGGGCATTCCACTAAAACGGCTAAGTACCACGCTCGGGTACTCGTCCAACCGACCCCGTCCGTGTCTGGGAAAACGGCTAAGTACATAGCACCCTTTAGGGTCGCCAAGCCACTAGTTTCTCAAGCCACGGCGAGTCGACCTCAACTAACTAAGGGTGTGTTTGGTTAGGATTTTCCGGCCAGATTCACGTTATGGAAGCTGAAATCTGAACCAAACAAGTTTTGTAAACCAACCTAGATTCTGAAACGCAGCAGATTCTCGTAGTGTAAAACAAAAGCTGCTGGTACCCCAGATTTTCCTGCGTTGCGTTGAACGGATAAGCTAAAAATTACATGTAGTGCCATCCCGAAGTAGAAAATGAACGGTTCGTTTCCTTTCTTGTCTCCTCCAACCTGACTCCCTTCTCCCGTGGCCCTCTCTTCCCCAACTCGCATCAGACATTGCAGAGAGCAGGCTAGTATGCGTTCTCGACGGCCTATTCCGACGGCGTGCCAGCCAGAAAATATGCCCCAAACCCGATGCCCCTTCCCCTATCCTGAAACTTCGCGACGCCACGCGAGCATCCCAACCTGCTATGGCCGACGTACGCCTTGCCGGCCTACGGGCGTTGCCGCCGTGCTTCTGGCTGGCTTGGTTTTTTCCGGCGTGTGCGCTGCATTCCACCGAGCTACTGGCCAGAATACACCTACTTCAAAGCCGAACGAGCCAGAGACACGAATATGGCATTGGATTTGCTGGTCGGCATACACCCATTTCTTAAAAAACTTAACAGTTACGTGATGCACGATGACAAACAAACGCCAAATACACTAGAGCAAAGCTAACTCGGGTGGGTCTTCTACGCTTGCGTGCATGTGAGGTGTATAATAATTTGTGATGATTATCTACATATAGAACACAATCTACAGTTTAGGTGCAAGGTAAAATATAGGTGTAATTTAACATCTCATTTCTATTAACTATATTTCTAAAATATTAGAAAATAGATTCCTTCTCAAAATAGTCTTGTAAGCCTTAGCGGCGCCACAACAAATTTCATCGAATTTACAGTTGGCAGTTGCGCCAACCAAACAGCTTTCAGCTTTTTCACAGTTGTCAGCTCACAACTGCTTTCTCACAGCAGATTTCACGCGGCTGATTTTTAGAAATCTGCAGCTCAACCAAACACACCCTAGCACTATACAAACAAACATACACAGAAAATACGAGGTAAATCCCATTAAAGGACGGAGGCGCTCGGGGACTTGCTCAACAAAACAATCTCTATCTCTTCTCTATCTCTATCTCTACTACTTAAAAATGACGAATTTCCTCTATTTCCTCTGGCTAGACAGTAACAATTGATCTCGACCTTCAAATCTATTAGATCTAACGCTCCAAGACTTCCCAATAACATTGCGCAGTGTTCCTGTATTGCACGTCCACCAATTAATGTCCGCAATGACTAGCGTGATTACGAAAATCTGGGGCCTTAATATCGGTATTCCGTTTCATGGCAGCTTCTTGCAATACTATGTAGTCGTCCTTTGCCACGCCCCTTGCCCTGTTTTCCGGCTCGCAGACTGTTTCCCCGTTAATACACACGAGAACAAATCGGGACACAATCCTCTCATCGGCGTCTCTCCCAAGCAAAAATTCAGGATGTGATTCCTCTCCCATTAATCTCTAGAATTAAAGCCTTCGCCTCTGCATGCTAACGAAAGTTGTACGTGCTGCTCTCCTACCCGACGGCGCGGCAGCGACCGGGAGCACGCGAAGCTGTTCTTTTTTTTGGTTTACACAGTCGGCCACTCGGCGGGAACGGCGAGACTAGAGCCATGTTCTTTAAGGAGGTCGCGGAGGTAGAGCGGTGGGGATGGAGAGACATGGGCCATGCTCGTCGACGAGATCGCCTACTGCCTTTGCGCGCTACTTCCAAACGAAACTTTGGCTCGAGTCCATCCACTTCCGCACCTGGGTCAACACCGGACGACTAGATCACCCGTGCATTCTGGACATGCCCTTTCAATTGTATCTCGTACAATTTTCGTCCTGGTTTGCTACTGCTTTCTACTTTCCAACATGGTTATTTAGATGTAGTACTCTCTCTGATCCAAATTAGTTAATTTGTATTTTTCTAGATTCAGATGTATCATGTCTAGATACATCCGAATTTAGACAAATCTACGTCAATTAATTTTAATCGAAAGGAGTACTACTATTCTTTGTTTTCTTGATGCCCATAACGACTCAATGTTCGATTTGATCTCATCTATATGTGTATGTACTCCTGTATATGTTCATCTAGGATGATCGAGACTTGCGAGGTCGGACCTGGGAAGCGCCTGAGGTTTCCAAGCTGCCGTAGCGCAGGATCCATATCTCGCCTTGGGGTCGCCGGACATCTTCGCCGAGGTTAATTAGCATGTTGAAGGTGAGATTCTGGGAAATTGACGAGATGTCTTTGATGAGGCAATCCGAGCTGCCTCATGCTCAGAATTACCGCTGCTATTTACATGCTCGGCTCTACTAATCACGGTATAATAGTGAGTGCGGCAGAAGGAGCGGTCTCCTACTTGTATATGGTCTTTACATGGGAGGTTGGGCAGGCGACAATATCACAGCAGCTCGTAATTGTCTTTTTTTTATCATCTTCTATGCCAGATTACATTTTATTTTTTATGACTTCTCATTTGGTAGCCACTATATTATGCACTTCTCTATAATTTTTCATGTCTCCGTTAATTAAGGATTTCTTCACAAAGCATTAGCATGCTAAGCTACTATATTGTTTTCTTTGTTTTTACGTGGCATGCAGGTTCCTTTCTAGCATTGTCGGTTATCAAGGTTAGAGTGCGATTGGATACGATGCCCTAACAAAGCTTTGTCATCATAAAATACGTATATGTAACATTGGCTAAGCGGTTCAGCAATGTAAACTGCTTCCTATGAATACCAGAGTACTGAACAAAAACTGTTAAATTAGCTTAGTGAATTGATAGGCTAATATGTTAGTTGGACATAATTATTATAGTTGTATCAGTGGTCCTAGAAGATTGTTGCCTCCATGTTTTTTACTTGAGAGTAAGATGTCAATATTATATGCATTCTCAACTTTCCTTAACACTTTTGGAAGAAAATTACACGAAAACTGGGGTGGTGTTGCCTTGGACTTTTGTGAGGTATAATTTGTGACTCTTTGACCAATATGTGTTTATTATTGGTATGCTTATAGTCTCCTAGCAATGCATGGGTATTTTGCTAGCTCATTATCAAAAGTTTCTTATTGGAAATATCTCTTAACAGTAGGAAGTCAACTTTTGAGGTATATATTTTTGCAATATCTTGTCTATTAGCAATGTGCACTGATATTCCTTGGTATTTTGTTAACTAAATGAGTTTTTCTAACATCTTTCAGGGCCATATTCTATAAAATTTAACTCGGAGTTGGTGATGGTCGTTGTCGTGATAGTGGTACGCCCTCCTTCATATTACCACTGTCAGACATGGATTCTTTTTACCACCCTTCTAAATCATTGGATACATATATAGTGTGTAGTGTGTGTTAATCAAACTGGAAGTAAGAAGAAACCCTTTCAACCATTGTTGCTTTTATCTATTTATATTTTTGTGGATAGTATGTATTCGGTAATGCCAACTTGGAAGGAGTTAATGTGAGTTGCACATAATTATTTTGTTTGCTCTAATCAAGTGCTTTCTAGAGGCAGATTCGACCAAGAAATGAAGCCAACCATCAGTCCCATTGCACGTAACATGTTTTCATTTGTCAAATTTCTTGGTTCCACTAACATGTGCTATTTTAACCAATAACTGGATTCAACAATCCAGAAGAAAGGAAAGCTGGCACAGGGTGGTGGAGATATTTTAACTAGCTACAAGGTGGCCATGCAGGGACATATCCGGTAGGTTAACAAGAGTGGTTTTGTTTATGGGCTTTTCACCCTTCTTGTGAACGAGAATAGGAGCCTCCTGATTGTAAGAATGTTGGACAAAGAAAGAGTGCCTAGGATTGGGAGAGCTTTGCTGATTCATTTCGACCGTAGTATCAAAGGTCGATAGTTATTAGCACTTCCTTTACATGACTCTATGCCTTGCCAAAATCTGCATCGTTTTATATAATAAAAATTCTATTGCATTTTCTCCATGAATATTAAGTTTTTATAGGAAAATGCGTGTCTCCCTATTAGGCTGGAACATAACCACACTATGACTACCATATCTTAAGTAATATCATGAAATCTACTAAATATGACCTGACACTCCTTTGGTTGCTATACTTTCTATCTGACTTGGATAATTTGGGAGACGAAAGATACATAAAAGTAAAGAATTATATTAAAACATGTAAACCGAACATCCAAATAATGATACTAACCAATGTTGTATTTGTCTTATGTGATGCTACTATAATTTCACACATGTACAGTTGATTAGTAGTCTTTGTCGATGCAAGTTGTAGTTGTTCTCCGATTAGTTTCCAGCACGAAAGAATAAAGATGTTTGTATCTCCGTACATATATGAATGTCACAGCTTTAAATTGGAGTCATAGAAATAATATAGTATGTGATCTCTCTGGAAGGAAATTCTTTGTTTCTTAAAGTAAGTTCTCTGTAAACATAATAGATAACTCGTAGTATTTATTGGCCAAATCTATTCTTCTCTGAATTCTAGAGGTCTCGCCTCTTTTGAAAAGGAAAAGCTTACAGTTGACATTTTCATATATATCTGTTTTTTAAACTTTCTAGCAATCTGATCGGTATGAGACATTTGAATGTGCTCATTTATAATATCGACAACTAATAGTTTCTTCTACATTTTTTAAATGCAACACTTGCTAAACTTTTTTCTCATTATATGGATACACGGAAGTCAAGCTACTCCGATTTTCACAGGGTAGTAGTATCATGCAACAACACTTGAACAAGCGAGTTAACAACCATTTTTGTAGGCAAACCTTAAACTAAAGTGTTATAGTTCTTAGTGCGTGATTAGGATTTGACATATACAATTTGTCAAAATACAAGAAGAGGTGAAACAAATAGATGACTTAGGTCTAGAGTTCATTGTATTCACTTAATGTAGAAAATATTTAGGTTTTTTAGTGAGGAGCATAAGTTTTGTGCAATTGGATGTATTTTTTTAATTCTGGACAACTTTTTTCTCTCGATAGAAATTAAGTTCTCATTTAGTGTAGTTGAAGCCTAAGTCTGCAAAATTAAAGAGGGATTGTATGAAGCATCACTTTTTATTGAGCTATATCTAATTTTAGCATGGAACTGAGTATAAATTTGCATTCTCTTATCTTGTTTCTAAGATGACAACTTATTGCATGATAGTTTCTTAGTTTATATACGCACAATGCAAATTTTCTAACTTAATAAGTGGCGAGTGACATTGTAATTAGGGTGAACTGTAAGAGTCTTTTTATTTTTCAGTTTTCTGAGCACACAATTTGGTTGCAGGTATTGCGGAGAGCATTTTGTTAAACTGGTTTTTGAAGGTGATATATGACGTTGTTCATGAAGTAAGCATTTCTTGACGTGGACACTCCTTTTACAGTAGCATGACCCAATATTTTATTTATGGTAGTTACACCCTCGCCAATAAGACAAGAACACTTCGGCTTGTCAAGGAAAACTGATTTCCAATAATGGATATTTTTAATAAAAATTACATGTAGCATGATAGATTTAAGATATAGGATGCTATTTTTTATGATGAATAAAAAAATTGCAAGCATGCCTTTGCTCAAAAAGGATGTTGTAAAATAATATTGTGCCTTTACTTAAAACTTAACAGCGAAGCTTATTATTTTACATATTGAACACAGACCATATAAAAACATTAAAATATTTATATCCCGTGGCAATATACGGGCACTCAACTAGTCCAAACTCAAATCAAAACTAACTCAAGCATACTTCCATTCCTTACGGCAACAAAATATTGTTCGCTTATAAGGATAAAGTTACACTTATTTCTACTAACGCCAATCGGCAAGCTATCTACTCCGCAGGCTTCGAAGCCGACGCGCCAACGCCACCACGAACGAGGATGAAGGGACATGTACTCGACCACTGTCGGCGCGACATGTACTCGACCACCGCCAGCGCCCTCTACAGGTAGCGCCACACCTTCGTGATCTCTCTCGGAATCACTTCCCTGGGCGAGATCTCCTGGAGATACGCGTGAATGCAGGTTGCCGAGAGGGCGGCAGAATCCACCAGCATAGTGACACACTGCCTAGTGTCATACATCCGTGCCTCGGGCTCGTCGTCGAGTATCTTCCCTGCAATCAACAACAATTTAGCGTAAGAAAAACGCACAACTCTGGGCTCACCCAAACGAGGACGCGCCGGCATAAGCGACCCGCATGCTCGGGGATTCACTGACATAATAACTACAGGTCTCAGCAACTCACCAATGAGTGGACGGTAGCGCCCCGTGATGAAATCCTGAAGAACCGAGAAATCATCCTGTAGCCCTGCAAAAAGAGCATTAGAAACCTTCTGCTTGTTAGCCGCTGGAGCGATAGCATCCTTGGCCCTCTCCTCCGATGAGCTCGCTTCCGCCTTGGCGGCTTTGAGCTCCTTCTCCAGTTCGGCAACCCGCTTCTCCGCGGTGGTTAATAAAGACTAGGAAGCTTCCAACTCGGCAGCCAGGACAAAACCCTTGCGGGCCTTGGCAACCGCGGTAGAATGCCCCTCTGTAGCAAAACATGGGTGAGACCCCAATCAACCACAAGCAAGGAATGGAGAAGGTAATTCGAACACCTACCCGCGGTCATCTGCAGCTGTTGGTTCACCTCCTGCACGGATCGGAGGTCGCGCTCTAGATGTTCCTTGGTGGTCAGTCGCTCCGCAAATTCACGCTGCAGGCCCCGCAAAGACGAAATGAATTCAGCGACCACCCACTCGGGGACTGGACATCAAAAATTTTCCTAAGTGCCTAGCCACTGAAATTCAGCGACTAGCCACTTGGGGACTGGACAACAAAAACAAATAAGAATCTAGCCGCTGAAATTCAGTGAGCAGATCCTCGGGGACTGGACATGCCTGAATAGCTGCACCCAGCATATTGTTGGGGATATGCTATATGGGTATCCTCATAGCATGTCTCCTATCCGGAAAACCCGGGTGGCCCACAGTTGGTAGCATAGCCCATGGCCTGCAGGGCGGCCCAGTTAGATGGATCCAGAAGGGAGGCCCATGCCGGATAACGGAAGGCTACGGAGGAGTCACCGACGTACCCGAAGCCTTGGAGTGCAAGACACGTTAGACTGATTGTATACTATGTAGGACTCTGTAACCTGTCCGGCTAGGACTTTCCCTGTAACCCTAGGACCTGGCGACTATATAAGTCGGGCCTATGGGACCCTTTAGGGCACCAATTAACTCATACCTCGCACAGCTAACCGATCCCTGTAACTCGGCGTATTGCCCTTATAGTGATTTATAGCAGGAGTAGGATTCCGCCACCGTTGTGGGATCTAAACCTAGGTAAGCTGTGTTACCTCGTACCCATCAACCGTCCGCCTTACCCCACGTCTCTAAACACGCACTGTGAGTATCCCTCCACGGCGTACTCGTCGGTAATACCACGATAGTTGGCGCCCACCGTGGGGCAAGAGGCGCTTCAGGCTCTACAGCGGGCGAGGTACAAGATCTTCGCGGGAATCGGCGAAACCGTACAATCAGCCACGTTCTCTTCTCCGGTAACGTTCCGAACGTCCCTCCTGACAAGTTCTGGATCCCGGCGAAGACGAACCCTACCAGATGCTCGATCGTCCCCATCGGAGATATCCACCTCTTCATCGGCAAAACCGACTCGGGCACTAGATCCCTGGGAGTCGGAGGAATGTCAAGACCCACACGGACCGCCTACGGGCAGGATACGTTCGTGGAGGGATCGATATCGGATCTCTCTTCGAAGTTTGCCGACAAAGATCTGAAAAATTCAAGGACCACCCAAACCTCCCCTGTGCAGGATATAACGGTGGAAGATCGCTACAAGTCCGCCGGCTTCGCCCGTGCGTCTGGACAACAGAGATCCATGTTCATCAGAGTGGTGACCATCTTCGATCTGGCGCGTTGCGTTCAGAGAGAGGGTGAAAAACCCTGCGATTACCTTGCCAGGTGGCTCCGTATACGGGCCAATCTAGCACATTACCCCAATGATGATTCCATGTATCACTTTGTGGAAGGACTAGACCAAGGTACGCTCCTCTGGCATACGCTAAGGAGGCAGCATGCTTCAGGACGCCTCACTTTCGAAAGCATGGTGAACACCGTCAACAACTACGTGGAGGCTAAGGAGGCAGCTCATACAGCTCTAGCGCTCCTTGACGGAGCCCCTCCACCTCAGCCACCACCACCGCCGCCTCCGGTCATCATCGTCGTAGCTGCACCAACACCTCTAGTCATCGTCGCCGCTGTTGCACCTGCACCGCCTGTCATCAAGGAAGCCCCGGCACCCTCCGACTCCGTGCTTGACGTTCTCTACACCGACATCAGCGCTGACTCGGAGGAGATAGACTTCAGCCCGGAGGAGCTAAACTCTGCCATGCAAGAGATGGAGGAGGATTTTCAACGCGACGAGCAGGCCAACAACGTCGTCGTGTCTCGAGAGGTGTTCGTCGCCATTGGGACCGCGATGGATGAAGATGAACCTGGACGAGCTCCGCCTAAAGCACTGGACAAAGGGAAGGGACCACTTATTGCTACCGACAATGATCGCGCAAAGGTCATGCCCCCTTCGCCTAACCCAGTGCAGCAGCCGCAGGAACTCAGCACCGGTCCGAGCAACAACAACACCGCAAACCTGCCGCCTCTGGCATCTACGTCTGCTGCTGCCCAAATTACTGTTGGAGATATGCCCTAGAGGCAATAATAAATGTAGTTATTATTATATCTTTGTGTTTATGATAAATGTTTACATTCATGCTATAAGAGTATTGACCAGAAACATTAATACTTGTGTGATTTGTAAACTAATTTAGAGTCCCTAGTAAAGCCTCTTTATAATACTAGCTTGTTGATTAATAGATGATCATGGTTTCTTGATCATGAACATTTGAGATGTTGTTAATAACAAGGTCATATCAATAGGAGAATGATATGATGGAAATACTCCTATAGATAAGTGTAGCATAAAGATCAAGTCATTTTAATAGTTCAATTGTTATAAGCTTTCTGATACATAGTAACTTAATTCCTTCGACCATGAGATCATGCTTATCACCATCACCGGAAGGATGCTTTGATGACATCAAACACCACACCGTAACTGGGTGGCTATAAAGGTGGCATTGAGTGTTCGGAAAGTATGGGTTGAGACACATGGATCAAGAGTGGGATTTGTCCATCCATATGACGGATAGATATACTATGGGCCCTCTCGGTGGAATGTCATCCAATTAGCTTGCAAGCATGTGACTGGCTCACAAGGGATCACATATCATGGGAACGAGAAAAGAGTACTTATCGGTAACGAGGTTGAACTAGGTATGCAGAGATACCGACGATCAAAACCTCGGATAAGTAAACTATCGTGAGACAAAGGGAAATTGGTATCGTATGTAAGTGGTTCATTCGATCGCAAAGTAATCGTAGAAATATGTGGGAGCCATATGAATTTCCAGATTCCTCTATTAGTTATTGATCGGAGAAGTGTCTCGATCATGTTCGCATAATTCACGAACCGTAGGGAGACACACTTAAGGATTCAATGTTGTTGAGTAGTTATGGAATGATGAGTAAGAGACTGAATGTTGTTCGGAGTCTCAGATAGGATTCGGGATATCACGAGGAGATCCGTAATGGTCCGGAGAATAAGATTCATATAAGGAAAGTCATGTTTCGGAGTTGGGGAATGATTCCGGTGTTTTCATTAGAAATGTTCTAGAAGGTTCCGGAAGGTCCGGCACTCCGGAGGGGTAGGGTACATGAATGTGTCATGACAATGTGGAATGGTTGCATCATGTACTAGGTATCATGCCTGGGCAAAATAAAGGGAGAAATCAAATCCTAGTTTGAAAAGTCAAACGCCAATTTGAAAAGTCAAATGGCAAGTTTGCTTGGTGGAGGGAGAGTAGGAAATCTACTTGGGGAGGAAGTCCTCCTCCCTCCACCCGCTGGCCAAGGAGGCCAAGTTGGGGGAGGACTCCCTCCTCCCAACCAGCGCCCTCCCACCTATAAAAGAAGGGGCGGGGGTGCCCCTCTTCCCTACACCCAACACCACCCAAACCCTAGCCCTAGCCGCCGGCCTCCTGCAAGTCGCCGCCGCCCCTAGGGTTTCTCCTAGCCGCCGACTTGGGGCTTCTCCAAGCCCTAGCCGCCGGCCAAGCTCCGCCCCTTGGTGCCCTCTAAACCCTAGATCGCCAAGGCCTCTCTCATAGTCCACCATACTCGCTCCGGCTTAAGGCGAAGCCCTGCGAGATCTCCCCTCTACTTTCGGTACCACGCCGTCGTGCTGCCAGAATCGCGAGGAGAGTGCTACAACCTCTGATGTCTGCTGGAACAAGGGAGAGGAAGGTCTTCATCGAGTACCAAACGTGTGACCGACTGCAGAAGCGCTGCCGGAACACAGCGCCGGAAGGATCGTCTACGCGATCTTGAGATCGACAAGAGTACGACTACATCACCCAGAAGAATCTGCTCTCGTTAACCGCTTTGGAATCTTCGAGGGTGAGTTCCTCTATCGACTCGTTGATAAAATCTAGTAGATAGATCTTGGCTTGTTTGTTTGCATGTGGTAGAATTTTTTTGTTTTCCATGCTACGAACCCCTACAGTGGTATTAGAGTCGTATCTATATGTAGATCTGTTGCACGAGTAGAACACAATGGTCATTGTGGGAGGTGGTGCTTTTATTATCAATTGCTTCTTGTGTACTTTGCATCTTGCGGTATGATGGGATGAAGCGGCCCGGGCTAACCTTACATGACATCGTTCATGAGACTTGCTCCACGCTCAACATGCAACTTGTATTGCATAAGTGGCTTTGCGGGTGTCTGTCTCTCCCATTATAGTATAGATCCAATTTACAACGGGCACTTGATACTTCAAACATCAACGTTGTGGTTCTTGTTCGTAAGTTAGATCGACACTTATTGAAATCCCCAAACCGCGTAAAATATGCAAAGAAAATTAGAGGTGTCTAACTTTGTTTTGCAGGGGTGTGTTGTGATGTGATATGGCCATGATTGTGATTATATTTGATGAATGCAATGTTCCTTATTGTAAGTTGGCAACCGGCAGGAGCCATATGGTTGTCTTTAATTTCTGTTAAGACCCGCGTGTCTATTCAAAGTAGTTGTAATAGTTGGAGCTGGTGGACGACAACCATGAAACGGCGCCATTGACCTTGACGCTGTGTCGGTGATGATGGAGATCATGTTCGTGCTTGAAGATGGAGATTGGAAGCACAAGAAGAAAGGCCATATCATATCACATATTATGAATTGCATGTGATGTTAATCCTTTATGCATCTTTTATTGCTTAGTTAACGACGGTAGCATTATAAGATGATCCCTCATGCACATAAATTTCAAGTTTTAAAGTGTTCATCCTTAGCAAGCACCGTTGCTAAAGCTTGTTGTTTCGAAGCACCACGTGATGATCGGGTGTGTTAGATTATGCAAGTGTATACAACGTGAGCAAGCTAGATTTGCTCATGCGGAAGCTAAGGTTTGATCTTGACGAGCCTAGCATGTACAGACATGGTCTCGGAACACGGATTACCGAAAGGTAAATCATGAGTCATATAGTAGATATGATGAACATGTCGATTGTTCGCCATTGAAGCTACATCAACTCTCGTGATGATCGGTTTTGATGTGGTGGATTTGGTTCGTGTGATCACTAAAACAATGTGAGGGATATTGTTTTGAGTGGGAGTTCACCTAGATTAATTTAACTATTAATTAGAACTCAATTTGTCATAAACTTAGTGTAAACTATTGCAAATATGTTGTAGATCAATGGCGGCCCCTACCATCAATTTTAATGCGTTCCTAGAGAAAGAAAAGTTGAAAAACAATGGAAGCAACTTCGCGGATTGGTTCCGCAATTTGAGGATTGTCCTCGATGCTGGTAATTTGACCTATGTGCTGGATGCACCGCTGGGTGACCCGCCTGCAGCTGATGCTACCGATGAATTAAAGAATGTTTACCTCACTCGGACGAATCAGTACTCCACAGTTCAGTGTGCTATCTTGTATGGTTTGGAATCGGAGCTTCAGAAAAGGTTTGAGAACCATGACCCACATGATATTGGTCGTGAACTCAAAATGATATTTGAGGCTCACGCGGCAGTTGGGAGTTATGAGGCTTCTGAAAAGTTCTTTAACTGCAAGATGGAAGAGGGCAGCTCCGTCAGTGAGCATGTGCTTAAGATGTCTAGGCACGCAAACAAACTCCAAAGCTTGGGTATAGTGATTCCTAATTCTTTGGGGATTTACCGTGTCCTCCAATCACTTCCACCAAGTTACAAGAACTTTGTGATGAACTACAATATGCAAAACATTAACAAGACGTTTCCAGAACTCTTCTCCATGTTGAAATCTGCAGAAGTGGAGATCAAGAAAGAGCATCAAGTATTGTTGGTCAATAAGGCCACCAAATTCAAGAAAGGCAAGTCTAAGCAAAAGGGAAACTTCAAGAAGGGTGGTAAGAAAGTTGCCGCACCGGCGAAGAAGACCAGGGCTGGACCTAATCCTGATACTGAGTGCTTTTACTGCAAGGGAGAGGGTCACTGGAAGCGGAATTGCCCAAAGTACTTGGCAGATTTGAAGAACGGCAACATCAAGAAGAAAGGTATATCTGATATACTTGTTATTGATGTGTATCTCACTAGTACTCGTAGTAGTGCCTGGGTATTTGATACTGGTTCGGTTGCTCATATTTGTAACTCGAAATATATGCTGCAGAATAAACGGAATCTAGCGAAGAACGAGGTGACGATGCGCGTTGGAAATGGATCAAAGGTTGATGTGATCGCGGTCGGCATGCTACCTCTTCATCTACCATCGGGATTAGTTTTATACTTAAATAATTGTTATTTGGTGCTTGCGTTGAGCATGAACATTATATCGGGATCATGTTTATTGCGAGACGGTTACTTGTTTAAGTCCGAGAATAATGGTTGTTCGATTTATATGAGTAATATGTTTTATGCACATGCACCTTTGATAGATGGTCTATTCTTAATGAATCTCGATAGTAGAAATACACATATTAATAACATTGAAGCTAAACGTTTGAAATTGAGCGATAACTCGACCTATATGTGGCACTGTCGTCTTGATCACATTGGAGTGAAGCGTATGAAGAAACTCCATTCTGATGGACTTCTTGAATCACTTGAAAGATGTGAAGCATGTCTGATGGGTAAAATGACTAAGACTCCATTTTCTGGTATGATGGAGCGAGCTACGGACTTATGGGAAATCATACATACCAATGTGTGTGGTCCAATGAGTGTAGCGCGGTGGTTATCGTTATGTTCTTACCTTCACGGATGACTTGAGTAGATATGGGTATATCTATTTCATGAAACATAAGTCCGAAACTTTCGAGAAGTTTAAGGAATTTGAAAGTGAGGTGGAGAATCAACGTAACAAGAAGATTAAATTTCTACGTTCTGATCGTGGAGGTGAATATCTAAGTTACGAGTTTGGCGAGCATTTAAAGAAATGCGGAATACTTTCACAATTGACACCGCCGGGAACACCACAGCGTAATGGTGTGTCCGAACATCGTAATCGAACTCTCTTAGATATGCTTCGTTCTATGATGTCACTTACAGATTTACCGCTATCGTTTTGGGGTTATGCATTAGAAACAGCCGCATTCACTTTAAATAGGGCACCATCTAAATCCGTTGAAACGACACCGTATGAATTATGGTTTGGGAAGAAACCTAGATTGTCGTTCCTTAAAGTTTAGGGTTGCGAAGCCTATGTAAAGAACTTACAACCGGACAAGCTTGAACCTAAAGCGGAAAAATGCGTCTTCATAGGATACCCGAAGGAAACTATTGGGTATACCTTCTATCATAGATCCGAGGGCAAAATCTTCGTTGCCAAGAATGGATCCTTTCTAGAGAAGGGATTTCTCTCAAAAGAAGTGACTGGAAGGAAAGTAGAACTCGACGAGGTTGTCGAACCATCTCTCGAACTTGTGAGTAGCGCAGCACCGGAAGAAGTTCATGTGGTGCCTACACCAATAAGAGAAGAAGCTAATGATTATGATCATGAAACTTCAGTTGAAGTTGCTACAGAACCTCGCAGGTCAACGAGAACTCGTACCACTCCTGATTGGTATGATCCCGTTATGAGTGTCATGTTGGTGGACAACACCGATGACCCTGCGACATATGAGGAAGCGATGATGAGCCCAGATTCCAATAAATGGCAAGACGCCATGAAATCCGAAATTGGATCCATGTACTAAAACCAAGTATGGACTTTGGTGGACTTACCGGATGGCCGGAAGGCTGTCGAGAACAAATGGATTTTCAAGAAGAAAACAGATGCTGATGGTAATGTTACTGTCTATAAAGCTCGACTTGTCGCAAAAGGGTTTCAACAAATTCAAGGAGTTTACTACGATGAGACTTTCTCACCAGTAGCGAAGCTAAAGTCTGTAAGGATTATGTTAGCAATCGCAGATGGATGTCAAAACAGTGTTCCTCAATAGAGACATTGATGAAGAGTTGTATATGATGCAACCCAAAGGTTTTGTCGATCCTAAAGATGCTAACAAGGTATGCAAACTTCAACGGTCCATATATGGATTGAAGCAAGCATCCCGAAGTTGGAATCAACGTTTTGGTAAGGTAATCAAAAGGTTTGGTTTTATACAAACTTATGGAGAAGCTTGTATCTACAAGAAAGTGAGTGGGAGCTCTGTAGCATTCTTAATACTATATGTAGATGACATATTGTTGATTGGGAATGATGTAGACCTTCTTAATAGTGTCAAGGAATATTTGAATAATAGTTTTTCAATGAAAGTCTTGGCGAAGCAGCTTACATATTAGGCATAAAGATTTATAGAGATAGATCGAGACGCCTAATATCATTGTCACAAAGTACATATTTGGATAAAGTTCTAAAGAGGTTTGGAATGGAAGATAGCAAGAAAGGGTTCTTGCCCATGTTGCCCAATACGACGTTGAGTAAAACTCAAAGTCCAGCGACGGCAGAAGATAGAGAAAGGATGAGTAAGACTCCCTATGACTCAGCCATAGGATCTCTAATGTATGCCATGCTATGTACTAGACCCGACAGTGCATATGCTGTTAGTTTCTAGCAGATATCAAAGTGATCCAGGAGTGGATCATTGGACAGCGGTCAAAAACATCCTTAAGTACTTGAGAAGAACTAAGGATATGGTTCTTTCTTATGGAGGTGATGAATAGCTCGTTGTTAATGGTTACACCGCTGCTAGTTGGAACACCGATCCAGATGATTCTAAATCTCAATCTAGATATGTATTTACTTTGAATGGTGCAGCAGTTAGCTGGAGGAGTGCAAAGCAAAGCGTTGTGGCGAGATCTTCAACTGAATCGGAATACGTAGATGCTTCAAAGGCTTCACAAGAAGCGATATGGATGAAGGAGTTCATTACAGAGCTCGGTGTGTTTCCAAGTGCGCTAGACCCAATGTCTATCTACTGTGATAACATGGGCGCCATAGCCAATGCGCAAGAACCAAGGTCACACAAGAAGCTGAAGCACATCAAGCTGCGTTTTCACGCTATTCGAGAACATGTCCAAGATGGTGACATAAAGATTTGCAAAGTACACACAGATCTGAATGTGGCGGATCCGTTGACTAAACCTCTCCTGAGGGCAAAACATGACCAACACCAAACTGCCATGGGTGTTCGGTATATTACCATGTAATCTAGATTAGTTGACTCTAGTGCAAGTGGGAGACTGTTGGAGATATGTCCTAGAGGCAATAATAAATGTAGCTATTATTATATCTTTGTGTTTATGATAAATGTTTACATTCATGCTATAAGAGTATTGACCAGAAACATTAATACTTGTGTGATTTGTAAACTAATTTAGAGTCCCTAGTAAAGCCTCTTTATAATACTAGCTTGTTGATTAATAGATGATCATGGTTTCTTGATCATGAACATTTGAGATGTTGTTAATAACAAGGTCATATCATTAGGAGAATGATATGATGGACATACTCCTATAGATAAGCGTAGCATAAAGATCAAGTCATTTTAATAGTTCAATTGCTATAAGCTTTCTGATACATAGTAACCTAATTCCTTCGACCATGAGATCATGCTTATCACCATCACCGGAAGGATGCTTTGATGACATCAAACACCACACCGTAACTGGGTGTCTATAAAGGTGGCATTGAGTGTTCGGAAAGTATGGGTTGAGACACATGGATCAAGAGTGGGATTTGTCCATCCATATGACGGATAGATATACTCTGGGCCCTCTCGGTGGAATGTCATCCAATTAGCTTGCAAGCATGTGACTGGCTCACAAGGGATCACATATCACGGGAACGAGAAAAGAGTACTTATCGGTAACGAGGTTGAACTAGGTATGCAGAGATACCGACGATCCAAACCTTGGATAAGTAAACTATCGTGAGACAAAGGGAAATTGGTATCGTATGTAAGTGGTTCATTCGATCGCAAAGTAATCGTAGAAATATGTGGGAGCCATATGAATTTCCAGATTCCTCTATTGGTTATTGATCGGAGAAGTGTCTCGATCATGTACGCATAATTCACGAACCATAGGGAGACACACTTAAGGATTCAATGTTGTTGAGTAGTTATGGAATGATGAGTAAGAGAGTGAATGTTGTTCGGAGTCTCAGATAGGATTCATACGAGGAGATCCGGAATGGTCCGGAGAATAAGATTCATATAAGGAAAGTCCTATTCCGGAGTTGGGGAATGACTCTGGTGTTTTCATCTGGAATGTTCTAGAAGGTTCCGGAAGGTCCGGCACTCCGGAGGGGAAGGGTACATGAATGTGTCATGACAATGTGGAACGGTTGCATCATGTACTAGGTATCATGGCTGGGCAAAATAAAGGGAGAAATCAAATCCTAGTTTGAAAAGTGAAACGCCAATTTGAAGAGTCAAACGACAAGTTTGCTTGGTCGAGGGAGAGTAGGAAACCTACTTGGGGAGGAAGTCCTCCTCCCGCCCCCCGCCGGCCAAGGAGGACGAGTTGGGGGAGGACTCACTCCTCCCAACCGGCGCCCTGCCACCTATAAAAGAAGGGGCAAGGGTGCCCCTCTTCCCTACACCCAACACCACCCAAACCCTAGCCCTAGCCGCCGGCCTCCTGCAAGTCGCCGCCGCCCATAGGGTTTCTCCTAGCCGCCGACGTGGGGCTTCTCCAAGCCCTAGCCGCCGGCCAAGCTCTTCCCCTTGGTGCCCTCTAAACCCTAGATCGCCAAGGCCTCTCTCATAGTCCACCATACTCGCTCCGGCTTAAGGCGAAACCCTGCGAGATCTCCCCTCTACTTCCGGTACCACGCTGTCGTCCTGCCGGAATCGTGAGGAGAGTGCTACAACCTCCACTGCCTGCTGGAACAAGGGAGAGGAAGGTCTTCATCGAGTACCGAATGTGTGACCGACTGCGGAAGCGCTGCCGAAACACAGCGCCGGAAGGATCGTCTACGCGATCTTGAGATTGGCAAGAGTACGACTACATCACCCACGAGAATCTGCTCTCGTTAACCTCTTTGGAATCTTTGAGGGTGAGTTCCTCTATTGACCCGTTGCTACAATCTAGTAGATAGATCTTGGCTTGTTTGTTTGCATGCGGTAGAATTTTTTTGTTTTCCATGCTACGAACCCCTACAATTACTCCGGCTGATAGAGTGACGTACGGCAATTTTCTCGTCGAACCCATGACCATGGAGCATATACGGAACGTAGTCCAGCTTGACGAGAAGCGCCAGCAGCTGCTGGAGGAAACACATGCCATCACAGAGCAAGGCGCACAACTAGATCAAGATCTGGCCAACGCGCAAAAATCAATAGAGAAAGCTAGAGCAATGGAGGCCGAGTACAAGACTTTGCTAAAGCAACAAAAGGCTAAGAAAGCTCTGGATCATGTCATCAACGATCCTGGTGTATGGTGAAACCTAGGATGGGCTCCCTCGAAGCTGGCATAGGCCAGGCCATACATTGATAGTGAAGGCAGACATGTGATGCCCACCCCTCTCCTCAACCTCGCCGTCGCCAAGACCCTTCTGGAGCAGGATAGATCACACGCGGCTGTGGACCAGGTCTACGACCTTGTGGACAAGGCGGTGAAATAGTAGGAAAAGGCCACCTCTCAGAGGCTGGAGTCTGACCCAACATTTTTCCAGTCTAGCCAGCCGAAGCCGCCAAGGGACAGATCTCCTCATGATGTCGGGTCCCATACGGGTTCATCAGAATGAATAAAGAGGGATGCACGTAACAGGAAGGACGCTATCCCCATATCCTCCAACCACGGAGGCAAGGCTCATCCTCGTCGCACATCTCCACCGCTCTGCTCTCCCCGAGATCGCGAAGACCCCAAGTCTCACCATCGCACGGATATTCCTCCGCCAAGGCAGAGCGGCATCGTCATCCGCGACAACATGGTGCAGACCCGTCATTATGGGGAGCACAACAAAGGACACAAGAGCAGGTTGTGTCATGACCCTCCATGTCCGACAAGCAACCGTGACAAGAGTGAGGCATCGCAGGAGGGTAACAGCAAGAAGGCTAACCCACCGCCACCTCCACCTCAGTCACCCCCTAGCAGCCACCATGGCGGAGGAGGCCCGTGTCGTTCATGCAGCCCTTCCCCTGGCGGCAAGAAGAAAAGAAGCCTGGAGCCATACGACGCACGTTCACGCTTGGACAAGATTCACGAGGCTCGGGAAGGACAATAATTGGGACCACATTGCTTTGGACTTTTAATACAGACCACAACTTACCCCAAGGGTTTCCGGATTGACAATACCATCAAGCCCTATGACGGCACCGCCAAACCAGCACGTGGGTGTAGGATTACGGCAACGCGGTGGAGATTGCTTGGGGTAACCCCAACGTCACCGTCAAGTACCTCCCCCTGATGCTACAGGGCACGACCCGATAATGGATTGATGACTTGCCGGAGAAATCCATCTGCAATTGGCTGGACATGCAAGAAGTGTTCACCAAGAATTTCGAGGGTACGTATAAGCGTCCATGTACTATTGGCGATCTACAGCGGTGCATGCAGGAGAAAGACAAGTCATCTCACGCCTACCTCTCTCGTTGGCTGGATATGAAGAATTCCTGCGCAGGGGTGCACGCCCAGACCGCCATGGACGCCTTCATCGATGGGTTGGAGAAAGGTACGTTGCTCAGACATAAGTTGAAGCGCTTGTAGGACAATCACCGGCTAGACCTCAACTAGATGATCCACCTAGCCAGTGAGTTCCCAGCGGCCGACGACGATGCTCGCGGCTCCTTGCCAGCGACGGCCATTCCAACCCAAGCTAGGAGGAACAACAACACCAAGCGGAAGATCCCGCCAGAAGAAAAGCAAACCTTCGACATGGTAGCCATGACATTTGCAGGATGAGGTGATGGCGGACAGCATGGCAGAGGTCGGGGGGATGGTCGTGGGCAGCAGCAAGGAAGTGAAACTACCTCGGCAGCACTCCGCGTTCCCCAAACATACAAGGAGTACCGTGATATGCCGTGCCTTGTACACCTCGACACTAATGGAAAGGCCACTCACACCAATCGCCATTGCAAGTTCGTCAACGATCTCAAGGAGGACCTGGAGTCCGGCTCCAAGCAAAGTTGGAAGAATAGACCATGAGGCAAGGGAAAGGAAAGAAGAAGGAAGAGGAGTCCAAGGATTCAAGTGACATGTATGAGGATGTTTACCCCAAGCATGCCTCCAAGAGCGATGGCAAGGGCAAGAACCCCTTCGAAAAGAATGCAGCCGTTTTCCACACTTTCCTTCACACCCCCACCGTCCGACAACAGAAGACCTCTATGAGGATACTGATGGCCACCCTACCCCAGCTCCCCAGTACCTGCGCTGGTCGGAGATTCCAATTACTTGGGGCAGGAAGGATCACCCAAACCTCATCCCTATGGAGAACCAGTACGCCATGGTCATCAACTCCCTGATTGACGGCAATGAGTTCACCAAATGTATGGTGGGTAGTGGAAGCAGCATCAACATCATGTACCTAGATACACTGCACAAGATGAAATTGACGAAGGCTAACCTAAGACAGACCAGCACTATCTTCCACGGCGTAGTTCCTGGTCGGGAGGCTCGGTCCCTTGGGTGCATCACACTTCAGGTCGCTTTTTGCGATGTCAATAATTATCGCCAAGAACGCATAACCTTTGAGGTGGTCCCCTTCAAGAGCGTGTACCACTTCATATTCAGCCGCGACATCTTCCACGCCTTCATGGCCAAGCCGTGCTTCGTCTACAACAAGCTCAAGATACCCGGACCAAACGGTGTCATCACCTTATGCGGAAGCTTTACCAAGGCAAGGGACTGCGAGATTGGAGAAGCAGCCTTTGCAGAAGCTGTCCTCTACAGCGAAGAATTCAAGGAGATCCAGAGCAAGGTCGATGCCTCGGATATGCTGGCGTCAAAGAAGCAGATTTCTGACTCTGCCCTAGCTTTCAAGGCCGCCATCGAAACCAAGCTGGTGGAACTTGTGGTAGGCGATGCCTCCAAGATCACCGCCATTGGGACGAACGTGGATCCCAAATAGGAAAGCACACTCGTCGAGTTCCTCCATGGGAATAGGGACATCTTTGCCTGGCAACCTGCTGACATGAAAGGTGTACATAGGGAACTTGCCGAGCAAAGCTTGAATATTGATCCAAAATGCAAACCGGTGAAACAACCTCTATGACGCTTCTAAGACGTGTCATAGGCAAGGAGATAGCTAGGTTACTTAAGGCTAGTTTTATCCGAGAAGTCCTTCACACCCGATGGGTGGCCAATCCTGTACTTGTCCCCAAAAAGGGAACCAAAGAATTAAGAATGTGCGTTGATTACACTGGCTTGAACAAAGCGTGTCCCAAAGATCCGTTTGCTTTGCCTCGCATTGACCAAGTCATTGACTCAACAGCTGGCTTGGAGCTTTTGTTCTTTCTCGATGCATACTCAGGATACCACCAAATTAAAATGAGGAAGTCGGGACCAATTGGCCACTTCATTCACCAAACCTTACGACACGTTTTGCTATGTCACGATGCCCTTTGGGCTAAAAAACGCAGGTGCTACGTACCAGCGGATAATGCAGCGTTGCCTACACGATCAAATTGGTCAGAACGTCCACACCTATGTGGACGATATAGCGGTGATGTCTAAAAAGTCAAACAACTTAATCTCCGACTTAAAAGAAACCTTTGATAATCTCCGGAGATACAACATGATGCTTAACCCTAAGAAGTGCGTCTTCGGGGTTCCAGCCGGCAAATTGTTGGGCTTCATCGTTTCCCAGCATGGAATCGAGGTGAACCCGGAGAAGATCAAGGCCATCCTAAACATAAACCATCCGACATGCCTAAAAAACATACAACGACTAATAGGTTGCATTGTAGCAGTTAGTCGGTTCGTCAGCTGACTTGGAGAGAAGGCTCTGCCGCTATACAAGTTACTGAAGAAGGCAGACAAATTTACACTGAAGCAGCTAAAGGAGATACTATCCTCGGCGCATATCCTTGCAGCACCCAAGCCTATGGAGCCTATGTTAATTTATATGGCGGCCACCAACCGGGTAATCGGCATCGTCGTCGTGGTAGAGCGGAAAGAACCAGGCTATGAGTACGGAGTTCAACGACTAGTTTACTATGTAAGCGAGGTCTTGACGGAGTCCAAGCAGCGTTACCCGCACTACCAAAAGATAGCTTACGGAGTATTCCTTGCTTCTCGGAAGCTAAGGCACTACTTCCAGGAGCACACTACACAGTTGTGAGCAAGGCTCCACTGTCCGACATTATCAACAACAGCGACGCTATAGGAAGGGTCGCGAAGTGGGGCTTTGAACTTGCCGCCTTCGAGATCGCCTACAAGATACGCGATGCTATCAAGTCACAAGCCTTGGCGGATTTTATTGCAGATTGGACGGAGATGCCAGATGCTACCCCGATGCCGGAGCCAGAATACTGGGTGATGCACTTTGACGGATCAAAGCTACTCAATGGCTCGGGGGCAGGTATACTGTTATAGTCACCAACAGGGGAAAAGCTACACTACGTTCTGCAGATCCACTTCGAGGCTACGAACAACATGGAAGAGTATGAAGCACTCATTCACACACTACGCGTAGCAAGGGATATTGCCATCAAGCGCATAGTTTGTTGTGGAGATTCTGACTTGGTTGCCCAACAGGTGGCTGGCACCTAGAACGCGCGTAACCCTATGATGGCGGCATATCGCGACGAAGTGGACGAAATAGCCAAGAGCTTCTGGGACTACGAAGTCAAGTATGTACCTAGGTAGAAAAACGAGGCGGCTGATCTACTGTCTAAGCTTGGATCAGGGCGCAAACGAATTCCACCTGGCGTTTTCCTAGAACATCTACGGACACCATCCGTAAAGGGAGCGGACATCGACAACCCGGATAGAGTTGACTCTTCCGTTCACACAGTGACAAAGGTCCCTTCGGCTTGGACACAACCGTTCATGGAATATCTCGTACACAGAACTTTGCCCGACTACAAAGTCGAAAGACGGCAAATAGTACGTCGAGCAAAGGGCTATACCATAGTCAATGGACAACTCTACAAAAGAAGCACCACTAGTATATACCAGCAAGAAGGTATTGAAATCCTACGTGAGATCCATCTCGAAGATTGCGGGCATCACACCGCTCCTCGATTGCTGGTCTCCAAAGCCTTCCGGCAAGGATTCTATTGGCTGACCGTGAAGGCGGATGCTGACAAGATGGTTGAGAAATGCATAGGATGCCAGTATTATGCCCGAAAACCACAATGTTCCAGTTGAAGAATTGCGAACAATACAAACAACTTGGCCTTTGAAGTATGGGGGCTAGACATGGTTGGTCCATTATAGACGACACCCTGTGGGTTTACACATATGCTAGTAGCAGTTGACAAATTCACCAAATGGATAGAAGCTAAACCCATTAAAAAGCTTGATGGGGCAACTGCCCTTAGGTTTGTCCGGGATCTAGTGGTGAGATTTGGTCTCCCACATAGCATCATCACCGACAATGGCAGCAACTTGTCACTTGGAGAAGTGGTATCTTATTGTTGGGACAAGGGCATCCGACTTGATCTAGCGTCTGTGGCACACTCACAGTCCAATAGACAAGTTGAGCGAGCCAATGGATTAATTCTATAGGGAATCAAGGCACGTCTTGAGCCATCGCTACATAGAGCAGCTGGAGCCTGGGCGGAGGAACTACCATATCTGTTGTGGAGTTTACGAACTCCACCCAACATATCCACCGGCTACGCCCCTTACTTCATGGTATATGGAGCAGAAGCCATCCTGCCTTCCGACATCCTTCACGATGCACCAAGAGTTGCCGCCTATGACGTAGATGACGTTGAAGAATCTAGACGCCTAGATGTGGACCTTCTCAAGGAAGAGCGCGTTCTGGCATTGCCAAAGATCCGCCATCTACTAGCAGAAGCTACACAGCTACCATAGTTGCTGCGTTCGGCATCGCTCGTTTAAAGAGGAAGATCTAGTGCTCCGACTTAAGAAGAAGAAGTCACACAAATGATCCCCGCCATGGGAAGGACCATTCATCATAAGCAAGGCGCTGCTCAATGGGTCTTACTACCTCGTTGACAAACGTGAACTTGAGGATAGGCCTAGCAAAGATCATAAGTGTAAGCGACGTGACCTGGATGATGACTACCCGGAGCTTGATCGGCCATGGAACATAGCATAGCTACGTCCTTTTCACACTTCACATATTTTCTATCTATTGTGTACCTCTTATATGATCAATGAAATAAAGCTCTCTGGTTCCACTACTGCAGAAAGGCTTATAGCCTCCAGTGGTTAGTGACAGGTAAAACTGTGCCCGTCACTAATGCATATTTCTAGCGACATGTAAAAATAAATCTGTCACTAGTATAAAATATTAGTGACAAGTATACAAATATGACTGTTACTGGTATATTTTTCTAGGCAAATCCTATAATAGTGACAGACAAAATTTATGGCTGCCGCTAGTATTTTCGGTATAGGGCGACTCCAAATGATACAAAATTTTAGTGACAGAACATTGTAAATGGCTGTCACTGATTTAAGGGGCATTTTTTCCTGCCAACCGACCTGACTAGATCGGCAGCCTCATGCGTGTGGGCCGGACCGCCTATGTTTTTGCTCCATCTATCTATGCAGATCTAACAAAGCATGACCATACAAACTTAGGATCAACGCTGATGATTACCGGTGTGGTTAGCGGTAAAACATTGCCCGTCGCCCTGGTATCCGCTGGCTCGGGATGCCTTCCGCTCCTACTAAACAAATCAGCGCTAATTAATCCCCTCACGCACTTGCCCCTTTTCCTGGAAGAATTGATCCCACGACCGCTCGTCGCTGGCACTCCTTCCGTTAGCCGCCGCCTTCCTCCACACCGGTCGTGCTGCACGCTACTAATGTTTTTCCCTCCGCGGCCGCCACGCTGCTCGCCGGCGGCCCTTTCCTCCGCTACCGGCCCGCTGCCGCACGAGCGTGCCTGCGCCGCCGCACGACAGGCCACCAAACGCGTGCCCATCGCCGCACGGCCCTCCGGAGACACCTTGTTACTCTAGGAAGATCCTTCTCAAACTTGCTATTCATCCGAAGTCCACCGTTTGGATCCATGAACAGAGCAAGGTCAGTAAAGTTTCTAACAGGTGCCGATTTTTGAATTAGGCTGCTTTAATTACATGTTCTTGGATTGCAGATGGAGGGGGGCCATGTTCATGGATTCATCGAGCCCCATGGTTGGCATTGGTGCTTGGTTAGTGATGGCGTCTTTGTGGCTGCACTAAGATGACAATTCTAAACAGGATCTAGAAGCCCTCAAACCAGATCAAGCTCTGTACACTAGAGTCGGGTAACTACAAGTTCAGAATTCTAAAAATAATTTATATTTGGCTGTACCATATTTTGCTGAACTATAGTAGATGGTCGCTGTGTTCATATGAATTTAAACAGGTCCATACAGATAATCCCTAATGTGTTGCCAAGATTCAGGGAGTTGATGCAGGTTCCGGAGAAGGTTAGTTGCGTGTGCAATTTAGTTCAGATGTAGCTTGTTGCTGGAGGAGTAGAGTTTGACTTGAATGGGGCATTACTTGGTACATTGTAGTGGTTAAGTATAGGATATGCACATGTGTTTTGTATATAAAAACATTCTTGTCCTTTCATGGTGCATCCTTTTGACTTACATTTGATGTGTTCAGCGATGCCATTGGTGTCTCATGTGCAATGAGACCGTGGTAGCCATGGAGAATAAATGCAGGAAGAGGTGAGCAGTGAGTAGGTTATTTATTTATTTCTGTTGGCCTTTTCAGTTAGATTTAGTATAGTTGGATTACATTACATTCCTCTTAATTGATGAAGAAAGACCGTATCATTATAGTATTGCATCTTATGCCCTCAGTGTGATAAAAAACCTTATCATTTCTATTTAAAAAATAAATATCGTATTGGATGGATCAGTTGGAACTGAACACTAAACTTGCTGTTTTTTTGCATGCTTAATCATGTTGTGCTTATACCAATTATGTGCTCCTAGATAGACATGCATAATCATTCAGTTTGATGCACGAGTCATATTACAATAGGAAGATGAAGTAAATCAAGTGATCTCCAATAGCTTATCTGCTATTTTCTTTCTTAACCATCACACTAAATAGTTATGTTTGTTGATCTTACCTAGAATCAGACCTAAGACCTCTGAAAGTAAGCAATCTATAGAACTTTACAGGTAATTAGGAGATAGATTTACTGGTAATTTCTATGATTTTCTTACTGACATTGGCTATGTCATTTAGCAGGCTATTGTTGTGAAGCAACTCGATAGCAGTGGTTTTCAGGGAAGTCATGAGTTTCTTGTGAAGATTCTCATGCTATGCCTCTTGCACCATCCCAATCTTGTCAGATTAATTGGATATTCCTCCGGATAGTGATTATACTTATGTGTCTGGTTGTGAAAAAATTATGTCATTGACGGCTAATTAAGCGATAATTAGGGTTTGCATGCATTCGTAACCCTAGTTTTTTTTGGCGGAGATTTTACGTATGTGTCTGGTCATGTAAAACTTATGTCACACTCGGTTATGTGAACGTATTATTGGTTAAACATCTTATTGTGCTATTTGAAATGTTTGTGAAAATACATTTAATTTCGTAATAATTATGCTATATGGAATAATTGTGGAAAACAAATTTATTTTTTATTACCGAAATTCAAACCAATGACAGGCACGATAATAGGTCTGTCACTACAAACCCCGTAAAAATATGACTGCTGATCGCAACCAGTGACATGCATTTTTTCTGCCTGTCACCAGTATGTATTGCCTGTGACTAGTAACCTTGTATTAGTGACTAGCTATTAGTGACAGGCGCTTTGCCTGTCACTAATGGGCTATTTGAGCCTGTTATTGATGGCCTATTCTGCAGTAGTGTTCACTCATATTTATGAGTCTTTACCTCCTTTAGTGTTCATTTTTTATCGTATAAAACCTTTATGCGCAAGTTTGCATTTGCACTTGTGAAAATTCCGCCTCGGATGTTAGCTTAAGTTTTATGGTATACACGTTCTTTGATGTTTTTATGTGGATTCTGAAGTAGTGACTTTCGGCGATTTTGTGCTTAGGTTTTTGACAGTGTCATTGGGCATCATCACCTGAGCGCATGGTTCCGACTACGAGTCTTCCGACTCGCTAAAGGTCAAGCATATAAACCAGAGTAATGGATAAGCCGGCACTTGCTTAAAAAATAATTACATGCTGGAACCGGTGCTTGAGTAGCAGGAAATTACAACCATTGTTTTTCTGCCTTAAGACAACTTAGTGGTTTTTCCGCATACACCAAACCAGAGGAAACAAATATTAGAAAGTATTTTTTTCATTCGTCTGGCTCAGGAGACTTGGATGCAGCATCGTCGGCAGCAGGAGAGCCATCATCTTCGAAGTCGGTGGTCTTGAGGGACTCGGAGGAGCCCTGGAGGTCGCCGTCAATGATCTCCAACGACACGAAGACGTTGGGATCGACCATCTCGGCAACCCTGGTGTCAAGACCCGCGAGTGATGCCCAGATAGCCTTGTGGTCAATCTTCTGGCCTTCATCTTGTACGTTGGGAAGACCCGAGGTTACCGTGTCGAGGATGGCATTTTCATAATGCGCTTTGACCATCGCCAGAGACATCCTTGCGTCATCCCGGGTACATGAAGCTTTCCAGCTTACGATACGTTCAGGGGCTTGACGCAAGATCTCTGAAAACTTCATCACGGAGTCCATCGCCTTGATATTAATGTTGAGGGGCTTGGTGATCTCCTTTGCTTGCTTGACGGCGGTGCTGATAAAGTTGCCGGCATGGACCATGCATTCCTTTGGCGGAGGAGGCGACTTGGTCAAACCAATAGGAGCTGCATTTCCGACAAGGGAGCACATGAGTTCAATAACACAAAATTCAAAGTACCTGACTTACAGAAGTACAAGACGGAGAATCACTTACCAAAGATGATCGCCTCGGCTTGCTGGAGCGTCTCAGCCATAGAGTTATGTTCTTGTCGGAGGATCTTATATGCTTCAAGATTGCGTAGATTTTGCTCATCGGCAACTTTCTTCTGCTCTTTCAGCATGGTAACCTCCTCATTCAAGCGGTTGATCTCAGTATTGGCTGACTCTTGCAGTGCCGCCATGGACTCCTCGTGCATCTTCAAGGTATCAGTCCTCTCCTGCTTAAGGATCTTGTTTTCGCTATCCAGCAAATGAATGTGCTTGGACTTCTCAACAATGTCCTTGGCCTTGGCGATGGTCACTACAAGTCGGAGAAAGAACGGTACACAGTGAGTAGTCGGAGAATGACGGCACAAGACCAAGGCAGAGTACGAAAACGAAAGGAAAACAGACTCTTGCTCTTGGTGATTTGTTCCTTCAAAAAGGCAGTTTTACCCTTTTCGGCTTCCAGCTCTACGTGCATCTTGTGGAACTTCTCGTTGGAGACGCCTCTTCGAGCATTCTCATTGTGTGAAAAAGAAGATCAAAACCACTTAGTCTACTTGGAGCATCTAGCCAGATAAATATCCACCTAGAGGCTTGGGGGCTACAGTGAGAGTTTTTAACTCGGAAGTTGCTTAGTCTTTCTTTAAGCATCTAGTCGGAACTTACTCAGTTTTCAAATAGAAGCTTGGGTGCTATAGTACGAGTTTTTAATTCAAAATATATGCTTAGTCTTTATTTAAGCATCTAGTCGGAACTAATTCAGTTACAACTAGAGGCTTGGGGGCTATAGTATTGAAGTTTACAAACACTGCGTATGCTACTCTAAAAGTATCTAGTCGGAATAATTCATTCAAACTAAATACTTGGGGGCTACAGTGAAGTTTTCTAGCTTAGTCACTAGAGCATTCAGATGCAAAGACCTATGGTTTTCTGTCTAAATCCTCGGGGGCTACAGTGGGATACTCATATGAAATGCAAAAGGTAAATAAAGCTTACAAGAGCGATGATCTTGAGGTTGGTAGCGCTCCCGGCAAACAACTTGCTGAAGGAAAGGCTATTTCCTCGCAAGATATCTGCTTGTCGGAGAAGCTCCTCAAGACCGCAAGTTGGAGATGTCGGAGCTGCACCAGGAGCCAGAGTGGAGCTACTCGGCGTAAGCGCCGGGTAGACTATCTTTGGAAGCTCTATGGTTATCCTGGGTGCAGAGGCGCCGCCTTCGATAGACGTGCTTCTCTCCACCGTCGCCTTACCACTATTGATGGCATCCTTAGCCGGATCTTCAACCATTTGGTTGCGGTGCTTTCTTGCATCGCCTGGTCATCGACAACGACGAGATCCGTGGAGGTAGCTGAGTCCACTTCCATGGAGGAAGGGCCAGATGCATTCTTAGCCGGAGAGCTAGTCGGAGCAGGTGTAGGATGGACGCTGGGAGTGACGGGGGCGATGGCGGGAAATGCCTGGTGGGACACATCACGATGCAGCATATCTTTAATGTTTTTAGAAGCCCCCGATTTTTTGAAGGTCTTCTTCAAACTTAAACTGGCCCTCTTCCTCAAACGTGCAAAAGTATAAGTACACGAATAAGATGAGCAATGGATAATGTCGGAGGAAAAGAGACATACACAACAGTGGGAGCTTTGGTAAAAGGGATCTCGGTGATCTTTCTTTTCTTCGCCTCTAGGGAGGCGGTAGTCTTCTTGGAGGCTCCACCCTCCGTCTTCTTTTTCTTGCCTCCGTCGGCAGCGTCAGAGGTGGAGCTCTTCCGCTTACGCACCAACGAGGCATCGTCATCGGACACGACGGTGACTTCCTTCATCTTACGATCGTAGATTTGGATAGCCATGTTGTCCTCCTCTAGACTGTTAAGCTGTTAAGTGAAATCCCAAAGTGTTAGATATGATGATAATGGCTAGACAGAAGAACTGGAGTATATGTCATGCACGGAAAATAAACAGGTACCTCTAGGCACTTGCCCTCCTCGAACATATCATAAGTGATGGCGAAGCCACACTTCATGTCCTTCACCTTGACGATGTCCTTGAGGCGGAGCTTGATGGAGTCACTCGAGAAGTTGTCCTCAGAGATGCGGAGGCTATCCTTCCTCTCCTTGGTGTACTGGTGCATCATCTTCGAGCGGTATTGCAGAGGCTAGATCCGCCTGACGAACCAGCACATGGACAGGTCCAGTCCGGTCAGAACCGTCTCTACGAACCACTCTATCCGCCTTATAGCGCGGGAAGCATCGTTGTCGTAGGGGAGGGAGGCTTGGGATCTCCATGTCGGGGCTTTGGCGGCAGCTCCATCGACAAAGTCCGGATACGTTCCTTCTCAGCCAGCCAGAGGGATATCTGGGCCGTAGAAGTACGTCTGTTTCCAGTTCTTTCAAGATTCATGGCCGACGATGTCGAGGAACTGCCGGCCAGGCCAGATCTTAAAACTAATCGTTCGGCAGTTTCTGAGCTCGTCCTTGCTCGTTCCCTCTTCCCTCTTGACGGTAAAGAAATATATAAACAAGTCTAACCTAGGCCTAATCACTAGGTAACCCTCGCAAAGCGCCGCATAGTTTCTAAGCGCAAGAATACTATTGGGGGAAAGGTTCTGAGGTTGAACCCGGTAGTGATTGAGGATAGCAAGGAAGAAGTAGGAGATGGGTAGGGAAACGCCGCGTACCAATTGATCTTTGACGTACACCTTCTCTCCGGCTTTGGGAGAAGGGGTGACCTCGCCGTCCGGCGCCGCCCGCCAGAAAAGCCCCTCCATCACAGGAAGGTAGCCTCCAATGACAAGCTCATTGATATCATTGTTAGTGATATCTGAGCCGCGCCAATCCCCTTTATGGGAGTCGCTTTCTTCCTCCAGCAGCTCCATTGCCGCTGGGTTATGGTCGCCGCCCGTGGACTCGACCACCGCGGACTTGGGTAGCAGCAGGCCCTCTGGGGGAACTTGGACGGAGCTTGTCGGCTTCGTCGCAGCGTCGGCCGCCGCCGCCATGGAGGGGTTAGAGCTGCTGCTCGCCATTGGATGGAAGGGGAGGTAACTGGGAGATTGGGAGGCTAGGGTTTTTTGCATACGCGTGGAGGGCTCGAGGAGATGCTCGCAGGAGGAAGACGATGACACAGGAAGAGAATGAGGTGAAAAGTAAAAATCCACCGCAGCTGTAATTTATAACCCTTGGCATCAAGATTCGTGCAAGGTGATCGAATGGTCAGAGCGTGGACGATGTGTACGGGCGCTTGCGCGGAAATTTCGCCACGTTCCCAACCATCACCGCCAACGATTCATATCCTTCGCGCAGGAAAAATGGACATGATTGTATTATCTGCATGTGTGAGTTACGAGGCGCCGCTGACCTATTTCTACGTCGTTCTAGATGTCACTAGCAGGTGAACCATCACATCGGAATATTCCGGCATGGACGGATCCAGTCCGGCTACGAGAAGAGTACGATGGAAGGTTCAGCATTTCTCTAACTTACAAGTTGAAGACGGAGAACATTGCAGGGTTCTTAGGAGGACTACAAGATATTGCTTGACGATTTGCCGACCTCCATCTAGACGGAGCATTCACCCGGAAGAGGCAAGACGGCGCAAGATCTCATAGTTCTTCGGGGGCTACTGTTGGGGATATGCTATATGGGTATCCTCATAGCATGTTTCCTATCCGGATAACCCGGATGGCCCACTATTGGCAGCATGGCCCATGGCCTACTGGGCGGCCTAGTTAGATGGATCTAGAAGGGAGGCCCATGCCAGATAAAGGAAGGCTACTGAGGAGTCACCGATGTACCCGGAGCCTTGGAGTGCAAGACATGTTAGACTGAATGTATACTGTGTAGGACTCTATAACCTGTTCGGATAGGACTTTCCCTGTAACCCTAGGACCTGGCAACTATATAAGTCGGGCCTATGGGAGCCTTTAGGGCACCAATTAACTCATACCTCGCACAGCAAGCCGATCCCTGTAACTCGGCGTATTGCCCTTATAGTGATTTATAGAAGGAGTAGGATTCTGCCACCGTTGTGGGATCTAAACCTAGGTATGCTGTGTTACCTCGTACCCGTCAACTGTCCGCCTTACCCCACGTCTCTAAACATGCACTGTGAGGAACCCTCCATGGCGTACTCGTCGGCAATACCACGACACATATTGTGCAGCTCGACCGCGTCCACCGTTGGCAGCACAAAGGGCGTACGTCCGCAATGCTGCTCGACGTCCGAGCCCAACATCTCGGATATGTGAGGCGACGGCGCTACGACACTCGCAGTGGAGGACTTAGCCATGAAGCGAGGGAAGTTCGCCACCCCCGCTCCTGAAGCACTCGTCGCGTGCTCTAACGCCCCGACCAGCGCCACTGGCTCTGCCTGCTGCGACCCCGCGTCCATGTCGCCTTCGCGGCTGTGTGCACTCCAGTCGGAGCTTCACTTGGCGCATTGGATGGCTCGTACAAGATTACGACGACATTGTCGCCCTTCTTCTTCTTCGCGACCTCAATGGGCATCTCAGTGTCATTGCCCTTCCTCTTATTCAATGGATCAGCCTCCTCCCCTGAGGCGTCTACTGGTACCTTGGCCACCGAAGGGTGACCAATCTTCTTCATGCCAGTCATGTAAAAGAAACGATCAGTGACTCAGACAACGTCTACAAACTATTGATCCAAGTCGACGTGGCAAACACTCACCTGGCGACTGGGATATAATGTAGGACGGTGTGAATGTGCGCCGACTTCTCCAATTCTGGGCCCATCTTTAGGCTGATGCCCATCTGGAATAGGGCTGGATCCCATGTCACCAAGGCCTTCTTTGTCGACGAGGCTGCGGCAGCAGGAAGTTCTGCTCCGATCGACACGGCTGCCTCCCTCGACGTCGAGGCCTCCGTGATTGCAGCAGCCCCGAGGCCCTTGACTGCCGAGAATGGAGGAGGAATCAACGCCAAAGGCATTTCGTCCTCCACTACAGCCAGGTCTGCCACTTCTGGCGCCTTCTTCGACACCTCGGCCCCAGCGTCGTCGGCTATGCTAGTCACCTCGGAGCAAGTCATCGACCGAGGCGGGGACACCTCTCTCAGCGCCTTCCTCTTCTTCGGCGATTTCTTCTTTGACAGCGTGGCCATGCGCCGCGAGCTGTTTTCTTGGACGTCGCCTTCGCCCTCGTCGTGTCCCTCGAGGCTCTTGTTGGCCTCGAGATCGCATTGCCGCTGCCCGCGAGTCTTCTAAACTGCTGGTGCGCCGACCTCCACTGCCTTGTTGTCGTCATCATCATCGTCGGAGGACTCACTCTCGTGCCCCTTGACCTCCTCTGAGCTCTCGTCGTTGGCGGGAGGGAGCCAGCCTTCCACAACTTGGAACAGCTGAAATAACGACACGTGATTAGTAAACCGCGATTGCATTTTTGCGACTATGACAATAAACAAGGTAAAATAGACTCACCGTTGGCGCCTTGCGCTTCTCGGTGTATGGGGAAATCCCGGCCTTCGGACCATTATACTCCGTGTCAGTGATCTTCTTCAACACATAGGAGTATTCATCGGCCTTCCAATCGGCGGTGCAGGCCTTGGTCCCATAATCCCTACCGGTGTACTCATACCTACAGTGGGAGCGGCTGGCCAGCGGCACCAGTCGTCGCCCGAGCCAACAATTGTATAAATTGATGGTCTCGAGCTCATCTTTCTTGAGCTGACGGATGGTCATCAGCATTTTGTCCACCACCATCCTCTGGCCCTGCGGGAGCTTGGCGACCTGCAGCCGGCGTGGTTCGGTTTGCTTGGCAGAGTACGACGGGAGCGGCACCTTGCTGTCCGGCGTCGACTCGATGACGTAGAACCAATGCTTCTTTGACTCACTTGTTGCCTTCTTCGGCAGCATGAGGTCGAGGAAGGAGGCCTTGGACTTCAGCTGGAAAGGAAGGCCGCCTGCCGCCAGCATCGGGTCGCTTTCCCCGTCGCGAATAATCCTCCCGTGGAACAACTCCTGCCATAGGGGAAGTATGAGTGGCAGCCCAAGTAGCACTCGCGGAACACCACGGAAATGGCGAGCTGCTCAATGCTGTGAGGCCCTAGATCTGACGGCTGGATACCATAGTAGGCGCATAATCGGCGAAAGAAGAGAGAGGTGTGGAATCCGAGCCCCTTCTCGAGGTGCCTGGTGAAAGAAATAAACTCGCCGCGCGCGGATATGGCTCTACCTCCCCGGCCTCGGGAACTCGCCATCTTCCGATGCAGACAATCCCTGTATCCTCGAAGGACTTCAGCGTCGCCCTAGTGCACTTGGACTTTCCCCATAGCTCCTTCGGATGCACCATCGGATCGAGAATTTGGGCTCGCTGGATCGCTTTGGAGGTTCTGGGTCGAGACGAAATGGGAGAAAGAAGGGCGCGCAGAATCGGAGGAAATGAGAAGAGTACTCACAATTCACCCGTCACTCTCCTTATATAGCGGGTGCCTCCCGCCAAATTCGGAGGAGCCATTACCCTGCGATGATTACGCCGATATTACCGTTGGATTATCCAACGGCTTGTTTGACCAAAATGACGGTCCAACTTCGTCTACTCGACTCCCCGCCCATTCGCCAAAGTTGTGACTCAACTACGTGCCAAATTGGCGATTCGACTGGTCGCCGATGTTGCGACTAGGGATACATGCTAATGGTTCTTCATTTCATTGAAAGAGTCCATCGACGATTCGACTGGGCATCCAAATTGGACCCGAATACTCCGACTTCCAAAGAACACTTGCGACGAATCAATGATGGCCTCGGGGACTACTGATGGGGATATGCCGAGTGGGCTATACCTAGCAGGACGTTCCCTACTGGATCATACTCCCGGCAAGTGGGCCTGCAGGACGGTGACTGGATCACGACCCAAGAGGAAGCCAGGCGACTGGAAGCTGAAGGACCAGAAGCGTAGCTAGGCCCAGTCGGATTAGGCCAAAACCCTCTGAGTCCTTATCCAACTCGGTTGTAGATCTGTAAACCCTAGCGAGGTGACTCTATATAAACCTCCCTAGGGCACGCCATCGACTCGCCGCCTAGCCGTTGAGCTTGCCCTTTGTAATCTCTCAGCAATACAATCTAGCAGGAGTAGGTCTTTACCCTTCGGGGGCCAAACTTGGGTAAAACCCTTTGTCTTTGCCCTCATATCGCACCACAGATGGCTGGCCGCCCTTGCCCCTCGTTCTAATACTTGCTGCCACTCGCAGCATCTGCCGTGGCCATTCCCACGACAGCTAGTGTAGGTTTTATGGGGTTTTGCTTAGAGGATTTGATTAGTTTGCATGTTTGATCATAATGATGGTTATGAAGGAAGTTTATCAAATTGGCCTTAACAAGATGAGTAGATGGTACCGGTAGATGGATGAGGTCAAGGTACCTCTCTAGGAATTGTTTTGGATTTTTCTAAGAATTTAATGTTCACTAAATATAATTTGATTAACGAGTGTTGAATTGGTTTTAAGAAGCTTATTTTATATTTTTGAATTGGGAAAGTGTGGTTTTTGGTGTGAGATGGTACTAAATACCAAATTGCACTTTGTAGAATTTTCCTGGATTTATTGAGTTAGAAAATTATTTTTAAGTAATTATTTCTTGTTTCTGCCAAATAAGCGGAAAGGCAAAAAAGAAATAATAAGGCTTCTCAAAAATATTTATTTTTGAGATGGTAAGATATGCTATCCTATATAGGCTTCAAATAGGCCATGAGTTGACAAGGTACTTTGGAGAAAAGCAAACTTTCCTTTATAGGGAAGGTTTTGAGGAAATTGCAAAGGAGGGGAAAAGAATAGTTTTAGGGCCCAAATAATTAGGGAAATTATTTGGTAGATATAGTGATGGCAAACTTTATTGAAAATAAGGCTACCATAGCAGATTATCATGAAGCCTCATAACCCATGTGGGTTTAACAAGCACAAAGCTCCAATGGAAAAATTGAAGGGTGGATTGATATACCATGGTTGGTAGATCATATCAAAGCAAAGATTTAGTCAAGGGAGGATATCATAAGGACGTGAGCTTCTGCCCAAGTAGGCATCCTGATAGGATTTGCAGAAAATACTATTTTATTATCTACAAAACCATCAAGGATGAGTGGTTCAAAGAATGATCTGGTCAAGGGAAAGAGTGGGATTTGATAGTCCTTAGGATGGTTTACAAGATGTTTCAAGTGCATTTACAAAAATACATAAGGACTCATAAAGGCAAGACTCAAAGATGTGATATTGACATCCTTTCTATACTTAGCCATTTTGGCAAATTTGAGGTTTTGGACTAGTATGATAGGGAAGATGATTTTTGAAGGATGCAAGGGTCCATTATCATCATAAGTGGATGATATTGAAGTATATATTGAGTAGAGGGGGTCCATGCTCATTTTTGGTCTTCATAGATTTGAAAGCAAATAAAAAGGATTAGCTCTGGATTGATCTGGTTAAGATGATGAGATGGCCACTTTGGTGACTAAGGATAGATAAGCTTGGATGGCTTGCTTAAGGTTTGAGTTACTTATCTAATTGATACCTAGAGGATGAGTTCCTAGAGTAGCTCATTCTAGTATCTAAGCAAGCAAGTCAGTTAGTAGATCAAGGCAATTCATCAAACAACAGATCCAGAAGATCAAGGCAACTCATCTTGCCAAGCGATCAACTACTACTTGGGTTACCTTCAAACCTAGATTGATTTAATGATGGGTATTTTGATAAGGTTGTGCTTTGAAGTAGGATAAGGACCTCTTAGTATTTCTACCAAGACTAGAATGAAAAGGTTTTATGAAACGTTTTACAGAACCTAGAGGTAAGAGTAGTTGAAGGTTCTGTCTTGAACACATAAGGAGATTATATCTTATAGATCTCCATAGTTTTGTTAAATATAAGATAATAAATAGTTGTTGTTTCAAAGGCATGTTGGCTCAAGTTTTGAATTATCGATACATTTGAGAATATGTAAAGATAAGCCAAGACATATATTTTGTTAAATAGCTTTTGTCTAAATTTATCGAGGTAAGAAGTATATCATTTGCTACACAATAGATGCATAAGCACAATAAAACAAGCAAGCAAACATTGCATCTTAAACAAGAAAATGTTTTTGTTCCCCCTGATTTTTGCATTCTGGACAACAAAATCAGGGTTGCTGAAATTGGGATGTTACATGGCCGATTTAGACAGTGACAGTTCTCGTGCTTCTTCGAGTAAATCAACATTATTTTACCTCATCTTATGTATATTGAGTGACTCTTGGCGAGTCATGCTCTATATCGTCTAGCAATATAGCTTCTTGTCCATACACGAGGAAAAATGACGTGTAGCCTGTTGAACGATTCAGAGTGGTTCTCAAAATCCACAGTACTTAGGGTAATTCCTCTATCCAACATTCAGGTGTACACTAGAGTGGTTCTCTTAGTCGAGGCTTTATCCTGGACAATACTAGCCCATTTTCTCTCTCAACTTGCCCATTAGATTCTGGGTGAGCGACTAATGCAACATCGAATCTTATTTGTTTCTCCATACAGAATCGAGTGAATGCTCCTTCGGCAAAGTTTGTGCCATTATCTGTTATTTTGCTGTGTGGATAGCCATATCTAAGGATTATATCTTTCAAGAATGTTACAGCTGTTTTTCCATCACATTTTCTTATAGGGTTTAGCTCAATCCACTCGGTAAACTTGTCTACCATGATGTAACACCCTGAAATCGACCCTATGCAAGTTTTTTCTGCCAAACCTACACAGAATCGATTCAAAGATGATGTAATACATTGGACACTACACTCTAAGCAACAAGCCAGGATGAACCCAAAGTGCATAAGGTGTCCTATCGAGGAGGCCCAAGGATCACCCACATGTAGGTCCCATCTGAGCGGAAAAGGGCACGGTACTGGCCAACCACCCTATCCAATTTGCAAGAATATCGTATCAAGTTCGAGCGGCGTAGTTGACAGGCATGTGAACAAAACGTACACAAGTGTGTATGTAAGTGACATACAACAGTACATTAGAGACAAACCATCTAAAAGAAATAGGAATATTCAACACCGTACGGTAAGATCGAAATATCTAGATAGAGATATTTAGGATACATCCTCATACATCACACATCAGAGTATCATGCGGAAGCGTAAATCAAGATTCGAGTATGGATAAGAAGAAAATCGACATAAGATGCCCTGAAAATAAGCACATCCCGCCCACAGATCTCATGGATCTCCTTTCCCTGTAATATCTACACCTGACGATCGTTGCCACCATCATCGGTCTCCTTGATCCAGTACCCTTATTGTGAGTATACCTGTCCATATGAACAATATTTATCGTGTGATACCCTAGGGGGCTCAGCAAGTCTTTATGCATCTAAAGGGAAAAACCTAAGAGTGATGCAATTGCAGTGAAAATAAAGCCTAGCAGTTCTATAGAGACACACTACAACATTCACCTAACCAATGATAGACAAACGCTCGTTAATTTAACAACAGTTAATTACCCAATAGATATATATCAACATAAATAAACATCGCTCACCCTCCTTCCCGTTCCCCGAATGGGAATGCGAAAGAACATCCCATCTGTTGGCGGTTTATTAATCATTCCATGATTATTACATTATTACTAGTCAAGTCTTAGTCATATAAAAATGGTACTTTAGTTATAGTTGTATATGATCTAGAAACTATGCTCCAAGTCATCGATAACCACGGACATGGCTTTCAGAAAGATTTACCCTGCAGGGGTGCATAAATAGCAACACACGCACGAACAACCTCCGAAAAAATAAATGAAAACCCAACAAGGCATCACGATAAAGAATTTAGAAGATTCATAGATGATTTCAGGGGTCCACCCCGCTAAGATACTCGCTACAAAGTCGGCGGGCCTCCACGATAGACAAAGGTGTTTATGCCAGTGGTTGTAAATGACTAGGAACCCAAAAGTGTGATTGGGCTTGTCAATACCGCGAAAACATTCCACATTCCAAAATAGTATAGTAGTAAACGCTCCTGGAGCAACAAAAGTAAATAAATAATTAAAACATGGCATAAGTATAAGATAGTAGTAACGCCCCAAACAAGTTGTGACCCCAAGAAATTAAATGTGACTCAAGCTAAGACTAGCGGATTCATGGTCCCACAAATGGATAGTGCGGTAGTCAAAGGAACATGACTCAAGTAATCGGGTCCTACGGGACACAAGTGAGCGAATAAAAACCAGATCTCAAATATAGCCCACCAGTGCCTCTTTCTTTAGTTGTCCCATTACTACTCAGTTTTAGTTGTTTAAGTACCTCATTGTCAAAGACTCTCACAAAGCCTACAAGTAGTTCTATCACCCGCATGGCTCATAGGATTGAGGAACAAGCTTCAGTGGGGTTTAAAAGTAAAGGCTATGTAGTACTTGGAATTCAATTTAATTCATGACACATTTATGATGCAAGAACAAGACAGATGCAATAGGTACTATATGTAGTGCAAGAATGGGAAATTGCTTGCCTGGAAGTTCAGTGGCAGAATAGCTGGGATCCGAATAATGATCCTGAGGCTCCTGATATTCTCCTTGCTCGGTGTTTATCCGGATAAAAACCAAACACACATGGGTCCAAAGCAAATACATTGTGCAATCATATAATCATATGCGACAAGCAATCAAGGTATGCCATGATGGAATGATGCACAATTTACATGGTGTAACATAGCATGGCATGGGTGAGGTGTGGGGTACAACAATAAAGCATTTTATAAAGCTTTTAGTCATTTTTTTCTCCCATAAACCTTGATGGACATTGAATATTTATATGATGTGTGCTTCAATTCATATCATGGAATGCATAGTTAGAACATATCATTTGTTGAAATCAGAGTTACGAAATAAAAGTTGTGAATTTATTATGAAAAGGCATTTGTTAGCATTTAAATATTTCGATTTTTTAAACTGCCCAAATGATATTTTAAATAGCATATTCATAATCCTCTTGTTTTCTTGATTTAAAACCTATATTATTTACATTATTAGAATTTATGAATTTAAATCAAATTTAAAATATATTAAAATGGGTCAAAGTAAAGGTTTGACTAGTTTGAAATAGATTTGAAAACATTTGCATTTATAGTTGGATTCATATACAAAAATAAAGAAAGTTGCATATTAAACTTTTAGTCAAATTCAAATTCATTCAAAACTTCTGAATGCATTTGTATTTAAACAGAATATAAATAGTTTGAAATTTGAATTTGGAAAAGACTTAAACTTTTGTCACTCGGGGGAACTCTACCCACTGCCACTGACGCGTGGGCCAGTAGGGACAAGTGGGGCCACACACCCACAAGCCGGCAAGGGTTCAACACGTGGATGATCCAGGACCGCGGGTTGAGGTTTTAGAAACGTGAGGTTCCTTTTGACAAAAACGTCGGACGGTGGGGGTTAGTGAGGATGACAGGTGGGGTCAACTGGCGGACGCCGGGGTTGAGCACTACAAACAGCAGGGTTCTTTGTGCAAGTGTGCATGCGGGGTACTATTCTTCTTCTCCTGGCTGAAGTAACAAAACTGAACCCTCGTGCGATACAACAAAAAGATAGAGCCACACGGGTTCGATCTAGCGACACAGGGAACAGGGAAGCGAAGCGGAACCACTGTGGTGGTTGTGGGATGATGCTAGGTTAGGTTTGCAGAGCAAGGTGAGGTTCATGTGCTCACTTCCATCTTCCTCCAACATGGGCAGAGACGGACTGGCACGGTGGTGTCGAGTGGCAAGGTTAGATTGGCTCCATGCAATGCGACTAGGGCTAGGTGGTGCGGTACTGCAACGCACGCATGCCAGCGCATGCAAGAAGATACGGGGTGCGCAACAGAGGAAGCATGCAAGGAGGAAAGCAACACGCGGCTGTGCCGCAGGCTTCTGGATGGAAGGCAATAGAGTTCTAGGAAGCAAACGATCAACATGAGATGTCTGGGAGGGTGCAGCAGTCACCATGGGGTCGACGGTGGGCTCGGATCTTGTGGGAGCAACGGCGATCTGGACCGCGGATCGCACTCTGCCTGCTAGGGTTATGCTCGGGCGGCTATGGGTTCTGCTTGTCTTGGGGCTTCTTCTCCTCAATGCCAGGTACAGGAAGGTGGGGATGGTCATCACGAGCTTCCTCGACGGCCCAGCGATTGTTGGCGTGTTATTGAGGCCTTGTTGGGAGACCCCAAGAGCAATGTGTGATGAGCACCGTAGCAGTTTTCCCTCAGTAAGAAACCGAGGTTATTGAACTAGTAGGAGGAAGGAAACGACTGAAGGGTGTTGCTAGCAACATGAAGACCTGCACAACACAAACTCAAGACTTTGCCCCAATGAACAGTGAGGTTGTCAATCTCACCGGTTGCTGTAACAAAGGATTAACTGTATGGTATGGAAGGTAATAGTGGTTTGCAGCAAGTAAACCGTAACAGTGGAAGATGTATCAATGGTAAAGATTGGACCGGGGTCCATAGTTCACTAGAGGTGTTCTCCTTAAGATAAAAAAACATGGCATGCTGGGTAAACAAATTACAGCAGGTCAATTGACAGGACTTAGCAAGACATCACAATGCAATACTAGACATTCATGATCCTATAAGATTCGATTGGGCAATACAACAAGATACATAGATCGCCATCCAACTGCATCTATGACTAGAAATCCACGTTCAGGTTATCATCCTAACCCCCTCCAGTATTAAGTTGCAAGTAACAGATAAATGCTTTAAGAAAAGTGTGTAAGGTAAACAATCCACTTGTTCCATGAACAAGAGACCGTTGTTTTCTCCCTAGTGGCAACATCACATCTACAACCTTAGAGATTTCTGTCACTTCCCTTAGATTAAATAGAGGCATGAACCCACTAGCATCTACTTGGCCAAGATAGCTACTAGAAATGGAGAGCATGCAAGATCACAAACAACATAGACATGATAGAATCAATAAGACAAAACCATTAATCAATCTGACATAGTAATGTCAATATCCATCGGATCCCTGCAAACACAACATGCATGATTACAAATAGATGATCTTGATCATGAACGGAGCTCACAAGATCTAAACATGGTAGCACAAAGGAGGAGATACAACCATCTAGCTACTACATGGACCCATATTCCAAGGTGGAATTACTCACGCTTCATACCGGAGGCTGGCATGATGAATAAGAAGGCCTCCGGGATGATCTCCCCTCCGGTAGGGTGTTGGGAAGAGCTTCTGATCCCCCCGATCTAGGGATGATGGTGGCGGCAGCTAGAGACGGTTTCATGGAATATTGATCGGGTACTTAGGGTTTTGGCATCGGGGGGTCTTTATAGGCGAAGAGGCGAGGGAGGGGGCGGCCAGGGTGGTCGCACCCCCCAGGCACGACTATCCCTAGCCCACGCTGCCAGGGGGTGTGGCCGCCTGGTGCCTCCCCTCTGTCCCGTATTCTGGCTCCATGTTCCCCACGGTAAAATATTGATTTTGGATTATGTCCCGTCCAATTCCGAGAATATTGATTTTCTGCCTTTCTGGAACGAAAAACTAAAGAAAACAAGCAACTGGCACTGTGGCTTCTTGTTAATAGGTTAGTACCAGAAAACATATAAAAACACCTCAAGGTGTAGACAAAGCAAAGCAAAGTAGATAATAAACAAGCATGTAACATCAAAAATTATAGATACATTTACGACGTATCAAGCATCCCCAATCTTAAATCATGCTTGTCCTCGAGTATGTAAGTGATAAAAAGAATAATTTTTAAGTTGACATGCACCATCAAAATCAAGATCAAACCATTTGCAAGCATTGAAAGCTGGGATCAAAGAACTCTAAACATGAGTATGAAAGATGGAGTTCTAACAGTAAGACATAGTAACTATGCATGCAACATGAAAGGCTACAAAGAAAGATCATGAATAACATGCATTGAAAAACGTTTGTTTGTTTCACATACAGAAAACATGGCATAGTGGCATTCAGCTTGTCCCTCACGGAGTAGCAAATAGATGCATAGGACACCTTCAAAGTTCAAAAGAGTGACTAGATACAAATAGGACAAGAACAAGTAATATCAACAATATGCATCAATCAATAAGGTTGGGGACAATGTACATAGAACTAAGAATGGAAACTATGCTCTCTTAATTGGTGCCTAAAGGTAGAAGGTGGAGACTCAATATAATGGTGGAAGAAAGGCCCTTCATAAAGGGAAGCAAGTATTTCAAGTTTCATAAATAGCTTCCAAAAATTATGGTACTTGTTAGCTTTCAACTCTCATTGCCCCTATCATAAGCATCTTGAAGTGATTAAGGTTAAAGTGAACAAACTATGGAGTATATGCTTGCCAAAGTATAAGTTGGCAATCTCATGTCCCTTGAATACGAGGGCCGCACCTCATGCTACTTAACTTTAGTCACCTGTAAGTTCTTGGCATAGTAAGTATATGTGTATCATAGAGAACCGCCAACGGGGTACCCCTTGCACATGATACAGGAGCTATCCCATAATCAAAATGACAAGGCAAGCAGAAAATGAGCATCTCAGCATTCTTCTTATTTACCATGGGATGGTGCCTTTTTATCTCTTTCCTCTTTTCTCATATTTTTTTCTTTTTCTCTATCTCTTTTTTTCATAAGAAGAATGCGTCATAGATGTCACTATGGTGATGCTGCAAGTTTCCACCATGATTAGGCATGGCTTAGGCTAGCGTCTCAGGCGTTTCTCTAACACACATACATAACTCCATGGACTTACAAGATCCCCTTTCATTTCACACCAACGACATCCATAGACAAAAGAGCATGATATCAGTTGTGTACAAAGTACAAGTGCAATGTTGAAAGCGTTCCCCATAACAGCATGGTTCTGCTAATTCCAATGTATAAGTGCAAGCCTATACAACAAATATGACACAATGTTTCAAGTTTCTTAGGGGCAAGAAAAATAAAGTGTGCCATCAAGTTCGTGACAGCTTTAATCACTAAGTTTTCACATAAAAAAATACTTTTTAATTGGAAGATAGATGAAAACAAGAATATACTTCGAATGGTGTAACACACCATGCATAGGAATTTATAGTGGACACTTTGGAATAACTTGGTTTCTTGGGAGTTGGATGCATGAGTAGAGCTTACTCATACAAGTGGAGTCTAGCAAAAGACTGGGAGCGACCAACTAAGAGAGCAATAATGGCCATAATCACGCAGAGCGACAAAACATTACTAATCAAAGCATAAAGTGGTACTACAAGACAAGGAATAAATGATCATAGAGGCTATGGTGACTTGTTCATAGTCATAACATGGTGTGAGCATGTGGCAAGTCAACCCAAACAAAGCATCAAAGGAGAATACCACAATACTATGCTTTTGTATGCTAAAACAACGCATGATTCCTTCAAGGAACACTAAGAAATCCCAATTGTTTGGAACAAGTCATGCTACATCAATAATCACTAAGCACAAGGTCAAAACAACACCTAACATGACATGATAAAGTCTAAGTCATAGTCAAAGCAAGCTCCTCTTGTACTACTCAAGCAAGAACTTTCTACTCCTCTCTAATACCAATCAAATTATTTGAAACAACACAGCAAGAACGGTGGTCCAAACTACTTTATTCAAGAAAACTAAGCAAACCAAACAAAAACTAAGATGCTCCAAGAACAACACAACAGTGCATGAAACAATAAAAACGAAGTGTCTATAAAGACCTGAGCTTTTTATTGATGAAGACAGGGATGCCTTGGGCATCCCCAAGCTCTGACGCTTGTACCTCTTGAATATTTCTTGGGGTGACACGGGGTGGCATACCCAAGATTGAGCTTTTGTCCATTCTTCATCTCATTACATCATTCTCTCTCTACACCTGAAAATTTTCCTCCATACAAAACTTCACACAATCTTCATTAGAAACATTAGAGTATTCAAAAGATAATAGACCTTTGGGCTTAGCTTTAGAACAACAAAACTTTCACTAAAAACACAATATACTGTAGCAATTCCCTCAAAAATCTCAATTTACCAAATAGAACACAAAAAGGTATCAATAAGAAGCAAATGCAAATAATGGCAGAAATCTATCAAAACAGACCAGCACGTAAAAAACGATATTTTCGAAGATCTTCTGATGCTTAAATAAAAAAGTGTTGAACTAATGAAAGTTAGCTAACATACTGCGGGATTTATTCAGAAAATATCAGCTCAATCCGACTTACAGAGATTCCTCACGAATTTTTACGGTAGAGCACAAAAATCTGTTTCGGGACAGCAACTCCCCAAATCTTACTTCCCTATCATTAGAGGTTATTCTTGGCACAAAAAGCAAATAAAAAGGATAAGGAGAGTTCATTACTGGAGTAATAACTTCCAAGACTCAACAAAACTTTTGGGTTATCTCCCAATAAGTACTTTTCTTTAACGCATTTAAGTTAGGCACACGAAGCAAGAATCAAGTATTTTTAAATGAAGAAGCATTAACATCAATACTTGCAATCTCTTCAACTAGGAAAGGTATCTCATCCAAATTAGTTTTAGAAGATCCCTGCTCATATCTCCTTGGTTCACTACTTTCATCAAAAGGGTTTTCAGGAACAATCCAATCAAAATTCTTTTATAAGGCTTCATTCATTCCTACAAGTTTAAAAGGTATGGGTATCTTCATTTCCTCTATGGGTTTGGTTTTATCTAAAGTACCCATAACATCTACACATGACCCTAGCATATTAAAAAGTTCAAAGACCTTTTTGGCTTCCTTAGCAACATAATTGAACTCTTTTAGTAAAGTTTCTAGGATAAAATCTCTCTTCTCAGGATCCTCTTCTTCTTTTAGTTTGAGAAACAAAATTTGCATTATGGGGTTAAGGTTAACAAACCTAGCCTCAAACATATGAACTAAAGAAGCTACAGCAATTTCATAATTAGGAGCAAGTTCTGCTATAGATCTATCCTCAATATCCTCATGTTTGCTAACATGATTAAACAAATCTTCAATATTTTCTTTTCCAATTATGGAGCCACTACCTATTGAAAGGTCTTACAGGGTGAACTTGGGGATCAACATGGTGAGATAGAGCAAGGTGACAACTAGAGTAGGAACTAATTTTTTGGTTTTTTTTTTAAAAGAGAAAGCAAACCAAACTAAACTAATTTTTTTGGAGTTTTTGATAAAAAGAGGCAAACAAAACCAAGCAAAAGAAACTAAGCAAAACAAAAACAAAGTAAAGAGAAAGGTTGTGGAGGACTCCCTTTGTGAAGATGTCCTTAGCCTCCCCGGCAACAGCGCCAAAAAAGCTTGTTGGCGTGTTATTGACGCCTCGTTGGGAGACCCCAAGAGCAAGGTGTCACTACTAGGAAAATGGCTATAGGTAATCAGCACATCCGTGGCTCACATGGTTGAAGTGCCCCACGGCTAAAACAGGCGTGGCTCACCTATGGGCAGTGCCCTACTAGTAACTAGAATAACCGTGGCGCACATGACCATAGTGCGCCACAGATATGTGTGGGCCAGGGCCCTGTTGGCCGCACACCAGACATCCGTAGCGCACATAGGGTAGGTGCGCTACGGTTGTTAGTGTCAACCGTGGCGCACATGGAGGGGGTGCGCTACGCCTAAGAGCATGCCCCTCTCTGCTGTGAAATGGCCAGACACATCCGTGGCGCACTATGGCATGTGCGCCATGGATGTTACTAATCCCTGTGGCGCACTAGGGCCGAGTGCGCCACGGATGTGGCGATTTTTTTGGCAGCTCCACTTTATGTGCACATGTGTGATCATCCACCACCCACACTTCACTTTCCCCTTCTTCTTCCTCCTTAGATCTAGTCGGGATCTTCTCCTTCCCACCTCAATTTATCCACCCATTCACCATTTTTAGCATGTAGAACTTGCCTTGGATGTTACATAAGTAATAGAGGAAGGTCTCCGGTCTCTCATCTCCTTCTCCGGTCTCGCGCGCACCTCTCCTTTCCATCTTTCTCGCGATTGGTCTCTCATCTCGGTAAGTTGTCCATGTAAGGATGTGTTCATGTGTATATGGATGATATGCTCATATGTATGTAGATAATCGATGCTCATGATGTGTGTATGAGAGGATCGATGGTCATATGTGTGTGTATATGGAGAGTATCGATGATGCTCATGCATGTGTGTATGGAGAGGATAATGATATGTTCATGTGTGTATGGATCTCGGTCTCTCTCTCTCTCTCTCTTGTGTTTGTATGTGAACAAGTTGCCATTTGTTTTGCCAAAATGTTGATTCATTTCCATTTTGGCAAGACTTTGGCATTTCGCAAAGGTCCTAATTTTAGGATAGGTCATGCCGAAATTTTCAATCGACCATTGCATGCATGCATTCATTATGTGGTTCTAATAGACTTCTAATTGTACCGTGTACACCGTGCAGGCAAAAATGGTCCGCATAATGAGCGAAGGCATTGTGGCTAGATTTTTTAAATGTGCGACGGCCGATATGATACGAAATAACAAGACGGATATAAGATGTCCGTGCAGAAGATGCAAACTCAACTGGGTGATCGACCCAGATTCCGGAAATCTGCAGGCGCACCTGCTCCGCCATGGTTTCATGGATGGATACACTCGTTGGATAAGCAATGACGAAGACGATGGAGACGGTGAAGGTGGCCAACATGACGATGATCATCATCACGGCGAGAATGGGCGAGATGATGAAGAGTCTCCTGGAGATGGTGAAGGTGCGGAAGCAGACCGGGATGATGATGATCTAGATGCCGGAGGAGCAGACGACGATGGAACAACGTCAGGCTGGGTGCGGGACCCTTATGTGCAAGAGTTGCTTCTCAAGCAGACAAGTAACGCCAGGGCTGCCGCTAGAGAGAAAGCCAAGCTTGCGCAACTTGAGAAAGAGGCGGTTACTCCATTGTATGAAGGATGTAGGCCCGATGATACCCGGTTGAATGTAACGCTCAAGGCTATGGAGATGAAGGCAAAACACAAATTGAGCGACGCAAGCTTCGACGATATGATGGCATTCTGGCACGATCGTCTCCCGGAGGGGAACACATGTCCAACTAGTATCGAGGACGCCAAGAAAATCGTCTGCCCTCTCGATCTGCCGCACGTTAGATATCACGTATGCATCAACGATTGCATCATTTATCGGGGTGATGACACGGAGAAAACCACATGTCCGGTGTGCGGCGTGAGTCGATAAAAGAAAGGGAAGAAAGCACCTCGAAAAGTGGTATTGTACTTTCCTATCACTCCTCGTCTGCAGCGTTATTTCACGGACCCTAAGGAAGCGAAGCTCGTGCGAAGGCATGCGGAAAGGAAGAAGCCAGGAGATGATGATGATGACCCCGAAAAGGATGAGCTGCTAACGCACCCTTCAGATGCTAGCCAGTGGAAAGCATTGGACCTCGAATTCCCAGAATTCGGTGGAGATTCCAGGAACATCAGGCTTGGTGCGAGCACCGATGGACTCAATCCGTTTGGTAGCCAGAGCAGCACGCATAGCACTTGGCCCGTGTTTGTATGGATGTACAACCTCCCTCCATGGTTGTGCATGAAGAAGAAGTACATACAAATGAGTATGCTAATTCAAGGGCCAAAACAACCTGGTACCGACATCAATCTGTATCTCGGGCTGTTGAAAGAGGAGCTAGCCATGTTATGGGAATCTGGAGCCAATACTTACGACGCCGTCGCACAAGATTATTTCACTATGAGAGCCGCGTTGGTCACTTCGGTGCAAGACTATCCAGGTTGCGGGTATATCTCGGGGCAGGTTATCCAAGGATTCTGCGCATGCGTTAGGTGCATGTATAACACAAGCTATATCCAACTAGAGAAAGATCCAGGGTCATCGAAAACCATGTTCATGGCGCACCGGAGGTGGCTCGGCAAGAATGATCCATGGAGAAAACGTGGAGACCTGTTCGATGGCAAATCCGAGAACCGAGGAATCCCAGAGCGTAGGAGCAACGAAGAAGTGGAAGAGTTGCTGAAAAATGGAATGATTGTCCTAAGCCTAGAAAGAAGCGAAAGAGGCAACAACAAGACAAGCCGCTGATGAAGGTATGGAAAACAAGGTCTGTTTTTTGGGAGTTGCCATACTGGAAGTTTCCCCGCACGCCTCATAGCCTCGACATCATGCATATCACGAAAAACGTGTGTGAGAGTCTGGTCGCCACCATAATCAACATGCCATATAGGACGAAAGATGGTCCGAAAGCAAGTCATGACCTGATATGCTTGGGTATCCGGAAGGAGCTTCACGGAGGACGCACTACTCCTAATGATCAGGAAGATGACGATGATCATGAGTCGGAGACGACACAAGGTCGTCGGAAAGGTAAAAATTTCAAGAAGAACGAATATTACTGACCTCCTTCTTGCTTCACTCTAAGCCAGGATGAGATCAAACAGTTTTTCAAGTGCCTTCTAGGAGTCAAATTTCCTTACGGCTACACGGGCAAGATAAGCAGATACCTAGACGAGGCGAAACAGAGGTTCAGTGGCATGAAGTCTCACGACTGTGCCGTGCTAATGACACAGGTACTTCCGGTCGCACTAAGAGGGATAATGGACGAGCACGTCCGTGAAACATTATTTGGCCTCTGCAAGTTTTTCGACGTCATCTCTAGGAAGTCGATTGGCGTGAATCAGCTCGGGAGGCTACAGGAGGAGATCGTGGTGATACTATGTGAGCTTGAAGTCTACTTCCCACCCGCATTCTTCCACATTATGGTGCATCTGCTGGTCCATGTCGTGGAGGACATCGTACAACTCGGGCTGATGTTCCTCCGCAGCATGATGGCGTTCGAAAGGATGAACGGACACATCAAAGGATACATTCGTAACAGGTCCCGTACAGATGGAAGCATAGCCAAGGGCTTTCTGGCCGAAGAGTGCATCTCTTTCTGCACGAATTATCTAGACATCGAGAACCCTGTCGGTCTTCCCGTCAACAGGCACCTTGGCAAGCTCGACGGATCTGGTCACCGAGAGGGTCATCGCATACTACATCCAGAATTTGATTTTCGACGCGCAGACTTTGATCGAGCAAACCTCGTCGCGCTACAACATTTAGAACTAGTCGATCCTTGGGTACAGAAGCACAAAAGGTTAATCGAGAAGAAGTACAGTGACCGGGGCATACAGAGGACGGAGGGAGAAATAATAAAAGAGCACAACTCAGATTTCACGCATTGGTTTAGGCAGACGCTCCTTGATAATCCCCCGCGATCGCATTCTTCTGACACAAAAAAGATCATATTCACCTTGTCGCAGGGACCGATGCAAAACCTGGTGACCTATCAGGCGTATGATATCAACGGCTACACATTCTACACGGAGGAAAAGGACAACAAGTGTGATTATCAGAACTCAGGCGTAACGTCGGAATTCTACACCGATGACAACGTGAAGGAAAGATTCTACGGAAGAATCGAGGAGATCTGGGAGCTCGACTACTATGGAGAAAAGGTGCCGATGTTCCGTGTCATATGGGCAAAGAGCGTCGAAAGAGAAGACCGGTATTTCACAACCATGGTTATATCCGAAGGAGCCAAATCCAAGGCCGCTGGTGCGAACGTGGCCACGAAAAATGAACCGTGGGTACTGGCTACCAAAGTGGACCACTGTTTTTTCATTACCGACCCGACAAAGCCTAGCCGTGTTGTTGTGAGGAGAGGAAAAAGAAACATCATCGGAATGGATGGAGTCGCCAACGAGCAAGACTTCGACTAGTACGGCGATCCAAAGATTTAATATGACGACGACTACGATGCAGCAACATACATCACCAGAAGAAAAAGGACAACCCTACCGAAAAAAGGTAGCCCGTTCGAAAGAAGAAACATTAAAGTGCCGGGGCTAAATTATTCAACCGCGACAACGAAGGGAAAAAGATTGTAAAACACTAGCTCAAAGAATATTGTAAAACGTGTGGTCGAAAAAGATTGTAATATTCATGGACAAATTATTATGACATATTTGTATCATGGACAAATTATTATGACATATTTGAATCATATTTAATTTGTACCACTTTTATGACATATATTATCACTTTTGGGCATTTTTGGAATATTTAAAAGTATTTTAAAAACAAAACAAAACTTTTGTGGCATATATCACCACTTTTGGGCATTTTTTGGAACATTTAAAAGTATTTTTAAAATAAAAATAAAAAAGGTGGGCACCAGGATTCGAACCTAGGTGCTCACAAGTTTAGAATAGAGCAGTGGGCAGAACCACTGGGATAGGGCAGTGTTAGTTGTCAATAGGGGTGGCTGCGCCGTCTTATGTGACTAGTCATACCGAGTTAGGCGTATAACATCCCGGCCAAGTGCGCTATGGTTACCCGTAGCGCACTTGGCCAAGGTGCGCTACGCCTAACTGGGTACGATGACTCAACCGTGCCACGCCCGCGCGCCTCTCCTCCCCATCTCAGACGACACCGCCTCTCATCCCCAAGTCTGAGCCCTGCCGCCGCGCTCTCAATCCGCCGCCACGCTCTTGATCCGCCGCTGCTCTAGGAGGAGGACGTGGAGGAGGAGGAGCCCGAGCCCTGCCAGCTGCCGCCGCTCGAGGAGGAGGTCGTGGAGTAGGAGGCCCGTGCGCGTCCATCCGTGGAGGAACCCGCCGTCGTCCGCCAGCCGCTCTAGGAGGAGGACGTGGAGGAGGAGCCCGAGCCCTGCCAGCCGCCATCGCTCGAGGAGGAGGCCGTGGAGGAGGAGACCCGTGCGCGTCCGAGGAGGAGGAGTCCATGGAGGAGCCCGCCATTGTCCGCCATCCCTCGTCGTCCTCATCTCAGAGGTGAGCGCCTCCCCTCCCCTCTCTCCCTCTCTCCTCGAGCAATGGTTAGGGTTAGGCTGCCTCTGCAATGGTTTAGGGTTAGGCTACCTCGAGCAATGGTTAGGGTTAGGCTATTGTACTTTGGTGTTTTCAGAATGTTAGACAAAAATGTGCTAGTGCTTGCAGAATGTTAGACAAGAATGTTAGACAAAAATGTACTTTGGTGCTTGCAGGCTGCCTCGAGAAAGCATCTGTAATTATTGACAAAGATGGCATGTATATTATCTTTTTCTTTTATTAAAATGTTTTGTAAATGTTTTCTGGAAATTATAAATACCCCTATAGGCCACCCCTATCAGCATTTTAACAATTTCCATAATTGTCTTCTGAAAAGATTAAAATTATGACATGTGGGCCCAAGATGGAAAATAATTTAAATATTCCAAAATGTTTATAATTTCCTAAAATGATTTAAAATGGATATAGATCTTGTAACTTCAATACCTAATTATTTATAAGTTAGAAAAATATGTATAATGTATCAAAATGTTCAGAAAAATGAGATCTATCTCTTAAGGCCATAATCATGCATTGATAACCAACTTTCTTTACAAGTATAATTAGAACAACAATATAACCCCTCTCATATGCCTCCGAGGTTTTCCACGAGTTAGGGTTTTTACCCCTCAGGACCCCGATTAAATTGTCAAGCATGCCTTAGGGGTTTATTTCAGTGCAATTCAAGTTGTCATATCATCATCCTTGTTTGAGAATTGCATCAATGCCATGTGTTGATTGTTTCCCTTCCTTTGGTGTTTGCTTCTTCCCGGTAGAGTACGATATCGAGATCGAGATTGAATACTAATATCAACATTGTCGAAGCTCGAAGACCAATACTTGACCAACTATAACCAAGTCAAGTACCAGGTGTTAGAAGCTCTACTTTCTGGTTATAAACTGGCAAAGGCAAGCGAAGCCCCACACATGATATAATCCTATGTTTTCAATCATTTCAATTCTTGTCATGTGCATGCGATTCTAAAGTCTTTTATCGATAGATAGAGTAATCATATCTTATGCATGTTACCTTTGAAGACTATAATCCCTGACCCACTGCTCCTAGAATAACTAAGGTTTGGCTTATGAACCGTTGCTAGAGCTGTTACATCTGTTGTAGTTAGCCATGCTTAGCTACTACCACTGGTCCAACCAGTTGATGAATCAGAGAACGAATGAACCTAGTTTGACATGATGACGCGGTATGATTAGATATGAAAGTTAAACATGCTAAGGCTTGTATGGGAGGCCACGGTGGTTGTGGTCTTTGCAGTCCCATACCTGCCACTACTAGGACCTGAGTTCTTGCCTCTTGAACCAAGACGAGCGTACAGCCACACGGGGGCCTGGAAACCACCTTGACCAACTAACATGCCAAGTAGATTCCATGAGTCACATAGTTCGAGTTTTCCATTTGACATACGCATCTTGGTTATTCTTGAATAGATGTGAAGGAGGTGCATTCATAACAGGTAGGTAAGCATGATCGGGAGCAAGAGAGGCACAGCCTCCGTAATCTTGAACCCCACACACATCTCTGGGGACCGGCTTCGGGACTCGACCCGTTATGGTGGCATCTTCTTAGTGCGTGACTCATGGTCTCGGCAAAATCAACATAAAGGTTGTGTCCAACCACCCTCTGCCGGCCTTCCAAGGAAGAGGGCTAATCTATAGTGGCATTAAGAGTCGGTTGGTACGTGTGGGTAAATTTGTACACCCCTGCAGGGTATTAATATTATTGAAAAGTTGTGTCCATGGTCATGGATGACTTGGGAACGAACGTCATGATCATAGAGAACTTTAACCTAAACATAAAACTTGGCAAGTAAAGTATTGTGTGCTTAAGGATGCTTCCTCATGGGTACGAGGGGGTGATCCTAGTTGGTAGGTTCTGTGATGATGATTCGGTGGATATCAAAATATGATCAAATCTATAGATACCGCTCTCTTATCCCCTTTTAAAATATTTTGATTAGTCGAGATTCTCCTCCCTCTTGTCTTACAAACAAAGATGGCTTTATGAAAAATAACTCCACCATCCATAAGTCTTGTGGAGTACACCCTGTACTCACCCTTGCGTCATTGATACTTTTGCAGAAGATTAAGTGTTATCATAGAGGAAGAGTTCTTTACGGCACCGACATCGACGAGTAGCTTGGGGTTCCCGGTCGGCAACCTAGATTCTATGGAATGGGACATCATCGTTATGCTTCAGGCCTATTAGGACATTTGTTAAGGTTGCTATACTTAATAGCATAATTTGCCTTCCGTTGTTTGATGATTGTGGTTAGTGACCTCTGCTTGTAATATTTTGTTTCTTGCTCAGTTATGAGCTTGTTGTAATAAGTTTTGTGTCATAGGGTCACTATTGTGTTACCGGTTCTTTCTCTGTATGCTTTCGATATTTAGGTTAGGCTGATATCAGAAAGAGGTCTAGGATTTGTCTAGCCCTAATCCCGGGGGTGTCACAGGTTTTGGTATCAGAGCAGTACCTACTGTAGGAAACCCTTTCTATTGGTCGATGTTGAGTCTAGTGCTTGTGAAAAATATTTTGAAAGCTAAAAATTATTTTTGAAAAGTCTACTATGCTTCTTTTTCTCCTTATCCAGTTTCTCTCTAACTCTGGGTTCATCTTATCGTGTGTTGACTTTGAAATTTTTTGCTATCCCATCCAGTCTTTCAAAACTTAGGTGCCCCTTTAGGCATGTCGTTCCTCAATGATTTGACCTAGTGTTGAGTTCTCTGGAGTCAGTGTGTGTGTTCCTTGATTCCCTTGTTCTGTTCCACCTAAGAGATATCTTTCCATCATGATATCTCTGTCCACATCATCATGTTCATGGTTCCACGGTGTTTTGTTCAATGCATCGAAGTTTCCTTTCGCATCGTGTGCCTCCTTTTTATTTATTTTGGTACTTCAGAAGTTGTATCTTCTTTTGGAAGCTAACATGTGATTACTACCTTGTGGTACCCTATGTGTTACTAAGATAGTAATTACCACTTTCTATGGGTTTTAACCTCTGGACTTGAACCGAAGATCCCTGATTGTGCTGGATTCTAGTGATGTGAATCTTGTACATGAAGCTCACCTTTAACCCAAGATACATCTTCTTGACCCCTGTCGTTAATGTTCACACATTACTTCAGGATGGCTAGTACCTTTACTCTAGCCTTCAAGCTTGTGGATATTGTCGCTATTGAACAGTGATGATAAAGAATTCCCCTACCACTAGCTATAGCATGTGTTCTATAATGGAACCAAATAGATTACGACAAGAGTTCTCCTCGTGAATATCACATCTTTATTCGTGACTCTACCACACCTTTCCTTCTCTGCATCGGTCTTTGGAAGAATGTTGACTTATGCGTCCACATATCGGGATTCTATCCTGAGCATGTTTCTTTCCCTTGTGGTTTTCCGACCTTTGTGTACCAGTTGGTAGCCAAGTAGTAAATGTTCATTGGTGTCTTTCGATGCAAGAGACTCTTGTGGTCCTTCATGACAAACCATTTCGGGATGTCAGGAGAAACAAACTCCAGTACCTCATCATTTCTAAGACCAGGTCAAAGAGTTGTAATCCGCAGATCAATAAGCGTTATTAGCTTGTGTTATGTTCTATCTTAAAGTGTCCTAACCTTTCTATACTAAGAGGTCATGCTGAGTTTCATGACCCTCTTAACGAAGTGATGCTCTTACATCTTTTTACCCACCCTTCCTCTGAGATGTTCGTGCTCATGAGTGTTGTGCGTGCGTAATGATGTGGCCATCTAAGATTCTTAGCAATTCTTATTGCTTTGAACTTCTAGGACATTTGTATCATTCTTAGCGTGACTGGTTAACCCTATCACTAAGAAAAGGATGATTGTGCTACCAAGTCCGTTATTCCAGTGCGCTCTCTTCGGTCAAAGAGTTAGGCTCATGCTGAAGCTCTGAGATTATGTCATCTTGCCTTACCAAGAAAGTTTCCTCTCGAACTAAGTAACATATCGGTAGTTCGTGATATTCTAGATATATTGCTAGAAGTATCACCATGTTGCCACATGACCGTGTTGTCAGGTTCTTCAGTAAGCTGTTTATTTACAACCACTTATTTCTCCAAGGATCGTACTAGATACCCCTGATCTAGTTGGTTGAACTTAAACAACAACTTGGAGAGTTGTAAGACAAAAGTTCTATACAATTATGTTCCTCATTAAAGGGATGTCTGGTTCTGTTCATGTTGAAGTAGGATAATGTATCCTTTGTGGATATGATATCTTTCCTCCTCCTTTGATTTGATTTGGGCTATCGTCAAATCATACTTAGTTCCAAGGACTATCTTGATGGTGTATCTACCCGTGATGTTTCACTAGATTACGTCCTCATGTCTTTGGTCTAACCAATAGTTATGCTTTGTTCAGGAAACATATGAGTCCATCTTAATGGAGTGTCTCGATAAGTTTGTTATTGAGCCCATAAATGACATCCTTATCTTCTGCATGTTATATGTTATTCATATGCAACATTGGCATTAATGTTGAAAACTTTTGAGAACCATCCTCAAGTCATCTCGAAGAAAGTGTTATGAATGTTAGAAGTGGCCTTCTCTAGTTCACGTGCAAATGTTGAAAGATGTCGCCGTGGATTCGAGTAGAGTTATCTTTGTTTCCTAGGGAATCATTTCAAGTCAGTCAAGCATATGTGAAGTATTCTTGATATGGTAGGTTGATACCTTCACATCTCGAGAAGATCCTCCAAGCACACCAAGCCACTGATTGATTTGTTCAGGGAAGATAAGAAGTTCAACAAAACTTCTATATTCTTCTAAATGTTTCCTAACAAGGATTCAGTTGTGTTTCATTGCAAACAATTCATGCAGGTGCAATTATCGTCTGATAACTGCTATCACATGGGTTCCGCAATCTAGATCATATTTTGGAGCTTGACATTGTAGTCCATGTCTTGAGAATTTAGTGACTTTACCTTTGTGGTAAATGTCCCAAACTTTCTATTCGGACAATGCTAAGTTCGAAGTATCTTTCCACTTAACCAAATCTGAATCTCGATCAGATATGACGGTTAGTGTCCCTCAAGGTTTTGACATAGGTCTCTCTGTACATCTGGAAAGATTGGTGTAATGGTTGGCACAATCAGTCGGAAGACCTATTGTCATACTCTCTTGAAATAGCAATAACAACCACTCTTCATGAGGCTTCTTCTATGATTTATTATGGGAGATGTGATTATGGATTCCTTTATATCCGAAGTCCAACCTTTACTTGGTGACTGATTAAAGGCTTGTTAGTAGCCTGCTATTGGTGTCTCGAACATCAAGGAGAACATTTAAAGTAGTGTTGCTAAATGTCTCTCGGTCGATCCTCCAGACCCTTTTATTATGACAAGCGTATTGTTATGCCAAGTACTTGAAGTCTGAGAATGAAGTTTCTTTATTCTCATGTCATCAGGAATCTTCTTGTCTATTCATCTGGTGTTGTAAAGTGATATCATGATCTTGGCAAGGCTTTTGGTAGTACTGGATGAATAAAGAATTCCTTCCTCTCTATTTACACATGTTTGAAGAGCGACTATGACTTTGGTCATCAATAGTTTCTCTTGTTGCATGTTCCTTGTGACTCTTACGAATCCTATCCACAAAAATACCTTTCCATCTTGGCCTTCCGTTGAATGAAGGAATGACCCTTCTGTGTCAAAAGTAGTTCAACCGCCTGGTCCTATTGGTCCATATCTTTACAACCATGAAGTCTCTTCCTAAGTTTTTTAGTAGAGGTTCACCTCTTGAAGTCTATGGTCATTCTATTTCTTTTGGAAGCCTTCTTCACGCAGAAGTCAAAAACCTTCTGAAGCTCCATGGTCTCAATCCTTATGAAGACCAGATATCCGTCAACTTGAAACCTTCCTCTTTTGTTTTCTCCTTAGCTTAATGTGTTTCATGTTGTTAGATCTAGAGATGTTAGTGAAGCATCTATCCATGAGTTAACCATGAGATACTCAGTTTGTGGTTCCGTGTCATTTCCTCTCATCTTTAGTGTGAGCAGCCACCTCGAAGAATATGAAGCGCTTCGTCCATTCTTCATGGTGGTATGGAGCAACCTCTTCGAGAAGATCATCGAAGTTTAGTGTAACCCTGTTCCTTCTTTCTTCCTACCTAGGAATCTTGGGATGAGATTCTTTTAAGGGGGATAGAATTTTAGCAACCCTAGTTTAATTAAATAGTAATTATGGTTTGATTGTGCATTCATGAGCATCATCATCATTTTAAATGTGTGCAACTAATAGATCAAAACCCTAATAACATCCCTCTCTATTTGAAATGTATTCAAAAGGGTTTTGATATATTTGAAAAGAATAAAAAGGTTTGGAACCCAAATGGTTATAAAGGGTCTTCATAGTATTTCTTAAATGTTCACAAAAGTTCTAGTAATTTGAAAATTATACAAAATAGATTACAAATGAATATACAAAGAAAAAGAGAAAATAGAATAAAGGAGAAGATTTCGCAAATAAAAACTACCCCTAAACCTATCTGGGCTGTAGCCCAACTCCCTCTCTTTTCTACCTGTTTCACAGTGCAACCGCCTGTAGCCCACCCCGACCCTTCTGCAGCTCGACACGGCCCGGTACCGCTTCACCTTTCCCCTCTCGTCTTCCTCCCGCTGCTCGAAGAAGCTTGGTGGCTCGCCACCGGCCACCCGATGCACGCCAAGCGCTACAATGCGCGCCGCCGCCTGCCATTATCTATAAAGTTTCCTCCATCCCTGCCGGAGAACCCTAGCTCCCAGTTCCCCCCTCTCTCCTCTTCCCCCTCTCGATAAACCCTAACCCTAGACATTGTAATCGCCGATGAGCTCCGCCGATTCCGGCCACCTCACTCCATGCCGAGGGCACCGTTGGAAGCACCTCGCTGCCCTCTTCATCCCTGTTGAAGCTCGTAAGCAGGGGAGCCGACTCCTCATGGAAATCGAGCCCGACATCCTGCTGGCCACCGCAGCCATCACCGTCGATTTGTCGCCGTCCGTGCTCGCCTCCCCGACCCCATCTTCGTGCTCGTGGTGAGCTCGCCGTCCTCCTGGACCTTTCCATCCTCTCTCTCTCTCTCGTCCTAGTTCGCCGCCCTGTCGACCACCAGCGAGCTCCACCGCTGGACGCCATCATAGCTCATGTTCCGGTGACCAATAAATGGCGGTTCCGCCACCATATCGCTCGCCTCGACGCCCTCTTTCCAACACCCTAGCCCCGCTCGCTCCCGTGCCCCCAATCTCCAGTACCACCATCGATCTGAGGAGGAGCTCCATGGATGACGTCAGCATGATGTCACCATGAGGCAATAATACCCTTTTTCTTTTATTAAAATGTTTTGTAAATGTTTTCTAGAAATTATAAATACCCATGTGGGCCACCCCTATAAGCATTTTAACAATTTACATAATTGCTTTTTGAAAAGATTAAACTTATGACATGTGGGCCCAAGATGGAAAATAATTTAAATATTCCAAAAATGTTTATAATTTCCTAAAATGATTTTTAAAATGGATTTAAATATTATAATTTCAATAATTAATTATTTATAAGTTAGAAAAATATGTATAATATATCAAAATGTTAAGAAAAATGAGATATATCTATTAAGGCTATAATCATGCATTGATAACCAACTTTTTTACAAGTATAATTAGAACAAGAATATAATCTCATATGCCTCTGAGGTTATCCTTGAGTTAGGGTTTGTACCCCTCAGGACCCCGATTAAATTGTCAAGAATGCCTTGGGGTTTGTTTCAATGCAATTTAAGTTATCATATGATTATCCTTGTTTGAGCATTGCATCGATGCCATGTGTTGATTGTTTCCCTTCCTTTATGGTGTTTGATTCTTCCCGGTAGAGTACGATATCAAGATCGATATTGAAGACTGAGATCAACACCGTCGAAGCTCGAATACCAATACTTGACCAACTATAACCAAGTTAAGTACTAGGTGTTAGAAGCTCTGCTTCCTGGTTAACAACTGGCAAAGGCAAGCGATGCCCCACACATGATATAATCTTATGTTTTCAATCATTTCAATTCTTTTCATGTTCATGCGATTCTAAAGTCTTTTATCGATAGATAGAGTAATTCTATCTTATGAATGTTACCTTTGAAGACTATAATCCCTGATCTACTGCTCTTAGCATAACTAGGGTTTGGCTTATTAAGTGTTGCTAGAGCTGTTACATCTGTTGTACTTAGCCATGCTTAGTTGTTACCACTGGTCCATCTGGTTGATGAATTAGAGCTACGAATGAACCTAGTTTGACATGATGACGCGGTATGATCATATATGAAAGTTAAACATGCTATGGCTTGTATGGGAGGCCACGGTAGTTGTGGTTTTTTAGTCCCATACCTGCCACTACTAGGACCTGAGTTCTTGCCTCTTGAACCAAGACAAGCGTACAGCCACGCGAGGGCCTGGAAACCCCCCTCCACCAACTAACTTGCCAAGTAGATTCCATGAGTCACATAGTTCAGGCTTTCCATTCGACATACGCATCTTGGTTGTTCTTGAATGGAGGTGAAGGAGGTGCATTCATAATAGCTAGGTAAGCATGGCCGAGAACAAGAGAGGAACGGCCTCTGTAATCTTGAACCCCGCACATATCTCTAGGGACTGGCTTCGGGACTCGACCCGTTACAGCGGCATCTCCTTAGTGTGTGACTCATGATCTTTGCAAAAGCAAGGTAAAGGTTGTGTCCAACCACCCTCTGCCGTCCTTCCAAGGAAGAGCGCTAATCTATAGTGGCATTAAGAGTCGGTTGCTACGTGTGGGTAAAGTTGTACACCCCTGCAGGGTATTAATCTTTTTGAAAAGTCGTGTCCACGGTTATGGATGACATGGGAACGGACGTGACGATTATAGAGAACTTGAACCTAAACATAAAACTTGGCAAGTAAAGTAATGTGAGCTTAAGGATGCTTCCTCATGGGTGCGAGGGGGTGATCCTAGTTGGTAGGTTCAGATGATGATGATTCAGTGGATATCAAAATATGATCAAATCTAGAGATACCACTCTCTTATCCCCTTTTAAAATGTTCTGGTTAGTCGAGATTCTTCTCCCTCTTGTTTTACAAACAAAGATGGCTTTATGCAAAATAACTCCACCAACCATAAGTCTTGCGGAGTATACCCTGTACTCACCCTTTCTTCATTAATACTTTTGCAGCAGAGTAAGTGTTGTCATAGAGGAAAAGTTCTTTATGGCATCGACATCGACGAGTAGCTTGGGGTTCCCGCTCGGCATCCTAGATTCTATGGAATGGGACATCATGGTTATGCTCCAGGCCTCTTAGGCTATTTGTTAAGTTTGCTACACTTAATAGCATAATTTTCCTTTCGTTGTTTGATGATTGTGGTCAGTTACCTCTGCTTGAAATATTTTGGATCTTTCTCAGTTATGATCTTGCTGTAATAACTTTTGTGTCGTAGGGTCACTGTTATGTTACCGATTGTTTCTCTATACGCTTTCGAGAATTAGGTTAGGCTTATATTTGATAGAGGTTTGGGATTTGTCTAGCCCTAATCCTGGGGGTGTCACATAACTCTATTTCCCATTTTGCCACTCTTCCACTCGCATCTTTTCTACCCAAAATCTCTGAGACAGGTGCCTCGCATATTACTAGTATTGGATGTTCATGGAACTAATGCTTGAGTTTTTTGATTGCCATATAGACACCATATGTCATCTTCTGGTAATGTAGTAATTTTGGTTCGATGTCGAGAGCACTTTGCTTAGATAATATACTAGACTTTGCACCAATTTTCCTTCTTCATCACTCTCAACCATAGCTACAATGCTAACTACTTAGTTAGTCGCTGCGACATAGAGGAACATCCGCTCTTTGGACAATGGTGAGGCTAACACTGGTGTAGTGGCCAATATCTTCTTAAGCTCATGGAACGCGCTATCAGCTTGCTGTGTCCACACAAATTTACCTAATTTGTTCATCAGTTGGTATAACGATAATGATTTTTATCCTAGCCAACTAACAAAGCGACCTAATGATGCCAGGTATCCAGTGAACTTCTTAACATCATTGAGACTCTTTGGTAGTTCCATTATTTCTATTTATCTTATTTTTGTCAGATTTCCTTCTATACCTTGTGTAGAGGTCCCAACCTTTATAAGGTAGAGATCCCTATGTTTAGAATGCTAGTCCCTAGATCAATAGCTAGCATCCACAGTTTAAGATGTAATATCAAGAAACAAAGGTCATAATACAACTTTATAACCAGGAATAAAATAATTCATTACATCTTACGTAGCTCATTTGGCTATCTCATTACAATACAACAGATATAACTATAGCATGGAGTCCTTCATCTTCAAAGTGCCACAAGTAATCATGTTGGTTGTAGACTTGTAATCCTATTCAACACACTTCACTAACATCAAACAAAACTGCAACATAATAAGTTACAGCCACAAGGGTCAATACATTTGAATTGTATTGGTAAGTGATACTATGGTAGAATAGTGGTACCTATCATCTATATGCATTTGTCTAAGTGGATCTTAGGCTTGCTTTTCTCAAAATAGATTTTCCTTATCATTTGAAAACACTAAGTTTTTGTTTATCAAAATCACCCAAGGCATCTACCAATAAATTTGGTGATCTTTTACCCTTGTTCAACCACAAGTTTTTAACTTAGAAATTGGGATGAGGAGATCCTTGATAGCTTCCATGTCGTGATGCTCAAATTGTCCATTATCGGGGACACGGCTAAGTACTTAGATTTTACTCTCTTGAGAGGTGGTGCACTTTCCCCACAAGACTCGACATGCATCAAGATAAGATCTTTCAGAATCCTTCCCTTAAACCAAATGGACGTGTTCCAAAACTATCACCCCTACCACCTTCTGTCCATCTGGCTTAAGTTATTGCAACCAATATGATCCTGGTAGAGCCCATATACCATGTGGTTATACTAGAAGATTCTCAATATTTGACATCTCAAATCTCTTTGTTCCTGGGTGGCTTTCCACAAGTGTGATACACAAGTTTTCGCCAGTTTACTGGCCCTATGTAACCACTCAACATAAATCCATTCTCACCATTCCACCGAGGTGATTCATTCTCTTAGTAGTTTTATTAAGCAAAACATAAGTCAAAAGACTTAGCAAAATTTCCATAGCATGTATATAAACCACCCTTGTTTGCTACTAGGTAGGCTAAGCATGATAGTAGCAGGAATCTTAACTTAGGGAAAATTCTACTAAGGCATCATCTACTAGGATTTCCCTTTGCATAGTTAACACATAGAAAATTGCATGCAAGTCCTACTTAGAAATATCAATAATGCATAGTCAAAATATGAGGACAAAATGTATGAAGCACCACTTGCCTTTTTGGTAGAGAAACTAGATTCACTCCTTGATCTTGCAATGGTCACACTATTCAAAGTTCACTACAATTAAATCAAGCAAGCACATATTCAAACTAGCATTCAAAGAATTCATCTCATAAAACAATAAAAGCAAAACAATGCATGCAAGCATGCAAGAGATTATTTTATTTGGAAAAGTGGTTTCTAATAGGCTATAAACATTTTAAAACACTTGTTGGTCATTTATAAAGGTGGAAAAACTATTTAAAATCAAGTTAGTGAAAATGGGCCATTTAAATCATTTTTGTTTGCTAGAAATAATTTAAATCAAAGTACCAATTTGTAGTGTTAGCCAAATATATTTTTGAACACAAATTTTAGTGTTTATGGTCAAAGTGTTTAAGACTAATCCATTTGCAAAAGGTTTCACCCAAAAACCATTTTTAAATCAAAGCAACATTTTTATTTTGCTAGAAATGCCTTTAAACAAAGTAATAATTTTTTTAGGGTTCATCAAATATATTTTTAAATCCAAAACATAGTGTTTAGGGTCAGAGAGTTTAATTCAAACCATTTGCATAAGGTTTTACTCAAAAACCATTTTTAAACCATAGAAAATATTTTTGTTTTACTTGAAATGTCTTTATTCAAGGAATAATTCCTTATGTTTGACAAAAATATATTTCTAAACCCAAAAGTTTTTTCTTATGGTCAGTAGGCTAAAAAAAAATCATTTGCAAAAGATTTTACTCAAAAATCATTTTTAGAATAAATTTTATAACCAAAATAGGCCTAAACATGTTTCTGCAAAACACCTAATTTTACGGAAGCAAAACACTAAACTAAGGACATGGTTTCAAAGTTTGCATTTTTTTGAATCCAGTGATATAAAATTTGCAAATTTTGGACGTGTAGATCTAAAGTTATGAATTTTTCAAATCTAAACATCTAATAGAAATGTTTCTGTTTTAAAAATAGTCGGTGCCACGCGTCACGTTCTTACTGGCCGATAAAGGTTCGCATGGATCACGCAGTGTGGTGTGTTGGATCTAAGTTACAGCGCACGGTGTAGATATAACGTACTGCTTCGTTTAAATGAATCTAACTCATCCACGAGATCAGGATCTAACGGCTCTCAGTGGCTTGACCAAGGATGGGCGGCACTGGGCAACGATGAGCGGCGGCGTGCTCGGGCGGTGACGTTGCCGACGACTACGGGAAGCGAGAGAGGGAAGGAAAATGCTCATAGTGTTCGCATGTCACATCCCAAAATTTTTCAAATTCTGAAATGTGAAAAATAAATAAACAAAATAAAACTTTGTTGAAATTCAGGGTGAGAAGAAACTTTTTGAATCCAATTGGAAACTTTCAAACCTATTTGGATCAAATAAAATCCTAAAGGGATTTAAAAAGAAAGTTTAAATAGTTGGAATTACTATTTTAGATGTTTAACAAAAAGATTTGTTTTTCAAAAGAAAAATGTAGAATTAAAAATAAAGATTATTTCTTAAAGACAAATTTAAAATCTTGGCCAATTTTTTGAAATAAAACATTCCTATTTGATAAAAAGAGTAAAGGTTAATTAAATAAATAATGAGGATTTAATATCCAACTTTATTTAAGTAAAGGCTTTTCCATTTTAAATAAACACTAAAACTTATTAATTTATTTTAACTAAGTTTTCCAAGTGTTTTATATTTTCAAATAAAACCTACTGAAACGATTTTGGTATTATTTAGATTTCAACTGGAGATTTAAATAAAACAAATCCTATTTTGAATTAATAACTAAGGTCTATTTTATTTATTAAATAGATCCTAAAAGAATAAAAGTATTATTTTATTTTGGACTTTGGTTTGTGTTGTTAAACAGAACTAAAAATTATACAAAGTTTGGCAAAGGATTTGGAATTAATTTGAGTGTTTGAATTGTTTGAATAAAATCAAAACAGAAAATCAAATGGAAAAGGAAAAAGATTCAGTACAAAAAAAAGAAACAAACAGCAGCCCAACCCATCTGGCCCAAACAGCCCAGCTCCAGCCCAACTAAACCCCCCACGCGCGAATCGTTTTTCACTTACACGCGTACCCGCGAGGTCACTGAACGCCAGGCCCCACTCCTATTCCCTCCACCTCGCTGACAGCACGGCCCCACACTCCTGTTCATCATCTCCACCACGACCCCGTCGCCCCTGCCGTTGCCGCCGAGTTACTGCCGGCATCAATACACGTAAATGGCCTTATAATTCTCGCTGTGATCACGCGTACTTACTCGCCCCTGTCCCCTCTCTCTTTCCCCCCAAGCAGCTCCTCCCCTCTGCCCCTAGGCAGCCCCAATTCGCCCCCACACCAACACTGCTCCGACGACGTCTCGGAGCGATTCCGGCCACACCCTGCTACCCCTCACCTCCCTCTGCACGCTAGCACATTCCCCACCTCCTAGCGCATCTGCCCGTGTGCTTCGTTCACTCGCGCACGCTCCAAAACGTCAACTTCGACTTCACCTGAGCACGGCCGCGACTGTCCTTCTCCGGTGACCTTCCCCTGGTAAGCCTCGACCGCCCCAGCACCTCCTGTTGACGCTCACAACATCCCCAGACCAGCCCGCGTCTCACCGTGCGCTTATTTTGCTTCAGAATGATCTACAGCCCCATCCCCAACGACACTTGAGCGTGCCCGACGCCGCCAGCGACTCCGGCGAGGAATTGCCGCCGTTCCTGTGCGCCCCTCATCAAACCAACAGCATGTTGAGATTCGTAACCGCCTTGCGAACACGGTGAGCCCTCTCCCCCTCTCCCTCGCTTCCTGTATCACCTGCTCCGCCGCGAGCAAGCGTGCTCCGCCGTCTGCCGCCGCGCAGCGCCGCCAGAGTTTGACCACGTGACTGTGTCCGTTAGATCAGGATCTGATGGCTGAGATTAGAACTAGACGAAAAGGTACGAGTTGATCTGTGCCGTATGATTTAAATGAAATCCAGCGGTCCAGAGAGCCTGATCCACCCGAAGCGGTACCGACCAATTAGGTTGCGCCATGTGTACTGGTTTTGATTTAAAACAGAATTCTGAATCTGATTTGTATGCAAACTTGTAAAATTCATAACATTAAATCTACACGTCCAAATTTTGCAAATTTTATATCAATGGATTCGGTATAACATGTACTTTGCAACCATGCACTTTTTTTTAATGTTTTACTTCTGGTAAATTGGTTGAATTTGCATAAACATGTGTAGGCTTAATTTGAATATAAAAATTGTTCTAGATAAAATTTTAATGTGAAATCTTTGCAAAATGGTTTGTTGTGAACCTACTGACCTTAGGAACCAACTCATGGATTTAAAAATGAATTTTGTGAAGTTTAGGAATAAATACTTGAATTAACTCATTTCTAGTCAAATAAAAATATTGATTTTGATATGGAAATGATTTTTGAGTAAAACCTTTGGGAAATGTTTTGATTCAAACCTTCTGACCCTAAACACCAAGTTTTGAGAATTAAAATATATTTGGTGAGCTCTTTAAAGATTATTGCTTTACTAAAAGCATTTTTCAACCACATAAAATAATGAAATGACTTAAAAATGGTTTATAGATAAAACCTTTTGCAAATAGATTTAACACTTTGGTAAATGACCACTTTGGACCTTATTATGTTTAGAGCCTAGTAGAAACCACCTTTGCAAATAAAAAACTATCTTTTGCATGCTTGCATGCATGACTTTGTTTCTATTATTTTATGTGTGATAAATTGTTTGAATATTGGTTGGAATGCTAGTTGAATCTATGTTTGCTTGATTGATTTGTAGTGAAGTTAGAAGAGTGTGATATTAGCAAGATCAAGAAGAGAACCAACATTCTCTACCAAAAAGGCAAGTGACACTATCATCCAAGTCCTACTATTTTCATTATACTTAGTGGATTTTTGAAACTTGCATGAAAAGGATTTCTATACTTTATGCTATGCTAAATCGTAATAGGATGCCCTTATATATTCCTTAGTGAAAACAATGCAGTTGTAGTATGCTTAGCCCAGCTATATATTGCGATGGGATACATGTTATGATTATATGAAGTATTGAAAAGACTTATGTTTCATATAATAAAACAAGTACTCAATGAACCACCTGGGTGGACAAGGATACTCAAGCTTTTGGACAAGGTGGCAACAAAAGGAACCATGTTTATATGGCAATCTCTTTTTGTTGTGCACTAGAAGAAAACCACCCAGGGACTTAGAGATTGAACATGTTTCTCGTACAGTGGCTTCCATGTATAGCCACATGCTAAATGGGCCCTGGCTTAGTCAACTACATAGTGGAAGACCCATGCATTGGCATCTTCAGGTTAACTAGATTAGTGCTAGGGAACTGGGAACCCTACATTGGTGCCTGGAAGACAAGCTAGCATTGTGTATTGGGAGGACTTCTATGGAAAGACTTCGTCACATTCTCAATCTGCCAGTACTCCATCTTGGTGAGTACTTATCCAGCGGCCACTGGTGGAATCAAGATGAGATTGTGTCATGTGGGTAAAGTGTACAACTTCTGCAGAAGATCAAAATTCTAAGTACTTAGCCGTGTCCCCGGTTATGGACAATTCTGAGCAACTAAGGCCTGAAGCTATGGAAGATCTCGACATTCCAATTTCTCAAAGTTAAAACTTGAGGGTGACAACAAGGGATTTGAAGCACTTGGAGTTTTCCAAGGAGTTCAGAAAGATTTGACAAAAGATCAAAAACTATTTTGAAAAGATAGGATAAAACTATTGCTTTCTGCAAAAGAGCCTAAACCCTACTTAGCCAAATATGCATGTAATGATAGGATCCTCTTATTTCTACATAGTAGTGAAACTTGCCAATACAATTCAAATGTATTGACCCTTGTGGCTGCAACTTATTATGTTGCAGGTTTGTTTGATGTTAGTGAAGTGTGATGATTAGGATTACAAGTCTACAACCAACATGATTGTCTGTGGCACTTTGAAGATGAAGGACCCCATGCTTTATAGATATTCTGCTGCAATGTAATGTGATAGCCAAATGAGCTATGTAATATGTAATGAATTATTTTATTCCTGGTTATAAAGTTGTATTATGACCATTGTTTCTTGATATTACATCTTAACTCTTGATGCTAGCTATTGATCCAGGGACTAGCATTATAAACACAGGGATCTCTACCTTATTAAAGGTTGGGAACCTTACATCGCAGTGACGTGGGGATGCTCGATGTTGTTGTTGTAGACGGAGGGGCGCACGGGGTCAATGGTGATTGCTCGCCGAAGTTCCTACTGGCGACGGGCACGCTCTGTCGTTGACGATTGTGAGGCTACAAGTCACGGGAAAGCCAGCTGCGGGTGGCGTTATATGCACAAGACGAAGGAGAATGCGAGAGTGTCTTTGAGGGGGAGAGGCGCAGTCAAGGTTTACCGGGGGAGATCGTCGGAGTCAGGGCAGGTGACGGTGGCGCTCAGTCGTCGATGTTGCCGAGCCTCTAGGGCGCGCGCGGGCGAGCTAGAGCAGCTGGCAGATGCGTGAGATGATGGGGAGCAGGCTCGTGGGAACTAGGGGCAGTGGGGGTGGCGGTGTTGGCCGGAATTCGCCGATGAGCTCGTCGGAGCAGAGGAGGTGTTGGCGAGAAATTCTCGCAGCCTAGTGACAGAGAGGGAGGGGCAAGTGAGGGGAAAGGTAGAGGGGAGAGGGGCGCTTATGAGAGTGTGGTCGCTGGGGGAATTCACGCGCTGCATTTAGGCGAATTAAAGACGCGGATTCAAAGCAGAAACGGGCGAGGGGAAAGGGGAGAACTGGTCGTGCGGGGTTGAAGAAGAGATGAGCTGGCAGTGGGGCTGCGTCGTCAGTGAGCTGAGGAGGGGGTATGGTGGGGTTAGGTCGTCAGCGAGAGTGCAGGTTAGCTCGCGGGTGAGAAAATAAAACGAGCAGGGAGAGAGAGGGGAGCCGGGTGGGCCGGGGATTGGGGTAGGTTTAGTTGGGCTACTTCTTTCCCTTTTTTTCTTCTGTTTTATTGTTCTTTTTCCTTTTCTAATTTTCTGTTTTCATTTCAAATCTCATTTGAATTCATATTTCTTTTCATATATTTTTCTAAACTTTCAGTAGGTTTTAATATTGTTTATTAATATACTCTAAAGTCCATTTTGGAATATTTCTTTGTATTCTCTTACGGTTATTATTTATTTAAAATAGACAATTGTTTTTATTCAAACCATTTATTCAAGCCTTAAATTCAAATTTTTAGCAAACCCTTTTAGTAGGTTTATTTATTCATTAGTGTGTTTATACAATTCAATTTGAATTATTTCAAATATTTTAATATGATTTAATATCTATTTAAAAGAGGCCTTTGTATTTGTTTTCAAGTAATATTTAATGTGATTCAAAAGCTTACTTTTAATTCAAATTTCTATCAAACCTTTTCAGTAGGTTTAATCTTAATTAATAATGCATTTAAATAATCCATTTTAGAATATTTCTTATATTCTCTTAGCATTTATTATTTATTTAAAATAGACATTTCGTCCTTATTTAATTAGGATTTTAAATATGGTTACAATCCATATTATTATTTTTAACTATTCTTTAATTATTTTTAAGTTAATTAGATAACTTCTACTTCATTTTGGCAATTCCAATTATTTTCCCATGATTTAATTAATCATTTATATTAGGGATTTTTGTCTTCCTTTAAATCAAATGTGGTTCAAGTCCATATTAATTTTTATTCAAATAATCTTTATTATTTTATTTTATTTGTATTATTTTTATTTCATTTGCTTATGGATTTAATTCAAGTTTTAAAATGTCTTCTAAATCATTTTCTTGGGATTTATTATTTAGTTTAGGCTATTTGTCTTTATTTAAATAAAATTGGATATTGTTTAATCCTTATGATTTTATTTAAATAATCCTTTTCTCCTTTTTATTATTCAATAACTTTCATTTGTTTATGGATTTGGCCAAGATTTAATTTGGATTTTAAATATTCTTTATTTATTTATTTCCTTCTTTACCTCATAAAATCCATATCTTTTTATTTATAGATCCAAAATTGGTGATTCCAATTTGTAGAACTATTATTTAATATTTGTTTACCTTTTTAAATCCTTTTAGGATTACTTTGCTCAAGATTTGTCATGGATTTTAGATAGGAGCTTTATTAGCTTTGGAAATTATTTCCTTTTAACTTATTAAATTCATAAGTTTTTATCCATGGTTCCAAATTGAATGAAACCAATTTCTATGGTTTTTATAATATTTTTTTATCATTTTTGATCATTTTAAAATGATTGTTTCTGAATTTTTATATGGATCAAATCCATAGTCTTTGAGAGATCTTGGAAATGATTTATTCCATTAGGGTTTAGGGTTTTGGTTTGACTTTTCCAAATGTTTAAATTTCAAGATACATTCATTGATGAATGCATTTCACTCGATTGAAATTTTGTTGGATTCCCTTTTATTCAAATTTTGTTCAAGTAGGGTTTTGATGTTTCCATTTAGAAGCAAAAAGTTTATTTTTACCCTAAATTTCAACAATTGTTTCTTTTGTTTATTTATTTTTCATATTTCAAAATTTGGAAAATTTTGGGATGTGCCAGGCTACCACCCTTAAAAGAAATATTGTCCCGAGATTTGGGAAGGCTAGATGTTACAAGTTGGCTTCAAGACAACTAGGGTACTACCACCCTTAAAAAGTTTTCAACTAGATTACATCTTGGCTTACTTGGGGTCTTGATGTATCTTCTCTGGACAGCTGTTGGCATAATGCCCTTTGTCACCAAACTTGAAACATGTGACAAGGTTGAGATCTTGAGGTGGCTTCTCTGGACAATATGTTGCACAATGCCCTAGCTCTTTGCAGTGGTTGCACATAACTTGGCTAATATCCTTCCTCATCTTGGGTTTCACTATCTTTTGTTTGTCTTCTTGGCTCTTCTTCTTCTTTGGTATCATTGCCTCTTGTTTGTTTCCTTGGTTCTTCTTCTTTTCCGGACATTCATTGGCATAGTGTCCCATATCTTTGCAATTGTAACATTACACTTGTCTTTTGTCCTTCTTGCTGGAGTTGGGGCATTTCTTCTTTTTGGGTCTCTCCAAAGCTAGGAGTTCTTGTAGTTCATGTTCTTCATATTTCACCACAAAGGTGGGAAAACTTCCTCGGTTCCTTGAATGATTCCTAGGATAACATCCATGTTTCCTCTTTTGTCCACCCTGGTGGGTCACAATGTATGGAGGTGCATAATGAGATTTGTCTTCATCCTTCTTGGTAGAAGTTGTTCATTCATGGAGTTTTCCAAACATTTAATGCATTCCATCTTCCTTCATTTGTTGAACTATAGGATAGATGGGGCATTAGATAGGGACATGATCATTTCCTTCACATAGGAAACAAGTCACTTGAGATGTGGGGCATTATTTAGTTGGATGTTTCTCTTCACAATTAGGGCATTGGTCCACATGCTCTTTATAAGTGTGTTCCATGTCTCCACAAATATTGCAAGCTTCAGTTCCTGCTACAATATCATCCTTGATATCATTGTTGTCACAATTTCCTTGGGAAAGGTTGTTTCTCATGTTCATCATTTGATTTGTCATCCTTTGCAACAATTGGGATTAGGTTTCCAAAAACTTTTGCATGGTTGGGTCTATCCCATTATTGTTGGCTAAAAAACCGAGTTCTCACTTGATTCAACTGGGCTTGGGTTGCTAGAAGTTGTTCTCTCATGGACATCTCTTGGTTGTTGTTGTCACCATCCTTTATGTTGGAGTCTCTTGGAGAAGTCATCTGTTTAGGTTGGATTGGGATTAGAATAGGCAATAGATTTCTAGAGAAATAATTCTACTCACACACAACAATTCACACAAACAATGTGCAAGCAATCACAATCAAACATTCCACTCAAACAACAAGATTCAAGCACATTTTTAGGCAACAAAATATTTTTGCTACACCACATAAGTTGGTGTGATTGATCTAACTAAACACTAATATGGTGGTCCAACTATAGGTTTCACTTGAGATCATTCCATTCTTCCTTAGTTGTTTCCTCATGAACAAGATCATGGTTTCCTTGGAAAAATTCTTGCATCTTGGTCACAAAGCTTCAAATGTGATGATGGTTCCTTCTAGGTTGTGTTTCCTTAGTCTTCAAGTCTTGAGTAACATTTCTTGTCTCACTTGTAGTCCTTGGTGATGTCTAAGTTGAAGTCCTTGGTGATACTAAAGTTGAAGTCTTTGATGATGTTGAAGTCTTTGCTCATGGTGGAGGCTTTGTCCATCAAGTTGAAAAGAGGGAGATGTAGAATCAAAACAAAAAAGGTTGAGGAAAGATTTTACAAGATTGTTTGTAAATTAGTTCAATTACAACTCCTATATTTTCTAAGGGGTTTTGTCCAATCGTAGGGTTACAATCCTACAGGCAACACTGTGCTCTGATACCATCTGTAGAGGTCCCAACCTTTATAAGGTAGAGATCCCTATGTTTACAATGCTAGCCCCTGGATCAATAGCTAGCATCCACAGTTTAAGATGTAATATCAAGAAACAAAGGTCATAATACAACTTTATAACTAGGAATAAAATAATTCATTACATCTTACATACCTCATTTGGCCATCTCATTACAATGCAGCAGATATAACCATAGCATGGAGTCCTTCATCTTCAAAGTGCCACAGGCAATCATGTTGGTTGTAGACATGTAATCCTATTCAACACACACTTCACTAACATCAAACAAACATGCAACATAATAAGTTACAGACACAAGGGTCAATACATTTGAATTGTATTGGCAAGTGATACTATGGTAGAATAGTGGTATCTATCATCTATATGCATTTGGCTAAGTGGATCTTAGGCTTTCTTTGCTCAAAATAGATTTTCCTTATCATTTGAAAACACTAAGTTTTTGTTTATCAAAATCACCCAAGGAATCTACCAATAAAATTGGTGATCCTTTACCCTTGTTTAACCACAAGTTTTTAACTTAGAAATTGGGATGAGGAGATCCTTGATAGCTTCCATGTCTTGATGCTCAAATTGTCCATTGTCGGGGACACGACGAAGTACTTAGATTTTAATCTCTCGAGAGGTGGTGCAGTTTCCCCACAAGAATCGACATGCATCAAGACAAGATCTTTCAGAAGCCTTCCCTTAGACCAAATGGACGCGTTCCAAACCTATCACCCCCTACCACCTTCTGTCCATCTGGCTAAGTTATTGCAACCTATATGATCCTGGCAGAGCCCATATACCATGTGGTTGCACTAGAAGCTTCTCAACATTTGACATCTCAAATCTCTTTGTTCTTGGGTGGCTTTCCACAAGTGTGATACATAAGTTTTCCCCAGTTTACTGGCCCTGTCTAACCACTCAACATAAATCCATTCTCACCATTCCACCCAGGTGATTCATTCACTTAGTAGTTTTGTTAAGCAAAACATAAGTCAAAAGACTTCACAAAATTTCCATAGCATGTATATAAACCACCCTTGTTTGCTACTAGCTAGGCTAAGCATGATAGTAGTAGGAATCTTAACTTAGGGAAAGTTCTACTAAGGCATCATCTACTTGGATTTCCCATGGCATATTTAACACATAGAAAATTTCATGCAAGTCCTACATAGAAATATCACTAATGCATAGTCAAAATATTAGGACAAAATGTATGAAGCACCACTTTCCTTTTTTGTAGAGAAACTAGATTCACTCCTTGATATTGCAATCATCACACTCTTCAAAGTTCACTACAATTAAATCAAGCAAGCACATATTAAAACTAGCATTCAAACAATTCATCTCATAAAACAAACAAAGCAAAACAATGCATGCAAGCATGCAAGAGATTGTTTTATTTGGAAAAGTGGTTTCTAATAGTCTATAAACATTTTAAAACACTTGTTGGTCATTTATAAAAGTGGCAAAACTATTTAAAATCAAGTTAGTGAAAATGGGCCATTTAAATCATTTTTGTTTGCTAGAAATGATTTAAATCAAAGTAACAATTTCTACTATTAGCCAAACATATTTTTGAACACAAATGTGAGTGTTTGTGTTCAAAGTGTTTAAGACTAATCCATTTGCAAAATGTTTCACCCAAAAACCATTTTTAAATCAAAGCAACATTTTTATTTTGCTAGAAGTGCCTTTAAACAAAGTAATAATTTTTTTAGGGTTCAACAAATATATTTTTAAATCCAAAACTTAGTGTTTAGGTTCGGAGTGTTTAATTCAAACCACTTGCATATGGTTTTACTCAAAAAACATTTTTAAACCATAGCAAATATTTTTGTTTTACTAGAAATGTCTTTATTCAAGGAATAATTCCTTGTGTTTAACATAATATATTTCTAAACCCAAAAGTTTCTTCTTATGGTCACTAGGTTCAAAACAAATCATTTGCAAATGATTTTACTCAAAAATCCTTTTTAGAATAAATTTTATAACCAAAATAGGCCTAAACATGTTTCTGCAAAAACACCTAACTTTACATAATCAAAACACTAAAATAAGGGCATGGTTGAAAGTTTGCATTTTTCTGAATCCAGTGATATAAAATTTGCAAATTTTGGACGTGTAGATTTAAAGTTATGAATTTATCAAATCTAAACATCTAATAGAAATATTTCTGTTTTAAAAACAGAGTCTGTGCCACACGTCACGTTCTTATTGGCCGATAACAGTTCGCGTGGATCACGCAGTGTGGTGCGTTGGATCTATGTTACAGCATACGGTGTAGATCTAACGTATCGCTTAGTTTAAATGAATCTAACTCATCCGCATGATCGGGATCTAACGGCTCTGAGCGGCTCGACCAAGGATGGGCGGCGCTGGGCAACGGTGAGTGGCGGAGCGCTCGAGCGGTGACATTGCCGACGACTACAAGAAGCGAGGGAGGGAGGGAAAATGCTCACAGTATTTGCAGTGACGTGGGGATGCTCGACGTTGTTGTTATAGACGGAGGGGCGCACGGGGTCACTGGTGATTGCTCGCCGAAGTTCCTACTGGCGACGGGCACGCTCTGTCATTGACGATGGTGAGGCTACAAGTCACGAGAAACCTAGCTGCAAGTGGCGTTAGATGCACAAGACGAAGGAGAGTGCGAGAGTGTCTTTGAGGGGGAGAGGTGCAGTCAAGGTTTACTGGGGGAGATCGTTCGAGTCGGGGCAGGTGATGGTGGCGCTCAGTCGTCGATGTTGTCGAGCCTCTAGGGGGCGCATGGGCGAGCTAGAGCTGCTGGAAGATGCATGAGATGATGGGGAGCAGGCTCATGGGAACTAGGGGCAGTGGGGGTGGCGGTGTTGGCCGGAATTGGCCGATGAGCTCGTCGGAGCAGAGGAGGTGTTGGCGAGAAATTCTCGCAGCCTGGTGGCAGAGAGGGAGGGGCAAGTGAGGGGAAAGGTAGAGGGGAGAGGGGCGCTTATGAAAGCGTGGTCGCTGGGGGAATTCACGCGCGGCATTTAGGCGAATTAAAGACGCGGATTCAAAGCAGAAACATGCGAGGGGAAAGGGGAGAACTGGTCGCGTGGGGTTGAAGACGAGATGATCTTGCAGTGGGGCTGCGTCGTCAGTGAGCTGAGGAGGGGGTACGGTGGGGTCAGGTCATCAGCGAGAGTGCGTGTTAGCTCGTGGGTGAGAAAATAAAACGAGCAGGGAGAGAGGGGAGCCTGGTGGGCCGGGGATTGGGGTAGGTTTAGTTGGGCTGCTTCTTTCCCTTTTTTCTTCTGTTTTCTTTTTCTTTTTCCTTTTCTGATTTTCTGTTTTCATTTCAAATCTCATTTGAATTCAGATTTTCAAATCTTTTCCTAAACTTTCAATAGGTTTTAATACTGTTTATTAATATACTCTAAAGTCCAATTTGGAATATTTATTTGTATTCTCTTATTATTTATATAAAATAGACAATTGTTTTTATTCAAACCATTTATTCAAGCCTTCATTTAAATTCAAATTTTCATCAAACCCTTTTAGTAGGTTTATTTATTCATTAATGTGTTTAAATAATTCAATTTGAATTATTTCAAATATTTTAATATGATTTAATATCTATTTAAAACTGGCCTTTGTCTTTGTTTTCAAGTAATATTTAATATGATTCAAAAGCTTACTTTTAATTCAGATTTCTATCAAACCTTTTCAGTAGGTTTAATCTTAATTAATAATGTATTTAAATAATCCATTTTAGAATATTTCTTATATTCTCTTAGGGTTTATTATTTATTTAAAATAGACATTTTGTCCTTATTTAATTAGGATTTTAAATATGGTTCCAATCCATATTATTCTTTTATTACTTTTAAGTAAATTAGATAACTTATACTTCATTTTGGCAATTCCAATTATTTTTCCCATGATTTAATTAATCATTTATATTAGGGATTCTTGTCTTCCTTTAAATCAAATGTGGTTCAAGTCCATATTAATTTTTATTCAAATAATCTATATTCTTTTATTTTATTTTTTATTATTTTTATTCCATTTGCTTATGGATTTAATTCAAGTTTTAAAATGTCTTCTAAATAATTTTCTTGGGATTTATTATTTAGTTTAGGCCATTTGTCTTTATTTAAATAAAATTGGATATTGTTTAATCCTTATGATTTTATTTAAATAATCCTTTTCTCCTTTTTATTATTCAATAACTTTCATTTATTTATGGATTTTGCCAAGATTTAATTTGGCTTTTAAATATTCTTTATTTATTTATTTCCTTCTTTACCTCATAAAATCCATATCTTTTTATTTATAGATCCAAAATTGGTGATTCCAATTTGTAGATCTTTTATTTAATATTTGATTACCTTTATAAATCCTTTTAGGATTACTTTGCTCAAGATTTTTCATGGATTTTAGTTAGGAGCTTTATTAGCTTTGGAAATTATTTCCTTTTAACTTATTAAATTCATAAGTTTTTATCCATGGTTCCAAATTGAATGAAACCAATTTCTATGGTTTTATAATATTTTTGTTTATCATTTTTATCATTTTAAAATGATTGCTGCTGAATTTTTATATGGATAAAATCCATAGTCTTTGAGATATCTTGGAAATGATTTATTCTATTAGGGTTTAGGGTTTTGTTTGACTTTTCCAACTGTTTAAATTTCAAGATACATTCATTGATGAAAGCATTTCACTTGATTGAAATGTACAAATTTTGTTCAAGTAGTGTTTTGATGTTTTCGTTTAGAAGCAAAAAGTTTCTTTTTACCCTAAATTTCAACAATTGTTTCTTTTGTTTATTTATTTTTCACATTTCAAAATTTGGAAAATTTTGGGATGTGACACCTTCGCTGGATAGCAGGAACCGAGTAATTTTCTAGACGAGACACCAAATGTACACTTTTTCGGGTTAAGTTTCATTCGTAATCTTTTTTCATTCATGAATATTTTCCAAATATCATCTATGAGTATGGATCTCTTTGGTTTTTATGACCACATCATTGACATACACTTGTACATTTTTGCCTATTTGATCATGCAAGAATTTTTTCATGCATCTTTGATATGTTTCACCTACATCTATTAATCCGAATGGCATAGTGCGATAGCAATAAGCTCTGTATGGGGTAATAAAGTAAGTATTTATTTGATCAGCTAGGTTTAGTGGTATCTAGTGGAAAGCAGAATAAGCATCTACAATGACTTGGCAATGGCATTGATCACCTAATGTATCCTTGGCAGTGGAAATGGATCTTTGGGACATGCCTTGTTCAGGTTTGTGTAATCAATACACATATGCCACATTGCAGCCACATTCGGATCATATTTTTTATTCTCGACTAGAACTAGATTAGACAGCCAATCTGTGTGCAGCACTTCCATGATAAAACCGATAGCTAGGAGCCAAGCTATCTCATCACTGATAATCTTTCTCCTGTCTTCGGCGAAGTGGCAGAGAGGTTGCTTCATGATACGTCGTAAACTTATCTATCATTTTGGATGCTACATGCTTGTTTTGTACCAACTATCTTATGTTTTGTCTACACTTTGAAGCATTTTTATACATTTTATAGAACTAACCTATTAACAAGATGCCATAGTGCCAGTTGCCTGTTTTCTGCTGCTTTTTGTTTCACAAAATCTAGTAAATAAATATTCTCAGAATTGGACAGAACAAAAGCAGAAGTTCCTTTTTTCCGGCACAAGACAGATTCCAAAGCGGAGACGAAGGAGAGCCACGAGGCGGCCGCACCACCCCTAGGCGCGGGCCCACCCCTAGCATCTCCTAGGCATGGTGTGGGCCCCTCGGGTGGCCATCGACCTTGCCCCTTCGCCTATATAAGCCCATCGAGGCAAAACCCTAAGGACCCGATCAGAAATCCACAAAAAAGTCTGCAGCTGCCGCCACCATCGTCCCTAGATCGGGAGGGATCCTAAGCGCTTGCCGCCACCATCGTCCCTAGAGGGGAGATCACCCTGGAGGCCTTCTTCATCACCATGACAGCCTCGGGTGTGATGCGTGAGTAGTTCATCCTTGGACTATGGGTCCATAGCAGTAGCTAGATGGTAGCTTCTCCTCTTTGTGCTATCATGCTTAGACCTTTTGAGCTCCCTATCATGATCGAGATCATCTATTTGTAATCCTATATGTTGTGTTTGTTGGGATCTGATGGATATTGATTACTAAGTCAAGATTGATTATTGATTCTATCATGTCTATGTTGTCTGTGATCTTGCATGCTCTCCGTTGCTAGTAGCTACTCTGGCCAAGTACTTGCTTGTGACTACAAGAGGGAGTATTTATGATCGATAGTAGGTTCATGCCTCTATTAATCTAGGAGAGTGACAAAAACTTCTAAGGTTGTAGATGTGTTGTTGCTACTAGGGAGAAAACAACAATCCTTTGTCCATGGGCAGTTGTATTGTTTACTTTACACACTTTGCTTAATGCAATTATCTGTTCTTGCAACTTAATACTAGAGGGGGTTCGGATGATAACCTGAAGGTGGATTATTAGTCATATATGTAGTTGGATTACGGTCTATGTATTATGTTGTAATGTCCAAACGAATCTCATAGCAATCATCATGACATGTATATGCGTTGTTATGTTTTCTCTATCCTGTCAATTGCCCAACTGTAATTTGTTCACCCAACATGCTATTTATCTTATGGAGAAACACCTCTAGTGAACTATGGACCACGGTCCATTCCTTACCACTGATATTCAATCTACTACCTATTGTTTACTTTCTATAATTCCTACAAATCAACTTCCACACTATACGTTTAATCCTTTGTTTTCAGCAAACCAGTGAGATTGGCAACCTCACTATAAGTTGGGGCAAAGTATTATGGTTTGTTGTGCAGGTTCCAAGTTGCTGGAAACACCTTGGGAGCTGGTTCTTTCTCCTACTAGTTAGATTACTTTGGTTTCCTACCTGAGGGAAACTTGATGTTGTGCTCATCATACCTTCCACTTGGGGTTCCCCAACGATCTCTACATCATTTGAGCCATCAAGCAATTTTCTGGCGTCGATGCCGGGGAGATGCAGGACAGCTTCTGCAAGGGGAGTCTCTCACAACCAATCTCTTTACTTTGTTTTTGTTTTGCTTAGTTTATATTGATTTTTTTGTTTGCTTCTTTTGTCAAAAAACAAAATATTACTTGTACTGGTTTGCTTTTTTTAATCAAAAAAATACAAAAAAAATAGTTCCCTCTTTAGTTGTTATTTTTTTACCTTGTTTTTAGCTCATCATGTTGATCCCTAAGTTCACCCTGAAATACCTTTCAATAGGTAGTGGCTCTATAATTGGGAATGATAATATTGAAGAATTCTTTAATCATGTTAGTAAGCATAAGGATATTAAGGATAGATCCTTAGCAGAACATGCTCCAAATTATGAAACTGCTGCATCTTGTTTAGTTCACATGTTGGAGGCTAGGTTTGTTAACCTTAACCCCATAATGCAGATAATGTTTCTTTAACTTAATGATATTTAGGACACTGAAAAGAGAGAATTTATCCTGGAAATTTTGCTTAAAAAATTTAATGATGTTGTTATAGAAGCTAGAAAGGACTTTGATTGTTTTAATATGCTAGGCTCATGTTTAGATGTTATTGGTACACTAGAAAAGTTGGACAAAACCAAACCCAAAAATGGGGAGGAAATTAAAACACCAATACCTTTTAAACTTGTAGGAATACATGAAGCCTTAGAAAAAAATTGATTGGATTGTTCCTGAAAACCCGTTTGATGAAAATAGTGAAACCAAGAGTATTGAGAGAGAAACCTCTAGAACTTGTTGGGATAAGATACCTTGCCTTGTTGAAGAAATTTCTGGTATTGATATTGATGCTTCTTCCTTTGAAAATACTTGATTCTTGCTTTCTGTTCCTAGCTGAAAGGCGTTAAAGAAAAGCACTATTGGGAGATAACCCAAAAAAATTATTTTAGTAAGTTTTTCTTTTGTTGAGTCTTGGAAGTTATTACCTCAGTAAAAACCTCTCCTTATCCTTTTTGTTTGGTTTTTGTGCCAAGAATAGCCTCTAATGAGAGAGATGTAAGATTTGGGCAAGTTGCTGTCCCGAAACAGATTTCTGTGCGTTTTTGTAAAAAAATTGTGAAAAATACCAACACGTCGGATTGAGGTGAAATTTTGTGTTTGCATGACCCTATTATTTACCCAGCTTTCTTTAGTTTTGCACTTTTTGATCTGAGCAACATAATTTTCGAAAAAATCGGTCTTTACCTGCTGGTCTGTTTTGATAGATTTCTGTCATTATGTGCATTTGCCACTTAATCGGTTTCTTTTTGAGTTATCTTTGATCACTGAGCTTTTAAAAAAGGAGTTTCTACAGTATCTTATGTTTTAATGGATGATCGACATGAGTTGAAACTAAACCCAAAGGCTTATTATCTTGAATACACTAATGTCGCAAATGAAGATTGTGTGAAGTTTTGTATGAAGGAAATTTTCAAGTGTAGGGAGAGAATGATGTGATGAGATGAAGTATGGACAAAATCTCAAGCTTGGGGATGCCACCCGTGTCACCCCAAGAAATATTCAAGAGGTATAAGTGTCAAATCTTGGGCATACCCAAGGCATCCGCTTCTTCATCAATAAAAATCTCAGGACTTCTTTCAAGACACTTTATTTTTATCGCTTCATGCACTATTGTGTTGTTCTTGGAGCGTCTTTGTTTTTTTAGTTTTATTTTGTTTTGTTTGCTGTAATAAGTTGGTCGGACCCCAACATTCTTATTTTGGAGAAATCACACCTAGTTTTTCATTGCCTAGAACACTCTAGTTTTCACTCTTATTGTTCTATGAGTGTTCTCTTTTGCTAGTACTGCGTTTAGCTTTAGTTTTATTATGCTTTTTCCTTAGAAATTTTTAGTTCTTCTTTGTAGTTAGGTGAGACAAGATCTCTGAGCTTTATTGATTATTAACTTTGTGAGTTGTTTCAAACAAGTCGATTGGTGTTGGAAAAGAGTAGAAAGTTTCATGCTTATAGTGGTACAAAAGGAAGCTTGTTTTGACTGTGGCTTAGACTTTATCATGTAATGCTAGATGTTTCTTTGACCATATACTTAGTTATTATTGTTGTAGCATGACTTGTTTCACATAATTGACATTGCTTAATGTGCCTTGAAAGAATCATGAGTTGTTTTAGCATACAAAAGCATAATATTGTGGTATTCTCCTTTGATGCTTTATTTGGGTTGACTTGGCACATGCTTACACCATGTTATGAAACCAATCACCCAGCCTCTATGATCATTTATTTTTTGACTTGTGATATCACTTTATGCTTTGATTAATAATGTTTTGTCGCTCGACATGATTATGGCCATTATTGCTCTCTTAGTTGGTCGCTCCCAGTCTTTTGCTTGCCTCCACCTATAGTGAGTAAGTTCTAATCATGCATCCAACTGCCAAGAAACCAAGTTATTCCAAAGAGTTCACTATAATTTCCTATGCATGGTGTGTTACAGCATTTCAAGTATATTCATGTTTTTATCTATCTTCCAAATTAAACTTTTGTTATGTGAAAGTTAGTGATCAAAGCTCTCACGAACTTGATGGCACACTTTTATTTCTTGCACTTAATAAACTTGAACCATTTGTCCCATCTATGTTGCTTATATTCTTGCAAATTATAGGTTGGGAGTTAGCAGAACCATGTTTTCATGGGGAATACTTTCAACGTTGCACTTATTCTATTCATTTGATATCATGTTCTTTTGTTTATGGATCTCGACGGTGTGAAATAAAGGGGAGCTTGTAAGTCCATGGAGTTTGTATATGTGATAGATAAACACATGGGTGGCTAGACTAAACCATGCCAAATCATGGTGGAAACTTACAGTGTAACCAAAATGAGCATTCTGTGAAGCATCCTCAACAAAAATCTATGCAAATAGCAAATAAAAAGATCGATGAGATGCTCATTATCGGTTGCCTTGTCATTTTGATATGGGATAGCTCATGTGTCATGGGTCAAGGGGTACCCTGTTGGCAGTTCTCTATGATACACATGTACTTACAATGACAAGAACTTGCTTGTGACCAAAGTTGAGTAGCATGACGTTCGGTACTCGTACGCAAGGGGCATGAGATTTTCAACTTATGACTTGTCAAACATATACTCATATTTGTGTCACTTTAACCTTAATCACTTCAAGATGCCAATGATAGGGGCAATGAGAGCTCAAAGCTAGTAAGTACCATAATCTTTGGAAGCTCTTTATGAAACTTGAAATCCCTGCTTCCCTCTATGAAGGACCTTTCTTTTTACTTTTTGTTGAGTCTCCATCTTCTATCTTTATGCACCAATTAAGAGAGCATAGTTGTCATTCTTAGTTCAATGTGCATTGTCCCAAAACTTGTTGATTGATTCATAATTTTGGTATTGCTTGTTCTTAAATTATTTGTATCTAGTCACCCTTATGAACTTTGAAGGTGTCCTATGCATTTATGTTTTGCTATTCCATGAAGGACAAGCTAATTACAAATCTTGCTATGTTTTCTATATGTGAAACAAACAAATGTCTTCCAAGGCATTGGTATTCATGATCTTTTGTTTTTACCCTTTCATGTTGAAACATAGTTGCTTTGTATTATTGTTAGAACTATATCTTTCATGCTTATGTTAGAGTACTTTGATCCTAGCTATCAATGCTTTACAAATATATTGATAAAGATTGTGATGGTGCATGTCGCCTCAAAAATTGTTCTTTTTATCACTTACCTACTCGAGGACGAGCAGGAGTTAAGCTTGGGGATGCTTGATACGTTATAAATGGATCTATAATTTTTGATGCTCCATGCTTGATTTGTACTAACTATCTTATGTTTTGTCTACACTTTGAGGCATTTTTATACATTTTATAGAACTAACCTATTAACAAGATGCCACAGTGCCAATTGCCTGTTTTCTGTTGTTTTTGGTTTCAAAAAAGCTAGTAAAGAAATATTCTCGGAATTGGACGGAACAAAAGCAGAAGTTCCTATATATCCCGACACAAGACGGAGTCCAAAGGGGAGATGGAGGAGAGCCACGAGGAGGCCGCACCACCCCTAGGCGCGGGCCCACCCCTAGTCGCGCCTAGGCATGGTGTGGGCCCCTCGGGCGGCCACCGACCTTGCCCCTTCTCCTATATAAGCCCCTCGAGGAGGAAACCTTAAGGACCCGATCAGAAATCCACGAAAAAGTCCATAGCCGCCGCCACCATCGTCCCTAGATCATGAGGGATCTGAAGCTCTTCCCGGCACCCTGCCGGAGAGGGGAGATCACCCTGGAGGCCTTCTTCATCACCATGCCAGCCTCCGGTGTGATGTGTGAGTAGTTCATCCTTGGACTTTGGGTCCATAGCAGTAGATAGATGGTAGTTTCTCCTCTTTGTGCTATCATGTTTAGATCTTGTGAGCTGCCTATCATGATCGAGATCATCTATTTGTAATCATATATGTTGTATTTGTTGGTATCCGATGGATATTGAGTACTACATCAAGATTGATTATAGATTATATCATGTCTATGTTTTTTGTGATCTTGCATGCTCTCTGTTGCTAGTAGCTACTCTGGCCAAGTACTTGCTTGTGACTACAAGAGGGAGTATTTATGTTCGATAGTAGGTTCATGCCTCTAGTAATCTGAGAGAGTGACAAAAACTTCTAAGGTTGTAAATGTGTTGTTGCTACTAGGGAGAAAACAACAATCCTTTGTCCATGAGGAAATTGTATTTTTTTTACTTTACACACTTTGCTTAATGCAATTATCTGTTTCTTGCAACTTAATACTGGAGGGAGTTCCGATGATAACCTGAAGGTGGATTATTAGTCACAAATGTAGTTGGATTACGGTCTATGTATTATGTTGTAATGCCCAAACGAATATCATAGCGATCATCATTATTCTCGTGAGCCATTTTATGCTAGTTATTTAACTGCGGCATAGCCATTTGAGCCTACTTTGCTAGTGATGCCACTTCCATAATCTTATGATTCTCGTGAGCTATCACCAATGACTTGGCCGGCAAAGAACCGGCCGAGGCACATTCCATAGAACGCGTGCAGTTGCCCTCAATGGTGATGATGTTGTTGGGGCCTGGGAGCTTCATCTTTAGATATGCAATGTGAGTTGAAGCCATAAATTTCGCCAATGTCAGCCTACCAAATAAGGCATGATAAGAACTTTAGAGGTCCACCACCTCAAACTGTATTGCCTTAGTGCAAGAATTCTCTCTGGTACCAAACAAAATATCTACCCAGATCTTGCCCATCGGTTCGCACGCAATCTCCGCACAATGCCATGGAATGTGGTCTTGGTGGGTTCCAACATGCTTGGCTTGTTCCCCAACTTGTGCATCATGTCCTTGTGCATTATATTGATACTGCTACCACCATTAATCAGCACCTTGGAGAACTTGATATTGATTTCTGGCCCACGAACGTTGGATCCAACACCAGGGCACACCCTCCTGGATTTGGCATGATTGTGGGGTGGTCCTTCCTATTCCAGGTAATCTCTTGGTCCGACTAATGCATGAACTTCCGCACAGCCAGCATAGTTGTGTTTACCTCCATTTGTCATGGCTACTGACTCTGCTTGTGAATTGCCTCTTTCACAAACACAAGTAGCTCTGATGATGCTCTATGTACTCATTTGGACCTCCCTGACCGACATTTCCATCATTATCTGCTTGATTGTACACCTGATGCACAACCTCCCTCTGATCCGAGTTATTGTATCTTGGTTGCTGGTTGTTGTATCTCGGCTGTGTAACCACTATTTGAGCATTTGCTCCATTGAGTAGCAGAGGGGTGGTGGAGGAGGGTGATTCACCGTTTCTCCTTTCTCAGCCCACTGAAACCAGTTGCACTACCGAGTCTTGTGATTAGTCGTCTTACTCGGATTAGGGGTGCGAAACTTCCAAGGATGATCCAACATCATTTCATAGGTGTACTTTTTCTTTTCCTGCCACGGTTACTTATGCTCGTACTATGTTTTGCCATCACTCTTCGGCATCCACTGTTGTTGTTGTTGTTTCCCACTTGTCCCATCAGGGTGATCTTGATTCACCGTAGCCACTTAACTCGAGCTGTATCTATAATCCGGCCTTTCTTTCCTGCTTTTGCCTATGTAATCATTACGATCATGGCGATCATGTCTTCATGATGACCCGGCTCCATCGTACATTGGGTTTTCCATATTTTCATCTGTCGACATTAGCAGTGGCTGAGTCGGATCTCCCAAGGCATATGAGTTGGCAATTTTTATTGTCTCGGCAAGACTTGCTGGCATATTTCACTGCAACCTCTAACACAACATACTTCCATGTCGGCATCCTTGCGAAAACCACACAATGGCATGTGACTCGATCACCCTCTCATAAGAATTGTGCATTGTGCACCACCTGGTGAGGAATTCTCTATTCGTTTCATTCGGCCTTTGCTTGCACATTGGTAACTATTGTGGACGGTTAGGCCTCTTGTACATGCTCGTGAAGTTGCTGACAAATGCCTCCTCAAAATCCATCCAACTATTGATACTTCCTGGTGGAAAGTTACTCAGCCACACTCTTGTTGGTCCTTCCAACATCTACGGGACATATTGTAACACCCTCGGATCGGCCATATGCAAGTTTTAGCGATTCCCGCCAAACCCACATAGAAAAGATTCAAAGGATCCCACCAGGCACTTTTGTCCGGGTAAAAAACAAATTAATACCATTACACAATAGTCCACGATGGAACCCACAAAAAAGATATATACAACAATGACTCCATGAGTCAAGAATACAGATATATGGTACAAATATCCAAATCACCTTTGAAACGATACAACGTACGAGTACGGACAAGAGGAAAACGGGGCTAAAAGCCCTACTGAATAACCAATGGTGTCCATAACCCTCCCCAGGCCAAGCCAGAAGGGTAGCCCTGCTAACGACGTCGATCTCAAAACCTTCTTAAACAAAAGGGGTACCGGCAGAGGGCAAACGAAAAAGAGAGAAGTCAGTATTGAGGCCAGTACACGGCAAGTCTTAGAATTTGGCGGCTCTCGCCTACATAGGTATGGTGGACTGAAGCGTCGGCGCAACATTTACTAAAGAACCTATAGAGACTCGAGGAAACTGTTGGCTATTAGAAAGAGATGAGAAAGACCTATTCGTAACCAACCTGATACTACCACCAATCATACCCATCCTGGTATTTCCCCGTTGAGACCAAACGAGGAAGTCATGTCAAGGAAACTCACACATTTGGCAATTTTATCCATTCATTCCATGGTGGTTATCCGACTTACAAGTCATATTATAACAGTAAACTTTAGTTATAGTTGTCTATGATCGAGAACTGTGCACCAAGTCATCCATAACCGCGGACACGACTTTTCAAAAAGATTAAACCCTACAGGGGTGCACCAAAGTATCCACACACACCTACACCCTTGTTGTCAGATCAGGTAGGTACAAGATCACAAAACATACACCCAACGGTATGTCGACGGGGTTTCGGGCATGATGTTTCCCACACCCAAAGCAAGACATGGGGGCCACCCCACTAAGCTACCCGTAACGAAGTCGGCCGGTCTCCAAGACGGACCCAGGGTTTATGACAACGGCTGTAAATGACTGCGAAGCCCAAAGTGTGACTAGGATTGTGGATACCGTGAAAACGTGGCACAGGGTTCCTAAATAGTATAGGCGCTCTACGCGCAATAGTGAATAAAGCATTAAAGGATGGCATAATTACATGATAGTAATAATGCCGCAAACTAGTTTGTGGCCCCTGGTACAGTACTTTGTAATCGGTTACTAAATCACTAGGGGTGTGCACACACCCCACCTGTGGTTAGCGCGATCTCGGAACAAGTGTCAAGAACTCGGATCCTAGGTGGACACAAGTGGGCAGTTAAAACCAAATATTGTCAATCACCCACCGGTGCCTCTGCATTATTTACCTACTCTCAATATTAGTTATTAAACAGTAATTAAATCCATGATCATCTCCACCATTAAGCATGTGACAACCACCCAAAAACGGTGGAACATCGACGATGCGAAGCAGCACCTGATCAAGCAACTACGACTCGCAAGGCTGACTGTCTACCAAACAATAGGTAATAGGAGGTTTCCAAGGCAATATAATGGCTGCAAGGGATATCACGTGTACGAAAACTAGAGCATCAGAACACAGATAGCAATAGATCAACATGAGGAAATAAAGACTATAAAAGTAAGATAGGTAGAAAGGGGGAGAATGCTCGCCTGAGAAACACTGCCGAAGGTTCATCCAAAGAACGGGCGTCACTCGCATCAACTCATTGGCCTAATCCGTGAAGAAGCAATGCACTAAAAGAAACACCGGATGCACTATTTAATACTACGGCAGAAGACCAGGCATGAATCATGTATGAAGTATGACATGAAAAAGATGTGATGCAATAGGCAATATTAAGCGGAACCAGGGACCCGGCAATTAATTATAAGGTTCATGTTGTTTAGATACCCCTGATGACCCACAAGTATAGGGGGTGTATCGTAGTACTTTTGATAAATAGGAGTGTCGATCCCAACGAGGAGCAGAAGGTGTTGACCAGTGGTATGGAGCAGGAAATCTCTGTAAATACTTAGCAAATGGTTTTTTAGGGGTTTTCTAATAGGGTAAGGAAAAAAGTGCAAGTATTAAAGACAACAAACAATTGCAGCAACTGGCCCAATCCTTTAGTGGCAAAGGACAAGCCGATGGAAATACTAATGAGTACCAAACGTTCTCGAGGACACATGGGAATAATGTCACGCGCTTTCGCGTCATATAGCTGAGTAGTCTTCTTTGATATTGTAAGTGTTGTATGGGTGAACCTGTGCTAATGTACCGACCTTACTTGGACTAATACATACTTCTTATTAAACCCCTTGCAAGCATCCACAACTACTAGAAAGCAATTAAGATATAAACCTAACCACAGCCTTAAACTCTGAGATCCTACACTCCCTTGTGCAATGGTTTCCTAATGGGGGTTCAGATTTCTGTCACTCCGGCAACCCAACAATTAGTATCCCAATACACAATGCATTCCCTTAGGCCCATAAATGGTGAAGTATCATGTAGTCGACGTTCACATGACGCCACTAGAATAATAGCACCACAACTTAAATACTAAACCATTGAATAATATCTCAACACAAATCCACTACTAACAACATGACTTCTCCCATGTCCTCAAGAACTAAACGAACTACTCACGAGGTATCATATGGATCAAGATGAAATATGATATGGTGATGGATAACAATCTGAACATAAAGAATAAGCCAATGGTTCCACTCACAAGCATCAACTACAATAGTAATCAACACTAGGAAAGTTTCCCCTAAGAACTAAGCAAGTATTCAACACGATTGTTACAGCGGATGGAGTGGTTATGATGGTGCTGGTGGAGATGATGGTATGGATGATGATGATGATCCCGATGAAGTCTAGCTTGATGATGGTGGTTGATGGCGATGATCTCCCCTCTCTAGGAAGGAATTTTCCTAGAGATGGCGATGATGGTGGTTGATGGCGATGAGGTCTTTCTCTCTCGGTGTTTTCCGCCCCGCAGAGGCAGTGGAATCTTTCTATGGTTGCTCTCCATGTATTAGGGTTTTGAGGAGAAGATATAGGCGAGAGGGCGGAGCCAGAGGTGGGGCAGGTGGGCCACACCCCCTGTAGGCGCGACCTAGGGTGGCCCGCGCCTAGGGGGTGTGGGCCCTCTATGGCCCATCTCCTCCTCCACTTCTGGCATTCTTCGTTTCTGGGAAAAAGGGTTTTTTGTAGTTTTCTAGTATTTTTCTGATCTTCACGAAATTGCATCAAAACACGTCTTTTTCCATCAGAATCCTGACTCTGGCAGTTCATCCTCCATGAATCATCCAACATGCAAAAACAGATGAAAAGACATAAGTATCACCTCTTATTAAGAAATATATCAATGAATAGAGGCAAATTATGATATAGAATGGTGATGCGAATTTGACGTATCAACTCCCCCCAAGCTTAGACCTTCACTTGTCCTCAAGCGAAAACTGAGCTCAGTAAACATGTCCACAGGTTTATGGATTGAAGTGTCGATAAAAATAATAACAAGAAGCATCACACTTACCAATACACAACTCATAGAAGAAAGCAACTCACCATTATATAACTTAGCTTGCAATAAGTAGAGGAGTCACAATAGAGATGCATAAAGATAAATCATAATTGGAATTGGCAAACTTTGTTTTCGGTCAGAGAATAGTTGGCAAACAGTTTTCAAGCAAAGCTTTTGTAAAGAAGTTTACAACAGGATTTTTGCTCAAATATAAAAGGTTTTTCACAATGATAGCGTTCAAAGTAATACTCATTTAGATAAGAGTCTTGTGCAAACAAGGAAGATGGAGAACATGATTGAATAAATCATCAGATGAATGCTTGAAACACAACAACTAAAAATGCTTGCTGGAGATGGAGAGGAAGTAGGTTTACTGACTCAACTTAGAAATAGGAGAAAGGGCTCTTCATAGAGGGAAGCAGCGATTTTAAGTTCATAAATATCTTTCAAAAGATTATGGTACTTACTAGCTTTGAGCTCTCATTGCCCCTGTCATAAGCATCTTGAGGTGATTAAGTTTAAAGTGTACAAAGATGGAGTATATGCTTGATGAAATATAAGTTGGCAATCTCATGTCCCTTGAGTATGAGGGCCGCTTCTCATGCTACTCAACTTTATTTACCGGTAAGTTCTTGTCATTGTAAGTACATGTGTATCATAAAGAACCGCCAACGGGGTACCCCTTGCACATAATACAAGAGCTATACCATAATCAAAATGACAAGGCAAGCAGACAGTGATCATCTCATCGATCTTTTTATTTTCTATTTGCATAGGTTTTTATTAAGGATGCTTCACAGATTGCTCACTATGGTTATGCTGCAAGTTTCCACCATGATTAGGCATGGCTTAGGCTAGCGGCCCAAGCGTTTCTCTAACACACATACATAACTCCATGGACTTACAAGCTCCCCTTTTATTTCACACCGACGACATCCGCAAACAAAAGAGCATGATATTAATTGTGTACAATGTACAGGTGCAATGTTGAAAGCGTTCCCCGTGACAGCACGGTTCTGCTAATTCCAATGTATAGGTGCAAGCATATACAACTTTGATGACACAATGGTTCAAGTTTATTAGGGACAAGAAAATAAGGTGTGCCATCAAGTTAGTGAGATCTTTACTAACTAGTTTGCACATAACAAAATAATTTCTAATTTGAAAGATAGATGAAGCTTGAGAATTTACTTGGAATAGAAATAATGCTAATAGGTAGATATGGTGGACACAAATGGCATGGTCTTTGGTTTCAAGGGTTGAATGCATGAGAAGTATGCCTTCTCAAAGCAGGTTTTTGGCTAGCAAGGCTCGGTAGCAAGCAAAAGAGTTGAAGGAAACAAGCAAACCTACAAGTGATAAAGCCAAACATGCAATCTTCCTTGAAGATACAAAAGATCTTAAATGAGGAATACTAAGCTTATGAGCCAATCAAGAAAATAAATGATACAAAATACCTGTAAGGTTTTTCTCTTTTCCCTTCAAAACTCAAAATGTGTTGCTACTGACCAGAGCTCGGTTTGCCAAAACCAATTTAGATCTACTTGATGCTCCCAAAGTGATACCAATACTGATCAACAAGATCAATCATATAATAGAGATTGCAAACTAAAATAAGAAGTGTAAAAAGTAAAAGATGAAACTTCTCATTAATATTCCATAAAGGCACTCACACCAAGGGATACATAGATAAACAACTAAAGGAGAGATACTCCCACAAAGCATACCAACCTATAAGATAACTTCTCTACCCAAGATATGAATCTACTAAAAAGGTAAAAAGATAAAATATAATGATGTGGTACCGCGGCACTCCCCCAAGCTTGGAACAAGCCAAGGGGATGCCAAACCTGATGACGAATTACTGATTTGGTGGTGTTTCCTTGTCATCGTTAGACTTCCAAGGTAAAGGCTCCCCATCCACAAAGGATGTCTTGGTTCCCACAATCCTAAAACTAGCAGCGGAACTTATGCGATTAAACCTAGCCTCATACTCACAGTTTTGATTTTGTATGTCATAGATTTGTGCTTGTAATTGGTTGGTGGTCTGATGGAGTGAGAGGATTTTGTCTCGAAGCTCAGTAACCTCCTCCTTGTGCTTGGCAATGAGTTCTGAACTTATCTTCTGGATGACATCCACTTCACGTTCCACCATCTTGTTGTACCTGAAAACTTCCTGCTCCAATGCTTCCATCCTGTCTTCCAGACTTCCTTCTCCTTTAGGGCCTTAAACTTCTTTCATCTGCACCTTCCCATCCTTGAAAATCAACTCCTTGGGATGAATCTTCAATTCATACATGTACGGGTTGATGTCATCCGCGGATGAATCCTCCATGGGAGATCCAGAGGAAGACATTATGGCTCCAAAACTAAGAATTTGCCTGAAAGAAACAGATGAAACAAAAGCACGACAAGAATATGATATACGAACCTCGAGGGACCCGGGGGTTATATATTACGAAGTTTCAATGCATAAGGAAGGTACTGTGCGAAAGCGAGGTGGAGACGGACTCCCGGGGGCCCACACCCTCTGTAGGCGCGGCCAGCTAGGGCCCACGCCTACGGTGGGTGTGGCCCACCTGGCCACCGTTTCCTCCACTGTTTCATCTCGTAACCTTCCGTATGTAATAAAAACATCAAAAATATATAAATATAAGGTTTTCATGAACCTTTAGTTTGCAGCACTTTTACCTACTCTAAGACAGATTCTGCAGATTCTGGAGTTTGGTTTCTAAAAAATTCTTCCGGAGTTACCATTTGAATAATATCAACATCTTCATTGCAAGAATCTCCAGAAATATAATGTTTAAGCCTTTGTACATTCACCACCTGTGTAGTGTTGTCCTTCAAACAAGATATTTTGATAGCCCCTAAACGATACACTTCCTCAATAACAAAAGGTCCTTCCCATTTTGAGAGTAGTTTTCCTGCAAAAAATCTGAGATGATACCTATACAAAAGAACTTTCTCACCAACATGGAACTCTCTTTTGAGAATTCTCCTATCATGCCATATTTTTAATTTTTCCTTAAAGAGTCTAGCATTTTCATAAGCTTCACTTCTCCACTCATCTAAGGTACTCAAGTCAAGCAATATTTTCTCACCAGCAAGTTTAAAATCTATATTCAGTTCTTTCACTGCCCAATAAGCTTTGTGTTATAATTCTAGAGGCAAGTGACAAGCTTTCCCATAAATCATTTTGTAAGGAGACATCCCCGTTGAATTTTTATAAGCGGTTCTATAAGCCCATAAAGCATCATTCAAATTTTTAGCCCAATTTTTCCTAGATCTATTAACAGTCTTCTGCAAGATAGATTTAATTTCCCTATTGGAAAGTTCTACTTGCCCACTGGTTTGGGGGGTGATAAGCTGAAGCAATTCTATGGTTAACATCATATTTAGCAAGAGTCTTCCTAAAACCACCATGAATAAAATGAGAACCTCCATCAGTCATGAGATATCTAGGCACACTAAACCTAGGAAAGATAACATCCTTAAGCATTTTTAAACAGGTCTTACCATTGACTCTGTTTGTAGGTGTGGCTTCTACCCACTTTGTAACATAGTCAACAACAACAAGAATATGAGTATACCCTTTTGAAGGGGGAAAAGGACCCATAAAGTCAAATCCCCAACAATCAAAAGGATCAATAACAAGATAATAATTCATAGGCATGTCATTGCGTCTAGAAATGTTACCAACCCTTTGACATTCGTCACATGATAAAACAAACTTCCTTGCATCCTTGAAAAGGGTTGGACAATAAAATCCAGATTGTAAAACTTTTTGTGCAGTTCTATTCCCAGCATGATGTCCTCCGTAAGTACTGCCATGACATTTTCTCAATATATCTTGTTGTTCATACTCTGGAACACATCTTCGCATAATACCATCTACTCCTTCTTTATATAAATGTGGATCATCCCAAAAGTAATGCCTTAGATCATAAAAGAATTTCCTTCTTTACTGAGCTATAAAGGTTGGAGGCAAATACTTGGAAACAATAAAGTTAGCGTAAGCATACCAAGGACTCTCATGCGAGCTTACCATTATTGCAACCAACTGTTCATTTGGAAAACTATCATTAACAACCATAGGGTCAAAAGAAATGTTTTACAAACGACAAAAATTGTCAGCAACAGGATTTTCAGCACCCTTCCTATCTACAATATGCAGATCAAACTCTTGTAAAAGCAACACCCATCTAATAAGCCTAGGCTTAGCGTCTTTCTTTGTCATAAGGTACTTAATAGCAGCATGATCAGTATGAATAGTAACATTTGAATCAATAATATAGGGTCTAAACTTACCACAAGCAAAGATTACAGCTAAGAACTCCTTTTCAGTAGTGACATAATTCTTTTGAGCAGCATCTAGAGTCTTGCTAGCATAATGAATAACATTCAATTCTTTATCAACACATTTCCCAAGGACAGTGCCCATAGCAAAATCACTAGCATCACACATAGTTTCAATAGGTAAATTCCAACCAGGTGGTTGAACAATAGGAGTAGTAGTTAAAGCTTTCTTCAAGGTTTCAAAAATTCCTTAGAATCATCATCAAAAACAAAAGGTACATCTTTTGAAGAAGACTAGTAAGGGGCTTTGAAATTTTGGAGAAATATTTAATAAACCTCCTATAGAAACCAGCATGACCAAGAATACTATGAATAACTTTTATATCCCTAGGGCAAGGCATCTTCTCAATTGCTTCAATTTTGGCTCTCTCTACTTCAATACCTCTTTCAGAAATCTTGTGCCCAAGAACAATCCCTTCATTAACCATGAAGTGGTGCTTATCCCAATAAAGAACAAGGTTAGATTCTTCACATCTCTACAATACTTTATCAAGGTTGTGCAAACAATTATCAAAAGAAGTTCCATAGATGGAGAAATCTTCCATGAAAACCTCCACAATTTCTTCACAAAAACCATGAAAGATAGCAGACATACATCTCTGAAAGGTAGCAGGAGTGTTACATAAACCAAAAGGCATACGCCTATAAGCATAAGTTCCATAAGGACAAGTAAAGGTAGTTTTCTCTTGGTATTGTGCTCTCACAGCGATTTGAGAGAATCCAGAATAACCATCAAGAAAACAAAAGTGGGTCTTTTTAGACAACCTTTCAAGCATTTGATCAACAAAAGGCAGAGGATAATGATCTTTCTTAGTAACTTTATTAACCTTTATAAAATCAATGCACATCCTATAACCAACCACTACTCTTTGGGGTATAAGCTCATTAGTTTCATTAGGCACAACAGTGATTCCCCCTTTCTTTGGGACACAATGAACAAGGCTAAACCATTGACTATCAGCAATAGGGTAAATAATACCAGCGTCAAGGAATTTTAATACCTCATTTATTACCACATCCTTCATCTTAGGATTTAAACGGCGTTGGTGTTCAACAACTGGTTTTGCATCAGGTTCTATATTTATAGCATGCTGGCATATAATAGGAAAAATCCCTTTTAAATAATCAAGAGTATACCCCATAGCTCCTCGGTGTTTCTTCAAAATTTCCAATAACCTTTCCCCTTCCTTTCCTAAAAGTTTAGAACTGATAATAACAGGATATATTTTCCTATCATTTAGATAACCATATTTAAGATCATCAGGTAAAGGTTTTAATTCAAAAACAGGGTCCCCTTTAGGAGGCAGTGTGGTACCCAAATCTTCCACAGATAGGTTATGCTTAAGTAACTCAGGTTGACGAAGGAAATCCTCGTCAATCTCATTACTTTCCTTCATGAAGACCTAGCTTTCATGATCTTCCATAAACTGCTGCAAGACATTGTTAGGAGCAAGAGAAATAGCAGAAAGTTGTTCAACCCTGAAATCCTCATTAGGCAATTCGTTTTCATAAGGAGTTTTAGCAAATTTGGAAAAATTAAACTCATACGATTCTCCATCAAACTTAGTCAAAACTTTCTCCTTCCTACAATATATAATAGCCTCACAAGTATTCAAGAAAGGTCTACCAAAGATAATAGGACAGGTTTTACTAGCTTCAGAACCAAGCACTAGAAAATCAGCAGGATATTTAATCTTACCACAAAGAACCTCCACATCTCTTACAATGCCAATTGGGAAAACTGTCTCTCTATTAGCAAGGGGAATAATCACATCAATGTCCGCAAGTTCACAAGGACCAATTTCGTGCATAATTTCCCTGTAAAGCTCATAAGGAATAGCACTAGAACTAGCACCAATGTCACATAAACCATAATAGCAATGATCACCAATTCTAACAGAAAGCACAAGGACACTAGATTTTCTAGTTTTTCTAGGATGAGAGACAATATTAGAAGCGTCTTCACAGTAGACAATGTGCTCATCCTCTATATTTTCAGTAACAAGATCTTTCACAATAGCTACCACAGGTTCAATGTTTATTTGCTCATCGGGTTCTATAGTTTTCTTTGCACTTTTGCTAACCACATTAGCTATGATAGAATGTTCCTTTACCTTAGTAGGAAAATGGATTTTCTCAACATAAGGTTCAGGCAAGATAGGATCAACAGTACAAACTTCAATGCTAGCAGGAACATGGGAAATGATATTATAAGGAGCATGGTACTTGTTCCACTCCTTTTTGGGAATTTCAATATAAGAGACAAAGGCCTTAAAACATTTTGTAAGAACTTGAGAATCAAGACCATATTCAGTACTAATATCACAGAAGTCACAGGTTCCCATAAAAGATTTAATGCATTCATAATCATAGTTTATACCTGACTTTCTTCCTTTGTCATTCTCCCAAGCTTCAGTGTTCTCTTGAATACGGTCTAGGAGATCCCATTTAGCTTCTTCCTTCATACGAGTGAATGATCTAGCAGAAGAAGCATCTAATAAATCTTTATCATGAAGAGAAAGCATTGCATAAAAGTTATTGATAATAATATTGTTAGGGAGTTCATTAATAGGACATTTAAGCATTAGTAACTTCAATCTCCACCAAGATTGAGCTGTACTCTCTCCATCACGAGGCCAAAAGTTATATATTAGATTCCTATCCTTATGAATCTCACTAGGAGGATAGAATTTAGAATAAAAGAGAGGTACTATTTCCTCCCATTCCATGGATTGTCCATTCTTCAGCAGCTTATACCATTCTTCAGCTCTTCCTTTCAATGATATAGAGAGTAACTTCTTCTTCACCTGTTTAGTTGTGATACCTGCACACTTAAAAAACCCGCATAATTCATGGATAAAAAGCAAGTGATCACCAGGATGGACAGTTCCATCCCCTAAATAATAATTATCCATAACACGATCAACAATACTTGTAGGTATCTTAAAAGGATCTATCTCAATGGTTGGTGGTTCATCGACTACCCTAATAGTGGTAGTAGTTTTCCCAAACATAAAACCAAGTGGGTTATCCATATTGTAAACAAAGTAACAAAAATAAATAAAAAACAATACTCATAGTAGAAGTTTCCTTTACCAGTTCCACTCTTCAATAGCGCTTCACTCCCCGGCAACGGTGCCAGAAAATAGTCTTGATGACCCACAAGTATAGGGGGTGTATCGTAGTACTTTCGATAAATAGGAGTGTCGATCCCAACGAGGAGCAGAAGGTGTTGACTAGTTGAGTAGTCTTCTTTGGTTTTGTAAGTGTTGTGTGGGTGAACCTGTGCTAATGTACTGACCTTACTTGGACTAATACATACTTGTGATTAAAATACTAGCAAGCATCCACAACTACAATAAAGAAATTAATATATAAACCTAACCAAAGCCTTAAACTCTGAGATCCTACACTCCCTTGTGCAATGGTTTCCTAACAGGGGTTCAGGTATCTGTCACTCCGACAACCCCACAATTAGTAGCCAAATACACAATGCATTCCCCTAGGCCCATAAATGGTGAAGTATCATGTAGTCAACGTTCACATGACACCACTAGAAGAATAGCCCGACAACTTAAATACTAAACCATTGAATAATATCTCAACACAAATCCACTACTAACAACATGACTTCTCCCATGTCCTCAAGAACTTAACGAACTACTCATGAAACATCATATGGATCAAGATAAAAGATGACATGGTGATGGATAACAATCTGAACATAAACAATAATCCAATGGTTCAACTCACAAGCATCAACTACAATAGTAATCAACACCGGAAAGTTTCCCCTAAGAACTAAGCAAGTATTCAACACGATTGTTACAGCGGATGTAGTGGTGATGATGGTGCTGGTGGAGATGATGGTGTGGATGATGATGACGATGATGATCCCTATTAAGTCTAGCTTGATTATGTCATTGATAGTGACGATCTCCCCTCTCCGGGAAGAAATTTCCCTGGCAGAAATCTGTTTGCCATAGAGCTCTTTCTCTCTCGGTGTTTTCCGCCCCGCAGAGGCGGCGGAATCTTTCTGTGGTTTCTCCCTGTGTATTAGGGTTTCAAGGAGAATATATAGTCGAGAGGGCAGAGCCAGAGGTGGGCTAGGTGGGCCACACCCCATGTAGGCGCGGCCTAGGGTGGCTCGCGCCCGGGGGTGTGGGCCCCCTATGGCCCATCTCCGCCTCCTCTTTTGGCATTCTTCGTCTTCTAGGAAAATAGGATTTTCCATAGTTTTCCTGGTATTTTTCTTATCTTCGTGAAATTGCATCAAAACACCTCTTTTTCCATCAGAATCCTGACTCAAGCAGTTCTTCCTCCAAGAATCACCCAACATGCAAAAACAGATGAAAAGACATAAGTATCACCTCTTAATAAGAAATATATATATGAATAGAGGCAAATTATGATATAGAATGGTGATGAAAATTGGACGTATCAACTCCAAAATTTAAATGTTGTCTTAACAATTTGAAACATGGCACCGGTTCGTTACACAAATTTAAATGGGGCCAATATAAGACTAGAAAAGCCTGCATTTGATCTCCATATTTAATTATGAGGTGAATCGGCATAATGCCCCCAAACCACACAATGTATGCAAGTATGAACAATTTAATATGCAACAATTTATATAGATGGCATTTATAAAATAGGGGTCTCAGATACGGGTCACACTTGGGGGCTCGGCGATCTTGGTCTCCAAGGTTTCGGGTTCGGGCTCCACGGTGAAGCACAAAAATCTGTTTCACGAAAACAACTTCCCCAAATCTTACTTCTCTCTCATTAGAGGTTATTCTTGGCACAAAACCACACAAAAAGGATAAGGACAGGTTATTACAGAGGCAATAACTTCCAAGACTCAACAAAAGAAAAACTAACTGAAATAAATTTGGGTTATCTCCCAATAGTGCTTTTCTTTAACGCCTTTTAGCTAGGCATAGGAAGCAAGAATCAAGTATTTTCAAATGAAGAAGCATTAAGATAAACTTTCTTGCCCCTACATTTCTTAATCTTACTCTTATCTCATTATATCATTCTTCTCCTACACTTGAAAATTTCCTTCATACAAAACTTCACACAATCTTCATTAGCAACATTAGTGCATGCAAGATAATAAGCCTTTGGTTTTAGTTTCAACACAAGTAAAACTTTCATTAAAACACAAGATAATGTAGAAACTCATTCTAAAATCTCAAGTGATCAAATAGAACTCAAAAATAAACCGATTAAGATGCAAATGAAAATAATGGCAGAAATCTGTCAAAACAGACCAGCAGGTAAAAACCGATTTTTTCGAAGACCTTCTGTTGCTCAAATTGCAAAGTGTTAAACTAACAGAAGTTATATAACAACCTGGGCCATATTCTCAGAAAATTACAGCTCAATCCGACTTGCCGGGATTTTTCACGAGTTTTTGCAGTGAAGCACAAAAATCTGTTTCAGGATAGCAACTTCCCAAAATCTTACTTCTCTCTCATTAGAGGTTATTCTTGGCTCAAAAACCACACAAAAAGGATAAGGAGAGGTTATTACAGAGGCAATAACTTCCAAGACTCAACAAATGAAAAACTTACTGAAATTTTGGTTATCTCCCAATTAGTACTTTTCTTTAACGCCTTTAAGTTAGGCATGATAGTTTGAGAAGATGCTCACATAAGAAATATGAGTTGAAGTAAAAGAGAGGATCAATAAGCAAATTCAAAACACATTTAAGTCTAATCCACTTCCTATGAATAGGATTCTTGTATGCAAATAAAGTCACAAAGAACAAAGTGACAAGCATAGGAAGATAAAACAAGAGTGACTTCAAAACTTTCAGCACATGGAGAGGTGTTTCAGTACCATGAAAAATTCTACAACCATATTTTACTCTCTCATAATAATTTTCAGTACCCTCATGAGTAAATTCAACAATATAACTATCACATAAAGCATGTTTTTCATGATCTACAAACACATAATTTCTATAAAGCTCAAAAATAGTGGGATTAAAACCTTCAAACCCACTTTTAACAATTTTATAACAAGGTGACTAATCATTCAAAATAGGACCATCATCTAGAGCTTTATCATAAACATTTTCTAAGCAAAACTCTTTAGTACCATGCATTTCAAAGTTAAGCACAAATATTGTATTATCATAGATAACAGGAGCATAGTTATTATCACAAGTTTTACCCATAGTAGATATTTCAAAAGAATCCACAGGAACATAACATTCATCCTCCTTTTGTAAGCATGGGGGACAATCAAATAATGTAAGGGATAAAGAGTTACTCTCATTAGAAGGTAGGCATGGGTAGCTAATCCATTCTTTCTCCCTTTGTTCATCACTCTCCTCCTCTTTTTCATCTAATGAGCTTCCAGATTCAGCAATTTCTTCTTCCATAGGCTCTTACAAGGCATTAGTCTCTTCTGTTGGTGGAAATCATCTATTAAAATATCCAAGAATATAGCCATTTTATTCCTTGTAATTATCAAAGAAAAAGTATATCATAAACCTCATATTTATAAGGTGCATCATTAGTATTTTCAAGCAAATTAGCAAGTTCGAATGCACCCTTCCAAGGAATAAATTCTTCAACTTGTTCCACATCATAAAAGTCATAATTTACCTTAACATAAGAATATATGGTAACATTATCATTATACTCACATTGAAAAGGGAGGTGTTTATACCTCCTAGAGGAACAAGCTTTATCAAAGCAATAACTAACATGATAAGTAGAGCACACGTTTCTAGCAATGGTATGCAATTTATCAATTTGTTATCATAAGTGTTTCTCTTTTTGTGAAAAGCGGTGGTTGTTATAATAATATTTTTGTTCTTCCCTGAACCCACCTTTCCAATAAGATCTAGTTTCAAAGAAACCAACCATTGATAGAAAGAATGACAAAGCAAGGCAATAGCAGACCAACAACTATAGTAGGAACTATTTTTTTGTGTTTTTGATAAAAAGAAACAAAGTAGCACAACAAAGTTTTTGTATTTTTGATAAAAAGAAGCAAGAAAAAAACAAAAGAAACTAAGCAAAACAAAAACAAAGTAAAGAGATTGGTTGTGAGAGACTCCCCTTGCAAGAATCTTCTTTCTCCTTGAAAGGTGACTGACGAGGAGAAAGAGATTGAAGCTGTCCTTAACTCCCCAGCAACGGAGCGAGAAAAGTCTTGATGTGTGGCTCGGTGTTGTAGAGCCTGTTGGGAGACCCCAAGAGCAAGGTGTGATGAGCACAGCTGAAAGTTTCCCTCAGTTATGAAACCAAGGTTATCAAACCAGTAGGAGTAAGGAAACAACTCTAAGGTGTTGCTAACAACTTAGAACCTACAGAACACAAACTCAAAACTTTTCCCCAACTTACAGTGAGGATGTCAATCTCACTGGTTTGCGGAAAACAAAGGATTAAATGTTTAGTTTGGAATATAGCAGTTGCTTGTAGAAAGTAAATGGTAACAGTAACAGTAGATGGTGTATCAATTATAAAGATTGGACCGGGGTCCATAGTTCACTAGAGGTGTTCTCCTTAAGATAGATAGCATGCTGGGTGAAAAAATTACAGTGGGGCAATTGACAGAGTGAGAAAGCATAACAATGCATATACTAAACATATTTACTCCTATGAGATTTGATTGGGCATTACAACAATATAGAAAGACCGTAATCCAACTACATCTATGACTAATAATCCACCTTTGGGTTATCATCTGAACCCCTTCCAGTATTAAGTTGCAAGCAACAAATAATTGCATTAAGCAATGTGTTTAAAGTAAACATACAATTGTCCCATGGACAAAGGATTGTTGTTTTCTCCCTAGTAGCAACAACACATCTATAACCTTAGAGATTTATGTCACTTCCCCAGATTACTAGAGGCCTGAACCTACTATCGAGCATAAATACTCCCTCTTGGAGTTGCAAGCATCTACTTGGCCAAAGCATCTATGAACAACGGAGAGCATGCGAGATCACAAATAAAACAGACATGATAGAATCAATAATCAATCTGACATAGTATCTCAATATCCATCGGATCCCCACAAACACAACATGTATGATTACGAAAAGATGATCTTGATCATGAATGGAGCTCACAAGATATAAACATGATAGCACAAAGGAGGAGAAACATCCATCTAGCTACTGTATAGACCCATAGTCCAAGGGTGAACTACTCACGCATCACTCCGGAGGCTCGCATGGTGATGAAGAAGGCGTCTGGGGTGATCTCTCCCCTCCGGCAGGGTGCTGGGAAGAGCTTCAGATCCCCCTGATCTAGGGACGATGGTGGCGGCTGCTATGGATTGTGCGGTGACCCAGCATACCACTGCATGTTTAGTATACTATAGTCGTTGACATGACACCCACAGAACATCGTTCTGTAAATATCACATCTCTTAGAGTGGCACAACAGAAACATTGCGGTTCCATATTACAAATATACACACCTTATTATTATTACAATACCGGAAGTTCGAGACTTCCAAAAGATTCAACTTACAAACCAAACTATAAAGTGTTTCAGCGGAATTTAAAAGTAGCAACTCCTAGTAGGAGTTGAGCTCAGCAGCTTATTCTATAGAGTTCATGCTGCTCGGCTCCATTGGTTACGATTAACTAGGAGTACTTAGTTGGACTCGTTATCATCGACACCGTAGCGGATCTCGTAATCCACTCATTCAACACCTCCGGAGAGATCAGGTTCCTTGTAGAACACATCTTCTTGACATTCGACTACATACATTGGCACGTCTTCGGGATCCTCAGAGTCTAAGCAAGGATCAAAGGAAAGAATGAGTAACAACGTTACCCAACAAGTTCATTTTATGCAAGGTGGGAAGTTTGATGCTCTAACTACCCACCTCGGATTATAAATCCTTGGCACTATGCAGTTTTTGTAAATCTTTCTTCAAAGATTGATTTTATTCTGAAAAACTATGACAATCAGCCTTCACAGGTTGACCAGAACTTTCATGGAGTTCCTTTCCTTCCGCGTTCGTAGCTCATTCCGGGAACAGGGAGTAACAAGTTACAGTTCTTACACTCTATAGAGGTGCGTTACTTTCCCCATGAGAGATCAACTCCTTGTTGCACAACCGGGCATACTTTCCCGTCCACAATTCCATGATGTGGGGCCCAGTAGTTGGTCCAAGCCAATCACTGCCCCCTTCGCGACCCCGCATGCCTCCTTGGTGTACACCATGCCCACATAATGAATTACGACAATGGTTTGTACAAACCGTTAGTTGCTTGAACTATCGTGGGACGATGAGGGTTCCCACCCATATGCTACATATCCTCTATGAATTACCAATTAATATGCACGCTTCGAGGATAACAGCCATTACCTGCACATCCGGCTTCATGCGAGAGGAAGAAGATACAGCTGACTTCTCTGTCCCATTCTAACACGTAATATACGGCGCTAGAATCACTGGTGTTAGGGGTTATTAAGTCCCCACTTGATCATCATTGTTTGCAACTAGAACCCTAAGTTCTATTGCTCCATTATATCATCACTTAGGATGATATCTATGATTTCTTTATTTGTAAAAATAATATTTTCTTTCTTTTATAACATATATGATAATACACAATTTGCAAATACTTTGATAAAGACTCTTCAAAGGACATGAGAAAGTGATGAACTTGCCTTGTGATGGCAAGGTAGTGAAGTCTGATGCTTGCACTAGACCTTGAGCTTATATGTCTACAAAAACATCATTATTGCCCGGTAAGGACAATATTTAAAGAAGCAAAATGATTATGCAAATAATGTAATGCATTATTTAATTTGATATGCATTTACCCTATTATTATTTAAGTTCCTTTTTAATAATAATAATAATAATAAGGCATTTATAAATATGAATTTTTAATATTTATAGCATATATTGAATTACTTTATTTTATTTCCTTTTAATTTGACTTTTATTGATTTAATAATTCTTTTAGGAATTATCAATTATACATTAAAAATTGTTATTAAATATTTATTTAGTATTTTCAAAATACTATAATATTAATATATAATGAAAGTGATTTTTATTTATTTTTATCATCTTTCAATAATTTTGTAAAATTCCATAAGGAATATATGAATTACAAAATTCTTATAAAAATTTAAATGTCTAAAATTTTATATTTTATTTTATTTGGATAGTATGGATTATTGTGAATCCAAAATTATTTTATTTATAATTTTTGGACTTATATTTTATTTTCTAGAATTTAGTTAAGTCCAGGGGTATTTTGGTCTTTTCCTGTTTATTAAAACGGGCCTGAAAAGATTTCTAGGCTAGTTATACTTATTGGGCCCTAGTGGCCCATTAGTCACAGACAAAAGAACCACCCCGAAGGGTTTGGCCCAACTCGGCCCACTCCTCACTGCCTCTCTCTCTCCCTCGAGCTCATCCTCTCCTCCTCTGACCCTGACCCTGTGGCCGGCGGTGCCGCCACCGGCGATTCCCGCCGCCGTAGGCCGTTCTGGTCGTCGCCGTGGTGTAACAGGGGGTTGTCGACAACGCCCGTTCGTTCTATCCAATTGGATTCGAGCCTAGGGCTCTCCTGCGATGGATCGATGCCATCTCGAACCCTAGGGTTTGGGGTTGGCATGGATCCAGGTGCTGTCGTGGCCGTCGTGTGTCGAGGTGATGCTCTGCACCTCCAGGCGTGATCAGGGTCGCTGCCGTGGCGCCGTGCGGGTTGCAGCGCCCCCTATAGGGTGCTCCCCGTGCCGCCATGGTCGTCGGCCCCTCTGCTTCCTCTTCTAGTCTTCAGCGAGGACCTACGGTGAGTTCGATTCCTCTCCCCTGGTGCTCTCTGTGCTTGTTGATCCAATGCTAGATGCTGGCAGTGTCCTCTCTGGCTACTTTCTGATTCTGATTAGGATGATATATCCATCTAGGGTTCTTATCCTGGGGTTGATCATATATTGGATGAATTAGTTCATGTCTGGATGGTCTGTACACATGCTAAATGATTATTGGCCTGGGGTTTGTTTCTTAAGATGATCTATAATGTTTCTAGTGGCTTATTAGATGATTTTATCCTTGGATGGCATCTGATTCAGATGATATAGTTGCTTGGGAAACATGCTTGGTAAAGCCAATGACTTGATAACTTTCCACTGTTATTTGATTTATGGTCATGATTATGATAGGATGAAACCACTATCTTAGTGTTGTTGGCTTGGGAATTAACATGTGGTTTGAGATCATCATGATCTCAAATAGTGAAGTTTAACATAGAAATATCCTAGTTATGATTCCTGTGTTAACAGGAAAATGATTAGTAAGTTGATTGTCTAAATTTGTGACGATTAAGTGTCTATCCTGATTCATATAGAATTGTTCTTGTGACACCATCATGGTATGGCACACAAGTTTGATTCTAATCCATTGATTGGGTTGTTTTATGACTAAGACAAACTTGGCTTTGAAAGATAAATGGAAATGTTCTTTTCTGAATTCCCTAAGACCAATGATGTTGGTCTGAGGCTTAGGGATTCAGATCTTATCTAGTTGATTCATATAGATAGTCCTGGTAGTGGTACCAGCTATTCTTTCTTGAATCAAATCTTAGAAAAAATGATAGTAAGCTTTATCATGATCTGGATCCAAAGGATTAGTTTCTAAGGTGCTACCCTTTCTTTAGGGATGTGCCTAGAAATAGATCATAGATATATTTATGCTTGAATTGTAAGATATAGCCTAACAACCAGAGAAATGATGTTGCTCTGAGCTCTGGCTAGATCCAGGTACTTTGTTGTTTTCTTTTAAAGTTTAAAAAAATCCCTATGATGGATTCACCCCACTTGGGTGCTTTCTGAGGGTTTGTTCATAAAACAACACATGCTTCTGTCTAGATAAGATGATTAGATCATGTGAGGGTTTTATGATGCTCACCACAAAATCTGATGACTGTGGAGTAAGTTGGTGATGATCTTGATCTGGTTTTGCTGGACTCCTGTGCTTGACCTTTAGCTAGCCTGCTCCTCCTAGCTCCTAGACTTGGCCTTGCTGTCCACCTGATCCTTCCCCCTCCTTATGTCACCATCCTGGTGATGTTTGGTTGATCTTTGGTGGTTTGGTTTGGCTGATGTGCTTGGTAAGCTGCTATCTAAGCTGTCTGTTCTTGTGTGCAAACAGTGGAGAGATACACTAGTGCCTCTCCACGGCTGTGCTTGTGGTTTTGTGAGTTTGGGCTGTGCTGTGAGGTTGACAACACACCACATGCATGTTGGTGTGTGTCCTTCATGTGTGCTTGTTGTGCACTTGTGGATATGTTCGGAATTTTGAAACTTGATTATATAATTTTGTAACTTGATTATATATTTATAATATGAAATAAGTTTCATATTCATTATTGTTTTTCTTTGGATAGAATTTAAGTTGTAATATTTATTTCTTAATTAAATTAAGATTCAAAACTTATCCCTAATTTATTTGAATTATAATTCAAACTCTCTCGAATTTAAAATTCAAATTCACTTTTTAAACATTTAATTCCTCAAAGATCATATCAAAGTCTATAGCAATCATCCTTTAAGACTAAACCTAATCTCAAAGTATGAAAGAAACCTTGATCACTTGAAGTTTTTATTTTGGCGAAAATTTTACCCACATTTTCACAGATGAATGCATGCAACATTCCATATTCCTAAATCTACCCTTCGTTAGTTCCTAAATGCTGGGATGTTAGAGACTTCCCCCCTTAAATTAAACTTCGTCCCGAAGTTTGTGGAGATGTACCTGAATAGTTCTGGATAGGTTTCTTAAATCCTCTTCTTTCTCCCATGTGGCTTCCCTTTCAGGGTGATGCTCCCACTGTACCTTGCAATATTTGATTGCTCTGTTCCTCAATATTTTCCAATTTTCTTCCAAAATATTATAGGGCTTTTCAATATAGGTCAGGTCTGCTTGTAGTTCTATGTCTTGATGTGTGATTGCATCGTCTAGAACTTTCAAACATTTACGAAGTTGTGACACATGGAAAACATTATGCACCTGAGCTAATCTTGATGGTAACTCTAAAGCATAAGCTATAGTTCTGTTTTGACTCAGTATCTTGAATGGTCCGATATATCTTGGACTCAATTTCCCTTTAACTCCAAATCTTTTCACCCCTTTCATTGGAATTACTTTCAAATAGACCATATCTCCCACTTCTGGATACCATGATCTTCGACTTTGATCCGCATAACTTTTCTGCCTACTCTGGGCTATTTTTAGTCTATCCCTGATCTTATCAATGATGTCTTGTCTTTCCTTGATATAATCTGGTGCAAATTCTTTCCTGCTTCTAGGTTCATACCAACATATTGGTGATCTACACTTCCTTCCATACAGAACCTGATATGGAGCTGCCTTCAGACTACTCTGATAGCTATTATTATAAGAAAATTCTGCCAATGGTAGATGATCTTCCCATGTTCCTCCAAAATGTGCACAAGCCCTTAACATGTCTTATAGTATTTGGTTTGTTCTTTCAGTTTGACCTCCTGTCTCAGGATGATATGTCGTGCTGAAATCTAACTTTGAACCAAGTGCTTCATGCAATTGCTTCCAAAATGCCGAAGTAAACACTGACCCCATATCAATTACGATCTTTTTGGGTACTCCATGCTTACTTACTATCTCTTGGACATATACTTCAACTAACTTCTCGGCATTATCCTTTTGATTCACCGGAATAAAATGTGCACTCTTAGTGTGTCTGTCCACAATTACCCATATCATATCCTTCCTTTTTGGTGTCATAGGCAATCCTGTAATGAAGTCCATACCTATTTCCTCCCATTTCCATTAAGGAATTTCTAAGGGTTGTAATGGTCCTGCTGGACTTTGATGTTCAGCTTTCACCCTTTGACAAGTATGGCATTCAGATACATATTTAGCAGTATCTCTTTTCATGTTATTCCACCAGAATAGTTCTTTCAAATCCATATACATCTTAGTACTCCCTGGATGTATAGAATATGGTGTATCATTTGCTTCTTTGAGTATGACATTTCTAATATCAGTCACATCTAGAACACAAAGACGGTCTTAAAACCATAAAGACCCATAACCTCCAAGGCGAAAAACTGATTTTTGCCCTTGAGATATCCTCCGAATTTCCTCAGCAATAAAAGGATCTTCTTCTTGATGTCTAAAAATTTCTTGCTTAAGATAACTGTCCTGTTCTGCAACTACCTGCATAGTAGCTAATCCTCCAAGAACCTCTATTCTGATGAATTGAAGTTCTAATCTTTCCAAGTCCATTTGTAGCTCTTTTGGTAACTCCCTATTTCTTGGCTAAATATCTGCACTCTTTCTGCTTAAAGCATCTACTACAACATTTGCTTTCCCTGGGGTGTAGTTGATTGTTAAATCATAATCCTTGATTAGTTCCAACCAATGCTTCTGTCTCATATTCAATTCCTTTTGAGTGAAGAAATATTTGAGACTTTTATGGTCAGTGTATAACTGACATCTGGCTCCATAAAGAAAATTCCTCCATCCTTTTAGTGCAAAAACTACTGCTGCTAACTCTAAATCATGAGTTGGATAGTTGACTTCATGTGGTTTCAGTTGTCTTGAACCATAAGCAATCACTTTCCGATCTTGCATTAATACACAACCCAAACCTTCTTTAGACGCATCATAGTATACGGTGAAGTCCTTCCCTGTTTCAGGAACCGCTAAGATTAGAGCTGTGGTTAATCTAGTCTTCAACTCTTGGAAACTTGCTTCACATTTATCATCCCACTTGAATGGTGTATTCTTCCTTAATAATTTTGTCATTGGTCCGGCTATTTTGGAGAAACCTTCAATGAATCTCCGATAAATAACCAGTCATTCCTAGGAAACCTCGAATTTGCTTCACATTGGTCGGTGCAGTCCACTCTAGTACTGAATGAACATTAGATGGATTCACAGCAATTCCATCCTTACTGATCACATGACTGAGGAATTCTACCTCATCAAGCCAAAATTCACATTTACTGAACTTAGCATAAAGCTTATGTTCTCTTAAAGACTGCAATGCTATGCTCAAATGATCAGCATGCTCTTCCGTATCCTTGGAATATATCAAAATATCATCAATAAAGACTATGACAAACTTGTCCAAATATGGCATGAAGATCTTGTTCATCAGATTCATGAATATTGCCGGTGCATTGGTCAAACCAAACGGTACTACCAGATACTCATGGTGTCCATATCTTGTTTTTGGAACATCTTCTGGATTGATTTTTATTTGATGGTATCCAGATCTTAAATCGATCTTTGAAAATACTCCAGCCCCTTTCACCTGATCAAACAAATCTTGAATTCTTGGTAAGGGATACTTATTCTTGATAGTCACGTTGTTTAGATTTCTATAATCACCACACATCTGTCTTCCAGCATCTCTCTTATCCATAAAGATTACTGGTGTTCCCCATGGAGATACACTTTCCTGTATAAATCCTTTTCTAGCTAACTCATCAATTTGCTCTTTCAGTTCATTCAACTCTTTGGGTCCAATTTTATATGGTGCTTGAGCTATTGGTGTTGTACCAGGAATTAGGTCAATGTTGAACTCTATCTCCCGGTCTGGTGGCATTCCCGGTAGCTCTGTTGGAAAAACATCTTGGAATTCATTAACTATAGGAATCTCTTCCAATTTAACTTCTTTCATTGAATTCAACTACAGATCCACCATGATATTACTGTGCTTATCTGCTTGGTAAACTATCCTTGCTCCACTTGGAGTTTTGATTGAGACAGTTTTCTCCTCACAATTTATCTGAGCTCTGTGTTCCATTATCCAATCCATCCCCAGCACTACTGCAATTCCCTTCAAAGGAATCACATAAAGGTCTGCAAAATATGTACAACCATAGATCGAGATAACCTGATCTTGTTTTATGTGGCATACAATCACATTCCCTCCTGCCGTAACTACGGTCATAGGACTTTCTAACGTTGCCCTTCTAATCCCGAACTTATCACAAAATTCTTCAGAAATGAATGAAGTATTTGCACTAGTATCAAATAGAACTTTGCGGGATTGGTAAGGATATTGAGCGTACCTATCACTACATGCTCCGAATTATCCACCTCCTCGAGGGTTGCACAGTTCAGTTTCCCGGTAGGTCGGTTCCTCTTGCCATTGTTGTTCTTGCTGTTATTTCCTCCTTTATTGGGTTGTCCATTTCCTCCACTGGCTTGTCCTCCTCCCTTGGTAGGCCATCCTCCAGGTGGTTTGCTCGGACAATCTGGCTTGATATGCCCCTTCTGACCACAACTGTAACAGATCACTACAGGCTTTTTGCATTCCCTCTGGAATTGCCCTGGAATTCCACAATTGTTACAAATAACATTCCTTCTCAGATTGGATTGATTTCCACCAGTGCCCTTGTTATTGTTATTGTTGTTGTTGCCATAATTCCTATTCCGAGGTTTGAACTCCAGGTTAGGTTTAGGTTTGCTTGCCTGAATTCTCTTGGTTTCCTTCTTGGCTCTCTTCCTCCGATACTCTTGGACATTCTTGTAGTTATCTTCAAAAGTAATGGCTGCATCCAACAACTGCTGATAAATTTGCTTATTGGCTAACCTTAGCTGCATCTTCACAAATGGATTTAATCCACGCAGGAAACGCTTCTTCCGCTTCTCTTCTGTGTTGACATCCTCCTCAGCATAATGAGACAGTTGACTAAACTCCCGGATGTACTTCATGACACTCGTATATCCTTGCTGAAGCTCCTCAAATTCTCTCTGCTTCAACTCCATAGCACTTTCCGAAACATGATATTCACGGAATCTGTTCTTGAATTCTTCCCAGGTAAACTCTCTTCCTGGTTGTTGCATGGCTAACTGATTTTCCCACCATGATGATGCAGGTCCAGTCAGAAGATGAGTTGCATACCTCAATTTCTCCTCATCATTGCAACCTACAGTTTTCAGCTTCCTTTCAGTATCTGCTAGCCAGTCTTCTGCATCCATTAGTTCAGGAGCTGATGCAAAAGGTAACGGCCTTTCATTCTGGAAATCAGATAGACTCACTCCTCCACCTTCAGGTGCCCTCTGATTTGCTCTCCCCAGCAGCTCTTCCATGAACTTTTTCTGGGTTTCTTGCATCATTGCATGCATTGCATAAAATTCTGCTCCATTAACGACCTCATTGGTGGTGGTGGTAATGCTTCTTGGTTTGCTGCATCTGCATCGGCCTTTTCCTTGGCCTCTCACTCCATCTGCTGCTGTTCAGTTTCCATTCCTACACCTGTATCCATGACGCTCTAGTCCTGCAACATAAAGCGAATACTCATAATTACATCATGCACATGTGTTCTGATCTCGACTTTATGCACAGAACTAGTCACACAATGAAGATCCAAAGAAAATCCAAATATGCATTTCCCATATTTTACATAATATCATAATGATACAAAGTCATTACAACATATACCTGTTGGAGATATGCCCAAGAGGCAATAATAAAGTGGTTATTATCATGTCTTCACACTTATGATAAATGTTTGCATACCATGCTATAATTGTATTAACCGGAAACATTAATACTTGTGTGATTTGTAAACTAAAATAAGAGTCCCTAGTAAAGCCTCTTGTTAAACTAGCTTGTTGGTTAATATATGATCATGGTTTCCTGATCATGAACATAGAGATGTTATTAACAACAGGATCATATCATTAGGAGAATGATGTGATGGACATACTCCTATAGATAAGCGTAGCATAAAGATCAAGTCATTTCAATAGTTCAATTGCTATATGCTTTCTGATACATAGTAACCTAATTCCTTCGACCATGAGATCGTGCATATCACCTTTACTGGATGGATGCTTTGATGTCATCAAGCACCACACCGTAACAGGGTGGCTATAAAAGTGGCATTGAGTGTTCGGAAAGTATTGGTTGAAACACATGGATCAAGAGTGGGATTTGTCCATCCACATGACGGATAGATATTCTCTGGGCCCTCTCGGTGAAATGTCATCCAATTAGCTTGCAAGCATGTGACTTGGTCACAAGGGATCACATATCACGGGAACGAGAAAAGAGTACTTATCAGTAACGAGGTTGAACTAGGTATGCAGAGATACCGACGATCATAACCTTGGATAAGTAACATATCGTGAGACAAAGGGAAATTGGTATCGTATGTAAGTGGTTCATTCGATCGCAAAGTAATCGTAGAAATATGTGGGAGCCATATGAATTTCCAGATTCCTCTATTGGTTATTGTTCGGAGAAGTGTCTCGATCATGTCCGCATAATTCACGAACCGTAGGGAGACACACTTAAGGATTCGACGTTGTTTGAGTAGTTATGGTATTATGAGAAAGAGACCGAATGTTGTTCGGAGTCTCGGATGGGATCCGGGATATCACGAGGTGATCCGGAATGGTCCGGAGAATAAGATTCATATAAGGAAAGTCCCGTTTCGGAGTTCGGGAATGATTCCGGTGTTTTCATCGGGAATGTTCTAGAAGGTTCCGGATTGTCCGGCACTCCGGGGGGGAAGGGGTACATGAATGTGTCATTACATATTGGAATGATTGCATCATGTACTAAGTGTTCTTGCTGTCCCAAATATAGGATTAAATTGAATCCTAAAACAGAAAAGTCAAATGTCCAGTTTGAAAGTCAAACGGCTAAAACAAGAAACTGTGGGAAACAAGCAAGAGGAGTTGGAATCAACTTGGAGGAGGAGTTGGACTCCTCCAGGCCGGCGCCCAGCCCAAGGCCGAGTTGGGGAGGGACTCCCTCCCTCCCCTGGCGCGCCAGCCCCCTCCCATCTATATAAGGAGGGGCAGGGCTCCCCTCCTAGACACACAAGTTTCCTATCCTCTAAACTAAACCCTAGATCTAGACCCCGGTTTAGAGCTATTCGGTTTAGAGCCTTCTAATTGGTTTAGAGCCCTCTAATTGGTGTGTCTAATTACTAGACCACTAATAGCCTCTCTCATAAGCTCCACCATACTCGCACCGGCTTAAGGCGAAGCCCTGCGGGATTTCCCCTCTACTTCCGGTACCACGCCGTTGTGCTGCCGGAATCGCGAGGAGAGTGCTACAACCTCCGCTGCCTGCTGGAACAAGGGAGAGGAAGGTCTTCGTCGAGTACCGAACGTGTGACCGACTACGGGAGCGCTGCCGGAACGTGGCGCCGGAAGGATCGTCTACGCGATCTTGAGATCGGAAAGAGTACGACTACATCACCCACGAGAATCTGCTCTCGTTAACCGCTTTGGAATCTTCGAGGGTAAGTTATTCCATCGACTCGTTGCTACAATCTAGTAGATAGATCTTGGCTTGTTTGTTTGTATGCGATAGAAAATTTTTGTTTTCCATGCTACGAACCCCTACAGTGGTATCAGAGCCGTGTCTATATGTAGATCTGTTGCACGAGTAGAACACAATGGTCATTGTGGGCGTTGATGCTTTTATTGTCGATTGCTTCTTGTGTACTTTGCATCTTGCGGTATGTTGGGATGAAGCGGCCCGGGCTAACCTTACATGACATCGTTCATGAGACTTGCTCCACGCTTGACATGCAACTTGTATTGCATAAGTGGCTTTGCGGGTGCCTGTTTCTCCTAGCATAGTTAAGATCCAATTTACAACGGGTGATTAACAATACTAGTATCAATGTTGTGGTTCATGTTCGTAAGTTAGAGCGACACTTATTAACAGCCCCAAACCACGTAAAACATGCAAAGAAAGTAGAGGCGTCTAACTTTGTTTTGCAGGGGTGTGCAGTGATGTGATATGGCCATGATTGTGATTATATATGATGTATGCAATGTTCCTTATTGTAAGTCGGCAACCGGCAGGAGCCATATGGTTGTCTTTAATTTCTGTTAAGACCCGCGTGTCTATTCAAAGTAGTTGTAATAGTTGAAGCCGGTGGACGACAACCATGGAGAAGCGTCATTGACCTTGATGCAATGTCGGTGATGATGGAGATCATGTTCGTGCTTGAAGATGGAGATCAGAAGCACAAAGAAGAAAGGCCATATCATATCACATATTATGAATTGCATGTGATGTTAATCCTTTATGCATCTTGTATTGCTTAGTAGACGACGGTAGCATTATAAGATGATCCCTCATGCACATAAATTTCAAGTTCTAAAGTGTTCACCCTTAGTATGCACCATTGCCAAAGCTTGCTGCTTCAAAGCACCACGTGATGATCGGGTGTCTTTGATTCCGCGGGTGAATACAACGTAAGCAAGCCAGATTTGCTTATGCGGTAGCTAAGGTTTGATCTTGACGAGCCTAGCATGTACAGACATGGCCTCAGGAACACGGATCACCGAAAGGTAAAGCATGAATCATATAGTAGATATGATGAACATGTCGATTGTTCGCCATTGAAACTATATCAACTCTCGTGATGATCGGTTTTGATGTGGTGGATTTGGTTCGTGTGATCACTAAAACAATGTGAGGGATATTGTTTTGAGTGGGAGTTCACCTAGATTAATTTAATTATTAATTAGAACTCAATTTATCATAAACTAAATCAAAGTGAATTTGCATAGTTGTTGTAGTCATTGGCATCCGTTTACCACCTTGCGCTTAGTTATAATTGAGATGATAGAACTATAGAATTCTGGTTAGATACTTTACGAACTGGTATCGTATTGTTTTAAGTGTTAATCTAAAGTTTAAAAGTCCTATTGCAAACTTTCAGTAAGTTCCGGTTACTCCATGAAGTTTAATAATTAGTATTAAATCAAGAGTAACAATTCCAAGTGTTAGTATATAAGTATCATGTTTATATCCATGATTCTTGATATTCAAAGGATTCTCTTAATATCAAGGTTATCTAGGATCTGAAAGAGTTGTTTCAGAAACCATGATGTGTGGAAGATATTGTGATATCTGAAACGAAGTTTTGGTTACAACATGATAGAGTATAATATGGCAAAGTTCATGTTCTCATATTTTGATGAGAAATTACAAAAAAAAGGTTGGAGACACTTGTTGTCCTAATCCTCCAAAAGGTTTTGGATAGCAACATTATACTCATAATTCATCGTTGTAAGCTAAAAGTAGCTTGATCATGGACGATTCCATGATAAGGGTGAATATTTGATGTAGGTAAAATGTTTACTACACCAAGAGATTACTAAAGAAAGGAATTTGAAAGAACACCAAATATTTGATGATGGTGATCTACTTCAAAGTGCAAGTCAAAAGACATTGGTATTTAATTATACACGCTTTGGACTAGATGTCATATGTATGACTCCACTATTGATGTTGATAGATTCTTTCAAACTGAAAAGGAAATACTGAAAGAGAATCTCATAAATATATGGCAGAAAAGAAAAGACTAGAATCGTTCAGTTTAAGTATATAGATGATATACATGTTATGGCTATATTCTTTGCTTGTTAAACAATGTGGTTCTTAAGTATTTGATACTGAATTTGTTGGTGTGAATCGTCATACGAAACAACACAATTCATGAACTACAATGGCCTAAGTAACTAGCAAAAGAATATGTGATGATGTTCATCAAGAACAAAATAAAGGGTTATTGTGTTGCTTGTTAAACATCAAAGCTTGCCTTCAAAGATTTGTTTTATCAGGTATTATGAGAACAAAAGGATTGTTCAAATAATTGCCGTAATCCATAAAAGATGGATGATTCGCAAATCTCGTTGGAGACATCACATCCATAAAACTAGTGCTAAAAATGTCGAAAGACAAATTGATTGAAAGATCACTTAGGAAGTGACATCGCCGTTTAAATTATATTTGAAAGAAAACATGAAGAAACTCCATGTTGATGGAATTTTGGAGTCTTCTGATTTTTGATCATATGACGCTTGTGAAACTTTCCTAGAGATAATTAAAACTTCGTTCATAGGCCAAAAGGGAACGAATGACTAGCTTATTGGAACTTGTACATATTGTTGTACGAAGTCCGTTATGTGTAGTCAAGAGCGATGGATTTCAACTTCATATGCTTTCTCCGAAAATTTGAGTGAATATATGAATATTTACTTAATAAGGATGAAGTATGAAACATTTGAAAAGTTCAAAGACTTTCAAGATGAAGTGCAAAATCATTGTAACAAGAATATAAACAGTTTATGATAAAGATCATAAAGGAAGATATTTGAGTTACAAGTTTAGCATAATACCTAAGATTTAAGGAATCGTTCCGTGGATTTGCATTTCCCGAAACACCATAAGAGTATGGAGCGTTCGAGATATGTAATTAAACCTTGTTTGACATGGTAAGATCGAAAGGTGTAATTCATAAAACTGCCATTGTATTTTAAAGATTAAAAGCTTTAGAGATTACCGTTTTTCCACTGAAAAGAGCTCCATCATAATCCGTTGAAATGACACCATATAAGGTTATGGTTTGGGATAAAACCCAAGTTGTCCTTTCTTAAACATTGGTATGCTATGCATAAGAAAGATGTTTGCAACCAAAGTCGGATGAACCTGTCTTTGTATGTTATTTCGAATAACTGTTAAGTACTCCTCCATAACATCGGAGACAAAAGTGTTTGTCACTTAAAACGTCAAGTTTCTTTGAGAAGGAATTTTTCGTGAAAAGTTAAGTGGGAGGACAATAGAAACTTTGATAAGGTTAAAAGAACCTTAGCTATATGTGCAGAGTTGCGCAGCGCCGAAAAGTGTTTCGAAGGCAGCAACAATGCTCATGGTTCACGTACCTCAAAGGTTGTGGTCACGGAGATCCAAGTTCCTATTGAAACAAGTAGGTCGGATGAACAATCAAATACCAAGATTTGAGGGTTGAATCATTATTTGAGAATAATGAACCGACTACATGCAGAGAAGCGATGATGGGCCCTGACTCCGTCAAATGGCTTGAAGCCATATAATCCGTGATAGTTCCATACACGAGAAATCAAGTTTTGAACTTGAAGGACCCTCGAGAAAGGTGTAAGACCTTATAGTTGTGTCTGGATCTATAAAGAAATAGTCGACATGTTGGGAAAGAGTTCACAACAATGTTCAAAGGTTGACTATGACAAGATTTGATCTTTCATAGTGATATTTAGTCTAGACGGATTAATGTAGCAACCACTACATATAATTTGTTATATGGAAGTTGAATAAACAAAACAAGTTCTTCTAATAGAATCGTTACCTAGGACATGTGCATAACACGGTCCATAGGGTTTTGTTAATTCAAAGGATGCTAAAAGCATATGCAAACTTCAATGGTTAGAGTGAGCATAGCGGAGTTGGAATCTTCACTATGATGAAACTGTTAAAAGGGTTTAATTTCATCAGAGACAATGAAGATGCTTGCATTTGCAAGAAATTAAGTGGGAGCGCTAAGACATGTTTCTAATACATTATGTGGAAGACATATTGTTGATTGGAAATAATGTATCTTTTATTAACACATATTAAGAATTTCATCCCGATGAAAGACTTAGGAAAAACCCAAATATTTGGCATCAATAGACGCTAATATGGTTGTGCCAGAAGTACATAGACAAGATATTGAATGAGTTCAATATAGAAACTACAAGAGAAGGTTCTTGTCGCACAGAAAGGATTGAATGAGTTCAATGTTGATGATATATTCAAGTGTATTGACATTTGGTAAAGTGAAACAAATAATCAAGTATAGATTGATACTTGATGTATGAAATCACAAAGAGTATTTATATCAATCATACTGTGATATGTACAATTCCAGATATGTCCTATGCTCTAAATGTTGAGAGCATATACCAGAATGATTCGTAAGATGATCATTGGACAATAGTAAGGATATTCTTATGATCTTCTGAAAGAACTAAGAGTATAATATTTGTAGAAGTGACAAATAGATGGTTAGTTCATTGTAAAAGTACTACATTGATACTAGCTTTGTCACAAAGTACAAATTAAGTTTATCTCAATCTAAACTAAGGGTGGCACAATATAATGGAAAGTGAGTTCCATAATGGATTTGGATGATTTCCAAAGTTAAGACATTGTGACAGATACTACAACAAAAGGCTAAGTATATGACTGCTATTATAGCAGCAAAAGAGGGCATTTGTGTCAAGAAGTTTGTTATCAAACTAGGTGTAGTTCACAGCGGGATAATACTATGAAGATATATTGTGCGACAATATTATCAACATGTTTTAACCCCAAAGAGCTAAAGGTCACACCGAAATACCAAATTTATACAAAGCCATCTCATTAGAGAATGAGTGATGCGTAGAGACGCAAAGACATGCAATTACACACGGACCTGGAAGTGTCAGATCCGGAGATCAGTTGACCACTAGCAATCGTGTACATACAACACCGGAAAGCCATAGGTGTTATATACACAAAGGTTCGAAACTAGATTATTGACTCTAGTGCAAGTGGGAGACTGTTGGAGATATGCCCAAGAGGCAATAATAAAGTGGTTATTATCATGTCTTCACACTTATGATAAATGTTTGCATACCATGCTATAATTGTATTAACCGGAAACATTAATACTTGTGTGATTTGTAAACTAAAATAAGAGTCCCTAGTAAAGCCTCTTGTTAAACTAGCTTGTTGGTTAATATATGATCATGGTTTCCTGATCATGAACATAGAGATGTTATTAACAACAGGATCATATCATTAGGAGAATGATGTGATGGACATACTCCTATAGATAAGCGTAGCATAAAGATCAAGTCATTTCAATAGTTCAATTGCTATATGCTTTCTGATACATAGTAACCTAATTCCTTCGACCATGAGATCGTGCATATCACCTTTACTGGATGGATGCTTTGATGTCATCAAGCACCACACCGTAACAGGGTGGCTATAAAAGTGGCATTGAGTGTTCGGAAAGTATTGGTTGAAACACATGGATCAAGAGTGGGATTTGTCCATCCACATGACGGATAGATATTCTCTGGGCCCTCTCGGTGAAATGTCATCCAATTAGCTTGCAAGCATGTGACTTGGTCACAAGGGATCACATATCACGGGAACGAGAAAAGAGTACTTATCAGTAACGAGGTTGAACTAGGTATGCAGAGATACCGACGATCATAACCTTGGATAAGTAACATATCGTGAGACAAAGGGAAATTGGTATCGTATGTAAGTGGTTCATTCGATCGCAAAGTAATCGTAGAAATATGTGGGAGCCATATGAATTTCCAGATTCCTCTATTGGTTATTGTTCGGAGAAGTGTCTCGATCATGTCCGCATAATTCACGAACCGTAGGGAGACACACTTAAGGATTCGACGTTGTTTGAGTAGTTATGGTATTATGAGAAAGAGACCGAATGTTGTTCGGAGTCTCGGATGGGATCCGGGATATCACGAGGTGATCCGGAATGGTCCGGAGAATAAGATTCATATAAGGAAAGTCCCGTTTCGGAGTTCGGGAATGATTCCGGTGTTTTCATCGGGAATGTTCTAGAAGGTTCCGGATTGTCCGGCACTCCGGGGGGGAAGGGGTACATGAATGTGTCATTACATATTGGAATGATTGCATCATGTACTAAGTGTTCTTGCTGTCCCAAATATAGGATTAAATTGAATCCTAAAACAGAAAAGTCAAATGTCCAGTTTGAAAGTCAAACGGCTAAAACAAGAAACTGTGGGAAACAAGCAAGAGGAGTTGGAATCAACTTGGAGGAGGAGTTGGACTCCTCCAGGCCGGCGCCCAGCCCAAGGCCGAGTTGGGGAGGGACTCCCTCCCTCCCCTGGCGCGCCAGCCCCCTCCCATCTATATAAGGAGGGGCAGGGCTCCCCTCCTAGACACACAAGTTTCCTATCCTCTAAACTAAACCCTAGATCTAGACCCCGGTTTAGAGCTATTCGGTTTAGAGCCTTCTAATTGGTTTAGAGCCCTCTAATTGGTGTGTCTAATTACTAGACCACTAATAGCCTCTCTCATAAGCTCCACCATACTCGCACCGGCTTAAGGCGAAGCCCTGCGGGATTTCCCCTCTACTTCCGGTACCACGCCGTTGTGCTGCCGGAATCGCGAGGAGAGTGCTACAACCTCCGCTGCCTGCTGGAACAAGGGAGAGGAAGGTCTTCGTCGAGTACCGAACGTGTGACCGACTACGGGAGCGCTGCCGGAACGTGGCGCCGGAAGGATCGTCTACGCGATCTTGAGATCGGAAAGAGTACGACTACATCACCCACGAGAATCTGCTCTCGTTAACCGCTTTGGAATCTTCGAGGGTAAGTTATTCCATCGACTCGTTGCTACAATCTAGTAGATAGATCTTGGCTTATTTGTTTGTATGCGATAGAAAATTTTTGTTTTCCATGCTACGAACCCCTACAATACCATATAGGTATCATTACAAAACTACCTTATCACTTGGGTTACAATACACGGTACTTGATACTACTAACTAATTGTCTTCTTCTAGTAGTAACTACGCTCATCGTACATGCCTGATGTCCAACCGTGATGACGTGTGGTTCGTCGCACAGTTTGTGGAACATATGGCCTTCCAGAAGGAATATACTCTGTATATGAATTGTCAGGACTTGAGTCATTACTCAACCTGAGCACATTGACTCCCTCTAGCTCAGCTGAAAAGTCTTCAGAAACATATTCATAATTATCTCCAGCCTGCATCTCCTAAGCTTCATTTCTTGAGTTGTCAATAGGATACGCAGATCCTGCTGCTTCCCAGGTGCTCTCGTGGGCAAGATAATTAAACACTGGATAATGTATATTCCCTGGGTTTTGAGAAGATGTTGTTTATTCAAACACTCTCTCCTTAGGATCTTCTTCTTCATCCCGATTATCTATTGACATGGTATTACTACTTCTATTATTAGGATTCATTCTTGCACCCATCCAGCTAGATTGTCCAACATTTTTGTCAGAACCATCTGTGGACATCTGGTGTTCATGAGATACATCATATGATCCCATTCTCCAACCATCCGAATTATCAATAGGAAGTTCTGAGTCAGAACCATCCTCTGAGCCCTATGGTACTACATACCGCATATCCATAGTAGGACCATGTATAGGTTCAGGTCTTGGTGAATAAGGATATGGTATAAAAGATTCAGGATCTATGGGTATATCCTTAAAGATAGGTGTTGCACTACTACTTGCTTCTTTCTCTAACTGGAATGCTAACTGCTTCCTCCTTTCCGGATCAGTTAGATCCTCTAACATGTCATTTTTGTCTTCAACAATCACTTGATGGGTCTTATAAAAAGACACAATGAGTGTTCGGTATCTATCCATAAACTTGGAAGCTAACTTAGGATGCTTCTTAACCAAAGTAAGATGATCCGTTATAGGCTCCGAGTCTATAGAATCATGAGGTATCACAGAGAATGTGCTACCTTCTAGCTCCTTGGTTTTCTGCTCCCGGATATTAGCTATCGCCTCCACAACAGCAACATGATATGCTGCTAAATGACTCCTACCTTCTCCTATAGGTAGATCATGATATAATCCAAGCTTCTCTGGAAGTTGGATACTCACACGATACTTGGATAACATCCGACCATCAAGGTAAGTGATAGTGTTCACCGGAATTCTAGTTGGACAAATAAAGATCTTTAAAAGTTGACGAAGTTGGTCTCTAAGTGATCCTTGATAATCATCAAGAGTCTCCTCTTTCCTTAGCAAACTCTGTTTTGGAAACTTTGGTGCCATATCTCTGTATATCAGAAAAATATTTTTTGATTAGTATCCAATGATATACTGCATCATAACAAAGAATTATCACACTAAAATATATAATGGAATATTCTCATTTGAATACCCATTATATTATTTTTAGATAATTCTTTATCATTGCTAAATTTTCCTACAGGTAATACCCTTTACTAGGTTTCCAGCCTAAGGTCAAAGCAATTTGCTCTGATACCAACTGCGGTGACCCAACATACCACTGCATGAGTAGTATACTATAGTCGTTGACATGACACCCACAGAACATCGTTCTGTAAATATCACATCTCTCAGAGTGGTACAACAGAAACATTACGGGTCCATATTACAAATATACACACCTTATTATTATTACAATACCGGAAGTTCGAGACTTCCAAAATATTCAACTTACAAACCAAACTATAAAGTGTTTCAGCGGAATTTAAAAGTAGCAACTCCGACTAGGAGTTAAGCTCAACAGCTTATTCTATAGAGTTCATGCTGCTCGGCTCTGTTGGTTACGATTAACTAGGAGTACTTAGTTGGACTCGTTATCATCGACACCATAGCGGATCTCGTAATCCATTCCCTCAACACCTCCGGATAGATCAGGTTCCTCGTAGAACACATCTTCTTGACATTCGACTGCATACATTGGCACGTCTTCGGGATCCTCAGAGTCTAAGCAAGGGATCAAAGGAAAGAATGAGTAACAGCGTTACCCAACAAGTTCATTTTATGCAAGGTGGGAACTTTGATGCTCTAACTACCACCTCGGATTATAAATCCTTGGCACTATGCAGTTTTTGTAAATCTTTCTTTAAAGATTGATTTTATTCTGAAAAACTATGACAATCAGCCTTCACAGGTTGACCAGAACTTTCATGGAGTTCCTTTCCTGCCGTGTTCGTAGCTCCTTCCCGGAACAGGGAGTAACAAGTTACAGTTCTTAAACTCTACAGAGGTGCGTTACTTTACCCATGAGAGATCAACTCCTTGTTGCACAGCCGGGCATACTTTCCTGTCCACAATTCCATGATGTGGGGCCTAGTAGTTGGTCCAAGCCAATCACTACCCCCTTCGCGACCCCGCATGCCTCCTTGGTGTACACCATGCCCACATAATGAATTTCGGCAATGGTTTGTACAAACCGTTAGATGCCAGAACTATCGTGGGACAATGAGGGTTCCCACCCATATGCTGCATATCCTATATGAATTACCAATTAATATGCACACTTTGAGGATAACAGCCACGACCTGCACATCCGCCTTCATGCGAGAGTAAGAATATACAGCTGCCTTCTTCGTCGCATTCCAAATCTCATGGCTAACGCGTAATATATGGTGCTAGAATCACTCATGTCAAGGGTTATTAAGTCCCTACTTGATCATCATTGTTTGCAACTAGAACCCGAAGTTCTATTGCTCCATTATATCATCACTTAGGATGATATCTATGATTTCTTTATTTGTGAAAATAATATTTTCTTTCTTTTATAGCATATATGATAACACACAATTTGCAAATACTTTGATAAAGACTCTTCAAAGGACATGAGTAAGTGATGAACTTGCCTTGTGATGGCAAGCTAGTGAAGTCTGATGCTTGCACTAGACCTTGAGCTTCTATGTCTACAAAAACATCATTATTGCCCGGTAAGGACAATATTTAAAGAAGCAAAATGATTATGCAAATAATGTAATGCATTATTTAATTTGATATGCATTTACCTTATTATTATTTAAGGTCCTTTTTAATAATAATAAGGCATTTATAAATATTACTTTTTAATATTTATAGCATATATTGAATTATTTTATTTTATTTCCTTTTAATTTGACTGTTATTTATTTAATAATTCTTTTAGGAATTATCAATTATACATTAAAAATTGTTATTAAATATTTATTTAATATTTTTCAAAAATACTATAATATTAATACATAATGAAAGTGATTTTTATTTATTTTTATCATCTTTCAATAATTTTGTAAAATTCCATAAGGAATATATAAATTACAAAATTCTTATAAAAATTTAAATGTCTAAAATTTATATTTTATTTTATTTGGATATTATGGATTATTGTGAATCCAAAATTACTTTATTTATAATTTTTGGACTTATATTTTATTCTCTAGAATTTAGTTAAGTCCAGGGGTATTTTGGTCTTTTCCTGTTTATTAAAACAGGCTTGAAAAGATTTCTGGGCTAGTTATACTTATTGGGCCCTAGTGGCCCATTAGTCATAGACAAAAGAACCACCCCGAAGGGTTTGGCCCAACTCGGCCCACTCCTCACTGCCTCTCTCTCTCCCTCGAGCTCATCCTCTCCTCCTCTGACCCCGACCCTGCGGCCGGCGATGCCGCCGCCGGCGATTCCCGCCGTCGTAGGCCATTTTGGTCGCCGCCGTGGTTTAACAGGGGGTTGTCGATGATGCCCGTTCGTTTTATCCAATTGGAGTCGAGCCTAGGGCTCTCCTGCAATGGATCGATGTCGTCTCGAACCCTAGGGTTTGGGGTTGGCATGGATCCAGGTGCTGTCGTGGCTGTCGTGTGTCGAGGTGATGCTCTGCACCTCCAGGCGTGATCAGGGTCGCTGCCATGGCGCCATGCGGGTTGCAGCGCCCCTCTAGGGTGCTCCCCGTGCCGCCATGGTCGTCGGCCCCTCTGCTTCCTCTTCTAGTCTTTAGCGAGGACATACGGTGAGTTCGATTCCTCTCCCCTGGTGCTATCTGTGCTTGCTGATCCGATGCTAGATGCTGGCAGTGTCCTCTCTGGCTACTTTTTGATTCTGATTAGGATGATATATACATCTAGGGTTCTTATCCTGGGGTTGATCATATATTGGATGAATTAGTTCATGTCTGGATGGTCTGTACACATGCTAAATGATTATTGGCCTGGGGTTTGTTGCTTAAGATGATCTATAATGTTTCTGGTGGCTTCTTAGATGATTTTATGCTTGGATGGCATCTGATTCAGATGATATAGTTGCTTGGGAAACATGCTTGGTAAAGCCAATGACTTGATAACTTTCCACTGTTATTTGATTTATGGTCATGATTATGATAGGATGAAACCACTGTCTTAGTGTTGTTGGCTTGGGAATTAACATGTGGTTAACATAGGAATATCCTAGTTATGATTCCTGTGTTAACAGGAAAATGATTAGTAAGTTGATTGTCTAAATTTGTGACGATTAAGTGTCTATCCTGATTCATATAGAATTGTTCTTGTGACACCATCATGGTATGGCACACAAGTTTGATTCTAATCCATTGATTGGGTTGTTTTATGACTAAGACAAACTTGGCTTTGAAAGATAAATGGAAATGTTCTTTTCTGAATTCCCTAAGACCAATGATGTTGGTCTGAGGCTTAGGGATTCAGATCTTATCTAGTTGATTCATATAGATAGTCCTGGTAGTGGTACCAGCTATTCTTTCTTGAATCAAATCTTAGAAAAAATGATAGTAAGCTTGATCATGATCTGGATCCAAAGGATTAGTTTCTAAGGTGCTACCCTTTCTTTAGGGATGTGCCTAGAAATAGATCATAGATATATTTATGCTTGAATTGTAAGATATAACCTAACAACCAGAGCAATGATGTTGCTCTGAGCTCTGGCTAGATCCAGGTACTTTGTTGTTTGCTTGTAAAGTTTAAAAAAATCCCTATGATGGATTCACCCCACTTGGGTGTTTTCTGAGGGTTTGTTCATAAAACAACACATGCTTCTGTCTAGATAAGATGATTAGATCATGTGAGGGTTTTATGGTGCTCACCACAAAATCTGATGACTGCAGAGTAAGTTGGTGATGATCTTGATGTAGTTTTGTTGGACTCCTGTCCTTGACCTTGAGCTAGCCTGCTCCTCCTAGCTCCTGGACTTGGCCTTGCTGTCCACCTGATCCTCCCCCTCCTTATGTGACCATCCTGGTGATGTTTGGTTGATCTTTGGTGGTTTGGTTTGGCTGATGTACTTGATAAGCTGCTGTCTAAGCTGGTTGTTCTTGTGTGCAAACAGTGGAGAGATACACTAGTGCCTCTCCACGGCTGTGCTTGTGGTTTTGTGAGTTTGGGCTGTGCTGTCAGGTTGACAACCCACCACATGCATGTTGGTGTGTGTCCTGCCTGTGTGCTTGCTGTGCACTTGTGGATATGTTCAGAATTTTGAAACTTACTATTACCTGGTTACTTTCACCTGGCTGGTGAATTTGCCCCTCTTGGCTATCATTTGACTTCTGGCTTTAAATTTTTGAAAGATGGATGCTTTCATATTGGTGAAACTTGCCCCTTTTATAAATTTCTCAATGATGAAGTTGTCTAGTGCACTTCACTAACATGTCTGAGAGAAAATAATACTAACTCTAACCTTTTATTTATCTATATATTTTATGTTTGTTTTGCAGGTATAGATATAAAGATGAAGATTTTAGATTAGGTTTTCTTTTATAGAATAGTTAGTAAATCTTCCAATGTAATCTTCTTCATATTTTTGTAATTTTCTTTTTATTATTTTGTAATCTTCATTTTATTCTTCTATAATAAAAATTACATTATTATTAATAAAGAATATTCTTATTCTTTATATATTTGCTTTTGTGAATTGTGTGGATGATTTTAATAAGTTATAATTTTGTAACTTGATTATATATTGATGATATGAAATAAGTTTCATATTCATTATTGTTTTTCTTTGGATAGAATTTAAGTTGTAGTATTTATTTCTTACTTAAATTAAGATTCAAAACTTATCCCTAATTTATTTGAATTATAATTCAAACTCTCTCAAATTTAAAATCCAAATTCACTTTTTAAACACTTAATTCCTCAAAGATCATATCAAAGTCTATAGCAATCATCCTTTAAGACTAAACCTAATATCAAAGTATGAAAGAAACCTTGATCACTTGAAGTTTTTATTTTGGCGAAAATTTTACCCACATTTTCACAGATGAATGGATGCAACATTCCATATTCCTAAATCTACCCTTCGTTAGTTCCTAAATGCTGGGATGTTACAGACTTCCCCCCCTTAAATTAAACTAGGGCGGGTACCGGGGCGGTATAGAGAGCGAGATCGAGTGGCCAGCGTGCAAGGTGCACGCGATAATGAGCATGGCATGCACGTGGGGTGGGGCTAGGGAAAGGTTTCTGCATGAACGTGTGGATCCTGGCAGCGCCCAGGAGGAGAGGTGGGTTTTGGATCTGGTGGGGAGTAGGTAGGACTAGGGTTAGGGTATGGTGTGGTTGTAGGCTGTTGCTAGCTGGGCCTTTGGGCCTGGCCGGTGGCAGCCTCCCCTGCAAAATATTTATTTTTCTTATTTAGTTTATTATATTTTTAATAGATTTTGCAAATAGTTTTTTGATAAACAAAAATATGTAGAGGGACCTGGGATTTTGTTTTGAATATTAGAAGAGTAATATTGTGTACAACAAAATAAGGTTTAGAAAAATATTTTTAGAGACGGAGTATGCATGATGTCATGATGATGCATAAAGATAAACACATGCTATTGCTAGTAGTGGTTTTACCCATGATGCTACAATTCGACACCACTAACAATGAATCTCGCCCTCGAGATCCGCCTCATGGTACAGGGAAGAAGGCCGACGATCTGAATATTCTCGCTTTGTGTGGATCCTCACGAAACCACTAACAATGATTCTTCCTCGGTCTTGAAATCGGCGACACCACCAACAAGGGTTGATGCTCCCATACATCGAGAGAACACTCCGGATAAACAAAAATCAAGGTTAAGGTCTCAAAAGATAAGGCCACCTCGAACTTCTATGAAAGGAGTATAATTGCTTGGATCCACATTCAATGTACAAACGCAAATGATAAGAGTAGTAGTATGGTCGCGACTCCATCCCGCACTCAAAGCATTACTCTGTACATGAATAGAAAATTATGCAACTAACTATTGGAATTCCGACTGAATATCTTGAACAAAAGCGTTTGGAAAACTAAGGAGTGATGTAGGCTCTTCATCGGATCTAATGCGGATGATATTGTCGTGCAGGAGAACACCGGAAGATACAAAGAAAAAATTTAGTGGATTTTTGGGTCCACCAAAAGGTACACGAAGGAAGATTCCTCAGATAAAATGAAGAACGGATGTAGCATCATCATTACAAGGAGGAAGCGAAACCCTGAAGGTACGATAGAAACCAAACCACGAGAAATCCCGGACTCGAAGAAAAGATAAGTCGGCAGATTCGAAACACGTAGAGTTAAGAAGAGAATAGCACAGAGGTAAGGAGTAAAATCAGATCTAATAATATCTATCCAACCGATTTTCCAAAATAGTTTTGACACTCTATATTGGCCGTTAGCTAGGTTATCCTACAGACTAGACAAGTGGGGTACCGTAACTACTGGGCTCTAATACCACTCTGTAACACCTCGGATCGGCCCTATGCAAGTTTTAGCTATTCCCGCCAAATCCTCATAGAAATGATTCAAAGGTGCCCACCAAGGCACTTTCATGCGGGTGGAAAACAAAGTAATACCATTACACAATATTCCACAATGGAACCCACAGAACAGATATATACAATAACGACTCCATGAGTCAAGAATACAGATATATGGTACAAAGATCCAAATCACCTTTGAAACAATACAATGTCTGAGTATGGACAAGAGGCAAATGGGGCTAAGAGCCCTGAAGAATAACCATTGGCGTCCATAACCCTGCCCAGGCTATGCCGGAAGGATAACCCTGGTAACGACGTCGATATCAAAACCTGCTTAAACAAAAGGGGTGCCGGTAGAGGGCAAAAGAAAAACAAAGCAGTCAGTACTGAGGCCAGTACATAGCGAGTCTTCAAATTCGGCGGCTCTCGCCTACGTAGGTACGTTGGACTGAAGCAGCAGCGCAGTATGCACTAAACAACCTATAGAGACTCGAGGCAACTGTCAGCTATTAGAAAGAGATGAGAAAGACCTATTCGGAACCAACCTGATACTACCACCAATCATACACATCCTGGTATTTCCTCATTGAGACCAAACGAGGACATCATGTCGAGGAATGTCACATAGTTGGCAATTTTATCCATTCATTCCATGGTGGTAATCTGACTTACTAGTCATATCAGATACAAGTCATACTATAACAGTAAACTTTAGTTATAGTTGTCTATGATCGAGAACTGTGCTCCAAGTTGTCAATAACCGCGGACATGGCTTTTCGGAAAGATTAAACCCTACAGGGGTGCACCAAAGTTTCCACAAGCACCTACACCCTTGTTGTCAGATAAGGTAGGTACAAGATCACAAAACATACACCCAACGGTATGTCGACGGTGTTTCGGGCATGACGTTTCCCAGAACCAAAGCAAGCACATGTTGGCCACCCCACTAAGCTACCCGTAATGAAGTCGGCCGGACTTTGAGACAGACCTAGGGTTTGTGACGACGGCTGTAAACGATTTGGAACCCAAAAGTGTGACTGGGCTTGTCGATACCGCGAAAATGTGGCACATGGTTCCTAAACAGTACAGGCGCTCCACGTGCAATAGTAAATAAAGCAGTAAAGCATGGCATAAGTACATGATAGTAATAACGCCACAAACTAGTTTGTGGCCCCCGGTACAGTACTTTGAAATTAGGTACTAAATCGATAGGGCTGCCCACACACCCCACTTATGGTCATCGCGCTTGATCTCGGAACAGGTGTCAAGAACTCGTTTCCTAGGTGGACAGAAGTGGGCGGTTAAAAACCAAATATTGTCTATTACACACCGGTGCCTCTGCATTATTTACCTACTCTCAATATTTGTTATTAAATAGTAATTAAAGCCATGATCATTTCCACCATTAAGCATGTGCCAACCACCCAACAACACTGGAACATCGACGATGCGAAGCAGCACCTGAGCAAGCAACTACGACTCGCAAGACCGACTTTCTATCAAATAATAGGTAATAGGAGGTGTCCAAGGAAATATAATGGCTGCAAGGGATATCACGGGTATGAAAACTAGAGCATCGCAACACAGATAGCAATAGATCAATAGGCAGAAATAAAGACTATAAAAGTATGATAGGTAGAAAGGGGAGAATGCTCACCTGATAAACATTGCCGAAGGTTCATCCAAAGAACATGCGTCACTCGCATCAACTCATCGGCCTAATCCACGAAGAAGCAATGCACTAAAAGAAACACCGGATGCACTATTTAATACTACAACAGAAGATCGGGCGTGATGCATGTATGATGTATGACATGTTAAAAATGCGATGCAATAGGCAATATTAAACAGAACCAGGGTCCCGACAATTAATTATAAGGTTCATGTTGTTTAGATACCCCGCAATTTAAATGTTGTCTTAACAAGTCGAAACATGGCACCGGTTCACTGCACAAATTTAAATGGGGCCACTATAAGACTAGAAAAGCCTACATTTGATCTCCATATTTAATTATGAGATGAATCGGCAAAATGCCCCCAAACCACACAATGTATGCAAGTATGAAAAATTTAATATGCAACAATTTATATAGATGGCATTTATAAAATAGGGGTCTCGGATAGGGGTCACACTTGGGGGCTCGGCGATCTTGGTCTCTAACGGTTTGAGTTCGGGCTCCGGGGTCTCGGCCATCGGATCCATGACGAAGGTCATGGCGGTTTCAGGGAGGAGACCTTGGCGTGTCGTGATGGAGAAATTGATGTTCCGGGTCGGATTTTTCGGAAAACATGCGGGCGGAAGGGGATCTTGTTGTTGCATAGAACAACGAAGAGACGAGGAGTGCACATGGTTGACATCCAGGGGCAAACTTCACTGCAGGGTTTCACGCGCAAATAGAGGAATAACCCAATGGCCTTAAGTCAAAACCATCACCAAGTGTACATTGGAAGCAGCAACAACGACAGGAGCCATCATGTGGCAACGCTCGGCGACAGCGGGAGGTGGCCGATCGCGGGGCTTGGCGATGCAGAGGCGAGGAGGACGACGCGGCTGTCAGGAAGGGGAACGACGACATGACAGAGGGCGGATGAAGGCGGGGACGTGTTAGCGGTGATGCTTTGCTGTGGGCAGACAAGCGGTAGAGGGCGGAGGTGTGGGCCGCTTGGTGGGGAGAGGCCGGCCAGGGCACAGCAAAGTCGAGCAGCGCTAACGTGGCTCCTGGCGAGGCGAGTCGCGAGAGGAAGGTGACACAGGGGTGTCGCAGGCGGTGGCGGGCCGAGGAAGCACGGTCGGGGAGAGCTCCTGTGGCGGCGGCTCAACGGATGGCTGCTGCAGCTCTTGGGGAAGGCCGGCAAGAACCTGGTGGCGGGGTTGCTCGACAGGAAGGGGGTCGGGCTCGATGCAGAGAAGAGGGAGCAGTGGTGGCCAAGGCGGGGTGCGGCTCGGGACGAGGATGGATCGAGAGGAGCAAGGGGGAGTTGGTGGTTGGTGGGACCAGGGCTCTGGGTTGTCTCTCTTGGCGATGTGACCGTGTGCCGCGCGAGGTCGCGACACAGTCGGGGTGGGTCGATGGGGTTGGGTCGGGTCTGGGTCCTTGGTTGCGTCGCGTGGGTGGTTCCTGTGCGGGGTGGGGCGGTTTTCGACAGGGAGTGGGCCAGGGCGGTACGAAGAGCGAGAGTGAGCGGCCAGCATGCAAGGTGCGCATGAGAAGGAGCATGGCATGCACGTGGGGTGGGGCAAGGGCAAGGTTGCCGTGTGAGCCCAGGAGGAGGGGTGGGGGTTGGATCTGGTGGGGAGTAGGTAGGACTAGGGTTAGGGTTTGGAGGGGTAGTAGGCTGTTTTTAGCTAGGTCTTTGGGCCTGGCCGGTGGCGGCCTCCCCCGCAAAATATTTATTTTTCTAATTTAGTTTATTATATTTTTAATAGATTTAGTAAATAGTTTTTTGATAAATAAAAATATTCAGAGGGACTTGGGGTTTTGTTTCAAATATTAGAAGAGTAATATTGTGGAGAACAAAATAAGGTTTAGAAAAAAAATTAGAGACGGGGTATGCATGATGTCATGATGATGCATAAAGATAAACATAGGCGATTGCTAGTAGTGGTTTTACCCGTGATGCTACACATATCTCACCGCCCATCTGCGGTTCCCCTGCGCTATGTTCGCTGCAATACCATAGTCAATCAACAAATCCTGAGGCTTTGTGCTGCCGTCATAGGTTTTGGTGCCTCTCGCTAACTGGAAATTTGGCATAGGAGGTTCTCTCGTGTTACTCAGTTTGAAACATGCAAGACCCGGAAGACCCTCAACCTCAATGAGTTCTGCCATGTGAATCCTATCCAACTTCAATCTTGCATCATCCGGCTGTAGGTTCAGGTTCCCTAGCCGGTATCCGAAACTATGATACATGTGGTCTGGTACCTGATACTTGGCGTTAATCGTTGCTGAGTAACCATTATTATATCTATTGTCATTTGGGTCAACTCCCTCCTACTTCACATTTGCCCGGAACTTTGCTGTGGTCGAGGAACTTGCACTTGTTGATGAGGTGGAGGTGGATTAACCCCTCCTGCCGAATGATGACTGCGCCGAGATTGCGGCATATAATTCTGGCCGGCATTACCGTGCCCTGCATTTACTTGTCCGACATTGCCTTAGGTGGCGTTCCCTTGGCAAACATTCCTTCCAGGGACATTTCCTTAGCCAGCATTGCCTTGGGAAAATGTCGGATCATAAGTGACTAGTTGCTTGTTTATCCCGGAAGTAACACTTCCTTCTCGTCTCTTCAGTGGCACAACATGGGGAGATGATGCTGCCAAGCCGACTGATCTTGTCGGAATAGGCACCGCCGAATGAACCACTTGTGATCCGCCTGCATCATCTGGGTTTGCCCTATAATAGGCTTCATTCATCTCACCGGCTGCATGCACCAACTCATTCACTCTTTCTTGTTGCTTTTTCTTAGCCTCACCCGTTATGTTGGGTAGCCATCGCTGCCTAGGAAGCTCTAAGATTTGCTACTGTAGTCTTATACTTTGGCCTCACCACAGTCATTTGACTGTTTGACGGACCAAATTTTGAACCAGGATCTCTTGCCATCTCATTGTTGAGGTTTCTACCTAGGAGTTTTACACCTTCTAGGCGACTTTTGCCCCTTAATTCTGTTTGCCGAGTTATACTCTCGGATAGTGATTTACAGCTCTTGCTGGCACGGTCTACATATTTGGCTCCCTCAAGAACCTTTTGCCTTGTCGCCTCTAACTTGGCCTATGCCTGAGCCGAGTCTACTACTGGAGCCTCAACCAATTTTTCTATGGCCTCTTACAACTCTCTCGCCCTACAGCTCATACCGATGTTACATTTGGATCCTCATCTACTGGCTCATTCACTACAAGAGCTACTGGAGCACTAATAGGAGCACGAGAAAGAGTGGACGTGGTCATCATCACTTATGCTGAGTCGGCGGTATGCCGACCTCTAGCAACGCGAACAGAGGGAGGATTCGCTGCCACAATGACTCGTTCAGGAAACGCATGCTCAACGCGTAGGGCGACGTATACTTGATGCTCACCGATGTTGAGGAAGCGACCGCCCCTCGGGAGCGGCCTGGCGCCGAAACACCCCCGCATTGTCGCTGATGAAGTTGAGCGCGCCAAACCTCTAGACAAGGCTAGAGAGGACGCGTTCGCCTAAGGAAGCGACAAGATTTCCCATCTGTATGAACACTCCAACAAGCACCGCTGTTGTCCCCACGATAGGCGCCAACTGTCGTGGTTGTGTGATGTCTACGCACGCTTCTATTCTTGTAGGAAGTGTCGGGCCTCCAAGTGCAGAGGTTTGTAGAATAGCAGCAAGTTTCCCTTAAGTGGATTACCCAAGGTTTATCTAACTCAGGGAGGAAGTGGTCAAAGGTATCCCTCTCAAGCAACCCTGCAATCAAGATACAAGAAGTCGCTTATGTCCCCCAACACACCCAATACACTTGTCAAGTGTATAGGTGCACTAGTTCGGCGAAGAGATAGTGAAATACAAGTGATATGGATGATTATAAGACAACGGTGCCAGAAAAGAGCTTGACGGGGAGGAAGAGACTAAAGGCAATCTGAAATAAAGATGGCAGCAAGCAAACATGCAACAGATCTAGTTGTAAACGGTGTTTCAATGCTTAGAAACAAGGCCTAGGGATCATACTTTCACTAGTGAACACTCTCATATAAATATCTTCTCTTCATGATACTACTCTGAAATACTCTCTGGTTGGACAACTCTAATCCACGGTTGGGCTATAACAGCACACCTCAAAGTTCGGATTCCCCATCAAGATAACCCCACACTGTCACCTTGACCGCTAGATGATTCCCAAAAACACCACAATTTCATAGATACAACCAACTCAAAATATAACTCATGATAAGTATTTATGTAATCTTTAGCCTAAGTTCCACACGGTGTGCACACTGTCACCTTCACACACGTGGGGAAAAGTAGAGATCTATTAAAGAACTTGAGTAGCAGAGTAGATCTACTTGATTACAAAGCTCGTGACCACAATAAGATCATGCATAGAGAGAGATGAACACATAGCTAGCGGTAGAGCCCTTAGCCTCGAGGAAGAACTACTCCCTCCTCATCATGGGAGTTAGCAACAGCGATGGAGATGGCGATGGAGTCGATGGGGATGGTGATGGAGATCGATGGAGATGGCTCCGGGGGCAATTCCCGTCCCGGCAGGGTGCCGGAACAAAGACTTCTGTCCCCCGAAGGTTGAGGAAAGAGTTTACTAGATTTTTTGTAAATAAGTTTTGAACAAATACAACTCCTATTTTCTAAGGGGTTTTGTCCAATCCTAGGGTTATAATCCTATAGGCAACACAGTTCTCTGATACCATCTGTAAGACCCCACCTTTATAAAGGTGAAGGTCCCTGTGATTGCAATGCTAGTCCCTGGATCAATTGCTAGCATCCACAGTTTAAGATGAAGTACACAAAAACAAAGGTCATTATTACATCGTCATTCTAGAGATAACATAGTATTTTACAACTCCATAGCCATAGGCTAGTACAAGAGTTTAACTTAACAACATAAATAAAAGTCTTCATCTTCATGTGCCACAGGCAAGCATGTTGAGTGTAGACTCATAACCCTGATCCTCATCAGATTAACATGCAACATCACAAGTTACAGCCATAGTGGGAAGATACATTGGAATAGTATTGGCAAGTGATACCTTAGTAGAATAATAGTTTCTAGCTTCTATATGAATTTGGCCAAGTGTATCTTAAACTTGCTTTGCTCAAAATAGGTTTTACCTATCAGTTGAAAACACTAAGTTTTTGTTTGGCAAAAACTCCCAAGGAACCACCAATAGACATTGGTGAACCTTTACCCTTGTTCAACCACAAGTTTTTAACTTAGAAATTGGGATGAGGAGATTCTTGATAGCTTCCATGTCTTGATGCTCAAATTGTCCCTTGTCGGGGAAACAGATAAGTACTTCGATTCTTCCTTCTCGAGAGGTGGTGCACTTTACCCACAAGACTCGACATGCATCGAGACAAGACCTTTCAGAAGCCTTCCCTTAGACCAAAATGGACGCGCTCCAAACCAATCACCCCCTACCACCAACTGTCCATTTAGCTAAGTTATTGCAACATATATGATCCAAGCAGAGCCCATATTACCATGTGGCTGCACTAGAAGCTTCTTACCATATGGCATCTCAAATCCCTTTGTTCCTGGGTGGCTTTCCACAAGTGTGATACACAAGGTAGACCAAATATATGGGCCTTGTGTAACCACTCAACCAAACCCAAACATACCATTCCACCCAGGTGTTTCATTCACTTAGTTGTTTTATTAAGCAAAACACAAGTCAAAGACTTAGCAATATTTTTCCATAGCATGTATATAATCCATCCTTGGTTGCTAATAGCTAGGCTAAGCATGGCAATAGAAAGTATCTTAACTTATATAAAATGCTAACAATTCTACAACTACTAGGATTTCCCAAGCATAGCATATAGATATGTAGCAAAAATTATCATGCAGGCCCCATATAAAATATCACTAATGCATAGTTAAAATATTGGGACAAAAATATGAAGCACCACTTGCCTTTTTGGTAGAGAATATAGGTTCACTCCTTGATCTTGAAATGGTCACACTATTAAAAGTTCACTACAATTCAATCAAGGCACAAATTAAATCTAGCATTCAAACAATTCACAACATAGGATAAAGAAAACAAAACAATTCATGCAAGCATGCAAAAGATTGTTTTATTTGGAAATGTGGTTTCTAATAGGTTATAAACATTTTAAAACACATATTGGTCATTTATAAAAGTGGCAAACCATTTGATACTAAGTTAGTGAAAATGGCCACTTTAAATTATTTTTGTTTTGCAAGAAATGATTTAAATCAAAGTAATAATTTCTAGTGTTAGCCAATATGTTTTTTAAACTCAAATAATAATTAGGGTCAAATTGTTTTAAAACAAATCCATTTTCAAAAGGTTTCACCTAAAATCATTTTTAAATCAAAGGATCACTTTATTTTTCTAGAAATGCCTTTAAACAAAGTAATAATTTTCTAGTGTTCACCAAATATATTTTTAAATCCTACAACATGGTGTTTAAGGTCAGAGAGTTTAAATCAAACCATTTTCAAAAGGTTTTACTCAAAAAGCATTTTTAAACCATAATCAATATTTTTTACTATAAATGCTTTTATTCAAAGATTTATTACTTAGTATCACAAAATATATTTTTAAATCCAAAAGTTGGTTTTTATGGTCAGTAGGTTCAAACCAAACCATTTACAAAAGTTTTTACCCTAAAAATATTTTTGGAATAAATTTTATACTCAAAATATGCCTACAAATGTTTCTGCAAAAACAACAAATTTTAGAGAAGATAATCACTAAACAAAGGGCATGGTTGGAAAGTATTCTTTTTCCTAATTCCAATGATATAAAATTTGGACGTGTAGATTAAAAGTTATGAATTTTGCAAGTTTAAACAATCTAATTCAATTTCTGGAAATTTTAACAGACAGGCCTGCCACGCGTCTTAATCTAACTGGCCCATACCGGTTCGTCTGGATCGGCTAACACAGCGCTTTGTATCTGAAGTGCATCTTACGGCACACAGCACACGATACCTCTTTGGTTTAATTCTAATCTCACACATTTGATCCAGATCTAACGGCCCAAATCATCTTGACCATAGGTGGGCGACGCTGCGGCGGTGGACATTGGCGTTAAGGCGAATTAATCTGTGGAAATCAAGCCAGAAACGGCGAGGTGAGGGGGAGGAACGAGTCGCGGGAGGTGGAAGACGATGACGCGGCAGTGGGGTCTGTTGTCAGCGAGTGAGGAGAGGTTTGGTGGGGCCTTCTGTCAGGGACGATGCGGGTGCGAGTTTGAGTAGAAAAACGATTCGCGTGAGGGAGGGAGAGGTGGGCTGCGAGTTGGGCCTGGGGCTTTGTTGGCTCTATTTCATTTTTTCCTTTTTCTGTTTCTTTTTACTTTTTCTTTTGTGATTTCTGTTTTCATTTTATTTATATGTTTTGAACACTTTTTGAATTCAAACTTTTCTCAACTTTCAGTAAGTTTTTTATACTATTTTATTATTATATTTTAAAGACCATTTTGGAATAATTCTTTTATTCCTTTATGGTTTATTATTTATTTATAATAGGCATTTGCCTTTATTCAAATAAGATTTAATTATATTTTCAAACTCTTATTTGAATTCTAATTTTCACCAAACCTTTTTCAGTAGGCTTTATTTATTCAATAGTGTGTTAAATAATACATTTTGCATTATTTAAAATATTTTAATATGATTTATTAATCATTTAAATTGGGCAATTGTCTTTCTTCAAATAAAATCAAATCTAGTTTTAATCCCATATAAATTTTATTCAAATAATTCTTTGATTCCATTTAAGTTAATTAAATAACTTTTATTCCACTTGGGAAAATTCCAATTTATTATTTTCTCATGATTTAATTAATCATTTACTTTAGAGATTTTGTCTCCATTTAAATAGAATTGAATTTGGTTAATGACATATAATTTTATTTGGATATTCTTCATCCCTTTATTTTATTTGGATTTGTATTATCTTTATTCCATTTGCTTATGGATTTAATTCAAGATTTTAAATTGAATTCTAAATGATTTTATTAGGATTTATTATTTAGGCAAATTGTATTTATTTAAATAAAATTTGATATTATTCAATCTTTATGATTTTATTGAAATAACCTTTTACTCCTTTTATTATTCAATAAATTTTCATTCCATTTACTTGGCCAAGATTTAGTTTGGCTTTTAAATATTCCTTATTTATTTATTTCTTTATTTGTCTTATAAAATCCATATCTTTTTATTTATAGATCCAAAATTGGTGATTCCAATTTGTATAATTTTATTTAATATTTGTTTATCCTTTTAAATCTCTTTAGGATTATTTTGCTCACAATTTGGTATGGATTTTAGATAGGAGCTTTATTAGCTTTAGAAATTTATTTTTCTTTTATCTTAATAAATTCAAATGTTTTTATCCATTGCTCCAAATTAAATGAAACCAATTTCTATGGTTTTGTAATATTTTTATTTATCATTTTCGATCATTTATAAATGTTTGTTGCTAACTTTTTATATGGATCAAATCCATAGTCTTAGAGAGATCTTGGAAATGATTTTCTTCCATTAGGGTTTTAGGGTTTTGGTTTAACTTTTCCAAGTGTTTAAATTTCAAGATACATTTATTGATGATTGCATTTCACTTGATTGGAATTTGTTGGATTCCCTTTTATTCAAAGTTTCTTGAAGATGGGTTTTGATGTTTCCATTTGGAATCAAAAAGTTTCTTTTCACCCTAAATTTCAACAATTATTTATTTTGTTTATTTATTTTTCACATTTCAAAATTTGGATAATTTTGGGATGTGACAGGCTACCACCCTTAAAAGAAATCCCGTCCAGAGATTTGGGAAGGCTAGAGGTTACAAGTTGGCTTCAAGACAACTAGACTACTACCACCCTTAAAAAGGTATTCAACTACATTATATCTTGGCTTACTTGGGATCTTGATGTAGCTTCTCTGGACAGTTGCTTGCATAATGGCCTAGCTCTTTGCATTTGAAACACATCAATTGGCTAATATCTTTATTCTTTTCTGTACAATGTGATGCATAGTGTCCCATCTCTTTGCAATTGTAACATTGCACTTGGCTATTGTCCTTCTTGCTGGGTTTGGGGCATTTCCTCTTTTTGGGTCTCTCCAAAGCTAGGAGTTCTTCTAGTTCATGTTCTTCATATCTCACCACAAATGTGGGAAATCTTTCTCTCTTCTTGGGGCAGTTACTAGAGATATGACCTTCTTCTCCACATGAGTAGCAACATTTGGTGGTCACTTTGGGTATGGCTCTATGAGGCATGGTTCTAACTTTGTTTTTATCCTTCATGGTAGAGGTTGTTACCTTATGGAGGTTTCCAAACATTTGATGCATTCCATCTTGCTTCATTTGTTGAACTATAGAATAGATGGGGCATTGGGTTGGGACATGATCATTTCCTTCACATAGGAAACAAGTCACTTGAGATGTGGAGCATTGTTTAGTTGGATGTTTCTCTTTACAATTAGGGCATTGGTCCATATGCTCTTTGTAAGTGTGTCCTATGTCTCCACAAATATTGCAAGCTTGAGTTCCTTCTATAATATCATCCTTGACATCATTGTTGTCACAATCTCCTTGGGAAAAGTTGCTTATCATGTTGATCATTTGATTGGTCATCCTTTGCAACAATTGGGATTGGATTTCCAAAAACTTTTGCATGGATGGGTCTAACTCATTGTTGTGGGCTAGAAACTGAGTTGTCACTTGATTCAACTGGGCTTGTGTTGCTAGAAGTTGTTCTCTCATGTGCATCTCTTGGTTGTTGTTGTCACCATTTTTGATGTTGGAGTTTCTTGGAGAAGTCATCTATTTGAGTTGGATTGGGATTAGAATAGACAAAAGATTTCTAGAGGAAGAATTCTACTCACACACAACAATTCACACAAGCAATGTGCAAGAAATCACAAACAAACATTCCAGTCAAAGAACAAGGTTCAAGCATATTTTTAGGCAAAAAAATATTTTTGCTACACCACATAAGTTGGTGCGATTGATCTAAACTAAACATTAGTATGGTGGTCCAACTATAGAATTTTCTTAGATCATTCCATTCTTATTAGTTGTTTCTTCGTGAATAAGATCATAGTGTCCTTGGAAAAATTCTTGCATCTTGGTCACAAAGCTTCAAAGGTGATGATGGTTCCTTCTAAGTCTTCAAGTCTTGAGTAACATTCTTGTCTCACTTGTAGTCCTTAGTGATGTCCAAGTTGAAGTCCTTGATGAAATTAAAGTTGAAGTCATTGGTGATGGTGAAGTCTTTGCTCATGTTGAAGCCTTTGCTCTTGTTGATGTTTTTGTCCATCAAGTTGAAAAGGGAGAGGTGTAGAATCAAAACCAAAACAGTTGAGGAAAGAGTTTACTAGATTGTTTGTAAATAAGTTTTGAACAAATACAACTCCTATTTTCTATGGGGTTTGTCCAATCCTAGGGTTACAATCCTATAGGCAACACAGTTCTCTGATACCATCTGTAAGACCCCACCTTTATAAAGGTAAAGGTCCCTGTGATTGCAATGCTAGTCCCTGGATCAATTGCTAGCATCCACAGTTTAAGATGAAGTGCACAGAAACAAATGTCATTATTACATCGTCATTCTAGAGATAACATAGTCTTTTACAACTACATAGCCATAGGCTAGTATAAGAGTTTAACTTAACAACATAAATAAAAGTCTTCATCTTCATGTGCCACAGGCAAGCATGTTGAGTGTAGACTCATAACCCTAATCCTCATCAGAGTAACATGCAACATCAAAAGTTACAACCATAGTGGGTCAATACATTGGAATAGTATTGGCAAGTGATACCTTAGTATAATAATAGTTTCTAGCTTCTATATGAATTTGGATATGTGTAGGTTAGGCTTGCTTTGCTCAAAATAGGTTTTAACTATCAGTTGAGAACACTAAGTTTTTGTTTGGCAAAAACTCCCAAGGAACCACCAATAGACATTGGTGAACCTTTACCCATGTTCAACCACAAGTTCTTAACTTAGAAATTGGGATGAGGAGATTCTTGATAGCTTCCATGTCTTGATGCTCAAATTGTCCCTTGCCGGGGACACGGCTAATTACTTAGATTCTTCCTTCTTGAGAGGTGGTGCACTTTACCCACAAGACTCGACATGCATCGAGACAAGACCTTTCAGAAGCCTTCCCTTAGACCAAAATGGATGCGGTCCAAACCTATCACCCCCTACCACCAACTTTCCATTTATCTAAGTTATTGCAACCTATATGATCCATGCAGAGCCCATATTGCCATGTGGCTGCACTAGAAGCTTCTTAACATATGACATCTTAAATCCCTTTATTCCTACTTGGCTTTCCACAAGTGTGATACACAAGGTAGACCATATATATGGGCCTTGTGTAACCACTCAACAAAACCCAAACATACCATTCCACCCAGGTGTTTCATTCACTTAGTTGTTTTATTAAGCAAAACACAAGTCAAAGAATTAGCAATATTTTTCCATAGCATGTATATAATCCACCCTTGGTTGCTACTAGCTAGGATAAGCATGGCAATAGCAAGTATCTTAACTTAGACAAAATGCTAACAATTCTACAACTACTAGGATTTCCCAAGCATATCATAGAGATACTTAGCAAAAATTATCATGCAGGCCCTATACAAAATATCACTAATGCATAGTCAAAAAATTGGGACAAAAATATGAAGCACCACTTGCCTTTTTGGTAGAGAATATAGGTTCACTCCTTCATCTTGAAATGGTCACACTCTTCAAAGTTCACTACAATTCAATCAAGGCACAAATTCAATCTAGCATTCAAACAATTGGTCATTTATAAAAGTGGCAAAACCATTTGATACTAAGTTACTAAAAATGGCCACTTTAAATTATTTTTGTTTTGCTAGAAATGATTTAAATCAAAGTAATAATTTCTAGTGTTAGCCAAAATATTTTTTAAACACAAATATAAATAATTAGGGTCAAAGTGTTTTAAAACAAATCCATTTTCAAAAGGTTTCACCTAAAATCATTTTTAAATCAAAGCAACACTTTATTTTTCTAGAAATGCCTTTAAACAAAGTAATAATTTTCTAGGTTTCGCCAAATATATTTTTAATCCTAAAACTTGGTGTTTAAGGTCAAAGAGTTTAAATCAAACCATTTTCAAAAGGTTTTACTCAAAAAGCATTTTTAAACCATAATCAATATTTTTATTTAACTAGAAATGCTTTTATTCAAAGATTTATTCCTTAGTATCACAAAATATATTTTTAAATCCAAAAGTGGATTTATGTGGTCAGTAGGTTCAAAACAAACCATTTACAAAAGTTTTTACCCTAAAAATATTTTTGGAATAAATTTTATACTCAAAATATGCCTACAAATGTTTCTGCAAAAACAACAAATTTTATAGAAGAAAATCACTAAACAAATGGCATGGTTGGAAAGTATTATTTTTCCTGATTCCAATGATATAAAATTTGTCAACTTTGGACGTGTAGATTAAAAGTTATGAATTTTGCAAGTTTAAACAATCTAATTCAATTTCTGGAAATTTTAACAGACAGGCCTGCCACGCGTCTTAATCTAACTGGCCCATAGCGCGTTGGATCTAAAGTGCATCGTACGACACACAACACACGATACCTCTTCTGTTTAATTCTAATCTCACACATTCGATCCAGATCTAACGGCCCAAATCATCTTGACCATAGGTGGGCAACGCTGCGGCGGTGGACGGTGGCGTTAAGGCGAATTAATCTGCGTAAATCAAGCCAGAAACGGCAAGGTGAGGGGGAGGAACGAGTCACGGGAGGTGGAAGACGATGACACAGTAGTGGGGTCTGTTGTCAGCGAGTGAGGAGAGGTTTCATGGGGCCTTACTGTCAGGGACGGTGCAGGTGCGAGTTTGAGTAGAAAAACGATTCGCGTGGGGGAGGGAGAGGTGGGCTAGGAGTTGGGCCTAGGGCTTTGCTGGGCTGGGCTGGCTCTATTTATTTTTTTCCTTTTCTGTTTCTTTTTCCTTTTTCTTTTCTGATTTCTGTTTTGATTTTATTTATATGTCTCAAACACTTTTTGAATTCAAACTTTTCTCAACTTTCAGTAAGTTTTTATACTATTTTATTATTATATTTTAAAGACCATTTTGGAATAATTCTATTATTCCTTTATGGTTTATTATTTATTTATAGTAGGCATTTGCCTTTATTCAAATTAGATTTTAATTATATTTTCAAACTCTTATTTGAATTCTAATTTTCACCAAACCTTTTTTAGTAGGCTTTATTTATTCAATAGTGTGTTAAATAATTCATTTTGCATTATTTAAAATATTTTAATATGATTTATTAATCATTTAAATTGGGCAATTGTCTTTATTCAAATAAAATCAAATATGGTTTTTATCCCATATATATTTTATTCAAATAATTCTTTGATTCCATTTAAGTTAATTAAATTACTTTTATTCCACTTGGGAAAATTCCAGTTTATTATTTTCTCATGATTTAATTAATCATTTACTTTAGGGATTTTGTCTCCATTTAAATAGAATTGAATTTGGTTAATGCCATATAATTTTATTTGGATATTCTTCATCCCTTTATTTTATTTGGATTTGTGTTATCTTTATTCCATTTTCTTACGGATTTAATTCAAGATTTTAAATTGATTTCTAAATGATTTTATTGGGATTTATTATTTAGGCAAATTGTCTTTTTTAAATAAAATTTGATATTATTCAATCTTTATGATTTTATTTAAATAACCTTTTACTCCTTTTATTATTCAATAACTTTTCATTCCATTTAATTGGACAAGATTTAATTTGGCTTTTAAATATTCCTTATTTATTTATTTATTTATTTATTTATTTATTTCTTTGTCTTAGAAAATCCATATCTTTTTATTTATAGATCCAAAATTGGTGATTCCAATTTGTATAATTTTATTTAATATTTGTTTATCCTTTTAAATATCTTTAGGATTATTTTTCTCACAATTTGGTATGGATTTTACATAGGAGATTTATTAGCTTTAGAAATTTATTTTCCTTTTATCTTAATAAATTCATAAGTTTTTATCCATGGATCAAAATTAAATGAAACCAATTTCTATGGTTTTATAATATTTTAATTTATCATTTTCGATCATTTATAAATGTTTGTTGCTAAATTTTTATATGGATCAAATCCATAGTCTTAGAGAGATCTTGGAAATGATTTTCTTCCATTAGGGTTTTAGGGTTTTGGTTTAACTTTTCCAAGTGTTTAAATTCCAAGATACATTTATTGATGATTGCATTTCACTTGACTGAAATCTGTTGGATTCCGTTTTATTCAAAGTTTGTTCAAGATGGGTTTTGATGTTTCCATTTGGAATCAAAAAGTTTCTTCTCACCCTAAATTTCAAAAATTATTTATTTTGTTTATTTATTTTTCACATTTCAAAATTTAGAAAATTTTGGGATGTGACACTTCTGTCCCCCGAATCTCCCCTTCGGTGGCGGCGGCGCTGCAGAACTTTTCATGGCTTTATCCTAGATGTTTTAGGGTTTCTGATTCGGGAGGGTTTTATAGGCAAAAGAGGGACGGCGGTGGCCGCCATGGTGGCCCACACCTGGTGGTGTTGCGTGGCCCAGGGGGCGCCACCATAGGGTGTGCCCACCCTGGTGTCCCCCTCCGTCTCTACTTTGCGTTTAGGCAGATTGGATTTTGTCCCATCCAAATTACGAGAATATTCATTTTTTATCTTTTCTAAAACCAAAAATAGCAGAAAAAAGGCAAATGGCACTATGGCATCTTGTTAATAGGTTAGTTACAGAATGTGTATAAAAATACCTCAAAGTGCAGAGAAATTATAAGAAAGTTGATACAAAACAAGCATGGAGCATCAAAAATTATAGATACGTTTATGATGTATCAAGCATCCCCAAGCTTAACTCCTGCTCGTACTTGAGTAGGTAAGTGATAAAAAGAATATTGTTTTAGGTGACATGCACCATCACAATCTTGATCAAAATATTTGTAAAGCATTGATAGCTGGGATCAAAGTACTCTAAACATGAGCATGAAAGATGTAGTTCTAACAATAAGACATAGCAACTATGTTGCAACATGAAAAGGTACAAACAAAGATCATGAATAACAATGCATTGAAAGGCGTTTGTTTGTTTCACATATAGAAAACATAGCATAAAACATAAATGCATAGGACACCTTCAAAGTTCATAAGTGTGACTAGATACAAATAGTTCAAGAACAAGCAAGTTTTGGGCAAATGCACATAAAACTAAGAATTACAACTATGCTCTCCTAATTGGTGCATAAGTATAGAAGGTGGGGACTCGATATAAAACTAGGAAGAAAGGCCCTTCGTAGGGAAGCAGGGATTTCAAGTTTCATAAAGAGCTTCCAAAAATTATGGTACTTATTAGCTTTCAGCTCCCATTGCCCTATCATAAGCATCTTGAAGTGATTAAGGTTAAAGTGAAAAAAGTATGGAGTATATGCTTGAAAAAGTATAAGTTGGAAATCTCATGTCGCTTGAGTACGAGGGTCGTTCCACATGCTACTCAACTTTGGTCACAAGCAAGTTCTTGTCATTGTAAGTATATGTGTATCATAGAGAACTGCCAACGGGGTACCCCTTGCCCCATGATACAGGAGCTATCCCATATCAAAACGACAAGGCAACAGATAATGAGCATCTCAGCGATCTTTTTATTTGCTATTTGCATAGGTTTTTATTGAGGATGCTTCACAGATTGCTCACTATGGTTATGCTGCAAGTTTCCACCATGATTAGACATGGCTTAGGCTAGCGGCCCAGGAGTTTCTCTAACACACATACATAACTCCATGGACTTACAAGCTCCCCTTCTATTTCACACTGTCGACATCCATAAACAAAAGATCATGATATCAACTGGGTAGATATTTACAGGTGTTGAAAGCGTTCCCCATGATAGCACGGTTCTGCTAATTCCCAACTTATAAGTGCAAGCATATACAACATAGATGACACAATGGTTCAAGTTTATTAGGGGCAATAAACATAAAGTGTGCCATCAAGTTTGTGAGAGCTTTAATCACTAATTTTCACATAACAAGTTTAATTTCGAAGATAGATAAAACAAGAATATACTTGGAATGGTGTAACACACCATGCATAGGAATTTATAGTGGACAATTTGGAATAACTTGGTATCTTGGGAGTTGGATGCATGAGTAGAGCTTACTCAATACAAGTGGAGGCTAGCAAAAGACTAGGAGCGACCAACTAAGAGAGCAATAATGGACATAATCATGGACAAAACATTATTAATTAAAGCATAAAGTGATATCACAAGTCAAAAACTAAATGATCATAGAGGCTAAGGTGACGGGTTCATAGTCTTAACATGGTGTAAGCATGTGCCAAGTCAACCCAAATAAAGCATCAAAGGAGAATACCACAATATTATGCTTTTATATGCTAAAACAATGCATGATTCTTTCAAGGCACATTAAGAAATATCAGTTGTTTGGAACAAGTCATGCTACAACAATAATCACTAAGCATATGGTCAAAGCAACATCTAACATGACATGATAGAGTCTAGGCCACAGTCAAAACAAGCTTCCTTTTGTACCACTATAAGCATGAAACTTTCTACTCTTTTCCAACACCAATCGACTTAATTGAAGCAACTCACAAAGATAATAATCAATAAAGATCGGTGAGCTAGTCTCACAAATCCACAAAGAAGAACTAAAAAGTTCTAACCAGAACACATAAGAAAACTAAGGCTAAACATAGTGCTAGCAAAAGAGAACACTCACAAAATAATAAGAATGAAAACTAGAGTCTTCTTGTCAACACCTGGATTTTTAATACCAGATGCTTGTTATGCAGTACATCGCAATCCTAGGATTACCATTTTTGCGAGACATAACATATTGGTACCATACTTCATCATCCATTAAAACCATAGTAGTCTTACAAATAGTTGATCTCATGATCAAGTCTGATTACAATCAAAGCAGCGGAATATATAATAAAAGTAGCGTGGTCGGGGCTCCATCTTCAGGGTCACAGGAAATGCTGACGATGGGAGATGATCCTAGTTACCGTAAGCGTCCTGTTGTCCATTCTCCTTGTAGTCTCCTTCATAGTCTGGGCATGGGAATAGCCAGGTACAAAGCCATGAGTACTTTGAAGTACTCGCAAACTTTCACTAAAGAAGTAAGGCCATTCTGATAGGAATCCTAAGCTCTATGTTTGTTTGCCACAAGCCAATTTTATTTCAACCAGTATCTAGTAATAAAACCTAACTTTAGTTGTTTAGGTTACTTAGGTGGGAACCTAGCTTCATCTCCACAACTTGTGGGGTCAAGTCAAAGTCATCATTCAAGTCACGGGTCATTTTGGAAAACATCTGACAACAGAACAGTATGGCCATCCAACTGTCCATAACCACGGACGTGGCTGTTCAAATAGTTTGACACTGTGCAAAGGTGGTACACTTTCACCACAACATTCGATACATCCATCAGGAACAATCTTGAATCATCATACTTGGTATGCGGATAATCAATCCTAACCTTTCAATTACACATCCTAGTATAGGCACCTCCCCTATGAGTTTGACCTCCCAACCATGACCATCTATCATCTTGGGCACTGCATAGGTGGACAGTCACATTCACAAGGTAGCCTCAGCTCACCTCGTTCCGCAAGGGAACCCATACTAAGACATATAAACTTCCAGTCAAGCCCTACCCAAATTCGGGTATTGTGGTTATACGGTAAACATTGGAATGGTATCACATCCGAACCCAACCATCAGTTTTTATCAAAGTCAAGTCACATACTTCCTTCACCATCATCTTCAAGTCATTGTGTCCATAACACATGTCAAAACATTTCAATAGAATGACTCATCATTCCAAGGTTTTCCTAATCATTTGTTTCCATCTAATGGTCAAGTTTAATTTAGCACTAGCATCTATCAAATGGGGATGTCACTTATTTGAGGGATATCAACTAGTGTTTCTACCTACATCAAGTTCCAAGCTCTTGATAGCACTTTCCTTCATTTCCACTAATCATCAATTAATTAACTACCGAACAACTTTGTAAAAGTGAAGCTTGCAAATAAAACTGGGATTTGGTATGATAAAAAGGGGTATCACAAAGGGTTGAAAGTGAGACTTGCATGGTTTAGCTTAGCTTGCTTAGATAGAATATCTTGCATAATGTAGCTTGCATGGTTTAGCTTAGCTTGCTTAGATAGAATAGCTTGCCTTGATTGGTAAGGTGGTCAAACTTCTGGTCCTCGTCTTTGTAGAATTCCTCCTCGTTGTAGTCCAGATTGATACTAGCGTCTATAAATAAATACGAGGTACACAATCACCAAACAATACTTAGCTACTTCTATTTATCACACAAGGGTCACGCTAGATGATCTAGCATCATCTCTATGATTACAACAAAGGGTGATAGGATTTTATTTATCTTATTTTTAGAAAAGTAATTTCTACTCATTGAAAAGTTACTTTAAGATTTAATATTCTCCAAATTAAAATATAGGATCATATTGACACATGTCATCACCACATAATCTAATACTTGGGAATGTTTGTTAAAGTGGTTGGCCTCATTTGTAAAGCTTAACACTATTATTTAATAATATTTAAGTGGCTAAAAATGACTAGAAAGTCATTCTTTTAGTTTTGGTCTAGGACTACTATATGTAAGTATGTATATTTTTATATATTCAGAAATGTCTTGTCAAATGTGATTTTTGAGAGTTGGAATCAACTCAAAATCACTTATGGTTGATTTTAGAAAAATGTTTGAAGTTGCAAAAGGTCTTGTTATTTTTACCAAGGGTGATCCATAGTTCCAAACTGTTTGAATCCAACGGGAGAGATTAGAGATTTTACTTTCAAACAAAATTGGATTCATTCAATTTGGTGAAGTGAATCTCTCTGAATTGATTTTTAAAGTTCACTACAGAATGGGATTTTCAAATAAAAGATAAAACTAGGTTTGAATTATTGGGTTCGCGTGGGAAACACTACTAGGCTGGCCCAACTACACAGCGCGCGCACAGCAGGCTCACTCAGGCTGGACCCACGCATCAGTGGGTGCTTCTAAACAAATCGGTATCGACCAATGCTGGCCCTACGATTATAACATGATCAACGGTCGAGGCTCACCGTCTATGTTGCGATGCTCCGGCGAGAGTTTAACCTAGCGGAACGGTGAGGGTGGATGGGGGCTTACTAGGGCTCCAGCTAGGGTTGGCAATGCGGGCGAATGAGCTTGTCGATGATGGCGAGTTGAATGGAGGTTACGGTAGCTCCTGAGATGGCTCCAATCGACGGCGCCTTTTCCTCACGACAGCGGCGGACTTCGATCAAATTCTGGCGATAGAGTGCTCGTCTTGCTCCGGAAACAGGTCAGGGATGTTTCTGAGTGAGAGAGGAGTGGAATGGTGTGGAGATTGAGGCTAGGGAAGGGGTCTATTTACACCCCCACTGGTGACGCAGTGCGTCATGGCAAGGTCTCGTTGGCGACGTTGCTACAGGCCGAGCTAAGCATGGAGGAGGGCATGGGTCGACGCTGTTGGGTGTGGCGATCGTCATGCGAGTGGTGGTGCGACAAGGGGCAGTCTCAGTCGGTCGGGCAACGTCGGCTCTGTGCGGGTACCGTGGTGTTCGTCAGCAAGTACGATGGTCAAGGGGGCGCACGGTGACCAATTGTCATGTCTGGGCAGTGTCTAGTGACGCCACATGTGTGAGTATGAGCGGAGAGGGCGAGTTACTGCATGGCTGCGTGAGGCGGCTGTGGTGCTCCGTCGTGCTCTCGGCACGTCCGTGTCTTAAATGGGCGTGGCCGTTCTAGTGTCTCCACGTCTCGCCGTTGGTCGAGGGGTGGACAGAGAGGGGCGGTGAGTTCATTGCTACAAGCTAGAGTCCATGGGCGAGTGAGGAGTGGCCTGTGGCATGCTATCCATGTCCGAGTGACATGGTGAGCACAGGTACCATTTGCATTGATCAAGATAGTGAAGAAGAGTGGCTCAATTGCACGGCTACGTACTGGGGGTGATCGTGGGTGAGCTACGGAAAGGAATTGGAGTACAATTTCTGAGCAATTGAATGATCACAAATAGTATATAGTTGGTAGTGGTACTATGTCTGCTAAGTGTTCGATCAAATGGCCGCATGAACTAAATCATCACCTTTTCCTGTGTTTTTTGGTGGGTGTTCTGATACTAATCTTGGTAGTCTCCGGGTGCAATGGTTTGCCAAGTGGTGAAGGTTTGAGTGGTTTTCCAAAAATGGCTATCTTGATACATAAGATAGATTCAAATTTGAATTGCCTCTCAAAAGAGTTTGAAAATGTTTCTGCCAATTTGGAAAGCTCCATTGGGTTTAGTGTCACTTGGTCTAGCAAGGGGAGAAAAGAAATAGGAAAGTTTCTATTTGAGATTAGTTTCTAGAGATGCTCAAAATGAGCTAGTGGTTAACTTGGGCAGAAATGACCATTTGGTCTTAGGCCTCATATTTTCATTTTCTTTTGTTTTGATCTGATTTGATAGTGACCTAGATGATATGGTTTTGATCTTTAAACCATTTGTCATCATTTACAACAATCAAACATGGCATGGCAAGCATTCATAAACAGAAGCATTAAGATTTGAATTTAATTAATAAATGCTTTTGTTAACCCTAATCTTGATTAATTAGGGAATGATCCTAATTAATAAAATTTGGGGTGTTACAGTTCTAAACAATGAAAACAGAGCGTGTCTCTCTCCAAAAGGTGATCCAACCAACTTATTGCAGCAAACCAAAAAAACTAAAAACAAAAACTAAGACGCTCCAAGAACAACACAAAGAAAAAAGACATGAAACACATCCGAAGTAACGAGACATGAAACACATCATGCATGTATGACATCACTTATGGAAGTTCTATCTGATAATATACCTCTCCTCGGCGACATTGAAGGCTACGTATGACATCACTTGTGGCACTTCCGGCAAGCTTTCCTTTGAGTTGGAAACGCTGCATTCCTTTCAAGGGTGATACTTTGAGATACACAAAATCTCCGACATTGAAGGCTAGATATCAACGTCTCTTGTCTTCATAATTCTTTTGTCTGGGCTGAGAAATCTTGAGGTGCTCACGGATCTTGTGAACCTTCTCTTCGGCTTCTCGTAGTATGTCGGGTCCAAAGATCTGACTCTCTCCTACTTCCGACCAATTCAGTGGGGTACGACACTTCCTTCCATACATAAACTCAAATGGGGCCATTTGCAAACTGGCTTGATAATTGTTGTTGTATGAGAATTCTGCGAAAGGCAGACATTCCTCCCATTTAGATCCATATTCCAACACACAAGATCTCAACATATCTTCGAGTATTTGGTTTACTCTCTCTATTTGTCCATTGTTCTGCGGGTGATAGGCGGTGCTGAAATTCAGCTTGGTTCCTAATCCTTCTTAGACTTTCTTCCAAAATCTTGAGGTAAACTGGGTTCCTCGATCTGACACAATGTTCTTGGGGATTCCATGCAAACTGACTATCCTAGCAATGTATAACTCTGCTAGCTCCAAGCTCTGATAAGTGGTCTTGACAGGTAAGAAATGAGCTGCTTTGGAAAGTCTATCCATTATGACCCAAATAGAGTCATTTCCCCTACTAGATATAGGCAAACCAGTGATGAAATCCATTCCAACGGAATCCCATTTCCATTCTGGGATCTACAAAGGTTACAAAAGTCCTACGGGTCGTTGGTGTTTCTCTTTGACTCCTTGACAGATATCACATTTGGCTATGTAGCTTCCGACTTCTCGCTTCATCTTATGCCACCAAAATTGCTCCTTTAAATCCTGATACATCTTGGTTCCTCCTGGGTGGATGGAGTAAAGAGTATCATGGGATCCTTGCAAAATAGTTTGTTTCAACTCTGAATCTGCGGGAACACAGATTCTTGCTTTATACCATAGAACTCCTTCTTCATCTTCCATAAATCCGGGTACCTTCCCTGTACCGATACTGTGGCACCCCGGATTTATGGTCCGAGAATACCCGTTATGCATACAATTCACGTTCCCATGATCAGTGAGCCGTGAGCATAACCGACTAGTATCATTACATCATCCATAAAGTAACGAGTACAAAACTTACAAAGTGGCCATTATGGTGAATACAACACAAGTAGCGGAAGTCTTCAAGCGCAGAGCCCATGTCATGCCTTTAACCTACATGCAACTGACTAGGAATACGGCCTAGCTCGCATAGACGTCGGCACCTTTGTCACTTCGTAACATCTGCAATCTAGCCAAGTAAATAACCAGGGACAATGCTGGTGAGTACTTTGAATGTACTCACAAACCACCTTAAGATAACAATAATAGCGGATATGCAATATGGCTATGGTAGGATGGCTCCAAGAGAGGTTCTTTTATAAATTAGTTTCTCTTGTAGATATAGTATGTCTCTATATCTTTGTTGAAAAACTTTTTGTAAAACATTTTGGAAACCTTTTTGAAAAGTTTTTAAGAAAATACTAGGATTTGGATCACCCGTAATGTTTTTCCTTCCGATCACCTCATGAGCAAACTTCTTCCTCCTTTTTCCGACCATCACATGGTCAAAACATTTTCGAGCCATTTCTTTTACGAAGTACTTTTTGAAAATCAAAACCATCACCCTCCGTACAGCCGCCAGCACAACCGTCCATGACCGAGGACTCGACTATTCGAATAGATTTACACTCTGCAGAGGTTGCACACTGTACCCACACCATCCGATTACCCGTCCCTGATCTACATCGATCGTGGGTCGAATAACCGGTCAAGACTTTTCGAATGCCCTCTCCGATACAGGTGCCTACCCTATGAGGTTAATCCCTCAAAACCGGGACGCCCTATATAGTCACAAGCCAACTGGAGCGCGTTTTACACCCTGCAGGGTGGGCGCTTTCAATGAGGGGCTCATAGTATCGTCTGGCCGCCATTTAGATGGTATTTACCTTCCCCAGACTGATGTTTCACATGGGCCTTTACAGGGGAAAGCCCAGCCTACGGGAATTTGTTCTTCCCCGTAGTAGTTTGAGACACCCATACCGGATTACACAAACTTCCAGCCCAGCCCCGTCCCATTCCAGAGTAATGTGGTTGCACGGGCTAATTGTTCCAGCTTAGTAAACTGTACATCCCAGCGTGTTTTCGTAAACATTTTTCCTCCATCCATTGCTGGACCATTTTTTAAAACCGAAACCTTTCTCATTTCTCCAAACCACTTGGTAGGCCAAGCCTTACCAAGGTTTTTCTCATAAACATTTTTGTAAATCTTTTCCCAGGGTCTTCCCATCCTACACTTTTGCTTAGGCTAAAATGGGGCTCCAAGGGGTTATGGTGTTAAACACCATCTACCATACTAAGGGAAAGTAGCTATTATACAGATGGGTTGTACCTAATGGTACTAAAGGGGTATGGTTTGGAGGAGCCAAACTTTCCCTATATAGAACATAGTATAGTAAACAATGCAATTTGCATAAACGGATAGATAAATCATGCATAGGTAAAATAATAGGACAAGGTGTATGAGGAAGAAGGTGGATTGCCTGTGACTAGCGAGATGTCCATTGAATTCTTTAGAATACCCAAAAACCAATAATAATAATAATGATAGCAACAATAATGCTCCGAGGCTTCCTTCTTCTCGACGGCACGCAATTGCAACTATCGCCGTTATCGAGCATACATGCACACAAACAACACCACATAAATACATTACATACAAACACCAATTCATACAGCAAGAAAATTACAAATCAAGTTGATAGATCAGTAAGGATTGAGGATTTGGTTGAGGATACAAAGGAAATGCTTTGGGTGCCATAGTGGATTTCCTATTTAAGATTTATAGTCCAAAGCTGCCTAGATAAGTGGTTTTTGAACAAGGCCAAGCTCTGTATGATATCAATGTGCAAACATAATACCCTCAGATAGGTATTGATAAAATGAAGCCATCGAAAGTGGTTTCACTATTTTATCAATTTCCTAGGATTTATAATGGATTTTATAGTGGTTAAAACTCTAGTATAGGGAAATAATTCACCAGAGCTGTTCTAGAGTTCCAAAAATCATTTCCTTGGGTGATTAAGTAGTAGTTGTGGACTGAAACAAGAGGAGTTGAAATCACTTCAATAAAATTACCAAAATGCCCTCAGGAATTTCCCAAAGGAAATACTGGATGATAGTTGTCTTTTTCATCATATTTAATCTACAGAAACTTTTGATGTGATTTCAAGGACACATGTTAGGTATTTAGATTACCTTTCTGTAGGAAGTGTAATCACCCTTTTTGGATTTACAGAACTCCAATGGTTAATTTATTGGTGAACAAACCATGCACAGAAATGTTTAATTCACCATAAATCACTAAAATCTCAATAAATCCAGGGCTCCTGGGTTTTGGTACTTATTTTTATAGAGGTTTACTGAAAGTTGGAAATAGGTCAAAACCCCATTGGGTTTGACCTAGAGAAAATTCTAAACTCAGAAATGGCCTTTTATTATTTTTGCTACAGGCAAACTCGGAAGAAAATTTATGTGGGGGCAGGGTGTCCTACAAGGTACCATTGATATTTTGCAGTACAAAGTGGTTTTGGTCAGTTTGAGGTTGCAAAACTCCCTGGGGATAATAGGAGATGTTTTAGATACTTTCTGGAGTTTCATTTAATAGAATTAACCTATACCTAAGATGAGCTAACCAGGGGTACTGAGTGTAGGGGAACACATACATGTGCCTGGGAAAAATCATAACTGGTCATTTAAATTGATTTTTTGTTTTTTTGGATTTAAACCTAGCATCATAGAAAATTAGATCTAGAAAATAAATAAAAGGTGGAGGGGAGCTAGGCTGTTTATTTATCAACATGGACCAGATAGAGGAGATTGGGCCCATCCAGCAACGCGGCTCGCGGGAGCGCCGGAATTCAAAAACCGGGGCAGAGCCCAGCTGCCAGGGAGACAGGGCACCGAAGGGGTACGCTGCCGCGATGACCGTAGGATCAAGACGCGATGGACAACCTCCCATCGTCGTCTCCATGGGGGTTCTAGCGGCATGGCCGAAACCCTAATGCGGCGGAGGCTCGCCCCCGGAGGCTTCTTCGAGGCTCGCCAGCACCAGAGGGGTGGTGGAGGAGGGGCGGCGCGTCATGGTGGTCTAGGGGAGGGGCGACAAGGGCCGGTTCAGCGCCAGGAGGAGGCTCACGCGCGGGGCCGAGAGGAGCTTCGGGGGCTCACCGGAGATGTCGCTGGACATGTCCCCGAGCCAAGAAAACAGCAGGGGGAGGTAAGATATGGTAGGGGAAGGCGGTAATGCGACATGTAGAGGGGAAGGAGCGGAGAGTAGAGCTCGGGATCGCTTTCATCAATGGCCGATGGTGCCATTTTATTTTTGTATGGAGCCAATCAGAGCAAGGGGAGAGGAGGGGAGCTCAGGGAAGGTGAGTGAGGAGGGGAAGGGGTGAATGGGGCGAAGGGAGGCACTGGGGATGCCTTCTTGCATTTAAACTGAAGGGAGAGGCTTTGGATGGACCATGTCCATGGGGGGATAAGGGTAAAACCAGGGGCTGGTTTGCTGGGGCGTGAAGGATGGCTCTAGGTGGTTTCTTGTTTGGTTTGTGGCAGAGGGGGAGAGTGGTAACATTTATAGGTAAGGGTAGTTTCACATGAGGTAACTTTGCAAGTCAAACAAGCACTAGATACAAGGTTTTGAGTGAGCTACAGTGGTTGCTGCAGGGGTGGTCGACCAGGGAGAGGGAGGTGTGCTGGGGTGGTGTATTAGAAAAGCTTTGATGGGGTTTGGCTAATGGTTTTGATTAGTTTGCCATATTTGATCAAAACTTGGGTTATGAAAGAAGTACAAAATTTTACATTGGCCAAGATGGGTAAAGGGTACTAGAAGTTAGATATGGTCATTTTGCCACCAGGAATTATTTGGGATTTTTCAGATGATTAAAACCCCATTTAGTTGCATTAATTCAAAAAGGGCAGAAGTAGATTATGGATGCTAATGTAATATTTTTACATTAGGCAAGGTTGGTTTTTGATGTGAAATTGTTCTGAATACCACATTACACATTGGAGAATTTATTTGGAATTTATTGAGATGGAAAAGTATTTTTAAGGGATCGTTTATTTTCTCTGCCATTTAAGAAAAAGGGCAAAAAGAAATAATAAAGAATCTCAAAAATAAATAATTTTGATATGGGAAGATAGGGTATGATATATAGATCTCAAATGTAAAAATATTTGGCCAAGTGATTTGGAGAAAAATAGAGTTTCCTTTAAGGACAAAGGTTTTAGGGTTTTTGCTAGTAAAAGAAATTAAATAGTTTTGGGTTCCAAATAATTATGGAAATTATTTGGAAAATTTATATATCCAAGTAGATGAGGTAAACTTGATTCATACCTCATTTTCCACTTGGGTTTTGGAGAATTTTGGGGAAATGGGAAGAAACTAGATCCTTGGGGAATCTAGGGTTTTATTAATTTCATGCCACCAAAACATGATTGGATTTGGGAGCTTAGAGCTCACCTTGATGCAAGGGGTAGGTGGATGGATAACCAAGTTATACAGATCATCAAGGAAGCAAGAGTTGGGCTTGTTTGCATTTGAGGTCGTCTAGAAGAGATGGCAAACTTTGTTGGAAATAAGGCTGCCATAGTAGATACATCAGGTAGCCTCCTAAACCATGTGGGTTTAAGATGCACAAACCTTCAATGGGAGAAAGGTAAGTGGGGGTGGTTAGGCCATGGTTGGGAGATCATAACCGTGCAAGGATTTGTTCAAGGGGAGGTGGCATATAGATGTGAGATTCTGCCAAAGTAGGCATGAGGATAAGATTTGTAGAAAGTATTATTATCTTGACTACAAAGCCATCATGGGTGAGTTGGAATTAAATTGGCTTAGCCAAGGGAAATAGTGGGACTTGGTAGTAATAAAGATGTACTACAAGATGGTTCAAATGCATTCCCAAGAATGCACATAGGTTGGAAAAGGTAGAGATCCAAAGATTGAATCTGGATAAGAATTCCAGACTTAGCCATTTTGGCAGATTTAGGGTTTTAAACTAGAGTGCAAGTGTACAAGCTTTTGAGAGGATGCTAGGTTCCAAACTCATGATCAAGGAGATGATGTTGAGGTACTAACTAAGTAGATAGGACTTATGCTTAGATTGGGTCTCCACTGGGTTGGAAACCATCTAGAGGGATTATCCTTGGATTGATCTGAGCATGGGAGGAGATGGTTACTTTAGTGGCTTAGGATGGCTCCAGATTCGGATGCTTGCTATGTGATTCATGATCACCATCAAGGATTGGGTCCTAAGGGATGAGCTACTATGTTAGCTTACTCTAGTTCCTAAGCAAACAAGGCAATCAGCAGATCAAGGCAATTCATCAGATAGCAGATCAAGGCAATTCATCAGACAGCAGATCAAAGCAATTCATCTTATAACTTATCCAACTAGTACTAGGGTTACCATCAAGCCTAGCTTGAGGTAAGTATGGGTATGTTGAAAGGGGTTTTGCTTTGAAGTAGGATAAGTACTATCTTGGTATCTCTATTAAGATTGTGATGAAAAGGTTTTAGTAAGGTTTTGGGAAAACCTAGGGATAAAAGTAGTTGAAGGTTCTGTCTTGGAAATATAAGGAGAGTATATATATGTCTCCATAATTTTGGCAATAGAAACTAGTAAATTATTTGGTTGTGTCAAAGGTCATCTTGGCTAAGGTTTTGAAATGCCATAACATTTAAGAATATGAAGGATGAGCCAAGACATATCTTTTGTGAAATAGTTTTTGTAAACTAGTGTTGAGATGAGGAGCACCTAACAAATACACAACCAGTTGCTTGAGCACAAGCAAACAAGTAAGCACACATTGCAAGAAAAGTTTTTTGTTTCCCCTAATTTTTGACTTTTGGACATTGAGTCAGAGTTGCTGAAATTGGGATGTTACAGATACGATGTTTAATTCTTTCAATACTGGCATTTCCTTTTTGAGCTTCCTTTATCTGATCTATCAAGGTGGGTTGAAGTTCGATACTAGCTAGGAATCCTTCCGCTAACTAGCTCCATTCTGAAATCTTCCAAGTCCTTATGCAAACTTGGTTGTTCTTTCAGAATCATGGTGTTTAATCTACACGGAAGTCTACTAAGAGCATCTGCTACCACATTGGCCTTATCGGGGTGGTAGTGAATGTCAATGTCATAATCCTTGATTAACTCATATTCAACTCCTTCTGAGTAAAAATATACTATAGGCTCTGGTGATCTGAGTAAATCTCATAGCGATTACCCATAAGATAATGACGCCATGTCTTCAAGGCTAAAACAACGGCGGCTAACTCTAAGTCATGGGTGGGGTAATTCTTCTCATGTTGCTTCAGTTGTCGGGACAAATATGATATCACTTTGCCTTCTTGCATCAACACACATCTGAGACCAATCTTGGATGCATCACAATACACATTAAAGGGCTTGGTGATATCTGGCATGATCAAAATTGGGGTTGAAATCAACCTTTTCTTGATCTCTTGAAAACTTTCTTCACATTTGTTGGTCCATTCAAACTTCTGATCTTTCTTGAGTAACTGAGTCATCGGCCTAGCGATGCTTGGAAATCCTTCAACAAACTTGCAGTAATATCCTGCTAATCCAAGAAATTCATGAACTTCAGTTGGAGTGGTTGGTGCTCTCCATTCTTCAACATCCTTAATATTGGCGAAGTCGACAACAACTCCTCCGGCTGACAAGATATGTCCTAGGAATCCTACTTCCTTTAACCAAAACTCACACTTGCTGAACTTGGCATACAACTGATGCTCTCTAAGGGTTCCAAGGATGGTTCTTAGGTGATGTTCATATTCTTACTCCGATTTGGAGTAGATTAGAATGTCATCAATGAAAACAACGAGAAACTTATCTAAGAAATTCATGAAAATTTTATTCATGAGATTCATGAAATAAGAAGGGGCATTGGTTAATCCAAAATACATGACCATACAATCCATATCGGGTCGTGAAAGCAGTCTTTGGAATACCCGTTGCACGAATTTTTAGTTGATGATAACCAATTCTAAGATCAATCTTAGAGAATACTCTGGCACCGATCAACTGGTCAAACAAATGTTCTATCTTTGGAAAAGGGTACTTGTTCTTGATGGTGACGTCATTCAACTTCCGATAATCCGTACATAAACGGGTTGCACCATCCTTCTTACCCACAAACAGAACAGGTGATCTCCATGGTGACGCACTTGGTTGAATCAGATATTTGCTAATCATGTCGTCAAGTTTCTTCTTGAGATCCACTAACTCAGATGGGTTCATACTATATGGTCTCTGAGCTATGGGTCTAGTTCCAGGGATTAGTTCAATGATAAACTGGATATCCCGATCTGGGGGCAAACCGGGCAATTCATCTGGGAACACATCGGGGTATTCATAGACTACTCTAACTTGGTCTAGGGTTGGTTGGGATAAACTCTTGTTGCAATTAAATTGACGGGGCAAGGTCTTAGACACATTCTCAATTGATACTCCAGTGCTACTGGTCATGGTTATGGCCTTCTTAGAACAATCTATAAGTCCTTGATGTTTTGACATCCAATTCATTCCTAGTACTACTTCCAAACCTTTTGTTCCCAAACAGCATCATCACGGACAACGACACCAACTTCGCCAAAGGATCCATGGCCGAGTTCTGCTAGAAACATCACATCCGACTCGACCTCGCATAAGTCGCCCACCCGGAGTCCAACGGCCAGGCGGAACGAGCCAACCAGAGCATCCTCCATGGCCTGAAGCCACGGCTCCAAGCACCGCTCGAGCGCACTGCCGGGTGCTGGGTCGAGGAGCTACCCTCCGTCATTTGGGACATCCGCACCTCCGTCAACAGGTCGACAGGCTTCACCCCCTTCTTCATGGTGTACGGCGCCGAGGCAGTCATGCCCACCGACCTAGAGCACGACTCGCCCAGGGTGGTCAACTACACGGAGGCCGCAAACGAACTCGCACGCCAGGATGGAGTCGACCAGCTTGACAAGGCACGCGACCTAGCTCGCTCCCGCACCGCCATCTACCAGCAAGGGCTCCGCCGCTACCATAGCCGGCGAGTAAGGACTCGCACTTTCCAGGAAGGCGACCTGGTACTTTGCCTCATCCAGGACAAGAAGGGCATGCACAAGCACTCCCCCCGGGAGGGACCATTCGCCATCGGGCGAGTTCTAGGCAACGAAGCCTATTACCTCACCGACGTCCGAGGAGACGGAAAACTCGACGTCAAGCGTCCATGGAATGTAAACCTCCTACGGAAGTTCTACTCCTAGAACTCCATACATGTACTCTCCACCCGCTATGAAATAAAACAGATCGGTTGCCGAAAATTGTGTCTACTCTCCATGTCTTGTGCCACTCGCACTCGTAATAACAGCATTATGCTACTCGCAGAAGTCAACCTCTGGTAAAGCGACCGGCACGGCCAAGTAGTGCGGCACGAGGGCACTGGAAAACTCTAGGCCTCGTAACGTCCATGAAAAACGCCAACCCGGAGCCCCATTGGAGTCGCCTAGCCCGACTGGCTCACCGAGCCAAGACAACTGCATTCGCTTCTTACAACGACCAAGTCCTCCGCATCCTCGGCATAGCGACTCGAACGGCCAAGTACCACGCTCGGGGACTGACGTCCAGTCAAATATGAGCGGCTGGGGAAAAATGCCCAGTATGAGAGCGTGCCCAGGACTCGCCATGCGACTGATCCTTCGGGTCAGGCAGGAGCGACGCGCTCACTCTAACGCGCTTAGTCCTCACCTACCTTGGAGTTGCGACTAGAACCACCAAGTACCACGCTCGGGGACTCGGCCACCCGACCTCGTTCGCGCACGGGAAAACGGTCAAGTACAGAGCACCCATGGGAGTCGCCCTGCGACTGGCTCTCCGAGCTCTGGCGAGTCGACCTCAATAACGAAACAATCGAAAAACATTCAAAATCGCAAACACATAACAAACGAGGTAAACCCCATAAAAAGGGCGGACGCACTCGGGGACTCGTCCAGTCAACGATCAAAATCACGTAACAATCCACAAAATAACATGAATTCGCGCTACATTAGAACAAAGTAGTTCCAAAATACAAGATAATTCCAATGACTATTCACTACTAACGCCCCAAGGCACAATGCTTTTACTTCGCAGGTTTCGATGCCGACTCGCCGCCACCCCTGCGGTTGTGAATGAAGGGCATGTACGGGTTCGACGGGTATGTCGTCAACTCACCCGCCATCGCCGCATGGAACGGCTGCTCGACCTTGAAGTCCCGATGCTTCGGGTCAGGATCGTTGGGGGCGACAGTCGTCTCCTGGTAGGGGAGGAGGTCGCCCATCGCCCAAACACGATCGGCATACACCGCGGCCCGGTCCGTCAGCTTCAGCACCTCGGCAATCTCCACAGAGCCCGTCGACGAGGGGTATCCACTCGTCACATCATCAAGGTCGAAATCCTCTGGGAAATGGGCAAGCCCCAGGCTCAGAGCCATCGCCGCCCCACGCCGGAAGGCCGACCGCGCCATGAATCCGACGACTGCCGGAGCCTTCTCCAGATAGCGCCATACCTCGACGAGGTCGCTAGGAATCACTTCCGTGGGCGATATCTCCTGAAGATACGCTCGAATGCAAGCCACGGACAACGCGGCCGAGTCGACCAGAGTGGTCACACAGTGCCGTGCGTCGTATGACTGCGCCTCCTCCGAGCTGTCAATAATCCGGCCTGTGGACAGAAGCCGGCAGTGAGTACACCAACGACTCCATAACGACTCCAGGTAGAGGAAGAAAAGTTTACCAATAAGCGGACGGCAGAGGCCCGTGATGAAGCTTTGAAGTGAGGAGAAGTCGTTCTGCAGCCCAACAACGAGTGCGTCTGACACCTTCCGTTCTTCAGCGGCAGCAGTGACAGCAGCTTCCGCTCGTCCCTCCGTCGAGCTTGCCTCCGCCTTCGCTTCCTTGAGCTCGCGCTCCAGGTCAGCGATCCGTTTCTCGGCCGCACTCAACGAAGATTGAGCCGCCGTCAGGTCACCCACCGGGACAAGGCCCCGGCGGACTTCCTCCGCCTCGGCTGCAACGGCTTGCAGCCCCTTATTCGTCTCCTAGACGGCAACAAGTTCCTTCTCCATGCGACACTTTGCTGCAAGCGTTTCGGCCGATTCGTGCTGCAAGCCCTGCGCACAAATTAAACCATCAACAACATCAAAAATCCAAAGTGCTCACCCGCTGAAATTCAGCGACTAGGCACTCGGGGACTGGAGATCAAAAATCTGAAGTGCCCACCCGCTGAAATTCAGCGACTAGGCACTGGGGGACTGGAGATCAAAAATCTTAGTGCCCACCCGCTGAAATTCAGTGACTAGGCACTCGGGGACTGGACGCTACAAAAACATTAAGAATCCGACCACTGAAATTCAGTGGCCCGATCCTCGGGGACTGGACATACCTGGATGGCTGCACCCAGCATGCCGTGGAGTTGCAGCATGTCCACAGACGCAAGCAGGACCGGAGTGTGTCCGCGATGCTGCTCGACCTCCGTCTCGGCGACCCTAGGCGTCTGGCTCGTTGGCGCCGCGCCACTCGTTGTGGCCGCTTTGGCCATGAAGCGGGGGAAAGTCGCAGCGGACGCCCCAGCGCCACTAGGAGCCGGCTCGGCCACTCTGGGCGAGGAAACAGCCTCCTTGGTCTTCGAGGCCACTTCCGCCGCAGTCGGAGGATCGCTTGGAGCAACTGCCGTGTCGTCAGAGACAGTGACGACATCGTCGTCTTTCGCCCTCTTAGCGCTGTCTGTGGGAGCAGCGACTTCATCAGCTTTCCTCTTCCGTGAGGGGTCCTCCTCGGTGACGACTGGCGGAACCTTGGCCACGAAAGGATGGCCGATCTTTTTAACTCCAGTCCTGTGAAACAACGATATGAGTAAAACTGTCCGATTACAACGGAAGGCAAACAGATGAACAAGACTTACTTGGCGACTGGTATGAACCGCAGACCCGTGCGGATGATGGACGGCTTCTCCAGCTCGGGACCCAACTTCCGACTGAGGCCCATCTCGAACACATCGTGTTCCCAAGACACAGAGGGCCTCTTCGAAGACGAGGCCGCGGCAGGAGCCTCCGTGATGACATCTGCGGGAGCTTTCCTGGGAGGCGAAGCTACTGCGGCTGGAGTAGCCCCCAACCCAGAGACCGGGGCGAACGGGGGTGGAAGCAATGCCAGAGGTACCTCATTCAGGGGAGCGGCAGCATCTGGTGCTACTGTCGTGCGTGCCGCTTCGCCCTTAGCCGAGCTGGTGGCATCGGAACTAGTCACAGAACGGGGCAGAGACGCCTGCTTCGCCGGCTTCGTCTTCCTCCTCGGCGGAGCCTTCACCTCCTCCTTCTTCTTCTTCTTCGACGGCATGGCCTCACGACGTGAGGTGTGCTCGGGGAGCTAGTTGTCATCGTCATCGTGAGGTTCGAGGCTCCTACTCGCCTCGAGCTCGCGCTGATGTTGCCCGTGAATTTTGCGAACCATCGGGGCGGCGTCTTCCACGGGCTAGTCTTCGTCGTCATCACCCGCGTCGCTTCCGATGTCGCCTTTGGAGGGTGGCGACTCGCTCCCGTCCTGGACGGACGAGCTCGAGTTCTCGTCGTCTGCGGGTGGGAGCCATCCTTCCACCACTTGGAACAACTCATGAGACAACGTTAGCATAACCGTGAATGCATCATCTGCGACTGCGAATGCTGGCGAAAATGGCGACTTACCGTCGGAGCTGGGCGCCTTGCGGTATAGGGGGCGACCCCGGCCTTCGCGTCTAGGTACGCAGCCTTGGTGGTCTTCTTCAGGGCCAGGATGTAGTCTTCGAGTTTCCACTCGACGAGGCAGGATTTCGTCGGGTCGTCCCTACCCGTATACTCGTACATGTAATGGTCGCGGCGAGCCAAAGGCACGAGCCGCCGCCCGAGCCAACAGTTGTAGAGGTTGATGGTTTGGAGGCCCTTCTTCTTCAGACTGTGGATGGTTTGCAACATTTCGTCGACAACCATCCGCTGATCCAGCGGGAGCTTGCCGACCTGGAGCCGACGCGGTTCGGGCCGGTCGGCGGAGTACCTTGGAAGCGCCACCTCGCCGTCTGGAGTCGACTCGGTGACGTAGAACCAAGATTTCTTCCATTTGTTTGCCGCCTTGGCGGGTAGCATCAGATCAAAGAACGACGCCTTCAACTTCAGTTGAAATGTCAGGCCACCCGCAGCCAGCATCGGGCCGCCTGATTCTTCGTGACTGATCCTCCCATGGAACAAATCTTGCCACAAGGGGAAGTAGGGCCTGCAGCCCAGATAGCACTGGCAGAACGCGACGAAAATGGCGAGCTGCTCGATGCTATGCGGGCCCAGGTCCGACGGCTGGATCCCGTAGTAGGCGCAGAAACGCCGGAAGAAGAGAGAAGTGGGAAACCCCAGCCCCCGCTCCAGGTGGCTGGTGAAGCAGACGAACTCTCCCTCGCGCGGGTCCGGAGTCACTTCTCCGGCCGCGGGGATGCGCCATCTGCCGGCGCGTAGGATCCCGGCCTCCGCGAAGGACGCCAGTAGCACCCTGGAGCACTCGGTGGAGCGGGCCATTGATTGGAAGATTCGTGGAGGTCGGGGCTCTCTGGATCGGTTGGATCGTGATACGAAGTGGAAACGAAGATGGGCGAGATCGGAGGAAAGATGAAGGAGTGTTTCCCCGCTCGCCTGTCATTCTCCTTATATAGCGATTGTTACCCGCCAATTTCGGGAGCCGTTACTACGCGGTGATTACGCCAAAAGTTACCGTTGGATTACCCCAACGGCTAGTTTTGACCCCACTTGATGGTCCAACTTCATCCACTCGACTCGTCGCTCCGCGCGACTTGATGATTCGCCGACCCGATCACTACAACAGTGACTGAATATTCGCCGAGCTGCGACCCGATCGGTCGCCGTTAGTGCGACTACAATAACTAGTTTTTCCTTTATTCAGGAGTCCGCCGCCGATTCGACTAGGCGTCCGCATTGGACCCGTATACACCGACTGCCAGCAACCACCTGCGACCAATCAACGACGGCCTCAGGGACTACTGATGGGGATATGCCTACCGGGGTATATACCCAGCAGGACGTTTCCGACTGGCCCAGGTGCCAGCGAGTGAGCCTGCAGGACGGCCACTGGATCAAGATCTGGCGTGGACTCAAGCGACTGGAAGCTGAAATCCCAGAAGCATAGATAGGCCCAGTCGGATTAGGTTAAATGATCGCTGAAACCTTAACTGATTCGGTTGAGATCTATAAACCCTAGGGGGGTGAGTCTATATAAACCTCCCTAGAGGACGCATAGAGGATACGTTCCATCATACACCCAAGAGACTCGCTTCCTAGCCGCCGAGCTCGCCCCATTATACTCTCACCATAATACAATCTAGCAGAAGTAGATCTTTACCCTCCGGGGGGCCCAACCTCGGTAAATCCTTGTGTCTCCACCCTCATCTCGCACCGCAGATGGCTGGCCGCCCTTGCCCCATGTTCTACTACTCGCTGCCGATTGCAGCATCTGCCGTGGTCATTCCCACGACAAAATCTATTCCATGAATTCTGATAGGTATGGCCTTGCAAATTTTTCTAGCTTTGGTAGTTGACCTAGGTATTTGAACAATCATAACATGCTTCAAATTTTTTGGTTGAATCTTACTAGTGCATGCAAATTCTTCCATAACCAATGAGTGCGATGCTCAAGAATCAAACAATACTATTGCAAGTACTGAATTAACAGAGAACATATCCAGCACGACATCTGGTGCTTCCTGGGCTTCTTCAGCATTCATGTGGAACAGACGGCCAGCACGGTTGTTCGGGTTGCCTAGGGCGAATCTCTTTCTAGGTTGGACACGACACTGCTGCTGGGTAGGTGCAGTGACATTGGATGCCGCAGCAATCTTCTTGGGGCACTCATTGGAATAGTGACCCATCGCTCCACACTCAAAGCAGGTGATTATTGACTTGTCCTTTCCTGCGATAGGTACCGCATTACTTCCAGTCCTTGGGGCAGTATTGTTATTGGGATTGGTGGGCCTTGGCGGTGCATGGTTGAAGTTATTGGGGTTGCCATGGTTATAGTGGTTGTTGCCTCCAGGTCTTGGATTTCCTCCGCTATAGTTGGGAAACTATGGGCGGGGCATCGGTGGCCTAGTGTTTCTTGGTGCATATCCTGCAGATGAACTGGGCGATACTTTGGGGTATGGTGGGGTCATGGTTGATGCATCATACGACACTTACGTTTTTCAGTAGCTTGGTTGATCTTTCCTTCCATCTGGATTGCTGAATCAACTAAAGCATCTAGATCAGCAAACGGGATATTGACTAACACCGTCTGCATCTCATCATGCAAACCATTTAGAAATCTCTCCTTTTTCTTGGCTTCAGTTCCAATCTCATCAGGGGCATACCTAGACAGAGATAGAAATCTATCGCGGTACTCTACCACAGTCATACTTCCCTGCTTCAGCTCCTTGAATTCATCCCTCATCCGCAGAATAAAATCCGCTGGCACATGGGTTCGGCTAAACTTGACTTGGATTCATCCTAAGTCATAATCTGTCCTCCATTCATGGTACTGGTGCTATTCCACCATGCTCTTGCAGAAGCAGCCAGATAGTGGGTGGTGAATAGTACTTTCTTGGCCTCCTCTACTCCATCTACTTCCAAGTTGTTCTCCATAGTCTGCACCTATTCATCGGCATCTAAGGGCTCTTCTGACTTACTAAAGATAGGGGGATTGGTATTCTGGAAGTTCTTAAGTTTGGATCCATGATGTTCCTGATTTCCAGGGCCTTGGTTGTCATGTGCTAGTTGAGCAATTTGTTGAAGAGTGGATAGATTGGCTTGACGCTCGGCTCTACCGGCTTCTCGGTCAGCTACTAACATTTGCAATATTTGGACCATCGGGTCTTGTTCCATCCGCGAGGCATCTGAAGATTGAGATAGATCAAGAGACAAGAGGGAAAAAAATTCTAAGGTTTATGGGTTTGGCTTAAAATCTTTTAAACTTTGGAGTACGGCTATGGTTTCAAAGCCAACAACTCATTCTCATTCATTTCGAAGTCACACCATACAAGCAAAACATCCCAACACAGCACAACAACAAACAGATGGTTTTAAGAACCACTCTGGCAAACCACGATACAGTGGGACCGGATACAACACATACCTACGATAGTGATCAAGTGCTACTACTCATCAGAACCGGTGGCTTATTCATCATCAATGAAGTCGCGGTCCTCATCATAAGTGTGGAACTCATGGTCCATGTCCTCAAAGTAGTCATCATCATCACTGAGATACGAGTAGGGGTCTCCACAGATATCTTCCCCTTCGTTCTCCCTCTCCTCAAGCTGCATGTCCTGATCATGGACAGTCTCCTCCAAAGATGACACCTTGTGATGAAGACGGGCAATGATGCGATCCTTCTTGTCACGCAGCTGGCGAAGTGACTTGCGCTCCTTCACGGGGATGGCGAAGGTCTGGTCCTTCTTGGCGGCAGCATGTTGCTTCTCGTTGGCTTCAACACGAGCGTTGTCCAGCTCCTTCTGAGTCTCATGAAGCATGAAGGAAAGTTGATCCACATGTTGCTTCAACTCAGGGTGGCTTGACAGATCCAGGGGTTGTCCATTTGAGTCACTTTTGGCATAGTTAGCAAAGCGGGTGCCGACAATCTTTTTGATACTCTGCCCACATAATCGGGCAAGTGCTTACTGCATTGCTCTGGCCAGTCCATCGATCGAGTTGTTCTCTCTGGTGGTGAAATGGATCTTCTCCGAGGTAGGTGGCTCCATCTTTCCACGAAGATCGGCAACTATCAGCCACCGCAGCTCCCCTCCGGAGTGATCATGGAGTTGAGCTCCATAGAACTCCGGATGCGGGCGCTCCAGAAATTCCGCAAGCTGACTCAGGTCATTCTTAAAGATGAGATTCCCTCCATTACCCAAATAGTAAAACTTGTTGTAGCCGTAGTCCATCTATAAGCAATTTGAGAGGAGTAAGTTAGAGAAGTGATCAAGTGTGCCAAATTTTAGGTAAGGTTGCAAAAATTTTAAGGAACACATGACTCTCTTTTGGAAAGAATTTCAAGGGTAAGAGTGAGAATTGGTTTTCAAAGATACTCAATTTCTTTGTTTCGGAAATTAAGTTTTTTTGACGTCTGTGCTAACTAGGGTCTCCTATGGTCAGGATGGCTCTGATACGAACTTGTTAACACCCGGATTCTTAATCCTAGATGCCTGTTATGCCGTACATCACAATCCCAGGATTACCATTTTTGCGAGACATAACAGATTGGTACCATAGTTCATCATCCATTACAAACCATAAAAGTATTACAAATAGTTAATCTCATGATCAAGTCTGATTACAATCAAAGAAGCGGAATATATCATAAAGGTAGCATGGTCGGGGCTCCATCTTCAGGGTCACAGGCAATGCTAACGATGGGAGATGATCTGAGTTATCGTAAGCCTCCTACTGTCCATCCTCCTCATAGTCTCCTTCATAGTATAGCCATGGGAATAGCCAGGGACAAACCCATGAGTACTTTGAAGTACTCGCAAACTTTCACTAAAGTAGTAAGGCCATTCTAATAGGAATCCTAAGATCTAGTTTTGTTTGCCACAGGCCAATTTTATTTCAACCAGTATCTAGTAATAAAACCTAACTTTAGTTGTCTAGGTTACTTAGGTGGGAACCTAGCTTCATCTCCACAACTTTTGGGGTCAAGTCAAAGTCATATTTCAAGTCACGGGTCATTTTGGAAAACAACTAACAATGGAATGGTATGGCCATCGAACTGTCCATAACCGCGGACGCGGCTATTCGAATAGTTTGACACTCTACAGAGGTGGTACACTTTCACCACAACATTCGATACATCCGTCAGGAACAATCCTGAATCATCATATTGGTATGCGGATAATCAGTCCTAACCTTTCAATTATACATCCTAGTATAGGCACCTCCGCTATGAGTTTGGCCTCCCAACCATGACCATCTGTCATCTTGGGCACTGCATAGGTGGACAGTCACATTCACAAGGTAGCCTCAACTCACCTCGTTCCGCAAGGGAACACATACTAAGAAATAAACTTCCAGTCAAGCCCTACCCAAATTCGGGTATTGTGGTTGTACGGTAAACATTGGAATGGTATCGCATCTGAACCCAAACATCAGTTTTTATCAAATTCAAGTCACATACTTCCTTCACCATGATCTTCAAGTCATTGTGTCCATAACACATGTCAAAACATTTCAATAGAATGATTCATCATTCCATGGTTTTCATAATCATTTTCTCCCATCTAGTGATCAAGTTTAATTTAGCACTAGCATCTATCAAATGGAGATGTCACTTATTTGAGGGATATCAACTAGTGTTTCTACCTACATCAAGTTCCAAGCTCTTGATGGCACTTTCCTTCATTTCCACTAATCATCAATTAATTATCTATTGAACAACTTGGTAAAAGTGAAGCCTACAAATAAAACTAGGATTTGTTATAATAAAAGGGTGTGTCACAAAGGCTTGTTAGTGAGACTTGCATGGTTTAGCTTAGCTTGCTTAGATATAATAGCTTGCATAATGTAGCTTGCATGGTTTAGCTTAGCTTGCTTAGATAGAATAGCTTGCCTTGAAAGGTAAGGTGGTTGAAGTTCTTGTCCTTGTCTTCATAGAATTCCTCCTTGTTGTAGCCTGGATTGATACTAGCGTCTATAAATAAATATGAGGTACACAATCACCAAACAATACTTAACTACTTCTAATTATCACACAAGGGTCACACTAGATGATCTAGCATCATCTCTTTGATTACAAGAAAGGGTGATAGGATTTTATTTATCTTATTTTTAGAAAAGTAATTTCTACTCATTAAATATTTACTTTAAGATTTAATATTCTCCAAATTAAAAATATGGGATCATATTGACACATGTCATCACCACATACTCTAATACTTGGGAATGTGATTTAAGGTGGTTGGCCTCATTTATAAAGCTTAACACTATTATTTATAAATATTTAAGTGGCTAAAAATGACTAGAAAGTCATTCTTTTAGTTTTGGTCCAGGACTACTATATGTAAGTATGTAGATTTTTACATATTCGGAAAGGTCTTGTCAAATGTGATTTTTGAGAGTTGTAATCAACTCAAAATCACTTATGGTTGATTTTAGAAAAATGTTTGAAGTTGCAAAAGGTATTGTCTTGTTATTTTTACGAAGGGTGATCCATAGTTTCAAATTGTTTGAATCCAACGGGAGTGATTAGAGATTTCCATCTACTTTCACACAAAATTGGATTCATTCAATTTGGTGTAGTGAATATTTATAAATTGATTTTTGAAGTTCACTACAGAATGGGATTTTCAAATAAAAGATAAAACTAGGTTTGAATTACTGGGCTCGCGCGAGAAACACTACTGGGCTGGCCCAACTGCACAGCGCGCGCGTAGCGGGCTCACTCAGGCTGGTCCCACACGTTATTGGGTGCTTCTAAATGAATCGGTATCGACCAATGTTGGCCCTACGATTACAACATGATCTACGGTCGAGGCTCATCATCTACGTTGCGATGCTAGGGTTTAATCTAGAGACACGGTGAGGGTGGCTGGGGGCTTACCAGGGCTCCTGCTAGGGTTGGCGATGCGGGCGAATGATCTTGTCGACAACAGCGAGTTGAATGGCACTAATGGTAGCTCCTGAGGAGGGTCCAATCGACGGCGCCTTTTCCTCACGGCAGCAGCGGACTCCGATCAAATTCCAGCAATAGAGGGATCGCCTTGCTCCAGGAACCGGTCAGGGATATTTCTGAGTGAGAGAGGAGTGGAATTGTGTGGAGATTGAGGCTGGGGAAGGGGTCTATTTATACCCCCGCGGGTGAGGCAGTGCGGCATGGAAAGGGCTCGTCGGTGACGTTGCTACAGGCCGAGCTAAGCATGAAGGAGGGCATGGGTCAACGTTGATGGGTGTGGCGATCGTCATGCGAGTGGTGGTGCGAAAAGGGGCGGTCTCAGTCGGTCGGGCGATGTCGGCTCTCTGTGCGGGTACCACGGTGTTCGTCAGCAAGTACGGTGGTAAAGGGGGCGCGTGGTGACCAATGGTCATGTATGGGCAGTGGCTAGTGACGCCACGGGTGTGTGTACAAGCGGAGAGGGCGAGTTGATGCGTGGCTGTGCGAGGCGGCTGCGGAGCTTCGTCATGCTCTCGGCACGTCTGTATCTTAAATGGACGTGGACGTTCTAGTGTTTCCGCGTCTTGCTGTTGGCCGAGGGGTGTACAGAGAGGGGCGGTGAGTTCATTGCTACCAGCTAGAGGTCGTGGGCGAGTGAGGAGTGGCCTGTGGCGTGTTATCCATGTCCGAGTGACATGGTGAGCTCGGGTACCATTTGCATTGATCAAGATAGTGAAGAAGAGTGGCTCAACTGCACGGTTGCGTACTGGGGGTGATCATGGGTGATATAGGGAAAGGAATTGGAGTACAATTGCTGAGCAATTGATTGATCACAAACAGTATATAGTTGGTAGTGGTACTATGTGTGCTAAGTGTTCGATCAAATGGCCGCATGAACTAAATCATCACCTTTTCCTGTGATTTTTGGTGGGTGTTCTGAAACTAATCTTGGTAGTCTCTGTGTGCAATGGTTTGCCAAGTGTTGAAGGTTTGAGTGGTTTTCCAAAAATGGCTATCTTGATACATAAGATAGATTCAAATTTTAATTGCCTCTCAAAAGAGTTTGAAAATGTTTCTGCCAAGTTGGAAAGCTCCATTTGGTTTAGTGTCACTAGGTCTAGCAATGGGAGAAAAGAAATGGGAAATTTTCTGTTTGAGATTAGTTGCTAGAGATGCTCAAAGTGAGCTAGTGGTTAACTTGGACTGAAATGACCATTAGGTCTTAGGCCTCATATTTTCATTTTCTTTTGTTTTCATCTGATTTGATAGTGACCTAGATGATATGTTGATCTTTAAACTATTTATCATCATTTACAACAATCATACATGGCATGTCAAGCATTCATACACACAAGCATTAAGATTTGAATTTAATTAATTAAAGCTTTTGTTAACCCTAATCTTGATTAATTAGGGAATAATCCTCATTAATAAATTTTGGGGTGTAACAAACCTTCCCCCCTTGAACAAAATCTCGTCTCGAGATTCAGGAAAAACTAGGAACTAAAGAGATTTGGAAACTCCGTCCTCATGTAATCCACACGCTCCCAAGTGGCTTCTTCTTCAGTATGGTTGCTCCATTGGATCTTGAGAAACTTGATACTCATGGTCCAGGTGGTCTGGAAAGCTTCTTCCAAAATACGGATAGGTTCTTCACGATAGTTCAAGTCTGGGTTGATCTCCACATCTCGGTGATCGATGTTCTTGAAAACTTCCATCATTTCTAGAACTTCTAAACACTTCCGAAGTAACGAGACATGAAACATATCATGCACGGCTGACATCTCTTCTAGCAGTTCTATCTGATAAGATACCTCTCCTCGGCGACTTAGAATCTTGAAGGGTCTAATGTATCTGGGGGCAAGCTTTCCTTTGAGTTGGAAATAATGCATTCCTTTCAAGGGTGATACTTTGAGATACACAAAATCTCCGACATTGAAGGCTAGATATCGACGTCTCTTGTCAGCATAACTCTTCTGTCTAGACTGAGTGGTCTTGAGGTGCTCATGGATCTTGTGAACCTTCTCTTCGGCTTCTCGTAGTATGTCGGGTCCAAAGATCTGACTCTCTCCTACTTCTGACCAATTCAGTGGGGTACGACACTTCCTTCCATACATAAACTCAAATGGGGCCATTTGCAAACTGGCTTGATAACTGTTGTTGTATGAGAATTCTGCAAAAGGCAGAAAGTCCTCCCATTTAGATCCATATTCCAACACACAAGCTCTCAACATATCTTCGAGTATTTGGTTTACTCTCTCCGTTGGTCCATCGGTCTGCGGGTGATAGGCGGTGCTCAAATTCATCTTGGTTCCTAATCCTTCTTGTACTTTCTTCCAAAATCTTGAGGTAAGCTGGGTTCCTCGATCCTACACAATGTTCTTGGGTATTCATGCAAACTGACTATCCTAGCAATGTACAACTATGCTAGCTTCGAGCTCTGATAAGTGGTCTTGACAGGTAAGAAATGAGCTACTTTGGAAAGTCTATCCACTAGGACCCAAATAGAATCATTTCCCCTACTAGATATAGGCAAACCGGTGATGAAATCCATTCCAACGGAATCCCATTTCCATTCTGGGATCTACAAAGGTTGCAAAAGTCGTCGTTGGTGTTTCGCTTTGACTCTCTGACAGATATCACATTTGGCTATGTAGCTTCCGACTTCTCGCTTCATCTTATGCCACCAAAATTGCTCCTTCAAATCCTGATACATCTTGGTTCCTCCCGGGTGGATTGAGTAAACATTATCATCGGCTTATTGAAAATAGCTTATTTCAACTCTGAATCTGCGGGCACACAGATTCTTCCTTTATACCACAGAACTCCTTCTTCATCTTCCGTAAATCCGGGTACCTTCCCTGTACCAATACGACGTTTAATTCCGTCAATACTGGCATTTCCTTTCTGAGCTTCCTTTATCTGATCTATCAAGGTGGGTTGAAGTTTGATACTAGCTAGGAATCCTTCACTTTCTGAAATCTTGCAACTCCTTACGCAAACTTGGTTGTTCTTTCAGAATCATGGTGTTTAATCTACACGGAAGTCTACTAAGAGCATCCGCTACCACATTGGCCTTATCAGGGTGGTAGTGAATGTCAAGGTCATAATCCTTGATTAACTCTATACATCTCCTTTGCCTCATATTCAACTCCTTCTGAGTAAAAATATACTGCAGGCTCCTGTGATCTGAGTAAATCTCACAGCGATTACCCATAAGATAATGACGCCATGTTTTCAAGGCTAAAACAACAGCGGCTAACTCTAAGTCATGGGTGGGGTAATTCTTCTCATGTTGCTTCAGTTTTTGGGACAAATATGATATCACTTTGCCTTCTTGCATCAACACACATCTGAGACCAATCTTGGATGCATCACAATACACATCAAAGGGCTTGGTGATATCCGGCATGATCAAAATTGGGGCTGAAATCAACCTTTTCTTGAGCTCTTCAAAACTTGCTTCACATTTGTCAGTCCATTAAAACTTCTGATCTTTATTGAGAAACTGAGTCATCAGCATAGCGATGCTTGAAAATCCTTCAACAAACTTGCGGTAATATCTCGCTAATCCAAGAAATGCATGAACTTCAGTTTGAGTGGTTGGTGTTCTCCATTCTTCAACATCCTTAATGTTTGCAGGGTCGACAGCAACTCCTCCGGCTGACAAGATATGTCCTAGGAATCCTACTTCCTTTTACCAAAACTCACACTTGCTGAACTTGGCATAAAACTGATGCTCTCTAAGGGTTCCAAGGATGGTTCTTAGGTGTTGTTCATGTTCTTCCTCCGATTTGGAGTAGATTAGAATGTCATCGATGAAAACAACGACAAACTTATCTAAGAAGTTCATGAAAATTTTATTCATGAGATTTATGAAATAAGAGGGGGCATTGGTTAATCCAAAAGACATGACCTTGTACTCATACAATCCATATCGGGTCGTGAAAGCAGTCTTTGGAATATCCGTTGCATGAATTTTTAGTTGATGATAACCAGTTCTAAGATCAATCTTTGAGAATACTGTGGCACCGGTCAACTGGTCAAACAAATGTTCTATCTTTGGCAAAGGGTAATTGTTCTTGATGGCGACGTCATTCAACTTCCGATAATCTGTACATAAATGGGTGGCAGCATCCTTCTTATCCACAAATACAATAGGTGATCTCCATGGCGATGCACTTGGTTGAATCAGATCTTTGCTAATCATGACGTCAAGTTCCTTCTTGAGATCCACTAACTCAGATGGGTTCATACTATATGGTCTCTGAGCTATGGGTCTAGTTCCAGGGATTAGTTCAATGATAAACTCGATATCCTGATCTGGGGGCATACCTGTAAATTCATCTGGGAACAAATCGGGGTATTCAAAGACTAGTCTGACTTGGTCTAGGGTTGGTTGGGCTAAACTATTGTTCCACATAAATTGACGGGGTAAGGTCTCAGACACATGCTCAACTGATACTTGGGTGCTACTGGTCATGGTTATGGCCTTCGTAGCACAATATATAAGTCCTTGATGTTTTGACATCCAATCCATTCCTAGTACTACTTCCAAACCTTTTGTTCCGAGTACTATTAGATTGGCATAGAAATCTATTCCATGAATTCTAATAGGTACGGCCTTGCAAAATTTTCAAGCTTTGGTAGTTGACCCAGGTATTTGAACTATCATAACATGCTTCAAATTTGTTGGTTTAATCTTACTAGTGCATGCAAATTCTTCTGTAACAAATGAGTGCGATGCTCCAGAATCAAACAATACTCTTGCAAGTACTGAATTAACAGAGAACATATCCAGCACGACATCTGGCGCTTCCTGGGCTTCTTCAGCATTCATGTGGAACAGACGGCCAACATGGTTGTTCGGGTTGCCTGGGGCGAATCTCTTTCCAGGTTGGACACGATGCTGCCACTGGGCAGGTGCAGTGACATTGGATGATGCAGCAATCTTCTTGGGGCACTCATTGGAATAGTGACCCTAGTTGAGCTCCATAGTCTGCACCTATTCATCGGCATCTAAGGGCTCTTCTGACTTACTAAAGATAGGGGGATTGGTATTTTGGAAGTTCTTAATTTTGGATCCATGATGATCCTGATTTCTAGGGGCTTGGTTGTCTTGTGCTAGTTGAGCAATTTGTTGAAGAGTGGCTAGATTGGCTTGACGCTCGGTTCTACCGGCTTCTCGGTCGGCTACTAACATTTTCAAGATTTGGACCATTAGGTCTTGAGATGAGCTGTTCCATCCACGAGGCATCTGAATATTGAGATAGATCAGGAGACAAGAGGGAAAAAAATTCTAAGGTTTATGGGTTTGGTTTAAAAGCTTTTAAACTTTTGAGTAAGGCTATGGTTTGAAAGCGAACAACTCATTCCCATTCATTTCAAAGTCACACCATACCAGCAACACATCCCAACACAACACAACAACAAACATATGGTTTTAAGAACCACTCTGGCAAGCTACGATATAGTGGGACCGGATACAACTCATAGCTACGATAGTGCTCAAGTGCTACTACTCATCAGAACCGGTGGCTTCTTCATCATCAATGAAGTCGCGGTCCTCATCATCAGTGTGGAATTCCTGGTCCATGTCCTCAAAGTAGTCATCATCATCACTGAGATATGAGTAGGGGTCTCCACAGATATCTTTCCCTTCATTCTTCCTCTCCTCAAGATGCATGTCCTGATCATGGATAGTCTCCTCCAAACATGACACCTTGTGACGAAGGCGGGCAATGATGCGATCCTTCTTGTCACACAGCTCGCGAAGTGACTTGCACTGCTTCACGAGAATGGCGAAGGTCTAGTCCTTCTTGGCGGCAGCAAGTTGCTTCTCGTTGGCGTCAGCACGAGCATTGTCAAGATCTTCTGAGTCTCATGAAGCCTGAAGGAAAGATGATCCACATGTTGCTTCAACTCAAGGTGGCTTGGCAGATCCAGGGGTTGTCCATTTGAGTCACTTCTGGCGTAGTGAGTAAAGCGGGTTCCGACGATCTTGTTGATATTCTGCCCACATAATCGGGCAAGTGCTTCCTATATTGCTCTAGCTAGTCCATCAATCCAGTTGTTCTCTCTCATGGTGAAATGGATCTTCTCCGAGGTAGGTGGATCCATCTTTCCGCGAAGATCGGCAACTATCAGCCACTGCAGCTCCCCTTCAGGGTGATCATGGAGTTGAGCTCCATAGAACTCCGGATGCGGGCGGTCTAGAAATTCCGCAAGCTGACTCAGGTTGTTCTTAAAGATGAGATTCCCTCCATTACCCAACTGGTAAAACGTGTTGTAGTCGTAGTCCATCTATAAGCAATTTGAGAGGAGTAAGTTAGAGAAGTGATCAAGTGTGCCAAATTTTAGGTAAAGTTGCAAAAAATTGAAGGAACACATGACTCTCTTTTGGAAAGAATTTCAAGGGTAAGAGTGAGAATAGGTTTTCAAAGATACTCACTTTCTTTTTTTCGGAAATTAAGTTTTTCTGACGTCCATGCTAACTAGGGTCTCCTATAGTCAGGATGGCTCTGATACCAACTTGTCAACACCCGGATTTTTAATCCCATATGCCTGTTATTCCGTACATCACAATCCCAAGATTACCATTTTTGGGAGACATAACAGATTGGTACCATAGTTCATCATCCATTACATCCCATAATAGTCTTACAAATAGTTGATCTCATGATCAAGTCTGATTACAATCAAAGCAGCAGAATATATAATAAAGGTAGCATGGTCAGGGCTCCATCTTCAGGGTCACTGTCAATGCTGACGATGGGATATGATCCTAGTTACCGTAAGCGTCCTGATGTCCATCCTCCTCATAGTCTCCTTCATAGTCTAGCCATGGGAATGGCCAGGGACAAATCCATTAGTACTTTGAAGTACTCACAAACTTTCACTAAAGCAGTAAGGCCATTCTAATAGGAATCCTAAGCTCTAGGTTTTTTTGCCACAAGCCAATTTTATTTCAACCAGTATCTAGTAATAAAACCTAACTTTAGTTGTCTAGGTTACTTTGGTGGGAACCTAGCTTCATCTCCAAAACTTTTCGGGTCAAGTCAAAGTCATCAGTCACGGGTCATTTTGGAAAACATATGACAACGGAACAGTATGGCCATCCAACTGTCCATAACCGCGGACGCGGCTATTCGAATAGTTTGACACTCTGCAGAGGTGGTACACTTTCACCACAACATTTGATACATCCGTCAGGAACAATCCTGAATCATCATACTTGGTATGCGGATAATCAATCCTAACCTTTCAATTACACATCCTAGTATAGGCACCTCCCCTATGAGTTTAGCCTCCCAACCATGATCATCTGTCATCTTGGGCACTGCATAGGTGGACAGTCACATTCACAAGGTAGACTCAGCTCACCTCGTTCCGCAAGGGAACCCATACTAAGACATATAAACTTCCAGTCAAGCCGTACCCAAATTCGGGTATTGTGGTTGTATGGTAAACATTGGAATGGTATCGCATCCGAACCCAACCATCAGTTTTTGTCAAAGTCAAGTCACATACTTCCTTCACCACCATCTTCAAGTCATTGTGTCCATAACACATGTCAAAACATTTCAATAGAATGACTCATCATTCCAAGGTTTTCATAATATCTTGTTACCATCTAGTGATCAAGTTTAATTTAGCACTAGCATCTATCAAATGGGGATGTAACTTATTTGAGGGATATCAACTAGTGTTTCCACCTACATCAAGTTCCAAGCTCTTGATGGCACTTTCCTTCATTTCCACTAATCATCAATTAATTAACTACTGAACAACTTTATAAAAGTGAAGCTTGCAAATAAAACTGGGATTTGGTATAATAAAAAGGGGTATCACAAAGGCTTGCAAGTGAGACTTGCATGGTTTATCTTAGCTTGCTTAGATAGAATAGCTTGCATAATGTATCTTCAATGCTCATTTCACATGGATTTGGGACGCCTGTTGCCAAGCTAAGCATAAGTTTTTCTTCTTGTTGCTTCTTTTAGACAGACTAAATACAAGGAACCTTCTCAAAAGGATAATTTGCACTTTACCTGATTACAATTGTGCAATCAAAAACTGCCACTCAGAAGAAACATTGATACATCTTTTCTAGACATGTCCTTTTGCTGCTGATTGTTGGGATTATACTTGCCCCCAAAGAGATTGTGGACTCTCTATTTTTTAAGCCTTCCAAGACATAAGAAGCAAGCTAAATCTTCCTTTTTCCATGGAAATAATAATTTTAGCTGCTTGGGGAATATGGATCTGCAGAAATAACAAAATCTTTGAAAATGATACACCAGAATTCTCTAACTGGAAAGCAGTTTTGTGCAAGAGCAGAGATGGATCAAATTCAGAATAAAAAAGTAACATGTCCCTTAGTTCAATAGCGGGTTCCAGACTCAAGTGCATTAGTGGGTTACCACTTGTAAACCCAAAACTTCTCTCGAATAATCTCCCCTTGTAACTTAACACTAGAGTTTTTGTACACTGTAATTCAGACTTTATAATAAAGAAAAACGTTGCAGTGCGGGTTCTTTCCCCTACTATTTTCCCGTCAAAAAAATGTAGCTTCCATGGTTTAGCTTAGATTTCTTAGATAGAATAGCTTGACTTGATTGGTAAGGTGGTCGAAGTCCTCGTCCTCATCTTCGTAGAATTCCTCCTCGTCGTAGCCCGGATTGATACTAGCGTCTATAAATAAATTCGAGGTACACAATCACCAAACAATACTTAACTACTTCTACTTATCACACGAGGGTCACACTAGATGATCTAGCATCATCTCTATGATTACAAGAAAGGGTGATAGGATTTTATTTATCTTATTTTTATAAAAGTAATTTCTACTCATTGAAAAGTTACTTTAAGATTTAATATTTTCCAAATTAAAAATATGGGATCATATTGACACATGTCATCACCACATACTTTAATACTTAGGAATGTGATTTAAAGTGGTTGGCCTCATTTATAAAGCTTAACACTATTATTTAATAATATTTAAGTGGCTAAAAATGACTAGAAAGTCATTCTTTTATTTTTGATCCAGGACTACTGTATTTAAGTATGTAGATTTTTACATATTCAGACAGTTCTTGTCAAATGTGATTTTTGAGAGTTGGAATCAACTGAAAATCACTTATGGTTGATTTTAGAAAAATGTTTGAAGTTGCAAAACATATTGTCTTCTTATTTTTACCATGGGTGATCCATAGTTTCAACCTGTTTGAATACAACGGGAGTCATTAGAGATTTTCATCTACTTTCAAACAAAATTGGATTTATTCAATTTGGTGCAATAAATCTCTCTGAATTGATTTTTAAAGTTCACTATAGAATGGGATTTTCAAATAAAAGATAAAACTAGGTTTGAATTACTGGGCTCATGCGGGAAACACTACTAGGCTGGCCCAACTGCACAGGGCACGCGCAGCGGGCTCACTCAGGCTGGTCCCACACATTAGTGCGTTCTTCTAAATGAATCGGTATCAACCAATGCTGGCCCTACGATTACAACATGATCTACGGTCAAGTCTCATCTTCTACGTTGCGATGCTTCGACGAGAGTTTAACCTAGCGGAACGGTGAGGGTGGCTGGGGTCTTACCAGGGCTCTAGCTAGGGTTGGCGATGCGGGCGAATGAGCTTGTCGACAACGGCAAGTTGAATGGTGTTCGCGGCAGCTCCTGAGGTGGCTCCAATCGATGGCGCCTTTTCCTCACGGCAGCGGCGGACTCCGATCAAATTCCGTCGATAGAGTGCTCGCCTTGCTCCAATAACAGGTCAGGGATGTTTCTGAGTGAGAGATGAGTGGAATGGTGTGGAGATTGAGGCTGGGGAAGGGGTCTATTTATACCCCTGCGGGTGAGGCAGTGCGGCATGGCAAGGGATCGTCGGCGACGTTGCTACAGGCCGAGCTAAGAATGGAGGAGGGCATGGGTCAACGTTGATGGGTGTGGCGATCGTCATGGGAGTGGTGGTGCGACAAGGGGCGATCTAGGTCGATCGGGCGATGTCGGCGCTCTGTGCGGGTACCACGGTGTTCGTCAGCAAGTACGATGGTGAAGGGGGCGCGCGGTAACCAATGGTCATGTCTGGGTGGTGGCTGGTGACGCCACGGGTGCGAGTACGAGCGGAGAGGGAAAGTCGTTGCGTGGCTACGCGACGCGGCTGCGGCGTTTCGCCGTGCTCTCGGCACGTCCGTGTCTTAAATGGGCATGGTCGTTCTAGTGTCTTCACGTCTCGCCATTGGTCAACGAGTGGACAGAGAAGGGCGGTGAGTTCACTGCTACTAGCAAGAGGTCGTGGGCGAGTGAGGAGTGGCCTGTGGCGTGCTATCCATGTCCAAGTGACATGGTGAGCTCGGGTACCATTTGCATTGATCAAGATATTGAATAAGAGTGGCTCAATTGCATGGCTGCGTATTGGGGGTGATCGTGGTGAGCTAGGGAAAGGAATTGGAGTACAATTGGTGAGCAATTGATTGATCACAAACAGTATATAGTTGGTAGTGGTACTATGTCTGTTGTGTTCGATCAAATGTCCGCATGAGCTAAATCATCACCTTTTCCTGTGATTTTTGGTGGGTGTTCTAATACTAATCTTGGTAGTCTCTCGGTGCAATGGTTTGCCAAGTGTTTAAGGTTTGAGTGGTTTTCCAAAAATGGCTATCTTGATACATAAGATAGATTCAAATTTGAATTGCCTCTCAAAAGAGTTTGTAAATGTTTCTACCAAGTTGGAAAGCTCCATTGGGTTTTGTGTCACTAGGTCTAGCAAGGGGAGAAAATAAATGGGAAAGTTTATGTTTGAGATTAGTTGCTAGAGATGCTCAAAGTGAGCTACTGGTTAACTTGGGCAGAAATGACCATTAGGTCTTAGGCCTCATATTTTCATTTTCTTTTGTTTTGATCGTATTTGATAGTGACCTAGATGATATGGTTTTAATCTTTAAACTATTTCTCATCATTTACATCAATCATACATGGCATGGCATGTAAGACCCCACCTTTATAAAGGTAAAAGTCCCTGTGATTGCAATGCTAGTCCCTAGATCAAATGCTAGCATCCACAGTTTAAGATGAAGTACACATATACAAAGGTCATTATTACATTGTCATTCCAGAGATAATCATAGTCTTTTACAACTCCATAGCCAAAGGCTAGTACAAGAGTTCATAACATAAATAAATAAAGTAAAGTCTTCATCTTCATGTGCCACAGGCAAACATGTTGAGTGTAGACTCATAACCCTAATCCTCATCAGAGTAACCTGCAACATCACAAGTTACAGCCATAGTGGGTCAATACATTTGGAATTGTATTGGAAAGTGATACCATGGTAGAATAGTAGTATCTTTCATCTACATGAATTTTGGTTAAGTGTATCTTAGGCTTGCTTTGCTCAAAATATATTTTTCCTATCAGTTGAAAACACTAAGTTTTTGTTTGTCGACAACTCCCAAGGAACCACCAATAGACATTGGTGAACCTTAACCCTTGTTCAACCACAAGTTTTAACTTAGAAATTTGGATGAGGAGATCCTTCATAGCTTCAATGTCTTGATGGTCAAATTGTCCGTTGCCGGGGACACGGCTAAGTACTTAGGTTTTTTTCCTTCTCGCGAGGTGGTGCACTTTCCCCACAAGACTCGAAATGCATCGAGACGAGATCTTTCAGAAGCCTTCCCTTAGACCAAATGGACGCATTCCATTTTATCACCCTACCACCATCTGTCCATATGGCTAAGTTATTGCAACCTATATGATCAAGGCAGAGCCCATAAGCCATGTGGTTACACTAGAAGCTTCTGAACACTAAGTATCTCAAATCCCTTTGTTCCTGGGTGGCTTTCCACAAGTGCTATACACAAGGTAGACCATAGATATGGGCCTTGTGTAACCACTCAATATAACCCAACATACCATTCCACCCAGGTGATTCATTCACTTAGTTGTTTTATTAAGCAAAAACATAAGTCAAGACTTAACAAAATTTCCATAGCATGTATATAATCCACCCTTTTTTGCTACCATCTAGGCTAAGCATGATAATATAACAAGTATCTTAACTTAGAGAAAATTCTACCAAGACTACATCTACTAGGATTTCCCATAGCATAGCATACAGATACTTAGTAAAATTTTCATGCAAGCCCTATATAAAATATCACTAGTGCATAGTAAAAAATAATAGGACAAATACATGAAGCACCACTTGCCTTGGTAGTTGGGGTAGTAGCAACAATCTTCACAATCACAATCACCACTAGCACCAAAATCTACACATAAAATGATAGCACGAAATTTACACTCAAAATAATCAAGGAAAATATATGAATGCATGCAAATGCAATGAAATGAATTTTATACACTAAACCATTCAACCAAACAGTACTGATCACAAATCCATCTAATATAGTCTAAATAAACTTAAATTTGTTTAAAAATCATTTTCCAAATAATTTATATATTCAAAATAAGCCTATAATTGTCTCTGCATTAAAACCCATTTTTACAAAAACAAAATACAAAACTAAATCCATAGTAGTGTATGATTTATTTTTGTTAATCCATTTATATCTTATTTGCATTTTTTGGATAAACTGAACAAAAGTTATGAATTTTACAAGTTTGAATCTCAAATAGATAAAAAAAACAGATTTTAAATCCAAACCCTAGACACGTGGTTGTGTCTGATTGGTCGATACCTCTTCGCGTGGATCAGCTAACATGGAGCATTGGATCTAAGTGACTTTGTATGGTTTAGATCTAACAAAAACGTTTTGATTAAGTGATCTATCCTAGCCACTGGATCTGGATATAACGGCTGCTGTGCACGCGACCATAGTCTGGCGGCACTAGCGTCGGCTGCGCGGCGGCGGCACTCTGGCAGCGGCGCTCCGGAAAACGCAGAGGGGGATGGGGGTTGCGGAGGTGCTTACCAGACTCACGAGGTCACGCGGAAGCTCAACGTGTCACTGGCGTGGGCAGGGGCGTGCTGTGGTGGCCGGAAGAGCTCGTCGGAAACCTAGCTGGCATCGGGCACGGCTTGACGGAGACGACGGTGACATTCCAAGCCTTCCTAGGATAAACAAACAGCATCAGTGCGTGCACAAGGACGAGGAGGTCATCATCGTTTGATCTAGAGGTTGGGGGTGGTCACACCTTACCAGAATTTCTCGCCGGAGACGAGCATGGCATCGGGTGCTTGTGGTGGTGGACGAATCCGATGACCTAGGTCATGAGTATACGAACCAAGCATATGAGAAGAAGCGCACAAGCACGGGGATCATTATAGCACGAACGAGAAGGGGCGTGGTGGACGGAGCTCACCGCAATGTCTCGCCGAAGATGCTCGGGCAGTGCCGTTGCAGGCTGAATTCTAGGCAGCCTGGTGGCAGAGAGAGGGTGCTAAGTGAGGAGAAAAGCTCGTAGTGTGGAGGGGCTTAAGTAGGCAGAGTCACGGCGAGAAACACTCGCCGAATCAATGGCATTTACGTCGTGCCATCAACGGCAGTGAATGGCAGCGGCGACATGGTCTAACGCGCCATTTGGGGGAAGACGATGTTGAGCTGGCGCGGTTCCACCAGGCAGTGACAGTGGGGTCGGAGCTGTGCGCGTGAGAGAGAGGGGAGAAGGGGAAATGGCCGGGTGGGCTCGTGGGCTGTTTCTGGCATTGGGCCGAAAGGGTAGCGTCGGCCTTTTTCTTTTTCCTTTCTCTTTTTCTTTTTCTATTTTGATTTTCAGGAAACAATTTCAAACCAAAATCAAATAAGTTTGAATTCAAACCACCTCTAGATTTTTGTAGTGTAAACCTTGTACACATTTGTGTATAAAACACTAATGTTTAGTCAAATGCACTTTGACACTTTGAAAAATAAAACAAAACCATGCCTTATTGGTATATAGATAATAGGCATAAAAATGGTTTTATTTGGAATTTTGTTTTGAAAATTTTTGTGCAAGCCAAGGATGCTATGAATGCATGAATGAAATGTATTTTTTTGTATTTCATGAATTTTGGGATGTTAGAAATCTAACCCCCTTAAGATGAATATCTCCCTCGAGATTCGGATTGTCTAGCAAATAGGTGTGGGTGATGTTTCCGAAGATCATCCTCTCTTTCCCAAGTTACTTCCTCTTCGGAATGATGGTTCCACTGAACTTTGCAGAACTTGATATTTTTGGTACGAGTAACTCTTTCTGCAGTCTCAAGAATCTTGATAGGTTTCTCCTCATAGGTGAGATCACTCTCCAACTGAACCTCTTCCAAAGGTATAGTATCCTTCAAAGAAGTTTCTTCCATCTCCGGATGTCATTTCTTTAACTGACTCACGTGAAACACATTGTGAACTGTAGACAATGATTCAGGCAATTCAATCTCATAAGCCACTTCTCCTTTGTGACTCAAAATCTTGAATGCTCAAACGTATCTTGGTGCCAATTTCCCTTTGACTCCAAATCTCTTCACGCCACGAAGTGGTGAGACTCTAAGATACGCTCTATCACCTACCACATAGGTGACTTCTCTATGCTTTGGATCTGTGTAGCTCTTCTGCCGTGACTGTGCTATCTTCAATCTATCCTTTACCAATTTGACTTTATCATTAGCTTCCTTGATCAATTCTGGTCCAAACAATTTTCTTTCTCCAACACCATTCCATAGTAATGGCGTAGTACACTTTCTTCCATAGAGAAACTCAAATGGTGCCATCTCAATATTGGCTTGATAGCTGTTATTATAAGAAAATTTTGTGTAAGGCAGACTTTCATCCCAACTAGCACCATAGTCTAGGGAACAAGCAACATATCCTCCAAAATCTGATTGGTCCTTTCTGTCTGTCCATCAGTCTAGTTGTGAAATGCTATGCTGAACTCTAATCTCGTTCCCAATGATTCATGCAGTTGTCGCCAAAAATGCGAGGTGAATTGAGTTCCTCTATCAGACACAATCCTGTTCATGTAAATCTTGGCTAACTTAGCACTTGTATAGGTTGTCTTCACATGTATGAAATGAGCCACCTTAGTTAGACGATCTACAACCACCCAAATGGAATCATATCCAGATCTAGTCCTTGGCAGTCCGGTGATGAAATCCATACCAATCTTATCCCACTTCCAATCAGGAATGGGTAGTGGTTGTAATAACCCTGCCGGTTTCTGATGTTCCGCCTTCACTCGACTACACACATCACACAAGGCAATATGTTCCGCGATATCCTTCTTGAGATTGTACCACCAAAACCTTTCCTTCACATCCATGTACATTTTTGTGTTACCTAGATGAATGGAATATGGTGAGTTGTGTGCTTCTTGCAGAATCAGTTTCCGAAGCTCCGGATCTTGCGGAATGCAGATACGTTTTCCATGCCATAAAGTACCCTGTTCGTCTTCATGAAATCCCTTAGCTTTCCCTTTGCTAATTTTTCCTTTAATCTCTTCAATTTCCTTGTCCAACTTTTGGCCTTCTTTGATCTTGTACAACAATGTGGGTTGAACATCCAATGACATGAGATGTCCTTCAGGCACTATCTCCAATCCGAGATCTTTGAATTGGGCACACAGATCATCTGGCAGTTCTCCTTTGGTAAGGCCATTCACATAAACCTTATGGCTTAAAGCATCCGCTACAACATTTGCTTTACTAGGGTGCTATTGCAAACTCAAGTCATAGTCCTTGATGAGTGCTAGCCATCTTCTTTGTCTCATGTTGATTTCTTTCTGAGTGAAGGTATATTTCAGACTCTTGTGATCTGTGAACACTTCACAACGTTTTCCCAAAAGATAATGTCTCCATGTTTTGAGTTCATGGACCACAGAGGCTAACTCTAAGTCATGAGTAGGATAATTCACTTCATGTTTTTTGAGTTGTCTCGAGGCATAAGCCACAACTTTCCCTTCTTGCATCACAACTCCACCTAACCCTTGGTGAGATGCATCACAATAAACTTGGAAATCCTTCTCCAAATCTGGCAGACATAAGACTGGTGCCGTCACTAGTCTCTTCTTCAATTCTTGGAAACTAAGTTCACATCCTTCAGTCCAGTCAAACTTCTTTTCTTTTTTGAGTAACTCCATCATTGGCTTATCTACCTTTGAGAAATTCTCAATGAATCTTCTATAGTATCCTGCCAAACCAAGGAAACTACAAACTTCTTTTACTGACTTGGGAGATTCCCACTCAGTCACAGCTGACACCTTTGCGGGATCGATAGCTATACCATCTCCCGACACAATGTGTCCGATAAATCCAACTTCATTCAGCCAGAATTCACACTTGCTGAACTTGGCATATAGCTTGTCCTCCCTGAGCTTCTCAAGTATCAAACGCAAATGTCCTTCATGTTCTTCTTTGCTCTTGGAATAGATTAAAATGCCGTCGATGAATACGACAACAAACTTGTCAAGAAATTCCATGAACACCTTGTTCATCATATTCATGAAATAGGCTGGTGCATTTGTCAAACCAAATGGCATCACGGTGTACTCATACAAACCATACCTAGTGGTGAAATCAGTCTTGGGTATGTCTTGCTCTCTAATCTTAAGCTGAAAATATCCTGATCGGAGATCAATCTTTGAGAACACACGGGGTCCTTCTAGCTGATCAAACAGATCGTTGATTCTTGGCAAAGGATATTTGTTCTTGATAGTCACTTCATTGAGTGAACGGTAATCTATGCATAACCTTTGGCTTCTATCCTTCTTCTCAACAAACAAAACTGGTGCTCCCCAAGATGAATAACTTGGTTGAATAAATCCTTTCTGCAACTGTTCTCCAAGCTGTTTCTTGAGTTCCTTCAACTCATCCACTGACATCTTGTAGGGTCTCTTTGCTATCGGTCCTGATCCTGGCAGTAATTCAATCAGAAACTCTACATCTCTATCTGGTGGCATTCCAGGCAATTCCTCCAGAAACACATCCGGATACTCTCTCACAATTAGCACACTATCTATGCTAACCCCCTTAAGATGATTTAGCTTACTCCCTTTAGATTCAAAATTAGACTTGAACCTAATTCGTTTCTTATCCGGGGTTGTGAGTATGACTATACCATTGGCACAATATAGTACTCCTTCATACTTTGTCATCCAATCCATCCCCAGAATAACATCCAATCCTTGGGAATCTAGGATTATCAAACTCACTAGAAACTTATACTTTCCAAATTCTATCACTAGATCATGGCATCCAAAATTCACTATCATCTCTCCTCCGGGAGAGCTCACTTTTATTGGACACCCAATAGTTTCAGTTGGAAGTCCATTTTTATCAACAAATGCTCTTGATATCAATGAATGCGATGTGCTAGTATCAAAAAGAACAAGTGCTAGAAAAGAATGAAGCTTGAACTTACCAGCCATAGTATCAGACTCTTCATATATTTCTTCCACATTAATGTGGTTCACTTGTCCCTTCTGGAAAGGGTTGGGTTTGTTGGATCCTTCAACTTTCTTTTATAGGCACTCATTTGCATAGTGCCCCATCTTATTACACTTGAAACACTCAACCTGACTGAGGTCTTTCTTTGCAGGCTTACTTCCATTAACACTACCACTGTGGTGGCTCATGTGTCCACTCTTGCGGTTCTTATACTAGTCATTGTCATGACTGCGATGATGCTTGTTGTCATGGTGACGGTTGTGGTTGTCGTGGCTGTTGTACTTCCCATGCTTGTGGAATCCAGAAGTTCCACTATCATCATTATGGGAACGCTTGTGAGACGATCCCGAGCTGTGCTTATCAAAGTTACGTTTCCTCTTCCTGCCTTCAACATGTTTCAACTTGTTTCCAAGATGGTGGCCTTGTCACAAAGTGATTGATATGTTGGAACATAGGCAACAGACAGCTGCAGGTTCAACTCATCATTAAGTCCTTCGAGGAACTTCTCTTTCCTCTTAGCATATGTATCAACTTCATCCGGTGCATAGCGCGCCAGATTGTTGAACTCGTCAATGTACTCAGCTACACTGCGGTGATGCTGTTTCAGATTGTCGAACTCTTTCTTCTTCAAGTTCATCACTCCGGATGAGATGTGAGCTGTACGGAAACCATCCTCAAAAATAGCCCAAGTCGCATCCTCAAGGGGAGTGGTGATCTGAAAGTTGTCCCACCATGTTGTTGCTGGTCCTTCGAGCAGATGTGCTGCAAACCTGACTTTTTCCTCGTCGATGCAGCCAACAGTGACTAAGTCCTTGTTCACTGAACGTAACCATTCATTGGCTACCATTGGATCAGTGTTTATCGAGAACTTTGCAGGCCTCAGTCTCAGAAATCTGGTGAGCATGTCAAATGCTAGAGGATTGTAGTTATTGTTGTTGTTGTTGTTATTGTTGTTCTGATTCTGATTTTGGTTTTGGATGAACTGAGTCATCATCTACATCAGTTGAGCTTGATCTGTCGTCAACTGCTGCATATGGGGGTGACATTATTGTTGTTGTTTGGGTTGGGGTTGGCATGAAGGGGAGGCATCTGTGGTTTCAATAAGGATAAGGAATGAGATATAACCCATAGATGCTTAACATGCAATACATCATATAACAACAATCACAAAACCAGGCTCAAAATAACATAGAGTTTGAACAAAGTAAACAACAAGTTTTTGGAAAAAACAAACACACCATAGCAAGCCATCCACATGTTAGATGGTCATTGCGACTCAATAATCAAGTATGATAGATAAAAGATAGTCGAGTAGACTACACTACTACTCCATGTCGACCTCCACGTCAACAATTGTGAGACCGGCTGTCTCCATGGCTGTCTTGTACTCCTCGACACTAGAAGTAAATGCCTCGACCTTCGCACAGAGAGCTCTCTTCTGTGAGCGTAGCCTCTCAATCACTCCCTGATGGGTCTCAAGCTCGAAGTCCTTGGCCTCTATCTCAGCCTTCATGTCATTGATCTTCTTGTTTCTTTCTTGGACTCTTTTCTCCTGATTCTTGAACTTCTTGTCCTGGCTCTCGAATCTGTCCTCCATGTCCTTGACGATCTCGTCTTGCTCCGCTAAGAGCTTGTCCTTCTCCCTCAACTAAACCTGGAGCTCGTCATTGCTAAGCATGACGTTGGTCCTATCGGTGTCAAGGTGTCTAATAAGGCCCTCGAGGTCCTGGAGATAGAGACGAACTGGCTCAATCGTCTCTCTAGTAGTACCCTCATACAACAATGCCTCTACCTCCTTGTCACCTCTCCCGAACGGGTGGAAATAGAGGCCTCTAAGCTCAGTGGAGTGGCGTCCGCAGAGGCGTCTGAGTAGCTCCTGCATGACTACATCTAGACCCTTATCCTTGTCATCGTGCATCAGCTTGAAGGAAATCTCCTCCATGAGTGGCTCCGTCTGTCATCCCGGCTGTGAGACTCTAAAGCCCCAAAGGTCCTTCCTCTCAAACTTGGTGAGCTGAAGTGCCTTGATACTAGGAAGTGGGAGGTTGAGCACACTAGTAAACTGCACGTGCGTGAACCAAACCGAGTTCCATTGAAGTCCTCGGCAGTGCTGATCACAAAGCTAGGCATCTAATGTAAAATAGAGAAATATTAGAACAACACAAGTAAGAGAAAACAAGACAGTAGAATGAAAACAAAAGCAATCCATAAAACATACAAGTCATGGCATACAAAGTCTATCAGAACACTAAGGTTCAACATAACTTAGACAATTTTTTGTGAAAATACGACAAGTGTGGTGGCCCAACTAACGGAGTATGTTACAATTCTCACTCACTTGCCAAAATAGCTATCAGGGAATCCCTAGAGGCAATTTGTCGATCTTGGTCACAAGATTCCAATGCTAAGTCTATGATGTCTTCTCTTAGACGTTGGTTGGTAGCCTCTAAGTCTTGGGTATGCTTCTTCTCTTCTCTAAGGTCATTCTGAGTGTTGAGCATTCTACACTTGAGTCTGTCACCAAGATCTTTGATGGCATTCCAAGCTGCATTCCTTGCAGAGTCAAAGAATGACATGTGCATTTCTGAGTTGGTGACCATGCAGAATCCTGACTCTTTGTGGTTGTCTTCCTTGTTTTTGTACAAGTGAAGTTGCACCCACCAATATTCTTATCCTTCATCCATCACGGGAAATCCCTTCTACACTGCTGCACCATGTATCCCCAAGGTAACCATAAGGTTCTTGAGTGCTTTGGGAAACTCCGTCTCACACTCCAAAGTCATGGTCATGTGTGGTCCCTTCCTGACGGCTTCGTTTATGGAGTTTATCTACAAATGGAGATGATAAAGAAGATTAGAAAAGTTTATGAGAAGAAAAAGACAAGTGTGGAATTTTGCAAGGTGTTGTAGTTTTCCTTAGTGGTTTCTTAGTCTAATCCAACCTAGGGTCATAATCCTACAGGAAACACAGTGCTCTTATACCATCTGTAAGACCCTACCTTTATAAAGATAAAAGTCCCTGTGATTGCAATGCTAGTCCCAGGATCAAATGCTAGCATCCACAGTTTAAGATGAAGTACATAGATACAAAGGTCTTTATTACATCGTCATTCTAGAGATAAACATAGTCTTTGACAACTCCATAGCCAAAGGCTAGTACAAGAGTTCATAACATAAATAAATAAATAAAGTAAAGTCTTCATCTTCATGTGCCACATGCAAACATGTTGAGTGTAGACTCATAACCCTAATCCTCATCAGAGTAACCTCCAACATCACAAGTTACATCCACAGTGGGTCAATACATTTGGAATTGTATTGGAAAGTGATACCATGGTAGAATAGTAGTATCTTTCATGTACATGAATTTTGGTCAAGTGTAGCTTTGGCTTGCTTTGCTCAAAATATATTTTTCCTATCTGTTGAAAACACTAAGTTTTTGTTTGTTGAAAACTCCCAAGGAACCACCAATAAACATTGGTGAAACTTAACCCTTGTTCAACCACAAGTTTTAACTTAGAAAATTGGATGAGGATATCCTTGATAGCTTCAATGTCTTGATGCTCAAATTGTTCGTTGCCGGGGACATGGCTAAGTACTTAGGTTTTTCCTTCTCGAGAGGTGGTGCACTTTCCCCACAAGACTCGAAATGCAACAAGACGAGATCTTTCAGAAGCCTTCCCTTAGACCAAATGGACGTGTTCCATCCTATCACCCTACCACCATCTGTCCATCTGGCTAAGTTATTGCAACCTATATGATCAAGGCAGAGACCATAAGCCATGTGGTTGCACTAGAAGCTTCTAAACACTAAGTATCTCAAATCCCTTTGTTCCTGGGTGGCTTTCCACAAGTGTTATACACAAGGTAAACCATAGATATGGGCCTTGTGTAACGACTCAACATAACCCAACATACCATTCCACCCAGGTGATTCATTCACTTAGTTGTTTTATTAAGCAAAAACATAAGTCAAGACTTAACAAAATTTCCATAGCATGTATATAATCCACCCTTTTTTGCTACCATCTAGGCTAAGCATGATAATATAACAAGTATCTTAACTTAGAGAAAATTCTACCAAGACTACATATACTGGATTTTCCCATAGCATAGCATATAGATACTTAGTAAAATTTTCATGCAAGCCCTATATAAAATATCACTAGTGCATAGTCAAAAATAATAGGACAAATACATGAAGCACTGATACATCAAAATGTATCTACTTTCTTGAACACTTTGTTGTTGTTTTTCCTCTAAACTTGTGTGATTTGGATACAACTAACACAGACTAATGCTGTTTTTAGCAGAATTACCTTGGTGTCTTGTTTTTGTGCAGAAAATGAACTATTAAGAAAAATGCCGGAAAATATGCCAAAAACTATTTCTCACTAGAAGATCCACGGAGCCAGAAGGGGAGACAGAGGGGAGGCCTAGGGGGCCCAGACCCATCCCAGGCGCAGGCCCACTAACCCCACGCCTAGGGGAGGTCTGGCCACCCCAGGCAGCTCCTCGGCCTCCCTCCGCGTCAATAAGTTGCCTTATGACCTAAAAACAGAGGGGGGTTCGATAGTTTTCTAGAAAGAGTTCTGCTCTGCCGCCGCCACGAGAAACCAAGATTCGGATCCAGAAACTCTTTTCTAGCACCCTGCCGGGACAAGGAATTTGGAGAGGATCATCGCCATCGTCATCACCAACGCATCTCCATCAACCACCGATGTTTCCCTCATCTATGAGTGAGTAATCCCCCGCTGTAGGCTTGGGGATGGTAGGGATTGGATGAGTTCTATCATGTAATCGAATAAGATCTGTTAGGGCATAGTGCCTAGTATCTCTATTAGTGTTATTTGAATTTGTTGCAACTTGTTGTGCTTAATGCTTGTCACTAGGGCCCGAGTGCCATGATCTCAGATCTGAACTTATTATTGAATCATTATGATAGTATTGTTTATGATCTTATCTGCAAGTTGTGTACACATATCATTGTCCGAATCCAAAGTGACAATAATTTGGAGAACCGGAGGGGATGGCTGTGGTGTGAGATCACATGTGTTCACGGAGTGTTAATGCTTTGCCCCGGTGCTCTATTAAAAGGAGCACCTTAATTTCCAGTAGTTACCTAGAGGCCCCGCTGCCACGGGTTGGCAGGACAAAAGATGTTGTGCAAGTTCTCATTGCGAGCACGTATGACTATATTTGGAGCACATGCCTAGGATTTTTTAGTACTTGGATGCTTATTATTATTTATCTGCAATGCCCTAGTTCTTTGAAGTTACATGTTTAGACTCATCCATGCAACGCCCGTCCATCCATCCCTATGCCTATCGCACTCGAATCCTACTGTTACCATTACTGTTACTATTGCTACTGTTTCACTATTGCTGTTGATGTTGTTGTTGCTTTGTTGTTGCTACTACAAACTATTGCTATTGATAAACTTCTGTGAGCAAGAACTATTTCCAGGTGCAGTTGAACTGACAACTTAGTTGTTAAGGCTTGCAAGTATTCTTTGGCTCCCCTTGTGTCGAAACAATAAATTGGGTACTACTACCCGCGAAGACTGTTGCGATCCCCTACACTTGTGGGTCATCAAGACTATTTTCTAGCACCACTTTCCTTGGTAGTTGGGAGACTAGCAACAATCTTCACAATCACAATCACCACTAGCACCAAAATCTACACATAAAATGGTAGCACCAAATTTACACTCAAAATAATCAAGCAAAATATATGAATGGAGGCAGATGCAATGAAATGAATTTTCTACACTAAACCATTCAACCAAACAGAACTGATCACAAAGTCATCTAAATATAGTCTAAATAAACTTAAATTTGTTTAAAAATCATTTTCCAAATAATTTATATAGTCAAAATAAGCCTATAATTGTCTCTACATAAAAATCCATATTTACAGAAACAAACTACAAAACTAAGACCACAGTAGTGTAGTATTTATTTTTGTGAATTCATTGATATATTATTTGCATTTTTTGGATAAACTGAACAAAAGTTATGAATTTTACAAGTTTGAAACTCAAATAGATAAAAAAACAGATTTTAAATCTAAACCCTAGACACGTGGCTATGTTTGATTGGTCGATACCGCTTCGCACGGATCGGCTAATGTGGAGCATTGGATCTAAGTGACTCTGTACGGTTCAGATCTAACAAAAATGTTTCGATTAACTGATCTATCGTAGCCACTGGATCTGGATATAACGGCTGCTGTGCACGCGACCATAGTCTGGCGGCGCTAGCGTCGGCTGCGTGGCGGCGGCGCTCTGGAGGCGGCGCCCCGGCGAATGCAGAGGGGGCTGGGGGTTGCGGAGGTGCTTACCAGAGTCGCGAGGTCACGCGGAAGCTCAACGTGTCACTGGCGTGGGCGGGGGCGTGCTGTGGTGGCCAGAAGAGCTCGTCGAAAACCTAGCTGGCATTGGGCACACCTTGATGGAGACGACGGAGATGTTCCAAGCCTCCCTTGGACAAACAAACAGCATCAATGCATGCACAAGGACGAGGCGGTCATCATCGTTTGATCGAGAGGTTGGGGGTGGTCACACCTTACCAGAATTTCTCGCCGGAGACGAGCGTGGGGTCGGGTGCTTGCGGTGGTGGACGAATCCGATGACCTAGGTCACGAGCAAACAAACCAAGCATATGAGAAGAAGCGCATGAGCACGGGGATTATTATAGCACGAACGAGAAGGGGCGGGGTGGACGGAGCTCACCACAATGTCTCACCGGAGATGCTCGGGCAGCGGCGTTGCAGGCTGAATTCTGGGCAGCCTGGTGGCGGAGAGAGGGTGCTGAGTGAGGGGAAAATCTTGCGGTGTGGAAGGGCTTAAGTAGGCAGAGGCACGGCGAGAATCGCTTGCGGAATCAATGGCATTTACGCCGCCATCAACGGCAGTGAACGGCAGCAGCGACGTGGTCTGACGCGCGATTTGGGGGAAGACGATGCTGAGCTGGTGCGGGTCCACCGGGTAGTGATAGCGGGGTAGGAGCTGCGCGCGTGAGAGAGAGGGGATAAGTGGAAATTGTCGGGTGGGCTCGTGGGCTGTTTCTGTCATTCGTCTGAAAGGGTAGCGCTGGCCTTTTTTTCCTTTCTCTTTTTCTTTTTCTATTTTGATTTTCAGGAAACAATTTCAAACCAAAATCAAATAACTTTGAATTCAAACCACCTCTAGATTTTTTTAGTGTAAACCTTGTACTCATTTGTGTATAAAACACTACTATTTAGTCAAATGCACTTTTACACTTTGAAAAATAAAACAAAACCATGCCTTATTGGTATATAGATAATAGGCATAAAATTGGTTTTATTTGGAATTTTGTTTTGAAAATTTTTGTGCAAGCCATGGATGCTATGAATGCATGAATGAAATGTAAGTTTTTGTATTTCATGAATTTTGGGATGTTACATGGCAAGAATTCATACACACAAGTTTTAAGATTTGAATTTAATTAATAAAAGCTTTTGTTAACCATAACCTTGATTAATTAGGGAATGATCCTCATTAATAAATTTTGGGGTGTTACAAACCTTCTCCCCTTAAAAAAATCTCGTCCCGAGATTCAGGAAAAACTAGGAACTAAAGATATTTGGAAACGCCGTCCTCATGTAATCCTCGTGCTCCCTAGTGGCTTCTTCTTCAGTATGGTTACTCCATTGGATCTTGAGAAACTTGATACTCATGGTCCGGGTGGTCCGGAAAGCTTCTTCCAAAATACAGATGGGTTCTTCACGATAGGTCAAGTCTGGGTTGATCTCCACATCTCGGTGATCGATGTTCTTGAAAACTTCCATCGTTTCTAGAACTTCTAAACACTTCCTAAGTAATGAGACATGAAACACATCATGCACGGCTGACATCTCTTCTAGCAGTTCTATCTGATAAGATACCTCTCCTCGGCGACTTAAAATATTGAAGGGTCTAATGTATCTGGGGGCAAGCATTCCTTTGAGTTGGAAACACTGCATTCCTTTCAAGGGTGATACTTTGAGATACACAAAATCTCCGACATTGAAGGCTAGATATCGACGTCTCTTGTCAGCATAACTCTTTTGTCTGGACTGAGAGGTCTTGAGGTCCTCACGGATCTTGTGAACCTTCTCTTCGTCTTCTTGTAGTATGTCGGGTCCGAAGATCTGACTCTCTCCTACTTCCGACCAATTCAGTGGGGTACGACACTTCCTTCCATACATAAACTCAAATGGGTCCATTTGCAAAATGGCTTGATAACTGTTGTTGTATGAGAATTCTGCGAAAGGTAGACAGTCCTCCCATTTAGATCCATATTCCAACACACAATCTCTCAACATATCTTCGAGTATTTGGTTTACTCTCTCTGTTTGTCCATCGGTCTGTGGGTGATAGGCGGTGCTGAAATCAGCTTGGTTCCAAATCCTTCTTGGACTTTCTTCCAAAATCTTGAGGTAAACTGGGTTCCTCAATCCGACACAATGTTCTTTGGGACTCCATGCAAACTGACTATCCTAGTAATGTACAACTCTGCTAGCTTTGATCTCTGATAAGTGGTCTTAACAGGTAAGAAATGAGCTACTTTGGAAAGTGTATCCACTATGACCCAAATAGAATCATTTCCCCTACTAGATATAGGCAAACCGGTGATGAAATCCATTCCAACGGAATCCCATTTCCATTCTGGGATCTGCAAAGGTTGCAAAAGTCCTGCGGGTCGTTGGTGTTTCGCTCTGACTCTCTGACAGATATCACATTTGGCTATGTAGCTTCCTACTTCTCGCTTCATCTTATGCCATCAAAATTGCTCCTTCAAATGCTGATACATCTTGGTTCCTCCCGGGTGGAGGGAGTGAAGATTATCATGGGCTTCTTGCAAAATATATTGTTTCAACTCTGAATCTGCGGGCACATAGATTCTTCCTTTATACCACAGAACTCCTTCTTCATCTTCCGTAAATCCGGGTACCTTCCCTGTACCGATACAATGTTTAATTCCGTCAATACTGGCATTTCCTTTCTGAGCTTCCTTTATCTGATCTATCAAGGTGGGTTGAAGTTCGATACTAGCTAGGAATCCTTCGCTAACTAGCTCCATTCTGAAATCTTCCAACTCCTTATGCAAACTTGGTTGTTCTTTCAGAATCATGGTGTTTAATCTACACGGCAGTCTACTAAGAGCATCCGCTACCACATTGGCCTTGCCGGGGTGGTAATGAATGTCAAGGTCATAATCCTTGATTAACTCTATCCATATGCTTTTCCTCATATTCAACTCCTTCTGAGTAAAAATATACTCCAGGCTCTTGTGATCTGAGTAAATCTCACAGCTATTACCCATAAGATAATGACGTCATGTCTTCAAGGCTAAAACAACGGTGGCTAACTCTAAGTCATGGGTGGGGTAATTCTGCTCATGTTGCTTCAGTTGTCGGAATAGATATGATATCACTTTGCCTTCTTGCATCAACAGACATCCGAGACCAATCTTGGATGCATCACAATACACATCAAAGGGCTTGGTGATATCCAGCATGTTCAAAATTGGGGCTGAAATCAACCTTTTCTTGAGTTCTTGAAAAATTGCTTCATATTTGTCGATCCATTCAAACTTCTGATCTTTCTTGAGTAACTGAGTCATAGGCCTAGCGATGCTTGAAAATCCTTCAACAAACTTGCGGTAATATCCCGCTAATCCAAGAAATGCACGAACATCAGTTTGAGTGGTCCGTGCTCTCCATTCTTCAACATCCTTAATGTTTGCAGGGTCGACAGCAACTCCTCCGGCTGACAAGATATGTCCTAGGAATCCTACTTACTTTAACCAAAACTCACACTTGCTGAACTTGGCATACAACTGATGCTCTGTAAGGGTTCTAAGGATGGTTCTTAATTGTTGTTCATGTTCTTCCTCCGATTTGGAGTAGATTAGAATGTCATCGATGAAAACAATGACAAACTTATCTAAGAAGTTCATGAAAATTTTATTCATTAGATTCATGAAATAAGCTGTCAGATGCCAAAAATTTCCAAATTTTGAAATGTGAAAAATAAATAAACAAAATAAACAATTGTTGAAATTTAGGGTGAAAAGAAACTTTTTGCTTCGAAATGGAAACATCAAAACCCTTCTTGAACAAATTTAAATGAAAAGGGAATCCAATAATATTTCAACCAAGTAAAATGCATTCATCAATGAATGTATCTTGAAATTTAAACACTTGGAAAAGTTAAACCAAAACCCTAAAACTCTAATGAAAGAAATCATTTCCAAGGTCTCCCTAAGACTATGGATTTGATCCATATAAAAATTCATCAACAAACAATTATAAATGGTCAAAAATGATAAAATAAAAATATAAAACCATAGAAATTGGTTTCATCCAATTTGGAGCCATGGATAAAAACTTATGAATTTAATAAGATAATTTTTTTTCAAGGATACGTCCTGGGAGACGTATCTTTTTCATAGAAGGAGGTCCAAGCGGCCAAGATTTACAACACGCCGCGGCATATACGCCCCGAGCGCAAAAACCACGCTGCCCCTAGGGCAGCCCACAACTCCTAACCGACTACTCGCGTCATCTCCACCTATCTACCCGGCTCAAGCAGTCTCGGAATAGATGCGCAGCTCTCCACAGGTCTGCTTCCTCGAAGATCTTCTGGACGACTACTACCACTGAGGGGGAGGCACCTTCTAAGACGATGCCATTCCAGTGGTGGCAAAGTTTCCAACACACCAAGGAGATTCCTGTCCAGAGATCACGCTCTTGGCCTTTCCCACCGCGTCTCCCTTGCAGCCAAGCGACCAACTTCGTGTCTTGATCGGGCAACCACTGGCTCCTGCCCCACCAACCAAGGCAGGTGCTCCACACCTCACGAGCAAGGACACAACCCATGAGTAGGTGATCAATGGATTCTCCGCACTTGTCGTAGAATGGACATGCCGCCGGGTGCTTCAGCCCGCGCTGGCTCAACCTATTAGCGGTCCAGCATCTATTCCTCACAGCCAGCCAAAGAGAAACCTTGCAACTGGCATGGGCTCGAGAGCGCCAGATCTACAGCGCACCTGCCATCGAAGTCCGACCAGGAAACAGGGCCTGGTAGCAAGACTTAGATGTGTAGCAGCCAGACGGATCCCAGGTCCACTTGAGGACATCTCGCGTCCCCTCTACCAGGGTGACTCCCTCAAGATGATCCGCGACTTCGAGCAGATCTCGGATAGCCACAGCAGTCAAGTCAGGGGGACATCATGCAGCCAGGCCCCAGCAAGGCCCTCGCGAACCCTGCAAGTTACAATTGCGGCCACCGGAACCATCGCGAAAAGGTGCAGCGCAACGTCCTGGAGTCTTCCACACGGTAGCCATCTGTCTGTCCAGAAGAGGGTGTCGGCCCTGTCTCCAAGCACCGAGGTCGTAGCCGCGTCGAAAATCTGCTCAGCAAGAGCTGGTACTCGGATGCTAAGATCATGCCAGGGCCTATCCAACTCCACCCGCCGCAACCACAGCCATCTTGCCCTGAGTGCAACATTTAGGAGGTGCAGGTTGGGTATGCCCAGTCCCCCCAGCTCTCTGGGCATGCACACCCTGTCCCATGCCACCAGATAGTGGCCCCCATGGACGTCCTTTCTTCCCTTCCAGAGGAATCCACGAATGATCTTCTCCATCACCATGATGGTCTCAATAGGAATATCCAGGGACATCATGGCGAAAACAGGAATAGCGGAGAGCATGGTCTTCACGAGCTCCAGCCGCCCTCCTCTGTTGAGCATAGAGGCCTTCCACGATGGCAATATGGCGGTCACCTGATCCACGAGCGACTGGAGTTGCATTGCGGATGGTTTCCGCAAGGACAGTGGCAGCCCCAGGTAGCGCAGAGGGAACTGTGTGATAGGGCAACCCTGCTCCCGAGAGACCAAGTCACTATCCACGTCGAACATCGGATCAGATTTGCTGAGCACTTGTCGAAGTTGGTCCGTAGCCCCGATGCAATCCCAAAGTCTTCGATGATCCCAGAGATCACCTGGATATCCACCACAGACGGCCTCATGAAAGTGACCACATCATCTGCGTAGATAGAGGTGCGGTGTTGGAGTCTCGTCGCCGCGAGCCTAGTGAGGAGGCCCAAACTCTCCGCTTTGACGACCATGAGATGAAACACCTCCATGATCAGGATGAACAACTGAGGGGAGAGAGGGTCCCCTTGTCGGAGGCCTCGCCTGTTCTCCACTTTAGAGGCAGGACAGCCATTCATCAGGATGCGCGTGGTGGCCGTAGACAGAAGGGCGTAGATACAAGAGAGCAACCGCTCCCCGAAGCCCAACTTTCTTAGGACCTCCAAAAGGAAAGCCCAATCCACCATGTCGAACGCCTTAGTGATATCAAGATTTAGGAGCACTGCTGGGGTCTTACTGGTGTGAAGCTTGCAAGCCGTCCCTTGTACCATCATGAAATTTTCATGAAGGCATCTTCCACGCATGAATGCACTCTGGTGAACTCCCACCATTTGAGGGAGGACAGGCGCCACTCTGTTCACTATCACTTTGTCCACCTATTTGGCGATCCCGTGGATAAGGCTAATCGGCCTATAGTCCCGAACCTCCTCCGCGCCCGGCTTCTTGGGCAAGAGCGTGACAAGGGCACCGTTTACCGCTCCAAAACCATGGCAGTCGTGCCTAGAGAGTGAGTTGAAAGCATCCATAATTTCATCCTTGATGATGCTCCAGCAGGTCACGAAGAAACGGGCGGAGAATCCATCCGGTCCCGGGCACTTGTCCAATGGCATGCCCCTAATGGCTGTCAGTACCTCCTGCTCCGTGAATTCGCCGTCAATGTGTTGAAGGTCCCTTGACTGCAACCCCAGGAAAGCTAGGTTAAGCGAGAAAGGGCGGTCATCGGACTCTCCCACCAGGCGTGTGAAGAATCTATCCATGGCCTCAGCCTTATCAACATGGTCTGAAACCCGGACATTATCCACGAGAAGGTGACTAATGATGTTCTTCCGCCGTCGGTGACTCGCATGCGTGTGGCAAAACCGTGTGCATGCATCACCCTCACGGAGCCAAAGGATCCGCGACCTCTATCGTGCCAACGTCCTTTCTAGGAAGGCGAGTCCCAGGAGTTTTTTCTTTAGCAACCTACGAAGTCTGTGTTCTGCTGGCGAGAGCTGCCTACTTTCCATAGCCACATCGAAACGAAGGATCAACTCAGTAGACAAGAGGATCTGAGACTTTGTTGTGGATATACCAAATGGGTATACCTACGGCATAGTCTCATACCGGCAAGCCCGGGTGTCCCACAGTTGGTGGTTAGGCCTATGGCATAACCGGGCGGCCCAGTTGTTGGTAGACAAGACTGAGGTCCAGTGGGGATAAAGGAAGGCGACGTGCCACTACCTTAGATGGAAGCCGGAGCCTTGGAGGACAAGAAGACTAGTTAGTGTTAGTCTAGGACTCCGTAACCGTATCCGGCTGGGACTCTCCATGTAACCCTAGGTCTTGGCGCTCATATAATCCGTCCTACGGTGTAACTACCTCGGTGAATTACGCTCTTAGTTACAAGCCTGGATGAGCGGAAATGGTTAAAATAGTACGGTGGGGCCAAATGCCACTCACAGGTAGACCTTTCGGCCGTCCTAACCATTTTCAAACATCGGGACAAGAACGAGCGGCGTAATCGGCAGGCGAAGGGATCAACTACATACACAAATGAGTATGTATGCAAGCCACCATACAATAGTCCTCAGAGCCATTCCATCTAAAAGAAATAGAAATATTGCAACGCCATACGGCAAGATCCAAATATCCTAGATAGATATAATAGTTTAGGATATCTCCTCATACATCAAACATCAGAGTATCAGGCGGAAGCGGAAAACAAGATCCGAGTATGGATAAGAAGCAAATCGGCATAAGATGCCCCATAAATAAACACATCCCGCCCACAGATCTCACGGATCCCCGTTCCTGGAATCTCTACACCGAGTGATCGTTGCCAACATCGTCCGTCTCCTCCACCCAGTATCCATCTTGCGAGTTTACCTGTTCATCTGAATCAAACAATTTATCGTGTGAGACCCTAGGGGTACTCAGCAAGTCTTTATGCCTCTAAAGGGGACACAACCTGGGGTGACACAATTGCAGCAAAAGATAATACCTAACAATTCTAGAGATACTCGCTAACCATCCGCCTAACCAAAGATAGACGGATGTCCGTGAATTAATATCAACAGTTATAACAGTAATATTAACAGATCCATCCTCCTCCTCGCTTACCGACGAGGAAGCGGATGAACAACCCCCCATCCGTTGGCAGTTTTATTATCCATTCCATGAGTGTTGCACTATTTACTAGTCAGGTACTTAGTCAAATTAAAAGCGATACTTTAGTTATACTTGTCTATGATCGAGAAACTGTGCTCCAAGTCGTCCATAACCGCGTACACGGCTTTCAGAAAGATTTACCCTGCAGGGGTGCACAAATAGCAACACACACTCGATCAACCTCGGAAAAACCAAATCAAAACCCAACGAGGCATTCACGACAAAGCGATCACAGGATTCAGAAATATTTCAGGGGGCCACCCCACTAAGCTACCCGCAACGAAGTTGGCCGGCTCCGAAACGGACCCAGGGTTTGCGTTAGTGGTTGTAAACGACTGGGAACCCGAAAGTGTGACTGGGCTTGTCGATACCGCGAAAACACTCCGCATCCAAAACAGTACAGGTGCTCCTCGCACAATCTTAAATAAAGCAGTAAAGCATGGCATAAATACAGGATAGTAATAAAGCCCCAAACTACTTTGTGGCCCCAAGAAATAAGAATAAATCAAGCTCTGGCTCAGGGGGGTTCATAAGCCTCCCAGATGTGGATAGCGCGAATATTCAAGGAACAGGAATCAAGTACTCGGGGTCCTGCGGGACACAAGTGAGCATGAAAAACCAAATAGCAGATATTGCTCACCGGTGCCACTTTCATTAGTTATCCCATTGCTACTCAGGTTAAGTTGTTTAGGTACCTCGTTATCCATCAGACACTCACATACCCTACACATGCTGTTCTACGACCCGCATGGCTCAAACAACTCCTGTAGTAATGGCTCATGGGATGGAGGAACGAGCTTCGGTGGGGTTTAAAAGTAAAGGCTATGCAGTACTTAGGATTCAGTTTAATGCAATCGCGACTCAATGATGCAAGAATAAGATAGAGGCAATAGGTACTATATGTATGCAAGCATGTGGTAGTGCTTGCCTGGCAGCTCAGTTGAAGCGAGGGACGGATCTGGGTAGTGCTCCTGGGTTTCTTGATATATCCCCTGCTCAGCGTCTATTCGAAGAAGAACCAAACAAACAAGGGCCAACATAAATAAAGTGCACAAGCATATGAATAAAATGCGACAAGCAAACAATCATGCCATGATGAATGATGCACAATTTGCATGGCAATAAAGTAGCATGGCATGGGTGAGGTGTGAAATACAAGAATAAAGCATTTTATGGAGTTTTAGTCACCTTTTATCCTCAAATAAGTTGCTGTACACTTGATATTTATATGATGCATGCTGCAATTCAGAACATGGAATGCATAAACAGAAAGGTCTCGTCGAGCTGATCATTTTAGACATATTATTTGTCAAATTCGGAGTTATAAAACAAAAGTTATTAATTAATTAAGGCCAAGGGCATTTTATTGTAATTTTGATCAACTCGAAAATTAAAGTGTTCAAAATATATTTTGAAGGGCATATATGAAATCCTCACATTTTTCTAATCTCAAAACATATATTACATGTTTAATTTGGAATTATATTTTAAAAGTTATTTGAAAACAGATTTGAATTTGAATTTAAAACAAATTTGAAAAGTTTAAATTAAAACAGAAAAACAGAAACCCTTTTGTCACTCACACAGACCTAGCCACAGACACAGACGGGTGGGCCAGGTGCTGACTGGGCGACACAACGCGTGGAAAAACCCTTTCTCACCGCGAGCGGAGCTAGCCCATGCGGCTGACAGGTGGGGCCGGCGGTCTCGCGGGTCCACGCGCGCGCAGCCAGCCAGCGGGCGACACGTCGCGGATCCGGGGAGCGCGGGTTGAGGCGGTGGAAAACCCAGGTACCTATTCGTTAAAACGCCAGGGTGACCGACGGGTGGGGCCTCTAGGAGCGCGGGTTAAGACAAAAAGCTAGGGGGGTTTTCTGCAAAACGCGCGGCAGCACTGTGCTTCTTCTACGCGTCGGACGGATCGGTCTGACGCGCGGCGCGGCGAGGCGGGGCTCGAACTGGGAACTGGGGTACGCGCGCGGAGGCGGCAGCCACTGCGGTAGGCTGAGGTTGGTGCTGGGGAACGGCTGCGCGGCCAGAAGTCACTACCGCGGCACGACGGGGAGGACGCGACTGCGAGCGCGCCGCACAGAGAGCGCTTGACGGATTGACTAGCGCGTACAGGGGGTGGATCGGCAACGGGGGGTGTCTAGGGGGTTCAGAGGCTCACCGCGGGGAGGTCGATGGTGGCAGATCGAGCCGGGAAGCAGGGGATCGTCGACGAGGCTCACGAACGGCGGCTAGGGTTTCGTCGGGTCGTCTCGGCGTGCAGCGGGTGCAGGCCTCCTCCTTCGCGTCGGCGTGTCCAGGGCGAAGCAGAGGATGGCCCTCGGTCTCCTCGATCACCTCCACGACGAGCTTGACGGTCGGAACGACGAGGACGACGATGTGCTGGCGGCGGCGGCGGCTGTTGGTGGTCGGAGCGGTAAGAGGGGAAGAAGGAGGCGGCTGTGGGGCGGATCTGGGGACGCCATAGAAGCCGTGGGGAAGGAGGAAAAGGAGGGAGAGAGAGGAGGAGCAGCCGTGTCAGGGGTAGATAAGGGTGGCTTCGGTGCCACCTTTTTCCTCTTCTCCTCTCACGTGCTGGCTCGGGCTAGGGTAGCTAGGGCGTGGGGAGGGGCTGCAGGTGGCCCAGGTAGGACGGTGGGGAGGCTCGGGCTGGAGGGGCCCTCAAGGCAGGGAGAGAAAAGAGAGAGGGAAGGTAGGCTCGGGTGTAGCTAGGTTAGCTTAGAGGGGGCTCGGGTTAGGGTTTGTTAGGGTTGGGGTAAGGTAGCCGGGGTGGTTAGGCTGGTGTAGGGAGGGTGGCCATGTGGGGCCATCATGGTAGGGAGAGAGATAGAGAGGGGGTGTGGCTTAGAGAGGAGGGATTAGAGAGAGGGTGGGAGCTAGGTTTAGGGTTTCAAGTAGGATTTTTAGGTTTTAACACATGATTAAATATGAAGCCAAGATGAAGGGGTGAGGGAGAGTGTATGGACTAAAAGGATGCATGGTCATGACTAGATCAAGTGTGGAGGAAAAGATGGGGATGGGAAGGATTTTACATGACCATGCATGGCATACACAAGAGAGAAAAGCTTGATGAGCACAAGGCAAAAAGAATTAAACCAAACAAGGTGAAAGGTTTGAGAGAGAAGGGAGAGCTCCAAGAGATATACACCACTCAAGAATTCAAATAAAAACCAAAAGACTAGAATGTAGTGGTACTTGCATGGCCCATGCAAAATAATTAATGCCATGTTTATTCTTGTGAAAACAATAATATTAACATGACATTATTCTTATGCATTCCCAAAAGTGGAATAAAAGCCAAGCAAAAGAATTTACAGAATTAGATCCACCCTATCTCCCATGAGCTAGATTAAATACCAAAGAAAATAAAATACAAGCTCATGGAAAATGGGATGGTGGAATTATAAGGTGGTGAAAAGAAAGGGTGGTGGAGTAGAATAAAAGATATTCCCCCAACTCAACTTGGGCATTTAAACAATATATCAATAACCAAATACAATATCAAGAGGCAATTACAATTAATGATGCATATGAGAGAAGATCCAAATTGAAAAGGGTTTTATATGATGCTCAAATGCAAGGTGGCATGATGACATGAGCATGACATAATTATGATGCAACAATTATATAAAGGAAGTAGCCATTATATTACTAGGCCAAGTAGCATTACAATTGTTAGACAATTGGGATGCTACATACGGGAGCCTTTAGGTCACAAGAACAACAAGTGCATAGCACTACCTGCACACAGCGAACCCCCAATCCTGTAACTCGGCGTATTGCCATTATACTGATTTATAGCAGGAGTAGGATCTCGCCACCGTCGTGAGATCTGAACCTGGGTAAACTGTGTCACGCCGACTCGGATGCTATCCGTCTTCCCCCCACGTCTCTAAACTCGTCGTTGGGATACCCCTATGGCGTACGTGTCGACAAAACCATGGCAGACTTGACATTCCCAATGAATCTGGTGCTCCAGCTAGACAGCTTCTTGGACACGGCTCTCGGTTTGGCATCAAGCCTCTTGAAGGGATTAGGATCCCTGGGCAGCGAGTTCCACGCCTCTTGAACGACTTCCATGAAGCCGTCCACCTTGGGCCAGAAGGACTGAAACTGAAATCTGCGCCCGCGCTGCAGGTCCGACGCAAGGCAGAGCAACAAGGGGCAATGATCAGATGGGCCTGAGGACAACGCTGATAGGAAGGAGTCCGGGTAACAGGCCTCCCAATTCACGATCACAAAACCCTGTCAAGCTTCTCTAAGGTCGGGTGTGCACGCTCGTTCGTCCAAGTGAATCTACGCCCATTGAGGTATAGCTCTTTGAGTTCCAGGAGGGCGAGGGTGCGTCTGAATCTAGCCATCATGGGGCGGTGAAGAGGGCCCTGACTCTTGTCCTCCAGATTGGTGATGAGATTGAAGTCACCAGCCACGATCCACGGACCAGCATGAAGGTCCCTAATATCTTGGAGTTCCTGGAGGAAGGCCCTCTTGTCGTCATCGCTTTGGGGCCCATAGACTCCTGTGAACCACCAGCTATGATCCGCGCCTGTCGAGATACGTGCTGTGATTGCATTGTTGGAGTAGTGGGGATGGGTGACGGAGACCAGGAAAGATTGCCAGGCCAGCAGAATCCCCCCATGAGTCCCATCCGCTGGCAGGTAGAAAAATTTATCGATGGAGGGTCCGAGAGTCTCCCTCACCACGCGATGAGAGATGACCGCCATCTTGGTCTCCTGCAAACATACCACAGCTCTACAAGGGGACAGAACTCTCAAAAGCGCAAGACGACGAGCCGGGGAATTCAAACCACGTGCATTCCAACTACCGATACAGAAGTCAGGGTCGTCCATTATTACACAGATCTTAGGCTAGGCTAGCCACAGGCGAAACTGAACAAGGACCGCGAATTAGATAAGGCACTCCACCGGTGCATCATCAAGCAGGGATAGGGCCTCGAGCATCCAGCCGAACAGACGGAGGACCACGTCAATGTGTGCTGACGAAGAGGTCTCGCGAAAAGGTCCAAGTAGGCGTCCAAAGCATCGTCACCTATGATCTCGCCCTCCTGAACAATCCCGAGCCTGGTGATGAGGGTACGTTGCTGCTGGCGGATCGGCATGCCGGCGGCGAAGCGTCCACGGAGCCTCCCACTCCTCCTAAATGGCCCAGTGTGCATCTGCTTGCGGCCTCGCTTGGCGACCGGCCTGCTTAGAACGGAGTTTATTGGCATTTTGCATGCCCCTCGGAAAGTAGCCGAGCCCTGAGCTCCTACAAGTGTCGGAGTGGGAACCACGGCCTTGGGCCCAGGCTGCTGATTAGAGCCACCATCCACAGGCGAGAGGTGAACCGAAAACACCTCGAGCATGTCAAGAACTGATCTCGGGGACTCCATTTGGTCGGATGCCGCCACCCAGCAAGTGTCGCCGGAGGTGTCCGAGAGCGACGGCAGCAGCCCAGGTGAGCCCAGCTGGCACGAATCGCCTTGGCGAGCGCAGGGGGTCTCCCGATCGCGCGCACAGGGTCCAAGCTCCACCCGAACTGCCAGGTCCACGTTGGGCATGGTCAAAAGTAACAAGGGTGGGGGCACAGTGCCTTCCTCCACCCCCACGTCCGTGCTGCCAGGGCCCTCCACAGGTGACGAGAGCGCCTCTGTCGAGGCCAACTGCCTGTCCGCAGAGAACAGAGGGGCTCGCCCCGTGCTTTTGTCCTCCGATTCTTCCTGCCCATGCAGAAAAAAGGTGGGTCCTGGTTCCATACCAGCAGCGAAACCTTCCCGCCCAGCACAAACCATGGTGGGTCCCGCCACGTACCGCTCGCCGGTCAGACAAACAGGTGCGGGTCGTTCCTCTCCTAATTCCACCACAGCAAGCATGCCACATGACCCATGGTCAAAAAGGTTATCCCCTGGACGTGCTTCCTGGTCAAAAGATTGCACCACAACGGGAGCATGCAACCGACTCGCTCCGCCTTTCCCAGACAAGCGTTCCTCCATGTGGGTCCCCCCATCCACTTTGCCATCATCTTCCTCGTCCTCTCCCTCAACCTCTGGCCAAGGCGTGACCTCCAGCGGTGAGTTAATGGGGACACGACGACTGTCACTCCAGCCGTCACCGGAAGTTCGCCGCTGTTGAGACCAGTCCACGCGTGCACCGGCAGGCCTGCTGGGGCCTCCATCGCGGCCAGCACCGCTGCCGTGGCCGCTGCCACCGCCGCGCCCGTGCCCCATGTCGCGGTAGTCGTCGCGGTCTTTGCCAGAGCCACCGCCGTCACCTCCATCTCCGGGCCGCGGGTCGTGGCCGTCATTCGCCATACTCTCGGCGCGCACCAGCTTGATCTGTATCACGTAGCGCAGCATGTGCTTCTCCGGAGGGATGAGGGCGTCGCCGGGGAGGATCGGCCCTTCGTCCTCCTCCATCAGATCATCGGGCTCTTCTATCAGCAAAGCCTTCTCCTGAGGTAGACGGTTGATGCTGTCGAGCCATGCCACCACCTTGAAACTCCCCAAGTCTTGTCGACTCTCCGTTGTGGCGCCCAACCGCTCAACCCACGCAGCGGATCCGAGCAGCGCCACCACCATAGAGCGGTTCCAAGCGTGTGCTGGAATCCCGGTGAGCTCGAGATGGTCCATGTAGCGCAGGGACTGCCTCATAGCCTATAACTGCCGGTTCCACTGCGAGAATCGCAGGGAGAAACCACGCCCGTCCACAACTCCAGCGGCTACCACATCATCACGCACACGCCTGCTGCTGCAAACCAGCAAGAAATCTGCCGGCCAGGACTGATGAACGGTGAAGTTGTCTTCAGCCCAAGGCACCTGAGCAGCCACCACCGCGCCGGCTTCGATGAGGGAGACGTTGGTCCTCTGGCCTGAGGCGAATGCCACGAGCGCCCATCGAAGCGCACCCTCCGCCACCGCAATCTCCGCAGAGCGTGGAATGATCACCGATTCCATGGCAGGCCGGGCCGCATCGCGTTGGGAGGACGACGAGAGGTCACGGGACGGGGGCATCGTCCATGGTCTCCACCACCGCCCCGCTGGTGGACGGAAGAGCTACGCCTGCGGGCACCGTCACCACCAAGGTCCCTGCGCTCGCCACGGCCAGCGCGTACACCACGCACGTCCAGCCCTCCACGTGCGCCACCGTCACCACCATGGTCTCTGCGCTCGCCACGGCCAGCGCGTCAACCACGCTCATCCAGCCCTCCACCCGCCTCGAGCGCCAGACCAAGCCCGCCGGCTTCGCCATGCTCGCCATGCACCCCATGCACGTCATCACGCGCCAGCTCGCCGTCATCCACGGCCTCCCTCAGACCATCGTACCTGGACCCAACCGAGCTTGGTTGGGGAGGTGGGGATCCATGGAACGTTCCTAGACGGCGTCGTGCCGAGACCCGATAGGCGCCGCCAGGCACCGGCGAGGGTGAACGCTGCATGGATGGCACCGTTGGCGTGGGTGCCAGTTGGATGTGGCTACCCAACCTCTCATGCACGCCCCTGCGAGCGGCCGCCTCCAGATCTCAACCGCGTCGCTGCTGCTGCAGCTCCGGCCCACACGCCACCTCCGGTCCATGCACGCCGGCGGTGCGCTGCTGCTGTCCACCTGCCTCTCCACGCGGACATGGTTGTTGCCTCTCTCCACGCCGCTCGGGGCAGACGCGGGCGTGGTGCCCTTCCCGGCGGCAACGTAGACAAACGGTCTCAAAAGTGCAATCTCTGGATATGTGACATCGCCGGAGGCAGTTGAAGCAGCAACCGGCGAGGTCCGGCGGCAGGTCTTCACGGATGGCGGGCACAGGGAGCTCCGTGCCGCCGCCACGCCTCCGCTTCGCGCCACCAACATGCTGCCAAGGGCCATGACCCCCGTCCGGAGCAGCCCGACCTACCGCGGGGGGAGGAGAGCGCTGGGCAGGAGTCGGTCGGGGAGCGGCAGTTGACGCGGGCGCCGGGCTAGGCGACGCCACCGGGGAGGGAGATCCAGCCGCCGGTGACAGGGGTGCCGCTGCGGAGAACCTCGCAGTACGAGCGAGGCGAGCGCCCGTCGTCCTCATCATTGGAGTATTCCGCCCAGCGGCGCGCCTGGGAGGAGGTGGGGGTGGAAAGGGAGGGGGTTGGGGAAGGAGCGGCCATGGTGGGGGGCGGAGTGGGTGTCCGCCGGTGCTGGAAAGGCGGCCGGCGTGAGGCTGTGTACGCCGCCGCCGGAGTGGCTGGCGGCGGTAGGCTAGGGTTTTCCGCCGGAGTGGCTGGAGGGAAATTCTACCGGAAAATATTCAAAATAATTTCCAAGGCTAATAAAGCTCCTAACCAAAATCCATGCCAAATTGTGAGCAAAATAATCTTAAAAGGATTTAAAAAGATAAACAAATATTAAATAAAGTTATACAAATTGGAATCACCAATTTTGGATCTATAAATAAAAAGATATGGATTTTATAAGGCAAAGAAAGAAAGAAATAAATAAGGAATATTTAAAAGACAAATTAAATCTTGGCCAAATCCATAAACAAATGAAAGTTTACTAAATAATAAAAAGAAATAAAAGATTATTTAAATAAAATTATATGGATTGAACCATATTCAATTTTATTTAAATCAAGACAAATTGCCTAAACTAAATAAATAATAAATCACAAGAAAATCATTTAGAGGACAATTAAAAACTTGGATTAAATCCATAAGCAAATGGAATAAAGATAATCCAAATAAAAATAAAGGAATAAAGATTATTTGAATAAAATTATATGAGATTAAACCATATTCAATTTTATTTAAATAAAGACAAAATCCCTAATTTAAATGATTAACTAAATCATGAGAATAATAATTGAAATTGCCAAAGTGGATTAAAAGTTATCTAATTAACTTAAAAAGAATAAAATATTAATTAAATAGAATTAAATGGTTTGGAACCATATTCAAATTCATTTAAATAAGACAAAATGCCCAAATTAAAATAAATATTAAACCATAAAAGAATATTTGAAATATTCTAAAAATGGAATTTTAAACACACTACAAAACAGTAGTAACCTACTGAAAAGATTTGATAAATATTTGAATTTAAACAGATGTTTAAATCACTTGATTCAAATCAAAACAGAAAATGGAATCAGAAAAAGAAAAAGAATCAGAAAGAAAAAAAGAAAAATAGAACAGCCCATCTAACCTACCCCAGCCAGCAAGCCCAGCTAGCCCAACAGCAGCCCACCTCTCTCTCCCGTGAACCAACCCAGTCACCCACTGACTCCTCGGCCCCACTACCGTGTTGTCACCTTCTTCCTCGCTTGAAACCCGCCCCCCTCATTCCTCCTCGCCATTACTGGCCGTTGAAGACTGCTTCAATTCGCGTTGATGCCGTGACAATTACTCCCCGCGACCGTGCCCGCTTAAACTCCCCTATCCCCTCTCTCTTTCCCCTCACTCGCCGCTCCCTTTCCGCCACCAGGCTGCCCCAATTGCTGCTCCCAACACCACTGCTCTGACGAGCTTCCTCGTTGAATTTCGGCCAACCCCGACCCCCTCCTACCTCCTAGATCACACGAGCTTGACCCCCATCACCGTGCGTATCTGCCGGTGGCCTCAGGTTGCCCGCGCACGCCCCAGAGCATCGGCTCCATCTTCACCCGCGCGTCACCGACGACCCCGCAAACTCCGGTGAGCCCTATCACTCGACCCCATGCGTGCCCCGACCTGTGACTCATACCATCTAGTTCGCATGTCTCCTGTGAATCTCTAGGTGCTTGAAAATCATCCGCGCGTGACCTGCAAGCTCAACTCTGACAAGGCCCGTGCATGCCCGACGCTAGCAGGAACTCCGGCGAGCAATCAACATCGAACCCGCGCGCCCCTCGACCAACGAAGAGCACGTTGAGCATCAGCACGTTGTTGCGAGTCTGGTAATCCCCTCCCTTCTCTCCTTTGCTTCCTGGTTGCACCAGACCGCCACTGTCCGAGCGCCACCGCCGCTCCCCGTTGCCAAGTGTCGCCAGATCCTGGTCGATATGCTGAGAGCCGTCAGATCTAGATCGTAGGGATACGATAGAATAACTTAACGAAGAGGTACGAAGAAATCTGCATCGTGCGATCTCACTTAATTCCAATGCACCACATAGCTCGATCCGTGCAAACCGGTACCAACCAATGAGGTTGTGACACGTAGTCAGACCCAGGTTCTAAAAAACAGATTTTGATCTATTAGATGAATGAATTTGAAAAATTCATAACTTTTGTTCTACACGTCCAAAATTTACAAATTTTATATCATTCGATTCAAAAAAATGTGAACTTTGCAACAGTGCCCTTAGTTTAGTATTTTGCTTCTGGAAAATTAGGTGTTTTTGCAGAAACATATGTAAGACTATTTTGGATATAAAAATTGTTTTAAAAATGCATTTTGAGTAAAATCTTTTGCAAATGGTTTTATTTGAACCCTCTGACCCTAAACACTAACTTTTGGATTTAAAAACATATTTGATTAACACTAGAAAATTATTCCTTTGGATAAAAGCATTTTTAGTAAAAAAATGTTGCTTTGATTTAAAATAATTTTTGAGTGAAACCTCTTGTAAATGGATTTGTTTTAAAACACTTTGACCATAAACACTAAAATTTGTGTTTAAATACAAATTTGGCTAACACTAGAAATTATTAATTTGATTTAAATAATTTCTAGCAAAATAAAAATGATTTAAATGGCCATTTTCACTAACTTGTTTTTAAATGGTTTTGCCACTTTTATAAATGACCATTAGGTGTTTTGAAATGTTTAAAACCTTATTAGAAACCACTTTTTCAAATAAAACAATCTTTTACATGCTTGCATGCATTGTTTTGTTTTCATTATTTTATGTGGTGAATTGTTTGAATGCTAGCTTGAAATTGTGCCTTCCTTGATTGATTTGTAGTGAACTTTGAAGAGTGTGACATTTGCAAGATAAAGGAGTGAACCTAGTTTCTCTACTAAAAAGGCAAGTGGTGCTTCATACATTTTGTCCTATTATTTTGACTATGCATTAGTGGTATTTTTAAGTAGGACTTGCATGGAATTTCCTAAGTATAAGCCATGCCTTGGGAAATCCTAGTATATGATGCCTTAGTAGAATTTTTACGTAAGTTAAGATTCTTGCTACTAGTATGCTTAGCCTAGCTAGTAGAAAACAAGGGTGAATTATTCATGCCATGATATTATACAAAGTCTATGACTTGTGTTTTGCTTAATAAAACAACTATGTGAATGAATCACCTGGGTAGAATGGAAAGAATGGGTTATGTTGAGTGGTTACCCAGGGTCCCATATTTATGGCCTACCCTATGTATCACACTTGTGGAAAGCCACCCAAGAACAAAGAGATTTGAGATGTCAAGTGTTGAGAAGCTTCTAGTGCAGCCACATGGCAATATGGGCTCTGCCTCGATCATATAGGTTGCAATAACTTAGCCAGATGGACAGAAGGTGGTTGGGGTGATAGGTTGGAACGCGTCCATTTGGTCTAAGGGAAGGCTTCTGAAAGAACTTGTCTCGATGCATGTCGAGTCTTGTGGGGAAAGTGCACCACCTCTCGAGAGAGTAAAATCTAAGTACTTAGTCGTGTCCCCGGCAATGGACAATTTGAGCATCAAGGCATGGAAGCTATCAAGGATCTCCTCATCCCAATTTCTAAGTTAAAAACTTGTGGTTGAACAAGGGTTAAAGGATCACCAATTTTTATTGGTAGATGCCTTGGGTGATTTTGACAAACAAAAACTTAGTGTTTTCAACCAATAAGGAAAACTTATTTTGAGCAAAGCAAGCTTCAGCTACACTTAGCCAAAATGCATATAGATGTTAGATACCACTACTCTACCATAATATCACTTGCCAATACAATTCAAATGTATTGACCCTTGTGGCTGTAACTTATTATGTTGCAGGTTTGTTTGATATTAGTGAAGTGTGTTGAATAGGATTACAAGTCTACAACCAACATGATTGCCTGTGGCACTTGAAGATGAAGGACTCCATGCTATATAGATATTTCTGCTGCATTGTAATGAGATAGCCAAATGAGCTATGTAAGATGTAATGAATTATTTTATTCCTGGTTATAAGTTGTAATATGACCTTTGTTTCTTGATATTACATCTTAAACTGTGGATGCTAGCTATTGGTCCAGGGACTAGCATTGTAAACACAGGGATCTCTACCTTATCAGGTTGGAACCTCTACATAAGCGGGGGCATTGGTTTATCCAAAAGGCATGAACTTATACGCATACAATCCATATCGGGTCGTGAAAGCAGTCTTTGGAATATCCATTGCACGAATTTTTAGTTGATGATAACCAGTTCTAAGATCAATCTTAGATAATACTCTGGCACCGGTCAACTGGTCAAACAAATCTTCTATCTTTGGCAAAGGGTACTTGTTCTTGATGGTGACGTCATTCAACTTCCAATAATCCGTGCATAAACGGGTGGCACCATCCTTCTTATCCACAAACAGAACAGGTGATCTCCATGGCGATGCACTTGGTTGAATCATATCTTTGCTAATCATGTCGTCAAGTTGCTTCTTAAGCTCCACTAAATCAGATGGGTTCATACTATATGGTCTCTGAGCTATGGGTCTAGTTCCAGGGATTAGTTCAATGATAAACTCGATATCCCGATCTAGAGGCATACCGGGCAATTCATCTAGGAACACATCAGGGTATTCACAGACTACTCTGACTTGGTCTAGGGTTGGTTGGGCTAAACTCTTGTTGCACTTAAATTTATGGGGCAAGGTCTCAAACACATGCTCAACTGATACTCCGATGCTATTGGTCATGGTTATGGCCTTCTTAGCACAATCTATAAGTCCTTGATGTTTTGACATCCAATCCATTCCTAGTACTACTTCCAAACCTTTTGTTCTGAGTACTATTAGATTGGCATAGAAATCTATTCCATGAATTCTGATAGGTACGGCCTTGCAAATTTTTCTAGCTTTGGTAGTTCACCTAGGTATTTGAACTATCATAACATGCTTCAAATTTGTTGGTTGAATCTTACTAGTGCATGCAAATTCTTCCGTCACAAATGAGTGTGATGTTCCAGAATCAAACAATACTATTCCAAGTACTGAATTAACAGAGAACATACCCAGCACGACATTTGGCGCTTCCTAGGCTTCTTCAGCATTCATGTGGAACAGACGGTCAGCACGGTTGTTCGGGTTGCCTGCGGCGAATCTCTTTCCAGGTTGGACACGATGCTGCTGGGCAGGTGCAGTGACATTGGATGATGCAGCAATCTTCTTGGGGCACTCATTGGAATAGTGACCCGTCACACCACACTCAAAGCAGGTATTGTTGACTTGTCCTTTCCTGCAACAGGTACCGCATTACTTCTAGTCCTTGGGGCAGTATTGTTATTGAGATTTGTGGGCCTTGGCGATGCACGGTTGAAGTTATTGGGGTTGCCATGGTTCTAGTGGTTGTTGCCTCCAGGTCTTGGGTTTCTTCCGCTATGGTTGGGAAAGTTCGGGCGGGACATCGGTGGCCTAGTGTTTCTTGGTGCAAATCCAGCAGAAGAACTGGGGCGATACTTTGGGGTATGGTTGGTCCTGGTTGATGCATCATATGATGCTTACAATTTTTAGTAGCTTGGTTGATCTTTCCTTCCATCTGGATTGCTGAAACAACTAAAGCTTCCAGATCAGCAAACGGGATATTGCCTAACACCGTCTGTATCTCATCGTGCAAACCATTCAGAAATCTCTCCTTTTTCTTGGCTTCAGTTCCAATCTCATCAGGGCCATACCTAGACAAAGACAGAAATCTGTCGCGATACTCTCCCACTGTCATCCTTCCCTGCTTCAGTTCCTTGAATTCATCCCTCATCCGTAGAATCAAACCCGGTGGCACAAGGGTTCGGCTGAACTTGAGTTTGAATTCATCCCAAGTCATAATATGTCCTCCATTCATGGTGCGGGTGCTATTCCACCATGCTCTTGCAGAACCAGCCAGATAGTGGGTGGCTAACAGTACTTTCTCGGCCTCCTCTACTCCGTCTACTTCCAAGTTGTTCTCCATAGTCTGCAGCTAGTCATCGGTATCTAAGGGCTCTTCTGACTTACTAAAGATAGGAGTATTGATATTCTAGAAGTTCTTAAGTTTGGATCCATGATGATCCTGATTTCCAGGGCCTTGGTTGTCATGCGCTAGTTGAGCAATCTGTTGAAGAGTGTCTAGATTGTCTTGACGCTCGGTTCTACCGGCTTCTCGGTCGGCTACTAACATTTTCAAGATTTAGATCATCGGGTCTTGAGATGAGTTGTTCCCTCCACGAGGCATCGGAAGATTGAGATAGATCAGGAGACCAGAGGGAAAATTTCTAAGGTTTATGGGTTTGGTTTAAAAGCTTTTAAACTTTTGAGTACGGCTATGGTTTGAAAGCCAACAACTCATTCTCATTCATCTCAAAGTCACACCATACAAGCAACACATCCCAACACAGCACAATAACAAACAGATGGCTTTAAGAACCACTCTGGCAAGCTACGAAACAGTGGGACCGGATACAACTCACACCTACGATAGTGCTCAAGTGCTACTAGTCATCAGAACCTGTGGCTTCTTCATCATCAATGAAGTCGCGGTCCTCATCATCAGTGTGGAACTCCTGGTCCATGTCCTCAAAGTAGTCATTATCATCACTGAGATACGAGTAGTGGTCTCCATGGATATCTTCCCCTTCGCTCTCCCTCTCCGCAAGCTACATGTCCCAATCATGGACAGTCTCCTCCAAAGATGACACCTTGTGATGAAGGCGGGCAATAATGCGATCCTTCTTGTCACGCAGCTGGCGAAGTGACTTGTGATCCTTCACAAGGATGGCGCAGGTCTGGTCCTTCTTAGCGGCAGCAAGTTGCTTCTTGTTGGCGTCAGCACGAGTGTCACATCCCAAGATTTTCCAAATCTTGTTATGTGAAAAATAAATAAACAAAATAAATAATTGTTGAAATTTAGGGTGAAAAGAAACTTTTGTTTCTAAATGGAAACTTAAAAATCCCATCTTGAACAAACTTTGGTTAACATTTGAAACCAACTAAATTCAAATCAAGTGGAATGCATTCTTCATAAATGCGTCTGGAAATTTAAACACTTGGAAAATAAATCCAAACCCTAAACCCTAATGGAATAAAATAATTTCCAAGTTATTCCCAAGCCTATGGATTTGATCCATATAAAAATTGTCAAACAAACATTTCAAAATGATCAAGAATGACAAATAGAAATATTATAAGACCATATAAATGCTTTCACTTAATTTGGAGCCATAGATAAAATCTTATGAATATAATAAGATAAGGAAATTAAAAATTCCAAAGCTAATAAAGAACCTATCTATAAATCCATACCAATTGGTGAGCAAATAATCCTAAAGATATTTAAAAGGATAAATAAATATCAAATAAGATTTTACAAATTGGAGTCACCAAGTTTGGATCTCTAAATAAAAACATATGGATTTTATAAGATGAAGAAAGAAATATTAAATAAGGAATATTTAAAGACCAAATTAAATCTTGGCCAAGAGCATAAGCAAATGGATTGAATATAATACAAATCCAAATAAAATAAAAGGATAAAGAATTTCCAAAATAAAATAAAATGGCATTAACCATTCTATCCCTATTTTAATAAAGACAAATCTCTAATAAGAATAATTATATAATTCATGAAAAAATAGTATTTTGGAATTTATCCAAGTGGAATAAAAGTTGTTAAATTAACTTAAATAAAATAAAAAAAATCTTCCAAATAAAATTTAGGGAATTAAAACTATATTTAATTTCATTGGAAATAAAACAAATACCCAATTCAAATGATTTATGAATCATATTAAATACTTTCCAAATAATTAAAGATGAATTATTTGACACCCTAGTAAACAAATAAAAACCTACTGAAAAGATTTGGAAGGTTTAAGAATTTAAGTGGTGTTTGAAAATATTATTAAATCCTATTTGATTTAAAACAAGGGCCTATTTGAATAATTAAAAAGACCCCAAAAAGAATAAATTTTTATTCCAAAATTGACTTCAGATTATATTACTAATCTGTATTTAAACCTACACAAATTTTGGTTGAGGTTTGAATTCAAATTGATGTTAAAATAATTGAACAAAAATCAATACAGAAATTAGAAATGGAAAAAGAGAAAATCATTCAGAACTAAAAAAAGGTGAACAAGGTCAACCCAACCAGCAGGCCCATTAAGCCCAGTCCAGCCCACCTCTCCGTCTCACCCGAGCGAAACGTTTTCTCACCGCAGATCTCACCCACTCCGCCACTGACCGCCAGGACCCACCTTCCCCTCTCTATCACTCACTGTCAAACGGGCCCGGCGACCACGTCATCATCTTCCTCCCCGCGATGAACTCGCCTGGCAGTTTCTGCCGTTGATTGCTCGATTGAATTCGCATAAATGGCCCAGTAAATTTCCCTTGCGACCACGCCTTCTTAATCGCCTGCGTCCCCTCTCTCTTTCCCCTCACTCGCCTCCCCCTCTCTGCCCCCAGGCTGCACCAATTTCTTGCGACAAGCCACTGTCCCCGACGATACTCTGGTGACGAATCCGACCAGACCTCGCCTCCCCTTGCCTCCTCGACCATGCTGACTTGTTCCCCATCAACCACCGCACCTCCCAGTGGCCTTATCGTGCTCACGCTTGAACCACAGCCTCGACAACGACCAAGACCGTCACCGCCGCCGTTTGTTTCCTCTCCGGTGAAGCCTCTGGTAAGAATCTGACCGCCCTAACCCCTATCCTTCACACGCACATGCTCGTTGTGACCCCGCGCATCTAACTACACTTCCTTTTCTCTCTGGCGTGCACCATACATTCGCCATCGTCTTTAACAGGACGAGCCCGAAGCGCAGCGCAACTCCGGCGAACGATTGCCGTCACCACCGTGCGCCCCTTGCCTTCTCGCGAGCACCTTGAGCATCACCGTGACCCCGCGAACCCGTTGAGCACATCCTCCCTCTCCCTCGCTTCCTATAGCCGCCGCAGCGCCGTTAGCCGAGCGTCGCCGCCGTGCAGCCGCCGTTAGCGCCGCCAGTTCCTGGCAAGCGCCTTGTAGCCGTAGGATCTTGATACACGTGGCCACGATAGATTGACAGAGCGAACGGGTACGCTTGCCCCTGTGACGCACGATCCACTTTAGATCTAACGGCTGTTGTCTGTCAATCCAACCGAACCGGTACAGGCGAATTAGAACTAGACACGTGGCCCAGAGATGATTTAAAACAGAAATTGTGTTCTATTAGATGTGCCAATTTGAAACATTCATAGCTTTCAAACCACACGTCCAAATTTTGCAAATTTTATATCAATGGATTCAGCAAGACAAGTACTTTTTGACCATGCACTTTGTTTAGTAAAATGCTTCTGTTAAATTGATTGTTTTTGCAGAAACTTGTGTATGCATGTTTAGAATATAAAAATTGTTCTAAAATGATTTTTAAGATAAAACCTTTGGCAAATGGTTTGTTTTGAACCTACTGACCATAGAAAACAATTTGTGGTTTCAAAAATATATTTGGTGAAGCAAAAGAATGAATCTTTGATTTAAACCATTTCTAGTCAAATATAAGTAATGTTTATTTATTAAAAATGCTTTTGAGAGAAAATCTTTGGGAAATGTTTTGGAATAAACTCTCTGACCCCAAGCACCAAGTTTTATGATTTAAAAATGTATTTGGTAAACTCTATAAAGATTGCTACTTTGATAAAGGCATTTTCAACCACATAAAATAAGGATTTGGTTTGAAAATGGTTTATAGATAAAATCTTTTGCAAATAGTTTTGCCACTTTATAAAATGACCAAATAAGTTTCTTAGAATGATTATAACCAATTATAAACCACTTTTACAAATAAAACAATATTTAGCATGCTTGCATGCATTGTTTTGTTTCTCTCATTTTATGTGATGTTTGCTTGAATGGTAGTTTGAATTTGTGCCTTGCTTGATTGAATTGTAGTGATTTGAACAGTGTGAATATTGTAAGGACAAGGAGTGAACTTATATTCTCTACCAAAAAGGCAAGTGATGCTTCATACTTTTGTCCCATTATTTTCACTATGCATTAGTGATATTTCTAAGTAGGACTTGAATGGAATTTTGCTAAGTGAAAACTATGCCATGGGAAATCCTAGTAGATGAAACCTTAGTAGAAATTTCCTAAGTTAAGATTCCTAATACTATCATGCTTAGCTTAGCTAATAGAAAACAAGGGTGGAATATATATTCATACTATGGAATACTTCCAAGTCAAGGACTTGTGTTTTGTTTAATAAAACAACTAAGTGAATGAATCACCTGGGTGGAATGGAAGGAATGGTTTGTGTTGAGTGGTTCACAAGGACCATTTCTATGGTTTACCTTGTGTATCTCACTTGTGGATGGCCACCCAGGAATAAAGATTTTTGAGATGTCAAATGTTGAGAAGCTTCAAGTGCAGCCACTTGGCATTATGGGCTCTGCCTGGATCATATAGGTTGCAATAACTTAGCCAAATGGACAGTTGGTGGTAGGGGATTTATAGGTTGGAGCGCATCCATTCTGGTCTAAGGGAAGGCTTCTGAAAGATCTTGTCTTGGTGAAACCAAGTCTTGTGGGGAAAGTGCACCACCTCTGCAGAGTGTAAAATCTAAGTACTTAGCAATGTCCCTGGAAAAGGACAATTTGAGCATCAAGACATGGAAGCTATCAAGAATCTCCTCATCCCAATTTCTAAGTTAAAATCTTGTGGTTGAACAAGGGTTGAAGGATCACCAATTTCTATTGGGAGATGCCTTGGGTGATTTTTGTCAAGCAAAAACTTAGTGTTTTCAAATGATAAGGAAAATCTATTTTGAGCAAAGCAAGCCTAAGCTCCACTTAGCCAAATGCATATAGATGATAGACTCCACTATACTACCATAGTATCACTTGCCAATACAATTCAAATGTATTGACCCTTGTGGTTGTAACTTGTTATGTTGCAGGTTTGTTTGATGTTAGTAAAGTTTGTTGATTAGGATTACAAGTCTACAACCAACATGTCTGCCTGTGGCACTTTGAAGAAGAAGGACCCCATGCTATTGTTATATTCTGCTGCATTGTAATGAGATAGCCAAATGAGCTATGTAAGATGTAATAAATTATTTTATTCCTGGTTATAAAGTTGTATTATGACCTTTGTTTCTTGATATTACATCTTAACTGTGGATGCTAGCTATTGATCCAGGGACTAGCATTGCAATCACAGGGATCCTTTTCCTTTATAAAGGAGGGATCTTACAGATGGTATCAGAGCATTGTGTTGCCTGTAGGATTGTAACCCTAGGATTGGACAAAACCCCTTAGAAAAATAGGAGTTGTATTTGTTCCAAAACTTATTTAAAAACAATCTTGTAAACTCTTTCCTCAACCATTTTGGTTTTGACTCTACATCTCTTCTACTTCAACTTGTTGGATAAAGCCTACCCCATGGACAAAGACTTCACCATGAGCAAAGTACTTCATCAACTCTAATGACTTCAACATCTTCAAGTGATTTCAACCTTATTCCCAACAAAGACTTCAACCTTGGATATCACTAAGGACTACAAGTGAGACAAGAAATCTTGCTCAAGACTTGAAGACTAAGGAAACACAACTTGGGAATCACCATCACCTTTTAAGTTTTTGTGACCAAGAATTTTCCCAAGGAAACCATGATCTCATGCAAGAAGAATCAACCAAGGAGGGAAAGATCTCAAGTGAACCACATAGATGGACCACCATATTAAGTATAGATCAAACACACCAACTTATGTGGTGAAACAAAAAAATATTTTTGATGCCTATAAATGTGCTTGAAACTTCTTGTTTGAGTGGAATGGTTGTTTGTGATTGCTTGCACATTGCTTGTGTGAATTGTGAAGTGTGTGATTAGAATTGTTCCCTTAGAAATATTTTGCCATTCTAATCCCAATCCAACCCAAACAGATGACTACTCCAAGAAACTCCAACATCAAGGATGGTGACAACAACAACCAAGAGGACAACATGAGAGAACTCATAGTAACCCAAACCCAGTTGAACCAAGTGACAGCTCAATTTATAGCCAACACCAGTGAGGTAGATCCAACCATGCAAAGGTTTTTGGAAACCCAAACCCAATTGTTGCATAAGGTGACAGATCAAATGATCAACATGGGAAACAACTCTTCCAAAGGAGTTTGTGACAACAAGGATGACAAAGATGATATTCTAGAAGGAACCCAAGCTTGCAATATTTGTGGAGACAAGGATCACACTTCCAAAGAGCATGAAGATCAATGCCCCAATTGTGAAGAGAAACATCCAGCTAATCAATGCCCCACAACCCAAGCTACTTGTTACTTATGTGAAGGAAATAATCATGTCCCTATCCAATGCCCCATCTATTCCATAGTTCAACAAAGGAAACAAGGTGGAGTGCAACAACTGATTGCAGACTACCATGAGAGAGCCAAGTCTACCAAGAAGGATGAAGACAAAGGAAAATCTCAGCTTGCACCTCCATGCAATATGACTTAATTTAAAGGACCAAAGAGGAGACATATGCATTATCCAAGGAAAAGGTCAAGGAAACCAGGAACTTTTCCTACCTTTAAGATAACATATGAAGAACATGAATTAGAAGCACTCTTAGCTTTGGAGAAACCCAAGAAAAAGAAGGACAAAAGCCATGTGCAATGTTGTCATTGTAAAGAAATGGGACACTATGCCAATGAATGTCCAGAGAAGAAGAAAAAGTATAAGGATATTAGCCAAGTACGGTGCAACAACTGCAAAGAGTTAGGTCACTATGTGTCAACTTGTCCACAGAAGATACGTGAAGAACTCAATCTTATCACATGTTACAATTGTGGTAACCAAGGACATTATGCAAGCAATTGTCCAGAAAAGATGAAGCACAAGATAAAGCCTATGAAGGATCTCAGCCTTGTCACATGTTTCAAGTGTGGAAACAAAGGACACTATGCAGATGTTTGTCCAGAGAGATTTCAGCAAGATCCCAAGAAAGCCAAGATGTAATCTAGTTGGAAAATATTTTAACGGTGGTAGTACCCTAGTTGCTTTGAGCCAACTTGTAACCCTAGCCTCCCCAAATCTCGGGACGAGATTTATTTTAAGGGTGGTAGCCTGTCACATCCCAAGGTTTTCCAAATCTTGTTATGTGAAAAATAAATAAACAAAATAAATAATTGTTGAAATTTAGGGTGAAAAGAAACTTTTGTTTCTAAATGGAAACTTAAAAATCCCATCTTGAACAAACTTTGGTTAACATTTGAAACCAACTAAATTCAAATCAAGTGGAATGCATTCTTCATAAATGCATCTGGAAATTTAAACACTTGGAAAATAAATCCAAACCCTAAACCCTAATGGAATAAAATCATTTCCAAGTTATTCCCAACCCTATGGATTTGATCCATATAAATTTTTTCAAAAAACATTTCAAAATGATCAAGAATGACAAATAGAAATATTATAAGACCATATAAATGATTTCACTTAATTTGGAGCCATAGATAAAATCTTATGAATATAATAAGATAAGGAAATTAAAAATTCCAAAGCTAATAAAGAACCTATCTATAAATCCATACCAATTGGTGAGCAAATAATCCTAAAGATATTTAAAAGGATAAATAAATATCAAATAAGATTTTACAAATTGGAGTCACCAAGTTTGGATCTCTAAATAAAAACATATGGATTTTATAAGATGAAGAAAGAAATATTAAATAAGGAATATTTAAAGACCAAATTAAATCTTGGCCAAGAGCATAAGCAAATGGATTGAATATAATACAAATCCAAATAAAATAAAAGGATAAAGAATTTCCAAAATAAAATAAAATGGCATTAACCATTCTATCCCTATTTTAATAAAGACAAATCTCTAATAAGAATAATTATATAATTCATGAAAAAATAGTATTTTGGAATTTATCCAAGTGGAATAAAAGTTGTTAAATTAACTTAAATAAAATAAAAAAAATCTTCCAAATAAAATTTAGGGAATTAAAACTATATTTAATTTCATTGGAAATAAAACAAATACCCAATTCAAATGATTTATGAATCATATTAAATACTTTCCAAATAATTAAAGATGAATTATTTGACACCCTAGTAAACAAATAAAAACCTACTGAAAAGATTTGGAAGGTTTAAGAATTTAAGTGGTGTTTGAAAATATTATTAAATCCTATTTGATTTAAAACAAGGGCCTATTTGAATAATTAAAAAGACCCCAAAAAGAATAAATTTTTATTCCAAAATTGACTTCAGATTATATTACTAATCTGTATTTAAACCTACACAAATTTTGGTTGAGGTTTGAATTCAAATTGATGTTAAAATAATTGAACAAAAATCAATACAGAAATTAGAAATGGAAAAAGAGAAAATCATTCAGAACTAAAAAAAGGTGAACAAGGTCAACCCAACCAGCAGGCCCATTAAGCCCAGTCCAGCCCACCTCTCCGTCTCACCCGAGCGAAACGTTTTCTCACCGCAGATCTCACCCACTCCGCCATTGACCGCCAGGACCCACCTTCCCCTCTCTATCACTCACTGTCAAACGGGCCCGGCGACCACGTCATCATCTTCCTCCCCGCGATGAACTCGCCTGGCAGTTTCTGCCGTTGATTGCTCGATTGAATTCGCATAAATGGCCCAGTAAATTTCCCTTGCGACCACGCCTTCTTAATCGCCTGCGTCCCCTCTCTCTTTCCCCTCACTCGCCTCCCCCTCTCTGCCCCCAGGCTGCACCAATTTCTTGCGACAAGCCACTGTCCCCGACGATACTCTGGTGACGAATCCGACCAGACCTCGCCTCCCCTTGCCTCCTCGACCATGCTGACTTGTTCCCCATCAACCACCGCACCTCCCAGTGGCCTTATCGTGCTCACGCTTGAACCACAGCCTCGACAACGACCAAGACCGTCACCGCCGCCGTTTGTTTCCTCTCCGGTGAAGCCTCTGGTAAGAATCTGACCGCCCTAACCCCTATCCTTCACACGCACATGCTCGTTGTGACCCCGCGCATCTAACTACACTTCCTTTTCTCTCTGGCGTGCACCATACATTCGCCATCGTCTTTAACAGGACGAGCCCGAAGCGCAGCGCAACTCCGGCGAACGATTGCCGTCACCACCGTGCGCCCCTTGCCTTCTCGCGAGCACCTTGAGCATCACCGTGACCCCGCGAACCCGTTGAGCACATCCTCCCTCTCCCTCGCTTCCTATAGCCGCCGCAGCGCCGTTAGCCGAGCGTCGCCGCCGTGCAGCCGCCGTTAGCGCCGCCAGTTCCTGGCAAGCGCCTTGTAGCCGTAGGATCTTGATACACGTGGCCACGATAGATTGACAGAGCGAACGGGTACGCTTGCCCCTGTGACGCACGATCCACTTTAGATCTAACGGCTGTTGTCTGTCAATCCAACCGAACCGGTACAGGCGAATTAGAACTAGACACGTGGCCCAGAGATGATTTAAAACAGAAATTGTGTTCTATTAGATGTGCCAATTTGAAACATTCATAGCTTTCAAACCACACGTCCAAATTTTGCAAATTTTATATCAATGGATTCAGCAAGACAAGTACTTTTTGACCATGCACTTTGTTTAGTAAAATGCTTCTGTTAAATTGATTGTTTTTGCAGAAACTTGTGTATGCATGTTTAGAATATAAAAATTGTTCTAAAATGATTTTTAAGATAAAACCTTTGGCAAATGGTTTGTTTTGAACCTACTGACCATAGAAAACAATTTGTGGTTTCAAAAATATATTTGGTGAAGCAAAAGAATGAATCTTTGATTTAAACCATTTCTAGTCAAATATAAGTAATGTTTATTTATTAAAAATGCTTTTGAGAGAAAATCTTTGGGAAATGTTTTGGAATAAACTCTCTGACCCCAAGCACCAAGTTTTATGATTTAAAAATGTATTTGGTAAACTCTATAAAGATTGCTACTTTGATAAAGGCATTTTCAACCACATAAAATAAGGATTTGGTTTGAAAATGGTTTATAGATAAAATCTTTTGCAAATAGTTTTGCCACTTTATAAAATGACCAAATAAGTTTCTTAGAATGATTATAACCAATTATAAACCACTTTTACAAATAAAACAATATTTAGCATGCTTGCATGCATTGTTTTGTTTCTCTCATTTTATGTGATGTTTGCTTGAATGGTAGTTTGAATTTGTGCCTTGCTTGATTGAATTGTAGTGATTTGAACAGTGTGAATATTGTAAGGACAAGGAGTGAACTTATATTCTCTACCAAAAAGGCAAGTGATGCTTCATACTTTTGTCCCATTATTTTCACTATGCATTAGTGATATTTCTAAGTAGGACTTGAATGGAATTTTGCTAAGTGAAAACTATGCCATGGGAAATCCTAGTAGATGAAACCTTAGTAGAAATTTCCTAAGTTAAGATTCCTAATACTATCATGCTTAGCTTAGCTAATAGAAAACAAGGGTGGAATATATATTCATACTATGGAATACTTCCAAGTCAAGGACTTGTGTTTTGTTTAATAAAACAACTAAGTGAATGAATCACCTGGGTGGAATGGAAGGAATGGTTTGTGTTGAGTGGTTCACAAGGACCATTTCTATGGTTTACCTTGTGTATCTCACTTGTGGATGGCCACCCAGGAATAAAGATTTTTGAGATGTCAAATGTTGAGAAGCTTCAAGTGCAGCCACTTGGCATTATGGGCTCTGCCTGGATCATATAGGTTGCAATAACTTAGCCAAATGGACAGTTGGTGGTAGGGGATTTATAGGTTGGAGCGCATCCATTCTGGTCTAAGGGAAGGCTTCTGAAAGATCTTGTCTTGGTGAAACCAAGTCTTGTGGGGAAAGTGCACCACCTCTGCAGAGTGTAAAATCTAAGTACTTAGCAATGTCCCTGGAAAAGGACAATTTGAGCATCAAGACATGGAAGCTATCAAGAATCTCCTCATCCCAATTTCTAAGTTAAAATCTTGTGGTTGAACAAGGGTTGAAGGATCACCAATTTCTATTGGGAGATGCCTTGGGTGATTTTTGTCAAGCAAAAACTTAGTGTTTTCAAATGATAAGGAAAATCTATTTTGAGCAAAGCAAGCCTAAGCTCCACTTAGCCAAATGCATATAGATGATAGACTCCACTATACTACCATAGTATCACTTGCCAATACAATTCAAATGTATTGACCCTTGTGGCTGTAACTTGTTATGTTGCAGGTTTGTTTGATGTTAGTAAAGTTTGTTGATTAGGATTACAAGTCCACAACCAACATGTCTGCCTGTGGCACTTTGAAGAAGAAGGACCCCATGCTATTGTTATATTCTGCTGCATTGTAATGAGATAGCCAAATGAGCTATGTAAGATGTAATAAATTATTTTATTCCTGGTTATAAAGTTGTATTATGACCTTTGTTTCTTGATATTACATCTTAACTGTGGATGCTAGCTATTGATCCAGGGACTAGCATTGCAATCACATGGATCCTTTTCCTTTATAAAGGAGGGATCTTACAACGAGCATTGTCCAGCTTCTTCTGAGTCTCATGAAGCATGAAGGCAAGATGATCCACATGTTGCTTCAACTCAGGGTGGCTTTGTAGATCCAGGGGTTGTCCATTTGAGTAAGTTCTAGCATAGTGAGCAAAGCGGGTGCCGACGATCTTGTTGATATTCTGCCCACATAATCGGGCAAGTGCTTCATACATTGCTCTGGCCAGTCCATCGATCCAGTTGTTCTCTCTAATGGTGAAATGGATCTTCTCCGAGGTAGGTGGCTCCATCTTTCCGCGAAGATCGGCAACTAGCAGCCACTGCAGCTCCCCTCCGGGGTGATCATGGAGTTGAGCTCCATAGAACTCCGGATGCGGGCGCTCTAGAAATTCCGCAAGCTGACTCAGGTCGTTCTCAAAGATGATATTCCCTCCATTACCCAACTCGTAAAACTTGTTGTAGTCGTAGTCCATCTATAAGCAATTTGAGAGGAGTAATTTAGAGAAGTGATCAAATGTGCCAAATTTTAGGTAAGGTTGCTTAAATTTCAAGGAACACATGACTCTCTTTTGGAAAGAATTTCAAGGGTAAGAGTGATAATAGGTTTTCAAAGATACTAACTTTCTTTTTTTTAGAAATTAAGTTTTTCTGACGTCCATGCTAACTAGGGTCTCCTATGGTCAGGATGGCTCTGATACCAACTTGTGAACACCCGGATTTTTGAAGGGTCACAGGCAATGCTGACGATGGGAGATGATCCTAGTTACCGTAAGTGTCCTGATGTCCATCCTCCTCGTAGTCTCCTTCATAGTCTAGCCATGGGAATAGCCAGGTACAAAGCAATGAGTACTTTGAAGTACTTTCAAACTTTCACTAAAGCAGTAAGGACATTCTAATAGGAATCCTAAACTCTAGGTTTGTTTGCCACAAGGCAATTTTATTTCAACCAGTATCTAGTAATAAAACCTAACTTTAGTTGTCTAGGTTACTTAGGTGGGAACCTAGCTTCATCTACACAACTTGTGGGGTCAAGTCAAAGTCATATTTCAAGTCATGGGTCATTTTGGAAAACATGTGACAACGGAAGAGTATGGCCATCTAGCTTGCAGGCGCACTTGGGGAGGTGGCACGGGACCTGGGCGGCTCAGGAGTGTAGACCGAGGAGGGTCCCTAGTGACGCGCAGGCGAGGAAGGTCGATGGCGGCTCGGAAACGACTCCGGCATCGGCGACGAGCACGCGGGGAAGAGGGAGACGACGACCCAGCAGAGGCATCGGGGATGAGCCCGAGGCAGGGCGAGCGGCGGTTGCTCGAGGTGGCCGGGCGAGCACGGGCTAGGGCATCGGGGCTGCAGAGATGGCCAGCCATGGCATCGGTTTGCCGACAAGCAGGGAGAGGCGGGTGAGCCCACGATGTAGTTCGGTGGAGAGGAGGGCCTTGCTGCTCTTGTAGAGGACAAGTAGGAGCCGGCGGGTGCCTTGGAGGTCGATGGAGAGCAGGTGAACGAACGGGTCGGGGACGGGGGTTCCCGATGCGAGGTGGACGCAGGGAAATTTTGAGGGAGGGCGGCGACCGGTGATCTGCGGAGAGGAAGTAGGACGGCAGGGCGAGGCCTAGGCGGAGGCGCCGAGCGATGGAGGCGTGCGAGGCGGGGGTTCCGAGAAGATCGAGCGACGAGCGGGGTATCGATGTGGGAGGAAGCGATCGTGGCGTCGGCGTCGGGTGTTGCGGGAGAGAGAGGTAGGACAGGGTCGATTCCAGGATGGGTGGGAGCGCGTGGCTGTCATGGGTGGGACCGGGAGAGAGGCAGGGGTGTGCTCGTGGTGTGTGTGTTGGGGTCCTAGGTGTGTGCGTGAGTGTTGAGTCTGGCGGCGGCGGGATGGAGTAGGTGGGGTGTATATTAGGCTTAGGGTTTGGAGGAGAGATTAGGTTGGGCCGATCGGGGTGGTAGGTGGCCTAGCTTTCGGGCCGGGCTGCCACCCCCGATCAAAACAGTTTGTTTAATTTTGAATTATTTTTTATTTCGTTTTAAAATTTCTTTGTAAATAGTTTTAGACAAATAAAGGATCCGAACAGATCGATGGTTTGATTTGAAATAAAGAGGGGCTATTTGTAGAAAACAAAATAAGGCTTTTGGTATATAGTTTTTAGGAGAAATATGTATGATGACATGATGATGCACAAAGTAAAAAACATCAAGCGATTTTCTAGTAGTGGTTTTATCCGGGGTGCTACAATTCGACACCACTAACAATGGATATCGCCCTCGAGATCCGCCTCATGATACAGGTAAGAAGGCCGACAAACTGACTCTTCTCACTTCATGTAGATCTTCGCGACACCACTAACAATGCTTCTTGCTCCATCTTGAAATCGGCAACACCACCAACAAGGGGTCGTTGTTCACATTCGTCAAGAGAACTCCGTAGAACAACGAACGAAGGTAAAGGTATCAAAAGATAAGGCCACCTCTAACTTCCGCGGAAGGAGTATAACTGCATCGATTCACCATTCAATGTACAAGAGCGAATGATAAGAGTAGTCGGATGGTGATTAGTCCATCGCGCACCCAAAGCATTACTCTGCACATGAATAGAAAATTATGCAACCAACTCTCGGAATTCAGACTGAAGATCTCGACAAGCGAGGTTCGGAAACTAAGGAGGGATGGAGATTCTCATCAGATCTGATGTAGATGACTTTGTCGTATCGGAAAACACCGGTGATAGAAAGAAAAAATTGTGAATTTTCGGTCCACCGAAAGGTACAACAGATGAAAGATTCATCAGATAGCATGAATGCCGGATGTTGAAGCACCGTTACAAGAGGATAAAAGCGAAACCCTAAAGGTACGACGGAAACCCAACCACGAGAAATCCTGGACTCAAAGAAAAGATAAGAGAGAAGATTCATAACACGTCGAGATAAGAGGAGAATAGCAGAGGGGTAAGAAGTAAAAGTAGACCTAATCAGATGTATCCAACGATTTTTGAAAATAGTTTTTGACACTCTATAACGTCCGTTAGCTAGGTTATCCTACAGGCTAGACCAGTGGGGTATCGTAACTGCTAAGCTCTGATACCACTCTGTAACACCCTCAGAATCGATCCTATGCAAGTTTTAGTGATTTCCGCCAAACCCGCATAGAAACGATTCAAAGGTGCCCACCAGGCACTTTCGTGCGGGTGGAAAACGAAGTAATATCATTACACAATAGTCCATGATGGAACCCACAGAACAGATATATATATAGCAACGACTCCAAGAGTCAAGAATAAAGATTTACAATACAAAGATCCAAATCACCTTGAAAATGATACAACGTCCGAGTACGGACAAGATGCAAATCGGGCTAAGAGCCCTGAAGAATAACCAATGGCGTCCATAACCCTGCCCAGGCCGAGCCGGAAGGGTAACCCTGCTAACGACGTCGATCTCAAAACCTGCTTAAACAAAAGGGGTGTCGCAAAGGGCAAAGGAAAAAGAGAGCGGTCAGTACTGAGGCCAGTACACGGCGAGACTAGCATTTGGCGGTCCTCGCCTACATAGGTATGGTGGACTGAAGCGGCAGTGCATCATGCACTAAACAACCTATAGAGACTCAATACAACTGGCGGCTATCAGATAGGGATAAGAAAGACCTATTCGGATCCAACCTGAAACTATCACCAAGAATACCCATCCTGGTATTTCCCCCTCGAGACCAAACGAGAAAGTCAACCGAGGAACTCACACAGTTGGCAGTTTTATTCATTTCATTATAGTTGCGGCAATTACTAGTCAGATATAGATACATGAGTCATCCTGATATAATAAGCAGTGGGCAGTTTTAGTTAACCATTCCGTTATAGTTGTAGTACTTACTAGTTAGATACATATAGCATGAGGCATCCCAAAACCTAGCAGTTGATGGTATTTTTATTTAGCCATTCCGTTGTAGTGAAACTGATTACTAGTCATTATAAAGTCAAATTTATAGCACTACTTTAGTTATAGTTGTCTATGATCGAGATACTGTGCTCCAAGTCGTCCATAACCGCGGACACGGCTTTTAGAAAGTTGTACCCTGCAGGGGGGCACAAATAGCAACATACGCACGATCAACCTCGAAAAAACCAAATGAAAACCCAACGAGGCATCACGACAAAGAAATCACAAGATTCATATAATATTTTAGGAGGCCACCCCACCAAGCTACCCGCGACAAAGTTGGCTAGCTCCGAGACGGGCCTAGAGGTTTGTGACGACGGCTGTAAACGACTGGGAACCCAAAAGTGTGACTAGGCTTGTCGATACCGCGAAAACGTGGCACGGGGTTCCAAAACAGTACAGGCGCTCCACTCGCAATAGTAAATAAAGCAGTAAAGCATGGCATAATCATGACATAAGTACAGGATAGTAATAAATCCCCAAACTACTTTGTGGCCCCAAGAAATAAGATATGACTCAAGCTCATGCTAAGGGGATTCATGGGCCCACATGCGGATAGTGCGAATATTCAAAGAACAGGTATCAAGTACTCAGGGTCCTACGGGACACAAGTGGACGGTAAAAAACCAAATAACATCTATAGCCCACCTGTGCCTCTACATTATTTACCTAATTCAGTTTTAGTTATTAAACGGTAATTAAAGACATGATCATCTCCAACATAAAGCATAAGGCATTTCTCCAACATACTGTGGTACTTGAGAACATCGAACAACACCTGAGCAAGCAACTGCGACTCGCAAGGCCGACTGTCTACCAAACAACATGTAATAGGATGTGTCCATGGCAATATATTGGCTGCAGGAAAGTATGAAGGGATACAAAATCTAGAGCATCCCAACACAGATAGCAATAGATCAACAGGAGGAAGTAAATACTAGAAATGTAAAATGGGTAGAAAGGGGGAGAATGCTCGCCTGAAAACATTTTCGAAGGCTCATCTGAAGATCGGAGGGAAGCTCACATCAACTCATCGGCCTAATCCGTGAGGAAGCAATGCACTAAAAGAAACACCGAATGCACTATTTAATACTACGGCAAAATATCGGGCATGATGCATGTATGATGTGTGACATGTCAAATATGCGATACAATTAGACAATATTAAGCGAAACCGGAGTCCCGACAATTTATTAGATGGTTCATGTTGTTTAGATACCCCACATTTTAAATGTTGTCTTAACAAGGACAACATGTCATCGGTTCGCTATACAAATTTAATTGGGACCAATATTAGACTAGAAAAGCCCACATATGGTCTTTATATTTAATTATTAGGTGTGTCGACAAAAGCCCCCAACCCACATGATATGTATGCGAGTATGAACAATTATATGCAATAGGTACATATGTCATTTATAAAAATAGGGGTCACACATAGGGGCTCGACGATCTTGGAACTCGGAGGGGTTTGGGGTCGGTCTCGGACTCCGGGATCGGCTCTTCGGACGCCGGGAACGGGTCTTCGGATTCCAAAAGTGGACCTTGAGGGTTCCGTGAAGGAGGTCTTGATGTTTCGTGTCGATGACCTTTGGGCCCGGCTTTTTTCAATGTCGATCTTGAATGGATCGAGCACCGATGGCCTTGTGTGGTTCGTCGGGTCCATGTAGGAGATCTCGAGTAAGTCGCGCAGCATCTCACATTGGTTGTATACCACTACACCAATTTTAACAAAAACTCAAACCACCATATCGCATTAGCTCTTCACCATATCAGCTGCATAGGGAAACAATGACTCAACACATGGACAAAAAGGGCTACAGGGCACGGTCGGTAAGCTTGCAGGTGCACTTGGGGAGGTGGCACGGGACCTGGGCGGCTCAGGAGTGTAGACCGAGGAGGGTCCCTAGCGACGCGCAAGCGAGGAAGGTCGATGGCGGCTTGGCAGCGACTCCGGCACCAACGGCGAGCACGCGGGGAAGAGGGAGACGATGACCCGGCAGAGGCATCGGGGACGAGCCCGAGGCAGGGGCGAGCGGCGGTTGCTCGAGGTGGCCAGGAGAGCACGGGCTAGGGCATCGGGGCTACAGAGATGGCCGGCCATGGCATCGATTTGTCGACAAGAAGGGAGAGGCAGCGGAGCGATGTAGGTCGGTGGAGAGGAGGGCCTTGCTGCTCTTGTAGAGGACAAGGAGGAGCCGGCGGGTGCCTTGGAGGTCGATGGAGAGCAGGCGAACGAACGGGTCGAGGACGGGGGTTCCCTACACGAGGTGGACACGGTGAAAGTTTGAGGGAGGGCGGCGACCGGCGATCCGCGGAGAGGAAGCAGGACGGCGGGGCGAGGCCTAGGCGGCGGCGCCGAGCGATGGAGGCGTGCGAGGCAGGCGTTGCGGGAAGATCGAGCGAGGAGCGGAGTATCGATGCGGGAGGAAGCGATCGTGGCGGCGGGGTCAGGTGTTGCGGGAGAGATAGGTAGGACAGGGTCGATTCCAGGATGGGTGGGAGCGCGTGGCTGTCATGGGTGGGACCGGGAGAGAGGCAGGGTGCGCTCGTGGTGTGTGTGTTGGGGTCCTGGGTGCGTGCGTGTGTGTTGTGTCTAGCGGCGGCGGGATGGAGTAGGTGGGTGTAGATTAGGCTTAGGGTTTGTAGGAGAGATTAGGTTAGGCCGATCGGGGTGGTAGGTGGCCTGGCTTTCGGGCCGGGCTGCCTCCCCCGATCAAAACAGTTTGTTTAATTTTGAATTATTTTTTATTTAGTTTTAAAATTTCTTTGTAAATAGTTTTGGACAAATAAAGGATCCGAACGGACCGATGGTTTTGATTTGAAATAAAGAGGGGCTATTTGTAGTAAACAAAATAAGGCTTTTGGTATATAGTGTTTAGGAGAAATATGTATGATGACATGATGATGCACAAAGTAAAAACATCAAGCGATTTTCTAGTAATGTTTTTATCCGGGGTGCTACACAAGGTAGCCTCATCTCACCTCATTCCGCAAGGTAACCCATACTAAGACATATAAACTTCCAGTCAAGCCCTACCCAAATTCGGGTATTGTGGTGTACGGTAAACATTGGAATGGTATCGCATCCGAACCCAACCATCAGTTTTTATCAAAGTCAAGTCACATACTTCTTTCACCATCATCTTAAAGTCATTGTCTCCATAACACATGTCAAAACATTTCAATAGAATGACTCATCATTCCAAGGTATTCATAATATCTTGTTCCTGTCTAGTGATCAAGTTTAATTTAGCACTAGAATCTATCAAAAGGGGATGTCACTTATTTGAGGGATATCAACTAGTGTTTCTACCTACATCAAGTTCCAAGCTCTTGATGGCACTTTCCTTCATTTCCACTAATCATTAATTAATTAACTACTGAACAACTTTATAAAAGTGAAGCTTGCAAATAAAACTAGGATTTGGTATAATAAAAAGGGGTATCACAAAGGCTTGCAAGTGAGACTTGCATGGTTTAGCTTAGCTTTCTTAGATAGAATAGCTTGCATAATGTAGCTTGCATGCTCATTTCACATGGATTTGGGACTCGTCTTGACAAGCTAAGCATAAGTTTTTCTTCTGGCTGCTTCTTTTAGACAGACTAAATACAAGGAACCTTATCAAAAGGAAAAATTGCACTTTACCTGATTACAATTGTGCAATCAGAAAATTCCACTCAGAAGAAACATTGATACACCTTTTTTGGACCTATCCTTTTGCTGCTGGTTGTTGGGATTATATTTTCCCCCAAAGAGATTGTGGATTCTATGTTTTTGAAGCCTTCCAAGACATAAGAAGCAAGCTAAATCTTCCTTTTGCCATGGAAATAATAATTTTAGCTGCTTGGGGAATATGGATCTACAGAAGTAACAAAATCTTTGAAAATGATACAACAGAATTCTCTAACTAGAAAGCAGTTTTTGTGCAAGAGCTGAGATGGATCAAATTTAGAATAAAAAATAAACATGGCCCTCAGTTCAATAGCTGGTTCCAGACTCAAGTGCATTAGTGGGTTACTACTTGTAAACCCAAAACTTCTCTTGTAATAATCTCCCCTTGTAACTTAACACTAGAGTTTTTGTACACTATAATTCAGACTTTATAATAAAGAAAAAAGTTCCAGTGGGGGTTCTTTCCCCTACTGTTTTCCCCTAAAAAATGTAACTTGCATGGTTTAGCTTAGCTTACTTAGATAGAATAGCTTGCCTTGATTGGTAAGGTGGTCGAAGTCATCATCCTCGTCTTCGTAGAATTCCTCCTCGTCGTAGCCCGGATTGATACTAGCGTCTATAAATAAATACGTGGTACACAATCACCAAACAATACTTAGCTATTTCTATTTATCACACAAGGGTCACGCTAGATGATCTAGCATCATCTCTATGATTACAACAAAGGGTGATAGGATTTTATTTATCTTATTTTTAGAAAAGTAATTTCTACTCATTGAAAAGTTACTTTAAGATTTAATATTCTCCAAATTAAAAATATGGGATCATATTGACACATATCATCACCACATACTCTAATACTTGGGAATATGATTTAAAGTGGTTGGCCTCATTTATAAAGCTTAACACTATTATTTAAAAATATTTAAGTGGCTAAAAATGACTAGAAAGTCATTCTTTTAGTTTTGGTCCAGGACTACTATATGTAAGTATGTAGATTTTAACATATTCAGAAAGGTCTTGTCAAATGTGATATTTGAGAGCTGGAATCAACTCAAAATCACTTATGGTTGATTTTAGAAAAATGTTTGAAGTTGCAAAAGGTATTGTCTTGTTATTTTTACCAAGGGTGATCCATAGTTTCAAACAGTTTGAATCCAACGGAAGTGATTAGAGATTTTCATCTAATTTCAAACAAAATTGGATTCATTCAATTTGGTGCAGAGAATCTCTCTGAATTGATTTTTAAAGTTCACTAAAGAATGGGATTTTCAAATAAAAGATAAAACTAGGTTTGAATTACCGGGCTCATGTGGGAAACACTACTAGGCTGGCCCAACTGCACAGCGCGTGTGCAACGGGCTCACTCAGGCTGGTCCCACGCGTTAGTGGGTGCTTCTAAACGAATCGGTATCAACCAATGCTGGCCCTACGATTACAACATGATCTATGGTCGAGGCTCATCGTCTACGTTGTGATGCTCCGGCGAGATTTTAACCTAGCGGAAGGGTGAGGGTGGCTAGGGGCTTACCAGGGCTCCAGCCAGGCTTGGCGATGCGGGCGAATGAGCTTGTCGACGACGTTGAATGGAGGTCACGGCAGCTCCTGAGGTGGCTCCAATTGACGGCGCCTTTTCCTCACGGCAGCGGTGGACTCCGATGAAATTTCGGCGATAGAGTTCTCGCCTTGCTCCGGGAGCAGGTCAGGAATGTTTCTAAGTGAGAGAGGAGTGGAATGGTGTGGAGATTAAGGCTGGGTAAGGGTTCTATTTATACCCCCACGGGTGAGGCAATGCGGCATGGCAAGGGCTCGTCGGCGACGTTGCTACAGGCCGAGCTAAGCATGGAGGGGGGCATGGGTCGACGCTGCTGGGTGTGGCGATCGTCATGCGAGTGGTGGTGCGACAAGGGGCGGTCTCAGTCGGTCAGGCGACGTCGGTGCTCTGTGCGAGTACCGCGGTGTTCGTCAGCAAGTACAATGGTCAAGGGGGCGCGCGGTAACCAATGGTCATGTATGGGCGGTGGCTGGTGACGCCACAAGTGCGAGTATGGGCGGAGAGGGAGAGTTGGTGCGTGGATGCATGAGGCGGCTACAGCGCTCCGTCGTGCTCTCGGCATGTCCGTGTCTTAAATGGGCGTGGACGTTCTAGAGTCTCCACGTCTCTCCATTGGTCGAGGGGTGGACATAGAGGGGCGGTGAGGTCACTACTACTAGCTAGAGGTTGTGGGCGAGTGAGGAGTGGCCTGTGGCATGCTGTCCATGTCTGAATGACATGGTGAGCTCAGGTACCATTTGCATTGATCAAGATAGTGAAGAAGAGTGGATCAATTGCACGTCTATGTACTGGGGGTGATCGTGGGTGATCTAGGGAAAGAAATTGGAGTACAATTGCGGAGCAATTGATTGATCACAAACAGTATATAGTTGGTAGTGGTACTGTGTCTGCTAAGTGTTCGATCAAATGGCCGCATGAACTAAATCATCACCTTTTCCTGTGATTTTTGGTGGGTGTTCTGATACTAATCTTGGTAGTCTCTGGGTGCAATAGTTTTCCAAGTGGTGAAGGTTTGAGTGGTTTTCCAAAAATGGCTATCTTGATACATAAGATAGATTCAAATTTGAATTGCCTCTCAAAAGAGTTTGAAAATTTTTCTGCCAAGTTGGAAAGCTCCATTGGGTTTAGTGTCACTAGGTCTAGAAAGGGAGAAAAGAAATGGGAAAGTTTCTGTTTGAGATTAGTTGCTAGAGATGCTCAAAGTGAGCTAGTGGTTAACTTGGGCAGAAATGATCATTAGGTCTTAGGCCTCATATTTTCATTTTCTTTTGTTTTGATGTGATTTGGTAGTGACCTAGATGATATGGTTTTGATATTTAAACCATTTCTCATCATTTAAAAAAATCATACATGGCATGGCAAGCATTCATACACATAAGCATTAAGATTTGAATTTAATTAATAAAAGCTTTTGTTAACCCTAATCTTGATTAATTAGGGAATGATCCTCATTAATAAATTTTGGGGTGTTACAGTTCTAAACAATGAAAACGGAGCGTGTCTCTCTCAAAAGAAGTGTGATGTGATTCAAAAAACTTATTGCAGAAAAACAAAACGAAATAAACTAAAAACAAAAACTAAGACGCTCCAAGAACAACACAAAAGTGCATGAAACAATAAAAACGAAGTGTCTAGAAAGAGACCTGAGATTTTTATTGATGAATAAGAGGATGCCTTGGGCGTCCCCAAGCTTTGATGCTTGTACCTCTTGAATATTTCTTGGGGTGACACGGGGTTACTTCCCCAAGCTTGAGCTTTTGTCCATTCTTCATCTTATCACATCATTCTTCCCCTACACTTGAAAATTTCCTTCATACAAAACTTCACACAATCTTCATTAGCAACATCGGTGCATTAAAGATAATAAACCTTGGGGTTTAGTTTGAACATAGAAAAACTTCCATTAAAAATAGAAGCTACTGTAGCAATTCCTTCAAAAAGCTCAAGTGATCAATAAGAACTCAAAAAGAAATCGATAAAGAGGCAAATGCAAATAATGGCAGAAATCTGTCAAAACAGACCAGCAGGCAAAACCGATTTTTTCGAAGACTTTATGTTACTCAAATACAAAAGTGTTGAACTAACTAAAGTTAGATAACAACCTGGGGCATAAGTTCAGAAAATTACAGCTCAATCCGACGTATAGGGATTTTTCATGAATTTTTATAGTGAAGCACAGAAATCTGTTTCAGGATAGCAACTTCCCCAAATCTTACTTCTCTCTCATGAGAGGTTATTCTTGGCACAAAAACCACACAAAAAGGATAAAGAGAGGTTATTACAAAAGTAATAACTTCCAAGACTCAACAAAAGAAAAACTTAACGAAATTTGGGCTATCTCCCAATAAGTACTTTTCTTTAACGCCTTTAAGTTAGGCTTGATAGTTTGAGAAGATGCTCACATAAGAAATATGAATTGAAGTAAAATAGAGCATTAGGAAGAAAATTCAAAACACATTTAAGTATAACCCACTTTCTATGCAAAATAATCTTGTAAAGAAAAAAGTCATGAAAGCACAAAGCAACTAGCATAGGAAAGAAAAACAAATGCAACTTCAAAATTTTCAACATAAAGAGGGGAAACTTAATATTATTGAGATGCATAAAACCATGTTTCCCTTTGTCATAATAAATTTTAGTAGCATCATGAATGAAATTAACAATATAACTATCACATAAAACATTGTTATCATGAGCCACATGCATAAAATGATTATTACTCTCCACATAAGCATAGTCATTTTAATTAATTGTAGTGGGAGAAAAGTCAACAAAATAGCTATCATTATTATTCTCATCACCATAATCATAAAATATAGGAGGCATATTGTAATCATAATTAATTTTCTCCTCAATAGTAGGTGGACTGAAATATCATATTCATCATTGTAATCATCATATATTGGAGGTATAGTATCATCAAAGTAAATTTTCTCCTCTGTAGCTGGGGGACTAAAAAGATCATTTTCATAAAAACTAGCTTCCTCAAGATTAGATGTTTCCATAGCATTAACAATAATGGTGTCCAAATAATTCATACTAATAACATTGCTATTAGCATGCAAATAAAGTTCCATAGGTTTTTTAATTTTCTCTTCAAACACTTCATGTCCTAACTCAAGATAAATACTATAAAGCTCTCTAAATTTTTTGTTGTTTTCCATTAAGCCTAACTAGTGAAAATAAAAACACAAAACAAAAATATAAGATTGTAGAATCTAAAGGAAATAAATTTGAGCACTCACACACTAGCAATAGTACTAGAAGATATCTTAGTAGCAAGAGGATGTGAGTACCTTTTACCTTACCTCTCCAGCAACGGCGCCAGAAAAGAGCTTGATGTCTACGCACGCTTCTATTCTTGTAGACAGTGTTGGGCCTCCAAGTGCAGAGGTTTGTAGAACAGCAGCAAGTTTCCCTTAAGTGGATTACCCAAGGTTTATCGAACTCAGGGAGGAAGTGGTCAAAGGTATCCCTCTAAAGAAACCATGCAATCAAGATACAAGAAGTCTCTTGTGTCCCCAACATACCCAATACACTTGTCAGGTGTATAGGTGCACTAGTTCGGTGAAGATATAGTGAAATACAAGTGATATGGATGATTGTAAGACAACGGTGCCAGAAAAGAGCTTGATGGGGAGGAAGATACTAAAGGCAATCTGAAATAAAGATGGGAGCAAGCAAACATGCAACAGATCTAGTTGTAAATGGTGTTTCAATGCTTGGAAACAAGGCCTAGGGATCATACTTTCACTAGTGAACACTCTCATATAAATATCTTCTCTTCATGATACTACTCTGAACTACTCTCCGGTTGGACAACTCTAATCCATGGTAGGGCTATAACAGCACACCTCAAAGTTTGGATTCCCCATCTAGATAACCCCACACTGTCACCTTGAGCGCTAGATGGTCCCACAAACACCACAATTTCATAGAGACAACCAACTCAAAATATAATTCATGATAAGTATTTATGTAATCTTTAGCCTAAGTGCCACACTGTGTGCACACTGTCACCTTCACACACGTGGGGAAAAGTAGAGATCTATTAAAGCACTTGAGTAGCAGAGTATATCTACTTGATTACAAATCTCATGACCACAATAAGATCATGCATAGAAAGAGAGATGAACACATAGCTACCGGTGGAGCCCTTAGCCTCGAGGAAGAACTAGTCCCTCCTCATCACGGGAGTCAGCAACGACGATGGAGATGGCGGTGGAGTCGATGGATATGGTGATGGAGATCAATGGAGATGGCTCCAGGGGCAATTCCCCGTCCCGGCAGGGTGCCAGAATAGAGACTTCTGTCCCCCGAATCTCCCCTTCGGTGGCGGTGGCGCTGCGGAAGTTTTCGTGGCTTTCTCCTAGATGTTTTAGGGTTTCTGATTCGGGAAGATTTTATAGGCAAAAGGGGGACGCCTGTGGCCTCCAGGGTGGCCCACACCTAGTGGTGGCACGGCCCGGGGGGGCACCACCCTAGGGTGTGCCCACCCTGGTGTCCCCCTCCGTCTCTGCTTCGCTTTTCCATATTGCTCCGGGAAAAATAGGCAGATTGGCTTTTGTCCCGTCCAATTCCGAGAATATTCATTTTTTAGCTTTTCTGAAACCAAAAACAGCAGAAAACAGGCAACTGGCACTGCGACATCTTTTCAATAGGTTAGTTTCAGAAAGCGTATAAAAATACCTCAAAGTGTAGACAAAACATAAGAAAGTCAATACAAAACAAGCATGGAGCATAAAAAATTATAGATACGTTTACGACGTATCATGGTGTCACGACAGATGCAAGGGGTAGGCTTGAGTTTGGCTCTAGATGTGCGCTTGAGGAATCCAGGGAGGGAGAGTGCAGTGAATCTGCACACGAGAGAACAACAAACAAGCACAAGCACACATGATATACCTAGGTTTAGGCTCTATGTATGAGATAAAACCCCTACTCCTGCATGCATGATCTCATAATCTCCAATATGAGTGGCTACAAGTGCTCCTTGAGCTATTTTGGAGAAGAGGAAGAAGATGTTCTTGCTCTCTCCCTTCTACAATAAGGTAGTTCTATAGATGAAAAATGATCGACCCCTCTCCTCGAGGCCCTGGTGCACCTTATAAGGGGTGCCCAGGTTACATGTTTAGGGCTGACCTGGTAGGAATATTCCATGAATATGTTGTACCCAAAAGTCCTCACTGGGCCTAGATACCGTTCTAGTCAGGACGTGACTTGACATAGCCCTGACTGCTAACTGTATCTAACACTGTTCCCTCCAGGAAACCCACAACAAGATGGGCCTCCGAGGTTTAGAGGCACGCATGTGAGCTTGCCTCGTTATCACTTCCAGATTTCTTAGCCTTTGGCAGAGCCATTGACTTCATGAGCACATGCCCGCTCAATCGGCTTCTACCTCGATAACTCGGCCTTGATGTACCTGCAAATAAGAATCATATACATGTTTGTGTCGACATATAGTATATCTAGGCTTTACTATGCTGATATATGTTGGCTTGGGTATCTCGGCCTATGTCGGTGACGAGGATTGATTTCGTCAATGCCCATTGTTATGGACTTGGGTTTTGGAGAAGATGGGGCTGTTGGAGATCGCGGAACGGTTAACAAATAAGCAACACGGGGACACGAGGATACGAGGTTTACCCAGGTTTAGGCTCCCAAAGGGAAAACCCTACTCCTGCTTGTCTGCTCTTGATTACGGCGGAACCGAAGGTAATAGGTGTGCGCAGATGCAATCTGGCATGAGGTGAGTTGTGACCCTCCTCGTCGTGCCCTCCTAGCCTTTATATAGATAGGCAGGTCCCGGGCACAGGTCGAGTCAGTTGTATATTAGGGTTTGTCCCCTTTGAAATTCTATCTACTCTAGTCTTGTTCTCCAAGGATCCAAGGCGTTGTGGGCTTGGGCCACCCGAAATCTCCACAGGCCGCGTATCTTTGTCGTGGGCCTTCCTTGGGCTGGACTAGGTATGCCAATGTTGTGTACCTGCGGGGTATAACCATGTCAGTATCCCCCGAGTGTTCAGTCGAATCGCAGATTCGGCTGAGGACTCTCCAATCTTTCGGGTGCAGTTGGACCTGTTTGTAAGAAAAAATAATTTAGTTCGTAGGGATTGTTGATGCGCGTGCCTGACTCCTGATGGATCAGGGCCAGTTAACTGTTATAGGACAAAACAACACAATCTTCTTCAGATTCGAGTCCTCAGACTCGAATCTAGAACGAATGCTGGCGTAATTCGACTCAGGCCTTTGAGGTCATATAGGAATCGAATCCTAGTGGTTTTTAAGTGATGTACCCAACGCGTTTGTCAGGATTTTTCATCGTGCATGTTGACACGGTATTTTACTAGCAGAGAGCATTCAGGTGCGTTACCAGGCCATCAGATGATATATGTAGGTCTTATCCTTGTGTTGCAGACACAACATCCGAAATGGTATCACCACGGAGGTGTTTAGGGTGGTCAAGGAGAATATTTCTCAATTAGCATTGGTTTGGGCAAAGTTGCCAGAATTTTTTTGTTGTACTTGATTCGAAGGATCGCAGTCAAATAATTCATAGGGTGCATGGCCAGCGCTCCCTATGGGAGTAGCCCCGAGTGTCTGTTCGATTCATAGACTCGAGCAGAGACTTTAGTTCAGTTGTTTTAAATTTAGGTCCGAAGGACACAATTTTTTTGGATGCTTGACCAATCCTCCCTATGTGAGTAGCCCCAGAGTCCTTAGTGGAGTGGTAGACTCGACTTGGGACTCGAAGATAGTTGAGATGTGCAGTGCCTTAATCATGCCTTAGGTGCGTGACCAGCGCTCCTAATAGGAGTAGCCCCCGAGTAGTTGCTCAAATCATAGATTCGAGTGAGTACTTGATTTGTCAGCCAAAGATTTCCAGCCGTTGCTAGCTTAGTCTTCATGACGTCATTGGTGACGATTTATGATTCGTCTGCGGCGGCAAAGGTGACAGGATGGGACGATCATGGGTCCGACCGTCTGACTTGAATTTGACTAGTCACGCATGAACATGGCAAGAATTACGGCATCTCCTCGGTTTCCGTGCATAGTGGATGGCGTGCTGGCGATGGTTCGTTGTTGTGATGAAACGTGTAGGGTTAGATCTTGCTTGCGCTATGGCTTCTGGATCGACGGCTCGTGTTCTTCGTCTTCGTCCTTTAATACCGTGGGTAAAAATTGATTCTGTTTTACCCCTTGCCATTTGCTTTCTCGCCATTGCCTCCATTTTCACGAGCACTATCTCTCTCGCCTTGCGCATTGGAAGTTCTCCGCTCGTTTCCTTCGTCTTTTCTTCGCGCGCACCGCCACTCTCGACGCTGCACAATGGGCAAGTCGAAGAAGAGCGCTGTTGGAGCTGGCTCGAGCGCCGCCGCCGGCGGCAAGAAAGCTGCTGCTGCCACTCGTACCACCGACGGCGGGTGGAGGTGCACGGATGTGCGCGACATTGATCTGCGCAAGCTACGCGATGTGGGGTTAATCCCGCGGGACAAGGAGGATGTCCAGATTCCTGGCGATGAGGTAATCCCCCGCCCACCCTTAGGGTTTCGGGTGATGTTCATTGCCTTCGTTCTTCGTGGCCTCTCTCTTCCTGTCCACGATTTCCTTCGTGGACTCGTTTTTTTCCTATGGGATTCAGATACACCATTTGTCTCCCAATTCTCTTCTCCATGTTGCCTACTTCATAACCCTTTGCGAGTGTTGGCTCGGCATCGAGCCACACTTTGGCCTCTTTCGAAAGCTCTACTCCGTGAAGAGGCAGTCCGGCACCGGCGGAGTCCATCCACTTGGCGGCTGTATCATCTCTGTTCGTCCTTTCGTCCAATTCTCCTTTTCTATTTGCGAGTCCGTCCAGCAGTGGCGCCGTAAGTGGTTTTACATATGCGACGCTAAACTAGACGATCAGCAATATGGGCTTCAATATGGGCTTGCCCCCTTTGACTCCAAGTAGGAGATCATCCCGAAGAGATCATGGAAGAACCACATCTTGGCGGGTGAAACTGCGGAGGTGGAGAGGCTCTACCAGCGGGTGGAGGCTCTTTAGCTGGTGCCAGGCAAGGAAGTCAATGATGTCGACATCATCCGCACCTTCCTCAAGCGCCGGGTGCAGATTCTTCAGGCAAGGGCGCACCCGATGTTCCTCTACGCCGGCCCCAGCGACCCGACGAGGGTTTCATCTGAAGAGTTATCTTCGGGTGACCTTGACAGGGCCCTTCGCCCCCTACTGAAGTTCAAGGACGGTGAGGACCTTCCGGGGAAGTCGTTGACTCCCCCCTTAGCGCCAATAAAGGAGTTTCTCAGGTGGTGCCTGTTTGTGCGTGTAGCGCTTTTGCGAGTGTTTCTTTTTACTACAGTTACTTATGTTCTTTCTCTTTTCCTTTTGCTTTGCAGCGCCTCTAGGCCATGGGGTCCATGCCTCCTCTGCCTGAGAAATTTAGGGAGGTGCCAGACAATGAGGAGGTTGACTCCATGTTTGAGCTTCCCCCAGCTCAGTCGCCTACTCCGGATGCTCCTGGTGCGAGTGAGGAGCAGACCCGAAAGCGCTCCCGGAGTGAGTCTTCGGATGCATCTACTCCTCCAACTCCAAGGGGTCCGGCCATCCTTGAGCGCCATGGCGAGGATGATGGTGCTTTTTCCGCACCTATTCCTGTTGTGCCCCTTCGAGCGATGGCACCTCATCCGCCGGCCAAGAAGAAGAAGAAGAAGGAGAAGGCGGCGCCTATCTTTAATTTGTCGGATATTGAATCGTAAGTGATTTTCGCCTGAACTGTTTTCTGTCTGTTGTGTGGGTTGTTGTCTTGATTAGATTTTTATCTTGTAGCCATTCTTCAGAGGAGCCTCTCAGTGAGGGCGCTCAAGAGGCTGTAGGGGAGTCAAAACTGATAGCTCCTCCCCCTCAGGTGGTGGCCAACTCTGAGGACGATGCCCCGAACCTCTCTAAGCAAGAGAGACTCGGGCAGTCGTAACTCAGAAGAACACACGCGGAACTTCGGAGTCCCTTCCTGAACACGTGAGTTTTCCTACTTTATCTCTTTGAGGGAGCCCCCGAGCCCTTTTCGGGTGACCTGTTGGTCGTTTCCTCTTGCGGGGCACAGCCCCCGAGTCATTTCTGATGGTTTCTTTTGGTTAGTGTTTTATTTTGCAGCCCTTTGTGCACATCGCTAATCTCCTTATCTAGCAACACCTGGCGCTGGAGGCCAGCATGCGGCAGCTTCAAGGTGCACAGTGTGTTCACCCTTTTATAGTTCAACTGTCTCTTTGGGTTTTGCTTCTGTTCATCATTTGGTTTTTGATGTTTGCAGATGAAAACAATGCAGCTCTCCGACGCCTGGATGCTCTCTAAAAGAGCCTTGGTCGCACGGAGAAGAAAGCTATAGATGTTGCTGAGGCAAAAGAGCGCCTATAGAAGGAGGTAGCTGACGCTGCTGAAGCCCAGGAGCGCCCGCCGAAGGAGGCTGCTGATCGCGAGGACCAGCTCGCTGCTGCAGCGGCCACTCACGAGAAGGAGGTAGCGGATAGGCTGATGGCTACAGCCAAAGCCTTCTCCGGTGAATTTCCTTTACTTTATTGGGTCTTGTATTTTTTTGATTGCTCCTTTTCTTGTTCTTATTCGGGTCTTTTTCTTCTTTGTCTCAGATGATTCAGGCATCACATTTCATCGTGGTGCGCTAGAGCATGGAGATGCTCTAGATGATGCCACTGCAGCGGTCGAAGATCGTTGCGGTACTGTTGCTGGCTCCCTGGCGAAGGCCAAGGAAGTTTTCTGACGCTTCTAAAAGGAGGCCGTCCCCAAGGGTTCTGCTCTTGAGGATGTCGACGCTTTGGCGGATGCTCTGTCGGAGGACGCTCTGGCAGCATAGAAGCGCAAGAAGAAGGGCATCGGCGCCTCCATGGGGTTGGCGATGTCGATGGCGTCCGGAGCGGAGATGGACCTGCCGCACATAACCTCCCAGATGTCGACGGCTGTAGATTGCTCAGAGGTAGCGTTTGCCCTCTTCACATCTCGCTGTAAGTGTTACGGGCCGAAGCTCATTGATCTGCTGGCGGAGTATGCGGCTAAGCAGCAGGAGGAAGCTAAGAGCAGGCAATCTGGCTCTGGGCCACTCCGGATGCGGGTGCCTAAGCCCAAGTGCTGTAGCTAGGATAGTTTATACTTTTGACTTTATAATGTAATCTTTTGCTGATGAACAATCCCCACTTATGCCACGAGGTGGCCTTGATGTATATAAATTATGTTTCGATCTATCGCCAGAGATGTTTGTGATGTTCATGTCTTGATTTGCTTCTCTCTAGGGTCCTTCGGGTGAGGTTTCCATTGTCACTCCAAATACTCCTGAGCCGCGTCCATCTTTGGATGATGCGTCGCAGCTGGTTTTTCTTTGCGACCGTGTCCGCAGCCTGGAGAAGGATATCCTTGGCATTCGAGGCCACGCGGATGTGTGGAAGTCGAAGGCTGAGCGAGCCACGACCAGGGAGGAGTTCTTGATGGGGGAACTGCAGCAGATGAGCGAGCAACTGCAATGTGGGTCTTTTCTAACTGCTGCTCTTTCGAGTGGAGCTCCGCATTTTGTTTAGTGTGTGTGTTATGCAGGCACGAATCTCATTCCACAGGAAGAGAAAGAGTGTGTCGCCATTCGTATGAATTGCCTGATGCAACAGGACCTGGAGGCTAGGGGCTTCTTCTAGATGGACCGCGACCGGGCCATCGTCCTTGCGACGGTGCAAGATCGTGTGCACCAGGTTTCTCGGGTGCTGAAGCAGACGAGGATTTCTCTGGCGTCCACTTGGGCCGCCATGTTTCCCTTGGATGAGGCCCCTTCCAACCTTTGGGGTCTGCTGGCGAAATTTCGGAACGTGGGCCACGTCAAGGAGTTGGTGCAGCGTCAGCTAGTCGCCGGGGTGAAGGCTGCGTTGTCTCTTGTTTGGCTGTATCGTCGTGATGTCAAACTTGCAGAGGTGGCGACTGGGCCACCCCTTCGGCCTGATGGCACCCTTTGGGATATGCTTCCTCATTATGCTGCTGTAGCGCAACATGCTAAGGAGATAGTAGACTTGTTTGAGCATCGGGCAAATGTGATTCTCCAAAATAGGTAGTTCATGTAAATAAAATTTGATGTAAAACTTGTATTTTTCAAGTGGGCTCGTAGTTCCCTTTGTAAAGTTTGTATGTAGCAGCACGTGGTGCTTTGTTATGTGCATGTCCTTTTCGTTAGCCTGACATGGTCAGCTACTCAGGTTGTATGCGTTGTTCTCAGTCGACATGGTCGTGAGGTGAGGCGTAGCCCCCAAGCATATTATAGCGAAAAGTAATGCAAAGAAAAAGAAATTTCGGCCAAGGGACTTAGCTTTTATTCATAGCATAACGAGGAGGTACATTGTTCGGCTGAGTAGCCTTGGTTGAGTAGCCTTATTGAAAGTAAAGAGGTAGCTAGGGGTAGAAGCGTCGCAGACGTGCAATGTTCTAGGGATTGGAGTATTCGACTCCTGATGCGATGTCCATGAGGCGGTAGGCGCCGCCTGGGATGACTTCTGTGACGATGTAGGGTCCTTCCCAGGGTGACTCGAGCTTCTTCGGCCGCTCTTGCTTGAGTCATAGGATGAGGTCTCCTTCGACGAAGGACCTTGGGCGCAGCCGATGGCTGTGGTAGTTGCGAAGGCTCTGCTGGTAGACCGCAGAGCGAGCTGCAGCGATGTCGCGTGCCTCGTCGAGTGTGTCGACGGCATCTTCGAGTGCGGTCGTTGACTCCGCTTCGCTTTGGCGACGACCCGTGGGGCCTTGTGGCGTACCTCGCGGTTAGTACGGCTTCGTCTCCGTGCACCATGAAGAAAGGTGTGAAGCCAGTTGAGCTGTTCGGCTTTGTGCGTAGGCTCTAGAGGACGGAGGGTAGCTCTTTTGCCCAGGCTCCGGCGAGCCGTTCGAGTGGGCAGAGCAGGCATTTCTTGATGCCATTGCCTATGAGGCCATTGGCCTTTTCGACCTGCCCGTTGGTCTGCGGGTGCGCCACGGAGGCGTACGATATGTTGATGCCAAGGCCTTCGCAGAAGTCTTGGAACTCCTTCGAGATGAAGTTCGAGCCGTTGTCCTTGATGATGATGTGTGGCACACCGAACCTGTAGACTATGGACTCGAAAAACTTGATGGCAGTTTTCCCGCTTTGGTTGGTGACGGGCATAGCCTTGATCCACCTGGTGAACTTGTCGACTGCGACTAAGAGGTGGACATGGCCTCCTTTCAAATATTTGGGCAGTTCGCCGATCATGTCGAGGCCCCATTGGGCGAAGGGCCAGGCCAATGGTATGGGCCTTAGCTCTGATCCTGGTGCATGTGGCTTGTCCGCGTACCTCTGATAGGCGTTGCATCTTCGGACGATGTCATTAGCATCGTTCATGGCTGTTGGCCAGTAGAATCCAGCTTGTAGAGCTTTGGCAACCAGGGCACGGCTGCCTGCATGATGGCCGCAGATTCCCTCGTGGATGTCATGGAGGATTGTTTTGCCGTCACCGATGGTGATGCACCTTTGGAGCACACCCGAAATACTGCGTTTGTATAGCTTGCCATTGTGGAGGGTGAACGCTTTGGACCGGCGAGATATGCGTCGGGCATCTATCGGGTCATCTAGCAGTTCCTTGTTTACCAGGTACCGAAGGTACGGCTGCGTCCATGTCTCTTCGATTGCCATGACCTACATCAGGCTGACTAGCTCGGCCTTAGTGTCGAGCTTTTCAGGCATTTCTTGTCCTTCGGGTGGCGCAGTCCCCGAGTGTTCTGATTCTTCGGGTGATCCCTTGTGGAACTTCCTTTTGATAACGGGTACATAGATTTGTTCGAGGAACACACCTAGTGGCACCCGTGCGCAGGTGGAGCCGATGTTAGCGAGTCTATCAGCTTCCTTGTTGCTTTCCCTTCCAACATGCCGAAGCTCGCAGCCGTCAAAGTCCCCTTCGAATGAGTTGTAGAACGCGCGGTACGCGATCATGTTGGTGCTGTGAGCGTCACACTCGTTCATCATCTACTGGACGACAAGGTTTGAACCACCATAGATGACTAGGCGCATTGCGCTGCAGATCTTGGACATCCTCATGTCATGGATGAGGTCCTCGTATTCGGCCTCGTTGTTGGAGGCGCGAAATTTCATCTGAAGGACGTATTTCATCTTGTCGCCTTGAGGGGACGTCAGTATGACGCCAGCTCCTTCTCCGGCCTTGTGCTTGGAGCCGTCGAAGTGCATCAACCACGATTGCGTCATGTCCGGAGTGTCCGCCAGCTGGAGATCCATCCAGTGGACGAGGAAGTCAGGGAGGATCTGAAATTTGATGGCCTTACGCTGCTCATAGACTATGTCTAGAGGGGATAGCTCGATGCCGCACAGGGCTACACGTCCCATGGCTTCGGGGTTGTTCAGGATGTTGGACAATGGCGCCTCGTTAATGACCATTATCTTGTGCTCCTGGAAGTAGTGGCTCAGCCGACGAGCCGTCATGAATACGCCGTAGGCGAGCTTCTGGTAGTGAGGGTACCTTTGCTTTGTTGGTGTTATTACCTCGCTGAGGTAGTAGATTAGGCGTTCGACCCCATGGGTCTTGCCATCTTTGGGTCGTTCGACCACGAGTATGGTGCTTACTACCTAGTGCGTAGCTGCAATGTATAGCAGTAGAGGCTCTCGCTCCTTTAGCGTGACCAGAACAGGCGAGGTGGAGAGCATTCGCTTGAGGTCCTCGAATGCGTCGTCTGCTTCGGGTCTCCACTCAAACTTGTCAGCTTTGCGCAGTAGCTGGTAGAAGGGCAGGGCCTTCTCACCCATGCGACTGATGAACCTGCTCAGCACCGCGATGCGCCCAGCTAGTTGCTGGACACCTTTGAGGTTCTTCGGCTTCTCCATGGTCAGTATGGCCCGGATTTTCTTCGGATTTGCCTCAATCCTCCGCTGGGAGATGAAGTAGCCGAGTAATTGGCCAGATGGGACGCCGAAGGTGCACTTTTCTGGGTTCAGCTTGATCTTATAGTGATCAAGATTATCAAACGTCTCGCGGAAATTGTCAATCAGTGTCTTGGCCTCCCTGGTCTTGATAACTATGTCGTCGACATAGACTTGGATGTTTTGACCGATCTGGTTTTTCAGGCACGCCTGCATGCACCTCTGGTACGTGGGGCCCGCGTTCTTCATCCCGAAAGGCATGGTGTTGTAGTAGAACACTCCGAACGGCGTGATGGACGCCGTTTTCCCCTGATCTTTGACCTTCAGTCGAATCTGGTTGTAGCCTAAGTAGGCATCGAGGAAGGATAGTTTCTCGCATCCTGTAGTCGAATCGATGATCTGATCGATCCACGGTAGGGGGAAGTTGTCCTTGGGATAGTATTTGTTGAGTGATGTAAAGTCTATGCACATCCACTGGATGTTCGTGTCCTTCTTGGGGACCAACACCGTATTGGCCAGCCACTCGCTCTCTTTAATTTCTCGGATGAAGTTTGCATCGAGAAGTCTGTTGACTTAGATAACAATGGCTTCAGCTCTCGGTTCGGACAGTCGTCGGGTCGACTGCTTGACTGGCTTTGCGTCGGGGAACACATTGAGTGCATGCTTGGCGAATTCCCTGGGAACTCCTGCCATGTCCGCAGGACACTAGGCAAAGATTTCCTAGCGCTCACGGAGGAATTCGACGAGCATGCTTTCCTATGCGGGGCTGAGGTCGTTGGCAATCAGCGTCGTCTTGGAGGCGTTCGTTGGGTGGACCTGCACTTTTTTCGTGTTGAGTGTGGAGTCGAACGACATGTCAAGTGTGTTTTGCCTGGATAATGGGGTGCCCCGTTCTCTGTCACCTCTCGGATCCTTGTGAGTTCCTCCTACATCCCGAACGACTGAGAGATTCTGTTGAAGTCTCTATCGCAGTGGTCCAATCGGGTGAAGATTCCTTGGACAGTGATGACGCCCCTGGGTCCTGGCATCTTTAGTAGCAGGTACGTGTAGTGCGGTACTGCTAGGAATCTTGCAAATGCCACGCGCCCGAGGATGGCGTGGTATTGTGATGGCCAGTCCACCACTTTGAACTTCTGCCGTTCGCACCTGAAGTTTTCTGGCTGGCCGAAGATGACGTCAAGCCATATCTTTCCCAGGGGGTATATGCCCTTCCCTGGGACTATGTTGTGAAACGTTGTGTCTGACTGTTCCAGGCTGCACAGTGGGATCGCATTGCTGCGAGTGTGCTGGTGAACATCAAATTGATGCTGCTGTCGTCGTCCATGAAGACGCAGCTCATCTCGAATCCTCCGATCTACGCCTCGAGCACCAGGGCATCATGACCTGGGCGAGGGATCTGGCAGGGGTTATCCGAATGATCTAACGTGATGCAGGACTCCGAGCCACTGAGATACTCAGGGATGGCTGGTGGGGATGCAACTACCAGGATCACTTGGCAGGTGATCTTCTATTGCACCATGTTGGTTGGTCGTCCCTTCTGGATCATCAGGGACCCTTTTGGCGGTGGATATCCTCCCGTACCATTGTTTGGTGCAGGTGCGATCGCTGGATTCGACGGTCCAACGGGTGGTGGAGGAGCTCCGTGGGCGATGTCACATGGTGCAGGTGCGGGCCCAAATCTAGGGTTCACGATCTGGCGTCGCATTTTAGTTTCTGGAACTCGCGATAGTCCTTTAACATGTGGCTGGCCTTCTTTTTGCCATCTTGCTTGTCGATGTAGAAGTGGATGGTGCAAGGGCCAGGTAACTTATCGTATGCCGAGGGCTCGTCGTCACGGCTGCGACGCTTCCATGTTTGCGTGCGACGCGCGATCTTTGTTTGCTTCGGCGTTTGTGCCTGCGGTCGTAGTCGTCCTCGTCATCTGAATGCGTTCAGTGGAGGGAATCTTCGCCATCTGCCCACATGTTGGCGATGCCCAAGTTCTTCCTTGAAGTCCAGGCGCTTGACACCGTCCTTGAAGGCATCGATCGTCCTTTCCTCGGAGATGTGCATGGCGGAGTTCTTGATGTGGGACCAGCATACGATGTATGAGCGAATGGATTCACCGGTACGTTGGGTGCAGGCCCGCAGTTCCTCGATCGATGCTGGCCTCTTGCTGGTGTCCTTGAAGTTGCGGATGAAGCTGTATGCCAGCTCCTCCCAGCTTCGGATGGAGCCGGAAGATAGGCTGTTGAGCCAGATCCGAGTTGCGCCTGTCAGCTGCAGCTAAAGACACTGTAGGGCGGTGTTCCTGTTTCCGTCGTGCAGCTTGATGGATGAGAGGTGGTTGCTGAGCAGGATTTCGGGTCATGCGTGCCATCGAACTTCGGAGTGTCCGAAGGGAGCTTGAAATTTTCCAGCATCCGTGTGCGCCGAACGGATCTGCTGAAGCATCTGGTTCCGCAAAGCTCTCCGTCATCATCCTCGTCAGATTCGGCTGAACACGCACGTTTAGCGTGTGCCTTGTCGACCTTGCGCTGGGCGAGATCGTTTTGAGCGTCGTAGTCGCTGCTGCGACGCCTTGGGCTCTTGTGACGTGGAGGCAAATCGTGCTCGTCCTCGTCAGATGAGGGTGTAGGGCTGCGGGTGAACTTGACCATAGCTTTTTTCTTCGGCTCCGTGGGAGCTTCGTCGTGGAGCGTTGCTCCGACGAGTCCGAGTCCGGCTAGCGCGTACTTGTGCATGGCGCTCTTCGGGTCTCCCACCGGAGGTGGATGGGACGCGAGGTAAGTGGTGGCTGCCATGATCGCAGCCTGCGACGTCTTCGGTATGACATTGTCGTTCATGTCCATTGACATGAAGGACGTGTTGAGGGTCCTCGTGATGTCGCGGCGTGTGGCAGAGTCCATGTGCTCCGTGCGGGAGCGATGCTTGTTGGCGTTGTTGACGTGCGAGCTGGAACCACCAGCGGCGGAGAGCGTATCTCGCCGTGCGCTAGACTTCGAAGCTGCCTGCTTGCGTTTGTCGAGCTCCTCCATTAGCTTCACCTGCCGGTTATGCTCGCCGATGAGGAGGAGGTGGTATGCCATCAGCAGATCCCGTGAAGCATTCATAGGTAGGATGATGTTGCCCGCCCCGGCTTCGCGTGCCTGGCTCCATCCGTCCTCGTTGAGGTTGATCTTCTGGTAGGCGTTAGCGTTGCCTTTGTTGGGCCTGAGAGGCGGATCTCCCCCGTTTCCTCCATTCCTAGCTTGCGGGTTGGGGTGGGTTGGGAGGAGGGTTTGGTGTACTCGAACCTAGTGGCGGTTCTACTTCACTTTGGATGATCACGACGCATTGGTAGCGTCCGCGAGTTGGATCGCTACTGCCGTAGCTTTCGGATCCGAAACCGTAGGTTCCTTTGTCTGAGGGAGGGCCACACAGATCTAAGTTTTAGCTGCTGCTGTCATATGACTCGTCTGTCAGTGTCGACGTGCGTAACACGCCAATGGGTGGGACCCACGAAGCAGGCCTGATGGATGGTGGTGGCACCCGCTCTGGGAGGCGGAGGGTGCCGGTCTGCCCCACCTGGAAGCAGAAGCTCCCGAACAGAATCTCGAGCCCATCGCCTTCGGGCTCGAAATCCCTCATGGTGGCTGGCGAGTGGGCGGTGAAGTCGAAGGTGCCGAAGAGGAGATGACTCTCCGTCGCTGATGAGTTGTAGATCGCTCCAGATGGGACCGTCACGATCGCACAATCAGTGTCCCTAGTTCCCACAGACAACGCCAATTGACGAGGATTGATTTTGTCAATGCCCAATGTTATGGACTTGAGTTTTGGAGAAGATTGGGATGCTAGAGATCGCGGAACAGATAACAAATAAGCAACACGGGGACACGAGGTTTACCTAGGTTTAGGCCCGTGGAGGGAAAACCCTACTCCTGCTTGTCTGCTCTTGATTACGGCGGAACCAAAGGTTACAGGGGTGCGCAGATGCAATCTGGCATGAGGTGTGTATGAGGTGAGTTGAGACCCTCCTCGTCGTGCCCTCCTAACCTTTATATAGATAGGCAGGTCCCGAGCACAGATCGAGTCGGTTACAGATTAGGGTTTGTCCCCTTTGAAATTCTAGCTACTCTAGTCTTGTTCTCCAAGGATCCGAAGGCGTCGTGGGCTTGGGCCACCCGAAATCTCCACAGGCCGCGTATCTTTGTCATGGGCCTTTCTTGGGCTGGACTAGGTATGTCAATGTTGTGTACCCGCGGGGTATAACCATGTCAGTCGTCCCCCATTACTCGGTCGACTTTAGTCACAATCAACCTTAACTTTTACCTCCCATGACCCTATTGGGGGTCATCCCCCCGACATTAAGTGTGTGACCTAGGTGAGATTCACTGTTTGGATTTATGGTGAGTTGTTACCTTATTTCACTCCAACCAGAGGGTTACGGCAAGGAGATCCGATGTCTCCATATTTCTTTTTGTTATGTGGTGAGGTGTTCACTTCTCTTCTGAATTATTATGGGGGGCCCTTGTGGATAAGAGTTTATGAGTGATCTCTCTATCGACATGGACCAATCATTTGCTCTTTACTGATGACAATCTTATCTTTATGAAGGCAAAGGTGAAGAGTGTGCATAGGTTGAATGATATTTTGCAAATATATGGTGATTTTTCTGGTCAGTGTGTTAACAGGATAAAAGCTTAGTTTAATTCAGCCCCAACACATCTGAACCAATGAGGCTAGCACTAAAACAGACCTTGGGTATTTCCGTTGAAGCTTTTAGTGAGCGCTATCTAGGCCTACCTACTTATGTAGGTCGCATCATTAGTGGTACGTTCGGCCATCTTGTCGAACAAGTTTGAAGTAAAATGCAAGGAGTCTTGGAGCAGCTTGTTTCGTGTGCTGGTAGGGAAGTTTTTTTGAAGGAAATAATTCAGGCTATTCCTACCTTCAACATGAGTTGCTTTCTATTGTCAAAGAAATTTTGTACACAACTTTGTTTATACATGACCATGTACAGGTGGAGCAGCTCCCTTGATCTCTGCTCCATGTACTAGATTTCCTAGGATGCCTTAGTGGTGTCGAAGTGTAAAAGTGGGATGTGTTTCGAGGACTTGGAGATGTTTAATTTGGCTCTACTAGGCAAGCAAGGATGGAGGCTTATTACTCATCTGAATTCTCTTTGTAGCCAAGTGTTGAAAACAAAATACTTCCCGAATGTGGACTTTATGCAGGCTACGATTCCCCGGAGCTCATCTGCAATGTGGAGAGCGATTGTTGCGGGGAGGGCAACATTAGAGGGAGGATTGGTAAAACGTATTGGAGATGGTTTATCAGTGCATGTGTTGATGATCCATGGATTTCTGGTACCAGGACGATATGATAATATCGTCATTTCATATTATCTCGTATGACAATAGAAGTTTGGATGAGATTAATACAATGTCGGACCTCATTGACAGCGAGAAGTGGTCTTGGAAGACGGAGGTGATTAGAAGGAATTTTGTTGCACCTAAAGAAGATGCAATTCTCAATATTCTACTTAGGCAGGGAGGAGGAAATGATTTTTGGGCCTGGAGTTTGGAAAAGTCGGGTAACTATTCTGTCTCGACTCTGGAAACTATAGGTGGTTCCAAAGGTTCATGTGTTCTGGTGGCGTGTGATCCGTGGGATCTTACCCATGGAGAGGATGCTCTAGCATAGAAACATTATTGTATCAACACATTGAAAAATCTTCTTATCAAAGAATGAAGATTTAATGCATGCATTGGTAAAGTGTTCCTATGCGAAGAATTTTTCGAGAGAAGCAAGGACATGTTTAGATGTCAAGCTCCCAGCGCTGCATCCTGATACTTGGACTAAAGATATAGTATGTGACCCGATTATCGTTGAGGATGTTCGAGCAAAGATTGTTACAGTGATATGGGCAATATGGATGTCAAGAAATAATATTACTCCTGACAAGGGCGGCCTTGATCCTGTTAAGTCTATGAGAATGACCAAGAAGGCTCTTGTTGTGTTAGAAATTCCGAGAAAGCAGGCTTGTATCTTGCATGTCCATCGGTGGAGGCCACCTAGGATTGAGTGGGTGAAGATTAATACATCTATTGGAATTTCCTTTGATGAATCTAAAGCTGGAGCAGGTGGAGTGGCTAGAGACCCTTCTAGCTTCCTTGGTGCTTGGAGCAACTCCTACCCGGGTGTTACAAATCCTATGATCGCCGAAGCGCTAGCTCTCCGCGATGGGGTGATCTTTGCTAAGCGTCGAGGCTTTTCGCAAGTGGTGATGGAGAGTGACTGCAAGGAAGTGGTGGGCCTCTGGGACTATGTGCTGATTACCGCACTACTATTGCGCCCATCCTACAAGAGATTAAGTGTCTCGTTATTTTCTTCTATCCTTTGTAATTCATCAAGTCTTTAGAGATGCCAATACTCTAGCCCACATTTGTACTAAGCATGCTTGCACACTGGAGGTCATGAGCTGTTGGATGGATTCCCTGGTTTCATTGTAACTAGCATCCAAGCTGATTGTGCTGGTGTTGTTTAATAAAAGTCCTAAAATTTTCTTATAGAAGAAATGATTTTAGGTATAGATATAGATTTATAAAACTAACGTAAATTAGTACTCGCTCCGTGTCAAAATAGGTCAAAACTATGGTCTAAATTTAGATGTATCAATATATATTAAATATTGTCTAGATTCACTAAATTTTAATAAATCTACGACATTTGTTTTAACATGAAGGGTGTAGCCCCCCATCTGGAAGGGGCAAGTAAGAGGCCAGGGAATTTCCCAACCAAAGAGGTGCCAGCCGTCGCTCAAGAAGAGAGGAATCCAGCTGCCACGAGCCAAATCTGGAGAGAGGCCATGCAGCGATCGAGGTCAGCGGTGCCATCCTTGCGACCCGCAAGGAGGAATGGGGGATTCTGATGGAATAGGAAAGAGGCAGATTTGTGTCATTCTTCCAGAAGAGGCGCACGGGACAGGCAAAGGTGGAGAAATCGGAGTCCAGGGGACGGGAAGTCCACATCGATCTCTCCCAGGTATGCGATCTGCTAGAGAGGACACAAGATGCATCTCTCCGACTGGATCTGCCATTGAAGCCTCCGCTAATTCAAAGGCTAGGGCTCGTGCACGATGGACTCACTGGGATCAAGGCCAACTGCTTGAAGTTGGAGCTCAGCTCCGCTCTCATGGGGTATTTAGTATCCATCGCCCTGGTGCTTCTATATGTGTAACATTCCAAAAATATCAAACTTAGATCATCAAAATACTAATCATCAAGTTTAGGGTTAACAAAAACTTTTCTAAATGAATTCATGAATGCATGTATATGTGTATGCATGTAATTTAAATTTCTTTAAAAACCACCTTGTTTGTGTGAGCCATTGCTTGTAAAATGTTTCTTAGGTGAAAATAACATCATCTAAAACATTTCCCACACTTTTCCTAAAGACAAGTAAATCAAAACAAATATATTATGTGAATGGTCATTTTGGCCAATTTAACTCACATGCCTATTTTGGCTGTCTCAAACTTTCAGAACCCAACAGAAACTTTTTTGGATCTTTGCACCCCTTGAATGTACTCATAACAGAGTATCAAGGCCCACTTTGTGATCATCCAGAAACTTGCAAATGCATAGTTTAAATGACAATTCAAATTTGAATCTTCTTCATATGAGAAGATCCCACTTTTTCAAAACCCACTCAAACAAGCTCAATTTTCAAAACCCAAGCATCTGCAGACTCACCAGAACCAATCTAGCAAACCCACCAAAATTAATTTCAAAATTCAAAACTTGAGTTCATGCGGCCATTTCATCAAACAGGTTGTAGACACAAATCAAACAAAACATCAAACACTATAGTGTGCAGTGTTTTGAGCCTAACTTGTTCCCTAGTTAGCTCACACACAAACCAGTAGATCATCTAGAAAGATTAGCCCAACACTAGCACCCCTGTGAGCTTGCCATTGCCATTAATGGTGAACAGCCGAGCACACCCATGTCACCCCAATGTGGACAGCAAGCTAGGAGCAGCAGCAAGCCTAGCCAGCATGTCTGGGAGGCAGCCCACCGTCCACCGCCACTGCCTGTCCCAGCCGCGAGCTTAGCCAAGCCCTGGACCACGCGCACAAGCCGCGCCCAGACCATGCCGAGCGTGCGCCAGAGCGCCACCCGCGACCAGCGTCCACAGACCGCGCGCCGCCCTCACCGTGCGCATACACGATCACCACTGACCCAGGACACCGCCAGACACTCCCGTTTGCCGCTCCGTGCCATACAGCCACCGCCCGCCGTCGAAGACGCCGCCTCTGCCGCGCAGAGCACCGCCCGTTCCAGACCAAACAACACCGCTCCATGCCTCTCGATCATGTCGTTGAGCATCGCCAGGAGACACAGCACCGTCCCCTACCCTTGCCCATGCCATTAGCTGCCTGTAACATCGCCCCCGACGAGCTCACCTTGCGCCCCGACGGTCGCCTCGCTTGACTATAAATAGAGGCCACCCCCGCACAATTTCTTCACACCATCTCACTCCCCTCTCCCCACTGACCGTGCCACACCATCCTCAGAGCAAGGCGAGCACCACCTCGCCGGAATTTCACCGGAGCCCGCCGCCTCTAGGGAAGAAGGGAGCCAGCGATTGGAGCCGCCCCAGGAGAAGCCACCGGTACCAGGAGGATCGCTGTCGTCGACTTCGTCGTTCGCCCGCCTCGCCGACCCTCGTCCGTACCCCGGTGAGCCCCCAGCACCCCCCACCGGCCGCGCTAGGTTTCGTTCTCGCCGGAGCTGTCTCGCGTCGACGATGACCCTCAGCCGTTGGATTAGAACTAGATCAGACGACCCACGTTGCCCCATACCGCTTCGCCCAGCCCCGTGTCACTGACGAGTGGGGACACCCACTTACGCAGCCCGCAGGAGCACTGCGCTTAGCAGGCCGGCCCGTTAGAATTTCCCGCGCAGCCCAGCAATTCAAATTAAACCTTTTTCTTTTTAATTTCAAACACACTTCTGTACCCAACTTCAAAAATCAACCCAGATCGATTCAGTGCATCAAATTGGATGAAACCAATTTTGTTAGAAAGGTCTATGAATGCTTAATCCAAGCCCATTGGATTCAAATCATTTGGATCTGTAGATCATCCTTAGCAAAAATAACAAGGCAGAAGCTTTTCTGCATTCAAACATTTTTCAAAGTTAAACCATAAAAGCTTTTGAGTTGATTTCAACTCTCAAAGATCACATTTAACCATACCTTTCAGAATATATAAAATCATATAGGTTTACTTGCAGAAATATTGTTCAAGGAATAAAAGAATGCTACATAAGCATTTCTAGCCACTTTAATCAATTAAAATAAAAGGGTAAAACCTTATTAAATTGTGACACCACTTTAAATCACATTCCCATGGACTACAATATGTGGTGATGACATGTGTCAACATGATCCCATGTTTAGTTTGGAGAATATTAAATCTTAAGTAGTTTTTCAATGAGTAGAAATTACTTTTCTAAAATAAAAAGACTTAAACCAAGCCTTAACCTTGTAATGTTAGAGATGATGCTAGATCATCTATAGGACCCTTGTGTGTGATGATTGCAAGTAGTTAAGTATTGTTTGGTGATTGTGTACCTCGTATTTATTCATAGACGCTAGTACCGACCAAGGATACTATGAGGAGGAAGGAGGATACTACGAAGAGGAAGCCGAGGAGAACTTCAACCACTGCTCTGCACAAGGAAAGCTAGTAACTATGCAAGCTTTACTAACTAAGTTGACCAATGCAAGCTAACACTTGCAAGATACTATCCCAGTGCAAGCCAACACTTGCAAGACACCCTATTGTTGCCACAAACCCATGCTTGTGATATGAATACTATATGCCTTAAGCATATGTGATCATACCAACTTGCTAAACCAATCCTAGTTTTATGGCAAGCTTTTTACTTTATTTCTTTATCAAAGCTTACTTAGAGTCTACTTAAGAGTTTGGTAGATTTAGACAGCTGTGCTCAAGTTTGCCCTAAGAGCATAAAATTTGGCCTAAGCTAGAAACCTTGATCTCAGTCTAAGATATAATGTTGGAGTTAGTGAAACTCCACTAGTTACCACCCCTCATCATTATCACCCCCAACTGTAGATGCTAGTGCTAAGCTTAAAACTTGATAAACTTTAGATGGGAATACTTGGTGGAAAAATGGTTATGAAAACCTTGGAATGATGGATCATTCTATTGAGATGTTTTGGACATGTGTTTCCAAACACTTGATGATTTTGGTGATGAAAATGTTGAGGCATGAGCCTTAGCCCTTTATAAAACTGATGGTTGTCTGGATGCGATACCATTCCAATTTTATCGTACAACCACAATACCTGAATATTGGGTAGGGCTTGACTGGAAACTTATATTCCTTAGTATTAGTTCCCTCACGGCCAAGGTCTAAGATGAGGCTACCTTGTGAAGATTGTCCACCTGTGCAGTACCCAAGATGATAGTGGTCATGATTGGGAGGACAAACTCACAGGAGAGGTGCTTATACTAGGGCGTGTAATCGAAAGGTTATGATTGATTATCCGCATACTGAGTATGGTGAATTCAGGATTTGTTCCTGACGGATGTATCGAATGTTGTGGTGAAAGTGTACAATCTCTGCAGAGTGTCAAACTATTCGAATAGCCGCGTCCACGGTTATGGACAGTTGGAGTGGCCATACTGTTCGCCCGTCAGACTTTTCAAAATGACTTGTGAACTGAAGTGAGACTTTGACTTGAACACAACAGAGTTGTGACCTGAATTACAAGATCCCACTTAGGAGTTATAAAATTGTGACTAGCCTTGGAACTTAGTAAAGATAAACCTGGCTTTTTGCAAAACAACCTTAGAGCCTAGTGTCCTATTATCCAAAAACCCCTTACCTGTTAGTATAGTTTGCGAGTACTTAAAGAGTACTCATGGCTTTGTCCCTGGCTATTCCCATGGCCAGACTATGAAGAGGAGTACCTGGAAGATGGACCCCAGGAAGGTTACGACAACTAGGATCATCTCCCATCGTCAGCATTGCCTGTGATCCCGAAGATGGAGCTCCGCCTACGCTACCGTTATTATTACGTATTCCGCTGCTTGATGTTGTATTAAGAACTGGATCATGAGATCCCTATTTGTGTAAGAACTTATGTATCGTTGTAATGGATGAAGTACTATGGTATCCAATTCTGTTATGTCTCACAAAAATGGTAATCCTGGGATTGCGATGTATGGCATAATAGGCACCTAGGATTGAAAAATCCGGGTGTTGACAAGTTGGTATCAGAGCCATCCTGACCATAGGAGACCCTAGTTAGGTTGGACGTTGAACCAAAAACTTAGTTTCCAAAGACCAAAGAAAACAAATACTTACAAAAACCTATTCTCATTCTTATCTCTTTAATTCTTTCATAAAACCTCATGTTCCTCAAAAACTCTTGCAAAATAGATAAAATTTTGACACACTTGATCACTCTGCTAATCTACTCATCCTCTATTTTTATAGATGGACGTGAAGTACAACAAGTTTTATCAACTCAGAAATGGGGGAGACCTTATCTTTGAGAGGGATCTGGATCAGCTTTCGGAACTTCTGGAGCGTCCGCACCCCGAGTTCTTCGGAGCTAAGCTCAATGATCAAGGAGGAGAATATCTGCAGTGGCTAATTGTTGCAAGTCTCCGAGGAAATATTGAACCTCCCACAGCGGAGGGAATTCAGTTTACCTTGAGGGAAAACAACTGGCTCGATGGACTTGCCAGAGCAATGCAGGAAGCTCTTTCCCGTCTGTGTGGGCAGAGCATTAATCAGATCAAGGGTACTCGCTTTGAGTTTTTCCCAAGGCGTGATGCCAATGGACAACCACTGGAAGCCCCATACCACCCCGAGCTGAAGACTCAATTGGACCACAACAGCTTCATGATGTACGACCGTTAGCAGGAGTTGGACAACTACCGTGACTATTGCAACCACAAGTCTGCCATCATCAAGATGAAGGATCAGACTATCGCCATGCTAGCAAAGGATTGCAAGTCTCGCCGCTGTCAGCTCGACAAGAAGGAGCGCATTATTTCTCGTCTTCGCCATCACATCTCATCTCTGGAAGAGACCATCCACGAGAGAGACATGCAGTTGGAGGAAAGGGAGAATGCCGGAGAAGATCTTCATGGAGACCTTTACTCCTATCTCAGCGATGACGATGATTTTCTGGAGGATCAGGCCATGGACTTCTTCACCGATGAGGATGATTTCGCCTCCATCGATGATCCTGAAGATGATGAAGCCACAAACTCCGAGGAGTAGTAGCACTGAGCACTAGCGTGGTGAGTAGTAGTCAGTCCCACTGTATCGTAGATTCCAGAATGGTTCTTAAAACCATCTGTTTTCCTTTGTTGTGGTGTGTGTTGTACTGTGTGCTATGAGTGAATGAATGAAAAAGCCAGTTGCTAGAAAAACCTGAGTCAAACTCCAAAAACTTTTCAAAAACTCAAAACCTTAGCAATTTCCCTCTTTTCTCATGATCTATATCAATCTTCAGATGCCACGTGGAGGAAGTGGTTCAGCCCCGGACCCAATGTTGCAGATCCTGCAAATGTTGACTTCTGACCGCGAAGCTGAAAGAGCCGAACGTCAAGCCAACCTAGCCACTCTGCAACAGATAGCCTAGCTAGCCCACAACAACCAAGGCCATGGAAACCAGGACAACCACGGATCTAAACTCAAGAATTTCCAGAATACCAACCCACCCGTTTTCACCAAGTCAGAAGAACCCCTAGATGCCGATGATTGGCTGCAAACCATGGAAAATAACTTAGAAGTAGCCGGAGTGGAAGCCAACGAGAAAGTCTTGTTCGCCACCCATTATCTAGCCGGAGATGCCAGGGCATGGTGGAACAGTGTTCGTGCAATGACCGGAGGCCAGATGATGACCTGGGAGGAATTCAAGGTCAAGTTTAGCAGAACCCATGTGCCACCAGGTTTGATTAAGAGAATGAGAGACGAGTTCAGAGAGTTGAAGCAAGGAAGGATGACTGTAGTGGAATACCGTGACAAATTTTTGTCATTAGCTAGGTATGCCCCGGACGAGATAGACACCGAAGCCAAGAAGAAAGAAAGATTCCTGAATGGTCTGCATGACGAGATGCAGACGGTGTTAGTCAATATCCCCTTTGTTGATATTGAAGCCCTTGTCGACTCTGCTATCCAAATGGAAGGAAAGATCAACCAAGCCAATGAGAACCGCAAGCGTCGCATGATGCACCAACCAGGAACCCATCAGACCCCAAAGTATCGCCCCAACCCATCTCCAGGATTTGCCCCACGAACTCACAGACCCCCTATGACCCGTCCGACCTATCCCAACCGTGGAAACCCTAGACCCAGAGGAAATCACAACAACCCCGGCAACTCTAGCAATTTCACCCGTGCCCCACCCAAGTTCAACACCAACAATACTACCACCAACCCCAACACCACCCCGAGGACTGGAAGCAATGCTGTGCCTGTCGCAGCCAAGGACAAGTCACAAGTGACATGTTATGACTGTGGAAATAAAGGCCACTATTCCAATGAGTGCCCCAACAAGAAGAATGCTACAGCCCCCAACGCCAATGTCCCAGCTCAGCAGCAGCGTCGTGTCCAGCCAGGGAGAAGATTTGCCCCAGGGAATTCACTCAACCGCAATGGCCGTCTTTTTCTCATGCATGCTGAAGAAGCTCAGGAAGCGCCAGACGTCGTGCTGGGTATGTTTTCTGTTAATTCAATACTTGCAAGAGTGTTGTTTGATTCTGGTGCATCACATTCATTTGTCACCGAAGAATTTGCCTGCACTAGTAAAATTCAACCAACCAAATTGAAGCATGTGATGATTGTACAAATTCCCGGATCAACCACCAAGGCTAGGCAAATTTGCAAAGCCATCCCTATCCGAATCCATGGCATAGATTTTTATGCTAACCTAATAGTACTCGGAACTAAAGGATTGGAAGTAGTACTAGGAATGGATTGGATGTCCAAACATAAAGGATTGATTGATTGTGCCAAGAAAGCCATTACCATGACCAGTACCACCGGAATATCAGTCGAGCATATATCTGAAACCTTACCTCGCCAATTCAAGTGTAACAAGAGTCTAGCCCAACCTACCATTGACCAAGTTCGGATAGTCTGTGAATACCCCGATGTATTTCTAGATGTTTTGCCCGGTATGCCCCCAGATCGGGATATCGAGTTTATCATCGAACTAATTCTCGGAACAGGACCCATATCCCAGAGACCCTATAGTATGAACCCGTCAGAACTAGAAGAACTAAAGAAGCAACTGGATTCCATGCTAGAAATCGGATTGATTCAACCGAGTGCGTCCCCATGGAGATCACCTGTCTTGTTTGTGGACAAGAAGGATGGAGGTAACCGTTTGTGTACGGACTATCGGAAGTTGAATGATGTCACCATCAAGAACAAGTACCCCTTGCCTAAGATCGAAGATTTGTTTGATCAGTTGACTTGTGCCCAGGTGTTTTCTAAGATTGATCTTAGAACTGGCTATCATCAACTCAAAATTCGTGCAGAGGATATTCCAAAGACTGCTTTCACCACCAGATATGGATTGTATGAGTATACAGTCATGTCCTTTGGATTAACCAACGCCCCCGCTTATTTCATGAACCTCATGAATAAGATTTTTATGGACTTCCTGGATAAGTTTGTCGTTGTTTTCATCGATGACATTCTGATTTATTCCAAATCGTAAGAAGAACATGAGCTACACCTAAGGACCATTCTTGGAACCCTTAGATAGCATCAGTTGTATGCAAAGTTTAGCAAATGTGAATTCTGGTTACAGGAAGTAGGATTCCTCGGTCACATTGTATCAGCCGGAGGAATTGCCGTTGACCCTGCCAAGGTGAAAGATGTAGAAGATTGGCAAGCCCCGACCACTCAAACCCAAGTTCGTGCTTTTCTCGGATTGGCGGGATATTACCGCAAATTCGTAGAAGGATTCTCAAGTATAGCCCGACCCATGACCCAATTACTGAAGAAGGACAAGAAGTTTGAATGGACAGACAAGTGCGAAGCGAGTTTTCAAGAACTCAAGAGGAGATTGATTTTAGCCCCAATCTTGATCATGCCGGATATCACGAAGCCCTTCGATGTGTATTGTGACGCATCCAAGATTGGTCTCGGATGTGTGCTAATGCAAGAAGGCAAACTTATATCTTACCTATCGCGACAACTGAAGCAACATGAACAAAATTACCCAACCCATGACCTCGAACTCGCAGCCGTAGTTCTAGCCCTAAAGACATGGAGGCATTACCTGATGGGAAACCGTTGTGAGATTTATTCGGATCACAAGAGCCTAAAGTATATATTCACTCAAAAGGAGCTGAATATGAGGCAGAGAAGATGGATTGAGCTAATCAAAGATTACGACCTGGACATTCACTATCACCCTGGAAAAGCCAATGTGGTAGCCGATGCCCTTAGCAGATTGCCGTGCCGCTTGAACTCCATGATTTTAAAGGAGCAACCAAGTTTGCACAAAGAGATGGAAGATTTTCGAATGGAATTAGTAAGTGAAGGATTTTTGGCTAGCATAGAACTTCAGCCCACTTTGATCAGTCAGATTAAAGAGGCGCAGAAAGGAAATGCTAGTATCGACGGAATCAAGCGTCGTATCGATACAGGCAAAGTACCCGGATTCACCGAGGACGAAGAAGGAGTTTTGTGGTACAAAGGACGCCTTTGTGTACCAGCAGATTCGGAGTTGAAAGAAGTTATCTTGAAGGAGGCTCATGATACTCTTTATTCTATCCATCCCGGAGGAACCAAGATGTATCAAGATTTGAAGGAGCAATTTTGGTGGCATAAGATGAAGAGAGAAATCGGAAGCTATATCGCCAAGTGTGATATATGTCAGCGAGTCAAGGCAGGACATCAAAGACCCGCTGGATTGTTGCAACCTTTGCAAATTCCGGAATGGAAATGGGATTCTGTAGGAATGGACTTTATCACTGGACTACCTACTTCTAGTAGGGGAAATGACTCTATTTGGGTCATAGTGGACAGATTGTCCAAAGTCGCCCATTTCCTGCCCGTCAAAACCACCTATCAGAGTTCGAAGCTAGCCGAGTTGTACATCACTAGAATCGTTAGTTTACACAGAGTCCCCAAGAACATAGTCTCGGATCGAGGAACTCAGTTTACCTCGAGATTCTGGAAGAAAGTCCAAGAAGGTTTAGGAACCCGCCTAGATTTCAATACCGCTTATCACCCTCAGACCGATGGACAAACGGAGCGAGTAAACCAAATACTCGAAGATATGCTTAGCGCATGTGTGTTAGAATATGGATCCAAATGGGGAGACTGACTGCCGTTTGCAGAATTTTCATACAACAATAGTTATCAAGCCAGTTTGCAAATGGCCCCATTTGAATTTATGTACGGAAGAAAGTGCCGCACCCCTTTGAACTGGTCGGAAGTAGGAGAGAGTCAGATTTTCGGACCCGACATTCTACGAGAAGCAGAAGAGAAGGTTCACAAGATTCGTGAACACCTCAAGACAGCCCAATCCCGACAGAAGAGTTACACCGACAAGAGACATCGAGACCTCGCCTTCAACATCGGAGATTTTGTTTATCTGAAAGTGTCGCCATTGAAGGGAATGCAACGTTTCCAACTCAAAGGAAAGTTAGCCCCCAGGTATATCGGACCTTTCAAAATTTTGAACCGTCGAGGAGAAGTATCGTATCAACTGGAACTACCTGAAGAGATGTCAGTTGTGCACAATGTGTTCCATATCTCGTTACTTCGCAAATGTCTCGAAGTCCTCGAGAAGACCGAAGTGTTCAAGAATATCGATCACCGGACCATAGAGATCAATGATGACCTAACCTATCCCGAAGTACCCATCCGTATATTGGAGGAAGCCTTTCGAACTACCAGAACCCGAAGCATCAAGTTTCTCAAGATTCAGTGGAGCAACCACACAGAAGAGGAGGCTACCTGGGAATGCGAAGATCACATCAGAACGGAGTTCCCAGATCTCTTCAAATCCTAGGTAATCTTTTCGTCCTTTTTCAAATCTCGGGACGAGATTTTGTTTAAGGGGGGAAGGTTTGTAACATCCCAAAAATATCAAACTTAGATCATCAAAATACTAATAATCAAGTTTAGGGTTAACAAAAACTTTTCTAAATGAATTCATGAATGCATGTATATGTGTATGCATGGATTTTGAATTTCTTTAAAAACCACCTTGTTTGTGTGAGCCATTGCTTGTAAAATGTTTCTTAGGTGAAAATAACATCATCTAAAACATTTCCCACACTTTTCCTAAAGACAAGTAAATCAAAACAAATATATTATGTGAATGGTCATTTTGGCCAATTTAACTCACATGCCTACTTTGGCTGTCTCAAACTTTCAGAACCCAATAGAAACTTTTCTGGATCTTTGCACCCCTTGAATGTACTCATAACAGAGTATCAAGGCCCACTTTGTGATCATCCAGAAACTTGCAAATGCATAGTTTAAATGACAATTCAAATTTGAATCTTCTTCATATGAGAAGATCCCACTTTTTCAAAACCCACTCAAACAAGCTCAATTTTCAAAACCCAAGCATCTGCAGACTCACCAGAACCAATCTAGCAAACCCACCAAAATTCATTTCAAAATTCAAAACTTGAGTTCATGCGGCCATTTCATCAAAAAGGTTGCAGACACAAATCAAACAAAACATCAAACACTATAGTGTGCAGTGTTTTGAGCCTAACTTGTTCCCTAGTTAGCTCACACACAAACCAGTAGATCATATAGAAAGATTAGCCCAACACTAGCACCCCTGTGAGCTTGCCATTGCCATTAATGGTGAACAGCCAAGCACACCCATGTCACCCCAATGTGGACAGCAAGCTAGGAGCAGCAGCAAGCCTAGCCAGCATGTCTGGGAGGCAACCCACCGTCCACCACCACTGCCTGTCCCAGCCGCGAGCTTAGCCAAGCCCTGGACCACGCGCACAAGCCGCGCCCAGACCATGCCGAGCGTGTGCCAGAGCGCCACCGGCGACCAGTGTCCACAGACCGCGCGCCGCCCTCACCGCGCGCACACACGATCACCACTGACTCAGGACACCGCCAGACACTCCCGTTTGCCGCCCCGTGCCATACAGCCACCGCCCGCCGTCGAAGACGCCGCCTCTGCCGTGCAGAGCACCGCCTGTTCCAGACCAAACAGCACCGCCCCATGCCTCGCGATCATGTCGTTGAGCATCGCCAGGAGACACAGCACTGTCCCCTACCCTTGCCCATGCCATTAGCTGCCTGTAACGTCGCCCCCGACGAGCTCACCTTGCGCCCCGACGGTCGCCTCGCTCGACTATAAATAGAGGCCACCCCCGCACGATTTCTTCACACCATCTCACTCCCCTCTCCCCACTGACCGTGCCACACCATCCTCAGAGCAAGGAGAGCACCACCTCGCCAGAATTTCACCGGAGCCCGCCCCCTCTGGAGAAGAAGGGAGCCAGCGATTGGAGCCGCCCCAGGAGAAGCCACCGGTACCAGGAGGATCGCCGTCGTAGACTTCGTCGTTCGCCTGCCTCGCCGACCCTCGCCCGTACCCCGGTGAGCCCCCAGCACCCCCCACCGGCCGCGCTAGGTTTCGTTCTCGCCGGAGCTGTCTCGCGTCGATGATGACCCTCAACCGTTGGATTAGAACTAGATCAGACGACCCACGTTGCCCCATACCGCTTCGCCCAGCCCCGTGTCACTGACGAGTGGGGACACCCACTTACGCAGCCCGCGGGAGCATTGCGCTTAGCAGGCCGGCCCATTAGAATTTCCCGCGCAGCCCAGCAATTCAAATTAAACTTTTTTCTTTTTAATTTCAAACACACTTCTGTACCCAACTTCAAAAATCAACCCAGATCGATTCAGTGCATCAAATTGGATGAAACCAATTTTGTTGGAAAGGTCTGTGAATGCTTAATCCAAGCCCGTTGGATTCAAGTCATTTGGATCTGTAGATCATCCTTAGCAAAAATAACAAGGCAGAAGCTTTTCTGCATTCAAACATTTTTCAAAGTTAAACCATAAAAGCTTTTGAGTTGATTCCAACTCTCAAAAATCACATTTAACCATACCTTTCAGAATATATAAAAACATATAGGTTTACTTGCAGAAATATTGTTCAAGGAATAAAAGAATGCTACATAAGCATTTCTAGCCACTTTAATCAATTAAAATAAAAGGGTAAAACCTTATTAAATTGTGACACCACTTTAAATCACATTCCCATGGACTACAATATGTGGTGATGACATGTGTCAACATGATCCCATGTTTAGTTTGGAGAATATTAAATCTTAAGTAGTTTTTCAATGAGTAGAAATTACTTTTCTAAAATAAAAAGACTTAAACCAAGCCTTAACCTTGTAATGTTAGAGATGATGCTAGATCATCTATAGGACCCTTGTGTGTGATGATTGCAAGTAATTAAGTATTGTTTGGTGATTGTGTACCTCGTATTTATTCATAGACGCTAGTACCGACCAAGGATACTACGAGGAGGAAGGAGGATACTACGAAGAGGAAGCCGAGGAGAACTTCAACCACTGCTCTGCACAAGGAAAGCTAGTAACTATGCAAGCTTTACTAACTAAGTTGACCAATGCAAGCTAACACTTGCAAGATACTATCCCAGTGCAAGCCAACACTTGCAAGACACCCTATTGTTGCCACAAACCCATGCTTGTGATATGAATACTATATGCCTTAAGCATATGTGATCATACCAACTTGCTAAACCAATCCTAGTTTTATGGCAAGCTTTTTACTTTATTTCTTTATCAAAGCTTACTTAGAGTCTACTTAAGAGTTTGGTAGATTTAGACAGCTGTGCTCAAGTTTGCCCTAAGAGCATAAAATTTGGCCTAAGCTAGAAACCTTGATCTCAGTCTAAGATATAATGTTGGACTTAGTGAAACTCCACTAGTTACCACCCCTCATCATTATCACCCCCAACTGTAGATGCTAGTGCTAAGCTTAAAACTTGATAAACTTTAGATGGGAATACTTGGTGGAAAAATGGTTATGAAAACCTTGGAATGATGGATCATTCTATTGAGATGTTTTGGACATGTGTTTCCAAACACTTGATGATTTTGGTGATGAAAATGTTGAGGCATGAGCCTTAGCCCTTTATAAAACTGATGGTTGTCTGGATGCGATACCATTCCAATTTTATCGTACAACCACAATACCCGAATATTGGGTAGGGCTTGACTGGAAACTTATATTCCTTAGTATTAGTTCCCTCACGGCCAAGGTCTGAGCTGAGGCTACCTTGTGAAGATTGTCCACCTGTGCAGTACCCAAGATGACAGTTGTCATGGTTTGGAGGCCAAACTCACAGGAGAGGTGCTTATACTAGGGCGTGTAATCGAAAGGTTAGGATTGATTATCTGCATACTGAGTATGGTGAATTCAGGATTTGTTCCTGACGGATGTATCGAATGTTGTGGTGAAAGTGTACAATCTCTGCAGAGTGTCAAACTATTCGAATAGCCGCGTCCGCGGTTATGGACAGTTGGAGTGGCCATACTGTTCCCCCGTCAGACTTTTCAAAATGACTTGTGAACTGAAGTGAGACTTTGACTTGAACACAACAGAGTTGTGACCTGAATTACAAGATCCCACTTAGGAGTTATAAAATTGTGACTAGCCTTGGAACTTAGTAAAGATAAACCTGGCTTTTTGCAAAACAACCTTAGAGCCTAGTGTCCTATTATCCAAAAACCCCTTACCTGTTAGTATAGTTTGCGAGTACTTAAAGAGTACTCATGGCTTTGTCCCTGGCTATTCCCATGGCCAGACTATGAAGAGGAGTACCTGGAAGATGGACCCCAGGAAGGTTACGACAACTAGGATCATCTCCCATCGTCATCATTGCATGTGATCCCGAAGATGGAGCTCCGCCTACGCTACCGTTATTACTACGTATTCCGCTGCTTGATGTTGTATTAAGAACTGGATCATGAGATCCCTATTTGTGTAAGAACTTATGTATCGTTGTAATGGATGAAGTACTATGGTATCCAATTCTGTTATGTCTCGCAAAAATGGTAATCCTGGGATTGCGATGTATGGCATAACTGGCACCTAGGATTGAAAAATCCGGGTGTTGACAATATGGCTCTGTTCTGGCTGCACCAGGGGCATGGATGCTGGCGGTGGCAATCGCTGGAGCAACAGCCCTGCTCTAGGAGGATTTTTGGGTCCCATGGTTTCACCATTACGCAGATCTTTGCCTTCAGTCACTGGAGATACAGCCGACTTTGACCCATGGCCTCACTTGTCGAGCTCGCCTACATCTGAAGGCTCAGGCGATTCTAGGAAGGGTGCATTCTCCCCTCCTCGGGAGCTTAGCGAGCTCTTCGTGTCTAGCTATGCTCCTAATCATCGTCCTAGCTCCAGTGGACAGTTCAATGCTAGAACCAAGACTCAACTTGCAGAAAATTCTACAGGCGTTTCGTGAAATCTACAGGTCCATCTTTTATCGGGAAGAAAGTTCAACAGCTAGGGCACTGGCGCCAGCCTCAAAGGCGCCATGGGCACCATGAAGGCCTTGAGTTGGAACTGCCAAGGGGTGGGCAAGGCCCATGGAAATCCTAATCTATGTCACCTTGCCAGGACGATCATCGCCACTAGACCTAAGGTAATATTCCTTTCTGCAACAAAGAACTCTAAATTTACCCCTACTCAAATTGCTACTCGTTTTAATATGAATGATTCGGTTGTAGTGCCATCAAGGGAAAGCACGGGGCTTGTGGATGATGTGGTCGGATGATGTGGATGTTTCTGTGCACTTGGCTTCCCTCAACTTAGTCCTTTTTGTAGTTACGGATCGCTCCAAAAACCAAAATTTTGGTCTTGTCTATATATATGGGGATCCGTACGATAGAGCCACTAGTAGTACCTAGCAAAAGGTTGGGCAATTTGTGTATTATAATAGCAACCTCCATGTCTTATGTACTGATGACATGAATGACCTTATGTATAACTCAGATAAGAGCTCCCCTAATATTAATCGTAGATGTATGCTTCTGTTTCCATCTCTAGTTAAGAACCGTGGTTTATTTGATATTGGTTTTTCTGGTACAGCCTACACTTGGACTAATCGTCGTTTTTCCTCCAAACCTCTTTTCCAAAGATTGGATAGATGCCTTGTTAACCATGAATGGTGTACTACTTACCCCATTTCTAATGTTTACAATATGCCGCTGTTTTATTGCTTCAATAACCATGCACCCATTCTTTTTTCGACGGAAGGAAAAGTAAATAAACCTAAAAACTCCTTCAAGTTTGAAAACTGTTGGCTTAGGGAGAATGATTTTAATGATTACGCTAATTTTTTTGGGTGAGCTCTAACAGCAATGATTACCACATGAAAGCTAAACATCTAGCTTCCAATCTAAAAATGTGGTGTAGGAAGAAAAAACCCTTGTAGAAAGAACTCAATGAGCTGGAGGAGCAGATCGAGAAATTACAGCTTCGTACTCACCATCAGCAAGATCGCGCCAAGGAAGGTGAGTTGGTCACCAGGTATGAGCAAACCATTACCAAGCTTAGTGATTCTCAAATGCAACGTGCAAAAAAATTATGGTTCAAAGATGGTGATAGAAATACTTTCTTTTTTCATCGTGCGATTGCTAAAAGGAAAAGAAAGAACATGATTCTGTCAGTCAAAGATGATAAAAATGTTACTCACTTTATGCCTGATCGTATTGCAAATACACTTGTCTCTTATTTCAGATCAATTTTCACCTCCTCTTTAGGTAGTAATGCCAATACTGTGATTCATACTGATACTCCTTTACCTAATGAGGAAACTTATTCCATTCCCAACAAACATGAAATCTAGGATGTTCTCAATGATATGAAAAGGAATGCTTCACCAAGTCTAGATGGCTTTAATGTTGACTTTTACCTAGCTACTTGGTCTTGGATTGGAGACGATGTTATAACTCTGGTTCAAAACTTTTTCTCCTCTACAGTGATGTCCAGCCACATTAGTGACACCCATATAGCCCTCATTCCTAAGAAACTTGTTCCTTTAGTTCCAACGGACTATAGACCCATAAGCCTGTGCAATGTTATATATAAAATTATTGCTAAATGCATTGCAAACAGGTTGAAGCCTCATCTTCCAGACTACATCTAACCATCTCAACAGGCTTTCATTGAAGGTATGAGGATCAGCGACAATATCATTGCAGCTCAAGAAATCACCCACTCCTTCCAACTATCATCATGAAAGAATAAAGCCTTTTTGCTCAAGATTGATTTGGAAAAATCTTTTGACAGGTTAGAATGGAGTTTCATACACAAGGCCCTGGCACGTAAAGGAATGCATGGTCATTTCATCAAGTTAGTACATGTATGCATTTCCACGCCCTCCTTTTTAGTCATTATTAATGGTCAGACGTACCCAAGCTTTGGCAGTACTAGAGGCATAAGACAAGGTTGTCCTCTGTCACCATATTTATTTATTCTGGCCTTTAATGAACTATCTATCTCCATGTCAGATGCTTTGTCTACTTTCAGGCTTGCAGAAATCTCTTTGGGACCGGGATGACCACCGATTCATTCATTACTCTTTGCGGATGACATGTTGGTTTGTGGGACAGCAACAACCCAGGAAGCACAGGTGATTAAACAAACCCTCCTCGACCTCTTTGCTCAATCAGGTCAGACTCCCAACTGGGATAAATCCGGTATTGTTTTTAGCAAACATGTGGATGTTGCCACTACTCAAGCCATCATGCAAATTTTCCATGTTCCTCTCATAGATGAAAGTTTTATCCATCCGGGTCATCCCTTAATTTTGCCTGGCAAAAATAGAAGTGAAGCTTATAGTTTCATATTTCAAAAATTTAAATTGAAGCTTTCCACTTACAAGGCTAACACACTTTCTCATTTGGCCTGTCTGGAACTAATCAAACCTGTTTTGCCTCCATCCTGGTTTACTACATGTTTAACATCATTTTTCCCAAGAAATTTCTTGCTAAGATATAGGCTATTATCAGAAGTTTTTGGTGGACTGGAGTCTCATATGAACCAGTGTAACACCCTCAGAATCGGCCCTATGCAAGTTTCAGCGCTTCCCGCCAAACCCGCATAGAAACGATTCAAAGGTGCCCACCAGGCACTTTCGTGCGGGTGGAAAACGAAGTAATACCATTACACAATAGTCCTCGATGGAACCCACAACACATATATATACAACAACGACTCAAAGAGTCAAGAATACAGATATGCAATACAAAGATCCAAATCACCTTTAAAACGATATAGCGTCTGAGTACGTACAAGATGCAAATTGAGCTAAGAGCCCTGAAGAATAACCAATGGCGTCCATAACCCTGCCTAGGCCAAGCCGGAAGGGTAACCCTGCTAACGACGTCGATCTCAAAACCTGCTTAAACAAAAGGGGTGCCGACAAAGGGCAAAGGAAAAAGAGAGAGCGGTCAGTACTGAGGCCAGTACACGGCGAGACTAGAATTCGGCGGTCCTCGCCTACATATGTATGGTGGACTGAAGCGGCAGCGCAGCATGCACTAATCAACCTATAGAGACTCGATATAACTGTCGGCTATCAGAGAGGGATAAGAAAGACCTATCCGGAACCAACCTGATACTACCACCAAACATACCCATCCTGGTGTTTCCCCCTCGAGACCAAACGAGGAAGTCAACCTAGGAACTCACACCGTTGGCAGTTTTATTTATTTAGTTATCGTTGCAGCAATTACTAGTCAGGTATAGATAGTCATCCTGATATAATAAGCAGTGGGCACTTTTAGTTAACCATTCCGTTGTATTTGCAACACTTACTAGTCAGATACAATTAACATGAGATATCCCAAAACCCAGCAGTTGTTGGTACTTTTATTTAGCCATTCCGTTATAGTGGAGCTGAATACTAGTCATATCGGATACAGGTCAATTTATAACAGTAAACTTTAGTTATAGTTGTCTATGATCGAGAACTGTGCTCCAAGTCGTCCATAACCGCGGACACGGCTTTTCGAAAAGATTTAACCCTGCAGGGGTGCACCAAAGTATCCACACGCACTTCAACCCTTTTTGCCAGATCAGTTAACATACACCCATCGGTATGTCGGCGGGGCCTAAGTCATGACGTTTCCCAGACCCAAAGCAAGTACATGGGGGCCACCCCACTAAGCTACCCGCAACAAAGTCGGCCGGTCTCCGAGACGGACTCAGGGTTTGTGTAGCCGGCTGTAAACGACTGGGAACCCGAAAGTGTGACTGGGCTTGTCGATACCGCGAAAACACTCCGCAATCCTAAACAGTACAGGTGCAGTACCTCGCACAATTTTAAATAAAGCAGTAAAGCATGGCATAAGTACAGGATAGTAAATAAAACCTCAAACTAGTTTGTGGCCCCCGGTACAGTACTTTGAAATCAGGTACTAATCGATGGGGGTCCCCACACACCCCACCTGTGGTTAGCGCGCTCGATCTCGGAACAGGTGTCAAGAACTCGGGGTCCTACGGGACACCAGTGAGCGGTTAAAAACCAAATATTGTCTATTACCCACCGGTGCCTCTGCATTTACCTACTTTCAATTTTAGTTATTGAACAACAATTAAAGTCTCGATCATCTCTAACATTAAACATGCGGCAATACTCCAACAACTGTGGTACTTGACGACACGCAACAGCACTTGGGCAAGCGACTACGACGCGCAGGTCCAACTATCTACCAATCAACAGGTCATAGGATGTGTCCAAGGCAATATAAGGCTGCAAGGGATATCACGGGTACGAAACTAGAGCATCGCAACACAGATAGCAATAGATCAACAGGAGGGAATAAATACTATAAAAGTAAGATAGGTAGAAAGGGGGAGATGCTCGCCTGAAAATATTGCTGAAGGTTCATCCGAAGATCGGGTCGACACTCGCATCAACTCATCGGCCTAATCCGTGAAGAAGCAAAGCACTAGAAGAAACACCGGATGGACTATTTAATACTACGGTAGAAAATCGGGCATGATGCATGAATGATGTATGGCATGGCAAGGATGCGATGCAATTAGGCAACATTAAGCGGAACCGGGGTCCCGATAATTATTTACTAGGTTCATGTTGTTTAGATACCCCGCACTTTAATTGTTGTCTTAACAAGTCAAATAGTGGCACCGGTTCGCTACACAAATTTAAATGAAGCCAATATAAGACTTGATTTGTCCGCATATGACCCCATATTTAATTTAGGTGAATCGTCGAAACACCCCCAAACACCCACAATATGTATGCAAACATGTTCATTTAATATGCAATAAGATCAATAACACATATTATAAAAATATCAGGGGTCTCGGATAGGGGTCACACATCGAATGGCGATCTTGGGGTTCACCGAGGGTTCGGGGTCGGTCTCAGGGTTCGTTCTCGGCGGGATCGGTCTCGGATAACGGAAGGAGAGCTTGGCGTATCCGAGAAGAAGAACTTGGTTGGCGTCGGGCACATCGGATTCGCCCTGGTCGGTGTCGATCTTGCCATGCCCGTGTATCGGGTCGGTCTTGGCGTCCGGGATGAAGAACTTGGCGCGCCAGGGTTCGGTCTTCGGATCTTGGTCAGGTCGTCGGTGTTCCGGGTCGAAGGACTTGGCGTCCGCGAGACGATCTTGTCGCATCCGCGGTCTTCGGGTTCGGTGACGAAGGTCATGGCGTCCCGTTGTAGATCTTGTTGATGGTCCAGCAAAAGCCACCGGGTTCGGTCTTGGTTCCATTGTCGATGGCGATCTTGACGGAACACTTCGAGTGGTGAAGATCTTGAGGTTCCATGGTTCTTCACAAAATCTTCGTAGCAGCAACTCGGTACATAGCTCGGTACACAGACACGACACGTCGGGGTTGGACTTGGCGATGACACGGTTTGCAATTAAAGCCAACCACATGTTGGTCTACAAGTGCCCACTATGCACATACGCGCGACGGGGACCTGCAGAACAGCAAACAGAGCAGGGCAGAGGCTTTGCGGGGGGCCTCGACGACACCAGGACACAGAGAAAGGCGGCACTCGGGGTGGTCGCGGGTGGCCGACGCGCAGGAGGACGAGGTGGCACAGGCGGCCAGAGGACAACGAGGGGAAGGGGCAGCAGGACGCAGGCGGCGCGACGAGGCCAGGCAGAGGGAGGTCAGGCAGAGGAAGGTCGGGCCGCGGTGGCGAGGGTGCAGGAGGAGCCGGTGGATCCACGGGCAGAGGAAGGAGCGGCCAGAGCGCGCCGGGCCGGGCGCGACGGTGGAGGGCCTTGGCGGTCGGCGGTGCAGGGAGGAAGAGGCGCTGGGAGAAGGCCGCCAAGGCAAGGACCCGCCGCGGAGCAGAGGTGAGGACAGCGGCGGCGCAGCTCGATGGAGAGACGGGCTCGGCGGAGGACGCGATGAAGGCGGCTGGGAGAACGCGAGGAGGGCAGAGGTCGGCGGTGGAGAACGCGGGGGCGGACGAGGAGGAGGAGGAGCGCTCGGGGACGGAGGCCAGGGCTCGGTGGCAGAGCGAGGAGGGGGTTGGGGGAAGAGGGGCGCCCTCGGGCGGCCGGCGAGGACGAGGTCGGGGCCGGCGGCGACGCCGCTTGATGGGGAGGCGGCTCGGCGGAGAGACTCGCAGGCGGCCAGAGATCGAGCGAGGCCGGGTCACAGAGGGGAGGAGGCGCGGCGGGGAGACTCGCAGGCGGCGGCGGATTGCTCGGGTGGGGCGGCACAGAGAAGAACGGGGGAGGGAGAAACACGGGGAGTTGGTGGGTGGTGGGACCGGGGGAGTGGGGCCAGGATGGTGGGCCTGGGGCGGTTGGTGGCGACCAGGTGAGGTTGGGATGCGCGCCCGGGTTCGGTGGTCCGTGCGCTGGGGCGCGCGCGAGGGCGGAAAAAAATTGGTGGCGGCTGGGGGCAGTGGGGTGGGGCGAGGTGGCAGAAAGTGGTTGGTGGATGGAGGAAGGGTAGCTGAGGTGGCGGGCTCCGATTGGATGGGATGAGGTGGAGGCAGGGTGGTTAGATTAGGTTGGGGTAGGCAAACGGTTTAGGTACACCGGTTTTGTACTGGGGGTGGCCGACTGGGTCAGATCGGCCCGGTACGGCTGCCCCTAAAAATAAAATAAATATTTTGTTATTTAAAACGGGGCTTTTGAAATCCATTGGTAGGCGAAACAAAATAATCCGGAGACCCGGGTTTTGATTTGAATAAAGACGGGGCGTTTAGAAAATAAAAACAGACTTTTCGAAAATAGTTTTATGCAAACAATGCAAGGTGACATGACGATGCTCAAATGCAATGTGGCATGATGACATGAGCATGCGGTCATGATGATGCAATGCACAAAAACAACGCGATTTTCTAGTAGTTGTTTTTGCGGGGCGCCACAATTCGACACCACTAACAATGGATCTCGCCCTCGAGATCCGCCTCATGGTACCGGAAAGAAGGTCGGTGATCTGCATCTTCTCGCTTCGTGTAGATCCTCGCGACACCACTAACAAGAGGTCGTTGTCCGTGATCGTCAAGAGAACACTCCGGGAACAAAGGGCGAAGGTAGAGGTATCCACAAATAAAGCCAACTCTAACTTCGATAAAAGAGAAGAACGACGCATTCTTATCCACTTCAATGTACAAGAGCAAATAGATTGAGTAGTCGGCATGGGGGCCAATCAATCACGAGCCCAAACTATTACTCTGCACAATCAGTAGAAAAGCGTGCAACCATTCTCGGAATCAGACTGAAGGTCTCGACAATCGAGGTTCAGAAACAAAGGAGTGATGCAGACTCTGCATCGGATCTGGCGTAGATGATGTTGTCGCGTCGGAAAACACCGGAAGGCACGAGAAGGAACAAAGAGAAGTCCACCAGACGAAGGATTCCTCGGATAGCATGAAGACCAGGTGGTAGAACACCGTTGCCAAAGGAGGAAGTGAAACCCTGAAGGTATGATGGAACCCAACCACGAGAAATCCTGGACTCGAAGAGAGAGAAGAGAGCGGATTCAAAACACGCAGAGGTGAGAGGAGAGCAGCAAAGGGGTAAGGAGTAAAATCAGACCTAATCAGAACTATCCAACCGATTTTGCAAAAATAGTTTTGACACTCTACTTCGGCCGTTAGCTAGGTTATCCTATAGGCTGGACTTGTGGGGTATCGCAACTGCTGTGCTCTGATACCACTCTGTAACACCCTCAGAATCGGACCTATGCAAGTTTCAGCGCTTCCCGCCAAACCCGCATAGAAACGATTCAAAGGTGCCCACCAGGCACTTTCGTGCGGGTGGAAAACAAAGTAATACCATTACACAATAGTCCTCGATGGAACCCACAACACATATATATACAACAACGACTCAAAGAGTCAAGAATACAGATATGCAATACAAAGATCCAAATCACCTTTAAAACGATATAGCGTCCGAGTACGGACAAGATGCAAATTGAGCTAAGAGCCCTGAAGAATAACCAATGTCGTCCATAACCCTGCCCAGGCCAAGCCGGAAGGGTAACCCTGCTAACGACGTCGATCTCAAAACCTGCTTAAACAAAAGGGGTGCCGACAAAGGGCAAATGAAAAAGAGAGAGCGGTCAGTACTGAGGCCAGTACATGGCGAGACTAGAATTCGGCGGTCCTCGCCTACATAGGTATGGTGGACTGAAGCGGCAGCGCAGCATGCACTAATCAACCTATAGAGACTCGATATAACTGTCGGCTATCAAAGAGGGATAAGAAAGACCTATCCGGAACCAACCTGATACTACCACCAAACATACCCATCCTGGTGTTTCCCCCTCGAGACCAAACAAGGAAGTCAACCTAGGAACTCACACCGTTGGCAGTTTTATTTATTCAGTTATCGTTGCAGCAATTACTAGTCAGGTATAGATAGTCATCCTGATATAATAAGCAGTGGGCACTTTTAGTTAACCATTCCGTTGTAGTTGCAACACTTACTAGTCAGATACAATTAACATGAGATATCCCAAAACCCGGCAGTTGTTGGTACTTTTATTTAGCCATTCCGTTATAGTGGAGCTGAATACTAGTCATATCGTATACAGGTCAATTTATAACAGTAAACTTTAGTTATAGTTGTCTATGATCGAGAACTGTGCTCCAAGTCGTCCATAACCGCGGACACGACTTTTCGAAAAGATTTAACCCTGCAGGGGTGCACCAAAGTATCCACACGCACTTCGACCCTTTTTGCCAGATCAGTTAACATACACCCATCGGTATGTTAGCGGGGCCTAAGTCATGACGTTTTCCAGACCCAAAGCAAGTACATGGGGGCCACCCCACTAAGCTACCCGCAACGAAGTCGGCCGGTCTCCGAGACGGACTCAGGGTTTGTGTAGCCGGCTGTAAACGACTGGGAACCCGAAAGTATGACTGGGCTTGTCGATACCGCGAAAACACTCCGCAATCCTAAACAGTACAGGTGCAGTACCTCGCACAATTTTAAATAAAGCAGTAAAGCATGGCATAAGTACAGGATAGTAAATAAAACCTCAAACTAGTTTGTGGCCCCCGGTACAGTACTTTGAAATCAGGTACTAATCGATGGGGGTGCCCACACACCCCACCTGTGGTTAGCGCGCTCGATCTCGGAACAGGTGTCAAGAACTCGGGGTCCTACGGGACACCAGTGAGCGGTTAAAAACCAAATATTGTCTATTACCCACCGGTGCCTCTGCATTTACCTACTTTCAATTTTAGTTATTGAACAACAATTAAAGTCTCGATCATCTCCAACATTAAACATGCGGCAATACTCCAACAACTGTGGTACTTGACGACACGCAACAGCACTTGGGCAAGCGACTACGACGCACAGGTCCAACTATCTACCAATCAACAGGTCATAGGATGTGTCCAAGGCAATATAAGGCTGCAAGGGATATCACGGGTACGAAACTAGAGCATCACAACACAGATAGCAATAGATCAACAGGAGGGAATAAATACTATAAAAGTAAGATAGGTAGAAAGGGGGAGATGCTCGCCTGAAAACATTGCTGAAGGTTCATCCGAAGATCGGGTCGACACTCGCATCAACTCATCGGCCTAATCCGTGAAGAAGCAAAGCACTAGAAGAAACACCGAATGGACTATTTAATACTACGGTAGAAAATCGGGCATGATGCATGAATGATGTATGGCATGGCAAGGATGCGATGCAATTAGGCAACATTAAGCGGAACCGGGGTCCCAATAATTATTTACTAGGTTCATGTTGTTTAGATACCCCGCACTTTAATTGTTGTCTTAACAAGTCAAATAGTGGCACCGGTTCGCTACACAAATTTAAATGGAGCCAATATAAGACTAGATTTGTCCGCATATGACCCCATATTTAATTTAGGTGAATCGTCGAAACACCCCCAAACACCCACAATATGTATGCAAACATGTTCATTTAATATGCAATAAGATCAATAACACATATTATAAAAATATGAGGGGTCTCGGATAGGGGTCACACATCGAATGGCGATCTTGGGGTTCACCGAGGGTTCGGGGTCGGTCTCAGGGTTCGGTCTCGGCGGGATCGGTCTCGGATAACGGAAGGAGAGCTTGGCGTATCCGAGAAGAAGAACTTGGTTGGCGTCGGGCACATCGGATTCGCCCTGGTCGGTGTCGATCTTGTCATGCCCGTGTATCGGGTCGGTCTTGGCGTCCGGGATGAAGAACTTGGCGCGCCAGGGTTCGGTCTTTGGATCTTGGTCAGGTCGTCGGTGTTCCGGGTCGAAGGACTTGGCGTCCGCGAGACGATCTTGTCGCATCCGCGGTCTTCGGGTTCGGTGACGAAGGTCATGGCGTCCCGTTGTAGATCTTGTTGATGGTCCAGCAAAAGCCACCAGGTTCGGTCTTGGTTCCATTGTCGATGGCGATCTTGACGGAACACTTCGAGTGGTGAAGATCTTGAGGTTCCATGGTTCTTCACAAAATCTTCGTAGCAGCAACTCGGTACATAGCTCGGTACACAGACACAACACGTCGAGGTTGGACTTGGCGATGACACGGTTTGCAATTAAAGCCAACCACATGTTGGTCTACAAGTGCCCACTATGCACATACGCGCGACGGGGACCTGCAGAACAGCAAACAGAGCAGGGCAGAGGCTTTGCGGGGGGCCTCGACAACACCAGGACACAGAGAAAGGCGGCACTCGGGGGGGTCGCGGGTGGCCGACGCGCAGGAGGACGAGGTGGCACAGGCGGCCAGAGGACGACGAGGGGAAGGGGCAGCAGGACGCAGGCGGCGCGACGAGGCCAGGCAGAGGGAGGTCAGGCAGAGGGAGGTCGGGCCACGGTGGCGAGGGTGCAGGAGGAGCCGGTGGATCCACGGGCAGAGGAAGGAGCGGCCAGAGCGCGCCGGGCCGGGCGCGACGGTGGAGGGCCTTGGCGGTCGGCGGTGCAGGGAGGAAGAGGCGCTGGGAGAAGGCCGCCAAGGCAAGGACCCGCCGCGGAGCAGAGGTGAGGACAGCGGCGGCGCAGCTCGACGGAGAGACGGGCTCGGCGGAGGACGCGATGAAGGCGGCCGGGAGAACGCGAGGAGGGCAGAGGTCGGCGGTGGAGAACGCGGGGGCGGACGAGGAGGAGGAGGAGCGCTCGGGGACGGAGGCCAGGGCTCGGTGGCGGAGCGAGGAGGGGGTTGGGGGAAGAGGGGCGCCCTCGGGCGGCCGGCGAGGACGAGGTCGGGGCCGGCGGCGACGCCGCTTGATGGGGAGGCGGCTCGGCGGAGAGACTCGCAGGCGGCCAGAGATCGAGCGAGGCCGGGTCGCAGAGGGGAGGAGGCACGGCGGGGAGACTCGCAGGCGGCGGCGGATTGCTCGGGTGGGGGCGGCACAGAGAAGAACGGGGGAGGGAGAAATGCGGGGAGTTGGTGGGTGGTGGGACCGGGGGAGTGGGGCCAGGATGGTGGGCCTGGGGCGGTTGGTGGCGACCAGGTGAGGTTGGGATGCGCGCCCGGGTTCGGTGGTCCGCGCGCTGGGGCGCGCGCGAGGGCGGAAAAAATTGGTGGCGGCTGGGGGCAGTGGGGTGGGGCGAGGTGGCAGAAGGTGGTTGGTGGATGGAGGAAGGGTAGCTGAGGTGGCGGGCTCCGATTGGATGGGATGAGGTGGAGGCAGGGTGGTTAGATTAGGTTGGGGTAGGCAAACGGTTTAGGTACACCGGTTTTGTACTGGGGGTGGCCGACTGGGTCGGATCGGCCCGGTACGGCTACCCCTAAAAATAAAATAAATATTTTATTATTTAAAACGGGGCTTTTGAAATTCATTGGTAGGCGAAACAAAATAATCCGGAGACCCGGGTTTTGATTTGAATAAAGACAGGGCGTTTAGAAAATAAAAACAGACTTTTCGAAAATAGTTTTATGCAAACAATGCAAGGTGACATGACGATGCTCAAATGCAATGTGGCATGATGACATGAGCATGCGGTCATGATGATGCAATGCACAAAAACAACGCAATTTTCTAGTAGTGGTTTTTGCGGGGCGCCACAACCAGCTTCAAAGCCTCTTTGCTTGGTAGCCTGAAAGAATATTTGCGTGCCAAGAAGGGAAGGTGACTTAGGGGTTCGAAATTTGTAGGCGACCAACATGGGCCTAATCTTATCAGCGGCCTAGAGGATTGCAGAGAATCCCAATTCATTCCTCCATGACATTTTTGAAGGCCAAGTACTTCCATTCAACCTCAATTTGGAGGCCCAACCCAAATATTCCAAAATCTGCCTTTTGGTCATAAATTCTCAAGGTAATGCCTCTTTTGCATCAAAATTGTATGATTCAACTTTGCAATGGGCTTAGCTCCATTTGGAGTTCTCCTTGGTTTATTGGGTGGGAAAATATTTATGACAACTTAATTGTGCAAGACCAAGATTTTGTCTACCCAGCTAGTGTTAATAAATTGTGGTTGCCTGAAAGAAAAGAGTGGAACAACACTCTTGTGGACTCTCTGTTTCTCCAACCCACGGCGTGAACCATAAAGAACACTCCAATTGTGCCAACGGAAAAAATGACATTCTATGCTGGAACCTCACTCCCAATGATATATGTAACTCAAAATCTACCTACAAAACCTGTTTGTAAGCTCTTTTTGATGCAGGAGCTCTTTTTGATGCAGGAGAACCGAAGCCAAATCAGGTACAAGAGTCCACCAGAAACATCATGAATTAGGTTTGGAACTGCAAGCAGATGATCCCCAGAATAATTTTTTTTTGCTTGGAGATTGCTTAGACATGCTCTTGCCACCGGGAACAGAGCCTCTCAATTTTCAAGGCACATTGACAAGGTGTGTAGCATGTGTGGAGTGCCTAAGACTGATTTGCATCTATTTTTTCTCTGTCCCTTTGCAAAAGCTGCCTGGTTTCTTCCTCCTCTACTTTTCAAAACTGAATTGTTGGTTGCTAATATGCCTAACATTTCGCAATTAATCTTTGAATTTCTGAACCAAGGTCATCCTGCAGTTAATCTGAATTTCATGTTCACCTTTCTTTGGTGCCTTTGGAAAGCTAGGAGTGACCACATGTTTGACAGGAAAAAGACCACTCCTCAACAGGTGGCGATGCAAACTCTTGCACTCATCAACAACATGGAGACGATCTCGTCGGTGCCGTCAACGGCAAAAGTCCAATCCAACTAATCTTGGTTTATCTATACCATTTGATTTTTGTTTCATAGGCCCGAAGCTTTATGCCGATGCTTCCTGGAAGTTGGGAACCGCGTCTAATTCGGCCATTGCTGGGCTTGGAGTCTACTATGTTGAATATGGAGAGCAGGAAAGGACTGATTTCTTTATACTTGCATCAATCGCAAAGGTGGAATCCTCTCTACAAGATGAAGCTCAAGCTATGCTCCTAGCTGCCCATTTTTCTTCTGCCTTCAACCTTTATAAACCTGTCTTCTTCACAAACTGTCTCAATCTTGCTAAGACTACTGTCGCGACAGGAGCTAAAGATCAGGCTATGCTTTGAAAAATCAGAAGACAGGCAATCCAGTTTCAGAACATTGTCCATCCATTGCAGGCATCCATCTTCCATATCCCTAGAGATGTCAATGGTATGGCTCACAATTGTGCTTAGCAGGACAAACGTTCTTTAAGATCGAGACCTACTTGTTCTTGTAGGAACATTGCTCATAGCAACATGCCGTGCCCTGTGCTGTTCGGCACCTGGGATTTGTAATCCATGATGTATATTGCTTCTGAGCAAATGACCTCCTCCTACTCTCCCTCTCTCCACCCCTCTTCCCGTTGAGAGTCGCCCCCTTGTGCTAGGCCTCCCCCGACTCCTCTCCACCGGCTCTACCGGCCAGAGTTGGAGAAGGGGGAGCGACAAAGTAGATAGGCTTAGGGGTAGGTTTGGCGATATGCCGAATGCGGGCGCTGTGCCTGGTAGATGGAGCGGATGGGCAGATCTTGGCGTTGGGATCTGGCCAGCCCTAGGGTTCCTCCTTCTTCTCCTTCAACTCTGATGGCCGGAGGGGAAAGTGGAGTGGAGAAACACCGCCTCATGGAATAAATTCAATGCTGGTGACCTGGTGAAGACCTGGTTCTGCCGGGAAGCAATTCTTCTCGGCCGGCCGTGGCGGCGAGGGGGAAGGTTGCTATCCGGCAGAGCGTGGTGAGCTGAAGTGGCTCCTGGCCGGCCTTGGTGGCGGCGGGAGGAGGGGCACACTGGTGGCACCGCGGCCTGGTCTCTCCCTGGGCGACCCTATCTTTGGATTTGCTGCAGATGCATCTTCTACGGCTTCCCTCCCTCATCTCGGGCAGGAGCTCTAAGAGAGGAGCCCGGTTTCTGGGCGCATCGGCGGCAGATCCTAGAAGCTCATCGTTGCTTTTTCTCGCTGTCTTCTCCTGATCTGGACGCGGAGGTCGCGTCTGCCATGGATGTTGATCCGAGCGATGGCGGTGATGAACTCTCCTGGAGAAGTGAAGCCATCCTTTTCTGCAGATCCAAATCGGAGGCAGGCAGCCAGCCGATTATCCAAGCCGCATCGAGGCTAGCAAGCTCGCCGGCAAGACTCGGCGCTCCTTCAACCTCCATCGTGAGGCCAGTCAGAAGCAGAGGCGTGTTGGAAGGAGGACCCAATTGCGTTTCTTGTTTATCTTTTAGGGTGCTCTTTGTAAAGCGTCTGGACCTGTTTTTCTTTTCATATTTCTTAGGGTCCGGCGTGAAAATGTGTAGCTCCACCGTCGTAAGTTAATTTAAGGCTTCCTGCCTCTTCCGAGGCTCTCCTGTTCAAAAAAAAAAAAGCAAATGAAATGTTTAGGGTGCAGCTGCACCCTTTCCCTGTTTAAAAAAAACACACACAGGGTGTAGTAATATTTGTTTTTTAAATCGCTGACCCGGGCCGGAGCTGTGGCAAGAGGTCAGCGGCCCAGCACCGTACCGGCACCCGCACCGGCACCGAGCAAGGGAAGAACCAAACCGCCACCTCGCCCCTGTCCGGTCACGTGGCGCCGCCTCCTCCCTCCTCTCTCCCTCCTTCCCAAGCAGCGCTCTCCTCCCTTTCTTTCCTAAACCCAGCATCTCTCTCTCCTCTTTGCTTTCTCTGATCGGTCGAAGGAGGAGCTGCATGCGTAGCCGATGAGATCCCGGTCATGGCGGGCCCCAACTCGCGGCTCCTCCTTCTCTCCCGCTGCGCCGACCTCGGCCGCCAACGCCACGGCCTCATCCTCCTCCGGTCCCTCCAGCCCTACGCCGCCGCGGCTGATCCCTCCCTGCGCCCCCTCTCGGCCGCACCACCTGTTAGGAGGTAATGACAGTAAATTCAGGTCCATTTGGAATTTTGGATGCCCCCGCAGGAACCCCTGCCGTATTAATGTCAAACTAATTATATGCGCGTAGAGGGAAAATTTCAGTTCCTTTGGAATTTTAGATGCCCAGCAGAACCCATGCCATATTTATGTCAATCAAAAAATACAGTACATAATAATGTACGTTAGTACGTAGACATAGAGGAAGAAAGAGGCAATTACGTAGGCTTACTCCACTGTGAGTTTTCCTGCAATGCACTTTGAAGGTTTCTTGTTCAGCACTGCCAGATTGCAACAAACAATGTAAATCGATAACTCCCATTGCCAGTTCTAGCGTCTTGCCTCCTTAGATGGAAATTGATATGCTTTAAGCCGCCACTTGTAGAGCTATGCCTACTGTACTTTGTGCTGACCATTCAGTTATGTACATGTGTAATATAATGCACATAGTTTTTCTGCAAGGACACAACTATCATCAGTCCGATAAACTTGGTTCTCCCCCAAGATTTCTTAACCACACCTGAAATTCTAAATTCCAATTAATCAAATCGGATAATGCAATACTATCTTGTTTATTCCCTTCGATAAGCAGAGAAATATTTGATGCACTCCTATCTCAGGTTTTTAATCTAGCACTGTTATATAGACACATGATTCTTAGAGGACAGCTGTTTCCTGTCTTGTAGCTACTCCAGTGCATTCACAAGTGTGCATGGCGGGAGGCCATCATCTGAATATGCAAAGATCAGAAAGGAGTCACTGGAAACCCAGTTTGGAAGAATCTTGGGGTCAAGTTCTCGTACACTCTTTGCTGACCGTGGCTTTGGTCCGTTCCTTGCACTGTACAGGGCAGCAACTATTTCTTTTCATGTTGTGAAGCTTACTGTCTGGCATTTATTGCTCAGTGACATGCATACACGAGCTGAGAAGGTATTTTTCTTGTCCCACTTTCCCTCCTACTTGTTCTATTGGCAGAGTAACCGAGTGTCAAGCCTGTGGTTGCCATTTTTCTTGTTTCAGTTCCGAGAGACCTTGATACGCTTGGGGCCATTTTACATCAAGGTAGGCCAGAACAATGTCTGTAGAAAATTATAAAAAACAGGAGATCGCTACGATGCGTCATAAACTTTATGTTATATTTTTGTTGCTTACCTTTTCCATATTGTGAGTATTTAAAAAGTACTAAATATAAAATTTACCATGAATATCAGAACTTCTGCAGCTAGCATAATGTTTAGTCACCCAACCTTTAAATTGTTCATATTGATTTGCTATAGTGGTGAACTTGTGGATGGCATCTCAATGTGCAATTGTTTGTTTTGGTTGGTTTAGTATGCTGTCTATGATGTTATTATCCTTTTCCCTAGTTATTTTTGAAAATTTATAATCTTATCGTTTGCTTTAACATTTCACACCGTGCAGCTTGGACAGGCATTGAGCACACGACCTGATATATTGCCCAGTGCATATTGTCAAGAGCTCTCGAAGCTTCAGGTAGTGTTACATTGTGTATTCCATAGTTTCACTTGACTGGCGACCAGCACTATTGTAGGAATATGCCTATTTATTCCAAGCTTTAGTTTTTCTGCACCGGAATACCGAAAACTGGGATTAGAGATAGAGATAGGGTCCTGGAATCGAGGAATAATATAGGGCCACTGAAAAGATTAGATCCTAAAATGGCAGTAGTTCAACGTTTAATGACGGAATGAGATTTTATGTAGTTAACAGCACTAAATACGAAATCTCGAAGCTGAGGACTTGTTGTAGTAGCTTTTATCTTTTTTTTCCTTTTAATTATTGGCTCTATTTCACTGTGTTTGCTGTAACCATCTCTTTAGGATCAAATACCTCCATTTCCAACTCGTATCGCAGTCAAGACTATTGAGTCTGAGCTGGGCTCTCGAATTTGTGATCTATTCACTGATATCAGCCCAGAGCCTGTTGCAGCAGCATCATTGGGGCAAGTATACAAAGGTTAGTTGTAACTGATAAGGATTTTGCTATTTTCTTGTGATCACCCTGGGTTTTCAATGATTTTATTTTGCCCCCTTTAGCATATATTTCAGACATAAGTTCTCCAAATTAAAATGCATCCTTTTGATATTTCAAGTCATGCAGCTCATCTACACTCTGGAGAGCTTGTCGCAATCAAAGTTCAGAGGCCTGGAATGGCTCCCTTGCTGACTTTAGATGCACTTCTTTTCAATATGATTGGAGGACAGCTAAAACGATTTGCTAAGGCCCGTAAAGATTTACTGGTAGCTGTTAATGAAATTGTAAGTTTTCACATCTTTCTCACTCTGATCTTGAGCCTTTTGCCCTTAGTGAAATTGTGAGTTTTCACATCTTCTTCACTTCTCCACTGATTATTTTAATTTTGGTCGAAGCTGATTTTCCCCAGATTCCCTTAATCCATAGTGAATATATTTTTGAGAAAATGCAAAGGACCTTTGTGTTTCATTCATTGAAAAGGTAGAGTTCGATACAAGCCTCCTAGGAGGTCAATATACTGTTTGGCATATCTAATACATACTTTCCATAGCTTTGGATCCTGCCCACTTTAATGTGTGATGTACTTAATTCAAATAGGCTATTTTCTCAGCATGGTAGGTTTTCTTAGGATCTGTATATCATATTAGAACCCTAGAACTCTTAGGGTTCTAATATGTTTATAAATGCCTTAAATATGTATGATGGCCTTTGATATTTTGGCAACTTTTTTTTGAGAGGTATTTTGCAACTCTACCTGGTAAGTGGGAAATTACAACGCTCTGAATGACTATATCTTGGTTAATTTTTTTGTTCTGATGCTTTTTGTATTGCCTTCTAAATTTCATACACATATAAGTATATTGTATATGTGTTCTCTTGTTCTCCATCAGCTCAAGCTTTTGGGTGATTGGCTGATGCATGCCTTTCAATATGGTAAAGCCAAGAGGTCTTGAGTTCAAGACTCGGCTCTCTCAATTCAAAATTAGAAAATAAAAAACCGCAGCCCACTTTTAGTCCAAGTTTAGGTCACAGGGAACCACATGTGAGAGGGAGTATTGAAGTATAAGTGTATTCCGCACCTTCACCAAACTCGAGCTTTCGGGTGAACTGGCTGGTGCATGCAATTATACAATATGTTCCCCGAAATGTTGTCAAGGACATTATATGTGCACCATGAAAGTTGAACATTATTTGTACAGAATAGAATACAGTGATTTGATTGAAGTTGATGTGCTCTGCTATAAAATATAGCTTGTTTATTTTTGGCACAAATCCTTCAGCCAGGTGCTCTGGCGATTCTTTTTAGAGAGGGATTAGCCATTCTGAGTTCGAACCCAGTTGGGTTGGATGGCCTCTGCCACACTTCAGTAATCAAGTTCTTAGACTTTGATATGTGGTGCATTATAGTTAATTCAGCATCCATACCTTTTGTTCAGGTTCGGCACATGTTTGATGAGATCGATTATGTTTTAGAAGCAAAGAATGCTGAAAGATTTGCGATCCTTTATTCTCATGGTGAGTTTTAATATCTTCATTTAGTCAATTTGCCATATGTGTATTAATTGACATATGCAACTCTCTGTAAGGCCATGATCGTAGTTTCTTGTTAGGTTCAGGTGGTGAAGGCAGGACAAGTATCAAGGTCCCAAAGGTCTACTGGAATTATACACGTAAATCTATATTAGCATTGGAATGGATTGACGGGATCAAGCTAACTGATACTGAGCGCATCAGCAAAGCCAATCTGAACAGGAAAAGGATGATTGACGAGGTAAGCTTGAATTGTTCTACCGGTATTCTCTTGAATAATTTCCTTTCCTTATAGGATTAGGGACTACCTTTTAGGCCTGCATGCTTTTGCATAAGTTTGTAAATAACGTTGAATTGTTTTGTACACTACGTTTGGTTAGCTGCCAGAATCTGGACTATTTCTGTATATGTGCTTCACCGTTTTCAGCGTCCTCACTTATTTGTTATGTTTGAAAGCTGTCTGGTTGGTTTCATTGGAAGGTCATTTTCTTGTTTTCTCTGCTAATATTTTGTATGAACTTGACAGGGTCTCTATTGCTCGTTGAGACAACTTCTGGAAGATGGGTTTTTCCATGCAGACCCCCATCCAGGTAATCTGGTGGCAACAGCAGACGGATCTCTGGCATATTTTGACTTCGGTATGATGGGTGATATTCCAAGACACTATCGAGTAGGACTCATACAAATGGTAAGCTTCCTTGATCTTGTTTTCTTCGAGAAAACACAAAGGATTCTTTGTGTTTCATTTCATTGAATAGATAGACTTTGTTATAAGCCTGAGGTTTTAGTTTGGCTATGTTTGTTCCTTGCCGGTTGTTCACTCTGTTGGAGCATCCTTGCAGAGAGTGATTAATGGTAAAATCAGATATATTTGGAACTTAGTTGATATGTGGCCGGACCTGTTATATGTTTGTTATGTTACAAATCTATTGGGTTTATGCTTTTATTTTTTGGTCTTCTATGGTTGGAGAATACTTTGCTATATGTTTATTCTATGCTGGATCACATCTGATGTGGTATAAAAATCAGACTCGGAGCCTTGCTAAGAGATAGTCTACCGAGGCATAATATTTCACAGTTCACACAACTTAGTATAGGTATGAAATTTGCACGAACTGTATGTTAGCAAAGAGAGAATAATTCCTTATCTGCCACTACTCGTGCATGTGAACAATTTAAGCTACTTACTTGGGTTAAGAATATAAATGCTGTGAGCATGTTCTAGGACATGTGCGCTACCATGTACTCCCTCTGTACCAAAATATAAGGCGTTTCTTGTATTTTGGTACAGAGGGAGTAAGTATTAGTGGTTTGTGGAAAATGGCGCATATTCTATTCCAGGTTTATGTGTCTTTGTTGGTTTCATCGTTTTCTTCAAATAAGAAGTAGAATTTAGAGGAACTGCGCTCACCCATTTCAGCTTGTGCACTATGTTAATCGTGACTCCTTGGGCTTGGCGAACGATTTCCATTCACTGGGATTTGTCCCCGAGGGAACAGATCTACATGCAGTTGCAGCTGCATTGAGGGTTGCCTTTGATGATGGAAGGAGGCAATCAAATGATTTCCAGGTTAGTTGATGTTCTGCATTCTAGCAGAGTTGTGATAATTTATTGTATGGTGCAACATCGAAATCAATGGATGCAGGCATCTTAATCATAGTTGAGATGTAAGAGTCTACATGTACTATAGCCCTTAACTAATCTTCATAAACTGGCCAAATATGCAATAATAGTTTGGAACTTGAGTAAACAATATGACACGTAGTAGTGCATATGCTTTAGTAATAGCCACAATCAAGCTATATGTCTGGAACGACAATTTTCTGATGCACCTTGGAATGTATATGTGACACGATTCAACTGAGCACTGACATTTTCTTCCCCTTGGTGCAATTGCTGATGAGGTTCTGACATTCTGTAAGTAATTAGATGTGTTCCTGGTTCTAACATACACACTGTTGGGTGACGGTAGTCTCTATCACATTCTCAAATGTTGTTTATGGTTGCTGCCTTCATATGCCCCATGTATTTGTAGTTCCCTAACCTGGATGAGTTAATACATTCTAAGTTTTTCTTCTCTTACAGGGCGTAATGAACCATCTGTATGATGTCATGTATGATTTTAATTTTTCTCTTCCTCCTGATTATGCACTGGTGATAAGAGCACTGGGTTCTTTGGAAGGGACGGCAAAAGCACTGGATCCTGATTTCAAAGTTATTGAGAGTGCATACCCATTTGTCATTGGTAGGCTCCTTGCAGACCCCAGCCCTGATATGAGGAAAATATTGAGGGAGCTTCTGATATGTGATGATGGATCCATCAGATGGAATCGACTAGAGCGACTGGTATGCAATTCTTTGTTCTTTTGCTTTTGCTGCCTGTTTCTTGTCTTGTTGGAGTTGTCTGCAATGCACTCTTGATATTTATATGGCAGAATTATTGCCATGTCTGCGATGGCAGCACCTTTCATGGTTATAATTGTAATTTTTTTTGCCTCTTCATTTTAATGAGCATGAATAGAAATTTTTGGTAGTCCCTTTTCACCCCCTTTTCACTTTAAAATTGAAATATATATTAAAGTAACCCTAAAAATATGTGAATACATCCAGCTCTTCAATAGTTTTTACAGTTTTCAGCGTCAGACATCGTACATCAGCTCACATTGGACTAAAAGAAATACATCGTAATCTAGATTTTGTATCACGAAGAATTAATTTATTTGACAGCCGTCTGGTTGGCATTCTTGTGATATCGTGCTTTTGTTACTACGTTTCAGCACTAATTCCCTTTGGTATGCAGATTGCAGCTATATCTCAACAGGCGTCAGAATCTTCAAACAAACAGGGAGACGAGAATACTGCCAGCAGTTCTGAATGGAGATCATTCGATATGCATTCTGTTGTTGCAGCTACAGAAGACATTTTTCATTTCATTTTATCGAGGAAAGGCTGGAGGGTTCGTGTTTTCCTAATCCAGGACATCGTGAAGGCTTCTGACGCGTTCTTACAAGAAGCAACATTTTCAGGTATATTTGACGAAGAGGGAACTACAGGGGAGCAAAATCCAGAGGTTAGTCAATTTTTGTCATGATTTATCATTTCCAAAGCTACATTAGGATACATATATAACTATTTTTTGTGCTGTATCGCCTAATTGCATACATCTAGCGATCTTCCTTGCTGGAAAACGGTCATTTTAGATTCATTCATTGTTTCATAAATTTGTGCCCCACTGCCTGATGCACTGCTGGCTGGAGCTGCATCAGCATTGCATCCTTTGGAATCATTCAGGCATTATATTAGATCCCTGTTTGCTGAAGTGCTGAAAAAAGTTGGGTATGTTTGATGGGAGAGAAGAAAAGAGACGATGATCCTCTGAGCTGCATGAGTTACTCTTTATTGGCATTGCATTGCATCTCTTCAATGTGTTACATACTATGCCTAGGCGTGTACATACTGAAGGTTTCTTATTTTGAATATGTAGAGAAGTAAAATGATCAGAAGATTGATTAATGGTGTTCAATCTTTCCGTCAAGCAACCAGTTTGGCCCCAAATGCCTGGAGTGCGATGCTATTCCGTTCTGTCCTGAGGCCTGATTCACAAAGATTCATTCTTGATGTATTCCTAGCTTTGGCGAACCATTCCCATTACAAGATTCCAGAAACATGCTGGATCTGTATGTCGAGATATCTGAACTATTTGGAGAAGCAATCGGGATAGGTAAGACAAACGAAGAATGGAAATGTGAAGTCTGACTGTATTAGGAATTTAGTGTCCAGTAGCTAACATTTGAATTCGCTAAAATGCTGTAATCTGTTTTTGTTTTTTTTGTTTTTTGCATTGTGCTCTGAAAGATGCTACGGATGCTTATTGTCCTATTTGCATGCACGAAAAACATTATCATCCCTCTAAAACTTACGCTCCCCTGTTCTCCTCTGGACTATTGTAGGTTACTGAAATGGTCATGTCGACAAAATATGTTGAGGAATTTTGTAAGGAACAACAGTTCAACTTGATCTTCAGAAATGTATATAACTAGCTGGGATCGGCGCGGCGGCACACCGCGCCCTTGCTATCGCCATGAGATGTATTGCATTGTTGTAAGTGTTCAGATAGTGTTGAGATAAGTTGAGCACACGGATCATTGTAACAAATATTCCACGTTTGATGGTTACTGAAAGTGTTGCTATCCTGTGGTATTGTGTCAAGTTAAAGAGGATGAAGCTGGCATGTTATACATACTACTAAGCTACTCTGCATATCTCGGAGAGTCAACGATAGCTACTAAGCTACTCTGCATCCTGGGGGCATCAACATTGGCTCTCGTGGTCATCAGATGAGGTGTTGAAGCGGACTGTTCAATGTTCTCTTGGTGTAGGCTCCACTACTACATTGCTGAAGATGTTGACGTTTCTTCGGCCGAGAAGCGAGTTGATGATCTCGCTCCTGATCATCTAAACCTAAATCGTCATGGAAACTAATGGAAGTAGCCCGAGTCGGCATAAGGGAAGCAGCGAAAGTGGAGAGTTTGCTCCAGGAAGTCAAACCGATTCCTCTCACTCTCCTTTCCCATACCACTTCTTTACATAATCCAAAACTGAGGCGCAAAATAGCTATACTCTCAAAGCAAGGAAAGAATTTAGCTCCATGGATAGACGTTTGCATTTCCTTTGAATCCTTGCTAAAACAAAGCAACTTACCTTGATTCAATCCTTGTTCAATTCGAGCCTAATTCTAAAGAAAAAAGAACACAACAGAGCCCACCTAGACGCCAACTTCTTTGGATGGAGGTTCGAGTTTGGTGAAGCACACCACCAGATCGAGGTACGGCCCCCCACTTCTGCAGCGCATAGACCTAAGTCGTCATGGAAACTAACGGTAGCAGCCTGAGTCGGCATAGTGGAGAGTTTGCTCCGGCAATGTGAGGCTTGTGCGTCTTCTTGGCATGCGTGGACTGAAAAGTTTCCTCGATGGTGCTTGATGTGCTCCTCCTCCTCTTTCTTGGCCTTTTTAAACTCTTTGTAACCGAGGAAAGAAAAGATGATGAGAGCTCCAATCTAGTGCACTGAAATTCTAAATGGAGTGGCACACCCAATGTTTATATAACAACATTGCACCATGCGGCTCCATTTATATAATACCTCCCTTGATTATAGTTGATCTATACATGCGCAATGCATATAATATAAATCAATTGATTTCTCCATTGCTTTGGACGTGAAGAGTCATTCCATTCTGAAGACATATATGAGATACCCCTCCGAGGCTCAGAACCCTTATAGCTTGATAAGATTTGGGACTTCTTTGCTTCTTCTGATCCCTGAGAACCCTTCTCGGCAGCTTGCTTGAAGTATTCCTTAGGAACTCGGGGTCAACTTCTATGCAACTCACTTTTGCCAGGGCAAATATGTCCATCTGATCATCTAAACCGAAGTTCATAAATAAGCTCTCTCGGTTAAAACCTAAGTAAGGTAGAGAAACCATATAAATGAGAAGATATATGAACAAATAGAAAATAAAAAGATCATGAGATAGGAGGACTATGCTTATGTCGGGTAGAAACAAATATAGCCCGCTAAAAATATATTTTTCAGAAGAAGAGCTAGCACATCTAAGTGAACGTGTGTTACATCCAAAGTCATATATCTCAGTACTCAAGCCATGTGTCTTGTCCTTGTCCTTGGCTCCAAAATCATGGCTATATATTTCTAGCATAAGAACTTTCATCACAACCTTTTAAAGTTAAAGAATTTGGTTAATAACAGCTTGTTACTCATCACTTTATCTATGATTCTCTGTCAAACTGAAAAACTGAAATACGTGGAATTAAAATACATCCTTATTAGTTATAGTTCGATGTGTCACTGTTTTCCTTACTTTCCTTGCTCATGCACATTTTTCAAAAGAGGCTTATACTATAAAAATGCATAAAAGTTGGAGATGGCATTTAGTATGTACTCACGGCATCTCATTTTCTAAAAATGCTACTCAAATGTTATCTTCAATGTTGCTATGTTGAAAAAATATATATGTACGAACACAACTGGAGAATAGGCTAAAAGCACCCATTGCACTACATCGGAAGACAACTATTGAAAGATGTAATGCTAGATTGAAAAATGCACAACCTCATATCTCTCTATAATGCTTTGCTCTGCCATCCAGATGTGAACCGTGCCAACATGCCGTTCCCTTTATACCGGGAAGAATTATACTTTTAGAATCAGTAATAGTTGGTAAACATATAGTAGAATCCAATCTGCTGGTGAAAAATATATCATGTACCCGTTTCCTTCAATTTAGTTGGACTAATGCGGCATGAATCATGTACCCATTTTCTTCAATTTAGTTGGACTAAGGCGTCATGAAATGAAATGCCTGATTGACGCATCTGACAGACCATATGCATACCCATTGCTGGCTAAATACTTCACTGATTTGGTTGCAATTGTCACATCCCAAGATTTTGGAAATTGGGACTAGAAAAAAAATTGCGTTTACATGACATTCATGAGCATTGCATTGCATATTTGCATCAAGAAAAAATCCCTAAATAAAAATAAAGGACTAAAACCCTAAACAGTATATGCCACTTTTCTCCTAAAGAGAAATAAATTGGCTTTATAAAAACTAACTGTTGCTAAGACAACGATTATTGATAAATTATAGCCTAAAAAGATCCAATGAATATTACAAAATTTTAGAAACAAAATTGAGCTCATTTGGAGCTATTATGAAAAAGTTATGGAATAAATACAAACAAATGAAGATATAGATAAAATAAAATATACAAGAATTTATAAATTAACAACTTGCAAACTAGTAAAAATATTACAAATATGATCCTAGAATAATCTATTCGATTTTAGAAATTTTTTGAAACAAAAATCATATCATTTGAAGTTCGTATGCAAAAGTTATGAGGGAAACACATAAATAGAAAATAGAAAAAAAGAAAAGGAAAAAGAAAAAAAACTAATGGGCTAGCCGGCGACCCAGCTAGCGTCCGACCGGACCGCCCACGTGCGTACACGAGAAGGATCGATCCCAGTTGCTTTAATTTCCGTGCAAATCAGTTTTTCTCAAACCTATCTCTATTCAAACTCTTATAACTTTTAATCTACAACTCCAAATCAGCTTCCGTTTGTTTCTACTTGTTCCCTACTCCAATACCTATCTATACACCATCCTAAACATCCATATAAACCCGTGGAGCCACAGCTCTATGAGTTTCCCTTCTCGAAATCCCGAATCTACACATATCCGAATCTTATTTCGTTTATTCAGCCATGTAGACTTTGTCGTTTGCCTTCAGCCAAAACAAGAAAGTTGTAGATCTCGTCGAAATCTTTCAATTCCGACAAACCTCACCTCTTTTCATCCATCACAGCTGGAGAATTTCGCACCGCAATATTTCAGATATGACGGTGTAAATCCAAGATGTACTCGCACTCATTTCTTTAAATCCAAATTACTTTGGTGAGAAGGTAGGACTAATGATTCCTCACAACTTTCATGTTGTAAGTTTTTCAATTTGACCTACAGATTTGTCTCTCTAACACAGATCTATTTTTTTTGTCTATTCTGAGCCAAAATCGGGTCAATCTCCTCTCATAGCCACTGGATCTCATCCCGACGGTCAAGATTAGAGCTTATCAACGAAGGGGTACGAACCAACCAGATCTCACCACGTGTCAAGCCAGGTCAGCCCAGCTGTCCTGGTCAACGTAGAATATTCCCAGGGAATATTTCCTGTAGATTTGAAATTGAATTTAAATTGCAGAAAATTGTGTAAACTTGCAAAAATCATATAAAAAGATTCGTATATCCAAAATAGCAAATAATATATCAATGGATTCAGAAAAACATTTAAAATATTAATATGACATTAGATCTAACTTTTACAATATGATTTTACTGTAGTAATTTAATTAGTTTTAATGGTCTTTTAGGTTAATAAATTCATAGGAAATTATCTATAACTCCGAAAAATATGAAAAATATATCAAATTGAAGCTACTATAATGTATATTAATATTATCTGGTTGGATCCAGACTTTGCGTATTATTCACCCTGTAGTGACTTAATTAGTTTTAATGGCTTTATAAATCATTAAATTCATAGTAAACTATTTGCATATCAAAAAAATATAAATAATCTACCGATGGAAAGCTGGTTCCATGTAGATCATCAATATGAAAATGGTTTAGGAAAATAATGTAAAGTTCTACAGCAATTAAATAAATAGATTAATGTATTATTTAAAGTATTAAAATCATAGTAATTCGAGTACTGCTCAGAAAATTACAAATAATATGTCCCTAGAATCACAATTATGTGGAGATTAAAGATATAATTTTAGTTTGATTTTTAGGAAATAGAAACTATATAAATGATTTAAAATCCATTAAACACTATTTAAATCATAGAAAAAGATTTACAACTCCGATTAAGGTGAATCCAATTGCTACTGGTTCGTATTAATGCCCTCTATCCAGTACACTTTAGATGGAAATTTAATTCGACAATAAGGACAGAAGTTACAATAGATCTATTAAAACACCAATAATGACAAGTAATTATTAATAACAAATACCCCATTGCATTAATCGATCTCTTGCATGCATCATGTATTCTAGTAATGTTCAGAGAACTAATTAAAACCATTGTGACATATTAAATTGTCATGCATGCATTTCTTCATCATTGTTTTGTTGTATTGTGCATAATTGCATTGTTTTGAATGGTGTGTTTGTTGTGCACTTGTTTTGATCGATAGATTGCGAGGAGTGCAACGTTTGTGATTGTGACGAGTGCAATCTTCTCTATTGTGAGGATTATTTGATCGAATACATCTTCTACAACAAAGGCAAGTAGAGCTATCATAAATGTCCTACTATTTTTCTTATGCATGTAGTATGATTTTTAGTAGTGATGCATGTGTAGGTGTTTTTACTACTATGCTATGCTATGACACCCAGGCATGATTGCCATACCTCCATGACTTGATTCCTTTGAGACATCGTATTGTAGTTTCTTAGCCATGCTTATTAGATACGAAAAGGGAATTCGTGATTAATTATGTTATGGAAAGTTATGTTTTTCTATAATGAAAACAACTGGAATTTAATGAATCTCTTGGGTGTGATGGATTGATGTTTTTGAATGGTTTATTGCGGAAAGCACACTAGGTTTCAGAGATTGGACATGTTTCTTGTGTAGTAGCTTCCAGTACAGCCGCATGTCATTATTTGTCTTGACTAAGTAGGTTGTGAGAACCTAACCCGATGTGACTAGCACATGTAGGGGATGTAGGTTGGTATGGGTCCGTCCTGAGGGCTCAGGGTTCTGCTTCTGAAAGGTTTCTTCTTGGTTTTCTCCCTACCATGGCACAAAATGAGTGTAATGGTAAGAGCGGGTTGACTGGGTTGTGCGGGTAAAGTGTACAACCCCTGCAGGGTGTCTAAACTAAGTACTTAGGCGTGTCCCCGGTTATGGACAACTATGAGCAACTGGGACTGGAACTGTTTGGAAGATCTCACTCATCCCAATTTCTTAATTACTAAAACTTGATGGGTGAACATGGGTGTAGGAGCATCCGAAAGCTGAACTGTCTTGTTTCTACATGGGTTTATGCTGGTATGTCCTTAGAAGATTGTTTTTAACAGATAAAAGTATTTTGAAAGTAGGAAAAAGTTGTATTGCTTTTAGCAAATGAGCTCAGCCTTATCAGGCACTATACACATGAACTCAGCCTTATCAGGCGAGGGTGTTACACAAATTAATCAAGGGAAATTGTAATGAAGAATCACACATTGGCTGGGAATCTGTGGCTATGGAAAAACTTGTCAGGTAACATGCGAAGTCTGAATGGAAGAGAGAGAAAGAGCACATGAGAACCGAAGGAAGCTGCACATCCAATCTCAACCAAAAATAATAATAGTTGTGGTGTTAGTTATCAGCAACCTGGAAGAAACCATGGATCCAGCCACCTACTTAGGTGCAAAACTAAGGATATCTATTATTTGTACACTTTGACAATTGAAGAATATGCATATCAACAGGCTGACATGTACTTCCGTAGAAATCTTGTATAGAATTTGCTCAGAAAATATATGAAAACTAAAGCATTATGAGTGGTGAGGTAAGTCACTAACTGTAATACATCCTCATCCTAAATTCTTGATATTATCCAAACCAGGTGTCCATGGGAGATTGCAAGTTATTGACTCTAGAATCCAGGAGACATCATTTAATGTAGGAACTCGTTTGTGAATATTGCCATTGCATACTATCCAGAGGTCAGTATCACAAGATCACAAGCATACAAGCATACGAAAAAGCTGTGACATTTGTTGCATGCTTTCACCACATGCAATATTCAGAAACCATTCAGTTAATAATACCGTCAGAAGTGTTCACAATGAAGACATTCAAATATGTTTTGAGAAAACCAAGATAGTTGGAAGCTCAGTCTGCACAAGACATATTTTCTAATGGGTTTTCTCAATAATTAGTATGCCTATGCAGTTGTAAGCATGCAAAATAAGCCACTAACTTCTGTTAATAAAAAGGAACTGATCTGCCTCATTTTCATGGCTACAAGTAGAAATTAGCGAACCATTTTATCACCATAGCCTTTCACACAAAAGAAGAAGAGGTGAACAAAAACTCGTGACACTCCCTCGGTTCAGAATTAGAAATTCTTTAACAGATTTATTGAGGGACTACAAGACCATACGACCATTATATCTGCTAGCAAGAACGGCTGAAACAAAGATCAGTGTACTATCTGAAGTGGGAACGCTTACTGATCAAGCTCCTTGTTGGTCTCTTGGACTCTTACAAACATTTGACAGTTTTTTTGAAAAACTCGGTCCAAGACAGGATCCTACATTCAAAAAATATGAGAAACAATCAGTAATAAGAAAGCAGCGCCGACAAACATAAAAAATAAGGGAGAGATGAGTATATTTTACTATAATAAAAACTGAAAAAGGATCAAACCGATTCCTCTCACTCTCCTTTCCCATACCACTTCTTTACATAATCCAAAACTGAGGCGCAAAATAGCTATACTCTCCAAGCAAGGAAAGACTTTAGCTCCATGGATAGACATTAACATTTCCTTTTAATTCTTGCTAAAACAAAGCAACTTACCCCGATTCAATCCTTGCTCAATTCGAGCCTAACTCCAAAGAAAAAAGAACACAATAGAGCCCACCTAGACGCCAACTTATTTGGATGCAGGTTCGAGTTTGGTGGAGCACACCACCAGATCGAGGTACGGCCCCCGACCTCCGCAGCGCATAGACGTAACTCGTCATGGAAACTACATGAGAAGCCATCGTTATAGGCTCATAATCCCCCTCACAGTCGCCTCTGTTCGTGCCCTTGATATGCCACCATCGCCCACCCGTAACACACCGCCGCTAAACGTGGGAGGGTGGATCGACGGGTCAGGAGTGTGGGCGTGTGGCGACCTATCTCTCTCCCCCTGCTGCACGAACGAAACAACGCTACCATCGCCACGATTCCGGCCAGCTCCAACCTCCGCCCAGTCTTCTTCTCGCTCGAATGACACCGCAAAGTCGCCTCTGCTCATGCCCTTGAAAGGCTGCCAACGCCCGAGATAGATAAATAGAAGAGAGAGAAATATAGGCAGACACACAGAGAAGCAAAGCAACATCAAGCACACCTCAACAATTCATTATGTATGGCCATCGTGGTCACGGTTCGGGCGGCAGCGCGGGTATGTGGAGGCCTCGAAACTCGTCCAGGTAGCTGAACCACACGTCGTCAATGACCTCGAACACCACCACGCTCCGGCGCCTCCTCACGATGCCGTCCACCGTGTCCCGCGCCAGGGAGCTCAGCGTCAGGTCATACTCGCACGCCTCCCACCTACACAACTCGAAGTCAATTCATGTCGCGAACAGAATATCGAATGGAAGGAAACATGTAGAGAGATAAGAACAATCGGCGAGCTTGGCCTCCTGTTGTTCGCCGTCCGTGTTACAATTGCGACAATAAGATAACGAAGAACGAAAACGAAAAACACAGCAAGAGGACATAGATTTAACGTGGAAAAACCTCTCCAACAAAAAGAGGAAAAAATCACGGGCGCCAGCCAGCGAAACTTCACTATATCGAGGAGTGTTTACAAACTCCGGGGATTTCACAGATGCAACTCATCCCAAACGGCGACTTACAAGGGGTTTATATATCGATGGAAACCTAGGTCTTCGACGATCCGTACCATACCAAGGGGGGCTGTCGCCCCCGCACCCCCATAGGCGTCCCTGTTGGGCACGGAGTGGGCCAACTTCAGACTCGTTACACTCGGCCCAAGCCTCCGGCGATGGTCTTCGCTCCACTCGTCAGAAGTTGTCCTATACTTTGTAGAATTTGGATCAACATATAACAAACTCCACCTTGAGACAAATTCCTCCTTGTAGCATCAACAGCAACCATCTCCCTGAACAAACAAAGCAAATACTTTCGGCGCCAATAGCCACTTTGGCTAATCAGTTAAACCAACTAAGTTCGAGCAAAGCTCAAACTTAGCAACAGGAACAGGTTTAGTCATCATATCAGCAGGATTATCATGAGTGCTAATCTTGCATACCTTTAATTTACCTTGAGCAACAATGTCTCCAACAAAATGGTACTTGACATCAATGTGCTTAGTTCTCTCATGGAACATCTGATGTTTTGTAAGGTATATGGCGCTTTAACTGTCACAAAACAAAGCAATGCGATAATTGTTGTGGTGGTGGCACGGCAGATGCCGTGGGTAGGCTAAAGTATGGGGCCAATGGATACTAGTGGGATCTAGGAGGGAAGATGTAGTTATTTCTACACGTGAATGACTAACATACAGATCTTTATTTCTCCTCTTTTGGACTACAAGTGCTCCTTGAGATGTATGCAGGAAGAGAAGATGAACTTTACAAGCCTAACGGTGTAGAATGAGCCGATCTCTCCTCAAGGGTCCAAGATTCCCCTTATAAAGGGGTGCCTTGGCTCCTCTAGGGCTAACGTGGCAAGCATATTCGAGGAATATGCTTGTCCCAATATAGTAACTCGGCGAGCTTCTTTCCGTATCCCCCTTCTAATGACGGCAAAGTTCTAGAGAGCCCCACCTACATGCCTCGGGTTCCAGGACTGTCACCTCCATGACCTCCTTCTGCTCTTCTGCTGCTCTGCGCCTTGTCCTTTGCGCTTGGCTCTGTTCAGATTCTTCCTAGCACGAAGCTAGGGTTTGACTTTAGGTTCCTCCTTCTCCTGCAAGCTTCATGTTATTCGGCCCTGCCTCGCTTAACTCAGCTCGGCCTTCACCTGCATTATGGCTTATTCGGACTTGCCCGACCGACTTAACTCGTACGTCGGCCGAGTAACGTACAGCCCCTCTTGTAAATGTCATGGTCATGGTCATCTCGGCTGACCTTTACATGATTCGGTCGATATAAACAGTAACTCGACATAAGACCGGGGAAACTCCTTTTGGCTTCCCCCGTCTTGACCCTATCCGGGGTCACCTCCCCAACATTAGTCTCCGAAGCTGGTTTGGTCCCGTCCGTACCTCGACCGGGCCACATCAGTTTCCCAATATTCATTTCTCCTCATTTCCAAGTTACTTTCTCCTATTCAAGGTATCCGTGTAGCTTCTTGTGTACGCCTCATCCTACATGTAACACTCATCATTATTTCTCTAGTTTTTTGTTCCTCTACAGTTCCCGCTGACAACACTACAGTGATTACTGCGCCTATCGCGTCGGCACTGCGACGCCTCGCGCACCGCATCGGTCAGGAGGCCTGATCCTCTCCTGCGTCGTATGGTCGTCGGTGTGGCTCCACTCAGCCACGAGCGGTTCCGTCGCACGCACGATCTACACGGTTATCGCCCGCACGCACGATCCCACTACCGCCAAGGCCGCGCGGTTATAAAGAGGGGCACGGGGCTATAGGGTTCACTTTCCCCCTTCGCTCGCCGTTGCCCTTCTTCCTCCTCACGCTCGTGCGTCTGCTCGTGTTCCTGCGGCCGCGCCATTGTTGACCTCTTTGACGGTGAAGCCACTGTTCCCCTGCTCCGTCGTCCTCATCGATGTGCCCTTGCTCCGGCGCCGCCGCCAGTGAGTTTTCTTACGGTCCCCTTGCTAGGCTCCCTCCTAGATGCTTCTATTGTTTTCCAGATTTCCTCGGCGGCTCTTTTCCGCTCCGCGCCGCTCCCGCATAGAATCACGATGGGGCCCTGCGCCTCTAAGCCCTGCTCCGCCATTAGTTCCTATTCCATAGGTTCCTCCGGCGACCCTATGTCGAGTTCAGTTAGCGGCGCGTTAGTTGAGGATGACGACGTAGCGTCTAGTCCAGAGCGGGGTTCCTGGCAGGGTTCCTCCGTCACTCGGCGTGAGATCTAGTGGCTGATCAGGACTCGCCGGATTCCTGCCGAGGTAAGCTGTCGCTTACCCGGCAGCGAATCCTCCCCCATACTCAATGACGGCGGATATGTCGTCTTTATGTCTCACTTTGCCCGGGGTTTCGGTCTTCCCCTTAGCGATTTCGCTAGGGAATTTCTTGATTACTTCGGCCTTTAGCCGCATCATCTTCTGGCTAATGCCATCGCCTCCTTATCTGCTTTTATCTCGGCCTCGGAAGGATACTTTGGCCTCTGGCCGTTTGTGCACGTATGGTCTAAATTCTTCCAGATCCGTTCTAACGTCGTTCCTGACAAATCCCTTCACCCCTCTGAGAAGTTGCTTACTCAGTGTGGGGCCGCTTCCATCACTCCTTGGAGAAAATCCGAGTTTCCTCGTGTTGCTGGTCTCGAATCTTGCAAAAAGTGGCATAGATCGTTTTTCTATGTCAAGAATACTGGAAAGGAAGACAAGATTCGGCTCCCTGCTTTCTCCATCGGCCCCCCTTCAAAGAGGAACTGGACCTACAACCCCAGGAAGAGCCATGCTGTGGCCGAGGCCTTTGAGATTTGGCTGAAGGAGTTGATCTGCGCCGGGCTACGCGGCGAGGATCTGATGACCACCTTCGTCAGCAGCCGAATCTGCCCTTTCCAGCATCGCACGCACAAGCTTTGTTACATGAGAGGTCCCCTCGATCCCAACCGAGTCTCAACGGTCGAGCTCGATAATTATCTCGTTTTCAAGCATGTCCGAGCTATCTTCAAGACAGATATGTCAGAGGACTGGACCTGGGGACTGAAGCCATTCACCCGCGGGAATCCCCCTCTCGAGGTAAGTTTACGCATTTATGTTTTGCCCCTAATTGCGTTTGTGATTCCTTTTGCTAATTTCTCCGTGTCTCTTTTCTTGCAGAAATTTGCGGAGCAGAAGATCGAGGATGCCGAAGTTCTGGCCCTCCCGTGGCCCGCGGATCGGAATACCCCGGACAGCGGGGAGCCTGACTCGGAGGAGTTTGTCCCCAAGTCAGACCTCGCTCCGTCTCGCGCCCGTGGCAAGACCTCGGCTCATGGGGAGGAAGGTGATTCAGACGACGTCCAAATTCTTGAGGTAGTCGCCGCAATGCCTATCTCTTACGCATTTCCGGCTTCTACGTCCTCAGCTAATTAGGCCAGTCAGGTGCACGACGCCGAGCCTCTCGCCTCCCAACCTCCTGCTACCTCGAGGAAGCGTACCGCTCGAGCAGGTGCCTCGGACGCCGCTCCCAAGAAGCGAACAAAGAAGTCATCCCAGCACCTTCCGAAGCGTAAAACTACGCCCGGAGTTACTGGGTGAGTTCATTTTCATTTGTATTTCTTGTTTCTCTTTTTCTCTATTTTGATTCGACTTTCTGTGATTTTGCAGCGCTCCTCTTTCTGTTAAGCCTAGTGGTCCGAGTATGACGAGTCACACAACCCGGCTGCGTTCTCCTCCTCCTCCTGAAGATACCAGAGTTCCTAGTCCTGCTCGCGTGGACTCTCCTCCTGCTCCGAGTCAAACATCACCTCGGCAAGATGCACCCATGGTTTCTATTGCTGATGCCAACGTAACCCGGAAAGTAGATCCTCCTACCGAACCCGATGCCCCCATCGTGAACCCCGGAGTTTCTCCCGAGACTCCTTTGGCCCGCACAGTTTCAACCGCAACTCCAACTCCAGCCGAGGATATCACCATCTCGGCGCCCTCAGAAACTATAGTTCCTCCTGTTTCTAAGGACGCCACCCCTAGTGCCGAGGTAACAGCTCCTGCCGATGCCTCTTCTAAGGTTAAGAAGGTCGTCGTCACCAAACCTCCCTCATGTCAGAAAGGACTTGCCAGCTCTTCACAACCTACAATTGCTGATGCGCTCCGCAAGGGGGTTTCCTTTGCTAAGACCGTTGTCACCCCGGCCGCTGATACTCAGATCACTCTCCACAAGAGTCTTGCGGCGGCGGTGGTTACACAACACGTCCGAGGTAAAGTCCTGACTCGTACTGAGAGTGGGAACAGCCTTGGCTCCTTGGTTGAGTATGCCAATAATTGGAACGCTGCTGATCAGCTCGAGGGCAATCCAAGCAGTCAGCCATTTCAACTCTCCGACATCAGCAGTCGCTTGCATCTGGCTGCCATGATCGTGCTTGAGAGCGATAAGATGAACGAGGTAATTGTTTTTATTGACATTTGATTTGTTACTCGAATGATATTATATATACTCTAGTCTCCGAAGCTTGCAACCGAATAACTTGTTATTCGTTTGGAAGTTTTATTAGGCTTTGCCTGATTCGGATCTGTCTTAGTGTTCGAATATCCAGTCATCTAGTCTGAGTTAGGCTTTGCTTGATTCGGATCTGTCCTAGTGTTCGAATATCCAGCCACCTAGATCCGAGTTAAGCTTTGCTTGATTCGGCTCTGTCTTAGCTTCAACTATCCAGCCACCTAGATCCGAGTTAAGCTTTGCTTGATTCGGATCTGTCTTAGCTTCGAATATCCAACCACCTAGATCCGAGTTAAGCTTTGCTTGATTCGGATCTGTCTTAGCCTCGCATATCCAGCCACCTAGATCCGATCTAAGCTTTGCTTGATTCGGATCTGTCTTAGCTTCGAATATCTAGCCACCTAGATCCGAGTTAAGCTTTGCTTGATTCGGATCTGTCTTAGCTTCGACTATCTCACTGCAATTTATTTTGTCGCTTAGGTTGCCCATGATCGGCGGACCGCCGAATTCCAAAGGCTGCTTTTCGCACACAAGAAATTGCAAGAGAAGTATGAGAAAGTTGTTCCCGTGGTGAAGAAAGCTGGTAATTTAACAAACTTTTGTATTGTCCCTAAAGTTCTTAATATTTTTGACTTGAGGTGTTAGCTCATTTTGCTGGTAAACAGGTAATATGAAAAATCTTAATATCCGTCTTGAGAAGAAAGTCAAGGCCCTGGAAGGTTAGTTATCCTTTCTCTTTACTGATTCCCGTTCGAGATTTATCCCGGGTTTCTTTTAACCTTCTGGCTTTGGTATAGCCGAGTTACAAACTCTTGCAGCGTCACATCAAGAATGCATACCCATGCCTGATATGATGCTGCATTTTTTAGAACAAGCCGCTACTCATTCGACGCAGCTGAAAGAGAAAGATGACGAGATAATTCGCTTGCGCGCCGAGGTGGAGTCCCTCAAGATTTCTCAGAAATCTGAGTTAGAGAAAGTTGATCAGGAGTTCTCCAAAGAGAAGAATCGGCTAAGTCTGCAATTGCAGAAGGATAAAGAACTCCTCGAGGCTGCCGAACTTAAGACACAGACGATGAGCGAGGAAATCACTCACTTTGAGAAGACCAAGGTTGATTGGGCTCAAGATCTTTAGAAAATGCTGAGATATATTCATCGTAAGTCTCTAACCGTGGCCGAGTTATCTTATTCTCTTTCTTACTTTTGACTGATATACTTTTATTTTGCGTAGACCATTTTCCGGAAGCTAAGCCCGTGAGCTCTAGAGCGGTGATTAATGCTCGCGTGCACCGAGGTGTCCCCGCAGATGCGAGCCCAAAATACTCGATGGAAGACTTCTTGGTTGCCGTTGGCGCTGCCGTTGGTCCGATGAAGATTATGGGCAGGGATTTGGTGCAGGCAGCCATTTGGGCCTACCATGTTCTCTGGCCGAATACTTCTGGAACTCCTGATATTGATGAGATCAAGATACTGGTGGAAAGATTAATGGCATCCTAGAACCAGTTAAATCTCTAGAAGGAATCCGCTGGACGGGCTGGTGCTGATATGGCGCTCACAGTCATTATGTCTTGGTACGAGGATATTTCGCTCGATACCTTGATAAACTTGCGCACTGGCTCCCGTTGGGTTGAGGATCCAGAATTCGTCGCTCGCCGACAAGCTCGTGCCTTCCAGCTTGTTGAGTATGCTGATGTGCATAACTGGATTGAAGGGCCGAGTTTTCTTCCCAACCCAGCGGATGACGTCGAAGTCGAAGATGCCTCTGATATTAGTTCGGTCGATCAGGACGAGGGTGAGGGAGACTCGGACAACTCTGGTGATTCCAGCGCCAGCTCGGATGGGGAGGGCGATGCGCGATCATCTTCCAAAGGGACTGGGCACTCTCAAGCTCAAAGTAACGTTTCTCAACAGCCCCGGGCTTCCCCCGAAGTCGCTATTGGTTCTGTGGAGGGCGAAGTAACTTCGGCCGTGGTGCCGTCTACCTCGGAGCACCTAGTGCCTGACCAAGTCGCTGCCCCTTAGGTTCAAAAACTTTAAGTTATTTCTTATCCCCGGTATGCCGGGCGTATGATGTGTGTGAAACAATTGTCCGACTTTCTCTGTGGTATGAACCCCTTTTGCCTTTTGCCGCTGAGGCACATATGATGGTGATCGTTATTAGTCTGTCTAAACAGATCTTGTTGGTTTACATCTTTGCTTTGGTGGCCTTCAATCTCATAAGTTTGGATTGTGTGTTTTAATTTGACCCACCTTAGTTCAGCGTTTAATATTGCCTGGCCTTTATAAATTCGACGGCTCAACCATTGTGTTCTTGATCTCTATCCGAGCTATAAATCTCGAAGCCCATATTTGGGAAAAGCGAAATAATATCGTTCAAGGTAGCTTCTGACCTATCATTCGGGGTGCCGAAGTTTAATACCCATTTTTGTAATAGGAGACCATCATGGGGCAATTCCCTAGTCAGTGCTCTAGAAATCGAGGTTTTAATGCCTAATTCGAGATAAGGGATAATATGTCATAGTCCCCGAGTTCCCTGCTCGAGGTCCTGAAATTTAACACATAATTCAGGAATAAAAAATAACGTTGGGCAGTCCCCGTGTCACTACTCAAAGTGCATAACTCAAAGTGCCGAGGTTTAGTACATACCTCAAAATTTGAAATAATATAGGGCAGTGCGCGAGTCATTGCTCAAGGTGCCGAGGTTTAATACATAACCCAAAATGAGACATAACATAGGGCAGTCCCCGAGTCACTGCTCAAGGTGCCGAGGTTTAATACATAACCCAAAATGAGAAATAACATAGGGCAGTCCCCGAGTCACTGCTCAAGGTGCCGAGGTTTAATACATAGTCGATACTTCGACTTGAAGCGTCACATTACAACGTATCATAGATGACTCCTACGAGTAAAATGGACGAAGTAAAGCTATGTTCCATGGCCTTTTCGATTCTTCGCCGGCTTTGTTTGCCTTGTTCTTTTCTGGTGACTGAGCATCAATTAGGTAATATGCATCATTGTGCAATGCTTTGATCACGATGAATGGTCCCTCCCATGGGGCCGATAGTTTGTGCATGCCGGCTGTGCGTTGTACTAGCCGAAGAACCAGATCTCCTTCTTTAAACACTCTTGGATTGACTTTCTTGCTGTGATATTGTCGTAAGTCTTGCTGATAAATAGCTGATCTTGATAGTGCCAACTCCCTGGCTTCTTCTAGCAGATCGACATCATCTTGCCGAGCTACCTCATTTACCTCAGCGGTTGTATACTGGGTAACTCTTGGCGAGTCATGTATTATGTTGGCTGGAAGCACGGCTTCTGCTCCATATACCAGAAAAAATGGGGTATACCCTGTTGACCTGTTTGGGGTAATTCTGAGGCTCCATAGTACTGCTGGTAGTTCCTCGATCCAGCACCCTGCCGACCTTTGCAGTGGTTCGACGAGTCGGGGTTTTATTCCGGACAATACTAGTCCATTAGATCTTTCTACTTGCCCATTAGATGTTGGGTGAGCCACCGAGGAGACATTTAGTCTTATGTGTTTTTCTTGACAGAATCTAGCAAAGGCCCCTTCAGCAAAGTTTGTGCCATTGTCTGTAATAACACTGTGTGGGTAACCATATCTCAAGATAATATCTTTGAGGAATTTTACTGCTGTTGGTCCATCACATTTTTTATTGGTTTCACTTCAATCCACTTTGTGAATTTGTCGACCATGACTAAAATGCGGGTCATCCCACCCCGGGCCGGCTTGAATGGTCCCACCATATCTAAGCACCATACAGAAAACGGCCAAGTAATTGGTATCGTCTTTAACTTGGACGATGGCATATGTATCTTGCTAGCATATCTCTGGCAACCATTACATTTTTCCACCAATTATTTGGCCTCTTTCAACGCTGTTGGCCAATAAAATCCATGCCTGAATGCTTTGGCCACTAAAGCTCTGGACGAGGCGTGATGCTCGCATTCTCCTTGATGTATATCTAAGAGAATCTCCTGGCCTTCCGCCAAATCCACACATCTTTGCAGCACGCTTGTGACGCTCCTTTTATACAGCTCATTGTTTATCATTGTATAAGATTTAGCTCTTCTCACTGTTTGTCTAGCCAGTACCTCGTTATTCGGCAAATTTGCATCCTTAAGGAAGGAAAATATGGGTTGCGCCCATGTTGGCATGATTTTCTCTGGGATAATTTCACTATCTATTTCCATATTTTCCGCCGACATAATCACCTCGTATTTTTCCATATCCATCCGTTCATCGGCCGGTTTCACTTTTGGAAACTCCGGGTTATATTCTTTGTCAACTTCCATCAGCATACTATCTTCTCTTGATTTCGCCGGAATAAAGATGGATTCGGACTCTGGTGATGGTGTTATTGATGGTTTTCTCAGGTGCTCTAGGGCTATACCCGGGGGAATTGATTGCCTAGTTGATCCGAGTTTTGACAGCGTGTCTGCAGCGTCATTTTCTGCCCGAGGTATATGATGAAATTCACATCGATCGAAGTATCCACTGAGTTTTTGCACATGGAATCTATATAAGGCCATATTGGCATCTAGCGCATCCCAATTGCCTGATACTTGTTGTACTACTAGATCTGAATCTCCGTAGCATAAGATCCGGTGTATCCCAATCTCTTTTGCCACCTTCAATCCATGGACGAGTGCTTCGTACTCGGCTACATTGTTTGATGCGGCAAAATGTATTTGCAGCACATATTTCAGCTGATCTCTTTTTGGCGAGGTTAACACTATCCCTGCCCCCAAGCCATTCCTCAGCTTGGAACTGTCGAAGTGCATTGTCCAATAATTCGGATCTGGTAATGGTGTCTCATATTGTACCTCGGTCCAATCCACAAAGAAGTCGGCCACAGCCTAAGATTTGATTGCATCTCGCCTATCGAATTGCGGAGCATAAGGTGACAATTCAATTGCCCATTTTGCTATTCGGCTGCTTGCATCTTTGTTTCTCAATATGTCGGCTATGGGCGCTTCACAGATCACTTTGATCGGGTGCTCTTCGAAGTAATGTTTAAGTTTCTTTGCCGACATGTATACTCCATATGCCATCTTCTGATAATGTGGGTAATTTTGTTTTGAGGCTGATAGTACCTCGCTTAGGTAATATACCGGCCTTTGTACTGATTTATCATCTTCAATTCATTCCACAACGATCACCGCACTTACCACTCTGTTTGTGGCGGCTATGTAAAGTAACATAGGCTTTTTTGACAATGGGGAGGCTAGGATTGTTGCCGTGACCAACATCTTCTTTAGTTCATGAAATGCATTATCTGCTTGTAGTGTCCAAATGAACTTATCAGATTTTTTCATCAGTTGATATAGTGGTAGTGCCTTCTCTCCCAGCCGACATACAAATCGGCTAAGCGAGGCCAGGCAACCCGTGAACTTCTGTATGTCATTTAGACATCTCGGCAATTCCATCCTTTCTACCGCTCTTATCTTAGTTGGGTTGGCCTCTATACCTCGGATAGATACGAGAAAACCGAGTAGTTTTCCAGCTGGTACACCGAAGGTGCATTTTTCCGGGTTAAGCTTCATTCGGAACCTTCTCAAGTTCACGAATGTCTGCCGAATATCATCCAGTAGCGTTTTTCTCTCTTTGGTTTTGATAACCACATCATCTACATATACTTGTACATTTTTTCTTATCTGGTCATGTAGACATTTTTGCATACATCTCTGGTACGTTGCCCTTGCGTTACGCAGGCCGAATGGCATGGTGCGATAGCAATAAGCCCCGTACGGGGTAATAAACACAGTCTTTATTTGATCAGCCGGATTTAACGGTATCTGGTGAAAACCAGAATACGTGTCTTCAAATGATAACAGCTCACAACCAGCGGTCGAATCAATGACTTGGTCTATTCTAGGTAAAGGAAAAGGATCTTTGGGACACGCCTTGTTCAGGTTCGTGTAATCAATACACATTCGCCATACGACAGCTACATTTGGATCATCCTTTTTCTTTTCTACTAACACCGGGTTTGATAGCCAATCCGGATAAAACACTTCCATGATGAACCCGGCCGCAAGGAGCCGAGCTATCTCATCCCCTATTATTTTTCTCCTATCTTCGGCGAAGCGGCGGATAGGTTGCTTCACCGGCCTTGCTCCTGGCCTTACATGCAGAGAGTGCTCAGCCAACTCCATCGGCACACCTTTCAGGTCTTGAGTTGACCATGCAAAGATGTCCCGATTCTCACGGAGGAAGTTGGTGAGCTCGCCTTCCTATTTGGCATCTAGGCCGACACCAATGGTGATGGTGCCTTCTGGGAACTGATCATCTATCTGGACCTTTTTCGTTTCTTTAGTCGGCTGGAAAGAAACACTTCCATGTGGGTTGGCCAATGCCGACATATTCAGTTGCGCCGACTGAGCGAGAGCCGCTACCTCTTGAATCCTTCTTTTTTCTCTTGTGATCACCAATGACTTGGCCAGGTTTGATCCGGCCGAGGCACATTCCATTGACTTCCTGTAATCTCCTGCAACTGTTATCACCCCTTGAGGTCCGAGTAGCTTCATTTTCAAGTAAGTTATGTGACAGCTGCTCATGAATTGGGCCAATGCTGGCCGACCGAGTAAAGCATGATAGCAACTTTCTAGGTCCACCACCTTAAACTCCAAATTTTCCGCTCTGCAGTTATCCCTTGTGCCGAATAAAACATCTACTCGAACCTTCCCAATGGATTCGCATGAAAGTCCAGGCACTATTCCATGGAATGTGGTTCTTGTGGATTGCAGCATATTCTGCGATATCCCGAGTTTATGCATTGTATCTTTGTACATGATATTGATACTGCTCCCATTGTCAATGAGTACTTTTGAAAATTTAACATTAATACTAGGTCCGACAAATGTCGGATCTAATACGAGTGCGTACGACCCTGGATTCGGCATTATTTTGGGATGATCCTTTATGTTCCAAGTTACTTCTTGATCTGACCAAGGCACATATCTTGGTACTGCCGGCATAACTGCATTCACTTCCATATGCCGGCACTGTACACTTTGTCTGTCTTGCTGTTCTATTGTGAACACGCAATATGATTGATGATGTTCCCTATAATCATTGCGTCCATTATTTCCGGGGTTTGTCCTTCCATCTTGACCTTGATTTATCACTTGATGCACTGCATCTCTCCGGTCCGAGTTATCATACCTCGGGGGAGGAGGGGGTAACATTAGTTGCTGTGCATTTGCCCCAGTCAACTGCTACTGCTGCTGCTGATGTGCCTGATGGCAAGGTGCTTTCATGTCCGTCGGGTTCCCCATTGCATTTTTCATCCAGGCGCATTGCCGAGTTGTATGATTGGCCGGCTTGGCCGGGTTTGGAGTGTGAAACTTACATGGTTGATCCAACATGGACTCAAACGTGTACTTCGGCCTTTCCTGCCATTGCTTCTTCTGTTCTGGTGTCCACTGTCTCTTCCCTTCATTCCTTGGTGTCCATTGCTGAGGACCATTCTTCTGCCGCTGACTGTTTCCGTGACTCGGCTGATCTTGTACTACCGCTGCCACCTGATTGGAGGCATATCTGTAATCTGGTCTTTCCTCTCTTCTTCTACCTCTGAACTCATTGCGCTTCGATGATCCGGCCGCATCTCTTGCGTATTGATCTTGATGCTCCCGATGGTCTGCCGACATCAGCTTTGGTTGCGTCGGATCCCCCAATGCATACGAATCCGCTATCCTGATGGTTTCTGCCAAAGTGGTTGGCATATATCTTTGCAGTCGCTGCCACAAGACAATGGCATAACGACATCCTTGAGCGAACCAAGCTATCACTTGTGATTCTATAACTCCCTCGCATGAATTCCTGAGGTTACACCACCGAGTCAAGAATTCTCTGTCTGTCTCATTCGGCCTTTGCTTGCACATTGCAAGCTGCTGTGGCCTGTTTGGTCTCTTGTAAGTGTTGGTAAAGTTGCTGACAAACATCTCTTCAAAATCTAGCCAGCAGTTGATACTGCCCGCTGGCAGATTATTCAACCACACTCTGGCCGGTCCTTCCAGCATTTGCGGTACATATCTTACTGCCCATCGCAAGTTTCCGCTAGCTATTTTTACTGCAGTGGCATAGTCAATTAACCAGTCTTGTGGTTTGGTGCTCCCATTGTATGTTTTCGTGCCCCTCGCCAGCTGAAAAATCGGCACAGGCGGCTCGCCCATGATCTGGGGTCCGAAACATGTCGGACCCGGCGGACCTTGCTCCGCTAACAACTCGGACCGGTACAACCTGTCCAGTTTTGATCTTGCGTCATTTGACAGCAAGTTTCTGTAAATAATTCTTTCCTATATTCCATAATTGTTATTCCCACCGTGCCCTGCATACTCCATATCTGAGTAACCATCATTGTACCTCTCATTCGCCTGATTATGGTGAGCCGGTCTCACTTCTCATTCTTGCCGAGGTGCATTCCTCGTCTGAGGATTAGGCGGTAGGTCTCTCCTCCTTTCCGCCGGGTCATTGTTCTCATGATTTCCTCTTCCGGGGTCTCCATTACCTCGGCTTCCATTGCCTTTGTTGGCACGACCGGGATTTCTTTCACCATTGTTACCTCGGCACCCATTGCCTTTGTTTTCATTTGCTTTTCCGGCTACTGACGGATCATACGGAACAATTTGCTTATTTCTTTTTCCCGAAGTTACTGCTCTGTCTTTTCGTGCATTGTTTCCGGGTGAGGATGCTGCTGCCACAGATAGGGCGGGTGCTGCACCAGCCGAATGAACCATACGTGAGGCACCAGGCCTGGCCGGGTCTGCCCTGAGCATTTCTTCATTCTGCTGGTTCGCAATGCGCACCAGCTCATTCACTCTTTCTTGCTGTTTCTGCCGGGCTTCGCCGGTCAGTCCTTCTAACTCTAGTGAAGCGGCATTTGCCGCCCTTAGGTTCTTTGTCGGGTTGCTATACCTCGGCAAGCTTAGATCGACTGAATCTGCCTTATGAGTCTCATGCTCTTTATTGATATCATCCATGAGGTTCTTCCCTCTCAATCTTAATTCATCAACCCGCTCGGGGGCGACATCAAGCTTATTTGCCTTAGCATATTCTCGCAGGGTCCTGTTTAAGGACTCCCGCAATGCCGACACCTTTTTTGCCTCTACCAGTACTTTTTGCCTGGTTTCTTCTAATTCTGCCTGAGCATTAGCCGGATCAAGTATCGGCGCTACAGGCGTAGTCAGATTATCTATAGTTGCCTGGAGAATATTTTCTGGTCTTTCTAGAGGTGGCCATCTTACCCTTGGTGCCTTCGGGGTTGTCTCCTGCACCTCGGCTGGGTTGGCTGCCGAAGGATCTACCTCGGTGGGCGGTGGAGCTGCCTGCTTTGTGGTCACTTGTACTCCCATCGTCGGATCCTTGCTTGATCCGGCGCCTGCTGCTCCCGCCTACACCCCGGCTGCGACCATCACCTCGACGCTGCTGACGGGGCGTTCTCCACGTGGACCGTTTGCGGCACTAAGGGGGGCTCTCCTGCAACAATAATTTGGTGAGGATAAATGCCGGAGGTGTCGATGTCGACGTAGATCTGGTGCATGCCCAAGTTGATGAAGACGCCATTGCGTGGAGGAGTTTTTCCCCTGAAGCTGCCTGCGTTATCGCTGACATAGTCACAGAGATAAAATCTCCGGACTAAGCCAGAGACAATGCGCTCGCCAGTATGGATGAAGTTTCCCGTCCGGATCATGACTCCAGCTAGCACCGCTGCTGGCCCCACGGTGGGCGCCAACTATCGTGGTGGTGGCACGGCAGATGCCATGGGTAGGCTAACGTATGGGGCCAATGTATACTAGTGGGATCTGGGGAGGGAAGATGTAGTTATTTCTACACGCGAATGACTAACATACAGATCTTTATTTCTCCTCTCTTGGACTACAAGTGCTCCTTGAGCTGTATGAAGGAAGAGAAGATGAACTTTACAAGCCTAACGGTGTAGAATGAGCCGATCTCTCCTCAAGGGTCCAAGCTTCCCCTTATAAAGGGGTGCCTTGGCTCCTCTAGGGCTAATGTGGCAAGCATATTCGAGGAATATGCTTGTCCCAAATAGTAACTCGGCGAGCTCCTTTCCGTATCCCCCTTCTAATGACGACAAAGTTCCAGAGAGCCCCATCTGCATGCCTCGGGTTCCAGGACTGTCACCTCCGTGACCTCCTTCTGCTCTTCTGCTGCTCTGCGCCTTGTCCTTTGCGCTTGGCTCTGTTCAGATTCTTCCTAGCCCGAGGCTAGGGTTTGACTTTAGGTTCCTCCTTCTCCTGCAAGCTTCATGTTATTTAGCCCTGCCTCGCTTAACTCGGCTCGGACTTCACCTGCATTATGGCTTATTCGGACTTGCCTGGCCGACTTAACTCGTACGTCAGCCGAGTAACGTACAACCCCTCTTGTAAATGTCATGGTCATGCTCATCTCGGCCGACCTTTACATGATTCGGCCGATATAAACAGTAACTCGGCATAAGACCGGGGAAACTCCTTTTGGCTTCCCCCGTCTTGACCCTATCCGGGGTCACCTCCCCAACAAGAGTCATCTCCACAAAGCTCAGCAAACAAACCTTTCAACCAAACAGATTCTTTGCAAGCTTCAACAATAGCCATGTATTCAGCTTCAGTAGTAGATTGTGCAACAACAGCCTGCAATGTAGCCTTCCAGCTAACAGCACAACCACCAACATTAAAAACATAACCTGTGAGGGATCTTCTCTTATCCAAATTGGCAGCAAAATCTGAATCCACATAGCCAACGAGTCCCTCAACGGTCCTGCCAAACTTCAAACAAGCATTGGAAATGCCAAGAAGGTACCTGAAAACCCACTGAACAACCTTCCAATGTTCTTTACCAGGATTAGCCATGTATCTACTTATCAAACTCACAGCATATGATAAATCAGGACGAGAACAAACCATGGCATACATGAAAGAACCAACAACACTAGAATATGGCACCTTTGACATGTACTCAAACTCTTAATCAGTAGTAGGACATTGAGAAACTGACAATTTAAAATGAGGAGCAATAGGAGTACTAACTGAGTTGGCACCATCCATATTAAAATGATGAAGAACTTTCTTAATGTAACTTTGCTGACTACGAAATAACAAACCAGATTTTCTATCTCGGGTAATCTCCATACCTAAGATCTTCTTAGCAGCACCAAGATCCTTCATCTCAAACTCACTACTTAGGTGTGCCTTCAAAGTAGTGATTTCTTTCATGCCCTTGGTATTAATTAACATATCATCAACATATAGCAGCAAGTATATAGGTGACCCATCAACAAACTTGATATAAACACAACTACATAATTAGACCTCTCAAAACCATGTGAGATCATAAATGAATCAAACCTTTTATACCACTGTCTTGGAGATTACTTTAAGCCATAAAGAGACTCCTTTAATTTGCACACAAAATCCTCTTTACCAGGCACTATGAACCCTTCTGGTTGGTCCATGTATATTTCCTCATCAAGCTCTCCATGCAGAAAAGCAGTCTTGACATCTAACTGCTCAAGCTCAAGATCACGCATAGCCACAATACTAAAGAAAGTACGAATGGAACTATGCTTCACAACTGGAGAGAACACATCATTGTAATCAATACCTGGAATCTTGCTGAACCCTTTTGCTACTAACCTTGCCTTGTACCTTGAAGGCTCTTTAGGAGACAGACCTTACTTTTTCTTGAAGATCCACTTGCAGCGGACCGCCTTCTTTTGTTTAGGCAAGCGCACAACATCCCATGTTCTATTTTTCTCAAGCGATTGCATCTCTTCTTGCATAGCAGAAACCCACTTCTCGCGGTCAACGGATGCAATGGCTTCATTATATGTAGCAGGTTCAGAATCGTTCTCCACCTGTTCAGCACAACTCAAAGCATAATGAACAAGATTACACTCTTCAATTAGACGAGGACGAGGACCATAGTTACGCCTCGGTCTATCAGCAGGAATGGACTCATGTGGCTGCTGCAAAACAGTAGGTGAGTGCTGAACAACAATATCATCAATATTTTCCTCATGTGTATCTTTGACGATAGCATCATTATCAACAGTTTTCTGCAGGTTCTCCACCTGCACACTAACTCCCTCCTCTCCAACAGCAACACTATCATGATACATAACAGACTCATTGAAAACAACGTTTCTACTTAGCAAAATCTTTTTAGTTTCAGGATTCCATAGTTTATATGCTTTAACTCCTGAACCATAACCAAGGAATATGCACTTAACAGCCCTAGGCTCTAACTTTCCATTATCAACATGAGCATATGCAGTGCAGCCAAAAACTCTCAACTGTGAATAATCAGCAGGTGAACCTGACCATACCTCAATGGGAGTTTTCTTCTCAAGTGGAATAGAAGGTGACCCGTTGATGAGGTAACACGCTGTGTTGGCTGCTTCAGCCCAGAAACGCCTATGCATACCTGCATTAGACAACATAAAACGAGCCCTCGAGATGATGGTTCTGTTCATGCGCTCTGCCACGCCATTCTGCTGAGGAGTATATGGGATGGTGTGATGCCTAATCATGCCATCGTTACTGCAAAACTCCTCAAACTCATTTGAACAGAATTCCATACCATTATCAGTACGTAGTACCTTTACCTTCTTCTCAGCTTGCTTTTCAACCATAACTTTCCACTTCTTAAAAGCATCCAAAACATCAGATTTATGCTTCAGAAAATAAGGCCACACTTTTCTTGAGTAACCATCAATATTAGTAAGCATGTAATTAGCACCACCAATAGAAGTCTTACGGGATTGACCCCATACATCATCATGCACATAATATAATATGCCTTTCGTGGTATGAACGGAAGCATTGAATTTAACTCTTTTATGCTTACCAAAGATGCAGTGCTCACAGAACTCAAACTTACTCAAGTTGCAACCATTAATCAGCTCTCTCTTGACCAACTCTGCCATGCCTTGTTCGCTCATATGCCCAAGACGCATATGCCATAGATGTGTTTTACCACAATCATCAGAATCATTAGAAGTAACAGCAGCAGCAGCAATACCAGGCAAAGTGCTACCTCCAAGAACATATAATTTAGCAGAATTCATATCACCTATCATGTGAATAAGAGAACCTTTTGATACCTTCAGAACTCGATGCCCACCGGCATACTTGTATCCATCAACGTCCATGGTACTTAGGGAGATCAAATTTCTAGCCATGCTTGGTATGTGATTCACCTCACTCAACGTGCGTGTCACGCCATCATGTGTCCTGATCTTAACAGATCCAACACCAACAATATGGCATGGGTTGTCATTCCCCACACGCACAAAATCTCCAGTCTGCACAGACTCGTATGAACTGAACCAATCTTTATTACAGCAAATATGGAACGAACATGCAGTATCAAGTATCCATTCATCATCACGAGAAGCACAAGCAGCAAAAACAGCTAAGCATTCACCATCAGAACTATCAGAAACAACAGAAGCCTTACCAGTACCTTCGGACCTATCTTTCAGTTGGTAAGTTCCGTTTCTTTTCTCCTTATTCTGCAACTTCCAACAATCATCAATAACATGATTAGATTTCTTACAATACCTGCAGAATTTATCCTTTCCCTTGGACTTTGAATGACTTCTACCATCCTTGCTCTTATCTCTGTTGCCCTAGTTGTTATATCTCTGCTCGGTCCTGCCACGAACCTGCAGAGCCTCAGCCTTGGATGACGTCCCATCTGACCCTAGCATAGTTTTCATTTTTTCCCTCTGTTTGAGGGCGTCATGTACTTCGGCAAGGGTTAGTTCATCACGGCTCAACAATATTGTATCACGAAAATGTGTATAGGAACTAGGCAACGAGCATAAGAGTAGAAGAGCTAAATCCTCATCATCATATTTTACCTCCATAGACTGCAAGTCTAAAACAATCTCTTTAAAAACAGATATGTGATTCATTACCGATCCACCTTCTTGCAGCCTATGCGAGAACAACTTCATCTTCACGTTCATCTTACTGGTTAGATCCTTTGACACACAGATCGTTTCTAGTTTTTCCCATAGGGCAGCAGCAGATTTCATCTCCAGTACTTCCTGCAAAATATTTGTAGAATTTGGATCAACATATAACAGTCTGTCGCCTACCCAAGCCTCCGGCGACCTCCGGCGACGGGCCTTGCTCCACTCGTCAGAAGTTGTCTTATACTTTGTAGAATTTGGATCAACATATAACAGTACGTCGCCTGCCCCCTCGAATCATGGCGCCCTTGCTATCAATTGGAGCCCGTGGCGATCCCACTGGGTCCTCGCTGGCTGCTGCTCGCGAGGGAGTCTCTCCTCAGTGCGTGCGCCTTGACGCCTCTGCTCCGCTGTTAGCCTCTGCTCCGTTAGCTCCCCTCGCGGCTGGCCTCTTCCGCTTCCGGTCACGCATACAACGGGGCTGGCGACACTCCCGCGTGCCCACGGCCGCGTCTCGTCACCACCGGACCCTCCGCGCCTGGCCGTGTGCCGCCCGGCCTCCGCACTCGTCGGGCGTCGTATGCCCGAGCTCCCCTGGCCGCGGCCGCATCCGCGCCTCCTCGCTGGAGCGCTCGGCCGCCTGCGCGCGTGCCACTCTGGCCTCCTTATCCACCAGCCGCGCCATGCCTCCTCTCCTCCAACGCTTCTCCTCCGTTTGGCCGCACGCGCGCCACAAGGCTGCGCCTCCCTTCACCAACCTCCTCAGCGCCGGCGCCGGCCACCCCGTGCCCGTGCCGGCTCCACCGGGACGACGATATAGAAATAAAACAGGAGGTGAGGCGGTTGATATTTTCTCTAGAAATATGAAAAAAGGCCAGGTGGTAGACAAAAAGAACAAATATATATGAAGGGTCACAGTGGATTGACACGAGAGCAACTGGATGGATCGGAAGCCACACACGTAATACATATTCAAATGAAAGCGGTGCATCCAAGCAACAAACAAGTAAAAAACGACAAATACAATGGCAGGTCATGTGAAGCAATAGAGCACGTATCATGATGGTCCCTGGCCCCAACCACTTCATAGCTATGGGCACCCGAACTGAACACCAAGACAGCTCTTCTGTAAGCATTGGTTGAATCTGGCTCTCTAGAAAATTACACGGCGCACCAAATCAACTACACACGAAAAAATAAAGGACACAAATCAGTTATGTGTGAGCACCAGGTTAATCCTTGGACCTCCCCAAAATTCTGAGAAAAAAAGAAGTTATCTAGTTTAGGATATGTATATATTAGATGGAGGTATGCTGTCGTGGTATATGAGAGGAGGGGCCAATACTGCTGCCGGCGTGCCCATTATTTGCTTCGTTTATTAACTCACGTGTCCATGTGCCCCCACTGAGTTGAGCTTAACTCACATATTTAGCTGTTTAGCTGTAGAGACAATGGCAGTCGAACATGTTTGTAGAATTGTATAAAATAATAATCGATGATAATATTGTGGCAATTACAAGAGGTATATATAAGGGTCTAGATGCACCGGTCTAGCCTATAACAAACTGACTAGGCCTCTTAAACCTAACAAGAGTTGTATTCTAACATCCCTTGCAGTGTCAACGGTAGAATCGACGACGTTAAGACTGAAACGAATATCTTGAAACGGAGTAGTTGCCAGGCCTTTAGTAGCGAACTGAGCTGAAGTAGGCATATGTAGAACACGAACTTGACCGAGAGCCACCTTCTCTCGAACAAAATGAATGTCGATCTCTATATGCTTGGTACGACGGTGTTGAACCGGATTCCCTGACATGAAAACAGCTGAAATATTATCATATTAAACAATAGTAGCTTGCTCAATAGGGTGATGTAGCTCCGACAGCAACTGGCGTAACCAAACCGTATGTACAACCGCATGAGCCACAACGCGATACTCAGCTTCAGCTGACGAGCGAGAAACCATAACCTGCCTTTTTGAAGACCAAGAAACCAAATTGTTACAAAAAAAACACAAAATCCGGATGTGGACCGTCGAGTATTGGGGCAACCAGCCCAGTCTGCATCAGAGTAAGTTGCCAACAAAGTTGGAGAGGATTTGTTTATATGAAGACCTAAATCTAATGTGCCTTTGAGATACCAAAGAATACTTTTGACATGGTTGAAGTGGGGAACATTTCAGGACGAGTATGAGTAAGATATTGGAGGGCGCTGGTAAGACTACGATAAAGAGAAGGATCAGAAATAGAAATTTCAGGACGAGTATGAGTAAGATATTGGAGGGCGCCGGTAAGACTACGATAAAGAGAAAGATCAGAAAAGGGATCACCATCGGCAGAAAGTTTTGAACCTGTATCAGCAGGAGTACGAGACGGTTGACAATCAAGCATACCAGCACGAGAAAGAAGATCTAGGGTGTACTAACATTGAGATAAGAAAAGGCCAGATGAGTCACGGATGACAACAATACCTAAGAAGTGATGAAGAAGACCTAGATCGGACATAGAAAATTCTGTGCGAAGAAGAGAGATAATATTATCTAAAAAGTGTTGTGAGAAAGCTATGAGAATAATATCATCAACATAGAGAAGTAGATAAGCGGTGTCGGTATTATGATGAAAGGTGAAGAGAGAAGTGTCAGAACGAGAAGGAGTAAAGCCAATTGTTTGAGCATTAGTAGAAAAACGTTGAAACCAAGCCTGTGGTTCTTGTTTTAGACCATAGAGAAATTTTTGAAGCGAAGAGGTTGTTGACAATAAACTGTTTCTTGAAGAGATCCATGGAGAAAAGCGTTTTTGACATCGATTTGATGGATGGGCCAAGAAGAATAAATGACGATGCTAAGAAAAGTACGAATAGTGCTGGGTTTGATAAGTGGAGAGAAAGTCTCATCATAATTGATGTCGTGTTGCTGAGAGTAACCATGGCATACCCATCGAGCTTTATAACATGCAAGACTTCCATCGGAATTAAATTTGTGTCAAAAAACCCATTTGCCGGAAACTATATTAGTGTTTGATGGACGAGAAACTAATTTCCATGTTATTTTGAATGAGAGCATCATATTCATATTTCATGGCTGCGGCCCAATTAGGATCTAGGAGAGCTGATTTGTAAGATTTAGGAATAGAGGAAGAAGACAAAGATGCATTGAGATTTAGACGATCTTTAGCGGGTAAACAAAAACCGGATTTGCCACGTGTGCACATGGTATGATCATTAGTGGGAGCTGGAACGATAATAGCATGAGGAGGGACGAATAATGATGTGGAAGACGCGCCCGACGCAACGGAAGAAGCGGATGCGGGAGTCGGTGGTGGCAGGAAGTCTGCCATGGCAGAGTTTTCGGCGGTTTCGGCAGCCGTGGCAGAGGTGGCGGCAGGAGAAGGCGCAGCAGGATCGGTTGCCGTGACAGAGAATTTGGGCATTTTTGCTGCCGCGGCAAGAGCGACGGCAAGAGGTGGCCGATAAAAGAAGGGAAAATTATTTGGACGAGGGGGACTAGTAGATGGTGCGGATGTTTTAGGATCGAGAGATTGACGCTCAGAAAAGGGAAAAATATTTTTAGCAAAAGTTGCATGACGAGACACATGGATGCGATCACTCACAAGATCTAGACAACAATAGCCTTTGTGTTCGTTAGAAAAACCTAGATGGACGCACGAGATAGAATGGGGTGAAAGTTTGTTAGGAGAAGTAGAGTAGGAGTTAGGAAAATAAAGACAGCCGAAGACACGGACGTCGGAGTAGTTTGGGTGAGAAAGAAATAAAGAGAGGTAGGGTGTGGTTTGAGGATTAACTTTAGATGGTCGAATGTTAAGTAGATATGTCTCCGTGTGGAGAGCTTCAGCCTAGAACTTCGGAGGCATAGAGGATTGAATAAGAAGGGTGCGAGTGATGTCATTAAGAGTGCGAAGAGAACGCTCGGCCTTGCCGTTTTGAGGGGAGGTATAGGGACAGGAAAAACGCAGAAGAATTCCATATTGGAGAAAGAAATTTTGGATTTTAAAGTTGTCAAATTCACGACCATTATCGCATTGAATAAATCTTATAGGAAGGAAAAAGTGGACCGAGACATAGCGCTGAAAATTAAGAAAAATATTGTGAACGTCGGATTTGTTGCGTAAGGGAAAGGTCCAAACATAGTGTGTAAAATCATCAAAAACAACAAGATAATACTTAAAACCAGAAACACTTTCTATTGGTGACGTCCATAGATCACAATGAAGTAACTCAAAAGGAATAGTACTAGAGGATAGAGAGGAGCGAAAGGGGAGTGATGGCTCATATATGTAGAGCTCGCTGGGAACCCCAAGAGGAAGGTATGGTGAGCACATCAGCAAGTTTACCTCAGTTATGAAACCAAGGTTATCGAACCAGTAAGAGTAAAGAAACAACTCCAAGGTGTTGCTAGAAACTTGGAACCTACACAACACAAACCACAATACTTTGCCTCAACTTATAGTGAGGTTGTCAATCTCACCAGTTTGCTGAAAATAAAGGATTAAACGTATGGTGTGGAAGATAGTAATTGCTTGTTGAAAGGAAACGATAAACAATAGATGGTATATCATGGTAATGAATGGACCGGGGTCCTCAGTTCACTAGAGGTGTTCTCCATAAGATAGATAACATGTTGGGTGAACAAATTACAGCGGGACAATTGACAGATTGAGGATGCATATACTAGACATCTTGATCTCTACGATATTTGATTGGGCATTGCAACATAATACATAGACTATAATCCAACTGCATCTATGACTAATAATCCACCTTCAGGTTATTATCCGAACCCCTTCCAGTATTAAGTTGCAAGCAACAGATAATTGCATTAAGCAAAGGGTGTAATGTAAACAATACAATTGCCCCATGGACAAAGGATTGTTGTTTTCTCCCTAGTAGAAACAACACATCTACAACCTTAGAAGTTTCTGTCACTCTCCTAGATTACTAGAGGCATGAACCCACTATCGAGCATAAATACTCCCTCTTGGAGTTACAAGCATCTACTTGGCCAAAGTATCTACTAGCACTGGAGAGCATGCAAGATCACAAATAACATATACATGATAGAATCAATAATCGATCTGACATAGTATCTCAATATCCATCGGATCCCTACAAACACAACATGTATGATTACAAATAGATGATCTTGGTCATGAACGAAGCTCACAAGATCTAAACATGATAGCACAAAGGAGGAGAAACAACCATCTAGCTACTGTATGGACCCATAGTCCAAGGGTGAACTACTCACGCATCACTCCGGAGGCTGGCATGGTGATGAAGAAGGCCTCCGGTATGATCTCTCCCCTCCGCCAGGGTGCCAGAAAGAGCTTCAGATTCCCCCAATCTAGGGACGATGGTGCTGGAGGCTATAGACTATTTCGTGGATGTCTGATCGGGTGCTTAGGGTTTCTACATCGGGGTGCTTATATAGGCGAAGGGGCAAGGTCGGTGAGTGCCCGAGGGGCCCACACCATGGGGCGGCACGCCCTAGGGGGTGGCCGCGCTAGCCCTAGGTGTGGCCACCTCGTGGCCTCACTTTGGCTGCCCTTTTGACTTCGTCTTCGCTCTGGTAAAATATTGACTTTGGCTTTTGTTCTGTCCAATTCCGAGAATATTTCCTTACTAGCTTTTCTGAAACCAAAAATAGCAAAAAACAGGCAACTGGCACTGCGACATCTTTTCAATAGGTTAGTTCTAGAAAATGTATAAAAATACCTCAAAGTGTATACAAAACATAAGAAAGTTGATACAAAACAAGCATGTAGCATCAAAAATTATAGATACGTTTATGATGTATCAAATATCCCCAAGCTTAACTCCTGCTCGTCCTCGAGTAGGTGAGTGATAAAAATAATAAGTTTTGAGGTGACATGCACCATCACAATATTGATCAAACTATTGTAAAGAATTGATAGCTGGGATCAAAGTACTCTAAATATGATCATGAAAGATGTAGTTCTAACAATAAGACATAGCAACTAAGTTGCAACATGAAAAGGTATAAACAAAAGATCATGAATAATAATGCATTGAAAAGACATTTGTTTGTTTCACATATAGAAAACATATCAAGAGTGGTATTCATCTTGTCCTTCATGGAGTAGAAAAACATAAATGCATAGGACACCTTCAAATTTCATAAGGGTGACTAGATACAAATTTAAGAACAAGCAATACCAACATTATGAATCAATCAATAAGTTTTGGGACAATGCATATTAAACTAAGAATGACAACTATGCTCTCTTAATTGGTGCATAAAGATATAAGATGGAGACTCAACAAAAAAGTAAAAAGAAAGGCCCTTCACAGAGGGAAGCAGGGATTGTAGTTTCATAAAGAGCTTCCAAAAATTATGGTACTTATTAGCTTTCAGCTCTCATTTCCCCTATCATAAGCATCTTGAAGTGTTTAAGGTTAAAGTGACACAAATATGAGTATATGCTTGACAAGTTATAAGTTGAAAATCTCATGCCCCTTGCGTACGAGTACCAAACCTCATGCTACTCAAATTTGGTCACAAATAAGTTCTTGTCATTGTAAGTATATGTGTATCATAGAGAACCGGCAACGGGGTACCCCTTGCCCCATGGCACAGGAGCTATCCCATATCAAAATGACAAGGCAACAGACAATGAGCATCTGAGCGATCTTTTTATTTGCTGTTTGCATAGGTTTTTATTGAGGATGCTTCACAAAATGCTCATCATGGTTACGCTATAAGTTTCCACCATGATTAGGCATGGCTTAGGCTAGCCGCCCAGGCGTTTCTCTAACACATATACAAAATCCATAAGCTTACAAGATTCCCTTCTATTTCACACTGCCGGGATCCATAAACAAAAGAACATGATATCAACTGAATAGAATAAGTGCAATGTTGAAAGCGTTCCCCATGAAAACATGGTTCTACTAATTCATAACTTATAATTTGCAAGCATATAAGAAACATAGATGGGCACAATGGTTCAAGTTTATTAAGTGCAAGAAATAAAGTGTGCCATCAAGTTTGTGAGAGCTTTAATCACTAATTTTCACATAACAAAAGTTTAATTTGGAAGATAGATAAAAACATGAATATACTTGGAATGATGTAACACACCATTCATAGGAATTTATAGTGGACCCTTTGGAATAACTTGGTTTCTTGGGATTTGGATGCACGAGTAGAGCTCATACTCAGTACAAGTGGAGGCTAGCAGAAGACTGGGAGTGACCAACTAAGAGAACAAATAATGCCATAATCATGCAAAGCGACAAAACATTATTAATTAAAGCATAAAGTGATATCACAAGTCAAAAACTAAATGATCATAGAGGCTAGGCTGACTGGTTCTGTAACATCCCAGGATTAGCAGCTAGAAATAGAGAAGACACATGTGTGTGCATTGCATTCAGGCATAAGAAAATCCGAGGAATTTTTGCGCAAAGCTCAAGGGCTACAAAGTGATCGAGGTCTCTCTTGCTCTGATGAAAATGTCAGCAAAATTATGATAGATTTCGACATGACCTTTATAGAATTCTTTATTTAGGGGGAACGATATTCAAACATGAACTGGGATTTCAAATTGGAATTCAAATGAATTTAGAAAAAATTCACAAATTGAATTATGGAATAAGTAAATACTTAGGAGAAATAGAATAGAAATTCTTGAATAAAGTAATATGATTTTATAATAAATACACAATAAAAAAAGTAAATAAAAGAATATATGAATACTTTATTACATTAATACAAGTGTTACAAAATAATTACATTTATACAAATAGAAGAGAATATTACAATAAGAATAATATGAGATAAAGAAACTTGAAGTTGAAAAATAAATGGTCAATGAATTACAACAATAACTAAGAATGTAATTCACATTTATAAATAAGATATAAATATTACATGATTCAAGTTACAGAAAGGAAGAAAAATTGAACTCTATTATTAAGGGTACAATATTTTATAGTCTACAAAAGAAAAAGGAAATTACATGAATAAGAAAAAGAATCCTAAAAAACTAATCGTATTCATTTTCTCCATTTCTTATATCTTCATTAACTTTGTCTCTGCAAAAGAAACAGACAAACAAGATAAATAATAAACAGGGGGTTAGTGTATTAGCTTACTCTCAGATTTAGCATACTGATAATATGCTTAAGCTCATCATAGAGTCTTTAGAAATGGAACAAGTGTAGAATATGTTCTTTTTATATCAAATGACCTCAGCATAACATCATTGGCCTGGGGCAAGTTTCACTAATCTAGTAAAAGGTAAAAGGCAAAGCAGTAATTCCGGCAAAAGATTTTGTTGTACTTGATCTGATCTACATGATGGTTAAAGCAGGCAAGTAGCTCACACAACACTTGCATGGCATGTGTTGTCACTACCACATAGATTAGTAAAATAGTATAAAACTAGCAGCAGGGGACTTCCAGGAACCTTTCTCACTTATCCAACCATTCTAGCCGAAACCACACATATCTCTCTCAGTAGTAAAAGTGTATCAAGAACACTGCTTCTAGGATATCAAGAACTCCAAGATCTACACATACACAACCACAACCACTATTGATCTATCCAGATCCACATCACCAAGAACCAGTTTATACAACACTAGTAGAAGAAGGCCAGGAGACCATTAGCAACATTAGGAGGGGAAAGCAATAGCTAAAGGTGGAGCAGTACAACAGATCAAGTAAACCTGATCATCACATCGAAAATCACCAACACCTGGTTGCTTAGAAAGCCATTCAGGATTCAAGAAGCAAAAGCTTGTCAGCAGTCAAGAGGATCTGGAGTTAGGAGGGGAAGGTTACAAGCACAAGCTGTAGCATATCAAGAAGCATTAGTAATAGACCCAGATCTCCAGCAGGCCCTAGAGCACTCACCAACAATAGGTAACAATCATCTGTAATACACATTAGATCATGTAGCATGTATTCTTAAATCATGCATACAGATATCTGGGAGTACTAGAGAAATAATACACACCACCTGGTCCATCTACCCTTTAACTAGATTTTCATCTAGGAGGATTGGATGGCAAGATTCTCTCAGACTGGCATGCAAGTGGCATGTCTAGTTCATCACTGAGTCAAAAGAAGAGGCAACAATAAAATCTATTCTTCTAAATCCAATAATTTGCCTCAGCCTTTGCATCCGTGGCAGGGACAAATAGCACCAGATCAGGCTGTTTGAATCTACTGTTGTGCACACTCCACATGGGAGGCACCACAACATCAGATCCAATACCAGTAGAAGCCACTAAGTTGTTTAATACTAAACATCAAGTACCAAATCTGTTCTTATAAAAAATAAGCCTCAGTCTAGGTATCATTGGCAGGGCCTAGAATCAAGTCTAACCTCATTTGGTGATGAGTTATAGAAATAACATTTCATTCATTATCTTTCGTTCATTGAATCAAGTGAATCCGCAAAGGAACACCCTGGTGGGGTGAATATCTCATCATAGGATGTTATTAATAGCCACAAGAAGAATATGTTCTTATTCTAACTACACACATTAGGTCTCAGCTCTTGCATCATAGACCTAGTCTGGAGCAAATCAGCTCATCACATAGACACAAATCTATTCAAGATCATGCAAGTGCATGAACAGATCATCCATCAATCTTATAAATAAAAAGGCAAAGCTACCAGAACAAGTAATCAAATAAGAACCTATGTTTATTTTAAAATAAAACAATGTATATTGGTCTAGTAAGTAAAGTTGGAGCATGGGTTGTGCTCCAACCTTGAAACCAGGGGAGCCAATTTGTACCAAATAAACATAAAGAACATTAATATTTGATTCTATAAAAGAACCTAGGAAACAATTAGGAAGCTACTGTAATATAGGAAGCATATCCCTAGCATCTTATTAGGTTATACAACTGTCATAGAGTCATCAAGAATATCCACCATTTTAGGGTAGAAAGTAAAGGTGAAGGAAATTCAGTACTCACAGTAATCTGAGTAGGTAAATGATCAAGTTATTAAAATAAGTAGTATACAAGTAAGACTGAACCAACTAAGTACTTCTTAATAAAATCATATAGAAATAAGAAGTAGTAGATACCAAACCCAATTTATTCTAACAGTAGGATGACTACACTATGATATAAGCAAATTGTACCTCATTAAAATCAACTAAACAATAACACAAAAGTCTATTAGGCATGTTGGATTATTTAAACTTGATCATACTCTCATTAGTATTACAGAAATGCAATATGTAAAATACCAATAACATAACCATACCCTGTTACCTAATTGTCACCACAATAAGCACATGACCCAAACAATAACCAAATATCACTTCAAGCTCAACCATAAGCTCCTAAGCAGTGCACATAGCCATAGTTTGTCACCACCACCACTTCTAGAATTGTCAAAACCTAAACCTATAACAAGACTAGTAGCATAGTATCTTAGATCACTTTAGTATGTGTTTTGGAACCAAGGCAATATAGTTTAACAACCAAGTGATCTACTATCTACTGATAACAAAATCATCACCATATCACCCGTATCCATCCATCAATGAACACATGACAGAAAAATAAGAGGGACTAAAGAGATAGCTCACTATAATAGTTAGGGCCGTGAAGAGAGCCACCAAGGTTGATGCAGTAGGGGTCCGGCCACAGTCTACTACCTCACCAAGGTGAGGGAGACCACGGCCAGCCATGGCATGAGCAGCAGAGGGTGCGGGTGTGCTGGAGCAGCGCCAGTAGTCGAGCCGATTGGGCTCAGATTTGACGAATAGGCGAGCATCAGAGGCAATGTAAGGATGGTGGGAAGAACCGAAACGAAGTCTCGTCGACATGTGGTGGCACCAAGGAGTCAGAGTTGGCTAAGAATATCCTGGAGAAGCTAGGGTTTCTCCCAGGGTGAGGGCGCACGGGTACTGGGCACCACAGCAGAGGGAAATCGAAGGAGGAGAGAGAGGCATAGCGGCGCTGGGAGATGCCGGGGATGGCCGGTGAGACAGGAGGCGGTGGTGGCGGCATTGCAAGCATCCAGGAGGGGGGCAATACTTGCGTGCTTGCGTGTGTTGAGTGTGGGTGTGGATGTCGCGAGGGGAGAGAGGGGCCGGGGCCAAGGTGACCCCGAGCCTGATCTAGCTGGGCCAGATAAGCCCATGTTCCCAAAACAAGTAAACCAAACTTAAAGAGAATAAAAAGATAAATTGTAAAATTACCACAATACCTTTTATAATATTCAATCCCTAGAAAGACATAGGAAAATCGTAAAAATACAATTGATATGTAAAAATGATCACAAAAATGATATCTATCCAACAAAAATATAAAAACCACCAGATTAAACTAAATAAATAACACTAATTTATTAAAGGCACTAGAATTCTCAATAAATTATAACAATATAAGAAAAAATCCTAAAAATTAAAAGAATCATTTTTGTGTATAAAAATAAATCTACTATTTTATAAAAATACTAATATTATAGGATAAAAATCCTAAAAATACTATTTTAAGATCTTGAATAGATATATTATACTAGAATAATATTAAAAATATTATTCTAAAGGTTTTCAAGATTTTAAAGTAATAAAGCCTGATCTATTACCTATTTTGTAAATTCTTTAAAAACATTTCTTAAGTATGAAATAATCACAATTTTTATAAAACCTTGAGACATTAATATCTAAGTACTAATTGCAAACTCATAACTTGAATTCATAATCAAGCATAAGTATAACTTTTAATTCTAAAACATTCTTTTAAAAATCTTATTAAGAAACCTCTTAAATAAACAATGTGTATCACTCATATATAATATGGTGAGTAATCATTATATTTTAACCATTCTTAACATAACCTCAAATTCTAACAAATTACTAAGATCATCAAATTATACTTACAATGAATAATTGCAAATTGTCTTTATAATAGCAAAACAAAGTTAATCTAGTCATTCACTTAAATATTAAGTGAATAATTCCACACCTTAGTCATACTTATCATAAATTTAAAACTTGGGAATAATTAAAACATGTTACACTTTAAGTTTAGTTACTCTTTTAAAGTTAACTTTAGTCTCAAGCCTTATAAACATAATGTCTAATAAACTACTTATGTTTTTATAGTTAACTTTGGTCTATTCCAATTAAGACATAAAGCATCTCTAGTCCAAACTAATCAATCACACACCAAAAGACACTGAACACATCCTATTAACAATAAATATTGTTTAAACCTTAGAAATGAAATCTTTTCTTCAAATATTATTCTTTTTTCCACTTCAAACAACAATCTCATAATAAGTTCTCCAACTCCTAACAACTCAACCCAAAGACTTTTATCATAGTCACAAAATGACAGTTAACCATAATCACATTATTTTATACTTTACTTGTATATTTTGGATTGTTAACACTTAAGTTCCTTATAAAGGTCATTACTTATAAAGAAAAAAATTGAAGATAAACCAACTCTTAAAAGAATCACCTAAACTCACTTCACTCAAAGTATTGGGGATCCACCTTGGGAGTTTTACAGAAATGCATAGCATTACTTATGCATAATTGCATATTGCTTCTTTAAACATTAGTCCTTACCAGACCAATGATACTGAATTCAGATATTGGATCTTATATTGTCTCGAAGACCGTGAGTGCATAATCTTGCAATCACAAAAGGCAAGTTTACACTTGCTCATGTCCTTTGATTATTTTCTGTAAAGTATTTTGCAAATCCAGTGTTGTCATCACCTGCATTTTAAAAAGGTCAGAAGACACTATTTTCATAATAATATAATTCTAGGTTATTTACCATGAGGTAATAACCTACTATGAAAGTTCCGGTGGTAAAGGAACATATTATCTAGGACTTAATAACCAATGTCGCCAGTGATTCTTGTGCCGTATATCACGCGTTAACCATGAGATTTGGAATGGGATAGAGAAGTCAGTTGTATCTTCTTCCTCTCGCATGTAGCCGGATGTGCAGGTCGTGGCTGTTATCACTCGTAGAGTGCATATTAATTGGTAATTCGTAGAGGATATGCAGCATATGGGTGGGAACCCTCATCGTCCCACGATAGTTTTGGCATCTAACGGTCTGTATAAACCATTGTCGTAATTCAATGGGTGGGCATGGTGTACACCAAGGAGGCATGCGGGGTTGCGAAGGGGGCAGTGGTTGGCTTGGATCATCTACTAGGCCCCATACCATAGGAAGTGTGGACGGGAAAGATTCGCCCAGTTGTGCATCAAGGATTTGATCTCTCATGGGTAAAGTAACGCACCTCTGCAGAGTGTAAGAACTGTAACTTGTTACTCCCTGTTCCGGGAAGGAGCTGCGAACGCGGCGGGAAATTACCTCCTTGAAAGTTCTGGTAAACCCGTGAAGGCTGACGGACATAGCTTTTCAAAATAAAAGCAACCTTTGAAGAAATGTTTACGATAACCTGCATTGCCTACGACCTATGGTCTGTGGCTGTAGATGTAGTGCATCAAACACTCCTTTCTAGTGAACTTGTTGAGTACGCTCGTCCTCAACGTATCTTCTTAACCCCTTGCTAGATTCTGAAGCCAATACAGACGAGTCTACATCAACTTATGCTCCAGGAATCATCCTCAAAATCTAAAGCTCTTGAATGTAGTCAAGAAAGTCAACATATACATCAACTCAAGTGAAAACAAAGTTGCTGATTAGATAGGAATACAATCTCTAGCCATAGAACCTACTTCTATAGAGTATTGCAATAGCAGGAAAGCAAGCCTCAATAGTTTAGATACTAGTCTATTAGTATATTAGATTTGAGTTGATTATTTTTGATTCTTCTTTGTAAGAAGTTCCTTTCTCTCTCTTTAACCTAGAGTGTTCTCTGGATCTTATGTAAAGAGTCGAGTTGTAACCTATAGTCATGTCTTGGACCTACTGTGTTTCTGTTGTACCGCTCTGAGGGATGTAATACTAGTGAACGGTGTTTCATTGGTGTTATGTTAACGACTATAGTGTACTACATCATGCAGTGGTATGCTGGGTCACCGCAGGTTCATAGTCATAACATGGTGTAAGCATGTGCCAAGTCAACCCAAACAAAGCATCAAAGGAGAATACCACAATATTATACTTTAGTATGCTAAAACAAAGCATAATTCTTTCAAGGAACATTAAGTAATTTCAATTGTTTGGAAAAAGTCATGCTACAGCAATAATCACTAAGCATATGGTCAAAGCCACATATAATATGACATGATAAAGTCTAAGTCACAGTCTAAACAAGCTTCCTTTTGTACCACTATAAGCATGAAACTTCCTACCCTTTTCCAACACCAATCAAATTATTTGAAACAAAATGAGGATGCGGGGGTCCAACTAACTTATTGCATCAAACCAATCAAAAGAAAACTAAAAACAAGAACTAAGACACTCCAAGAACAACACAATAGTGCATGAAGCAGTAAAAAAAGTGTCTAGAAAGGAGACCTGAGATTTTTATTGATGAAGAAGGGGGTGCCTTGGGCATCCCCAAGCTTTGACTCTTGTACCTATTGAATATTTTTTGGGGTGATATGGGTGGCATCCCCAAGCTTGAGCTTTTCTCCATTCTTCATCTCATCACGTCATTTTTCCCTACACTTGAAAATTTCCTTCATACAAAACTTCACACAATTCTTCATTAGCAACATTAGTGTATTCAAGATAATAAGCCTTTGGGTTTAGTTTCAACACAATTAAAACTTCCATTAAAACACAAGCTACTATAGAAATTCCTTTAAAAAGCTCAAGTGATCAAAGAGAACTCAAAAGAAACCGATTAAGAGGCAAATGCAAATAATGGCAAAAATCTGTCAAAACAGACCAACAGGTAAAAACCAATTTTTTCGAAGACCTTCTGTTGCTCAAATCGAAAAGTGCTAACCTAAATAAACTTAGATAATAACATGGGGCATATGATCAGAAAATTACAGCTCAATCCGACGTACTGGGATTTTTCACGATTTTTTACAGTGAAGCACAAAATCTGTTTCGGGACAGCAACTTCCCCAAATCATACTTCTCTCTCATTAGAGGTTATTATTGGCACAAAAACCACACAAAAAGGATAAGGAGAGGTTATTACAGAGGCAATAACTTACAATACTTAATAAAATAAATACTTACTAAAATACATTTGGGTTATCTCCCAATAGTGCTTTTCTTTAACGCCTTTCAGCTAGGCATAGGAAGTAAGAATCAAGTATTTTCGAATGAAGAAGCATTAAGATCAAATTTTGTAACACTACGGTTCTGAAAAGACCGTAGCTTCTATGTGACATGCCAATCCCTGGATCGGTTCATTGGCCCACAATAGAATAAAGATGAATAACATATCAAATATCCGTGCATCATAAATAATGGAGATCCAGAGTATCATTATTACAATAAAAGCTTAGCTCAAGACTAGCTCAAATTATTCAAGTATCAACATAAATATAGTAAATCCTCCATTATTCAAATTGCCCACAAGTGAACAAGTGCCGAGTGGAGTACCGTGGCCTAAATCGATTACTCAGAATCAGAATATCCTGCAACATCAAACGTAGCAGCCCCAAAGGGTCAATACATGGAATGTATGGCAAGTACAGCTATTAAAGGAGACAATAGAGCTAACATCTACATGCATATTTGGCAAGTGGAGCTGTGGCTAGCTTGCATTTGCAAATACCTTTGTCCTACTTTCACAAACAGTTTTTGATTTTCTTTGAAAAGATCCCAATTAAGTTAACCCATCAACATTAAAGCAATTATGAAATTGGAATGAGCGAGAAACATGTCATGGAATCAATATCAAGCAACTCATACGTCCATAACCGGGGACACGGCTAATCGATTAGTTTATACACCCTGCAGGGGTTAGTACACTTTACCCATGTGACTTGGCCAGCCCAGCTCGTACCATCACTCTCTTTTTGGCTGATGATAGGGAGAAGTCCAGGAAGAGACCGTTCGGGAAGTAGCTCCCCAAACCCGACACTCACCGGTCCAACGTACCAAAATTCTACATCTCTGGATACGTGGGTTCGAGTTACCACAACCTACTGAGTCCAATCAACCGTCCATTTCATTATTGGCACATGGTTGTACACGTAAGCTACAAAATAAAGAAGCCAAACATTCTCTCTTGATACCTGGGTGCCTTTCCGCAATGATACCACCAAAAATTATCAATCACATCACACCCAGGAGATTCATTGATTAAGTTGTTTTTAGTTTTCGCAAACCAACATATTTAGAAACAAATTTCAATGATGTAACACAACCCTCGTTCGTCATAGCATGGCTAATCACATCTACCAACGGTGGTTCATCTACAAGGAAAACCCTACCACATAATAGGACATAGCATAGCGATAGGTAATATCCTACTCATGCATCTACAAAATACACGACAATGCATTAAAAATAGTAGGACAACATCATGAAGAAAGTAGCATCTACTTGCCTTGGCTGTAGCGGTCGGAAGAACAATCCACACACGAGCAAACGTTGCACTCGTCACAATCTACACGATACAATTGCAATCATAAAAAAACCATCCACCATCATATGCAAACAAAGACGATGCAAGATGCATGCATGACAAGTGGAATAACGATCCAGTAGCATCACATATTCTTATTCAGTATAACTAATGTATGCATGCATGGAAATTATTTTGAGTGCAAAGAAAACAAAGCATGCAATTTATAATGCTCAAATAATAGAGCTAGAAACTAAATAATTAGCCACTGCTAACATACTGTTTGTAAAATCTTGGAAAATTTCCACAGTGTAGGCAACTCATAATAGAATCAGTACCAATTGGAATTTCTCAAAAAGGATTTATATAATTCCCTGAGTAATTAAAATACTACAGTAAGCCTTTAAGTAGATTCTGCAAATTTTAATACTGTAAGCCTAACCTTTTAATTCACTGTAAGATTCCCCTTGTTCTACTAATTCAAGGGACATCTTATTTGCAATTTTTGGGGTTACAGAACTTATTCTATGAATTTATTACTCTAAAAAGGGAATAATTCATTTAGTTAACAGGACAAAACCTTGCTGTAAATGTGTAAAACAACTATACAGGAATATTCTACGTGAGACACTGAATCCATACATATTTTATTTGCAATTTTTGGCCCAGTAGATCTAAAGATATGAATTTTACAATTTTTAGTTATTTTCTGCCAATTAAATCAAATTAAAATTACACAGTCAAAGTTTGAACGGCTGACCGCGCTGACGTGGCGTGCTGACCAGTCAGCGGTCAACGTGATCGGTCAACGGTCCATCTGGACCGTCTGTTCCAGATCGGAGGGCAGGGGGAGACGCGCGAGGGGCTCACCGGCGCTGGCGAGGTGAGGCGATGGTGGCGGCTCGGGTGGCGACGTCGGCGGCGGGGCAGGCGACTCCGGCGGCGGCGGCGGCTAGTGGGACGATGCTCGGGGCAACGCGGCGGAGCTCGTCGGCATGACGGTCGGTGGCGACGGCGATCGGCGGCTGGAGCGCGGGCGGCGGCGTCGCGCTCCGGCGAGGAATTCTCGACGGCCGCGACATCTGCAGAGGGGGAAAAGGAGGCGGGGCGAGTCAGTCGACGGCGGCGGAGCTTGCGAGGGAGGAGAGAGGGCATGGGGTGGCGGCGCTTTACCAGCTAGATCGGCAGCGGCGAGACAGCGATGTCGGCGGCGGGGCTTGGCGCGCGAGGGGTGCGAGGCGGGCAAGACAAAGGGAGGGGTGGCGGCGCGCGATTTTGTAGAGAGGGAGTCCTCGCGGGGTCGGTTACGGACTCTGCGGAAATCGCAGCGGCGGGCGGTGGCGTGTCCACCAGGGACTCGGCGGCGGCGGCGCCGACAGGTGGGTCCCACCTGTCGGTGGCTGGCGGCGGCTGGCGAGCGGGCCCGGCAGGCGGCGGGGCTGGCGCTGGGCGGTAGGTACCAGCTGCTGCGCGCGCTGCGCTGCTGCTGCGCGGCTGGGCTGGCGGCCCAGCAGGCTGGCTGGCTGGCGCGCTGCTTCTCTTTTTTTTCCTTTCTTTTTTCTTTTTCTCTGACGATTTTCCTTATCTGAAATTTGACAGGACCTGTCTAGAAAATAAGCAGAAATTCAGTTTGCCATATCTTTTGCTACGAAGCTCCGATTGGGGCGATTCAAAGTGCTACGGGTTCGTGGCGGAACCCTCTATGCACCAGTGCCTTCCATACACCCGAAATATAATGTTTTTCACAGTATCATGGTAAAACCAAGTGTTCATGTGTAGGTGTCAAAACGCAAATGCAAGTGGTTTGTTTTTTCAAAACCTTTTCAAACCGAAATTTTGCATGGATGATCATGATGCAATGCCATGAATGTTATGCAGTACCAAATCTAAAATTTGAGATGTGACAAGACTAAACCCCTTAAGATGAATCTCGTCCCCGAGATTCGGCGTGGCTAGCAAATAGGTGTGGGTGGTCCTCTCGGATGTCATCCTCACGCTCCCAAGTGGCTTCCTCTTCGGTGTGGTGACTCCATTGCACCTAGCAAAACCTGATCGTCTTGGTACGGGTAATCCTCTCCGCTGTTTCCAGTATCTTGACCGGCTTCTCCTCATAGATCAAGTCATTCTCAAGCTGAACCTCCTCTAGTGGCACCGTGTCCCTCAGTGGCGTATCCACCATCTCCGGATGGCACTTCTTCAGCTGGGACACGTGGAACACTTTGTGGACAACGGACAGAGCCTCTAATAACTCCAACTAATAAGCAACCTCTCCTTTGCAGGCTAAGACCCGGTATGGTCCAATAAACCGAGGTGCCAGCTTACCCTTGATTCCAAACCTCTTAATTCCACGCAGTGGCGACACTCTGAGGTATGCTCTATCACCTAACTCATACACCACTTCCTTGAGCTTGGCATCAGCGTAGCTCTTCTGCCTTGATTGTGCTACCTTCAGTCTGTCCCTGATCAAGGCGACCTTCTCCTCAGCGTCCTTGATCAAATCAGGTCCAAACAGCTGACGTTCTCCTACTCCATCCCATAGCAATGGTGTCCGGCACCGTTTCCCGTATAGCACATCGAACAGTGACGTCTTGATGCTGGTTTGATAGCTGTTGTTGTAGGAAAACTCAGCATACAGCAAATTTTCATCCCAACTAGAACCATGAGCCAAGGTGCAAGCTCTCAGCATATCCTCCAAAATCTGATTTACCCTCTCAGTCTATCCATCAGTTTGGGGGTGAAACGTTGTGCTAAACTCCAACCTAGTCCCCAATGACTCGTGCAGCTAGCGCCAAAAGTGTGAGGTAAATTGGGTGCCCCTATTAGATACAATGCTCTTAGGAACTCCATGTAGGCACACAATCCTGTCCATATAAATCTTGGCCAACTTTGCACTCGTGTAGGTTGTCTTCACTGGTATAAAGTGGGCTACCTTGGTCAAATGATCGACCACTACCCAAATGGAGTCATATCCCGACCTGGTGATAGGGCAAAGGTGTCCGATCTTTCGATGAGATGATGATAATCGATTTGGTGGAGTTCGGGCTTGACGATCCGACTACACGTGCGAACACGAGAGCCAATGCAATCGCTAGGCCAATCTCCGGGAGGTTGCCGATCCTGCGGGAACACGATCAGCCTGACCAGCGAGGGTCTTAATTCCTACCTGAAATCGAGAACAAGTAAGAACCAATATTGCAATCAAGATATTGCGGATTAAGAGGAAAGCTTTATTGAAGAAGTGGGGTCCTGAATAGGTGCGAAGTACAAGAGGCCTCTGCGACGCTCGAGTCTTGACGAAGTTGCGACTATGGCTAACTTAATGTCTAAACAAAATCCGAGTCCAGGGTGACGGCTATGGGGAGTATTTAAGGGCGAAAAGGTGGGGTTTCGGCCAGCCATGGAAGTGGTGGCCGAATCCAACCCTAAAAGTCCTTTTCCCCTCAAATACGGACTCTAAAAAGTAGCTAATTAAAATCCTGCGAAAATTACATGGGCCTGGCCCAAAATAAAGGTGTCGCAGCACCATATTAAGCTATGGACGTATTCGTAAAGTATTGATCTTGAATATTTCGTCCAAGGCTTCTTTCTTCATTATGGTGGCCTCAAAGTTCTGAAATCTTCATCCGTGGCCTTTTCTTGGATCATCACATGCTTGCTGCCATCTCCATGCATGGCCATGCTCCAATGCTTGTCCCTCTCATCCATGCTTGGTCCATCATTCCTAAGAGTAAGAAATACATCTGATTTAGGCAGCATCATATTCTCATGTATGTGAGGAATAATTCCAAGAAACGAAAGTACCTGATAGTTAAGTTGTTTGGCACGAGATCTTGTGATGGGTCCTTGTATGTGTGTTGCTGTAGGTACAACGGTTGTATCTATAGAAGGGATGTCCACATCATGCTCCCCTTCTTGAATTGAAGTCGCCCTCGACGTAATCTCATCTTCCTCACCAAAGTAAGGCTTCAAATCTGCAATGTTAAACGTAGGACTAACCATACCAAAGTCTGCAGGCAACTCAAGTTTATATGCATTATCATTTATTTTCTCTAGCACCTTAAAGGGACCAACAACACGTGGCATTAACTTAGACTTGCGTAAATCAGGAAAACGATCTTTACGCAAATGTAACCAAACAAGATCGCCAACATCAACCACAAGAAGCTTTATCCCTTTATCCCCAGCAAGTTTATACTTAGCATTCATGTGTTCAATGTTATCTTTAATAGTCTTATGCAAGTTTAATATCATTTCAGCGCGTTGTGTAGCATCCAAATTATGTTGCACCGAAGAAGGTAAAGGCAATAAATCAATAGGTGCACGAGGAACAAAACCATACACAATCTCAAATGGGCACATCTTTGTGGTAGAATGCAGCGAACGATTATAAGCAAATTCTATATGAGGTAAACACTCTTCCCACAATTTTAAGTTCTTCTTTAAAACATCCCGCAACATAGTAGACAAAGTTCTATTTACTACTTCAGTTTGACCATCAGTTTGGGGATGACATGTAGTACTAAAGAGCAATTTAGTCCCCAACTTAGCCCATAAACATCTCCAAAAGTGGCTAAGAAATTTAGTATCACGATCAGAGACAATAGTATTTGGCACACCATGCAAACGAACAATTTCACGAAAGAACAAATCAACAATATGTGCAACATCATCCGTTTTATGACAAGGAATAAAGTGTGCCATCTTAGAAAACCGATCCACAACAACAAAAATACTATCCCTCCCCTTCTGTGTTCGTGGCAATCCCAAAACAAAGTCCATAGAAATATCCTCCCAAGGAACACTAGGAACAGGAAGAGGCATATATAAACCATGTGGATTAAGACGAGACTTAGCTTTTTGACAAGTAGTGCAGCGTGCCACAAATCTCTCAACATCTCGACACATACGTGGCCAAAAGAAGTGTGCAGCAAGAACATCCTCCATCTTCTTGACACCAAAGTGTCCCATCAATCCTCCTCCATGCGCCTCCGGTAACAACAAAAGACGGACAGAACTATCTGGAATGCATAGTTTGTTAGCACGGAACACAAATCCATCATTGAAGACGAACTTGTTCCAAGTTCTACCATCTCTACAATTCTGCAACACATCTTTAAATTCAGCATCATGCACATATTGTTCCTTAATAGTGTAACATCCCTAAAATCATGATTTCAAAGTTTGCATATCATTCATGCATGCATATAGATTTGAGATCAATTTCAAACTCATTTCAGAAAAAAGAAGCACATAGTGCTATGATTTTATGTGAGCAGATTTGAATCAAATGACCATCCCCATTTGAGAGTTTGAATGATTTGAAACCTAGCTTGTCTGTCTTCCTCATAGAAAGGATTGAGTGTGGTTTGAACCAAGTTTTACAAATTGGAAATAATTTCAAAAACCATTTCTCAAATTTTGCAAACCAAGTGCAAGCCTCTGATTTTGTTTTTCTCCAAAGCTTGACCAAGCCTTTGCAAAGCAACCACATGATATTATGCCTATATTTGAGGCTACTTCTCACTACAAAAATCCCAAGAAGATTTGAATTCAAATGGAACTTAAATTCATTTGAAAATCAATTCAGAAAATTGAAACAGAAAAAGAAAAAGGAGAAAGAAATAGAAAAGGGCCGGCGCCAGGATTCCAGCCCAGCTTCAGAACAGGCCCAACTAGCCCACCCGGGCCATTCCTTTCTCTCTCGCACGCACCAGCGCACCCAGACAGTCACTAACGACCAGACCCCACCTCCTCTTCGCGCGTTTCGCTGACAAGCGGGCCCTCAATCTCCCTCTTCCCACCATCATGGTGCATCCACTCACCAAGTTCGAGAGGAAGGACCTCTGGGGCTTCAAGGTGAACCAGCCCGCACGCCAGACAGAGCCTACTACGGAGGCCATCGTCTTCAAGCTTATGCACGATGACAGGGAGAGAGGCATGGAGGTAGTCATGCAGGACCTGATAGGACGTCTGCTAGGCCGTCACTCCCGATAGGTTAGAGGCACTCACTTCCACGTCTTTGGAAGACGTGATGATGATGGAGAGTCCATCGTCTTCGAGGACGACTCGAGGGACGCAGCAGAGCCGATACGTCTCTATCTCCAGGACTTAGAGTCTCTTATTAGGCACGTGGACACGGACAAGACCAACGTCATGCTCAGCAATGACGAGCTTCAGGTGCAGCTTCGGGATCGTCTCACAAACGATCTCACTATGATGACAGTGGAAGCTCAGGATCCCATAAGCATGGGAAATTCAACAAGCACCACAACCACAACCGTCATGACAACAAGCATCATCGCAGTCATGACAATGACAAGTACAAGAACCACAAGAGTGGACATAAGAGCCACCACAGTGGGAATGGTAGTGGAAGTGGAAGTCAGCCTGCTAAAAGGGACATCAGTCAGGTTGAATGCTTCAAATGCAAGAAGATGGGACACTATGCAAATGAGTGCCCCGAAAAGAAACTTGAAGGACCTGTCAAGCCCAATCCTTTCCAGAAAGTTCAGGTGAACCACATTAATGTGGAGGAGGTCTATGAGGAGCCTGGCGCTGTTGCTGGTAAGTTCAGACTCAATTCCATTCCAGCATTTGTACTCTTTGACACTGGTGCATCTCATTCATTCATATCAAAAGCATTTGTTGATAGAAATGGGTTTGCATCTGAAAACATTGGGTGTCCAATAAAAGTTAGTTCTCCGGGTGGAGATAAGATAGTAAGTCTTGGATGCCGGGATCTTGTCATAGAGTTTGGAAAGCATAAGTTTCCAGTGAGCCTGATAATCCTAGATTCCCAAGGATTGGATGTAATTTTAGGAATGGATTGGATGGCTAAGTATGAAGGAGTGCTAGATTGTGCTAATCGTACTGTTGCACTCACAACCCCAGAAAGAAAAAGAATAAAATTTAGGTCAAACTTTGAATCCAAAGGAAGTAAGCTTAATTCTCTTAAGGGGGTTAGCATGGACAGTGTGCCAATTGTGTGTGAGTATCCGGATGTATTCCCGGAAGAATTGCCAGGAATGCCACCAGATAGAGATGTGGAATTTCTGATAGATTTGGTACCAGGTTCTGGACCAATAGCAAAGAGACCATACAAAATGTCAGTTGATGAGCTGAAAGAGCTCAAGAAGCAACTAGGAGAACAGTTGCAGAAAGGATTTATTCAACCAAGTTCTTCATCTTGGGGAGCCCCAGTTTTGTTCGTGGAGAAGAAGGATAGAAGCCAAAGGTTATGCATATATTACCGTTCACTCAACGAGGTAACTATCAAGAACAAATATCCTTTGCCTAGAATCAATGACTTGTTTGATCAGCTTGAAGGAGCATGTGTGTTCTCAAAGATGGATCTAAGGTCAGGCTATTTTCAACTCAAGATAAGAGAGCAAGACATACCTAAAATAGCATTCACCACAAGGTATGGATTGTATGAGTATACCGTAATGCCTTTCGGCTTGACCAATGCTCCAGCCTACTTCATGAATATGATGAACAAGGTGTTCATGGAATTTCTTGACAAGTTCGTTGTCGTTTTCATCGATGACATATTAGTCTACTCCAAGAGCAAAGAAGAGCATGAAGAACACTTGCGCTTGATACTTGAGAAGTTAAGAGAGCATAAACTTTATGCCAAATTCAGCAAGTGTGAGTTCTGGTTAGAGGAAGTTGGTTTTCTTGGTCATGTTATGACAAAGGATGGTGTAGTAGTTGATCCTGCTAAGGTTTCAGCTGTGATGGAATGGGAATCTCCCAAGAATTTAAAAGAAGTTCGCAGTTTTCTTGGCTTAGCAGGTTACTACAGAAGGTTCATCGAGAATTTCTCTAAAGTAGCTAAGCCCATGACTGAATTGTTAAAGAAAGACAAGAAGTTTGCTTGGTCGGAAGGTTGTGAAGTCAGCTTCCAAGAATTGAAGAAGAGACTAGTGACAACACCGGTTCTATGTCTGCCAGATTTGGAAAAGGATTTCCAAGTATATTGTGATGCGTCTCATCAAGGTTTGGGTGCCGTACTTATGCAAGATGGTAAAGTTGTGGCCTATGCCTCGAGACAACTCAAAACTCATGAGGTAAACTACCCTACCCATGATTTAGATTTAGCCTCTGTCGTCCATGCACTCAAAACATGGAGACATTACCTTTTGGGAAAGCGTTGTGAAGTGTTCACAGATCACAAGAGTCTGAAGTATATCTTCACCCAAAAGGAAATCAATATGAGACAAAGAAGATGGTTAGAACTTATCAAGGATTATGATTTAAGCTTGCAATACCACCCCGGTAAAGCAAACGTTGTAGCGGATGCTCTAAGTCGTAAGGTATTTGTAAATGGCCTTACCAAAGGAGAATTGCCAGATGATTTGTGTACTCAATTCAAAGAACTCAGATTGGAGATTGTGCCAGAGGGACATCTCATGTCTTTAGATGTCCAACCCACTTTGTTGGACAAGATTCGAGAAGCTCAAAAGACTGATAAAGAAATTGAAGAGATTAAGGAAAGGATTAGCCAAGGGAAAGCTAAAAGTTTCCATGTAGACGAACAAGGTACTTTATGGCACGGGAAACGTATTTGTGTTCCACAAGATCCAGAGATGCGGAAACTGATTCTGCAAGAAGCCCACAACTCTCCGTATTCTATTCACCCGGGAAACACAAAAATGTACATGGACATGAAGGAAAGATTTTGGTGGAACAATCTCAAAAGAGACATCGCCGAACATATTGCTTTGTGTGATGTGTGTAGTAGAGTAAAAGCGGAGCATCAGAAACCAGCAGGTTTGCTTCAACCACTACCTATTCCTGATTGGAAGTGGGACAAAATTGGTATGGATTTCATTACCGGATTACCAAGGACCAGATCGGGATATGATTCCATATGGGTGGTAGTGGATCGCCTAACTAAAGTGGCTCATTTTATACCCATGAAGACAACTTATACAAGTGCCAAGTTAGCCAAAATCTACATGAGTAGAATTGTATGCCTTCACGGTGTGCCTAAGAGTATTGTATCCGATAGGGGAACCCAATTCACTTCCCATTTTTGGAGACAGTTACATGAGTCATTGGGAACGAGGTTGGAATTCAGTACTGCTTTTCATCCTCAAACCGATGGACAAACAGAAAGGACTAATCAAATTCTGGAAGACATGTTGAGGGCATGTGCCCTAGACTATGGAGCAAGTTGGGATGAAAGTCTGCCTTACGTAGAATTTTCTTACAACAACAGCTATCAAGCCAGCATTGAGATGACACCGTTTGAGTTTCTCTACGGAAGAAAATGTACCACCCCATTGTTATGGAATGGTGTGGGAGAAAGAAGTTTATTCGGGCCAGATCTTATCAAAGAAGCCGAAGAGAAAGTCAAATTGGTTAAGGACAGGTTGAAGATAGCACAGTCCCGACAGAAAAGCTACGCAAATCCTAACCGTAGAGAAGTCACCTACGAAGTTGGTGATAGAGCCTATCTTAGAGTATCACCACTCCGTGGAGTGAAAAGATTCGGAGTCAAAGGAAAGTTGGCACCAAGATATGTTGGGCCATTCAAGATTCTGAGTCGCAAAGGAGAAGTTGCTTATGAAATTGAACTGCCAGCATCTCTATCAGCAGTCCATAATGTGTTTCATGGGAGTCAGCTTAAGAAATGTCACCCAGAAATGGAAGAAACTTCTTTGAAGGATACCATACCATTGGAAGAAGTTCAACTAGAAAGTGATCTCACTTATGAAGAAAAGCCTATCAAGATTCTTGAGACTGCAGAAAGAGTCACTAGGACAAAGACTATCAAGTTTTGCAAAGTGCAATGGAATCATCATTCTGAAGAGGAAGCAACATGGGAAAGAGAAGATGATCTTCGGAAAGACCACCCTCACCTATTTGCTAGCCAATCCGAATCTCGAGGGCGAGATTCACCTTAAGGGGGTTAGATTTGTAACATCCCTAAAATCATGATTTCAAAGTTTGCATATCATTCATGCATGCATATAGATTTGAGATCAATTTCAAACTCATTTCAGAAAAACAGAAGCACATAGTGCTATGATTTTATGTGAGCAGATTTGAATCAAATGACCATCCCCATTTGGGAGTTTGAATGATTTGAAACCTAGCTTGTCTGTCTTCCTCATAGAAAGGATTGAGTGTGGTTTAAACCAAGTTTTACAAATTGGAAATAATTTCAAAAACCATTTCTCAAATTTTGCAAACCGAGTGCAAGCCTCTGATTTTTTTTCTCCAAAGCTTGACCAAGCCTTTGCAAAGCAACCACATGATCTTATGCCTATATTTGAGGCTACTTCTCACTGCAAAAATCCCAAGAAGATTTGAATTCAAATGGAACTTAAATTCATTTGAAAATCAATTCAGAAAATTGAAACAGAAAAAGAAAAAGGAGAAAGAAATAGAAAAGGGCCGGCGCCAGGATTCCAGCCCAGCTTCAGAACAGGCCCAACTAGCCCACCCGGGCCATTCCTTTCTCTCTCGCACGCACCAGCGCACCCAGATAGTCACTGACGACCAGACCCCACCTCCTCTTCGCGCGTTTCGCTGACAAGCGGGCCCTCTCCGCATCACCCTCGTCTTCCCCAAACTACGCCCGCGACCACGTCGCTGCTGCTGTCAAGGCCGGTAATGGCGCGACGTAATTAGCCATTATGCCACAGGCGTTTCCTGTCGCGCCTGGGCCTATTTAACCCTCTCTGCACCGCGCCCCACTCTCCTCGCTCACTCCGCCACCAGGCTGCGCGCATTTGCTCTCGAAGCCCCGCGGTACCGACGACTCCGGCGTCCAATTCCGGTGAGCCTCGACCGCCCCCCTCTCTCTGGTTCAAGTGACGATGCCCAGCTTGATCTTGCGCATACGCTGATGCCTTTCTTTTGCCTGCTCGTGACCTAGGTCGTCCTCCCCATTCATAACTGAAACCACCTGCGCCGCCGATAGACTCCGGCGACCAATTCAGGTAAAATCCGAGCGCCCCTTGCCCCCTCCTTCACGCGAGTTTGTTCACCTGCGTCTTGTGCACCCCCTGACCCCTCTGGTTCGTGCTAGGGCGACGCCAAACCTCGCCAGTGACCACGTCTGCAAGCGACCGACGCCGCCCGCTACTCCGACGAGCTCCAGAGACCGTTCCTGCGCGCCCCTCCGCAAACCAGCGCCACGTTGAGCTTCAGCACGCCACCGCGGTTCTGGTAAGACCCTTATCCCTCTCGCGCACGACCTAGAATGCCAGCACCGCCGCTGACTGAGCGCTCCGCCGCTCGCTGACGCCGCGCGCCGCCAGGACATGGTCGCATGATCGAGCGCCGTTGGATCTAGATCCAACGCTTACGATAGAATCACTAATCGAACCGTTATGCTAGATCTGGACCGTGTGTTTTAATTAGATCCTACGGCTCGCGAGCGTGATCCGGAGCGAATCGGTATCAGCCAATAGGATTAAGACGCGTGGCTAGAGTTTAAATCAAAAACAGATTTCAAACCAGATTTAGATCCAAATTTCAAATGGCTATAACTTTTGATTCCCACGTTAGATTTTTGCAAATTTTATACCGTTGGAATCAGTGAGTCAAGCCCTTTCTGAATCTGCAATGTGTTTAACAAAAAGTTTCTGTTAAAATGACTTTGTATGTAGAAACTTATTTAGGATCATTTTGAGTATAGAAATTGTTTAGTAATTGGTTTTAGTGCTAAATAAGTTTAGTTAGCAAGTTTTTTACTTGGTTATGTTTCTGTATCATGCACTTGCTTGGTGGGTTTTCAAAAATCATCACTTAGCATTTTTCTTGCATGCATGAATTCATATTTTTTGTTTGTATATAAATTGTGTGTAATTGTGTGCTACAAATTTTGGTGTAGATTTTGCTAGTGACTGTGATTGTGAAGAGTGCTACTCTCCCCATTACCAAGGCAAGTGGTGCTTCATGATATTTCCATCCCTATATTTTGTACAAGCATTAGAAATATTTTGCTAAGTCTTGCATGTTACTATTTTGCCAAATGCTATGTTGGGAAATCCTAAGTAGTTGTAGAATTGTAGAATTGCTAGGGAATTTTCCTAAGTTAAGTTACTATGCCATGCTTAGCCTAGCTAGTAGAAAACAAGGGTTGGTAAAGTATATACATGCTATGATGAAAATATTTCTAAGTCTTTTGGACTTATGTTTTTCTTAATAAAACAACTAAGTCAATGAACCTCCTGGGTGGAATGGGACTTGAATGGTGGTTTTTGGTTGAGTGGTTACACAAGGCCCATGGATATGGTTTACCTTGTGTATCACACTTGTGGTATGCCACCCAGGCACAAAGGGATTTGGAGGCCAAGTGTTGAGAAGCTTATAGTGCAACCACTTGGCAAAATGGGCTCTGCCATGATCATATAGGTTGCTAGAACTTAGTCACTTGGACAGTTGGTGGTAGTGGGAATGATAGGTTGGAGCGCGTCCATTTTACTAAGGAAAGGCTTCTGAAAGGTCCTGTCTTGGGAAACCAAGTCTGGTGGGGAAAGTGCACAACCTCTGCAGATGGAAAATCTAAGTACTTAGCCAAGTCCATGGCAATGGACAACTTGAGCATCAAGACATGGAAGCTACAAGAATCTCATCACTCCAACTTCTAAGTAAAAATTGGTGGGTGAACAAGGGTGAAGGACCCCAATGTCTATTGGTGGTTTCTTGGGAAAGTTTTTGACAAAGAAAAACTTAGTAATTTCAACTAATAGCAAAAACCTATTTTGAGCAAAGCAAGCCAAGCTACACTTAGCCAAAATGCATATAGTAATATAGTCCACTTAAAAATTTACTAAGGTATCACTTGCCAATGCTATTCCAAAGTATTGACCCACTGTGGCTGTAACTTGTGATGTTGCAGGTTACTCCGATGATGATTAGGTGTCATGAGTCTACACTCAACATGCTTGCCTGTGGCACATGAAGATGAAGACTTATGTTTATTTATTTATTCCAAAACTCTTGTATTAGTCCTGTGGCCCTGAGTTGTAAAAGACTATGTTTTATCTCTAGAATGAATGTAATAAATGACCTTTGTATCTGTGTACTTCATCTTAAACTGTGGATGCTAGCAATGATCCAGGGACTAGCATTGCAATCACAGGGATCCTTTTCCTTTACAAAGGAGGGATCTTACAGATGGTATCAGAGCACTGTGTTGCCTGTAGGATTATGACCCTAGGATTGGAAACCACTAAGGAAAAATTTTCAATTACTTCTACACTTGTCTATTCTTCTCGTAAACTTTTCTAATCTTCTCATTCTCATCTCTATTTGTAGATGAACTCCATCAACGAAGCCGTGAAGAAAGGACCACTCATGACCATGACCTTGGAGTGTGAGACTGAGTTTCCCAAGATTCTCAAGGACTTGATGGTGGCCATGGAAATACATGGTGCAGCTGTGTACAAAGGCTTTCCAGTGATGGATGAAGGAGTTGAGTACTGGTGGGTGCAACTTCACTTGTACAAAAACAAGGAAGACAACCACAAAGAAAGAGGATTCTGCATGTACACCAACACTGTGGTGCACACCACATTCTTTGAGTCAGCAAGAGAAGCAGCTTGGAGGACTATCAAAGAATTTAGTGCTAGAGTCAAGTGCAGAATGCTCAACCTCCAAAAAGACATAGAGAAAGAGAAGGAACATACCCAAGAGTTGGAAGCCACCAACCAAACCTTGAGAGGAGATATTATAGACTTAGTGATGGAGTCATGTGAACAAGATAGGCTGATTGCCTCTAGGAACATTGTGTTAGCCAACAGATCCAGTAAGATAGGATTGTAAACGCACTTCGTTAGTTGGACCACCACCTATCACCTTAATTTCCAAAAAGATACCTTAAATAAGTTTGGACCTTGGTTGATGTAATGGATTGATGTATGCATGACTTGTGTGATTTTGTGTTCCAAGGATATGTATGAAATGTTTGTCTTGTTTTATCTTAAATTGTGATGTCCTAACTTTTCTATCTTATAAATAGATGCCTATTACCATCAGCACTGTTGAGGAGTTCCAGGTTACCCGTTTTGGTCCTCGTATCATTGAGCTTACCACTTTGCTCAATCTCCCTCTTCCCACCATCATGGTGCATCCACTCACCAAGTTTGAGAGGAAGGACCTCTGGGGATTCAAGGTGAACCATCCCGGACGCCAGACAGAGCCTACTACGGAGGCCATCGTCTTCAAGCTTATGCACGATGACAGGGAGAGAGGCATGGAGGTAGTCATGCAGGACCTGATAGGACGTCTGCTAGGCCGTCACTCCCGACAGGTTAGATGCACTCACTTCCACGTCTTCGGAAGACGTGATGATGATGGAGAGTCCATCGTCTTCGAGGACGACTCGAGGGACGCAGCAGAGCCGATACGTCTCTATCTCCAGGACTTAGAGTCTCTTATTAGGCACGTGGACACGGACAGGACCAACGTCATGCTCAGCAATGACGAGCTTCAGGTGCAGCTTCGCGAGAAGGACAAGCTTTTCGCACAACAGGACGAGATAGTCAAGGAAATGGAGGCGAAGTTCGAGACCCAGGACCGTAAGTTCAAGAGTCAGGAGAAATGCGTCCAGGATAGGAACAAGAAGATCCGGGACATGACTGAAGAACTGAAGTCCAAGGATTTCGAGCTAGAGCAGCAACAGATGGTGATCGAGAGGCTTCGCTCCCAGAAGAGGGCTCTCAAGACCAAGATCGAGTCCTTGACCACTACCATTGAGGAGAACAAGACCGCGATGGAGAACGCAGGTCTTACCTTTGTCGAGGAGGAGATTGATGCTGATGAGTAGACTTGACTACTCGGTTATCTTTTATTATCGTATTTGTTATTTGTGAACTTGTTATTGGACCATCCGACATGTGGATGGCTTGCCACTTGTGTGTTTTACTTTGAGAACTTGTTATCTTGTTGTTGAACTTTTATCTTTGTGTTGCATGCTATGTGTTTGCTTATGTGATGTAATGTGCATAAAACATCTATGGGTATCTCATTCTTATCTCTATTTGAACAAACCACAGATGCCTCCCCGTCGTGCAAACCCCAACCCCAACAACATCACTCCGGAAATGCAGCAAATGATGAATGCTCAAACATAGCTCATGCAAATGATGACAACATTCATTCAGAACCAAAACAACAACAACAACAACAACCCCAACAACAACAACAATAACAACAATAACAACAACAACCCTCCGGGCTTTGATATGCTCACCAGATTTCTGCGTTTGAGGCCAGCTAAGTTCTCGGGGACGACTGATCCCATGGTGGCCAATGATTGGCTACGTTCTGTAAACAAGGACTTAGTGACCGTGGGCTGCACGGACGCGGAAAAGGTCAGATTTGCAGCACATCTGCTGGAAGGGACAGCCGCCACATGGTGGGACAACTTCCAAATCACTACTCCTATAAATGAGGTGACTTGGGCTATCTTTGAGGAAGGCTTTCGCACTGCTCATATCTCGTCAGGAATAATGAGCCTGAAAAAGAAAGAGTTCCACAATCTGAAGCAGCGCCACCGCAGTGTGGCTGAATACATTGAAGAGTTCAACAATCTGGCGCGTTATGCACCAGATGAGGTTGACACCGATGCCAAAAGAAAGGAATTTTTTTTGGAAGGCTTGAATGATGAGCTGAATCTGTAGCTGGTTGTGGCATATGTTCCCACTTATCAGTCGCTCTGTGACAAGGCGGCTATATTGGAGAACAAAATGAAGCAAGTCGAGAGTAGGAAGAGGAAACACTCTGACAAACACAGCTCGGGATCGTCTCACAAACGATCTCACTATGATGACAGTGGAAGCTCAGGATCCCATAAGCATGGGCAATTCAACAAGAACCACAACCACAACCGTCATGACAACAAGCATCATCGCAGTCATGACAATGACAAGTACAAGAACCACAAGAGTGGACATAAGAGCCACCACAGTGGGAATGGTAGTGGAAGTGGAAGTCAGCCTGCTAAAAGGGACATCAGTCAGGTTGAATGCTTCAAATGCAAGAAGATGGGACACTATGCAAATGAGTGCCCCGAAAAGAAAGTTGAAGGACCTGTCAAGCCCAATCCTTTCCAGAAAGGTCAGGTGAACCACATTAATGTGGAGGAGGTCTATGTGGAGCCTGGCGCTGTTGCTGGTAAGTTCAGACTCAATTCCATTCTAGCATTTGTACTCTTTGACACTGGTGCATCTCATTCATTCATATCAAAAGCATTTGTTGATAGAAATGGGTTTGCATCTGAAAACATTGGGTGTCCAATAAAAGTTAGTTCTCCGGGTGGAGATATGATAGTAAGTCTTGGATGCCGGGATCTTGTCATAGAGTTTGGAAAGCATAAGTTTCCAGTGAGCCTGATAATCCTAGATTCCCAAGGATTGGATGTAATTTTAGGAATGGATTGGATGGCTAGGTATGAACGAGTGCTAGATTACTAACCACTCGTATAAACCGAACTTAGTTTTAAATGCTGTTTTCCATTCATCTCCTAATTTCATACGAATCTGGTGGTAACCACTACGCAAATCAACTTTAGAAAACATGGTAGAGCCACTCAATTCATCAAGCATGTCATCTAAACGTGGAATAGGATGACGATATCGAATAGTAATATTATTGATAGCTCTACAATCAGTACACATGCGCGAAGAACCATCTTTCTTAGGTACCAAAATAATAGGAACAACACAGGGGCTAAGGGACTCACGAATATGATCTCTGTCGAGTAGTTCCTGAATTTGGCATTGTATCTCCTTTGTCTCCTCTGGATTGGTCCTATATGGCGCGCAGTTGGGCAACATGGCACCAGGAATTAGATCAATTTGGTGCTCAATTCTTCTAATAGGAGGTAGTCCTGGTGGCAGCTTAGCGGGAAAGACGTCCTCATATTCCTGCAAAAGGTTAGCAATAGCGGGTGGCAAAGAAGGAGGCATATCCTCAAATGAAAACAAAACCTCTTTGCAGACAATTGCATAACATTGAGTATTGTTTACATCTAGTTCAGCAATATCAATTTTATTTGCAAGCATACATGGACTCTTCAAACGAATTTCAGTAGCATGTGTAGAATCAGATTTAGTGTTCTTTGGTGGTATAAAATCTGCAGCAACAATCTGATTCTCACTTTTATTTTTCTCCTCAGTTTTAGCTCTACTATCTCTAGCAAGATCATCTTTTAAAATCTGTTCGGGAGTCATAGGTTTTAGACCAATTTTCTTTCCATCATGCATAAGAGAATAGTGATTAGTTTTGCCATTATGAACAGATTCTCTATCAAATTGCCATGGTCTATCAAGTAACAAAGAACAAGCTTGCATAGGTACAACATCACAATCAACAAAATCAGAATATGTATCAATAGTAAAATGCACGCGTACCGTTCTTGTTACCTTAATCTTGCGAGAACTCTCAAACCATTGGATGTAATATGAATGTGGGCGTTGTCTTGTTGGAAGCGCAAGCTTCTCTACCATGTAAACACTGGCCAGATTATTACAACTCCCTCAATCAATGATGATCCGTATAGCTCTTTCCTTGACAACACCACGTGTTTGGAACAGGTTGTGGCGTTGATCTTGCTCAGATTTGCTCAATTGCACACTCAACACACGTTGTGTAATTAAGCTCTTGTATTGATCAGCAGCTTCAGCTCCCATTACCTCTGTCTCTTCATCAACATCAGAATTGTCTCCATCTCGAGCAGAAATAAGGGCTAGTGTATCTTCATCAAAGTCACTCGCTGAATCATATTGACCATCTTCTCGCACCATCATCACACGTTGTGTTGTGCACTGTCTCTCAATATGACCAAAACCCTAGCACTTGCGGCATTGTATATCCTTTGTCTTACCCGTGGAAGCCATAGAAGATGCACTACGAGCAGGAGCATTGGATGTTGGTGGAGGAGCAGCTAGAAATCTTGTGGTGGCCTTGGATGTGGTAGTAGCTGGAGGCGAATCACGAGGAGGCGCTGATTGTCGGGATGTCCAAGTGGATGTGTGACCTGCAGAATTATTAGTCCTCCTCCATGGTGTTTGGCGATCCTGCACTTCATGTTCAGCTTTGCAAGCAAGATGAAACAAACGAGTGATAGAATTATATTCCTTATAATCTAATATGTGCTGAATGTCCTTGTTTAATCCACCAAAGAAACGTGCAAGCATTTGTTCATTAGATTCAACAAGACCACACCGAACCATCCCCGTTTGCAATTCCTGATAATACTCTTCTACAGAATTTTTCCCTTGCTCTAAACGTGTCAGATTCTTTAGTAAATCACGTTGATAAGTGGGAGGTACAAAACGAACATGCATAGCAGTTTTTAAAGCAGTCCAAGTACTAGGAATAGTAGTAGGATTTAAACGACAATACTCAGACCACCAAAGGGAAGCAAATTTAGTAAATTCACATGTAGCAGCACTAACACGCATATTCTCAGGATATTTTAAGCATGCAAAACGTTCTTCTACTTCCATCTCCCATGTAAGATATGCATCAGGATTATATTTACCCTCAAAAGATGGAATATTTAATTTAAGCTTTGCAACATGATCATCATCACGTACCGGTGGTCGAGCGTTGCGGTAGTAATGTCGGGGACGGCCAGCAGGAACCTGTGGAGGTTGTTCAACCTCCTCGCCCAACAGATCGTCGTCGTCGGGGTCGTAGTAGTACTCGTCGTCCGTCCCCAATGTCGCAGCAGCAGCCGCGGCGGAAGTCTGAGGTGTGTCAGCCGCAGCGGTAGCCGCCGGGGGTGCGGCGGCAGCCGAACCAGCAGTCCGACCCGTGATCGGAATGCGCCGTGCGCCATGTGTGGGTGTGGGTGTGGGTGCGGGTGCGGGTGCGGGCAATCAGTTCAAAAGCTCCTTGAACTGAACGTCAAGCTTGGCGTTGAAGGATTTCTCGAGTCCATCGATCTTGTCCATGGCGTTGGTGAGATTGGTGTCAAACTCCCCGAGGCGCGTATCCACGTCTTCAACGCGACTGACCAAGAGCGCGGAGAAGTGGGCATGTAGTTCTTCGTTCGTCATTGTGGCAGGGTTCCGCGAAGTATCTATCATGGTTAGTCCTTAAAAAGCACAGGTATATACTACGGAAAGATGGTGGAAGTCATGCGTAATCTGTCAAGCAATATACGAAGCTCTTACAAGTTCTTACCAAACAGTAGGAAAAGGCGATATGCAACCGCGAGGATCAGTGGGTCCAGAGATTGAGCCAAGCGATTACCAGGGGTCGAGACACCGCACGTGGAGAATATTTGTGGAGCTCTGGGAAGGCTTAGCAGGGGGGTTAGCAATTATCAAAACAGCAATGCAAAAGTCGAAAGAATGCTCAACGACGGTACTGTGCTGGTCCTAGGCTAGACCGTACTAGAGACGCGAGCCTAGATCACCAACGATGTCACAACGCGACACAACAAGCACTGTATGATGATATGGCACCCTGAAAAGCGAACCGAGATGTAGAAAATCACTATGATGGCGAGTGTCTAGAACTGATCTACGGGGTCTAAAAATAGGTTAGCCCCAAAAAAAAATTCGAAATTTTTTATTTTGCTCCGGAAAGCGCGCCGGCGCCAAAAAAATATCGCTATAACGGCCGATGGAGAAAAGTGATCCCCGGGGTCGAAAACTAGTATACCTAGAAAAAAATTTCGGAGGCGGTTCCAGACTTTTTTTTTGCTCTCCTTCTGGACTTACGACCGGACTCTTAGCTCGACACGGACTTTAGCTTAACACGGAAACAACAAAGAAGGAAAGTAAAAGGAAATAACTAGGAACAATAACTCTACTCGGACTCGTACCACGGCAGGAAACTGATCGGATCTATGTCGCGGTAGGAAGGCGGTGGCGGAGTATTAGGGTTTATGGTGGCAGGGTATATGGCGGCGGAATATGGTGGCGGAATATGGTGGCGGTGATCAGCGAGTGTGGTGGTGACTACTATGATCAGAACTCGAAACTCTAAGGGACGAGACACTAAGACCAGTAAGTCGACGCGACGATGTAGACACAAATTCAACAATGCAAAAACTGAAAAGACAATGCGGGGCGTAGATTGGTTATGGGATGGATCTAAACTCTAACTGTGTTTTTGGCTTTTTCGTGGGTTATAGGTAAAAACAGATCTAATCTACGAAAAATAGTAAAATCTCACCGAGCAACCTGAAATCTGATACCACTTGATAGGGCAAAGGTGTCCGATATTTCGATGAGATGATGATAATCGATTTGGTGGAGTTCGGGCTTGACGATCCGACTACACGTGCGAACACGAGCGCCAATGCAATCGCTAGGCCAATCTCCGGGAGGTTACCGATCCTGCGGGAACACGATCAGCCTGACCAGCGAGGGTCTTAATTCCTACCTGAAATCGAGAACAAGTAAGAACCAATATCGGATTAAGAGGAAAGCTTTATTGAAGAAGTGGGGGTCCTAAATAGGTGCGAAGTACAAGAGGCCTCTGCGACGCTCGAGTCTTGGCGAAGTTGCGACTATGGCTAACTTAATGTCTAAACAAAATCCGAGTCTAGGGTGACGGCTATGGGGAGTATTTAAGGGCGAAAAGGTGGGGTTTCGGCCAGCCATGGAAGTGGTGGCCGAATCCAACCCTAAAAGTCCTTTTCCCCTCAAATACGGACTCTAAAAAGTAGCTAATTAAAATCCTGCGAAAATTACATGGGCCTGGCCCAAAATAAAGGTGTCGCAGCACCATATTAAGCTATGGACGAATTCATAAAGTATTGATCTTGAATATTTCGTCCAAGCCTTCTTTCTTCATTATGGTGGCCTCAAAGTTCTGAAATCTTCATCCGTGGCCTTTTCTTGGATCATCACATGCTTGCTGCCATATCCATGCATGGCCATGCTCCAATGCTTGTCCCTCTCATCCATGCTTGGTCCATCATTCCTAAGAGTAAGAAATACATCTGATTTAGGCAGCATCATATTCTCATGTATGTGAGGAATAGTTCCAAGAAACAAAAGTACCTGATAGTTAAGTTGTTTGGCACGAGATCTTGTGATGGGTCCTTGTATGTGTGTTGCTGTAGGTACAACGGTTGTATCAATAGAAGGGATGTCCACATCACCTGGTCCTGGGCAATCCTGTGATAAAATCCATTCCCACTCTATCCCACTTCCAATTCGGCACGGGCAATGGTTGTAGCAGTCCTGCTGGCTTCTGGTGGTCCGCCTTCACTCGGCTACATACATCACATATGGTAATATGCTCGGCGATGTCTCCCTTCATGTTGTTCCACCAAAATCTATCCTTTAGATCCATATACATCTTCGTATTGCCCGGATGTATGGAGTACGGCGAGTCATGAGCTTCCTGCAGAATCAGCTTCCTTATCTCTGGATCGTTGGGAACGCACAAACGATCTCCATACCACAGGGTTCCTTGCTCATCCTCGCGGAATTCTTTTGCTCGATCCTCCTTCATCTTTTCCTTTATTTCCTCTATCTCTTTGTCTCCTACTTGAGCCTTCCTGATCCTATCCTGTAGCATTGGTTGGACTTCCATTGCTGCCAAATATCCTTCTGACACTACCTCCAATCTAAGGTCCTTGAATTGCTTGCACAAATCCTCGGGCAATTCCCCAATAGTCAATCCATTGGCATAGACCTTCCGGCTCAGAGCATCTGCTACTACATTTGCCTTTCCTGGGTGGTATTGCAGATTCATATCATAATCCTTGATAAGCTCCAACCATATCCTATGCCTCATGTTCAGTTCCTTCTGTGTAAATATGTATTTCAATCTCTTGTGGTAGGTGTACACATCACATTGTTTTCCCATTAGGTAGTGCCTCCATACTTTGAGCGCATGAACAACTGATGTTAATTCCAAGTCATGCGTGGGATAATTCCTCTCATGGTGTTTAAGTTGCCGCAAGGCATATGACACCACTCTCCCATCTTGCATCAGCACACTCCCAAGTCCCTGTCGAGAAGCATCACAGTACACTTGGAAATCCTTCTGAAGATCTGGTAAACACAAAACAGGTGCGGTCACTAGTCGATGCTTCAGTTCCTGAAAGGTGGCTTCACACGCATCCGTCCATTCAAACTTCCTCTCCTTCTTCAGAAGTTCCGTCATTGGCTTAGCAATTTTGGAGAAATTTTCAATGAACCTCCTGTAATATCCAGCAAGTCCCAAAAAGCTCCGAATATCTCCCACATTCTTGGGCGCTTCCCACTCAGTTACAGCAGTCACTTTGCTTGGATAAACAGCAACTCCTTCTCTTGACACCACGTGTCCAAGAAATCCAACTGTGTTAAGCCAGAATTCACACACTGAATTTGGCATACAGCTTGTGCTCCCTTAGCTTCTCCATAATCAGTCACAGATGTTTCTCATGCTCAGCATCATCCTTGGAATATATCAGTATGCCATCAATAAACACTACCACGAACTTGTCCAAGTACTCAATGAATACCTTGTTCATCATGGTCATGAAATATGCCGGAGCATTCGTTAGTCCAAAAGACATAACTGTATACTCATATAAACCATACCTAGTAGTGAAGGCAGTTTTTGGTATGTCCTCCTCTCGGATCTTCAATTGGAAATAACCCGATCGCAGATCAATTTTGCTAAACACCTTCGCTCCTTCCAGTTGATCAAACAAATCATTTATGTTCGGCAGGGGGTATTTGTTCTTGATGGTCACCTCATTCAGAGAGCGATAATCCACCACTAATCTCTTGCTATTGTCTTTCTTCTCCACAAATAGAACAGGTGCACCCCATGATGACGAACTAGGCTGAATGAATCCCTTGTCCAACTGCTCCTTTAGATGTTTCTTTAATTCCTTCAACTCATTCACATCCATCTTATATGGTCACTTTGCTATAGGTCCTGTTCCCGGCATCAGATCGATGAGAAACTCCACATCCCTGTCAGGTGGCATCCCTGGCAGCTCTTCCGGAAACACGTCGGGGTACTCCTTAATCACAGGCACAGTATCCATGCTAACCCCCTTAAGATAATTCAGCTTACACCTTCCCGGTCGCAGAACCGACTTGAACCTAATCCTCTTACCATCCGGGGTTTTGAGTGAAACTGCTCGCTGTGCACAATCTATGTGTCCCCCATGCATAGACATCCAATCCATGCCTAGAATTACATCTAAACCTTGTGATTCCAAAACTACCAGATGTGCAATGAAATTGTGTGCTCCAATCCTCACAGTTAAGTCGCGACATCCCGCGCTAGCTATCATATCCCCTTCAGGTGAACTCACTCTAATAGACCCTTTCAGAGACTTCGTAGGTAACTTATACTTATCCACAAATGCCCTTGATATGAATGAATGCGATGCACCAGTATCGAAAAGTATAAGTGCAGGGTGAGTGTTGATTGGAAACTTACCAATCACAAGATTAGGCTCATCTGGGATCTCCTCCACATTCATGTGGTTCACTGTGGCCTTCTGGTTGTTGCCTGGCTTCAGTCCCTTCTTTTCCGGATAGTTGTCTGCATAATGTCCCTTTTGGCCACACTTGAAGCATGTCACCTCACTCAGGTCCTTCTTCACAAAGCTGCGATCACGGTTGCGGTCATGTCCACTGTGTCCTCCAGAATGGTGAGTGTGTCCTCCCTTGTGGCTGTGGCAGTTGCTCTTGTGGCTATCATGGCGATGTCCATCGCCTCCATGGTTGTGGCGGTCATGACTTCCATGGTGCCCATGGTCACTCCCTCCATGCTTGGAGTATCCATCATAAGAAGTGCGAGACTTGTGGTGAGAACCAGACTGGTGATTGTTGCTCTTCCTCTTGCGGCTTTCCACCTGCTTGTGCTTCCCTTCCAAAATTCTGGCCTTGTCCATAAGCTCCTGGAAAGTGGGACAATAAACCGCCAGCAGCTGCACTGAAAGCTCATCACTGAGGCCATCCAGGAACCTCTCCCTCCTTTTGGCATCAGTGTCAACATCCTCAGGTGCATAACGAGACAGGTTGTTGAACTCCTCAATATACTCAACCACGATGCGGTTGGTTTGGCGCAAGTTGTGAAATTCCTTCCTCTTCAGGCTCAGAACTCCTGAAGATACGTGGTTGGTCTTGAAACCTTCCTCAAACATTGCCCAAGTCACAGTGTCCAGCGGGTGGGTGATCTGAAAAGTGTCCCACCACGAAGCGGCTGGTCCCTCCAGTAGGTGAGCAGCAAATCTCACCTTCTCAGCATCCGTGCACCCAACAGTTACCAGATCCTTGTTGACTGAACGCAACCAGTTGAGAACAACCATTGGTTCCGCTGCAGTCAAGAACTTCGCTGGCCTTAGCCTCAGAAACCTAGTGAGAGCATCTCCCTGAGGCTGGTTGTTCCCATTGTTGTTGTTGTTGTTGTTGTTGTTGTTGTTGTTGTTCTGAGCTTCCATGAACTGGGTCATAACTTGGGTCAGCTGTGCCTGAGCCGCCATGAGCTTCTCCAACTTAGTGGGTTGACAGCGGGGAGGCATCTGCGGTTCAGCACAGGTAAGTTTAGAAAGAACCGATTACGAAAACAGGATTCTACCCATGCATTATGATCAAACAACAGCAACGCAATCACAGACTATCTCAAGCAAGCAACACATCAACAAACAAATGATCCAAAAACATCCCAGGGGTTATCCTAGCAGTATATGTCTACTGAAATAGTTTTTAGAAGAGTTGGCAATAGTTATCAACACAACAGGTCAACATAGCATTTAAAACAGGAATCTGCCAGAACAGTCCAGCAGTGTTCATGAATTTTTCTACCTGACTTAAGCTCGTCATGAATTTTTTCTGATTTGTGTGTATACATTACAGAGAGTTTCGAACCATCCCTATTTTTTTCAGATTTTTCCCAGATACCAATAAAATATGAAAAATCGTGCAGTACTGCTATGTCAGCAGAAAACTACAACAGGAAAAACTCAGATATCAACCAAACTTGACATAACTCTTCCATAAAATTCGCACAAATAATCCTGGGATATTGGAATACACATAGGAGCAACTAAACACTCTTAAACTAACAGTAATTAAGTTTTACATCAATCGAGACTAATCCTAACGATTTTACCTAACGAAGACTAATTGGTGGACTTCTATCTACTTCTTGAAGAGGTTGCAGTAGGTCCTCGCACTCATGCGTTGGCGCTTCTGTCCACGAACCAACCATGACGGAGGAGTATACACCTCTCCCGAGTCATCACTTGAAATATCGAACTCCACCTCTTCTGGATCCTCCTCTTCATTCTCTGCTGCAACTGCAACAACTTCATCTCCTCCACCATCATCGTCTCCATCATCATCATCCTCGTCCTCATCATCATCATCGTTACCACTGTCATCATCATCATCATTGTTGCCATCATCTCCATTGTCATCATCAGAGGGTGGATTTAGCTGTGCTTGGAGAGCGGCAATCTGGGCTGCCATATCTTCAATAGTCTGGTCCCTTTCCTGGACGGTACCTTGCAGCTGTTGTATGGTCTGATTGTTTTCCTGCACGGTCCCATTAAGCTGTGCTATGGTTGCATCCCTGCCTATCAGGGCATTCTTCAGAACATCCACAGCTTCATGCAAGGTGTCTATCTCCTGTCCCTGGACCACCATACCATTGCTGGCAAAATCTGCAATCTCCTTTACCATCATTACTTTCGCAGCTAGAGCTCCATTCTCCCTTTCCATGTCCTCTATGTGCCTCTGACGGGGAGGCATGTTGTTCCTGTCACCCGGGGTAACCACAGCGTTCCCATCCTCATCACGCCTTCCATAGTCACGGTAGGGTGAGTCTACTGGCAGCAGGTGTCGGACAAGATGGCACTGGCGTGACAGGGCTTCATGCAGGGCCAAGTTTATTCCATGTCCCCAGTTGCAGTATGTCTTGGTGTAGATCAGATGGACAGGGTTTGGCAAGGCGGCATCCCTGAAGATGAAAGTGGTGATCTCCCATGCATCCTCACCATATCCATAGGTGTACAGCCTCCTTCCCTTGAACATGGGCAGCGGCAATCCCAATGACTGCGAGAGCTGTGCTAACTGTCTTGCAAAAGGGCCTTGGTGACTCCATGGTTGCATACTCAGTCCTGACTTCTCCCATCTATCAATTAAAAGAGGAAAGTGTGAGAATAACATATGGTAAGAATTTACGAGAGTGAAAGGCATAAGATGAAAGACAGAGTTAATATAAGCTTTAATAGTTCTATGGCTTCCTAATCCAACCTAGGTCACGATCCTATAGTCGACACACGGGCTCTGATACCATCTTGTAACACTACGGTTCTGAAAAGACCGTAGCTTCTATGTGACATGTCAATCCCTGGATCGGTTCATTGGCCCGCAATAGAATAAAGATGAATAACATAGCAAATATCCATGCATCATAAATAACGGAGATCCAGAGTATCATTATTACAATAAAAGCTTAGCTCAAGACTAGCTCAAATTATTCAAGTAGCAACATAAATATAGTAAATCCTCCATTCTTCAAATTGCCCACAAGTGAACAAGTGCCGAGTGGAGTACCGTGGCCTAAATCGATTACTCGGAATCGGAATATCCTGCAACATGAAACGTAGCAGCCCTGAAGGGTCAATACATGGAATGTATGGCAAGTAGAGCTATTAAAGGAGACAATAGAGCTAACATCTACATGCATATTTGGCAAGTGGAGTTGTGGCTAGCTTGCATTTGCAAATACCTTTGTCCTACTTTCATAAACAGTTTTTGATTTTCTTTGAAAAAATCCCAATTAAGTTAACCCATCAACATTAAAGCAATTATGAAATTGGAATGAGCGAGAAACATGTCATGGAATCAATATCAAGCAACTCGTACGTCCATAACCGGGGACACGGCTAATCGATTAGTTTATACACCCTGCAGGGGTTAGTACACTTTACCCATGTGACTTGGCCATCCCAGCTCATACCATCACTCTCTTTTTGGGTGATGATAGGGAGAAGTCTAAGAATAGACCGTTCGGGAAGTAGCTCCCCAAACCCGACACGCACCGGTCCAACCTACCAAAATTCTACATCTCTAGATACGTGGGTTTGAGTTACCACAACCTACTGAGTCCAACCAACCGTCCATTTCATTATTGGCACATGGTTGTACACGTAAGCTACAAAATAAAGAAGCCAAATATTCTCTCTTGATACCTGGGTGCCTTTCCGCAATGGTACCACCAAAAATTATCAAACCCATCACACCCAGGAGATTTATTGATTAAGTTGTTTTTAGTTTTCGCAAACCAACATATTTAGAAACAACTTTCAGTGATGTAACCCAGCCCTCGTTCATCATAGCATGTCTAAGCACATCTACCAACGGTGGTTCATTTACAAGGAAAACCCTACCACATAATAGGACATAGCATAGCGATAGGTAATATCCTACTCATGCATCTACAAAATACACGACAATGCACTGAAAATAGTAGGACAACATCATGAACAAAGTAGCATCTACTTGCCTTAGCTGTAGCGGTCGGAAGAACAATCTACACACGAGCAAACGTTGCACTCGTCACAATCTACACGATACAATTGCAATCATAAACAAACCATCCACCATCATATGCAAACAAAGAAGATGCAAGATGCATGCATGACAAGTGGAATAACGCTACAGTAGCATCACATATTCTTATTCAGTATAACTAATATATGCATGCATGGAAATTATTTTGAGTGCAAAGAAAACGAAGCATGCAATTTATAATGCTCAAATAATAGAGCTAGAAACTAAATAATTAGCCAATGCTAACATACTATTTGTAAATTCTTGGAAAATTTCCACAGCGTAGGCAACTCATAATAGAATCAGTACCAATTGGAATTTCTCAAAAAGGATTTATATAATTCCCTGAGTAATTAAAATACTACAGTAAGCCTTTAAGTAGATTCTGCAAATTCCAATACTGTAAGCCTAACCTTTTAATTCACTGTAAGATTCCTCTTGTTCTACTGATTCCAGGGACATCTTATTTGCAATTTTTAGGGTTACAGAACTTATTCTATGAATTTATTACTCTAAAAAGGGAATTAATTCATTTAATTAACCAGGACAAAACCTTGCTGTAAAGGTGTAAAACAACAGTACAGCAATATTCTACGTGAGACACTGAATCCATACATATTTTATTTGCAATTTTTGGCCTAGTAGATCTAAAGATATGAATTTTACAAGTTTTAGTTATTTTCTGCCAATTAAATCGAATTAAAATTATACAGTCAAAGTTTGACCGGCTGACCGCGCTGACGTGGCGTGCTGACCAGTCAGCGGTCAGTGTGATCGGTCAACGGTCCATCTGGACCGTCTGTTCCAGATCGGAGGGCACGGGGAGACGCGCGAGGGGCTCACCGGCGCTGGCAAGGTGAGGCGGCGGTGGTGGCTCGGGTGGCGACATCGGCGACGGGGCAGGCAACTCCGGCGGCGGCGGCTGGTGGGACGATGCTCGGGGCGACGCGGCGGAGCTCGTCGGCGTGACGGCGATGGGCGTGGCGGTCGGTGGCGACGGCGATCGGCGGCTGGAGCGCGGGCGGCGGCGTCGCGCTCCGGCGAGGAATTCTCGACAGCCGTGGCGTCTGCAGAGGGGGAAAAGGAGGCAGGGCGAGTCAGTCGACGGCGGCGGAGCTCGCGAGGGAGGAGAGAGGGCGCGGGGCGGCGGCGTGTTACCGGCGAGGTCGGCGTCGGCGAGACGGCGATTTCAGCGGCGGGGCTTGGCGCGCGAGGGGTGCGAGGCGGGCGAGACAGAGAGAGGGGTGGCAGCGCGCGATTTTGTAGAGAGGGAGTCCTCGCAGGGTCGGTTACGGACTCCGCGGAAATCGCGAAGGCGGGCGGCGGCGTGTTCGCCAGGATCTGTCTAGAAAATAAGCAGAAATTTGACACGATCTGTCTAGAAAATAAGCAGAAATTCAGTTTGCCATATCTTTTGCTACGAAGCTCTGATTGGGGCAATTCAAAGTGCTACAGGATCTTTTTTTTATTCCTTTCTTTTTTTCATTTTCTCTGACAATTTTCCTTATCTGAAATTTGACAGGATCTATCTAGGAAATAAGCAGAAATTCAGTTTGCCATATCTTTTGCTACGAAGCTCCGATTGCGGCGATTCAAAGTGCTACGGGTTCGTGGCGAAACCCTCTATGCACCAGTGCCTTCCATACACCCAAAATATAATAATTTTCACAGTAGCATGGTAAATCCAATTGTTCATGTGTAGGTGTCAAAACGCAAATGCAAGTGGTTTGTTTTGTCAAAACCTTTTCAAACCGAAATTTTGCATGGATGATCATGATGCAATGCCATGAATGTTATGCAGTACCAAATCTAAAATTTGGGATGTGACAACTTTCTTGCCCTACCTTTCTTACTCTTACTCTTATCTTTAGGGAATGTATGATTTCTTGATGGATGAGAAAAATGCATGATGCCTTTTCTCACATCTATTATTGCTCCAAGGAGTTTTAGCAGGGATATTCCAAGTGTAATTTTTCCTTTTTCTACATATTCAATGACAAGATAACCAGTGGAGACCACTTTTCCTAGGATCTTAGTAAACACTCCTTTAGCTATTCCAATGGGTAATATAGTGGCATTATTGGTAAGAGATATTTCTTCTCCACCCTCAGAAGTCCCCAAAGATTCAAAGATTCATAAATATCCTTAGGAATAAGACAAAACTCAAACATAATATCATAACGAGCATAAAAAGTTTCATCATTTATATTTTTTTACTATGGGAAGCTATTTAGAAGACTCAAAATTTATTGGAACATAATACTGCTACTCTCTAAGCATATTATAGCATTCTTTTAAACTAGCTGTATTGGTCTCAAGAGTATTTAATCTAGCATAAATATTGCAAAGGATGAAGCAGATTTGCTAGGCAAGTCATATGTTGCAATCATTTTTTATGGCACTTAAGGCTTCATCCTCACCACACCGGTAGAAATCTCCGCCTACTATAGTATCCAAAGCATATATATAACAAAGACCAAGACCAAAGTAGAAACTGCTAAGAAACAAGCCTAGAGTCATCTTAGGTTCAGTTTTTTCATGTGAAGCAGAAATTCTAGACCAAAGCTTCTTTGAAACTCTCTTCACTTCCATGTTTGAAAGTGAAGACCATTTCCTCAGGTGACATAGTGATTGGAGCAACACTAGACATAAAAGCAACTCGAAGTAGGAACTAATTTTTTTTGTGTTTTTTTATAGAAAGAAACAAGCAAAATAAAGCAAAACAAAAACAAAGTAAAGAGATTGGTTGTGAGAGACTCCCCTTGCGAGAATATTCTTTCTCCTTGAAAAGTGATTGACAAGGAGGAAGAGATTGAAGCTGTCCTTAACTCCCCGGCAACAACGCCAAAAAAGTGCTTGATGGCTCAGATATGTAGATCTCGTTGGGAACCCCAAGAGGAAGGTATGATGAGCACAACAACAAGTTTCCCTCAGTTATGAAACCAAGGTTATCGAACCATTAGGAGTAAGGAAACCATAATACTTTGTCCCAACTTACAATGAGGTTGTCAATCTCACCGGTTTGCTGAAAACAAATGATTAAACGTATGGTGTGGAAGATAGTAATTGCTTGTAGAAATTAAATGGTAAATATTAGATGGTATATCAATGGTAATGAATGGACCGAGGTCCACAATTCACTAGAGGTGTTCTCCATCAGATAAATAGCATGTTGGGTGAACAAATTACAGCGGGGCAATTGACAGATTGAGGATGCATATACTAGACATCTTGATCTCTACGATATTTGATTGGGCATTTCAACATAATACATAGACCCCGTAATCCAACTGCATCTATGACTAATAATCCACCTTCAGGTTATTATCCGAACCCCTTCCAGTATTAAGTTGCAAGCAACAGATAATTGCATTAACCAAAGTGTGTAATGTAAACAATACAATTGCCCCATGGACAAAGGATTGTTGTTTTCTCCCTAGTAGAAACATCACATCTATAACCTTAGAAGTTTCTGTCACTCTCCTAGATTACTAGAGGCATGAACCCACTATCGAGCATAAATACTCCCACTTGGAGTTACAAGCATCTACTTGGCCACAATATCTACTAGCACTGGAGAGCATGCAAGATCACAAATAACATATACATGATAGAATCAATAATTGATCTGACATAGTATCTCAATGTTTATTGGATCCCTACAAACACAACATGTATGATTACAAATAGATGATCTTGATCATAAACGGAGCTCACAAGATCTAAACATGATAGCACAAAGGAGGAGAAACAACCATCTAGCTACTGTATGGACCCATAGTCCGAGGGTGAACTACTCACGCATCACTCCGGAGGCTGGCATGGTGATGAAGAAGGCCTCCGGGATGATCTCTCCCCTCCGGCAGGGTGCCGGGAAGAGCTTCAGATCCCCCTGATCTAGGGACGATGGTGGCGACGGCTACATACTGTTTCATGGATTTCTGATCGGGTGCTTAGGGTTTCTGCATCGGGGTGCTTATATAGGCAAAGGGGCAAGGTCGGTGGGCGCCCGAGGGGCCCACACCATGGGGTGGAGCGCCCTAGGGGGTGGCCGCGCCAGCCCTACGTGTGGCCACCTCGTGGCCCCACTTCGGCTGCCCTTTTGACTTTGTCTTCGCTTCGGTAATATATTGACTTTGGCTTTTTTTTCCGTCCAATTCCGAGAATATTTCCTTACTAGATTTTATGAAACCAAAAACAACAGAAAATAGGCAACTGGCACTGTGGCATCTTGCCAATAGGTTAGTTCCAGAAAATGTATAAAAAGACCTCAAAGTGTAGACAAACATAAGAAAGTTGATACAAAACAAGCATGGAGCATCAAAAATTATAGATACATTTACGATGTATCATGGACACAAACATGTTTTCCTAATTGACACGACTGACAAATAGAAGAATTATGAGAATATCTATTACAAGGTATTGAAAATTCACTAAGAAGAGTAGATAACACATTATTATTGGGATGGCCGAGACGTTGGTGCCACATATCAACAGAGGCCACCATAGACGATAGAGGGGCAGCGGTCGGAACACCATGGAGGGAATACAAATCACTGGAGCTATTTAATCGAGCGATCTCGGCCTTGCTCCGGTAATCCTTCACAGACAGACCAAAGGGGTCAAATTCGACAGAAACGTGATTGTCATTGGTGAATTGGCGAACATAAATCAGATTTTTAATTAGTGTAGGAGCTACAAGAACATCGTGAAGAAGCAAAGGTTTGATTGGGGATTGAATTTGGGCTTGACCGACACAGTAAATAGGAATAGATGATCCGTCAACAAGAGTAATAGATGGAAACGCTGACGGTGTGCAAGAAGACAACAAATTACTTGATGTAGACATATGACTAGAAGCACCATAATCGAAAATCCAATCCATACCTGAGTTTCCTTGTGCAGCAAATTTGTTCATGGCTTGTAGAAAAGCAGCTTGGTCCTAGATCGGAGTTGAAGTAGATACCGGTGTAGACATGGGAGCTGGTGGGTGTGGCGGTGTCGGCAGTAGGCCGGCATCGGCGTATAGATAGAGCCACCATAATTGTACTATGACATATTATACTACGGCATGTAGGGTGAGGTTGTAGCGCCATATGAAGCATAAGGAGCAGCGTTGTAGATTGTTGTCACGTAGGCGGGGGCGGCGTGGTACGTGGTCGTCGGCTGTCACGACGCAAGGATGGGAGCACTGGTGTGAGGGCGGGCACCAGGCTGCCAGCCACTAGTGTAGACAGGCGGGGCACCATAGGGCATCGGGGCGGACCAGGGCATAGGCCACGCATGGACTAGCCCGTTCCATGGATCAGGAGAAGGACGCCAGCCGGGGGGGGGGGGGGTTGATGCAGTCGGTGGAGCCGGAGCTGAAGACGGAGGAGTAGGCATCGTACGAAACTGCGGCGGTTTAGGGTTTCGACCCCTATAGTTGGGACTTGGATGCTAGGCCGATGGTTGAGGAGGAACCATTGGAGGAGGTGGCAGTAGCGGCGGTGGTGCAGGCAGTCGAGGAGAAGCAGTGAATACCTGAGGACGGGAGTCCTTGTTGGTTTGGGCACGATCGGCCCATTGCACCATCGAGCGAACCTCGGCGAAGGAGGGGCACAGACGCATCATAGGGATGAAGGAGGACTGTTTCTTGAACCGCTCGCTGAGGCCAACGAGGAGGACATTGATGAGCTGCCGATCGTCGATCAGATCACTGAGTTCACGGAGTTCATCCGCGATCGCCTTAAGGCGTTGGAAGTAGATGCCGATGGGTACATCACCTTGCATCGTGTTCTGAAGCTCGGTGTGGAGATTGTTGGTGTGAGCGTCGATGTTGTCCTGGAAAAGCTGACGAAGGGCTGCCCACAGATCGGCGGCGTAGGCACCATCACGGTGTACGAGACTGAATATTTCTGTGGAGACTCGCATGTAGATCCATTGAATAATGGCCAGATCATCCTTGACCCATTGCGAATCGTGAGGTTGAGGGAGAGCGTCGTCGACGACGTGAGAGCGTAGGTTGCATCGCCCGAGGTGGACGTCGAAGAGGTGACACCAATGGTAGTAGTTGTGAGCAGCGAGGTCTAATGTTACAGGTATGTAGGGACCAATATCGGATATGGTGTCGGTGAAGGAGATTGAAGGGGCTATTGGTGGAGGTAGAGCTAAAGTAGAGGTAGATGTGGAGGGGGCGTGCCCGCGGCGACCTTGGCGGCGACGATGGCGGCACGCCTCTCGAAGTAGCCGGGCCGCGGCGAGGTCAGCAGGTGAGCCATACCCTAGGATCGGAAGTCAGATACCATGTAAAATTGTATAGAATAATAATCAATGATAATATTATGGCAATTACAAGAGGTATATATAAGGGTCTAGATGCACCGGCCTACCCCTATAACAAACAGACTAGGACTCTTAAACCTAACAAGAATTGTATTCTAACAATGTCCATGCTCCATACCTATAAATGGCAGCAAAAGGAGGGCAGACCGATGAGTGGCATGAGAGACACTCCTCAACGCATTATCGATTCCATGTACTAGCTAGTAACTACACTTTTTCATCCCTATAATTGTCCATCTCTATACAATGTGTATTTCCATGTAGCTAGTAACTACACTTTTCATAGTACTAACATCTTCAAATAGTTTGCTAAAACATTCTATATTATGAAACAGATTTAGTATTTTTCAAGAAAAATCAATTTCATTAGGCTTATCGGATCTGGATTCTATCTGTTGACGACTCGCGTGTATCAAACATGTGTGTATTGCGAACTACTTCCTCCGTTTCAAAATATAAGATGTTTTCGGGTTTGCGAAGGTAATGTATCTAGACGTCTTTTAAAGTATAGATTCAGGATGAATCTTTCTGAATCTACACACTAAAAGACGTCTAAATACACTATCTTCATAAAGCTAACACATCTTATACTATGAAAGGAGGGAGTACTTGATAATAACTGAAGAAATAAATGCCTATTTCCAGTTCTAATAGTCAATGCCACATGCATGACCAAATATTCCCAGTTCTGCATGCTTTTCAGTAGGGAAACATGCATGGTAATTCAGGGATTTCACATGATTTTTCATCATACACCCCCCAAAACATAAGGAAATAAACGCCTTAGACTTATATAATTGGGCATTTGACAGAAGTACAATTGGAGGCCCAGATTTGGGTCGCACTTCCAGGCTAAATGAGGGATTTCAAGACATCCTTCATTTTGTAAGAGAGAAGGATTATGTCTCTTTTATTTAAAAGAAAAGGACCAAGCTCTAAGAGAAGGTGCTACATTATCGAAAATGTGAGCATTCATTTGCTTCCATATGTTCTAGGAGGAAGTTGCAAATGCATCGAACAAGAAAGGCCTTCTAAAGTTTACTCTAGCCGTGGCAATTATCTCGAGCAGTTCAAGATTTTCTTCAAGTATAATGCTATGGATTGCCAACATTGTCTAAAGGTGGTCTCTACTTTCTAGCAAACCAACATCACATAGGTTGCAAACTCCATTGTCATTGAGTGTGAAGCTTTTCCTTATGAGCATATCCTTTGTGTTTAGGTGTTCATTAGCGAGAAGCCAGAAGAAAGATTTGATTTTGGGAGTACATTTTCATTTTTAGATTCATGAGAAAATGAGATCCTAAATGTGTTCAAAGTTCTACTTGTTTATCTCGCTAGCAAAGAAATGAGTGACCCGACCATAAATCATTTCCATCAGCATCCTGGATGGATCTAGTTTGGTTTACAAGGTGATTGAACTCATGGAATTCCTCAACATCTTGGGTAGACAAAGGGAGATGAAAAGCATCAATGGGATTGTCCAAGTATGACGATATTCTTTACCGAAGATAGCTTATTAATAGCGACGGAGTGTAGCCTAGAGAACTTAATCATGAGGAGGTCAGAAGTCCAATTGTCGCTCCAAAAAGGGTAGTGTCACTGGAAGCAAATGGGCATGATGCAAATCTTTTGAACTTGGGATTGAAGGGAAATGGAACACGTTTAGTTAATCTAGTGGATCTGATATACATTCACTCCATTCCGTAATATAAAATGTTTTAGAATTTTCTGAAACACATGTATCAAGATGTTTTTTATGCATAGGTTCATAGCAAAATAAGAAAACCTACACACTAAAAGGGTCTAGATACATATGTTTCAGAAAAAAGATAAAAAATCTTATATTTTATAAGCAGAGGGAGTACATGTGTTCGTGATCCAAGTGTACCACTCTAAAAAGGAGTGTGCAAGCTATAGAATGTCTGAAGCTTTTTTATTTCCGCTGGAAAACAAAATGTTTGAAGCTGACCAAGTTTCTTTTTTTTGAAATGGGGAGCGATGTCCCGACCTCTGCATGGAACGATGCACATAGCCGCTTTATTAATCAAAGTGTGGAGTATAGAGTTTACATATCAAGGATCACACAGCGTGGTTACATGAATAAGCCAACAGAAGAAAAATGAAGATCGTCTAGGCATCATGAAGTCGTCTAGTAGGCTGCCAGCCAGTGTGGCTATATATAGCCCGAGCAACTGCCTCCAGTCGGGGTGCATCCAAATCGCATAGGCTGCCGTTGCGCCTCCGGGAGAATAAGTGACCACTTGGATCCAATGCGAGACCATAAAGATAACCTGTAAGAAATGAGAGTTTGTGCTCTTGTTAAAAACAATATCATTTCGACAGTTCCATATCGCCCACACTAGGGCACATATACCGATTCTAATTCTCTTTTTGGCATCCTTATCAACCCCATTCAACCAATTTCCGAACATATTCATAATATTAGTTGGAGGTGAAATATTAAACGTGAATTGAACAACTCTCCAGATCAATTTTACAAAGGGACGGTGAAAGAATAGATGGTTGATTGATTCCTCATAATCATAGAACACACATTTCTTATAACCATTCCAATTCCTCCTAGCTAGATTATCTTTGATGATGATTACTTTTTTATACAAGAACCACATAAAAATCTTAATTTTTAGTGGAACTTTGATCTTTCAAATATATTTTCGAAGGAACACCGTATGACCGTTCATGAAATCAGCGTACATAAATTTTACCGTGAAAGACCCTGAAGCTGTCAAAGCCCAAACAAAGACATCTGGTTCATTCGCTAGTTGTACCGTCATTAACCGTTGAACCAACTGAATCCATAGTATCTAATTGTTCTCACTAATATGTCGTCTAAACTCAATATTGAGTGGAGCGGAGCCAAGAACATTCGCAACTAAAATGTTTTTTAGTCACACAATATTATATAAGGATGGATACTGCTTAGCTAGCGGTGTCTCGCCTAACCAGACATCTTCCTAGAAATGAACCTGCTGGCCGTTGCCAAGCTTGAACGAGCCGCGATTAAAAAATTATCTTTGACACCCATCAGACCTTTCCAAAGGGGGAATCTGTTCTCTTTATTGTCACTTGTGACAATGTCTTGTTCTGAATATATTTATTGTGCAGTGTCACATACCTTCATTGTTCAAAAGTTTATATAGCCACTTGCTAAGTAGACATCTATTTTTATGTCTAAGACTTCAATCCCAAGACCTCCCTGATCTTTAGGTCTACAGATGATATTCCATTTAGTTAAACAATATTTCCTCTTAAGTTGATCGTTCTGCCAAAAGAAACAAAATCTATAAAAGTCAAGTCTCTTTCAAACCCCTTGGGTATCCTCAGAAATGATAGCATAAACATAGGAAGACTAGTAAGAATAGAGTTGATCAAAACAAGTCTATCTCTATATGAGAGTAGCTTGCCTTGCCAGCATCCCAGTTCCTGAACAAGTTCCTGAACAGGGAGCAGAGAGGCATGCAACAAGAACATGCAGTAGCAGAAAATTAAAGCATCTGCAACTAGTACTACATAGTACAAGTAGGTAATGTTATATTGATCAGGAAAACAAGAGTTATCTAATTATGAGAGCCTATAAAACAATTTGCTTAGTATTTGCTCTCACGCTACAGTACCAGGCTTGTGTTCACAATTTTGTAACTAGCAGAAACATCCTTCATTCAACGAAAACTACAGTTCCATATAGTTTCTCACTTTCCATAAAGGACGCAAATTCAAGCATCAGCTGTGACAAGATCTTTTCCTTGCACAACAAGTTACACAAGAGAAGCTTGTGCGACGCACAAACAAACTCCAACTATAATTCGTAACACCATAGAGCATGAAAAATTGTTACCAGTCAGCCCTACAAACACGAAACAGAAGAAGCATCATCATTTTTCATGATTCTCCAAGGAACCAACCAAACTAACCATTGCTTTGTCCATCTTCCTACGCAAAATATTTATGCTGAAAGCTCATCAGTGCATCATGGTCCTGGCCATGGCGACACATCCTACAAGCAAAATCTAAGATTTTCAATAGCAACCATAACAATGATATGATCAAGCATAAGAAAAAGGATTTAACTCGTCTATAATGATCGAGTAGGATTAAAATTTATTACCAGATGGCTACTTTGAACCAAAAAGCAGAGCAGTCCAGAACAAGTTATCACCTAGCCACCGTAAGTTTAAAATCGATTTTTTATGGGAAGCACTCTTAACTATTGAAGAGAAAAGCAGTGTTCTTGTTTTCCATAGTGAATATATCAAGAAAAATTTACAGTTGTGCCAAAGTGTCAAGTGTGTAACAGAGCTCGAGCATATGGTCGCTCTGCTGAATCCCAAAAACAGAAACACACACTTCAGTCCCACCGTATAACAAGTGTGCTACCAGACTACTACAATTATGTTTCCTCCTAAGAAGATTTTTATCCAGGGATACGGATGGTTAGGGGAGTTAATAAGAGAGCACAAGGTAGAAAACAGATTGCCATGTCAGTATATCACACATTGGAGCTATCACCAGCGGTGAACATAGGAGATAGGAATCAATTTCATAACAATCTTCTTAGGGATAAATCATTTCTTCTAGGCCAATAGTGTCATGACTAACGAATGTGAAATAGTTGACATCCTGGAGATTCGACAAATTTCTGTTAGTACATCCAATAAAATCTCTCCCCGATAAGACATGTCTTTGCCAATACCCATAAATAAAGTTATAAGGCCAATGGAGTGGTGCACTAGGCCAAAAGGTTCAAGGAGATAACACCTAAATTTTCAAATGACGAGACTGATAAAGTAAAGACAGTCTTTTGGGTTGAATGGTTTAGACCGCTGAATTTAAAAGAGGTACAGACAGTCATCAGGCCACAGGTTTAAACCGGCCTGAGCCACTGATTAAACATGTTTTTACCAAACACGAACTAGCCACTATAACATATCCAAAACTTTGATATCAAAAGCTCTGTTGTCTAACAAGTTTTCTAGTAGGCTTGCACCCTGGCTACAAATCTAAAGAGGTTGTTACCATTCCCTGCTGGGCCATTTGGACACAAACTAGCTCCATCGCAATAGCCTTGTCCTTTATACTGGTACTAGCACTTTTGATGCCTGAAGAAAAAAATTCACGGAGTAGTATTGGCTGGTTATAAATCCCGCCAAACTTCGTGTGGTTGTATATCATTTTTTCTGTATGCATATGCTCTCTTACTATAAAATTTGCAGTAGAGATGCCCCCTTCCTGTTTTCCCTTACAACAGTTCCAAGAAATCACCCTGTAAATAAATACAATACTTGGTTCAATATGAATGGTACTCTGTGAGGCTTTCCTTAAACTAGTTCTCAAAAAACAATTCCTCACAACCTAGTACCAATTATTTATAAGCTCAGGAACTTGAAAGACATCTTCCTTGATGTACTTGAATAAAATGTTACCTTAGGATTAAAGTTTTCAATGAATGATCACCATACTGTCCATAGTTCAGCACATATGAACTAAAGCATCACATGCAATGCAAGCCATAGTTTCCAAACAACAAACAAAGCAGCTACAAAAATGCTTGGCACAACCTGGCTACCGCATACCAAGCAAAAACATCAAATAATCCATGAAATCAAAGAAAAAGGCAACCACAAACAAAATGGCATATGCTATAACTCTGATAGGAAAGAACTGAAATTCATAGAGAAAATCTTGCACTTATAGAACCAACCTAATTAACATCAATACTTGATAAGAAATTCAGTCATATTAACTCATGAAGGAAAAACAGAAGTAAGCCCATCCTAAGATTATCTAAACTACATTTGGTGATTACTTGTCTACTACAATATCATCACCAACTCTAGCCATATTACATTTGACGAGTACTAATATTAAAGAAGTGATAACTGAAATTTATTCTCATGATGTCCACATAAGGGGCATAATACTCCCACGGTGAGTGTACAATTGCTTTGGTCTCTGCTGCCATAACAGATCATGTAATCAACCGGAGTAGCAAGGCGTCTAATTTATATATTCTCTTCTTGCTTCTGCTGCTCCAATTTGCATGATGAAGGAAAATCCACCAAGCTCAAAAACCACATGCATAGTTGGCCACAGAAAGGACTACTTAACAATAGGAAAATAAAACTTTTTACCTTTGGAACTGTAATGAAACAACCACACCAAGTGTGAAACTTCACCATGAACTGTTTCTTTGTGGCAAGCAACTACGTCACGACCACAACGATACAAGACCCAATAACCCCCACATGTCTATCATTTATTTATTTATTTGCCACGAATCGCCTGTCTACCACTTCTCTGATTATATTGGGTCTATGGCCCTTTTTTGTTGTAATAAATCAATTGGAAGAGCATTCTAAATAAAAGTCTACTTCAATTATGTTTGTGGCCTGTCAGAACGCTGGAGATAGCAGGAGCTGGATAGGAATGGACATGATTTCGCTAGGGCTTCAGGGTCCTCCATTTTTTTCGCTTCTTGAGCATTATTCCTCGCTAGCCAGAGGTAATATAGCGCCATCATCATAATATCAAGTGATTCATATTTCACCTGGCTCAACCATTCCAACAACCAGTTCAGAAGATCCTTGGAGAGCGTACATCAGCAGGAGGCGAGACCAAAGGGTTTGTTCCCAAACATCGTATGTGCTCCCAGGCATGCTTTGAGTGTGGACAGACCAAGAAACGATGAATAGCAGTTTCTTCTCTACCACGGACAATACATGCTTCTATGATTGAACTAATGCTCCTAGACATGCTTCCATGATTGAACTAATGGAATTCCTCAAAAGCTTGGGTAGACAAAGGGATATGAAACGCATCAATGGGATCGTCGAAATTTGACGATATTCTTTACCGAAGCTAGCTTATCAATAGCGAAGGAGTGCAGCCTGGGGAACTTAATCAAGAGGAGGTCAGAAGTCCATTGTGGCTCCAAAGAGGGTAGTGTCACTGGAAGCAAATGCGCACGATGCAAATAATTTAAACTTGAGATTTAAGGGAAAAGGAACACGTTTAATTAATCTAGTGGGTCTAATATACAATTCCCTCCATTCCATAATATATAAGATGTTTTAGACTTTTCTGAAACACATGTATCTAGACGATTTTTAGTGCATAGGTTCAGAGAAAAATGAGGAAACCTACACACTAAAAAGGGTCTAGATACATATGTTTTAGAAAAAATCTAGATCATCTTAACATCTTATATTTTGTAAGCGTGGGGAGTACATGTGTTCATGATGCAAGTGTACCACTCGAAAGGAGTGTGCGATCTATAGAATGTCCAAAGCTTTTTTCTTTCTGCTGGATAACATTTGAAAACAAAATGTTTGAAGCTGACCAAGGTCCTGAACAGGGAGAAGTGAGGCATGCAACAAGAACATGTAGTAAATGGAAATTAAAGCTCCTACAACTAGTACTACATAGTACAAGGTAATGTCATATTGATCAGGAAAACAAGAGTTATCTAATTATGAGCCTAGAAAAAAAATTCTTAGTACTTGCTCCCACACTACAGTACCAATGTTCACACTTTTTCAAGTATCAGAAACATCCTTCATTCAACGAGAACTACAGTTCCATATAGTTTCTCACTTTCTTTAAAGGGTGCAAATTCAAGCATCAGCTGTGACAAGCTCTTCTCCTTTCGCAACAAGTTACACAAGAGAAAAACTTGTGCGACGCACCAACAAACTCCAACTAGAATTCATAACACCACACAGCATGAAAAAAAACTATTACCAGTCACCCCTACAAACACGAAATAGAAGAAGCATCATCGTTTTTCATGATTCTACCAACCAAACTAACCATGAGTTTGTCCATCTTCCTACGCAAAATCTTTATGCTGAAAGCTCATTAGTGCAGCATGGTCTTGGCCATGGCGACACCTCCCACAAGAAAAATCTAAAATTTTCAATAGAAGTCATAACAATGATATGATCAAGCATAAGAAAAAACATGTAAATCATCCATAACGATTAAGTAGTGGTGAAGTATTTGGGTCTGTCACGTTATCTCCCAATTGTAACGTTATCTTGTAACCATAAGAGCTAGTTGATACGTTGCAAATGTATCTATAATTTTTGATGCTCCATATTTGTTTTGCACCAACTATCTTATGTTTTGTCTACACTTGTGGCATTTTTATGTATTTTCTGAAACTAACCTATTAACAAGATGCCACAGTGTCAGTCCCTATTTTCTGTTGTTTTTGGTTTCAGAAAAACTAGTAAAGAAATATTCTCGGAATTGGATGAAACAAAAGCCGAAGTTCCTATTTTCCCGACACAATACGGAGTCCAAAGAAGAGATGGAGGAGGGCACCGAGGTGGCCACACCACCCTGGGCGCGGGTCACCCCCTGGCCGCGCCTAGGTATGGTGTGGGCCCCTCGGGCGTCCACCGACCTTGCCCCTTCGCCTATATATTCCCCCCGAAACGAAAAACCCTAGATATCAGAACAAAAATCCACAAAAAGTTCCGCAACGCCGCCACCACCGAAGACGAGATTCGGGGGACAGTAGTCTCTATTCCGGCACCATGCCAGGATGGGGAATTGCCCCCGGAACTATCTCCATCGACTCCATCGCCATCTTCATCGCCGTTGCTAACTCCCATGATGAGGAGGGAGTAGTTCTCCCCCGAGGCTAAGGGTGTTGGGGATATACTTTTCGGGTATACCCACAGGACTCGCTGATCAGGGTGGCCCACCAACGGGTTAGAGCTTTGCTTTATGGGTGGCCCAGTCAGAGAAAGAGGAGGAGCCAGTTCCGGCTACGACAAGGCCCAGAAGAGTTATCGACTTAGGCCGGTAGTATTACTTGTAGTCCAAGCTGTATGTAGTTACCGACTCTGTAACGTATCCGGATATGTCTCTCCCTGTAACCCTAGGCCCCGGTGACTATATAAACCGGCCCTATGAGAGCCTTTAGGGCAACAACTCGATACACAACCACAACCAACTCGCACAGGCGAACCTCTCTTGTAATCCATTGTAACATCCGGCTTACGCTGATATATTACTGGGTTGCTAGCAGGAGTAGGATCCGATCACCGCGGTCGGATCTGAACCTGGGTAAACTTGTGCTCACCGCTCCTGGAACATCCGACGTCTCACACCCCATCTTTCCAACGCCACTAGGAAACCCTATGGTGTACTTGTCGACAATCCGACGACAGTTGGCGCCCACCGTGGGGCAGGTGACCTTTGGAGCATCGTTCTAGGCGGAATCTGCGCGTGCAGGAATCGGCAAAACAATCGCCATGGGTCGCATGGTCTATGCCAGTGATGTCCCTCTCAGCATCCTCTATGAGACTTGGATTCCGGATTCGAAACCCATGACAACCTACGCAATTATGTCAATCGGCGAGATCGATATCTATCTCGGTTTCGCTGATCCCGCCCAACCCACCCTTGAGGTGATGACCATAGCGGAAGAAAAATCTGGATCTACTTTGTCCGCAGAGGCAGAGGAGTTCAAGATCTCGGAGAAAATCAAACCCACCCAGCCCACTCCTGTAGTGGAGGAAGAGGTGGAAGAAGAATACGGATCTGATCTCCTAGATGAGATCGGATACACGGATGAGGAATATATTCGCTATGGCTCCACCATACCGGATGTCATAGCAGAAAAACTACCCTTGAAGCATAGGATGAAGGAGTTGATGAAGTGCCCCTACATTGATTACGAAGCAATCGCCGACATCACAGAGAACTTTGAGATGGAGGAGGCAGAAACCTAGCTGTGCCACTACTTCAAGAACATGAACAAGAAGAAGCACTATTTCGTGTACCACATAAGCACTGGATCCGACTTTCTTGATGTTGGAGCTAGTAGCGACTCGGTCCTAGACGCAATCGAAGAAAACGCCAACTTACCTGGCTCCCCAGCGGAGTCAATCACGTCGCAGGAACTTCGAGACTTCGACAAAGAGATAGAGGAGTACGAGCAAGAGCACGTCTCCAAACAAACGCCAGGTGAGCCGGAAACTCCTCCTAGTCCATATGATAGCATGGATGAAAGCTACACCTCGCAGGATGATATGGACACCGGAGATTCCTCCGAGGTCTACAAGCTAACCATGACGGAAAGTACCGATGGAAGTTTATCCCCCGGTACCGGACCAAAATCCGTCTTTGCCACTGGTACGCACGTTAAGTCTACTGGGCGGTCAAAGAAGAAGAAGAAGAACAACAAGAATTCGACTCCGGCAGAGCCAGACGTCGAGGAAACCAATGAAGAAGAAGTTGATAAAGAGATCGAGATGGAGAATCAGGACGGAGATCCGATTAATCCCACCTCGATCGATCCTCCTGTGGATGGACACATTGTCACCAAGGGTGCACGTGAAATTTAAGGAGACGATCTCACAATTCCAACTCAACGGCTTCGGATCTTACACCGGAGGCGCTGGAGAAAATGGCTGAGGACCTGGAGAAGCACCGCTTGTTCCTACTTGAAGAGGCCGCACGCCTCGTCGAGATGAGACAACAGTTAGACAGTGATCCTGCCAGGATATCAGTCAGATTTCAAGCGACATCCAAACAAAACAAGGGGAGGTCCATTTCTTGCAAACAAGAACCTGGATATCCACAGAGATCTATTCGACAGAAAAGCTGGAGAGAAGATCCGAGTCTACAGCACGCCGGTTGAAAATGCTGCTGCAGCTCGAGCCATCCTCGCCGACAATCCGTCTCCGCAGCATGTCCAGCAGTGCGTCGCATTGCTGGACAAAGGACTAAAGCAGCAAAATACGTCCGCGTCATTTAGTGGCAAGCTGGCCTCAAAATCCGAGTTTTGCCACACTGATGCTGACCAAAGCACTGATGTAAGGCTTCGTAGGGATACGGCTCAGCGCTATCGTCCCCGTGGAGAAGAAGAAAATTCCAAGACCGGCTCCAACAACCACTCTCGCCGGCCGGCACGTGACTAGGCAAGAGTTACTCCTACTGTGGCCGAAGACGCCATCAGGGCAATGGTTCCTCATCAGGACCATCATCGGCAAAACAATCGCTATAGAGAAGACCCGAAAACACGCCGCTAGCGAGAGGAGCAAGATCAGCTAAGGATACCGCCACCGAGCTGTCCGGCTGGCAACGCAGGATGAAGAGATGATCCGGATTGTCCTGAATCTAGTAGGGACGATGCCCGAAGAAGCAGGCATCGAAGTCAGCATAATGAGGCTCCACCGCCACCACCAAGAAATCTAGCCGGAAATAATTCACCAGGGCCACCATCGCCTCCCAGCAGCGACCATGAAGGATCACGTCGTAGCCACGGAAGCCGCTGGGGCGGAGGCGACAATGGTGAGAGAAGAAGCAGAAATCTAACTCCACCGCACAAAAGCCGCGAGCCTCCAAGGCGCAGATCTCTCTCGCCAAACGACGCTCGCCATCGCATCGACTCAAACATAGAAGTGCGACAGTACGAGGAAGAGGATGTGTACGTGGGACTGAAGTGATTTGGTCCACACATACATCAGACAAAATTTCCGATTGACTTTGGCATCGCCAAACACATTCAGCCCTATGACGGTGCAGCTGAGCCAGATACTTGGTTCTAGGATTTTTTTCTAGGCTTGCTGCATTGCCAAAGGAGGAAACATCCTGGTTGTAGTCCGATATGTCCCACTGATGTTGAGGAAGAGGCTCGATCATGGCTCAATGAATTGACAGAAAATTCAATTCATAACTGATATGATATACAAAGTGCGTTCTTTTCAAACTTCGAGGGAACATACAGGAGGCCCTGCACAGTCGGAGACTTGCAGCGTTGCACACAAAGACCCGGAGAAACCTGTCGGGATTACCTCGGACACTGGATCGATACAAAGAACTCCCGCGGAGGAGTAAATGATCAAACTGCGATAGAAGCTTTTATTGCAGGACTTCCAGTCGTACTTCTACATCACTGGCTGTAGTGTGACCACGTCACAGATTTGGGAGAAATGATAGAGACGGCAAGAAAATATGCTGACGCCGATGATGATTTAGAAGGGCTGCTAAATATTCTGGCCAATCCCAATGTGGCCAAACATTCAAAACAAACTCAGAAGCGCAAGAACACCTTGGACAAAAAACGGCTCCAGACAATGCAGTTGTCAATGCAACGTTCAGATCTAGAGGACGAGGAGGGCACGGAGGCGGCCGTGGTAGAGGCCGAGGAACTTCCCGAATCTAGGGCAGAGGAGACCAACAATCCGTAAGAACCTATACTTGGGCTGACATTGCCAATAATCCCTGTGTCCACCACTTGGATAGTAACGGAGGATCTACCCATACAAATGCCGAGTGTCATTTTAATGAAGATATCAAGAAAGACGAATCCGCTGGCTACAGAGCCAAGCAACGAAAAGGAAAGAAAAATTCCGAGAAAGAAAGGAGCCCAAGGGAGATTCTGACATGGAAGAAGCGGAAGCCACTGCAGAGCCCAAGTCGGACGGAAAGAAGACTTTTCAAACTAAGAAAGACGCGTATGTCTGCTTCCTTGGATCCCAACCAGCTAAGGACAAAAAGGCGATTATTCGTGAGCTCAATGCCATGGTTCCGGCTGTCCCCCAATTCCTGGACTGGTCAGAGGTGACTATCACCTTTGATCGTTCAGATCACCCAAGAAAAACACATCGTCGGAGAAAGTACCCTCTGGTCGTCAATCCTCTTATTGATGGCTATGAGTTCTCAAAAACACTCATGGACGGTGGGAGCAGTATCAATATCCTCTACATCGAGATGCTCCACCGCATGAAGCTACACGAGAGCCAGTTGAGTTACAGCAGTGTAACTTTCCGTGGCATTGTGCCAGGGAGACAGGCAAATTCTCTGGGTGAGATTACTCTGGACGTGACATTCGGGACCCGAGATAATTACCGGACCGATCCACTCTCTTTTGAGGTGGTACCGTTCAAAAGTGCTTACCACGCCATCTTCGGACGTCCGGCTTACTGGGCGTTCATGGCCCGTCCCTGTTACATCTACAACATGATTAAACTTCTATGTCCAAAGGGCGTAATCACCATAGGAGGAAATCTGAGAAAGGCGCGAGAGTGTGACGAAGGATCTGCTACCTTCGCCGAAGCCGTGCTACATGCCCAGGAGTACTAGGAGATCAAGAAGACCATCAATCCGTCCGAGATGCCCGCTACGAAGAACGAGGTGCTGAAGCCAAGTTTGCAGTTAAAGGCATCAGAAGAGACGAAGAAAACATCGCTGAAGGAAGATGATCCCTCCAAGACGACGAACATAGGGGTAGGCTTAGGCCCCGCGGAGGAAAGCACGCTCGTCGAGTTCCTCAAAGCTAATAGTGACATCTTCGCATGGCAGCCATCTAACATGACTGGAGTACCTAGGGAACTTGCCGAGCACTCTCTTAATGTGTACCCAGACGCTAAACCCGTCAAACAGTCCTTACGACGGTTTGGTGATGAAAAGCGCAAAGCAATAGACAAGGAATTAGCCCATTTAGAGCTAGCGGATTTCATAACAGAGGTCATCCATACAAATTGGGTAGAAAATCCTGTACTCATCCCTAAAAAGGACACCATTGATTTAAGGATGTGTGTTGATTATACCGCTTTGAACAAGGCATGCCCAAAAGATCCATTTCCTTTGCCAAGAATCGATCAAGTTATCGACTCAACGACAGGGTCGGAATTACTCTGTTTTCTCGACGCATATTCCGGATATCACCAAATACCGATGAAAAAGTCGGATGAAATTAAGACGTCTTTCGTTACTCCTTTCAGAACCTTCTGCTACAAAACTATGCCTTTTGGCTTAAAGAATGCAGGAGCAACATATCAACGTACCATGCAACATTGTCTCAACAACCAAATCGGACACAACGTCCACGTATACGTAGACGACATAGCAGTTATGTCCAAAAAGAAGGCAACTTTAATTTCCGACTTGGATGAAACGTTTGCTAGTCTACAAAAATTGAACATCATGCTAAATATGAAGAAGTGTTTCTTTGGAATTCCAGCCGGAAAATTATTAGGTTTCATCGTCTCTGAGTGAGGCATCGAGGTGAACTAGGACAAAATCAAGGCTATCTTAAACATTACCAGGCCGACTCGCCTGAAGGACGTACATCGCCTCACTGGTTGCATTGCGGCAGTGAGTCGGTTCGTCAGCCGGCTCGGTGAGAGAGCCGCGCCTTTGTACAAACTCTTGAAGAAAACCGACAAATTTGTCTGGACCCCAGAAGCCGAAACTTGCCTACAAAGTTTGAAAGACCTACATTCAAATCCACCAGTTCTCGCAGCACCATAACCTCAGGAACCTATGTTACTCTACATCGCAGCGATCAACAAAGTCATAAGCGTGGTAACAGTAGTTGAGCGCGAGGAAGAAGGCCACGAGCATAAGGTGTAGCAGCCAACTTATTATCTAAGTGAGATCCTGACAGAATCAAAGCAATGGTATCCACATCACCAAAAGCTAGCCTATGGAGTGTTCTTTGCATCCAGAAAGCTACGCCACTATTTTCAAGAGCACAAGATCACAGTAGTGAGCATGGCTCCTCTGCGAGACATAATCAACAATCGCGACACCACAGGACGTGTCGCAAAGTGGGGAATAGAGCTTGCAGCTTTCGACATTGAGTACAAACCACGTACATCAATCAAGTCCCAAATTCTCGCCGACTTTGTTGTCGATTGGACAGAAATGACAGAAAACTCATGCCCTCTAGACTCGAAATTTTGGACCTTTCACTTTGACGGATCAAAAGCACGAGGAGGCTCGGGGGCTGGCGTGGTACTCAAATCACCCCAAGTTGACTGTTCTGTGTGTTGCAAATATACTTCACGGCAACCAATAATATTGCCAAGTACGAAGCACCACTACATGGAGTACGCATGGCCAAAAACATTGGCATATCAAGACTCATGTGTTACAGAGACTCGGATTTAGTTGCTCGGCAAGTATACATCTGCAACACAAACAAGCACATGGAAGCATACAAAGCTGTTGTGGATGAATTATCTAAATCGTTCGAAGGTTTTGAGGTTCAACACATCCCTCGAGAAGAAAATGAGGAAGCAGATGCTCTATCAAGGATAGGCTCTGTGTGGAAGCAAGTACCAGATGGAGCTTTTCTAGAGCACTAAAGGATCCCCTCCATAGTTGGAGTTGATGAGGACTATCCAACGAAATCTGAATCACCTTTCATAGCAGTTCTAGTTGTAATTCCCAGCTGGACAAAACCCTATCTGGATTTCCTAATAGACGGAAAACTTCCTGAAGACGAAGTCTTGAGCCAGCAGATTGTCCGACGAGCAAAAGCATACACTATAATAAATGGTGAGATCTATAAGCGGAGTGTTTCTGGCGTGTTTTAGAGATGTATTTCTTCGGAAGGAATGGAAATCTTAAGAGAAATCCACGAAGGCGAGTGTGGTCACCACTCTGCAGCCAGATCCTTAGTGGCAAAAGCGTTTCTACACGGATTCTTTTGGCTTACAGCTAAGGAAGATGCCGACAAACTGGTCAAAACGTGCAAGGGCTGCCAAAAGTACGCTCATCAAGCACATGTTCCGGCCGAACAACTGCGAACAATCCCTATTACATGGCCGTTCGCGGTCTGGGGGCTTCATATGGTAGGGCCATTTCGCACGGCAAAGTGTGGATTTACTCACCTACTAGTCATGGTGGATAAATTTACAAAATGGATTGAGATTAAACCCGTAACAAGTTGCGATGGAGCCACAGCCAGAAGATTCGTCGAAGACGTAATCATCAGATTCGGATATCCGCACAGTATAATTATTGACAATGGGAGCAACTTTTCCATTGGAGAACTTGCCGAATTCTGCGAAGAACAAGGGATCCGACTGGATATTGCATCAGTCGCGCATCCACAAGCCAATGGACAAGTCGAAAGAACTAATGGCCTTATTCTATAAGGAATCCGACCTCGCCTCAAAGCACCGCTTCGTCGGGCTGCGGGGGCTTGGGCGGAAGAATTACCGTCTGTGATTTGGAGCTTACGTACAACTCCTAACAGGTCAACCGGCTATACTCCTTTCTTCTTGGTCTATGGTGCAAAAGCAGTTCTTCCAATTGATCTGATTCATCAGGCTCCACGAGTCAAAGCATATATCGAGGAAGATGCAGAAGTTTCTTGGCAAGATTCTCGATGTAATCAAAGAATTACACGTTGTTGCTGAACAGAGATCTACAACCTATCAACAGAAGTTACGCAAGTATCATAGTTAGAGAGTACAAAACCGTTCTTTCAGAAAAGGCGATTTGGTTCTCCGACTTGTGAAAAAAAGAAAGCACAAACTTTCCCCATTTTAGGAGGGACCTTTTATGGTTAGCAGAGTTCTGCATAATGGGTCATATTATTTAACCGACATGAAACCAGTCATGGAAAGACCTGACACTCGGAAAAGGAAGAGAGTCGGTGGCAGCACATACCCGGATGAAATAGATCGTCCATGGAATATTGCACAGCTACGCCCCTTTTATTCTTAGTTATATTTCCTTGTAATCATATATGTACATGTTCAAAGTGAAATAAAGTATTGGTTTCTTCATATTGTTATTTTTGAGACATTTTTGCTATCTTATTTCTAAAAGAGCATGTAATTTTTTCAAAAATCCCAGGATGCCTGAAAGTACTTTATGATCATATTCGTTCTGGTTACGATTTTTGAACAATATAAAAATGTTACCTTAGGGTACAGAGTTTTAAATTATTATCTATACTTTGATTCTTTATCTGATTGCTTAGACGCGGGCATTTTCAGAGTAATGAGTTGTTGGTACTGGAAGCCGACTTTGTTTCCGAGTTTAAACTGGTTTAGCAATTGCGCTCCGTTGCTCGGCAAAGTTTTCGTGATAAAGGTTGGCCGACCCATGAAAGGGACGAGGCAGAGAGCCAAATAAACCAATAAGTATAGACATAAATACAAAAAAAGAGTGCTTTAGAAACCTTCAAGCACAAAGAATGAAAATATATACACAAAAAGTGCTAAGATAGTAAAAGCATCAGTTTTTACAGACCAGCACAAAATAAATATTGTAGCCATCATTATACTGCCATAAGTTTAGGATAATGCATAGAAATTGTTTATGCTACAGGTGGAACACTGGAATCAACAGCAGTGTCGCCCTCGATCTCAGACTCGGAAGCGTTGCTGATTTCTGGCTCTTGAGGCGAAGGAGGCATGGCGACGGATTCAAAGAATGGCGTCGTGTAGTTGGTCATCTCTGCCACCCGACAAGCATAACCTGCACAAGATTCTTGGATGGCCTTGATATCTTGTGGGTTACCCTCATCCTCCTCCTCGGCAATGCCCTTGGTGACGTGCTAGATTTCCATCTCGTTATGGTGACTCATCACCATGCTCAGAGCTGTTTGCGCAACAGTCCGAGTGTAGGAGATCTTCCAGTCCTCAATCAGCTTTGGAATCTCCTTAACTTTGTCCCTCACCTCATGCATTGAGATTGTGTGCAAGTTGGAAAGCTTGACGGCTTCGCCAGCCTCTTCTAGAGTTTGGCAGAAGTCGAACAAGACATCTTCGACAAACTTAATGCACTCGAGGCGAGGTTCGGAAGTGGAGGATTCAGAAAGATTTAGGGGGCTGGTAAAGAACCAAAAAAGTCAAATTCTGGCTAAAATGGAAGTCGAAAATGAACAACACAAAAGAGTCAGAAATCTTACCAAGCACGGAGTGATTCCATTCAAAATGCTCCTTGCGGAGGCTGTATAGTTCACTTGCTAAGGCCTGGGCAAGATCTTTCTGGATATCAAAATCCTTTCTGAGATCAACAAGTTCCTTATCTCGGAGGGCTAGGAGCCTCACGGTCTCGTGGTTGCTTGACTCCAGGACAGCGGCTATGGATTTCTCCGATTCCAAAGCTAGCGTCTCGAGCTTTTCCTGGAGTTCAGCATTCTCTCCTTGCAAGACTTTGAAGTTTTTGGCCTGTTCCACCATCTTGCTGGATTGGCATAACAATTCTGCAAAGACAAAAATATCAGTCGGATAAAGAAAAATTCAACTATGACAAAACATTTAACTGATAAAGAGGAAGCCGGAAATGTTTACCTTCTGCTTCATCTTTTTCAACCTTTAACTTTGAAATTTCAAAATGGAAAGCTTTGATTTCTTTGCGCTTGTTGGAAATATTCTTGAGCAATTCCTGGTTGGAAGATGCAATTTTCTGTAAGTTTAGAGACAGAATACCGTCAGACGGCTACTAAGACTCGGGTTGCAAGTTTAGCTAAGTAAAATTACAGCACGAGCCTTGGGGGCTACACTATATCGTTCTTTTGCAACCTAAAAGCATCAACCCGGATTCAGCAAAGTTTATCCGACTTTATACTTGGGGGCTACAGGATATGATAATAAATGCAAATAAGAATCGGAAACTTACAATGTGTTCGAGGTGCAACTTTTCGAATCCGAGCTTGGTGCTGTGAAACACCTTCTCGATAAGGGTGAGGGATGGAACATCCGTCGCTGGAAGTTCGCTAGATGAGATTTTAGCATCCCGAACCAAAATTTGGTCCAGGAGGCTGACCATCTTGACGTCTTCCTCCTGTTGTCTCGCTGCTTCTAGGGTCAAGATTTGCTTCTCAAGACTGAACTGAGCCAGTTTGAGGTTCTCTTCTTTCTCCTTCCTCTTAAGGCCAGGAACAACAGAGTCAACCACCTTAGCCACGGTACCTGTGGTCATTACCATGAGATCATTACCCTTTACGGGTTCACCCTTGTTAGTTGCCTGGTCATCAATGGTGACCAGGGCTTTCAAGATCTTGCCAGCGTTAGGAGATGCAGAAGCTCCCAGCGCTGACAGAGTAGTGGATGGGGTCGACAACGTCACAGCTGGGGAAATTACAAGCTTCGGATGCATCTGCTTGCCCGTCTTGCTGTTCGGATTTACCTTGCTCTTCAACGATGATTTAACTCTAGAACACAAAAATCCTAAATATTAGGTGTGCTCTGGAAAGATAACAAAGTTATAGGAGTACTAAAAATAGAAGGTGAAGTGCTTACTTTTTAACTACTGGCAGCACTTGGCTACCAGCAGCGACAACTTCCTTCGCCTTATGTTTCTTGGAGGCGGAGGCGGCAACTTCTTGCACCTCATCATCCTCCGTTGCCTCCGGGTCGTCAGAAGAATAGCCCTCTAGTGGAGCTAGCTTGGACTCGGAGAGTTTCTCGAGCTGATAGAGTCGGCAAAGCATCGATTAAAATAGAGTCGGAGAAAGAACCAAAGAAAACAACGAAACGCGAAAGCAGAGTCAAAATATTTACCAGAGTCAGAGGACGGTTGGACGTATACATCTTCATGGAGACTTCTAGAACTTTTCGTTCCACTCTTTCCTTGACTAAATATTGCATGAGGGTCCTGTAGTCTCTTGGCCCCACGAAGTTGGATCCACGAAGCCCCTTATGCTTCAATCAAAAATTCGATACGTCTCTTGGCGAGAATCAAAACGTCAAACAGCTTTGGCACCTCCGGATCCCATGAGTCTTGGTGGGGAGAGGCGCCATTGGCAAACGCCAGAAGACCTTCCGCCTTACCCGGAGCCGGAATATCCTTATGGTAGAAGAAAGTTCTGGCCCAACTTTTGACGGATTCACTAGCGTTAATCCCAGGATAGATTCGATTCCTCCTAAGGACTAAGCTAAGAGTGCGAGTGACATAAGGCACACCGGCACTGATGGAATTCTTCCGAGTACCATAATAGTACCGGAAAAGGGCGAGACTTGGCCTAATGCCAAGAAACCCTTCACACAGAGTTGCGTGAGCACTAAGCTCAAGCAGAGAGTTGGGAGGAAGATTATGGAGTTGCACACCGTAATGTTTGAGGACGTCGATGAAGAAGTCCGACGGAGTCAAGCTGAGGCCGCGGTCGACATGAGTGCTGAACAACACCCTCTTGCCATCTTTCGGCGAGGGAATGGCGTGTCCGGCACCGCTCCGCCATGCGCCGGCAGCGATGAACCCCTCATCCTTCATGACTTGGAGCGCCACAGTATCCATGGCGCTGGGGATCCAAAGACCCAGCATCTTCTTCTCATCCGCCAATGATGAACCCGCCGCCGCTGCTCCTGAAGACGAGGCAGACGCCATAGTTCTTGGAGGAAGAAGTGTTGGTGGGGGAAGGAGAGATTTTTTCTCAACGGTGTGCAGATGGGAACGGGTACAGAAAGCTCTAGGAATATGAGGAAGCAATGAATGAATCAACAGGGAAGTAAATCTGCGAAGAAGGGTTTTATCTCCTCTTATTTGCCTCTGCGTCAAGATTTGTGTGGTTAGACGCGCGATTATCGCCACGCGTATAGGAGAGGGGGAGTTAGCTTCCTCGCGACTCTTCCGCCCCCTCAATTTTTGCGCAGGCATTAAAACAGCGTTCTGTTCCGTGAGGAACGGACCCACCAACGGTCGTGCTGATGTAAATCATGTCAGTGATGGTACCTGACCTGTAAAGTTGTTAGTCAGCACGCTGCTGTAAAATACGGCTTATGTTTCAAATCAAGCAAGGAGAAGATTAAGGTCAGAACAAAATATATCTGACTCAACTGACTCGGAATCCTACATTGATGAAAGAAGTTTTCGGGAACCCTTCAAGATTCTCAAGGTGAAGAAACCATCAAGCTAGACGATTTATCCGACTTCAGATCTTGGAGACTTCCGGGGGCTACTGTTGGGGATATACTTTCTAGGCATACCCACAGGACTCGCTGACCAGGGTGGCCCACCAACGGGTTAGAGCTTAGCTTCATGGGGGGGCCAGTCAGAGAAAGAGGAGGAGCCAGTTCCGGCTATGACAAGGCCCAGAAGAGTTACCGACTTAGGCCTGTAGTATTACTTGTAGTCCAAACTATACATAGTTACCTACTCTGTAACGTAGCCGGATATGTCTCTCCCTATAACCCTAGGCCCCGGTTACTATATAAGCCGGCCCTATGGGAGCCTTTAGGGCAACAAATCGATACACAACCACAACCAACTCGCATAGGGGAACCTCTCTTGTAATCCATTGTAACATCCGGCTTACGCTGATATATTACTGGGTTGCTAGCAGGAGTAGGATCCGATCATCGCAGTCGGATCTGAACCTGGGTAAACTTGTGCACACCGCTCCTGGAACATCCGACGTCTCACACCCCATCATTCCAACACCACTAGGACCCCCTATGGCGTACTTGTCGACAATCCGACGACAAAGGGCTCTACCAATAGCTATGTGGTTTATCTCTCTCTCCCATGGTGTGATCTTTATATGATAATGAACTTTCTAATCTAGTTGAATAAGTAGATGCTACTCTGCTACTCAACTGCATTTATTAATGTGATCTCCGGAGACACCTTGTCCCACGTGTGTGAATTTGACAGTGTGCACACTATGTGTGGCTCTTAAGCTAAAGGTTATATAAATACTTATCATGAGTTATAATTTGAGTTGGATGTCTCTATGAAATTGTGGTGTTTGTCTGGAACCATCTAGCGCTCAAGGTGACAGTGAGGGGTTACCTAGATGGGGAATGCGGACTCTAAGGTGTGCTCTTATAGCCCTACATGGTGAATTGGTGTTCGTTATCCAACGGGAGAGTAGTTCAGGGTAGCATAGTGAACAGAAGATATTTATGTGTTAAATTATGTTATCATTGTTGAGAGTTTCCACTAGTGAAAGTATGATCCCTAGGCCTTGTTTCTAAGCATTAAAACACCATTTACAATCAGTCCTGCTACATGTTTGCTTGCTGCTATTTTTATTTCAGATTGCAATTCCACCTATAATCATCCATATTACTTGTATTTCACTATCTCTTCGCCGAACTAGTGCACCTATACACCTGCCAAGTGTATTGGGTGTGTTGGGGACACGAGACTTCTTGTATCTTAATTGCAGGTTGCTTGAGAGGGATATCTTTGACCTCTTCCTCCCTGAGTTCGATAAACCTTGGGTGTGATGACTCACAAGTATAGGGGGTGTATCGTAGTACTTTCGATAAATAGGAGTGTCTATCCCAACGAGGACAGAAGGTGTTGACTAGTGGTTTGGATCAGGAATTCTCTGTAAATACTTAGCAAACGGATTTTTAGGGGTTTTTGATAAAGCAATGAAATAAAGTGAAAGTAAATAACGACAACAAATAATTGCAGCGAATGGCCCAATCCTTTCTTAGCAAAGGACAAGGCGGTTGTAATACTTATGAGGACCAAACGTTCTCGAGGACACATGGGAATACTGTCAAGTGTTTTCGCTTCATATAGTTGATTAATCTTCTTTGGTTGGATAAGTGTTGTGTGGGTGAACCTATGCTAATGTACCGACCTTACTTGGACTAATACATACTTGTGATTAAACCCATTGCAAGCATCCGCAACTACAAGAATGTAATTAAGATAAAAACCTAACCACAACATTAAACTCTGAGATCCTACACTCCCTTGTGCAAAGGTTTCCTAACGGGTGTTCGGGTTTTTGTCACTCCGGCAACCCCATAATTAGTAGCCAAATACACAATGCATTCCCCTAGGCCCATAAATGGTGAAGTATCATGTAGTCGACGTTCACATGACACCACTAGAAGAATAGCACCACAACTTAAATATCAATCCATTGAATATACCTCAACACAATTCCACTACTAACAACATGACTTCTCCCATGTCCTCAATAACTAAACAAACTACTCACGAGACATCATATGGATCAAGATCACTCATACGTCCAAAATGTATCTACTTTCTCGAACACTTTGCTATTGTTTCTTCTCTAAAATTGTGTGATTTGGAAACAACTAACACAGACTGACTCTGTTTTCAGCAGAATTACCTTGGTGTCTTGTTTTTGTGCAGAAAATCAACTATCAGGAAAAATCCCGGAAAATATGCCAAAAACTAATTTTCACCAGAAGATCCACGGAGCCAGAAGGGGAGACAGAGAGGAGGCCTGGGGGGCCCAGACCCACCCTAGGCACGGGCCCACCTAACCCCGCGCCTGGAGGGGGTGCAGCCACCCCAGGCACCCCCTCGGCCTCCCTCTACGCCTATAAGTTGACTTTCGACCTAAAAACCGAGGGGGGTTCGATAGTTTCTAGAAAGAGTTCCGCTCCGCCGCCGCCACCAGAAACCAAGATTCAGATCCAGAAACTCCATTCTAGCACCCTGCCAAGACAGGGAATTTGGAGAGGATCATCACCATCGTCATCACCAAAGCATCTCCATCAACCACCGATGTTTCCCTCATCCATGAGTGAGTAATCCCCCGCGGTATGATTAGGGATGGTAGGGATTGGATGAGTTCTATCATGTAATCGAATAAGATCTGTTAGGGCATAGTGCCTAGTATCTCTATTAGTGCTATTTGACTTTGTTGCAACTTGTTGTGCTTAATGCTTTTCACTAGGGCCCAAGTGCCATGATCTCAAATCTAAACTTATTATTGAATCATTATGATAGTATTGTTTGTGATCTTATCTGCAAGTTGTGTAGACATATCATTGTCCGGATCCAAAGGCCCCCAAGTGACAATAATTGGGACAACCGGAGGGGATGGTTGTGGTGTGAGGATCACATGTGTTCATGGTGTGTTAATGCTTTGCTCCGGTTCTCTATTAAAAGGAGCACCTTAATTGCCAGTAGTTCCCTACAGGCCCCGCTGCCACGGGCTGGCTGGACAGAAGATGTTGTGCAAGTTCTCATTGCAAGCACGTATGACTATATTTGGAGCACATGCCTAGGATTGTTTAGTACTTGGATGCTTGTTATTATTTATCTGCAATGCCGTAGATCTTGAAGTTACATGTTTAGACTCGTCCATGCAATGTCCGTCCATCCATCCCTATGCCTACCGCACTCGAATCCTACTGTGACCGTTACTGTTACTATTGCTCATGTTTCACTGTTACTGTTGCTGTTGTTGTTGTTGCTTTGCTGTTGCTACTAACAAACTATTGCTACTGATAAACTTCTGTGAGCAAGAACTATTTCTAGGTGCAGCTGAACTGACAACTTAGTTGTTAAGGCTTGCAAGTATTCTTTGGCTCCCCTTGTGTCGAATCAATAAATTGGGTAATACTACCTGCTAAGACTGTTGCGATCGCCTACACTTGTGGGTCATCAAGACTATTTTCTGGCGCCGTTTTCAGGGAGCATAGCTTTATTTGTAAGTTCACTTGGATCTATTATTGTTCACTGCTACTCCTTTCATCATGGGGAAGTCTCGTGATGGAAAATTCCCTATTTTACCATCCACTACAAGAAGAGGTACAGTCCTAAACACCTTTGCTGCTCTTGATTCACCGTCTATTATAAGTAAGCTTGTTACACCACCACCACATACTCATGCTACACACACTGCTACTACTGCTGAGTCTGAAACTTCTTTTGATACTCATGATGTTACTTCTACTGTGTTTGATGCGAGTGGTTCACTAGGTCCTTTTCTAGATGCTACTATGGCTAGTCTAGGAAATACCGAAACTCCTAGTGAAGACACTATTACACCTGTTAGATCACCTGAGGCTAGTGAGAGTTATGATATTAATGATGGTTACACTGAGTTCACTGATGAATTTGTTGAAGAGTGCCGAAACACACATGGTACTAGTGCTATGAAGAGTCTCCTTGCTAGACGTACTATTATGCCTAAGTTGTCCTCTAATCCTAAGTTTGCCACCTCTCCCATAGATATTAAAGATGAAGATTATGATTTCTCTCTTGATTTATCTAATTTAGATATTGTTGAGAAAGAACCTTTTTGTGGGACTGAAAATGAGAGTGCTATGGCTCATATGAATGAGCTTTCTACTATGAGTGCTTTGTTCTCTGATGATTTTAAGATGCGCAAGTAATTTGTTACTAAGATCTTCCCTTTTTCATTAAAAGGAGAAGCTAGGGCTTGGTTTAATAGATTACCTCCTGGTTCCATTGATAGCCCTGATTGCTTGATTGCTTCTTTCTTCCATAAATATTTTCCTCCCAGTGCTAGACATGCTGCTTTGCAGAGACTTTTGATTTTAAACAGGGAGACGAAGAGAAATTGCCTGAGTCATGGACAAGGTTCTGTGCCTTGATTCATGCACATCCTGGATGTCCATTACCTAAAAATGATCTTCTTGATATTTATTATAATGGACTGACTGATGATTCTAGGACATACCTAGATAGCTTTGCTGATTGTGTTTTTAGGAAAAGAACTCCTACAGATGCTGAAGAATTAATGGCCAAGATAAGCAAGAATTATGATGATTGGACTTCAACTGAGCTGAATGCACCTGAGCCTATTACTCCTGAACCAGTTGATCCTGAACCAATTCCAGCACCAACAACAAAGAAGAGGGGAGTTATTGCATTAAATGATGAAGTGATGAAGGAAGCTAAGAAGTGTCTAAAGGAGAAAGGTATTAGAGCTGAAGATGTGAAGAATTTACCTCCTATGTAAGAGTTATGTAAGCCAATTCCCCACTCATCTACTATTGAGGTACACTCTCTCCAATTTAATGAAGGTGATATTCCTTATGGAAAGCCTCCTGATAAATTCTTAGAGGAACTTGATACATTTATTGTTAAACAAGGTAATTTTAATAAACAAGTTTAGAATCATTTATTGGAAAACTCTAGATTTATCCATGAGTTGAAAGATATTGTGGAAAGAACTTCTAATGATATTAAAATGCTTTGTAAACACTTTAAAATGGTTCAAACCCAACTTGATCAACTTGCTAAGGTACAAAAGGATATGCTAGTTAATGCCTCAGGAAATAAACAGGCTTATGGAATTAGGACTAGGAGTGGTGCAGCTACTCAAGATCCTTTATATCCTGAAGGACACCCTAAAAGAATAGAGCAGGATTCCCAAAAAGGTGAAGATAGTGGTAGTCCTCGTAAGAGAAAGAAAAAGAAACATAAAGTAGTTGAGGAACCACTTGAACCTGCTATAGATCCTAATAGTATATCTGTCTCTGATGCTGAAACTGAGAAGCACACTAAGCACACTAGGTACACAAAGGAAGATTTTATTGCTAATAAACATGGTAAAGAGAGAGAACCTTGGGTGCAGAAACCTATGCCTTTTCCAGGTAAGAAACACAAGTCAAAGGAGGAAGAACACTACAACAAGTTTTGTGAGTGTATGAAGCCTTTATTTTTGCAAATTCCTTTGACTGATGCTATTAAGTTGCCTCCTTATTCAAAGTATATGAAGGATATTGTATCTAATAAAAGGAAGATTTCTAATGAGGAGATTTCTACTTTGCTTCCTAATTATTCCTTCAATGGTAAGGTTCCAAAGAAACTTGGTGATCCAGGTATACCAACTATTCCTTGCTTTATTAAGAATAATTATGTTAGAACTGCTTTATGTGATTTGGGAGCTGGAGTTAGTGTTATGCCTTTTTCTCTCTACAAGAGACTCCAGCTACAAAAGTTGATACCAACTGATATATCTTTGCAAATGGCTGATAAGTCAACTACTATTCCTATTGGTATATGTGAGGATGTTCCTTTTCAAGTGGCTCATAATTGCTTGGTTTTAATTGATTTTGTTGTGCTTGAAATGCCTGAAGATGATAATTTGTACATTATTCTTGGGAGACCTTTTCTTAATACTGAAGGTGTTGTTATTAATTGCAATCAAGGAAAAGTAACATTCAATATTAATGAAAAAGAGCATACTTTTTATTTCCCCAAGAAGGTTGTTAAGAGCTATTGCCTGAATTCCATGGAAAATATTGAGAGCATCAAGGTTGGAGAAATATATTGTCCCATTCCACAAGAAAATTTTGAAACTATTATGATTGGGACAATTGCTATCAAGTATGAGGTAACCTAATCACCTTGTGGAATGCAAAGTTTTGCTTCATATAAGATTTTTTTGGTAACAAGACTTGATCAACCTTGTTAATAAAAAGATTTTAGTGAACAAAATAATGTTTCCACGGTGGTTATACTTGCTTTCTTTTATTTTTCTCCTTCCTAGTATTTGATTTAGTTTTAGTTTTGCTAGTTGTTTGCTTGTTTGAGTTTCTTAGAGCTCCTGTAGTTTGGCTTTTGGTTTGCTTTTGCTTCTTCTGAAAAACTATTTCTGCGAGAAAATCAATTTTCATACCCTGAAAATTGGCCAAAAATAAAGTTTCCCGAAAAATCCCAGACAATTCAAAATAAACTTTTCCTCGAAAAAAGGGGCAGAGAGGCACCAGAGGTGACCCAGGGGGCCACCTCAGGCCACCACACCCATGGTAGGCGCGGCCGCCGCCACCAAAAACCAAATCCAGAAACTCCATTCTGGCACCCTGCCAGGACGGGGAATTTGGAGAGGATCATCGCCATCGTCATCACCAACGCATCTCCATCAACCACCAATGTTTTCCTCATCCATGAGTGAGTAATCCCCCGCTGTAGGCTTGGGGATGGTTGGAATTGGACGAGTTCTATCATGTAATCGAATAAGATCAGTTAGGGCATAGTGCCTAGTATCTCTTTTAGTGCTATTTCACTTTGTTGCAACTTGTTGTGCTTAATGCTTGTCACTAGGGCTCGAGTGCCATGATATCAGATCTGAACTTATTATTGAATCATTATGATAGTATTGTTTGTGATCTGATTTGCAAGTTGTGTACACGTATCATTGTCCGGATCCAAAGGCCCCAAAGTGACAATAATTGGGACAACCGTAGGGGATGTGTAACATCCCAAAAATATTAAACTTGGATCATCAAACTCTAATCATCAAAATTAGGGTTGCAAAAACTTTTCCAACTAAAAATATGGAAGCATTCATATGTCTGTGTATTCAAAATTTGGATTCTTTTGAATTGCCATGGTTCTGTGTTTCTTTTCTTGTAAAATGATTCTTAATTGAAATAAACATCATCTAAACAATCCCCAAACTTTTCCTAAAGACAAACAACCCAAAATAAACAAATAGAGTGAGTGGTCACTTTGGCCAAATTAACTCTCATGCCTACTTTGGCTATCTCTAGTTTTCAAAACTCAACAGAAACATTTGTGGATCCTTGCACCCCTTATTAGTACCCATAATAGGGTACCAAGGCCCACTTTGTGATCATCCAAAAACATTCAAATGCTCAGTTTAAATGACAGTTTAAAATTGCATCTATCTCATATGGGAAGATCCCACTAATTCAAAAACCACTCAAACAAGTTAAATTTTCAAAATCCAAGCACCCATAGAATCTCCAGCACATGCCTAGCACACCCACAAAAAATCTTTTCAAAATTCAAAAGAAAGTTTCTTGCGGCCATTTCATCAAACACTTGGCAGGCAAATTTAAACCAAATAAAATTCACTGTTTTTAATAGTGTTTTGGGCCTAACTTGTTCCCTCTATGGTTGCAACTAGTCCTTAGTAGATCATCTAGCTCCTTTAACTATCTTTAGCATCACTGTAAGCAAGCCTAGCCATAAATGGTGAGCAGGCCGAGAGCAAACTTGCCACCCCGTTGTCGCCGGCGAGCTAGAGGCCACACTAGCCTCGCCAACCTTGTCTGGGAGCTAGCCAGCACCCCACCGCCACTCCCTGTCCCAGCCTCGAGCAATGCCAGCCACTGGACCACACACCCAGGCCATGCCAACCCCCTCTACGACCATGCCGAGAGCGCGCCCCGTGCGCCATGCTCGACCAGTACCCCCAGACCGCGCGTCGCCCTCGCTGTGTGCCTAAGTGATCGCCAGCACCCCAACACCCTGCCAGACATGCCCGTTCGCCGCCGTGCGGACCATGCTCGTTGTGCGCCATCAAAACCCCCTTCGGACCCGCCCAGAGCATCGAAGCATTCCGACCAATCAGCACCGCCCCACGCCTCACCACCACGCCTTTGAGCTTCGCCAGGGAACATAGGAACGCCCCCTACCATCGCCCACGCCGATAGCTGCCTGTGCCGTCGACCACGACGAGCTTAGCTCGCGCTCGTCGGTCCCCTCTCGCCACTATAAATAGAGGCCTCCCCCGCTCGATTTATTCACACCAGTCCGCTCCCCACCTCTCACTGATCACACTCACTCACTCCCGGAGCAAGGCGATCACCAGGTGGCCAGAATTGCACCGGAGTTCGCCGCTGCAGAGGAGGAGAGGCGCCGTCGATTGGAGCCGCCCTAGGAGGAGCTGCCGGTTCCAGGAGAATCGCCGTCTTCAACTTTGTTGTTCGCCCCCATCGTCGACCCTCGCCTGAGCCCCGGTGAGCCTCCCATGACCCCCACCAGCCGCGTTAGGGTTCTGTCTCGCCGGCGCTGCCCGACGTGGACGATGAGCCGTAGCCGTCCGATTAGATTTAGATCGTGCGGCCGAGATCGCCTCGTACCACTTCGCGTGTTATGAGCCACTGACGGGTGGAACCCCCTGTCAGCTGAGCCCCGCGCTGTGGAGTGACACTGGGCCGACCCATTAACCTTTCCCGCACAGCCCAACCGTTTGAATTTAGATTTTTCTATTTTAATTCAAAATCAGTTATGTAACTAGTTTCAAAAATCAACCCAGCTCGATTCAGTGAACCAAATTGCATGAAACCAATTTTGTTAGAAAGGTACTAAAATGCTTAATCGAAGCCCGTTGGATTCAAATCATTTGGATCTGTAGATCAACCTGGGTAAAAATAACAAGTCAGAAGCTTTTCTGCATTCAAACATTATTCAAATTTCAACCATAATAGCTTTTGAGTTGATTCCAACTCTCAAAAATCACATTTGATCATACCTTTCAGAATATATAAAAAAAATATGGGTTTCACTACAGAAATAATTTAAAAGTAACAAAGGAATGCCACATAGGCATTTCTAGTCCCTTTATTTAATTAAAATAAAAAGGTTAAACCTTATTAAATTGTGACACCACTTTAAATCACATTCCCATATACTGAAATATGTGGTGATGACATGTGTCAACCTGATCCCATGTTTGAGTTGGAGAATATTAAATCTTAAGTAGTTTTTCAATGAGTAGAAATTACTTTTCTAAAAATAAAATAAATAAGACAAATGCTTTAATCTTGTAATGCTAGTGATGACGCTAGATCATCTATAGTGCACCTTTGTGTGATGATTGAAAATAGTTAAGTATTGTTTGGTGATTGTGTACATCGTATTTAATTATAGACGCTAGTACCGACCAAGGATACGAGGAGGAAGGAGGATACTACGAGGAAGAAGCCGAGGAAAACTTCAACCACTGCTCTGCTCAAGGCAAGACTAATACTACTAGTTGATTGAGCAAGCTCACACTTGCAAGATACCTTACTTATGCAAGCTAATACCTGCTTGTTACCATGCCAACTATATGCCTTAAGCATATGTGATCATACCCACTTGATAACCCAATCCTAGTTTTACTTGCAAGCTTTCTACTTTATTTCTTTATCAAAGCTATTTCTTAGAGTTTACTTAAGTTACTTGTAGATTCTAGGAAGATAATTGAAGGTTGCATAAACATCATTAAATTTGGCCTAAGCTAGATAATCTTGATGTCATCCTAAGGCATGAGATTGAACTCAATTAATCTCCACTTGTTTACCACCCCTCATTAGTACTTATACCACTTGTAGATGCTAGTGCTAAGCCTAAAACTTGATCAACTTTAGATGGGAATACTTGGTGAAAATGGTTATGAAAACCTTGGGATGATGAATCATTCTACTGAAATGTTTTGACATGTGTTTCCGAACACCAGATGATTTTGATGATGACAATGTTGAGGCATGAGCCTTAGATATTTATAAAACTGATGATTGTCTGGATGCGATACCATTCCAATTTTACCGTACAACCACTATACCCGAAGATTGGGTAGGGCTTGACTGGAAACTTATATACCTTAGTATGGGTTCCCTCACGGCCGAGGTCTGAAGTGAGGCTACCTTGTGAAGATTGACCACCTGTGTAGTACCCAAGATGACAGTTGGTCATGGTTGGGAGGCCAAACTCACAAGAGAGGTGCCTATACTAGGGCGTGTAATTGAAAGGTTAGGATTGATTATCCGCATACTGAGTATGGTGAATTTAGGATTTGTTCCTGACGGATGTATCAAATGTTGTGGTGAAAGTGTACAATCTCTGCAGAGTGTCAAACTATTCGAATAGCCGCGTCCGCGGTTATGGACAGTTGGAGTGGCCATACTGTTCCACCGTCAGATGTTTCCAAAATGACTTATGATATGAATTGAGACTTTGACTTGACCACAACAGGGTTGTGATATGAAATTCAAGTTCCCAATTAGGTGTTATAAAACTTCAACTATCTTTTCTTACTTCTAAACTTAGTAGAGGTAAATCTGTCTTTTTGCAAAACAACACTAGAGCTTAGTGTCCTACTATAGAAACCCCCTTCACTTGTTAGTATTAGTTTGCGAGTACTTAAAGATTACTCATGGCTTTGTCCCTAGCTATTCCTGTGGCCAGACTGTGAAGAGGAGTACCAGGACGATGGACCGCAGGTAGGTTACGACCACTAGGATCATCTCCCATCGTCAGCATTGTCTGTGACCCCGAAGATGGAGCTTCGCCTACGCTACCTTTATTATTACATTATTCCGATGCTTGAGCTGTATTAAGAACTGGATCATGAGATCCTTATTTGTGTAAGACCTTATGTATGGTTGTAATGGATGATGTACTATGATATCCAAATCGGTTATGTCTCACAAAAATGGTAATCCTAGGATTGCGATGTATGGCATAACAGGCATCTGGGATTAAAAATCCGGGTGTTGACAAGTTGGTATCAGAGCCATCCTGACCATAGGAGACCCTAGTTAGACTGGACGTTTGAATCAAAAACTTAGTTTCAAAAACAAAGGAAGCAAATATTTACAAAAACTTATTCCCATTCTTATCACTTTGATTCTTTCATGAAAATTCATGTTCCTCAAAAACTCTTGCAAAATACATAAAATTTGACACACTTGATCACTCTACTAACTTACTCACCCTATATTCTTATAGATGGAGGTGAAGTATAGCAAGTTTTATCAGCTGGGGAATGGAGGAGACCTCATCTTTGAGCGGGATTTGGACCAACTTTCGGAACTTCTAGAGCGTCCACATCCCGAGTTCTTCGGAGCTCAGCTCAATGATCAGGAAGGAGAAGATCGGCAATGGCTAGTTGTTGCAAGTCTCCGAGGAAAGATTGAACCTCCCACTACCGAGGGAATTCAGTTCACCTTGAGAGAGAACAACTGGCTCGATGGACTCGCCAGGGCCATGCAGGAAGCTCTTGCCTGTCTGTGTGGGCAGAGTATCAACCAGATCAAGGGTACCCGCTTTGAGTTTTGTCCAAGGCGTGATGCTATGGGACAACCACTGGAAGCCCCATACCACCACGAGCTGAAGACTCAGTTGGACCACCTTAGCTTCATGATGTATGATCGTCAGCAGGAACTGGACAATGCCCGTGACTACTCCAACCACAAGTCCGCCATCATCAGGACAAAGGATAAGACCATCACGATGCTAGCAAAGGATCGCAAGTCTCGTCGTCACCAGCTTGACAAGAAGGAGCGCATCATTGCCCGTCTTCGCCACCGTATCTCGGATTTGGAGGAGACCATCCACGAGAGAGACATGTAGTTGGAGGAAAGGGAGAATGCTAGAGAAGATCTTCGTGGAGACCCCTACTCCTATCTCAGCGATGATGCTGATTTTCTGGAGGATCAGGCCATGGACTTCTTCACCGATGAGGAGGATTTCGCCTTCATCGATGACGATGAGGATGATGAGGATAACTATTACACCGACTCCAAGGAGTAGTAGCACTTGAGCACTAGCATAGTGAGTTTTATCCGGTCCCACTGTATCGTAGTTTCTAGGATGGTTCTTAAAACCATCTGGTTTTCCTTTGATGTGGTGTGTGTTGTATCGTGTGCTATGAATGAATGAATGAAAAGCAAGTTGCTAGAAAATCTGAGTCAAACTTTAAAAAAATTTCAAAGTCCGTGAACCTTAGAAATTTCCCTCTTTTCTCATGATCTATCTCAATCTTCAGATGCCTCGCGGAGGAAGTGGTTCATCCCTGGACCCGATGTTGCAGATCCTGCAAATGTTGGTTTCTGATCGCGAAGCTAAAAGATCCGAACGTCAAGCCAACTTAGCCACCCTTCAGCAGATAGCTCAGGTGGCCCACAACAATCAAGGCCAAGGAAATCAGGACAACCATTGATCCAAGCTCAAGAATTTACAGAATACCAACCCACCTGTTTTCACTAAGTCGGAAGAGCCCCTAGATGCAGATGATTGGCTGCAAACCATGGAGAAAAACCTGGAAGCCACCGGAGTGGAAGCTAACGAGAAAGTTCTGTTCGCCACCCACTATCTAGACGGAGATGCAAGAGCATGATGGAATAGCGTTCGTGCAATGACCGGAGGACAGATGATGACCTGGGAGGAATTCAAGGTCAAGTTCAGCAGAACCCAGGTGCCACCGGGTTTGATCAAGAGAATGAGAGATGAATTCATGGAACTGAAGCAAGGAAGGATGACCGTAGTGGAATACCGTGACAAATTCTTGTCATTAGCTAGGTATGCCCCGGATGAGATTGACACTGAAGCCAAGAAGAAAGAAAGATTCCTGAATGGTCTGCACGATGAGATGCAGACGGTGTTGGTCAATATCCCCTTTGCTGATATTGAATCCCTTGTCGACTCTGCCATCCAGATGGAAGGAAAGAACCGCAAGCGCCGCATGATGCATCAGCCAGGAACCCATCATACCCCAAAGTATCGCCCCAACCCATCTCTAGGATTTGCCCCGAGAACCAACCGACCCCCGATGAACCGTCTGACCTATCCCAACCGTGGAAACCCAAGGCCCGGAAGAAACCACAACAACCCCGGCAACTCTGGCAATTTCAACCGTGCACCACCCAAGTTCAACAACAACAATGCTGCCGCGAACACCAACACTGCCCCGAGGACTGGAAGCAATGTTGTGCTTGTTGCAGCAAAGGACAAGTCGCAAGTGACTTGTTATGACTGTGGAAATAAGGGTCACTACTCCAATGAGTTCCCCAAGAAGAATGTTGCAGCCCCCAATGCAAATGCCCCAGCTCAGCAGCAGCGTCGTGTTCAGCCCGGAAGAAGGTTTGCCCCAGGGAATTCACTCAACCGCAACGGCTGTCTTTTTCTCATGCATGCTGAAGAAGGCCAGGAAGCGCCAGACGTCGTGTTGGGTATGTTTTCTATTAATTTAGTACTTGCTAGAATGTTGTTTGATTCTGGTGCATCCCACTCATTTGTCACCGAAGAATTCGCATGCACTAGTAAGATTCAACCAACCAAACTGAAGCATGTTATGATTGTTCAAATTCCCGGTTCCACCACCAAAGCTAGGCAAATTTGCAAAGCCATCCCTATCCGAATCCATGGCATAGATTTTTATGCTAATCTGATAGTACTCGGAACTAAAGGTTTGGAAGTAGTACTAGGAATGGATTGGATGTCCAAACATAAAGGATTAATTGACTGTGCGAAGAAAGCCATAACCATGACCAGTACAGTTGGAGTATTAGTCGAGCATGTATCCGAAACCTTACCTCGTCAATTCAAGTGCAACAAGAGTATAGCCCAACCTACCATTGACCAAGTCCGGATAGTCTGTGAATACCCCGATGTATTTCCAGATGTTTTGCCCGGTATGCCCCCAGATCGGGATATCGAGTTTATCATTGAACTAATCCCCGGAACAAGACCCATAGCCCAGAGACCATATAGTATGAACCCGTCTGAACTAGCAGAACTGAAGAAGCAACTAGATGCCATGCTAGAAATTGGATTGATTCAACCAAGTGTGTCACCATGGAGATCACCTGTCTTGTTTGTGGATAAGAAGGATGGAGGTAACCGTTTGTGTACAGATTATCAGAAGTTGAATGATGTCACTATCAAGAACAAATACCCATTGCCCAAGATAGAAGATTTGTTTGATCAGTTGACCGGTGCCAAAGTGTTTTCTAAGATTGATCTTAGAACTGGCTATCATCAACTCAAGATTCACGTAGAGGATATTCCAAAGACTGCCTTTACCACCAGATATGGCTTATACGAGTATACTGTCATGTATTTTGGATTAACCAATGCCCCCGCTTATTTCATGAATCTCATGAACAAGATTTTTATGGACTTCCTGGATAAGTTTGTCGTTTTTTTTGATTGATGACATTCTGATTTATTCCAAATTAGAAGAAGAACATGAGCTATACCTAAGGACCATTCTTGGAACCCTTAGAGAGCATCAGTTGTATGCCAAGTTTAGCAAATATGAATTCTGGTTACAGGAGGTAGGATTCCTCAGTCACATTGTATCAGCCGGAGGAATTGTCGTTGAACCTGCAAAGGTGAAAGATGTCGAAGACTGGCAAGCCCCAACCACTCAAACCCAAGTTCGTGCATTTCTCGGATTGGCGGGATACTACCGCAAGTTCGTAGAAGGATTCTCGAGTATCGCCAGACCCATGACTCAATTGATGAAAAAGGATAAGAAGTTTGAATGGACGGACAAATGTGAAGCGAGTTTTCAAGAACTCAAGAGAAGATTGATTTCAGCCCTAATCTTAATCATGCTGGATATCATGAAGCCCTTTGACGTGTGTTGTGATGCATCCAAGATCGGTCTCGGATGTGTGCTAATGCATGAAGGCAAAGTTATATCTTATCTATCTCGACAACTGAAACAACATGAGCAGAATTATCCAACCCATGACCTCGAGCTCGCAGCCGTAGTTCTAGCCCTGAAGACATGGAGGCACTACTTGATGGGAAACCATTGTGAAATTTATTCGGATCACAAGAGCCTGAAGTATATATTCACTCAGAAGGAGATGAATATGAGACAGAGAAGATGGATTGAGCTAATCAAGGATTATGACCTGGACATTCACTATCACCCCTGTAAAGCCAATGTGGTAGCAGATGTCCTTAGCAGATTGTTGTGCAGCTTGAACTCCATGATTCTAAAGGAGCAACCAAGCTTGCACAAGGAGATGGAAGATTTACGAATGGAATTAGTGAGTGAAGGATTTTTGGCTAGCATAGAACTTCAACCCACTATGATCAGTCAGATCAAGGAGGCACAGAAAGGAAATGCTAGTATCAATGGAATCAAGCGTCGTATCGGTATAGGCAAGGTACCCGGATTTACCAAAGGCGAAGAAGGAGTTCCGTGGTACAAAGGACGCCTTTGTGTACCAGCAGATTCTGAGTTGAAAGAAGTTATTCTGAAGGAAGCTCATGATACTCTTTATTCTATCCACCCCGAAGGAACAAAGATGTATCAAGATTTGAAAGAGCAATTTTGGTGGCTAAGATGAAGAGAGAAATCGGAAGCTAGATCGCCAAGTGTGATATATGTCAGCGAGTCAAGGCGGGACATCAAAGACCCGCTGGATTGTTGCAACCATTGCAGATTCCAGAATGGAAATGGGATTCTGTTGGAATGGACTTTATCACCGGATTACCTACTTCTAGTAGGGGAAATGACTCTATCTGGGTCATAGTGGACATATTGTCCAAAGTCGCCCATTTCTTACCAGTCAAGACCACATATCAGAGTTTGAAGCTAGCGGAGTTATACATCGCTAGAATCGTTAGTTTGCATGGAGTCCCCAAGAACATTGTATCGGATCGAGGAACTCAGTTTACCTCGAGATTCTGGAAGAAAGTCCAAGAAGGTTTAGGAACCCGACTAGATTTCAGCACAGCTTATCACCTTCAGACCGATGGACAAACAAAGCGAGTAAATCAAATACTCGAAGACATGTTGAGAGCCTGTGTGTTAGAGTATGGATCTAAATGGGAAGATTGTCTGCCATTCGCAGAATTTTCATACAACGATAGTTATCAAGCTAGTTTGCAAATGGCCCCATTTGAATTCATGTATGGAAGGAAGTGTCACACCCCTTTTAACAGGTCGGAAGTAGGAGAGAGTCAGATTTTAGGACTCGACATCCTACGAGAAGCAGAAGAGAAAGTTCACAAGATTCGTGAGCACCTCAAGACAGCCCAGTCAAGACAGAAGAGTTACACCGACAAGGGACGTCGAGACCTCGCCTTCAACATTGGAGATTTCGTGTATCTAAAAGTGTCGCCATTGAAGGGAATGCAGCGTTTCCAACTGAAAGGAAAGTTAGCCCCCTGATATATCAGCCCCTTCAAGATTCTGAACCATCGAGGATAAGTTTTTTATCAATTGGAACTGCCCGAAGAAATGTCAGAAGTGCACAATGTGTTCCATATCTCATTACTTCGCAAGTGCCTCGAAGTTCCGGAGAAGACTGAAGTGTTCAAGAACATTGATCATCGGACCATAGAGATCAACGATGACCTGACCTATCCCGAAGTACCCATCCGTATTTTGGAAGAAGCTTTCAGAACTACCAGAACCCGAAGCATCAAGTTTCTCAAGATTCAATGGAGCAACCACACAGAAGAAGAAGCTACCTGGGAGCGCGAAGATCACATCAGGACAAAGTTTCCTGATCTCTTCAAATCCTATGTAATCCTTTTCGTCCTTTTTCAAATCTCGGGACGAGATTTTGTTTAAGGGGGGAAGGTTTGTAACATCCCAAAAATATTAAAATTGGATAATCAAACTCTAATCATCAAAATTAGGGTTAACAAAAACTTTTCCAACTAAAAATATGAAATCATTCATATGTGTGTGTATTCAAAATTTGGATTCTTTTGAATTGCCATGGTTCTGTGTTTCTTTGCTTGTAAAATGATTCTTATGTGAAATAAACATCATCTAAACAATCCCCAAACTTTTCCCAAAGACAAACAACCCAAAATAAACAAATAAAGTGAATGGTCACTTTGGCCAAATTAACTCTCATGCCTATTTTGGCTATCTCTAGTTTTCAAAACTCAGCAGAAACATTTGTGGATCCTTGCACCCCTTGTTAGTACCAATAATAGGGTACCAAGGCCCACTTTGTGATCATCCGAAAACGTTCAAATGCTCAGTTTAAATGACAGTTTAAAATTGAATCTATCTCATAGGGGAAGATCCCACTAATTCAAAAACCACTCAAACAAGTTCAATTTTCAAAATCCAAGCACCCACAGAATCTCCAGCACATGCCTAGCACACCCACCAAAAATCTTTTCAAAATTCAAAAGAAAGTTTCTTGCGGCCATTTCATCAAACACTTGGCAGGCAAATTTAAACCAAATCAAATTCCCTGTTTTTAATAGTGTTTTGGGTCTAACTTGTTCCCTCTCTGGTTGCAACTAGTTCTTAGTAGATCATCTAGCTCCTTTAACTATCATTAGCATCACTATAAGCAAGCCTAGCCATCAATGGTGAGCAGGCCGAGAGCAAACTTGCCACCCCGTTGTCGCCGGCGAGCTAGAAGACACACTAGCCTCGCCAATCTTGTCTGGGAGCTAGCCAGCACCCCACCGCCACTCCCTGTCCCAGCCTCGAGCAATGCCAACCACTAGACCACACCCCCAGGCCATGCCAAACCCCTCTGCGACCATGCCGAGAGCACGCCCCGTGCGCCACGCTCGACCAGTACCCCCAGACCGCGCGGCGCCCTCGCCACGTGCGTAAGTGATCGCCAGCACCCCAGCACCCTGCCAGACATGCCCGTTCGCCGTCGCGCAGACCACACTCGCTGTGCGCCATCAAAACCCCTGTCGGACCCGCCTAGAGCGTCGAAGCGTTCCGACCAATCAGCACCGCCCCACGCCTCGCCACCATGCCGTTGAGATTCGCTAGGGAACATAGAACCGCCCCTACCGCCGCCCACGCCGATAGCTGCCTGTGCCGTCGACCACGACGAGCTCAGCTTGCGCTCGTCGGTCCCCTCTCGCCACTATAAATAGAGGCCTCCCCCGCTTGATTTCTTCAGACCAGTCCACTCCCCACCTTTCACTGATCACAATCACTCACCCCAGAGCAAGGAGAGCACCAGGTGGCCAGAATTGCACCGGAGTTCGCCGCAGCAGAGGAGGAGAGGCGCCGTCGATTGGAGCCTCCCCAGGAGGAGCTGCCGGTGCCAGGAGAATCGTCGTTGTCGACTTCGTCGGTCGCACCCATCGCTGACCCTCGCCTGAGCCCCGGTGAGCCTCCCATGACCCCCACCTGCCAGGTTAGGGTTCTGTCTCGCCGACGCTGCCCGACGTGGACGATGAGCCGTAGCCGTCCGATTAGATTTAGATCGTGCGGCCGAGATCGCCCCGTACCGCTTCGCGTGTTATGAGCCACTGACGGGTGGAACCCCCTGTCACCTGAGCCCCATGCTGCGGAGTGACACTAGGCCGGCCCATTAACCTTTCCCGCGCAGCCCAACCGTTTGAATTTAGATTTTTCTATTTTAATTCAAAATCAGTTATGTAACTAGTTTCAAAAATCAACCCAGCTCGATTCAGTGAACCAAATTGCATGAAACCAATTTTGTTAGAAAGGTACTAAAATGCTTAATCGAAGCCCGTTGGATTCAAATCATTTGGATCTGTAGATCAACTTGGGTAAAAATAACAAGTCAGAAGCTTTTCTGCATTCAAACATTTTTCAAATTTCAACCATAATAGCTTTTGAGTTGATTCCAACTCTCAAAAATCACATTTGATCATACCTTTCAGAATATATAAAAAAAATATGGGTTTCACTACAGAAATAATTTAAAAGTAACAAAGGAATGCCACATAGGCATTTCTAGTCCCTTTATTTAATTAAAATAAAAAGGTTAAACCTTATTAAATTGTGACACCACTTTAAATCACATTCCCATATACTGAAATATGTGGTGATGACATGTGTCAACCTGATCCCATGTTTGAGTTGGAGAATATTAAATCTTAAGTAGTTTTTCAATGAGTAGAAATTACTTTTCTAAAAATAAAATAAATAAGACAAATGCTTTAATCTTGTAATGCTAGTGATGATGCTAGATCATCTATAGTGCACCTTTGTGTGATGATTGAAAATAGTTAAGTATTGTTTGGTGATTGTGTACATCGTATTTATTTATAGACGCTAGTACCGACCAAGGATACGAGGAGGAAGGAGGATACTACGAGGAAGAAGCCGAGGAAAACTTCAACCACTGCTCTGCTCAAGGCAAGACTAATACTACTAGTTGATTGAGCAAGCTCACACTTGCAAGATACCTTACTTATGCAAGCTAATACCTGCTTGTTACCATGCCAACTATATGCCTTAAGCATATGTGATCATACCCACTTGATAACCCAATCCTAGTTTTACTTGCAAGCTTTCTACTTTATTTCTTTATCAAAGCTATTTCTTAGAGTTTACTTAAGTGACTTGTAGATTCTAGGAAGATAATTTAAGGTTGCATAAAGAGCATTAAATTTGGCCTAAGATAGATAATCTTGATGTCATCCTAAGGCATGAGATTGAACTCAATTAATCTCCACTTGTTTACCACCCCCCATTAGTACTTATCCCACTTGTAGATGCTAGTGCTAAGCCTAAAACTTGATCAACTTTAGATGGGAATACTTGGTGAAAATGGTTATGAAAACCTTGGGATGATGAATCATTCTACTGAAATGTTTTGACATGTGTTTCCGAACACCAGATGATTTTGATGATGAAAATGTTGAGGCATGAGCCTTAGATCTTTATAAAACTGATGATTGTCTGGATGCGATACCATTCCAATTTTACCGTACAACCACAATACCCGAAGATTGGGTAGGGCTTGACTGGAAACTTATATACCTTAGTATGTGTTCCCTCATGGCGAAGGTCTGAGATGAGGCTACCTTGTGAAGATTGACCACCTGTGCAGTACCTAAGATGACAGTTGGTCATGGTTGGGAGGCCAAACTCACAGGAGAGGTGCCTATACTAGGGCGTGTAATTGAAAGGTTAGGATTGATTGTCCGCATATTGAGTGTGGTGAATTCAGGATTTATTCCTGACGGATGTATCAAATGTTGTGGTGAAAGTGTACAATCTCTGCAGAGTGTCAAACTATTCGAATAGCCGCATTCGCGGTTATGGACAATTGGAGTGGCCAAACTGTTCCACCGTCAGATGTTTTCAAAATGACTTATGATATGAATTGAGACTTTGACTTGACCACAACAGGGTTGTGATATGAAATTCAAGTTCCCAATTAGGTGTTATAAAACTTCAACTAGCTTTTCTTGCTTCTGAACTTAGTAGAGGTAAATCTGTCTCTTTGCACAACAACCCTAGAGCTTAGTGTCCTACTATAGAAACCCCCTTCACTTGTTAGTATTAGTTTGCGAGTACTTAAAGATTACTCATGGCTTTGTCCCTAGCTATTCCTGTGGCCAGACTGTGAAGAGGAGTACCAGGACGATGGACCGCAGGTAGGTTACGCCAACTAGGATCATCTCCCATTGTCAGCATTTTCTGTGACCCCGAAGATGGAGCTTCACCTACGCTACCTTTATTATTACGTTATTCCTATGCTTGAGTTGTATTAAGAACTGGATCATGAGATCCTTATTTTTGTAAGACCTTATGTATGGTTATAATGGATGATGTAGTGTGATATCCAAATCTGTTATGTCTCGCAAAAATGGTAATCCTGGGATTATGATGTATGGCATAACAGGCATCTGGGATTAAAAATCCGGGTGTTGACAAGTTGGTATCAGAGCCATCCTGACCATAGGAGACCCTAGTAAGACTAGACGTTTGAATCAAAAACTTAGTTTCAAAAACTGTAGAGGTCCCAACCTTTAATAAGGTAGAGATCACTGTGTTTACAATGCTAGTCCCTAGATCAATAGCTAGCATCCATAGTTAAGATGTAATATCAAGAAACAAGGGTCATAATATAACTTTATAACCAGGAATAACATAATTTTGTTACATCTTACATAGCTCATTTGGCTATTACATTACATTGCAGCAGAATATCTATAAACATGAGGTCCTTCATCTTCAAAGTGCCACAGGCAAACATGCTGGTTGTAGACTTGTAATCCTAATCAATCAACTTCACTAATATCAAACAAACCTGCAACATAACAAGTTACAGCCACAAGGGTCAATACATTTGAATTGTATTGGCAAGTTTCACTACTATGTAGAATATAAGTGGATCCTATCATTACATGCATATTTGGCTAAGTAGGGTCTTAGGCTCATTTGCAGAAAGCAATAATTTATCCTAACTTTTCAAAACAGTTTTGATCATTTGTCAAATCTTTCTGAACTCCTTGGTAAATCCCCAAGTGTTTCATGTCTTTGTCAAAATCTCTTGAGCTCCTTGGTACACCCCAAGTACTTCAAGTTTTTATCCAAATCTCTTTTGCTCCTTGGTACACCCCAAGTGCTTCAAGTTTTTATCAAAATCTCTTGAGCTCCTTGGTACACCCCAAGTGCTGCAAGCCTTTTGTTGTCACTTTAAAATTTTTCTTTTAGAAATTGGAATGTCGAGATTTCCCATAGCTTCAAGCTTTAGTTGCTCAGTATTGTCCATAACCGGGGACACGGCTAAGTACTTAGAATTTTTATCTTTTGCAGAAGTTGTACACTTTACCCACATGACACAATCTCATATTGTTGCCACCAGTGGCCGCTGGATAAGTACTCACCAAGATGGAGTACTGGCAGATTGAGAATGTGACGAAGTCTTTCCAGAGGGTCCTCCCATACACCATTGCTAGCTTGTCTTCAGGCACCAATGTAGGGTTCCTAGTTCCCTCATTTCCAGTAAACCTGAAGACCAATGCATGGGTCTTCCCAATGTAGTTGACTAAGCCAGAGCCATATTAGCATGTGGTTGTACACGAAAGCCACTGTTGGAGAAACATGTTCAATCTCTAAGTCCCTGGGTGGTTTTCTTTTGGTGCACAACACAAAGAGATTGCCATCGACATGGTTCCTTTTGTTGCCACCTTGTCCAAATCTTGAGTATCCTTTTCCACCCAGGTGGTTCATTGAGTACTTGTTTTATTATATAAAACATAAGTCTTTTCTCAACTTCATAAAAATCTCATCATGTATATCTTCTCAAATTAGCTAGCATGGCTAAGCACTTTACAACTACATTGTTTTCACTAAGGAATATATAAGGTATCCTATTAGGATTTAGCATAGCATAAGTATAGAAATTCTTTTCATGCATGTTTCAAAATCCACTAAGTATAATTAAAATAGTAGGACTTTAGATGATAGTGTAACTTGCCTTTTTGGTAGGGAATGTTGGTTCACTTCTTGTTCTTGCTAGTTTCACACTTTTCTAACTTCACTACAAATCAATCAAGGAAACACAATATCAACTAGCATTCCAACCAATAATCAATCAAACAAATCACACACATAAAATAATAGAAGCTAAGTTATGCATGCAAGCATGCAAAAGATAGTTTTATTTGCAAAGGTGGTTTCTACTAGGCTCTACTCATTGTAAAGTCCAAAGTGGTCATTTTCTAAAGTGGCAAAACCATTTTGCAAAAGGGTTTTATCTAAAAACCATTTTTCAAATCCAATCATTATTTTATGTGGTGGAAAAATGTTTTTATCAAAGCAACAATTTTATGTTGTTCACCAAATAAGTTGTTAATTCTCAAAACTTGGTGTTTAGGGTCAGTAAGTTTGATTCAAATCATTTTCCCAAAGTTTTTATTCCAAAATCATTTTCATAGCAAAATCAATATTTTTATTTGACTAGAAATAGGCTAATTCAATTAATCAACCCTAATCTTCACCCAAAACATTTTTAAATCCACAAGATGGTTCCTAGGGTCAGTAAGTTCACATAAAACCATTTTGCAAAGATTTCAACCCCAAAATCATTTTGGAATAATTTTTATAACCTAAACAAGCATACAAATGTTTCTGCAAAAACAAATATTTTACCAGAAGCTTTTTACTAAACAAATTGCATGGTTAGCTAGGGCTTGTTCCACTGATTCCATTGATCTAAAGTTTGCAATTTTTGGACGTGTGGATCAAAAGTTATGAGGTTTACAAATTTAAATCTAAATCAGATTCTAAAATCTGTTTTAAAACAAAGACTGGCCACGCGGCGCAATACTACTGGTCGATACCGGTTTGCACGGATCGTGCAACTACAGCCGTTGGATCTAAGTGAGACGATGCGGTTCAGATTAGCCTGTACCTCTTCGTTTAATGAATCTATCGAGGCCGCCAGATGGAAATCTAACGGTGCGGGTTGACTTGACCAAACACGAGCGGCGCCGACGGTGGCTAGCGGCGGTGCACGGTCAGGAGGTGGCGCTACGGTAGCTACAGGAAGCAAGGAAAGAAGTGGAGATGCTCACCGTGATCGCAGGGCTGCGCTGATTCTCGACGTGGTCGCCACAGGGACAGGGGCGCACGGGGGTGTCGTCAATTGCTTGCCGGAGTCCCTATTTCCGTCGGGCACGCTCGCTATGAGGCACGTCAGCATAAAACAGAGGGTGCGTTAGACGCGCGCGAGAGAGGAGAGTATGCTAGTGTCAACCAGAGAGGAGGGGGCGGTCAGGGATTACCAGGGGATGTCGCCGGAGTAGGAACAGACAGTGGCGGCGCTTGGAGTTGTCATTGCCGAGGCTCAGGGGCGCGCGCGAGTGAGTTGGCACTACGAGGGGGTGCGCCTGGGTCTGGAGAGTGTGTGAGCTTGATCGAGGAGGCGAGGGGAAGTCTGGTTTTGCCGGAATTGGCCGGGGAAGGTCGTCGGGGCAGCGAGGGTGTGTGGCGAAATTCGTCCAGCTTGGGGGCAGAGAGAGGGAGGCGCGTGAGGGGAAATGGAGAGGAGGCCAGGGCGGTTAATAGGGCGCAGTCACGGCGAGTAATGGTCGCGGAATCAACGTGTATTGAATCCTGCAGAAACGGCCGGCGAGAGGGGGACGTGGTCACCGCGGGGTGAGGAAGAAGGTGGCCTGTCGTCTTGTCAGCGATAGAGGAAGAGGTGCGGTGGGTTCCAATGGTCTGTGACGCTGTGGGTGAGTGTTTGAGTGAGAAAACGTTTCGCGAGAGAGAGTGGGGTGGGCTTGCTGCTGGGCTTATTGGGCTTGGCCAGTTGGGCTGCTGTCTGATTCCATTTTTTTCTTTCTGATCGCTTTATCTTTTTCTATTTCTATTTTTTGTTTTGAAATTCAATCAAACAAATCAAACATTCAAATCAATTCAAACACCCCCAAACTTTGCCTTGAGTTTTGGTTCTGTTTAATAACAATATTCAAAGTCTCAAAAACAAAAAATAATATTTTTTTAATCTTTTGGGGTCTATTTATAATTAAATAAAAATGGACATTAGTTAATAAATCAAATGGGTTTTAATTTATTTAAAATCTCCATTTGAAATCTAAATATTTTCAAAACCAAATCAGTAGGTTTTATTTTAAAATAAAGAATACTTGGAAAACTTGTTTAAAATAAATAAATAAGTTTTGATGTTTAATTGAAATAGTAAAACCTTTATTTTTAATAAACTTGGATATTAAATCCTTATTATTTTATTTAAATAAACCTTTACTATTTTTATCAGATAGAAATATTTTATTTCAAAGGCTTGGCCAAGTTTTAATTTGGCTCTTTAAAATAATCCTTATTTATAATTCTACCTTTTCATTTGAAAACCAAATCTTTCTATTAAAAGATCCAAAAATAGTAATTTCAAATATTTTTAACTTTATTGTTTATTTATCTTTTTTTAAATCCCTTTAGGATTTTATTTGATCAAATAGGTTTGAAGGTTTCCAATTGGAATCAAAAAGTTTCTTCTCACCCTGAAAATCAACAAAGTTTTATTTTATTCATTTATTTTTCACATTACAAGATTTGGAAATCTTGGGATGTGACAGGCTACCACCCTTAAAATAAATCTCGTCCCGAGATTTGGGAAGGCTAGGGTTACAAGTAGGCTCAAAGCATCTAGGGCACTACCACCCTTAAAATTTTTCCATCTAAATTACATATTGGCCTTCTTGGGATCTTGGGGAAATTTCTCTTGGCAAACATCTGCATAGTGTCCTTTGTTTCCACACTTGACACATGTGACAAGGCTGAGATCCTTCATAGGCTTGTTTATCTTGTGCTTCATCTTCTCTGGACAGTTGCTTGCATAATGTCCTAGTTCTTTGCAATTGAAACATGTGATAAGCTTGAGTTCTTCACGTGTCTCTTGTGGACAAGTTGCTGCATAATGGCCTAGCCCTTTGCAGTTGTTGCACCATACTTGGCCCATCTCTTTATACTTCTGTTTCTCTGGACATTCACTAGAATAGTGTCCCATTTCTTTACAATGATGACATTGCACATGGCTTTTGTCTTTCTTTTTCTTGGGTTTCTCCAAAGCTAGGAGTGCATCTAGTTCATGTTGTTCATATGTTATCTTATAGGTAGGAATGTATACATGTTTCTTGGACCTTCTATTGCTCCTTGGAAAATTCATATGCCTCTTCTTGGGTCCTTTGAATTGGGTTGTATTGCATGGAGGTATAAGTGGAGCTTTTCCTTTGTCCTCATTCTTCTTGGTAGACTTGGATCCTTCTTGATAGTTTGCAATCATTTGTTGCACTCCACCTTGTTTCCTTTGTTCCACAATGGAATAGATGGGGCATTGGATAGGGACATGGTTGTTTCCTTCACATAGGTAGCAAGTAGCTTGAGAGGTGGGACATTGGCCAACTGGGTGTTTCTCTTCACAGTTGGGGCATTGATCTCCATGTTCCTTGGAAGTGTGATCCTTGTCTCCACAAATGTTGCAAGCTTTGGTTCCCTTTAGGATAACATCTTTGTTGTCATAGGCTCCTTTGGAAAAGTTGCTTTCCATGTTGAGCATTTGATCTGTCACCTTGTGCAACATTTGAGCTTGGTTTTCCAAAAATCCTTGTAGGGTTGGATCTTCCCCACTGGTGTTGGCTATGAATTGAGCTGTCATTTGGTTCAACTGGTTTTGGGTTGATATGAGTTCTCTCATGTTGTCCTCTTGGTTGGTGTTGGTGTCATCAACCTTGATGTTGGAGTCTCTTGGAGTAGTCATCTGTTTGGGTTGAATAGAGATTAGAATAGGCAAGATATTTGTAAGGAAATAATTCTAATCACACACATCACAATTTACACAAGCAATGTGCAAGCAATCACAAACAAACATTTCACTCAAACAATGAAGTTCAAGCACATTTTTAGGCAACAAAATATTTTTATTACACCTCATAAGTTGGTGTGTTTGACTTAACTATATATGGTGGTCCATCTATATGGTTCACTTGTGATCTTCCCATCCTTCTTGGTTGATTCTTCTTTGCATGAGATTATGGTTTCCTTGGGAAAACTTTAGGTCACAAAACTTCAAAGGTGATGAGGGTTCCTTCTAAGTTGTGTTTCCTTAGTTCTCAAGTCTTGATTAACATTTCTTGTCTCACTTGTAGTCCTTAGTGATATCCAAGATTGAAGTCCTTGGTGAATATGCTGAAGATGTTGAAGTCATTAGAGTTGAAGATGTTGAAGTCATTAGAGTTGATGAAGTCCTTTGCACATGGTGAAGTCTTTGGTCATGGGGTAGGCTTTATCCATCAAGTTGAATATAGAAGAGATGTAGAATCAAAACCAAAATGGTTGAGGAAAGAGTTTACAAGATTGTTTGTAAATAAGTTTTGGAACAACAACTCCTATTTTTCTAAGGGTTTTTGTCCAATCCTAGGTTTACAAATCCTACAGGCAACACAATGCTCTGATACCATCTGTAGAGGTCCCAACCTTTAATAAGGTAGAGATCCCTGTGTTTACAATGCTAGTCCCTGGATCAATAGCTAGCATCCACAGTTAAGATGTAATATCAAGAAAAAAGGGTCATAATATAACTTTATAACCAGGAATAACATAATTTTATTACATCTTACATAGCTCATTTGGCTATTACATTACATTGCAGCAGAATATCTATAAACATGAGGTCCTTCATCTTCAAAGTGCCACAGGCAAACATGCTGGTTGTAGACTTGTAATCCTAATCAATCAACTTCACTAATATCAAACAAGCCTGCAACATAACAAGTTACAGCCACAAGGGTCAATACATTTGAATTGTATTGGCAAGTTTCACTACTATGTAGAATATAAGTGGATCCTATCATTACATGCATATTTGGCTAAGTAGGGTCTTAGGCTCATTTGCAGAAAGCAATAATTTATCCTAACTTTTCAAAACAGTTTTGATCATTTGTCAAATCTTTCTGAACTCCTTGGTAAATCCCCAAGTGTTTCATGTCTTTGTCAAAATCTCTTGAGCTCCTTGGTACACCCCAAGTACTTCAAGTTTTTATCCAAATCTCTTGAGCTCCTTGGTACACCCCAAGTGCTTCAAGTTTTTATCAAAATCTCTTGATCTCCTTGGTACACCCCAAGTGCTGCAAGCCTTTTGTTGTCACTTTAAAGTTTTTCTTTTAGAAATTGGAATGTCGAGATTTCCCATAGCTTCAAGCTTTAGTTGCTCAGTATTGTCCATAACCGGGGACACGGCTAAGTACTTAGAATTTTTATCTTCTGCAGAAGTTGTACACTTTACCCACATGACACAATCTCATCTTGTTGCCACCAGTGGCCGCTGGATAAGTACTCACCAAGATGGAGTACTGGCAGATTGAGAATGTGACGAAGTCTTTCCAGAGGGTCCTCCCATACACCATTGCTAGCTTGTCTTCAGGCACCAATGTAGGGTTCCTAGTTCCCTCATTTCCAGTAAACCTGAAGACCAATGCATGGGTCTTCCCAATGTAGTTGACTAAGCCAGAGCCATATTAGCATGTGGCTGTACACGAAAGCCACTATTGGAGAAACATGTTCAATCTCTAAGTCCCTGGGTGGTTTTCTTTTGGTGCACAACACAAAGAGATTGCCATCGACATGGTTCCTTTTGTTGCCACCTTGTCCAAATCTTGAGTATCCTTGTCCACCCAGGTGGTTCATTGAGTACTTGTTTTATTATATAAAACATAAGTCTTTTCTCAACTTCATAAAAATCTCATCATGTATCTCTTCTCAAATTATCTAGCATGGCTAAGCACTTTACAACTACATTGTTTTCACTAAGGAATATATAAGGTATCCTATTAGGATTTAGCATAGCATAAGTATAGAAATTCTTTTCATGCATGTTTCAAAATCCACTAAGTATAATTAAAATAGTAGGACTTTAGATAATAGTGTAACTTGCCTTTTTGGTAGGGAATGTTGGTTCACTTCTTGATCTTGCTAGTTTCACACTTTTCTAACTTCACTACAAATCAATCAAGCAAACACAATATCAACTAGCATTCCAACCAATAATCAATCAAACAAATCACACACATAAAATAATAGAAGCTAAGTTATGCATGCAAGCATGCAAAAGATATTTTTATTTGCAAAGGTGGTTTCTACTAGGCTCTACTCATTGTAAAGTCCAAAGTGGTCATTTTCTAAAGTGGCAGAACCATTTTGCAAAAGGGTTTTATCTAAAAACCATTTTTCAAATCCAATCATTATTTTATGTGGTGGAAAAATGTTTTTATCAAAGCAACAATTTTATGTTGTTCACCAAATAAGTTGTTAATTCTAAAAACTTGGTGTTTAGGGTCAGTAAGTTTGATTCAAATCATTTTCCCAAAGTTTTTATTCCAAAATCATTTTCATAGCAAAATCAATATTTTTATTTGACTAGAAATAGGCTAATTCAATTAAACAACCCTAATCTTCACCAAAAACATTTTTAAAGCCACAAGATGGTTCCTAGGGTCAGTAAGTTCACAACAAACCATTTTGCAAAGATTTCAACCCCAAAATCATTTTGGAATAATTTTTATAACCTAAACAAGCATACAAATGTTTCTGCAAAAACAAACATTTTACCAGACTCTTTTTACTAAACAAATTGCATGGTTGGCTAGGGCTTGTTCCACTGATTCCATTGATATAAAGTTTGCAATTTTTGGACGTGTGGATCAAAAGTTATGAGGTTTACAAATTTGCATCTAAATCAGATTCTAAAATCTGTTTTAAAACAAAGACTGGCCACGCGGCGCAATACTACTGGTCGATACCGGTTCGCACGGATCGTGCAACTACAGCTGTTGGATCTAAGTGAGACGGTGCGGTTCAGATTAGCCCGTACCTCTTCGTTTAATGAATCTATCGAGGCCGCCAGATGGAAATCTAACGGTGCGGGTTGACTTGACCAAACACGAGCGGTGCCGACGGTGGCTGGCGGCGGTGCACGGTCAGGCGGTGGCGCTACGGCAGCTACAGGAAGCAAGGAAAGAAGTGGAGATGCTCACCGTGATCGCAGGGCTGCGCTGATTCTCGACGTGGTCGCCACAGGGACAGGGGCGCACGGGGGTGTCGTCAATTGCTCACCGGAGTCCCTGTTTCCATCGGGCACGCTCGGCCGTTGTTGGGGACGAGGCTACGAGGCACGTCAGCGTAAAACAGAGGGTGCGTTAGACACGCATGAGAGAGGAGAGTATGCTAGTGTCAACCAGAGAGGAGGGGGCGGTCAGGGATTACCAGGGGACATCGCCGGAGTAGGAACAGACGGTGGCGGCGCTTGGAGTTGTCGTTGCCGAGGCTCAGGGGCGCGCACGAGTGAGTTGGCACTACGAGGGGGTGCGCCTGGGTCTGGGGAGTGTGTGAGCTTGATCGAGGAGGCGAGGGGAAGTATGGTTTCGCCGGAATTGGCCGGGGAAGGTCGTCGGTGCAGCGAGGGTGTGTGGCGAAATTCGTCCAGCTTGGGGGCAGAGAGAGGGAGGCGCGTGAGGGGAAATGGAGAGGAGGCCAGGGCGGTTAATAGGGCGCAGTCACGACGTGTAATGGTCGCGGAATCAACGTGTATTGAATCCTGCAGAAACGGCCGGCGAGAGGGGGACGTGGTCACCGCGGGGTGAGGAAGAAGGTGACCTGGCGTGGGGTCGTCTCGTCAGCGATAGAGGAAGAGGTGCGGTGGGGTCCAACGGTCTGTGACGCTGCGGGTGAGTGTTTGAGTGAGAAAACGTTTCGCGAGAGAGAGTGGGGTGGGCTTGCTGCTGGGCTTGTTGGGCTTGGCCAGTTGGGCTGCTGTCTGATTCCATTTTTTTCTTTCTGATCGCTTTATCTTTTTCTATTTGTATTTTCTGTTTTGAAATTCAATCAAACAAATCAAACATTCAAATCAATTCAAACACCCCCAAACTTTGCCTTGAGTTTTGGTTCTGTTTAACAACAATATTCCAAGTCTCAAAAACAAAAAATAATATTTTTTAATCTTTTGGGGTCTATTTATAATTAAATAAAACTAGACATTAGTTAATAAATCAAATGGGTTTTAATTTATTTAAAATCTCCATTTGAAATCTAAATATTTTCAAAACCAAATCAGTAGGTTTTATTTGAAAATAAAGAATACTTGGAAAACTTGTTTAAAATAAATAAATAAGTTTTGATGTTTAATTGAAATAGTAAAACCTTTATTTTTAATAAACTTGGATATTAAATCCTTATTATTTTATTTAAATAAACCTTCATTATTTTTATCAAATAGAAATATTTTATTTCAAAGGCTTGGCCAAGTTTTAATTTGGCTCTTTAAAATAATCCTTATTTATAATTCTACCTTTTCATTTGAAAACCAAATCTTTCTATTAAAAGATCCAAAAATAGTAATTTCAAATATTTTTAACTTTATTGTTTATTTATCTTTTTTTAAATCCCTTTAGGATTTTATTTGATCAAATTGGTTTGAAGGTTTCCAATTGGAATCAAAAAGTTTCTTCTCACCCTGAAAATCAACAAAGTTTTATTTTATTCATTTATTTTTCACATTACAAGATTTGGAAAATCTTGGGATGTGACAAAAACTAAGGAAGCAAATATTTACAAAAACTTATTCCCATTCTTATCACTTTGATTCTTTCATGAAAATTCATGTTCCTCAAAAACTCTTGCAAAATACATAAAATTTGACACACTTGATCACTCTACTAACTTACTCATCCTATATTCTTATAGATGGACGTGAAGTACAGCAAGTTTTATCAGTTGGGGAATGGAGGAGACCTCATCTTTGAGTGGGATTTGGACCAGCTTTCGGAACTTCTAGAGCGTCCACATCCCGAGTTCTTCGGAGCTCGGCTCAATGATCGGAGAAGATTTGCAATGGCTAGTTTTTGCAAGTCTCCGAGGAAAGATTGAACCTCCCACTATCGAGGGAATTCAGTTCACCTTCAGAGAGAACAAATGGCTTGATGGACTTGCCAGGGCCATGCAGGAAGCTCTTGCCCGTCTGTGTGGGCAGAGTATCAACGCCGTAGATCTTGGATGCTTAGTACTTGGATGCTTCTTTTTATTTATCTGGAATGCCGTAGATCTTGAAGTTACATGTTTAGAATCGTCCATGCAACGCCCGTCCATCCATCCTTATGCCTACCGCACTCGAATCCTACTGTTATCGTTACTGTTACTATTGCTCTTGTTTCACTGTTGCTGCTGCTGTTGCTTTGCTATTGCTACTACCAAACTATTGCTACTGATAAACTTCTGTGAGCAAGAACTATTTCCAGGTGTAGCCGAACTGACAATTCAGTTGTTAAGGCTTGCAAGTATTCTTTGGCTCCCCTTGTGTCGAATCAATAAATTGGGTAATACTACCCGCGAAGACTGTTGCGATCCCCTGCACTTGTGGGTCATCTATCACAGATGATATAATGATGAATAACAATATGAACATAAACAATAATTCAATGGTTCCACTCACAAGCATCAACTACAAAAGTAATTAACATCGGGAAAGTTTCCCCTAAGAACTATGCAAGATTCAACACAATTGTTACAGTGGGATGGAGTGGTGATGATGGTGCTGGTGGAGATGGTGGTATGGATGATGATGATGATCCCGATGAAGTCTAGCTCGATGACGGTGTTGATGGCGACGATCTCCCCTCTCTAGGAAGGGATTTCCCCGGCAGAAATCTGTCTGCCGGAGAGCTCTTTCTCTCTCTGTAGTTTCCGCCCCGCAGAGGCGGCTGAATCTTTCTGTGGTCGATCCCCATGTATAGGGTTTCGGGAGTAACATATAGGCAAAGGGGCGAAGCAAGAGGTGGGCTAGGGTGGCCACACCTCCTAGTGGCGTGGCCCAGGGTGGCCCGCGCAAGGGGGTGTAGGCCCCTGTGGCCCATCTCAGCCTCCCCTTCTGGCATCCTTTATCTTCTAGAAAAATAGAATTTTCCGTGTATTTTCTAGTCTCGCGAAAATTGCTTCTAAACAACGCTTTTTCCATCAGAATCCTGACTCCGGCAGTCCATCCTCCAAAAGTCATCCAACATGCAAAAATAGATGAAACAACATAAGTGTCACCTCTTAATATGAAATATATCAATGAATGAATATCAATAAATTATGATATAGAATGGTGATGCAAAATGGACGTATCAACTCCCCCAAGCTTAGACATCGCTTGTCCCCAAGCGAGAATCGAGCTCAATAAACATGCCCACATGTTTATGGAGTGAAGTGTCAATAAAAATAATACGAACAAGAAGCATCAGACTTACCAATACACAACTCATAATAGAAAGCAACTCACCATTATATAACTTAAATTGCAACGAGTACGAGATTCACAATAAATATACATAAAGACAAATCATAATTGATAATGGCAAACTTTGTTCTTGGTCAGAGAATAGTTGACAAATCATATATAGTTTTGAAGCAAAGCTTTTGTAATGACGTTTATAACAGGAGTCCTTTCTTCTAAAACATAAAAGGCTTTTCACAATGATGGCTTTCAAAGTAATACTCGTTCAGATAAGAACAATGTGCAAAACAAGGAAGATAAGAAACATGATTGAATAAATCATCATATGAATGATTAAAACACAACAACTCAATTGCTTGCTGGAGATAGAAAGGAATAGGTTTACTGACTCAACTAAGAAGTAGAAGAAAGGCCCTTCGCAGAGGGAAGAAGGGATTTCAAGTTTCATAAAGATCTTTCAAAAGATTATGGTACTTACTAGATTTGAGATCTCATTGCCCCTATCATAAGCATCTTGAGGTGATTAAGGTGAAAGTGAACAAAGATGGAGTATATGCTTGACAAAATATAAGTTGGTAATCTCATGTCCCTTGAGTATGAGGGTCGTTCCTCATGATACTCAACTTTAGTTACGGGTAAGTTCTTGTCATTGTAAGTATATGTGTATCATAGAGAACCGCCAACGGGGTACCCCTTACCCCATGACACAGGAGCTATCCCATATCAAGATGACAAGGCAACAGACAGTGAGCATCTCAGCGATCCTTTTATTTACCATGAGAATGGTGCAAATATTTTTTCTCTTCTCTCTTTTTTTCTGTATATATTTTTCTAAGATGCTCCATAGATTGCTCACTATGGTGATGCTGCAAGTTTCCACCATGATTAGTCATGGTTTAGGCTAGCGGCCCTAGCATTTCTCTAACACACATACATAACTCCATGGACTTACAAGCTCCCCTTTTATTTCACACCACCGACATCCGCAAACAAAAGATCATGATATCAATGGGGTAGATATTTACAGGTGTTGAAAGCATTCCCCGTGATAGAACGGTTCTGCTAATTCCCAACTTATAGGTGCAAGCATATACAACATAGATGACAAAATGGTTCAAGTTTATTAAGGGTAGGAAAAATAAGGTGTGCCATCAAGTTCGTGAGAGCTTTACTAACTAGTTTTCACATAACAAATGAATTTTTAATTTGAAAGGTAGATGAAACTAGAGAATTTACTTAGAATAGAAATAATGCTAATAGGTAGATATGGTGGACACAAATGGCATAGGTTTAAGTTTAAAGGATTGGATGCACGAGAAGTATTCCCTCTCAGTATGGGTTTTCGGCTAGAAAGGCTGATCAGCAAGCAAAAGAGTTGAAGGAAACAAACAAACATACAAGTGATAAAGTCAAACATGCAATATTCCTTGAAAACACAAAAGATCTTAAATAAAGAATACTAAGCTTATGAGACAATGAATAAATATGGAAAAATAATATAAAATACCTGTAAGTTCTTTTCTCTTTTCCTTTCAAACCTCAAAAACTGTTATTACAGACCAGAGCTCAGTTTGCCAAAACCAATTTAGATTTACTTGATGCTCCCAAAGTGATACCAATACTAATCAACAAGATCAATCATATAATAGAGATTGCAAATTAAAATAAGATGTGCAAAAAGTAAAAGATGAAACTTCTCATTAATATTCCATAAAGGCACTCACACCAAGGGATACATAGATAACCAACTAGAGGAGAGATAATTCCACAATGAAAACCATCCTATATGATAACTTCTCCATTCAAGATATGACTCTACTAAAAAGGTAAAAAGATGAAAGATAATGATGTGATACCGTGACACTCCCCCAAGCTTGGAACAAACCAAGGGGACGCCAAAACCTGATGTCGAATTACTCCTTTGGTGGTGGTGTTCCCTTGATAAGATTTTCAATCAGCTTCCTCAGATCCTCAATCTCGAAGGTTAGATACGAATCAACTCCTAATTATGCTCAATGCAGTTCATGATCATATCGAACCGAGAATCCCAGTCCTTGTGATTCTTCCCCACTCTTCCTCCTTAGAGTGTTCTTTCTCTACATGATTAGAACGAGCATATCCCAACTAGAGGGAAACTTCCCTTTGGGCAACTTTTGGAATTGCTGCTCATGTATAAGAGTATGGAAGGGGTTCTTGGCACGTGGAGGAAGTGACCGTGGAGCGAGGCAATGACGCAAAGGTTTCCCTCATGTAGACATCCGTGCTGTCCTCCTGAGCTTGATAGGGTTTGCCACCACTCCAATGCTCACAACTGTAGCACGGGTGTCCAGATGCTTGTCTTCCTTCACTTCTTCTTCATCTCAACCAAGATCTCCTCCACCTTCTTGGGGTCTTAAAGATCATCTTCCACGATCTTCTTGCCCTTGTCGTTGGCGGAGACCATCATGCCTCTAAACTTGAGAATATTTCCTGATAGAAATAGATCGAAATAAAAACACGACGAGAACACGATATACGAACCTCGTGGGGATCCGGGGGTTATATATTACGAAGTTTTATGACATAAGGAAGGTACTGGGCGAAAACGGGACGGAGACGGGCTCTAGGGTGGTCTCACCACCAGGTGGCGCGACTGGGGAGGGCCCGCGCCACTGGGTGGTGTGGCCCACCCGGGCTCCGTTTCCTTCCCTGTTTCGTCTTTTTACCTTCCATGTGGAATAAAAACTACAAAAATATAAAGAGAAATGTTTTTCGCGGACCTTCTGTTTTCAGCACTTTTACCTATTTGGAAACGGACTCTGCAGGTTTCTGAGTTTGGTCTTTAATCAATTCTTCCGGAGTCACCATTTAAATAATACCAACATCTTCATTATAAGAATCTACAGAAATATAATGTTTGATCCTTTGACCATTCTTCATCTCCTTACATCATTGCCTCCCAATATTTGAAAATCTCTTTCATACAAAGCTCCACACAATCTTCATTAGCAACATTAGTGTATGAAAAGACAATAAACCTTTGGGTTCAAATTTCAACTGAAAACCATCAAAACATAAGCTATTGTAGCAACTCCTTTCAAAAATCCAAAAAGAATATGAAAGTAAATTAATTGAAGAGGCAAATCAAGTATTGGCAGAAATCTATCAAAACAGAACAACAGGTAAAGATTGATTTTTTTCGAAAATCGTCTGTTGCTCAAATAAAAAAGTGCTAATTTAACGAAAGTTGGATAACAACATGGGGCACAAGCACAGAAAATTACAGCTCCATCCGACATTCTGGGATTTTTCACGAATTTTGTCAGCGAAGCACAAAAAATCTGTCCCTGGATAGCAACTTCCCAGAACTCACCTACTTCTCAAAAGAAGCTGATCTTGACACAAAAACTAAACAAAAAGGATAAGGAGCGGTTATTACAGAGGTAATAACTTCCAAGACTCAAAGAAACAAAGACCCAAAGCAAACTAAAATGGGTTGTCTCCCAAAAGCTCTTTCTTTATAGCCATTAAGATGGGCATGATAATTTCAATGATGCTCTCATAGGGGATATCAATTTCAAGTGAAAGAGAGCTCCAAGAAGCAAATATCCAACACATTTAGGTCTAACCCACTTCCTATGCAAGGGAGTTTTGTGAGAAAACAAATTGTTGAAACAAAAGGCTACTAGCATAGGAAGACAAAACAAGTGCAACTTCAAAGCTTTCAACATAAAACAGGGAAACTTAATATTATTGAGATGCATAAAACCATCTTTCCCTCTCTCATAATAACTTTCAGTAGGATTTTGAATAAAGTTTACAATATAACTGTCATAAGAAACATTCTTATCATCAGAATGAGCATGCTTACAATCATAAAAAAGAGGTCTAAGGTCAAAAACTGGATCAACAGAAGCAAGTTGTTCAACTCTAAAATCCTCATTAGGCAAATCATTTTCATAAGGAGCTTTAGAAAATTTGGAAAAATTAAACTCATAACATTCTCCATCAAACTTAGTTAAAATTTTCTCCTTCTTACAATCTATAATAGCTCCACAAGTGTTCAAGAAGGGTCTACCAAAAATAATAAGACAAGTTTTATTAGCTACTGAACTAAGCACTAGAAAATTAGCAGTATATTTAATCTTACCACAAAGAACTTCCACATCTCTTACAATACCAATAGGGCAAATGGTTTCCTTATTATCAAGGTGAATAACCACATTAATGTCCTCATGTTCGCAAGGACTAATTTCATGCATAATTTCTCTGTAAATCTCATAAGGAATAGCACTAGAACTTGCACCAATATCACATAAACCATAATAGCAATGATCGCCAATTCTAACAGAAAGCATAGGGACACTAGCTTTCCTAGCTTTACTAGGATGAGACACTATATTAGAAGCATCCACAAAAGATAATGTGCCCTTCTTCTACATTCTTAGTGACAAGATCTTTCATAATGGCTACTATAGGTTCAATATTTATTTGTTGATCAGGTTCAACAGATCTCTTTGTACTTTTGCTAACCACATTAGCTAGAACAGAGTGTTCCTTTACCTTAGCAGGGAAATGTATTTTCTCAATATAGGATTCAGGAAAAATATGATCAACAGTACAAACTTCAGTATTTCTAGCAGGAACATGATTAACAACATCTTTATAAGGCGCATGGTACTTGTCCCACTTCTTTTTAGGAATTTCAATATAAGAGGCAAAGGCCTTAAAACAATTGGCAATACTTTGAGAATCAAGACCATACTCAGTACTAATATCATGTAAGTCATAAGTTCCCATAAAAGATTTAATCCATTCATAATCATAATTTATACCTGACTTTCTTCCTTTGTCATTCTCCCATGCTTCAGTATTCTCTTGAATACGGTCTACAAGATCCCGCTTAGCTTCTTATTTCATACGTGTAAATGATCCATCACAAGAAGCATCTAGTAAATCTTTATCATGAAGACAAAGCCTTACATCAAAGTTATTGATAATAATATTATTAGGGAGTTCATGAATAGAGCATTTAAGCATTAGTAATGTCAATCTATCCCAATCTTGGGTTGTACTCTCTCCATCAAGAGGACAAAATTTATATATTTGATTCCTATCCTTATGAATATCACTAGGATGATATAATTTATAATAAAAGAGAGGTACAATTTCCTCCCGTTCCATAGATTGTCCATTCTTCGGCAGCTTATACCATTCTTTAGCTCTTCCTTTCAATGATATAGAGAGAGTACCTGCACACTTAAAAACCCGCATAATTCATGGATAAAAAGCAAGTGATCACCAGGATGGATAGTTTCATCCCCAAAATAATAATTACCCATAACACGGTCAACAATTCTTGTAGGTATCTTAAAAGGATCTATCTCAGTAGGTGGTGGTTCTTCTACTACCCTAGCCATGGTAGTAGCTTTCCCAAATAGGGAACCAAGTGGGTTATCCATATTGGAAACAAAGTAACAAACAGAAATAAAAACAATACTCATAGTAGAAGTTTCCTTTACCAGTTCCACTCTTCAATAGCGCTTCACTCCCCTGCAACGGCGCCAGAAAATAGTCTTGATGACCCAGAAGTATAGGGGGTGTATCGTAGTACTTTTGATAAATATTAGTGTCGATACCAACGAGGAGCAGAAGGTGTTGACTAGTGGTTTGGATAAGGAATTCTCTGTAATTACATAGCAAACGGATTTTTAGGGGTTTTTGATAAAGCAAAGAATTAAAGTGCAAGTAAATAAAGACAACAAATAATTGCAGCGAGTGGCCCAATCCTTTCTTAGCAAAGGACAAGACAGTTGTAATACTTATGAGGACTAAACGTTCTCGAGGACACATGGGAATACTGTCAAGTGTTTTCGCTTCATATTGTTGATTAGTCTTCTTTGGTTGGATAAGTGTTGTGTGGGTGAACCTATTCTAATGACCGACCTTACTTGGACAAATACATACTTGTGATTAAACCCCTTGCAAGAATCCGCAACTACAAGAAAGTAATTAAGATAAAAACCTAACCACAACAATAAACACTAAGATCCTACACTCCCTTGTGCAAAGGTTTCCTAACAGGGATTCAGGTTTCTGTCACTCCGGCAACCCCATAATTAGTAGACAAATACACAATGCATTCCCCTAGGCCCATAAATGGTGAAGTATCATGTAGTCGACATTCAAATGACACCACTAGAAGAATAGCACCACAACTTAAATATCAAACCATTGAATATACCTCAACACAATTCCACTACTAACAACAGGACTTCTCCCATGTCCTCAAGAACTAAATGAACTACTCATGAGACATCATATGGATCAATATCAGAGATGATGTAATGATAAATAACAATCTGAACATAAACAATAATTCAATGGTTCCACTCACAAGCATCAACTACAAAAATTAACACCGGGAAAGTTCCCCCTAAGAACTATGCAAGAGTCAACACAATTGTTATAGCAGGATGGAGTGGTGATTATGGTGCTGGTGGAGATGGTGGTGAGGATGATGATGATCCCTATGAAGTCTAGCTTGATGAAGATGTTGATGGCGATGATATACCCTCTCTGGGAAGGAATTTCCCTGGCAGAAATCTGTCTACTTGAGAGCTCTTTCTCTCTCTATAGTTTCCATCCCGCAGAGGCGGCGGAATCTTTCTGTGGTCGCTCCCCGTGTATTAGGGGTTCAGGAGGAAGATATAAAGGGAAGGGGCGAAGCAGGGGGTGGGCCAGGGTGGCCACACCCCTGGTAGCGCGGCCCAGGGTGGCCCGCGCAGGGGGGTGTGGGCCCCCTGTGGCCCATTTCAGCCTCCCCTTCTGGTATCCTTTGTCTTTTGAAAAAATAGAATTTTCCATGTATTTTCTGATCTTCATGAAAATTGCATCTAAACACCACTTTTTCCATCAGAATCCTGACTCCCGCAGTCCATCCTCCAAAAGTCACCCAACAGCAAAAATAGATGAAATAACATAAGTATCATCTCTTAATATGAAATATATCAATGAATAGTAGTAAATTATGATATAGAATGGTGATGCAAAATGGACGTATAAGGGTGATCCAATTAAGGGAAACTTGCTATTGTTCTATAAACCTCTGCACTTGGAGGCCCAACACTGTCTACACGAATAGAAGGGTGCGTAGACATCAAGATCTTTTCTGGCGCCGTTGCCGGGGAGGTAAGGTAAAAGGTACTCACATCCTCTCTCTACTAAGCTATATTCTAGTACTGTTGCTGGTGTGTGAGTGCTCGAAGTTATTTCCTTTCGATTCTGCAATTATATATTTTTGTTTCTTGTTTTTAATTTCACTAGTTAGGCTTAATGGAATTTTTTTGAGATATTTATAGTATTCCTGAGTTAGAAGTGTTTGAAGAGAAAATTAAAAAACATATGAAACTTTCTTTGCGTGATAGTAGCAAGGTTATTACTATGAATTTTTTGAACACTATTGTTGCTAATGCTATGGAAACATCTAAGCTTCGAGAAGCTAGTTTTTATGAAAATGATCTTTTTAGTTCCCCAGCTTTAGAGGATAAAATTTTCTCTGATACTTTATCTCCCATATGTGATAATTCTAATGAAAGTGTCCCTTTTAAAATCCATACAAATATTGTTGAATGTTTTATGAATAACTGCTATTTTGGAGATGGAACTGCCCATCCTGGTGATCATTGACTCTTTATACATGAATTATGCGAGTTTTTCGAGTATGCATGTATTTCAATGGACCAAGTTAAGAGGAAGATATTCTATTTATCACTTAAGGACAAAGCAAGGGACTGGTATGAGCTTCTAGATTATCCTCATCATTCAGAGTGGAAGGAACTTGAATCTCCCTTTTACTCTAAATTTTATCATCCTCATGAAATTCATAAAAATAGGAATTATATTTATAATTTTCATCCTCATGATGGATAAAGTATTTCCCAATCACGGGGGGGGGGGGGGGGGGGAGGGGGGACTGAAGTCACTAATGCTCAAATGTCCCATTCATGAGCTCAACAGTAATATTGATATTAATAATTTTTATGCAAGGCTTTCAGGACATCACAAGAACTATCTAGATAAATGTTTAGAGGGATCCTTCACAAGTAAGTAGGTCAAAGCTAAGTGGGATCTTCTTGAAACAATTCAAAGCAATACCGAAGATTGGGATAACGACAAAGTTAAAGAACTAGGTATAAACTATGAGTATGATTGCATTAAGTTTTTCGCCGAAACTGCTGATTTTCTAGAGCTTAGTGCTAAATATGGTCTTGATCCTAAAATTCTTGTTAATTACTGTAGAGCCTTTGATTTTCCTATTAATGCTCCTAAATAAAATTGGGACATGTATCATGAACCTTTTAAAGACACTTGCATGAAAAATGAAATTGTGATTAATGATTGCAATAAACATGCTCAAACCTCTAAAAGTACTATTTCTTATAAGCATGTTAATTTTTGTGGAGTACTTAGACCTTGTGAAAAGAATCAAATCGAAGAAGAATATTGTATCCACCATAGGAATGAAAAATCTAGAACGCGGGATAGGGCTCTAAATGATCTTGGTGAAAAAGTTTGTGCCCTCTATCCTTTTATTTGTGAACTTTGCCATAAAGTGGGTAATTTCAATTTTCAATGCTCAAGCTATGATAATAGCCTTTCTAATCCAATTAGTACTGTAAATTTCTATTGTGATGACATGATCACTCCTAATTAGCATGATGAACTTACATTATTTTTGGGGTGTGAAGAGTTATCAAGAAAAACTTCTTTGGTAGATATGAGTTCTTTTGATATGAATAGCGTCATGCAGGGTTGTCATATTTACTCTGTTGATAATTTCCACGCAAATACTTACATACAAAATATTATAAAAGATGACTTTACCAAAATAAGACCGGACTAATATGTGTTTTGCTCTTATTAATGAAAATGAGGAATCCTCCAAAGTTTCTTATATTGTCTCTAACAGTAAACCAGGGTATGTGGAGAATCTTCCTTTCAAGCCTCTCCCTCCAAAAGAGGGGAAGAAGAACAGGAAGAGGAGGAGAAAAAGGAGAGAGGAAACAGTATTTTCCCCTAAGCATGTTGCTCCTATTATAGTTTTTGCTGATGAGACTGAAGTCGATGATGAACCTATGCATGTTACCTATATTAGTGATCATGATTGAGAAAAGCACACTACTTTTGATATTGAAAATCTCTTGGGTACCAATTCTGAAAATGATGATGTTAAGAATTGCTGTACTATTAGTACTATCCATGTCCCTTCCAATGATGATATATTTACAAATGAAAACACTTTGGAAGATAACTATTCTATTTCTTATGATGATACTATACCTACAATATATGATGATTACAATGATGAATATAATATTTTCAGTCCACCTACTATTGAGGAGAAAATTAATTATGATTACAATATGCCTACTATATTTGATGACTATGGTGATGAGAATAATAATGATAGCTATTTTGTTGAATTTGCTCCCACTACGATTAATAAGAATGACTATGCTTATATGGAGAGTAATAATTATTTTATGCATGTGGCTCATGATAAGAATGTTTTATGTGATAGTTATATTGTTAATTTTATTCATGATGCTACTAAAAGTTATTATAAGAGAGGTAAACATGGTTTTATGTATCTCAACAATATTAAGTTTCCCCTCTTTATGTTGAAAATTTTGAAGTTGCACTTGTTTTGCTTTTCTATGCTTATTTATTTGTGCTTTCATGACTTGTTTCTTTACAAGATTATTTTTCATAGGAAGTGGGTTAGACTTAAATTTGTTTTATATTTGCTTCTTGATGCTCTCTTTTACTTCAATTCATATTTCTTATGTGAGCATCATCGAAATTATCATGCCTATCTTAATGGCTATAAAGAAAGAGCTTTCGGGAGACAACCCATTATATTTTTGCTTTCAGTTTATTTTTGTTTATTTGAGTCTTGGAAGTTATTACCTCTATAATAACCTCTTCTTATCCTTTTTATTTCGTTTTTATGCCAAGAGTAGCCTCTAATGCGAAGAAGGTAAGACCTGGGGAAGATGTTGTCCTGAAACAGATTTCTGTGCTTCTCTGTAAAAAATCGTGAAAAATCGTAGAACGTCGTATTGATCTGCAATTTTTTGTGTGCATGCCCCTGGTATTTACCCAACTTTCATTATGTTTTAAATTTTCTATTGGAGCAATAGAAGATTTTCGAAAAAATCGGTATTTACCTGCAGGTCTATTTTGAAAGATTTCTGCCATTATTTGCATTTGCCTCTTAATCGATTTCTTTTGAGTTATTTTGATACCTTGATCTTTTAAAATGATTTTCTACAGTAGCTTATGTTTTAACGGATGTTTACTTGAGTTGAAACTGAACCCAAAGGTTTATTATCTTGCATACACTAATGTTGCAAATGAAGATTGTGTGAAGTTTTGTATGAAGGAAGTTTTCAAGTGTAGGGAGAGAGTGATGTGATGAGATGAAGTATGCACAAAATCTCAAGCTTGGGGATGCCACCCGTGTCACCCCAAGAAATATTCAAGAGGTACAAGCGTCAAAGCTTGGGGATGCCCAAGGCATCCCCTTCTTTATCAACAAAAATCTCAGGTCTTCTTTAAAAGATACTACATTCTTATTGCTTCATGCACCATGTGTTGTTCTTGGAGCGTCTTTGTTTTTTTATTATTTTTTGCTAAAATAAGTTGGTTGGATCCCAGCACACTTCTTTTAGAGAGAGACACACTCCATTTTCATTGTTTAGAACACTCTAGTTTTCACTCTAATTGTTCTGTGAGTGTTCTCCTTTGCTAGCACTGCGCTTAGCTTTAGTTTTCTTCTTCTTTTTTCTTCTAACTTTTAGTTCTTCTTTGTATTTAGGTGAGACAATTTCTCTGTTCTTTATTGATTATTATCTTTGTGAGTTTTTTCAAATAAGTCGATTGGTGTTGGAAAAGAGTAGAATGTTTCATGCTTATGGTGGTACAAAAAGAAGCTTGTTTTGACTGTGACTTAGACCTTTATCATGTCAGGTTAGATGTTTCTTTGACCATATTCTTAGTGATTATTGTTATAGCATGACTTCTTTCAAACAATTGATATTGTTTAATGTGTCATGAAAGAATCATGCGCTGTTTTAGCATACAAAAGTATAATATTGTGGTATTCTTCTTTGATGCTTTATTTGGGTTGACTGCACATGATTACACCATGTTATGACTATAAACCAGTCACCTTACCGTCTATGATCATTTATTTTTAGACTTGTGATATCACTTTATGCTTTGATTAATAATGTTTTGTTGCTCTGCATGATTATGGCCATTACTGCTCTCTTAGTTGGTCGCTCCCAGTCTTTTTCTAGCTTCCACCTGTACTGAGTATGAGCTCTACTCGTGCATCTAACTCCCAAGAAAACAAGTTATTTGAAAGAGTCCACTATAAATTCCTTTGCATGGTGTGTTACACCATTCCAAGTATATTCATGTTTTTATATATCTTCCAAATTAAATTTTTGTTATGTGAAAATTAGTGATTAAAGCTCTAATAAACTTGAAGGCACACTTAATTTCTTGCACTTAATAAACTTGAACCATTATGACTATCTTATGATGCTTATATGCTTGCAAGTTATAAGTTGGAAATTAGCAGAACCATGTTGTCATAGGGAACGCTTTCAACATTGCACTTATTCTATTTAGTTAATATCATGTTCCTTTGTTTATGGATCCTAGTCGGTGTGAAATAAGATGGGAGCTTGTAAGTCCATGGAGTATGTATATGTGTTAGAGAATTGACTGGGCGGCTAGCCTAAGCCATGCCTAATCATGGTGGAAACTTGCAGCGAAACCATAGTGGCATTCTATGAAGCATCCTTAATAAAAAAACTATGCAAATAAAACGATCATTGAGATGCTCACTATCTGTTGTCTTGTCATTTTGATATGGGATAGCTCCTGTGCCATGGGGCAAGGGGTACCCCATTTGGCGGTTATCTATGATACACATATACTTACAATGACAAGAACTTGCCTATGACCAAAGTTTAGTAGCATGAGGTCTCGGTACTCGTACTCAAGGGGAATGAGATTTTCAACTTATGATTTTTCAAGCATATACACATATTTGCACTCACTTTAACCTTAATCACTTCAAGATGCTTATGATAGGGGCAATGAGATCTCAAAGATAATAACTACCTGTAGCACCCCGGATAGAATCCACTACTAGAAAATCGATGTTTATATTTTGTGCATCATCATGATATCATCATGCATACTTGCCTCAAAAATATTTTATAAAACCCTATATTGGTTTCTACATTACATCTTCTCTTCTATTCAAATTATATTTCTTGCTATTTCAATCGTGTAAAATCTAGTTACAAAATGATTTAAACAAAACAAAAATAATAAAACAAGATGTTTTAAATAAATAATAAAACCTATACCTAATCCAGCCAGGCCCACTAGGTCCAGCCAGATGGAACCCTAACCCTAGCTTTGTATCTATCTCATACCCCAGCACACCACTCCCTCTCCAGCCGCCACCCCCCACCTGGTCAACCCTCAAACCCTAATACCTAGTCCCACCCCAACCCCAAACCCCACCCCGCCGCCGCCAGCCTCATAGCTCGCGCGCGCTCACCCAGTCCCACCCAACACCACCGCACAACCCACTCTCCCTGCAGGCCCTACCCCGACCGCCCGTACCCCACCACGCATTCCACCTCTTCGCCCTGGACCGCGTCCTCTCGCCCGCTCACCAACCTCGCGAACCCCGCCTCCCCATCGATCTTCCTCACCCCGACCCGCGTCCTCTCTACAACCTCCCCGCTGCTCCCTACCTCCCCTGCTTGGTTCCGTCGCCAGGGGACGCACGACACTCGCCTCCCTCGCTACACCACGGCATGTGCGCCTGCAAGCCTCCTCACCTCGCCCTCCATCGGCCTCCTTCCGTAGGGTGCCGCAGCTAGAAGCTCCTCCTCGCCGGAGCTTCCTCGCCCAACGACGTCTCCGTCCCTCTTAACTTCCCTGTCGGTCCCTTCCTCGCCCAGATACACGCCACCGTTCAACCGCGTCGGTCGCCGCCCTCCTCCCTCGAGCGCCGCCATCGCCCTCACGTCCTCCGGCCGTGGGACCCTTACTCCCTTCTATGTGCCACCGTTCGGCTCCCGCACCTCCGTCCAGCGCCCGACGGCATCGAGCCCCGCCGCCGTTGTTTAGCCTCCATGGAACCCCGCTGCCTCTGCTTCTGTGCGTCGCCCCACCTTGCTTTGAGCCCTTGCTGTGACGCCGAGTCCTGCAACTGCTCGTCGGTGTTGGCGTCTCATGTTCCTGTCAAGTGCACGAGTTATCCTGCTTCTTTTAGACATATTGGTTTGGCGAGGCAGAAGCGCAGAAGTTATGTTGGTGGGTGTGGTTTGGTGATGGTGCGTTGACAGTGAGGTGAGGTAGCCAAGATATTCCGAGAATCAAAGAACCCTGAAGACGGAACTTCGTGGAATCTGAAGACCCTAATCCCTTGGAACGACAAGTTCATTGTCCCGGATCCGAAATCCGAACTATGGCATCGGCTTCATGTTCTCCATCACGGATGTCTAGATCCTGTTCCCGAAGGTGAAGACCGATCCTGTCGAGACCGAACCCCTGAGTCCAAGATCGTCGAACCCATGTGTGACCCCTTTTTGCCGAGACCCTATTTTTATAAATGATATATACTTGTTTCATTTGAATTATTCATATTGCATACCTCTTGCATGGTTTGGGGGCCTTATGCCGATTCACCTCATATTTAAATATGGAGTCTATACGCGGGCTTTTCTAGTCTTATATTGGCTCCATTTAAATTTGTGTAGCGAACCGGTGCTATCTTTTGCCTTGTTAATTCAACATTTAAATTGGGGGTATCTAAACAACATGAACTTAACAATTAATTGTCGGGACCCCGGTTCCGCTTAATATTGCCTAGTTGCATCGCATCTTTGCCATGTCATGCATCATACATGCATCATGTCCGATCTTCTGCCGTAGTATTAAATAGTGCATCCGGTGTTTCTTCTAGTGTTTTGGTTCTTCGCGGATAAGGCCGTTGAGTTGATGCGACTGTCGACCCGATCTTCGGATGAACATTTAGCAATGTTTTTTAGGCGAGCATTCTCCCCCTTTCTACCTATTTTACATTTCTAGTATTTACTTCTTCCTGTTGATCTATTGCTATCTGTGTTGCGATGCTATAGATTCTGTACCCCTTTGTACTTTCTAGCATCCTCTATATTGCCATGGACACCTCCAATTACCTGTTGTTTGGTAGATAGTCGGCCTTGCGAGTCATAGTTGCTTGCCCAGGTGCTTCTTCGCGTCATCGATGTTCCACCGTTGTTGGGTGGTTGGCACATGCTTAATGGTGGATATGATCATGGATTTAATTAATGTTTAATAACTAAAATTGAAAGTAGGTAAATGCAGAGGCACCGGTGGGTAATAAACAATATTTGGATTTTAACCGCCCACTTGTGTCCCGTAGGACCCCCAGTTCTTGACACCTATTCCGAGATCGAGCACGCTAACCACAGGTGGGGCGTTTGGGTACCCCCATCGATTTAGTACCTGATTTCAAATAACTGTACTGGGGGCCACAAAGTAGTTTGGGGCTTTATTACTATCCTATACTTATGCCATGTTTTACTGCTTTATTTACGATTGCGCGTGGAGCGCCTGTACTGTTTAGGAACGTCGTGATATGTTTTCGCTGTATCGACAAGCCCAATCACACTTTCGGGTTCCCAGTCGTTTACAACCGTTGACACAAACCCTGGGTCCATCTCGGAGACCGGCCGACTTCGTTGCGGGTAGCTTAGTGGGGTGGCCCCCCGTCCTTGCTTTGGGTCTGGGAAACGTCGTGTCCGAAACCCGTCGATATACCGTTGGGTGTATGTTTTGTGATCTTGTACCTACCTGATCTGACAACAAGGGTGTAGGTGCGTGTGGAAACTTTGCTGCACCCCTGCAGGGTTAAATCTTTTCGAGAAGCCGTGTCCGCGGTTATGGATGACTTGGAGCACAGTTCTTGATCATAGACAACTATAACTAAAGTTTACTGTTATAATTTGACTTGTATCCGATATGACTAGTAATCAGGTTCACTACAACGGAATGGCTAAATAAAAGTAACAACAACTGCTGGGTTTGGGATATCTCATGCTAATTGTATCTGACTAGTAAGTGTTGCAACTACAACGGAATGGTTAACTAAAAGTGCCCACTGCTTATTATATCAGGATGACTATCTAAACCTGACTAGTAATTGCTGCAATGATAACCGAATAAATAAAACTGCCAACTGTGTGAGTTCCTCGGTTGACTTCCTCGTTTGGTCTCGAGGGGGTTATACCAGGATGGGTATGTTTGGTGGTAGTATCAGGTTGGTTCCGAATAGGTCTTTCTTATCCCTCTCTGATAGCCGACAGTTATATCGAGTCTCTATAGGTTGTTTAGTGCATGCTGCTCTGCTGCTTCAGTCCACCATACCTATGTAGGCGAGGAACGTCGAATTCTAGTCTCGCCGTGTACTGGCCTTACTACTGACCGCTCTCTTTTTTCTTTGCCCTTTGTCGGCACCCCTTTTGTTTAAGCAGGTTTTCAGATCAACGTCGTTAGCAGGGTTACCCTTCCGGCTTGGCCTGGGCAGGGTTATGGACGCCATTGGTTATTCTTCAGGGCTCTTAGCTCAATTTGCATCTTGTCCGTACTCGGACGCTGTACCGTTTTCAAGGTGATTTGGATCTTTCTACTGTATATCTGTATTCTTGACTCATTGAGTCGCTGTTGTATATATATGTTTTCTGGGTTCCATGGAGGACTATTGTGTAATGATATTACTTTGTTTTCCACCCGCACGCAAGTTCCTGGTGAGCACCTTTGAATCGTTTCTATGCGGGTTTGGCGGGAAGCGCTAAAACTTGCATAGGGCCGATTTCGAGGGTGTTACAGAGTGGTATCAGAGCTCAGCAGTTACGATACCCCACTGGTCCATCTGTAGGATAACCTAGCTAACGGTCGATGTAGAGTGTCAAAAATATTTTGAAAAATCCATTGGATAGATCTGATTAGGTGTGCTTTTACTCCTTACCCCTTTGCTATTTTCCTCTTACCTCTACGTGTTTTTGATCTGCTCTCTTATCTTTTCTTCGAGTCTAGGAATTCTCATGGTTGGGTTTCTGTCGTACCTTCAGGGTTTCGCTTCCATCCTCTTGTAACGTTGTTTCAACATCTGGCAGTCATGCTATCTGATGAATCTTTCATCTGTTGTACCTTTTCAGTGGACCTAAGATTCACTAATTTTTTTTTCTATCCTCCATTTTTTTTTCCGATATGACGAAGTCATCTACTCCCTCCGTCCCAAAATAGATGTCTCAAATTCGTCAAAATTTGAATGAATCTAGACACTATTTAGTATATAGATTCATCCAAAATTTGAAAAACTTAAGACATCTATTCTTGGACGGAGGGAGTACATCAGATCTAATGAGAATCTCCATACCTCCTTAGTTTCTGAACCTCGCTTGCCGAGATCTTCAGTCTGAATTCCGAGAGTTGGTTGCATAATTCTCCTATTATGTGCAGAGTAATGCTTTGGGTGCGCGATGGACTGATCACCATCCGAGTACTCTTATCATTCGCTCTTGTACATTGAATCGGTGAATCAATGCAACTCGACTCGTTCTACTGAAGTTAGATGTGGCCTTAACTTTTGATACCTTTACCTTCGTCCTTTGTTCTCTGGAGTGTTCTCTCAACGAACGTGAGCGTCGACCTTTGTTGGTGGTGTCACAGATTTCAAGGTAGAACAAGAATCCTTGTTAGTGCTGTCACAAGGATCTACGTGAAGCGAGAAGATTCAGACCGTCGGCCTTCTTCCCCGTACCATGAGGCGGATCTCGAGGACGAGATCCATTGTTAGTGGTGTTGAATTGTAGCAACCCGGATAGAATCCACTACTAGAAAATCGATGTTTATATTTTGTGCATCATCATGACATCATCATGCATACTTGCCTCGAAACTATTTTATAAAACCCTATATTTTTTTCTACATGACATCTGCTCTTCTATTCAAATTATATTTCTTGCTATTTCAATCATGTAAAAGCTAGTTACAAAATGATTTAAACAAAACAAAAATAATAATACAAAATGTTTTAAATAAATAATAAAAACTATACCTAATCCAGCCAGGCCCACTAGGTCCAGCCGGATGGAACCCTAACCCTAGCTTTCTATCCGTCTCATACCCCAGCACGCCACTCCCTCTCCAGCCGCCACCCCCACCTGGTCAACCCTAATCCCTAGTCCCACCCCAAACCCCACCCCGCCGCCGCCAGCCTCACAGCTCGCGCGTGCTCACCCAGTCCCACCCAACACCACCGCACAACCCACTCTCCCTGCATGCCCCACCCCTACCGCCCGTACCCCACCACGCGTTCCACCTCTTCGGCTAGGACCGTGTCCTCTCGCCCGCTCACAAACCTCGTGAACCCCGCCTCCCCATCGATCTTCCTCACCCCGACCCGCATCCTCTCCCCACCTAACTCGCCTCTCTCTGCAACCTCCCCGCCGCTCCCCACCTCCCTTGCTTGGTTCCGTCGCCAGGGGCCGCGCGACGCTCGCCTCCCTCGCTACACCATGGCCTGTGCGCCCACAAGCCTCCTCACCTCCCCCTCCGTCGGCCTCCTTCCGTAGGGCGCCGCCGCCAGAAGCACCTCCTCGCCAGAGCTTCCTCGCCCAGCGACGTCGCCGTCCCACTTAACTTCCCTGTCATGCCCTTCCTCGCCCAGATGCACACCACCGTTCGACCGCGTCGGTCGCCGCCCTCCTCCCTCGAGCACCGCCGTCGCCCTCACGTCCTCCAGACGCGGGACCCTTCCTCCCTGATCTATGCCACCGTTCGGCTCCCGTACCTCAAGCCAGCGCCCGACGGCATCGAGCCCCGCCGCCATTGTTTGGCCTCCATGGAACCCTGCTGCCTCTGCTTCTGTGCGCCGCCCTACCTTGCTTTGAGCCCTTGCTATGACGTCGAGTCCTGCAACTGCTCGTCCGTGTTGGCGTCTCATGTTCCTGTCAAGTGCACGAGTTGGCCTGCTGCTTTTAGACGTATTGGTGTGGCAAGGTAGAAGCGGAGAACTGCTGTTGGTGGGTGTGGTTTGGTGATGGAGCGTTGACAGTGAGGTGAGGTAGCCAAGAGATTCCGAGAAGCAAAGAACCCTGAAGATGGAACTTCACGGAATCCAAAGACCCTAATCCCTTGGAACGACAAGTTCGCTGTCCCGAATCCGAAATCTGAACTCCGGCATCGTCTTCATGTTCTCTTTCACGGATGTCTAGATCGTGTTCCCGAAGGTGAAGACCGATCCTGTCGAGACCGAACCCCTGAGTCCAAGATCGTCGAACCCATGTGTGACCCCTTTTTGCCGAGACCCTATTTTTATAAATGATATATACTTGTTGCATTTGAATTGTTCATATTGCATACCTCTTGCGTGGTTTGGGGGCCTTATGCCGATTCACCTCATAATTAAATATGGAGTCTATATGCGGGCTTTGCTAGTCTTATATTGGCTCCATTTAAATTTATGTAGCGAACCGGTGCTATCTTTTGCCTTGTTAATGCAACATTTAAATTGGGGGTATCTAAACAAAATGAACTTAATAATTAATTGTCGGGACCCCGGTTCCGCTTAATATTGCCTAATTGCATCGCATATTTGCCATGTCATGCATCATACATGCATCATGTCCGATCTTCTGCCGTAGTATTAAATAATGCATCCGGTGTTTCTTCTAGTGTTTTGGTTCTTCGCGGATAAGGCTGTTGAGTTGATGCGAGTGTCGACCCGATCTTCGGATGAACATTCGGCAATGTTTTTCAGGAGAGCATTCTCCCCCTTTCTACCTATTTTACATTTCTAGTATTTACTTCTTCCTGTTGATGTATTGCTATCTGTGTTGCGATGCTATAGATTCCGTACCCCTTTGTACTTTCCAGCAGCCTCTGTATTTCCATGGACACCTCCTAATACCCGTTGTTTGGTAGATAGTCGGCCTTGCGAGTCGTAGTTGCTTGCCTAGGTGCTTCTTCGCATCGTCGATGTTCCACCGTTGTTGGGTGGTTGGCACATGCTTAATGGTGGATATGATCATGGATTTAATTAATGTTTAATAAATAAAATTGAAAGTAGGTAAATGCAGAGGCACCGGTGGGTAATAGACAATATTTTGTTTTTATCCGCCCACTTGTGTCCCGTAGGACCCCGAGTTCTTGACACATGTTCCGAGATTGAGTGCGCTAACCACAGGTGGGGTGTGTGGGCACCCCCATCGATTTAGTACCTGATATGGGATAGCTCCTGTGTCATGGGGCAAGGGGTACCCCATTTGGCGGTTATCTATGATACACATATACTTACAATGACAAGAACTTGTCTATGACCAAAGTTTAGTAGCAAGAGGTCTCGGTACTCGTACTCAAGGGGAATGAGATTTTCAACTTATGATTTTTCAAGCATATACACATATTTGTACTCACTTTAACCTTAATCACTTCAAGATGCTTATGATAGGGGCAATGAGATCTCAAAGCTAATAAGTACCTGTAGCACCCCGGATAGAATCCACTACTAGAAAATCGATGTTTATATTTTGTGCATCATCATGATATCATCATGCATACTTGCCTCAAAAATATTTTATAAAACCCTATATTGGTTTCTACATTACATCTTCTCTTCTATTCAAATTATATTTCTTGCTATTTCAATCGTGTAAAATCTAGTTACAAAATGATTTAAACAAAACAAAAATAATAAAACAAGATGTTTTAAATAAATAATAAAACCTATACCTAATCCAGCCAGGCCCACTAGGTCCAGCCGGATGGAACCCTAACCCTAGCTTTCTATCTGTCTCATACCCCAGCACACCACTCCCTCTCCAGCCGCCACCCCCCACCTGGTCAACCCTCAAACCCTAATACCTAGTCCCACCCCAACCCCAAACCCCACCCCGCCGCCGCCAGCCTCACAGCTCGCGCGCGCTCACCCAGTCCCACCCAACACCACCGCACAACCCACTCTCCCTGCAGGCCCTACCCCGACCGCCCGTACCCCACCACGCATTCCACCTCTTCGCCCTGGACCGCGTCCTCTCGCCCGCTCACCAACCTCGCGAACCCCGCCTCCCCATCGATCTTCCTCACCCTGACCCGCGTCCTCTCCCCACCTAACTCGCCTCTCTCTACAACCTCCCCGCAGCTCCCCACCTCCCCTGCTTGGTTCCGTCGCCAAGGGACGCACAACACTCGCCTCCCTCGCTACCCCACGGCCTGTGCGCCTGCAAGCCTCCTCACCTCGCCCTCCATCGGCCTCCTTCCGTAGGGTGCCGCCGCTAGAAGCTCCTCCTCGCTGGAGCTTCCTCGCCCAACGACGTCTCCGTCCCTCTTAACTTCCCTGTCGTGCCCTTCCTCACCCAGATACACGCCACCGTTCAACCGCGTCGGTCGCCGCCCTCGTCCCTCGAGCGCCGCCATCGCCCTCACGTCCTCTGGCCGTGGGACCCTTACTCCCTGCTATGTGCCACAGTTCGGCTCCCGCACCTCCGTCCAGCGCCCGACGGCATCGAGCCCCGCCGCCGTTGTTTAGCCTCCATGGAACCCCGCTGCCTCTGCTTCTGTGTGCCGCCCCACCTTGCTTTGAGCCCTTGCTGTGACGCCGAGTCCTGCAACTGCTCGTCGGTGTTGGCGTCTCATGTTCCTGTCAAGTGCACGAGTTATCCTGCTGCTTTTAGACATATTGGTTTGGCGAGGCAGAAGCGCAGAAGTTATGTTGGTGGGTGTGGTTTGGTGATGGTGCGTTGACAGTGAGGTGAGGTAGCCAAGAGATTCCGAGAATCAAAGAACCCTGAAGACGGAACTTCATGGAATCTGAAGACCCTAATCCCTTGGAACGACAAGTTCATTGTCCCGGATCCGAAATCCAAACTATGGCATCGGCTTCATGTTCTCCATCACGGATGTCTAGATCCTGTTCCCGAAGGTGAAGACCGATCCTGTCGAGACCGAACCCCTGAGTCCAAGATCGTCGAACCCATGTGTGACCCCTTTTTGCCGAGACCCTATTTTTATAAATGATATATACTTGTTGCATTTGAATTATTCATATTGCATACCTCTTGCATGGTTTGGGGGCCTTATGCCGATTCACCTCATATTTAAATATGGAGTCTATACGCGGGCTTTTCTAGTCTTATATTGGCTCCATTTAAATTTGTGTAGCGAACCGGTGCTATCTTTTGCCTTGTTAATTCAACATTTAAATTGGGGGTATCTAAACAACATGAACTTAACAATTAATTGTCGGGACCCCGGTTCCGCTTAATATTGCCTAATTGCATCGCATCTTTGCCATGTCATGCATCATACATGCATCATGTCCGATCTTCTGCCGTAGTATTAAATAGTGCATCCGGTGTTTCTTCTAGTGTTTTGGTTCTTCGCGGATAAGGCCGTTGAGTTGATGCGACTGTCGACCCGATCTTCGGATGAACATTCAGCAATGTTTTTTAGGCGAGCATTCTCCCCCTTTCTACCTATTTTACATTTCTAGTATTTACTTCTTCCTGTTGATCTATTGCTATATGTGTTGCGATGCTATAGATTCTGTACCCCTTTGTACTTTCTAGCATCCTCTATATTGCCATGGACACCTCCTATTACCTGTTGTTTGGTAGATAGTCGGCCTTGCGAGTCATAGTTGCTTGCCCAGGTGCTTCTTCGCGTCATCGATGTTCCACCGTTGTTGGGTGGTTGGCACATGCTTAATGGTGGATATGATCATGGATTTAATTAATGTTTAATAACTAAAATTGAAAGTAGGTAAATGCAGAGGCACCGGTGGGTAATAAACAATATTTGGATTTTAACCGCCCACTTGTGTCCCGTAGGACCCCCAGTTCTTGACACCTATTCCGAGATCGAGCACGCTAACCACAGATGGGGCGTTTGGGTACCCCCATCGATTTAGTACCTGATTTCAAATAACTGTACTGGGGGCCACAAAGTAGTTTGGGGCTTTATTACTATCCTATACTTATGCCATGTTTTACTGCTTTATTTACGATTGCGCGTGGAGCGCCTGTACTGTTTAGGAACCTCGTGATATGTTTTCGCTGTATCGACAAGCCCAATCACACTTTCGGGTTCCCAGTCGTTTACAACCGTGGACACAAACCCTGGGTCCATCTCGGAGACCGGCCGACTTCGTTGCGGGTAGCTTAGTGGGGTGGCCCCCCGTCCTTGCTTTGGGTCTGGGAAACGTCGTGTCCGAAACCCGTCGACATATCGTTGGGTGTATGTTTTGTGATCTTGTACCTACCTGATCTGACAACAAGGGTGTAGGTGCGTGTGGAAACTTTGCTGCACCCCTGCAGGGTTAAATCTTTTCGAGAAGCCGTGTCCGCGGTTATGGATGACTTGGAGCACAGTTCTTGATCATAGACAACTATAACTAAAGTTTACTGTTATAATTTGACTTGTATCCGATATGACTAGTAATCAGGTTCACTACAACGGAATGGCTAAATAAAAGTACCAACAACTGCTGGGTTTGGGATATCTCATGCTAATTGTATCTGACTAGTAAGTGTTGCAACTACAACGGAATGGTTAACTAAAAGTGCCCACTGCTTATTATATCAGGATGACTATCTAAACCTGACTAGTAATTGCTGCAATGATAACCGAATAAATAAAACTGCCAACTGTGTGAGTTCCTCGGTTGACTTCCTCGTTTGGTCTCGAGGGGGTTATACCAGGATGGGTATGTTTGGTGGTAGTATCAGGTTGGTTCCGAATAGGTCTTTCTTATCCCTCTCTGATAGCCGACAGTTATATCGAGTCTCTATAGGTTGTTTAGTGCATGCTGCTCTGCTGCTTCAGTCCACCATACCTATGTAGGCGAGGAACGTCGAATTCTAGTCTCGCCGTGTACTGGCCTTACTACTGACCGCTCTCTTTTTTCTTTGCCCTTTGTCGGCACCCCTTTTGTTTAAGCAGGTTTTCAGATCAACGTCGTTAGCAGGGTTACCCTTCCGGCTCGGCCTGGGCAGGGTTATGGACGCCATTGGTTATTCTTCAGGGCTCTTAGCTCAATTTGCATCTTGTCCGTACTCGGACGCTGTACCGTTTTCAAGGTGATTTGGATCTTTCTACTGTATATCTATATTCTTGACTCATTGAGTCGCTGTTGTATATATATGTTTTCTGGGTTCCATGGAGGACTATTGTGTAATGATATTACTTTGTTTTCCACCCGCACGCAAGTTCCTGGTGAGCACCTTTGAATCGTTTCTATGCGGGTTTGGCGGGAAGCGCTAATACTTGCATAGGGCCGATTTCGAGGGTGTTACAGAGTGGTATCAGAGCTCAGCAGTTACGATACCCCACTGGTCCATCTGTAGGATAACCTAGCTAACGGTCGATGTAGAGTGTCAAAACTATTTTGATAAATCCATTGGATAGATCTGATTAGGTGTGCTTTTACTCCTTACCCCTTTGCTATTCTCCTCTTACCTCTACGTGTTTTTGATCTGCTCTCTTATCTTTTCTTCGAGTCTAGGAATTCTCATGGTTGGGTTTCTGTCGTACCTTTAGGGTGTCGCTTCCATCCTCTTGTAACGTTGCTTCAACATCCGGCAGTCATGCTATCTGATGAATCTTTCATCTGTTGTACCTTTTCAGTGGACCTAAGATTCACTAAATTTTATTTGTATCCTCCATTTTTTTTCCGATACGACGAAGTCATCTATTCCCTCCGTCCCAAAATAGATGTCTCAAATTCGTCAAAATTTGAATGAATCTAGACACTATTTAGTATATAGATTCATCCAAAATTTGAAAAACTTAAGACATCTATTCTTGGACAGAGGGAGTACATCAGATCTAATGAGAATCTCCATACCTCCTTAGTTTCTGAACCTCGCTTGCCGAGATCTTCAGTCTGAATTCCAAGAGTTGGTTGCATAATTCTCCTATTATGTGCAGAGTAATGCTTTGGGTGCGCGATGGACTGCTCACCATCCGAGTACTCTTATCATTCGCTCTTGTACATTGAATCGGTGAATCCATGCAACTCGACTCATTCTACTGAAGTTAGATGTGGCCTTAACTTTTGATACCTTTACCTTCGTCCTTTGTTCTCCGGAGTGTTCTCTCAACGAACGTGAGCATCGACCTTTGTTGGTGGTGTCACCGATTTCAAGGTAGAACAAGAATCCTTGTTAGTGGTGTCACAAGGATCTACGTGAAGCGAGAAGATTCAGACCATCGGCCTTCTTCCCCGTACCATGAGGCGGATCTCGAGGACGAGATCCATTGTTAGTGGTGTCGAATTGTAGCAACCCGGATAGAATCCACTACTAGAAAATTGATGTTTATATTTTGTGCATCATCATGACATCATCATGCATACTTGCCTCGAAACTATTTTATAAAACCCTATATTTTTTTCTACATGACATCTTCTCTTCTATTCAAATTATATTTCTTGCTATTTCAATCATGTAAAAGCTATTTACAAAATGATTTAAACAAAACAAAAATAATAATACAAGATGTTTTAAATAAATAATAAAAACTATACCTAATCCAGCCAGGCCCACTAGGTCCAGCCGGATGGAACCCTAACCCTAGCTTTCTATCCGTCTCATACCCCAGCACGCCACTCCCTCTCCAGCCGCCACCCCCACCTGGTCAACCCTAATCCCTAGTCCCACCCCAAACCCCACCCCGCCGCCACCAGCCTCACAGCTCGCGCGCGCTCACCCAGTCCCACCCAACACCACCGCACAACCCACTCTCCCTGCATGCCCCACCCCTACCGCCCGTACCCCACCACGCGTTCCACCTCTTCGGCCAGGACCGCGTCCTCTCGCCCACTCACAAACCTCGTGAACCCCGCCTCCCCATCGATCTTCCTCACCCCGACCCGCATCCTCTCCCCACCTAACTCGCCTCTCTCTGCAACCTCCCCGCCGCTCCCCACCTCCCTTGCTTGGTTCCGTCGCCAGGGGCCGCGCGACGCTCGCCTCCCTCGCTACACCATGGCCTGTGCGCCCGCAAGCCTCCTCACCTCCCCCTCCGTCGGCCTCCTTCCGTAGGGCGCCGCCGCCAGAAGCACCTCCTCGCCGGAGCTTCCTCGCCCAGCGACGTCGCCGTCCCCCTTAACTTCCCTGTCATGCCCTTCCTCGCCCAGATGCACACCACCGTTCGACCGCGTCGGTCGCCGCCCTCCTCCCTCGAGCGCCGCCGTCGCTCTCACGTCCTCGAGACGCGGGACCCTTCCTCCCTGATCTATGCCACCGTTCGGCTCCCGCACCTCTAGCCAGCGCCCGACGGCATCGAGCCCCGCCGCCATTGTTTGGCCTCCACGGAACCCTGCTGCCTCTGCTTCTGTGCGCCTCCCCACCTTGCTTTGAGCCCTTGCTATGACGCCGAGTCCTGCAACTGCTCGTCCGTGTTGGCGTCTCATGTTCCTGTCAGGTGCACGAGTTGGCCTGCTGCTTTTAGACGTATTGGTGTGGCGAGGTAGAAGCGGAGAACTGCTGTTGGTGGGTGTGGTTTGGTGATGGTGCGTTGACAGTGAGGTGAGGTAGCCAAGAGATTCCGAGAAGCAAAGAACCCTGAAGACAAAACTTCATGGAATCCAAAGACTCTAATCCCTTGGAACGACAAGTTCGCTGTCCCGGATCCGAAATCTGAACTCCGGCATCGTCTTCATGTTCTATTTCACGGATGTCTAGATCCTGTTCCCGAAGGTGAAGACCGATCCTGTCGAGACCGAACCCCTGAGTCCAAGATCGTCGAACCCATGTGTGACCCCTTTTTGCCGAGACCCTATTTTTATAAATGATATATACTTGTTGCATTTGAATTGTTCATATTGCATACCTCTTGCGTGGTTTGGGGGCCTTATGCCGATTCACCTCATAATTAAATATGGAGTCTATATGCGGGCTTTTCTAGTCTTATATTGGTTCCATTTAAATTTGTGTAGCGAACCGGTGCTATCTTTTGCCTTGTTAATGCAACATTTAAATTGGGGGTATCTAAACAAAATGAACTTAATAATTAATTGTTGGGACCCCGGTTCCGCTTAATATTGCCTAATTGCATCGCATATTTTCCATGTCATGCATCATACATGCATCATACATGCATCATGTCCGATCTTCTGCCGTAGTATTAAATAGTGCATCCGGTGTTTCTTCTAGTGTTTTGGTTCTTCGCGGATAAGGCCGTTGAGGTGATGCGAGTGTCGACCCGATCTTCGGATGAACATTCGGCAATGTTTTTCAGGCGAGCATTCTCCCCCTTTCTACCTATTTTACATTTCTAGTATTTACTTCTTCCTGTTGATCTATTGCTATCTGTGTTGCGATGCTATAGATTCCGTACCCCTTTGTAATTTCCAGCAGCCTCTATATTTCCATGGACACCTCCTATTACCCGTTGTTTGGTAGATAGTCAGCCTTGCGAGTCGTAGTTGCTTGCCCAGGTGCTTCTTCGCGTCGTCGATGTTCCAGCGTTGTTGGGTGGTTGGCACATGCTTAATGGTGGATATGGTCATGGATTTAATGAATGTTTAATAACTAAAATTGAAAGTAGGTAAATGCAGAGGCACCGGTGGGTAATAGACAATATTTTGTTTTTAACCGCCCACTTGTGTCCCGTAGGACCCCAAGTTCTTGACACATGTTCCGAGATTGAGTGCGCTAACCACAGGTGGGGTGTGTGGGCACCCCCATCGATTTAGTACCTGATTTCAAAGTACTGTACCAGGGGCCAAAAAGTAGTTTGGGGCTTTATTACTATCTTGTACCGATGCCATGCTTTATTGCTTTATTTACGATTGCTCGTGGAGCGCCTGTACTGTTTAGGAACCCCGTGATAAGTTTTCGCTGTATCGACAAGCCCAGTCACACTTTTGGGTTCCCAGTCGTTTACAGCCGTCGACACAAACCCTGGGTCCATCTCGGAGACCGTACGACTTCGTTGCGGGTAGCTTAGTAGGGTCTCCCCCCGTGCTTGCTTTGGGCCTGGGAAACGTCGTGTCCGAAACCACGTCGACATACCGTTGGGTGTATGTTTTGTGATCTTGTACCTACCTGATCTGACAACAAGGGTGTAGGTGCGTGTGGAAACTTTGGTGCACCCCTGCAGGGTTAAATCTTTTCGACAATCCGTGTTCGCGGTTATGGATGACTTGGAGCACAGTTCTCGATCATAGACAACTATAACTAAAGTTTACTGTTATAATTTGACTTCTATCCAATATTACTAGTAATCAGCTTCACTATAACGGAATGGCTAAATAAAAGTACCAACAACTGCTGGGTTTGGGATATCTCATGCTAATTGTATTTGACTAGTAAGTGTTGTAACTACAATGGAATGGTTAACTAAAAGTGCCCACTGCTTATTATATCAGGATGACTATCTACACCTTACTAGTAATTGCTGCAACGATAACCGAATAAATAAAACTGCCAACTGTGTGAGTTCCTCGGTTGACTTCCTTGTTTGGTCTCGAGGGGGTTATACCAGGATGGGTATGTTTGGTGGTAGTATCAGGTTGGTTCCGAATAGGTATTTCTTATCCCTCTCTGATAGCCGACAGTTATATCGAGTCTATATAGGTTGTTCAGTGCATGCTGCGCTGCCACTTCAATCCACCATACCTATGTAGGCGAGGACCGCCAAATTCTAGTCTCGCCGTGTACTGGCCTCAGTATTGACCGCTCTCTTTATGAGAACATAGTTGTCATTCTGAGTTCACTATGCATTGTCCCAAAACTTGTTGATTGATTCAAAATTATGGTATTGCTTGTTCTTAAATTTTTTGTATCTAGTCACCCTTATGAACTTTGAAGGTGTCCTATGCATTTATGCTTTGCTATTCTATGAAGGACAATATGAATACCACTCTTACTATGTTTTCTATATGTGAAACAAACAAATGTCTTTCAAAGAATTATTTATGATATTTTGTTTATGTAGCCTTTCATGTTGCAACATAGTTGCTATGTCTTATTGTTAGAAATATATCTTTCATGCTTATGTTTAGAGTACTTTGATCCCAGCTATCAATGCTTTACAATACCTTCATCGAGAATGTGATGGTGCATGTCACCTCAAAATTTATTCTTTTTATCACTTACCTACTCGAGGAAGAGTAGGAGTTAAGCTTGGGGTTGCTGATATGTTAGAAACGTATCTATTATTTTTGATGCTCCGTGCTTGTTTTACACCAACTATCTTAAGTTTTGTCTACAATTTTTGGCATTTTTATGCATTTTCTGGAACTAACTTATTAACAAGATGCCACAGTGCCAGTTCCTGTTTTCTCCTGTTTTTGGTTTCAGAAAAACTAGTAAATAAATATTCTCGTAATTGGACAAAACAAAAGCTGAAGTTCCTATTTTCCCAACACAAGACGGAGTCCAAAGCAGAGACAGAGGAGGGTACCGAGGTGGCCACACCTCCCTTGGGCGCGGGCCACCCCTGGGTAGGGTGTGGGACCCTCGGGCGTCCATCTACCTTGCCCCTTCGGCTATATATCCCCCCAAACAAAAAACCCTAGATATCAGATAAAAAATCCACGAAAAGTTCCGCAACGCCGCCGCCACCGAAGACGAGATTCGGGGGATAGAAGTCTCTGTTTTGGCACCCTGCCGGGATGGGGAATTGCCCCCGGAGCCATGTCCATTGACTCCATCGCCATCTTCATCGCCGTTGCTGACTCCCATGATGATGAGGGAGTAGTTCTCCCCCGAGGCTAAGGGCTCTATCGATAGCAATGTGGTTTATCTCTCTCCCCCATGGTGTCATTTTTATGTGATAATGAGATTTGTAATCTAGTTGAATAAGTAGATGCTACTCTGATACTCAAGTGCATTTATTAATGTGATCTCCGGAGACACTTTCTTGGTATTGTCGACGAGTATGCCATGGAAGAGTCCTCACAGTGCGTGTTTAGAGACGTGGGGTAAGGCGGACGGTTGACGGGTATGAGGTAACACAGCTTACCCAGGTTCAGATCCCACAATGGTGGCGGAATCCTACTCCTGCTATAAATCACCATAATGGCAATACGCCGGGTTACAGGGATTGGTTCGCTGTGCGAGGTGTACGTTGTATTGTTCGGACTTGTGCCCTAAAGGCTCCCATAGGCCCGACTTATATAGTCGCCAGGTCCTAGGGTTATAGGGAAAGTCCTAGCCGGACAGGTTACAGAGTCCTACATAGTATACAATAGTCTAACGTGTCTTGCACCCCAAGGCTCCGGGTACGTTGGTGACTCCTCTGTAGCCATCCTTTATCCGGCATGGGCCTCCCTTCTGGATCCATCTAACCGGGCCGCCCAGTAGGCCATGGGCCATGCTACCAACTGTGGGCCACCCGGGTTATCCGGATAAGAGACATGCTATGAGGATACCCATATAGCATATCCCCAACAGTAGCCCCCGGAGAACTCCGAGATCTTGCGCCGTCTTGCCTCTTCAGTTTGAATGCTCCGTCTAGATGGATGTCGGCAAATCGCTGCAATATTTTCCATCTTCAACTTGTAAGTCAGAGAAACGCTGAATCTTCCATTGTACTCTTCTCGTAGCCGGACTGGATCCATCCATGCTGGAATATTCCGATGTGATGGTTCACCTGCCAATGACAGCTAGGACGACGTAGACATAGGTCAGCAGTGCCTCGTAACTCACACATGTAGAGAACACAATCATGTCCATTTTCCCCGCGTGAAGGATACAAACCGTTGGCTGCGACGGTTGGGAACATGGTGAAATTTCCGCATACGCGCCCGCACACGTCATCCACACGCCGACCATTCGATCACTCTGCACGAATCTTGACGCCAGGAGTTATAAATTACGACTATGGTGGATTTTTTACTTTTCACCTCATTCTCCTCCTGCGTCATCTTCTTCCTCCAGCGAGCACTCCTCGAGCCTTCCGCACGAACGCAAAACCCTAGCTTTCCAATCTCGTAGTCACCTCCCCTCCGTTCATCAATGGCGAGCAGTAGCACCAGCGCATACATGGCGGCGACAAGCGATGCCGCGGTGAAGCCGGCGGGCTCCGTTCATGTGCCCCAGAGGGCTTGCTACTGCCCAAGTCCGCGGTGGTCGAATCCTCCGGCGGCGACCAAATTCTAGTGGCGCTAGAGCTGCTCGAGGAAGAAGGCGACTCTCACAAGGGAGATTGGCGTGGCTCTGATATCACAGACAGTGATATCAAGGAGTTGGTCGTTGAAGGTTACCTTCCCTCGTCGGAGGGATTAGTTTGGCGGGCGGCGCCGGCCGGTGAGGTCACCCCTACGCCCCAAGACAGAGAGAAAGTGTACCTCAAAGAGCAATTGGTACGCGGCGTTTCCCTGCCCATCTCCAATTTCTTCCTAGCTATCCTTAACCATTACCGAGTTCACCCTCAAAACCTCTCCCCCAATAGCATCCTCGCACTCAGCAACTATGCGGCACTTTGTGAGGGTTACTTAGGGATTAGGCCTAGGCTAGTATTCTTTATTTATTTCTTCACTGTCAAGAGGGAAGCCGGAGCCGGCAAGGACGAGCTTAGGAACTGTGGGACGATTAGTTTTAAGATCCGGCCTGGCCGGCGGTTCTCCGACATCATCGGCCATGAGTCCTGCAAGAACTGGCAACAGAGGTACTTCTACGACCCAGATATCCCTCTGGATGGCCGAGAAGCGATGTATCCGGAATTTGTCGACGGAGCCGCTGCCGAATCCCCGACATGGAGATCCCAGGCCACCCTTCCCTCCGACAATGACGCCTCTCGCGGCATAAGGCGGATAGAGTGGTTCATGGAGACGGGTCTAACCGGATTGGACCTAGCCATGTGCTGGTTCGTCAGGCAGATTCAGCCTCTATAGCACCGCTCCAAGATGATGAATGAGTACTCTAAGGAGAGTAAGGATAGCCTCTGCATCTCCGAGGACAATTTATCGAGTGACTCCATCAAGCTCTGCCTCCAGGACATCGTCAAGGTGAAGGACATGAAGCGTGGCTTCACCATCACCTACGACATGTTCGAGGAGAGAAAGTGCCCAAAGGTACCTGTTTATTTTCCGTGTATGACATATACTCCAGTTCTTCCGTCTAGCCATTACTATTTCATCCAACACTTTGGGTCTACACTTAACAGCTTAGCAGTCTAGAGGAGGATAGCATGGCTGTCCAAATCTACGACCCCAAGATGAAGGAACTCACCGTCATGTCCGACGACGATGTCCCGTTGGCGCGTAAGCGGAAGAGCTCCACCTCTGACGCTGCCGATGGAGGCAAGAAGAAGAAGACGGAGGGTAGAGCCTCCAAGAATACTACCGCCTCCCTTGAGGCGGAGAAGAAAAATATTACCGGGATCCCTTTTACCAAAGCACCCACAATTGTGTAAGTTTCTTTTCCTCCGACATTGTCCATTGTTTTGTCCTTTTCCTGTACTTATACTTTTGCACATTTCAGGTAGAAAGCTGGATTGAGTTTGAATAAGACCTCCAAAGCATCAGGGGCTTCTAAAAATATCAAAGATATGTTGTAGCGTGATGTACCGCACCAAGCATCTCCCGCCATCGCCCCCATCACTCCCAGCGTCCAGCCCTCGCATGCTCCGACAAGCTCTCCGGCTAAGGATGCATCTGGCCCTTCCCCATGGAGGTGGACTCAACTACCTCCGCGGATCTCGTCATTGCCGGCGAGCAGGCGACACAAGAAAGCACCGCAACCAGAATGGCTGAAGCTCCAGCTAAGGATGCCATCGGTAGCGGTAAGGCGGTGGTGGTGGGTGGAACATCTCTCGAAGGCGGCTCCTCTGCACCCAGGATAACCACAGAGCTCCCGAAGATAGTCTACCTGGCGCTTACGCCGAGTATGTCCACTCTGGTTCCTGGTGCAGCACCGACATCTCCAACCTGCGGTCCTGAGGAGCTCCTCCGACAAGCAGACATCTTGCAAGGAAACAACCTTTCCTTTAGCAAGTTGTTTGCCTAGAGCCCTACTAACCTCAAGATCTTCGCACTTGTAAGTTTTATTTTCTTTTTGCATTTAGTATGAGTATCCCACTGTAGCCCCGAAGGATTTAGACGAAAAACCATAGGTCTTTGCATCTGAATACTCTAAGAGTGACTAAGCTAGAAAATTTCTCACTGTAGCCCCCAAGTATTTAGTTTGAATGAATTATTCTGACTAGATACTTTCAGAGTAGCATACGTAGTGTTTGTAAATTTCAATACTGTAGACCCCAAGCCTCTAGTTGTAACTGAATTAGTTCCAACTAGATGCTTAAAGAAAGACTAAGCATATGACTGAGTAAAAACTTTATACTGTAGCCCCCAAGCTTCTAGTTGAAAACTGAATGAGTTTCGACTAGATGCTTAAAGAAAGACTAAAGCATATTGCCAAGTTTAAAACTCTCACTGTAGCCTCGAAGCCTCTAGGTGGATAGTTATCCGGCTAGATGCTCCAAGTAGACTAAACAGCTTCAATTCTTCTTTCCACAGAATGAGAATGCTCGGAGAGGTGTTGACAATGAAAAATTCCACAAGATGCGCACGGAGTTGGAAGATGAAAAGGGTAAAACTGCCTTCTTGAAGGAACAAATCATCAAGAGAAAGAGTCTGTTTTTTTCCTTTCGTTTTCGTACTCCGACCTGGTCTTGTGGCAGTACTCTCCGAGTACTCACTGTGTACTGTCATTTCTCCGACTTGCAGAAACCATTGCCAAGGCCAAGGATATTGTTGAGCAATCCAAGCACATTGAGTTGCTGGATAACAAAAACAAGATCCTTAAGCAGGAGAGAAAAGATATGCTGAAGATGCACGAGGATTCCATGAAGGTCCCGCAGGAGTCCGCCAACACGGAGATGAACCGCTTGAAGGAGGAGATTGCAATGCTTAAAGAGCAGAAGAAAGCTGCCGATGAGAAAAATCATCGCAATGTTTAAGCATATAAGATCCTCCGACAAGAACGTGATTCCATGGCGGAGACACTCCAGCAGGTCGAGGCGAGCATCTTTGGTAAGTGATTCTCTGTTTTGTACTTCTGTAAGTTAGGTAGTTTGAATTTTTGTGTTATTGAACTCATGCGCTCCTTTGTCGGAATTGCAGCTCCTATTGGTTTAACCCAATCGCCTCCTCCCCTAAGGAATGCATGGTCCTCGCTGGCAACTTTTAAGCAAGTGCTGGTTTATCCATTACTTTGGTTTTTATGCTTGACCTTTCGTGAGTCGGAAGACTCGTAGTCGGAACCATGCGCTCAGGTGATGATGCCTAATGGCACCGTCAAAAACCTAAGCACAAAATCGCCGACAACAAGTGCCAAAAGACACTACTCCAGAATCCACATAAAAACAACAAAGAACGTGCAGACCAGAAAACTTAAGCTAACGCCCGTAGGCGTAATTTTCACAAGTGCAAATGCAAAATTGCACATAAAGGTTTTATACGATCCAAAAATGAATACTAAAGGAGATAAAAGACTCAGAAATATGAGTGAACCAGAGAGCTTTATTTCATTGATCATATAAGAGGTACATAGTAGATAGAAAATATGTTGTGCTATGTTCCATGGCCGATCAAACTCCGGGTAGTCATCATCCAGGTCACATCGCTTACGCTTATGATCTTTGTTGGGTCTATCCTTAAGTTCACGATTGTCAACAAGGTAGTAAGTCCCATTGAGAAGCGCCTTGCTTATGATGAACGGTCCTTCCCATGGCGGGGCTAATTTGTGTGACTTATTCTTCTTAAGTCGGAGCACCAGTTCCCTCTCTTTAAACGAGCGATGCCGAATGCATCGACTATGGTAGCTGCGTACTTCTGCTGGTAGATGGTAGATCTTTTGCATGCCAAAACGCGCTCCTCCTCGAGAAGGTCCACATCTAGGCGTCTGGATTCTTCAGCGTCATCTTCATCATAGGCGGCAACTCTTGGTGCATCGTGGAGGATGTCGGAAGGCAGGATGGCTTCTGCCCCATTTACCATGAAGTAAGGGGTGTAGTCGGTGGATCTGTTAGGTGTAGTTCGTAAAGTCCACAACACAGATGCTAGTTCCTCTGCACACACTCTAGCTGCTCTATGTAGCGGTGCCTTAAGACGTGGCTTGATTCCCTGCAGAATTAATCCATTGGCTTGCTCAACTTGTCCATTGGACTATGGGTGTGCCAGAGATGCTAGGTCAAGTCGGATGCCTTTGTCCCAACAATAAGATTCCACTTCTCCGAGTGATACGTTGTTGCCGTTGTCAGTGATGATGCTATGTGGGGGAAAAAATCTCACCACTAGATCTCGGACAAACCTAAGGGCAGTTGCCCCATCAAGCTTTCTAATGGGTTTAGCTTCTATCCATTTGGTGAATTTGTCAACTGCTACTAGCAGATGCGTAAACCCACATGGTGTCGTCTGTAATGGACCAACCATGTCTAGCCCCCAGACTGCAAATGGCCAAGTTATTGGTATTGTTTGCAATTCTTTAGCTGGAACATGGGGTTGTCGGGCATAATACTAGCATCCTATGCATGTCTCAACCAGCTTGTCGGCGTCCGCCTTCGCGGTCAGCCAGTAGAATCCTTGCCGGAAGGCTTTGGTGACCAATGATCGAGGAGCGGCGTGATGCCCGCAATCTCCGAGATGGATCTCCTATAGGATTTCTATACCTTCTTGCTGGGAAACAGACTTAAGGTATACACCAGTGGTGCTTCTTTGCCGGAAAACTCCGAAGAGAGATCCGACATCGATCCTTCCGCGAACATATCCTGCCCGTAGGTGGTCGTGCGGGTCTTAATGCTCCTCTGACTCCCAGGGAACTAGTTCCCGAGTCAGTTTCGCTGATGAAGAGGTGGATATCTCCGATGGGGACGATTGAGCACCGAGTAGGGTTCGTCTTCGCCAGGATCCAGAACTCGTCAGGAGGGACGATCGGAACGTTGCCGGAGAAGAGAACACGACCGATGGCTACGGTTTCGCCGATTCCCGTGAAGATCTTGGACCTCGCCCGCTGAAGAGCCTAAAGCGCCTCTTGCCCCACGGTGGGCGCCATCTGTCGTGGTATTGCCGATGAGTAAACCATGGAGGGGTCCTCACAGTGCGTGTTTAGAGACGTGGGGTAAGGCGGGCGGTTGACAGGTACGAGGTAACACAGCTTACCCAGGTCCAGATCCAACAACGGTGGCGGAATCCTACTCCTGCTATAAATCACTATAATGGCAATACGCCAGGTTACAGGGATTGGTTCGTTGTGCGAGGTGTATGTTGTATCATTCTGACTTGTGCCTTAAAGGCTCCCATAGGCCCGACTTATATAGTCGCCAGGTCCTAGGGTTACAAGGAAAGTCCTAGCTGGACAGGTTACAGGGTCCTACACAGTATACAATAGTCTAACGTGTCTTGCACTCCAAGGCTCCGGTTACGTTGGTGACTCCTCCATAGCCTTCCTTTATTAGGCATGGGCCTCCCTTATGGATCCATCTAACTGGGCCGCCCAGCAGGCCATGGGCCATGCTACCAACTATGGGCCACCCGGGTTATCCGGATAAGAGACATGCTATGAGGATACGCATATAGCATATCCCCAATAGATACCTTGTCGCACATGTGTGAAGTTGACAGTGTGCACACCGTGTGTGGCTCTTAGGCTAAAGGTTACAGAAATACTTATCATGAGTTATAATTTTAGTTGGATGTCTCTATGAAATTGTGGTGTTTGTCTGGAACCATCTAGCGCTCAAGGTGACAGTGAGGGGTTACCTAGATGGGGAATGCGGACTTTAAGGAGTGCACTTATAGCCCTACGCGGTGAATTGGTGTTCGTTATCCAACCGAAGAGTAGTTCAGGATAGCATAGTGAAGAGAAGATATTTATGTGTTCAATTATGTTATCATTGTTGAGAGTGTCCACTAGTGAAAGTATGATCCATAGGCCTTGTTTCTAAGCATTAAAACAATGTTTACAATTAGTCCTGCTACATGTTTGCTTACTGCCATTTTTATTTCAGATTGCGATTACCACTTATAATCATCCATATTACTTGTATTTCACTATCTCTTTCCCGAACTAGTGCACATATACACCTAACAAGTGTATTGGGTGTGTTGGGGACACAAGAGACTTATTGTATCTAAATTGCAGGGTTGCTTGAGAGGGATATCTTTGACCTCTTCCTCCATGAGTTTGATAAACCTTGGGTGATCCACTTGGAAACTTGCTGCTGTTCTACAAATCTCTGCACTTGGAGGCCGAACACTGTCTACAAGAATAGAAGCATGCATAGATATCACTACTCTAGAGGGAGAGCATGTCCACTGATCGTGGATCATGGATCCGATATGTGTTGCACGTTATCACGACTGTTGCCTATAACTTGTATAGATTGTACTCTGATATATAAATACAAGTGCATGACTATTTCTGTTATTCAGCTTGGTATCAGAGCTACTCCTCATGTGCTTCTTCCCCGTGGCGACGAACGGCGCTGCTCCTAGCCACCCTGCTCGAGACTGCCCTTGAGGTGGCGGCGGCGGACAGCAACAGGGGCGCGGTGGTGGCCTGCAACAAGGGCGTGGTGGCGGCAGATACAACCCTGGCTACCACAGCGGCTACAATCTAGGCAATGGAGGCGGCGATCTTGGCCGTGGGCGCGGCGATCATGGTGGGTGCGGCGGCTACAATCCCGGGTACGGGTATCATCATGGGTACGGGCAGCCGCAGCAACAGCAGGGCTACGATAGTGCGCCTCCTGCCTACCCTCCTTCTCGCCTGCACTGGGTCCCGCCCAACGCAGCCGGCGTCCTCGGACCTCGCCCCGGCCTTCAGTCTCAAGCTACCCCCTTATGTTGTCAGCACCCTCTCACCAGCAGGAGCAGTCTGTCTTCGCTCCTCCGCCTTAGCACAGCTACGACTACATCGCCATGTTCCATAGTGCACCAAGCTATCTGCATCAGCAACCCCACCCCGAGTGCATGATGGACTCCGGTGCCACCACCCATGTCACCAACAATCAAGGTACCTTAACCCTGTTTCATTCTCCTTCAAACGTTAATTTTGGCAGTATCATATTTGGCAATGGATCATCTCTTCCTATCTATTCAATTGGTACCGCTTCTCTTCCTAATTACCCTTTTCATCTTTCTCATGTTCTGTACTCTCCTTCTGTAATCAAGAACCTTATTTCCGTGCGCAAATTTGCTACCGATAATTCATGTATTGTTGCCTTTGACCCATTTGGTTTTTCTCTGAAGGATTTGGCAACTGGGAGACTTCTTCTGAGATCCAATAGTCAGGGCGATCTCTACCCCTTTCATGTCGACTCCACCTCTCCAGCCACTTCATTGTCTGTCACCACCACTCGCGATTTATGGCATCGTCTCCTCGGCTACCCTAGCACTCATACCTCTCTTTTGTTCCCTCGGATTTTCTCCAATCATGTAATAAATCTAGTCACTTGTCTACTTTATGTGAGGCTTGTCAATTAGGCGTCAACCTAGATGACCATTTCCCTCTTCCTCTAGTTATACTACAACTCCCTTTTAAATAATTCATTCTGATCGCTGGACCTCACCGATGTCCAATTTTTCAGCTACGAATATTATTTAGTTATCTTGGATGATTACTTCCACTATTCTTGGACGTTTCCCCTTAAAGCAAAATTAGATACTTCCTCTACACTCCAATGTTTTTTTTCTTATGTTAAAACCCAATTTAATGTTATTATTTGATGTCTTCAATGTGACAACGGCGGCGAATTTCTTAACCATGATTTGCGCTCTTTTCTCTCCGCCAATGGCATCTGCTTTCGTCTTACCTGTCCCCACACATCTCCTCAGAACGGCAAGACCGAGAGACTCATTCGAACGACCAATGATATTATCCACACACTTCTTGTCCAAGCTAAATTACCCCCTCGTTTTTGGGTTGAGGCCCTCCACACCGCCACCACTCCCCCAATATTCGCCCCTCTCGCGCCATTCACCATGCCACCCCACACCTTTTATTATTCAGCCAAAATCCTACATACTCCCACTTACGTACGTTGAATGCCTGTGTTTCCCAAATTTATATGCCACCATCACTAACAAGTTGAGTCCTCGCTCTTCTCGCTGCGTTTTCTTAGGCTATCCACAAGAACAAAAGGGTTATCGCCGTCTCGATTCTACACGTTGAGTTATTATTTCCCGTCACGTTGCCTTTGAGGAATCAATTTTTTCCTTATGCCTCTCCCAACCAGGCCACAACTAGTACCCCCTAGCCCTGCCATAGACGATCCCACCGGCCTACCACAGATCTCCTTCGGGATCCGTGTTATTCCTTCTGCCCCTGCCACCCAATCTTCCTCGGGATCACCGCCCACCGCATCTCCCTCGCCATCCGCGCCTCCCACGTCTCCCCCGTCGCTTTCCGCACCCGACACCGCGTCCCCGCCATCAATGCCCATCCCCTCTGTCCACTTTGTGCCTCCTGTTCCCCACCTAGAGTCGCCACCATCCAGTCTGACGCCGCCCCGTCACTAGCCCCTGCCACCGCGAGCTACCCCGGTAAATCCACCCCAGAATGCACAACCTATGCGCACCGGAGCCAAAAGAGGCCATCTTATGCCTAAGAAACTATTTGACCTCTCTCTCGACACTTCTCCTATTTCACCTATTCCTTCCTCTTACCTCCACGCTCTGAAAGATCCCAATTGGCAATCTGCGATGCTCGATGAATTTAATGCTTTGTTGTGGAATGACACTTTGTCTTTGGTTCCTTGTCCTGCAGGTGTCAACATGGTCACTGGCAAATGGATTTTTCGGCACAAGCTAAATTCCGATGGAACCCTTGCACGCTAAAAAGCTCGGTGGTTGGTACGTGGATTCACTCAACAACCTGACATCGATTTTGGTGAAACCTTCAGCCCGGTCGTGAAACCGGCTATCATTCACATGGTGATATCAATTGCTACGTCTCAAGGATGGGTGATCAATCAATTGGACATTCAAAACTCCTTTCTCCATGGTAATCTCCAAGAAACCGTATACTGCCAACAACCATCTGGTTCCTCTGATCCCAAACTTCCAAACCATGTATGCCTTCTCAAAAAACCCCTGTACGGTTTAAAACAAGCCCCTCGCACTTCGTCCATCGTTTCACCTCGTTTCTTCTCACTATCGTTTTTGTGGCTTCTAAGTGTGATTCTTCCCTTTTCATTTTTCGCCGGGAGTCCACCATTGCCTACCTCACCTTAACCAGACCAGACATCGCCTACGCCGTGCAACAAATCTGCCTCTTTATGCACTCTCCCATGACATCCCACTTTCAGTTAATCAAGCATGTTCTTCGATATCTCAGGGGCACATCCCACTTTGGCTTGGAGCTCTACCGCTCGTCCACACATGACCTCATTTCCTACAGCAACGCCGATTGGGCGGGTTGTCCTGACACCCACAGATCCACGTCTGGTTTTTGCGTTTTTCTCGGTTCCAATCTGGTGTCCTGGTCATCTAAACGCCAGCCTACTGTCTCTCGGTCAAGCGAGGAAGCTGAATACAAGGCTGTCGCAAATTGCATCGCTGAGTCTTGTTGGATGCGCCAATTGCTCTCTGAACTTTCATGCCCCCATCTCGAGCCACCATTGAATACTGTGACAATGTTTCTTCCATGTACCTCTCTTCTAATCCTGTTCAACACCAACGCACGAAACATGTCGAGATAGATCTTCACTTTGTTCGGGATCGCGTGGCTCTTGGCGAAGCAAAAGTTCTTCATGTGCCAACCACTTCACAGTTTGCCGATGTGTTCACGAAGGGGCTGCCATCGACGTTCTTCAACGATTTTCGGTCCAGACTGCGGGGGGGATGTTGAAGTATTTGGGTCTATCACATTATCGCATGTGCCTGTACAATTGTTACGTTATCTTGTAACCATAAGAGCTAGTCTAGAGGGAGAGAAGGTCCACTGATCGTGGATCTGGATCTGATATGTGTTGCACGTTCTCACGAACGTTGCCTGTAACCTGTATAAATTGTACTCTGATGTATCAATACAAGTGCGCGACTATTTCTGTTATTCAGCTAGTAGGATTAAACTTCATCACCAGATGGCCACCTTGAACAAACATCAGAGCAGTCCACAAACAAGTTATCACCGAGCCACCGTAACTTTAAAATCGATTTTTATGGGAAGCACTCTTAACTACTCCTTCCGTTTAGAAATATAAGATGTTTTAGATTTGTGAAGTAAATGTATCTAGACACCTTTTAGTATGTAGATTCATTTGAACCTATACACTAAAAGGTGTCTAGATACATTAGCTTCACTAATCTAAAACACCTTATATTTCCAAACGGTGGGAGTATTAAGAGAAAAGCAGCATTGTGTTTTCCACAGTGAATAGATCAAGCAAAATCTACAGTTGTTCCAAAGTGTCAAGTGTGTAACAGAGCTCGAGCATATGGTCGCTGCTGAATCCCAAGCACAGAAACACACACTTCGGTTCCATTGTCTAACAAGTGTGCTACCAGCCTACTAAAGTTATGTTTCCTTCTAAGAAGATTGTTATCATTTCTTGCTTGCGATGCTGCAACTGCCAGGGATACGAATGGTTAGGGGTGTTAGTAAGAGAGCACACGGTGGAAATAGATTGCCATGTCAGTATATCACACATTGGAGCTATTACCAGCAGTGAAGATAGGAGACAGGAATCAGTTTCATAACAATCTTCTTAGGGATAAATTATTTCTTCTAGGCAAATAGTGTCATGACTAACGGATGCAAAATAGTTGACAGCATGGAGATTCAACAATTTCAGTTGGTACATCCAAAAAATACTCTCCTGGATAAGACAGTCTTTGCGAACACCCGTTCAAAAAGTTATAAGGCTAGTTGCCCGGTGCACTAGGCCAAAAGGTTGAAGGAGACAATGCCAAAATTTCAAATGACAAGACTGATAAAGTACAGAGAGTATTTTGGGTTGAATGGTTTAGACCTTTGAATTAAAAAAAGGTGGAGACAGTCATTAGGCCACAGGTTTCAAACCGGCCTGGGCCACTGATTAAACATGCTTTTACCAAAACACAAACTAGCAATTATAGCATATTCAAAACTTTGATATCAAACGCTCTATTGTCTAACAAGTTTTCTAGCAGGCTAGCACCCCAGCAACAAATATGATTGCTTCTAAGGAGATTGTTACCATTGTCTACTGGGCCATTTGGACACAAACCAGCTCAATTGCAATACCCTTATTCTTTGTACTGGTACTCACTCTTTTGATGCCAGAAGAAAAATTTCACTGAGGAGTATTGGCTGGTTATAAATCCCTCCATACTTCTTGTGGTTGTATATCATTTATTTTCTGCATGCATATGCTCTCTTACTATAAAATTCTGCAGTAGAGAGGCCTCCCCTCCTGTTTTCCCTTACGACAACAGTTCCAATTAATCATCCTGTTAATAAATGCAATACTTGGTTCAATACGAATGGTACTCTGTGAAGCTTTCCTTAAACTAGTTATCAAAAAAAAACTCATGTTGTACAGCTGTAACAAACTGCCTTTCATGGAAGCCATGCCAAAGCTCTGGGTATAAATCTATCATTTTTATCCATGCTTTTCCTGTGCCTGACAGTGTTACCATTCAAACAAAGTTTAGTTGATACTAATCCTCAAAACCTAGTACCAATAATTTATAAGATCAGGAACCAAATGAAAGACATCTTCCTTGATGTACTTCCTCCGTTCTAAAATATAAGATGTTTTAGCCTTTTTTCTAAAACGTATATATCTAGACGCCATTTAGTGTATAGGTTCGGAGCAAAATGAGTGAACCTATGTATTAAAAGTGTTACCTGGGATTAAAGCTTTCAATGAATGATCACCATACTATCCATAGTTCAGCACCTATGAACTAAAGCATCACATGCAATGCCAAGCCATACTTTCCAAACAACAAACAAAGCAGCTACAAAAATGCTTGGCACAACCTGGTTGCCGCATACCAAAAAGAAACATCAAATAATCCATGAAATAAAACAAAAAGGCAACCACAAACAAAATGGTATTATCTAAAGGCTTAAGCCTGAACATACGCACGAGCGCTGAAGGCATCTGTCGCGCACGCTAAGGCCGTCCGCCACTGCTTGTGGGCCCAATGCGTTTGGTGTCGGACTGTCGGTGCTTGTGGGCCAGGGTGCACGCTGAAGCCATCTCGTGCCCCACCGCTCCTCTCCTCTCCAACCCCCGTCGCCCCACTTCGTTCTTTCCGCCTCTCCACATCGGAGGCCGCCGCCGCCGCCTCCGCCTCACCATCTACCACGACGGGAGGTTATGCCCCTGCTCCCCCCAGACAGGATCCGTTTCGGGGTTGCGGAGCAGCGAGGTCGAGCTCGCCGGATACCGAGAAATTGGGTCTGCATCAACCTAGGGCAGCCGAGCAAGATGGGGGCAGGTGTGGCAGGCAGTTGTGGACGTCTGTCTCTGCGGTATCGGTCTTGCCGCATGGAGTTCTAGGTTTGTGTGTCCGTCTTTGCTTTCTTTGCAATCATTTTCGCCCTTATTTCCTGGTTTGTTGTTTGTTCCTGCTGCATCTTCAAGTCTTACTGACTGTGTTGTTTGGCTCTGTGGTACTCTTCGTTTGCAGGTTGTCGCGGGGAGTTGCTGGTGGCTGCTGAATTTGTCCCCTTCTCTACTTTTTGGCTGCAAGGTTTGTTTTATTAGGATTTGTTTCGACCTTATTTTGTATTTTGCCGATTGTTGTGATTTAGGTTCTTCTCGCGTGTGATGAGTGACGTTACTGGTAGGTCGCGAGTGTTAACAGAAACATTGTGGTATGGATTGCTTCACTCCATGCTATTTTACTCTAATCGGTTGTTTGTGTTCTGTCCTTATTTTGACGCTCTTGGCCGTTGAGTGGGGAAGTGCTGATAGGCGCTGTCATGTGGTTCTACAGTTGCTTTCGCCCACTGGCTGTGCAGCTTATACTCCTACCACTGTCCCTACAAACAGACTTCATGGAAATAGTAGGCTAGGGTAATTGATCGGGATGCGAAGCTGTTCAGCATGATTTTTCTTATCTTTGGGTGATGGTTGACGACAGTATAAATACAGGGCGGGATCCTGGTCTTCCTTTGCACCGTATAGATTCTTTGGTTCCTGCTCCCAATAAGTCGCTAAAGTTTGCTCAGTTACATATCTATGATACTGTGAATGAGGTTGGTCATCAAATGGCTATGTTCGATGGCTAGGGTGGAGGTCCTGATCAAGATATTGTGCTTTCTCTTGCTGCCATGTTGAACAGCTGTAATATGTTGGTTAGGCAGTTTAGGATGATCTGGGTTTCTTGGGAGTATGTTTGTCTTGGGAATGTGTGTCGTGGTCTCACTGATTTATATTGATTTGTGCGCACTTGCTGGACACTCTGAAAAAATATATTCGGAGAGCAAGTTCTCCTGAAATTCTCCAATTTCATTTGTTTTCATTTTTTGGCAGGACTCCTGAGAGAAAAATGTTAGGGAGTAATCTGGTTGTGGTACAATGATGTACCTGCCGGGATAGAAAAATTCTAAATGAGACAAGGCATTTCTATTCTTTAGTAAGTAAGTCTCATCTCGCTTTTTCCTAGTGATATGATAGTGTTTACCCATTCTGTACTAGGTAGTCAAAAGATTTTGCAAAATTCAGGTACTCAAGCATGACAGAGAACTAAAAGGCTAACCTAATGTTTCTCTGCCCTGACAAGCAACATAGTTCATGCCATTCTAGGATGTCATAATTCCTTAGTTTTAGGATTTCATGTTCCCTTTCATCATGTCTGAAATAAGAGTATGAATTAGAATTGATTTCCAATGTTATTAGAATGGAATTTAGTTTACCCTTCTTGCGACATAAAAAATATTCAGAAGTAGAATTTGCTTGGTCATCATACTAGCGAGTGCGACATCTTTTGAATGTGTGGATGGATTTATATATAGACTGATTGCATGCTCCCATGTTGATGATTCTGTTAGCTAATCTAAGGGTGTACAGCTAAGCTATTTTTCTATATATGCAAATAGCTACGTCAACATACTGCTTCAAGTGATACTGTAGTTTGGCGCAGCAAAGCATGCCGGATGGGAATTTATGCAATTATTTTGGCAGGACACTCCTGAGATTGCTAGCCCAGGTTGTATTTTTTCATTACTCTTTACCATGTTCTTTTGCTTATAAATGGTATGAATTTTCGGTTGTTCATGTGCTGGTCTATTAGACCTACTTACAAGTGCATATTGCTAATCATAGCGGCTAATGGTGACTACGCCACTCCTGATAATTTTTGTTACGTGATCTCGCACAACGTTCTATCAGAGTGACAACCGATGTTATGGTGGTGCCTTATGATTTGTCTTTAGATCCATCACAAAGCCCTAAGGACAAGCAACAGAACTGTACATGACACCACCTTCAGGTAGATTATGCAATAATTACATGGTCAATGTCACCGTGCCATGGCATTTGTTTCTACAAGATGATATGTGTAATTGAGCTGATTATCCTCTTTAACAACTTATCTTACGAGGTCTATCTTAGGTGCACTTCTATGGATTAGAAGATTGGGGGTCAATATTATGGTGGGTTTCTTTTAACTCTTATAATTTTTTCACATCAACTGCATTTTTCTTATAGAGGAAGAGTGATGTTAGCGTGGTATATATGTACAGTTCTGCTGATAGCTGCTTCATCTTTATATTTTTTACATTTAGTTCTAGAGTTTGATCAGCATTGCAAGATTTTAAAGAACATTTTTTGTCAACGTCATTCTTATTCAACATGCTAGACTTAGTTGTTTGGAATCCCTATGCACTTAGTCTCAATATTTATATGTGCACTTATCTTGATTCGGCATTGCAATATCTCGAGTGAGATCATTTATTCTAATAATCCTTTTTCGGAAGGAAATATTTTTATAATGTCTTGCCCATCACAATCTAGAGTATTAGACTATCATCTGAATTGAATACCCTTTTTTAGTAAACAGAGAATTTAATGTTTCACTAATTATGTCTTACCCTGTATGATCGTGAGAAATAAATTGGTTTTATTTGACTGGTGTATCACTGAAAAAGAATGGCATAATTCTTTTAGTCAATATAGTTCTATATGAAAAATTTGTCCCCTAAAAAAAGGAGAAATAATAAAAATAAGATAGGGTTGGTGTTGACTGAAACTTACATCTCTTACGGTGTCACATGTTCTGCCATAGTTCCCTTTGTTGTGTAAACATCTATTATTTTTTTGCCCCTGCATATATAGCTATTTTGTATTTCTGCCCAAGGTATTCATTATGCACACAATGACATGAACAAGAGAAGTTAGGATGGTGCTCCCAAGATACGTGTATTGTCCATGATGGCCAACTACTCCTAGTATGTGCCATGTTTAGTTTTAGAACATTAAATTTTATCATGACCAAAAATTGGGCATCATGTTAACCCGTTACGCATTTCACCCTGGTATTGACTGGATATAGAGTTATCATTTGTTTGTTAGTATTAAGAGGTCTATGTTTTTAGTAACAAGAACATGATTAGTTAGAGATGCATTAGCCTAGGAATTGTACAAAGTGAATCTGGATTGGATATTAGATCTAAAATAATATTTCTTGAGACACCTGAATGGTAGTACAACCCGTACGAAAAATAACACGTCCAAGCTAAAACATGCATTGAATTTATGAACTGGATACGACTTTCATCATCGTGTTGTTTGACAATGTTTTGTTGTGGTTATAATGATGATATTCGAAAGCGAAAAAACTAATATTTGCAGAAATCGTGTTGTTTGACAATGTTTTATGAACTCATGTTTTTGTGGTTATAATGCTGTTTTGCTCATCCTATTTTAGGTGGTATATTTCTCTGAAGGATTTCATGTTTTAACTTTATTTACTAGGCTTCAACCTATTATTGTGCAACATGATTATGCAGGTTCCAAACTTCTCAACATTGCGTGGAAGATGAGTTCATATCCAGTTAGATGTGCAACCTCTAAATTCCATGACGTTGGAGATAAATAGTTGAGAAGTGGTGGGGAACAAAGAACTATCTCAAACTCCCAACTGATCTAACGCATAACATTGGATTGTCTAGGCGCAGGCTTGCTCAGGCGGTGAAAGCAATTAATATGTAGGGAACAAAGAACTATCTGAGAATCCCATCTGATCTACCACAACACAATAGCGCAACGTTTCTTTGACCTGCTTTTTTTTGGTATTCGGGTTCTTTTTATAGTACTTCATGTAGTATTTTATTCTCAACTGGTACAAAAACAGAAGTAGCTTAGCTACACTTTGTGCTTTTGAGTTTTGTTGTAAATGGACTCTTTTCAGGATGCCAAATTTCTATGTTGTTTATTGTTTGTCAAGCATATTCATTGCTGTCACTATCTGAGAACTATGAGATATTTAGTTCATTGGCTGCTCTCTCATGAAGGTTCCCCAAGAAGTTAAAGTTGACTTTGAGAGGCCTAATAACACCACATGGCATTGCTAGCTGGAGGGAGAAATCAAAGCCCTATTATAAAGGTTGTAAAAACATACATGTTCCTATGCGAATATTGGCGGCGCGGCGAAGCGCGCTGTAACACCCTCGCCTGATAAGGCTGAGTTCATGTGTATAGTACCAATCCCTGGATCGGTTCACTGGCACACACAATGCAAAATGATACCAAAAATAACTGTGCATCATAAATACAACGAATATGATCCAGAATTTACATTATTTATTCAAGTACACAGCGGAAAACGAATACAAGGTAGATCTCCATCCTTCAAATGTGCCACAGGCGAACAATTGTTGAGTGGAGTCTCGCGACCTACAACGATCTCTTAGAAACGATATAACCTGCAACATGAAACGTTGCATCCACGAATGGTCAATACATTGAATGTATGGCAAGTAGGCTAAAGTGGTTAACAACATATCTATCAACTACATGCTTATTTGGCCAAGTGGAGTTCAGGCTCATTTGCATAAAGCAACAGTTTATCCTAACATTTGTAACAAAGTAGTTTTCCAATACGATAAATATGACACTATGGTTCACTCCCAGGTGCTCCTACCTAATTATGTTCACCCAACAAGTTTTAAGTAATTAAGAAATAAGGATGAGTGAGAAATATCATAGCACCAGTATCAGGTCGCTCAAATTGTCCATAACCGGGAACATGGCTAAGCACTTAGTTTATACACCCTGCAGGGGTTAGTACACTTTACCGATGTGACTTGGCCAGCCCAGCTCGTACCACCACTCTCATATTGGGTGATGATAGGGAGAAGTCCAAGAAGGAATCGTTCGCAAAGTAGCTCCCCAAACCCGACACGCACCGGTCCAACCTACACTATCTACATCTCTGGATACGTGGGTTCGAGTTACCACAACCTACTGAGTCCAACCAACCGCCCATTCCATTATTGGCACATGGTTGTACATGAAAGCTACCAAACAAAGAAGCCAATCCTTTCTCAGTGTCCTGGGCGGCATTCCCCACCATAATCCACACTTGATGACCCAATCAATGCCATTCCGCCCAGGTGGTTCATTAAAATCATGTTGGTTTGTCATTTAACAAAATAAAATCCTTTCAAAACAAATAACTTTTCATGATGTGATTCCCTTCCTCGTCTAAATAGCATAGCTAAGAAATCTACCAATACGATGGCTCATAAACAAGGAATACTAGGGAATAATATGGGATATAGCATAGCATATACACATCAATTCCTACAGATGCAATTCTACAAAAGCATCTACAATGCATAGAAAAACAATAGGACATTTATGACCAAGATAGCACCACTTGCCTTCGTTGTAGATGTAGTCAATTAGATAATCCTCATAATCCTCATAGATATAATGGTTGCACTCGTCATAACCACAATACTTGCAATCATAGTAGTTGCAATTACACACGTTGCACTCCTCGCAATCTATCGATCAAACAATTGCATACAACATAAACAATAACACATAGAGATCAAACAAATACAACAAATGCATGCATGACAATTTAATAAGTCACAAAGGTTGTTATTTTAGTTCTCTAAACAATATTGAAGTATATGATGCATGCAAGAGGCCAATTAATGCAATGGAGTACTTGTTATTAATAATTACTTGCCAATATAGGGTTTTTAATAGTTCTGTTGTAACGTCTGTTCTAACTGTCGAATTAAATTTGTTTCTTTGGTTTACTGGATAGAGGACGTTAATACGAACCAGTAGGCGTTGGATTCACCCTAGTCGGAGTTATAGATATTTTTATATGATTTAAATAGTGTTTAATGGGTTTTAAATGATTCATATAGTTTCTATTTCCTAAAAATCAAACTAAAATTATATCTGTAATCTCCACGGAATTGTGATTTCAGGCACATATTATTTGTAATTTTCTAAATAGTATTTATTTTCTTATGAATTTATTACTTTAAATAAGCCATTAAACCATTTAAATCTTCACGGCAAAACCTTACAATCAAAGGCTGAACTAATTGCATATTGATGATCTACACGGAACCAGCTTTCCATCGGTATATCATTTATATTTTTGTGACAAGCAATTAATTTACTATGAATTTAATAATTTATAAAGCCATTAAAACTAATTAAATTGCTACGGGTTAAATAGTCGGCAAAGGCTAGATCCAACCAGATATTATTATTGTACATTATAGTAGCTTCAATTTGATATATTGTTCATATTTTTCAGAGTTACAGATAATTTCTTATGAATTTATTAACCTAAAATACCATTAAAACTAATTAAATTACTGCAGTAATCACATACAGTAAAAGTTGGATCTATTCTGATAAGATGATTCTACGTAAAATTACCTTCAATTTGATATATTATACGCAATTTTTGGACATGGTATGAATTTCTAATAAATTTTACAAGTTAGATCTATAATATGCAATTTTAAATTCGAACGGAATATTCCAGAGAATATTCCGCTAACTGGACAGGTTGACTTTGCATGCTGACTGGGACTAGATGTTGACCTGACGTTGACGTGGCGCTGATGAGGAAGCTGACCGGGATGACGACATGGCACGCACCGGTTTGATTGGATCTCGACCGTCTAGACAGGATCCGGTGGCTAGAAGAAGAGATTGACCCGATTTTGGTCCAGAATAGACAAGAAACAGATCTGTGTTAGAGAGACAAATCTGTAGGTCAAATTGAAAAACTTACAACATGAAAGTTGTGGGAAATCATTATTCCTACCTTCTCATCAAAGGAATTTGGATTTGAAGAAACGAGCGCGAGTACATCTTGGATTTACACCGTCAGATCTGAAATATTGCGATGCAAAATTCTCCGGCTGTGGTGGATGAAAAGTGGTGAGGTTTGTCGGATTGAAAGATTTTGACGAGTTCTACAACTTTCATTTTTTGGCCGAAGGCAAACAACAAAGTCTAGATGGGTTAAAAAGCGAAATAAGATTCGGGCATGTGTAGATTCGGGATTTCGAGAAGAAAAACTCGTACAACTGTGGCTCCACGAGTTTATATGTAGGTTTAGGACGGTGGGGAGATAGGTTTTGGAGTAGGGAACAAGTAAAACAAACGGAAGTCGATTTGAAGTTGTAGATAGAAAGTTATAAGAGTTTGAGTAGAGATAGGTTTGACAAAAACTGATTGCACTTTTTAAAGCGAACCTGGGCACGATCGGTCAAGTACGTGCCTGGCCTGGCTCGGTCGGTCTGGGTGGGCCGGCCCGCTTAGTTTTTTTTAACTTGTTTCCCTCATATCTTTTGCATACAAACTCTAAATGATATGATTCTTGTTTGTAAATTTTTCTAAAATTGAATAGATCATTGTAGGATCATATTTATAATCTTTTTACTAGTTTGCAAGTAGTGGTTTTACAAATCCTTGTATATTCCATTTTATTTATATCTTTATTTGTTTGTATTTATTCCATAACTTTTTCATAATAGCTCCAAATGAGCTCAATTTTGTTTCTAAAATTTTGTAATATTATTTGGATCTCTTTAGGCTATAATTATCAATAATTTATGCCTTACCAACACTGTGTTTTGTAAAGTTAATTTAATTACCTTTAGGAACATTTGGGCGAATCAACTATAGAATTTAGATACCAGGATTTGGATTCAATTTGTGAGAACTTTGCATGGATGTAATGAAATGCTTATGAATGCTTCATGATTTTCATTTTGAAATATTGCACACCAATTCTACAATCCATAATCAATCCATGCCCTTTTTCCTATATGGCTACTTAGGTCATAACAAAAGAATATAAGATTTTGAATTCAAGGTTGAGAGGATTTTCTATTCAAAAAGTTTCTTCACTTTGAGAATTTTCAACATAGTCAAGCAATCAATCAAACTTATTTTATTTATTTCACATTCCAAAATTAGGAGAATTTTGGGATGTGACACGCGCTTTTCATCTAGTGTGCTACAAGTCTGATACGAAAGAACTGAAGTTTGTAGAGAAAAGCATGCACATAGAGACCCAACCTAATTAATACCAAAATTTGATAAGAAATTCATTCATATTAACTTACATGAAGGAAACACAGAAGTACCCCATCATAATATTATCTAAACTACATTTGGTGATTACTTTTCTACTACAATATCATCACCAACTCTAGCTATATTACATTTTACGATTACTAATATTAAAGATGTGATTACTGAAATTTATTATCATGATGCCCACAAAGGGGCATAATACTCCCATGGTGATTGTACAATTGCTTTGGTATCTGCTGCCATAACAGATCATGTAATCCACAGGAGCAACAAGACGTCTAATTTATATTGTGTCTTCTTGGTTCTGCTGCTCCAGTTTGCACGATGAAGGAAATCTAGCATGCAAAAAAACTACAAGCATAGTTGGCCACAGAAGAAGACTACTTAATAACAGCAAAATAAAACTTTATGAACTGTTTCTTTGTGGCAAGTACCATATGTCACTGGCCACAATGATCTGAGACTCAATAACTCTCGCCTGTCTACTATTTATTTAATTATTGCCACAAATTGCATTTCTACTACTTATCTAAGCATATTGGGTATATGACCCATTTTTGCAGCAATAATAAATCAATTGGAAGAGCATTGTAAACAAAGGTCTACTTCAATTATGCTTGTGGCCTGTCAGAACTCTGGAGATGGTAGGAGCAAGATAGGAATGTATGATTGTCCTCTGCACATTGGTGCCACTACCAGGCATGGGAATGAGAAGTGGGGTGTTGAACAGAGTACACAAGTAGAAAAAGGATAGAGATATGAACTTTGGAGCCTTGATTGGATCAAACTTGTGGGATTTGATAAGAAGGGCACAAATAAGAAACACTCATCATTTATTCAATTGAATCAAAAATACAAACCAGAATATCATATGCTCATTGGAGTCATTGACTCCCGTTGACTAAGCCCTGGATTCATCAGACAAAGCCTGATACTGCAATCCTACACTAAAATAATAACTTTGACTTGTGACTCGGAGTCACTGACACATGACTCTAATTCTAATAGTCTGCCCACATGAAGTAGGGGCACATTGGTTGCAGGGCAGGCGTCAGATTTCCACATCCATAGAACCACCGACACTGCATTGGCCCTGGAATCATCAGCCCGCCTCTTCTAGCTGCCATACCACAGTGGCAGCAGGTCACCGCCATGGAAACAGCACATTGATGTACTAGAGGCTGAGGAGGTAGAAACTACTACTGATGTTGTGGTGGCGGTGGTGCCAATGAGCCTGTAATGGCCAGGTGGACACCCCATTGCATTAGCTCCACAAGAAGCCTCGCCGTATTGAGCGCATAATCGAGCCCACAGTGCAGTTGATCCTCCCATTCTAGCCTAGCTGCCTGCACCGCCTCCTGCAGAGTTGTTCGTCCACCGCCTCCAAACGCCGTCTAGAAGGGGACCCTCAGATTGATCCAGCAATTGAAGTGGGAGGGCTTGATGACACCCTTGAACCGACACTCAGACTCGAGCATAGTGTGGCAGTCCCAATCCCCCCATGTCACGACGGAAAATATTCCCCCTTTCTTTGCCAGCATCGCCGTCCGCTCCAGCCAGGCGTCGTACAGCGGTAGCACCTCGGCCAGATCCAGTCCGCCGTGTTGACACCTACTCCCTTCGTTTAGAAATATAAGATGTTTTAGATTTGTGAAGTAAATTTATCTACACACCTTTTAGTGTTAGATTTATTTGAACCTATATACTAAAAGATGTCTAGATACATTAGCTTCACTAATATAAAACATCTATATTTCCAAACGGAGAGAGTATAATTGTGTGTAACGTTTATCTATGTAATTTCTAGTCCTAGTCCTCAGCTAGCCCCTGATAATTAGGATCGGTCACTATAACGTGCGGCAGGAGTCGTGCCCACGATCTTCTTCTAGGACTTGTACTACTGTAACTAAATCAACACATAACAAAATTCTATCGCAAAACAACTTGGTATCAGAGCTCCAGGCTCAAAGTCCTCCACCCACAGTCGTCCTCAATTCTTCCTTTGCTCCGGCAATGACGGCGGCCACTCCCTCTTTCTCTTCTCCTCTAGACACCGATCCCCACACCCCTCTAAACCAACGCCCACCATTCCGACCCCGAGCTCCTCCCACCCCTACTCATGGCGATGGCCACGATCTGTTTGGCCATGATACAATCGCCTCCCAACCTGCTCTTCCCACCTCCGCTTCTCTCCCTCTCACCGCTCCAACATGGAACCCACCCCGTCCCTGCCAATTGCCCTCTCAACATCTGAGACGTCCACATCGGAGATTACATCCATTACAAGGTCACCACCTTCGGCCAAAATCTCACCAAGTGGCATCAAACTCTCACCTTTCTCTTGACCATGTACAACGCTCTAGATCATATCGCTGTGGGTGTTGCTCCGGCAAATCCCAACAACGCGTGGCGCGCTGCTGACATCCACATCTCACTGTGGTTCATGGCCACACTCACGGACGATCTCCTCCGTCTGGTCCAGGGCGCTGACGTCTCCGCCTGGACCACGTGGACTCACCTCCACGATTTCTTCTTTGCCAATCGGTCGTCGATGTATGTCTATCTCAGCAAGGCATTCCATGCCACGCGTCGCGGGGACATGGCAATCTCCACCTACGCCAGTCGTCTCCAATCGGGCGCCGACGACCTAGCCAATATTGGCTACCCTATGGCCGACCACGACTTCACGTTGCAACTTCTCGACGGCCTCGGCAAGAAATTCCATATCCACTCCGCTCTCATCCAGAACATGGTGCCACTCCCGTCCTTCGCCGACATCTGCACCCACCTCATGCTCGCCAAGCTCTCCATCGCCAACAAGGACCATGACGAGGATGCGCAGGCCATGGCGGTCCACGGGCGTGGCGGTAGCCACCCTAGTGGCGACCAACCCCGTGGTGGTGGTTCGACCACCGGCACAACCAGCGGCGGCGGCGGACGCGGTAGTGTATCGCACCCCAGCTACGTTAGCCCCAATTAGAGGGGGAAGAACCCCATCCCTGGCTTTCAACACAGGGGCGGGAGTGGCTCTAGGCAGGGAGGTGACCTCTTCCCGAACGACGGCTTGTCTGAACGAGGACGCGATGGTGGCCAACACAACACGGGGCACAACGGCTCTTTCCACGGGGGGGGGGGGGGGCGAGGGCAGGTGACTCCTCCCAACAACCGTGGATGGGTTATTTTGCTCCAGTGGGTGCACCCTTCCCAGCTCGCGCTCCCTGGGCTCGACCAAACGCCATCGACATCCTTGGGCCACGCCTTGGCACCCACATGCATGCCTACCACATCGGCTTGCCTCCGCCACCCCTCTCCATATGCTGTGGTGCCCTACTCCTTCGACCACGCTTCCATGCTCCATCAGGCCATGAGCAACTCCACTGTTTCTGCGTACCCGTCACAGCATCCCGAGTGGATCATGGACTTCGGAGCCACCTTGCACATCACCGGTAAGACGAGTAACCTCACTACTACTCACTCTCCATTAGATCATTCAATTTCCCACCATATCATTGTAGGCAATGGGTCTAAACTTCCAATTTTAGTTGTAGGCAATGTTCAAATTTCTTCACTTCCACTCTATCTACAAAATGTGCTAGTTTCTCCCGATATTGTTAAAAACCTCATATCTGTGCGCAAATTGACTCACGATAACTTTGTTTCCATATAATTTTACCCGTTTGGTTTTTTCGTGAAGGACCTAGCTACCAAGACCCTTATTCTTCGCTCCAATAGTGATGGGGACCTCTACCCATTCGCTGGCTCCACCCTTTCGATGTAAGCAGCATACTCCACCACCGGCGGCGACACATGGCATAGGCGCGTCGGACATCCTAGCTCCTCCACCCTTTCCCATATTCCACTAGATTTCCTAAACACATGTAATAATAGTGCTCCTAGTCGCTCACCGATTTGTGAAGCTTGCCAATTTTGAAAGGAGGCTCACCTTCCTTTTTCCCACCTCTCTCTCACACACCACCGCTGCTTTTCAATTAGTTCATTGCAACTTGTGGACATCACCCATTGTTATCTTTTACGATTACAAGTATTACTTAGTCATTTTAGACAATTTATCCCATTTTTCTTGGACTTTTCCCTTGCAAAATAAATCCGATACTTGTGCCACTATTTCGAGATTGTTTCGTTATATTCGCACCCAATTCCATGTTACCATCCACTGTTTGCAATGTGATAGTGGTGGTGAATTTTTCTATGCTCTCTGTGATTTCTTTGCTAACCATGGTGTTTGTTTTCGCCTCTCATGCCCGCACACCTCTCCCCAAAATGGAAAAGCCGAACGCCTCATAAACACCACTAATGACATCGTACGCACACTTCTCCTCCAAGCTGCACTACTGCCACCGTTTTGGGTCGAGGGGCTCCATACCGCCACTTATCTACTCAACCTATGCCCCTCTCGCACCATCGACTTTCACACTTCGCACTACCGCTTATATGGCATCCACCCTATCTATGACCACTTACGTGTTTTTGGTTGTTTGTGCTACCCAAATCTTTATGCAACATCACCTCATAAACTCGCCCCACGCTCTACACGGTGCATTTTCATTGGGTATCCACAGGAGCAGAAAGGGTATCGTTGTCTTGACCTATCCACGCGACATGTTATTGTTTCTCGGCACGTTATATCTGATGAGCAAATCTTTCCCTATTTTTCTGCTGATAATAACTCGACCGGTGTAGAAAATCCTCTCCAGAACAACTCCTGCACGACCACTCCCTCTCGGATCCCATGCCGCCGACTCGGGATCTCCATGCCACCCGTCCCTTCTGATCCTGTCGGCTCCGCCCACCACGCATTGCATCCGCGTCCCACCCCCACCTCCAGCTGGAAGCCCGCGCTCCACCCCCACCAGCCCCACATCGCCTACTGCGCCATGATCGTCCCTACCGCCCACCAACCCGCACCCACCCAACCGTCCTACTCCCCACAATCCAACAGCCCACCCATGCACCACCCCAACACATCCTCCTTGCCAGCTGCACCCACCCGTGCGACACTGTCCCCTAACGCCTTTGTACCTAGTACCGCTATCCCGCCAAACTCCATTCTAGTAGCTCCACCCGCCAATCCACACCAAATGGTCACCAGGGGCAAATCCGGGTATTTCATGCCAAAGCAGATTTTTTCTCTCGCTGCCACCTCTATTTGTCCCATCCCAGCCACTTATCGATCCGCGTTAAAAGACCCAAATTGGTACAATGCGATGCTTGAGGAATTTAATGCTCTAATGCAGAATGAAATGTGGTCTTTGGTTTCTCGTCCTGCAGGTGTCAACGTGGTGATCGGGAAGTGGATTTTTCGCCACAAGTTCCATACCGATGTTTCTCTCTTGCGGTACAAGGCACGATGGGTGGTTTGCGGCTTCACACAACAACACAGCGTTGAGTATGGTGAGACTTTCAGTCCGGTTGTCAAACCGTCCACCATTCGTCTTGTGCTCAGCATTGCCACTATGCATTCTTGGCCTATTCATCAGTTGGACGTCAATAATGCGTTCCTTTATGGGCATCTTGATGAGACTATCTACTACAAGCAGCCCTCTGGGTTTCTTAATTCTTCATGACCCACACATATTTTCCATTTGCGCAAGTCTCTTTATGGGCTCAAGCAAACACCTCGTGCTTGGTTTCACCGTTTTACCAACTTCATTCTTTCGCTTGTTTTTTTGGCCTACAAATGAGATTCCTCGCAATTCATTCTTCGCCGTGGTTCCTCTTTTGCATATTTGTTATTATACATTGACGACATCATTCTCACCACCAACACCACCACTCTCCTCCACTCTGTCATTGACTCTCTTAAGACCAAATTTTCCTTGAGTGACCTTGGAGATATCCACCACTTTCTTGGCATCATCGTGCATCATACTACTGAGGGTTTGTTCCTATCCCAACAACAATATGCTTTGTAGATTCTTGAGAGAGCCAACATGCTAAACTGCAACCCCGTTCCCATGCCCATAGACACCCACTCCAAGATTTTGGCTATACAAGGTGCACCATGTTACGATCCCTCTCTCTACAGGAGCCTCGCTGGTATGCTTCAGTACCTTACCCTCACTCGCCTGAACCTCTCATATGCTATCCAGCAAGTGTGCCTGCATATGCATGCCCCTCGTGACTCACATTTCCATCTGATCAAGCGCATATTGTGCTATGTCCAGGGCACTTCTCACTTCGGCTTGAAGCTCCACAAACACTCCCCACTGGACCTCATCTCCTAATTCGATGCTGACTAGTCTGGTTGTCTTGACACCGGAAGTACACCTCGGGTTTATTTCGTTTTTCTTAGAGATAACTTGATTTCGTGGTCTTCTCGCCGGCAACCCATGGTCTCCCGTGCGGAGGCTGAATATCGTGCGGTTGCCAACTGCATCGCTGAGTCTTGTTGGCTACGCCAACTTTTATAGGAGCTTCATCACCCACCGACTCGAGCCATTTTTATTTACGGTGACAATGTCAGCGCGATATACATGTCGTCCAATCTTGTTCAACACCAGCGGACAAAGCATATTGAGATTGATCTACACTTCGTCCGTGCCCGCGTGGCTCTCGGTAAGGCCAAAGTGCTCCATGTTCCCACAAGCTGCCAATTCGCTCATATATTTACCAAGGGGTTGCCGACCAAGGTGTTTCAAGAGTTTCGAACCAGTCTAAACATTGTACCTAGCTTAGTTCCGACTGCGGGGGGGGGGGGGGGGGGGTATTGACACATACAATTGTGTGTAACATTTATCTCTATAACTTCTAGTCCTAGTACTTAGCTAGCCCCTGATCATTAGGATCGGTCACTATAACATGCGGCATGAGTCCTGCCCACGATCTTCTTCTAGGACTTCTACTACTGTAACTGAATCAACACACAAAGGAATTCTATCACAAAACAACTCGCCGTCGACATCCTCCTGCAAGATTCTCGTGAGGTCCTTGCAAAATTCGATCATCAAAGGGTGGTATTGCAGACAGACGTACCTGCAGAACACTGAAGCGAAGAGGCTGGTAGAACTATCGACAAGGATGGCCGGAAATTCGATGATCTCCCGAGGGTAGATGCCTCGTTCATTCCCGAGCCTCCGGTCGCTGCACTTCTCCTTCTCTCCGAGCTGCTGTCCGCCGTGACCACCATCGCCATTCCTGATGATCGATACAACTTCCATGGTCCCGGAATCACATCGGCAGTCACCACTGCCGCATCCCCGAGCCGCTCGTCGCAGCTTCCCCATCCATGACCTTGGTGATCCACTAGCCACACCTCCGATCCATGTTTTTAATGTGTTTTAGACAAATTGTAGATGCATAGGTGTGTTAGATATTGATGTTAGATAGTGTTAATTAGATAGTGATAGTTATAAATTCAATAGATAAGTATGTTAGATAGTGATAGTTAGAAATTCTAGAGATAAGTATGTTAGATAGTGATAGTTAGAAATTCCCTGGTCCTGGGGCCACCGGCGATCTTAGAAATTTTAGAGATAAGTATATTAGATATTGTTTTAGATATTATGTTTTGGCTCAAATTTTAGATATAGAGACATGGGTTTGTTAATTAGATAGTGATAGTTTAGGCCGAGACAACTTTATATGCAAATATCTCATCTCGTTACCACAAAGTCTAAATGAAGTATTTCCATATGGTTCTTTAGACTTCGGCGTTATCGGTTAGGTATTTACATATGCAACGATACTTGCTTCGTTATACTTTTGTGATCTTGAAGCCAAAATATAATTTCACGGTTCATGTAGAATGGTTGGGATAAATTGTGGTTATTGAATTAAGTGCACAATATTGTTTATAACCATGTTATACGAACTGTGGAAATGTCTCTCTTCTTCAGACAATGTTGTTAGTGTAGATGATTGTAGATAATTTAGTGTAGATGATTACTTCGGTTGTTTGTTTGTTCTAACGGTTGATGATTACACTATGACACAATCTAATGTGAAAAGGTTCCCATAAGACCTTGTAGTATGTCTATTAATATCTTGTACATTTGATTTGGTCTTATAGGCACTCTTTTTGTCTTGTGTGTCATTATATGAGACCTTTAGTTCAGCTGTGACACTTTTATATGCAAATATGAGGCCCTACTTTTAGGTTGATTTTGGTTTTGTACTTCCATATGGCCGATGATTACAATGTGAAGATGCAATGTCAGGGGTGGTGTGAGTGAGCCTTGTGATATGCAAAAATAAATAATTTGTGCATCCTACTTGGCTCACTTACTCCATCCCTGTAATTATTTTGCATCTAATACAAATATGAGGCCCTACCTTAAGCCCTTGGAGTTTTATGTACACAACACCACCCATCGATTATTTATTTGCTTAGGATTGTTTAGTTTAGGGATTATTTGTTGACATCCATTTGGAGCAACCGCACACTTAGGAATTTGTTATTTTGATCAAATGCCTACTTTAGGATGCCCATCCCGCATCCTCATCGTCGACTTGGCGGCAATGAAGGAGGACTGGACTCCGCCGGGCATGTTCGAGACTAGGCTCCGCCGGGCTTGTACTGGGAGGTGCTACCTTCCGAGACGCGTAGCTTGGTGAGGAATCCAGGTCTCATCATCAATGCAGAGATTCTTTGGTGGCGATCGCGTAGTCCACTATCAGTGTAGAGGGATCCGTCCCTCGAGGAGGTGGTACAGAATCGTGTCAGGAAGGAGGACGAGCATGTACATCACTATATGGTTGTGTTGTATGCCAGGTTCTCCAATACCTGGCATATTCTTCAGAGATCTCACCCAAGCTATTATCCTTTGATGGTTCCTTTTCTTTGGGTTTTCACCGCCCATGGCTCAGGACCCGGGAGTCGACGTCATTGACATCATCTTTCATGATGACTAGCTAGTTCCTTATGATGCTTTGTTAATTAGTGTAGATGCAAGTTTTTAATAATTTGTGGTGAACATCTTGTGATGTGTTGAACCGTTTGTTATGTGATAATGAATTTTGTGATGTTATATTGCGCCAATTTTATGAATATATTTTGTTGTGCTATGAATATTCAATTGGATGCACCAGATTTTTTTTAATTTTCAAAAAATCACTTGTGGCACTCAAATTAACAGGAAATCCACTATTAGGATATGTAATGGTGGCAGTTACTTCAAATGCCACCACTAGAAATACTACTGGAGGCATTTCCTGTAGACGCCACCACTATGTCCTACCAGTTAAATGATATTAGTGGCGTGCGGGTTCAACGGCACGAACCTTCTTTTACGAACGCTGCTACTAGGCCGTTTCCTACTAGTGGTTTCCCATTGAGCATAAAACTTACAGTGCAATGACGCTTTTGGGTGTCAAGGTCGTCATGGAATGAAGACAAGAACTCAAGCATGGCGACCTCGAAGGTCTAGGTGGAGAGGTAGGATAAAGGAACCATGCCAGGGTTCACAGTCATCCTATCAAAGTCATCCTCAAGGCCCTAGCGGGAGAGGAAGTCACGGCTTACCCACTTGGTGGGTATAACCTTGCGTGATCTCACCCTCTCGTAGTCCTTGCTCAAGGCTGCCTACAGGTTGCCTCCTTCCAAGCATCTCTTCTTTGGTCCCAGTGGCGGTGCCCGAGGTCCCTTCCTTTCCCGAGATCTTTCCCAAGCGCAAAATCTTCCCAAAATTCATTATGCTGCAAAAATTACAAAGAAAAACTATAGGCATCAGGTTTCTCTCATACAAACAAACGATTACATGCAGAAATTACAAATCCTAACATGAGGAATCAAAAATAATCTCAAAATATGATAAACTCATCTAGATAATCAATGTGAGGAATTCAAACATGGATCGGCTGAGAAAATTATAGATGCGAAGATTCCCCCACTCAAACGCAAGAAAGCAGTGAAGAATTGAGGGTTATAGGTGATTAGGGTTTGAGTTAGAGAGAGTGGAAGAAAATAGAGATACGAAGAAGAAGGATTCTTGTTGGAGCCAGTCGTCGTCCTTGAAATCCCACGACGTACGCGGTGTGGGCGGGCAGTATGGGCGCATCCCGCCCGTACCGGCGGTCATCACCGTTGTATTTGAACTAGGGTTCTAAGATCAAACCTGGGGGTCTGGTACGGACGGACGGTACGGGCGCGTCCAGCCGTAGTAGTGGTCCTTATCGCACTGGTAAATTTGGAGCAAAATGTCGATATTTAGTAGGGGAGAACGGTACGGGCACCTCCGCCCGTACTGATGCTCGTTATGAGCGATGCCTTCGGCCCTTCCATCGACTGGATTTGCTACACCAGTACGGGAGGATGGTATGGTCCCATCGGGACGTATCGATGCTTGTTATGTCACCTCGGACGTATTTTTGTTTTCCCTTTAAAAAATTATTTCTTCGAACTCTTTCTAAACCTTCATAATAGTGTAATTTCTTCTTCAAATCATTAACTCAACAATTTTTATTAGATAACAACAGAATAAGTAAAAACAAAATAAAATAAAGTTAAACTTTGATACTAAGGTTGAGTTGAGTCCCATCAAGCATTTATTAAAGAGGGCCAGTATGATCTAACCAACCTCCATGCTCTTAATGTTTACCTCTAGTTGCCCCTCATGGATGGAACTTACCGCTTGGGCACGCTTAAGTGGTGGTATATACTTTTCCCCTTGTTCTTCTTTCTTTGAAAAATAACGAACAATCTGATAATCATTGTGGTATATACTTTTCCCCTTGTTCCCCTTGTTCTTCTTTCTTTAAAGATTGCATATCATCCATGCATTCATGATCATTTTAGGTTCATTTTCAAAGTTATTACAAAAATAGAAGCAATTGTATGCTTATTATTTTATGTAAGCAAAGCATTGATCCAATGCTACTCTCTAGTGAGAGAATATTTGTTTTAAACCAATGTTGTTTGTTCATAGTATTTTTTGATGTATTCGAAAGTTTGGACAAGGATTTTCAAAACAAAGAAACAAATTTTTAAACCATTCTTTTGTATTTATTAAAAAATGGGTAAAAGCATTGTTATTTTAAAATCTTAAGGTGCCAAATTATTTTAAAGTGAACAACATTGTCCTGCAACCAAATCGATACAATTTTCACTTTATAAAAACCCAGAAAAAGTTTGAAATCAAACACATTTGAAATCATTTGAATTTGTTTCCTGAAAATCGAAACAGAAAAAGAAAAGGAGTAAAGAAATGTAAAAAGGCCGGCACTAGTATTTCAGCCCAACAGCAGACCCAGCCCACTAAGCCCACCCGGGTTTTTTCCCTCTCTCACTCATGCGACGCAGACTTACCCCGCAGTCACTGATCGGTGGACCGTCTCCACGTCAGTATCTTCTTCCCCAAACTCCGCGCGCAGATGCCGTCGCCGCCCGTTTCCTCCCCCTTCACTGCCGCAAATTAAGCCGCTTAATTCCCATTGAATCACTGAGTAATTGGCGCCCCTGCTCTGGCTACTTAATCCCCTCCCCTCTCCGCATCTTTCCCCTCACACCACTCGCTCGCTCCGTCACCAGGCTGCCTCAATTTCGCGCAGCATCGCCGCAAACAGAACCAGCTCCGACGACTGATTCCGGTGAGACGCGTGTGCCCCTTTGCCTCTGCTTCAAACAAGCGCAACCAGCATGTTCCGGCGCATCTCCTGATACTTTTCTTTTGCCTTCTCGTGACCTAGGTCCTCAACTCCGTCCACCTCTGCAAACAACAGAGCCGCTGCCAACAACTCCGACGAGGTCCTGCCACTGCGTCCGTGCGCCCCTGTCTCTCCCTCGACCACCTCGAGCACCGCAGCGAGCACGCGAACACAGTAAGCATCTCCACTCCTCCCCACGTGACCTAAATCGCCGGCAACCTCTCTGACAAAGCACGCCGCTGCCACTTTCCGCCGCTAGCGCCGCCCCAGTATGGTCTCTTGATCAGTAGCCGTCAGATCTAGATCCAACGCATGCGATAGAATCACTTACCGAAGGGGTATGTGTTGATCTGAGCCGTTCATAGTAAGTTAGATCTAACGGCCCGCGAGTGTCATCCGGTGCGAAACGGTATCAGCCAATCAGATGCTGCCGGTGGCCAGTTCTTTGTTTTAAAATTTTGAATTAGATCTATTAGTGATTCAAACTTGTAAAATTCATAACTTTTGGTCCACACGTTAAAATTTTACAAATTTTATATCATTGGAATCAGGAGAAAGAATACTATGTGTTTATGCAATGTGTTTAATGTTTTGCTTCTGTAAAATTGATTATTTTTGCAGAGACTTTTGTAGGCTTATTTTGAGTATGGAAATAATTTGAAAAATGATTTAAAGACCAAATAAAGTTTATTTAGTGTGTCTTGGTCTTGTTTATGATTCAGTACTGTATACTTGTCTGGTTTGGTGTAGAAAATCATCACATGGCATTTGCATGCATTCATATATTTTTGTTTGTATATTTTTGATATGTGAATTTGGTGCCATTATTTTATGTGTAGATTTTGGTGCTAATAGTGATTATGGTTGTTAAGATTGTTGCTACTCCCCAAACTACCAAGGCAATTGGTGCTTCATGTTTCCATCCCAATATTTTACCTATGCATTAGAAACATTTTGTATTGGACTTGCATGATTATTTTGCTAAGTATCTATATGATATGCTTGGGAAATCCTAGTAGTTGTAGCAATGTTAGAATTTCCTTTAAGTTAAGATACTTGCTATTGCCATGCTTAGCCTAGTTAGTATCAACCAAGGGTGGATTATATATTCACTATGAGAAATATTTCTAAGTCTTTGGACTTATGTTTTGCTTAATAAAACAACTAAGTGAATGAAACACCTCGGTGGAATGGAAAGATTGGTTTGTGTTGAGTGGTTACACAAGGCCCATTTATATGGTTTACATTATGTATCACACTTGTGGAAAGCCACCCAGGAACAAAGGGATTTGATATGCCAAATGTTAAGAAGCTTCTAGTGCAGCCACATGGCAATATGGGCTCTGCCTGGATCATATAGGTTGCAATAACTTAGCCATTTGGACAGTTGGTGGTAGTGGGATGATAGGTTGTAACGCGTCCATTTGGTCTAAGGGAAGGCTTCTAAAAGGTCCTGTCTTGGTGAAAATCAAGTCTTGTGGGGAAAGTGCACAACCTCTGTAGATGGAAGAATCTAAGTACTTAGCCATGTCCCTGGTATTGGACAACTTGAGCATCAAGAATCTCCTCATCCCAATTTTTCTAAGTTAAAACTTGTGGTTAAACAAGGGTGAAGGTTCACCAATTTCTATTGGTGGTTCCTTGGGAAAGTTTTGTCAAAGAAAAACTTAATGTTTTCAACTAATAGGTAAAACCTATTTTGAGCAAAGCAAGCCTAAGCTATACTTAGCCAAATGCATGTAGTAACTAGATGTTAATATTCTTCTAAGGTATCACTTGCCAATACTATTCCAATGTATTGACCCACTTGGCTGTAACTTGTGATGTTGCAGGTTATTCTGATGATGATTAGGGGTTATGAGTCTACACTCAACATGCTTGCCTGTGGCACATGAAGATGAAGACTTATTTATATTGTTATGGTTAAACTCTTGTATTAGGCCTATGGCCATGGAGTTGTAAAATACTATGTTTGTCTCTGGAATGATATGTAATAATGACCTTTGTTTCTGTGTACTTCATCTTAAACTATGGATGCTATCATTGATCCAGGGACTAGCATTGCAATCACAGGGATCCTTACCTTTTAAGGGGAGGGATCTTACAGATGGTATCAGAGCAATGTGTTGCCTATAGGATTATAACCCTAGGATTGGATTAGAAACCACTAGGGAAAAATTTCAACACTTTGAAAAAATTTCTACACTTGTCTTTTCTTCTCGAAAACTTTTCTAATCTTCTTTCTCATCTCTATTGGTAGAAGGATGCTTTGATAGCCTTTAGTCTAGAGAGTGAGAGTTGTAATGAACCTTGTTAGTTGGACCACCACACTTATCATTTTATTTCCAAAATTTTGTCTAAGTTATGTTGAACCTTGGATGCTTGTAATGGATTTATGTATACCATGACTTGTGTGTTGGTTTGCTAATGATATGCTTGTGATACTTTGTCTTGTGTATTTTTCTTTGGATGTTGATTCTAACTTCTCTCTATCATATAAAATAGATGCCTAATGTTACTATCAGCACGGCCGAAGAGTTCAAGGGAACTCGTTTTGGCACTCCTCTTATTGAGCTCACTAGTGTGCTCAATCTTCCACTCCCTAGCATCATGATGCTTCCCCTCACCAAGTTTGAGAGGAAGGACCTTTGGGGCTTCAAGGCTACTCAGCCAGGACGCCAGACTGAGCTAGCCATGGAGGCTATCACCTTCAAGCTTATGATGACGACAAGGAGAGAACCCTAGAGGTAGTCATGCAAGATTTACTTGGGCGTTTGTTAGGGAGACACTCTCGGTAGATTAGAGGTACTCACTTCCACGCTTTTGGAAGACGCAACGAGGATGGTGAGGCTATTGAGTTCGAGGATACTACTAGAGAGACGAAAGAGCCGATTCGTCTGTACCTTCAGGACATAGAAGTTCTTCTTAGGCACCTAGATACTGATAGGACCAACGTCATGCTTAGCAATGACGAGCTCCAGGTGCAGCTTCGAGAGAAGGACAAGCTCTTCGTGGAGCAAGACGAGATAGTCAAGGAAATGGAGGACAAGTTTGAGAGTCAGGATAGGAAGTTCAAAAGCCAAGAGAAGAGAGTCCAAGACAGGATTAAGAGGATTCGAGAGATGACTGCAGAACTAGAGGCCAAGGACTTCGAGCTCGAGCATCACAGAAGAGGGCTCTCAAAGCCAAGGTAGAGGCTTTTACTACCAATGTCGAGGAGTACAAGACCACTATGGAGAATGCAGGTCTTACACTTGTCGATGAGGAGGTTTTATGCATAGGAGTAGTGATGACTACTCGTTTATTTATCATTTACCATACTTATGATTATTGAGTCGCAATGACCATCCAACATTTGGATGGCTTGCTATTGGTGTGTTGCTTTTCAAACTTGTTGTTTATGTTGTTGAACTTTATGTTATTTTGATGCTTGTTTGGTGATTGTCTAAGTGATGTATTGTGCATAATAAGCATCTATGGGTATCTCATTCTTATCCTTATTTGAAAACCATAGATGCCTCCTCGACGTGCCAACCCCAACCCGAACAACAATAATGTCACCCCCGAGATGCAGCAGCTGATGACAGCACAAGCCCAGCTAATGCAGATGATGACCACCTTTATGCAGAATCATAATAACAACAACAACAACAACAACAACAACAATCAGAACAATCCACTAGGTTTTAACATGCTCACCAGATTCCTAAGACTGAGGCCTGCAAAGTTCTCAGGAACTACTGATCCCATGGTGGCCAATGATTGGCTACATTCGTTGAGCAAGGATTTGGTAACTGTCAGTTGTACTGATGAGGAGAAAGTCAGGTTTGCAGCACACTTGTTGGATGGACTAGCAGCTACTTGGTGGGATAACTTCTAGATCACCACTCCCATTGAGGATGTGACATGGGCTATCTTTGAAGATGGTTTCCGTACAGCTCACATCTCATTCGGAATGATGAGCTTAAAGAAGAAGGAATTTCATAATCTGAAGCAGCGCCACCGAAGCGTGGCTGAATACATTGAGGAGTTCAACAATCTGGCGCGTTATGCACCGGATGAAGTTGATACTGATGCCAAGAGGAAAGAGAAGTTCCTCGAAGGACTGAACGATGAACTGAACCTATAGTTATCTGTAGCCTATGTCCCCACCTACCAGTCCCTTTGTGACAAGGCTGCCATCTTGGAGAGCAAGATGAAACAGGTTGAAAGCACAAAGAGGAAACACAGCTCTGACAAGCACATCTCGGGATCGTCTCACAAGCATTCCCATTATGATGATAGTGGGAGTTCTGGATCCCACAAGCATGGGAAGTACAACAGCCACCATAACCACAACCGCCATCATGACAACAAGCATCACCGTAGTCATGATAATGACAAGTACAAGAATCACAAGGGTGGATATAAGAGCCACCACAATGGAAGTGGAAGTGGTAGTGGAAGCTAGCTTGTCAAGAAGGATCTCAGTCAGGTTGAATGCTTCAAATGCAAGAAGATGGGGCATTATGCAAATGAATGCCCAGAAAAGAAAGTTGAAGGGCCCAACAAGCCCAACCCTTTCCAAAAGGGACAAGTGAACCACATCAATGTGGAAGAAATCTACGAGGAACCTGATGCTGTTGCTGGTAAGTTCAAACTCAATTCTGTTCCAGCATTTGTTCTCTTTGATACTGGCGCATCGCATTCATTCATATCAAGAGAATTTGTTGAAAGAAATGAACTTCCCGTAGAAACTATTGGGTGTCCTATAAAAGTAAGTTCTCCTGGTGGAGAAATGATAGTGAACTCAGGATGTCATGATCTAGTCATAGAGTTTGGGAAGTATAAGTTTCCCGTTAATCTAATAATCCTAAATTCCCAAGGATTGGATGTCATTTTGGGAATGGACTGGATGACTAAGCACAAGGGAGTGTTAGATTGTGCCAACCATACCGTCACACTCACAACCCCAGAAAACAAAAGGATTAGATTCAAGACTAACTTTGAATCGAAAGGGAGTAAGCTAAATTCTCTTAAGGGGGTTAGCATAGACAGTGTGCCAATTGTGAGTGAATATCCGGATGTGTTTCCGGAAGAATTGCCAGGAATGCCACCAGATAGAGATGTGGAATTTCTGATTGATTTGCTACCAGGATCGGGACCAATAGCAAAGAGACCTTACAGGATGTCAGTTGATGAGTTGAAAGAACTCAAGAAACAACTTGGAGAACAGTTGCAGAAAGGATTTATTCAACCAAGTTCTTCATCCTGGGGAGCACCAGTTTTGTTTGTATAAAAGAAGGATAGAAGTCAAAGGTTATGCATTGATTATCGTTCACTCAATGAGGTGACTATCAAGAACAAATATCCTTTACCCAGAATCAATGACTTGTTTGACCAGTTAGAAGGAGCATGTGTGTTCTCAAAGATTGATCTCCAGTCAGGTTATTTTCAGCTCAAGATAAGAGAACAAGACATACCTAAGACAACTTTCACCACCAGGTATGGATTGTATGAGTACACCGTGATGCCATTTGGTTTGACCAATGCACCAGCTTACTTCATGAATATGATGAACAAGGCGTTCATGGAGTTCCTTGACAAGTTTGTTGTCGTTTTCATCGATGACATTTTGATTTACTCCAAGAGCAAAGAAGAGCATGAAGGACATTTGCGTTTGATACTTGAGAAGCTTAGAGAGCATAAGTTGTATGCCAAATTCAGCAAGTGTGAATTCTGGTTGAATGAAGTCGGATTTCTTGGACACGTTGTGTCAGGAGATGGTGTAGCAGTTGATCCCGCAAAAGTGTCAGCTGTAACTGAATGGGAATCTCCTAAGTCAGTAAAGGAAGTTCGTAGTTTCCTTGTCTTGGCAGGATACTACAGAAGATTCATTGAGAATTTCTCCAAGGTAGGTAAGCCAATGACGGAGTTACTAAAGAAAGGCAATAAATTTGCTTGGTCTGAATTATGTGAACTCAGTTTCCAGAAATTGAAGAAGAGACTAGTGACAGCACCAGTCTTATGTCTGCCAGATTTGGAGAAAGATTTCCAAGTGTATTGTGATGCATCTCATCATGGACTAGGTGCAGTTCTAATGCAAGAAGCGAAAGTTGTGGCTTATGCCTCGAGACAAATCAAAACTCATGAGGTAAATTACCCTACTAATGATTTGGAGTTAGCCTCTGTTGTCCATGCACTCAAAACATCGAGACCCTATCTTTTAGGAAAACGATGTGAAGTGTTTACAGATCACAAAAGTTTGAAGTATATCTTCACCCAGAAGGAAATCAACATGAGACAAAGAAGATGGCTAGAACTCATCAAGGACTATGACTTGAGTTTGCAATACCACCCTGGTAAAGAAAACGTTGTAGCGGATGTTCTAAGCCATAAGGTATTTGTGAATGGCCTTACTAAGGGAGAGTTGCCAGATGATCTGTGTACCCAATTTAGAGACCTCAGATTGGAGATTGTGCCTGAAGGACATCTCATGTCATTGGATGTTCAACCCACTCTGTTGGACAAAATCAAAGAAGCACAAAAGACAGACAAGGAAATTGAAGAGACTAAGGAAAAGATCGGCAAAGGAAGAGCCAAAGGATTCCAGGAAGACGAACAAGGTACTTTATGGTATGGAAAACGTATCTGCGTTCCGCAAGATCCGAAGCTTCGGAAACTGATTTTATAGGAAGCACACAACTCACCATATTCCATTCATCCTGGTAACACCAAAATGTACATGGATATGAAGGAAAGATTTTGGTGGAATAATCTCAAGAAGGACATCGCCAAACATATTGCTTTGTGTGATCTATGTAGTAGAGTGAAAGCGGAACACTAGAAACCAGCAGGATTGCTACAACCACTACCTATTCCTGATTGGAAATGGGACAAGATTGGCATGGATTTCATCACTGGATTGCCAAGGACCAGGTCAGGATATGATTCTATTTGGGTAGTAGTGGATCGCCTAACTAAAGTGGCTCATTTCATACCCATGAAGACAACCTATACAAGTGCTAAGTTGGCCAAGATCTACATGAATAGGACTGTGTGTCTGCATGGAGTACCCAAGAGTATTGTGTCTGATAGGGGAACTCAAATCACTTCTCATTTTTGGAGGCAACTAAATGAGTCATTGGGAACGAGGTTGGAATTCAGCACTGCTTTTCATCCTCGGACTGATGGATATACAGAAAGGACCAACCAGATTCTTGAAGATATGTTGAGGGCATGTGCCCTAGACTATGGAGCCAGTTGGGATGAAAGTATACCTTACGAAGAATTATCTTACAATAATATCTATCAAGCTAGCATTGAGATGTCACCCTTTGAGTTTCTCTATGGGAGAAAGTGTACCACCCCATTGTTATGGAATGGTGTGAGAGAAAGAAATTTGTTCGGACCGGAACTAATCAAAGAGGCTGAAGAGAAAGTCAAGCTAGTGAAGGATAGATTGAAGATAGCATAGTCCCGACAAAAGAGCTACGCAGATCCTAAGCGTAGAGAAGTCACCTATGAAGTGGGTGATAGGGCTTATCTTAGAGTGTCACCACTTCCTGGAGTGAAGAGGTTTGGAGTCAAAGGAAAATTGGCCCAAGATATGTTAGACCATTCAAGATTATGAGTCATAAAGGAGAAGTAGCTTATGAAATTGAATTGCCAGAATCATTGTATGCAGTTCACAATGTATTTCATGTGAGTCAGTTAAAGAAATGCCATCCAGAGATGGAAGAGACTTCTTTGAAGGATACTATACCCTTGGAGGAGGTCCAGTTGGAAAGTGATCTCACTTATGAGGAAAAACCCATCAAGATTCTTGAGATTACAGAAAGAGTTACTCGGACTAAGACTATCAAATTCTGCAAAGTTCAATGGAACCATCATTCCGAAGAAGAAGCAACATGGGAAAGAGAAGATGATCTTCTGAAAGACCACCCTCACCTATTTGCTAGCCAATCCGAATCTCGAGGGCAAGATTCACCTTAAGGGGGTTAGATTTGTAACATCCCTAGAATCATGTTTTCAAAGATTGCATATCATCCATGCATTCATGATCATTTTAGGTTCATTTTCAAAGTTATTACAAAAATAGAAGCAATTGTATGCTTATTATTTTATGTAAGCAAAGCATTGATCCAATGCTACTCTCTAGTGAGAGAATATTTGTTTTAAACCAATGTTGTTTGTTCATAGTATTGTTTGATGTATTCCAAAGTTTGGACAAGGATTTTCAAAACAAAGAAACAAATTTTTAAACCATTCTTTTGTATTTATTAAACAATGGGTAAAAGCATTGTTATTTTAAAATCTTAAGGTGCCAAATTATTTTAAAGTGAACAACATTGTCCTGCAACCAAATGGATACAATTTTCACTTTATAAAAACCCAGAAAAAGTTTGAAATCAAACACATTTGAAATCATTTGAATTTGTTTCCTGAAAATCGAAACAGAAAAACAAAAGGAGTAAAGAAATGGAAAAAGGCCGGCGCCAGTATTTCAGCCCAACAGAAGACCCAGCCCACTAAGCCCACCGGGGTTTTTCCCTCTCTCTCACACGACGCAGACTTACCCCGTAGTCACTGATCGGTGGACCCTCTCCACGTCAGCATCTTCTTCCCCAAACTCCGCGCGCAGACGCCATCGCCGCCCGTTTTCTCCCCCTTCACTGCCACAAATTAAGCCGCTTAATTCCCATTGAATCACTGAGTAATTGGCGCCCCTGCTCTGGCTACTTAATCCCCTACCCTCTCCGCATCTTTCCCCTGACACCACTCGCTTGCTCCGCCACCAGGCTGCCTCAATTTCACGCTGCATCGCCGCAGACAGAACCAACTCCGGCGACTGATTCCGATGAGACGCGTGTGCCCTTTGCCTCTGCTTCAAACAAGCGCAACCAGCATGTTCTGGCGCATCTCCTGATACTTTTCTTTTGCCTTCTCGTGACCCAGGTCGTCGACTCCGTCCACCTCTGCAAACAACAGAGCCGCCGCCAGCAACTCCGACGAGGTCCTGCCGCTGCGTCCGTGCGCCATGTCTCTCCCTCGACCACCTCGAGCACCGCAGCGACCACGCGAACATGGTAAGCATATCCACTCCTCCCCGCGCGACCTAAATCGCCGGCAACCTCTCTGACAGAGCACGCCGCTAGCGCCACTTGCCGCCGCTAGCGCCACCCCACTATGGTCGCTTGATCAGTAGCCGTCAGATCTAGATCCAACGCATGCGATAGAATCACTTATCGAAGGGGTATGTGTTGATCTGAGCCGTGCATAGTAAGTTAGATCTAACGTCCCACGAGTGTGATCCGGTGCGAAACGGTATCAGCCAATCAGACGCTGCCGCGTCGCCAGTTCTTTGTTTTAAAATTTTGAATTAGATCTATTAGTGATTCAAACTTGTAAAATTCATAACTTTTGGTCCACACGTTCAAATTTTACAAATTTTATATCATTGGAATCAGGATAAAGAATACTATCTGTTTATGCAATGTGTTTAATGTTTTGCTTCTGTAAAATTGATTATTTTTGCAGTGACTTTTGTAGGCTTATTTTGAGTATGGAAATAATTTGAAAAATGATTTAAAGACCAAATAAAGTTTATTTAGTGTCTCTTGGTCTTTTTTATGATTCAGTACTGTATACTTGTCTGGTTTGGTGTAGAAAATCATCACATGGCATTTGCATGCATTCATATATTTTTGTTTGTATATTTTTGATATATGAATTTGGTGCCATTATTTTATGTGTAGATTTTGGTGCTAGTAGTGATTGTGGTTGTGAAGATTGTTTCTACTCCCCAAACTACCAAGGCAAGTGGTGCTTCATGTTTCCATCCCAATATTTTATCTATGAATTAGAAATATTTTGTATAGGACTTGCATGATTATTTTGCTAAGTATCTATATGCTATGCTTGGGAAATCCTAGTAGTTGTAGCAATGTTAGAATTTCCTTTAAGTTAAGATACTTGCTATTGCCATGCTTAGCCTAGCTAGTAGCAACCAAGGGTGGATTATATATTCATGCTATGAGAAATATTTCTAAGTCTTTGGACTTATGTTTTGCTTAATAAAACAACTAAGTGAATGAAACACCTGGGTGGAATGGAAAGATTGTTTTGTGTTGAGTGGTTACACAAGGCCCATTTCTATGGTTTACCTTGTGTATCACACTTGTGGAAAGCCACCTAGGAACAAAGGGATTTGAGATGCCAAATGTTAAGAAGCTTCTAGTGCAGCCACATGGCAATATGGGCTCTGCCTGGATCATATAGGTTGCAATAACTTAGCCATTTGGACAGTTGGTGGTAGTGGGATGATAGGTTGGAATGCGTCCATTTGGTCTAAGGGAAGGCTTCTGAAAGGTCCTGTCTTGGTGAAAATCAAGTCTTGTGGGGAAAGTGCACAACCTCTGTAGATGGAAGAATCTAAGTACTTAGCCATGTCCCTGGTATTGGACAACTTGAGCATCAAGACATGGAAGCTATCAAGAATCTCCTCATCCCAATTTTTCTGAGTTAAAACTTGTGGTTAAACAAGGGTGAAGGTTCACCAATTTCTATTGGTGGTTCCTTGGGAAAGTTTTGTCAAAGAAAAACTTAGTGTTTTCAACTAATAGGTAAAACCTATTTTGAGCAAAGCAAGCCTAAGCTATACTTAGCCAAATGCATGTAGTAACTAGATGTTAATATTATTCTAAGGTATCACTTGCCAATACTATTCCAATGTATTGACCCACTGTGGCTGTAACTTGTGATGTTGCAGGTTATTCTAATGATTATTAGGGGTTATGAGTCTACACTCAACATGCTTGCCTGTGGCACATGACGATGAAGACTTTTTTATATTGTTATGGTTAAACTCTTGTATTAGGCCTATGGCCATGGAGTTGTAAAAGACTATGTTTGTCTCTGGAATGATATGTAATAATGACCTTTGTTTTTGTGTACTTCATCTTAAACTATGGATGCTAGCATTGATCCAGGGACTAGCATTGCAATCACAGGGATCCTTACCTTTAAAAGGGAGGGATCTTACAATCATATATATTAAAGACAATCTTACTGCTGGAGCAATCTACATTATCTCTAGTAGTGCTAAGAAAAGTTCTTTCAAGGATGATTAAAAGGTTGTCATCTTCGGGAACATCTAATATAATAAAATAAGTGGGTATAACATGTTGGTTACTCCTCCGTAAAATATCCTCGATCATAAAAATAAGTTGTTTAGTTGTCTTATCAGCCATTTGAAAAATAATTGAAGTTGGAGAATACTCTCCAAGATTTAATTTCTTAAATAAGTAATAAGGCATGACACTAACACCTACACCTAAATCACAAAGAGCATTAAAAATATTTGTTTTTCCAATTGAGCAAGAGATAGTTGGTATACGTAGGTCACGAAGCTTAGCAGGCAACTTATCAGCAAAGCTTGTCGTTATTGCTACAGTCTTAGTTACCTTCTTTTTCTATTAAGAATATCTCGCATAAATTTGTTATAAGTAGGAACTTGAATTGCATCAGCTAAAGGAAGTTCTAAATGGATATTTCCAAGAGCTTCGGCAAAAGAATCATAACTAGCTTTATCTGGTTCATACTGAACTCAATTAGGATAGGGAATTTTCTTTCTCTTTGGAATTATCTTATCTTTTACCTTTTCTATTGGTTCAGCATCATTTTTATTCTTTTTCCTTGATGGGGTTTTTTGCTTGTCAGCGTATTTTCACTAGGGAAAATAACCTATTCTTCTTGTTCCTTTCTAAGCTTGGTTTCTTCTCTTGAATCAACCATGTCAGCATCTGAATCATATTGTTTATCCTTGTCTCCTGCTTCTTCTTTATCTTCATTTGGAGTCTAAGATTCGCAATCGATATCATCTTGTGGATTGATAAGGTTCTCTTCTTCTTGACTCATTTCTTGAGTCTCCCTTGCCTTGCGGGCCTGTTCTTCTTGATACCATGGCGGCCTTGAGGTTTTTGTGTCTTTGTTCCACATCTAGCAACAATGTTAGTAGAGACAATATTGGTATAGAATTTTTTTATTTCAAAATCAAATCTTGATTTTCAGCTATTTGATCACATTGAGTTTTTACCATATTGAAATACTTATCTAAATGTATAGTGGCATGTCATAGATCATAGAAAACTTCAATCAACTCATTTATATTCTTTTCTTGAGTCATTAGACGTTTATAATATTTCTCTTGGAACTAGTTTTGTTGATATCTAAACTTTTGCATCATAAGATTGATTTCATCTTCTATAACATAAGTTTGAATAGCATCAACTTTATTTTCCTCAACAAGTTCCACAGCTACTCCTTTTTATTTCATGGACTTCTTAACTTCCGTCATAAGTTCCTAAGGTATTTGGAACATACCTTTTCATGGTTTAACATCCTCAACAAGGTTGTATTGCTCATCATTGAAGGATCTTACCTAAAAAATCTTTATGCATTATGGAAACATTAAGTTGTTAATAGCTCCCCCTGTAGATAAGTTAATCATGTCTTTGGAATATTTATTAAGCTCATTATAGAAGTATTGAAAAATTAAATGTTCTTGAAAGCCGTGATTTGGGACTTTCATAATCATGCCATAAAATATATTCCATGCTTGGTAAAAGTTCTCCTCAATTCCTTGAAGAAAGTTTGTAATGCTATGTTTCATTTGCATGATTTTAGTAAATGAGCATTATTTATGCATGAACTCTTCAGATGCAATCTTCCCAAGTTTTTATTTTGTGATTGGGTAATGCTTGTAACAAAGTAAAAACATTTTCTTTTAAAGACCAGTGAAAAAGTTTGAGGAGTACAAACTCTAGTGGTAGATTGGCTGGTTTAAGAGTAGCATAAAGGTCGTAGACCCTTGTCAAATGATCAGTAGGATCTTCATCTTATTTCCTTGCGAAAGAAATTTCTTTCATCATGTAGATTAGCTCAAGATACATTTCAAATTCTTGGGCTTCGATATCAGAGTAAAGAATATGCATTTTTTAGGTTCCTAGATGGATTCCGATATTCTCCCAATGGTTGTTCAGGCTCTTCGCCCCCTGGGTAATGGTCACGTTTTTCATTAAAGGAATCAAACTATTCACGTCTATAGTATGTGAGTTAAAAAATCTTTCAATAAATTCTAGGCGTCTTTCAGTAGGAATACAATCAATGTAAGGAGGTAAATAAGTTCTACTTTAACGAGTGGTACCTCTGTCATCAATGGAGATTATGGGTGGTACCAACACTTACAAATGTCAAGAAACAAACACTTAGTGCGTAGCTACCCGGCATCAACGCCACAAAATAGCTTGATGATGGCCTGCAAGTGCACAGGTTCGTCAGAGCATGTTTTTGCGGATGTATTAATTCTTGTTTTTATATCGATCCCAATAAGGAGATTTGGTAAATGTTTTTATGTGGAATTTCTATTGCACCCAAGGTGTCACGAGTCTTGAGTGAATTGACTTCAAGTGTTCGAGGTGAAAAGTGGTGAGTGAATAATAGAGAAACCTTGAGTAAAGGTAGATGCTAAAACTAAATAACATAAAAGTAAAAAGACAATGAGAATGTTCGGAGTTCGTGCAGATGAGAAGTTAGGCGCTGAGAGAAACGGTTCATGGTGATAGTGAATGTGCCAAATGAATGAAATATGATAAGTGATTGTGATACTTATTATTCATAAGTGAGTAGGCAAGCAACCTGTATACCAACTAGGTGTCGTCACGGCAAAATTTTCCTTGTCCCAATGATCCATCCGCCTATTACCACAATAATGATCAGTATAGATAAGGTCTTTCGACCGGATCAATGCTTTAATATTGATGTTTCCTTATTTATCCTCGAGTAATACTAGATCCTCATTGATATCGTACGTGTCACTCGGGGGGTCGCCGATTCGCGAGTAAACAAGTTCATATCTATGAGATATCGGGATCATGTTATCTAGGCCCTTAAATTAGACAACAAGCATTAGGAAAACATATATATTCATTCTCACAATATAATACTCAGGACAACAATCACATATGGATGGAAATAAGAGAGGCACATCACATCTCACCAATCCCCTACATCTCGCATGCCTATGGGGATTTACTTAGACATGAGAGAAGGATAGATCAAAGCCATAATAATATTGCAAAAGGAAATGATCTCAACTTTACCGTAGCAAGACACAATAACATTTGAGGATCAAATCAAATACAAATCAAGAAAGATCAAAGTATCAAACCCTAATATTACAAGTGCCAATCCCTCTCTCTCAATACAAGTGGGGATGATGATGGAGTGAATGGGTTAGAAGCTAGATATCTTCGAAGAATGAGGCAATGTTCTTCTCCTCCTTCAGATCTGAACTCCTCTCTTCTGGAATGGTTTGCGGTGGCTGTGTTGTGTTTTTTGTTGTCTCCCCAATACAGAAGTTTCTTGTGTTGATATAACGAAGGCGCTAACGGGTAGTATGGGCGGACGGTACGGGCACGATCCGACCGTACCAGTGGTTTTTACGCACCCTAGACGCCTCTCATGAAGGGGGCTTCAATTTGGGATTTGCTTCTTTAATCATAAATAGCTCATAAATGCTTCAAGATCTTCCAAAGGTGTTTATTACCTAAAAACTATCACAATAAACCAAGGTTTCACTCAAATTCGCAATGCTAACATTAGTTGAAAGGTAAATCATAGGTAAAATATGTCAAAATTTGGATCTATCAGGGACCCATATCCAACCTCCTCCTTCCCTTGGTGTCCTGTGTTCCTATCTCGGGACTGATAAAATCGCCCCTTTTCGAATCAAATTGATCCCAGCCTCTTGCTGATTCGGCTCACAGAGCATTGAGGGAGGGGAAGGGCTGGAAGAGAACAAGACGATGGTTGTTGCAGCATAGGGCACCAACGCCGGATGCCTCAAAAGCCGCTTGGGAACCTATAAAAGCATAAGCTGGTATTTCAGACTAGAAACACAGGCACACATATAAAACAATATACGGAATAGTTTCCAAATAAAATTCTGCTAACAATAGCGTATAAATCATAAGGTAGCTCCATATTAGAGTACTACGACAGTATCAGACCAATCATGGGATAGATCTACATATATTTAGAGAGATCTTAGGTGCACCACAAGTGTTTTGCAGCTGGGCTAGTGGTCATTAGAGTACACAGAAGGAACCAAAAGTACACCCCAGATGATCAGCATCCCTGCATCAACTCCATCCAGAAGCAGTGTAACCGATCCACAACCTCAGGTGCAGGCTCATCAACGAAAATGTCATCACCATTACCATCGAAGTCTTCTTCGATTGTCTGCTTCTACGATTAGTGGATTAACATATATGTTTATAGATAAACATCAAAGACACACAACCTCAAAATTTGTCGTTCTATAGATATAGTACCTTTTCATCTGACATAGTGTAAGTACCCGAAATGAAACCCATTTCATGCAGCTTGCTCTTTTCCTCTCCTCCCCCATCTCCATGTTGATCTAGATAATGAAGGAGCTACCTATGATCAACATCCTCTTACCCTACTTGATCTTGATGATAAAGATGTGCTTTCCCCGGTTCATATAGAGGATCATATGATTCACCATGAAATACCCAATTAACATATTGTAACATCCCGGCTTCTCCTCACCAGCGGATGTCACTCTTAGAAGCTCAATAGGATCTCTAGACTAACACAGACCAACACTAAACTTTTCTGCACACTTTGTCCTTACTTGTGCGCACCCGATACCCACTTCCCGACCAGTCACCCATCCTCATATTTCTCTAGGCCAAACACGTTTAACCTAAAGTTCTTTCATATGAGCTTCCAAAAAGAAGTTGCAACTTGTTGGTATGGGTATACTATAAATCATATTACGCCACGCGCTAGTGTCTCACATACACCAACCCTTATAAGATCGATGCCCTCGTCGATCAACCACAAGACATGAACATCCTCTCTTGGCATACGTCTGTGCGTTCAGTCCCATCATATGTGCCATGCCATGTCCACTCTAGGACACACGCACCATGCTCCACATGTCCGCCACTGACCCTCACACGCCTGTGTAACCGCGAGGGTCGGCTCTAATACCACTTGTAACACCCCGGCCTCTCTGGACCTGCGGCTGTCACTCCTGGCAGCTTAATAGAATCTCTAGAGTAACCTCACAGACCAACACTAGTCTTTTCTGCGCACTTTGTACTCACTCGTGCGCACTCGATATCCACTTCCCGGTCGGTCACCCATCTCAAATTTCTCAAGGGAAATCATGCTTAACCTCAGAGTTCTTTTCAGATGATCTTCCATAAAAGAAGTTGCAATTTGTTTGTATGAGTATACTATCAATCCTATTAAGCCATGCTCCAGGGTCTCACATACACCCACCCTTAGAAGATCGATGCCCTCGTCGATCAAACACAAGACATGAACATCCCCTCTTGGCATACGTCTGTGCGTCTAGTGCCGGAGCATGTGCCATGGCGTGTCCACTCCGGGCCACACGTTGCATACTCCATGTGTACGCCACTGACCAGCACACACCCGTGTAACCACGAGGGTTGGATCTAATACCATTTGTAACACCCTGGCCTCTCTGGATCAGTGGCTATCACTCCCTACAGCTCAATATGATCTCTAGACTAACCCCACATACCAGCACTAGTCTTTTCTGTGCACTTCGTCCTCTCTCGTGTGCACCCGATACCCACTTCCCGGTCGGTCACCCATCCTCAAATTTCTCTAGGCCAAACATTCTTAACCTCAGAGTTATTTTCAGTTGATCCTCCATAAAAGAAGTTGCAATTTGTTGGTATGGGCATACTATCAATCCTATTAAGCCATGCGCCAGGGTATCACACATATGTTCTTAGCGTCCCAAATATGGTCTTCCACTATACTGAGAGGCAGCACTCTCTAATTCACACACAAGCGGCAGGGGAAATCACCAATACAAACTCATTACTTAGATACGTTAATTTCCCATAAGCCTTAGATGGTTTCTCGTTCCAGTTCAAGCGCATAGCTTCTAAGAGAACCCCACCTGAGCAGGTTTTTATTTACGTCTCTAAGATACGCGGCCTTAGACGGTGCAAAAAGGCAAATTCCTCTAACATGTATGAGCTAGAGATGACCGCTTGCAAGAACTCTTCAACCTTAGATGACCCATACTATGGACCGTCTCCAATAGTCAGGCGACATAAGTTGTATTGTAACAAAGACCGTCGGTAGAACTAGTGTGCCTCAAAGCGGCTTTTTAAAGTGACCATCTCCAGTGTGTGTAGACCATTTTAAATAGTAGCATGCTAATTCGGACTCAATCATACATGTCATGACACATAATCATGATTCAGCGGCCAGATAGACAGATTATTAACTCAAGAACATATATATATAGTTGTGGTACATTAGCCAGATACATATATAAGTTGTGGTATCCATACAAATTTAGCCATTACAAATTACGGAAGTACATACAAAGTGCATTCTATAAATCAATCAGCTAGCATAATTAGTACTCTCTAACAAACCAACATTGCATTTATAATGGGCCACCCCGTGGAAGTTGCTAAACCAGAATATGTACCTCTCCATTATGTTTTTCATCAAAGCAAAAAGGACAATGCTATCTTTCTTTAGGTTGAAGCTTCTCAAAACCATGTCCCATCCAGTCATCAAGATTGCATTTGAACTAGATCCCATCTTCATCCTAACCATCTTTGTATTTTTTTCTCTTCATTTGCCAAACATGGACATCAATAGGTTCATCAAGGAAATTCTTTAGGTATTTCCTTATGAATTCAGCTCCAAATGTTTGGGCAAGTACAGATAAATTGAAAAATTAGCATGCTTGTGATTACTAGAAATATATAAATATCATAGGGTAGCTTGTTGATAACATTATCAAGAATATATCATCTTACTAGCTTGCACTTCTTTTTCATGAAAGATGAATAGGGCAGCATGTAGATGTAGTATTTGATTTTTGCTGGCAATTCGGGTTTACGCTAGTATAAGAGGTTGTCTACATGAACTTCTTTCAGATACATGTCATTTCCAAAAATGCTCTACTTATCAAAATTAGTGCCCCCCTTGTGTTGAGGCCCTGATGCAACAACATATAAAAATTTCAGTGCGATGGGATATTAATGTCTACCGTCTAAACTCATACAAAATAGATGACTGCAATTTTAACGTTCTTTTGATACCTCTAAATTCAATCCTCTCAGTGGGCTCTTCATATGATGATTGGAATTCAAAAACACCAAAGGTAAAGTGAAAACCATCGTTGCTATATAGCATTATAGCATCGTCACTACGGGTTCCCATATGTTAAATAGCTACATATAGATAGCATCTTAATACAATCAAGATGAAATCAGGATAATGAAGTGACAATGAAAATACATACAGAGATACCAATGAAGTGACAATTAAATATCTATTGCCATAAGTGACAATTGCATATTTTAAGATTTATACAAGAGGAAAGGGTTGGGACAGATGCATGCCGGAGGGGAAGGCTATCCTGACTACATCGTCAGGTCTTTGAAACTCGGTAACACTGAACCTTAAATTCGATAAGAAAAATGGAAAATTCCATGGCAAAATTCCTGAATCGAAGATGCTTATTTAGGGTTTGGGGGGTTTGATTTTCACGCATACCTACATGGACGACGAAGTGGTCCTCGGAGGCGAGGGAGAGCGTCCGAACCACAGGGGACCGGAGGTGGCGGTGGTGGAGAGGCAGGGGACCAGAGGCAGTGGTGGTGGAGATGTAGGGGACTGACGGCTATGGATAGTGGTCTGGGTGGGCGGGGAAGAAAAAAGAGGCACATATCTGAAATGTTTTTAGATATTTGACGCCAAGTACGAGCCTCAGACAACTGCATGTGGAAATGTCTCTAAGAACAACCGTTCTACGAATATTTCATATTTTTCCGCCAAGAACTTCCCTGGCTAAGACGATTAGTAATTTGAAAAGAGCTAATACTCGGAACTCCGGATATATACGGAACTCTGGCTTTTGATTTTCCTAAAATTTGAGAATTATTCATAATTTAAAGGGAAAGAAAGGTGTGTATACATGCTTGCTAGAGTAAAAATGAGTCCCGTAAGACTAAATGAGGTTCATAAACTGAAGAAAATATTTTTTGTAGTATAATCCTTGGATCTTTACCCTGAAAAGCATGACGACTAGTGTTCATGCGACTTGCTACAGAGCATTAAGGTGAACGTGTTATGAATTGGACTAATTCAAATGTTTAATCACGAAGTGAGACTATTTAGTTACTTAATTATGATTGTTTTCACCAATATAATCTTTTTCCATGTATTCTTTGAAGGAAATCTCGTTGAGTAAATATTCGGACATCCGGATACATTCAGAACTCCAGATTTTGTTAATCTTAAATTTTGATAATAATTCATAATATAAAGGTAAAGGAAGGTGTTTACACATGCTTGATAGAGTCCTAAGAGAAATGAGGTTAATATATCGAAGAAAATATATGGCGTAGTACATATAGAGCAAATGAGGTTCATGCGCTTGCTGCAGAGCAATAAGGTGCACCTATTTTGAATTTGACTAATTCAAATGTTTAATGCCGATTGATGTGAGATTATTTACTTAGTTCAATACGAATTTTTCACCAATTTGGTAGTCTGTATGAGCATGATCAGTAATATAATTGAACACTATAAATTTTAAGAAACTCCATATATAAAGGAGTATATTAATATATATAAAGACGAGCTAATAGTTCAACAACCACAACCAGAGTGAAATTTTATTACATGCAACCAGGTAATAATTAACTTATATAAAAGAAGCAGGGGAAGCAGTTGGAGGGACACAGAGATGCCTTAGTAGAGACAGCAGCAGGAGCATGCAGCAGCCTACTCTAGGGGAAACATGTCAGTCCTGATATACCCCTGGAGGAATTTTCCGTAGGCTGCATCCCGCGCCAACGGTTTTCGATGGTGCTTCCGGTCTAGCCTTTTTCCAGCATCCACTGCATGCTGGATCATGTTGTCGATGTCCGAGTCAATGACTCTGCCACAGAATAGTAAAAATAGTCTCCCCTATGGTGAAAACGTATCTTCCCACAACGTAACTTCCTTAGCACGTAGCGGCTCTTGTTGTCCCTAGAGTACTTGCTAGAGTCTATGTCATCAGAATCCTCTTATAGATTTTTAAGAACATAACTTAGAACTTGTATATTGCCCCAGGTTCGCTAAATCATCCCTGAGAAAATCTTTCACCAATGTGTCTACCTCTCTTTTGGGGCAAATTTGAATTATTGGCCACAATAAGAAATTGAAATGTAATCCTATATTGTAATTATAAATAACAAAAAACCAAAAAATATTCAGCTATGATTAAAACCATGCATATAAATATGCATCATACGAATCATTCAAAGATCATATAGGAGAAACAATTCAAAGATCATATAGTTCATATGAGAATAAATCAGCGGCCTCATAATTTTTTCAGAGTTCGAGTTGCCGAACCAAAGTACCAACAACACAACCCATATTATTTGTGTAGCTACCTCAGGTTCACTAACCCATCCCTAAAAAATGACACGAACAAATGTGTCACCCCTGCAATTTTTTGGGGAAAATTTCAATCATCGGCCTTAGTGAGAAATTGAAATGTAATTCTTGTTATACACTATGAATGCATGCAATAGCAATTTAAAGATCATAATTCATATGAATGTAGAATAAATTAGGGTCCTCATAAGTTTTTTCAGAGATGGCATTAGAAAACCAACATACCAACAACACAACCTATATTTTTTCTGTAGCTGCATCAGGTTCACTAACCCATCCCTAAAAAATGACACCAACAAATGTGTGTCACCCCTGCAATCTTTTGAGGAAATTTTCAATCATCGTCCTGACAGAGAAACTGAAATGTAATTCTATACACTATGAATGCATGGAATAACAATTCAAAGATCATAGTTCATTTGAATGTATAATAAATCTAGGAGCCTCATAAGTTTTTACAAAGACGGCGTAAGCGAACCAAAGTACCAACAACGCAACCTATATTGTTTGTATACAATGCCTCAGGTTCACTTACCCGTCCTTCAAAATACTAACACCAATTAATGTGTGCCACCCCTGCAATATTTTGGGGAAAATTTTAATCATCGGCCTCACTAAGAAAATGAAACTTAATCCTTATACACTATGAATACATGTAATAAAAATTCAAAGATCATAGTTCATATGAATGGAGAATAAATCTGGGGGCCTCGTAAGTTTCTTCAGAGATGGCGTGAGCGAACCAAAGTACCAACAAAAGAAGCGATACTATATTTGTGTCCATTGCCTCATGTTCACTCACCCGTCCCTAAAAAACCGACGCCAACAAAATGTGTGTCACCCAGCCCCTTCAATCTTTTGGGGCAAATTTCAATCATCGGCATAATAATGAATGCAGAAACATTTCAAAGACGATAGTTCATATGTGTAGAATAAATCTGGGGCCTCATAATTTTTTTTAGAGATGGTATTAGCAAACCAAAGTACTAATTGAAGAACTTATATTGTTATACATTGCCTCAGGTTCACTAACACTATCCCTAAAAAATTTGACACCAACATATATATGTTTCCCCCCTTGCACTCTTTTGGGGCAAAATTAAATCATTGGCCTCAGTAAGCAATAGAAATGTAATGTTATATGCATGTTCTGTATCGAAATCAACACTCATCTAGCAATTCCTAAAACCCCTAAAATCAAATGTTACATATCGATTAAATTTACAGCACACGCCATATGAACAAAAACAAGGCCAAGAAAATGTGAATTTACTAGATGGAAAATGAGTAGATCTAATCAAATATCCAAAACAATCCCGTTCAAACCATATATATTCCCTACATCAAGAGCAAAATAATCTATAGACGATTGAGCAAATCCTACGTATGAATAGTGAAATCTGCGGCTGCGACTAGAGAAACTAGCAAAGTAGTACCTCAGACGCCTCATCGGAAACCTCCTCCTCCAACTCTTCATTCTCTGCGATTGCATCGAGGATTTGTTTGTGGAGGATGGGGTCGTTGATATAGAGCACCCGCCGGTTGCCTCCGCCTGCCCCTTCTCTAGATTTGCCGCTGGCACAAGGACATTGTCGGCCACCTACTGCTCGATGGTGATAGCGGCTGCTGGCTGCATGGAGCCCTAAGACTCGCCTGCTCGGCGATGAGCGGCATGCATGCCTGGAGCAACCTCTTCATGCCCGGCAACAACCGAGCCGTCTGCTACAACACCTCTAACTGGCTTCACCTCCGTCTTGTCTCCACTCATACGCTTCATGGTGCAACTACGGAAGGCAGTGGTGCAAGCGAAGGATCTTTGATGCGCGCAGAAGGTGGAGATTGATGTTTTGTGACTAGACAGATTAGGGGAAAATGACACGAGCTCGTGGAAGAAGAAGGCTGAGTGGGTTTATATATATGCGAGACCATTCGTAGTCCGCGAGTGGACACGTGTGGGTGTGTACTTTTGTGGGTGGGGGCTAGTGCATGATCTCCACTTTCTAATTGCATTAATAACATGAACACGCTACCTCGGGAACATGCACAAAGCAAATTTTCAAGACGAGCATCATAATGGTCTGCCTCAGTAGACCCCTAGAGGGGATTAATATATCTGACCGGCTGCGGTTGAGTGATCTAGAGAGATGGACAATAATTGTCGTTATTTTAGGTTCCATCTAGAGGCAGTTTGTTTTAACAAGCAGCTGAGGGGTAGGCATACTAGAGATAGTGCATATTAACAACCGTCTATGGTTAGAGTTATAGGAGGTCAAACAATTATGACCGCCTGAGGGTCAAGAACATAACCGACGGATTGTATTTTTGGGGTAAACCAGTTCTAGGCATAGTCTCTAAGTAACGAGTTTTTACTAGTTGTCACAATGATCTCTAACAAACTCATAAATCATAGAACACCAAAGATATGTTTAGGGATTCCTAATGGAGAAACATGTATCCAAATTCTCTCTATTTGTTTAATTATGACATACAAGATAGTTCTTAATAAAAGAAAAGAAAGAAACATATAGATTGAGTACAAAAACAATATATGCCTATGCATTTCAGCAAAATATTGACAACAAAAACCGGCGAAGGTACTTCAGAACATAGCTCAAGCGCATAATAAACTATGACCATGTAGATTGAGGAAAAATTAAAATACATATTTGAGGAGGCAAATCGGGTGAAAGGGACATAAAGTGCCAACCAGATCGAGCTAGAGATAGAAGGACTACCGTGGGATCGACGTGACCACCGGTGTATCTCAAGAACACCTACGAGTAGGGAAAGCTTCTTCGCGCGCATGGTGGTGAGATGATTAGCAGAAGTCAGCACGTCTGTTTTGTGGGAAAGGGGGTGAGGGTTTAGGCAACAGAGGATGGCTGTTATTACACAATGCGAAGAGGTGGGGAGGGGTAACTTTGAAAATTCTTACCTACCCCGCTTTTGGCACCACCATATACGTGGTCCTCCTTTAAGTGACCATAGATCATAATTGACCCATTTTCGCTAAAGCAAGATGAACTAGTTAAAGTGGCAAAATCGGCACGGAAACTTGAAAATTCATGAAAATCATGCATTTTACATTAAATATATGTATTAATTTGTATGAAATTTGCGAAGGTGAAATTTTGATAAATATCTTACCTTATGTTATCTTACCATTATATACTATACGAATAACTTTCAATGTTGACCATTGGATCAAGACTCGCGAATCCCAACACTGCCAGCCGTCAGATCTTCTTTTCGATTCTATTAGCATCTACTAGAAGATACAATTGATAGTATTTAACACAATTAACGCTATGCACATACATCAAAACACACTTATCCATCGTTCTAGAATCTTCTGTATCATTTGTCTAGATCATGTTACCAAAATTTTCAAGTATTAGTTATAGCTAATAAATGTTGACTTCTACATGATATACACTACAAGAACAAAATATACACGCATAGTTTATAAATTTTTTAAATTTTTTGACCTTCACCTATTATATAATCGTACCACTATATAATGTAAAAATAACTTTGAACTTTGATTGTTGGATCAAGATCGACTGGAAAATCCCAACATTGTAAACTGTTGGATCTTCTATCCATTCTAGCATCTAGAAGACTCTATTGATAATCTTTAGCAAAATAATCACTATGCACGGACCTCAAAACATACATCTCAATCATTCTATAATTTTATTCGTTCTTCAGTGCATGTTGAGTATTAGGTAGCTAATAGGTTGATTTCTACATGATACAAAGTACAAGAACCAAATATACACCCGATACTTTATGAGTTTCACCTATTATAATTTTATAAAAATATGATATGTCATACTTCTATTATCTGATTCTCATATATGCAAGGCACGTGTAACCTACTAGTTCTTTGTAGTTGCTTCACAACAAAATCCTTTTTTGCCACTTCAAAAGTTCAAAGTAACTTAAATTTTGGAAGATCCTTTATAGACAATTTTTGAAATGCCAATATGCACCAACCTACCCAATATGGACATGTTATCATAAACTATGTGAAATATATGTCCATGACCTTGGTCTCGTTTGGAATGTTCATACATCTTACACCAAAATAGCTAATTTTGTCCCTAATTTTTTTAAAGGTTCCAAATTTTGGCTACAATAGCTTTTTTTGACTCTAAGACTGTGAGGCAAAAGACCCACATCAATTTTATTAAAAATAAAAGGTTAAAAAAATCTCAAAATATACTTACAAAAACAAAGAGAAAAAACTACTTCTTACAACATAACAAAAAGAAAGAAAAGAAAATACCAATATACATCTAGTGTAGCCCCTAGTGTAAACCATCTACCTAGGATAAAAGAGAAGCTCTCCATTTCTGCTTAATTCTATATTGAAGAAGACTGATGTCATGAATAAAACTGGACCTCCATTTAGAAAAAGATGGCCTCTGTTGGTTAAATTTTTTATCATTGCGAATTAACCAAATATTCCAACAAGCAGTGATCAGGACCTCCATGAAAAAATGATGACCAAATGACCTTTTAGCAGCTGCCAATATCAGCTGAAAATCCCCAAGGGGTTTCCAATCAATCTGCAAATAATTCCAAATTCTAGCACTAAAATTGCACTCAAGGAAAAGATGAAATCTGTCCTCATATGCTCGAGTTGGGCAAAGCTCACAATGTATATCATCAGTAACATTCCAATTCCTCCTCTGTAATAAATCTCTGGTGTTCAATCGATCCTTCAATAGTAGCCAAGCAAAAACCTTCGCCTGCATAGTGCAGCATGATTTCCAAAGCCAATCATAAACCTTCGGTACCCTGATATTTTCAAAAATACACTTATAGAATTTACATGGGGCATAACTATCTCCCCATCTATAAGTCCAAATATCATTCTGTGCAGAGAGTGGGTTACTGATCATTAAATTCTATAGATCACCCAATTCTTGAAAAGCATCAACTGATAGAGGCAAGTAGAACAAGTCATGAATATCATCTGAAGAGTAAACCTGGGCAGATGAAAAATTCTCATTGAGCTCAAAGGAGAAAAGTTTCGAGAATATTTCTTTCAATGGCCTAGAAGATCCATTTAAAGTCTAATTATCTGACCAAAAAATAAAAGAGTCACCCCTTCCTTGGGATACAATAGCTTTCAGATCGAGATGTTGAATCTCATATAAAAATAACCTTAAAATGGTTTAAAAGGAACGTGACCTAGCTATAACACACTTGTAGTTCCAATTTTGAGATACTTTCAGCAAATTGCTGTAAAGGAAAATTATTGAACGAAAATATAGCTATGAAACTTGAAAATTTATGAAACCTAGGTAATATTAATGAAATAGGTGAACTGGTGGCATTTTTTGGGTTTGCAGCATAGAAAACAAAAAATTTCCTACGATGGGAACTATTAAGCACCAAGATCCATCTACCTAGATACAATCAATGGATAGATATACATCCATAGAATACATACCCTTGAAGAACGACAAAGCTTTACGAGGTTGGACTCGTGGATGATGTAGTCGTTCGCTTGCCGATCTCAAGATCAAGAAGTCCGGAAGCACCACAACTTAGCGGAGCATCCGTGATCGCACACACATCCGGTACCCCGGCAACCTCCGTGTCCTCGCTCCAGCAATGCAGCGGAAGCAGCAAATCCTTGCTCTAGAAAATGCCACCGGGAACATGTATCTCGCTAAACCGAGATCATGGGGGAATAGTACTAGAGAGGCAGAGAGATCCTTCGCGAGCATGTGTGAGTAGGAAGGGATGGAGGGGGGCAGCCCCCTCCCATGGCCGGCGGCCAAGGTGGTGCCCCCACCTCTCCCCTCATTCATGTGGCTGGAGCTCCCACAGACATAATAAGCCTCCACTCACATAAACCATTTCTCCACTCAAAATCCATTAAATTTCCACCAAATTTAATGCAATCTCTCATTTAATAAAAATCTTTTATTTATTTTATTCAGAATTTTTTTAATTACATTAATTAAGAAACATTCACATAAAACCCTTGCTACATTCCAATTTCACATGCAGAACTAATTTCAGCAATTTCACCCAAAACAATTCCAATATCCATTGAAATAATTCCATCGCTTTAATATTCTTTCTCTAGCATTTCATTTGCTTAAAATGGTGTCGGTATCCCTTAATTGTGTCACGCTACAGTTCGTAAATAATATAGAAATGATCGAGACCGCTCTCCGATCAATAATCAGCAGCGGGACCTGGACATCCGTACTGACTCCACACATTCAACGATGAATTCTTGTGATCGTGTGAACCTTTAACACTCTAACTAAATTCCTTTGTCTCGTGATATTTTACATGTCCGAGATTCGATCATCGATATCCACTACAAGAAATGTTTCCTGTCGCAACGACTGGGCCCGTCGGTCGTCGTAGAAGGCGCCTCTTCCGTGAAGAAAATCTCGGCTCGACCATGGCCGATGCAAAACTTTTTTTTGGTTTCGCGCCTCTCTACTATGACGAAACCGCTAAAAACATGGAGGAAGCTCGACGGGAGCGTGGCAGAAGTAAGATTTCCGCTTCCTCGCGGGATGTTGACTCGCCGAAGTATTTTTTTGTCTGTGGGTCCCAGATGTAAGTGACAATAGCGGACCAAAATTTTTGGTCGCGCTTCCATGATTTGAACTCGATAATGTTGTTCGATGCCTCTTCCGTTTAGTCAGGCTGCCGGGTCCCGTATGTCTGCCTCATATTAGAGGAATTGTGTGTATGATGGAATTTTTTCTTTCCCTGTTCCAAACTTGATAGCATCGCTCAATGCATCTGCCATTTAATCAGTATACTGGGTCCCACGTGTCATCCCCACACTAGATGAAACGTGTGCATGATGGTTTTTTTCCTTGGCTCGTGTCATCCTGATATGAACTCGATAACGTTGCTTGATCTATCTGCCGTTAATCACGACGCTGGGTCTCATATGCCAGCCTCTCATTACATGAATCGTATGTATGATGGAATTTTTTCCTTCGCTCCCTCTACCCTATTCCAAACTTGATTGCACTGTCGTTTAATCACACAGCTGGGCCTCACGTGTCATACTCTCATTAGAAGAAACATGTGTATGATGGTGTTTTTGCCCCAGTCGCGCCTGTGTGTTAAACTGATAGTGTTGCTCGCTGCATCAGCCGTTTATTCAGGCCGGTGGGTCCTATATGTCAACATCTCATTAGAAGAATCGTGTGTATATAATTGAATTTTTTTTCTAGTGTTGCCCTGTTCTAAACTAGATAGCGTTGCTCGACAAATCTGCCGTTTGGTCACGCAGCTTTGTTCCACATGTCAGCATCTCATAGAAGAACATCTGTATGTTGGACTTTTTTTTATCTTCCGTGCGTCCATGTTTCGAACTTGGCAACGTTGCTCGATGCATCAGCCATTTATACAGGCTTTGGGTCCCACATGTCAGCATCTAATTAGAAGAAATGTTGTGCATGTTGGACTTATTTTTCGCTCGCACCTTCATGTTTCGAACTTGGCAATGTTGCTCGATGCATCAGCCGTTTATACAAGCTGGTGGATCCCCCATGTAAGTCTCCCATTAGAAGAAATGTGTGCATGCTGGACCTTTTTTATCGCTAGCTCCTCCGTGTTTTGAACTTGGCAACATTGCTCGTTGCATCAACCGTTTATAAAAGCTGGTGGGTCCCCTATGCTAGCCTCTCATTAGAAGAAACATGTGCATGTTGGACTTTTTTCTTGCTCGCGCATCCCTGTTTTGAACTTGGCAACGTTGCTCGATGCATCAGGCGTTTATATAGGATGGTGGGTCCCCCATGTCAGTCTCCCATTAGAACAAACATGTGCATGCTGGACTTTTTCTCGCTAGCTCCTCCATGTTTCGGACTTGGCATCGTTGCTCGATGCATCAACTGCTAATACAAGTTGGTGGGCCCCTATGTTAGCCTCTCATTAGAAGAAACATGTGTATGTTGGACTTTTTTATTGCTCGCGCCTCCCTGTTTTGAACTTTGCAACATTGCTCGATGCCTTCACTATATATGGTTTCACTGCTGGGTCCCATATGTCCGCCTCATCTGTAGAGGAAACATGTATGTTGAACATTTTTTTCGGTCACATCTACCAATTTGACCGTTGTCACACTACTCGATGCGGCAGACGTATATGGTCTTGCTATTGGGGTTCAAGTGTCAGCCTCTCTTGTATATTAAGATTGATGGGCGCTAGCTGCAGGCAGGTGCCATGTCAGCCTCTCAGTATAGAAATATTGCGACAGATAAAATGGTAATCTACATAGCAACTCTATAAGTGTATGATTCGAAATTCAAACTCGAGACTTCAGCACAGGTAAACTGCATGCCTTGCCATTATGCAAATAAAATGCTATGCTTTTATAAAATGTTAAAAAAATATTCTAACATCGTATATAACTTATTTATTATTTTCTAAATTTGCTAGTCCATGTTCTACGGGTGATTGCTGGCAGCTCCACTTAATAATGCTATACATAATATAATACGTAGTATTTTCTACTTAAAAAACATGGATATGCGGAGTTTTTTTAGGGGTGGGGCGACAATTCTCAAAAAGGCCGAATTGAAGAAAAATGGGTGAGGTAGGTGTTGATGGGCTATATTCCATGAGCTCTTTGCGGCGGCCGAGTTACCCAGAAAAATCCAAATTAGAATGTCTTGGGCTCTAATGAGGCGAGATGGGCTAATTTCTTTGGCTCGATAGTTAAAATCCCAATGTATGTTTTGGGGATTGGCCGGATTCAAAACAAAAACGTCTACTAGGGAAAAACAAGGTATAAAATATTCACTGATATTTCTGGGAAATATGTTGACAAACTGGGACAAACACCCCGCGCCCGCCAAAAATTTCTGCCGAGACCCCAAACTCCTTCAATCGAGCAACCAACCCCTGTCTCTTCAAATTTTATGCCATAGATGCAACGGATTAGAAACAAGACGTGAAATGCTCCACACGCCTTTAAGAAAAACATCTCGACAACTTTCTATCAGCAGTGCTAGCCTACCATGATTGGCCACGACGTTTTTCAGGAGACGCACCAGCGGGCGGTCAGCTGGGCGATCCCCATGCTTTGCCTAGTAGATTCAGGCACTGGACATTCTTCTTGGCTTTGGTTTGTACTCCACCTCTCCTAAAAATAGTTAAGCTTCTGACCATGTAGATTTACATGGTTCTTGCAGATTTGACTAGATAAATATTTTTCCATACAATCCTCATAATATAGGGATCGGGTTCCACTATCAACAGATAACAGAACAGAAAGGCTAGATCAATCTAGAGTAAATCTTTGTAAAGAGTTGGAAAACATCTTAAAAGGACTTGGAAGAGATGCTATGCAAGCTTTTTACCTGATATATTCCCCATCCTTCTTTGATACAATGGATTATTTGACTGTTGATGTACCTGACGACGAAGTACTTAGATGTACAATACAGTATGGATGGATGTACCCTATAAAACGTCCACTACTTATTTCCAAGGAGTGGGAAGATATCCATAGACAGATTGTTAAGTCAGTGTTATGCAAATACATCTTCATATATAAGTAGGTTGTACATAAATTAGATATATTCAGATGTCTGACTTGACTATGTTTTGTAGGTTTTTCAGAAAAATAAAAGTACCAGCAAATTTTGTTCGACCAATAAAAAGACCGGATGGACTAATAAGGTCTAAGGATCATGTAAGACGCTCAAATTGCACTGTGAATTGTCTATGAATTATTCACATGGGATAACCTCTTGTCTATTTTGTAAAGCAAGATTTTGGAGCTTGAATTTCTGGCCGTTATCTATTGTCCTGATGATAGGAGTATAACAACAGCTTCAGCAAGAATTTCAAATGGTGTCGGCCATATCATTGATGTACCTTCTGTGGAGACTGACGCAGGTAGAGGTTGTCCTGATGAACCTGCACTAGATTGCATTTAAACTCGAAATCCTGCACTTGACATTGTCGTCCCATAGAAAAGAAGGTTATGGATCTGGTATACCACCTTCTGTAGAACAATATGCTAGAGGTGATGATTTTCTATGGCAGTCCTTGTCATTCTATGACTTGTACGAGTAGTTATCTTAATGTAATTGAATTGCATGTGCCACTCAATCAATTAAAATGGCAAATCTTTTGCCTTGTTTCAAAAAAAACCTCATGTCTCCTTGTGTTAGTGGATCCAAAGAAGATACAATTTTCTGTTCAAATCATGTGAACAAATATGTTTATATGCAGAGTCATAAAATCCGATTAGATTGTTTAAAAAAAGCCGATTGGTTAATAAACAAATGCAGCATGAAGTTGCCAGAGAAATAACACGAGCATAATGACATTACAAGAAAAGGAACATAACCATATTTTCATTGTGCTTGTGAAAAGGAGATGAGATAGGAACCATGCCTGGAAGTGGCAGAGGCCAATTCCCGTGCATCTCAGTTAACATTGCTTTATCATCGATAATACTTAAGCATCCAAATACGATTACATACTTGGAGTATTTCAGGTTCCACACTATAGTTCAATAGCCAAAAGCATAAGGTATCTCCATCATATAGGTTCCAGATAAAAGCATACAAATCATAAGAAAGACAGGTCCATATCACAGTTCACCAACTGCAATGTTAACTATCCAGCACCACAATGTCTGCTAGAGGCTCTTCACTTCCAGCTGCAGGCTCATCAGTACCAGCTGCAACTGCGTTAGTCTCCATAGAAGGTAAACAAGGTGGCGTCTCCACAGAAGGTGAACAAGGTGGCGTCTTAGGTGTAGCAACCTGACATCCATTTTTCAACTCTGTCATCAGGAAACTAAGAGTCTTCTTCAACTTTGTACTTCTGCAGTTACAAGATAAACATAGATTAACCAAAGCATCTGCGAGGGACGCAACAACATAAGCATCTGCGAGGGACGCAAGAACACATGTCATTCTATTGATTTACCTTGTCATCCAGTATATCAGAATTCACATAATTGGAAATTATTTCATCAGGAATCCTCTTTTTGGCTCCATCCCCTATCTCCTTCTGCAGTAAGTTGTAATATTGTTAACAAATTACTACATGATTTTGATTGTCGAGGAAGTTACAAAAAACACCAAAATTGGGGTCACTATAACAGAAACCACCACAATTCAGATTCATGACAAAAAACCACTAGAATTGGGGCACAATTTATGTTATAGTGGTGATTTTTTGCCCCAATTGTGGTGGTTTTTTTGTCACGAATCTAAATTGTGGTCGTTTTCTGTTATAGTGACCCCAATTGTGGTGGTTTTTTGTAATTTCCTAGACATATGAAAATGTAGAAAATTTTGTGCTATCGAAGTACCTAAACTGATCCCCATTATTCTCAGTTATGGGGTCTAGCCAGAAACCAAGATTCCATGCAATCCTACTGTACAAAAAAGGAGGCATACCCGAGATAAGAACTACTCCACACATGACAATGCTGCGCATAAATGTGAGAATGGTTTGGACATAACCAGGTGGGTTGGATTGGTTTCCCTGCGTGGGCTTATGTAGTTTAGTTGCAAACAGGATAATTCTGACACCATTTTGGTTTGGTTCAGTTTTATACAGCAAAAAAATTGGTTTAATCAGGTATGGGTCCAAACAGTTCTGGTTACAAATAGTTTACCCATGGTTAATACCCCGTTGGTGAGATTGGTTTAGGCCTTTTTGTTAAAACTTTCTGCTGGATGCTCGTGCTGCTCAGGTGTGTTATTGTTGTTGGTCGTACCTAGACACTCAGGCTAATCGACACCAGTACAAGCACACGGGGCGGAGTCACCTACGTATACCGCTGTCTACCTCCTGTGTGCGCTCCTGAAACAATACTGACTCGCGCGAGGACCACTAGAGCAAACATTTTTCAACCCATTTAGTAATTGGTTTTAAATCATGGATGGGCACTTGGTTTGGTTTGGTTTGGGTGCATGATTGAGTGGGTTTCGTTCTAGTTGCGTTGATATTATTTTTAGATGGTTTCAGTTTGGGTTGGGCAAACGGGAAAAATCGTTCGGGTTCAGTTTGGGGTATGGGGCAATTTTCAAACCATCCCCAGGTTTAGCTGCACAATAGACAAGTAAAAATTTAACTGCATCATCAACTCTACCATGTAAGTTCGAAGTGAATCTAGATACACTCGTTTCACAAAAGCTAAAACATCTTATATTATGAAACAGAGGGAATAGGTACGAGTGTTGTAGTATTTCACAAACCGCCATTGCCGCCGCAAGACAGGGATGAAGGATGCCCCGCTGCCCTACAGAAGGTTGCCATGCCGATCTTGCTGCCACCTGTAGAGGACGGAGCCGAGGAGCTGGTCGGCAACAATATGGAGCGAGAGGCTAGAGCGCGGTAGTAGATGGAAGAAGGGACTGACTTGTATGTGCATGGGGGGGAGGCCGACGAGGGAGTTAAATCCAGCTTGTCTCGGAAGGAAAGTGCTGCCACATGCACCGGCGTGTGCAAAACTCCCTCCCTCTCTCTCTCTTCTGCGGAAACTACTAACTCCAGCTAGCTTCATCGAGACTAGCACACCGTCGTACAATACCGCCTTGTCAAATCACTAGGGATGCCATAATGAGCGATATGTTTTTACTTTTAAACCTAGAAACTTTGTGATCCACCGCATACAGTTAGAGCGTAGTACGTACACGTCCAACTTATATACAATAGCTTGTTTTACAGGACCTAAATAGCAGTGAAAAAAAACAAAAATATGGACCTGCTATACAACTAGTATACCATACAACATTCTAGAGGAAATTAGGTACTAGTATTAGTAGAGTTACAACTATGCTCCTAAATAAAGTTCTTTTACGAGCTTGGTGAAACATACATACTAGAGAAACTACCAAGTTTACAATAGGAGTTTGGTCATATGGAGTATTTTACAATCCAGAATGGGTGCGAAACTAAATGCTAAGTAGTACTTACATCAGCTAAACCAGCAAAAAGAAAGAGTTGCACAAAAGGCCGAGACTAAATGAGATATCCTTGAACCATCTCGTTCTACTCCAGGGCATTTGAGAAGCTTGGGATGAACCAAAATGGAGTATCCGACCATATCTAGCAACTGTTGGTGTGGAAACCAACAACTGCATCATCATTGAGACTGAAGCGGCAAATTTCAGGATGCGTCCTGTACTCGCAGCCAACTGCTTGGTGTGAGGTGTAAACACAGTTCCTTCTTGTCAGATGTCCTGGCAGATCATTTGCACTGCCTACTGCAATAAATATTAAATAGTTCACGCCAAGGAAAAGAGAATATGATCCAAGGTCAGTAATCCTTTTCCATGGGTTAGCTGCATGTAACTGCCTTGTGTTCATCGAGAACACCATGCAGTCAAATCCAAAAGGATAGGTGCGAACGGTGCGACCATAGTGAACAACACTAGTATTATTAGCAATTGCATTGCCTGGTAAACCTGATGTATAGACCATAATAAGTCTTGAACCATTGGCAGATCTTGCAAACCACCATATACCGAGATCCTCCTCCACATCGTCATTAGAAAGCTCATATGTTACGTAAAGCACATTGTGTGGTGACTAGATAATCAAATGACCTTTAAAGGGAAAGGAAATGTAACATGAAAATAAAGCTGATATTGATCTGACATCGTAGAAGTTCATATACTATTTTCAAAAATCTTGATTATAGTTAGGATGTTTGATTGCGTAAGAAATGCCTACCTTGGGAGATGCTATGGAAATTCTCCTTTTTTTCAAAATGGGGATATAATGGAAATTCTTCTATACACAACGTTTTATTCATAGGATCAAATGAAATAGGGAATAATTCTATAGGATATTGCAATGTAAAGTTCATAGGGAAAAAGGCAAAGGTTCGATCTACAAAAGGAGAATAACAAGAATTATTTATAGGAGGTTTAATATCTTACCTTATCTTATGTTACCACTCAAATGAACATGGTAGGAAAATTTCCCATAGGATTGAGAAAATTGCAGTTAACACTAGCATATGTTGCATTTGTTGCACAAAACACGGAAACAAAGTCGTTTTTGTACATAACACAGTTGTGGCTAAATTTTTTGCACCTGACCCAAATGAACAACTTAGCCTTGTTAACTAGCCGGTCGTGCCTCCTATTTTATTTGCAGCATAACATTAAAAACATAAATATATTACCAACAAATATTTTTTGACACAGGCAAAAATATATTACCAATAAATAAATATATTATGAAAATAAATATTTACCAGTATTTGTATGTCTCTTAAAATATACAAATGCATATACATGTGTAGTATGTACGGACAAATTTGCATCAAAATATATTTTCACACGGGACATAAAGAATGTTGAAACAAAATGAGGTCTTTTTTCATTTTCAGATAGGCGATTTTGTGATTTTTATGTAGCCCATAATGCAATGTATTATGTAACAAAACTATACAAATAATTAAGTCACAAACTATGCTAGCTATAATTATTTTCTTATTTCTATGTTTTGTGCAACAAATACCATAAGAACTGATGTTAACTGCAATTTATCAAGGCTAAGCTATTAATGTAGGCTGGATGCAAAGAATTAAGCAATAAACTATGCTAGCTGGAAAAAATTGTTTGTTTTCGTGTTTTGTGCAACATACGCCACAAGGGGTGGTGGTAGATTTTCTCCGTAGGATTTAAACCTACAAATTTCCTATGCAAATACTTTGAATCAAATAGGCCCTAAATATGCACCCATACATTATAGATGTCGATCAAATTTATAAATTTTTGAGCTTTACCTATTATAATACTACTATATAGCGATGATATATCTTACGTCTAGTATCTGAGTCTCACGTAAATACTACTATTAGAAACCATATTTTCCATGGGATGTACTAGGAGACAAAGAAATACTATCAACATAACTCAATCATATGAATCAAACTACTTAAATGTAAGAAAACATTGTAAAGATTGCATTCCCCTAAAATTCCTAGGTAATTCCTACCAAACAAAGAGACTAAAATTCCTATGAAATGCCTACTAACCAATGAAAGTTCAGAAAAATTAGCTTACATCAATTCACGAAAAATATCGGAATCTCGCCTAAGTACTACAAGTAGATATCATATTTTCCACGGGATATAGTAGGAGCAAAGAAATACTATGAGCAGAACTCAATCATATGAACCAAACTACTTATGTGTAAGAAAACTTCCCAAAGATTGCATTCCTCTAAAATTCCTAAGGAATTCCTTAGAATCAAAGAGGCCAAAATTCCTACGAAATTCCTACTAACCAATGAAAGTTCAAAAAAATTAGCTCACATCAATTCAGGAATAATATCCAAATCTCGTGTAAGTACTACAAGTAGATATCATATTTTTCATGGGATGTACTAGGAGTAAAGCAATACTATCAGCATAAATCAATCATATGAACCAAACTAATTATATGTAAGAAAACTTCCCAAAGATTGCATTCCTCTAAAATTCCTAGGGAATTCCTTCCAATCAAAGAGACCAAATTTCCTACTAACCAATGAAAGTTCAAAAAAATTAGCTCACATCAATTCAGGAATAAGATCTAAATCTCGCGTAAGTACTACAAGTAGATATCATATTTTCCATGGGATGTACTAGGATCAAAGAGATACTATCATCAGAACTCAATCATATGAATCAAACTACTTATATGTAAGAAAACTTCCTAAAGATTGCATTCCTTGGAAATTTCTAAGGAATTCGTTCGAATCAAAGAGGCTAAAATTCCTACTGTGTGAAATTCCTACTAACGGATGAAGGAATAAGCTAATAAAATATGTAGCAAGGAGAACTAACCATGTTTTGGAGGCTTCAATGCATAAACACTGCATTTCTTGGTCACGACGAACACACTGTCATGTTGGATAATAGCATCACAGTATCTGAAGTAGCGCTGGAACTCGTTCACACAAACTGACCATCCATTACAATCATTCGCCTTAAGGACAAAATCTTGAATTCAAATATGGCGACAAGAGAGAAATCCTTGTATTCCCCAACAGCTGCCGGAACTTGGCAAATGACTATCTTCTGCAGTTCAGTACGTCGACCTTCATCAGCATCATCCTGGAATGTAAGTGCAGAACCTTCGGTCGGTTCAAACCCCGACACTTGCGAAAGAACAATACTGCGACGAGTGTACACGTTGACAAGGTCCCATATAAAATCGGGCCCAACCATGATGATCCAATCTCCATTGCCGCCTGCTCTCCGCTCATCAAAACCATTTGACATCACAACATCGGAGGAAAACCTGTCCAACGGCGTCAGCTTTCATGGGATTCCTGCCACTTTGATGTAGTTTTTGGATTCCCATGGTCTCATAGTCGGGTGAGAATGAAGGACACATGGGTGGCCAAACGACTGAGAAACAGTTGTAGTTGTGCTCTCTTTTGCCAATTGAAGAATATGTTTGGATGATCCGACGAGGCTCGCAGCGGTGGTGGCGTCGCAATAGTTGGGGGCCTTCAGTGAACACAGTATGAAACTCTACTCATCATGATCTTTACTGACCTTGCTCGATCTCACCATGGAAGGAGGCTCCAGATGGTGCTTTGGGGTTTTTTTGTGGGTGTGTAGGTGGGAGGGAGGGAGGGTGGGGAGGAGAGGGGAGATCGTTGGTGGGAGCTGGCGGCCGGGGTGAGATGTAGAAGACAAAGGCTGATGGTGCAGAGTACTAGTCCTGCAGAAGGTGGGAGAGTGGGAAGTGGGACTCCAATTAAGGCTAGTTACACAAACCTCCAACAGATACTAGAGCCATAGTTTCAAGGAGCTCCAACTAAGGTTTCCTCTCTCAGAAAAAAAGGAACTCCACCTCTTGGAAAAGGAAGGTGCAATGTGATGACAGTAGCTTCTAAAGTAGTACTACTATCTAGTAGCTGTAGGGCCTCATCATAGCATGTTATTATTAGTGGAGTAGCTACTAGAGTTTTAGGTGCCTCGTAGGAAAGAAAAGGTAAGGCTCTGCAGGTAATAAATGAGTATGGCACTTTCCCAGATAGAAAAACTTTTGGTTGTTCATTTTGATATGGGCTATAGCCATAGGCTAGAGGAGTACTAGCTGTCTCATGTCTTGAGCCATAGTGATGGAGTAGAAATTTGGATATCTCATTGCTCCTCGCATGCAACTTGACCAAACATACTTCACTACTTTACTGTGAGTCCGAAAAGAACGGAGTATAGTACTACTAGTAATAGTATAGTAATGTGACACAAAGAGTTCCAGATTGATTCATCTTATACCGCCAAAAGCAGAAATTGTGCCGGCAGAACTGTACTAGTCACGTCCAGGTTGCCTTAAAGGACAAAAAACTAGTACGATAATTAACAAAATCTATCTACTCATCCTAACGTATTTTCTTAGGAATACCGAGGAACGGGATGAGCGTGTGCTGGGAGGTCACCCTAACAGACAATCTACGCCACTAGTGCGCATCCGCACGAACCCTAGACCATAAGAACTAAACCCTAAACCACCCTCAACCCCTGACACTAAGCGTGGACATATTATTGAAAAATTCCTAAACCCTAAACCCTACACTACGCTAAAAAACCAAAACCCTAAACCCTCAATACTAAAACCCTAAACCCTCGACCCATAAACAAACCTAACCATGCAAGCATGTATCATGCACTCATAGATCAAAATTTGAGATACTTTCATTAAATTGCGCTAACGCCATTCTAATTCAAGAAAGCTCGAACATTATTAAAAATTCCCTAACCCCCTAAAGCCTAAAACCTAAGCCCTATAGCCCTAAAACCCTAAACATACCCTCAACACGTAACCGTAAGCTCAGACATATTATTGAAAAATTCCTAAAACCTTAATCTCCCTAAACTACCCATAAAAAAGAAACCCTAAACCCTCAATACTAAAACCCTAAACCCTCGAGCCATAAACAACCCTAACCAAGCACATATCATGCACTCATAGATCAAAATTTTAGATACTTTCATGAAAACACCATTCAAATTCATGAAAGCTCTAACAATATTGAAAATACCCTAAACCCTAACCCAATAAAACCTTAACCCTAAGCCCTATACCCCTAAAAACCTTAAAGCCCTTGATACATCCATTTTGCATCACTATTCTATATCATAATTTACTGCTATTCATTAATATATTTCATATTAAGAGGTGTTACTTATGTTATTTCATCTATTTCTGCATGTTGGATGACTCTTGTGAAGGGAATATGCCCTGAGAGGCAATAATAAAGTGTTTATTATGTGTATTCCAAGTATATGATAGATGTTCATTCTGCATGCTATAATTGTATTAATACGGAAACATTAATACATGTGTGTTTAATAAACAAACAGAAAAGTTCCTAGTTATGCCTCTCTCATAAAATAGTTTGTTGATTAACAAGATGATCATAGTTTCCTGATCATAGACATTGGATGTTGTTAATAACAAAATCACAACATTAGTGTAATGGTGTGATGAACATTCATCCGAAATATAGCATTACGATCAAAGTCATTGAGTTTATATTGCTATAAACAACTTACAAAGTGATCCTAATCCTTAGACCATGAGATCATGCCAATCACTAACACCGGAAGAGTTTCTTGTTGACATCAAACGTCACACCGTAACTGGGTGATTATAAAGATGGCTTCAAAGCTACTAAAGTGTTATGTTGAGAATCATGGATCAAGAGTGGAATTTGTTCATCCCAATGACGGATAGATATACTCTGGGCCCTCTCGGTAATATCACAGTGGTTAGCTTGCAAGCAAGTTATTTGATCACTAGGATGTTATATCATGGGAACAAGAAAAGAGTGCATGTCAGTAACGAGATCAAACTAGGTATGGAGATACTGATGATTGAATCTCGGACATGTAATATATCGTGAAACAAAGGGATTATGATACAAGCGTAAAAGGTTTCGACGATCACAGGAAAGTCATCATTGAATGTGTGGGAGTTAGTATGGATCTCCAGGTCCCGCTACTGATTATTGATCGGAGAAGGGTCTCGATCATGTCCGCATTACTCGCGAACCGTATGGTGACACACTTAAGGGACACTGACATCCAATTGGAGCAAATGTTTCATGCCAAAAGAATAAACAAGCGTAGGAATTTATTTCACTAGATACCGAAACAGGTTTTTGGGTGAAATTGCATAAAGTGGTTATGCATGTGAAATAGAATTCTAGCAAGAGGTTATATGTGAATGTTTGTCACTAAAGTAATTGAAAAAATTCTGAATATATAAAATAGTTTTATTTAATGAGAGTTTGCATTAAATTTGGTGGAAATTTAATAGCAAGTTTGAGTCGGATTTTGAGTGGAGGGATTTGAATGGATTTTTGTGAGTGGAGTGTCCACCCACATGAAGAGGGAAGGGCAAGGGGGCAGCCCCCATGCACCAGCCACCCCCTTGGGGTTCCCCGTCCTCCTATACAAGTCACCCCTCTCCTCACTTCTCACTCACACCTCCTCGTGAAGGATCTCTCTCCCCTATAGAATTTATCCCCCATGTTCTCGGACTAGCGAGATACATGTTCCCGGTGGCTATTCGGCAAGAAAGAGTTGTGCTTCCGCTGCATCGCTGGAGCGAGGAGGCGGAGGTTGCTCGGTGTCTTGTACGTGTGTGCAAGCACGGATGCGCTGCTGCTTTGCGGCGCTAGGACTTCCTCTCGATCTTGAGATTGGCAAGAGATCGTCTACATCAACCACGAGTTGAACTCATTAAGCTTTGTCGGTCTTCAAGGGTATGTTCTCTATGGATATACATCCACCCGTTGTTTGTATCTAGTAGATAGATCTTGGTACATAGTTCCCATCGTAGGAAATTTTTGTTTTCTATGCTGTGAACCCAACAGTGGTATCAGAGCCGGATCTATGCATATATTCTTTACACGGGTAGTACACATATGAGTATGTGGGCAATGATGATCATGTTGTTGCTCCTTAGTTATCATTTTGGATATTGGTGGCATAGTGGGATGAAGCGGCCCTGACAAACTTTACATGCCCTCGCACATGAGACCTGTTCCACGCTTGACATGCAACTAGTTTGCATAAGTGGCTAGCGGGTGTCTGTCTCTCCTACTAGAGTCAATATCTATTTTGCAAGGAGTTGTCAACAATTTGGTTATCCTTGTTGTGGTTCATGTTTGTAGATAAGAACGGTTCTATCTTCGAAAGCCCTAAGCCACGTAAAACTTGCAATGGATAAATTAGAGGCGTCTAGTTTAGATTGTTGCTGGGCTTGTATCATGATATGGTGATGTTGTAAGTATAAGTATGATATGATACTCTTACATAGCGTGTAAACTCCATAGACCTTGGACTTACACATAAAGGTATGATAGTGATCATAACAAGATGCACACGATAGAGATCATATGCGGGAACCATATCATTTCACTAATAAACATGTGATGTTTGATAGCATCTTATATTGCTTGTTTAGAGATTTGTTAGCATAATAATATGATCCCTCATTTAAATATAAAGATAAGAATGTGTTCTTCCTTTAGTATGCACTGATTATGTTTATTGTCGCTCCAAGACATCACGTGATGATCGGGAGTTCTTGGATCCACGACCATATATCGGGTGTAAAACAGTTACACAAGCGAATACTAAGGTTCTCACTTGGCGAGCCTAGCATGTACAGACATGGCCTCGAAACATGGACCGAAAGGTTAAGAATGAGTCATATAGTAGATATGATGCCCATTTGATGCTCGCCTTTGAAGCTACACCGACTCACGTGATGATCAGACTTGGTGTAGTGGATTTGGTTCATGTAATCACCAAAAAGTCACGAGGGATGTCGTTTTTGAGTGGGAGTTCATTCGTAATATGGATTAGTTGAACTCAATCTATCATAAAATTAGTCTAAACTTTACAAATTCTGTTGTAGATGGCACCACCTGCTTTTCATTTCAATGTGTTCATGGAGAAAGAGAAACTTGCAACGAACAGTAGCAACTTTACCGAATGGGACATGAATTTGAGGATTCTCCTCTCTGCTGCACAAAAGCAATACGTGATAGAAGCGCCACTAGGCCCCCCACCTTTTGAGGATGCCCCTGACGACGAGAAGAATGTCTATCAGACTCGTCAGGAGGACCACAACTTAGTTCATTGTGGCATAATGTATGGGCTAGAACCGGAACTTCTAAAGTGTTTCGAAAACGGAAATGCATTTGATACAATGGGTGAGTTGAAAATGATTTTCGACACACATGCTGCTGTAGAGAGCTACAATGCTTCAAAAAAGTTCTTTAGCTGCATGATGGAAGAGCGCAGCTACGTTAGTGAGAATGTACTCAACATGTCGGGTTACGCCGATAAGCTTGTGTCCTTGGGAATAACGATTCCCATTGACTTAGGCATCCATCGTGTTCTGCAGTCTCTGCCACCTAGCTATAAGAGCTTCGTGATGAACTATAATATGCAAGGCATGAAGAAGTCTCTCCCCGAGCTTTTGTCAATGCTTTAAACTGCAGAAGTGGAGATAAAAAAGGAACATCAAGTGTTGATGATCAATAGGAACACTAGTTTCAAGAAAGACAAGAAGGGAAAACAAAAATGAAGTAATGGCGGCAAGCCGGTTGCCGTGCCTGAAAAGAAACCCCGAGTTGGACCTAAGTCTGATACCGAGTGCTACTATTGTAAGGGAACTGGCCACTGGAAGCGCAACTTCCCCAAGTATTTGGCAGACAAGAAGGCCGGCAAGGCAAACAAAGGTATATATGACATACATGTTATTGATGTGTACTTGACTAGTGCTCGCAGTAGCACCTGGGTATTTGATACGGGTTCAGTTGCTAATATTTGTAACTCGAATCAGGGGCTGCGGAACAAGCGACCGCTAGCAAGGGGTGAGGTCAAGATGCTTGTCGGCAATGGATCAAGCGTTGATGTGATCGCTGTCAGAACTCTACGTCTCCATTTTCCGTCGGGATTAGAAATAAACTTGAAGAATTGTTATCTGGTGCTAGCACTAAGCATGAACATTGTATTTGGATCGTGTTTGATGCGAAGTGGTTATTCATTTAAATTCGAGAATAATGGTTGTTCCATTTATATGAATGAAATCTCTTATGGTCATGCACCGATGATGAATGGTTTATTTCGTTTGGATCTCGATAATAATGTTACACATATTCACAATGTTGATGCCAAAAGGATTAAACTTAATGATGATATATCCGCATATATGTGGCACTGCCGTCTATGTCATATTGGCGTTAAACGCATGAAGAAGCTCCATTCGGATGGACTTTTGGAATCACTTGATTTTGAATCATTTGATACATGTGAGCCATGCCTTATGGGCAAGATGACTAGAACGCCGTTTTCCGGTTCAATGGAACGGGCGACAGATTTATTGGAAATCATACATTCTGATGTATGTGGTCCAATGAGTGTGTCGGCGCGAGGTGTATATCGTTATTTTGTTACTTTCACGGATGATTTGACTAGATACGGTTATATCTACTTGATGAAACACAAGTCTGAAACATTTGAAAAGTTCAAAGAATTTCAGAATGAAGTGGAAAATCATCGTAATAGAAAGATCAAATTTCTACGGTCCGACCGTGGAGGTGAGTATCTAAGTTACGAGTTTAGCACTCACATTAAAGAGTGTGGAATTGTTTCACAGCTCACACCTGCCGGAACACCACAGCGAAATGGTGTGTCAGAACGCCGTAATCGTACTTTATTGGATATGGTTCGATCTATGATGTCTCTAATGGACTTGCCGTTGTCATTTTGGGGTTATGCACTAGAAACTGCTGCATTCACTTTAAATCAGGCACCATGTAAATCCGTTGAAAAGACACCGTATGAATTATGGTTTGGAAACAAACCTAAGCTGTCATTTCTTAAAGTTTGGGGATGCGATGTTTATGTGAAGAAACTTCAACCGGATAAACTCGAACCCAAAGCGGAAAAATACGTCTTCATAGGATACCCTAAGGAAACAATTGGGTATTCCTTCTATCACAGATCCGAGGGCAAGGTTTTTGTTGCCAAGAATGGATCTTTTCTAGAGAAAGAGTTTCTCGCGAAAGGTGTGAGTAGTCGGAAGGTAGAACTCGAAGAGGTTATTAAACCTTCTATTCAAAGTATGGCGAGTAGCGCATCGCTGGAAGTCGTTCCGGAGTTGGCTTTACCAGTTGAAGAAGGAACTAATGATAATGATCATGAAACTCCAAAAGAGAGTACTACCAAACCTCGCAGGTCTAGCAAGACGCGTGCAGCTCCCGATCTGTACAGAAATCCTGTCATGAATTTCATGGTTGATGAAAGTGATGACCCTGCGATGTATGAAGAAGCAATGATTAGCCCGGATTTCAACAAATGGTTAAAATCCATGAAATCCAAGATGGAATCCATGTATGAAAATCAAGTTTGGAACTTGGTAGACTTACCTCACGACCGAAAGGCCGTGGAGAACAAATGGATTTTCAAAAGGAAAACTGATGCTGATGGTAATGTAACCATCTATAAAGCTCGACTTGTCGCAAAGGGGTTTCGACAAATTCAAGGAGTTGACTATGATGAGACATTCTCTCTCGTAGTGATGCTAAAGTCAATTAGGATTATGTTAGAAATTGCTGCATATTTCGATTATGAGATATGGCAGATGGATGTCAAAACCGTGTTTCTCAATGGTAATATTGAAGAAGAGTTGTATATGATACAACCAAAGGTTTTTGTCGATCCTAAGGATGCTAACATGGTGTGCAAGCTTCAGCGATCCACCTATGGATTGAAGCAAGGATCACGAAGTTGGAATTTCCGCTTTGATGAGGTGATCAAAGAGTTTTGATTTGTCCAAACTTATGGAGAAGCTTGTATTTACAAGAAAGTGAGTGGGAGCAATGTGGCATTTCTGATATTATATGTGGATGACATATTATTGATCGCAAATGATATAGATCTTTTAAATAGTGTTAAAAGTTATCTAAACAGCAAATTTTCAATGAAGGACCTAGGTGAAGCGTCATACATATTAGGCATAAAGATCTATAGAGATAGATCTAGGCGCCTAACAGGGCTATCGCAAAGTACATACCTTGATAAGATTTTAAAGAAGTTTAAAATGGAAGATAGTAAGTAGGGGTTCTTACCTATGACACAAGCACGACATTGAGTAAGACTCAAAGTCCGGCTATGGCGGAAGAAAGAGAGAAAATGGACAAAGTCCCCTATGCTTAAGCCATAGGCTCTATAATGTACACCATGCTATGTACAAGACCGGATGTGGCACATGCTACTAGTTTGACTAGTAGGTACCAATCAGATCCAGGTTCGGAACACTAGAAAGCGGTCAAGAATATCCTTAAGTACTTGTGAAGAACTAAGGATATGTTTCTTGTATACGGAGGTGAAGAAGAGCTCGTCGCTAAGTGTTATGTCGACGCTAGCTTTGACACCGATCCGGATGACTCTAAGTCTCAATCCGGATACGTATTTCTCATGAATGGCGGAGCGGTTAGTTGGAGAAGCTCTAAACAACCTGTGGTGGCGGGATCAACGACGGAGGCCGAATATGTTGCTGCTTCAGAAGCGGCTCAGGAAGCAGTTTGGATGAAGGAGTTCATATCCGAACTAGGTGTGGTTGTAAACGCGTTGGACCCAATGGTGATCTATTGTGACAACAATGGTGCCATTGCCAATGCCAAAGAGCCAAGGTCTCACAAGCATTCCAAGCATATTAAGCGCCGGTTTCACTCCATCCGCGAGCATGTCAAGGATGGAGATATAAAGATTTGTAAAGTACATACGGATCTCAAAGTAGCAGATCCGTTGACTAAAACTCTCCCTAGAGCAAAACATGATCTACACTAGAACTCCATGGGTGTTAGATACATCACTATGTAACTAGATTATTGTCTCTAGTGCAAGTAGGAGACTGAAGGGAATATGCCCTGAGAGGCAATAATAAAGTGTTTATTATGTGTATTCCAAGTATATGATAGATGTATATTTTGCATGCTATAATTGTATTAATACAGAAATGTTAATACATGTGTGTTTAATAAACAAACATAAAGTTCCTAGTTATGCCTCTCTCATAAACTAGTTCGTTGATTAACAAGATGATCACAGTTTCCTGATCATAGACATTGGATGTTGTTAATAACGAGATCACAACATTAGTGTAATGGTGTGATGAACATTCATCTGAAGTATAGCATTACGATCAAAGTCATTGAGTTTATATTGCTATAAACAACTTCCGAAGTGATCCTAATCCTTAGACCATGAGATCATGCCAATCACTAACACCGGAAGAGTTTCTTGTTGACATCAAACGTCACACCATAACTGGGTGATTATAAAGATGGATTCAAAGCTACTAAAGTGTTATGTTGAGAATCATGGATCAAGAGTGGAATTTGTTCATCCCGATGACGGATAGATATACTCTGGGCCCTCTCGGTGATATCACATTGGTTAGCTTGCAAAGAGTGCATGTCAGTAACGAGATCAAACTAGTTATGGAGATACCGATGATTGAATCTCGGACATGTAATATATCGTGAAACAAAGGGATTAAAATACAAGCATAAAAGGTTTCGACAATCATAGGAAAGTCATTGTTGAATGTGTGGGAGTTAGTATGGATCTCCAGGTCCCGCTACTGACTATTGATCGGAGAAGGGTCTCGATCATGTCCGCGTTACTCGCAAACCGTAGGGTGACACACTTAAGGGACACTGACATCCAATTGGAGCAAATGTTTCATGCCAGAAGAATAAACAAGCGTAGGAATTTATTTCACTAGATACTGAAACAGGTTTTTGGGTGAAATTGCATAAATTGGTTATGCATGTGAAATAGAATTCTAGCAAGGGGTTATATGTGAATGTTTGTCATTAAAGTAATTGACAAAATTCTGAATATATAAAATAGTTTTATTTAATGAGAGTTTGCATTAAATTTGGTGGAAATTTAATAGCAAGTTTGAGTGGGATTTTGAGTGGAGGGATTTGAATGGATTTTTGTGAGTGGAGTGTCCACCCACATGAAGAGGGAAGGGCAAGGGGGCATCCCCCATGCGCCGGCCACCCCCTTGGGGTTCCCCCTCCTCCTATAAAAGTCACCCCTCTCCTCACTTCTCACTCACACCTCCTTGTGAAGGATCTCTCTCCCATATAGAATTTATCCCCCATGGTCTCGGACTAGCGAGATACATGTTCCCGGTGGCTATTCGGCAAGAAAGAGTTGTGCTTTCGCTGCATCGCTGGAGCGAGGAGGCGGAGGTTGCTCGGTGTCTTGTACGTGTGTGCAAGCACGGATGCGCTGCTGCTTTGCGGCGCTAGGACTTCCTCTCGATCTTGAGATCGGCAAGAGATCGTCTACATCAACCATGAGTTGAACTCGTTAAGCTTTGTCGGTATTCAAGGGTATGTTCTCTACGGATATACATCTGCCCATTGTTTGTATCTAGTAGATAGATCTTGGTACATAGTTCCCATCGTACGAAATTTTTTGTTTTCTATGCTGCGAACCCAACATATTGGAGGATGAACTATCGGAGTCAGGATTCTGATACAAAAAGCGGTATTTGATGCAATTTTCGCGAAGATCAAAAAATACCAGAAAATACATGGAAAATCCTATTTTTCCAGAACACGAAGGAAGAAAGAAGGGGAGGCTGATATGGGCCACAGGGGGCCCATAGCCCCCCATGCGTGGGCCACCCTGGGACATACCACCAGGGGGTGTGACCACCCTGGCCCACCTCCTGCTCCGTCCTTTCGCCTATATCTTCTCCTCCAATACCCTAATACACGGGAGGCGACCACAGATAGATTCTACCGCCTTTGCGGGGCAGAAACTACAGATAGAGAAGCCACGTAAAACTTGCAACGGATAAATTAGAGGCGTCTAGTTTAGATTGTTGCTGGGCTAGTATCATGATATGGTGATGTTGTAAGTATAAGTATGATATGATACTCTTACATAGCGTGTAAACTCCATAGACCTTGGACTTACACATAAAGGTATGATAGTGATCATAACAAGATGCACACGATAGAGATCATATGCGGGAACCATATCATTTCACTAATAAACATGTGATGTTTTATAGCATCTTATATTGCTTGTTTAGAGATTTGTTAGCATAATAATATGATCCCTCATTTAAATATAAAGATAAGAATGTGTTGTTCCTTTAGTATGCACTGATTATGTTTTTGTCGCTCCAAGACATCATGTGATGATCGGGAGTTCTTGGATCCACGACCATATATCGGGTGTAAAACAGTTACACACGCGAATACTAAGGTTCTCACTTGGCGAGCCTAGCATGTACAGACATGGCCTCGAAACATGGACCGAAAGGTTAAGAATGAGTCATATAGTAGATATGATGCCCATTTGATGCTCGCCTTTGAAGCTACACCGACTCACGTGATGATCAGACTTGGTGTAGTGGATTTGGTTCATGTAATCACCAAAAAGGCACGAGGGATGTCGTTTTTGAGTGGGAGTTCATTCGTAATATGGATTAGTTGAACTCAATCTATCATAAAATTAGTCTAAACTTTACAAATTCTGTTGTAGATGGCACCACCTGCTTTTCATTTCAATGTGTTCATGGAGAAAGAGAAACTTGCAACGAACGGTAGCAACTTTACCGAATGGGACATGAATTTGAGGATTCTCCTCTCTGCTGCACAAAAGCAATACGTGATAGAAGCGCCACTAGGCCCCCCACCTTTTGAGGATGCCCCTGACGACGAGAAGAATGTCTATCAGACTCGTCAGGAGGACCACAACTTAGTTCATTGTGGCATAATGTATGGGCTAGAACCGGAACTTCTAAAGTGTTTAGAAAACGGCAATGCATTTGATACAATGGGTGAGTTGAAAATGATTTTCGACACACATGGTGCTGTAGAGAGCTACAATGCTTCAAAAAAGTTCTTTAGCTGCATGATGGAAGAGCGCAGCTACGTTAGTGAGAATGTACTCAACATGTCGGGTTACGCCGATAAGCTTGTGTCCTTGGGAATAACGATTCCCATTGACTTAGGCATCCATCGTGTTCTGCAGTCTCTGCCACCTAGCTATAAGAGCTTCGTGATGAACTATAATATGCAAGGCATGAAGAAGTCTCTCCTCGAGCTTTTGTCAATGCTTTAAACTGCAGAAGTGGAGATAAAAAAGGAACATCAAGTGTTGATGATCAATAGGAACACTGGTTTCAAGAAAGACAAGAAGGGAAAACAAAAATGAAGTAAGGGCGGCAAGCCGGTTGCCGTGCCTGAAAAGAAACCCCGAGTTGGACCTAAGTCTGATACTGAGTGCTACTATTGTAAGGGAACTGGCCACTGGAAGCGCAACTTCCCCAAGTATTTGGCAGACAAGAAGGCCGGCAAGGCAAACAAAGGTATATATGACATACATGTTATTGATGTGTACTTGACTAGTGCTCGCAGTAGCACCTGGGTATTTGATACGGGTTCAGTTGCTAATATTTGTAACTCGAATCAGGGGCTGCGGAACAAGCGACCGCTAGCAAGGGGTGAGGTCAAGATGCTTGTCAGCAATGGATCAAGCGTTGATGTGATCGCTGTCAGAACTCTACGTCTCCATTTTCCGTCGGGATTAGCAATAAACTTGAAGAATTGTTATCTGGTGCTAGCACTAAGCATGAACATTGTATTTGGATCGTGTTTGATGCGAAGTGGTTATTCATTTAAATCCGAGAATAATGGTTGTTCCATTTATATGAATGAAATCTCTTATGGTCATGCACCGATGATGAATGGTTTATTTTGTTTGGATCTCGATAATAATGTTACACATATTCACAATGTTGATGCCAAAAGGATTAAACTTAATGATGATATATCCGCATATATGTGGCACTGCCGTCTATGTCATATTGGCGTTAAACGCATGAAGAAGCTCCATTCGGATGGACTTTTGGAATCACTTGATTTTGAATCATTTGATACATGTGAGCCATGCCTTATGGGCAAGATGACTAGAACGCCGTTTTCCGGTTCAATGGAACGGGCGACAGATTTATTGGAAATCATACATTCTGATGTATGTGGTCCAATGAGTGTGTCGGCGCGAGGTGTATATCGTTATTTTGTTACTTTCACGGATGATTTGAGTAGATACGGTTATATCTACTTGATGAAACACAAGTCTGAAACATTTGAAAAGTTCAAAGAATTTCAGAATGAAGTGGAAAATCATCGTAATAGAAAGATCAAATTTCTACGGTCCGACCGTGGAGGTGAGTATCTAAGTTACGAGTTTAGCACTCACATTAAAGAGTGTGGAATTGTTTCACAACTCACACCTGCCGGAAAACCACAGCGAAATGGTGTGTCAGAACGCCGTAATCGTACTTTATTGGATATGGTTCGATCTATGATGTCTCTAATGGACTTGCCGTTGTGATTTTGGGGTTATGCACTAGAAACTGCTGCATTCACTTTAAATCAGGCACCATCTAAATCCGTTGAAAAGACACCGTATGAATTATGGTTTGGAAACAAACCTAAGCTTCATTTCTTAAAGTTTGGGGATGCGATGTTTATGTGAAGAAACTTCAACCGGATAAACTCGAACCCAAAGCGGAAAAATACGTCTTCATAGGATACCCTAAGGAAACAATTGGGTATTCCTTCTATCACAGATCCGAGGGCAAGGTTTTTGTTGCCAAGAATGGATCTTTTCTAGAGAAAGAGTTTCTCGCGAAAGGTGTGAGTAGTCGGAAGGTAGAACTCGAAGAGGTTATTAAACCTTCTATTCAAAGTATGGAGAGTAGCGCATCGCCGGAAGTCGTTCCAGAGTTGGCTTTACCAGTTGAAGAAGGAACTAATGATAATGATCATGAAACTCCAAAAGAGAGTACTACCAAACCTCGCAGGTCTAGCAGGACGCGTGCAGCTCCCGATCTGTACAGAAATCATGTCATGAATTTCATGGTTGATGAAAGTGATGACCCTGCGATGTATGAAGAAGCAATGATTAGCCCGGATTTCAACAAATGGTTAAAATCCATGAAATCCGAGATGGAATCCATGTATGAAAATCAAGTTTGGAACTTGGTAGACTTACCTCACGACCGAAAGGCCGTGGAGAACAAATGGATTTTCAAAAGGAAAACTGATGCTGATGGTAATGTAACCATCTATAAAGCTCGACTTGTTGCAAAGGGGTTTCGACAAATTCAAGGAGTTGACTATGATGAGACATTCTCTCTCGTAGTGATGCTAAAGTCAGTTAGGATTATGTTAGAAATTGCTGCATATTTCGATTATGAGATATGGCAGATGGATGTCAAAACCGTGTGTCTCAATGGTAATATTGAAGAAGAGTTGTATATGATACAACCAAAGGTTTTTGTCGATCCTAAGGATGCTAACATGGTGTGCAAGCTTCAGCGATCCATCTATGGATTGAAGCAAGGATCACGAAGTTGGAATCTCCGCTTTGATGAGGTGATCAAAGAGTTTTGATTTGTCCAAACTTATGGAGAAGCTTGTATTTACAAGAAAGTGAGTGGGAGCAATGTGGCATTTCTGATATTATATGTGGATGACATATTATTGATCGCAAATGATATAGATCTTTTAAATAGTGTTAAAAGTTATCTAAACAGCAAATTTTCAATGAAGGACCTAGGTGAAGCGTCATACATATTAGGCATAAAGATCTATAGAGATAGATCTAGGCGCCTAACAGGGCTATCGCAAAGTACATACCTTGATAAGATTTTAAAGAAGTTTAAAATGGAAGATAGTAAGTAGGGGTTCTTACCTATGACACAAGCACGACATTGAGTAAGACTCAAAGTCCGGCTATGGCGGAAGAAATGGAGAAAATGGACAAAGTCCCCTATGCTTAAGCCATAGGCTCTATAATGTACACCATGCTATGTACAAGACCGGATGTGGCACATGCTACTAGTTTGACTAGTAGGTACCAATCAGATCCAGGTTCGGAACACTAGAAAGCGGTCAAGAATATCCTTAAGTACTTGTGAAGAACTAAGGATATGTTTCTTGTATACGGAGGTGAAGAAGAGCTCGTCGCTAAGTGTTATGTCGATGCTAGCTTTGACACCGATCCGGATGACTCTAAGTCTCAATCCGGATACGTATTTCTCATGAATGGCGGAGCGGTTAATTGGAGGAGCTCTAAACAACCTGTGGTGGCGGGATCAACGACGGAGGCCGAATATGTTGCTGCTTCAGAAGCGGCTCAGGAAGCAGTTTGGATGAAGGAGTTCATATCCGAACTAGGTGTGGTTGTAAACGCGTTGGACCCAATGGTGATCTATTGTGACAACAATGGTGCCATTGCCAATGCCAAAGAGCCAAGGTCTCACAAGCATTCCAAGCATATTAAGCGCCGGTTTCACTCCATCCGCGAGCATGTCAAGGATGGAGATATAAAGATTTGTAAAGTACATACGGATCTCAAAGTAGCAGATCCGTTGACTAAAACTCTCCCTAGAGCAAAACATGATCTACACTAGAACTCCATGGGTGTTAGATACATCACTATGTAACTAGATTATTGTCTCTAGTGCAAGTAGGAGACTGAAGGGAATATGCCCTGAGAGGCAATAATAAAGTGTTTATTATGTGTATTCCAAGTATATGATAGATGTATATTTTGCATGCTATAATTGTATTAATACAGAAATGTTAATACATGTGTGTTTAATAAACAAACATAAAGTTCCTAGTTATGCCTCTCTCATAAACTAGTTCGTTGATTAACAAGATGATCACAGTTTCCTGATCATAGACATTGGATGTTGTTAATAACGAGATCACAACATTAGTGTAATGGTGTGATGAACATTCATCTGAAGTATAGCATTACGATCAAAGTCATTGAGTTTATATTGCTATAAACAACTTCCGAAGTGATCCTAATCCTTAGACCATGAGATCATGCCAATCACTAACACCGGAAGAGTTTCTTGTTGACATCAAACGTCACACCATAACTGGGTGATTATAAAGATGGCTTCAAAGCTACTAAAGTGTTATGTTGAGAATCATGGATCAAGAGTGGAATTTGTTCATCCCGATGACGGATAGATATACTCTGGGCCCTCTCGGTGATATCACATTGGTTAGCTTGCAAAGAGTGCATGTCAGTAACGAGATCAAACTAGTTATGGAGATACCGATGATTGAATCTCGGACATGTAATATATCGTGAAACAAAGGGATTAAGATACAAGCATAAAAGGTTTCGACAATCATAGGAAAGTCATTGTTGAATGTGTGGGAGTTAGTATGGATCTCCAGGTCCCGCTACTGACTATTGATTGGAGAAGGGTCTCGATCATGTCCGCGTTACTCGCGAACCGTAGGGTGACACACTTAAGGGACACTGACATCCAATTGGAGCAAATGTTTCATGCCAAAAGAATAAACAAGCGTAGGAATTTATTTCACTAGATACTGAAACAGGTTTTTGGGTGAAATTGCATAAATTGGTTATGCATGTGAAATAGAATTCTAGCAAGGGGTTATATGTGAATGTTTGTCATTAAAGTAATTGACAAAATTCTGAATATATAAAATAGTTTTATTTAATGAGAGTTTGCATTAAATTTGGTGGAAATTTAATAGCAAGTTTGAGTGGGATTTTGAGTGGAGGGATTTGAATGGATTTTTGTGAGTGGAGTGTCCACCCACATGAAGAGGGAAGGGCAAGGGGCATCCCCCATGCGCCGGCCACCCCCTTGGGGTTCCCCCTCCTCCTATAAAAGTCACCCCTCTCCTCACTTCTCACTCACACCTCCTCGTGAAGGATCTCTCTCCCCTATAGAATTTATCCCCCATGGTCTCGGACTAGCGAGATACATGTTCCCGGTGGCTATTCGGCAAGAAAGAGTTGTGCTTTCGCTGCATCGCTGGAGCGAGGAGGGGGAGGTTGCTCGGTGTCTTGTACGTGTGTGCAAGCACGGATGCGCTGCTGCTTTGCGGCGCTAGGACTTCCTCTCGATCTTGAGATCGGCAAGAGATCGTCTACATCAACCATGAGTTGAACTCGTTAAGCTTTGTCGGTCTTCAAGGGTATGTTCTCTACGGATATACATCCGCCCGTTGTTTGTATCTAGTAGATAGATCTTGGTACATAGTTCCCATCGTACGGAATTTTTTGTTTTCTATGTTGCAAACCCAACATATTGGAGGATGAACTATCGGAGTCAGGATTTTGATGGAAAAAGCGGTATTTGATGCAATTTTCGCGAAGATCAAAAAATACCAGAAAATACATGGAAAATCCTATTTTTCCAGAACACGAAGGAAGAAAGAAGGGGAGGCTGATATGGGCCACAGGGGGCCCATAGCCCCCCATGCGTGGGCCACCCTGGGACATACCACCAGGGGGTGTGACCACCCTGGCCCACCTCCTGCTCCGTCCTTTCGCCTATATCTTCTCCTACAATACCCTAATACACGGGAGGCGACCACAGATAGATTCTACCGCCTTTGCGGGGCAGAAACTACAGATAGAGAAAGAGCTCTCTTCCTTCCTGGAGAGGGGAGATCGTCGCCATCAACACCGTGGCACCCCGGATTTATGGTCCGAGAATACCTGTTATGCCTGCAATTCATGTTCCCATGATTAGTGAGCCGTGAGCATAGCCGACAAGTATCATTACAATATCCATGAATAACAAGTACAAGTACTTGCAAGTGTCCCATTATGGCAATACAACATGAATAGCGGAAGTCTTCAAGCGCAGAGCCCATGTCATGGCTCAACCTACAAGAAACTGAGTGGGAAGAAGGCTTAGCTCACATAAATGTCGGCATCTCCATAGTTCCTCTCGATCATCTGAAAGTGTGGCCAAGTAAATAGCCATGGACAATGCCGGTGAGTACTTTGAATGTACTCGCAACCCACCTTAAGAGAACAAAATAAAGGATATGCAATATGGCTGTAGTAGGATGGCTCCATACGAGGTTCTTTTATAAACTAGTTTCTCTGGTAGATATAGCATATCTCTATATCTTTGTTGAAAAGCTTTTGTAAAACATTTGGAAACCTTTTTGAATAGTTTTTAGAAAACACTAGGACTTGGGTCACCCATTTGTTTTCCTTCCGGTCATCCCATGATCAATTTCCTTCCTCCTTTTTCTGACCATCCCATGGTCAAAACATTTTCAAGCCATTGCTTTTCCAAAGTCCTTTTTGAAATCAAAACCATCACCGCCATACAATAGCCATCACAACCATCCATTACCAAGGACTCAGCTATTCAAATAGATTTACACTCTGTACAGGTTGTACATTATACCCGCAGCATCCAATTACGTGTCAATGATCTACACCGATCGTGGGTTGAATAACCAGTCAAGACTTTTCGGATGCCCGCTCTAGTATAAATGCCTACCCTATGAGGTTAATCCCCGCAAAACAAGGATGCCCTATATAGTTACTAGACAACCGGATAGCGTTTTGCACCTTGACAGGTGTGCGCTTTCAATGAGGGGCTCATAGTGTCGCGTGGAGGCCCGTAGACCCTTCATTCCTTCGCCCGGTCGATGCTACGCATGGACCATTTGTTCGGAGAAGGCCCACCCTCCAGGGATTGTTTGCCCCTGTAGTAGTGCGAGGCACCTATACCATATTAGAAAAAATTCTAGCCCAGCCCCGTCCCATTTCGGAGTAAAGTGGTTGCATGGGTTAATTGTTCAAGCATTAAAACTACACAGCCCGGCGTGTTTTTGTAAACATTTTTCCTCCATCATTCGTGCATCCTTTTTATTAAACCAAAACCTTTCTCATTTTCCACTTCACTTGTTAGGCCAAGCCTCACCAAGGTTTTCTCAGAAAACATTTTTGTAAGCTTTTTCGGGGTCTTCCCATCCCATAGTTTTGCTTCGGCTACAATGGGGTTTCCAAGGGGGCATGGTGTTATACACCATCTATCCTACTAAGGGAAGAATATGTGTCCTCAAAGGTATTGTACTTGTAGTACAAACATGTAATGACTCAGATAAGCGAAGCCACTACTAGGTATAAAAAATTTCACAAATAGAACCATGCACTTTATATAATATAGAAGATAAAACATGCATAGTAAAAAGAGTAGGGAAAAGGCTTATGATAAAGAAGGTAGCTTGCATGTGACCAGCGATATGTCCCTGGACTTCTTCTTTGGATAACCAAGAATACCAATAGTGCCAACACCAATAATAATAAAATTAACCCGAAGCTCCCTTCTTCTCAGCGTCACACAATCGCAACTATCGCCGTTATTTAGCATACATGCAAACAAAAAATACCAAATCAACACAAGGCATGAAAGCATCAATACATACCTCAAACAAGGGCATTCCAAATTTAATAACCAGTAGGTAAGGAGGATTTGGTTGTGGATACAAGGGGAATGCTTTGGTTGCATTTGTGGATTTTCTAATTTAGATTTATAGTCCAAAACTACTTAGATAAAGGGTTTAGAATAATGACAACTTCTATATAATACCATTGTATAAAAATGATACCATCAGATAGATATTGATAAAATGAATCCATCAAAAGTGTTTTCACTATTTTATCAATTTCCTTTGATTTATATAGTGGATAAAACTCTAGTTTTAGAAAATAATTCACCAGAATTATTCTGTAGTTCCAATTTTTTTTCCTTGGGTGATTAGATAGTGTTTGATGAACTGGAATGATTTACAGAGTTTTGGAATCACCTCAAAACAATTACCAGAATGCCCTTCAGAAATTCCCAAAGACGGTACTGGATGCTAATTGTCTTTTTCACCAGATTAAGCATATAGGGTATTTTGATGTGATTATAAGGGAACATGTTAGGTATGAGAAATACCTTTCTGTAGAAATTGGAATCAACCTTTTTGGAGATACAAAACTAATGTGGTGAATTTATTGGTGAATTAATCATACACAGAATATTTTAATTCACCAAAATTCAACAGGGGCTCAGGAAAATATGCACTATTGGGGTTTGAAAGGATTTGATACTTATGTGTGCAGGGAGTTGGAATTAGGTCAAAACCATCTTTGGTTTAACCTAGGGAATTTTCTAAAGGTAGATATGCCATGTTATTAATATTTTTACTAAAGGGAAACTAGGAAGCCATTTTATGTGGGGCCAGTGGGACATGCATGGTATGGCTAAGATCTCTTAGTACCAATTGGTTTCATGCCATTTTGAATTACCAAACTCTCTGAAATCATTTATTAGTGGAAACAGGTACTTCTTGCATTTATTTTACCTCGAAAAGATGATAATTCTTTTGGGCATAAGACCTTCTCTACATGTATGTAGATACACACATGGACTTGTACAAATTTGGATCTATCAAATTTGGGTCGTTTTCCAATTTCAAACTGATTTAATCCAAACTGCAACTTTCAGATCTTGAATTTTAATTAAAAGAAACAAGGGGTTGAGGGGTTTCACGGGCCAGATCTGGGGCGAATTGAGCCACACAACGCAGATGCAGCCCACCCAGGCGGGGTACTGTACGGGAGAGGCAGTGGTTCGAAGGTGGGGGGCCCAGCTGTCAGCGACGGCGGGCTGGCGAAGGGGTATCAAAAGCCCTGTGCAGTCCGATTAGAAATGGATCGATGGTAGGGGACCATCGTCCACCTCGCGTGGTGCCGCCGTAGGCGGAAACCCTAGGCGAGACGAAGGAGATGCAGGGAGGCTCACTAGGGGGTGGAGAGGGGCCGGGGAAGAGCCAGGGCGACGCGATGCTCGCCGACGACCTCAACAAGTGGTGTGAAGGCAGGGTTCCTCGTCGGGGAAGGGCTCGCGTAGTGGTGACCGAAGTGAGACGCTCCAAGGTTCGCCCGAGAGGTTCCAGGGGCTCCTGTACGTCAGCACAGAGGGTACCATTAGCATCAGGAGGAGGAGGGGAGTTTCGGTGGGTGACATGCAGAGGGGGAGGGCTAGAGGGGAGAGATCCTTGCTCGGTTTGATGAGGGAGGCCGAAGCTTCTCTTGTCCTCCATCCTTCGAGTGGGACATAGCAGGGGAGGGGGAGAGGGTGGTATGGGGAGGTGAGTGGTGGTAGTTGAGGGCAAATGAGTGAGGGGAGCGGAGTGGTACTGGCTTGTGGCCTTATAAACCCAAAACAGGGGTTCATGGTGGACAATGTCCATGTTTGGGCATGGGCAAGGGTGCTGGCTTCTGGTTGGTTAGTGTGGGTGGTGCTGGGTGGTGGTGCGGCCCTATGGTCGAGTACTGAGTGGAGAGGAGGGGTGGTAGCTGTTGCTGCCCTTTTTATATACAAAAAATTGAAATAAGTGGCTTATCTCTCTCTCTCTCTCACTCACTCTCTTCAAGCACAAGAGGCAAAGGAGGGCAGTTCTACTGCACATTTCGACCAGAGGAATTTAGGGTGCTGGAGAGGAGTGCTCGAGAGGCCTTGGTAAGGATTTGAGTTGGTGTGACTCAAATGGTTTTGTGAGTTTGCCAGGTTTGACCAACCTTGGGATTGTGAAGGATGTTGATTATCTTGCATTGAGGAGGGTGTGGAAATGGTACTGGTAGATAGAGTAGGTCAATTCATCTCTTCAAGATTTGTTTGGCATTTTTCTAGTTATTATAGTCCCATTTAAAAGGATTTGTTCCAAAAGTGCAGAAGTAGTTTCTAGAAGCTTATGTGGGTTTTTTACATTGTACCAAATGGGTTTTTGATGTGAGATGGTCCTAAATAACATTTTACACATTGGGGAATTTTAATGGAATTTATTTAGAGAGAAAAGTATTTTTAATGAATTATTTCTTGTTTCTGCCATCTGAGAAAAAGGGCAAAAAGAAATAATAAAGAAGCTCAAAAATATTTATTTTTGAGTTTGAAAGATACGGTATCAGGTAGAGAACTCAAATGTGCATTGAGTTGGCAAAGTGGTTTGGGAAAAAACAAACTTTCCTTTAAGGACAAGGTTTGGAGGATTTTGCCTAAAATGGAAAATAAATAGTTTGAGGATCCAAATAATTATGGAAATTATTTTGGGGGGAATATCATAACCAAGTTAGGTGATGTAAAATTGAATTATAATCATTTAAAACTTTATTATTGAGGGAATATGGTGCGAAAGGAAGAAACTAGATTTTTGGGGAATCTAGGGTTTTGATATTTTTATGCCACATAAACATGGTGAGATTAGTGAGGTCAAAGCTCACCTTGGTGCAAGGGATAGATTGATAGATAGACCAAGTTATATAGATAATCATGGAAGCAAGATTTGGACATGTTTGTAGTTGAGATGATCTAGAAGAGATGGCAAACTTTGTTGAAATTAAGGCTGCCATAATAGAATTGTCATGATGCTTCCTAAACCATGGGAGTTTAATAAGAACAAAGCTCCAATGGAAACAAGTGAAGTATGGATTCATATACTATGCTTAGTAGATCATAACCATGAAAAGATTTGGTCAAGGGGAGGTAGCATGTAGATGTGAGTTTCTGCCAAAGTAGGCAAGATGATAAGATTTGTAGAAAAGATTATTATCTTGACTACAAAACCAGCATGGATGAGTGGGAACAAAAATGGATTAGCCAAGGCAAAGACTGGTCTTTGGTAGTACTAATGATGTAATACAAGATGGTTCAAGTACATTCTCAAGAATGCACATGGGTTGGAATAGGTCGAGGTCCAAAGATTGAATCTAGATAAGAATTCTAGACTTAGCCATTTTGGTAGATTTAGGGTTTTACACTAGATTACAATAGGGAAACAAATTGAGAGAGTTGCAATGGTTTATCCTTACCATCAAGTGGTTGATGTTGATTAGGGGATCCATGCTTGGATTGGGTCTTCACTGAGTTGGAAACTATAAAAAGGAATTATCCCTAGATTGATCTGATTAGGGGATGAGATGGCCACTTTGGTGGCTTAGGCTAGATCCAGATTTGGATGCTTGGTTTGAGGTTTATGAACACAAACATAGATTGGGTCCTAAGGGATGAGATACTAGATTATCTTACTCTAGCTCCTGAGTAAACAAGGCAATCAGCAGATCAAGGCAATTCATCAGACAGCAGATCAAGGAAATTCATCTTATCAAAGTTACCCAACTACTACTAGGGTTACCATCAAGCCTAGCTTTAGGTAAGGGTGGGTATTTTGAGTTGGTTAAGCTTTGAAGTAAGATAAGTACCTCTTGGTGTTTCTTCCAAGATTGGAGGGGAGAGGTTTTCAGGAAAAAGGTTTTGGAAAACCTAGAGATAAGAGTAGTTGAAGGTTCTGTCTTGAAAACATAAGGAGATGGTATATAGGTTTATATAGTTTTGTTAATAGAACTAGTAAATTTGTTTGTTATATCAAAATCATCTTGTCTCAAGTTTGAAATGCCAGAACATTTGAGAATATGAATGATGAGTCGAGACATCTCTTTTCGGAAATAGATTTTGTCAACTAGGCATGGGATAAGAAGTATGTCACCTCTTACACAATCAGTTGCATGAACACAAAAAAACAAGTAAGCAAACATTGCAACACTTACTAAGAAAAAGTTTATGTTCCCCCTGATTTTTGCCCTCTTGACAGAAGATCAGGGTTGCTGATATTGGGATGTTACAGACCTTTCCCCACTTATAATAATCTTGTCCCGAGATCAGGGAGCAGTAGGGTTGGGGTGATAACATCCACTTAACAATTTCAGTGGTGGAAATTATTATATGCTATAAGGTTTTGTAACAAAAAGGTGTGGTCAGCTACGGGTCGGAGCTGAGTGGCTTCGGATTGGGGCCGTTTAGATTTAAAAAAATGGAAAAAGACGCAATATTTTCCCCGTAGGATGATTCTAGGTAGGTTTAACGTCAAAAGGATCATTTCTTCTTGCGTCGATATGACACACTGGTTACACAAGTAAGAGGTTACTATGGTCGGTTACAAGAAGGTCCAACAGGTTTTAGGTTAGGATTGAGGTTAAACATGTAAATGCAGGTTCATCGGGGTATACAGTTTGTATGAGACACATGTATGGATTGGGGTTCTTCTGGAATGGAGTGGAAAGACACAGTCTTTCCACCTTGGAGCTTTACTTGGGGTCATCGAGGTTGGGGTAGATCCATCGTCTTGGAGCAAAAGCGTGACGCTAGAGTTGAGGTCTTCTGGTGACGCCTTGTTGCAACTACTTTGCTATGGTGGTTACCTAACGAAGCTGTAAGGGTTAACTCGGGGTAGATTTAGCTGTTAGCGATGCTTCTTCTTGGTCCTTAGTTGAGGTGGGGGTATTTTGGATTCGGATGGGTTGTCTTCACTTGAACTCTTTGTGTTTCTTTGGTTCGATGACGGAGTAGACTCGTTGTCTCCAGGCCTCCTTATCTTCTGGGTTCTTGGGGTGTTTGTGTTATGGCGAGGACTTAGTGTTGATTTGGCAGAGGGTTGAATTGGGTCGTTACTCCTTTGGGTGTGATTATAACTAAGGAACGAAAAGGGGTTGTCGGGGAGTTCTTTATGTGGACATCCTGCTGAGGAGAGATTTTCCAGTTATGGGTGTATGAAGGTTAGTGCGGGATACACCAAAAAGGTGGTCATACAATAGGATCTAGTGATCCGATCAAGACAAGCAACACATGCCAAGCATCATACACGCACATGACAAACAAACAAGGCGTACCAAATGTACTAAGGGGTGACTACACGCCATAAGGGGGATCCTATTTTCAGAAAGTTTATTCTAAGTGTAGAAGTTACGGGGGTCTTGACTTCTGTCTTGCCATTTGTTGTCATTGGTGCCATCCTTGATAGATTTGGGGGCGATGAAGGACTCCTTTGGTAGGGCGATCTTGTAGTTTCTTTCGTCCTTGGTAGCTTGTCAACACCCGGATTTTTAATCCCAGATGTCTGTTATGCCATACATTGCAATCGCAGGATTACCATTTTTGCGACACATAACAGATTCGATATCACAGTACATCATCCATTACAAACCATACATAAGGTCTTACCACAAATAAAGTATCACATGATACAGTCTTAATACAATCATAGCAGCGGAATAACGTAATAATAACGTTAGCATGGATGAAGCTCCATATTCATTGTCACAGGCAATGCTGACGATGGGAGATGATACTAGTTGTCATAACCTTCCTGCGATTTGTCCTCCTGATAGTCCTCTTCATAGTCTGGCCACGGGAATAGCCAGGGACAAATCCATGAGTACTCTTTAAGTACTCGCAAACTAGTACTAACAAGTGAAGGGGTTTTTTAGTAGGAAGTACTAGGCTCTAGGTTATTTTGCAAAAATCCAAATTTACCTTAACTGAGTTGAGAAGCAAATAAAGCTAGTTGAAAGTTTTATAACACGTAAGTGGGAACTTGAGTTTCCATAACACAACCCTGTTGTGGTCAAGTCAAAGTCATGATTCATTTCACAAGTCATTTTGAAAACATCTGACGACGGAATAGTATGGCCACTCCAACTGTCCATAGAACATCTATTCGAATAGTTTGACACTCTGCAGAGGTGGTACACTTTCACCATAATATTAGATACATCCATCAGGAACAATCCTTAATTCAGCATACTCAGTATGCGGATAATCAATCCTAACCTTTCAATTTCATGCCCTAGTATAGACACCTCGACACCTCTCGTATGAGTTTGGCCTCCCAACCATGACCATCTGTCATCTTGGGAACTGCATAGGTGGACAATCTTCACAAGGTAGCCTTAGCACAAACCTTGGCGGCAAGGGAACCCATAATAAGGTATATATATTTCCAGTCAAGCCCTACCCAAATTTCGGGTACTGTGGTTGTACGGTAAAATTGGAATGGTATCGCATCCAGACAACCATCAGTTTTATAAAGGGCTAAGGCTCATGCCTCAACATTTTCATCATAAAAAATCATCTGGTGTTCAAGAACACATGTAAATACATTTCAGTAGAATGACTCGTCATTCTAAGGTTTTCATAACAATTTTCACCAAGTAATCCCATCTAAAGTGATCAAGTTTTATGCTTAGCACTAGCAACTACAAGTGGGGGATAAACACTAATGAGGGGTGGTAGTATAGTGTGACTTATCTAAGTTCAATCTCATGCCTCAGGATGACATCAAGATTTATCTATCTTAGGACAAGTTTTAAGCTCTTTATGCTACCTTTAAATAGCTTTCTAGAATCTACAATTCACTAAATAGACAAGTTAAGGAGCTTTGATAAAGAAATAAAATCTCTAAGCTTGCAATTAAAACTGGGATTTATGTGTCATCGAGGGGTATAACCAAGGCATGCCTAATGCATTGCATAGGGAATGTATATGGGTAGGCTACACTAGCGCAAATACAAAATTTTCTACCGCGTAAAACCATGATTATTGTTGTTATAGATCACGAGATTACCACTAGACGCGTGGTTGCGGAACATGATGAAGCGCGTCGAGGCAGTGTAGACGTTCCACGTCTCCTCCTTGTCCTCGTCCCATGAGCAGCTCTCCTTGTGCGGCTCATCCAAGTGCCACAGACGTAGAACCTCCTAGGTATCCACACGTGCGGGGTGGAAGCGTCAGACACCGGACTTCTAGGTCCGCGCGTGCAACACAGGCGTGAGGTGTGGCGGCTGGGTGGAATGGTCTAACCCTGATCAGCTCGCCCCACCCTCTCTTATACAGGCATCCCTAGTGGGCTTCTACATTAGCAGCCCATTAGTAGCCTAAGCCTGGTCTAATTCGGATCTAATCCTCATTACGCTTCCAGCCCCTTAAGTGTGTGACCCTATAGGTTCATATACGTATAGACATGACACGAATACACTTATTCTATCAATAGTTGGTAGCGGCCTCGAGCAAGACGTGCCAACTCCTAAACGCATACAGAGATCATATCGGACGAACCATGGTTTAGTACATGTCTTTCCCTTTGCCTCATGATATTTTATCTAGCTCCAAGATGACCTCCCTTTCTCGATACTGTGATTCGGAATCCCTTTACTAGGTTAACTCTTAACCTTATGTAGCACGGACATGCATTTCTGGATCCGATCACTCGAGGGGCTCAGAGATATCTCTCTCAAGTAGAGAGGGGAAATACCATCTTGATTGAGCATGACTTGCAGCAAGCTTCAGGACAAACCCGAAAGCTACCTTTATAATTAACCAGTTACGGAGCAGCGTTTGATAGCCCCAAAGTAGGTTGATCCACATCTCAAGTACATGCGACAATCTCAGGTCTAAGGACAAAACGTACACGATGTGTAGAGACAGCTGCAAGTCTAATTGCCAGTCTCAAGTTGGGTTAGTCCATCCCCATGTTCATAACATGTGTCCACATCATTGGTTTGACATCTCCATGTCTATGACTTGCGAAACATAGCCATCAACCAATCTATGTACTAGTCTAATATTCACGTGTGTCCTCACATGAACTCCGACTAGGGACAACTATTTGGATAACCATACAAGTAAAGAGTTTCACAAATAATTCACATAATTGTCAATCAATACAAGTTGCCTGATATGGATATTCAAGGAACATTACAATAACTCATGGATACATAAGAAATATAATCATCTCTATGATTGCCTCTAGGGCATATTTCCTTCAGTCTCCCACTTTCACTAGAGTCAACCGAAAATGTATCTAATACCAATTGCTCTTGTGTGTGCTTCATGCGCGGGCTGCGGGAGAGGCTTAGTCAAGGGATCAACAACATTTGAGTATGTATGTATTTTGCATATCATGACACTAGCATCCTCAACAAACTCACAAATCTGATGGTAATGCATGCCAATATGTTTGTTCTTCTGGTGCTGTCTAGGCTCCGTGGCTTGTGCAATAGCACCATTGTTGTCACAATATACGTCCATGGGATTGGACGCGCCCTGAACCACACCGAGAGCGATCAGGAAATTCCTAATCCAAACAACTTCCTTTACAGCCTCCAAGGCAGCAATATATTAATCTTCTGTTGAAGAGGAGGTCACCGTATCTTGCTTGGAACTTTTCTAGCTCACAGCACCACCATTCATGACATACACATAACCTTATTGCGATTTCAGTCGTTAAGGAAACTCGCATCTGTGTAACCCCTTACACTGAGTTCATCCTCACCTCCATAAACTAGGAACACATCCTTAGTCCTTTTCAAGTACTTAAGGATGTTCTTTACCGCTATCCAGTGACCTTCACCTGGATCAGCCTGGTATCTGCCCGTAACACTTAGAGCATAGTAAACATCTAGGCGAGTACATATCACTAGATACATGATGGATCCAATAGCCGAAGCATATGGAACCCTGCTCATGCGCTCACGCTCATCAGTAGTCGAAGGACACTAAGTCTTGCTGAGTTTAATGTCGTGAGACATGGGCAAGAACCCCTTCTTAGCCTCTTCCATGCTGAACTATTTCAACACTTTCTCAATGTATGTACTCTGGCTTAATCCAATTAGCCTCCTTGATCTATCTCTATAGATCTTGATGCCCAGAATATATGCCGCTTTTCTTAAGTCCTTCATCGAAAAAATATTTTTCAATGAGGTCTTGACAGACTCGAGCATAGGAATATCATTTCCAATCAGCAATATGTCATCTACATATAAGATTAGAAATACAAGTGCTCTCCCGCTTTCCTTCTTGTAAACACAAGGTTCTTGTTCGTTTTTGATGAAGCCAAACTCCTTTACAACTTCATCAAATCGAATGTTCCAACTCTCAGATGCTTGCTTTAGCCCATAAATGGACTTTAGAAGTTTGCATACATTTCCAGCATTGTTTGGATCAACAAAACCTTCGGGCTGCATCATATACACGTCCTCGGTTAGGATTCCATTTAGGAAAGCCGTCTTGACATCCATATGCCATATTTCATACTCAAAATGTGCAACAATTGCTAGAATTATCCGTATAGATTTAAGCATCGCTACGGGCGAGAAAGTCTCGCTGTAGTCAACTCCTTGAACTTGTCGAAAACCTTTTGCAACAAGTCGAGCTTTATGGATGTGAACATTTACATCTATATCAATCTTCTTCTTATAGATCCATTTGCACTCGATGGCTTTAAAACCATCAGGAAGGTCGACCAAGTTCCAAACTTGATTGTCTTCCATGGACTCTATCTCGAATGTCATGGCGATCAACCATTTCTCAGAGTCTAGGTCCACCATCGCGTCTGCATAGGTCGCAGGCTCATCATTGTCTAACAATAATAATTCCCGTGCTTCGCGGAGCCTCGCCGACCTTCGTGGTTGTGGTGCTTCTATTGCCACAGGTTCCTCAAGTTGTTCTGCTACGATAGCATAACTCGTAGAAGCATCCCCGAATGGCTCATCTTGAACTTCTTCAAGTCACACCGACCTTCCACTCGTTCCCTCTGTGAGAAACTCTTTCTCTAGGAAAACACCGCTACGAGTGACAAACACTTTGCCCTCTTCTCGGTTGTAGAAGTAATACCCTAAGGTTTCTCTCGGATATCCCACGAAAATGCACTTATCCAATTTGGGTGTTAGCTTGTCCGACTGAAGTCGCTTGACAAATGCATCACAACCCCAAATCTGTAGAAAAGACAAACTAGGATTCTTTCCAGTCCACATCTCATATGGTGTCTTAACTACGGATTTAGATGGTACCCTATGAAGTGTGAAAGCTGCCGTTTCTAGAGCGTAAACCCAAAATGATAATGGTAAATCCGACTGGGTCATCATCGATCAAACCATGTCCAACATAGTTCGATGGCGTCGTTCAGAGACCCCGTTTCTTTGAGGTGTTCTGGGCGGCGTGAGCTGTGGAACAATTCCGCAACTCTTAAATGATTGCTAAATTTGTGACTCAAATATTCACCTCCACGATCAGATCGCAAGGCCTTTATTTTCTTGCCACGTTGATTCTCTACCTCACTTTGAAACTCCTTGAAGTTTTCAAAAGTTTTAGACTTATGCTTCATCAAGTAGACATAACAATATATACTGAAATCACCAGTGAAAGTTATGACATAGTGATATCCTCCTCTGGATGTCGTGCTCATTGGTCCACATACATCAGTATGTATAAGTTCCAACAAGTCTGTCGCTCTCTCGGGTAAACACGAAAAAGGCGACTTGGTCATCTTTCCAAGTAAACAAGCCTAACATGTCTCGTATGATTCAAAATCAAACAAAGTTAGAAGACCATCAACATGGAGCTTCTTCATGCGCTTTTCACTTATATGCCCCAAACGACAATGCCATAAATAGGTAGGACTCAAATCATTAGGCCGAAGCCTTTTAGCACTAACATTGTAAATAGATGAATCATCAAGATTTAAAATAAATAACCCATTCACAATGGTAGCATTATCCATAAACATATCATTCTTAGAGATTACACAACCATTGTTCATACTCGCAAATGAATATCCATCCCTCATCAAACATGAAGGTGATAAAATGTTTCGAGCCATACTTGGAATGTAATAACAATTATTCAACTCCATAATAAATCCTGACGGAAGGTGAACTTTCATGACGCCGACGAACAATGCAGCAACCCTTGCTTTATTTCCGATGCGAAAATCCACTTCGCCTTTCTGCACTTCTCTAGTCCTTATGAGCCCATGCATCGAATTGCAAATATGAGAAACTGATCCGGTATCAAATACCCAAGAGTTAACATAGGAATCACCGAGAAGAATGTCCACAACATTTACAACAAGCGTACCTGAGTGGGAAGTACTCTTACTTCCACTCTTCTTCAAAGAAGCATGGTACTTGCTGCAGTTTCTCTTCCAGTGGCGATGTTCATGACAAAAGAAGCACTCAGTGTCATCTACAGGTCCAGCCTTTTGCTTGGGTGCAGGCTAAGGGATCATATCCTTAGCCTTGCCCTTCTTCTTCCAAGAAGTACCCTTTTTCTTGAAGCTAGGCTTGTTCTGCACATCCATCACATTGCTATGCCATGCACACTTCTTCATGTCACTTTCTACTGTTTTTAGCATCCCGCATAACTCATTAAGGCCCTTCTCCACCCCATGCTAGATGGTAGTTCGAAATGAACTGTCCATAGCTAGATGGAAGAGACGCCAAAATGAAATCAGTAGCCAACTCTTGGCCTAGTGGAAAACCAAGCTTTTCCAAAGTCTGACTGTAACCAACCATTTTGATCACATGGGGGCCTACAGCTGCTCCCTCTGCCAGCTTGCATTCCACAAAGGACTTGGAACATGTCCCTAAGCGCAACGATCATATTGTATGCTTCCTGATCCTCAAACTTCTTTTGGAGTTCAGGTTCCATGCATGCAAGCATAAGACAGCTAACCTCAAGAGAATCATCACATGCTCTCTTGTAGGAATTCTTGAGGGTAGCAGATGCATTATCAGCAGGTTCATCGGGGATTGGGGTATCCAAAACCGTTTCCTTTTTATCAGACCTGAGAACAATTCTCAGGTTACGGACCCAGTCGGAATAGTTTGTTCCATTTAGTTTATCTTTGTCAAGAATCGAACACAAAGAAAAAGGTGATGTAGGCAAAATACTAAGCCATGTAACCATGAAAGAGTAAAACATATTAAACAATTTAATAGCATATACTCCCACTTAAATCAATATCCTTCTATGGATACTAAGTGATTCAAGATCCACAATTAACAAGTCGACTAGTGAGCTTTAGCATCACTGCTAGAAGACAAGGTAAATCGGTAAGCAACACTTGCTAATCATATCACATATGACTCTTGTTGTTGGGTGACATCTCTATGTCAAAACTAGGCGCCCAACCTTTATGCCCCAAGGTCCTTAACTGTTAAGATGACCTTGTCAAGCTCACCAACTCTTATGCATGTAGGTATCCGATACAAATCCATCCAGCCAAGGAAAACCACGGCACTATAATTTCATAGGCCCACCAACGATTGTACAGGGCATAGGATGGTGCAAGGTTGGTTGGGAGGGCATGGTTTAACTTAAACTTTGTGAGGGATCATTCTACTTCTATCATCTAAGCATGCATAGTAGTAAAACGCATAAGAATATCATTCACATAGTTGTGACACAGTATGGCCCATTTTCTCATGGTGATCTCTATCACCATAGAACCTGTCCACTATGATGATATCCATCTTCATGTTCCATGCGAGCCATCCACCAAGTGATGAGTCCTCCAAGAACTAATATAAGCTATTACTCCTAAGAACTAGTAATCAAAATTACATAGTATTGGGATCATCACAAGTTGGCACGCAGGCCATTACAATAATTGACAACACATACGGCTCCAGCCGGGTTGCCCTACTCATGACACGCATGTCATGAAAAATTTCATACATGCATCATACTAATCACATACATCCTGCAAAAACAAGTTATGCATAGAATCGCATTCTACCAGATCATGTGAACTCGCAGCACCTAGTTACCTTAACGAGATACAAAAGGGGCTATGATTAAGGGGGGTCTAGGGGGTATCCCCTTGTGGGGTTCGAAGGCGCAGCGCCCCTCGTGGTATCTCCGCAATTTTCTTTAAGGATTTTGATCGGCAAATCAAATTTACCATAAATCGACTATTGTTCCGATTCAATCAAACTCCTTTGATCACGGTACATCAGTTTTAGATCTAGGTTCCGATTCGATCAATCATATTGATCTTTGCGTGATTCAACGGGATTTATGTGTCACTGTCTACCCCGATGGCGGAAACCGACCGGTAGGGGTAAGTCATTCGACAACCTCAGAATCACGATCACGGAAAACAAGATCATAGATCAATCCTGAACCACCGCAACACAAATGATCACATCATTCATATCGATCTGCATATCATCATATGCAAACACCTCGAACCTATAAGTGAACAACATCGGCTCTGATACCACTTAACGGATACGGGTAGGATACACTAGCGCAAATACAAAATTTTCTACCGCCTAAAACCAGGATTACTGTTGTCATAGATCACGGGATTACCACTAGACGGTTGCGGAACTTGATGAAATGCGTCAAGGCAGTGTAGACGTTCTACGTCTCCTCCTTGTCCTCGTCCCACAAGCAGCTCTCCTTGCGCGGCTCGTCCAAGTGCCACAGATGCAGCACCTCCGAGGTATCCACACGTGTGGGGTGGAAGCGTCAGACGCCGGACTGCTAGGTTCGCGCATGCAACACAGGTGTGAGATGTGGAGGCTAGGTGGAATGATCTAACCCTGATCAGCTCGCCTCACCCTTTCTTATATAGGCGTCCCTAGTGGGCTTCTACATTAGCAGCCCATTAGTATCCTAAGCCTGGTCTAATTCGTATCTATTCCTCATTAGGATTACAGCCCCTTAAGTGTGTGACCCTATAGGTTCATATATGTATAGACATGACACGAATACACTTATTTTGTCAATATTTGGTAGCGGCCTCTAGCAAGACGTGCCAACTCCTAAACACATACAAAGAACATATCAGACGAACCATCAAAAGGTTTAGTACATGTCTTTCCCTTTGCCTCACAATATTTGGTCTAGCTCCAAGCTGACCTCCCTTTCTCGATACTGTGATTCGGAATCCCTTTACTAGGTTAACTCTTAACCTTATGTAGCATGGCCATGCATTTGTGGATCCGATCACTCGAGGGGCCTAGAGATATATCTCTCAAGTAGAGAGGGGCAAATCCCATCTTGATTGACCATGCCTTGCAGCATGCTTCAGAACAAACCCAAAATCTACCTTTATAACTACCTAGTTATGGAGCAGCGTCTGATAGCCCCAAAGTAGGTCGATCCACATCTCAAGTACATGCAACAATCTCAGGTCTAAGGACAAAATGTACACGATGTGTAGAGAGTTTTGGAAGTCTAATTGCTAGTCTCCAGTTGGGTCAGTCCAACCCCATGTTCATAACATGTGTCCACATTATTGGTTTGACATCTCCATGTCTATGACTTGCGAAACATAGTTATGAACCAATCGATGTGCTAGTACAATATTCACGTGTGTCCTCACATGAAATCCGACTAGGGAAAACTATTTGGATAACCATACAAGTAAAGAGTTTCACAAACAATTCATATAATTTACAATCAATACAAGTTGTCTGATATGGATATTGAAGGAAAATTTCAATAACTCATGGATACATAAGAAATATAATCATCTCTATGATTGCCTCTAGCGCATATTTCCTTCACATAGATCATATAGTTTTCACAGTTGCAAGTGTTAGCTTGCATAGGTAACATGCAAGTGGTAGCTTGCCTTTGTGCAGTGTAGTGGTTGAAGTTCTCCTCTACTTCTTCCTCGTAGTCCTTCCTCCTCGTATCCTTGGTCGGTACTAGCTTTTATAAATAAATACGAGGTACACAATCACCAAACAATTCTTAACTACTTCTATTTATCACACCAAGGTTTTCACTAGATGATCTAGTATCATCACAATCCTCACAAAGATTAAGGCAATAGTTTTATTTATTTTATTTTAGAAAAGTAATTTCTACTCATTGAAAAATTACTTAAAATTTAATATTCTCCAACTAAAACATGGGATCATGTTGACACATGTCATCACCACATATTTCAGTACTTGCGAATGTGATTTAAAGTGGTTTCACATTTTAACAAGGTTTAACCTTTTTATTTTCATTAAATAAAGTGACTAGAAATACCTACGGGGCATTCTTTTTATTACTTGTCCATTATCTCTGCAAGTAAACCTAGATATTTTTATATATTCATAAAGGTCTTAATAAATGTGATTTTTGAGAGTTGGAATCAACTCAAAAGCTTTTGTGGTTGAATTTTAAAAAATGTTTGAATGCAGAAAAGCTTCTTCCTTGTTAATTTTACTATAGGTGATTTACACCTCCAAATGATTTGAACCCAACGGGCCATTTCGTTCAGTGAATCGATCTGGGTTGATTTTTTAATCTACGTATAGAACTAAGTTTGAAACTAAAATAATAAACCTAAATTCAAACTATTGGGTCACGCGGGAAGATAACTGGGTCGGCCCACGGTGCACAGCGCGTGCGGGTGGGTTTAAGTGAATATCCCCACCAGTCAGCAAGACAGGGGGGTGCAAAGGGGTACGGGGCAATCTAGACCGTGCGATCAACATCTAATCGAACGGCCAGGACTTGTCGTCTCTGTCGGGCAATGTCGGAGAGACAGAACCCTAGAGCGGCCAATGGGGGTCTGCGGGGGCTCACCGGGGTTCAGGCGAGGGTCGGCGATGGGGACGAATGACGAGCTCGACGACGGCGAACCTCCTGGTACTGGTGGCTTCTCCTAGGGCGGCTCCAATCGATAGCTCCTCTTCTCCTCCTCTACAGCATACTCCGACAAAATTCCGACGACCTGCTGCTCGCCTTGCTCCGGGGATGAGGTGGGGTGATTCTATGATAGAGGGGAGTGTGTTGGTGTGAAGAAATCGAATGGGAGTGGCCTCTATTTATAGTACCAAGATGGGACCGAAGGGTGAGGGTGGAGCTCGTCGTGGTCGTCGTTACAGTGGGCTAATGGCATGAGCTATGCTAGGGGACGATGATGTGTTTCCTGGTGAAGATCAACAACATGATCACAAGGAGTGGGGCGGTACGATGCGGTCGGAACGCCGCGGTGCTCTGGACGGGTCCGATAGGAAAATTAATGACACACGGGCTGTCCTAGTCGCACCGAGATTAACGGGTATGTTCTGGCGGTTCCTGGGAGGATGGTGATCACGCACGCAAGAGGCGAGGGCGGCGCGTGGTCTGTGCTCGTGTGTCCAGTGCAACGCTCTGGCGCGCTCTCGGCATGCTTGCAGAGAAGCTGGGCACGCTCGGGCTGAGTGGTCTAGGGGCTGGTTATGCTTTGGCGTTGGATAGGGGGTGGCGGTGGATGGTGGTCAGTGTCTTAGACAAGGTTGGCGAGGCTAGGGAAGCTCCTAGCTGGCTGTCAACAATGGGGTGGCCATTTGGGGCTCGACATGCTCACCATTGATGGTAATGGCAAGCTCATAGTGAGCAAAAGCTTGTTAACTGAGATAGATGATCTACTAAGAACATGCTGTGAGCTAGAGAGGGGACAAGTTAGGCACAAACATTGCTCACTATAGTGTTTTGTGTTTTGTTTGATTTGTTTTTGCAAGGTGTTTGATGAAATGGACGAAAGATATTTGAATTTGAATTTTTGGATGAAAATTGGTGGGTGTACTAGTCACATACTAGGTAGTATCTGGTTAGTTGGAAAGGTCAAGGTGCACTGGTTTGGTTCGTTATTGAGCATTGGTGATATTCACATATGTTATAGATTCAATTTTGAGTTGTCATTTGAATCAAGTTGCCAAATGTTTCTGGGGGTTTGAAAGGTGGGCTTGGGTTCACTTTTACTTGGTCTAGCAAGGGGTGAAAAGATTTGCCTTTGTTTCTCTTTGAAATCTTGGACTATAAACACTCAAAGTGGCCTAGTGAACAAGATGGGCAAAAATGATCATTAGCTCCTTTGGTTTGTTTTTAATTTCTCTTGATTTTTTTCTACTTGGAAATGATTTAGATGATGTTGTTTTCATCTTTAAACCAATCCTTGCTATTCACAACAATAACACAAGTCCATTCATGCATTCATACATTCATCACATACACATATGCATTCATATGATTTTAATTCACAAATTTTTTTGGTAACCCTAATTTTGGTGATTGGAATTTGATAACCTTGATCAATACTTTTGGGATGTTACAAACCTTCCCCCCTTAAACAAAATCTCGTCCCGATATTTGAGAAAGAAAAAAAAGAAAACTAGGATTTAAAGAGATAGGGAAACTCCGTCTTGATGTAATCTTCTCGTTCCTAGGTAGCTTCTTCTTCAGTGTGGTTATTCCACTGGATCCTAACAAACTTGATGCTTCGGGTCCTGGTGGTTCTGAAAGCTTCCTCCATAATACAAATAGGTACTACGGGATACATCAGGTCATCGTTGATCTCTATGGTTTGGTGATCAATGTTCTTGAAAACTTCAGTCTTCTCCGGGACTTCTAGGCATTTGCAAAGTAACGATATATGGAACACATTATGCACTGCTGACATCTCTTCTGGTAGTTCCAGTTGATACGATACTTCTCCTCGATGATTCAGAATCTTGAAGGGTCTGATATATCTAGGGGCTAACTTTCCTTTGAGCTAGAAACGTTGCATTCCCTTCAAAGGCGACACTTTGAGATACACAAAATCTCTGATATTGAAAGCGAGGTCTCGACGTCTCTTGTCGTCATAACTCTTATGTCTGGACTAGTCGGTCTTGAGGTGCTCACGAATCTTGTGAACTTTCTCTTCTGCTTCCCGTAGAATGTCGGCTCCGAAAATCTGACTCTCTCCTACTTCCGACCAATTCAAAGGGGTACAACACTTCCTTCCATACATGAATTCAAATGGGTCCATTTGAAAACTGGCTTGATAACTGTTGTTGTACGAAAATTCTACGAACGGCAGACAATCTTTCCATTTTGATCCATACTCTAGCACACAGGCTCTCAACATATCTTCGAGTATTTGATTTACTCGCTCTATTTGTCCATCGGTCTGAGGGTGATAAGTTGTGCTGAAATCTAGTCGGGTTCCTAATCCTTCTTGGAGGTAAACTGAGTTCCTTGATCCGACACAATGTTCTTGGGAACTCCGTGCAAACTGACAATTCTAATAATGTACAACTCTACTAGCTTCGAACTCTGGTAAGTGGTCTTGACAGGCAAGAAATGGGCGACTTTGGACAATCTATCAACTATGACCCAAATAGAGTCATTTCCCCTACTATAAGTAGGCAATCCGGTGATAAAGTCCATTCCAACTGAATCCCATTTCCATTCTAGAATCTGCAATGGTTGCAACAGTCCTGCGGGTCCTGATGTCCCGCCTTAACTCTCTGACAGATATCACACTTGGCTATGTAGCTTCCAGTTTCTCTCTTCATCTTATGCCACAAAAATTGCTCCTTTAAATCTTGATACATCTTCGTTCCTCCGGGATGGATAGAATAAAGAGTATCATGGGCCTCTTTCAAAATAGCTTGCTTCAACTCTGAATCTGCTAGTACAGAGAGACGTTCTTTTGTACCAGAAAACTCCTTCTTCATCCTCGGTGAATCTGGGTACTTTGCCTGTACCGATGCGACATTTTATTCCGTTGATACTAACATTTACTTTCTACGCCTGCTTGATCTGACTGATCAAAGTGGGTTGAAGTTCTATGCTAGCCAAAAGTCCTTCACTTACTAATTCCATTCCATCTCTTTGTGCAAACTTGGTTCCTCCTTCAGAATCATGGAGTTCATGCGGCACGACAATCTACTAAGGGCATCTGCTACCACATTGGCGTTACCGCGGTGATAGTGAATGTCCAGATCATAGTCCTTGATTAGCTCTATCCATATTCTTTGCCTCATATTCAGCTCCTTCTGAGTGAAAATATATTTCAGGCTCTTGTGATATGAATAAATCTCACAACGGTTTCCCATAAGGTAATGCCTCCATGTCTTCAGGGCTAGAACTACGGCTGCTAGTTCAAGGTCCTGGGTAGGATAATTCTGCTCGTGTTGCTTTAGTTGGCAGGATAGATAAGATATAACTTTGCATTTTTGCATCAACACACCTCCGAGACCGATCTTGGATGCGTCACAATACACATCAACAGGCTTCGTGATATCCGGCATGATCAAGATTGGGGCTCAAATCAATCTCTTCTTAAGTTCTTGAAAAGTCGCTTCGCATTTGTCTGTCCATTCAAACTTCTTATCCTTATTCAACAATTAGGTCATGGGTCTTGTGATTCTTGAGAATCCTTCTACGAACTTGCGGTAATATCCCGCTAATCCGAGAAATGCACGAACTTGGGTTTGAGTGGTTGGGGCTTGCCAATCTTCAACATCCTTCACCTTTGCAGGGTCAATGGCAATTCCTCCGGCTGATATGATATGTCTGAGGAATCCTACTTCCTATAACCAGAATTCACATTTGCTAAACTTGGCATACAACTGATGCTCCCTAAGGGTTCCAAGGATGGTCCTTAGTTGTAGCTCATGTTATTCTTCTGATTTGGAATAGATAAGAATGTCATCAATGAAAACAATGACAAACTTATCTAGAAAGTCCATAAAAATCTTATTCATGAGATTCATGAAATAAGCGGGGGCATTGGTTAATCCAAAAGACATGACAGTGTACTCATACAATCCATATCTGGTGGTAAACGCAGTCGTTGGAATATCCTCTGCGCGAACCTTGAGTTGATGATAGCCAGTTCTAATATCAATCTTAGAAAACACTTTAGCACTAGTCAACTGGTGTAACATCCCTAAAATCATGATTTCAAAGATTTCATATCATTCATGCATGTATATAGTTTTGAGATCAATTACAAACCATTTTCAAGAAAAACAGAAGCACATAGTGCTATCATTTTATGTGAGCAAACTTAAATCAAATGACCATCCTCATTTGAGAGCATAAGTGTTTTAAACCAAGTTTGTTTGCTTCCTTGTTGATTAGATTGAGTGTGGAGTTTGGACAAAAATATATAAAATAAATATGGTTTCAAAACATTTGCAAATCAAGTGCTAAGTCACTGTTTATTTTATTTATCCAAATGACCAAGCCAATTCAAAGTGACCACTTGGTTTTATGCCTAGAATTGTGACTGTTGCACACTGCAAAAATCCTGAAAAGATTTGAATTCAAATAGAGTTTGAATTCATTTGAAAATCATTCCAGAAAATCAAATCAGAAATAGAAAAGGAATAAAGAAAAGGAAAAGGGCCGGCGCCAGACTTTGGGCCCAACAGCGAAACCAGCCCATCTAGCCCACCCGGGTTTTCCCTCTCTCTCTCTCACGCGCAGACGCACCTAGCGAGCCGCTGACGCCAGGACCCCACACCCCTTCTGTTCCTCTCGAAGACAACTGGGCCCTCTCCACGTCGACTCCTTCTTCCCCAAATCTCGCGCGCAGACGCCGTCGCCGCTGGCCGTTGATGCGTTGATTCCGCGGCGTAATTGCCATTGATTCACCGTCGAGCCTCTGCCTACTTAAACCCCCCCCACTCCGCTCCATTCCCCTCACTCAATTTTCTCTCCACGCCACCAGGCTGCTCGCAACTCGCCAAACACCGCCGCAGCTCCGACGATCTCCGGCAGCAAATTCCGGTGAGTCCCGACCGCCCCTGTGCCTCTGATTCAAACGAGTGTGTCCAGCAAGACCTCGTGCATCTTCTGATACCCTTTGCTTGCCTGCTTGTGACCCAGGACGCCGTCCCCGTTCGTTCCCGCAAACGACCGAGCCGCCACTCAACTCCGGGGACCGATTACAGTAACCATAGCGTGCCCCTTGATCTCTCTCGCATACGAGGTTGTTCGCCACCGTCTTGCGCATCTCCTAAACCATCTGGTACGTGCTAGGGCGACGCGGAACCTCGGCAATGACTTCGACAGCAATCACCCGAAGCGTTCGCGAACTCCGGTGAGGAATCCTTGACGACCCCGAGCGCCCCTTCGCCGGACAAGGACACGTTGAGGTTCACCTTGTCACTGCGGTTCTGGTGAGCATCCTCTCCCCTCCCCGGGCGACCTAGAACGCCGGCACCGCCACTGACAGAGTGCTTCGCCGCTCGCCGCCGCGCTAGCGACGCTTGATGTGGATATGCCTACCAGGGTATACCCAGTAGGACGTTTCCGACTGGCCCAGGAACTGGCGAGTGGGCCTGCAAGACGGCGACTAGATCAAGGCCCGGTGTGGATCCAAGCGACTGGAAGCTGAAGGCCCAGGCGAGTAGATAGGCCCAGTCGAGTTAGGTTAAACGATTACCGAAGCCTTAACTGATTCGGTTGAGATATGTAAACCCTAGGGGAGGTGAGTCTATATAAACCTCCCTACAGGGCGTGTAGAGAGACGTTCCATCATACACCCAAGCGACTCGCCGCCTAGCCGCCGAGCTCGCCCGTTGTACCTCCACCATAATACAATCTAGCAGGAGTAGGTCTTTACCCTCCGGGGGGCCGAACCTGGGTAAACCTTGTGTCTCCGCCCTCATCTCGCACCACAGATGGCTGGCCGCCCTTGCCCCTCGTTCTACTACTCGCTGCCGATTGCAGCATCTGCCGTGACCATTCCCACGACAGTGGCACCCACCTTGGGGCCTGGCCGGTCTGGCCGGTGTTCTGCGGCGAGATCCAATCTGCCCATCAACGAGACAGTCGCCACCGGCCGCATGATAGCGATCGGCGAGATGCTCCAGATCTTGCCGAGCAGCTACGTCTCGGCGGCGCGACCCGTCACGCACAGCATGATCCTGCCGGTCGGCACGACCAGCCTCTTCGTCGTCCTCACCGAAGTCATCGTCTCGGAGGATTCGGCTCGCATCCGCGAGTCGCCGCCACGCGATCGTCTCTCCGAGAGCCAGGTCCGCACGATCCATCGCCTCGCCTCCGAGTACAACTCGGCTCACAGTAACGTGGCCGAAAACTCCGCGGCCGCAGAAGACGTGGCCCTCAATGACGATGCCGACTCGGCGACCCCGGCGTCACTCGCCGGATCCATCACCGCGGCTTCACCCGCGGGCTCCATCACCCAGGTCTCCATCACCCGAGGATCCCTCCATCCTTGGGATCTTCGACTTCGACTCCGGGTCGGAAAATTCCGCCGACCTCCGCGACGGGACCGGTCGCCATGCCGCGACCTACATGGCGACCGGCACGGATCCGCCGGAGGATCCATTCTCCACCCCGATCCCTCCTAATGCCATGGCAACGGAGGTCGAGGAACTCCGCCAGAAGCTGGCGGAGGCAGTCCGCAAGGAACAAGCCGAGCGCGAAAAATTTAGCCTCGAGCAGGTGACGGTGCAGAAGCTGTCGCGCTACCACCAGCAGCGAATCAGGTCGCGCGTGAACCCCACCGTTCAGGGGCGAGCCCTGAACTTCGACGACGAAAACGACCCAGCCCGCGCGGCCGAGCGCGCGATCTGCGAGAACGCGCCACCAGGAGGAAGCGCCCGGCCCCCGCCAGGGTCGACGGCGATGGGCGCCCCACCTCCACCCAACCGCACACCCCCAGGGATCAGCCGTGGATAGTAGTCTCCTCACGGGAGCGAGACGCGAATGGCCTCCCACTATTCTCCACCCCGATGGACAACCTCGTGGCGGGCCGAGCAGCAGCCGACAACATCACGGCCACCGGCGACGGCGCCCTACAGATCCAGTATGTCAGGGCCCTGCTCGCAAAGGCCGTCGAGCAGCAAAACACCCTCAACTGCCCGCCACCAGAGCCATTGCAGCTCCAACACCGACCCGCGAACGCGGCACTCTCCACCAACGACCCCAGGCCAGCGACCAACTTCGTCGCCGCCAACGGTCAACCCATCGACGCCCGCACCCACATCATCAACAACCAAAGCTGGCGCGCACGCCAGCCCGATGACCTGCGATACACCCTAACCAATCGCCACGACGGCGAGCCGATGGGGTCGCTAAGTCGACTCGGCCCCAAGTGCTTCGGACCGATCATCCGAGGCGAGAAGTACCCACCGAACTTCAAGGCGCCGAAGGAGATATAAAAGTACGACCCTTCGTGTGGCTCGATACATACCTCATGGCGATGGGGATCGTAGGCCACACCGACCTGCTAGCCGCCCATTACCTCCCCCTAATGATGGAGGGGACGTGCAGGCAGTGGATCAACACCCTCCCCTAGGATAGTATCAACTCCTGGGAGGAGATGCGGGACGCCTTCATCAGGCACTTCGAGTGCTCCTATACCCGCGCCACCACCATCGAGGACCTGGAGCGATGCGTCCAGGGACCCCGCGAGTCGACCCGCAACTGGGTCCAGCGGTGGCAAGAACTGTGGTACAACGCGGTCGGCATCCATCCGAACACCGCGATCCATTGCTTCAAGACCTCGTGCCGCTACGAGCCCTTGGTCGCCAAGCTCAAGCGACATTCTCGCACATTCGACAACATACCGAACCTCCTCGAGATCGCCAAACGGTATGCGGAGCAGGATCTAAACCAGGAAACCGACGACGAGTTGGGAGGCCAACGCCGCACGAGCGCCAACGACAACGGACGACGGTCCGACCTACGCTACAGCAACACTTGCCTCACTGGCAAGCGCCGCAGTGACGGGCGAGTCGACTTCGTCGCCAACGCCGGGCACACACAACGCGAGCCCAAAAGCTTCCGCCGTGACGGAGGACAACGCCGCGACGGCGGCAACTACAAGGCCAAGCCAAGGTTCGCCGCGGCCCTCCTTAACCAACCTTGTGCGTTTCATAGCAGGGAAGGGAAGCCTGCAACGCACACGACCGCCGACTGCCACACCCTCAGGGAGATTGAGAAGGCACGGCGAGCACGGGAGGACCCCGACAACAACCCGCCAAATGGCAGAAAATTCGGCAACGTGGCCGGCTCGCTCCATACCTTCACAGGCTTCAACACGAAGAGCGAGAAGAAGGTCATCACCCGCGCCGTCGCCATCAACGCGGTGGCCCAGGTGGACGTTCCCCAGTTCCTGAACTGGTCGGAGCAGCCCATCACCTGGAGCCGCCAGGACCACTCACCGCGCATCGAGTACCCAGGCCGAGTCGCCCTGGTGGTTAAGCCAAAGGTGGGCGACTACTGGCTCCCCAAGACATTGATGGACGGCGGCAGCTCCATCAACATCCTGTACCTGGACACCTTCAGGCGGCTGCGGCTCCCGCGGTCGATGATCGAGACGACCCACACCACGTTCCACGGCATCGTCCCCGGTAGGAAGGCGTACCCGATCGGCAAGATCATGCTGCCAGTCACCTTCGGCACGCCAGCAAACTTCCGCACCGAGCGGATCGTCTTCGAGCTGGTACCCTTTGACAGCCCCTACCACTGCGTCCTGGGGCGCAAGGCGTTCGCCAAGTTCATGGCAGCGCCCCACTACGTGTACAACGCGATGAAGCTCCCCGGGCCGTGCGGCGTCATCACCATCAACGGCGACCCCGACATGGCCGCCGAGTGCGAGGCCAAAGGAGCCGAACTCGCCGATGCCGTCATCGCGACAGAGGCCAACCACGCTGACGAGCTCGCCAAGTATGCGAGCGGGATGAACAATGACGACCCCACCATACTCAAGAAGCCCAATTCGGAGGGTGCAAACACCTCAGCCTTCGAGGCAACGGCGCACACCCGCATCGTCGAGCTGGTCCCAGGCGACTCCAGCCAGACAGTGACGATCGGAACAGGGATGAACCCAGCCTAGGAAGGCACGCTCATCGAGTTCCTCCGTGAGAATAGGGACATCTTCGCATGGAAGCCCTCTAACATGCCTGGTGTCCCTAGGGAGCTCGCTGAGCACAAACTAAACGCCGAGCCCAAAGTGCGACCCGTCAAATAGTCGCTGCAACCCTTCAATGAAGAGCGCCGCCGAGCCATCGCCGAGGAGGTGCAGCGTCTACTCGCTGCAGGCTTCATCCGGCCAATCAAGTACTCCAAGTGGCTGGCAAACCCAGTCTTGGTCGAGAAGAAGAACGGGACCTGGAGGATGTGTATCGACTACACAAACTTGAACAGCGCCTGCCCAAAGGAGCAGTTCGTCCTCCCGCGGATCGACCAAATAATCGATTCCACCGCGGGCTCGGAGTCGCTATGTTTCCTCGACGCCTACTCTGGATACAACCAGATCAAAATGGCTGTCAAGGACGAGGAGAAGACGGTGTTCATCACGCCATTCGGAGCCTTCTACTACACCGCCATTACCTTCGGCCTCAAGAACGCCGGGGCGACCTACCAGCGGTGCATGCAAGAGTGCCTCGCGAGCCAAGTTGGCCACAACATCCACGTCTATATCGATGACGTGGTCGTAAAGTCCGCTCGCCAGGGTGATCTACTCGCCGACCTGGCGGAAACGTTCGCCAACTTGCAAAAATACAAGATAAAGCTTAACCCAGGAAAATGCACCTTCGGTGTACCAGCAGGACAACTACTGGGGTACGTCATCTCCAAGCGAGGGATCGAGGCAAACCCCACCAAGATTGACACGATCGCCCGACTCAGCAAACCCGAGTGCCTGCGCGATGTCCAGAAGTTGGCCGGGCAAGTAGCGGCTCTCAGTCGCTTCATCCCCCGCCTGGGCGAAAAGGCGATGCCCCTATACCGTTTGATGCGCAAGAACCCCACCTTCCAGTGGGACAAGGAGGCGGACGATGCGCTCCATGACCTCAAGAAGGTGTTACTCGCCGCACCCGCCGACAAAGAACCCATGCTGGTCTACGTCGCGGCCTCCGAGCGCGTCGTCAGCGCCGTCATGGTCGTCGAACGGCCAGAGGAAGGAAAGGAGCGCCCAGTACAGCGACCGGTGTACTACATCAGCGAGGTCCTCACCGAGTCACGCCAGCGATACCCGCAGTACCAGAAACTGGTATATGCGGTCTTCAGAGCACAGCGGCGCCTGCCGCACTACTTCCAGGAGCACCCGATCACGGTCGTCTCCTCAGCACCGTTGCAGGACATCATCCGCAACTGTGAGGCGACTGGGCGAGTCTCTAAGTGGGCCGTTGAAATCGGCGTCCATAATATCAAGTACGAGCCACGAAAAGCCATCAAGTCGCAGGCTCTAGCGGACTTCATCACCGACTGGGAAGAGGCCCAGCAGCCAGAAAAGCTGCCATACCTCCATTACCGGAGCCTGCACTTAGACGGCTCCAAGAACGCGGACGGCGCAGGAGCAGGGATCGTGCTGACTTCACCGAAGGGCGACAAGCTCCGCTACGTCCTCTGCCTCGACTTCAGCCCCTGCACCAACAACATGGCCGAGTACGAGGCACTACTCCACGGCATGCGAGCTGCCAAGGAGATGAACGTCAACCGCCTACGCTGCTACGGAGACTCCGACCTCGTTGCTGGGCAAGTCGCTGGCACCTACGACGCCGTCTCCCCTACCATGGCGGCATACCGCCAAGCAGTGGACAAGTTGGGCGAACACTTCGCAGGCTACTCCGTCGAGTGGATTGACAGGCGGAAGAACGAGGAGGCCGACGCACTCTCTCGCATTGGGTCGGATCGACTCGCACCACCCGCCGGTGTCTTCCTCGACACGATCACCAAGCCATCAGTCTCTCCCCCAAGGGAGATCGACATTGGAGTCCCGCTGCAGCAAGAGGCAGCCCTGGTCGCACTCGTCACCGAGCCAGACGACTGGACCAAGCCCTACGTCGCCTACCTGGAGGCCGGCACCTTGTCGGCAGACGAGACGGACGCCCGGATGATCGCACGCTGATGCAAATCCTTCACCATCATCGACGGCGAGATCCACAAGCGCAGCGTCACCGGCGTGTTCCAACGCTGCGTCCAACCGGCCGAAGGACGCAAGATCCTCCACGACATCCACTCCGGCGACTGTGGCCACCACGCCGACGCCCGCTCTCTAGTCGCCAAGGCTATGCGGCATGGATTCTATTGGCCCACCGCACACGCCGATGCCGTCGACATTGTCCAGCGGTGCGCCGGGTGCCAAAAGTACGCCAACCAGACGCACGTGCCAAGCTCGGCGCTGAAGACAATCCCCATCACCTGGCCATTCGCCGTGTGGGGTATAGACATGGTAGGCCCCTTCAAGAAAGCTCCCTATGGCTACACCCACCTCCTGGTCGCGGTCGACAAATTCACAAAGTGGGTGGAGGCTAAACCCGTCCGGAAATGCGACGAGAAGACTGCCGCTAAATTCCTATGCGATCTCATATATCGCTACGGGTTCCCAAACAGCATTATCACGGACAACGGCACCAACTTCGCCAAAGGAGCCATGGCCGAGTTCTGCGAAGAACACCACATCCGGCTCGATCTCGCGTCAGTCGCCCACCCAGAATCTAACGGCCAGGCGGAACGGGCCAATCAAAGCATCCTCCACGGCCTGAAGCCGCGTCTCCAAGTACCACTCGAGCGCACTGCCGGGTGCTGGGTCGAGGAGCTACCCTCCGTCATCTGGGGCATCCGCACCTCGGTCAACAGGTCGACAGGGTTCACCCCCTTCTTCATGGTGTACGGCGCCGAGGCAGTCATGCCCACCGACCTCGAGCATGACTCGCCACGGGTCGTCCACTACACGGAGGCTGCAAATGAACTCGCCCGCCAGGATGGAGTCGATCAACTCGACGAGGCACGTGACCTCGCTCGATCACGCACCACCATCTACCAGCAGGGACTCCGCCGCTACCACAGCCGGCGGGTGAAAACTCGCACCTTCCAAGAAGGCGACCTGGTGCTGCGCCTCGTCCAGGACAAGAAGGGCATGCACAAGCTTTCCCCTCCATGGGAGGGACCATTCGCCATCGGGCACGTACTCGACAACGACGCCTACTACCTCATCGACGTCCACGGGGATGGCAAACTCGACGTCAAGCGACCGTGGAATGTAAACCTCCTATGGAAGTTCTACTCCTAGAACCCCACTTATGTACCCTCCAGTCGCTTTGAAATAAAAAGAATTGGTTACCGCAAATTGCGCCTGCTCTCCATGTCTTGTGCCACTCGCACTCGTAATAACAGCGTTAAGCTAACTGCAGAAGTCAACCGTTGGTACAACGATCGGCACGGCCAAGTAGTGCGTTACAAGGGCACTGGGTCACCTCAGGCCTTGCAACGTCCACAAAAAACGCCTACCCGGAGCCCCATCAGAGTCGCCTAGCCCGACTGGCTCTACGAGCCAAGACAACTGCCTTCGATTCTCACAGCGACCACGATCCTCCTCATCCTCGACATAGCGACTCGAACGGCTAAGTACCACGCTCGGGGACTGACGACCAGTCCAGCGCGAGTGGCTAGGGAAAACGCCAAGTAGGAGAGCTTGCCCAGGACTCTCCATGCGACTGACCCAATGGGCCAGGCAGGAGCGACGCGCTCAAACTAACGCGCAAAGTCCTCACCCACCCTCGAGTCGCGCCTAGAACAACCAAGTACCACGCTCGGGGACTCGGCCACCCGACCTCGTTCGCATAAGGGAAAACGGTGAAGTACAGAGCACTCAAGGGAGTCGCCTTGCGACTGGCTCTCCGAGTCCGGGCGAGTCGACCACAATAACAAAACGTTCAAAAAAAACGCAAACACATAACAAACGAGGTAAGCCCCATAAAAAGGGCGGACGCGCTCGGGGACTCGCTCAACCCTCAATCAAAATAAAACACACGACAAATCGCACAAAACACGATATCTCATTAATAGCAAGTCGCACATTGTCTCAAAATACATAGTATGCCCAACGGCAGAACTGCTACTAACGCCCCAGGGCAAACTAGTTCACTCTGCAGGCTTTGACGACGACTCGCCAGCACCCTTGCGATTGCGGATGAAGGGAGTGTACGGGTTCGACGGATATGTCGTCAGCTCACCCGCCATCGCCGCACGAAAGGGCTGCTCGACCTTGAAGTCCCGGTGCTGCGGCTCGGGGTCGTTGGGTGCGAAGACCGTCTCCTGGTAAGGAAGGAGGTCGCCCATCGCCCAGACGCGCTCTGAGTACACCGCGGCAACGATCCGTCAACTTGAGCACCTCAGAGATCTCCACCGAACCAGTCAACAACGGGTAGCCACTCGTCATGTCGTCCAGGTCGAAGTCCTCCAGGAAGTGGGAGAGCCCAAGGCTAAGCGCCGTCGTAGCTCCACGTCGGAATGCCGATCGCATCATAAACTCAACGACCGATGGCGCCTTCTCCAAGTACCGCCACACCTCGACGAGGTCGCTGGGAATTACTTCCATGGGCGACATCTCCTGGAGGTAGGCCCGGATGCACGTCGCCGAGTCGATGAGCGTGGCCACACATTACCGCGCGTCGAACGAGCTCGCCTCTTCCGCGTTATCAAGGATGCGACCTGCGGATAGAAGATAACAGTGAGTACATCGGATACTACAAAAAGGCACATGCAATAGGAAGGGGCAGACACACTCACCAATCAAGGGACGGGAGAGATCCGTGATGAAGCTCTGAAGAGAAGTGTAATCATCCTGAAGCCTAGCAACAAGGGCGTCAGAAACTTTACGTTCTTCCGCGGTGGCCGTAACGGCGGCCTTGGCTCGACCATCCGCCGAACTCGCTTCCTCTTTCGCCTCCTTCAGCTCGCGCTCGAGGTCGGCGATCCGCTTCTCAGCCGAGCTCAACGCCGATTGAGCCGCTGCCAACTCACTCACCGGGACAAGTCCCTGGCGGGCCTCCTCTGCCTTCGCGGCAATTGCCTGAAGACCCTTATTCGCCTCTTGGACGGTGGCCAGTTCCTTCTCCGCGCGGCGTGTCGCAGCAAGCCGGTCAGCTGACTCACGTTGCAGACCCTGCACACATTTCAAACAATTAACCAAAGCGGAATCCAAAGTGCCCACCCGCTGAAATTTAGCAAGTGCGCACTCGGGGATTGGCAATCAAAAACTCCTAAGAGCCCACCCGCTGAAATTCAGTGAGTGCGCACTCGGGGACTGGCAATCATAAAAAATCCTGAGTGCCCACCCGCTGAAATTCAGCGAGTGCGCACTCGGGGACTGGCAATCATAAAAATCCTAAGTGCCCACCCGCTGAAATTCAGCGAGTGCGCACTCGAGGACTGGCAATCATAAAATCCTAAGTGCCCACCTGCTGAAATTCAGCGAGTGCGCACTCGTGGACTGGACGCGAAAAATAACAACAAGACAATAAAAGAATCAGACCGCTGCAACACACCGGCCTGATCCTCGGAGACTGGACATACCTGGATGGCTGCGCCAAGCATGCCATGAAGTTGGATCGCATCCACGGACGCGAGGAGGGCTGGCGTGTGCCCGTGACGCTGCTCGACCTCCGTGTCGGCGACCCCAGGTGCATGGCTCGAGGGCGAGGTACCACTCGCTGTAGCCACTTTGGCCATGAAGTGCGGGAACGTTGCGATGGAGGCACCGGCACCAAAGGAGGCCGGCTCGGCTGCCCCAGGCGAGGGAGCACCCTCCTTGGCGGGTAAGGCCGCCTCCGCTACGGGCTCATTCGGCGTGATCGCTGTGTCGTCGGATACTGTGACGACTTCGTCGCCCTTGGCCTTCTTGGCGCTATCCGCGGGGACGACGACCTCGTCCGCCTTCCTCTTCCGGGAGGGATCCTCCTCGCTGACAACGGATGGCACCTTAGCCACGGTTGGATGGCCTATCTTCTTTGCTCCGGTCCTACAAATTGATCGCGTGAGCAAGATAATCCAAGTACAATGAAAGACAAAAGAAGGTGAGCAAACTCACTTGGCGACTGCAATGAAGCGTAGCCCCGTGCGGATGCCGACCGGCTTCTCCAGTTCGGGGTCCAGTCGGCGACTGAGGCCCATTTCCAAGACATCGTGTGCCCAGGACACAGATGGTTTCTTTGTCATCGAGGCTGCGACGGGAGCCTCTAAGACATCTTCAGCGGGAGCTTCCCTGCGAGGCGAAGCCGCCGCGACCGGAGCGGACCCTAGCCCAGAGACTGGGGCGAATGGCGGAGGCATCGAGGCCAGCGGCACCTCGCTTAGGACAGTGGCCGTGTTCAGCGCGGTTACCGCCGGCGGCGCCCCGTCCTTGGCCAGGCTGGTGGCGTTGGAGATGCTCGCCGAGTGCGGCGGAGAGGCCGGTCTTACCGGCTTCGTCTTCTTCTTCGGAGGGGCCTTCACCTCCTTCTCCTTCTTCTTCTTCTTCTTTGACGGAGTAGCCTGGCGGCGCGAGGTGGTCTCCGGAAGTTCATCATCATCATCCTCGTCATCATCATCATCATGGCGCTCGAGGATTTTACTCTCCTCAAGCTCCCGCTGATGCTGCCCGTGGGTCTTGCGAACCAGCGGGGCGACCTCCTCCTCAGATTCGTCGTCGTCGTTGCTCTCGTCGCTCTCGACGCCTCCCCTCGCTGGAGGCGATTCGCCCACCTCCCGGACAGACGAACTCGAATTCTCGTCGTCCGCGGGAGGAAGCCACCCTTCAACTACTTGAAATAGCTGCAATAGGCATAAACAACATCAGTATGACCGCGACTGCATTTAACTACGACTGCGAATGACGAAAGGATGACTTACCGTCGGGGCTGGATGCTTCGCGGTATAAGGGGCGACCCCGGCCTTCGCGTCGAGGTACGTCGCCTGGGTGATCTTCTTCAACGCCAGGAGGTAATCCTCGAGGTGCCACTCGTCGAGGAAGGACTTCGTCGAGTCGTCCCGGCCCGCGTACTCGTACATATAGTGGTCGCGGCGGGCCAGGGGGACGAGTCGCCACCCGAGCCAGTAGTTGTACAGATTGATGGGCAGGAGGCCCCGCTTCTTCAGGCCGCGAATGGTCTGAAGCATTTCATCCACGACCATTCGCTGGTCTGCTGGAAGTTTGCCGACTTGAAGTCGGCGTGGTTCGGGCCGGTCGGCGGAGTACCTTGGGATCGCCACCTCGCCCTCTGGGGTCGCCTCGGTGACGTAGAACCAAGAGTTCTTCCATTGGCTCGCCACCTTGGCGGGTAGCATCAGATCGAAGAAAGAAGCCTTCGATTTCAGTTGGAACGTCAGGCTGCCCGCAGCGAGCATTGGGCCACCCGCTTCCTCGCGACTGATCCGCCCGTGGAATATATCTTGCCACAGGGGGAAGTAGGGCCTGCAGCCCAGATAGCACTCGTAGAACGCCACGGAAATGGCGAGCTGCTCGATGCTGTGCGGGCCCAGGTCCGACGGTTGGATCCCGTAGAAGGCGCAGAAGCGCCGGAAGAAGAGAGATGTTGGGAATCCCAGCCCCTGCTCTAGGTGGCTGGTGAAGCAGATGAACTCTCCCTCGCGCGGGTTCGGTGTCACCTCTCCGGCCGCGGGGATGCACCACCTGCCGGCGCGCAGGATCCCGGCCTCCTCGAAGGACGTCAGTTGCGCCCTCGTACACTTAGATCTGCCCCAAGGCTCGGTGGAGGGGGCCATTGGCGGAAGGATTCGTGGGGGTCGGGAGATTTCGGGTCAGCTGGATCGCGATGCGGAGGAAGGCGAAAGTGTGCGCAATCGGAGGAAATGACGAGGAGGTGGTTCTCCGATCGCCTGCCATTCCCCTTATATAGCGTTTGTTACCCGCCAAATCAGGGAGCCGTTACTACGCGGTGATTACGCCAAAAGTTACCGTTGGATTACCCCAACGGCTAGGTTAACCATGTTTAACGGTCCAACTTCAGCCACTCGGCTCGCCGACCCGATCACTACGACAGTGACTAAGTATTTCGACGACTCGACTCGCCAAAGCTGCGATCAGAATGACTAGTTTTTTCCTTTATTCAGGAGCCCGCCGACGATTCGACTGGATGTCTGCTTTGAAGCCGTATACTCCGACTGCCAAGAACCACCTGCGCCCAATCAACGGCGGCCTCGGGGACTACTGACGGGGATATGCCTACCGGGGTATTCCCAGCAGTACGTTTCCGACTGGCCCAGGAACTGGCGAGTGGGCTTGCAAGACGGCGAATGGATCAAGGCCCGGTGTGGATCCAAGCGACTGGAAGCTGAAGGCCCAGGCGAGTAGATAGGCCCAGTCGAGTTAGGTTAAACGATTACCGAAGCCTTAACTGATTTGGTTGAGATATGTAAACCCTAGGGGAGGTGAGTCTATATAAACCTCCCTACAGGGCGTGTAGAGAGACGTTCCATCATACACCCAAGCGACTCGCCGCCTAGCCGCCGAGCTCGCCCGTTGTACCTCCACCATAATACAATCTAGCAGGAGTAGGTCTTTACCCTCCGGGGGGCCGAACCTGGGTAAACCTTGTGTCTCCGCCCTCATCTCGCACCGCAGATGGCTGGTCGCCCTTGCCCCTCGTTCTACTACTCGCTGCCGATTGCAGCATATGCCGTGACCATTCCCACGACACCGCTCGACTTTTGTCAGAGCAACGGCAGCCGTTAGATCTGTATCATAGGGACTAGATTAGATCTGGAGCAAAGCGTTTTCTTTAGATCTGGCGCGTTGGATCTAACTTGATCCGACGGTGCGGAAGCGTGATCCTGAGCGAGTCGGTACCGGCCACTAGGATAGCGCCGCGTGGCAGTAGTTTAGATTTAAAACAGATTTTGAATCAGATTATAGTTCAAATTTGTTTTGTTTGTAACTTTTGATTCCCACGTTAGATTTTGGCAAATTTTATACCATTGGAATCAGGAGAACAAGCTCTTTCAAAATATGCAATGTGTTTAATGTTTAGCTTCTGTTAAAAAGGCTTTATTTTCAGAAACTTGTTTAGGACTAATTTGAGTGTTTGAAATGTTTAGGAAATGTTTTAGGGTATAAATATTTGGTTGTTTGGCAAGTTTTTATCTTGTTAGTGAATCAGTACCTTGCACTTGCTTGGTTGAGTTTTTGAAAATCATCCCTTAGCATTTGGCATGCATGCATATATTTATGTTTGTATATGATTTGTGTGTAATTTGTGCTACCATTCTTTGTGTAGACTTTGGCGCTAGTGATTGTGATTGTGAAGAGTGCTACTATCCCAACTACCAAGGCAAGTGGTACTTCATGAATATTTCTATCCCTATATTTTATACTAAGCATTAGAAATATTTTGCTAAGTCTTGCATGTTATTATTTTGCCTATATGCCATGTTGGGAAATCCTAAGTAGTTGTAGAATTGCTAGGAAAATTCTAAGTTAAGTTACTATCTATGCCATGCTTAGCCTAGCTAGTAGCAAACAAGGATTGGTGAAATATACATGCTATGATGAATATATTTCTAAGTCTTTGGACTTTGTTTTACTTAATAAAACAACTAAGTCAATGAATCACCTGGGTGGAAAGGGACTTGATTGGTGGTTTTGGTTGAGTGGTTACACAAGGCCCATGGCTATGGTTTACCTTTTGTATCACACTTGTGGTAAGCCACCCAGGAACAAAGAGATTTTAGAGGCCAAGTGTTAAGAAGCTTCTAGTGCAGCCACTTGGCAATATGGGCTCTGCCTGGATCACATAAGTTGCTAGAACTTAGCCATTTGGACAGTTGTTGGTAGTGGGAATGATAGGTTGGAGCGCGTCCATTTGGTCTAAGGAAAGGCTTCTGAAAGGTCCTGTCCTGGGAAACCAAGTCTGGTGGGGAAAGTGCACAACCTCTGCAGATGGAAAAATCTAAGTACTTAGCCAAGTCCATGGCAATGGACAACTTGAGCATCAAGGCATGGAAGCTATCAAGAATCTCCACATCCCAATTTCTAAGTAAAAATTTGTGGGTGAACAAGGGTGAAGGACCTCAATGTCTATTGGTGGTTCCTTGGGAAAAGTGTTGACAAAGAAAAACTTAGTGATTTCAACTAATAGGCAAAACCTATTTTGAGCAAAGCAAGCCAAGCTACACTTAGCCAAATTGCATATAGTATCTAGTCCACTTAAAATATACTAAGGTATCACTTGCCAATACTATTCCAAAGTATTGACCCAGTGTGGCTGTAACTTGTGATGTTGCAGGTTACTCTGATGAGGATTAGGTGTCATGAGTCTACACTCAACATGCTTGCCTGTGGCACATGAAGATGAAGACTTATATTTATTTACTTATTCAAACTCTTGTATTAGGCATGTGGCCTTGGAGTTGTAAAAACTATGTTTATCTCTGCAATGGATCTAATAAATGACCTTTGTATCCGTGTACTTCATCTTAAATTGTGGATGCTAGCAATGATCCAGGGACTAGCATTGCAATCACAGGGATCCTTTTCCTTTACAAAGGAGGGATCTTACAGATGGTATCAGAGCACTGTGTTGCCTGTAGGATTATGACCCTAGGATTGGAAACCACTAAGGAAAAAATTTCAACTTCTACACTTGTCTATTCTTCTCGTAAACTTTTCTAATCTTCTCTCTCATCTCTATTTGTAGATGAACTCCATCAACGAAGTCGTGAGGAAAGGACCACTCATGACAATGACTTTGGAGTGTGAGACAGAATTCCCCAAGGCTCTCAAGGACCTCATGGTTGCATTAGAGATACAAGGTGCAACTGTGTACAAAGGTTTTCCTGTGATGGATGAAGGAGTGGAATACTGGTGGGTGCAACTTCACTTGTATAAAAACAAGGAAGACAACCATCAGGAAAAAGGATTCTGCATGTTCACCAATTCAGTGGTGCACACTACATTCTTTGAATCAGCAAAGGATGCAGCTTGGAAGACCATCAAAGAACTTGGTGATAGAGTCAAGTGTAGAATGCTCAACCTCCAAAATGATCTAAGGAAAGAGAAGGAACATACCCAAGAGTTGGAAGCTACCAACCAAACCTTAAGAGGAGACATTATAGACTTAGTGATGGAATCATGTGAGCAAGATAGGCTGATTGCTTCAAGAAACATTGTGTTAGCCAACAGATCCAGTGAGATAGGATTGTAAACGTACTTCGTTAGTTGGACCACCACTATCACCTTATTTTCCAAAAGGTTGCTTTAAAATAAGATTGAACCTTGGTTGTTGTAATGGTTTCATGTATGCATGACTTGTGTGTTTTGCTTCCCAGGGATATGTATGTGATGTTTTGACTTTTGTTTTATCTTGATTTGTGTTGTTCTAACTTTTCTATCTTATAAATATATGCCTATTACCATCAGCACTGTTGAGGAGTTCCAGGTTACCCGCTTTGGTCCTCGTATCGTTGAGCTTACTACTTTGCTCAATCTCCCTCTTCCCACCATCATGGTGCATCCCCTCACCAAGTTTGAGAGGAAGGACCTCTAGGGCTTCAAGGTCAACCAGCCCGGACGCGAGACTGAGCCTACCACGGAGGCCAATGTCTTCAAGCTCATGCACGATGACAGGGAGAGAGGCCTTGAGGTAGTTATGCAGGATCTGATAGGACGTCTGCTAGGGCGACACTCCCGACAGGTTAAAGGTACCCACTTCCACGTTTTCGGAAGATGTGATGAGGATGGAGAGTCCATCGACTTCGAGGACGATTCGAGGGACGCAGCAGAGCCGATACGTCTGTACCTCTAGGACTTAGAGTCTCTCATTAGGCACGTGGACACTGACAGGACCAATGTCATGCTCAACAATGACGAGCTCCAGGTGCAGCTTCGCGAGAAGGACAAGCTCTTCGCGGAGAAAGACGAGATAGTCAAGGAAATGGATGCGAAGTTCGAGGCCTAGGACATGAAGTTCAAGAGTCAGGAGAAGCGTGTCCAGGATAGGAACAAGAAGATCCGGGACATGACTGAAGAACTGTAGTCCAAGGACTTCGAGCTCGAGCAGCAGCAGACAGTGATCGAGAGACTTCGTTCCCAGAAGAGGGCTCTCAAGGCCAAGATAGATACCTTGACCACTAACGTCAAGGAATACAAGATCGCGATGGAGAACGCAGGTCTTACCTTTGTCGAGGAGGAGATTGATGCCGAGGAGTAGATTTGACTACTCATTTATCTTCTATTATCGTACTTGTTATTTGAGAACTTGTTATTTGACCATCTGACATGTGGATGGATTGCTACTTGTGTGTTTTACTTTGTGAACTTGTTATCTTGTTGTTGAACCTTTATCTTTGTGTTGCATGCTATGTGTTTTCTTATGTGATGTAATGTGCATGAAAGCATCTATGGGTATCTCATTCTTATCTCTATTTGAACAAACCACAGATGCCTCCCCGTCGTGCAAACCCCAACCCCAACAACAACAACAACAACATCACTCCAGAAATGCAACAAATGATGACTGCTCAAACTCAGCTAATGCAGATGATGACGACGTTCATCCAGAACCAAAACAACAACAACAATAACAATAACAACAACAACAACAACAACCCACCGGGTTTTGATATGCTCACCAGGTTCTTGAGATTCAGGACAGCAAAGTTCTCAGGGACGACTGATCCCATGGTGGCCAATGATTGGCTACGTTCTGTGAACAAGGACTCGGTAGCCGTGGGTTGTACCGATGCTGAAAAGGTCAGATTTGCAGCACATCTGTTGGAAGGACCAGCCGCCACTTGGTGGGACAACTTCCAGATCACCACTCCCATAGATGAAGTGACATGGGCTATCTTTGAGGATGGCTTTCGAACTGCTCATATCTCATCTGGGTGATGAGTCTGAAAAAGAAAGAGTTCCACAATCTGAAGCAGCGCCACCGCAGCGTGGCTGAATATATTAAGGAGTTCAACAATCTGGCGCGATATGCACCAGATGAAGTTGACACCGATGCCAAGAGAAAGGAAAAATTTCTTGAAGGCTTGAATGATGAGCTGAATCTGCAGTTGGCTGTGGCATATGTTCCCACTTATCAGTCGCTCTATGACAAGGCTGCTATTTTGGAGAACAAAATGAAGCAAGTTGAGAGTAGAAAGAGGAAGCACTCCGACAAGCACAGCTCAGGATCGTCTCACAAACGTTCCCATTATGATGACAGTGGAAGCTCAGGATCCCACAAGCATGGGAAATGCAACAAGCACCACAACCACAACCGTCATGACAACAAGCATCACCGTAGTCATGACAATGACAAGTACAAGAACCACAAGATTGGACATAAGAGCCACCACAGTGGTAAGAAGTGGAAGTGGAAGTCAGCCTGTTAAGAGAGACATAAGTCAGGTTGAATGCTTCAAATGCAAGAAGATGGGGCATTATGCAAATGACTGCCCAGAAAAGAAAGTTGAAGGACCCATCAAGCCCAATCCTTTCCAGAAGGGACAGGTGAACCACATCAGTGTGGAGGAGGTCTATGAGGAGCCTGATGTTGTTGCTGGTAAGTTCAGACTCAATTCTATTCCAGCATTTGTTCTTTTTGATACTGGAGCATCGCATTCATTCATATCAAAAGCATTTGTTGATAGAAATGGGTTTCCAACTGAAAACATTGGGTGTCCAATAAAAGTTAGTTCTCCGAGTGGAGATATGATAGTAAGTCTTGGATGCCGGGATCTAGTAATAGAGTTTGGAAAACATAAATTTCCAGTGAGTCTGATAATCCTAGATTACCAAGGACTAGACGTAATATTGGGAATGGATTGGATGGCTAAGTATGAAGGAGTACTAGATTGTGCTAATCGTACTGTTGCACTCACAACCCTGGAAAGAAAACGGATTAAATTCAAGTCCAACTTTGAATCAAAAGGAGGTAAGCTAAATTCTCTTAAGGGCGTTAGCATGGACAGTGTGCCAATTGTGAGTGAATATCCGGATGTGTTTCCGGAAGAATTGCCGGGAATGCCACCAGATAGAGATGTGGAGTTTCTTATAGATTTGGTACCAGGGTCTGGACCAATAGCAAAGAGACCTTATAAAATGTCAGTTGATGAACTAAAATAACTCAAGAAACAACTTGGAGAACAGTTGCAGAAAGGATTTATTCAACCAAGTTCTTCATCTTGGGGAGCCCCAGTTTTGTTCGTGGAGAAGAAAGATAGAAGTCAAAGGTTATGCATAGATTACCGTTCACTCAACGAGGTAACTATCAAGAACAAATACCCTTTGCCTAGAATCAATGACTTGTTTGATCAGCTTGAAGGAGCGTGTGTATTCTCAAAGATTGATCTAAGGTCAGGCCATTTTCAACTCAAGATAAGAGAACAAGACATACCTAAGACAACGTTCACTACAAGGTATGGGTTGTATGAGTATACCGTAATGCCTTTTGGTTTGACCAATGCTCCAGCATACTTCATGAATATGATGAACAAGGTGTTCATGGAATTCCTTGACAAGTTTGTTGTCGTTTTCATCGATGACATCTTAGTCTACTCCAAGAGCAAATAAGAGCATGAGGGACATTTGCGTTTGATACTTGAGAAGTTAAGAGAGCATAAACTTTATGCCAAATTTAGCAAGTGTGAATTCTGGTTGAATGAAGTTGGTTTTCTTGGACATGTTATGACAAAGGATGGTGTAGCAGTTGATCCTACTAAAGTTTCAGCTGTGACTGAATGGGAATCTCCCAAGTCCATGAAAGAAGTTCGTAATTTCCTTGGCTTAGCAGGTTACTACAGAAGGTTCATCGAGAATTTCTCTAAGGTTGCTAAGCCTATGACAGAATTGCTAAAGAAAGACAAGAAGTTTGCTTGGTCTTAAGGTTGTGAACTCAGCTTTCAGGAATTGAAGAAGAGACTTGTGACAGCACCAGTCTTGTGTCTGCCAGATTTGGAAAAAGATTTCCAAGTATATTGTGATGCATCTCATCAAGGTTTGGGTGCAGTACTTATGCAAGACGCTAAAGTTGTGGCTTATGCCTCGAGACAACTCAAAACTCATGAACTGAACTATCCTACTCATGATTTAGAGTTAGCCTCTATTGTCCATGCACTCAAAACATGGAGACACTATCTTTTTGGAAAGCGTTGTGAAGTGTTCACATATGACAAAAGTTTGAAGTATATCTTCACCCAGAAGGAAATTAATATGAGGCAAAGAAGGTGGCTAGAACTTATCAAGGATTACGACTTAAGTTTGCAATACCACCCCGGTAAAGCAAATGTTGTAGCAGATGCTCTAAGTCGTAAGGTTTTTGTGAATGGCCTTACCAAAGGAGAATTGCCAGATGATCTGTGTACTCAATTTAGAAAACTCAGATTGGAGATTGTGCCTGAAGGACATCTCATGTCTTTGGATGTTTAACCCACTTTGTTGGACAAGATCAAAGAAGCCCAGACGATTGCTAAGGAAATTGAAGAGATTAAAGAAAAGATTGGCAAAGGAAAAGCCAAAGAATTCCATGAAGACGAACAGGGTACCTTATGGCATGGGAAACGTATTTGTGTTCCACAAGACCCGGAGTTGCGGAAACTGATTTTGCAAGAAGCACACAACTCTCCGTATTCCATTCATCCGGGTAACACCAAAATGTACATGGACATGAAAGAAAGATTTTGGTGGAATAATCTCAAGAAGGAAATCGCTGAACATATTGCTTTGTGTGATGTGTGTAGTACAGTGAAAGCGGAACATCAGAAACCAACAGGTTTGCATCAACCACTACCTATTCCTGATTGGGAGTGGGACAAGATTGGTATGGATTTCATTACTAGATTACCAAGGACCCGGTCAGGATACGACTCTATTTGGGTAGTAGTGGATCGCCTAACTAAAGTGGCTCATTTCATACCCGTGAAGACAACCTATACAAGTGCTAAGTTAGCCAGAATCTACATGAGTAGAATTGTATGTCTACATGGAGTACCCAAGAGTATTGTGTGTGATAGAGGAACTCAATTCACTTCCCATTTTTGGAGACAGTTACATGAGTCATTGGGAATGAGGTTGGAATTCAGTACTGCTTTTCATCCTCAAACTGATGGACAAACAGAAAGGACTAATCAGATTCTTGAAGACATGTTGAGGTCATGTGCCTTAGACTATGGAGCCAGTTGGGATGAAAGTCTGCCTTACGCAGAATTTTCTTATAACAACAGCTATCAAGCCAGCATTGAGATGGCACCGTTTGAGTTTCTCTACGGAAGAAAGTGTACCACCCCATTGTTATGGAATGGTGTGGGAGAAAGAAGTTTATTCGGGCCATATCTTATCAAAGAAGCCGAAGAGAAGGTCAAATTGGTTAAGGACAGGTTGAAGATAGCACAGTCCCGACAGAAAAGCTACGCAGATCCTAAGCGTAGAGAAGTCACCTACGAAGTTGGAGATAGAGCTTATCTTAGAGTGTCACCACTTCGTGGAGTGAAAAGGTTCGGAGTCAAAGGAAAATTGGCACCAAGATATGTTGGACCGTTCAAGATTCTGAGTCATAAAGGAGAAGTTGCCTATGAAATTGAACTGCCAGAATCTCTGTCAGCTGTCCATAATGTGTTTCATGTGAGTCAACTTAAGAAATGTCATCCAAAAATGGAAGAAAATTCTTTGAAGGATACTATACCTTTGGAGGAGGTTCAATTGGAAATTGATCTCACTTATGAAGAGAAGCCTATCAAGATTCTTGAGACTGCAGAAAGAGTCACACAGACTAAGACTACCAAGTTCTGCAAAGTGCAGTGGAATCATCATTCCGAAGAGGAAGCAACATGGGAAAGAGAAGATGATCTTCGAAAGACCACCCTCACCTATTTGCTAGCCAATCCGAATCTCGAGGGCGAGATTCACCTTAAGGGGGTTAGATTTGTAACATCACTAAAATCATGATTTCAAAGATTGCATATCGTTCATGCATGCATATAGTTTTGAGATCAATTTCAAACCATTTTCAAGAAAAACAGAAGCACATAGTGCTATCATTTTATGTGAGCAAACTTAAATCAAATGACCATCCTCATTTGAGAGCATAAGTTTTTTAAACCAAGTTTGTTTGCTTCCTTGTTGATTATATTGAGTGTGGAGTTTGGACAAAAATATATAAAATAAATATGGTTTCAAAACCATTTTCAAAACATTTGCAAATCAAGTGCTAAGTCACTGTTTATTTTATTTATCCAAATGACCAAGCCAATTCAAAGTGACCACTTGGTTTTATGCCTAGAATTGTGACTGTTGCACACTGCAAAAATCCTGAAAAGATTTGAATTCAAATAGAGTTTGAATTCATTTGAAAATCATTCCAGAAAATCAAATCAGAAATAGAAAAGGAATAAAGAAAAGGAAAAGGGACGGCGCCAGACTTTGGGCCCAACAGCGAAACCAGCCCATCTAGCCCACCCGGGTTTTCCCTCTCTCTCTCACGCGCAGACGCACCCAGCGAGTCGCTGACGCCAGGACCCCACACCCCTTCTGTTCCTCTCGCAGACAACTGGGCCCTCTCCACGTCGACTCCTTCTTCCCCAAATCTCGCGCGCAGACGCCGTCGCTGCTGGCCGTTGCTGTGTTGATTCTGCGGCGTAATTGCCATTGATTCACCGGGCGTTTCTTGTCGAGCCTCTGCCTACTTAAACCCCTCCCCACTCCGCTCCATTCCCCTCACTCAATTTTCTCTCCACGCCACCAGGCTGCTCGCAACTCGGCAAACACCGTTGTAGCTCCGACGATCTCCGGCAGCAAATTCCGGTGAATCCCGACCGCCCCTGTGCCTCTGATTCAAACGAGTGTGTCCAGCAAGACCTTGTGCATCTTCTGATACCCTTTGCTTGCCTGCTTGTGACCCAGGACGCCGTCCCCGTTCGTTCCCGCAAACGACCGAGCCGCCACTCAACTCCGGCGACCGATTATGGTAAGCATAGCGCGCCCCTTGATCTCTCTCGCATACGAGGTTGTTCGCCACCGTCTTGCGCATCTCCTAAACCATCTGGTACGTTCTAGGGCGACGCGGAACCTCGGTAACGACTTTGACAGCAACCACCCGACGCATTCGTGAACTCCGGCGAGGAATCCCTGACGACCCCGAGCGCCCCTTCGCCAGACAAGGACACGTTGAGCTTCACCTTGTCACTGCGGTTCTGGTGAGCATCCTCTCTCCTCCCCGGGCGACCTTGAACGCCGGCACCGCCACTGACAGAGCGCTCCGCTGCTCGCCGCCGTGCTAGCGCCGCTCAACTTTGGTCAGAGCAACATCAGCCGTTAGATCTATATCGTAGGGACTAGATTAGATCTGGAGAGAAGCGTTTTCTTTATATCTGGCGCGTTGGATCTAACTTGATCCGACGGCGCGGAAGCGTGATCCTGAGCGAATCGGTACCGGCCAATAGGATAGCGCCGCGTGGCAGTAGTTTAGATTTAAAACAGATTTTGAATCAGATTATAGTTCAAATTTGTTTTGTTTGTAACTTTTGATTCCCACGTTAGATTTTGGCAAATTTTATACCGTTGGAATCAGGAGAACAAGCTCTTTCAAAATATGCAATGTGTTTAATGTTTAGCTTATGTTAAAAAGGCTTTATTTGCAGAAACTTGTTTAGGACTAATTTGAGTGTTTGTAATGTTTTAGGGTATAAATATTTGGTTGTTTGGCAAGTTTTTATCTTGTTAGTGAATCAGTACCTTGCACTTGCTTGGTTGAGTTTTTGAAAATAATCACTTAGCATTTGGCATGCATGCATATATTTATGTTTGTATATGATTTGTGTGTAATTTGTGCTACCATTCTTTGTGTAGACTTTGGTGCTAGTGATTGTGATTGTGAAGAGTGCTACTCTCCCAACTACCAAGGCAAGTGGTACTTCATGAATATTTCTATCCCTATATTTTATACTAAGCATTACAAATATTTTGCTAAGTCTTGCATGTTATTATTTTGCCTATATGCCATGTTGGAAAATCCTAAGTAGTTGTAGAATTGCTAGGAAAATTCTAAGTTAAGTTACTATCTATGCCATGCTTAGCCTAGCTAGTAGCAAACAAGGGTTGGTGAAATATACATGCTATGATGAAAATATTTCTAAGTCTTTGGACTTTGTTTTACTTAATAAAACAACTAAGTCATTGAATCACCTGGGTGGAAAGGGACTTGATTGGTGGTTTTGGTTGAGTGGTTACACAAGGCCCATGGCTATGGTTTACCTTGTGTATCACACTTGTGGTAAGCCACCCAAGAACAAAGAGATTTTAGAGGCCAAGTGTTAAGAAGCTTCTAGTGCAGCCACTTGGCAATATGGGCTCTGCCTGGATCACATAAGTTGCTAGAACTTAGCCATTTGGATAGTTGGTGGTAGTGGGAATGATAGGTTGGAGTGCGTCCATTTGGTCTAAGGAAAGGCTTTTGAAAGGTCCTGTCTTGGGAAACCAAGTCTGGTGGGGAAAGTGCACAACCTCTGCAGATGGAAAAATCTAAGTACTTAGCCAAGTCCATGGCAATGGATAACTTGAGCATCAAGGCATGGAAGCTTTCAAGAATCTCCACATCCCAATTTCTAAGTAAAAATTTGTGGGTGAACAAGGGTGAAGGACCTCAATGTCTATTGGTGGTTCCTTGGGAAAAGTGTTGACAAAGAAAATTTAGTGATTTCAACTAATAGGCAAAACCTATTTTGAGCAAAGCAAGCCAAGCTACACTTAGCCAAATTGTATATAGTATCTAGTCCACTTAAAATATACTAAGCTATAACTTGCCAATACTATTCCAAAGTATTGACCCACTGTGGCTGTATCTTGTGATGTTGCAGGTTACTCTGATGAGTATTAGGTGTCATGAGTCTACACTCAACATGCTTGCCTGTGGCACATGAAGATGAAGACATATATTTATTTACTTATTCAAACTCTTGTATTAGGCCTGTGGCCTTGGAGTTGTAAAAACTATGTGTATCTCTTGAATGGATGTAATAAATGACCTTTGTATATGTGTACTTCATCTTAAACTGTGGATGCTAGCAATGATCCAGGGACTAGCATTGCAATCACAGGGATCCTTTTCCTTTACAAAGGAGGGATCTTACAACTGGTCAAACAGGTCTTCTATCTTCGGTAGTGGGTACTTGTTCTTGATGGTGACATCATTCAACTTCCGATAATCCATACACAAACGGTGACCTCCATCTTTCTTATCCACAAACAAGACAGGTGATCTCCATGGCGACGCACTTGGTTGGATCAATCCTATCTCCAACATAGCATCCAGTTGCTTCTTCAGCTCCACTAATTCAGACAGGTTCATACTATATGGTCTCTGAGCTATTGGTTCGGTTCCTGGGATTAGTTTAATGATAAACTCGATATCACGATCTGGGGGCATACCGGGCAAAACATCTGGAAATACATCGTGGTATTCACAAACTACTCTGAGTTGGTCAATGGTTGGTTGGGCTAGACTCTTGTTGCACTTGAATTGACGGGGCAAAGTTTCAGATACATGCTCTACTGATATTCCGGTTGTACTGGTCATAGTTATGGCTTTCTTGGCATAGTCAATTAATCCTTTATGTTTGTACATCCAATTCATTCCTAGTACTACTTCCAAACCTTTAGTTCCGAGTACTATTTGATTAGCATAAAAATCTATGCCATGGATTCAAATAGGTACGACCTTGCAAATTTGTCTAGCTTTGGTGGTTTAACCAGGTATTTGAACTATCATAACATGCTTCAATTTGGTTGGTTGAATCTTACTAGTGCATGCAAATTCTTTGGTAACAAACAAGTGCGATGCTCCAGAATCAAACAACACTCTTGCAAGTACTAAGTTAATGGAAAACATACCCAGCATGACATTTGGCGCTTCTTGGGCTTCTTCAACATTCATGAGAAACAGACGGCCGTTGCGGTTGAAAGAATTCCCTGGGGCAAATATTCCTCTGGGCTAAACACGACGCTGATGCTGAGCTGGGACATTAACATTGGGGGCTGCGGCAATCTTCTTGGGGAACTCATTGGAATAGTGACCCTTGGTTCCACATTCATAACAAGTCACCTGAGACTTGTCCTTTGCTCCAACAGGCACAACATTGCTTCTAGTTCTTGGGGCAGTGCTGGTGTTGGTGGCGACATTGTTGTTGTTGAACTTGGGCACTGCATAGTTAAAGTTGTTGGGGTTGCCAGGGTTGTTGTTGTGGTTTCCTCCGGGCCTCGGGTTTCCTCCTCCACGGTTGGGATAGGTCGGACGGTTCATCGGGGGCATGTTGTTTCTTAGGGCAAATCCTGAAGACGGTTTGGGGCGATACTTTGGGGCATGATGGGTTCCAGGTTGATTCATCATTCTACGCTTGCGGTTCTTGTTGGCTTGGTTGATCTTGCCTTCCATCTGAATGGCAGAATCCACTAAGGCTTCAAGGTTAACAAAAGGAATGTTGACTAACCATGTCTGCATCTCATCATGCAGACCATTCAAGAATCTCTCCTTCTTGGCTTCAGTGTCAATCTCGTCCTGTGCATACCTAGCCAATGACAAAAAATTGTCATGGTACTCAACTACTGTCATTCTCGCTTTCTTCAGTTCACTGAATTCATCTCTCGTCCTCTTGATCAAACCCGGTGGCACATGGGTCCTGCTAAACTTGATTTTGAATTCATCCCAAGTCATCATTTGTCCTCCATTCATGGCGGGAACGCTGATCCACCATGCTCTTTCATCTCCGGCCAGGTAGTGGGTGGCGAACAGTACCTTCTCATTGGCTTCCACTCCTGGAACTTCTAGGTTGTTCTCCATATTTTGCACCCATTCATCTGCATCTAGGGGCTCTTCAGACATAGTGAAGATAGGTGGATTGGTGTTCTGGAAGTTCTTGAGCTTGGATCCATGGTTGTCCTGGTTTCCATGGCCTTGGTTGTTGTTGTCCATCTAAGCTATGTGTTGAAGGGTGGCTAAGTTGGCTTGATGTTCGGCTCTTTCAGCTTCACGGTCAGAAACCAACATTTGCAAGATCTGCAACATCAGGTCCGGGGATGAAGTGCTTCCTCCGCGAGGCATCTGAAGATTGAGATAGATCATGAGAAAAGAGGGAAATTTCTAAGGTTCAAGGGTTTTGATGTGGAAAAGTTTTTGAAGTTTGACTTATATTTTTCTAGCAACTTCCTTTTCATTCATTCATAGCACACGATACAAACACACACCACAACAAGGAAGAACAGATGGTTTTAAGAACCATTCTGAGAAACTACGATACAGTGGGACCGGATACAACTCACTAACACTAGTGCTCAAGTTCTACTACTCCTCGGAGTCGGTGTCCTCATCATCCTCATTATCATCATCAATGAAGGCGAAGTCATCCTCATCGGTGCTACTACTCCTTGGAGTCGGTGTCCACATCATCCTCATCATCATCATCAATGAAGGCGAAGTCATCCTCATCGGTGAAGAAGTCCATGGCCTGATCCTCCAAAAAGTCATCATCATCAATGAGATAGGAGTTGGGGTCTCCACGGATATCCTCCCCTGCATTCTCCCTCTCCTCGAGCTACATGTCCTTCTCGTGGACGGTCTCCTCCAACTCTGTGATCTTGTGGCGAAGGCGAGCAATGATGCGCTCCTTCTTGTCAAGTTGACGGTGACGAGACTGGCGATCCTTCACTAGCATGGCAATGGTTTGATCCTTCTTGGCGGTGATGGCATAGTTGTGGTTGGCGTAGGAACGGGCGTTGTCCAACTCCTTTTGCCGGTCATGCATCATGAAGCTGAGGTGGTCCACTTGGTTCTTCAGCTCGGGGAGATATGGTGCCTCCAGTGGCTATCCCATAACATCACGCCTTGGGCAGAAATCAAAGAGGGTACCCTTGATCTGATTGATACTCTGTCCACATAGACAGTTGTTCTCTCTGATGGTGAATTGAATTTCCTCTGAGGTGGGGGCTTCAATATTTCCTCGGAGACTTGCAACAACTAGCCATTGCAATTCCTCTCCTTCCTGATCATTGAGATGAGCTCCGAAGAACTCGGGGTGCGGGCGCTCTAGAAATTTCGAAAGCTGGTCCAAGTCACGCTCAAAGATGAGATCTCCTCTATTTCCCAACTGATAGAACTTGCTATACTTCACGTCCATATATAAGAATGTAGGATGAGTAAGTTAGTAGAGTGATCAAGTGTGTCAAATTTTATGTGAGTTTGCAAGAATTTTTGAGGAACATGAATTTTCATGAAAGAATCTAAGTGATAAGAATGAGAATAGGTTTTCATAAATACTCACTTCTTTTGGTTTTGAAACTAAGTTTTGATTCAAACGTCCATTCTAAACTAGGGTCTCCTATGGTCAGGATGGCCCTGATACCAACTTGTCAACACCCGGATTTTTAATCCCAAATGCCTGGTATGCCATACATCGCCATCCCAGGATTACCATTTTTGCGAGACATAACAGATTGGATATCATAGTACATCATCCATTACAAACCATACATAAGGTCTTACCACAAATAAAATCACATGACCTAGTCTTAATACAATCATAGAAGCGGAATAACGTAATAATAACGATAGCGTGGGCGAAGCTCCATCTTCAGGTCACAGGCAATGCTGATGATGGTAGATGATCCTAGTTGCCGTAACCTTCCTGCGGTCCATCCTCTTGATAGTCCTCTTCATAGCCTGGCCATGGGAATATCCAGGGACAAAGCCATGAGTACTCTTTAAGTACTCGCAAACTAATACTAACAAGTGAAGGGGGTTTTGAGTAGGAAGTACTAGGCTCTAGGTTATTTTTCAAAAAGCCAGATTTACCTTAACTGAGTTCAGAAGCATAGAAAGCTAGTTGAAAGTTTTATAACACCTAAGTGGGAACTTGAGTTTCCATAACACAACCCTGTTGTGGTCAAGTCAAAGTCATGATTAATTTCACAAGTCATTTTGAAAACATCTGACGACAGAACAGTATGGCCACTCCAACTGTCCATAATCGCGGACGCGGCTATTCGAATAGTTTGACACTCTACAGAGGTGGTACACTTTCACCATAATATTCGATACATCCATCAGGAACAATCCTAAATTCACCATACTCAGTATGCGGATAATCACTCCTAACATTTCAATTACACGCCCTAGTATACACACCTCTCCTATGAGTTTGGCCTCCCAACCATGACCATCTGTCATCTTGGGAACTGCATAGGTGGACAATCTTCACAAGGTAGCCTCAGCTCAAACCTTGGCAGCAAGGGAACCCATAATAAGGTATATATATTTCCAGTCAAGCCCTACCCAAATTTCGGGTATTGTGGTTGTACGGTAAAATTGGAATGGTATCGCATCCAGACAACCATCAGTTTTATAAAGGGCTAAGGCTCATGCCTCAAGATTTTCATCATAAAAAATCATCTGGTGTTCAAGAACACATGTCAAAACATTTTAGTAGAATGAATCATCATTCTAAGGTTTTCATAACCATTTTCACCAAGTAATCCCATCTAAAGTGATCAAGTTTTATGCTTAGCACTAGCAACTACAAGTGGGGGATAAACACTAATGAGGGGTGGTAATCTAGTGTGAGTTATCTAAGTTCAATTTCATGCCTCAGGATGACATCAAGATTTATCTATCTTAGGCCAACTTTTTTGCTCTTTATGCTACCTTTAAATATCTTTCTAGAATCTACAATTCACTAAATAGACGAGGTACTACCGTTAAGAAGATTTGATAAACAAATAAAATTTCTAAGCTTGCAATTAAAACTGGGATTTATGTGTCATCAAGGGGTATAACCAAGGCATGCCTAATGCATTGCATAGATCGTATAGTTTTCATAGTTGCAAGTGTTAGCTTGCATACGTAACATGCAAGTGGTAGCTTGCCTTGTGAAGTGCGGTGGTTGGAGTTCTCCTCTACTTCTTCCTTGTAGTATCCTCCTTCCTCCTTGTATCCTTGGTCGGTACTAGCGTCTATAAATAAATACGAGGTACACAATCACCAAACAATTCTTAACTACTTCTATTTATCACACCAAGGTTTTCACTAGATGATCTAGTATCATCACAAACCTCACAAAGATTAAGGCAATAGTTTCATTTATTTTATTTTAGAAAAGTAATTTCTACTCATTGAAAAACTACTTAAGATTTAATATTCTCCAACTAAAACATGGGATCATGTTGACACATGTCATCACCACATATTTCAGTACTTGGGAATGTGATTTAAAGTGGTGTTACAATTTAACAAGGTTTAACCTTTTTTATTTTAATTAAATAAAGTGACTATAAATGCCTATGGGGCATTCTTTTATTACTTGTCCTTTATCTCTGCAAGTAAACCTAGATATTTTTATATATTCAGAAAGGTCTTAATAAATGTGATTTTTGAAAGTTGGAATCAACTCAAAATCTTTTGTGGTTGAATTTTGAAAAATGTTTGAATGAAGAAAAGCTTCTGCCTTGTTAATTTTACTATAGGTGATTTACAACTCCAAATGATTTGAATCCAACGGGCTTGGATTAAGAATTTCAATACCTTTCTAGCAAAATTAGTTTCATGCCATTTGGTTCAGTGAATCAATCTGGGTTGATTTTTGAATCTAGGTACAGAACTAAGTTTGAAACTAAAATAATAAACCTAAATTCAAACTACTGGGTCACACGGGAAGTTAACTGGGCCAGCCAATGGCGCACAACGCGCGCGGGTGGGTTTAAGTGAATGTCCCCACCAGTCAGCGAGAGAGGGGGTGCGAAGGGGTACGGGGCAATCTAGACCGTGCGATCAACATCTAATCGAACGGCCAGGGCTTGTCGTCTCCGTCGGGCAACACCGGCGAGACAGAACCCTAGCGTGGCCAGCGGGGGCTCACCAGGGTTCAGGCGAGGGTCGGCGATGGGGCCAGACGATTCGACAAGGGCAAACCTCCTGGTACCGGTGGATTCTCCTGGGCGGCTCCAATCGATAGCTCTTCTTCTCCTCCGCCACGGCAGACTCCGGCAAAATTCCAGCGACCTGCTGCTCTCCTTGTTCCGGGGATGAGGTGGGGTGATTCTGAGAGAGAGGGGAGAGTGTTGGTGTGAATAAATCAAATGGGGGTGGTCTCTATTTTTAGTGCCAAGAGGGGACTGAAGGGCGCGGGTGGAGCTCGTCGTGGTCGTCGTCATAGTGGGATAATGGCATGGGCGACGGTAGGGGACGGTGCTGTGTTCCCTGGCGAAGCTCAACGGCATGGTCGCAAGGCGTGGGGCAGTGTGATGCGGTCGGAACGCCGTGGTGCTCTGGATGGGTCCGACGGGAAAATTAATGGTGCACGGGTTGTCCTAGTCGTGCAGCGACGAACGGGCATGTCTTGGCGGTTCCTGGGATGGTGGTGATCACGCACGCAAGCGGCAAGGGTGGCGCACGGTCCGTGCTCGCGTGTCGAGTGCGGCGCTCTGGCGCTCTCAGCATGCTTGGAGAGAATCTGGGCATGCTTGGGCTGAGTGGTCTAGGGGCTGGCTGTGCTTTCGCGTTGGACAGGGGGTGGCGATGGACGGTGGTCAGTGTCCCGGACAAGGTTGGCGAGGCTAGGGAAGCTCCTAGATGGCTTTCGACAATGGGGTGTCCGTTTGGGGCTCGGCATGCTCACCATTGATGGCAATGGCAAGCTCACAATAAGTTAAAGCTTATTAACTGAGCTAGATGATCTACTAAGATCATGTTGTGTGCTAGAGAGGGAACAAGTTAGGCACAAACACTGCTCACTATAGTGTTTTGTATTTTGTTTGATTTGTGTTTGATGAAATGGACGAAAGAGATTTGATTTGAATTTTTGGATGAAAATTGGTGGGTGTACTAGTCACATACTAGGTAGTCTCTGGTTAGTTGGAAAGGTCAAGGTGCACTGGTTTGGTTGGTTTTTGAGAATTGGTGATCTTCACATATGTTACAGATTCAATTTTGAGTTGTGATTTGAATCAAGTTGCCAAATGTTTCTAGGGGTTTGAAAGGTGGGCTTGGGTTTACTTTTACTTGGTATAGCAAGGGGTGAAAAGATTTCGCTTTGCTTCCGTTTGAAATCTTGGACTAGAAACACTCAAAGTGGCCTAGTGAACAAGATTGACAAAAATGACCATTAGCTCCTTTGGTTTTCTTTTTGAATTTCTCTTGATTTTTTCTGCTTGGAAATTATTTAGATGATGTTTTTTCATCTTTACACCAATCCTTGCTATTCACAACAATCACACAAGTCCATTCATGCATTCATACATTCATCACATACACACATGCATTTATATGATTTTAATTCACAAAAGTTTTTGTTAACCCTAATTTTGGTGATTGGAATTTGATAACCTTGATCAATATATTTGCGATGTTACATAGCTCCTTTGGTTTGCTTTTCTCGGTGTATCTTCATTTCGGGATCTCCTTCTCATATTCTCCAAGTCGGACTTTGTTTTTGACGGAACAGTTGAAGTAGACGAGATATAGAGTAATCCATTTTCAAATAGCGTTTGAGAAATAGTTTTCGAAAGCCGGTGTTTTCAGAAATAGGGGTTGTCCTGTCTAACGTCCATGGTAACTAAGGTCTCCTGTAGTCAGGATGGCTCTGATACCAAGTCTGTGGCACCCTGCATTTACGGTCCGAAAATACCCGTTATGCCTGCAATTCACGTCCCCATGGTTAGTGAGCCATGAGGATAACTGACAAGTATCATTACAACATCCATGAATAACAAGTACAAGTACTTACAAGTGTGTCATTATGGCGATAAACATTAATAGCGGAAGTCTTCACGCGAAGAGCCCATGTCATGCCTTAACCTACAGGAAACTGACTGGGAAGAAGGCCTAGCTCACATAGATGTCGGCATCTCCATAGTTCCTCTCGATCATCTTAAAGTGTGTCCAAGTAAATAGCCACGGACAATGCCGGTGAGTACTTAGAATGTACTCAGAACCCACCTTAAGAGAACAAAATAAAGGATATGCAATATGGCTGTAGTAGGATGGCTCCATACGAGGTTCGTTTATAAACTAGTTTCTCTGGTAGATATAGCATATCTCTATATATTTGTTGAAAAACTTTTGTAAAACATTTGGAAACCTTTTTGAATAGTTTCTAGAAAACACTAGGACTTGGGTCACCCATTTGTTTTCCTTCCGGTCATCCCATGATCAAACTCCTTCCTCCTTTTTCCGACCATCCCATGGTCAAAACATTTTCAAGCCATTGCTTTTACAAATTCCTTTTTGAAATCAAAACCATCACCGCCGTACAGCAGCCATCACAACCATCCATGACCAAGGAATCAACTATTCGAATAGATTTACACTCTATAGAGGTTATACATTGTACCCACACCATCGAATTACCCGTCAATGATCTACACCGATCATGGGTTGAATAACTGGTCAAGACCTTTTGGATGCTCGCTCTAGTATAAATGCCTACCCTATGAGGTTAATCCCCTCAAAACCGGGATGCCCTATATAGTTACCAGCCAACTGGAGAGTTTTTTGCACCTCGACGGGTGTGCGCTTTCAATGAGGGGCTCATAGTATCGCGTGGAGGCCCGTAGACCCTTCGTTCCTTCTCCCGGGTGATGCTACGCATGGACCGTTTGTCCGGAGAAGGCCCACCCTAAAGGGATTGTTTACCCCTGTAGTAGTATGACACACCTATACTAGATTAGACAAACTTCCAGCCTAACCCTGTCCCATTCCAGAGTAAAGTGGTTGCACGGGTTAATTGTTCAAGCATTAAAACTGCATAACACGGCATGTTTTCGTAAACATTTTGGCTCCACCATTTGTGCAACCTTTTTGTCAAACCAAAACCTTTCTCATTTTCCACTTCACTTGGTAGGCCAAGCCTCACCAAGGTTTTCTTAGAAAATATTTTTGTATGCTTTTCCGGGGTCTTCCCATCTCATAGTTTTGCTTCGGCTAAAACGGGGTTTCCAAGGGGGCATGGTGTTATACACCATCTATCCTACTAAGGGAAGAATAGGTGTCCTCGGAGGAGCCGAGCCACTACCAGGTATAAAACATTTCACAAATACAACCATGCACTTTATATAATATAGAAGGTAAAACATGCATAGTAAAAATAGTAGGGCAAAGACTTATGAGCAAGAAGGTAGCTTGCCTGTGACCAGCAAGATGTATCTGGACTTCTTCTTTGGTTAACCAAGAATACCAATAGTGCCAATACCAATAATAATAAGATTAACCCGAAGCTCCCTTCTTCTCAGCGTCACACAATCGCAACTATCGCCGTTATTGAGCATACATGCAAACAAACAATAACACATTCAACACAAGGCATGAAAGCATCAATACATACCTCAAACAAGGGCATTATAAATTTAATAACCAGTAGGTAAGGAGGAATTGTTTGTGGATACAAGGGGAATACTTTGGTTGCATTTGTGGATTTTGTAATTTAGATTTATAGTCCAAAACTACCTAGATAAGGGGTTTTCAAATAAGGCCAACTTATATATGATACCACTATATAAAAATGATACCATCAGATAGATATTGATAAAATCATTCCATTAAAAGTGGTTTCACTATTTTATCAATTTCCTTTGATTTCTAATGATTTTTATAGTGGATAAAACTCTAGTTTTAGAAAATAATTCACCAGAATTGTTCTGGAGTTCCAAAAATTATTTCCTTGGGTGATAAGATAGTGTTTGATGGACTAATTTACTGAGAGTTGGAATTACCTCAAAATAATTACCAGAATGCCCTTGAGAAATTCCCAAATATACTACTGGATGCTAATTGTCTTTTTCACCAGATCAACCATATAGGGGATTTTAATGTGATTCCAAGGGAACATGTTAGGTATGGGAAATAACTTTATTTAGAAATTAGAATCACCCTTTTTGGAGTTACACAACTATTGTGGTGAATTTATTGGTGAATTAATCATACACACAATAGTTTAATTCACCAAAATTCAACAGTGTCTTAGGAAAATATGCACTACTGGGGTTTCAAAGGGGTTGATACTTATGTGTGCAGGGAGTTGGAATTAGGTCAAAACCACCTTTGGTTTTACCTATGGAATTTTCTAAAGGAAGATATGCCATGTTTTTAATATTTTTACTAAAGGGAAACTACGAAGAAATTTTATGTGGGGCCAATGGGACATGCAAGGTATAGATAAGATCTTTCAGTACTAGTTGGTTTCATGCCATTTGGAATTACAAAACACTCTGAAATCATTTATTAGTGGAAACAGGTACTTCTTGCATTTATTTTACCTGGAAAAGATGGTAATTCTTTTGGGCATAAGACCTTCTCTGCATGTATGTAGAAACACACAGGGACATGTAAAAATTTGGATCTATCAAATTTGGGTCGTTTTCCAATTTCAAACGGATTTAATCCAAACTGCAACTTTCACATCTGGAATTTTAATTAAAAGAAAAGAGGGGCTTAGGGGTTTCGGGGGCTAGATCTGCGGCGAATTGGGCCGCAAGGCGCAGATGCAGCCCACCCGGGTGGGGTACTACGCGGGAGAGGCCATTGTTCAAAGGACGAGCGGGGCCCAGCTGTCAGCGATGGATGGCTAGCGAAGGGGTATCGGTCGCCCTACGCCGTACGCTTAGAAATGGATCGATAGCAGGGGACCGTCGTCCACCTCGCGCAGCTCCGCCGTGGGTAGAAACCCTTGGAGGGATGGAGGAGAGGCTGGGAGGCTCATCATGGGTTGAGAGGGGCCGGGAAGAGCCAGGGCGACCCGGTGCTCGCCGACGACCTCAACGAGGGGCTTGAGGACGGGGTTCCTCGTTGGGGAAGGGCTCGCGCAGTGGTGATCAAAGCGAGACTCGTCGAGGTTCACCGAAGTGGTTCGAGGGGCTGCTGCAGGTCAGGATAGAGGGTACCATTAGCATCAGGAGGAGGAGGGGAGTTTCGGTGGGTGACATGCAGAGGGGGAGGGCTAGAGGGGAGAGAGCCTTGCTCGGTTTGATGAGGGAGGCCGAAGCTTCTCTTCTCCTCCTTCCTTGGAGCGGCGTAGAGCAGGGGAGGGGAGAGGGTGATATGGGGAGGTGAGTGGGGGTATTTGAGGGCAAATGAGTGAGGGGAGTGGAGTGGTACTGGATTGTGGCCTTATAAACCCAAAAGGGGGGTTCATGGTGGACAATGTTAATGTTTGGGCATGGGCAAGGGTGCTGGCTGCTGGTTGGTTAGTGTGGGTGGTGCTGGGTGGTGGTGGTTCGCTGTTGTCGAGTACTGAGTGGAGAGGAGGGGTGGTAGTTGCTGCTTCCCTTTTTCTATAATTTTTTTGAAATACATGGCTTATCTCTCTCTCTCACTCACTCTCTTCAAGCACAAGAGGCAAAGGAGGGCAGTGCTACTGCACATTTCGACCAGACGGTTTCAGGGTGATGGAGAGGAGTGCTATAGAGGCCTTGGTAAGGATTTGAGTTCGTGTGACTCAAATGGTTTTGTGAGTTTGCCAAGTTTGACCAACCTTGGTCTTGTGAAGGATGTTTAGTATCTTGCATTAAGGAGGGTGTGGAAATGGTACTGGTAGATAGAGTAGGTCAATTCATCTATTCAATATTTATTTGAGATTTTTCTAATGATTATAAGCCCATTTAAAATCATTTATTCCAAAAGTGCATAAGTAGTTTGTAGAACCTTATTTGGGATTTTTACATTGTACCAGATGGGTTTTGATGTGAGATGGTCCTAAATACCATTTTACACATTGGGGAATTTTATTGAAATTTATTTAGAGAGAAAAGTATTTTTAATGAATTATTTCTTGTTTTTTTCATCTGAGAAAAAGGTTAAAAAGAAATAATAAAGAAACTCAAAAATATTTATTTTTGAGTTTGAAAGATAGGGTATGAGGTATAGAACTCAAATGTGCATTGATCTGGCAAAGTGGTTTGGAGAAAAACAAACTTTTCTTTAAGGACAAGGTTTGGAGGATTTTGCCTAAAATGGAAAATAAATAGTTTGAGGGTCCAAATAAATATGGAAATTATTTGGGGGAATATCATAACCTAGTTAGGTGATGTAAAATTGAATTATAAATCATTTACAACTTGATTCTTGAGGGAATATGGTGAGAAAGGAAGAAACTAGATTTTTGGGGAATCTAGGGTTTTGATATTTTTATGCCAGATAAACATGGTGAGATTAGTGAGCTCATAGCTCACCTTGGTGCAAGGTATAGATGGATATATAGACCAAGTTATATATATGATCATGGAATAAAGAGTTGGGCTTGTTTGTAGTTGAGGTGGTCTAGAAGAGATGGCAAACTTTGTTGAAATTAAGGCTGCCATAACATAATTGTCATGATGCCTCCTAAACCATGGGGGTTTAAGAATCACAAAGCTCCAATGGAAACAAGTGAGGTATGGATTCATATACCATGGTTAGTAGATCATAACCAGTCAAATAGTTGGTCAAGGTGAGGTAGCATATAGATGTGAGTTTCTGCTAAAGTAGGCAAGATGATAAGATTTGCATAAAATATTATTATCTTGACTAGAAAACCATCATGGATGAGTGGGAACCAAAATGGACTAGCCAAGTGAAAGAGTAGGATTTGGTAGTACTAATGATGTACTACAAGATGGTTCAAGTACATTCTCAATAATGCACATGGGTTGGCATAGGTAGAGGTCCAAAGATTAAATCTAGATTAGAATTCCAGACTTAGCCATTTTAACAGATTTAGGGTTTTAGACTAGATTACAAGAGGGTGACAAATTGAGAGAGTGGCAATGGTTTATCCTTCCCATAAAGTGGTTTATGTTGATGTATAGATTGAATAGAGGGGATCCATGCTTGGATTGGGTATTCACTGAGTTGGAAACTATAAAAAGGGATTATCCCTAGATTGATCTGATTAGGGGATGAAATGGCCACTTTTGTGGCTTAGGATAGATCCATATTTGGATGCTTGGTTTGAGGTTTATGTTCACAAACATATATTGGGTCCTCATGGATGAGCTACTAGATTAGCTCACTCTAGCTCCTGAGTAAACAAGGCAATCAGCAGATCAAGGCAATTCATCAGACATCAGATCAAGGCCATTCATCTTATCAAACTTACGAAACTACTACTAGGGTTACCATCAAGCCTAGCTTGAGGTAAGGGTGGGTATTTTGAGTTGGTTAAGATTTGAAGTAAGATAAGTACCTCTTGGTATTTCTACCAAAATTAGAGGGGAGAGGTTTTCAGGAAAAAAGTTTTGGAAAACCTAGAGATAAGAGTATTTGAAGGTTCTGTCTTGAAAACATAAAGGGATGGTATATAGGTCTCCATAGTTTTGTTAATATAACTAGTAAATTTGTTTGTTGTATCAAAATCATCTTGACTCAAGTTGAAATGCCAGAACATTTGAGAAGATGAAACATGAGTCAAGACATCTCTTTTGGGAAATAGGTTTTGTCAACTAGGGTTGGGATAAGAAGTATGTCACCTCTTACACTATTAGTTGCATGAACACAAGCAAACAAGTAAGCAAACATTGCAACATTTACTAAGAAAAAGTATTTGTTCCCCCTGATTTTTGCCCTCTTGACAGAATATCAGGGTTGCTGAATTGGCATGTTACAAACACCGTCATCAAGCTAGACTTCATCGGGATCATCATCATCATCCTCTCCACCAGCACCATCATCACCACTCCATCCCGATGTAACAATTGTGTTGAATCTTGCATAGTTCTTAGGGGAAACGTTCTCAGTGTTAATTACTTTTGTAGTTGATGCTTGTGAGTGGAACCATTGAATTATTGTTTATGTTCAGATTGTTATTCATCATCATATCATCTCTTATCTTGATCCATATGATGTCTCGTGAGTAGTTCGTTTAGTTCTTGAGGACATGGGAGAAGTCATGTTGTTAGTAGTGGAATTGTGTTGAGCTATTATTCAATGCCTTGATATTTAAGTTGTGGTGCTATTCTTCTAGTGGTGTCATGTGAACATTGACTACATGATACTTCACCATTTATGGGCCTAGGGGAATGCATTGTGTATTTGGCTACTAATTGTGCGGTTTCCGGAGTGACAGAAACCTGAACCCCCGTTAGGAAACCTTTGCAAAAGGGAGTGTAGGATCTAAGAGTTTAATGTTGTGGTTAGGTTTTTATCTTAATTAATTTCTTGTAGTTGCGGATGCTTGCAAGGGGTTTAATCACAAGTATGTATTAGTCCTAGTAAGGTCGGTACATTAGCACAGGTTCACCCACACAACACTTACCAAACCAAAGAAGATTAATCAACTATATGAAACGAAAGCACTTGACAGTATTCCCATGTGTCCTCGAGAATGTTTGGTCCTCATAAGTAATACAACCGACTTATCCTTTTCTAAGAAAGGATTGGGCCACTTGCTGCAATTATTTGCTGTCTTTATTTACTTGAACTTTATAGATGACCCACAAGCAGAGGGGATAGCAACAGTCTTCGAGGGTAGTATTACCCAATTTATTTATTCGACACAAGGGAGCCAAAGAATACTTATAAGCCTTAATAACTGAGTTGTCAATTCAGCTGCACCGGGAAATAGTTCTTGCTCACAGAAGTTTATTAGTAGCAACAGTTTGGTAGTAGCAACAGAAAAGTAGCAGCATCAAAACAAGAGCAATAGTAACAATAGTAGCAAATAGTAGGATATGAGCGCCGTAGGCATAGGGATGGATGAACGGGCGTTGCATGGACGAGAATAAACATGTAACTTCAAGATCTATGGAAATTGCAGATAAATAAGAATAAGCATCCAAGTACTAAACAATGATAGGCGTGTGCTCCATATATAGTCATGTGTGCTCGCAATGAGAAATTGCACAACATCTTTTGTCCTGCTAGCCCGTTGCAGCGGGGCCTCAAGGGAACTACTGGCAATTAAGGTGCTCGTTTTAATAGAGCACCGGAGCAAAGCATTAACACTCCGTGAACACTTGTGATCCTCATGTCACAGCCATCCCCTTCGGTTGTCCCAATTTCTGTCACTTCGGGGTCTTTGGATCCGGACAATGATATGTGTACACAACTTGCAGATAATATCACAAACAATACTATCATAATGATTCAATAATAAGTTCAGATCTGAGATCATGGCACTCAGGCCCTACTGACAAGCATTAAGCACAACAAGTTGCAACAAACTCAAATAGAACTAATAGAGATACTAGGCACCATGCCCTAACAATCTTATTCGATTACATGATAGAACTTATCCAACCCCTATCATCCCCATAGCCTACAGCGGGGGATTACTAACTCATGGATGAGGGAGACATGGATGGTTGATGGAGAGGCGTTGGTGATGATGATGGCGATGATCCTCTCCAAATTCCCCGTACCAGCAGGGTGCCAGAACGGAGTTTCTGGTTCCGATCGCGGTTTTTGGTGGTGGCGGCGCAGTGTAACTCTTTCTGGAAAAACGTCGAAACCCCCTCGGTTTTTAGGTCAAGAGGCATCTTATAGGTGAAGAGGGAGACCGAGGGGGTGCCTAGGGCAGCCACACCCCCTCTAGGCATGGGCTGGGCCCACCCACGGGGCAGGGGGTGTGGGCCCACTAGGCCTCCACTCTGTCTTGTACTCTGGCTCCGCGAGTCTTCTGGTGAAATAGGATTTTTGGCATATTTTCCAGGATTTTTCCTAATAGTTGATTTCCTGTACAAAAACTAGACACCGAGGTAATTCTATTGAAAACAGAGTCAGTCCATGTTAGTTGTATCCAAATCATGCAAGTTTAGAGGAGAAACAATAGCAAAAGTGTTCGGGAAATTAGATACGTTTTATACGTATCAACTCCCCCCAAGATTAGCTTATTTCTTGTCCTCAAGCAATTCAGTTGAAAACTGAGTGCGATAAAAGAACTTCCACGAACACATTTGCTTCGTATGATGTATATATTCTCAGCACATGAGTAGATACTTAAACCATTCATAATAAGAAGTAAGCAACCAAGTCTACTCAATAGTCATTGCAAGATATGAAGAGAAACCAACTCAACAATAATAAGTAGCATGGAACATAAACATAAGCAAAATTGCAATTCTCATAGTAAGGTCTAAAAGAGTGGTATATCGCTTGCCTTTGTTTGTAGAGCACAATATAAATGCTAAGGAACCTCTGAAGTTCACATGAAGACTAAAAGTAAATATATCATAAATACAAGCATCAAAGTCATGACATAATTAACCAAGTTTTGAGACAAACACAAGAATGACAACTATGCTCTCAAGAGGGAGCTCATAGAATAAGTGGTGACTCAACAAGGAAGTGAAAAGGTTTTGAAAAGTTTGAAAGGCTTCCAAACACTGAAATTAAGGTACTCACTAGCTTTGAGCTCTCATTGCCCCTATCATAGGCATCTTCATATGGTTAAGGTGAAAGTGATGTCCAATCTGAGTTATATGCTTGACAGACCATAAATTGGAAATACCAAGTCCCTTGAGTATGAGGGCCACTCCGCATGCTACTCAACTTTGGTTACCTGCAAGTTCTTGTCATTGTACATACATGCACATCATAGAGAACCGCCAACGTGGTAACCCTAGCACATGATACAGGAGCTGTCCCATGATCAAAATGACAAGGCAAGCAAACAATGAGAATCTCAGCAATCTTTTTATTTACTATGTGCATAGCTTTTTATTGAGGATGCTTCACAGAATGCTCATTATGGTGATGCTGCAAGTTTCCACCATGATTAGACATGGCTTAGGCTAGCGGCCCAGGCGTTTCTCTAACACATATATATACTCCATGAACTCACAAGCTCCCCTTTTATTTCACACCGTCTACATCCACAAACAAAAGAGCAAGGAATCAACTAGATAGGTATCCATAAGTGTTGAAAGTGTTCCCCGTGACAACACGGTTCTGCTAACTCCCAACATATAATTTGCAAGCATATAACATTCATGGACATGTCACAATGGTTCAAGATTATTAAGTGCAAGGAATAAAGTGTGCCATCAAGTTCGTGAGAGTTTACTAACTAAATTTCTCAAAACAGATAAACATTTTAATTGGAAGAAAACAAGGCATAAAGAATATGCACTAAAATAGCAAATGATGCTAATAAGTAGGTATGGTGGATATTGTTGGCAATATTGGTTTTGGGGAGTTGGAAGCACAAGTAGAGCTCGTACTCAGTGCAAGTGAAGGCTATAAATAGAGAGGGAGCGACAAACGAGAGAGCAATAACTGTCATAATCATGCTTGCAACAAAACAGGACTAATTATGGCATGGAAGTGATACAAGAGCTCTGAGGAAAAATAAATCATCGAGGCTTACTGACTATTGTTTAGTCATATGCATGCATGAGCATGTGCCAAGTCGATTCACACTAAACATTTAGAGGAGGATACCACAATAGCATACCAAAATATGAATAAAACAATGCAAGCAAACATTCATATGACATGCTAAAAACTATTAGCAAGATGGAGCTAATCATAGACAAAAAAAACTACTAAGCATCCATCAGTAACATACTCCTTACAATGGACATGCTAAGCATGCTCACCATGATGAGTATATGTACAAAAATGAAAACAAATAGAGTTCGTTACCATCCTCTTACCACACCTCAAGTTGTATTAATCTTATTTATTGCCCTTCACTTGTGTGACTTGAATGATAACATCAAACCAAAATCCACTGAGGACGGCTGAACCCTGCAAAGAACTCACAAAACCAAAGAAGAACAACAAATATTTTTGGTGTTTTTGATTTTTTCAAACAAGCCAACAAAGCAAAAACAAGCAAAGCAAAAACAAACCAAGCAAAGAAAAATCCAGATTTTTCTTTTAAGGAAAACCAAAGCAAAGAAACAAACCAAGAGAAACAGCGAAAATATTTTTGGTCTTTATGTGTTTTTGAGAAAGCAGCAACAAAAACCAAAAAGAAATCGAAACAATGGATATACAAAGAACCGACCGAACATGATGTATATATGAGTGTGATGTCAGTATACCTCCCCCCAAAGCTTAGGATTTTGGCCTAAGTGGGGCTCAATCACATGGTGCCCAAGTAGGTGCACCTCCGTAGTACGACGAGGAAGCTCCATCGTCCTGGTACGAGCTCGAGAAATCCACTGTGTAGTATACAAAGGGGTCATATGAGGGCGATTCCCCCTGATAGTGTCCATGGAAACCAAGAACGCGCAGCTTGTCATCCATCTCCTCCTTGGAGCGTGACAAAGGTCCCTGGGAAATACTGAACAAAGTGGTTTGGGGGAGAGGGATATCTCTCTCTTCCCCGTCAATAAACAGCATTCTATAAACCAAGTTCTCAAGAGTAGAGCTAGTGGTGACAAATTGATGTGCCTTCATGGCAGTAAGATCAAGTCTCTGAGGGGCCAAAACTGTATATATTGGATCAACAGCAAGGTCCAAGGCAGTAGCAACAAGTGCAGTAATAATTCCCCCATAGATGGGTCCCTTCGCAGTTAAGCGACAAGCAATGAGAGAACCAAGATTGTGCATAGTATCATTGTTGAGCGCAACAGCTAAGAATGACAAATGATAGTTGGAAATATTACTAGTGTTCTCCCTACCAAGAACACTAGTGGCAAGATATTAAGCAAAGTACCTGATGGCTGGGAGTTGAATATTTCTTATCTTTTCCCGTTGAGCTCTACGGTCATCATAATTGGTTATCTCGCGGTAGAGCTCCAACAAATCAGTGGGCTGAGCTAGAATCTTCTTCGCTGACCCAGTTGTACCAAGTCCCAGAGCCTCACAAAATTTCTTCAATGTCATATTGTAGGACCTGCCATAAATTTTGAAAGACACATCTGGCTTGAACATGCTGTTAGTAAAGGAGAAACTCTCCACAAATGTTTTAGTGAGCGTAGCATATTGCACGCTTTCGTCCTGCATAAGGCTTGTTAGTCCGGCCCTCCGAACCAAGTTTGTAAAATCATCAAGAATCCCAGCAGCCCGCAAAAAGGTTGGGCAAGGAAAGGTGGAAGGGTGAGAATCCCCTTATCTCCCTCGTCACCGAATCACGGAGTAATGAGATCCTCATTATATGAGGGCATGGCTCGAGAGGACGATCTTGAAGGCCTTGCCCTCCTAGGTGCATCACCCTCAAATATCTCTCCAAATGTGTGGTTGTCCATGACCACTCTTTTCTGAAATTTTTAGCCAAACATCAAACCAAGTGATTTCCAAGTTGATAAATGATGAGAAACTACTATTGGAATTTGCTAGAGGGCTACACATACATCAAAATGAAATCTCTAAGCATAGAACAAGCATGCAAGCTCACACAACCTCTCACCTATAGCGGCAAAATACTCAAAATACAATCTATCAATCACACATCTAATTGGACAAGCGGAGGAGGCACATACCAATGAGTAATCCCTCAAAAAATCAACAACAAAGATGGGATGAGAAAGGATATCGAAAATCGCGAGCAAGAATAGCAGGAACTCTAGGTTTATCAAGTTTTTCGGTGTTTTTGGGAGAGAGAAAGAAGATGGCTGGGAGGAGACACTTTCGAGGGGCCCAGGTGGGCCACACCCCACCCAGGCGCCACCTGTGGGTAGGCCGCGCCCACCATGGGTGTGGGTTCCTGGGGTGGCCCCCTGGATCACTGCAGGTATCCCTCTGCCCCTTTTTTCGAGGAAAAATTTATTTTGAATTTTCTGGGATTTTTCGGGAAACTTTATTTTTGGCCAATTTTCAGGGTATGAAAATTGATTTTCTCGCAGAAACAGTTTTTTTAGAAGATGCAAAAGCAAACCAAAAACCAAACTACAGAAGTTCTAAGACACTCTAACAAGCAAACAACTAGCAAAACCAAATCTATCAAAAGAAAAGGCAAAACTAGGAAGGAGAAAAGTAAAAGAAAACAAGTATAACCATAGTGAAAACATTATTTTGTTCATTAAAATCCTTTTGTTAACAAGGTTGATCAAGTCTTGTTACCAAAACAATATTATATGAAACAAAACTTTGCATTCCACAAGATGATTATGTTACATCATACTTGATATCAATGGTCCCAATCATAATAGTTTCAAAATTTTCTTGTGGAATGGGACAATATATTTCTCCGATCTTGATGCTCTGAATATTTTCAATGGAATTCAGGCAAAATCTCTTAACAACCTTCTTGGGGAAATAAATAGTATGCTCTTTGTCATTAATATTGAATGTTACTTTTCCTTGATTACAATTGATGAAAGCACCTGCAGTATTAAGAAAAGGTCTCCCAAGAATAATAGACATATTATCATCTTCAGGCATTTCAAGCACAACAAAATCAATTAAAACAAAGCAATTATGAGCCACTTGAATAGGAACATCCTCACATATACCAACAGGAATAGTAGTTGACTTGTCAGCCATTTGCAAAGATATATCAGTTGGTATCAACTTTTCTAGCTGGAGTCTCTTGTAGAGAGAAAAAGGCATAACACTAACTCCAGCTCCCAAATCACATAAAGCAGTTCTAACATAATTATTCTTAATAAATCAAGGAATAGTTGGTATACCTGGATCACCAAGTTTCTTTGGAACCTTACCATTGAAGGAATAATTAGGAAGCAAAGTAGAAATCTCCTCATTAGAAATCTTCCTTTTATTAGAGACAATATCCTTCATATACTTTGAATAAGGAGGCAACTTAATAGCATCAGTCAAAGGAATTTGCAAAAATAAAGGTTTCATCCACTCACAAAACTTGTTGTAGTGTTCTTCCTCCTTTGACTTGTGTTTCTTACCTAGCAAAAGGCATTGGTTTCTGCACCCAAGGTTCTCTCTCACTACCATGTTTCTTAGCAATAAAATCTTCCTTTGTGTACCTAGTGTTCTTAGTGTGCTTCTCAGGTTCTTCCTCACCTTCCTCCTTACAGGAGCATCATTATTACCATTACCACTCTCAGTTTCAGCATCAGGGACAGATATACTATTAGGATCTACAGCAGGTTCAAGTGGTTACTCAACTACCTTATGTTTCTTTTTCTTTCTCTTATGAGGACTACCACTACTTTCACCTTGTTGAGAATCCTTCTCAATTATTTTAGGGTTTCCTTCAGGATATAAAGGATCTTGAGTAGCTATACCACTCCTAGTTCTAATTCCATAAGCATGTTTATATCCCGAGGCATTAACTAGCATATCCTTTTGTACCTTAGCAAGTTGATTAAGTTGGGTTTGAACCATTTGAAAGTGTTTACAATGCATTTTAATTTCATTAGAAGTTCTTCCCACAATATCTTTCAACTCATTAATAGCTCTAGAGTATTCCAATAAATGACTCTGATCTTGTTTATTAAAATTACCTTGCTTAAGAATAAAAATGGCAAGTTCCTCTAAACATTGATTAGGAGGCTTACCATAAGGAATGTCACCTTCATCAAAGTGTTGGAGAGAGTGTACCTCAATAGTATATGAGTGGGGAATTGGCTTACATAATTCTTCTATAGGAGGTAGATTCTTCACACCTTCAGCTCTAATACCTTTATCCTTTAGACATTTCTTAGCTTCCTTCATCACTTCATCATTTAATGTAATAACTCCCCTCTTCTTTGGTGTTGGTATTGCAACTGGTTTAGGCACAACTGGTTCAGGAGTAATAGGCTCAGGTGTATTTAGCTCAGTTGAAGTCCAATCATCATAATTCTTGCTTATTTTATCCATTAATTATTCACCATCTATAGGAGTTCTTTTCCTGAAAACACAATCAGCAAAACTATCTATGTATGTCCTAGAATCATCAGTTAGTCCATTATAATAAATATCAAGAAGCTCATTCTTAGGCAATGGACATCTAGGATGAGCATGAATCAAGGCATAGAGCCTTGTCCATGACTCAGGAAATTTCTCTTCTTCTCCATGTTTAAAATAAAAAAGTCTCTACAAAGCAGCATTTTTAGCACTAGGAGGAAAATATTTCTCTACAAAGAAGAAATCAAACAATCAGGGATATCAATGGAACCAGGAGGTAATCTATTAAATCAAGCCCTAGCTTCTCCTTTTAGTGAAAAAGGGAAGATCTTTGTAACGAAGTACTTGCACATCTTAAAATCATCCGAGAACAAAGCACTCATAGTAGACAGCTCATTCATATGAGCCACATCACTCTCATTTTCAGTAACGAAGGTTCTTTCTCAACAATGTCTAAATAGAATAAATCAACATAGAAATCATAATATTTATCTTTAATATCTATGGGAGGGGTGGCAAACTTAGGATCAAAGGACAGTTTAGGAATAATGGTACGTCTAGCAAGGAGATTCTTAATAGCACTAGAACCATGTGTGTTTAGGCACTCTTCGACAAATTCATCAGTGAACTCAATGTAACCATCATTAATATCATAATTCTCTCTAGACTCTTAATAGCAAGGAGATGTCTCTATCATCTAGAAAAGGACCTAATGAACCACTCGCATCAAGCACAGTAGAAGTAACATCATGAGTATCAAAAGCAGTTTCAGATTCAGCAGTATTAGCAGTGTGTGTAGCATGAGCATGTGGTGGTGGTGTGAAAGTTTACTTATAACAGACGGTGAATAAAGAGCAACAAAGGTGTTTAGGACTGTACCTCTTCTTGTAGTGGATGGTAAAATAGGGAACTTTCCATCACAAGACTTCCCCATGATGAAAGGAGTAGCGGTGAACAATAATAGATCCAAGTGAAATTACAAATAAAGCTATGCTCTCCGGCAAAGGCGCCAGAAAATAGTCTTGATGACCCACAAGTATAGGGATCGCAACAGTCTTCGCGTGTAGTATTAACCAATTTATTGATTAGACACAAGGGGAGCCAAAGAATACTTGCAAGCCTTAACAACTGAGTTGTCAATTCAGTTGCACCTGGAAATAGTTCTTGCTCACATAAGTTTATCAGTAGCAATAGCAAAACAGGAGCAATAGTAACAGTAGCAGCAAATAGTAGGATATGAGCGCGGTAGGCATAGGGATGGATGGACGGGCGTTGCATGGACGAGTCTTAACATGTAACTTCAAGATCTAGGGCATTGCAGATAAATAAGAATAAGCATCCAAGTACTAAACAATCCTAGGAATGTGCGCCATATATAGTCATGCGTGCTCGCAATAAGAACTTGCACAACATCTTCTGTCCTGCCATCCCATGGCAGCGGGGCCTCTAGGGAACTACTAGCAATTAAGGTGCTCCTTTTAATAGAGAACCGGAGCAAAGCATTAACACTCCTTGAACACATGTGATCCTCACACCACAGCCATCCCCTCCGGTTGTCCCAATTTCTGTCACTTCGGGGTTTTTGGATCCGGATAATGATATGTGTACACAACTTGTAGATAATATCACAAACAATAATATCATAATGATTCAATAATCAGTTCAGATCTGAGATCATGGCACTCGGGACCTAGTGACAAGCATTAAGCACAACAAGTTGCAACAAAGTCAAACAACACTAATAAAGATACTAGGCACTATGCCCTAACAATCTTATTCGATTACAAGATACAACTCATCCAATCCCTACCATACCCATAGTGTACAGTGGGGTATTACACATTCATGGATGAGGGAAACATTGATGGTTTATGGAGAGGCGTTGGTGATGACGATGGAGATGATCCTCTCCAAATTCCTCATCCTGGTAGGGTGCTGGAACAGAGTTCTAGATCCGAATCTTGGTTTCTGATGGTGGCGGCGCAGCGAAACTCTTTCTGGAAAAATGTCGACCTCCCTCGGTTTTTAGGTCAAGGGGTAACTTATAGGCAAAGAGGGATCCCGAGGGGGTGCCTGGGGTGGCCGCCTAGGAGCGGGCTGGGCCCACCCGCACCTGGCAGGGGTGTGGGCCCCCTAAGCCTCTACTCTGTCTTGTACGCTGGCTCCATGGATCTTCTGGTGAAATAGGATTTTTGGCATATTTTCCGGGATTTTTCATGATAGTTGATTTTCTGCACAAAAACTAGACACCAAGGTAATTCTACTGAAAACAACGTCAGTCTGTCTTAGTTATATCCAAATCACACAAGTTTAGAGGAGAAACAATAGCAAAAGTGTTCGGGAAAGTAGATACGTTTTCGACATATCAGTGATTCGTCATCAGGTTTTGGCATCCCCTTGGTTTGTTCCAAGATTGGGGGAGTGCCACGGTATCACATCATTATCTTTCATCTTTTTACCTTTTTAGTAGAGTCATATCATGAATGGAGAAGTTATCATATAGGATGGTTTGCATTATGGAAGTATCTCTCCTTTAGTTGGTTATCTATGTATCCCTTGGTGTGAGTGCCTTTAAATCTAAATTGGTTTTGGCAAACCGAGCTCAGGTCAGTAGCAGCACTTTTTGAGGTTTGAAAGGAAAAGAGAAAAGAACTTACATGTATTTTATTCTATTTTCATTCTTCCTTGATTGGCTCATAAGCTTAGTATTCTTTATTTAAGATCTTTTGTGTTTTCAAGGAAGATTGCATGTTTGACTTTATCACTTGTATGTTTGCTTGTTTCCTTCAACTCTTTTGCTTGCTACCTAGCCTTGCTAGCCAAAAACCTGTACTGAGAGGGAATACTTCTCGTGCATCCAATCCTTTAAACTTAAACCTATGACATTTGTGTCCACCATATCTACCTATTAGCATTATTTCTATTCCAAGTAAATTCTCGAGTTTCATCTATCTTTCAAATTACAAATTCTTTTGTTATGTGAAAACTGGTTAGTAAAATCTCACGAACTTGATGGAACACCTTATTTTCTTGCCCCTAATAAACTTGAACCATTGTGTCATATATGTTGTATATGCTTGAACCTATAAGTTGGGAATTAGCAGAACCGTGGTGTCACGGGGAACGCTTTCAACACCTGTAAATATCTACCCCGTTGATATCATGATCTTTTGTGTGCGGATGTCGGTGGTGTGAAATAAAAGGGGAGCTTGTAAGTCCATGGAGTTATGTATATGTGTTAGAGAAACTCCTAGGCGCTAGCCTAAGCCATGCCTAATCATGGTAGAAACTTGCAGCATCACCATAGTGAGCAATGTATGAAGCATTCTTCTTATATATAAAAAGTAGAGCTAGAAAAGAGGAAAGAAGAGAAAAAACACCATTTTCCCATGGTAAATAGGAAGGTTGCTGAGATGCTCACTATCTGCTTGCCTTGTCATTTTGATATGGGATAGCTCCTGTTTCATGGGGCAAGGGGTACCCCGTTGGCGGTTCTCTATGATACACATATACTTACAATGAAAATAACTTACGGGTAAATAAAGTTGAGTAGTATGAGGAACGGCCCTCGTACTCAAGGGACATGAGATTGCCAACTTATATTTCATCAAGGATATACTCCATCTTTGTTCACTTTCACCTTAATCACCTCAAGATGCTTATGATAGGGACAATGAGAGCTCAAAGCTAGTAAGTACCACAATCTTTTGAAAGCTCATTATGAAACCTGAAATCCCTGCTTCCCTCTGCAAAGGGCCTTTCTTTTACTTCTTAGTTGAGACAGTAAACCTATTCCTTTCTATCTCCAGCAAGCATTTGAGTTGTTGTGTTTCAATCATTCATATGAAGATTTATTCAATAATGTTTTATCTTCCTTGTTTTGCACAAAGTTCTTATCTAAATGAGTATTACTTAGAAATCCATCATTGAGCAAAAGGAATCCTCTTATAAACCTCTTTACAAAAGCTTTTATTGAAAAATTATGATTTGTCAACTGTTCTCTGACCAAGAACAAAGTTTTCCATTACCAATTATGATTTGTCTTCATGCATCTTTAGTGTGACTCCCATACTCGTTGCAAGTTAAGTTATATAATGGTGATTTGCTTTTTATTATGAGTTGTGTATTGGTAAGTGTGATGCTTCTTGTCTGTATTATTTTTATCGACACTTCAATCCATATACCTGTGGGCATGTTTACTGAGCTTAGTTTTCGCTTGGGGACAAGCAAGGTCTAAGCTTGGGGGGAGTTGATACGTCCATTTTGCATCACTATTCTATATCATAATTTACTGCTATTCATTGATATATTTCATATTAAGACGTGTTACTTATGCTATTTCATCTATTTTTGCATGTTGGATGACTCTTGGAGGATGAACTGCCGAAGTCGGGATTTTGATGGAAAAAGCGGTATTTGATGCAATTTCGACGAAGATCGGAAAATACCAGAAAATACATGGAAAATCCTATTTTTCTAGAAGACGAAGGAAGCCAGAAGGGGAGGATGAGATGGGCCACAGGGGGCCCACACCAGATGGTGTGGCCACCCTAGGCCCACCTCCTGATCCGCCCTTTCGCCTATATCTTCGGAAGAGAGAAAGAGCTCTCCGGCAGACAGCTTTCTGCAGAGAGAAAGAGCTCTCCGGCAGACAGATTTCTGCAGGGGAAATTCCTTCCTAGAGAGGGGAGATCATCGCAATCAACACCTTCATCAGGCTAGACATCATCGGGATCATCATCATCATCCCCACCACCATCTCCACCAGCACCATCATCACCATTCCATCCTGCTGTAACAATTGTGTTGAATCTTGCATAGTTCTTAGGGGAACTTTCCCGGTGTTAATTACTTTTGTAGTTGATGCTTGTGAGTGGAAACATTGAATTATTGTTTATGTTTAGATTGTTATTCATCATCATATCATCTTTGATATTGATCCATATGATTTCTCGTGAGTAGTTCATTTAGTTCTTGAGGACATGGGAGAAGGCATGTTGTTAGTAGTGGAATTGTGTTGAGGTATTATTCAATGGCTTGATATTTAGTTGTGGTGCTATTCTTCTAGTGGTGTCATGTGAATGTCGACTACATGATACTTCACCATTTATGGGCCTAGGGGAATGCATTGTGTATTTGGCTACTAATCGTGCGGTTGTCGAAGTGACAAAAACCTGAACCCCGTTAGGAAACCTTTGCACAAGGGAGTGTAGGATCTCAGAGTTTAATGCTATGGTTAGGTTTTTATTTTAATTAGTTTCTTGTAGTTGTGGATGCTTGTAAGGGGTTTAATCACAAGTATGCATTAGTCCTAGTAATGTCGGTACATTAGAACAGGTTCACCCACACAACACTTATCAAACCAAAGAAGATTAATCAACTATATGAAATGAAAGCACTTGACAGTATTCCCATGTGTCCTCGAGAACATTTGGTCCTCATAAGTAATACAACCGGCTTGTCCTTTGCTAAGACAGGATTGGGCCACTTGCTGCAATTATTTGTAGTCTTTATTTACTTGCACTTTATTTCCTTGCATTATCAAAAAAATTCCTAAAATTCCGTTTGCTAAGTATTTACAGAGATTTCCTGCTCCAAACCACTAGTCAACACCTTCTGCTCCTCGTTGGGATCGACACTCCTATTTATCGAAAGTACTATGATACACGCCATATACTTGTGGGTCATCATCCCTCAACCGCAATATAAGATCACGCATATTATTGAAAAATTCGTAAACCCTCAACCCTAAACTACCCCTAAAAAAACCAAAACCCTAAACCCTGAATACTAAAACCAAGAATCCTCGGCCCATAAACAACCCTAACCAAGCAGGTATCATGCACTTATATATAGATCAACATTTGAGATACTTTCATTATTAAATTGTTGCTATGTCATTCTATTCCATGAATATATGCATCAAGTTCGAAATTTATTGAAAATTACTGAAACCCTAAACCCTAAATTAACCCTAAAAACCTAAACCCTAAAACTTGAACACTAAATCGCTAACCCTTAAACACGAAACCCTAAATCTTTACCAAGCAGCTGTCATGCACATTTATAGATCAAATTTTCAGATACTTCTATTAATCCGTTAACACCATTCCACTCGACAAATATAGGAATAAAGCTTGAACATTATTACTGAAAATTCCCTATACCCTAATCCCCTAAACCCTAAAAACCTAAAAACCCTAAACATACACTCAACCCCGTACCCTTAGCTCGAACATATTATTGAAAAAATCCTAGACCCTAAGCTACCGCAAAAAAATAAAACCCTAAACCCTCAATACTAAAACCCTAAACCCTCGGCCCATAAACAACCCCAACCAAGCAAGAAGGTATCATGCACTAATAGATCAAAATTTGATATACTTTCATTAAATTGCGCTAACTCCATTCTAATTCACAAAAGATCGAGCATTATTGAAAATTCTCTAAAGCCTAAACCCTAAGGCCTATACCCCTAAATACCATAAACCCTAAACCCCTGACCATAAGCTCGGACATATTATTGAAAAATCCTAAACCCTAAACTAACCCTAAAAAACCAAAACCCTAAACCCTCAATAGTAAAACCCTGAACCCTCGACCCATAAACAACCCTAACCAAGCAAGCATGTATCATGCACTCATCATAGATCAAAATTAGAGATACCTTCATTAAATTACGCTAACGCCATCCTAATTCACGAAAGCTCAGACATTATTGAAAATACCCTAAACCCTAACACCTAAATCCTTAACCCTAAGCCCTATACACCATAAAAACCCTAAACCCCTCGACCCATAACCCTAACCTCGAACATACATATATTATTAAAAAAATCTTAAACCCTAAACCCTAAACTACCCGTAAAACCCTAAACCCTAAACCCCTAGAAATTCATAAACCTTAAACCCTAAACTACACCTAAATCCCTAGACCCTCGGCCCATAAACAACCCTAGCCAAGCAGGTATCATGCTCATATATACAGATCAAAATTTGAGATACTTTCATTATTAAATTGTTGCTAAGTCATTCTATCCCATGAATATATGCATAAAGCTCGAACTTTATTGAAAATTCCCTAAACCCTAAATTAAACCCAAAAATACCTAAACCCTAAACCCTAAAACCTGAACACTAAACTCCTAAATTTGAGATACTTTCATTAAATTACGGTAACGCCATTCTATTCCATGATTAAAAGCATAAATCTCCTTCAACATAATTGAAAATCCCGAAACCATAAAACCCTAAATACTAAACCCCTAAACCCTGACCAAGCAAGTATCATGCACTTGTCCATCAAAATTGAGATACTTACAATAAAACGGGCAACGCAATTCTCTTCAACGAATAAAAGCATAAAGCTTGATCTTTATTGAAAATTCCCTAAACCATAATAAACAACCCCTAAAACCTAATCCCGAAATCCCTAAATACTAAAACCATAAACCGTTAACCCTAAACCCTTCATCCCATAATTAAACCCTAATCAAGCAGGGTATCATGCACTCATAGATCCAAATTTTAGATACTTACATTAAATTGCGGTAACACCATTATGTTCCACGATTATAAGCATAAAGCTTGAACATTATTGAAAGTTAGCTCAACCTTAAACCCTAAAGCCCTAACCAACCTTGGACAGACATGAGTATCATCCACTTGTAGTGGTATAGTATTGTAAGATATAAGACAAGATAAGAAGTACTAATGTGGATGATGGATCTTTTGAATAACCTTCCCTCCTGATGTTTGGGAAGCAAGTGAAAATTTCTAAACCTGAAAAGTTTGATTTTTTTGCCGCCAAGGTCCAAAGTAGTTTACTTCCTATATAGTATAGTACTACTCCTAGTCCACACCAACGCGGCTGCCGAACACGCCAGAGAAACAGAGCCACCCACCTCAAAAAAAGAAATAGAGCCGCCCTACCTAGGCACATGTGCGCAGCGCCACGCTGTGGACGAGGAAGAGATCAGCCAGGACGATGCGCGAGGGGAGAGGGGTGGAGAGAGGCATCGAAGGAGAGAGAAAACACACTTCCATTTTTTTGTGTGTGTAGATCCTGAAATTTACTACTAGTAGAATGTACTATTGTACACTGTAAAGGCAACATGAGTACCTCGTGTCAGTAACCCATCATAATAAACTTTGCTCTGACATAAAACCGCCTTCAACTCCTCTTCTCTCTTTGATGTGCCCTCTTCCCCTGCCTACATTTTAATCTCTCTACATGTACAGCGCGTAGACAGAGGTGATCATATGTCCAAGCAAAAAAATATACTACTAGTAGTACTACTACTAAGCTCCACCGTTTAGATAGTGTCCAAACGAGACGATTCGTGGGAACCACTAAACTGAAGACGTGTGCATAGAAGTTTTATAGCTTCGTCATACACTGCCAAGTGGGCCCACTCTTTGATATTTCCTTAGGGCATCCGCAATGTGTAAAAAAGCATGCCTTGTGGAGAAAATAAATTTACCTCAAGCTTGTGGGTTTCGCATAGAGTATAGAATAATCATTTCCCCTTTCATGGACCCATATGACAAGCTATGTGGGTCCCACCTTTTGCCAAATGCTGACCTTATACATTGTGGTAATTTCCATAAGTCGGGTGGGTCCAACTTTATGGATGCCCTTAGACACGCGTGCCTTGTACTCCGGTCTCCACCGCGCTAGACTTTATGTTTTTGCGAAACTCATTTAACTGCCATAGTTAGATAGGACACATCATCCACTATATGTGTGAAAACTCCCACGGTCAACAATGCTTGGTACCCCAAGATGCACCCATCTAGTGTGGGAACTCTATGGGGTCATAAAATATAATGTCGATTGGTATGTCCTTGACGACCTTGGTCATTCGGGTTGAAACACAATAATTTCCATACATGGAAGGACAATACATTGAAGCAATTTTTTTGGAAACTCGTCAAATCCCATGGCTACCACTAAAACCCTAAACCCTAAAAACCCCGAAAACCTAAACCCTCAATCGCTAAATACTAAAACAATAAACTCTAAACTCCTCAACTCATCATTAAACCCTAACCAAGTAGATATCATGCTCCAAAAAAGGTACCATGTACTTATAGATCCAAATTTGAGATACGTCTATTAAATTGCGGCATCGCCATTCTGTTACACAAATATAAACATAAAGCTTGAACATTATTGAAAATTCCCTGAACCCTAAACGACCCTGACTAAGTAGATATATCATCGACTTATAGATCAACATTTGAGATATACTTTGATTAAATTATGATAACGTCATTCCATTCCACGAATCTGATCATAAAGCTAGAACATTATTAAAAATTCCCTACGACCCTAAACCCTGACCAAGAGGGTATCATGCACTTATAGCTCAAAATTTGTGATACTTTAGTTAAATTTCTCCAAAGCCATTCTAATTCAAGAAAGCTCGAACATTATTAAAAATTCCCTAAACCCTAACCCCCTAAACCCTAAGACCTAAGACCTAAACCCCTAAAACCCTAAATGTACCCTTAACCCCTTACCCTAAGCTCGAACATATTATTGAAAAAATCCTAAACCCTAAACTACCCCTAAAAAACTAAAACCCTAAACCCTCGACCCATAAACAACCCTTACCAAGCAAGCACGTATCATGCACTAATAGATCAAAATTTGATATACTTTCATTAAATTGCGCTAACGCCATTCTAATTCATGAAAGCTCGAGCATTATTTAAAATTCCCTAAAGAATAAACCCTAAGACCTTACCCCTAAAACCCTTAAACCCTCAAACCCTCACCCTAAGCTCAGACATATTATTGAAAAAACCTAAACCCTAAACTACCCATAAAAAACCAAAATCCTAAACCCTTAATACTGAAACCCTAAAACCTAGACCAATAAACAACCCTAACCAAGAAAGCACGTATCATGCACTCACCATAGATCAAAATTTGATATACATTCATTAAATTGCACTAATGCTATTCTTATTCATGAAAGCTCGAACATTATTGAAAATACCCTAAACCCAAACCCCATAAAGCCTTAACCCTAATCCCTATACACCCTAAATACCCTAAACCCCTCGACCCCTAACCCTAAGCTCGAATATATATTATAGGAAGCCCATATGGGGTACCATGGTGCTCGGGCACCAAATCTGCATTTCGTATATATCCGAGATGTACATACCTAAACTTCACATACCTAAGGTTTACATATCTAAAATATACTTATCCAAGTTATATATACCTAGGTATCACATACCTAAGTTGCATATATAAACATGTATCCTGGATACGTACACCTTAGGTATGCAACATCTTAGGTATGTGATACCTAGATATGTGTAAATTAGGTATATGATACCTAGGTATGTGTAACTACGGTACGTATACCTCAGGTATGTGTGATTCAAAACAAAACATACATGTATTGTGTATGGTTCCTGGGCACCAAGATGCACCAGTCATTTTACCTATATATATATAATTGAAAAATTCTTAAACCCTCAGCCCTTAACTACCCCTAAAAAAACCAAAACCCTAAACCCTCAAAACTAAAACCATGAAACCTCGACACATAAACAACCCTAACCAAGCAGGTATAATTTAGTTATATATAGATCAAAATTTGAGATACTTTTATTATTAAATTCCATGAATATTCTATTTCATGAATATAGGCATAAAGCTCGAACTTTATTGAAAATTGTCGAAACCCTAAACCCTAAATTAAACCACTAAATACATAAACCCTAAACCCTAAAACCTGAACACTAAACCCCTAACCCTAAAACCCAAAACATTATACCCCTAAATCTTGACCATGTAGTTGTCATGCACACTAATAAATCAAATTTTTAGATATTTCTATTATTTTGGTAACAGCGTTCTATTCGATGAATATAGGAATAAAGCTTGAACATTATTTTTGAAAATTCCCTAAACCCTAAACCCCTAAAACCCTAAACGTACCAACAACCCCGTACTCTACTTGGACACATTATTGAAAAAATCCTAAACCCTAATCTACCCCTAAAAAAATAAAACACTAAAACCTCAATACTAAAACGCTAAACCGTTGGCCCATAAACAACCCTAACCAAGAAACCAGGCATCATGCACTAATATATCAAAATTTGATATACTTTCATTAAATTGCGCTAATGCCATTATAATTCACGTAAGCTCGAGCATTATTGAAAATTCCCTAAAGCCTAAACCCTAATACCTATACCCCGAAAACCCTCAACCCCTGAACCTAAGCTCGGACATATTATTGAAAAATTCCTAAACCCTAAACTACCCCTAAAAAACCCTCAATACTAAAACCCTAAATGCTCGACCCATAAACAACCATAACCAAGCAAGCACGTATCATGCAGTCATAATAGATCAAAATTTGAGAAACTTTTATTAAATTGCGCTAACGCCATTCTAATTCATGAAAGCTCGAACACTATTGAAAATACCCTAAACCCTACCCCCCTAAAGACTTAACCCTAAGAACTATACCCCCTAAAAACCCTAAACCCCTCGACCCATAACCCTAAGATAGAACATATATATATGTATATAAATATATATTATTGAAAAAATCTTAAACCCTAAACACTAATCTACCCCTAAAAAACCAAAACCCTAAACCCTCAATACTTAAACCCTGAAACCTCGGCCCATAAACAACCTAACCAAGCAGGTATCATGCACTTATATACAGATCAAAATTTGAGACACTTTCATTATTAAATTATTGCCAAGTCATTCTATTCCATGAATATATGCATAAAGCTCGAACCTTATTGAAAATTCCTGAAAACACTAAACCCTAAATTAAACCCCTAAACACCTAAACACTAAAGCCAAAAATTTGAGATAATTTCATTAAATTTTGGTAACACCCTTCTATTCCATGATTAAAAGCATAAAGCGGCTTGAACATTTATTGAAAATTCCTGAAACCATAAAAACCCAAACACTAAATCCCTAAACCCTGACTAAGCAAGTATCATGCACTTGTAGATCAAATTTGAGATACTTACATTAAAATGGGCAACGCCATTCTCTTCGACGAATATAAGCATAAAGCTTGAACATTATTGAAAATTCCCTAAACCCTAATAAACAACCCATAAACCTTAATACCTAAATACTAAAATCCTAAACCCTTCAACCCATAATTAAACCCTAACCAAGCAGGGTATCATGCACTCATAGATCCAAATTTGAGATACTTTCATTAAATTGCAGTAACACCATTATGTTCCACGATTATAAGCATAAAGCTTGAACATTATTGAAAGTTCGGTAAACCTTAAACCCTAAACCCCTAAACGACCCTGGCCAGGCAGGGGTATCACCCACTTGTAGTGGCATGGGATTGTAAGAGATAAGACAAGATAAAGATAAGATAAGAAGTAATAATGTGAATGACGGATCTTTTGAATAACCTTCCCTTCTAAGTTTGGGAATTAAGCAAAAATTTCTAAACCAGAAAAGTTTGAATTTTTTTGCCTCCAAGGATATAGAGGTCCCAACCTTTAATAGGTAGAGATCCCTGTGTTTACAATGCTAGTCCCTGGATCAATAGCTAGCATCCACAGTTAAGATGTAATATCAAGAAACAAAGGAGACCAGAATGGACGCGCTCCAACCTATAAATCTCCTTCCACCAACTGTCCATTTGGCTAAGTTATTGCAACCTATATGATCCAGGCAGAGCCCATACTGCCAAGTGGTTGCACTTGAAGCTTCTCAACATTTGACATCTCAAATCTCTTTGTTCCTGGGTGGCATTCCACAAGTGAGATACACAAGGTAAACCATAGAAATGGGCCTTGTATAACCACTCAACACAAACCATTCCTTCCATTCCTCCCAGGTGATTCATTCACTTAGTTGTTTTATTAAACAAAACACAAGTCTTGGACTTAGAAATATTCCCTAGTATGAATATATAAACCACCCTTGTTTGCTACTAGCTAGGCTAAGAATGATAGAAGTAGGAATCTTAACTTAGGGAAAATTCTACTAAGGAATCAACTACTAGGATTTCCCATGGCATAGTTTACACTTAGCAAAAATTCCATGCAAGTCCTACTTTAGAAATATCACTAATGCAATTTGAAAATATTGGGACAAAAGTATGGAGCGTCACTTGACTTTTTGGTAGAGAATATAGGTTATCTCCTTGATCTTGCAATACTCGCACTCTTCAAATCACTACAATTCAATCAAGCAAGCAATATTCCAATCTACCATTCAAGCAAAACATCACATAAAATAATAGAAACAAAGCAATGCATGCAAGCATGTTAAAGATTGTTTTATTTGGAAAAGTGGTTTCTAATATGTTATAAACATTTGAAAACACCTATTGGTCATTTAATAAAAGTGGCAAAAACCATTTGCAAAAGATTTCACTTATAAACCCCTTTTTAAACCAAAGCATTATTTTATGTGGTTGAAAATGCCTTTAGCAAAGCAATAATTTTGATAGGGCTCACAAAATATATTTTTAAATCATAAAACCTTGTGTTTAGGGTCAGAGAGTTTAAATCAAAACATTTCCCAAAGAGTTTCCTCAAAAAGCATTTTTAATAAATAAACATTATTTTTATTTGACTAGAAATGTTCTAAATCAAAGATTTATTCTTTTTCTTTACAAAATATGTTTTTGAAACCACAAGTTGGTTTCTATGTTCAGTAGGTTCAAAATAATCCATTTTCCCAAAGGTTTTATCACAAAAATAATTTTATAATGAATTTTATATTCAAAATAAGCCTATACAAATTTCTGCAAAAACACCCAATTTAATAGAAGAAATTTACTAAAAAAAGTGCATGGTTGGATAGGGTTTGTCTTTATGATTCCATTGATATAAAATTTGCAAAATTTGGACGTGTGGTTTGAAAGTTATGAATTTTGCAAGTTTGAGTATCTAATAGAATAGTTTCTGTTTTTAAAACAAAAGTCTGGCCACGTGTCTGTTTTTCATTGGGCCATACCGGTTCGCGTGGATCGCGTGCTGTGGATTGGATTTAAAGTAGATCGTGCGGCACATATTGAACATAACGGTTCATTTTAGTCATCTATTCGTAGCCTTGCGATCTAAGTCTAACGGCTGATAAGCGAGCAACTAGAGTTGGGCGGCGCTAGCGGCGGCTATGCGGCGGCGCGGCTCTGACAGTGGTGGTATGGTGAGTAGAGGAAGCGCAGGAGAGAGGGAATATGCTTACCGAGTTCTCCGTGGCGTGAGGATGCTCAAGGTGGTTGTTGTCGACTGAGGTGCGCACGGTAATGGCGGGTATTGCTCGCCGGAGTTCACGTCTGCGTCGGGTTTGTCTGTTCGTCGTCGGAGGCGAGTGCACGGTTCACACCAAACGAAACAAACAACACTATTCGGTTCGCGCGAGAAAGGTAAATACGGGAGTATCAGTAAGAGGGGATGGGGTGGTCAGGAGTTACCAGGGGGTGTCGCCGGAGAGGTAGCAGACGACAGCGGTGTTCGGGTGTGGTCGTTGTCGACGATACGGTGCTCGCGAGGATGAATGGAAAGCACATGGAGATGCGGCAGAGGCTGGGGATCACGCTCGCGTGAAGCAGGGCTTGTGGGGGTGAGGATGCTGGCCGGAATTGCTCGAAGATCTCGTCGGAGCAGAGAGCGGTGCGGCGCAAAATGGGAACAACCCGGTGGCAGAGAAGGAATGGGGTCTGGGGGGAAACGGAGAGGAGGGAGTGGCGGTTAAGAAGGCATGGTCGAGGGAAGAAATTAATGTGCCATCAACGCGTATTGACGCCGAGAAAATTTCGCCATAAACGGTCGGGAAGAGGCGCGGTCACCGCGGCGGGTGGAGATGATGGTCTGGCAGGTGGGGCATGGTCGTCAGCGAGTGAGAGAGAGGGGAGGTGGGGGCCAGTGGTCAGCGACTGAGGGGGCAGGTTTCTGAGTGGAAAACGTTTCGGGGGAGGGAAAGAAATGGGCTGCGATGCTGGGCTGGGTTGGGCCTGCTAGGCTAGTTGGCTTTGTTTCATTTTTTTTGTACTGATTGTTTTTCCTTTTCTTTTCCTATTTATGTGTTTAATTTTTGTTTAATCAATTCAAACAACAATTTTATTTCAAACTCCAACCAAACTTTGTGTGTATTCAAATACTGTTTATTAATACATTTTAAAGTCAAATTTAGAATATTTATTTTATTCTTTTTAGGGTCTCTTAATTATTTAAAATAGGCCCTTGCATTTATTCAAATAAGATTTAATAATGTTTTCAAACATCATTTGAATTCTAAATCTTTTCAGTAGGTTTTATTTATTTATTAGGGTGTCAAAATAATTCACCTTGAATTATTTGGAAAATATTTAATATGATTTATAAATCATTTGAATTGGGTATTTGTCTTTATTCCAATGAAATTAAATATAGTTTTAATTCCATCAATTTTATTTGGAAGTTTATTTGATCTTATTTAAGTTAATTAAACAACTTTTATTCCACTTGGGTAAATTCCAAATATTATTTTCCCATGATATAATTAATCATTTCTAATAGGGATTTTGTCTTTATTCAAATGGAAATGGAATTTGGTTAATGCCATTTTATTTAATTTGAAAATTCATTATCCTTTTATTTTATTTGGATTTGGATTATACTTATTCTATTTGCTTATGGATTAGGTCAAGATTTGATTTGGCCTTTAAATATTCCTCATTTAATATTTCTATCTTTATCTTATAAAATCCATATCTTTTTATTTGTAGATCCAAACTTGGTGATTCCAATTTGTAAAATCTTATTTAATATTTATTTATCCTTTTAAATATCTTTAGGATTATTTTCTCACCATTTGGTATGGATTTCTAGATAGGTGCTTTATTAGCTTTGGAAATTCAATTTCCTTATCTTATTAAATTCATAAGATTTCATCTATGGCTCCCAATTAAGTGAAACCAATTTATATGGTTTTATAATATTTCTATTTTTCCTTCTTGATCATTTATAAATGTTGTTGACAAAATTTTATATGGATCAAAACCAAGGTCTTAGAGATATCTTGGAAATGATTTTATTCCATTAAGGTTTTAGAGTTTTGGTTTATTTCTCAAGTGTTTAAATTTCCAGATGCAGTTATGAAGAATGCATTTCACTTGATTTGAATTTAGTTGGATTCAAACATTAACCAAAGTTTGTTCAAGATGGGATTTTAAGTTTCCATTTAGATACAAAAAGTTTCTTTTCACCCTAAATTTCAACAATTATTAATTTTGTTTATTTATTTTTTTCACATTACAAAATTTGGAAAATTTTGGGATGTGACAAAGGACCAAAGTGCTTTCCTTCCTATATACTCCAGTACAGTACTACTCCTAGTCCACACCACCGTGGCTGCCGAACACGCCAGAGATACAGAGCTTCCCCCTCAAAAAAGAAACAGAGTCATCGTACCGAGGCACACGTGTGCAGTGCCACGCTGTGGACAAGGGAGAGATCAGCCAGGCCGGTGCGCGAGGGGAGAGGGGTGGAGAGAGGCATCAAAGGAGAGAGAAAACACACTTCCAATTTTTTGCGTGCATAGGTCCTAAAATTTACTACTAGTAGAGTGTACTACACTATAAAGGCAGGAGGAGTAGCTCATGTCAGGAACCCATCATAATAAACTTTGCTCTAACATTGAACCGCCTTCAACTCCTCTTCTCTCCTCGCTGCTTCCCTCTACCCCTGCCTATGTTTTATTCTCTGCATGTATATCGCATGGACAAAGATGAGCATATGTCCAAGCAAAATAAATATACTACTAGTATTAGTAGTAGTACTAAGCTCCACCGTTTAGACAGTGTCCAAACAAGATGATTCGCGGGACCCACTAAACTAAAGACGTGTGCATAGGAGTTTTATAGCTTGGTCATACACTGCCAAGTTGGTCCATTATCTGCATTTTCCTTAGGGCATCCATAATGTGTAAAAAAAGCACGCCTTAAGGTATATAGTAGTACATTGTGGAGAAAATAAAGTTACCTCAAGCTTTGGGATTCACATAGAGTATACAAAAATCATTTCCCCTTGCATGGAGCAATATGACAAGCTATGTGGATCCCACCTTGTGGCAAATGCTGACCTTATACTTTGTAGTAATTTCCATAAGTTGGGTGAGTCCAACATTATGGATGCCCTTAGACATGTGTGCCTTGTACTCCCGTCTCCACCGCGCTAGACTTTTTTTTGTGAAATTCATTTAACTGACATAGTTAGATAGGATGCATGATCTGCTATATTTGTGAAAACTCCCATGGTCAACAATGCTTGATACCCCTAGATGCACCCATCTAGTGTAGGAACTCTATGGGGTCATAAAATATGATGTCGATCGATATGGCCTTGACGACCTTGGTCCTTCTGGTTGAAACACAATAATGTCCATACAATACAGGACAAGCCTAAACCCATGGCTACCACTAAAACCCTAAACCCTAAACAACCCCTGAAACCTAAACCCTCAACCCATAAATACTAAAACAATAAACCCTAAACTCCTCAACCCGTCATTAAACCCTAACCAAGTAGATATCATGCACACCTCAAAAAAGGTATCACGCACTTATAGATCCAAATTTGAGATACGTCCATTAAATTGCGGCAACGCCATTCCGTTCCACAAATATTTTTGAAAATTTACTAAACCCTAAACCCCTGAACGACCGTGACTAAGTAGATATATCATTGACATGTATCTCAACATTTGAGATATACTTTCATTAAATTATGCTAACGTCATTCCATTCCACGAATCTGAGCATAAAGCTTGAACATTATTGAAAATTCTCTAAAACCTAAAACTTAAACTCTACGACCTTAAACCCCGACCAAGTGGGTATCATGCACTTTTAGATCAAAATTTGTGATACTTTTATTAAATTTCTCTAACACCATTCTAATTCACGAAAGCTCAAACATTATTGAAAATTTCCTAAACCCTAACCCCCTAAACCCTAAGCTCTAAGCCCTAAACCCCTAAAAACCGTAAATGTACCCTTAACCCCTTACCCTAAGCTCGGACATATTATGGAAAAAATCCTAAACCCTAAACTACCCCTGAAAAACAAAACCCTAAACCCTCGACCCATAAATAACCCTAACCAAGCAAACACGTATCATGCACTAATAGATCAAAGTTTTATATACTTTCATTAAATTGCTCTAACGCCATTCTAATTCACAAAGCTCGAGCATTATTGAAAATTCCCAAAAGCCTAAACCCTAAGACCTATACCCCTAAAAACCATAAACCCTCAACACCTGACCCAAAGCTCGGACAAATTATTGAAAAATTCCTAAACCCTAAACACTAAACTACCCCTAAAAAACCAAAACCCTAAACCCTCAATACTAAAACCCTAAAACCTCGACCCATAAACAACCCTAACCAAGCAAGCATGTAACATGCACTCATCATAGATCCAAATTTGAGATACTTTCCGCAAATTGCGCTAACGCTATTCTTATTCATGAAAGCTTGAACATTATTGATAATACCCTAAAACCTAACCCCAAAAGCCTTAACCCTAACCCCTATACCCCCTAAAAACCCTAAACCCCTCGACCCCTAACCCTAAGCTCAAACATATATATTATTGCAAAATTCTTAAACCCTAAATCCTAAACTGCCCCTAAAAAAACCAAAACCCTAAACTTTCAATACTAAAACCATGAACCCTCGGCCCATAAACAACCGTAACCAGGCAGGTATCATGCACAGATATATAGATCAAAATTTGAGATACTTTCATTATAAAATTGTTGCTCAATCATTCTATTCCATGAATATGTGCATAAAGCTCGAACTTTATTGAAAATTCCTGAAACTCTAAATCCTCAATTAAACCCCTAAGTACCTCAAAACTAAACACTAAAACCTGAACACTAAACCCCTAACCATAAAACCCGAAACACTAAATCCCTAAATCTTGACTAAGCAGCTGTCATGCACACTTATAGATCAAATTTTACATACTTCTATTAATTCGGTATCACCATTCTATTCGACGAATATATGAATAAATCTTTAACATTATTATTGAAAATTATCTAAATCCTAAGCCCCTAAACCCTAAGGGATTTCTATTTTCGTGCCTCTGGTTCGTTAGTTTACTCAATTTCCCCAGCCTCCTAACGTTTCCTCACTTTTCCCCTAGCTATGTTACGAAACCATCACAGACGCTCGGCCGGTGGTATGCCGTCAGGTCAAAGGCTTGATCGTTACATGCTGACTGGTGGGAACGCGTTGGAGCATGTCCTTCTGTGGCCGTTACATGCTGATGGGTGGGGCCAGGATACACGTCAGACCCGCCATCCATTTGTCAGTGACTTCTGGGCCACTTTTTTCCTGATTGGGTGGCCGGTGCAGCCAATGACAAATGATGCCATTCTGTGGGGCCATCGAAGCCAATGAACAATGGGGCCATCATGTGGGGACGTTGAAGCCAATGACCGATGGGGCCGCGATGTGGGGCTGGGTGGGTGATTTGCATATTTTCCATGTTTTATGTTGCAACTAGCATATTTGCCATTTTGTGTGTCACTGACATGTGGTGGTCATGTGGCAAATATGCAAATTTCAAATAAAAAGTTCTTTATGTGGGGCCATCGAAGGCAATGAATGATGGCGCTCTCATGTGGGACCGTTGAAGCCAATGATCGATGGGGCCGTGATGTGGGGCTGGAGGGGATTTGCATATTTGCCATGTTTTACGTTGCAACTTGCATATTTGCCATTTTGTGTGTCACTGACATGTGGTGGTCATGTGACAAATATGCAAATTTCAAAGCAAAAGTTTGGCTGATATGCAAAATTGGCAAATTTGCAAAAATCCCGGAGCAGCTACTCCCGCAAACATATACAGGGGGGTTCGTGTATGACACATGTGAGGTTGGATCTCTCTCATTCGCTCCCAGCCTCGAGCATCTCCTATCGCACCGGCGGACCAAGAAGCCATTGTCGGTGCGTCGGCGGCTCCTTCCTACGGTGGAGTCGGACGGACTGCCACGCTGCACCTCAACCACGGCTACAGCACCTGTTTCGTCCACACAAATTGTACATTGAGGCAGTAGTGACCACAGGCAGGTTCGCCGCCCACGGTGACCGGGATTTTTTTCCGCCACCATAGTTCGACACATGGTCGTAGCAATTGATGGTAGTGCTTGGTAAGACCTTCTCTCCTGCTCTGCCGACCCTAATCGATTCAATTCCTGTAATTTCCTCGATATTTCAGGGGTAAATAAGTCTTCAATGTCTGATCATAGGGCGTACACCGACGAGGGTGGGGATTCGATCATGTCATGGCCACATTCTCCTTCTACTACCACTTCGGTAGTGCACGTAGCTCATTCTCTTTGTACTACCATTGAAATTGAAGTGCCGCCATGTCCTGTCGGACTTATTTTATTTGGGTTTGTTTTGGGATTGTTATAGTGTTCTATGCAGGCCGATGATCCATGGTACATTGCATAACAAGATGAATCAACCCAGTGGTCTAGCCAGAGGATGGATTTGGAGGAGATGGTTGCCAATTTAGGTGATGAATTGGCCCGTAAAAATCTGTTGATATTAGAGCTTAAGTGTATTGTCGAGGAAGAAAAGAACTCAAAGCTTATTCGCAAAGAGAAGTTGAAACTTGAGGCTGATCTTTTCGTATCTAATCAAGTTGTCCAAAATCTAAAACATGAACTTCAAGTGAAGGGGAAGGAGAATAGTTGATTCATGTGGCAGTTTTAGTAATTGTCATCCCCGTCCTAACAGTTGTAGTATGGGTTGTGGTGAAGGTGGCGCGTGTAATGATTAGTTGAATTGATAGCTAATTTAGAGAGTAGAATTGTTATTCAATGGATGGTTGTGAGTTCCTGCTAATTTAGTCACTTTGTGATCCCAAAGTTGTCAGGAGAATGCATTGGGGGCCCGAGTTTCTTGCCATTGGATCTATCTGCCCATAGTTGGCATGCCAAATGCCTAGAGGGTCAAGTTGGGGGCCCTATTAGTTATGAAAATTGTGTGTCTGCCATAGTGGATACCATGTAGACTTGCAGCATTGACGGCAGCATGCATTCCCTGTTCTTCTTGACGCTGCATTCTTCTTCTCTAGAGAGGCGATCTGTCAAAGAAAGTACTACTCCCTCTGATCCAAATTAGTTGACTCAAATTCGTCAAGATACGGATGAATCTAATACTAATTCATGTCTAGATATAATCGAATCTAGACAAATCTAAATCAACTAATTTGGGTCAGAGGGCGTACTACTTATGAATCAGTTTTAGAGCATATCCCTCCAATCCATATTACTACTTGTCACTGAAATGGATGTATCTAGACATGTTTTAGTTCTGGATACATCCATTTCAACGACAAGTAGTCCGAATTGGAGGGAGTATCAATTTTGATTCAAATGATACATATTTCGATCAAATTTATACAAGCCCACCGGAGATTATCAAAGCAAGTACTGCTACTTATGAATCGTATTTAGAGCATATCCACCTGTCTCACGACTCAAATAGATATTCCCTCTGATCCATATTAGCACTAAAACTTGACTAGATACGTTCATATATAGATGAATCTAAGTCAACTAATATGGGTTGGAGGGAGTATCAAATTTATTAAAATCATACATATATTTTAAGTCGCAGAATTTTGGTTGAAATTGGGCTCAAATTTGTCCCAATATTAAGTGGACGGTGAGCTAGCCGCCCTCCTTGCTGCATCCATCCAGCCACGAGGTACATCCGGTTTTCACCGTTGAAGTTGACCTCGACGTGCCAGACGCGGCTGTGGCCTGCCTCCCACAGCATCGGATCACGAGGGGTTGATCTTCGCCGTCGCGGTGATGTTGCGGATGATGGCTTCAATCGTTGTCGCATCGATGACCACTATCAGCACCGTTGCCTCCTCGGTGTCTTTCATCAACAATGGATCTAAGGAGGTCAACAGGAGTGAGACGGACAGAGACAGAAATTTCAGACTCTTAGATCCTCACCGCCGCACGTTGTTTCGGACGCCATGCTTGGAGTCATGCCGCCGCAAGCCGTTCTGACCCCCAAGCGTAGGTCCGCGCTACCTCCCGTTGTTCTGATCGCCAGGCTTAGATCCGAGCGGCCGCACGCCATTCGGATCCACATTCTTAGGTCCACGCCGGCAGACGCCGTTCGGACCTCTAGGCTTAGGTCCGCGCCACCGCACGACGTTTGTACCGCCACGCTTAGAACCGCGTCGTCGCACGATGTTCGGACTACCGCGCCGCCATACATCAATAGGAGGTGAGGAAGATGCGGCTGGTATACGTGCGAAAGGGAAAGGGAGGGATAGACATCCATCCTGTCGGGTTCTCGTCTGTGTGCAAGTAGGTGCGCCCATTGAGAGAGACAGACCTCCAGCTCGAGCATTATTGAAAATTGCCTAAAGCCTAAACTCTAAGCCCTATAACCCCAAAACCCTAAACCCTTAACCCTAAACCTAAGCTCGGACATATTACTAAAAAATTCCTAAACCCTAAACTCTAAACTACTCCTAAAAAACCAAAACCCTAAACCCTCAATATTAAAAATCTAAACCCTGGACCCATAAACAACCCTAACCAAGCAAGCATGTATCATGCACTCATCATAGATAAAAAATTGAGAAACTTTCATTAAATTGCGCTAAACCCTAATTCACGAAAGCTCAAACACTATTGAAAATACCCTAAACCCTAACCCACTAAAGCCTTAACCCTAAGCCCTATACCCCCTAAAACCCTAAACCCCTCAACCCATAACCCTAAGCTCGAGCATATATATATATATTATTGAAAAATACTTAAACCGTAAACCCTAATCTACCTCTAAAAAACCAAAACCCTAAACCCTCAATACTAAAACCCTGAACCCTCGGCCCATAAACAACCCTAACTAAGCAGGTATCATGCACTTATATACATATCAAAATTTGAGATACTTTCGTTATTAAATTATTGCTAAGTCATTCTATTCCATGAATGTATGCATAAAGCTTGAACTTTGTTGAAAATTCCTGAAACCCTAAACCCTAAATACATAAACACTAAACCCCTAATTTTGAGATACTTTCATTAAATTTTGGTAACACCATTCTATTCCATGATTAAAAGCATAAAGCGGCTTGAACATTATTGAAAAATCATGAAACCATAAAACCCTAAACACTAAACCACTAAACCCTGACTAAGAAAGTATCATGCACTTGTAGATCAAATTTGAGATACTTACATTAAAATGGGCAACACCATTTTCTTTGACGAATATAAACATAAAGCTTGAACATTATTGAAAATTCCCTAAACCCTAATAGACAACCCCTAAACCCTAATCCCTAAATACTAAAATCCTAAATCCTTCAACCCATAAGCAAACCCTAACCAAGCAGGGTATCATGCACTCATAGATCCAAATTTGAGATACTTTCATTAAATTGTGGTAACACCATTATGTTCCACGATTATAAGCATAAAGCTTGAATATTATTGAAAGTTCGGTAAACCTTAAACCCTAAACCCCTAAACGACCCTAGCCACTTGTAGTGGTATGGTATTGTAAGAGATAAGACAAGTTAAAGATAAGATAAGAAGTACTAATGTGAATGGTGGATCTTTTGAATAACCTTCCCTCCTGATGTTTGGCAAGCAAGTGAAAATTTATAAACCAGAAAAGTTTGAATTTTTTTGCTGCCAAGGACCAAAGTGGTTTACTTCCTATATACTCCAGGATAGTACTACTCCTAGTCGACACCAACGCGGCTGCCGAAAACGACAGAGAAACAGAGTCGCCCCTCAAAAAAAGAAACAAAGCCGTCGTACCGAGGCACACGTGCGCAGCGCCACGCTATGGATGAGGGAGAGATCAGTCGGGCTGGTGCGTGAGGGGAGAGGGGTGGAGAGAGGCATCAAAGGAGAGAGAAAACACACTTCCAATCTTTTTTGTGTGCATAGGTGTAGGGGTTCGTAGCATGGAAAACAAAAAATTCTACCGCATGCACACAAACAAGCCAAGATCTATCTACTAGATTGTAGGAATGAGTCGATTAGAGTACTCACCCTCAAAGATTCCAAAGCGGTTACCGAGAGAAGATTCTCGTGGGTAATGTAGTCGTACACTTGCCGATCTCAAGATCGCATAGACGATCCTTCCGGCGCTGTGTTCCGGCATCGCTTCCGTAGTCGGTCACACATTCGGTACTTGATGAAGACCTTCCTCTCCCTTGTTCCAGCAGGAAGTGGAGGTTGTAGTTCTCCCCTCACGATTCCGACATCACGAAGGCATGGTATCGGAAGTAGAGTTAAAATCCTACAGGGCTTCGCCTAAGCCGGAGCAGGTTATGGTCGATCTAGGGTTTCCGACGATCTAGGTTTAGAGAGACGGAGAGGAGGAGGTGGAGTCAGCGACGGCTAGGGCGACAGAGACGGGCCGGAGGCGGCGGGGTCTGTGGTGTGGGGGGGGGTGGCGACGTGGCTTGGTGGGGAGGGCTTGTTGTGATCTCTTGGGGCAGCCCCTCCCCTCTATTTATGAGAGGGAGGGCAGCTTGGGAGAGGGGAGTTTGAATCCTTCCCCAACTCCATATTTTTGTTGGAAGGAAAGAAGGACTCTTTCCTTCTTTCCTAGTGGAGCATGTCCTAGGTCACTTGGTTGGGCATTTGCAAGAGAGGAATTAAGCTCCAAATTGCAATTTAAAAGGCAGGTTTCAAACCTGACTTTTCAAACTTGCCTTTTGACTTGCAATTTGGAGCTTAATTCCTCTCTTGCAAATGCCCAACCAAGTGACCTAGGACATGATCCAATCATTCCACTTAACCATGACACATTCATGAACCATTCCCCTTCTGGTCCGGTGAACCTTCTAGACCCTTCTAGAACCTCTCCGATGAAAACATCGAAATCATTCCCGAACTCCGGAATTGGACTTCCCTTATAAGAATCTTATTCTCCGGACCATTCCGGATCTCCTCATGATATCATGTATCCCATTCGAGACTCCGAACAACATTCGGTCTCCCTACTTACATTCCATATCTTCTAAACAACATCGAATCCTTAAGTGTGTACGGGTGCCACCAGGTGTGTTCCTCGAACAGATCTGCGAGCTTCGGCACATTGGGAGAGAAAGCAACGAAGAGGCCGACAGACTCGGCAACATCGGCTCCACCTGTGCACGGGTGCCACCAGGTGTGTTCCTCAAACAGATCTGCGTGCCATCCATCAAAAGGAAATTCCCCAAGGGATCACCCGAAGAAGAAGAACACTCGGAGGATGCACTACCCAAAGGACAGGAAGGACCGAAAAGCTCGATACAGAGGTCGCAGCGGTCAACCTAATGCAGGTCATGGCAGTCGAAGAAACCTGGACACAGCCATACCTCCGATATCTGATAGACGGGGAGCTGCCTGACAGCCCGCAGATGCCCGACGCATATCTCGCCGGTCCAAGGCCTTCACCATCATCAATGGCGAGCTGTACAAGCGCAGCATTTCGGGTGTACTCCAAAGGTGCGTCACCATCGGTGACAGCAAAACCATCCTCCAAGACATCCACGAGGGCATCTGCAGCCATCACGCGGACAACCGCGCCCTTGTCGTCAAAGCTCTACGAGCAGGATTCTACTAGCCAACGGCCATGAACGATGCCAAGGACATCGTCCAAAGACGCAACGGGTGCCAAAGGTTCGCAGATAAACCACACGCACCCGGATCAGAGCTCAGGCCCATACCTTTGGCCTGGCCCTTCGCCCAATGGGGCCTCGATATGATCGACAAACTGCCAAGGTCCTCGAAAGGAGGTCACATCTACCTCCTGGTCGCATCGACAAATTCACCAAGTGGATTGAGGCCATGCCCATCACTAACCAAAAGGGCAAAATTGCCGTCAAGTTCTTTGAATCCATTGTCTACAGGTTCGGCGTGCCGCATAGCATCATCACCGACAATGGGTCGAACTTCATCTCCAAAGAATTTCAGGACTTCTGCGAAGACCTTGGAATCAACATCACATATGCCTCCGTGGCGCACCCGCAAACGAACGGGTAGGTCGAGAAGGCCAACGGCCTCGTCGGCGCTGGCATCAAGAAGCGCCTAATGAGCCCTCTCGAGCGGCTCGCCGGAGCCTGGACACAAGAGCTTCCCTCTGTCCCGTGGATCCTGCGTACAACACCAAACAGCTCAACTGGCTACACGCCTTTCTTTATGGTGCACGGAGCCGAAGCCGTGCTGCCAGCAGAGGTACGCCAAAAAGCCCCATGGGTCGTCGCCTACAGCGAAGCCGAATCGACGGTCGCACTCGAAGACGCCGTCGACACACTCGACGAGGCGCGTGACATAGCAGCAGTTCAGTCAGCGGTATACCAACAGTCTCCGCAACTACCACAGTCGACGGCTACGCCCAAGGTCCCTCGTCGAAGGATACCTAGTCTTGCGAATCAAGCAAGAGCGACCGAAGAAATTCGAGTCACCATGGGAAGGGCCCTACATCGTCACTGAAGTCATCCCAGGTGGCGCCTATCGCCTCAAGCACGTGGAGTATGGAGTCGCATACACCAACCCAATGAACGTCGCACAGCTGTGACGCTTCTACCCCTAGCTACCTCCCTCTTTTAATTTAAATAACGCTATTCAGCCAAGGCTACTCAGCCGAACAATGTACCTCCTCCTTACGATATGAATAAAGCTAAGTGTCTCGCCCCAAAAATTTTCACCTATTATCTGTATTTTACTCCATATTACAACACACTCGGGGCCCCCCCCCTACCTCACGACTTCGTCGACTAAGGATAGCGCGTGTACACCTGAGTAGCTGACCACGTCAGGCTAATGAAAAGGACACATATACAAACAAAGCACCACGTGCTACACAACAATAAACCTTCAGAATATAATAAAGGGAACAACACGCCGAGTCGAATATATACAAATTTTACATCCATCTCTTTTACAAGTCCTACCTATTCTGAAGGATAGCCCGCGCATGCTGCTCAGACAGATCTACAATTTGTTCGGCATATTGCCTTACAGCCGCATAGTGTGGACGCATATCCCACTCGCTCACATCCGGCCAAAGAGGCGGCCCATCCGCTAAAGCAGACAGATCTACATCGGGACGATGCGACCGCACAAGGGAGAGCGCAGCCTTCACCCCCACGACAAGCTGATGTCGAACCAGTTCCCGGACACGATGCACATTTCGAAACTTCGACAGCAGGCCACAGAGGGTCGATGGCGCCTCATCCAACGGAAACATCACATGCAGAACTGACGCCAGCGAAGACTGCACTTGACGAAGCACCCGCGATACCTGGTGGACACAATCCTGCACCGTCGCAAGGACCATGGCATGATCACGGTCCATCCAGAAGAACCCGCCGGCCTCCATGTCTTGCTGGGTCAGGCAGTTGATCTAAATAGCAACACGCTCCTTTTCCTCCCTCGGAGCAAGGTTTGCACCTGCAATACTTGCAAAAAGTAAGATAAAAGTCCAACGGGCGCATCTGAAACAATGAGCAGCAGGTCGAAAAGCTCACATTGCAGTTGTTCGGACAAACGGCACAACTAGGTCATCAAATACTCTTCTCTGGCAGCGAACCACTCTGCCTTCGATTCCCAAACATCGGCATGGCCACGCACCCCAAGAAACTCTTTCTCAAGGACACGAACATGGTCTCGAAGAAATACAAGTTGCGACGCACCATCCAGGGATGCCCGCAGCTGCGGTGAAGGAGAATTATCAACGGGATCATCACCTGAAGGACCCTAGAGTAACAAAAGACAAGGATATGAACAAGCAGACGAAGGAGCACAGAACTTGAAAATTCATTATGTGCAGCAAAAAGCCACTACGTGGCACAAGGATCGTTGATAGAGATAATTACAACAAAATAAACGAAAGCTATCCTACAACTACAAGATCTACGAAGCTGGATCCTGAGTAGCCTTGGAACTAGACTGCCTCCCCTTGGCCTCTCCCTGCTGCTCAACACGTACTCAGCCAGCAAGTCAATCAACTTCGGCCCATAATGCTTACAGTGAGCAGCATAGATGGCGAAGGCTACCTCGGATCCGTCAGCAGCCGTTGGCATCCGGGAGGTGACTTGATGAAGATCTAGCTCCGCTCTAGAGGCCAAGGCCATCGCCAGCCCGACGGATGCACCAATGACTTTCTTCTTGTGCCTAAACGCCGCAGGAGCTTCGGCTGACAATGCATCCGCCAAGGCATCAACATCTTCGAGGGCGACGCCCTTGGGGACGAGCTCCTTATAGAAGCGCCCAAGAACCTCCTTGGCCTTAGCAAGCGAGCCGACCACGGTACCACAGCGGTCTTCGACCGCCGCAGTGGCATCATCGAGAGCACTTCCATGCTCCAGGACACCACGGTCAAACTCGATGCCCGCGGCATCTAAAAGAAAACAAAGGGCAACATAAATAAAAGCACAGCAAGGAAAGACAAGGAGGCCGAAAAAGGGAAGATGAAATAACTCACCCGAAATAGACTTGGCAGTCGCCATCAGCTTGTCGGCTACCTCATTCTCGCGTGAAGCCGTGGCGGTGGCGAGTTGCTCCTCGCGGTCCGTAGCCTCCTGCTGCAGGCGCTCCTTGGCCGTGGCCGCGTTGGCTAGCTCTAGCTCGAGGCGCTCCTTCGCACCAACGGCGACCTCGGCCTTCTTCTCCGCTTGCCCAAGGCTCTTTTTGAGAGCATCAAGCTCACGGAGAGAGGTATTGTGGTCCTCTGCAGTCAGCAAAACACCTATCGGATCGCAAGGCAAAGAAATAGAAGAAGAAGAAAAAAGATCAACTTGTGAACATACCTTGAAGCTGTTTGAAACTGGCCTCCAATGCTAGGTGCTGCTGCACCAGCTGGTTGACGCCTTGCACCAAAGGCTGCAAAAGGCACCACTCGTCAAAAGAACGTCTCGGGGGCTATGCCCAAAGAACGAGCAAAGCAAGTTGAACATACGAAAACGCTCGGGGGATCCCCCAGAGACAATAAGCAAAAACAAAAATGATCAGCAGATCACCCGAAAACGCCCGGGGGATCCCCCGACGGCAAGAGCAAAGAAAACTTACGTGATTAGACGGCGACTTCGAAGACCCACCCGAAGTCTTCTGCGGGACGACCACCCGAGCCTCCTGTGGAGAAGGGTTCGGAGCAGCGCCCTTAGAGGTGGCCACCGTCTGAGGAGGAGGAGGAGCAACCTTCGACTCCCCCACCATCTCTCGAGCGCAATCGCTGGAGGAGCTGTCGGAGGAGTGGCTACAAAAGGAAAAATCAGCCAAGTTCAAAGTAAACAGACAAGAGAAAGCAAAAAAAGGAACTGCGGAAACTTAAGAGTCGAGCTCGCTCAAGTCGAAGACAGGAGGGGTCTTCCTGCCCTTCTTCTCTTCTTTCTTCTCTTCCTTCTTTTCTTCCTTCTTTCGCTTCACCGGCGGGTGCGGTGCCACAGCCCGCACGGGCACGGCCGGAATAGGAGAGGAAGAGCCCCCATGATCCCCACTGTGACGCTCGAGGCATAGCGGATTCCTAGGCGTCGGCAGAGTAGAAGCATCCGACGATTCGCTGGAGATCTGTGTCCGCTTACGAGTGTGATCCTCTCTCGACTCGTTGGCGTCCTCGGCCGGCGACCGCGCTGACGGAAGCTCAGACATGGAGTCCACTACCTCATTGTCTGGTGCATCCGGTAACACTTCGGGCAATGGAGGCGACATGCCTGGCACCTTGAATTCCTGCACAAAACAACAAAAATTTCAGCACAAAAAGGTGCAAAGAAAACGCAGTCGAAAATAAGCGCTACGCGCACGTCCCAGATCTACACCTGTGGAACCGGACGAGAAGAGGAGAAAGGAGGAGTCAGCGACTTCCCCGGGATATCCTCTCCAGCCTTGTATTTCAGCAGCGGGCGAAGAACCCCGTCGAGATCCCCCTTGGAGAACTCCTCAGATGAAACCCTAGTCGGATCGCGATGACCGGAATAAAAAACATCGGGTGCGCCCTAGCCTGGAGCGACTGCACCCGACTTTTGAGAAAGGTGCGGATGATATCCACACTGTTCACCTCTTTCTCCGGAATCAACTGGAGATCCTCCACCCGACGATAGAGTCCCTCTATCTCCACCACCTCGCCATCCAAGATCTGGTTCTTCCAGGACCTCTTTGGCTCGATTTTTTGGGAAGGGTCGAAAGGACCAAGACCAAAATCCTGCCCAGGTACCGTGGAGTCGCGGATGTAAAATCATCGCCTCCACCAGTACTGGACAGATTCGGGCATAGAAAAGGAGAAGAAAAGAAGATTGGATTTGAGGGAGATGATGCAACCCCCAATGGGATAAACACCATCAGAGCCAGATTGCCTCTTCGCGGAATAGAGTTTCCGGAAGAGGCCAAAGTGCGGCTCGACACAGAGCCGGCACTCGCAGAAAGTGATGAAACAGGCGACATGAAGAAGAGAGTTGGGAGAAAGATGATGCAGCTCGATACCATAAAGAAAAAGCAATCCACGAAGGAAATCGTGGACTGGGAAGGAATAGCCCCGAAGAACAAAGGCGAGGAACATAACCCAAAACCCAACAGGAGGACGGGGAATTACCTTATTGTCGGGAAGTTTGACGACCTCCCTATCCTGCGGGATCAGGCCCCGCTCACGGAGCTTGCGGTGATCACTCTCACGCATCTCCGATCGCCGCCAGCCACCATCCGTGACGCGAGTGGCGGCGGAACCTTTTTTGCCGCCGGCGGCCGCACTAGTACCAACTGCAGAGGAGGACTTCTTGGGCTTCCCCATTGCAGTGTGGCGGTGACGGCGTTGAGCACGCAGAATCAAGGAAGGAAAAGGTCAAGGAAATTCCAGTGTGCAGTGAGAACACTCAGAGAAGAGGGGAGCAGTGAATGGCTACGGTGAAAACAAATTCACCTTTTCCCCTATGATTATAAGGATGAGAACGATGCACGATGACCGTCCATCGGGAAGACCTAGAGCCAACCTCAAGATCTGGCCGTCCACGTGTCAGCACAGCAGCGAACCGTTGCTCACACGCCGTCCACTACGCATAGAAATCGAGGCGACGCCGTAATTATCTCCACGTCGCGTGTGACCAGTCAACTCAAAGTCAGAAGGTGGGACCCATGTTCGTCCAGTCAAGTCATCTCTGGCGCTGCAGACGCATGAGGTCACCGATCATCAGCACTGATGTCATCAAAAGGTATACTACCAATGGTTACAATTCTTCGGCTACACAGCTAAGAGTACTCACTCGAATCTACGATTCGATTAATTACTCGGGGCTACTCCTATCAGGAGCGCTGGCCGCGCACCCGAAGAACGCTGAAAGTACTGCACCATCGAACTATTTCTTCGAGTCCTACATCGAGTCTACGACTCCACTACGAACTTGGGGGATACTCCCGTAGGGAGGATGGATTCAAGCATCCAAAATATTTGTGTCCTACGGACCTAAAAGTCAACAAAGACCAAATTAAAGTCTCTGCTCGAGTCCGTGACTTGAACAGACACTCGGGGGCTACTCCCATAGGGAGCGCTGGTAGCGCACCCTATGAATCTTCGACTGCGATCCTTCGGATCAGCACGCAAAAACTTTTTGGCAACTATTCCCCAAACAACGCTAAGTGAGTAAAACATCCTCCTTGGCCACCCGAAACACCTGCGTGGTGATAAAATTTCAGATGATGTGTCTGTGACACAAAGATAAGACCTACAGATATCACCTGATGCCTGGCAACGCACATGACTGCGCTCTGCTAGTGAGAACCCGTGCCAGCAGGCGCGATGAAAAATCCCGATGGACGCGTTGGGTACATCACTTAAAATTTACTGGAATTCCACTCCTCTAAGTCCTCCGCGGCCTGAGTCGAATTGCGCTAGCATATGTTCCGGATTTGAGTCCAGGGACTCGAATCTGAAGAAGATCGTGTTGTTTTGTCCTAAGACAGTTAACTGACCCTGATCCGTTGGGAGAGTTAGGCACACGCATCAACAATCCCTACACACTCAAATCATTCTCTAGCAAACAAAGATAGCCGCACCCGAAAGAATGAGGAGTCCTCAGCCGAATCTACGATTCGACTGTTGAAGTTTGCATACCTTGTTAGCATCTTTCAGATTGACAAAACCTTTGGGTTGTACCATATACAAATTTTCATCAATGTCTCCATTGAGGAACGCCGTTTTGACATCCATCTTCCATATCTCATAATCATAATATGTAGCGATTGGTAACAAAATCCTCACAGACTTTAGCTTCGCTACCGGTGAGGAAGTCTCATCATAGTAAACTCTTTGAATTTGTCGAAACCATTTTTGTGACAAGTCGAGCTTTATAGACAGTAACATTACCATCAGCATCTGTTTTCTTCTTGAAAATCCATTTGTTCTCGACAGCCTTCCGGCCATCCGGTAAGTCTACCAAAGTACATACTTGGTTTTCGTACATGGATCTAATCTTGGATTTCATGGATTCTTGCCATTTATTGGAATCTGGGCTCATCATCGCTTCCTCATATGTCGCAGGGTCATCGGTGTTGTCCACCAACATGACACTCATAACGGGATCATACCAATCAGGAGTGGTACGAGTTCTCGTTGACCTACGAGGTTGCGTAGTAACTTCAACCGAAGTTTCATGATCAACATCATTAGCTTCCTCTCTTATTGGTGTAGGCGCCACAGGAACCACTTCCGGTCTTTGGCTACTCTCAAGTCCGAGAGAAGGTTCGACAACCTCGTCAAGTTCTACTTTCCTTCTAGTCACTTCTTTCGAGAGAAACTCCTTCTCCAGAAAGAATCCTTTCTTGGCAACAAAGATTTGCCCTCGGATCTATGATAGAAGGTATACCCAATAGTTTCCTTCAGGTATCCTATGAAGATGCCTTTTTCCGCTTTGGGTTCAAGCTTGTCGGGCTGTAACTTCTTTACATAAGCTTCGCAACCCCAAACTTTAAGGAATGACAATTTAGTTTTCTTCCCAAACCACAATTCATATGGTGTCGTTTCAACGGATTTAGTTGGTGCTCTATTTAAAGTGAATATGGATGTTTCTAATGCATAACCCCAAAACGATAGCGGTAAATCTATAAGGGACATCATAGAACAAACCATATCTAAGAGAGTTTGATTACGACGTTCGGACACACCATTACGTTGTGGTGTTCCCGGCGGTGTCAATTGTGAAAGTATTCCGCATTCTTCAAATGCTCGCCAAACTCGTAACTTAGATATTCACCTCCACGACAGATCATAGAAACTTAATCTTCTTGTTACGTTGATTCTCTACTTCAATTTGAAATTCCTTAAACTTCTAGAAAGTTTTGGACTTTGTTTCATGAAATAGATATACCCATATCTACTCAAGTCATCCATGAATGTAAGAACATAACGATAACCACCGAGCGATGCTACACTCATTGGACCACACACATCGGTATGTATGATTTCCAATAAGTCTGTAGCTCACTCCATCATACCAGATGTCACAACCCAAGATTTTCCAAATCTTTTTATGTGAAAAAAAATAAAAAATAAAAATTATTGTTGAATTTTTAGGGTGAAAAGAAACTTTTGTTTCTAAATGGAAACTTAAAAATCCCATCTTGAACAAACTTTAATTAAAGTTTGAATCCAACAAATTCAAATCAAATAAAATTCATTCCTCATAAAATGCATCTGGAAATTTAAACACTTGGAAAATAAATCCAAACCCAAAACCCTAATGGGAATAAAAAATCATCTCCAAGATATCTCCAAGCCTATGGATTTGATCCATATAAAAAAATTTGTCAACAAACATTCACAAATGATCAAGAAAGACAAATAGAAATATTTTAAAATCAAATAAATTGGTTTCACTTAAATGGGAACCATAAATAAAATCTTATGAATTTAACAAGATAAAGGTATTGAATTCCCAAAGCTAATAAAGCCCTTATCTAGAATCCATACCAAATGGTGAACAAATAATCCTAATATATTTAAAGTGATAAGTAAATATAAAATAAGATTTTACAAATTGGAATCACCAAGTTTGGATCTCTAAATAAAAAGATATGGATTTTATAAGATGAAGAAAGAAATATTAAATAAGGAATATTTGAAAGACCAGATTAAATCTTGGCCAAATCCATAAGCAAATGGAATGAATAGAATCCAAATCCAAATAAAAATAAAATGATAAAGGATTTCCAAAATAAAATAAAATGGCATTAACCATTCTATCCCTATTTTAATAAAGACAAATCTCTAATAAGAATAATTATATAATTCATGAGAAAATAATATTTTGGAATTTACCCAAATGAAATAAAAGTGGTTTAATCCAACTTAAATAAGATTAAAGAAATCTTCCAAATAAACTTTAGGAAATTAAAACCATATTTAAATCCATTGAAATTAAAATAAACCCAGTTCAAATGATTAAAAAATCATATTAAATTATTCCAAATAATTCAAGATGAATTATTTGACACCCAAATGACCAAAAAAAACCTACTGAAGAGAATTGGAACGTTTTGGAAAATCAAATGGTGCTTAGAAATATTAAATCTTATTTGATTTAAAAACGAGAACCTATTTTTGATTAATTAAAAGGCCTTAAAAGGAATAAATAAATTATTCTAAAAATGATATCAGAATGTCTTGTTAATCAGTATTTGAACCTACACAAATTTTGGCAAAGGTTTGAATTCAAATGGATGTTTGAATTGCTTGTTCAAAATCAAAACAGAAAAATCAAAAGAGAAAAAGAAAAATAAATCAGAACAAAAAAATATGTAAAGAACCCAGCCCAACTAGCCTGGCCCAACTAAGCCCAGCCAGCCCACTGCTCCTCTCCCGCAGAAAACGATTCGCACCCACGTTCGGACCCGCACGGTCACTGAACGCCAGGACCCACCTTCCCCTCTCTTTCACTCACTGACAAACGGGCCACGCGACCACGTCACCTTCTTCCTCCCCGCAATGAACTCGCCTGACAGTTTACTTCCGTTGATTGCTCGAATCAATATGCGTAAATGGCCCAGTGAATTCTCCCTGCGACCACTCCCTCTTAATCACCTCCCTCTCCTCTTCCTTTCCCCTCAAACTCCGCTGCCAGTGAGCCACCAGGCTGCCCCTAATTCACTTTGCCTTGCCGCTACTCCGATGAGCTTCGCTAGCGAATTCTGGCTACCCCGCATCACCCCTTGCCTCCTAGACCAAGCTCAAACACTCCCCACCTCCTGGCGCACCTCCCAGTGTCGCCCGCTTGACCGCGTGTGCTCTGTAGCATCGGCAACAATAACAACAGAGAACCGCCGCCGTCTGCCTCCACTCCGGCGAGTTACTGACGCCAACCCCGAGCGTCCCTCGTGTTCTGGTGAGTATTCCTGCAAACGTCGAGACCGTGCGCACCTCCCTGACATGCTGCCTTGCCTTCTTATGCCCTAGGAGCTCGTCCCCGACAACGTCAACACGTGCCCGGGCCGGTGAGCAACATCGGCGAGGAATTGTCATCTCCCCCGTGCGCCCCTTCACCAACCAAGGGCAGGTTGAGCATCCCCGTGCCACGGCGATCATAGTGAGCCACCTCTCCTCCTTCCTTGCTTCCTCTAGCGCCAGCTCCGCCGCTAGCCGAGCATCGCTGCCGCGCGCTGCCACTGAGCGCCGCCAGATAGTGGCAAGTTGTTGATTCCCGTTAGATGCAGATCCAAAGGACAGGATGGAAACTAGACGAAGAGGTAAGTAGCAACCTAGGCCGCATGATCTGTTTAGATCAACCTCCTCACAGAACCAATCCGTGCGAACCGGTACCAGCTAGTAATATCACGCCACGTGGCCTCTGTTTGATTTAAAAACCAGAGTTTGATCTATTAGTTTTCCAAATTTGTAAATTGCATAACTTTTAATATACACTTCCAAATTTTGCAAACTTTATATCAATGGATTCAGAAAAACAAGACCTAGCCAACCATGCCATTTGTTTGGTAAAAAGCTTCTGTTAAATTGTTTGTTTTTACAGAAACTTGTGTATGCATGTTTAGGTTATAAAATTTGTTCTAAAATGATTTTGGGGATAAAATCTTTTGCAAATGGTGTGTTTTGAACCTACTGACCATAGGAAACAAATTGTGGTTTCAAAAATGTATTTTGTGAAGCAAAAGAATAAATCTTTGATTTAAACCATTTCTAGTCAAATAAAAATATGGTTTAATTATTAAAAATGGTTTTGGAAGAAAACCTTTGAGAAATGTTTTGGACATAAACTCTGTGACCCTAAACACAAGGTTATATGGTTTGAAAACATATTTTGTGAAACCTATAGAATTTTGCCTTATTAGAAGCATTTCTTCACCACATAAAATAATGACTTGATCAAAAATGGTTTATGAAGTAAAATCTTATACAAATGATTTTGCCACTTTATAAAAATGATCATTAGGTGTTTTCAAATGTTTATGACCCATTAGAAACCACTTCTCAAAATAAAACAATCTTTAGCATGCTTGCATGCATTGTTTTGTTATTATTATTTTATGTGTTGAATTGCTTGAATGGTAGTTTGAAATATTGTTTGCTTGATTGAATTGTAGTGACTTGAAGATTGTGATTGTTTCAAAGACAAGGATTGAACTTATACTATCTACCAAAAAGGCAAGTGATGATTCATACCTTTGTCCCATTATTTTCACTATGCATTAGTGATATTTCTAAGTAGGACTTGCATGGAATTTTTGCTAAGTATAAACTATGCTATGGGAAATCCTAGTAGATGAAACCTTAGTAGAAAATTTCCTAAGTTGATATTCCTACTACTATCATGCTTAGCTTAGCTAATAGAAAACAAGGGTGGAATATATATTCATGCTATGGAAAATTTCTAAGTCTGAGGACTTGTGTTTTGTTTAATAAAACAACTAAGTGAATGAATCACCTGGGTGGAATGGAAGGAATGGTTTGTGTTGAGTGGTTACACAAGGCCAGGGGACTGTTGAACCTTGTGTATCTCACTTGTGGATTGCCACCCAGGAACAAAGAGATTTGAGATGTCAAATGTTGAGAAGCTTCAAGTGCAGCCACTTGGCATTATGGGCTCTGCCTGGATCATATAGGTTGCAATAACTTAGCAAAATGGACAGTTGATGGTAGGGGATGATAGGTTGGAACGCGTCCATTCTGGTCGAAGGGAAGGCTTCTGAAAGATCTTGTCTTGGTGAAACCAAGTCTTGTGGGGAAAGTGCATCACCTCTGCAGAGTGTAAAATCTAAGTACTTAGCCATGTCCCTGGCAAAGGACAATTTGAGCATCAAGACATGGAAGCTATCAAGAATCTCATCATCCAAATTTCTAAGTTAAAAACTTGTGGTTGAACAAGGGTTTAAGGTTCACCAATTTCTATTGGTGGTTCCTTGGGTGATTTTTGTCAAGCAAAAACTTAGTGTTTTCAAATGATAAGGAAAAACTATTTTGAGCAAAGCAAGCCTAAGCTCCACCTAGCCAAATGCATATAGATGATAGACTCCACTATACTACCATAGTATCACTTGCCAATACAATTCAAATGTATTGACCCTTGTGGCTGTAACTTGTTATGTTGCAGGTTTGTTTGATATTAGTGAAGTTTAATGATTAGGATTACAAGTCTACAACCAACATGTTTGCCTGTGGCACTTTGAAGATGAAGGACCCCATGCTTTTGTTATATTCTGCTGCATTGTAATGAGATAGCCAAATGAGCTATGTAAGATGTAATAAATTATGTTATTCCTGGTTATAAAGTTGTATTATGACCTTTGTTTCTTGATATTACATCTTAACTGTGGATGCTAGCTATTGATCCAGGGACTAGCATTGTAAACACAGGGATCTCTACCTTATTAAAGGTTGGGAACCTTACACCAGAAAATGGAGTCCTAGTCATTTTACCCATTAGACATGCTTCGCATCTTTCAAGTGATTCAAGAAGTCCATCGGAATTAAGTTTCTTCATACTCTCAACTCCAATGTGACCAAGACGACAGTGACACATATAGGTCGAGTTATCGCTCAATTTCAAACATTTAGCTTCAATGTTATTAATATGTGTATTACTACAATCAAGATTCAACAAGAATATACCATCTATCAAAGGTGCATGTGCATAAAACATATTACTCATATAAATCGAATAACCATTATTCTCGCAATAAACATGATCCAGATATAATGTTCATGCTCAACGCAGGAACCAAATAACAATTATTTAAGTATAAAACTAATCTCGATGGTAGATGAAGAGGTAGCGTGCCGACCGCGATCACATCAAACTTTGATCCATTTCCAACGCGCATCGTCACCTCGTTATTCGCTAGTTTCCGTATATTCTATAGCACCTGTTTTGAGTTACAAATATGAGCAACTGAACCAGTATCAAATACCCAGGGACTACTATGACTACTAGTAAGATACACATCAATAACATGTATATCGGATATACCTTTCTTCTTGATGTTGCCATTCTTCAAATCCGACAAGTACTTAGGGCAGTTCCGCTTCCAGTGACCTTTTCCCTTGCAGTAAAAGCACTCAGTATCAGGCTTAGGCCCAGCCTTGGTCTTCATCGCCGACGCGGTAACTTTCTTACCGCACTTCATGAAGTTTCCCTTTTTCTTAGACTTGCCTTGCTTCTTGAATTTGGTGGTCTTATTTACCATCAACACTTGGTGCTCTTTCTTGATCTCTACTTCTTCAGACTTTAATATGGAGAAGAGTTCAAGCAATGACTTGTCCATGTTTTGCATACTGTAGTTCATCACAAAGTTCTTATAACTTGGTGGTAGTGATTGGAGGACACAGTGAATCCCCAAAGCATTAGGAATCACTATACCTAAGCTTTGAAGATTGCTTGCGTACCCATACATCTTAAGAACATGCTCACTAATGGAGCTTCCCTCTTCCATCTTGTAGTTAAAGAACTTTTCAGAAGTCTGATAACTCTCAACTGCTGCGTGAGCCTCTAATATCATATTGAGTTCACAGACAATATCATGTGGGTCATGGTTCTCAAACCTTTTCTGAAGCTCCGATTCCAAACCATACAAGATAGCACAATGAACTGTGGAGTACTGATTCTTTCGAGTGAGGAAAACATTCTTCACCTCATCGGTAGCATCAGCTGCAGGTGGGTCACCCAGCGGTGCATCCAGCACATAGGTCAAATTACCAGCATTGAGGACAATCCTCAAGTTGCGGAGCCAATCCGCGAAGTTGCTTCCATTGTTTTTCAACTTTTCTTTCTTTAGGAACGCATTAAAATTGATGGTAGGGGCCACCATTGATCTACAACATATTTGCAATAGTTTAGACTAAGTTTATGACAAATTGAGTTCTAATTAATAATTCAATTAGTCTAGGTGAACTCCCACTCAAAACAATATCCCTCACATTGTTTTAGTGATCACACAAACCAAATCCACCACATCAAAACCGATCATCATGAGAGATGATGTAGCTTTAATGGCGAAAAATCAACATGTTCATCATATCTACTATATGACTCATGCTTTACCTTGCGGTGATCCGTGTTCCAAGACCATGTCTGTACATGCTAGGATCGCAAGATCAAACCTTAGCTTCCGCATGAGAAAATCTGGCTTGCTCCCGTTGTATACACTCGCAGAATCTAACACACCCGATCATCACGTGGTGCTTCGAAACAACGAGCATTAGAAATGGTGCTTACTAAGGATGAACACTTTATAACTTGATATTTTGGGACAGGGATCATCTTATAATGCTACCGTCACGAACTAAGCAATACAAGATGCATAAAAGGATTAACATCACATGCAATTCACAATATGTGATATGATATGGCCTTTCTTCTTGTGCTTCCGATCTCCATCTTCAAGCACGAACATGATCTCCATCATCACCGGCACTACATCAAGGTCAATGGCGCCGCTCCATGGTTGTCATCCACCAACATCAACTATTACAACTACTTTGAATAATAGACACGCAAGTCTTAACAAAATTAGAAGACAACCATATAGCTCTAGTTGCCGAATTACAGTAAGGAACATTGCATACATCATATATAATCACAATCATGTCCATATCACATCACAACACACCCCTGCAAAAAAAGTTAGATGCCTCTAATTTTCTTTGCATATTTTACCTGGTTTGGGGCTTTCAATAAGTGTAGTTCTAACTTACGAACAAGAACCACAATGTTGATGCTTGAACTATCAAGTGCCCGTTGTAAATTGAATCTATACTATGATGGGAGAGACAAACACCCGCAAAGCCACTTATGCAATACAAGTTGCATGTTAAGTGTGGAGCAAGTCTCATGAACGATGTCATGTAAGGTTAGCCCGGGCCGCTTCATCCCATCATACCGCAAGCAAAGTACACAAAAAGAAATTGATAATAAAAGCACCACCGCCCACAATGACCATTGTGTTCTACTCGTGTAATAGATCTACATATAGACACGGCTCTGATACCATTGTAGGGGTTCGTAGCATGGAAAACAAAAAATTTCTACCGCATGCACACAAACAAGCCAAGATCTATCAACTAGATTGTAGCAACGAGTCGATTAGAGTACTCACCCTCGAAGATTCCAAAGCGGTTAACGAGAGCAGATTCTCGTGGGTGATATAGTCGTACACTTGCCGATCTCAAGATTGCGTAGATGATCCTTCCGGCGCTGCGTTCTGGCAGCGCTTTTGTGGCACCCCGGATTTACGGTCCGAGAATACCCGTTATGCCTGCAATTCACATTCCCATGATCAGTGAGCCGTGACCATAACCGACAAGTATCATTACATCATCCATAAAGAACGAATACAAAGTACTTACATTAACGCCATTACGGCGATACAACATCAATAGCGGAAGTCTTCAAGCGCAGAGCCCAAGTCATGCCTTAAACTACAGGCGACTAACTGGGAAGACGGCCTAGCTCGCATAGATGTCAGCATCTCCATCTTTTCTCTCGATCATCTGAAAGTCTAGCCAAGTAAATAGTCAGGGACAATGCCGGTGAGTACTTTGAATGTACTCGCAAACCAGCTTAAGAGAACAATAATAAAGGATATGCAATATGGCTGTGGTAAGATGGCTCCAGGAGAGGTTCTTTTATAAACTAGTTTATCTTGTCGATATAGCATGTCTCTATATCTTTGTTGAAAAACTTTTGTAAAGTATTTTAGAAACCTTTTAGAAAAGTTTTTAGGAAAACACTAGGATTGGGCCACCCATTTGTTTCTCCTTCCGGTCTTCTCATGACCAAACTCCTTCCTCCATTTCCCCGACCATCCCATGGTCAAATTTTTTTCAAGCCATTGCTTTTGCGAAGTCCTTTTTGAAAACAAAACCAGCACCGCTCTATAGCAACCTTCCCAACCATCCATGACCGTGGACACGGCTATTAGAATAGATTTACACTCTGTAGAGGTTGTACACTTTACCCACACCCCGATTAGCCGTCCCTGATCTACACCGATCGTGGGTCGAATAATCGGTCAAGACCTTCCGGATGCCCTCTCCGATATAGGTGCCTACCCTATGAGGTTAATCCCCTCAAAACCGGGATGCCCTATATAGTCACAAGCCAACCAGAGCGCGTTTTGCACCCCGCAGGGTGTGCGCTTTCAATGAGGGGTTCATAGTATCGTCTGGCCACCATTAGACAGTATTTACCTTCCCAGACCGATGTTTGACATGGGCCTTTACAGGGGAAATCCCATCCTCCGGGAATTTGTTCTCCCCCGTAGTAGTTTGAGACACCTATACTGGATTAGACAAACTTCCATCCCAGCCTCGTCCCATTCCAGAGTAATGTGGTTGCACGGGTTAATTGTTCTAGCAAAACTACAAATAACCAGGTGCATTTTCATAAACATTTTTCCTCCATCATTTTTCCAACCATTTTGTAAACCAAAAACCTTTCTAATTTTCAACATCAGTTGGTAGGCCAAGCCTCCCAAGGTTTTCTCATAAAACATTTTTGTAAACCTTTTTCCTGGGGTCTTCCCATCCTATACTTTTGCTTTGGCTAAAACAGGGTCTCCAAGGGGTTATGGTGTTATGTCACCATCTATTATGCTAGGGGCAGGTAGGTATCATAAAAGTGGGTTGTACCTAATGGTACTAAGAGGGTAATGGTTTTGGAGGAGCCAAACATTTCCCGTCGTAACATAATATAGGAAAGCAATGCATTTTTCATAAACGGGTAGATAAGACATGCATAGATAAAATAACAGAACAAGGCATATGAGCAATAAGGTGGCCTGCCTGCGACCAGCGAGATGTCCCTTGACTTCTTTAGAATACCAAAAAACCAAGTACAATAATAATAAGAGAAACCTGATGCTTCCTTCTTCGCAGCGTCACACAATCGCAACTATCGCCGTTATCGAGCATACATGCAAACAAACAACACCACAGTAAATACAAGGCAAACAAGCATCAAACCATACAGCAAGCAAAGGATAAATACATGATATACATCAGTAGGATGTTGGATGGTTGGTTGATAAGATTAGCAAAAGATTTGGAGGCATTATGGAGAAGATCACATTGGATTTCAAGACTTGGAACTACCTAAGAGAGGGGTTTTGACCAAGGGCTTGATCTGTATGATACCATTGTATAAAAATGATACCATCAGATAGGTACTAATAAAATGAATCCAACAAAAGTGGTTTCACTATTTTTATCAATTTCCCTTGATTTATAATAGTTTTTATAGCGGATAAAACCCTAGTTTTAGGAAATAATTCACCAGACATAATCTGGAGCTCCAAAAATTATTTCCTTGGGTGATTAGGTATTACTTAGTGGACTAATTCCAGAGGAGTTGGATTTATCCCAAAACGATTAACATAATGCCCTTGAGAAATTCTCAAAGACAGTACTGGATGGTATTTGTCTTTTTCATCATATTTAAATTACAGTAGATTTTTAGTTGATTCCAAGGACACACAGTAGGTACTGAGCATCCCTTTATGTATAAATTGGAATCAACCTTTTTGGAGTTACATAGCTACTGTGGTGATTTTACTAGTTTATAAACAATGCACAGAATAGTTTAATTCTCCAAAATTCAATAAAAGTTCAATAAATCCCGGGCTCCTGGTTTTTGGTATAGAGGTTTCGTGGGAGTTGGAATTAGGTCAAAACCTCACTTGGTTTGACCTAGGGAAATTTCTAAAGTCAGAAAGGCCCTGTTTTTATTATTTTTGCTACATGTAATCTAGGAAGCAATTTTATGTGGGGACAGGGTGTTAATCAAGGTACGGATAATACCTTTCTGTACCAACAGAGTTCATGCCATTTGGAATTACCAAGCTCTCTGAATTCATTTATTAGTGGAAGGAACACATTTGGCTAATTTATTTTCTAGGGTTTACCTCTTCAAAATTTTGGGCAAGAAAGGATGCTGCCTGTTAGTAAGAACACTTAGAGACCTAGTAAAATTAAGATCCAGAATTTTTAGGCTATTTTGTATTTTTATATCGATTTAAACCTAAGCACCAAAATTTCTGGATCTGAACAAAGAATAAAAGGGGAAGTCCTCGGGACAGATCTGAGGGTTAGATGGGCCTGGGGAGAGATTTGGCCCACCCGGGCTGGTGCCATGCGCAAGAGAAGAGGGTTCAAAACCCGGCCATGCGGGGCTCCCCTGTCGGCGACCTAGGACTAGCGAAGGGGTACGGGGCTCCCCGAGCCGTCCGATTAGGAGGGGGTGGACTACTCCCGCTCATCCTCTTCCTCTAAACAGCAGCGGCAGGAGGTAACCCTAGGGGAGAAGGAGAAGGGCTAGGGGCTCAACTGCTTGGCTACCGGCGGCGGGGAGGCAACGGAGGAGAAGCGGAGCACGACGACGAGTCCGATGATGGGCAGCAAGGGCGGTGCTGATGACCGAGATGAGCTCGCACGAAGGCGACCATGCGGGACCCATCAGTGGTCGATGGTGACATCTCCAGGGGCGTTCCTGGTCAATAGAAACCATAGGGGAAAGTCAGAGATGGTAGAGGAGCAACAGGGGCGACATGTAGAGGGAAAGAATGGGGAGGGGAAATCCTAGCTTGGTTTGGGAGAGGGAGGCCGAAGCATCCCTTCTCCTCCTTCTTCATGGCTGGCAAGGAAGGGGAGTGGGAGAGGGTGTTCTAGGAGGCGAGTGGGAAAAATGGGGTAGAGAGAGGGGAAGCTCTGGCCTCTAGCCCATTTAAACTGAAGAGGAATGGGGGTAGGATGGACAATGTCCATGGAGAGCATTGAGGGAGGTGCTGGCCAGGGATAGGTTGATGGGGGCGGTGCTAGGAGGTGGTGGGGGACCTGTGGTAGTGTATAGGGAAGAAGGGAGTGGGGGGTGCGGTAATGAGAAAAGAAGTGGCTAGACAAGACCTTTCCCTTGTCTCCCTCTCAAACAACCATGTGGGACAAAGAGGTGGGGCATGATACAGTGGGTCTACAGTGTTCTTCGACCAGAAGGGATAAATGGATAGCTATACCAAGTTATATAGATGATCAAGGAAGCAAGAGTTGAGCTTGGTTGTATTTGAGGTGGTCAAGAAGTGATGGCAAACTTTGTTGAAAATAAGGCTGCCATGATAGAGTTGTCATGATGCCTCATAAACCATGGGGGTTTAAGAAGCACAAGGTTCCAATGGAAACAAGGGAAGTGGGGATTGATAGTCCATGATTAGTAGATCACAATCACGCAAAGAGTTGGTCAAGGGGAGGTGGCATATAGATGTGAGCTTCTGCCAAAGTAGGCAACATGATAAGATTTGCTGAAAAGATTATTATCCTGACTACAAAACCATCATGGATGAGTGGGAACCAGAATGGTTTATCCAAGGGTAAGAGCGGTCCTTGGTAGTACTAGTGATGTAATACAAGATGGTTGAAGTACATTCTCAAGAATACATATAGGTTGGAAAAGGTAGAGCTCCAGAAATTGAATCCAGATAAGAATTCTATACAGCCATTTTGGCAGATTTAGGGTTTTAGAGTAGAGTACACGTGTAGATGAAAATTGAGTGGATGCTAGTTTCCAAACTCATGTTCAAGGAGATGATGTTGGGTGTTAACTAAGTAGATAGGATCCATGCTTAGATTGGGTCTTCACTGAGTGGGAAACTGTCAAAAGGGGTTATTTTTTTGAGGGCAAAACAGTAGGGTAAAAAACCCCACTACAATTTTTATAAATCATAATGAGTTACAAGTAGTAGATATTTACAAGTTCAAGGCCACCTAAATGAGGGAAAACACAACATGGCTAACTATCTCCTATCTAAATTGTTGTTGATCCAGGCTTTGAGGTCCTGGTAATATTTTTCTTAATTCTATATAGGACCCATCTTAATTCCTGAGAAACAATAGCTCTCCATTCATCAAGGGAAGCACGCTTGTTGTTGAAGATTTCATTGTTTCTACATATCCATATGCCCAAAGCCCCAAGAATAATGATTTCCATTGCAAAGGGGACTTTTAGCCTGCGTTTAATACTAGTCAATGCCTCAAAGAGATTTAAGACATTGTCTCGGACAGGACAAATTTCATCCCAGCATGCTTTTGCAAAAGGACAATCCCAAAATAGGTGAAGTAACGTTTCCTCACTGGTGCAACCATGGAACACACAATCATATGTGGCCAGAGAGAATCTTTTCCTCTTCAGAAGATTTCTGGTGTTTAGTATATCAAGGAGCAAAATCCAGAAGAAGAACTTGTGTTTTTGCTGGCAAGAAGACTTCCATAACCAGGAAAAATGAGGTTGAACTGTGTGATATCCAGATAAAGAAGAATAGGCCTTTTTTGACTGAGAAAAGATCACTTCCCCAAATGTAACTCCAGCTGTCTGTTTCTCCCTGCATTCCATCAATGATAATTTGCTCAAGGCATTGATATTCAGAGCAAGCTTGCTGAGACAGAGGAAGAAAGAAGTGATCTTGCATGTTGGGTGCCTGTAAATACTCACTTACATAAATGTGGGGATTTTTTGCATAAGATAGTAAATGATGAAGCTTGTGTTGTAAGCATTCATCTTTCCACATATCAGTCCAGAGAAGGGTGGATTATCCATCTCCCACCGAGCACTTAGCAATTCCTTTAAATATGTCAACTAATTTCAGATGAGCCTTCCACCAAAAGGATCCCTCAAAACTTCTTCCAGGCAATTTGCCATTGCAGTAATAAGTGGTTCAGACAAGATGAACCCATGGAATATCTTTGTGATTGTAGAATTTGTCCAAATTTTTCAAGTGATGAGTTTTGAATGTTAAGATCAAGAACACCCAAACCTCCATGATTCTTTGGTCTACAAACTTTATTCCAGGCCACTAGAGATTATCCTCTAGCCTGGACATTAGTGGTTTTCTTCCTCCACAAGCATTGCCTCATATACTTAATCAGCCGATCTTTAATAGAGACAGGAAGCTCAAAGCAACTCATATAATAAATGGGAAGAGAGGATAAGACAGATTTAACCAACTGTAACTTTCCCCCATAATTTAGGAAATCAGCAATCCCACATAATCTTCTCTCCACTCTCTGAACAATAGGCAGAAAAATTTCCACTACAGGCTTGTTGATGCTTAAAGGCAATCCAAGATAAGTGAAGGGTAGTGAACCAGTGAGGCAGGAAAGTGTACTAGCAAAATGTATTAGCCTATCAGAATCCATGTTGATTGGCATCATACTAGATTTAGAATAATTAACCTTGAGTCCAGTGGAAAGAGCAAAAGTATGAAGGAGAGCTTTAAGGCACATTAATTGCTTTGAGTCAGCCTTAAGGATTAATAAGGTGTCATCTGCATACTGGACTACAGGGAAATCTGGACAGAACACACCTTCAAGGGGAAGGGAAAGAATCCCAAGGCTCATTGCTTTGTTGAGAATGCATTGGAGAAGATCAGCGGCAAGGACAAACAAGAGTGGGGATAAAGGATCCCCTTGCCTTACACCTCTTCTGCAATAGAATTTTTTCCCAGGCACTCCATTTAACAAAACAAAAGATGAAGCAGATCCAAAGATCAACTGAATCCAATTAATCCATTTTTCACCAAAACCTTTGGCTTTGAGAATATTGATGATTGTGGAATGCTCAATTCTATCAAAAGCCTTTTCAAAATCAAGCTTCAGAATTAAAATTTCTTCCTTGGACTTGTGACATTCATCCAGGAATTCAAAAGCCCATCCTAAGCAGTCCTGGAAAGATCTTTGTTTTAGGAAACCATATTGGTTTTTGTGGAAAAGTTTAAGAATAATTTTTTGAAGTATGTTAGCCAGGAGCTTGGTTATAATCTTGAAGACACTGTTAAGCAGTGAAATAGGCCTGAAATCAGCAGGTGTCAAAGGGGCCTCATTTTTTGGAATGAGGGTGATAAAAGAAGCATTATTACTTTCCAAAGAAGTCTCGCCTTCATAGAAATCCACAAGGAGTTGTTTAACATTCTCCTTAATAATAGGCCAACATTCCTTAATGAATTCATTATTAAAACCATCAGGGCCAGGGGACTTGTCATTAGGGAGTTCTTTGATTACTCCTTCAATTTCCAAATCAGAAAATGGTTCTTCTAAAACATCTCTTTCCTCCTTACTCAAGCACTCCCCTGCCAACTCACTAAGGTTAAAGTGCATTTCAGGCTTATCAGAGGTGCCCATTCTATCTTTGAAAGCATGACAAAGGAGATCAGCTTTACTAGAATGAGCATGAATCTCATCATTAGAGCCATCTTTGAGCATGGAGATGTAGTTATGCCTGAAACTGATGGTGGCTTTTGAATGAAAGAATTTTGTGTTCTCATCACCCAACTTGACCCATTTGACTTTTCCTCTTTGCTTCCAATAAGCATTTTGATCTTGTAGAAGTGAGATTACACGATTTTTCAGAAGGTCCCTGAGATTCCATTCCAGTACAGTAAGAGTTCTCATTTCCTCCAAGACATCCAAAAGATCAATGGTTGCATTGACATTACTAATTTGAGCTTTCAAACAAGGCAATTGTTTTGCCCAGAGCTTCTGCCCCCTTCTGACATTTTTGAATTTAGAATTAACTTTTTTAGCAGAATCAGGGAAACCAACTGGGATGTTCCATGCATTTTGAACAATTGTCTTAAAATAACTGTGGTGCATCCAGTAATTCTCAAATCTAAAAACGTGGGATTTTGGAATCATTGTGCCAATAGAGATGACACAAGGCAGATGGTTAGAGGTTGGCTTGGTAAGAGGGACAACAAAAGTTGAAGGATAGCTCTGAGTCAAGGAAGCAGATGTAAAAAACCAGTCCAGCCTTTCCAGGAGGGGTTCCTTTTGCATGTTGTTCCAAGTGAATTTTCTACCTTTAAGGGGTAACTCTATGAGTCCCAGTTTGCTAATGGCTTCATTAAAAAGGAGCATGTCATTCATACCACCCCCTGCCTATTTCTGTCAGAGGGTTTTCTAATAAAATTGAAATCACCCATAATGAGCCAATCCATATCATCAGGCATATCAATATTTCCAAGCCATTCTGAGAATTCTGCTTTTTTCAGTTAAGCAGGGCCCATAAATGTTGGTGAGAATCCAGGTTTCATAGGACAAGCGAGAGGTCAAGGTAATGGAGATGGAGAACCCATTTTGGAAAGAAAGTTGCCCAGAAAACATAGAGCTATTCCAAATGATAATCAAACCCCCAGAAGCCCCCCTATGGGAAGGAATTCAAACTTGTCAAATTTGGAGGAACAAAATTTTCTGATGTAAGAGATATAAAAATCTTCCCTCTTAGTTTCTTGGAGGCACATACTATCACAACCAGATTCATCAATCTTATTTCGGAGGGCAACCCATTTTTTATCTGAATTAATGCCCCTGATGTTCCAATTCATAATCTTCCATATTCTTTTATTATCCATTAAAAACCATATTGGGGATTAGATTAATGGGTGATACAACCAATGTCATCACCAAATTGAAGAGATCACAACCAAATGGGAAAAATGCATTCCATATCATAACCCTACTGACAGATTCAACATCCATAAACATATTAGGTAGCAAACACATCAGGTGACCACTATTACAGGTTTCAGAATAGGGAACCAACAAGGTTCCAACAAAAGACAGTTTGTGATTCATTAAACACCTAAGTTGAGGGTTTCTTCTTGGCTTGCTAACCACAGGTACCAGCAGCCCCAGATTTCTTCTTGCCCCCAAGGTTCAAGCATGAGGATCCATTCGCCTTGATGGTGCCTTTTGAAGGAGCCTTGATTGCCACTTCAATGGCCTTCCCTTTCTTGAGCAACATCTTATCCAGGTCACCATCCTTTACCTTGCAGAAAGAGGAAGCAAGATTTTTAACCACTTTAGGGTTTAAACAAGGTGGAGCAGCATTGCAAGTCAGACAGTCTGAAATTGAGAAGTTTAAGTTACTTTTGAAACCCCCATTTAATTCAACAATTATAGGCTTCTTCTCACCTCAGATTCAACTAGAGGTTCCTTGCCCTTTCTCTTTCTGGAAGGAGTGGAAGGAGAGCAGGAGGACTGCTTGGCCTCAATGCCCAGACAAGCAGATGATCACCTGATTTTAAGGGGGAAAGGTCTATAACATCCTAATTTCAGCAACCCTGAATTGTTGTCCAAAAGGCAAAAAACAGGGGGAACAAAAAAAATTCGTATTACATGTGCAATACTTGTTTACTTGCTTGCTTGAGTTCTTGCAACTGATTGTGTATTAGATTCTATACTTTAAACCTCAACACTAGTTGACAAAAGCTATTTTACAAGAGAGATGTCTTGGCTCATCTTTCATATTTTCAAATGTTCTGGCATTTCAAAACCTGAGCCAAGATGACTTTGACAAAACAAAAATATTTTACTAGTTCTATTAACAAAACTATGGAGAACTAAAATATAATATCCTTATGTTTTCAAGACAGAACTCTCAACTACTCTTACCACTAGGTTTTCCAAAACCTCTATTCAAAACCCCTTCATTCCAATCTTGGTAGAAATACCAAGAGGTACTTATCCTACTTCAAAACTTAACCAATTCAAAATACACATCCCTACCTAGTGATGTTATAGACCTTTCCTTGCCCTTTCTCTTTCAAAAGGGGTTATTCCTGGATTGATCTAATTAGTAGGGGAGATGATCACCTTAGTGGATTAGGATACATCCAGATATGGGTGATTGGTTTGATATTGTAAGATCCCTCCTTTGTAAAGGAAAAGGATCCCTGTGATTGCAATGCTAGTCCCTGGATCAATGCTAGCATCCACAGTTTAAGATGAAGTACACATATACAAAGGTCGTTTATTACATTCATTCCAGAGATAAAACATAGTCTTTTACAACTCAGGGCCAAAGGCCTAACACAAGAGTTTATGGAATAAGTAAATAAACATAAGTCTTCATCTTCATGTGCCACAGGCAAGCTTGTTGAGTGTAGACTCATGACTCCTACTCATCATCGGAGTAACCTGCAACATCACAAGTTACAGCCACAGAGGGTCAATACTTTGGAATAGTATTGGCAAGTGATACCTTGGTTTATTTTAAGTGGACTATATTACTATATGCATTTTGGCTAAGTGTAGCTTGGCTTGCTTTGCTCAAAATAGGTTTTTCCTATTAGTTGAAATCACTAAGTTTTCTTTGTCAAAAACTTCCCAAGAAACCACCAATAGACATTGGGGTCCTTCACCCTTGTTCACCCACAAGTTTTACTTAGAAGTTGGAGTGATGAGATTCTTGTAGCTTCCATGTCTTGATGCTCAATTTGTCCATTGCCATGGACATTGCTAAGTACTTAGATTTTCCATCTGCAGAGGTTGTGCACTTTCCCCACCAGACTTGGTTTCCCAAGACAGGACCTTTCAGAAGCCTTTCCTTAGTCAAATGGACGCGTTCCAACCTATCATTCCCACTACCATCAACTGTCCAAGTGACTAAGTTCTAGCAACCTATATGATCATGGCAGAGCCCATATTGCCAAGTGGTTGCACTGTAAGCTTTCTCAACACTTGGCCTCCAAATCCCTTTGTGCCTGGGTGGCATACCACAAGTGAGATACACAAGACAAATCCATGGCCTTGTGTAACCACTCAACCAAAAACCACCATTCAAGTCCCATTCCACCCAGGAAGTTCATTGACTTAGTTGTTTTATTAAGAAAAGCATGAGTCCCAAAGGACTTAGAATTATTTCACCATAGCATGTACATTCTTTACCAACCCTTGTTTTCTACTAGCTAGGCTAAGCATGGTATAGTAACTTAACTTAGAAAAATTCCCTAGCAATTCTACAATTCTACACTACATAGGATTTCCCAACATAGCATTTGGCAAAAGTAGCATGCAAGACTTAGCAAAAATAATTCTAATGCTTATTCAAAATAAAGGGTGGAAATATCATGAAGTATCACTTGCCTTGGTAATGGGGAGAGTAGCACTCTTCACAATCACAGTCACTAGCAAAATCTACACAAAAATTTGTAGCATACAATTACACACAATTTATATACAATCAAAAATATGAATGCATGCATGCAAGAAATTACTAAGTGATGATTTTGAAACTCTACCAAGCAAGTGCATGATACAAAAACATAACAAGTCACAAAGTTTGCTAACTAAACTTATTTAGCCCTAAAACAATTTGCTAAACAAAAACTATACTCCAAATGGACCTAAACATGTTTCTGCATACAAAGTCATTTTAACAGATACTATTTGTTAAACACATTGCAGATTCAGAAAGGCCTTGATTCACTGATTCCAACGGTATAAAGTTTGCAAAATTCTAACGTGGGAAACTCAAGTTATTGCCCTTTGAAATTTTGATCTAAATCTGATTTGAATTTCTAATTTTGAATCAGCCCTAGCCACGCGTCACGATATTACTGGCGCGTACCGGTTCGCACCGGATCACCCTTCCGCGCTGCAGGATCTAAATAAATCGCACGGTCCTGAACGCGTACCTCTTCGCTGATAAGTGATTCTATCCTGTCGCTTCGATCTAGATCTAATGGCGCTCGAACACGCGACCATGTCCTAGCGGCGCGCGGCGTTAGCGAGCGGCGGAGCGCTCTGTCTACGGTGGCGCTAGCGTTTCAGGTCGTGCGCGAGAGGGAGAAGGGTCATACCCGAACCGCAGGAGGCTGCTGATGCTCAAGGTGGCGTTGGTTTGCGAAGGGGCGCGCTGATACGGCGAGGATTTCTCGTCGGAGTAGAGACAGACGTCGGCACGGTCAGTCATCGACGTTGGCGAGGTTCCTCGTCACGCTAAGCCAAGATAAGGGTACCGTTAGATGTGCACATCGACGTAGATTCTAGGTGCACAAGTCAGAGGGCAAGGGGTGGTGGCTACTTACGGAGGGAAGTCGTCGGAGTTCATGCAGGGAACAGTGGCGGCCGTCGTCGACGTTGCTGGAGCTACGGGTCATGCGAGGTCAAAAGGAAAGTGTCAGTGGGTGCGCAAGGACTCGCTGAACCTGTTAGCATGAACGAGAGACAGAGGGGAGCACGGAACTCACCGGAATTCGCCGGCGTAGTCGTCGGAACAGCAGCGGCGTCGTGCGAGTTGTGGGCAGCCTGGTGGCGTGGATGCGAAATTGTTTGGGGGGAAATGGTCGCGAGGATGGGGGGATCTTATAGCCCGAGGCTCGACAAGAAACGCTCGCTGTATCAATGCCAATTAAGCTCGCGAAATCAGTGCAGCAACGGGCAGCGGCGAAGGTCGTGCGCAGAATCAGGGGAAGACAAAGCTGACGTGGGGGAGGCCCGCTTGTCAGCGAAGTGCACGAAGTGGAGGTGGGGTCCTATCGTCAGCGGCTAGGTGGGTGTGCTCGTGTGTGCGGAAGGAAAAGAAATGCCCCGGGTGGGCTAGTTGGGCTTGTTCCGTTCCTGGGCTAGATTGGTGGCGCCTGGCCTTTTTCATTTGTTTGCTTGTTTTCTTTTTCTGATTCGATTTTCTGAATAGATTTTCAAATGAAATCATGTTCAATTTAAATTCAAATTTTCCTGGGATTTTTGCAGTGTGCAGTAGTCTCCAATATAGGCATAAGATCATGTGGTTGCTTTGCAACAGCTTGGTCAAGCTTGGAGATCAACAATATCAGAGGCTAGGCACTTGGTTTGTAAATTTCAAAAAATGGTTTTGGAAACCATTTCCCATTTGAAAAACTTGGTTTAAAATCTACACTTAAACCCTATGCTCATAGAAGGCAACCAACTTGGTTCATAAACAATCAAACTTTCAAATGGGGATAGCCCTTTGATTTAATTCTGCTCACATAAAATCATAGCACCATGTGCTTCTGTTTTTTTCTGAAATGAGTTTGAATTTTTACCTCAAATCTATATGCATGCATGAATGATATGCAAACTTTGAAATTATGATTTTAGGGATGTTACAAATCTAACCCCCTTAAGGTGAATCTCGCCCTCGAGATTCAGATTGGCTAGCAAATAGGTGAGGGTGGTCTTTCCGAAGATCATCTTCTCTTTCCCATGTTGCTTCCTCTTCGGTATGATGGTTCCATTGCACTTTGCAAAACTTGATAGTCTTTGTTCTCATGACTCTTTCTGCAGTCTCAAGAATCTTGATAGGCTTTTATTCATAAGTGAGATCACTTTCTAGTTGAACTTCTTCCAAAGGTATGGTATCCTTCAAAGAAGATTCTTCTATTTCTGGGTGACATTTCTTAAGCTGACTCACATGAAATACATTATGGACTGCTGATAGAGATGCTGGAAGTTCTATTTCATAAGCAACTTCTCCTTTGCGACTCAGAATCTTGAATGGCCCAACATATCTTGGTGCCAACTTTCCTTTGACTCCGAATCTTTTCACTCCACGGAGTGGTGATATTCTAAGATAGGCTCTATCACCAACTTCGTAGGTGACTTCTCTACGCTTAGGATCTGTGTAGCTTTTCTGTTGGGACTGTGCTATTTTCAACCTGTCCTTAACCAATTTGACCTTCTCTTCGGCTTCTTTGATAAGATCTGGCCCAAATAAACTTCTTTCTCCCACACCATTCCATAACAATGGGGTGGTACATTTTCTTCCGTAGAGAAACTCAAACGGTGCCATCTCAATGCTGGCTTGATAGCTGTTGTTATAAGAAAATTCTGTGTAAGGCAGACTTTCATCCCAACTTGCTCCATAGTCTAGGGCACATGCCCTCAACATGTCTTCAAGGATTTGGTTTGTCCTTTCCGTTTGTCCATCGGTTTGAGGATGAAAAGCAGTACTGAATTCCAACCTCGTTCCCAATGACTCGTGTAGCTGTCTCCAAAAATGGGAAGTGAATTGGGTTCCCCTATCGGACACAATACTCTTAGGCACACCATGAAGGCATACAATTCTACTCATGTAGATTTTGGCTAACTTGGCACTTGTATAAGTTGTCTTCACGGGTATGAAATGGGCCACTTTAGTTAAGCGATCCACTACTACCCATGTGGAATCATATCCTGATCTGGTCCTTGGTAATCCGGTGATGAAATCCATACCAATTTTTTCCCATTTCCAATCAGGAATAGGTAGTGGTTGAAGTAAACCGGCTGGTTTTTGATGCTCCGCTTTTACTCTACTACACACATCACACAAAGCAATATGCTCGGCGATGTCCCTCTTGAGATTGTTCCACCAAAATCTTTCTTTCATGTCCATATACATTTTGGTGTTACCCGGATGAATAGAATACGGAGAGTTGTGGGCTTCTTGTAGAATCAGTTTCCGCATTTCCGGATCTTGTGGAACACAAATACGTTTCCCGTGCCATAAAGTACCTTGTTCGTCTACCTGGAAGCTTTTAGCTTTCCCTTGGTCAATATTTTTCTTAATCTCTTCAATCTCCTTATCAGTCCTTTGAGCTTCTCGAATTTTGTCCAACAAAGTGGGTTGAACATCTAAAGACATGAGATGTCCTTCAGGTATAATCTCCAATCTGAGTTCTTTGAACTGCTTACACAAATCATCTGGCAATTCTCCTTTGGTAAGGCCATTCACAAATACCTTACGACTTAGAGCATCCGCTACAACATTTGCTTTACCGGGGTGGTATTGCAAACTTAAGTCGTAATCTTTGATAAGCTCTAACCATCTTCTTTGTCTCATATTGATTTCCTTCTAGGTGAACACTTCACAACGTTTTCCCAAAAGGTAATGTCTCCATGTTTTGAGTGCATGGACGACAGAGGCTAACTCCAAATCATGAGTAGGATAATTTACTTCATGAGTTTTGAGTTGTCTTGAGGCATAGGCCACAACTTTACCGTCTTGCATAAGTACGGCACCCAAACCTTGATGAGACGCATCACAATATACTTGGAAATCCTTTTCCAAATCTGGCAGACATAGAACTGGTGCTGTTACAAGTCTCTTCTTCAATTCTTGAAAGCTGACTTCACAACCTTCAGACCAAGCAAACTTCTTGTCTTTCTTTAGCAATTCAGTCATGGGTTTAGCAACCTTTGAGAAATTCTCAATGAACCTTCTGTAGTAACCTGCTAAGCCAAGGAAACTTCGAACTTCTTTCACATTCTTGGGAGATTCCCATTCCGTCACAGCTGAAACCTTAGTAGGATCAACTGCTACACCATCTTTTGTCATAACATGACCAAGAAAACCAACTTCTTCTAACTAGAACTCACACTTGCTGAATTTGGCATAAAGTTTATGCTCTCTCAACTTCTCAAGTATCAAGCGCAAGTGTCCTTCATGTTCTTCTTTGCTCTTGGAGTAGACTAAGATGTCATCGATGAAAATGACAACGAACTTGTCAAGAAATTCCATGAACACCTTGTTCATCATATACATGAAGTATGCTGGAGCATTGGTTAAGCCGAAAGGCATTACGGTATACTCATACAATCCATACCTTGTGGTGAATGCTGTTTTAGGTATGTCTTGCTCTCTTATCTTGAGTTGAAAATAGCCTGACCGAAGATCAATCTTCGAGAACACACATGCTCCTTCAAGCTGATCAAATAAGTCGTTGATTCTAGGCAAAGGATATTTGTTCTTGATAGTTACCTCGTTGAGTGAACGGTAATCTATGCATAACCTTTGGCTTCTATCTTTCTTTTCCACGAACAAAACTGGGGCTCCCCAAGATGAAGAACTTGGTTGGATAAATCCCTTCTACAACTGTTCTCCTAGTTGCTTCTTGAGCTCTTTCAGTTCTTCAGCTGCCATTTTCTATGGTCTCTTTGCTATTGGTCCAGAACCTGGTACCAAATCTATCAGAAATTCCACATCTCTATCTGGTGGCATTCCTGGCAATTCTTCCGGAAATACTTACGGATACTCACACAAAATTGGCACACTGTCCAAGAGAATTTAGCATACTCTTCTTTGCTCCAAAGTTGGTCTTGAATCTGACCCTTTTATTATCCGGAGTTGTGAGTGAGACAGTATGGCTGGCACAATCTATCACTCCTTTGTACTTAGTCATCCAGTCCATTCCCAGAATGACATCCAAACCTTGGGAGTTTAATATTATCAAGTTAGAGGGAAACTTATACTTCCCGAATTCTATGACTAGGTCATGGCATCCTGAATTCACTATCATTTCTCCACCAGGAGAACTTACTTTTATAGGACACCCGATAGTTTATACTGGTAGTTCATTTCTTTCAACAAATGCTCTTGATATGAATGAATGAGATGCACCAGTATCAAAGAGTACAAATGCTGGAATGGAATTGAGTCTGAACTTACCAGCAACAGCATCAGGCTCCTCATAGACCTCCTCCACATTGATGTGGTTAACCTGTCCTTTCTGAAAAGGATTGGGCTTGTTAGGTCCTTCAACTTTCTTCTCAGGGCATTCATTAGCATAATGCCCCAGCTTCTTGCATTTGAAGCACTCAACCTGACTGATGTCCCTTTTTGCAGGCTGACTTCCACTTCCACTACCATTTCCACTGTGGTGGCTCTTATGTCCACTCTTGTGGTTCTTGTACTTGTCATTGTCATGACTGCGGTGATGTTTGTTGTTATGACGGTTGTGGTTGTGGTGCTTGTTGAATTTCTCATGCTTATGGGATCCTGAGCTTCCACTGTCATCATAGTGAGATTGTTTGTGAGACGATCCCGAGCTGTGCTTGTCGGAGTGTTTCCTCTTCCTACTCTCGACTTGCTTCATTTTATTCTCCAAAATAGCAGCCTTGTCACATAGAGACTGATAAGTTGGAACATATGCCACAGATAGCTGCAAGTTTAGCTCATCATTCAAGCCTTCCAGAAACTTTTCCTTTCTTTTTGCATCTGTGTCAACCTCATCCGGTGCATAGCGCGCCAGATTGTTGAACTCTTCTATATATTCAGCCATGCTGCGGTGGCGCTGCTTCAGGTTGTGAAACTCCTTCTTTTTCAGGCTCATCATTCCTGATGAGATATGAGCAGTGCGAAAGCCATCTTCAAAGATAGCCCAAGTCACCTCATCAATAGGAGTGGTGATCTGGAAGTTGTCCCACCATGTGGCGGCTGGCCCTTCCAACAGATGCGCTGCGAACCTGACCTTTTCAGCATCAGTGTAGCCCACGGTCACTAAGTCCTTGTTCACAGAACATAGCCAATCATTGGCCACCATGGGATCAGTCGTCCCTGAAAACTTTGCTGGCCTCAAACACAGAAATCTGGTGAGCATATCAAAGCCCGGAGGGTTGTTGTTGTTGTTGTTATTGGGGTTGTTGTTGTTGTTGTTATTCTGGTTTTGGATGAACGTTGTCATCATCTGCATAAGCTGTGTTTGCGCATTCATCATTTGTTGCATTTCCGGGGTGATGTTGTTGGGGTTGGGGTTTGCGCGACGGGGAGGCATCTGTGGTTTGTTCAAATAGAGATAAGAATGAGATACCCTTACATGATTCATGCACAATACATCACATAAGCAAACACATAGCATGCAACACAAGGATAAAAGCTCAACAACAAAATAACGAAGTCTCAAAGTAAAACACACAAGTGGCAAGCCATCCACATGTCGGATGGTCCAATAATAAGTTCATGAATAACAAGTACGATAATAAAAGATAACCGAGTAGTCAAGTCTACTCATCAGCATCAATCTCCTCCTCGACAAAAGTAAGACCTGCGCTCTCCATCGCGGTCTTGTTCTCCTCAATAGTAGTGGTCAAGGACTCGATCTTGGTCTTGAGAGCCCTCTTCTGGGAGCGAAGCCTCTCAATCACCATCTGTTGCTGCTCTAGCTCGAAATCCTTGGACTTCAGTTCTTCAGTCATGTCCCGGATCTTCTTATTCCTATCCTGGACGCGTTTCTCCTGACTCTTGAACTTGCCGTCCTCGGTCTCGAACTTCGCCTCCATTTCCTTGACTATCTCGTCCTGCTGTGCGAAAAGCTTGTCCTTCTCGCGAAGCTGTACCTGGAGCTTGTCATTGCTGAGCACGACGTTGGTCCTGTCCGTGTCCACGTGCCTAATAAGAGACTCTAAGTCCTGGAGATAGAGACATATCGGCTCTGCTATGTCCCTTGAGTCGTCCTCAAAGTCGATGGACTCTCCATCATCATCACGTCTTCCGAAGACGTGGAAGTGGGTGCCCCTAACCTGTCGGGAGTGACGGCCTAACAGACGTCCTATCAGGTCCTGCATGACAACCTCCATGCCTCTCTCCCTGTCATCGTGCATAAGCTTGAAGACGATGGCCTCCGTAGTAGGCTCCTTCTGGCGTCCGGGCTGGTTCACCTTGAAGCCCCAGAGGTCCTTCCTCTCGAACTTGGTGAGTGGGTGCACCATAATGGTGGGAAGAGGGAGATTGAGCAAAGTGGTAAGCTCAACGATACGAGGACCAAAACGGGTACCCTGGAACTCCTCAACAGTGCTGATGGTAATAGGCATCTATTTATAAGATAGAAAAGTTAGGACAACACAATTTAAGATAAAACAAGACAAACATTTCATACATATCCTTGGAACACAAAAATCACACAAGTCATGCATACATAATTCCATTACATCAATCAAGGTCCAAACTTATTTAAGGTATCATTTTGGAAAATAATGTGATAGGTGGTGGTCCAACTAACGAAGTGCGTTCACAATCCTATCTCACTGGATCTGTTGGCTAACACAATGTTCCTAGAGGCAATCCACCTATCTTGTTCACATGATTCCATCACTAAGTCTATAATATCTCCCCTTAAGGTTTGGTTGGTGGCTTCCAACTCTTGGGTAAGTTCCTTCTCTTTCTCAAAGTCTTTTTGGAGGTTGAGCATTCTGCACTTGACTCTAGAACTGAGTTCTTTGATAGTCCTCCAAGCTGCTTCCCTTGCTGACTCAAAGAATGTGGTGTGCATCACAGTATTAGTGTACATGCAGAATCCTCTTTCTTCGTGGTTGTCTTCCTTGTTTTTGTACAAGTGAAGTTGCACCCCCAATACTCCACTCCTTCATCCACCACTGGAAAGCCTTTGTACACAGCTGCACCATGTGCTTCCATTGCCACCATGAGGTCCTTGAGAATTTTGGGAAACTCAGTTTCACACTCCAAGGTCATGGTCATGAGTGGTCCTTTCTTCACGGCTTCGTTGATGGATTTCATCTACAAATAGAGAGGAGAATGAGAAGATTAGAAAAGTTTACGAGAGGAATAGACAAGTGTAGAAGTAGTTAAAAATTGTCCTTAGTGGTTTCCAATCCTAGGGTCATAATCCTACAGGCAACACAGTGCTCTGATACCATCTGTAAGATCCCTCCTTTGTAAAGGAAAAGGATCCCTGTGATTGCAATGCTAGTCCCTGGATCAATGCTAGCATCCACAGTTTAAGATGAAGTACACAGATACAAAGGTCGTTTATTACATTCATTCCAGAGATAAAACATAGTATTTTACAACTCAGGGCCAAAGGCCTAACACAAGAGTTTATGGAATAAGTAAATAAACATAAGTCTTCATCTTCATGTGCCACAGGCAAGCATGTTGAGTGTAGACTCATGACTCCTACTCATCATCGGAGTAACCTGCAACATCACAAGTTACAGCCACAGAGGGTCAATACTTTGGAATAGTATTGGCAAGTGAAACTTCATGATATTTCCACCCTTTATTTTGAATAAGCATTAGAATTATTTTTGCTAAGTCTTGCATGCTACTTTTGCCAAATGCTATGTTGGGAAATCCTATGTAGTGTAGAATTGTAGAATTGCTAGGGAATTTTTCTAAGTTAAGTTACTATACCATGCTTAGCCTAGCTAGTAGAAAACAAGGGTTGGTAAAGAATGTACATGCTATGGTGAAATAATTCTAAGTCCTTTGGGACTCATGCTTTTCTTAATAAAACAACTAAGTCAGTGAACTTCCTGGGTGGAATGGGACTTGAATGGTGGTTTTTGGTTGAGTGGTTACACAAGGCCATGGATTTGGCTTGTGTATCTCACTTGTGGTATTCCACCTAGGCACAAAGGGATTTGGAGGCCAAGTGTTGAGAAAGCTTACAATGCAACCACTTGGCAATATGGGCTCTGCCATGATCATATAGGTTGCTAGAACTTAGTCACTTGGACAGTTGGTGGTAGTGGGAATGATAGGTTGGAACGCGTCCATTTGACTAAGGAAAGGCTTCTGAAAGGTCCTGTCTTGGGAAACCAAATCTGGTGGGGAAAGTGCACAACCTCTGCAGATGGAAAATCTAAGTACTTAGCCAAGTCCATGGCAATGGACAAATTGAGCATCAAGACATGGAAGCTACAAGAATCTCATCACTCCAACTTCTAAGTAAAACTTGTGGGTGAACAAAGGTGAAGGACCCCAATGTCTATTGGTGGTTTCTTGGGAAGTTTTTGACAAAGAAAACTTAGTGATTTCAACTAATAGGAAAAACCTATTTTGAGCAAAGCAAGCCAAGCTACACTTAGCCAAAATGCATATAGTAATATAGTCCACTTAAAATAAACTAAGGTATCACTTGCCAATACTATTCCAAAGTATTGACCCTCTGTGGCTGTAACTTGTGATGTTGCAGGTTACTCCGATGATGAGTAGGAGTCATGAGTCTACACTCAACATGCTTTCCTGTGGCACATGAAGATGAATACTTATGTTTATTTACTTATTCCATAAACTCTTGTGTTAGGCCTTTGGCCCTGAGTTGTAAAAGATTATGTTTTATCTCTGGAATGAATGTAATAAACGACCTTTGTATCTGTGTACTTCATCTTAAACTGTGGATGCTAGCATTGATCCAGGGACTAGCATTGCAATCACAGGGATCCTTTTCCTTTACAAAGGAGGGATCTTACAGATATTGATGATCCCAAACATAGATTTGGGTCCTAAGGGATGAGCCACTATATTAGCTCACTCTAGTTCCTGATGAAACAATGAAATCAGCAGATCTCATCAGACAGCAGATCAAGGCAATTCATCTATTAAAACTTAACAACTACTACTAAGGTTACCCTCAAGCCTAGCTTGAGGTAGGGATGGGTATTTTGAATTTGTTAAGTTTTGAAGTAGGATAATTACCTCTTAGTATTTCTACCAAGATTGGAATGAAGGGGTTTTGAATAGAGGTTTTGGAAAACCTAGTGGTAAGAGTAGTTGAGAGTTCTGTCTTGAAAACATAAGTAGATTATATTTTAGTTCTCCATAGTTTTGTTAATAGAACTAGTAAAATATTTTTGTTTTGTCAAAGTCATCTTAGCTCAGGTTTTGAAATGCCAGAACATTTGAAAATATGAAAGATGAGCCAAGACATCTCTCTTGTAAAATAGCTTTTGTCAACTAGTGTTGAGGTTAAAAGTATAGAATCTAATACATAATCAGTTGCAAGAACTCAAGCAAGCAAGTAAACAAATATTGCACATGTAATAAGAATTTTTTTTTGTTCCCCCTGTTTTTTTCCTTTTGGACAACAATTCAGGGTTGCTGAAATTAGGATGTTATAGACCTTTCCCCCTTAAAATAATCTCGTCCCAAGATTAGGGAGGAGTAGGGTTGGGTAATAACATCCGCTTAATAATTTCAGGGAAGGAAGGTATGAGGTGTTAGCGGTTCTTCAAATAAACGGGCATGGCCAGCTATGGTTCGGAGTGGAGTGGCTTCGGGTTTGGGGGCGTTAGAATAGGCGAGTGGAAAATACACAGTCTTTTCCCCTTAGGACAAGTCTAGGTAGGTTTAGCGTTGACAGGGTACCTCCTTCTTGAGGCGAGACAGTGAGTTAAGCCTTCTTCATCCCTTTACCACTATGGTCAGCTTTTCTGCCTTCTTGGCCTTGAAACGTCGGAAGTGCTGGCTGGGCTGTCCTCTGTGATGGAGAACTTTCCTGAAGTACCTTCCGATTCTGGAGAAGTTCCGATTGTCGTCCTTATTGCAGGGGATCATGATTCGGATTTCGTAGGGGTGTCATCACTTGACGATCACTAGTGTTCTAGTCTAGGGTTCTATGAGGTTTTTGGGCGGGAAAGACGTAGTCTTTCCCCCTTAGAGCGACACTAGGGGTCCTGGCTAGAGTCGCCAACTTTCTTGATTGGAGTCGTATGTTGAGGCTAGGGTATGGCGCTGCACCTTTGATACTGAGGTGGTTACCTTCTGTCGACCTTGTACCGCTTCGTGGGAGTCGTCGATGCCACTTCTTGAGTTAGGAGGTCTACGATAAAGGGGCGTCTACTAGCTTCCGAGTAGTTAGTTGTGAGCTAGATAGGGGTCCAATAGGTTGAGGATTGTCGTTGGCTGTTGGCGGTCTCGGAACGCGGTCCTTTAGAAAAGGGGTCTTTTCGGGTTCGGTCTGATGCAACGTCGTGGGTAAAACACGCAAAGAAGGGCATTGTTCTTGCATACCATCCAACAGGGCCCCTCCAGAGTTCAGCAGATTTGCGCTGGCCAATCGCGAAAGTACTTGATGCCTTACTAAGTAGGTTTCGAGACGATCCATCACTTGCTAGAGGTTACCGGAGTAAGTTGGTAGGGTACGAAGGACTATGTCGAGAGTGGTCGTTGAATCTTGTAGCCATCCTTGGGTTGGGTACCAACTTGGTTACTGTATTTACTCGGGGGTATGAGGGACATTTAGCTCTTCAACAGTGAGGGTCGTGGCTTTTTATATGTTTGCTTTGACAAGTGGATCTTCTGGGAGTGGTGACTTGAAGAGGGGTTGATACTCATGAATGGGACAGTTCTTCATTCTCCGTCTCGAGGTTTGTAGATTCAGAAGTCCTTTTTGATGGGTCGTTAATAGCAAAAGTGGAGAAAGGGGGCGTCGCGACGTCTTCGGAGGAACTTGATGCTTTGGGTTTCTTTATTCTCCTTGGAGAGTAGTATTGATGGTGGCGGGTAGTCTTGTCGTCTTAATTCTGAACGTCTCGGTTGTTGGGGGGATCGAGCAGACTTCTGAGGATTGGTTGATGAGGTCTGTTTCTCTGTTCCTCTGACGACTCTCTAGGTGGTGCTTAGGGCAGTTTCTTGGATTGGAGATCCTCCTAGATTATCTCCTCGTAAGCAGTCTTCTGGCTTTGAGTGGAAAGACTCAGTCTTTACACCTTAGAGCTTTATTTGGGGTCATCGAGGTTGGGGTAGATCCTTCGTCTTGGAGCAAAGGCATGAAGCTTGAGTTGAGGTCTTTGGTTGATGCCTTTTTGCGACTACCCTGCTGTGGTGGTTACCTAATGAAGTCATAATGGTTAACTCGGGGTAGACTTAGATGTTAGCGACACTTATCCTTGGTCCTTAGTTGAGGTGGAGGCAATTTATCATCAGAGGGGTTCTCTTTACTTGAACACTTTGTGTTGCTTTGGGCCGATGACGGAGTAGACTGGTTGTCTTTGGCATCCTTATCATTCGACTTCTTGGGGCGATTAGAACTAAGGCATGAGTAGGAGTGGTCGGGGATTTCTTTATGTGGCCATCCTGCTGAGGAGAGGTTCTAGCTATGGGGTTGCGAGGGTTAGCGTCGGGATATGCCTACAAGGGGTTAATACAATTGGAGTAGGGGATCCGAGGCAGACAAGCAACACATTTCAGGCATCACACAAGCACATGAGAAGCTGGCAGAGCGTACCATAGATACTAAAGGGTGACTACACACCGTTAGGGAAATCCTATCTTGGGGTTATTTATCCTAAGTAAGGACGATACGGTTTTCTTGGCTTCTGTCTGGTCATCTGTTGTCATCGATGTCGTACTGGATCGATTTGGGGGCGCTAAAGGACTCCGTTGGTAGGGCAATGTTGTAGTGTCTTTCGGTGTTGGTAGCCCCTTTGTTTTGCTTGTATCGGTGTCTCCGTCTCATAGTCTCCAATTCGGGCTTTGTTGGAAATGGAACTTTTGAAGTAGACGAGATACAGAATAATCCATTTTCAATTCTTTTAAATTAGATAAGATAAGATAAGAAATCTTTCAAAAGGCTTTTGAGGAATAGTTTTCGAGAGCTGGTGTTTTCAAAAAAAGGGGTTGTCCTGTCTAACGTCCATGCTAACTAAGGTCTCCTACAGTCAGGATGGCTCTGATACCATGTTTGTGGCACCCCGGATTTACAGTCCGAGAATACCCGTTATGCTTCAATTCACGTTCCCATGATCAGTGAGCCGTGAGCATAAGCGAAAAGTATCATTACATAATCCATAAAGAACGAATACAAAGTACTTACATTAACGCCATTATGGCGATACAACATTAATAGCGGAAGTCTTCAAGCGCAGATCTCATGTCATGCCTTAACCTACATGCGACGGACTGGAAAGACGACCTAGCTCGCATAGACGTCAGCCAAATAAATAGCCAGGGATAATGCCGGTGAGTACTTTGAATGTACTCGCAAACCACCTTAAGAGAACAATAATAAAGGATATGCAATATGGCTGTGGTAGGATGGCTCCAGGAGAGGTTCTTTTTTAAACTAGTTTCTCTTGTAGATATAGCATGTCTCTATATCTTTGTTGAAATTTTTTTGTAAAGTATTTTAGAAACCTTTTTGAAAAGTTTTTTGGAAAACACTAGGATTGGGTCACCCATTTGTTTCTCCTTCCGGTCTTCTCATGACCAAACTCCTTCCTCCATTTTCCCGACCATCCCATGGTCAAAACATTTTTCAAGACATTGCTTTTCCGAAGTCCTTTTTGAAATAAAACCAGCACCCCTCTACACCAACCTTCCCAACCGTCCATGACCATGGACACGGCTATTAGAATAGATTTACACTCTGTAGAGGTTGTACACTTTACCCACACCATCCGATTACCCGTCCCTGATCTACACCGATCGTGGGTCGAATAATCGGTCAAGACCTTCCGGATGCCCTCTCCGATATAGGTGCCTACCCTATGATGTTAATCCCCTCAAAACCGGGACGCCCTATATAGTCACAAGCCAACCGGAGCGTGTTTTGCACACCGCAGGGTGTGCTCTTTCAATGAGGGGTTCATAGTATCGTCTGGCCGCCATTAGACTGTATTTACCTTCCCTAGACTGATGTTTCACATGGGCCTTTATAGGGGAAAGCCCAGCCCCGGGAATTTGTTCTCCCCCATAGTAGTTTGAGACACCTATACCATATTAGACAAACTTCCAGCCCAGCCCCGTACCATTCCAGAGTAATGTGGTTGCACGGATTAATTGTTCTAGCAAAACTACAAAGAACCGGGTGCGTTTTCGTAAACATTTTTCCTCCATTATTTGTCCGACCATTTTGTAAACCAAAAACATTTCTCATTTTCAACATCACTTGGTAGGCGAAGCCTCCCAAGGTTTTCTCATAAAACATTTTTGTAAACCTTTTTCCTGGGGTCCTCCCATCCTATAATTTTGCTTTGGCTAAAACAGGGTCTCCAATGGGTTATGGTGTTACGTCACCATCTATTATGCTAGGGGCAGGTAGTTATCATAAAAGTGGGTTGTACCTAATGGTACTAAGGGGGTAATGGTTTTGTAGGAGCCAAACATTTCCCCTCATAACATAATATAGGAAAGCAATGCATTTTTCATAAACGAGTAGATAAGACATACATAGATAAAATAATAGGACAAGGCGTATGAGCAAGAAGGTGGCTAGCCTGCGACCAGCGAGATGTACCTTGACTTCTTTAGAATACCAGAAAACCAAGTACAATAATAATAATAGAAACTCGATGCTTCCTTCTTCTTGGCGTCACACAATCGCAACTATCATCGTTATCGAGCATACATGCAAACAAACAACACCACAATCAATACAAGGCAAACAAGCATCAAACCATACAACAAGTAAAGGATAAATACATGATATACATCAGTAGGATGGTGGATGGTTGGTTGATAAGATTAGCAAAAAGATTTGGAGGCATTATGGAGAAGATCCCTTTGGATTTCTAGACTTGGAACTACCTAAGAGAGGGGTTTTGACCAAGGGCTTGATCTGTATGATACCATTGTATAAAAATGATACCATCAGATAGGTAATGATAAAATGAATCCAACAAAAGTGGTTTCACTATTTTTATCAATTTCCCTTGATATATAATAGTTTTATAGTGGATAAAACCCTAGTTTTAGGAAATAATTCACCATACATAATCTGGAGCTCCAAAAATTATTTCCTTGGGTGATTAGATAGTACTTAGTGGACTGATTCCAGAGGAGTTGGATTTATCCCAAAACAATTAACAGAATGCCCTTGATAAATTCTCAAAGACAGTACTGGATGGGATTTGTATTTTTCATCATATTTAAATTACAGAAGATTTTTAGTTGATTCCGAGGACACACAGTAGGTACTGATAATCCCTTTCTTTATAAATTGGAATCAACCTTTTTGGAGTTACATAGCTACTGTGGTGATTTTACTAGTGAATAAACAGTGCACAAAATAGTTTAATTCACCAGAATTCAATAAAAGTTCAATAAATCCTAGGCTCCTGGTTTTTGGTACCTTTTGGTTTAGAGGTTTACTGGGATTTGGAATTAGGTCAAAAACTCACTTGGTTTGACCTAGGGAAATTTCTAAAGTCAGAAAGGCCCTATTTTTATTATTTTTTCTACTAGTAATCTAGGAAGCAATTTTATGTGCGGCCAGGGTGTCAATCAAGGTATGGTTAATACCTTTTTGTACCAATAGAATTCATGCCATTTGGAATTACCAAGCTCTCTAAATTCATTTATTAGTGCAAGAAACACATTTGGCTAATTTATTTTCTAGGGTTTACCTGTTCAAAATTTTGGGCAAGAAAGGATGCTGCCTGTTAGTAAGAACACTTAGAGATCTGGTAAAATTAAGATGCAACATTTTTAGGCTATTTTGTATTTTTATATAGATTTAAACCTAAGCACCAAAATTTCTAGATCTGAACAAAGAATAAAAGGGAAAGTCCTCGGGCCATATCTGAGGCTTAGATGGGCCTGGGGAGAGATTTGGCTCACCCGGGCCATTGCCTTGCGCGGGAAAAGAGGGTTCAAAACCCGTCCATTCGGGGCCCTCCTGTCGATGACCATGGCCTAGCGAAGGGGTACGTGGCTCCCCGAGCCGTCCGATTAGGCGGGGGTGGACAGCTTGCACTCATCCTCTTCCTCTGAACGACGGCGGCGGGAGGTAACACTAGGGGGATAAGGAGAAGGGCCAGGGGCTCACCTGCATGCCTACCAGCAGCGGGGAGGCAACGGAGGATAAGCAGCGCACGACAACGAGTCCGACGAGGGGTGGCAAGGGCGGTGCTAACGACGGAGATGAGCTCGCGCGAAGGCGACCATGCGGGACCCATCGGTGGTCGATGGCGACGTCTCTAGGGGCGTTCCTGGTCAATAGAAACCACAGGGGAAAGTCAGAGATGGTAGAGGAGCACCAGGGGTGACATGTAGAGGGAGAGAATGGGGAGGGGGAAGCCTAGCTTGGTTTGGGAGAGGGAGGCTGAAGCTCCCCTTCTCCTCCTTCTTCCGGCTAGCCAAGGATAGGTTGATAGGGGAGGTGCTGGGAGGTGGTGGGGAATCTATGGTCGTGTATAGGGAAGAGAGGGAGTGGGGGGTGCTGTAATGATAAAAGAAATGGCTAGACAAGACCTTGCCCTTGTCTCCCTCTCAAACAACCATGTGGGACAAAGAGGTGGGGCATGCTACAATGTTCTTCGACTAGAAGGGTGTGATGCTTCTTGGGAGACTTACTTGGCATGTTTTGAGGAGTGTTGGGTGTGCTTATTTTATTATTTGGGAAGATTGCAATATTATCCATTTTAATCATCACGAAGGAAAGTTTTAAATTTTGATCTTGGAAAGATGGGGAGATGATTTTGGTAGGAGGGTATGGTCCTTATACACCTCCAGGATTTATATGGGATTTTTCTAAGGATTAAAACTCCATTTAAATGCACTTATACAAAAAGTGCCAAAGTGTTCTCTAGAAGCTCATGTGATATTTTACATAGGACAAACTTGGTTTTTGGCGTGATATGGTCCTAAATACCATAACACACATTAGACAATTTTATTGGGATTTATTGAGGTGGAAAAGTATTTTTAGGGAATTATGTATTGTTTCTGCCTTTTAAGAAAAAGGGCAAAAAGAAATAATAAAGAATCTCAAAAATATTTATTTTTGATATGGGAAGGTGGAGTATGATGTATAGAACTCAATTTTGCATTGAGTTGGCAAAGTAGTTTGCAGAAAAACTAAGTTGCCTTTATAGACAGTGGTTTTAGGGTTTTTCTAGAAAAAGAATTTAAATAGATTTAGGCTCCAAATAATTATGGAAATTATTTGGCCAAGGATTATATCCAGAGTAGATGATGTAATATACATCATTGTCCACTTGGGTTTTGAAGGATTTTGGGGAAATGGGAAGAAACTAGATCCTTGGAGAATCTAGGGTTTTATTAATTTCATGCCACCAAAACAAGGTTGTATTTGTGAGGTCAGAGCTCACCTTGTCACAAGGGATAGATGGATAGCTAGACCAAGTTATATATATGATCAAGGAATCAAAGAGTTGAACTTGGTTGTATTTGAGGTGGTCAAGAAGTGATGGCAAACTTTGTTGAAAATAAGGCTGCCATGATAGAGTTGTCATGATGCCTCATAAACCATCGTGGTTTAAGAAGAACAAGGTTCCAATGGAAACAAGGGAAGTGGGGATTGATAGTACATGATTAGTAGATCATAATAATGCAAAGATTTGGTCAAGGGGAGGTGGAATATAGATGTGAGCTTTTTCCAAAGTAGGCAAGATGATAAGATTTGAAGAAAAGATTATTATCCTGACTACAAAACCATCATGGATGAGTGGGAACCAGGATGGTTTATCCAAGGGTAAGAGTGGTCCTTGGTAGTACTAGTGATGTACTACAAGATGGTTCAAGTACATTCTCAAGAATGCATATAGGTTGGAAAAGGTAGAGCTCTAGATATTGAATCTAGATAAGAATTCCAGACTTAGCCATTTTGGCAGATTTAGGGTTTTAGAGTAGAGTACACGTGTAGATGAAAATTGAGGGGATGCTAGTTTCCAAACTCATGTTCAAGGGGATGATGTTGGGTGTTAACTAAGTATATGGGATCCATGCTTAGATTGGGTCTTCACTTAGTGGGAAACTATCAAAAGGGGTTATTCCTGGATTGATCTAATTAGGAGGGGAGATGATCACCTTAGAGGATTAGGATATATCCAGATTTGGGTGATTGGTTTGAGATTGATGATCCCAAACATAGATTTGGGTCCTAAGGGATGAGCCACTAGATTAGATCACTCTAGTTCCTGATCAAACAATGAAATCAGCAGATCAAGGCAATTCATCAGACAACAGATCAAGGCAATTCATCCATTCAAACTTGACAACTACTACTAAGGTCACCCTCAAGCCTAGCTTGAGGTAGGGATGGGTATTTTTAATTGGTTAAGTTTTGAAGTAGGATAAGTACCTCTTGGTATTTCTACCAAGATTGGAATGAAGGGGTATTGAATAGAGGTTTTGGAAAACCTAGGGGTAAGAGTAGTTGAGAGTTTTGTCTTGAAAACATAAGGAGATTATATTTTAGTTCTCCAGTGTTTTGTTAATAGAACTAGTAAAATATTTTTGTTTTGTCAAAGTCATCTTGGCTCAGGTTTTGAAATGCCAAAACATTTGAAAATAGAAAGATGAGCCACAACATCTCTCTCGTAAAATAGCTTTTGTCAACTAGTGTTGAGGTTAGAAGTATAGCACCTAATACACAATCAGTTGCAAGAACTCAAGCAAGGAAGTAAACAAATATTTCACATGTAACAAGAACAAGTTTTTGTTCCCCCTGATTTTTTCCTTTTGGAAAACAATTCGGGGTTGCTGAAATTGGGATGTTACAGCTTCCGCAGTCGGTCACACGTTCGGTACTTGATGAAGACCCTCCTCTCCCTTGTTCCAACAGGCAGTGGAGGTTGTAGTTCTCCCCTCACGATTCCAGAAGCACAACGGCGTGGTGTCGGAAGTAGAGTGAAAATCCTGCAGGGCTTCGCCCAAGCCGGAGCAGGTTATGGTGGATCTAGGGTTTCAGGCGATCTAGGTTTACAGGGCCTGATAGGAGGAGGTGGAGTCGGCGGCTAGGGCGATGGAGACGGGCCGGCAGCGAAGCGAGGCGGCAGCAGCGCGGCTTGGTGGGGAGGGCTTGTTGTGATCTCTTGGGGCAGCCCCTCCCCTCTATTTATGAGAGGGAGGGCAGCTTGGGAGAGGGGATTTTGAATCCTTCCCCAACTCCCTCTTTTTGTTGGAAGGAATGAAGGACTATTTCCTTCTTCCACTAGGAAACCATTGTTCTAGTTTGACTTTTCAAACCTGCCTTTTGACTTGCAATTTGGAGCTTAATTCCTCTCTTGCAAATGCCCAACCAAGTGATCTAGGACATGGTCCAATCATTCCACTTAACCATGACACATTCATGAACCATTCCCCTTCTGGTCTAGTGAACCTTCTAGACCCTTCTAGAACCTCTCCGATGAAAACATCGAAATCATTCCCGAACTCCGGAATTGGACTTTCCTTATATGAATCTTATTCTCCGGACCATTCCGGATCTCCTCAAGATATCCCAGATCCCATTCGAGACTCCGAACAACATTCAGTCTCCCTACTTACATTCCATATCTACTAAACAACATCGAATCCTTAAGTGTGTCTCCCTACAGTTCGTGAATTATGCGGACATGACCGAGACACTTCTCCGATCAATAACCAATAGAGGAATCTGGAAATTCATATGGCTCCCACATATTTCTACGATTACTTTGCGATCGAAAGAACCACTTATATACGATACCAATTTCCCATTGTCTCGTGATAGTTTACTTATCTGAGGTTTGATCGCCGGTATCTCTGCATACCTAGCTCAACCTCGTTAGTGATAAGTACTCTTTTCTCGTTTTCATGATATGTCATCCCTTGTGAGATAGTCACATGCTTGCAAGCTAATTGGATGACATTCCACTAAGAGGGCCCATAGTATATCTATCCGTCATATGGATGACAAATCCCACTCTTGATCCATGTGCCTCAACACATACTTTCCAAACACTAAATGCCACTTGTACAGCCACCCATTTATGGTGTGGTGTTTGATGTCATCAAAACATCCTTCCGGTGATGGTGACTAGCATGATCTCATGGTCGAAGGAATTAGGTTACTATGTATCAGAAAGCTTATAGCAAACGAACTATTGAAATGACTTGATATTTATGCTACGCTTATCTATAGGAGTATGTCCATCAAACCATTCTCCTAATGATATGATCTTGTTGTTAATAACATCTCAATGTTCATGATCAGGAAACCACGATCATCTATCAACCAACAAGATAGTATTACAAAGAGGCTTTACCAGGGACTCTAATTTAGTTTACAAATCACACAAGTATTAATGTTTCCGGTTAATACTATTATAGCATGAATGTAAACAATTATCATAAACACAAAGATATAATAATAATAACCACTTTTATTATTTCCTCTAGGGCATATCTCCAACAATAGGTCCTAAAATTCACTACTAGTAGAGTGTACTACACTATAAAGGCGGCAGGAGTATAACGCGTGGACATAGGTGAGCATTGAACCGCCTTCAACTCCTCTTCTCTCTTTGCTGCTGCCCTCTACCCCTGCCTATGTTTTATTCTATCTGCATGTATAACACATGGACAGAGGTGAGCATATGTCCAAGAAAAAGAAATATACTACTAGTATTAGTAGTAGTACTAAGATCCACCGTTTAGACAGTGTCCAAAAAAGATGATTCGCGGGACCCACTAAATTGAAGACGTGTGCATAGAAGTTTTATGGATTGGTCATACACTACCAAGGGCGCCCATTATCTGCCTTTTCCTTAGGGCATCCGCAATGTGTAAATAAAGCACGCCTTAAGGCATATAGTAGTACATTCTGGAGAAAATAAAGTTACCTCAAGCTTTTGGGATTCTCATAGAGTATACAAAAGTCATTTCCCCTTACATGGAGCAATATGACAAGCTATGTGGATCCCACCTTGTGGCAAATGCTGACCATATACTTTGTGGTAATTTCCATAAGTCGGGTGGGTCCAACATTATGGATGCCCTTAGACAAGCATGCCTTGTACTCCCATCTCCACCCCGCTAGACTTTATTTTTTTGTGAAATTCATTTAACTGCCGTAGGTAGATAGGACGCATGATCTACTATATGTGTGAAAACTCCAACGATCAAAAATGCTTGTTACCCCTAGATGCACCCATCTTGTGTGGGAACTCTATGGGGTCGTAAAATATGATGTCGATCGATATGGCCTTGACGACCTTGGTCCTTCGGGTTGAAACACAATAATGTCCATAAAATGCAGGACAACCCTAAACCCATGGCTACCACTAAAACCCTAAACCCTAAACAACCCTTGAAACCTAAACCCTCAACCCATAAATACTAAAACAATAAACCCTAAACTCCTCAACTCATCATTAAACCCTAACCAAGTAGATATCATGCACACCTCAAAAAAAGGTATCACGCACTTATAGATCCAAATTTGAGATACATCCATTAAATTGCGGCAACGCCATTCCGTTCCACAAATATAAGCATAAAGCTTGAACATTGTTGAAAATTCCCTAAACCCTAAACCCCTAAACAACCCTAACTAAGTAGATATATCATCGACTTATAGATCAACATTTGAGATATACTTTGATTAAACTATGCTAACGTCATTCCATTCCACGAATCTGAGCATAAAGCTTGAACATTATTGAAAATTCCCTAAAACCTAAAACTTAAACCCTGACCAAGTGGGTATCATGCACTTTTAGATCAAAATTTTTGATACTTTCATTAAATTTCTCTAACACCATTCTAATTCACGAAAGCTCGAACATTATTGAAAATTCCCTAAACCCTAACCCCCTAAACCCTAAGCCCTAAGCCCTAAACCCCTAAAAACCCTAAATGTACCCTTAACCCCTTACCCTAAGCTGGGACATATTATTGAAAAAATCCTAAACCCTAAACTAACCCTAAACCCTCGACCCATAAACAACCCTAACCAAGCAAGCACGTATCATGCACTAATAGATCAAAATTTCATATATTTCATTAAATTGCGCTATCGCCATTCTAATTCATGATAGCTCGAGCATTATTGAAAATTCCCTAAAGCCTAAACCCTAAGTTCTATACCCCTAAAAGCCATAAACCCTCAACCCCTGACCCAAAGCTCAAAGAAATTATTGAAAATTCCTAAACCCTAAACTACCCCTAAAAAACCAAAACCCTAAACCCTCAATACTAAAACCCTAACCCCTCGACCGATAAATAACCCTAACCAAGAAAGCACGTATCATGCACTCATCATAGATCAAAATTTGAGATACTTTCATTAAATTGTGCTAATGCCATTCTTATTCACGAAAGCTCGAACATTGTTGAGAATACCCTAAACGCTAAACCCTAAACCCTAAACCCTGAGAATACCCTAAACGCTAACCCCAAAATCCTTAACCCTAAGCCCTATACCCCCTAAAAACTCTAAACCCTTGACCCCTAACCCTAAGCTCAAACATATATATATATATATATATATATATATTATTGCAAAATTCTTAAACCCTAAACCCTAAACTGCCACTAAAAAAACCAATACCCTAAAGCCCCAATACTAAAACCATGAACCCTCGGCCCATAAACAATTGTAACCAAGCAGGTATCATGCACGGATATATAGATAACAATTTGAGATACTGTCATTATTAAATTGTTGCTCAGTCATTCTATTCCATGAATATATGCATAAAGCTCGAACCTAATAGAAAATTCATGGAACCCTAAACCCTCAATTAAACGCCTAAATACCTAAAACCTAAACCCTAAAACCTAAACACTAAACCCCTAACCCTAAAACCCGAAACACTAAACCCCTAAATCTTGACCAAGAAGCTGTCGTGCACACTTATAGATCAAATTTTCAGATACTTCTATTAATCCGGTATCACCATTCTATTCGATGAATATATGAATAAAGCTTGAACATTATTATTGAAAATTCCCTAAATCCTAAGGGATTTCTATTTTCGTGCCTCTGGTTTGTTACTTGTACTCAATTTTCCCCAGCCGCCTAAATTTTCCTCACTTTTCCCCTAGCTATGTTATGAAACCATCGCAGGCGTTCAGAAGGAGGGATGCCGTCAGGTCAAAGGCTTGACCATTACATGCTGACTGGTGGGACCGTGTTGGGGCGGGTCCTTCCGTGGCCATTACGTGCTGATGGGTGGGGCCAGGATACACGTCAGACCCACCATCCCTCTGTCGCTGACTTCTGGGCCGCTTTTTTCCTGATTGGGTGTCTGGTGTAGCCAATGACAAATGGGGCCGTTATGTGGGTCCATTGAAGCCTACGAACGATGGGGCCGTCATGTGGGGCCGTTGAAGCCAATGACCGATGGTGCTGGAGGGGGGATTTGCATATTTTCCATGTTTTATGTTGCAACTAGCATATTTGCCATTTTGTGTGTCACTGACATGTGGTGGTCATGTGGAAAATATGCACATTTCAAAGGAAAAGTTCTTTCTGTGGGGCCATCGAAGCCAATGAACGATGCGGCCGTCACGTGGGACCATCAAAGCCAATGACCGATGGGCCCGTGATGTGGGGCTGGAGGGGATTTGCATATTTTCCATGTTTTATGTTGCAACTTGCATATTTTCCATTTTGTGTGTTACTGACATGTGGTGGTCATGTTACAAATATGCAAATTTCAAAGAAAAAGTTTGGCAAATATGCAAAAATCCCGGAGCAGCTACTCCCCCAAACATTGACAGGTAGGGTAGTGTATGACACACGTGAGGTTGGCTCTCTCTCTCATCCTCTCCCAGCCTAGAGAAACTCCTATCCCACCGGCAGACCAAGAAGCCATCGTCGGTGCGTCGGCGGCTCTGTCCTACGGTGGCATCGGACGGACTGTCACGCTACACCTCAACCACGGCTCCACCACCTATTTTGTCCACACACATTGTACATTGAGGCATTGATGACCACAGGAAGGTCCGCCTCCCACGATAACCGGGATTTTGTTACGCGGCCATAGTTCAACACACGGCCGTAGCAATTGATGGTAGTGCTTGGTAAGACCTTCGCTCCTGCTCTGCCGACCCTAATCGATTCGTTTCCCGTAATTTCATCGATATTTCAGCAGTATATTAGTCTTCAATGTCTGATCGTAGGGCGTATATCGGCGAGGGTGGGGGTTCGATCATGCCGTGGCCACATTCTCCATCTCCTACCACTTTGGAAGTGTAGGTAGCTCCTTCTCTTTGTACTACCATTGAATTTGAAGTGCCTCCATGGCCTGTCGGACTTATTTTATTTAGGTTTCTTTTGGGATTGTGATAGTGTTCTATGCAGGCCGATGATCCATGGTACATTGCATAACAAGATGAATCAACCTAGTGTTCTAGCCAGAGGATGGATTTGGAGGAGATGGTTGCCAATTTAGGTGATGAAATGGCCAGTAAAAATCTGTTGATATTAGAGCTGAAACGTACTATCGAGGAAGAAAAGAACTCAGAGCTTATTCGCAAAGAGAAGTTGAAACTTGAGGCTGATCTTGCTGTATCTAATCAAGTGGTCGAAAATCTAAAACATGAACTTCAAGTGAATGGGGAGGAGAATAGTAGATTCATGTGGGCAGTTTTAGTAGTTGTCACCCCCGTCCTAACAGTTGCAGTATGGGTTGTGGTGAAGGTGGCACGTGTAATGATTAGTTGAATTGATAGCTAATTTAGAGAGTAAAATTATTATTCAATGGATGGTTGTGACTTCCTTCTAATTTAGTCACTTTGTGGTCCCAAAGTTGTCAGGAGAATGCATTGCGGGGCCCGAGTTTCTTGCCATTGGATCTAGCTGCCCATAGTTGGCATGCCAAATGCCTAGAGGGTCAAGTTGGGGGCCCTATCAGTTATGAACATTGTGTGTCTGCCATCGTGGCTACCATGTAGACTTGCAGCATTGACAGCGACATCCATTCCCCGTTCTTCTTGACGCCGTATTCTTCTTCTCTAGAGAGGCGATCTGTCAAAGAAAGTATTACTCCCTCCGATCCAAATTAGTTGACTCAAATTCGTCAATATACGGATGAATCTAACACTAATTCATGTCTAGATACAATCGAATCTAGACATATCTAAATCAACTAATTTGGGTCAGAGGGCGTACTACTTATGAATCGGGTTTAAAGCATATCCCTCCAATCCATATTACTAATTGTCACCGAAATGGATGTATCTAGACATATTTTAGTTATGGATACATCCATTTCAACGACAAGTAGTATGAATCGGAGGGAGTATCAATTTTGATTCAAATGATACATATTTCGATCAAATTTATACAAGCCCACCGGAGATTGTAAAAGCAAGTACTACTACTTATGAATCATCTTTAGAGTATATCCACCGGTCTCACGACTCAAATACATACTACCTCTGACCCATATTAGCACTAAAACATGACTAGATACGTTCATATCTAGATGAATCTGAGTCAACTAATATGGGGCTAGTGTTGTGTTTCCTTGGGGCACCCCTCCCCTCTATTTATGAGAGGGAGGGGAGATTGGGAGAGGGGAGTTTGAATCCTTCCCCAACTCCCTCTCCTTGTTGGCTTTTGGTGGAGGGAAAGAAGGATTCTTTCCTTCCTCACCAGGATACATTTTCCCAGTTTGACTTTTCAAACTTTCCTTTTGACTTTCAATTTGGAGCTTAATTTCTTTCTTATAAATGCCCAACCAAGTGACCTAGGACATGGTGCAATCATTCCACTTACTCATGACACATTCATGTACCCTTCCCCTTCCGGTCCGGTGAACCTTCTAGACCCTTCTAGATCATTCCGATAAAAACACCGGAATCATTCCCGAACTCCGAAATTGGAATTTCCTTATATGAATCTTATTCTCTGGACCATTCCGGATCTCCTCGGGATATCCCAGATCCCTTCCAAGACTCCGAACAACATTCGGAATCCCTACTTACATTCCATATCTACTAAACAACATCGAATCCTTAAGTGTGTCTCCCTACGGTTCGTGAATTACGCAGACATGACAGAGACTCTTCTCCGATCAATAACCAATAGAGGAATCTAGAAATTCTTATGGCTCCCACATATTTCTACGATTACTTTGCGATCAAATGAACCACTTACATACGATACCAATTTCCCTTTGTCTCACAATACTTTAATTATCCGAGGTTTGATCGTCCGTGTCTCTGCATACCTAGTTCAACCTCGTTACTAATAAGTACTCTTTTCTCGTTCCCGTGATATGTGATTCCTTGTGAGTAAGTCACATGCTTTCAAGCTAATTGGATGACATTCCACTAAGAGGGCCTAGAGTATATCTATCTGTCATATGGATGGACAAATCCCACTCCTGATCCATGTGCCTCGACACATACTTTCCGAACACTCAATGCCACCTTTATAACCACCCAGTTATGAAGTGGTGTTTGATGTCATCAAAGCATCCATCCGGTGATGGTGATTAGCATGATCTCATGGTCGAAGGAATTAGGTTACTATGTATTAGAAAGCTTATAACAAGTGAACTATATTAAATGACTTTATCTTTATGCTACGCTTAACTATAGGAGTATTTCCATCACATCATTCTCCTAATGATATGACCCTATTGTTAATTAGATATACATGTTCACGATCAGGAAACCATTATCATATATTAACCAATAAGCTAGTTTAACAAGAGGCTTTACTAGGGACTATTTTATGTTTACAAATCACACAAGTATTAATGTTTTCGGTTAATACAATTATAGCATGGTATGTAAACATTTATCATAAGCATGAATATATGATAAAAACACTTTATTTTTGCCTCTTGGGCATATCTCCAATAGTCTCCCACTTGCACTAGAGTCAAATAATCTAGTTTCATACCTTTGTGCATTCAACAACTATGGCTTTCCGGTGTTGTATTTACACGATAGCTAGTGGTCAACTGATCTGCAGATCCGACACTTTTAGGTCCGTGTGTAATTACATGTCTTTGTGTCTCTACGCATCACTCATCCTCTAATGAGATGGCTTTATATAAATTCGGTCCTTTGGTGAGACCTTTAGTTCCTTGGGGTTAAAACATGTTGATAACATTGTCGTACAATATATCTTCATGGTACTATCCCGCTGTGAACTACACCTAGTTTGAAAACAAACTACTTGACACAAATGCCCTCTTTTACTGCTATAATAGCAGTCATATACTTAGCCTTTTGTTGTAGTATCTGTCACAATGTCTTAACTTTGGAACTCATCCAAATCCATTATGGAACTCTCTTTCCATTATATTGTGACACCCTTAGTTTGTATTGAGATAAAATTAATCTGTATTTTGTGACAAAAGTAGTATCAATGTAATAATTTACAATGAACTAAACATCTATTTTTCACCTCTACAAAATATAATCTATCCTTAGTTCTTCCAAAAGATCATAAGAATATCCTTACCATTTGTCCAATGATCATCTTTATGAATCATTCTGGTATACGCTCATAACATTTAGAGCATAAGACATATCTGGACTTGTACACATCACAGCATGATTGATAAAATACTCTTTGTGATTTTATCTATCAAGTATCAAAAATACTTGAATCTTGATTCAATCCTTCATGTGCAACAAGAACCTTTCTTGTAATTTCTATATGGAAGTCATTCAATATCTCATCTATGTACTTATGGCACCACCATATTAGCGTCTCATTTATCCATATAGACCTTAATGCCAAATATTTGGGTTCTCCCTAAGCCTTTCATCGAGATGAAATTATTAACCTGTGTTAATAAAAGATACATCATTTCCAATCAAAAATATGTCTTCACCATAATATATTAGAAATATGTCTTAGCGCTCCCACTTAATTTCTTGCAAATGCAAGGATCTTTATCGTCTCCGATGAAATTAAACTCTTTTAATAGTTTCATCATAGTGAAGATTCCAACTCCGCGATGATTACTTCAACCATTGAAATTTGCATACGCTTTTAACATCCTTTGAATTAACAAAACCCTTTGTATCGTGTCATGCACACGTCCTAGGTAACCATTCTATTAGAAGAACTTGTTTTGTTTATTCAACTACCACATAACAAAACTATATGTAGTGGTTGCTACATTGATCCGTCTAGACTAAATATCGCTTAATGAAAGATCAGATCTTGTCATAGTCAACTCTTTGAACATTGTCGGGAAATCTTTACGGACATGTCGACAATTTCATATATGTGAAACATCCATGTCTATTTCTTTATAGATCCAAATACGGCTGTAAGGTCTTGCATCTTTTCAGAGGGTCTTTCAAGTTCAAAGCTTGATCTCTCGTGTATGGAACTATCACGAAATTTATGGCTTCAAACCATTTGACGGAGTCAGGGACCATCATCGCTTCTTTGCATGTAGTTGGTTCATCGTTTTAAATTAATGATCTAACTCTCAAATCTTGGTATTTGATTGTTTACCCGACCTACTTGGTTCAATAGGAACTTAGACCTCCGTGACCACAACCTTTGAGGCACGTGAGCCATGAGCATTGTTGCTGCCTCCGGAACACTTTTTTGCGCAGCGCAACTTTGCACATATAGCTAAGGTTCATTTAATCTTATCAAAGTTCTATTGTCCTCCCACTTAACTTTTCACGGAAAATTCCTTCTCAAAGAAACTTGACGTACTAAGTAACAAACACTTTTTTCTTCGGTGTTATGGAGGAATACTCAACGATTATTCGAAATAACATACAAAGACATGTTCATTCGACGTTGGTAGTAAACATCTCACTTGTGCATAGCATACCAATGTTTAGGAAATGACAACTTGGGTTTTATCGCAAACCATAACTTTATATGGTGTCGTTTCAATGGATCATGATGAAGCTCTTTTCAGTGTAAAAGTGGTAGTCTCTAAAGCTTTTATCTGTAAAATATAATGGCAGTTTTATAAATGACACCTTTCATCTTACCATATCAAACAAGGTTTTATTTACATATCTCGAACACACCAAACTCATATGGTGTTTCGGGAAACGCAAATTCATGGAACGATTCCTCAAATATTAGGTGTTATGCTAAACTTGTAACTCAAATATCTCCCTTTATGATCCTATCATAAATTATTTTATTTTCTTGTTACATTGATTTTGCACTTCATCTTGAAAGTCTTCAAACTTTTTCAAATGTTTCATACTTCATCCTCATTAAGTAAATAATCATATATTCACTAAAATTTTGGGAGAAAGCATATGAAGTTGAAATCCATCTCTTTTGACTAGACATAATGGGATTTATACATCTATATGTACAAGTTCCAATAAGCTAGTCATTCGTTCACTTTTGGGCTATGAACGGAGTTTTAATTATCTTTAGGAAAGTTTCACAAGCGTTATTTTGATCGAAATCAAAAGACTCCAAAATTCCATCCATATGGAGTTTCTTAATGTTTTCTTTCCAATAAAATTTAAACGGCGATGTCACTTCCTAAGTGATCTTTTAATCAATTGTCTTTCCACATTTTTAGCATTTATTTTATGGATGTGATTTATCCAACGACATTTCTAAATCATCCATCTTTTATGGATTATGGCAATTATTTGAATAACCCTTTTGTTCTCATAATACCTAATAAAACAAATCTTGAAGGCAAGCTTTTATTTCAACGAGAAACACATCAATACTTTTCTCGATGAAAATCATCACATATTCTCTTGCTAGTTACTTAGGCCATTGTAGTTCATGAATTGTGTTGTTTCATATGACGATTCACACCAAAAAATTCAGTATCCAATACTTAAGAACCACATTGTTTAACAAGCAAAGAATACAACCATGACACGTATATCCTCTATATACCTAAGCTGAACAATTCTAGTCTTTTCTTTTCTGCCATGTATTTCTAAGATTCTCTTTCAGTATTTCCTTTTCTGTATGAAAGATTCTATCAATATAAATAGTGGGGCCATACACTTCACACATAGTCGAAAGCATGTATAGTTAAATACCAACGTCTTTGGACTTGCACTTTGAAGTAGATTACCATTATCAAATACTTGGTGTTCTTTCAAATTCCATTCTTTAGTAATCTTTTAGTGTAGTAAACATTTTACCCACATCAAATATTCATCCTTATCATGGAACTATTCATGATCGAGCTACTTTAGCTTATAATGGTGAATCGCGAGTATAATGTTGGTCTCCAAAACCTTTTGGAGGATTAGGACGACAAGCGTCTCCAACCTTTTGCAAATTCTCATCAAATGTGAGAACATAAACTTTGCCATATTATACTTTCTTATGTTGCAACCAAAACATTGTTTCAGATATCGCAATATCTTCCACACATCATGGTTTCTGAAACAACTCTTTCAGCTCCTAGATAACCTTGATATTAAAACAATCTTTTGAATATCAAGAATCATGGAGACAAACTTGATACTTATATACTAACAATGGAATTTGTCACTCTTGATTTAATACCAATTATTAAACTTCACGGAGTGACCGGAACTTACTAAAAGTTTTCAATAGGACTATTAAACTTTAGATTAACACTTCAAAAACAATACGATACCAGTTCGTAAAGTAACTAACCATAATTCTACAGTTCTATTATCTCAATTATAACTAAGCGCAAGGTGGTAAACACATGCCAATGACTACAAAAACTATGGAAATTCACTTTGATTTAATTTATGATAAATAGTGTTTAACTTTTAATCATATTACTATTGAACTCCTACTCAAAACAATATCCCTCACATTGTTTTAGTGATCACACGAACCAAATCCACTAAATCAAGTCAGATCATCATGAGACATGATGTAGTTTCAAAGGCGAACAATCATCATGTTCATCATATCATCTATATGACTCATGCTTTACCTTTCGGCAATCCGTGTTCCGAGACCATGTATGTACATGCTAGACTCGTCAAGATGTAACCTTAGTTTCCGCATGAGCAAATCTGGCTTGCTCCCATTGTATACACTCGCAGAATCTAACACACCCGATCATCACGTGGTGCTTCAAAACAACGACCTGTGGCAACGGTGCTTACGAAGGACGAACACTTTATAACTTGATATTTTGTGAGAGGGATCATCTTATAATGCTATCATCATGATTTAAGCAATACAAGATGCATAAAAGGATTAATATCACATGCAATTCATAATATATGATATGATATGGCCTTTCTTCTTGTGCTTCTAATCTCCATCTTCAAGCACGAACATGATATCCATCATCACCGGCGTGGCGTCAAGGTCAATGGCACCGCTCCATGGTTGTCGTCCACCAGCATCAACTATTACAACTACTTTGAATAATAGACACACAGGTCTTAACAAAATTAAAAGACAACCATAAGGCTCCTACCGGCTGCCGACTTACAATAAGGAACATTGCATACATCATATATAATCACAATCCTGGCCATATCACATCACAACACACCCCTGCAAAACAAAGTTAGACGCCTCTAATTTTCTTTGCATATTTTACCTGGTTTGGGGCTTGCAATAAGTGTCGTTCTAACTTACAAACAAGAACCACAACATTGATGCTTGAACTATCAAGTGCCCGTTGTAAATTGAATCTTTACTATGATGGGAGAGACAGACACCCGCAAAGCCACTTATGCAATACAAGTTGCATGTCGAGCGTGGAGAAAGTCTCATGAACGATGTCATGTAAGGTTAGCCCGGGCCGCTTCATCCCAACATACAGCAAGATGCAAAGTACATAAAAGCAATTGATAATAAAAGCACCACCGCAACAGATCTACATATAGACACGGCTCTGATACCACTGTAGGGTTCGTAGCATGGAAAACAAAAAAATTCTACCGCATGAACACAAACAAACCAAGATCTATCTACTAGATTGTAGCAACGAGTCGATTAGAGTACGCACCCTCGAAGGTTCCAAAGAGGTTAATGAGAGCAGATTCTTGTGGGTGATGTAGACATACACTTGCCAATCTCAAGATCGCGTAGACGATCCTTCTTGTGTTGCGTTCCGATAGTGCTTCCGCAGTCGGTCGCACGTTCGGTAGTTGATGAAGACTTTCCTCTCCCTTGTTCCAACAGGTATTGGAGGTTGTAGTTCTCTCCACGCAATTCCAACAGCATGATGGCATGGTGTCGGAAGTAGAGGGAAGATCCCGCAGGGCTTCGCCTATGCAGAAGAGGGTTATGGTGGAGAATTAGGGTTTCTGGCAATCTAGGGTTTAGAGGGACGGAAAGAAGGAGGCGTGGCCGGCGGCGGCTAAGGCGGTGACGGCGAGCCAACAGCGGCGCGGCGGTGGAGGCTGGCAGCGCGCTGCGGTGGTGGCGACGCTGGGGGGGCGGCGGTGGCGGCGCGGCGGCTATGTGGGGAGGGGCTGGTGTTGTGTCTCCTTGGGGCACCCCTCCCCTCTATTTATGATATGGAGGGCAGCTTGGGAGAGGGGAGTTTGAATCCTTCCCAAACTCCCTCTACTTGTTGGCTTGCGGTGGAGGGAAAGAAGGATTCTTTCCTTCCTCCACCAGGATACATTGTCCCAGTTTGACTTTTCAAACTTGCCTTTTGACTTTCAGTTTGGAGCTTAATTTATTTCTTATAAATGCCAAAACAAGTGATCTAGGACATGATGCAATCATTCCACATACTCATCACACATTCATGTACCCTTCCCGTTCTAGTCCGGTGAACCTTCTAGACCCTTCTAGATCATTCCGATAAAAACACCGGAATCATTCCCGATCTCCGGAATTGGACTTTCCTTATATGAATCTTAATCTCCGGACCATTCCGGATCTCCTCCTGATATCCCAGATCCCATCCGAGACTGCGAACAACATTCGGTATCCCTACTTACATTCCATATATACTAAACAACATCGAATCCTTAAGTGTCTCTCCCTACGGTTTGTAAATTACGCAGACATGACCGAGACTCTTCTCCGATCAATAACCAATAGAGTAATATGGAAATTCATATGGATCCCACATATTTCTACGATTAATTTGCGATCGAATGAACCACTTACATACGATACCAATTTCCCTTTGTCTCGCGATACCTTACTTATCCGAGGTTTGATCGTCGGTATCTCGGCATACCTAGTTCAACCTCGTTACCGATAAGTACTATTTTCTCGTTCCCGTGATATGTGATCCCTTGTGAGCCAGTCACATGCTTGCAAGCTAATTGGATGACATTCCACCCAGAGAGCCCAGAGTATATCTATCCGTCATATGGATGGACAAATCCCACTCTTGATCCATGTGCCTCAACACATACTTTTCGAACACTCAATTCCACCTTTATAACCACCCAGTAATGAAGTGGTGTTTGATGTCATCAAAGCATCCATCCAGTGATGGTGATTAGCATGATCTCATGGTCGAAGGAATTAGGTTACTATGTATCAAAAAGCTTGTAGCAAGTGAACTATATTAAATGACTTGATCTTTAACTATAGTGGTATGTCCATCACATCATTCTCGTAATGATATGAACCTATTGTTAATAACATATCAATGTTTATGATCAGAAAACCATAATAATATATTAACCAACAAGCTAGTTTAACAAGAGGCTTTACTAGGGACTCTTTTATGTTTACAATCACACAAGTATTAATGTTTCCGGTTAATACAATTATAGCATGGTATGTAAACATTTATCATAAGCATGAAGATATGATAAAAACCACTTTATTATTGCCTCTTGGGCATATCTCCAACAAGTATCCAGTCTAATCGCCAGCCGAAATGCCAGCACTGGATCAATCCTATTCAAAAAGCAAGGCAGTTAGTTGAGCACCAGTGATTCACGCTCAAATACTACCAATAATCAACCCACAAAGGGAAACGATGCTCACCCAGATGGAATCCATGTGTTAGATCCCTCCGATTACACCCAATCTTCTCCGTGCTCGACGCGGATGGACGATACACCAGCCGGCGTTGCATGTTGTTCCACGAAAGGGGTAGATCTAGTGGTGGCGGGAGCGGAGCCGGAGGTGGAGTAGGCTCTGCCGCTAGGGGAAGGGGGCGGCTCTGGAACCGATGACGACCTAAGGTAGGATGGCATGACGGCGGGTCAGCAGAGGGGCGGTGTGGGAGCTGTTCCAGGCTCGGGGGAAAGCGAATGCTTTGGGTGAGCGAGAATGGCCAGTCCGACGTGTCTCAATGCGGCCCCATCCTTCACCACGTATGGAAGACCCGTCCCAAAATGGCCCCACCCTTCACCATGTATACAAGACCCATACCAACACGGCCCCACCCATCAACATGTAACGATCAAGGCCACGTAACGTAATGCTCAACGCACGAACCACCCCAACACGGTCCCACCAGTCAGCATGTAATTATCAAGCCTTTGACCTGATGGCATCCCTCCGTCCGAGTGCCTGCGAGGGCCTTCTAGGGTTTCATAACATGGCAAGGGGAAAAGTGAGGAAAAGTTAAGTGGCTGGTGAAAACTGAGTACAACTAACGAACCAAGGGCACGCAAATAGAAATCTCGAACCCTAAACCCCTAAAAACCCTAAACGTACCCTCAACCCCTTATCCTAAGCTTGGAAATATTATTGAAAAACCCTAAACCCTAAACTACCCCTAAATAAACAAAACACTAAACCCTCGGCCCATAAACAACCCTAACCAAGAAAGAAGGTATCATGCAGTAATAGATCAAAATTTTATACACTTTCATTAAATTGCACTAATTCCATTCTAATTCACGTAAGATCGAGCATTATTGAAAATTCCCTAAAGCCTAAACCCTAAGCCCTATACCCCTAAAAACCCTAAACCCTCAACCCCTAAACATAAGCTCGGACATATTATTGAAAAAATCCTAAACCCTCAACCCTAAACTACCCCTGAAAAACCCAAAACCCTAAGCCCTCGACCCATAAACAACCCTAACCAAGCAATCATGTATCATGCACTCAGGATAGATCAAAAATTGACATATTTTCATTAAATTGCTCTAACGCCATTCAAATTCACGAAAGCTCGAACATATTGAAAATAACCTAAACCCTAACCTCCTAAATCCTTAAGCCTAATCCCTAAACCCTAAACCCTAAACCCTAGAAAAACCCAAACCCTAAACCGTCGACCCATAAACAACCCTAACCAAGCAATCATGTATCATGCACTCAGCATAGATCAAAAATTGAGATATTTTCATTAAATTGCTCTAACGCCATTCTAATTCACGAAAGCTCGAACATATTGAAAATAACCTAAACCCTAACCTCCTAAATCCTTAAGCCTAAGCCCTATACCCCCTAAAACCCTAAACCCCTCGACCCATAACGCTAAACCCTAAACCTTAAACCCCTAAACCCCCTAAAACCCTCAACCCTAAACCCCTCGACCCATAACCTCCTAAAGCTTTAAGCCTAAGTCGTTCTATTCCATGAATATATGCATAAATCTCGAACTTCATTGAAAATTCCCGAAACACTAAACCCTAAAACCTGAACACTAAACCCCTAAAATTGAGATACTTTCATTAAATTACGGTAACACCATTCTATTCCACGATTAAAAGCATAAAGCGGCTTGAATATCATTGAAAAATCCTGAAACCGTAAAACCCTAAACACTAAACCCCTAAACCCTAACCAAGCATGTATCATGCACTTGCAGATCAAATTTGAAATACTTACATTAAAACGGGAAAGGACATTCTCTTCGACGAATATAAGCATAAAGCTTGAACATTATTGAAAATTCCCTAAACCCTAATGAACAACCCCTAAACCCTAATCCCAAAATCCCTAAATACTAAAATCCTAAACCCTTCAACCCATAATTAAACCCTAACCAAGCAGGGTATCATGCACACATAGATCCAATTTTGAGATACTTTCATTAAATTGTAGTAACACCATTATGTTCCACAATTATAAGCATAAAGCTTGAACATTATTGAAAGTTCGCTAAACCTTAAACCCTAAACCCCTAAACGACCCTGGCCAGGTAGGGGTATCATCCACTTGTCGTGGTATGGTATTGTAAGATATAAGACAAGATAAAGATAAGATATGAAGTACTAATGTGAATGACGGATATTTTGAATAACCTTCCCTCCCGATTTTTGGGAAGCAAGTGAAAATTTCCAAACTGGAAAAGTTTGAATTTTTTTGCCGCCAAGGACCAAAGTGGTTTCCTTCCTATATACTCCAGTACAGTACTACTCCTAGTCCACACCAACATGGCTGCCGAACACGCCAGAGAAATAGAGCCGCACCCTCCAAAAAAAAAATAAAGCAAGCCGCCGTACCGAGGCACACGTGTGCAGTGCCATGCTGTGGACGAGGGAGAGATCAACCGGGCCGGTGCGTGAGGGTAGAGGGGTGGAGAGAGGCACCGAAGGAGAGAGAAAACACACTTCCAATTTTTTGCCTGCATAGGACCTGAAATTTACTACTAGTAGAGTGTACTACATTGTAAAGGCGGCAGGAGTACCTTGTGTTAGGAACCCATCATAATAAACTTTGCTCTAACATATAACCGCCTTCAACTCCTCTTCTCTCTTTGTTGCTTCCCTCTTCCCCTCCCTACTGATGAGTGTGTCATGGTATTGCTGATGAGTATGCCATGGAGGGGTCCTCACAGTGCGTGTTTAGAGACGTGGGGGATGGCGGAAGGTTGGCGGGTATGAGGTAACACAGCTTACCCAGGTTCAGATCCCACAATGGTGGCAGAATCCTACTCCTTCTATAAATCACTATAATGGAAATATGCCGAGTTACATGGATTGGTTCGCTATGCAAGGTATGAGTTATATCGTAAGATTGTTGCTGTAAAGTCTCCTCCAGGTCCAGCTTATATAGTCGCTAGATCCTAGGGTTACAGGCAAAGTCCTAGCCGGAGAGGTTTTAGTGTCCTACAAAGTATACAACTAGTCCTAGCCGATGGCTACGGTTTCGCCGATTCCCGCGAAGAGCTTGGATCTCTCCTATTGTAGAGCCTGAAGAGCATCTTGCCCCATGGTGCGCGCCAACTATCGGGGGTATTACCGACGAGTACACTATGGAGGGGTCCTCACAGTGCGTGTTTAGAGACGTGGGGGAAGGCAGATGGTTGGCGGGTACGAGGTAACACAGCTTACCCAGGTTCAAATCCCACGATGGTGGCAGGATCCTACTCCTGCTATAAATCACTATAATGGCAATACACCGAGTTACAGGGATTGGTTCGCTGTGCAAGGTATGAGTTGTATCGTAAGATTGTTTCCCTAAAGGCTCCTCCAGGTCCGGCTTATATAGTCGCCACATTATAGGGTTACAGGCAAAGTCCTAGCCGGACAGGTTACAGAGTCTTATACGATATATAACTAGTCTAACATGTCTTGCACTCCAAGGCTCCGGGTACGCTAGTGACTCCTCCGTAGCCTTCCTTCATCCGGCATGGGCCTCCTTTCTGGATCCATCTAATTGGGCCGCCCAGCAGGCCATAGGCCTTGCTACCAACTATGGGCCAACCGGGTTATCCGGATTAGAGACATGCAATGGCGATACCCATTTAGCATATCCTCAATAGTAGCCCCTGGAGAACTCCGAGATCTTGCACCGCCTTGTCTCTTCATACTGAATGCTCCGTCTAGATGGATGTCGGCAAATCATCAAGCAATATCTTTTAGTCCTCCCAAGAATCCTGCAATGCTCTCTGTCTTCAACATGTAAATTGGAGAACCGCTGAATCTTCCATCGTACTCTTCTTGTAGCCGGATTGGATCCGTCCATGCCGGAATCTTCAGATGGGATGGTTCATCTGCCTATGCTAGTAGACTGACGTAGACCATAGATCAGTGATTCCTTGTAACTCACACATGCAGAGAACGTAATCATAGACGATTTTCCCGCGCGAAGGATACGAAACGTTGGCGGTGGTGGTAGGAACGTTGCAAAATTTCCGCGCACGCGCTATCCACGCAGCAACCATTTGATCGACTTGCACGAATCTTGATGTCGAGTACTATAAATTTAAACCGTTTGATCGACTTGTACGAATCTTGATTTTTATCTTTTCATCTCATTCTTCGTCGCATCATCTTCTTCCTCTAGCCAACGCCTCCTCGACCTCTCCGTGCGCACAGAGGGAAAAAACCCTAACTTTCCTCCAATCCACAGTCACCTTCTCCCCCATATCAATCGCAAGCAGCAACATTTCTCCATCCATGGAGGCGTCAGGCGAGGCCATGACTAAGCCAACGAGCTCCGTTCACGTTCTGCCGGAGGGTGTGGTGGTGCCACGCACTGCGGTGATAGAATCCACCGGCAGAGACCATGTTCCACCGGGGCTAGAATTGCTATAGGAAGAGGCTGATTCCCACAAGGGGAATGGCACGGCTCGGATATCACTGAGAACAATCTCAAGGAGATGCTCTTCGAGGGGTACCTCCCTGCGATGGAGGGCCTGGTCTGGCGGGTGGCGCCGACCGGTGAGGTCGTCCCTTCTCCCCTAGCCAGAGAAAAGGTATACCTCAAAGCTCAACTGGTGCGCGGCGTCTCCCTCCCAATCTCTGACTTCTTCATAGAAGTCCTTAGCCATTACCGGGTTCATCCTCATAACCTGTCTCCGAATAGCATCCTCGTGCTTAGCAACGACGACGTGCTTTGTAAGGGTTACCTAGGAATCAGGCCTAGGTTAGATCTGTTTATCTACTTCTTCACCGTCACGAGGGAAGCCATAGTGAGCAAGGATGAGCTTAGAAATTGCAGAACCATTAGCTTCAAGATCCGGCCTGGCCGGCGATTCCCCGACATCATAGGCCACGAGTCCTGCAAGAACTGGCAGAGGACGTATTTCTACGGTCCAGATATCCCTCCGGCTGGCCGAGAAAAAACATACCCGGACATTGTGGATGGAGCCGCCCCTGAAGCCCCGACATGGAGATCCCAAGCCCTCCTCCCCTCCAAAGATGAAGCCTCCCGTGCCGTAAGGCGGATCGAGTGGTTCGTAGAGACGGGTCTGACCGGGTTGGACCTAGCCATGTGCTGGTTTATCAGGCGGATTCAGCCTCTGCAGCATCGCGTGAAGCCTATGCACGAATACTCCATGGATAGGAAGGATATCCTCCGCATCTTCGAGGACAACTTTTTGAGTGACTAAGTCAAGCTTCGCCTCAAGGACATAGTCAAGGTGAAGGACAAGAAGCGTGGCTTCACCATCACCTACGACATGTTCGAGGGAGGCACGTGCACACGAGGTACTTGTTTATTTTCCGTGTATGACATATACTCTAGTTCTTCCGTCTTGCCTTAACCATTATGTCTAACACTTTGGGATTCACTTAACAACTAAAGATTCTAGACGAAGGTAGCATGGCTGCCCAAGTCTACGACCCCAAGATGAAGGAAGTCACCGTCGTGTCCGAAGACGATGTCCCGTTGGTGCGAAAGTGGAAGAGCTCCACCTCTGACGCTGCTGATAGAGGCAAGAAGAAGAAGAAGAAGAAGAAGAAGAAGAAGGAGGAGGAGGGTGGAGCCTCCAAGAGATCCACCGCCTCCCTAGAGGAAGAGAAAAGAAGAATGATTGGTATCCCGTTGACCAAAGCACCAACCGTTGTGTAAGCTTCTTAACATCCGACATTGTCTCCTGCTCGTCTTGTTCCTATACTTATACTTTTAGCACGTTTCAGGAAGAAGGCCAGTATGAGTTTGAAGAACACCTCCAAAACATCGGGGGCTTCTAAAAACATCAAGGAAATGTTTCACCAAGCATCTCCCGCCATCGCCCCTCCAACTCCGAGCGTCCAGCCTGCCACCGCACTGACAAGCTCTCCAGCAAAGGTAACATCTGAACCTTCCGCCATGTAAGTGGACCTAACTCCTTCTTAGGAGGTCCCAGATGTTGCCGTAGAGATTGTTGTTGTCGGCGAGCAGGCGACCGAAGAGAGCACATCATCTAAAGTGGCTGAGGCTCCATCTAAGGATTCCACTGATAGCAGTAAGACGATGTTGGAAGGCGGAACTTCTAACGTTGGTGGAGCCGTTGCACCCAAGACGCCAACAGAGCTCCCAAAAATCGTCTACCCGGTGCTTACAACTTTGCATTGTAGCCCCCAAGTATGTAGTTTGAATGAATTATTCCGACTAGATACTTTTAGAGTAGCATACGCAATGTTCGTAATTTTTCAATACTATAGCCCCCCAAGCCTCTAGTTGAAACAAAATTAGTTCCGAGTAGATGCTTAAAAAAGACTAAGCATATTGCCGAGTTAAAAACTCATACTGTAGCCCCCGAGCCTCTAGGTGGATAGATATTCGACTAGATGCTAAAATTAGACTAAGTAACATTGATCTTTTTCGTAGAATGAGAATGCTCAGAGGAACACCGCCAATGACAAGTTTCACACGATGCGCGCTGATCTCGAACCTAAAAAGGGTAAAACTGCCTTCTTGAAGGATCAAATCACCAAGAGCAAGAGTCTATTTTTCTTTTCAATTTCGCACTCAATCTTGTTCTTGCGCCATTAACTTCCGACTACTCATTGTGCTCTGTCATTTCTCCGATATTTCCAAGGCGGAGGATATTGTCGAGCAATCCAAGCACATACAACTGTTGGATAGCGAGAACAAAATCCTTAAGGAGGAGAGGGCTGAATATTTTAAGATGCACGAGGATGCTCTGAAGGCCGTGCAGGAGTCCACTAACATAGAGATCAACCGCCTGAAGGAGGAAATTGCAATCCTCAAGGAACAGAACAAAGCTGCCTCTGAGCAGAATACTCGCAACCTTGATGCTTACAAGATCCTCCAACAAGAACGGTACTCCATAGTGGAAATGCTCCAGCATGCTGAGGATAGCATCTTTGGTAAGAAATATCCATATTGTACTTCTTTAAACCAGGTACTTTGAAGTTTTGAACTCATGTACTCAATCATTTGGCCGGAAATGCAGCTCCTATTGGTTTGACCAATAATCCTCCTCCTCCAAAGGAATGCATGGTTCTTGTCAGCAACTTCATCAGCACCGCCATCACCCAAGCAAAAGAAATTGCCAAGCCCTTGAACATCAACATAAAAGTGGTGGACTCCGTCATGAAGTATTCGAAGATCCTAGGCCAAGACCCCGAACGTATCGTAAGATGGAAAGCTTCATGTACATGGGCTAGTGCAAGGATGTCGCTGGCAATGGTAAAGGAGACTACCCATTATGATGATGCCGAAATCAACACGGTGACCTTCGGCTTGCCCGACGTAGACAATGATGGCCAGAAGATCGATCATGGAGCTATCTGGTCAATGCTCGTCGGCTATGACACCAGGGTTGCCAAGTTGGCTGATGTAAACACCTTTGTACCCCTTGAGGTTATTAACGCCGACCATTCCAGCTCCTACGAGTCCCTCAAGAGTACCGACTTTGTTGATGACCAAGAGGACTCTCCTGCTGCTGATGACGTTACTTCGAAATCTCCTGTGCCATAGGAATGAAAAACACTTATGTAATATTCGTTTCCTATTGGTGTATGTATGCATAAAAACTATGGGTTTAACCTTAAGGCGGAAAATAATAGCTATATGTTTCCTTCTACTTAAGTACTAGTTCTAGCATGTATATATTTTTTAAGCAAGTGCTGGCTTATCCACTACTCTGGTTTTTATGCTTGACTTTTCATGAGTCATAAGACATGTAGTCGGAACTATGCGCTCATGCGATGATGCCGAATGGCACCGTCAAGAACCTAAGCACAAAATCGTCGACTTCAAGTGTCGAAAGTCACTACTCCAGAATCCACATAGAAACAACAAAGAACGTGTAGACTAGAAAACTTAAGCTAACGCCTGTAGGAGGAATTTTCACAAGTGCAAATGCAAACCTTGCGCATAAAGGTTTTATACGATCAAAAAATGAACACTAAAGGAGGTAAAAGACTCAAGCATATGAGTGAACCAAAGATCTTTATTTCATTGATCATATAAGAGGTACACAGTAGATAAAAAATATGCTAAGTGTAAAAAGGATGTAGTTGTGCTATGTTCCATGGACGATCAAGCTCCGGGTAGTCATCATCCGGGGAACGTCACTTACGATGATCCGCGTTTGGTCTATCCTCTAGTTCACGATTGTCAACGAGGTAGTAAGACACATTGAGTAGCGCCTTGCTAATGATGAACGGTCCTTCCCATTGTGGGGAGAATTTGTGTGACTTCTTCTGCTTAGGTCCGAGCACCAAATCCCCTTCTTTAAATGAGCGATGCCGAACGTGGCGACTATGGTATCTGCTTAGCTTCTGCTGGTAGATGCCGGATCTTTGGCATGCCAATACGCTCTCTTCCTCGAGAAGGTCTACATCTAGGCACCTGGATTTTTCAGCTTCATCTTCGCGTAGGCGGGAACTCTTGGTGACTCATGGAGGATGTCGGAAGGCAGGATGGCTTCTGCTCCATATACCATGAAATAAGGGGTGTATCCGGTGGATCTGTTGGGTGTAGTTCGAAAACTCCACATAACAGATGGTAATTCCTCCACCTAGGCTCTAGGTGCTATATGTAGTGGTGCCTCTAGATGTGGCTTGATTCCCTGCAGAATTAATCGATTGGATCGCTCGACTTTCCTATTGGATTGTGGATGTGCTAAAGATTCCAAGTCAAGTTGGATGCCCTTCTCCCAACAATAAGCTTCCACTTCTCCGAGTGACAAGTTTCTGCCATTGAAAAGATTTCTAATTGGTTTAGCTTCTATCCATTTGGTGAATTTATCAACTGCTACTAGAAGATGCGTAAACCCACAAGGTGTCGTCTGTATTGGACCAACCATGTCTAGACCCCAGACTGCAAACGGCCAAGTTATTGGTATTGTTCACAATTCCTGAGCGGGTACATGTGGTTGTCGGGCATAATACTGGCATCCCATGCATGTCTCAACCAGCTTGTCGGCATCCGCTTCGCGGTCAGCCAGTAGAATCCTTGCCGGAAGGCTTTGGAGACCAATGATCGAGGAGCGGCATGATGCTCGCAATCTCCGAGATGGATCTCACGAAGATTTTAATACCTTCTTGCTCGGAAACACACTTTAGGTATACACCAGTGGTGCTTGTTTTATAGAGCTGTCCACTGATTATGGTATAGACCTTCGCTCGACGTACTATTTGCCGACTTTCGACTTCATCGATGGGCAAAGTTACGTGTACGAGATACTCCATGAATGGTTTTGTCCAAGCCGGAGGGACCTTTCTTACTGTATGAACAAAAGAGTCAACTCTATCTGGGTTCTCGGGGTCGGCTCCCTTCATGGATGGTGTCCGTCGATGCTCCAGAAAAACGCCATGCGGAATTGGTTTGCGCCCTGATCCAAGGTTTGATAGTAGATCAACAGCCTCATTTTCCTCCCTCTTGACATACATGACTCTATGGCCTTCGAAGCACTTGGCTATCTTGTCTACTTCGTCTCGATATGCCGCCATCATAGGGTTCCGCGTGTTCCAGGTGTCAGCCACCTACTGGTCAACCAAGTCGGAATCTTCACAACAAACTATGCGCTTGATGCCAATATCCTTTGATACGCGAAGTCCGTGAATGAGTGTTTCATATTCTACCATGTTATTTGTAGCCTCAAAGTGGATCTATAGAACGTAGTGTAGCTTTTCCCCCTATTGGTGACTGTAGCAGTACACCAACCCCCGAGCCATTGAGTAGCTTTGATCCCTCAAAGTGCATCCTCCAGTATTATGGCTCTGGTACAGGGGTAGTATCTGGCATCTCTATCCAATCTGTGATGAAATCCGCCAAGACCTGTGATTTGATAGCGTCGCATATCTTGTAGGTGATCTCGAAGACGGCAAGTTCAATGCCCCAATTTGCAACCCTTCCTGTAGCGTTGCTATTATTGATGATGTCAGACACTGGAGCTTTGCTCACAACTATGATAGGGTGCTCCTGGAAATAGTGCCTTTGCTTCCGAGAAGAAAGGAACACTCCATAAGCTAGCTTCTGGTAGTGCGGGTAACGTTGCTTGGACTCCATCAAGACCTAGCTTACATAGGAAACTGGTCGTTGCACTCTGTACTCATGCGTTGGTTCTTTCCGCTCCACCACGACGACGATGTTGATTACCTGGTTGGTGGCTTTCATGTAGATCAACATAGGCTCCATAGGCTCAGGCTCTATGAGACATGTGCAGAGGAGAGTATCTCCTTTAGCTTCTTAAGCACAGCATCTGCTTCGTCCGTCCATGTAAATTTGTCTACCTTCATCAACTTGTACAGTAGCAGAGCCTTCTCTCCAAGTCGGCTGACGAACCGGCTTACTGCTGCAACGCAGCCTGTTAGCCGTTGGATGACCTTAAGGTATGTCGGACAGTTTATATTTAGGACCGCTTTGATTTTCTCTGGGTTGACCTCGATTCCACGCTGGGAAACTATGAAGCCCAACAATTTGTTGGCTAGAACCTGAAGACGCACTTCTTTGGATTAAGCATCATGTAGTATTTTCAGAGGTTATCAAAGGTTTCTTTTAAGTCGAAGGTTAAGTCATTTGACTTTTTAGACCTCACCGCTATATCGTCCACATATGCATGAACTTTCCGACCAATTTTATCGTGTAAGAAACGCTGCATAGTATGCTGGTTCGTAGCACCTGTGTTTTTCAGCCCAAAGTGCATGGTGACATAGAAAAACGTGTCATAAGGTGTGGTGAATGAAGTGGCCAATTAGTCCGACTTCCTCATTTTTATCTGGTGGTATCCTGGGTATGCATATAAAAAACACATAAGTTCTGAGCTAGCCGTCGAGTCAATGACCTGGTCAATGCGAGGCAAAGCAAACGGATCTTTTGGACACACTTTGTACAAGCCGGTGTAATCAACGCACATTCTTAATTCTTTGGTTCCCTTTTTGGGGACAAGTACAGGATTGGCCACCCATCGGATGTGAAGGACTTCTCGGATAAAACTAGCCTTAAGTAACCTAGCTATCTCTTTGCCTATGGCGCGTCTCTCTTGTCTCCAAAGCATCGTAGAGGGTGTTTCACCGGTGTGCATTTTGGATCAATGTTCATGATGTGCTCGACAAGTTCCCTAGGTACACCTTTCATGTCGGCAGGTTGCCAGGAAAAGATGTCTCTATTCTCACGAAGGAACTCGACGAGCGCGCTTTCCTATTTATGGTCCAGGTTTATCCCAATGGTGGTGGTGTCAGAGGCATCTCCTACCACAAGTTCCACCGACTTGGTTTCGATGGTGGCCTTGAAGGAGGGATCGGAGTCAGAAATCTGCTTTGATGCCAGCATCTCCGAGGCATCGACCTTGCTCTGGATCTCGTTGAATTCTTCGCTGTATAGGATAGCTTATACAAAGGATGCTTCTCCAATCTCGCAGTCCCTTGCTTTTGTAAAGCTTCCGGACACGATGATGACGCCGTTTGGTCTGGGTATCTTGAGCTTGTTGTAGACGAAGCATGGCTTGGCCATGATACGTCGGAAACGTATCTATAATTTTTGATGTTCCATGCTTGTTTAGTATCTACTTTGCTTTGCTTTGTCTACAATTTGAGGTGTTTTTATATGTTTTCTGGTACTAACCTATTAACAAGATGCCATAGTGCCAGTGGCCTGTTTTCTTTTGTTTTTTGGTTCCAGAAAGGCAGAAAATCAATATTCTTGGAATTGCATGGGACAAAAGCCAAAGTAAATATTTTACCGTGGGGAACACGAAGCCGGAATACGAGATGAAGGAGAGTCACCAGGGGGGCCACACCCCCTGGCCGCGCAGGTGCGACCACCTCGCGCCTGGGGGGCGGGTGCAGCCGCCCTGGTGGCCCCTCCTGCCTCACCTCTTTGCCTATAAATACCCCTCGATGCCTAAACCCTAGGTACCTGATCAATATTCCAAGACACCGTCTGTAGCCGCCGCCACCATCATCCCTAGATCGGGGGGATCTGAAGCTCTTCTTGGCACCCTGTCGGAGGGGAGATCATCCCGGAGGCCTTCTTCTTCATCATGCCAGCCTCCGGTATGAAGCGTGGGTAGTTCCACCTTGGACTACGGGTTCGTGTAGTAGCTAGATGGTTGTATTTCCTCCTTTGTGCTTTCATGTCTAGATCTTGTGAGCTTCGTTCATGATCAAGATCTCATCTATTTGTAATCATGCATGTTGTGTGAAAGTACAAAGGAAGTTGCCTAGAGGGGGGTGAATAGGCTTTTAAAAATATTACGGTTTAGGCTCAAGTAAATGCGGAATAAAACTAATGTTTAATTTATTGAGCACAAAACCTAGCCACTAAGTTTACCTAAGTTCACCAACAACCTATGCTAAGCAATACAAGCAACAAGGTGATAGCAAGAAATAAATACTTCAAGCACGATGGCTATCACAATGTAAAGTGCATAAGTAAAGGGCTCGGTTGAGAGATAACCGATGGACGCGGAGACGAAGATTTGTTTCCCGAAGTTCACTTCCAAAGAAGCTACGTCTCCGTTGGAGAGGTGTGATGGCGCAATGCTCTCCGAATGCCACAAATGGCTCACCTCGAGGTGTGGTGGCTCGATGCTCACCCAACGCCACACAAGGCCTCACCCCGGATGAGGAAGCACGCAACTCACCGACGCCACAAAAGGCTCACCCTATTCTCCCAAGTGCCCACCACAAAAGGCGGGCACTTGCTCCATTATGGGACGCTTGAGGGCGGTCACCGAACCCATACAAGATTGGGGCTAACTCCACAACTCAATTGGAGGCTCCCAACAACAAAGCCACAAAAGGCTACAATGCCACAAAAGGCCAACAAAGCCACAAGAGGCTACAAGACCACAAAAGGTCAACAATCCAACCGCACAACCGTCTAGGGTTCCAAGAACCCAAGAGTAACAAGCCCACAAGCTTGTACTCACCAAATCTCCGAGGAGATCTCAAACCTATGCACCAAATGCAAGGGCAAGTCCTTCTCTCCCAAATTCCAACAAAGCTACAAAATCTATTGGAGGAATAAGGGAGGAAGAACACAAGAGGAGAACTCAAACCTATGCACCAAATTCAAGGGCAAGTCCTTCTCTCTCAAATTCCAACAAAGATAAAAAAGCTATTGGGAAAATAAGGGAGGAAGAACACAAGAGGAGAACACAAAACTCTCCAAGATCTAGATCCCAATGATTCCTTCACAAAGAAGGGATTTGACTTGGTGGGATTGTAGATCTAGATCTCCTCTCACTTTTCCCTCAAAAAGATGTAAGAATCATGGGAGGTAGAGGGAGTAAGAGATCTCAAATAGGTCAACAATGGTGGGAAAAAACGAGCTCAAAAGATAGAGAACCATTGGGGAAGAAGCCCCCCTTAAATAGGACAAGGAAAAACTGACCGTTTGGGCTCTCTCCGAACAATGCAAATGAGACACCCGCTTGAGAGACCCGCTTGATAGAACGGCTATCTATCCTAAACCCGATCTCCCAACTAACAATACCAGACTAGCAAAAGAGAAGCCCTATCAAGAACATACCTTTGCCTTGAGCATCCCACTTGAACTTGATGTAGACCGTCTTGTTCTTCTATAGTGGGAACACCTTTCTTGGATGCTCTTGCTTGATGAAGATGGAGACTTGCAAATTGCTCCCCCATACTCCATGGGGAAACCTCTTCTTTGAACTTGTCTTCATCATTCCATGAGCATGAGGATGGCCAAGCTTCAAGCATGATATCTTCTAGAGAGGGCGCATCTTGAGCTCGCCCTTCTTCATCCCTACTTGAGGTTGATCCATCTTGATGCAACTCTTTGCACATGTCTTGATCAACCTTCAAGCTCCTTTTTTCTTCATGATTCCAATGGGCACAAAGCGCTTGGACATTTCTTCATCTTCCAACCTTGAGACCAACACATGGCCCAAGTGATGCCAATGGACAAGCCTACAAGTGAAACTCAATTTACACATTAGTCCATAGAGATTGTCATTAATTACCAAAACCACACATGGGGGCATACATGCCCTTTCATTGTGTTTGCGGGGATCCGATGGATATTGAGATTACTATGTCAGATTGATTAATGGTTTTATATTATTGATTCTATCATGTCTGTATTTTTTGTGATCGTGCATACTCTCCGTTGTTAGTAGCTATCTTGGCCAAGTAGTTGCTAGTGACTCCAAGAGGGGGTATTTATGCTCGATAGTGGGTTCATGCCTATATTTAATCTAAGGGAAGTGACAGAAATCTCTACGGTTGTAGATGTGTGGTTGCCACTAGGGAGAAAACAATGCTCTCTTGTTCATGGAACAAGTGGATTGTTTACCTAACACACTTTGCCTAAAGCAGTTGTCTGTTGCTTGCAACTTAATACCAGAGGGGGTTCAGATGATAACCCAAAGGTGGACTTCTAATCATATATGCAGTTGGATGGCGGTCTATATATCTTTTTGTATTACCCAATCGAATCTCATAGGATCATGAATGTCTAGTATTGCATTGTTATGCCTTGCTCGGTCCTGTCAATTGCCCTGCTGTAATTTGTTTACCCAGCTAGCTATGTTTGTTTATTTAAGGAGAACACCTCTAGTGAACTATGGACCCCGATAAATCTTTACCATTGATACATCTTCCACTATTACTGTTTACTTGTTGCAAACCACCATTACCTTCCACACCATACAGTTAATCCGTTGTTACATCAAACAGGTGATATTGACAACCTCACTGTTCGTTGGGGCAAAGTCTTGAGTTTGTGTTGTGCAGGTCTCCAAGTTGCTAGCAACACCTTTGAGTTGTTTCCTTCCTCCTAATGAGGGAAAACTTGCTGCTATGTTCATCATACCTTCCTCTTGGGGTCTCCCAACAAAGTGTTCACGCACTCATCAGGCCATGAAGGTGTGTAAGATGTCGCATCCGAATATGACGTGGTACACGCTTTTGAAGGGGACCACTTCAAAGGTCATGCGTTCTTGGCGGTAATTGTTAACATCACCAAAAGTGACCGGAAGCGTGATGCACCCAAGGTACCGAGCCTCCCGTCCAAGAACTACGCCATGGAACACGGTGATGGTCTACCTTAGGTTGGTATCCATGAAGTTCATCTTGTGCAGTGTATCTAGGTACATGATGTTGATGCTGCTTCCACTGTCCACCATGCACTTGGTGAACTCATTGCCGTCAATCAAAGGGCTGATGACCATGGTGTATTGGTTCTCCGTTGGGATGAGGTCTGCGTGTTCCTTCCTGTCCCAAGTAATTGAAACTTCCAACAAGCGCAGGTATTGGGGGACTAGGGGTAGGGTGTCCCCTCAGTATCCTCAACGAGGTTTTCTATGCCTGGGCAATTGGGGTGCCAAGGAAAGTGTGGTAGACAGGGCCTTCTTCTCAAAGGGGTTCTTTCCTTTTCCATCGCTCTTGTCGGCGTGCTTGGGGTCAACATCCTCGTCCATGTTACTTGAATCCTTGGACTCCTCTTCCTTCTTCTTTCCTTTGCCCTTGCCTCATGGTCTGTTCTTCTGGCTTCATTTGTAGCCAGACTCCGGGTCTTCCTTGAGGTCGTTGACGAACTTGTAGTGGCGATTGGTGTGAGTGGCTTTGCTGTTGGTGTCGAGGTGTACAAGGCACGGATGTCACGGTACTCCTCGTACGTTTGGGGAAAGCGGGGCACTACTGGGGTAGTTTTAGTACCGCGTTGCTGCACACAACCAGCCCCCTGTCCTCGGTTACGCTGTCTGCCATCACCTCTTCCTGAAAACGTCATCGCGACCATGTCGTAGGCTGGCTTTTCTTATGGTGGAGCTTTCTGCTTGGTGCTATTGTTCCTCTTGGCTTGGGTTGGGATGGCCATTGCTGGCAAGGAGCCGCAAGCATCATCGTCGGTAGTTGTGAACTCACTAGTGAGGGAGATCATCTGATTGAGATCTAGTCTGTGATTGTCCTACATGCGCTTCATATTATGTCAGAGCAATGTACCCTTCTCGAAACCATGAATCTAGGCGGCCATAGCGGTTTGATCGTGCACTCCTGCATAGGAATTTTTCATATCTAGCCAGCGGGTGTCAACACCCAGATTTTTTATCCCAGATGCATGTTATGCCATACATCGCAATCCCAGGATTACCATTTTTGCGATACATAACATATTGGTTATCACAGTACATCATCCATTAGAAACCATACATAAGGTCTTACAACAAAATAAAGGATCTCATGATCTAGTCTTAATACAATCATAGCAGCGGAATAACATAATAATAAATGGTAGCGTGGGCGAGACTCCATCTTCATAGTCACAGGCAATGCTGGCGATGGGAGATGATCCTAGTTGTCGTAACCTTCCTGCGGTCCATCCTCATGATAGTCCTCTTCATAGTCTGGACGACACGGGAATAGCCAGGGACAAAGCCATGAGTACTCTTTAAGTACTCGTAAAGTGGTTTTGAGTAGGAAAACTAGGCTCTAGGTTGTTTTGCAAAAAATCATATTTACCTTAACTGAGTTCAGAAGCAAAGAAAGCTAGTTGAAAAACTTTATAACACCTACGTGGGAACTTAGTTTTCATGTTCACAACCCTGTTGTGGTCAAGTCAAAGTCATGATTCATTTCATAAGTCATTTTGAAAACATCTGATGACGGAACAGTATGGCCACTCCAACTGTCCCTAACCGCGGACATGGCTATTTGAATAGTTTGACACTCTGCAGAGGTGGTACACTTTCACCACAATATTCGATACATCCATAAGGAACAATCATGAATTCACCATACTCAGTATCCGGATAATCAATCCTAACCTTTCAATTACACACCCTAGTATAGGTACCTCTCCTATGGGTTTGACCTCCCAACCATGACCATCTGTCATCTTGGGAACTGCATAGGTGGTCAATCTTCACAAGGTAGCCTCAGCTCAAACCTCGGCCGCAAGGGAACCCATACTAAGGTATATAAATTTCTAGTCAAGCCCTACCCAATTTCGGGTATTGTTGTACAGTAAAATTGGAATGGTATCGCATCCAGACAACCATCAGTTTTATAAAGGGCTAAGGCTCATGCCTCAACATTTTCATCATAAAAATCATCTGGTGTTCAAGAACACATGTCAAAACATTTCATTAGAATGACTCATCATTCTAAGGTTTTCATAATCGTTTTCACCAAGTATTCCCATATAAAGTGATCAAGTTTTATTCTTAGCACTAGCATCTACAAGTGGGGGTAAACAGTAATGCAGGGTGATAATCAAGTGTGAATTATCTAAGTTCAATCTCATGCCTCAGGATGACATCCAGATTTATCTAACTTAGTCCAAGTTTATGCTCTTTACGCTACCTTTAAATATCTTTCTAACAATCTACAATTCACTAAGTAAAAACACAAATAGAAAGCTTTGATAAAGAAATAAAATAACTAATCTTGCAAGTAAAACTAGGATTGGGTATCATCAAGTGGTATAATCAAAGTATGCCTATTGCATTGCATAGATAATATTGTAGGTTTAAGCTTGCAAGTATGACTTGCATGGTTTATCTTACATTGCCTTGTGCAGTGAAGTGGTCGAAGTGATCCTCTGCTTCTTCCTCGTAGTATTCTCCTTCCTCCTCGTATCCTTGTTTAGTACTAGTGTCTATAAATAAATACGAGGTACACAATCACCAAACAATATTTAACTAATTCTATTTAGAACAGAAAGGTTCACACTAGATGATTTAGCATCATCACTATTATCACAAAGATTTAGGCAAAGGTTCTATTTCTATTATTTTAGAAAAGTAATTTCTACTCATCGAAAAACTACTTAAGATTTAATATTCTCCAACTAAAATATGGGATCACGTTGACACATGTCGTCACCACATATTTCAGTACTTGGGAATGTGATTTAAAGTGGTCTCACAACTTAATAAGGTTTAACCTTTTTGTTTTAATTAATTAAAGTGACTAGAACTTCCTATGGGGCATTCTTTTATTACTTGTCCATTATTTCTACAAGTAAACCTAGATATTTTTATATATTCAGAAAGGTCTTATCAAATGTGATTTTTGAGAGTTGGAATCAAATCAAAAGCATTTATGGTTGAATTTTGAAAAATGTTTGAATGCAGAAAAGTCTATTCTTGTTATTTTTACTATAGGTGATCTACAAATCCAAATGATTTAAATCCAACGGGCTTGGATTAAGAATTTCAATGCCTTTATAGAAAAATTAGTTTCATGCTATTTGGTTTAGTGAATCTCTCTGGATTGATTTTTGAATCTAGAGACAGAACTAAGTTTGAAACTAAATTGATAAACCTAAATTTGAATTACTGGGTCGCGCAGGAGTGCTAACTGGGCCGGCCCACTGCACATAACACACGCGCGGGCGGTTTAAGTGGTTGTCCCCACCAGTCAGCGAGACAGGAGGTGGAAAGGGGTGCGGGGTGATTACGGCCGTAGGATTAGAAGCTAGATTTACCGTTGAGTTTCATTGTCCATGTCTGAACAGAGCGTGGCGAGGTCAAACCCTAGTGTGGCCAGTGGGGGTCAGTGGTGGCTCACCGGGGCTCCGGCGATGGTCGGTGATGGGGGTGAACGACAAATTCGATGACGGTGATCATCCTGGTACCGGTGGCTCCTCCTGGGGTGACTCCAATCAACGGCGCCCTTCTCCTCCAGCAGTGGCAAGATCCGGCGAAATTATGACGACCTGGAGCTCGCCTTGATCCGGGGATGAGTGGGTACGATCAGTGAAAGGTGGGGAGTGAGATGGTGTGGATAATTCATGCTGCGGAGGCCTCCTTTTATAGGCGAGCGAGGGAATCGAAGGGTGTGGGTGGAGCTCGTCGTGGTCGTCTGCACAACGAGCTAACGACATGGCTGGGGGTTAGGGGACGGTGCGTTGCCTCCTGACGAAGCTCAACGGCATGGTGGCGAGGCGTGGGGCGGTGCGATGTGGTCGGAACACAGTGATGCTCTCGGCGGCTCCGACGGAAGTTTTAATGGCACACATCGTCTTCGGTCCGTGCAGCGACGAACGACATGTCTGGGCGGTTCCTGCGGCGGTGGTGATCACGTATGCGAGCGGCGAGGGAGGGAGGCGGTTTGTGCGAGCGTGTCGAGCGCGGCGCTCTGGAGCGCTCTCGGCATGGTCGCAGAAAGGCTGGGCGTGCGTGTTCCGGGAGGTCCAGGGTTGGTAGTGCTTGCGCGTTGGACAGGGGGTGGTGGTGGACGGTAGAGTGTCTGCTAGACAAGGTTGGCGAGGCTAGAGAAGCTCATAGCTTGCTATCGACCTTGGGGTGGAAAATTGGGCTCGGGCATGTCACCATTTATGGCATTGTCAAGTTTACAGTGAGCTAGGGGTGGTTAAATAAGTTAGATGATCTACTGAGAGTGTAGTGAGAGCTAGAGAGGGAACAAGTTAGGCACAAACACTGCTCACTATAGTGTTTGATGTTTTATTTGATTTGTGTTCAGAAGATGTTTGATGAAATTTCCACAAGATATTTGAATTTGAATTTTTGGATGAAAATTGGTGGTTGTACTAGTCACATACTAGGTAGTCATTGGTTGCTTGGATTGGTCAAGGTGAACTGGTTTGGTTGGGTTTTGAGAAATGGTGATCTTCCCATATGATATAGATTAAAATTTGAAATGTCATTTTAATCAAGATGCCAAATGTTTCTGTGAGTTTGCAAAGTGGGCTTGGGTTCACTTTCACTTGGTCTAGAAAGGGGTGAAAAGAAATAGATTTGTTTCTATTTGAAATCTTGGACTAGAAACACTCAAAGTGGCCTAGTGAGCAAGATTGGCAAAAATAACCATTTGCTTGTTTTATTTGTTTTTGAATTTCTCTTGATTTGTTTCTGCTTGGAAATGATTTAGATGATGTTGTTTTCATCTTTAAACCATTCCTTGCTATTCACAATAATCAAACAAGTGCATTCATGCATTCATACATTCATCACATACACACATGCATTCATAATGATTTTAATTAACCAAAAGTTTTTGTTAACCCTAAATTTGGGTAATTAGAATTTGATAACCTTGATCAATATTTTTGGGATGTTACAGCGGGAGAGGTAGTCTCGAGATGTCTCATCTTTCTCTTGCACGCACCAATGTAGATCTCCAATAGTGTAGGGACGCTTATACGTACCCTCGAAGTTTTTGGTGAACGCTTCTTGCATGTCCAACCATTTGCTGATGGACTTTTCCGGCAAGTCATAAATCCATTGGCGGTTCGTGCCCGTCAACATCAGTGGGTGTTACTTGACGGTATGGTTGGGTTGTCCCCCGGCTATCTCCACTATGTTGTCGTAATCCTGCAACCAGTGGGAGGTTTGGCGATGCCGTCATAGGGCTTGATCGTCTTGTCTATCCAAAAACCCTTGGGGTATGTTGCGGTCCGTGTTATAGGTCCAAAGCAACGTGGTCCCAGGTACTGTCCTTCCCGGGCCTCGTGAATCTTGTCCAGGCGTGAGCGTGCATCTAATGGCTTCAGGCTTGTTCTTTTCTTCTTGCCACCAGGGGATGGGCTGTGTGAACAACGCGGGCCTCCTTCGCCATGGTGGATGCTTGGTGGCGATGGAGGTGGAGGTGGCAATGGGTTAGCTTTCTTGATGGTACCCTCCTACGACGCCTCGTGTCTTTCACGGTTGCTTGTTGGACGTGGAGGGTCGTGGCGTGACCTTCTCTTGTGTCCTTGGTTGCGCTCTCCATCGTGACGGGGCTGCTCCGTGTTGTCGCAAATGACGATGCCGCCCTGAGGGCACCTTGACAGAGGCATGCTCGTACGATGGTGAGCCTTTGGGTGTTCGCGATGTCGGGGAGATCGGGGCGGTGGAGATGGGCGACGAGGATGAGCCTTGCCTCCATGGTTGGAGGATATGGGGATAGCATCCTTCCTGTTGCGTGCATCCCTCTGTCTTTGCTCTGATGAAACCGTCTGGGACCCGACATCATGATGAGATCTCTCCCTTGGCGGCTTAGGATTGCTATAGTGACAATATGCTGAGTCAGACTCAAGCCTCTGAGAGGTGGCCTTTTCCTGTTGTTTGAACGCCTTCGCTACAAGGTCATAGACATGTTCCATAGTTGCGGGTGATCTATCCTGCTCCAGGAGGGTCTTGGCGACGGCTAAGTTGAGGATAGGAGTGGGCATGACCTTCCTGCCCTCTCTGTCAATGTATGGCTTGGCTTGTGGCGTCTTCAGGGGAGCCCATCCTAGATTGCACCGTACACCAGGATTGTTGATGACGCGAGCCAGAGATTTCCTAGCCTTCTGCTTCTTGAGCAGATCTTGATCTAGCTTTGTGCCCTGCTCCGCGATGGCCTGCGCTTCCTCTAGTAGCTGTTGGCACTTCTCATCAAGCTGGACTACGTTCCGTATATGAGCCATAGTCATGGGCTCGACGAGCAAATTGTTGTACATCACTCTATCAGCTGGAGTGATTTGGGAAGCCGCAGACATAGATGCTGGAGGCGGCGGATTTGCGGTGTTGAGTTCCTGTGGCTGCTGCACTGGGTTAGGCGGAGGGGGCATGGCCTTTGCACAATCATTGTCGGCAGCATCAGCTGATCCCTTCCCCTTTTCCAGTGCCTTAGGCGGAGCTTGTCTGGGTTGGTATTCTTCCATCACGCTCCCAATGGCGACGAATAACTCTCAGGAGGTGTTGGCCTTGTCGTCCTGCTCCTCGTGCTTGATGTCTTCCTCCATCTCCTGCATAGCAGAGTCGAGTTCCTCTGGGTTGATGTCCATATCCTCCGAGTCCACGCTAATGTCGGCGTAGAGCACATCCAAAACGAAGTTGACGAGGAAGAAGATGCTGAGGCTGCAGGGACATTGACTAGAGGCGGTGGCGGCAGTGGATGAGGCAGCAGGGTGCCGGGTACGGCTACGAGCACTGCCTGAGCTTCTGCTTCAGCTGCCGCATATTTATTGACGGTGCCAACCATGCCATCAAAAGTGAGGCGTTCCGAGGCATGTTGTCGCCTTAGCGTATGCCGGAGAAGTGTACCGTGGTCCGGTCCTTCCACAAAGTGATAAATAGCATCATCACTAGGGTAATGTTCAAGATCGGCCCGTATACGGAGCCACCTGGCGAGGTAATAGCGAGGGTTTCCACCCTCTCTCTGAAGGCAACACCTTAGATCGAAGATAGTCACCTCGGTGACGAACTGTGATCTCTACTTTCTAGATGCACGGGCGAAGCCGGCGGATTTGCATCGATCTTCCACTATTATATCCTACACAGGGGTGGTTTGGGTGGGCCTTGAATTTTTCGGATCTAAGCCGGCAAACTCCAAAGAGAGATCCGACTTTGATCCTTCCATGAACGTATCCTGCCCGTAGGCAGTCCATGCATGCCTTAACGATCCTCCGACTGCCAGGGAATTGGTGGCCGAGTCGGTTTAGCCGATGAAGAGGTGGATGTCCCTGATTGGGATGATCGAGCAGCGGGTAGTGTTCGTCTTCGTCGTGAACTAGAACTCGTCAAGAGGGACAATCAGAACATTGCTGTAGAAGACAACACGGCCGATGGCTACGGTTTCGCCGATTCCCGCGAAGAGCTTGGATCTCTCCCGTTGTAGAGCCTGAAGAGCATCTTGCCCCATGGTGCGCGCCAACTATCGGGGGTATTACCGACGAGTACACTATGGAGGGGTCCTCACAGTGCGTGTTTAGAGACGTGGGGGAAGGCAGATGGTTGGCGGGTACGAGGTAACACAGCTTACCCAGGTTCAAATCCCACGATGGTGGCAGAATCCTACTCCTGCTATAAATCACTATAATGGCAATACACCGAGTTACACGGATTGGTTCACTGTGCAAGGTATGAGTTGTATCGTAAGATTGTTTCCCTAAAGGCTCCTCCAGGTCCGGCTTATATAGTCGCCACATTATAGGGTTACAGGCAAAGTCCTAGCCGGACAGGTTACAGAGTCCTATACGGTATATAACTAGTCTAACGTGTCTTGCACTCCAAGGTTCTGGGTACGCTGGTGACTCCTCCGTAGCCTTCCTTCATCCGGCATGGGCCTCCTTTCTGGATCCATCTAACTGGGCCGCCTAGCAGGCCATAGGCCTTGCTACCGACTATGGGCCACCCGGGTTAATAGGATTAGAGACATGCAATGGCGATATCCATTTAGCATATCCCCAATAGAGTGTAGATTTGCATCATGTTTTATATTATTATTTTTCATTGTAGATGTAGGATCTTGGTATTTTATGTTGTTCACACGCACTTTTTATGTTTATTTTCACCAGGATCAGGACAGATGATGGATCCGATGGACACAATTCTTGGACCAGTTATATTGGAGTGAAAAGGAGCCAAAAACTACGTAAATTACTTATTTGGGAAATATTAATATCTCTAGAAGAAACCCGAAGCAATTGAGGCATACAGGAGGTTTAACGACCAACTATACGGCGGGAGAACTTTTCCGGCCCTATAGTTCCCGCCGTATAGTTAGCGCTGACACCGCCTCCTTAAATAGTTTCGCCCCGTACAACTGGATCGGAGAGAAGACATACAGAACACCCAGAAATCAACGACACCTAGCCTCCGGAAGGCATCTGGAGGGGGAACTCATCCACCAGGGATCCATCTTTGCCCTACGCAGATCCTGGAGGCTAAGGCATCAATCTTCATCATCAACCGCTGCATCACGACCATCTCCATCCATCCCATCTACATCTTGTATAGATCTTGTTGTAATTCCTGTACTCGTTGTGGATTTACACAAGTACTATTCATCTATGATAGATTCCATTACTTTTGCCATGATGTTGATTGCCTCCATGTCTAAGTAGATCATTAGTTCTTGCGGAGATGGAGAAACCCTAATATGAGACTGAAATAAGATAAAGTTTATTAAGATATTCATTGTTGTGACATGTGTTAGATTGTCTACATCCTGATGTTGGGAGAAGTCAACCTCTCAATATTTGTCTCTTGTGGGGACTTGATGTAGAGAACTACTTGTTGGTAGAGGGAGGTATGTTAGCACTTATAGTGACTATAAAGATGTTGGCACTCCTTACGTTTCAACTTGGGAATCGAGGAAACTCACAAACACTATCCATGTCATGGGATACGTCCTACAGGATTATGTCTCTTAATAGCACAATAATTCAATTGATGTTGATTGTTGTCTGTTGTGGTTATGAGGATGATTTGAGCAGTGGTTGCTCCCCCTTTGACCAAACACAAAGTTCCTCCCACACATACATAGTTGAGAATGTTCATGATAATAATCTTTACCTTAGCCCTTTATAATGCTAGTGGCATATCCGCTAATCCACGAGAACGATTTTTTCCACTAAAGTTTTAAATCTCTTTTAAATATATGATACTTATTTTCTGTATTTAGTTTTATTACTTTACTCATTGTTCTCTTATACCAAAAACCCAAAAACACATTTTTACGCAATACTCGCATTTTATCTTGTCACTTAGAACTTTACTTGGCATTTCTAGTTTCAGTATTTATTTTAAATATCTTAGACTTCAGACTCCTGCTCCCTGTGGGATCGATATATTTATTTCAAAACTAGCTTCAACCGATCTGTGCACTTGCAGTCATCAAGCTATTTTCTGGCGATGTTGCCTGGGAGCTAAGCGCTATAGGTCTTTTAGTTTTTGCTTATTTACTTTCTGTTTGTTAAGTTTTGTTTTGAGTTACAGGTTTCCACCAACATGATGGAGTTTGAGCACATGACAAGTGCTAAACCACTCAACCACTTTGGAAAGCCCTGATACGTCATAAATGTATCTACAATTTTTTATGTTCCATGCTTGTTTAGTATCCACTTTGCTATGCTTTGTCTACACATTGAGGTATTTTTATACATTTTATGGGACTAACCTATTAACAAGTTGCCACAGTGCCAGATGCCTGTTTTATGCTGTTTTTGGTTACAGAAAATCTAGTAAGTAAATATTCTCGGAATTGGACAGGACAAAAGCCAAAGTCTATATTCCACCGAGGAGAACTCAAAGACAGAAGGGTAACCGGAGGGGAGTCACAAGGTGTCCACACCCCCCCCACGTGCGGGCCCACCCTCGGCCATGCCTGGGCAGGGTATGGGCCCCCTGGCCACCCTCCTGTCTCGAATCTTCGCCTATGTAATCCCCCTGATGCCATAACCCTAAGTACCTGATCATATCTCCACGAAATAGTCTGTAGCCGCCGCCACCATCGTCCCTAGATTGGGGGGATCTGAAGCTCTTCCCGGCACCCTGCCGGAGGGGAGAGATCATCCTGGAGGCCTTCTTCATAACCATGCCAGCCTTCGGTATGATGCGTGAGTAGTTCCACCTTGTACTATGGGTCCATACAGTAGCTAGATGGTTGTTTCTCCTCCTTTTTGCTACCATTTTTAGATCTTGTGAGCTCCATTCATGATCAAGATCATCTATTTGTAATCATGCATGTTGTGTTTGCGGGGATCCGATGGATATTGATATTACTATGTCAGTTTGATTAATGATTCTATCTTATTGAATCTATCATGTCTGTGTTGTTTGAGATCTTGCATGCTCGCCGTTTCTAGTAGGTATCTTGTCCAAGTAGATGCTAGTGACTCCAAGAGGGAGTATTTATGATTGATAGTGGGTTCATGCCTCGATTTAATCTGGGGAAGTGACAAAAATATCTAAGGTTGTAGATGTGTTGTTGCTACTCGGGAGAAAACGACAATCTCTTGTTCATGGAACAATTGTATTGTTTACGTCACACACATTGCTTAAAGCAGTTATCCGTTGCTTGCAACTTAATACTGGAGGGGGTTCAGATGATAACCTGAAGGTGGATTACTAGTCATAGATGAGTTGGATGGCGGTCTATGTATATTGTTGTAATGCCGAATCAAATCTCATAGGATCATGGATGTCTAGCATTTCATTGTTACCTTTCTTTGTCCTATCAATTGCCCCGCTATACCTCTAGTGAACTGTGAACCCCGGTCCAATATTTACCATTGATACACCATCCACTATTACTGTTTACTTTCTGCAAGCTACCATTACCTTCCACACCATAAGTTTAATCCTTTGTTTATAGCAAACTGGTGAGATTGACAACCTCACTGTTCGTTGGGGAAAAGTCTTGAGTTTGTGTTGTGCAGGTTCCATGTTGTTAGCAACACCTTAGGGTCGTTTCCTTCCTCCTTCTGGTTTCATAACCTTGGTTTCATACTGAGGGAAGACTTACTGTTGTGCTCATCATACCTTCCTCTTGGGGTTTCCCAACGAAGCTCTACAGTGATCTGAGCCGCATCAAGACGTTTTCTGGCGCCATTGACGGGGAGTTAAGGACGGAATCACAAGGGGAGTTCTTCACAACCTTTCTCTTTATTATTTTTTGTTTTCCTTAGTTTCTTTTGCTTTGTTTTGCTTGCTTATTTTACCAAAAATTACAAAAAAACTAGTTTCGTCTGGTTTGCCTTTTCTTATAAAAACACACAAAAAAATTAGTTCCTACTCTAGCTGATGCTGCTGTTGGCCTGCTCCACCTTTGAAAAAATGAACTCTACTGAGAACACCAAGTTGTGTGACTTCACTAGCACAAACAACAACAATTTCCTGAGTACACCTATTGCTCCACCTGCTCTTGATGCTACCTTCTATGAAATTAAGCCTGCTTTGTTGAATCTTGTTATGAAAGAGCAATTTTCTGGTGCTAGTTCTGATGATGTTGTTGCCCACCTCAATAACTTTGTTGAACTTTGAGAGATGCAAAAATATAAGGATGTAGATGGAGATATTATTATGCTCAAATTGTTTCCTTTATTGGAAAATACTATCATCCTGCTTAGATTATATCTATGAGAAGTGAAATGATGAAATTTAAACAACTTGATAATGAACATGTTGCTCAAGCTTGGGAAAGAATGAAATCTTTGGTAAAGAATTGTCCCACTCATGGACTGACTACTTGGATGATTATCCACACTTTTTATGCCGGACTAAACTTCTCTTCAAGAAATCTATTGGATTCTGCTGCTGGAGGTACCTTAATGACCATTACTTTGGGTGCTGCAACAAAGCTCATTGATAATATGATGGTTAACTATTCTGAATGGCACACTGAGAGAGCTCCACATGGTAAGAAGGTAAATTTTGTTGAAGAAACCTCCTCTTTGAGTGATAAAATTGATGTTATCATGGCTATGCTTGTTAATGGAAAAGCTCATATAGATCCAAATAATGTTCCTTTGGCCTCTTTGGTTGCTCAAGAAGAGAAAGTTGATGTGAACTTTATTAGGAATAACAATTTCAACAACAATGCCTATAGGAATAATTTTGGTAATAATAATGATAGGCCTTATACTCCTAATAATGGTAATACTTATGGAAATTCCTACAACAATACTAGAAGTGCTCCCTCTGAAATTGAAGTCATGCTTAAAGACTTTATTAGTAAAAACTACTTTCAACAAGACTATGGAGGAAAATCTTTTGAATGTTGATAAAAATATTTCATCTTTGTCTGAAGCAGAATCCTCTTTGATTAATAAAATGGTTGCTAAACCTGAAACCTTGGAAAGTACCTATGCCGCTACTCATGCCCTACAAGTTACTATTGATGAAAATGTTAGACTGTTAGCTAAACTGCATGCTAAGTGGGAAATATAAGCTGAAATTGCTAGAAACAATAGTGTTTGCACTATTACCACCACCAATATGGATGCCACCAAACCATAAGAAGACCCCATTCCTCCTACAACTATGCCTAAACCCAATAAGTCTACTACCTGTGATGCTAAGTTTGATTTTGATCTTGATGGTTGCAATATCTCTCAAGTGATTATGTTCCTACAAAAGCTTACTAGAAGTCCTAATGCTAGTGATATTAATATGGCTTTCACCAAACACATTACAGATGCTCTCATTAAAATTAAGGAAGAAAAGTTGAGACACAAAGCTTCTATTCCTAGGAAAGTAGAATATAGTTGGGAACCCATAATTATTATGCAAATGAATGACTTTGATCTCAAAGCTTCATGTGAACTTGGTTCTAGTGTCTCTATGATGCCTAGAAAGATTTATGAAATGCTTGATTTGCCACCTTTGGAAGATTGCTATTTCGATGTCCCACTAGATGATAATGCTAAAAATAAACTAATGAGGAGTATTAATGATGTTCTTATTGTGGTTAACAATGCTTATGTCCCTATTTATTTCTATGTTTTGGATGTTGAATGCAATGCTTCTTGTCCTATTACTTTGGGAAGACCTTTTCTTGGAACTGTTGGTGCCATCATTGATATAAAAGAAGGCACCATTAAATATCAATTTACATTCAAGAAAGGTATTGAACACTTCCATATGAGGAGAGAGAAGTTACCTTTTGCTCCTACTTTTGAAAAAAAGTTTGATGTTAATGCTTCTTCATTTGAAAATACTTGATTCTTGCTTCATGTGCCTAACTTAAAGGCGTTAAAGAAAAGTACTTCTTGGGAGATAACCCAATAGTTTTCTTGAGTCTTGGAAGTTATTACTTCTATAATAACCTCTCCTTATCCTTTTTTATTTGATTTTTGTTCCAATAATAACCTCTAATGAGAGGGAAGTAATATTTGGGGAGTTGTTGTCCCGAAACAGATTTTTGTGCTCCACTATAAAATACATGAAAAATTTCCTTATGTCAGATTGAGCTGAAATTTTCAAAATAAATCCCCAGGTTGTTAGCTAACTTCCTTTAGTTCAACACTTTTTGATTTGAGCAACAGAAGGTCTTCGAAAAAATCGGTTTTCACCTGCTGGTCTGTTTTAACAGATTTCTGCCATTATTTGCATTTGCCTCTTTATTGATTTGTTTTTGGGTTCTCTTTGGGAAATTGAACTTTTTGAGGAAATTGCTACATTAGATTGTGTTTTTAATAAAAGTTTTTCTGTTTAAAACTAAACCCAAAGGTCTATTATCTTTGGAATGCACTAATGTTGCTAATGAAGATTGTGTGAAGTTTTGTATATACGAAAATTTTCAGGTGTAAGGGAAGAATGATGTAATGAGATGAAGAATGTAAAAAAGCTCAAGATTGGGGATGCCACCCCGTGTCACCCCAAGAAGTATTCAAGAGGTACAAGCTTCAAAGCTTGGGGATGCCCAAGGAATCCCCTTCTTCATCAATAAAAATCTCAGGTCTTTCTAGACACTTCGTTTTTATTATTTCATGCACAGTTGTGTTGTTCTTGGAGCATCTTAGTTTTCGTTTTTGTTTTTTATTTTCTTGAATAAAGTAGTTGGACCCCCCCTTTCGCCGTTTTGTTTCAAATAAGTTGATTGGTGTTGGAAAAGAGTAGAAAGTTCTTGCTTATAGTAATACAAAAGGGAGCTTGCTTTGACTGTGACTTAGACTTTATCACGTCATGCTAGATGTTGTTTTGACCTTATTATTAGTGATTATTGCTATAGCATGACTTGTTCCAAACAATTGAATTTCTTAATGTGCCTTGAAAGAATCATGCGTTGTTTTAGAATACAAAAACGTAGTATTGTGGTATTCTCCTTTAATGCTTTGTTTAGATGACTTGGCACATGCTCACACCATGTTATGACTATGATCCAGTCACCTTAGCCTCTATGATCATTTAGTTTTTGACTTGTGGTACAACTTTATGCTTTAATTAGTAATGTTTTGTCGCTCTGCATGATTATTGCCATTATTTCTATCTTAGTTGGTCGCTCCCAGTCTTTTGCTAGCCTCCACTTGTATTGAGTAAGCTCTACTCATGCATCCAACTCCCAAGAAACCAAGTTATTCCAAAGATTCCACTATAAATTGCTATGCATGGTGTGTTACACCATTATAAGTCTATTCCTGTTTTATCTATCTTCCAAATTAAACTTGTTATGTTAAAATTAGTGATTGAAGTTCTCACAAACTTGCTGGCACACTTTATTTTTCTTTCCCCTAAATAAACTTGAACCATTGTGTCATCTATGTTGTATATGCTTGCGCTTATATGTTGGAATTAGCAAAACCATGTTGTCATGGGGAACGCTTTCAACATTTCACTTGTACATTGTACCTAGTTGATATCATGCTCTTTTGTTTGCGGATGTCGTCGGTGTGAAATAAAAGGGAAGATTGTAAGTCCATGGAGTTATGTATATGTTTTAGAGAAACGCCTGGGTCGCTATCCTAAGCCATGCCCAATCATGGTGGAAACTTGTAGCATCACCGGAGCAATCTATGAAGCATTCTGCTTATAGAAAAAAGAGATTGAGAAAAAGAACAAAAAGATGAGAAAAGAGGAAAGAGAGAAAAAAGAACCATTTTTGCCATGGTAAATAAGAAGATTGTTGAGATGCTCATTGTCTGATTGCCTTGTAATTTTGATATGGGATAGCTCCTGTATCATGGGGCAAGGGATACCCCGTTGGCGGTTCTCTATGATACACATGTACTTACTATGACAAGAACTTACCGGTAACTATAGTTGAGTAGCATGAGGAACGACTCTTGTACCCAAGGGACATGAGATTGCCAACTTATACTTTGTCAAGCATTTACTACATATTTTATTCACTTTAATGTTAATCACTTCAAGATGCTTATGATAGGGGAAATGAGAGCTGAAAGCTAACAAGTACCATAATTTTTGGAAGCTCTTTATGAAACTTGAAATCCCTGCTTCCCTTTGAAGGTCCTTTCTTCCACTTTTATATTGAGTCTCCACCTACTATCCTTAGGAACCAATTAAGAGAGCATAGTTGCCATTCTTAGTTCTATGTGCATTGTCCCAAAACTTACTGATTGATTCATATTGTTGATATTGCTTGCTCTTGAACTATTTGTATCTAGTCACCCTTATGAACTTTGAAGGTGTCCTATGCATTTATGTTTTGCTACTCAATGAGGGACAAGCTCAATGCCAATATGCTATGTTTTCTATATGTGAAACAAACAAACGTCTTTCAACGCATTGTTATTCATGAATCTTTGTTTGTATCCTTTCATGTTACAGCATAGTTACTATGTCCTACTGTTAGAACTTCATCTTTCATGCTCATGTTTAGAGTACTTTGATCCCAGATTTCAATGCTTGCAAATGGTTTGATCTTGATTGTGATGGTGCATGTCACCTCAAAAAATATTATTTTTATCACTTACCTACTCGAGACGAGCAGTAGTTAAGCTTGGGGATGCTTGATATGTTCTAAATGTATCTATAATTTTTGATGTTCCATGCTTGTTTAGTATCCACTTTTCTAAGCTTTTTCTACACTTTGAGGTATTTTTATACTTTTTCTAGGACTAAGCTATTAACAAGTTGCCACAATGCCAGTTGCCTATTTTCTGTTGTTTTTGGTTTTAGAAAATCTAGTAAGGAAATATTCTCGGAATTGGATGGGACAAAAGCGAAAGTAAATATTTCACCGAGGAGAACACAGAGATCGAAGGGCGACTTGAGGGGAGCCACAGGGTGGCCACACCCTCCCCCATGCGCGGACCCACCCTAGGCCACGCCTAGGCAGGGTGTGGGCCCCTAGACGCCCTCCTGCCTCGCCTCTTCGCCCATATAATTCCCCCGATGCCAAAACCCTAAGTACCCGATCAGATCTCCATGAAACAGTCCATAGCCGGCGCCACCATCGTCCCTAGATCGGGGGGATCTGAAGCTCTTCCAGGCACCCTGTCGGAGGGGAGAGATCACCCCGGAGGCCTTCTTCATCACCATGCCAGCCTCCAGTATGATGCGTGAGTTGTTCCACCTTGGACTATGCGTCCATACAGTAGCTAGATGGTTGTTTCTCCTCCTTTGTGCTACCATATTTAGATCTTGTGAGCTCTATTCATGATCAAGATCATCTATTTGTAATCATGCATGTTGTGTTTGCGGGGATCTGATGGATATTGAGATTACTATGTCATATTGATTAATGATTCTATCTTATTGATTTTATCATGTATGTGTTGTTTGAGATCTTGCATTCTCTCTGTTTCTAGTAGCTACCTGGGCCAAGTAGATGCTAGTGACTCCAAGAGGGAGTATTTATGCTCGATAGTGGGTTCATGCCTCTACTGAATCTGGGGAAGTGACAGAAATCTCTAACGTTGTAGATGTGTTGTTGCTACTAGGGAGAAAACAACAATCTCTTGTTCATGGAATAATTGTATTGTTTACTTTACACACATTGCTTAAAGCAATTATCTGTTGCTTGCAGCTCAATACTGGAGGGGGTTCGGATGATAACATGAAGGTGGATTAGTAGTCATAGATGCAGTTGGATGGCGGTCTATTGCAGTGACCCAGCATACCACTGCATGATGTAGTACACTATAGTCGTTGACATAACACCAATGAAACACCGTTCACTAGTATACATCCCTCAGATTAGTACAACAGAAACATACTAGGTCCAAGACATGACTATAGGTTACAACTCCACTCTTTACACAAGATCCAGAGAACACTCTAGGTTAAAGAGAGAGAAAGAAACTTCTTACAAATAAGAATCAGGAATAAAAAACTCATAGCTACCATACTTATAAAACTAGTAGCTGAACTACGAGGCCTGCATTGCTGCTATTGCAATACTCTACATAAGTAGGTTCTATGGTTAGAAATTCTATTCTTATTTAATCAGCAACTTCGTCTTCACTTGAGTTGATGTATATGTTGACTTTCTTGACTTCATTGAAGAGCGTTAGCTTTTGATTATGATTCCTGGAGCATAACTTGATGTAGACATCGTCTTTACTGGCTTTAGAACCTAGCAAGGGTTAAGAAGATACTTTGAGTACGAGCGTACTCAGCAAGTCCACTAGAAAAGGAGTGTTTGATGCACTATAACTATAGCCACACACCATAGTTTGTAGGCAATGCAAGTTTTCGTAAACATTTCTTCAAAGGTTGCTTTTATTCTGAAAAGCTATGTCCGTCAGCCTTCACGGGTTTACCAGAACTTTCACGGAGTTCCTTTCTCGCCGTGTTCGTAGCTCCTTCCCGGAACAGGTTCATTCACACTTCCTTGGTGTGAGGCCCAGACTAAGATCCAAGCCAATCACTGCCTTCTCCGCAACCCCGCATGTCTCTTTGGTGTACGCCAGCCCACCTATTGAATTACGGAAATGGCAGTACAGACCATTCAGATGCCGGAACTATCATGGGACATTGAGGGCTCCCACCCATATGTTGCATATCCTCTACGAATTACCATAAATAATATGCATGCTACGAGTGATAACAGCCACGACCCGCACTTCCAGCTCCATGCGAGATGGAAAAGATACAGCTGACTTCTTCGTCCCATTCCAAATCTCATGGTCAACGCATGATATATGGCGCAAGAATCCCTGGCGATATTGGTTGTTAAGTCCTATATAATATGTTCCTTTACCACCGGAACTCTTATAGTAGGTTATTACCTCATGGTAAATAACCTATAATCATATTATTATGAAATAGTGTTTTCTGACCTTTTTCAAATGCAGGTGATGAAAACACTGGATTTGTAAATACTTTATATAAAGTAATCAAATTACATGAGCAAGTGTGAACTTGCCTTTTGTGATTGCAATATTATGCACTCATGGTCTTCAAGACAATATAAGATCCATGCGGAAATCTGCATCATTGGTCCGGTAAGGACTAATGTTTAAAGAAGCAACATGCTTTTATGCATAAGTAATGTGATGCAAGTTGATAAACACGAATCCCGAGAATAATGTTGTTCTAGGGTTTGGATACTGGAAAGGGTTTCCTTCGAATGTGTTGCCCTTTTAGATTAAGTTTCACACATGTGCTTCTTATTAAGGCTTGTGAGTGTGTGTGGAAAACAACATGTATTTATACAACAACAAAATACACAGTATGGAATGCTACTCAAGGTTTCTTACATCTTAATTGTTTATCTTCAAGTTTTACTTTACAAGGAATGTCACTAATCAAGAATTTAAGTATTAACAATCTTATTATACAATTAAAGTATAAAGTAAGGTGTTTACTATTAATTGTCATATGTTGATTGAAGTGGCAAAACGAATAACTTTTGAAGAAAAGATTCCTTTATAAAGGTTTAAACAATCTTTGTGGTTAATCAGATGTGGTTGATGTTGTTTGTGCTTGCTTGAATAGTTTGGAATTGAGATGTTTTTTACAATTTAATTATAACAGACCAAAGTTAAGTATAAAGTATATAATAAGTTTTTTAGCATTATACTTAAAGCTTTGTAACTATAAGTAACTTTAATATTGTAGATAGACTTAGGGTGGATTACTTATGATACTTGTATCCTGTTCATTTTACATTGTTTCCTTATAGTTACTTAAGAATGGCATTACTTTTATTTGGTAGTGGTTTCTTTACATTATAAATTTATTAAGGGATTTACCTTCCTATAAGGGTGTGGTTAAGGTTTGTGAATAAGTAAACATCATTATTTACTACTTATTAATTCACTTATATTGTTTTGATTTGTTTATAAATTTGTGGTTAAAGTAAAGGAATAGGTTTTATCTCTTTACAAATTATTCTTGGAGATTTATAATGGATAAGCATTCTTTTATAACATAATTTATACTTATGGTTGAAAGATAATTTAATAGAATTGTATTAACATGTTTTGAGGCATTTTAACTTCATATTATCAATATTTAAGACTAATACTATTTATTAGACTTAATTAGTTAATTTTTTGAACTATTTACAAGTTTTATTTACCTTAATATGAATTATTAATTAAGGAGATAGGTTTAATTTCAAGTTATAAAAGTATTTAACTTTTTATTTAACTCAAATGTGGAATATCACATTTTAAACATGTAGGTATTATTTTTGTGATCATTTTGGTATATTACATTTATTTTTGTGATTTATAAATAATAAGATATGATTTTAAAAAGGTTTATTACTTTGAAAATACTTAATAAATAATAAATATTTAATTAAGAGGAATAATAATGCATGATTATAGTTTTAAACTTTAATTCTTATTTTTCTAAGATTTTTGATTTTATTTGGATTTTTAACATTTACCATTATTAAAATATTAATTATCAAAGTATTAAAACTTTATAAAGTATTTATTAAATAATATTTATTTAAATAATTATCATAATAATATTTAATAATAGTTTTAAGTTGTAGATTTTATTTTTCTAAACATTTTCATATATTATATGTATTTTTCTGATTTATAAAACAAAAGATATTAAATTTTACAAGATTTAATCACTTTATTCTATTTCTCGAATATTGAAATTTGAATTCATATTGTTTTAATTATTTTCTAAACAGGCACAGACTTTTTATATCACAAACCTACCTATCCCCAGACACTGTCCTATGGGCCCTAGGCCACGTCACATGCCACATCGACAAAGACCAGTCAAGAGGGTGGACTTGGTCAAAATGACACAAGCATGACCTCACGATGACATCATACGAACTATCACCCCCAGATCGAAGCTCGATCGATTGATTGGGTGGATGCTGGCCCGCGGGAAGGGTGTTGCTGGACGCGGACGGGCACACTGAGTTGAATGGTGGCGGCGCCGCTCGATTTAGGTCGCCGGAGCAAGGTGTACGACGGTGGCCAGTGGCGGCGGTGGCAGGTGGTCATAGGGATCTCGATTTAGCACGCAAGGAAGAATTCTACAAAGGGCATTCGCACGAGGAGCTCACCAGGAGCATGCTTAAGGGCTCGACGAGGCCGGAGGTGGTCGGGATCGACAATTATTGATGATGACCGGCGGTGGTGGTCGTCGGGAATCCGATCGATGCGGCCGATTAGGAGCTCGTCAGCTCGATTCCTTCTTGCCGGAGATGCTACACACCATGGCAAATCTTGTGGTATGCTCAGCTCGTCATGGGGTGGCCTCTAACGGTGACAGCAACAACTCCGACGAGCTATGTTTTCAGGCAGAGGAAGAAATGGGGAAAGAGATGTTGCTGGAGAGAGTGATAGAGGATGAGATCGAGCAGAGGTGTCGTCGTGGCCTTCTTATCGTCCTCTGGGACGGTGGCGGGAATCTCAACGCTCGGCTGACGACAACGGCGGCATCGGGTGGCGGCGAACCCCTCCAGTGAGGTGCTTGTGACGCACGAGGAAGACGACGATGGATATTTCGCGGAAAACCCCCTGATAAAAATCCAAACTCAACCCACGGTCCGTTGGTGGTCTACCAGTCAGTCAAAGAGGAAGGCAGGCTGGGCTGGTCTTGGGCTGTGCTTGGGCCACTGTTGGGTTGCTATGATTGCTCATGGGCGACAGATAAGTGAGAGGGATGTTGGGTTGCGGCCTGGTTGCAGTTTTTTCCTCACTTTATCCTTTTCTTTTATCTGTTTTGTTTTCAGATTTGAATATTACACATTTTATTGAAATTTCTTTATGGAATTTATTTTCTGAATAATTGCAGTAATATTGAAGTTATTAAGAATCAATTGGTGAACTTTTATTATATATTGTTGATGGTTTCTTTATTTTCATTATATAGATACCTTTTCTATTATTATTTGTGAGGGCCTTTAACATGAATTTAATTGGGCATAAATTCATATAATTATTATATAATGTATTACTACTAACTAATGAGATTTTATTTTCATTAATATTTAATATTAAGGCAACTTTTATATTTATTGATACTTCATTATTATTTTATACATAAAGTTTTGAATATTTCATAGGGTTAATATTATTGTCATAATTTAAGAAATAGTAATGTATATATTTTTTTATTATTACCAACCAAAGAGTTAAAGTTTAAATTGAAAATGCCTTTCATAAGTTCTTAGAAGATTTAATATTCTCATATTTATTTTATTCATGTGAATAAAGGTCAATGGCTAAACCTATTATCTTTATGTTGGTGAATTTAATAATATTACCAACCAAAGTAAAATAGTGGATTTTTTTTCTAGGATAACTTATGAGAAAGAATTGAGAAAGTTAATTATTAAGCCCATATGATAATGATGATTGAAAATGACAAAGATGTGCTCAAGTTATTTGATATAGTAAATATTTCTATGAAGCTTTGTGTAAATAAGATGATAGATCAATTAGATGAAATGGATAATCTGTTAGGTAAAGATTTAGGGTCTAGTGTTTAACAAGGATTCCTATATTCCATAATTCATAATTCTAGACTTCTAATTAAGGAATTCGTCTCCTAGATATTCTACTTCCTCCTATCCATTGTTGTTCTAACATCATTTTAATCCTACTATCTTGTCTCTACTAGACTCCAATATCTAACATTCCAACCTCACATTATATTAATGTGACTGGTAATGACTAATCTAGGATAATATATCTATACTATGGTTCAATCATGTTTTATCCACCAATGTCACTTATACATGGTATAAGCATTCAATATTGGTGAATAAGGCATGGTCATTATAATCCTTTGTGGTTTAGGTTTCCAATTGGCTAATCAAGGCTTCATCAATACAACATTGCAGTTGTATTCGAATTATCTTCTATCTAGCTCTATTGGATTAAGAGATATGATTCATTGACTATACCTACTTGATCTAATAGGACTACTCTTGGTAACTATCTTTAGACTTTATCCTTGTAATCTTCTTTGTTACTATATTGATTTGATTTCCTCCAATCACACTCATCCTATAGATAACATCTAAAACTAGCATAACTATTTACCTCTTCTTACTTATTTCTTTATAAGCCTTAAGTGAATGCTATAATAAGGACAAGAGTTGATAGGTTAAGAATTGATAAGTTAAGAATTGGTGAATCAATAATTGATTACTCAATATTGATGATCAACAAATATAAGGATAGGATTCAGTAAAGATGATAAAGATTGATATGGAAAGAAAGATATATGGTGAATGATCTTAACTTTGGTTTCTTTCCTACTCAATCTCACTAGAGAGTTAAAGTTAGGTATATCCATGATATTCATGGTATAAGTAGATGAGATTAAGATATAGTTGTTACATTCTTATTATTTGTGTTATATTTATAATTTAGTATTCATGAGTGATTATAATGAACACTATGATATGATCACCTAAGGATCAAATATAAATCATTAAGTAATGTATTAGGGTTTAATTTTGTTCCATTGGATCTACCCTTAGATCAAATCATGTTTAACCAAAAAAAGGTTTTAGCAAAGGTCATATTGAAACTTATCGCAGTCAACTTGATGGTCTACTTCAATTCCATCAAGTTAAGATAAGATTCCATCACTTTGACAAGTTTTTATTGAAAAGCACGAATTATTTAGATTTTCTATGCATGAATGCAATGCACACATCTGTGTTCAGCTTATTTCTAAGCTCTAATGCTGGGATGTTACAGACTCTCCCCCTTAAAATAAACTTCATCCTCAAAGTTTGCAGTCTCATGTTTTAGAGTAGGGAATTGTCTTGCAATGGTTATGATATGTCTCAACTCCATGTTAACCTGAATTGAAATAATTGTAATATCCCATATCCAGATCTTTTCCCTGAATCCTCATCATACTTGGCAATTTTTCCAAATGTTGGTTTTGAACACATTTAGTCCAAACCCATTGGAATTTCTTGTTCCTCTACACATGTCAAATTAGATGTGCTATGTTACCTCTTAAGGGTCACTTAAGAGTTGTTTCTTTTAGAATTAGTCGGTTAGGATTAATCTTTTATCACCTTCAAGCTTTAGATAATCTTTCATTATCACGTATAATACTTCTTCAACTTTCATTTATAATGTTTACTCTCCCTCTTAGGGTTTACTAATAGTCTTCAAACTGCCTATTTAGTATTTATTGGCTTTATAAGTAGAATATTGGGCTCTATCCATCTTATACACTACCTAGTTAGAGTTTGATGAATGATTGTACGGTGTATCCACACAATTTTGGATCTCCGAAGTGAATCTTTCAGCATTATTTGTCTTACTTACTATTAGGACATTTTGCTTTGATAGGTCAATTTTCACGAAGAGTCTTGAAAGACAATCGCTTTTAATTTTATACTCCTTTGTGTCTTACTTATCTTAGGCCAAATTTTATGCTCTTTATGCAACTTTTAAGATGCTCTGGTTAACTATGTCAACCAACACCGGCTATGGTCCAGATACCAATTATGGATCAATTACTAGTTATGGATCAAATACCAGCTGTAGATAATTACCAGCTGCGAACCATCCTAGGGTGTATATATTACCCTACGGTTCCTAACATCCTTATGGCATTCTCTCTGAATTGTCAGAACTTGAATACCATTTTGGTTTCAAAGCTACTCATTTGTAATTATTCGTGATACTTCCATGAACTTTGTACCACTATTCTCTTACTTCTTACCAACTTACCTACTTTAAATGAACTTTAAGTTTATTACTTCTTGTTGTTCCATAAATTTTCTATACTAATCTTCCTTCTTATTGTTGATTAATGATGATCTAAGGTTGATCCATCCTTCAAATTGCGTTGATACTCCTCATACTTTCCTCATTCTTCATGTAAGTCTTCATCTTTGTCTTTGGAACTCGTCACTCCCTTACACGAATTCCCATTCATATCTAGGTCTATAGCATCAAGTAGTAACTGGATGTTGCAACATGCATTTGCACACCAAGTCAAACTTCATGTACAGATCTAGTCAATCAAGAAGATCCAAGAAAAACAAATAAATTCAAATGTGGTACATATAACACACAATATTCTAAGCCTAGAATATAGTAGTTGAGTATAATATCTCTAGAATTCCGGCTTAGTTGTGTAGTATATAACACCTCCTCATATAGGTTTACGTTGTGATACTTAGCACATAGGGTCAAACTATTCTTTATCTCAATATTTACTCAAATTGCTCAAGTGCAACAGGATAATTTTTAGACAAAGTGGTCTCAAATTTAGTTTTGACTAACCTTTGGTCTCACCTTTGGAATGGTTTCCTATATTCAACCTTTCTTTATTAGCCAACAACCTCACATGATCTCTCCAAATGACTAATCAGATTATATTACTAACTTAAACTAAAGATTATTAGAAATTTTTAGCACCCATGACTTCTATCATAGTTCTTCCATGTTATTCTCTTACTTCTACTCCAAGAAAATTCACTAAGTACTTGTCATACTTACACTTACATCATGGTTTCGGAGCTAATCTCACCATGATCTGGTTATGTCTTACGTGTACATCATGATTTAAGAATTAATCTAGCCATGATGACTTTATTTCTTACTGTACTGTCATTTAGTCTTGACCTAATTTCACTCCATCATGCAGAATTCTCAAATGAATCCCACATGATTACTACTCATTACATCAACATTTATCCTAATGATATTCATCATGTTGTCTTTGGTTATCAACTGACATTAGGATTTTACGGTTCTTACTTAAATTCTAGGATTAGGCTACACCATTAAGACTACTTCAATTGATGTCTTACACTTTCCTACAGTATCTTGGTGGTTTATGTATCCCTCGAAAGACACTAAAGAGAACTATACTTGAGAAAAGATAAAATAATTACTACTAAGAAATATTGACTTAAGCATCTGACTTATGTGTGACAAGGTTATCCTCAATTGGATAATCATCACAAGTCATTAGACTATTTGGTTTAGATAAGATGGCTCCTGTCGTCACTATCCAACCTACAGATCTTCCTAAAAGGGTTTCAATCCTAAGGTCAAAGCATATGCTCTGATACCAACTGCGGTGACCTAGCATAGCACTGCATGATGTAGTACACTATAGTCGTTGACATAACACCAATGAAACACCGTTCACTAGTATTACATCCCTCAGAGTAGTACAACAGAAACATAGCAGGTCCAAGACATGACTATAGGTTACAACTCAACTCTTTACACAAGATCCAGAGAACACTCTAGGTTAAAGAGAGAGAAAGAAACTTATTACAAAGAAGAATCAGGAATAAATAACTCATAGATACCATACTTATAAAACTAGTAGCTGAACTACGAGGCTTGCATTGCTGCTATTGCAATACTCTACAGAAGTAGGTTCTATGGTTAGAAATTCTATTCTTATCTAATCAGCAACTTCGTATTCACTTGAGTTGATGTATATGTTGACTTTCTTGACTTCATTGAAGATCGTTAGCTTTTGATGATGATTCCTGGAGCATAACTTGATGTAGACATCGTCTTTACTGGCTTTAGAACCTAGCAAGGGTTAAGAAGATACTTTGAGTACGAGCGTACTCAGCAAGTCCACTACAAAAGGAGTGTTTGATGCACTATAACTACTGCCACAGACCGTAGGTCGTAGGCAATGCAAGTTTTCGTAGACATTTCTTCAAAGGTTGCTTTTATTCTTAAAAGCTATGTTCGTCAGCCTTCATGGGTTTACCAGAACTTTCATGGAGTTCCTTTCCCGCCGCGTTCGCAGCTCCTTCCCGGAACAGGGAGTAACAAGTTACAGTTCTTACACTCAGCAGAGGTGCGTCACTTTACCCATGAGAGATCTTAGCTTTGTTGCACATCCAAATTGCAGGTTCATTCACACTTCCTTGGTGTGAGGCCGAGACTAAGATCCAAGACAATCACTGCCTTCTCCGTGACCCCGCATGTCTCTTTGGTGTACGCCAGCCCACCTATTGAATTACGGCAATGGTAGTACAGACCATTCAGATGCCGGAACTATCATGGGACGTTGAGGGCTCCCACCCATATGCTACATATCCTCTATGAATTACCATAAATAATATGCACGCTACGAGTGATAACAGCCACGACCCGCACATCCTCCTCCATGCGAGAGGGAAAAGATACAGCTGACTTCTTCGTCCCATTCCAAATCTCATGGTCAACGCATGATATACGGCGCAAGAATCACTGGCGACATTGGTTGTTAAGTCCTATATAATATGTTCCTTTACCACTAGAACTCTTATAGTAGGTTATTACCTCATGGTAAATAACCTATAATCATATTATTATGAAAATAGTGTTTTCTGAACTTTTTCAAATGCAGGTGATGACAACACTGGATTTGTAAAATACTTTACAGAAAATAATCAAAGGGCATGAGCAAGTGTGAACTTGCCTTTCGTGATTGCAAGATTATGCACTCACGGTCTTCAAGACAATATAAGATCCAATTGCGGAAATCTGCATCATTGGTCCGATAAGGACTAATTTTTAAAGAAGCAAGATGCTTTTATGCATAAGTAATGTGATGCAAGTTGATAAACGCGAATCCCGAGAATAATGTTGTTATAGGGTTTGGATACTGGAAAGGGTTTCCTTGGATTGTGTTACCCTTTTAGATTAAGTTTCACACATGTGCTTCTTATTAAGGCTTGTGAGTGTGTGGAAAACAACATGTATTTATACAACAACAAAATACACAGTATGGAATGCTACTCAAGGTTGCTTACATCTTAATTGTTTATCTTCAAGTTTTACTTTACAAGTAATGTCACTTATCAAGAATTTAAGTATTAATAATCTTATTATACAAGTAAAGTATAAAGTAAGGTGTTTACTATTAATTGTCATATGTTGATTGGAGTGGCAAAACGAATAACTTTTGAAGAAAAACTTCCTTTATAAAGGTTTGAACAATCTTTGTGGTTAATCAGATGTGGTTGATGTTGTTTGTGCTTGCTTGAATAGTTTGGAATTGAGATGTTTTTACAATTTAATTATAACAGACCAAAGTTAACTATAAAGTATATAATAAAGTTTTTAGCATTATACTTAAAGCTTTGTAACTATAAGTAACTTTAAGATTGTAGATAGACTTAGGGTGTATTACTTATGATACTTGTATCCTATTCATTTTATATTGTTTCCTTAGAGTTACTTAATACTAGCATTACTTTTATTTGGTAGTGGTTTCTTTACATTATAAATGTATTAAGGGATTTACCTTCATATAAGGGTGTGGTTAAGGTTTGTGAATAAGTAAATAGCATTATTTACTACTTATGAATTCACTTATAGTGTTTTGATTTGTTCATAAATTTGTGGTTAAAGTAAAGGAATAGGTTTTATCTCTTTACAAATTATTCATGGAGATTTATAATGGATAAGAATTCTTTTATAACATAATTTATCCTTATGGTTGAAAGATAATTTAATAAAATTGTATTAAAATGTTTTAAAGCATTTTAACTTCATATTATCAATATTTAAGAGTAATACTATTTATTAGACTTAATTAGTTATTTTTTAGAACTATTTACAAGTTTTATTTACCTTAATATGATTTTAATAAGGTTTATCACATTAAAAATACTTAATAAATAATAAATATTTAATTAAGAGGAATTATAATGCATGATTATAGTTTTAAATTTAATTCTTATTTTTCTAAGGTTTTTTGGTATTTTATTTAGATTTTTAACATTTACCATTATTAAAATATTAATTATCAAAGTATTAAAATTTATAAAGTATTTATTAAATAATATTTATTTAAATAATTATCATAATAATATTTAATAATAGTTTTAAGTTGTAGATTTTATTTTTCTAAACATTTTCATATATTATATGTATTTTTCTGATTTATAAAACAAAAGATATTAAATTTACAAGATTTAATCACTTTATTCTATTTCTAGAATATTGAAATTTGAATTCATATTGTTTTAATTATTTTCTAAAAAGGCACAGACTTTTTATACCGCAAACCTACCTAGCCCCAGATACTGACCTATGGGCCCTAGGCCAAGTCACATGCCACATCGACAAAGACCAGTCAAGATGGTGGACTTGGTCAAGATGACACAAGCATGACCTCACGATGACGTCATACGAACTATCACCCCCAGATCGAAGCTCGATCGATTGATTGGGTGGATGCTGGCATGCGAGAAGGGTGTTTCTGGACGCGGACAGGCACGCTGAGTTGAATGGTGGCGGCACCGCTCGATTTATGTCGCTGTAGCAAGGTGTACGACGGTGGCCAGTGGAGGCGGTGGCAGGTGGTCGTAGGGATCTCGATTCAGCACGCAAGGAAGAATTCTACAAAGGGCATTCGCATGAGGAGCTCACCAGGAGCATGATGAAGGGCTCGGCGAGGCCGGAGGTGGTCAGGATCGACAATTATTGATGATGACCGGCGACAGTGGTCGTCGGGAATCGGATCGATGCGGCCGATTAGGAGCTCGTCAGCTCGATTCCTTCTTGCCGGAGATGCTACACACCATGGCTAATCTTGTGGTATGCACAGCTCGTCATGGGGTGGCCTCTAACGGTGACAGCAACAACTCCGGCGAGCTATGTTTTTAGGCAGAGGAAGAAATGGGGAAAGAGATGTTGCTGGAGCGAGTGAGAGAGGATGAGATCGAGCAGAGGTGTCGCCGTGGCCTTCTTATCGTCCTCTGGGACGATGGCGGGAATCGCAATGCTCGGCTGACGACGACGGCGACATCGGGCGGCGGCGAACCCCTCCAACGAGGTGCTTGTGACGCATGAGGAAGACGACGACGGATATTTTGCGGAAAACCCCCTGATAAAAATCCAAAATCAACTCGCGGTCCATTGGTGGTCCACCAGTCACTCAGAGAGGAAGGCAGGATGGGCTGGTCTTGGGCTGTGCTTGGGCCACTGTTGGGTTGCTATGATTGCTCGTGGGCGACGGATAAGAGAGAGGGAAGTTGGGCTGTGGCCTGGTTGCAGTTTTTTCCACACTGTATCCTTTTCTTTTATCTATTTTGTTTTCAGATTTGAATATTACACATTTGATTCAAATTTCTTTATGGAATTTATTTTCTAAATAATTGCAGAAATATTGAAGTTATTAAGAATCAATTGGTGAACTTTTATTATATATTGTTTAGGGTTTCTTTATTTTCATTATATAGATACCTTTTCTATTATTATTTGTGAGGCCTTTAATATTTATTTAATTGGGCATAAATTCATAAACTTATTATAGAATGTATTACTACTAACTAATGAGATTTTATTTTCATTAATATTTAATATTAAGGCAACTTTTATATTTATTGATACTTCATTATTATTTGATACATAAAGTTTTGAATATTTAATAGGGTTAATATTATTCTCATAATTTAAGAAATAGTAATGTATATATTTTTTTATTATTACCAACCAAAGAGTTAAAGTTTAAATTGAAAATGCCTTTCATAAGTTCTTAGAAGATTTAATATTCTCATATTTATTTTATTGATGTGAATAAAGGTTAATGGCTAAACCTATTATCTTTATGTTGGTGAATTTAATAATATCACCATTCAAAGTAAAATAGTGGATTTGTTTTCTAGGATAACTTATGAGAAATAATTAAGAAAGTTAATTCATAAGCACATATGATAATGATGATTGAAAATGACAAAGATGTGCTCAGGTGATTTGATGTAGTAAATATTTCTATGAAGCTTTGTGTAAATAAGATGATAGATCAATTAGATGAAATGGATAATATGTTAGGTAAAGATTTAGGGTCTAGTGTTTAACAAAGATTCCTATATTCCATAATTCATAACTCTAGACTTCTAATTAAGGAAATCCTCTCCTAGATATTCTACTTCTTCCTATCCATTGTTGCTCTAACATCATTTTAATCCTACTATCTTGTCTCTACTAGACTCCAATATCTAACATTCCAACCTCACATTATATTAATGTGACTGGTAATGACTAATCTAGGATAATATATCTATACTATGGTTGAATCATGTTTTATTCACCAATGTCACTTATACATGGTATAAGCATTCAATATTGGTGAATAAGGCATGGTCATTATAATCCTTTGTGGTTTAGGTTTCCAATTGGCTAATCAAGGCTTCATCAATACAACATTGCAGTTGTATTGGAATTATCTTCTATCTAGCTCAATTGGATTAAGAGATATGATTCATTGACTATACCTACTTGATCCAATAGGACTACTCTTGGTAACTATCTTTAGACTTTATCCTTGTAATCTTCTTTGTTACCATATTGATTTGATTTCCTCCAATCACTCTCATCCTATAGATAACATCTAAAACTAGCATAACTATTTACCTCTTCTTACTTATTTCTTTATAAGCCTTAAGTGAATGCTATAATAAGGACAAGAGTTGATAGGTTAAGAATTGATAAGTTAAGAATTGGTGAATCAATAATTGATTACTCAATATTGATGATCAACAAATATAAGGATAGGATTCAGTAAAGATGATAAAGATTGATATGGAAAGAAAGATATATGGTGAATGATCTTAACTTTGGTTTCTTTCCTACTCAATCTCACTAGAGAGTTAAAGTTAGGTATATCCATGATACTCATGGTATAAGTAGTTGAGATTAAGATATAGTTGTTACATTCTTATTATTTGTGTTATATTTATAATTTAGTATTCATGAGTGATTATAATGAACACTATGATATGATCACCTAAGGATCAAGTATAAATCATTAAGTAAGGTATTAGGGTTTAATTTTATTCCATTTGATCTACGGTTAGATCAAATCATGTTTAACCAAAATAAGGTTTTAGCAAAGGTCATACTGAAACTTATCGCAGTCAACTTGATGATCTACTTCAATTCCATCAAGTTAAGAGAAGCTTCAATCACTTTGACAAGTTTTTATTTAAAAGCGCAAAAATTATTCAGATTTTCTATGCATGAATGCAATGCACACATCTGTGTTTAGCTTATTTCTAAGCTCTAATGCTGGGATGTTACATCTATGTATCTGATTATAATGCCCAATCAAATCTCATAGTATCATGAATGTCTATTATTGCATTGTTATGCCTTGCTCTGTCCTGATAATTGCCCCGCTATAATTTGTTTACCTAGCATGTTATGTTGTTTATCTTAAGGAGAACACCTCTAGTGAACTGTTGACCCCGGTCCAATCTTTACCATTGATACACCATCCATTGATACTGTTTACTTTCTACAAGCTACCATTACCTTCCACACCATATGTTTAATCCTTTGTTTTCAGCAAACCGGTTAGATTGAAAACCTCACTGTTCATTGGGTCGAAGTCTTGAGTTTGTGTTGTGCAGGTTCCAAGTTGTTAGCAACACCTTGGGGTCGTTTCCTTCCTCCCACTGGTTCGATGACCTTGGTTTCATACTGAGGGAAGACTTACTATTGTGCTCATCATACCTTCCTCTTGGGGTTTCCCAACGAAGCTCTATAGTGATCTGACCCTCATCAAGCCCTATGATAGTTATAAAAGAGACAACTCCAATGAGAAAACAATGGAGTTTGAAATAAAGCCTCTACTACTTGGTATTTTACACAAGAAGCAATTTACTGGAGATGAAGAAGATCCTGATCCATATGAGCATATTGCATGTTTCAAAGATATATGTGTGTAACATCCCAAAAATCATGATTTATAAAGTTTTCATATCATGCATGCATTCATAAACATTTTGACCATTTTCAATTAAGTTTTCAAAACAGAAATAAATCTGTTGCCTATTATTTTATGTTGGAAAGGCAATGTTTTACTTTTCACTCTCTGCTATGAGAACACTTGTTTTAATCAGAAAGGTTTGAGTTTGAGTTTTGTTTGTTGTTTCCAAAGCTTGGTCAAAAATTTCAAAATAAAAGATAAATTCAAACCATTCATATGCCCATTAAGGAATATATAACTAAGTCATGTTTTTCTGTTAAATTCAAGGGGGCAAAGAACTAACAATGAAACATCAATGTTTTATACCCAAATATATACATGTTCCACTTTACAAAAACCCAAAAAAGATTTGAATTCAAAACTCATTTTAAATCATTAGAAAAGAATTCCTGGAAAATCATATAGAAAAAGAAAAAGGGAAAGGAATAAAGAAAAGGCCGGCGCCACCAAACAGGACCAGCACCAAAAACAGCCCATGAGCCCACCCGGGAACCTCCCCCTCTCCTCTCTGTTTCTCACTCTGCCCGTGCGCACCCACTCGCTGACGCCCCGGACCCACTTGCCCCGTCACCCTTCGTCCCCAAATCCCGCGACGACCAGCTCGCCGCTGCGGTTTCTTCCCCATTCAAACCCGACGAAATCGTGCTTGATTGCCATTTATTTGCTGAATAAATCCCTCCCCCGCTCTGGCTATTTAAACCTCTCCCTCTCCGCGTCATTTTCCCCCACTCAGCACCACCAGAGCGCCGCCAGGCTACCAGTATTGAGCTTCACACCGACGTTGTTCTAACGAGCTCTGGCGAGCTATTGTGGTGAGCACCGAGCACACCCTATCTCTGGTTCACGCGCCTGTGTTCGCCAGGTTCCTGCACACATGTTGATGCTTTCCGTTTGTTTCCGTATGGCCTAGGTCATCGCCTTCGTCTTCAACTGAGAGCACCCGACGACGAGACGGACTCAGGCGAGCGATTCTGCTCGTGTTCGTGCAGCTCCAACCCAACCGCGACCACGTTGAGCATCTCCACGTCTTCGCGGCCTCGTTAAGCACCAGCACACCTCCCCTACACCCCTGTCCTCGCCGGCATGTCACCTCCAGAGGCGTCGCCGCCGCCAGCGCCATTCGCGCCGCTGGATCTTGGTCAGATAGGTCTGATCCATTGGATCTAGATCCAAAGGCCACGATTAGATTTTAGCTGAAGCGGTATGAACAGATCTAGGCCGTGCATCGTTAGTTATATCCTACGGTCCGTGAGCGTGATCCGGCCGAACCGGTACGCACCAATCAGAAGCTGCCGCGTGGCTAGGTTTTAGTTTTAAAATTTGAATTTAGATCTATTAGTTATTTAAACTTGTAAATTCAATAACTTTTGATCTGTTTATCCAAAAATTACAAATAATATACCATTGGAATCACAAAAAGAAATCCTACACATCTATGGGATTGGTTTTTTATTTTGCCTCTGTTAAAGTGGAATTTTATGCAGAGACATTTGTAGGCATATTTTGTGTATAAAAATCATTTGGAAAATGTTTTAAAGGACAAATTAAGTTTATTTGATGTATAATTGTTTTGTCTATTGTTCAGTATTGTTTACTTGTCTTGTTTGGTTTAGAAAAATCATCACATGGCATTTGCATGCATTCATATATTTTTGCTTGTTTATGTGATATGTGAATTTGGTGCTATCATTTTATGTGTAGATTTTGGTGCTAGTGGTGATTGTGACTGTGAGGATTGTTGTTACTCCCCCAACTACGAAGGCAAGTGGTGCTTCATACTTTTGTCCCAATATTTTTGACTATGCATTAGAAATATTTTGTATAGGGCTTGCATGATAATTTTTGCTAAGTATCTATATGCTATGCTTGGGAAATCCTAGTAGTTGTAGAATTGTTAGAATTTTCTCTAAGTTAAGATACTTGCTATTGCCATGCTTATCCTAGCTAGTAGCAACCAAGGGTGGAATATATACATGCTATGGAAAAATATTGATAAGTCTTTGACTTATTTTTTTACTTAATAAAACAACTAAGTGAATGAAACACCTCCGTGGAATGGTAATTGCTTGGTGGTTTTTGGTTGAGTGGTTACCAGGGCCCATTTTCAAATGGTCTACCTGTGTATATCACTTGTGGAATGCCACCCAGGAACAAAGGGATTTGAGATGCCAAATGTTAAGAAGCTTCTAGTGCAGCCACTTGGCATTATGGGCTCTGCCCGGATCATATAGGTTGCAATAACTTAGCCAAATGGATAGTCGATGGTAGGGGATGATAGGTTTGGAGAGCGTCCATTTTGGTCTAAGGGAAGGCTTCTAAAAGGTCCTGTCTTGATGAAAATCAAGTCTTGTGGGGAAAGTGCACCACCTCTGCAGAAGGAAGAAACTAAGTACTTAGTCGTGTCCCGGAAAAGGACAATTTGAGCATCCAGACATGGAAGCTATCAAGAATATCCGCATCCCAATTTTCTAAGTTAAAATTTGTGGTTGAACAAGGGCGAAGGTTCACCAATGTCTATTGGTGGTTCCTTGGGAGTTTTGGCCAAACAAAAACTTAGTGTTTTCAACTGATTGGTAAAACCGATTTTGAGCAAAGCAAGCCTAAGCTAAACTTAGCCAAATTCATGTAGAATCTAGATACTATTATTCTACTAAGGTATCACTTGCCAATACTATTCCAATGTATTGATCCACTATGGCTGTAACTTGTGATGTTGCAGGTTACTCTGATGAGGATTAGGGTTATGAGTCTACACTCAACATGCTTGCCTGTGGCACATGAAGATGAAGACTTTTATTTATATTGTTAAGTTAAACTCTTGTACTAGCCTATGGCTATGGAGTTGTAAAAGACTACGATATCTCTAGAATGACGATGTAATAATGATCTTTGTTTCTGTGTACTTCATCTTAAACTGTGGATGCTAGCAATTGATCCAGGGACTAGCATTGCAATCACAGGGGCCTTTACCTTTACAAAGGTGGGGTCTTACAATGTGGCACATTCCAATTAATGGGGTATACCACCGATGAGGTAAGGGTTAAACTTTTTAGTCAAACCTTGACAAGTACTCATGGTATAGGTCTCTACCCTCAGAAGCCACTACTACTTGGGATAATTTAGCTTGTGAATTCCTATCTATGAATCAGGCGTCTTATAATGACTTGGAGTAACCGTCCTAATGAAGGACTAGTAAGAGCTTATATAAGATTTAAAAATTTACTTAGTCAATGTCCTCACCATGATTTGCCTCAATGGTATTTATTGCATATCTTTTATGGAGGTTTAATCGAACCTAATAAAATTGAACTAGACTCTTGCGCAAGAGGAGATTTTATGGATTTACATATAACTAAAGCTTGGGATTTACTTAATAGAATTCGCGATCATAGAGTTTCATGGAATTTTGGTCAAGGAAGTGAGGGAGTCACAGAAATAGATCATGAATGTATTCATGACTATAATAAAAAAGGCCATGTTAATGAATTATCTAAAGAGCTTTATTTAGACTCAGATCTTGTGTTCCAAGTTGATAAACCTTTTACATAACACATCAAAGCTCCAAAAGAGGGTTCGGCCAAGTATTATCCACCACCCGAACCTGAGAAGAAAAGATAAGTTAAAGCAACATTGCCCTCCCTAGAACCAATGTATGAGATACCTTTCCCTAACACTGCACAAAAGCATATTTTGGAATATGAACAGGTCAAGGCGGTACAGGAGGAGAAAGAAGAGGAAAGTGTGCCAATAATTGAAGAACATCTGGATGGAACAAAAGATGAATAGGTAACCAAAGAAGCAATCATGGCTATGTATGCACATTGTAACATAGTTGAACTTGATGAATATACTTCTATATTGGTTAAAGGTAAAATTAAGATAGAAGATGTGGGTAAGCCTATTCTTCCCTGCATATTTAAAGAAACCTCGCATTACGGTTTACATGATCCTGGCACCAAAGTTAAAGTTATATCCTATGACTTTTATTTAGAAATAAAAGAAGAGATAGCACCGTCTATGATACGTCGTAAACGTACCTATAATTTTTGATGTTCCATGCTTGTTTAGTATCTACTTTACTTTGCTTTGTCTACACTTTGAGGTATTTTTATATGTTTTCTAGGACTAACCTATTAATAAGATGCCATAGTGCCAGTTGCATGTTTTCAGTTGTTTTTGGTTCCAGAAAAGTCAAAAAATGAATATTCTCGGAATTGGATGGGACAAAAGCCAGAGTAAATATTTTACCATGGGGAAAACGAAGCCAGAAGACGAGCAGAGCAGGGCCTCGAGGGGGCCACACCCCCTGGGGCTGTGCAGCTGCCTCGGGCACCCCCTCGCCCTCCCTATTCGCCTATAAGAAGCCCCTGATACCTAAACCCTAAGTACCTGATTAATCTTCCACAAAACAGTCTATAGCCACCGCCACCATCATCGCTAGATCGGGGGGTATCTGAAGCTCTTCTTGGCACCCTGCCGGAGGGGAGAGATCATCCTGGAGGCGTTCTTCATCACCATGCCAGCCTCCAGTATGAAGCGTGAGTATTTCCACCTTGTAATATGGGTCCATGTAGTAACTAGATGGTTGTTTCTCCTCCTTTGTGCTACCATGTTCATATATTTTGAGCTCCGTTCATGATCAAGATCATCTATTTATAATCACGCATGTTGTGTTTGCGGATATCCGATGGATATTGAGATTACTATGTCAGATTGATTAATGATTCAATCTTATTGATTCTATCATGTATGTGCTGTTTGAGATCTTGCATGCTCTCCATTTCTAGTAGCTATCTTGGCCAAGTAGATCCTAGTGACTCCAAGAGGAAGTATTTATGCTCGATAGTGGGTTCATGCCTCTATTTAATCTGGGGAAGTGACAGAAATCTCTAAGGTTTTAGATGTGTTGTTGCTACTAGGGAGAAAACAAATATCTCTTTGACAAGGTTTAATCTCGTCAATGCCCATTGTTATGAGCTTGGGTTTTGGAGAAGATGGGGATGCTGGAGATCGCGGAACGGTTAGCAAACAAGCAACACGGGGACACAAGGTTTACCCAGGTTCAGGCCCCAGAGGGAAAACCCTACTCCTGCTTGTCTGCTCTTGATTACGATGGAACCGAAAGTTATAGGGGTGCGCAGATGCAATCTGGCGTGGAGGTGTGTATGCGGTGGTATGCTAAGTGCCCTCCGCGTTGTGCCCTCCTAGCCTTTATATAGAGGTAGGCAGGTCCCGGGCACAGACCGAGTCGGTTACAGATTTAGGGTTTTCCCCTTTGAATATTCTATCTAATCTAGTCTTGCTCACCAAGGATCCAAAGAAGTTGGGCCACCCGAAAGTCTTCATGGGCCGTGTATATTCTCATGGGCCTTCCTTGGACTGGACCAGGTATGCTAAGGTCGTGTACCCGTGGGGTATAACCATTTCAGTAGAACCCAAGTGTTTAGTCGCATCGTAGACTCGGCTAAGGACTCTTCAATCTTTCGGGTGCAGCTATTTTTCATTCACCAGAGAATGATTTTAGTGTTTAGGGATTGTTGATGTGTGTGTCTGACTCTCCCAATGAATCAGGTCCAGTTAACTGTCTTATGACAAAACAACACGATCTTCTTCAGATTCGAGTCCCTCGACTCGAACCCGGAACAAATCAGGTCCAGTAAATCAACTCAGGCCGTTGAGGACTTACAGGAGTAGAATTCCAGTAATTTTCAAATGATGTACCCAACGTGTCCGTCGGGATTTTCATCGCGCCTGTTGGCATGGATCATTACTAGCATACCACCGCTCCATAGGGTGCGCGACCACCGCTCCCTATGGGAGTAGCCTCCGAGTGTCTGTAAGAGTCGTACACTTGAGCAGAGAATTTAATTCAGTCGTTGTTGACTTTAGGTCCGTAGTACACAAATTTTTTGGATGCTTGAATCTATCCTCCCTATGGGAGTAGCCCCCGAGTCTATAGTGGGGTCGTAGACTTGACGTAGGACTCGAAGAATAGTTCAGAGGTGTAGTACCTTAGTCATACTTCGGGTGTGCGGCCAGCGCTCCTGATAGGAGTAGCCCCGGAGTAGTTACTCGGATCATAGATTCGAGTGAGTACATTAGCTGTGTAGCCGAAGATTTGTAACCATTGATAGTATAGCTTTGATGACGTCAGTGCTGATGATCGGTGACCTCAAGCGTCTGCGGCCCCAGAGGTGACGTGACTGGATGAACGTGGGTCCCACCTTATGACTTAAAATTGACTGGTTACGTGCAACATGGAGATAATTACGGCGTCACCTCGGTTTCCGTTGTAGTGGACGGCGTGCGAGCGACGGTTCGCTGCTGTTCTAAGACATGGACGGTTGGATTTTGATGCGGGCTCTAGGGCTTCCCGATGAACGGTCCCTGTGTATCGTCTTTGTCCTTATAATCTGTGGGGGAAATTTTGTTTGTTTTCACCGCAGCCATTCTCGTTTCACTGCTTCCACTTTCTTGAGCTTTTCTCGCCGCGTGCTGAAAGTTCCTCGATCCTTCCCATCTTATTTTCTTTGCTCACGCCGCCACCTTCGTCGTACTACAATGGGGAAGCTGAAGAAGGCTTCCGCCGCAGTGGGCACCAGCGCTGCTGCCGGCGGCAAGAAGGGTACCGCCGCCACACGCGTCACTGACGGTGGCTGGCGGCGACCGGAGACGCGCGAGGGTGACCTGCGCAAGCTTCATGAGCTGGGTCTGATCCTGCAAGACAAGGAGGCTCTCAAGATTCCCGGCGACGAGGTAATTCCCCGTCCAGCCGATGGGTTTCAGGTCATCTTTGTTGATTTTGTCCTTCGGGGCCTCTCTCTCCCAGTCCACGATTTTCTCCATGGATTGCTTTTCTTCTATGGCATCCAACTCCATCATCTTTCGCCAAATTCCCTTCTCCACATCGCCTGTTTCATCACCTTCTGCGAGTGCTGGCTCGGCATCGAGCCGCACTTTGGCCTTTTCCAGAAACTTTATTACGTGAAGAGGCAATCTGGCTCCGATGGCGTTTATCCCTTCGGTGGCTGCATCATTTCCCTTAAATCCAATTTTCTCTTCTTCTCTTTTTTATATGTCTGAGTATGTCCAATACTGGCGGAGGCGTTGGTTTTACATCCGCGACTCCATAGTGGACGGTCAAAATTTTGGCCTTTCTCCCTTCGACTCCACCCAGATAATCCAGCCAAAGAGGTCATGGAAGAACCATATCTTGGATGGCGAGGTGGCGGAGATAAAGGAGCTCTATCGTCAGGTGGAGGACCTCCAGGTGATTCCGGATAAGGAGGTGAACGGTGTGGATATTATCCGCACCTTCCTCAAATGTCAGGTGCAGCCACTCCAGGCTAGGGCGCACCCGAGGTTCCTTTATTCTGGCCGCCACTATCCAACTAGGGTTTCGGCTGAGGAGCTCTCCAGGGGGGATGTCGACAGAATCCTTTGGCCACTGCTGAAGTTCAAAGCTAAAGAGGACCTTCCGGGTAGCTCGCTGACCCTTCCGTTTAAGGCCTCTCATCCGGTGCGGCAGGTGTAGATCTAGGACGTGCGCGTAGCGCTTTTTATGACTGAGTTTTCTTGTACTTCTTTTGTTCTGAAAGTTTGTTTCTTTTGTGCAGGAGTTCAAGGTACCGGGCATGGTGCCTCCACTACCCGAACATTTTCCGGATGCACTGGACAATGAGGTAGTGAACTCCATGTCTGACCTTCCCTCGGCGCGGTCACCGGCTGAAGAGACTTTTGAGTCGAGCGAGGAGCAGACTCGAAAGTAGACACGGAGCTCGAGCGAGTCGTCAGATACTTTGACTCCGCCGACGCCTAGGAACCCGCCATGCCTTATGCGCCATAGTGGAGGTGATGGTGGCTCTTTCTCTCCTATTCCAGTCGTGCCCGTGCGGGCTGCAGCGCCGCAGCCGCCAGCGAAGCGGAAGAAGGAAGAGAAGAAGGAAGTGAAGAAGGGAGAGAAGACGGGCAAGAGGGACTTGCCTGTCTTCGACTTGAGCGATATGGACTCGTAAGTACCTTAAGTTGCCTTTTGCTATCTTTCATTGTTGCTTGCTTGTATTTGACTGATGTTTTCTTTTGTAACCACTCCTCCGATAGTTCGTTTAGCGATGGCACTCGGGAGATGGTGGGGCAGTCGAAGATTGCGCCTCCTCCTTCTCAGACGGTGGCCGCCCTCTGGGGACATTGCTCCGAACCCTTCTCCGCAGGAGGCTCGGGTAGTCGTCCCCCAGAACACTACAACCGGACCTTCAGAGTCTCCGTCTGATCATGTAATTATTTTTGTTCTTGCCGTGGGGGAGCCCACGAGCGTCTTTCGTGTGATCTGCTGATCATGGATACTGTTTTTTGTGTGTCTCGGGGGGATCCCCCGAGCGGTTTTCGTATGCTTGATTTGTTTTGCTTGTTTCTTGGGCGCAGCCCCCGAGCCCTTTTCCTGATAAGTTGCTTCTTCTTGCAGCCTTTTGTGCAAGGCATCAACCAGCTGGTGAACCAGCTAGTGAACCAGCCTCCAGCGGCTTCAAGGTTCATCTTTTAGATAGATCTTCTACTTCTTCTTCTGCTTGCTTACTTGTGGGTCTCATGCTTGCTCTTTGTTGCATATGAGAATAACACTGCCCTCCGCGAGCTTGATGCTCTCAAAAAGAGCCTCGGCGCTACGGAGAAAAAAGCTGAGGACGCCGTTGGCGCTAAGGAGCGCCTCGAGCAGGAGCTAGTTGATGCAGCTGCAGCCAAGGAGCGCCTGCAGCACGAGGCCACTGACCGCGAGGAGCAGCTCGCCACCACTGCAGCCTCGCGCGAGAAGGAGGTAGCCGACAAGGTGATGGCTGCTACTAAGGCTATTTCGGGTGAGTATTTTCGTTTGTTACTTGTTCTTTTTTGGCTTCCTTGTCTCTCTAGTTTTATTTGATTCTCACTTTGCCTTTTTCATTTATCTAGATGTCGCGGGCATTGATTTTGACCACAGTTCTCTAGAGAATGGAAGTGCTCTGGATGATGCTCTACGGCGGTTGAAGACCGCTGCAGCACTGTGGTTAGCTCCCTTCTCTAAGGACCTCGTCCCCAAGGGTGTTGCCCTCGAGGATGTCGACTTGTTGACGGACGCATTGTCAGCCGAGGCGCCCGCGGCATACAAGCGCAAGCAGAAAGGCATCAACGCGTCCATGGGGCTGGCGATGGCCATGGCGTTCGGAGCGGAGCTGGATCTTTATCAGGTCACCTCCTAGATGTCGACCGCCCCTGATGGATCCGAGGTAGATTTTTCCCTCTATGCTGCCCGTTGTAAGCGATATGGGCCGAAGCTGATTGACCTGCTGGCGAAGTACGCAGTGAGGCAGCAGGGGGAGGCCAAGAGCAGGCAATCCGGCTCTGAGGCCACTCAGGATGCAGCTGCTTAGGCCTTGTAGTTATAGGATAGCTTTTGTCTGCTTTTGTTGTAATATATTTATGAACACTCCTTGTGCCACGCAGTGTCTTTTGCTGTATATAATGAATCTCCGAGTTGTTTGCCCATTCGTGTGTTTGTTCACATCCTTGCTTCTTTTCCTCTAGGGGCCTTAGGGTGATGATCCAGTTGATACTTCGACCGCTCCGCAGCTGCGGCCATCCTTGGATGATGCATCGCATATTGTGTTTCTTCGTGACCGCGTCCGTAGTCTTGAGAAGGAGTTGCTTGGCATCCGAGGCCACGCGGATGTGTGGAAGTCAAAGGAGGAGCGAGGCACCACCATAGAGGAGTATCTGATGGGAGAGTTGCAGCGTTTGGCCGAACAGCTTCAGTGGGAGTTTCTTCGAGCTGCTGCTCATTTTTCGGATGCGCCTGTTGGCTTGTCATCTTACTTTGTTGGTGTTGCAGGTGCTAACCTTGTTCCTTGGGAGGAAAAGGAGCGCGTTGCTGTTCAGATCAACTGCCTGACCCAACAAGATATGGAGGCTACGACTTTTTCTAGATGGACCGGAATCATGCCATGGTCCTTGCGACAGTGCAGGATCGTGTTCACCAGGTGTCACGGGTGTTGCGTCAAGTGAAGACTTCCCTGGCATCAATTCTGCATGTAATGTTCCCCTGGATGAGGCACCATCGACTCTCTGGGGCTTGCTGGCGAAGTTTCGGGATGTGCAGCATGTCAGGGAGCTGGTGTGACATCAGTTGGTTGCGGGGGTGAAGGCTGTGCTTTCCCTCATGCGGCTGCATCGCCCTGATGTAGATCTTGCTACTGTTGCGGTTGGGCCGCCTCTTCGGCCAGATGGTGGCATGTGGGACATGCGTCCGCATTATGCGGTTGTAAGGCAGTATGCCGAACAAGTTGTAGATCTCTTTGAGCATCGTGCGCATGTGATTCTTCAGAATAGGTACGCCTGTAAAAAAGATAGATGTAAAACTTGTATGTATTCGACTGGGCATGTTATGCCCTTTGCGGTAAAGGTTGATTGTTTTTAGCACGTGGTGCTTTGTTTGTATGCATGCCCTTTTCGTTAGCCTGATGTGATCAGCTACTCAGGTGTACCCGCGTTATCCTCAGCTGACGAAGTCGTGAGGTGAGGGGAGCCCCCGAGTGTGTTGTAACATGAAGAAAATGCTTTATTCATATCGTAATAAGGAGGTACATTGTTCGACTGAGTAGCCTTGGATGAATAGCCTTATTGAAAGTAAAAAGGAAGGGGGGTAGCTAGGGGTAGAAGCATCGCAGTTGTGTGACGTTCTATGGGTTGGAGTATGCGACTCCAGACTCCACGTGGTTGAGGCAATAGGCGCGACCTGGGATGACTTCGCCGACGACGTAGGGTCCTACCCAGGGTGACTCGAGCTTCTTCGGTCGCTCTTGCTTGAGTCGTAAGACTAGGTCTCCTTCGACGAAGGACCTTGGGCGCATCCGACGGCTGTGATAGTTGCGGAGGCTATGTTGGTAGACCGTCGATCGAGCCGCGGCTATGTCGCGTGCCTCGTCGAGTGTGTTGACGGCATCTTCAAGTGCGGCCGTCGATTTGGCTTCGTTGTAGGCGACGACCTGTGGGGCCTTGTGGCGTACTTCTACAGGCGACACGGCTTCGGCTCCGTGCACCATGAAGAAAGGCGTGTAGTCGGTTGAGCTATTTGGCATTGTGCGCAGGCTCCAAAGGACGGAGGGTAGCTCTTCTGGCCAGGCTCCCGCGAGTCGCTAAAGCGGGCTCATGAGGCGTTTCTTGATGCCGCCGCCGCAGAGGCCGTTGGCCTTTTCGACCTGCCCATTCGTTTGCGGGTGCGCCACTAAGGCGTATTTTATGTTAATCCCGAGGCCTTCGCAAAATTCCTGGAATTCTTTGGAGATGAAGTTCGACCCGTTGTTGGTGATGATGGTGTGCGGAACACCGAACCTATAGACTATGGATTGGAAGAACTTCACGACCGTTTTACCCTTTTGATTGGTAACGGGCATGGCTTCAATCCACTTGGTGAACTTGTCGACTACGACCAGGAGGTAGACGTGGCCTCCTTTCGAGGATTTGTGCAGTTTGCCGATCATGTCGAGGCCCCATTGGGCGAACGGCCATGCCAAGGGTATGGGCCTAAGCTCCGATCCTGGTGCATGTGGTTTATGTGTGAACTTCTTGCACCCGTTGCATCTTCGGACGATGTCCTTGGCATCGTTCATGGCCGTTGTCCAGTAGAATCCAGCTCGTAGAGCTTTGGCGATAAGGGCGCGGATGCCCGCGTGATGGCCGCAGATGCCCTCGTGGATGTCTTGGAGAATAGTTTTGCCGTCACCGATGGTGACGCATCTTTGGAGTACACCCGAAATGCTGCACTTGTACAACTCGCCATTGATGATGGTGAAGGCCTTGGACCGGCGAGATATGCACCGGGCATCTGTCGGGTCATCAGGCAGTTCCCTGTCTATCAGGTATCGGAGGTATGGTTGTGTCCATGTTTCTTCGACTACCATGACCTGCATCAGGTTGACCACTGCAACCTCTGTGTCGAGTTTTTCTGGGCCTTCCTGCTCTTCGGGTAGCGCAGCCCCCGAGTGTTCTGCTTCTTCAGGTGATCCCTTCGGGAATTTCCGTTTGATGGATGGCACGCAGATCTATTCGAGGAACACACCTGGTGGCACCTGCGTTCAGTTGGAGCTGATGTTGGCGAGTCTATCGACCTCTTCGTTGCTTTCTCTTCCAATGTGCCGAAGCTCGTGGCCATCAAAGTCTCCTTCGAGTGAGTTGTAGAGTGCGCGGTACGCAATCATGTTGGCAGCATGCGCGTCGCACTAGTTCATCGTCTGCTGGACGACAAGGTTCGAGTCGTTGTAGATGACCAGGCGCATCGCACCACAGATCTTGGCCATCCTCATGCCATGGATGAGGGCCTCATATTCGACTTTGTTGTTGGAAGCTCTAAATTTCATCTGGAGGACATACTTCATCTTGTCGCCCTGCAGGGAGGTCAGTATGACCCCGGATCCTACTCCAGCCTCGCGCTTGGAGCCATCGAAGTGCATCGTCCATGACCGCGTCATGTCCGGATTGTCCGGCAGCTGCAGTTCCATCCAGTGGACTAGGAAATCTGGTAGGACCTGCGACTTGATCGCATGGCGTTTCTCGTAGACTATGTCTAGAGGGGACAGCTCGATGCCCCACAGGGCCACGCATCCTGTGGCCTCCGGGTTGTTCAGGATGCTATTCAGGGGTTCTTCGTTGACGACAATCACTTGATGCTCCTGGAAGTAGTGGCTCAGCCGACGAGCCGTCATGAACACGCCGTAGTAGATTGGGCGTTGGACTCCATGGGTCTTGCCCTCTTCGGGTCGTTCGACCACGAGCACGGTGCTTACCACCTGGTGTGTAGCTGCTAAGTATAGCGGTAGAGGCTCGCGCTCCCATGGTGTGACCAAGACGGGCGAGGTGGAGAGCAGCCGCTTCAGATCTTCGAATGCGTCATCCGCTTCGGGCATCCACTCGAATTTGTCTACCTTAGACAACAGCTGATAGAAAGGCAGGGCTTTTTCGCCCATGTGGCTGATGAACCTGCTTAACACCGCGATTTGCCCAGCGAGCTGCTGGACGCCTTTGATATTCTTCGGCTTCTCCATGGCCATTATGGCTTGGATTTTCTTCGGGTTCACCTTGATCCCTCGCTAGGAGATGAAGTAGCCGAGAAGTTGACCAGATGGGACGCCGAAGGCGCACTTTTCTGGGTTTAGCTTGATCTTGTATCGATCAAGGTAGTCGAACGTCTCGCGGAGATCGTCGATCAGTGTCTTGGGCTCCCTTGTTTTGATTACTATGTCATCGACATAGACTTGTATGTTGCGGCCGATCTAGTTCTTTAGGCATGCCTGCATGTACCGCTGGTATGTGGCACCTGCGTTCTTCAGCCCGAAGGGCATTGTGTTGTAGCATAACACTCCGAATGGCGTGATGAACATTGTTTTCTCCTGATCTTTGACCTTTAGCCAAATCTGATTGTAGCCTGTAGTCGAATCGATGATCTGATCGATCCGGGGAAGAGGGAAGTGATCCTTCGGGCAATGCTTGTTCAGCGATGTGAAGTCCACGCACATCCGCAGGATGTCCATGTCCTTTTTGGGAACCATCACGGTGTTGGCCAGCCACTCGCTCTCCTTGATCTCTCTGATGAAGCTAGCGTTGAGTAGTCTGTTGACCTCGACTCCGATTGCTTCAGCCCATGGCTCAGAAAGTCGTCGGATGGACTGCTTGACGGGCTTGGCGTTTGGAAATACGTTAAGTGCGTGCTCGGCAAATTCCCTAGAAACTCCTGGCATGTCTGCAGGACACCAGACGAAGATTTCCCAGCGCTCACGAAGGAATTCGACGAGCGCGCTTTCCTATGCGGGCCTGAGGTCGTTGGCGATCAGCGCCGTCTTGGAGGCGTCCGTCGGGTGGACCTGCACCTTCTTTGTGTTGACTATGGAGTCGAAGGACATGTCAGGTGTGTTCTGCCTTGAGACTGGGGGTGCCCCGTTGTCTGACACCTCTCGGAGCCTTATGAGCTCCTCCTGCATGCCGAATGACTGGGAGATTCTATTGAAGTCCCTATCGCAGTGATCCGGTTGGGTGAAGCTCCCGTGGACCATGATGACGCCCCTTGGTCCTGGTATCTTGAGTAGCAGGTACGCGTAGTGCGGTACCGCCAGGAACCGTGCGAATGGCACGCGCCCGAGGATGGCGTGGTATTGTGATGGCCAGTCCACCACTTCAAACTCGAGTCGTTCGCACCAAAAGTTATCGGGCTTGCCGAAGATGACGTCGAGCCATATCTTTCCCATGGGGAATATGCCTTTCCCTGGAAGGATGCCGTGGAACGTTGTGTCGGATTGTTCCAGGCTACATAGCGGGATCCGCATTGCTGCTAAGGTGCTACCAAACATCAGATTGATGTCGCTGCCGCCGTCCATGAAGACGCGGCTCATGTTGAACCCTCCGATCTGCGCCTCGAGCACCAGGGCAGCATGACCTGGGCGAGGGATCTGGCGGGGGTGATCTGAAGGGCTGAATATGATGCAAGACTCCGAACCGTTGAGCTACTCAGGGATGGCGGGTGGAGCGGTCACAGCCATACTGACCTGACGAGTGATTTTATTTTGCACCCTGTTTGTTGGGCGCCCTTTTTGGATCATCAGTGACCCTTTCGGCACGGGGTACCCGTTTCCGCCGTTGTTCTGCACATGTGCGATTGGGTGATTCGAAGGTCCCACTGGTGGTGGTGGAGGAGCTCTGTGGGCGATGTCACCTGGTGCGGGTGCGTTCCCATACCCAGGGTTCGGGGCTTGTTGCCTCATCTGGTCCATGCTCTTGCTGTGTTTCTGGAACTCGCGACAGTCTTTGAGCATGTGGCTTGCCATCTTTTACCATCCTTCTTGTCGATGTAGAAGTGGATGGTCCATGGGCCCGACAACTTGTTGTATGCCGAGGTTTCGTCGTCGCGGCCGCGGCGTTGCCATGACTGTGTTGGGCGTCCTCCATCGCAGAAGTTGTTTCCATGGTACCCGCTATTGCTGCGGTTGCCTTCGCGGCGGTGGTCGGCGTAGCCAGCCGCGACCATGTCAGGTCCATCGCGATCATCGTAAACGCGTGATCTTCTCTTGCTACGGCGTTCACGTCAACAGCCGTAGTCATCTTCCTCCTCTGAGTGTGCTCGGTGTACGGAGTCCTCACCATCTGCCCACCTGTTGGTGATGTCCATGAGGTGGTCGAGTGTCTTGGGCTTGACGCGCCCAAGTTCTTCCTTGAAGTCTTGGCGTTTGAAGCCGTCCTTGAAGGCGTCAATTTCTCTCCTCAGAGATGTGCGCCGTGGAGTTCTTGGTGTTGGACCAACGTAATATATACGAGCGAATGGATTCGCCCGTTCACTGGGTACAGGCCCTCAGCTCTTCGATTGAGGCTGGCCTCTTGCTGGTGCCCTTGAAGTTTCGGATGAAACTATACGCCAGTTCCTCCCAGCTTCGGATGGATCCCGAGGATAGGCTGCTGAGCCAGATCCGGGCTTTGCCTATTAGCTGCAGCTGAAGGCATTGCAGGGCGGTGTTTTTGTTTCCGCCTTGTAGCTTGGTGGTCGCTGAGCCACGCTTTGGGGTCATGTGTGCCGTCAAACTTCAGAGTGTCCGAAGGAAGCTTGAATTTCCACGGCATCCGCCCGCCGAACGGATCTGCTAAAGCATGGAGCTCCGCAGAGTTCTCCTTCGTTGTTGTCCTCTTCGGATTCGGACGAGCATACGCGCTTGGCGCATGCCTTGTTGATCTTGCGTTGGGTGAGATCGCTTCAAACGTAGTCGCGGATGTGATGCCGCGAGCTCTTGTGCCTTTGAGGTAGGTCGTGTTCTTCCTCGTCGGATGAAGGTGTGGGACTGCGGTTGAACCTGACCACAACCTTCTTTTTTGGCTACGCAGGAGCTTCTCCATGGAGCGTAGCTCCAATGAGTACGAGTCCGGCTAGTGCGGAGTTGTGCATGGCCCTTTTTGGGTCCCACACTGGAGGTGGATGGGACGCAAGGTATGTGGTTGCTGCCATGATTGCAGCTTGCGTTGTCTTCGGGATGACGTTGTCATCGGCATCCATCTCCATGAAGGACGTGTTGAGGGTTCGGGTCACCTCACGACGTGTAGTGGGGTCCATGTTCTCTACATGAGAACGGTTCTTGTTGCCTGTAACATCCCAAAATTTTTCCTAATTTGGAATGTTATAAATAAAATCAATAGCTTGATTGATTGTTTGACTTTGTTGAAAATTCTCAAAGAGATGAAACTTTTTGAATAGAAAATCCTCTCAACCTTGAATTCAAAATCTTATATTCTTTTGTTATGACCTAAGTAGCCATATAAGCAAAAGGGCATGGATTGATTATGGATTGTAGAATTGGTGTGCAAGATTTCAAAATGAAAATCATGAAGCATTCATAAGCATTTCATTACATCCATGCAAAGTTCTCACAAACTGAATCCAAATCCTGGTATCTAAATCCTATAGTTGATTCGCCCAAATGTTCCTAAAGGTAATTAAATTGACTTTATAAAACCCACTGTTGCTAAGGCATAAATTATTGATAATTATAGCCTAAAGAGATCCAATTAATATTACAAAATTTTATAAACAAAATTTAGCTCATTTGGAGGTATTATGAAAAAGTTATGGAATAAATACAAACACATAAAGATATAAATAAAATGAAATATACAAGGATTTATAAACTCACTACTTCCAAACTAGTAAAAAGATTACAAATTTGATCCTATAATGATCTATTCGATTTTAGAAAATTTTAGAAACAAGAATCATGTCATTTGGAGTTCGTATGCAAAAGATATAAGGGAAACAAGTAAATAGAAAAAGAAAAAGAAAAAAAAAACCTAACGGGCCGACCGAACCAGCTAGTACATGAAGGAGGGATCGATCCTAGTGCTTTAAAAGTCGTGCGAAAACAGTTTTTGACAAACCTATGTCTATTCAAACTGCTGTATATTTTTATCTACAACTCCGAATCGACTTCCATTTGTTTCTACTTGTTCCCTACTCCAAGACATATCTCTACATCATCCTAAATCTCCATATAAACTTGTGGAGCTACAGCTGTACGGGTTTCTATTCCCGAAATCCTGAATCTACATATGCCCGAATCTTATTTCGCTTTTTGACCCATCTAGACTTTGTTGTTTGCCTTCGGCCAAAAAACGAAAGTTGTAGAACTCATCGAAATATTTCGATCCCAACAAACCTCACCTCTTTTCATCCACCACAACCGGAGAATTTCGCAACGCAATATTTCAGATCTGACTGTGTAAATCCAAGATGTACTCGCGCTCGTTTCTTCAAATCCAAATTCCTTTGGTGAGAAGGTAGGAATAATGATTCCCACAACTTTCATGTTCTAAGTTTTTCAATTTGACCTACAGATTTGTCTCTCTAATCCAGATCTGTTTCTTGTCTATTCTGAGCCAAAATCGGGTCAATCTCCTCTCCTAACCACTGGATCTCATCCCAAAGTCCAGGATTAGATCGATTCCTCGAAGGGGTATGATCCAACCGGATCTCGCCACGTGTCAACGTCAGGTCAGCATCTAATCCTAGTCAGCATGCAAAGTCAACCTGTTCAGTCAGCGGAATATTCTCTGAAATATTCCGTTCGAATTTAAAATTGCACATTATAGATCTAACTTGTAAAATTCATTAGAAATTCATACAACGTCCAAAAATTGCGTATAATATATCAAATTGAAAATAATTTTACGTAGAATCATATTATCAGAATAGATCCAACCTTTATAGTATCATACTGTAATGATTTAATTAGTTTTAATGGTCTTTTAGGTTAATAAATTCATAGAAAATTATCTGTAACTCCGAAAAATATGAATAATCTATCAAATTGAAGCTACTATAATGTAGATTAATATTACCTGGTTGCATCCAGCATTTGCGGATTATTTACCCCGTAGTGATTTAATTAGTTTTAATGGCTTTAGAAATCATTAAATTCATAGCAAATTATTTGCATATCACAAAAATATAAATAATATACCGATGGAAAGCTGGTTCCATGAAGATCATCAATATGCAATTAGTTCAGCTTTGACTCTAAGGTTTTGCCGTGAAGATTTAAATGGTTTAATGGCCTATTTAGAGTAATAAATTCATAAGAAAATAAATACTGCTCAGAAAATTACAAATAATATGTCCCCGGAATCATAATTCCGTGGAGATTACAGATATAACTTTAGTTTGATTTTTAGGCAACAGAAACTGTATGAATCATTTAAAACCCATTAAACACTATTTAAATCATACAAAAAGATCTATAACTCCGACTAGGGTGAATCCAACGCCTACTGGTTTGTATTAACGTCCTCTATCCAGTAAACCCAAGAAACAAATTTAATTCGACAATTAGAATAGGCGTTACAACAGAACTATCAAAACCCTTATATTGGCAAGTAATTATTAATAACAAGTACCCTATTGCTTTAATTGATCTCATACATGCATCATATGATCTATATATGCTCAGAGAACTAAATGTAAGCATTGTAACATATTAAACCATCATGCATGTTGTTTGATCATCCTTGTTGTGTTTGCTATGTTTGCAATTGTTTTGATTGGAACTACCTTGTCCTCGTATTAGATTGTTCGGAGAGTGCGATTGCCACGGAGAGATACAATCAACACCCATATTATCAACATAAGGCAAGTTACACCACTTGTTCATAACTTTTGTCCCGTTTTGATTCTATGCATGTGATCTTCAAAATTCTGTAGTATGCATGTGTAGGTTGATCTAGTAGAATTTTTCCTTAGTATTATTTTGCAAGTGCGATGATTTTGTAGTATGCCATGAGTAGCTCTACATTTAGGATTTACCCTCCTAATAGGTTCCCCTGTTTTGCTAAGTATTGCTTGCTATGCTATATATATGTTAAGTACCGTTGGGGGGTTCGAAAGAAAATGAATTTTTCTAAGTATAAAGGCTCTCTTGAGCAAACTTTTTCTTATCAAATCCACTTCAAAATAAAACTATGTTTTCTTCTGGGCGGAATGGTTGTCTGGTCAATGAGTGAGATTTTGGTGGAGGACGACCGCCCAGGAATCAAAGAAGTCTGCCATGTTTCAGAATTCAGAAGCTTCCAGTGCAACCACAATACATATGGGCTCTGTCTTGGCCTAGTACTTAGTGGGAAACCTCACCTCGGTACCAACATTTGGAGGTTGTTGGCACGGTTGGATCCACAAGGTAGAGGGGCTACTAAGGGAAAGCCTCGCCATGGTCTTGTCCGTAAAAGGACTTGATCGTGGATTGTGGGTAAAGTGCACAAACTCTCGAGAGTATTGCAATCTGATCGATCAGCCATGTTCACAGAAACAGAACAACATTGAGCATCTGAAGGATGGAGCCTCTGAAGGACCTTCCTCTCTCTTTTCTAAACAAAGTTTTGAAACCTCATGTCGTGAGTAATATCGCCAATGGGTGGGATTTTGGGAACTTGGTGCGTAATATCCAAGTGTCACTTGGTGAGTAATATCCAAGTGTTTGGTTGTTTGGACACTTGGTGAGTAATATCCTCGTGTGCCATTCGACCCTATTTTATCTAAGCAAATGTTTACAAAGTAGGGTAAAACTCTCTCTCTCTTTTCTCCATACTTAGAGAAAATTAGCTTTATGCAAATGAACTCCAAAGCCTAAACTAGCCTTGCCTGTAGAGTTAGTCTTTCCTTCCTTGGTGTAATTTTCCAATACATTCAAAGTATTGACCCAACTTGTTGGCTGCATGTTTCATGTGCAGAATTTCGGAGATCGTTGAAAGGTGCGCTAGGATCGCGGGTCTTCACTTAACCTGCCTGTGGCATTGATGGGAATCCAAGTTGTATTTATATCGCTTCTGTTGTAATAATGTAAACTCTGGATTATTCGATTCATGTAATAAAGACTTGTGTTTTACATGATATTTCATCGACTGTGAGTGGTAGCTATTGATCTAGGGACTAGCATGTTAATCACAGGGACTTAGGATCTTACTTGATTCGAGGTCACTACAGATGGTATCGGAGCATAAGTTGACTGTAGATCGTGACCCTAGACATGGAAAAAACCTTAGGACAAATATTTTCTAAGTTATTTCAGAAAACTCTCATACTTCTCATCATCTACCTTTGGGGTTTTAAAATTTCTTAAGTCTCTTCTTTTCAACATTAGAATATGACCACTACACACTTCAAGAGGAAACTTTTCTCAAGATTACCTTTTCAAAGAAGATCATCTCAATGTTTCGATTAAGTCGAGACTTGAAGACCTCCATGAAAGATGTTCCAAGACTGAAGCTACGAGATTAAAGACTTCAAAGGCCTTAAGTCAATTGTATTAACTAAAGAACTCGAAAGATTGAGGATTACGAAGAACATGAAGACTATCAAGAGCACGAAGACTTTTGAAGACTCGAAGCCTCGCAGTTTCCAAGTGACCTATTAGGAACCAAACCCGAATAAGATTTCGCCAAATATAGATGCGACAAATTGTTTGCTATCTTGTATGCTTTATTACCTTAGCTAATGAAAACCTATTTTCTAAATAAAATTGCTTGTATGGGTTATTCATCTTTCCATACTCCATTCGTTCCTACTCTAAACCTTGGTCAACTCGACGGATGGACCATATCAATAAGGAGGACAAGGAACTCAACTCCACCAAGCGTAAGAGCCATGCCGATGCAAAGAAGTGGATGCTCCAGGTTGAAGAAATAATGAAGGATGCCAACATTGAAGTCAACAGAATGGTTCATTATGCCACCCAATTCCTAAAAGACGAGGCTGTCACCTAGTGGGAGATGCAACACGCCATTAATGATCATCAAGGGACGATATCTTGGGGAGAATTTAAAGAGGTTCTACTACAATCTCGTCTCGTCACTCGTATACCAAAAAACCCAAGAAGTTGAAGTCCCAAAACATTTAGCTTGCACGATCTATGGAGAAATAGGACATATCACCAAGGAGCATCATGATCGGCGCCCCTAATGTGAAGGAAGGCACCCATTAGAAGAATGTCCCACCTCTCAAGTTACATGCTTCCTGTGCGAAGGGACCAATCACAACCCCGCTCAATGCACCTCTACTCGGTGGTACATCAACTGAATCAACAAGTTAGAGACGGAATGCGCTAAGACCTCATGAAGCTCATGCGAGGACATGACAAAGACAAGGGATGGATTCAAGACTCTAGACACCACACCCAAAGTTATCACTTCGCAATACTCGGCATATGAAAGGAATGCCCTTTTCCCCAAACTGGCTCAAGGAAACGATCAAGGATTCCAAATGTTGAGGTAGAGCATGAAGAACCACAAGACGGGATGTCCTTGCCAAAAAAAGAGGAAGGATCTAAGCAAAGTCCTATGCTTCCAGTGTCACAATCCTGGGCATTATGCTGATAATTGTCCAAAACATGTGAATGTAGCTGGAAAGGATAAAAACAACGATGGTAATAGTAATAGAGGCAGTAGCGTGAAGAATCCCAAGAAAAATTCTAGCCAGGTGACATGCTATAAGTGTGGTGAAACAGTGCATTACGCGTTAGATTATCCTCGGAAAAGGAAGAATGGTTGTGGCAAAGGAAATGCCAAAGGAAAGAAGCCCATTTCGTCCATCAAGCTACGACGAATTATGTTAGTGTGACTGGAGCTTACAAATCAACAATCCACAACGGACCCATCAGGAGAACCTAACAAATACAATATTTTAAGGGTGGTAGTACCCTAGTGTACAAACCTATTTCTTGCTAGCTTTCTCGAATCTCGAGGACGAGATTCCTTTTAAGGGTGGTAGTCTGTAACATCCCAAAAAAATTCCTATTTTGTAATGTTATAAATAAAATAAATAGCTTGATTGATTGTTTGACTTTGTTGAAAATTCTCAAAGAGAAGAAACTTTTTGAATAGAAAATCCTCTCAACCTTGAATTCAAAATCTTATATTCTTTTGTTATGACCTAAGTAGCCATATAAGCAAAAGGGCATGCATTGATTATGGATTGTAGAATTGGTGTGCAAGATTTCAAAATGAAAATCATGAAGCATTCATAAGCATTTCATTACATCCATGCAAAGTTCTCACAAACTGAATTCAAATCCTGGTATCTAAATCCTATAGTTGATTCGCCCAAATGTTCCTAAAGATAATTAAATTGACTTTATAAAACCCACTATTGCTAAGGCATAAATTATTGATAATTATAGCCTAAAGAGATCCAATTAATATTACAAAATTTTAGAAACAAAATTGAGCTCATTTGGAGCTATTATGAAAAAGTTATGGAATAAATACAAACACATAAAGATATAAATAAAATGAAATATAAAAGGATTTATAAACTCACTACTTCCAAACTAGTAAAAAGATTACAAATTTGATCCTATAATGATCTATTCGATTTTAGAAAATTTTAGAAACAAGAATCATGTCATTTGGAGTTCGTATGCAAAAGATATAAGGGAAACAAGTAAATAGAAAAAGAAAAAGAAAAAAACTAACGGGCCGACCGAACCAGCCAGTACGTGAAGGAGGGATCGATCCCAGTGCTTTAGAAGTCGTGCGAAAACAGTTTTTGACAAACCTATGTCTATTCAAACTGCTATATCTTTTTATCTACAACTTAGAATCGACTTCCGTTTGTTTCTACTTGTTCCCTACTCCAAGACTATCTCTACACCATCCTAAATCTCCATATAAACTCGTGGAGCTACAGCTGTACGAGTTTCTATTCCCGAAATCCCGAATCTACACATGCCCGAATATTATTTCACTTTTTGACCCATCTAGACTTTGTTGTTTGCCTTCGGCCAGAAAACAAAAGTTGTAGAACTCGTCGAAATCTTTCAATCTCGACAAACCTCACCTCTTTTCATCCACCACACCCGGAGAATTTCGCATCGCAATATTTCAGATCTGACTGTGTAAATCCAAGATGTACTCGCGCTCGTTTCTTCAAATCCAAATTCCTTTGGTGAGAAACTAGGAATAATGATTCCCCACAACTTTCATGTTCTAAGTTTTTCAATTTGACCTACAGATTTGTCTCTCTAACCCAGATCTGTTTCTTGTCTAAGCCAAAATCGGGTCAATCTCCTCTCCTAACCACTGGATCTCATCCCAACAGCCTGGATTAGATCGATTCCTCGAAGGGGTACGATCCAACCGGATCTCGCCACGTGTCAACATCAGGTCAGCATCTAATCCCAGTCAGCATGCAAAGTCAACATGTCCAGTCAGCGGAATATTCTCTGAAATATTCCGTTCGAATTTAAAATTGCACATTATAGATCTAGCTTGTAAAATTCATTAGAAATTAATACAACGTCCAAAAATTGCGTATAATATATCAAATTGAAGATAATTTTACGTAGGATCATATTATCAAAATAGATCCAACCTTTAGAGTACGTACAAACTGTAATGATTTAATTAGTTTTAATGGTCTTTTAGGTTAATAAATTCATAGAAAATTATCTGTAACTCCAAAAAATATGAATAATATATCAAATTGAAGCTACTATAATGTAGATTAATAATATCTGGTTTCATCCAGCATTTGAGGATTATTTACCCCGTAGTGATTTAATTAGTTTTAATGGCTTTAAAAATCATTAAATTCATAGCAAATTATTTGCATATCACAAAAATATAAATAATATACCGATGGAAAGCTGGTTCCATGTAGATCATCAATATGCAATTAGTTCAGCTTTGACTCTAAGGTTTTGCCGTGAAGATTTAAATGGTTTAATGGCCTATTTAGAGTAATAAATTCATAAGAAAATAAATACTGCTCAAAAAATTACAAATAATATGTCCCCGGAATCATAATTCCGTGGAGATTACAGATATAACTTTAGTTTGATTTTTAGGCAACAGAAACTGTATGAATCATTTAAAACCCATTAAACACTATTTAAATCATACAAAAAGATCTATAACTCCGACTAGGGTGAATCCAACGCCTACTGGTTCGTATTAACGTCCTCTATCCAATAAACTCAAGAAACAAATTTAATTCGACAATTAGAACAGGCGTTACAACAGAACTATCAAAACCCTTATATTGGCAAGTAATTATTAATAACAAGTACCCTATTGCTTTAATTGATCTCATACATGCATCATATGATCTATTAATGCTCAGAGAACTAAATGTAAGAATTGTAACATATTAAACCATCATGCATGTTTTTGCTAATCCTTGTTGTGTTTGCTATGTTTGCAATTGTTTTGATTGGAACTACCTTGTCCTCATATTAGATTGTTCGGAGAGTGCGATTGCTGCGGAGAGTTACAATCAACACCCATATTATCAACATAAGGCAAGTTACACCACTTGTTCATAACTTTTGTCCCAGTTTTGATTCTATGCATGTGATCTTCAAAATTCTGTAGTATGCATGTGTAGTTTGTTCTAGTAGAATTTTTCCTTAGTATTATTTTGCAAGTGAGATGATTTTTTAGTATGCCATGAGTAGCTCTACATTTAGGATTTACCCTCCTAATAGGTTCCCCTGTTTTGCTAAGTATTGCTTGCTATGCTATATTATTGTAAAGTACCGTTGGGGGGTTCGAAAGACAATGCATTTTTCTAAGTATAAAGGCTCTCTTGAGCAAACTTTTTCTTCTGAAATCCACTTCAAAATAAAACTAAGTTTTCTTCTTGGCAGAATGGTTGTCGGGTCAACGAGTGAGATTTTGGTGGAGGACCGCCGCCCAGGAATCAAAGAAGTCTGCCATGTTCAGAATTCAGAAGCTTCCAGTGCAACCACAATACATATGGGCTCTGTCTTGGCCTAGTACTTAGTGGGAAACCTCACCTGGGTACAAACATTTGGAGGTGCTTGGCACGGTTGGATCCAGAAGGTAGAGGGGCTACTAAGGGAAAGCCTCGCCATGGTCTTGTTTGTAAAACGACTTGATCGTGGATTGTGGGTAAAGTGCACAAACTCTCGAGAGTATTGCAATCTGATCGATCAGCCGTGTTCACGGAAACAGAACAACATTGAGCATCTGAAGGATGGAGCCTCTAAAGGACCTTCCTCTCTCTTTTCTAAACAAAGTTTTGAAACCCCATGGCGTGAGTAATATCGCTAATGGGTGGGATTTTGGGAACTTGGTGCTTAATATCCAAGTGTCACTTGGTGAGTAATATCCAAGTGTTTGGTTGTTTGGACACTTGGTGAGTAATATCCTCGTGTGCCATTCGACCCTATTTTATCTAAGCAAATGTTTACAAAGTAGGGTAAAACTCTCTCTCTCTTTTCTCCATACTTAGAGAAAATTATCTTTATGCAAATGAACTCCAAAGCCTAAACTAGCCTTGCATGTAGAGTTAGTCTTTCCTTCCTTGGTGTAATTTGCCAATACATTCAAAGTATTGACCCAACTTGTTGGCTGCATGTTTCATGTCCAGAATTTCGGAGATCGTTGAAAGGTGCGCTAGGATCACGAGTCTTCACTCAACCTGCCTGTGGCATTGATGGGACTCCAAGTTGTATTTATATCGCTTCTGTTGTAATAATGTAAACTCTGGATTAATCGATTCATGTAATAAAGACTTGTGTTTTACATGATATTTCATCGACTGTGAGTGCTAGCTATTGATCCAGGGACTAGCATGTTAATCACAGGGACTTAGGATATTACTTGATCCGAGGTCACTACATTGCCGTGGTTGCCGTGCGAGTTGGAGCCGCCCAGGGCGGAGAGCGCAGCTCGCCGCACAATGGACTCCAAGGCCGCTTGCTTGCGTTTGTCAAGCACCTCTTTCATCTTCACTTGCTCTTTGAGCTCTTCAACGAGGAGCTGGTGGGACGCCATCAGTAGGTCCCGTGAGGCACCCACATGCAGGATCTTGTTGCCTGCCACGACTTCGTGTTCTTAGCTCCATCCTTCCTCGCTGAGCTAGATTACCCGATTGGGATCGGTGTCCTCCTCATTGGGCGGGAGGTCTGGTTCCTCTTGTTTTCGCCATTTCTACCCTGCGGGTTGGGTTGTTGCTGATCCACATCGCTCTTGATGACCGCGGCGCATTGGTAGCGCTTGTAGATCGGGTCGCTGCTGCCGCAGCTTTCGGATCCGGAACCGTAGGTCCCTTCATCCCATGGTGGATCGCACAGATCTGAGTTGCAGCTGCTGAGTCATCAAACTCATCTGTTGATGGTGATGTGCGTAGCACGGGGTGCGGAGCCCATGATGCGGGCCTGATCGATGGCAGGGGCACCTGCTCTAGGAGGCGGAGGGTGCCGGTCTGCCCCACCTGGAAGCAGAATCTCCCGAACAGGATCTCGAGCCCATCGCCAACGGGCTCGAAGTCCTTCAGAGTGGCTGGCGAGTGGGCGGTGAAGTCGAAAGCACCGAAGAGGAGATGGCTCTCCGTCGCCGAAGAGTTGTAGATCGCTTTGGTTGGGACCATCACGATCACACAATTAGCACCCCCAGTTCCCACACACGGCGCCAATTGACAAGGTTTAATCTCGTCAATGCCCATTGTTATGAGCTTGGGTTTTGGAGAAGATGGGGATGCTGGAGATCGCGGAACGGTTAGCAAACAAGCAACACAGGGACACAAGGTTTACCTAGGTTCAGGCCCCCGGAGGGAAAACCCTACTCCTGCTTGTCTGATCTTGTTTACGGTCAAACAGAAAGTTACAGGGGTGCGCAGATGCAATCTGGCGTGGAGGTGTGTATGCGGTGGTATGCGAAGTGCCCTCCTCGTCGTGCCCTCCTAGCCTTTATATAGAGGTAGGGAGGTCCCAGGCACAGACCGAGTCGGTTACATATTTAGGGTTTTCCCCTTTGAATATTCTATCTAATCTAGTCTTGCTCTCCAAGGATCCGAAGACATCATGGGCTTGGTCCACCCAAAAGTCTTCATTGGCCGTGTATATTCTCGTGGGCCTTCCTTGGACTGGACCAGGTATGCTAAGGTCGTGTACCCGCGGGGTATAACCATGTCATTCTTGTTCATGGAACAAGTGGATTGTTTACTTTACACACTTTTCTTAAAGCAGTTATCTGTTGCTTGCAAATTAATATTGGAGGGGGTCCAGATGATAACCTGAAGGTGGATTACTAGTCATAGATGCAGTTGGATGGCGGTCTATTTATCTTGTTGTAATGCCCAATCAAATATCGTAGGATCATGAATGTCTAGTATTGCATTATTATGCCTTGCTCTGTCCTATCAATTGCCCTGATGTAATTTGTTTACCTATCATGTTATGTTGTTTATCTTAAGGAGAACACCTCTAGTGAACTATGGACCGCGGTCCAATGTTTACCATTGATACATATTCCACCATTACTGTTTACTTTCTACAAGCCAGTATTACCTTCCACACCATACAGTTAATTCTTTGTTTTCAACAAACCGGTGAGATTGACAACCTCACTATTCGTTGGGCCAAAGTCTTAAGTTTGTGTTGTGTAGGTTTCCATGTTGCTAGCAACACCTTTGAGTCATTTCCTTCCTCCTACTGGTTCGATAACCTTGGTGTCTTACTGAGGGAAAACTTGTTGTTGTTCTCATCATATATTCCTCTTGGGGTCTTCCAATGAAGCTCTACAGTGATCTGAGCTACACATCATCAAGCTATTTCTGGCGTCGTTGCCGGGGAGGCTAAGGACGGCTTCACAAGGGGAGTCCTTCACAACCTTTCTCTTTACTTTGCTTTTGTTTTGCTTAGTTTCTTTTGCCTTGTTTTGTTTGCTTATTTTTATCAAAAAACTCCAAAAAAAATTGTTTCATTTGGTTTGCTTTCTCTTATAAAAAACACAAAAAAATTAGTTGCTACTCTAGTTGTTGGTCTGCTGTTTCCTTGCATTGTCATTCTTTCCATCAATGGTTGGTTTCTTTGAAACTAGTTCTTATTGGCAAGGTGGGTTCACAGAAGAACAAAATTATTATTACAAAAAGGGAAACACTTATGGGAAAAAATTAATAAATTGAATACTATTGCTAGAGACGTTTGCTCTACTTATAATGTTACTTATTTCTTTGATAAATCTTGTTGATGTAGGAGGTATAAACACCTACCCTTTCAATGTGAGTATAATGATAATGTTACCATATATTCTTATGTTAAAGGAAATTATGACTTTTATGACGTGGAACAAATTGAATAATTTATTGCTTGGAAGGGTGCATTTGAACTTGCTAGTTTGCTTGAAAATATTGATGATTCACCTTATGAATATGAGGTTTATGATATACTTAAATTTTTCTTTGATAATTACAAGGAATGAAATGGTTAGATTCTTGAATATTTTAATAGATGCTTTCCACAAACGGAAGAGACTAATGCCTTGCAGGAGCCTATGGAAGAAGAAATTGTTGAAACTGGAAGCTCATTAGATGAAAAAGAGGAGGAGAGTGATGAACAAAAGGAGGAAGAATGGATTAGCTACCCAAGCCTACATTCTAATGAGAGTAACTCCTTATACCTCACATTATTTGATTGTCCCCCATGCTTACCAAAGGAGGATGAATGTTATGTTCCTATGGATTCTGTTGAAATATCTACTATGGGTAAAACTTGCGATAATAATTATTGTCCTGTTATCCATGATGATCCTTTATTTGTGCCTAACTTTGAAATGGATGGTAATAAAGAGTTTTTCTTGGAAAATGTTTATGACAAAGTTCTAGATGATGGTCCTATATTGAATGATCAGTCACCTTGTTATAAAATTGTTAAACGTGAGTTTGAAGGTTTTAATCCCACTATTTTTGAGCTTGATCCAAATTATGTGTTTGTAGATCATGAAAAACATGCTTTATGTGATAGTTATATTGTTGAGTTTATTCATGATGCTACTGAAAATTATTATGAGAGAGGAAAATTCCATTGTAGAAGTTTTGATGGTACTGAAACACCTCTCTATGTGCTGAAAGTTTTGAAGTTAGTCTTGTTTTATCTTCCTATGCTTGCCACTTTGTTCTTTGTGAATTTATTTGTGTACAAGATTTAGATGCATAGGAACTGGGTTATACTTAAATGTGTTTTGAATTTGCTTCTTGATGCTCTCTTTTACTTCAATTCATATTTCTTATGTGAGCATCTTCTCAAATTGTCAAGCCTAACTTAAAGGCGTTAAAGAAAAGTACTTCTTGGGAGATAACACAATAGTTTTCTTGAGTCTTGGAAGTTATTACTTCTATAATAAACTCTCCTTATCTTTTTTATTTGATTTTTGTGCCAAGAATAACCTCTAATAAGAGGGAAGTAAGATTTGGAGAGTTGCTGTCCTGAAACAGATTTTTGTGCTCCACTGCAAAAATTCATGTAAAATCTCTACAAGTCGGATTGAGCTATAATTTTATAAATAAATCCTCCAGGTTGTTAGCTAACTTTCATTAGTTAAAAACTATTTGATTTGAGCAATAGAAGGTCTTCCAAAAAAATTGATTTCTACCTGCTAGTCTGTTTTCACAAATTTCTGCCATTATTTGCATTTGCTTCTTATTGATTCCTTTTTGGGTTATTTTTGGGAAATTGAGATTTTTGAGGGAATTGCTATATTAGCTTGTGTCATTAGTGAAAGTTTTTCTGTTTTGAAACTAAACCCCACATGTATATTATCTTTTGACTGCACTAATGTTACTAATGAAGATTGTGTGAAGTTTGGTATGAAGGAAAAAATTTAGGTGTAAAGGAAGAATGATGTAATGAGATGAAGAATTGACAAAATATCAAGCTTAGGATGCCACCCTGTGTCACCCTAATAAATATTCAAGAGTTACAAGCATCAAAGCTTGGGGATTCCCAAGGCATCCCCTTATTCATCAATAAAAATCTTAGGTCTTTCTAGACACTTCGTTTTTATTGTTTCATGCACAGTTGTGTTGTTCTTGGAGCGTCTTACTTTTAGTTTTTGGTTTTTGTTTGCTTAGTTTTCTTGAATAAAGTAGTTTGGACCCCTTTTTTCACCGCATTGTTTCAAATAAGTTGATTGGTGTTGGAAAGGAGTAGGAAGTTCTTGCTTTAGTAGTACAAGAGGAGTTTTCTTTAACTGTGACTTAGACTTTATCATGTCATGCTAGATGTTGTTTTGACCTTATTCTTAGTGATTATTGTTGTAGCATGACTTGTTCCAAACAATTAGGATTGCTTAATGTGCCTTGAAAGAATCATGCGTTGTTTTAGCATACAAAAGCATAGTATTGTGGTATTCTCCTTTGATGCTTTGTTTGGGTTGACATGGCACATTCTCACACCATGTTATGACTATGAACCAGTCACCTTAGCCTCTATGATCATTTAGTTTTTTACTTGTAGTACCACTTTATGCTTTGATTAGTAATGTTTTGTCGCTCTGCATGATTATGGCCATTATTGCTCTCTTAGTTGGTCGCTCCCAGTCTTTTGCTAGCCTCCACTTGTATGAGTAAGCTCTACTCATTCATCCAACTCCCAAGAAACCAAGTTATTCCAAAGTGTCCACTATAAATTCCTATGAATGTTGTGTTACACCATTCCAAGTATATTCTTGTTTTATCTATCTTCCAAATTAAACTTGTTATGTGAAACTTAGTGATTAAAGCTCTCACAAACTTGATGGCACACTTTATTTTTCTTGCCCCTAAATAAACTTGAACCATTGTGGCATCTATGTTGTATATGCTTTCACTTATACATTGGAATTAGCAGAACCATGTTGTCATGGTGAACGCTTTCAACATTGCACTTGTACATTGTACCCAATTGATATCATGCTCTCTTGTTTGCGGATTTCGTCGGTGTGAAATAAAAGGGAAGCTTGTAAGTCCATGGAGTTATGTATGTGTGTGAGAGAAACGCCTGGGCCGCTAGCCTAAGACATGCCTAATCATTGTGAGCAATCTATGAAGCTTTCTTCTTATAAAAAAGAGACATATTGAAAAGAGGAAAGAGAGAAAAAACACCATTTTCCCAGTGTAAATAAGAAGATTGCTGAGATGCTCATTGTCTGTTTGCCTTGCCATTTTGATTATGGGATAGCTCATGTATCATGTGCAAGGGGTACCCCATTGGTGGTTCTCTATGATACACATGTACATACTATGACAAGAACTTACCAGTGACTAAATTAGAATAGCATGAGGAGCGACCCTCGTACTCAAGGGACATGATATTGCCAAGTTATACTTTGTCCAACATATACTCTATAGTTTGTTCATTTTAACCTTAATCAATTCAAGATTCTTATGATAGGGGCAATGAGAGCTGAAAGCTAACAAGTACCATAATATTTGGAAGCTCTATATGAGACTTGAAACCCTGCTTCCCCTTATGAAGGGCCTTTCTTCCACTATTATATTGAGTCTGCATCTTCTATCCTTATGCACCAGTTAAGAGAGCATAGTTGCCTTTCTTAGTTCTATATGCATTTTCCCAAAACTTATTGATTGATTCATATTGTTGATATTGTTGGTTCCTGAACTATTTGTATCTAGTCACTCTTATGAACTTTGAAGGTGTCCTATGCATTTATTGCTACTCTATGAGGGACAAGCTGAATGCCACTATGCTATGTTTTCTATATGTTAAAAAACAAACGTCTTTCAATGCATTGTTATTCATGATCTTTATTTGTATCCTTTCATGTTGCATGCGTAGTTACTTTATCTTATTGTTAAAACTTCTTATTTCATGATCATGTTTAGAGTTCTTTGATCATAGCTTTCAATGATTGCAACTGGTTTGATCTTCATTTTGATGGTACATGTCACCTTAATAATTATTCTTTTCATCACTTACCTACTCGAGGACGAGCAGGAGTTAAGCTCGGGGATGCTTGATACGTCATAAACGTATCTATAATTTTTTATGTTCCATGCTTGTTTAGTATCTACTTTACTGTGCTTTGTGTACACTTTGAGGTATTTTTATATATTTTCTGGGACTAACCTATTAACAAGATGCCATAGTGCCAGTTTCCTGTTTTATGTTGTTTTTGGTTCCAAAAAAGTCAGAAAATGAATATTCTCGGAATTGGACGGGACAAAATCCAAAGTCAATATTTTACCGTGGGGAACACAAAGCCAGAAGACGAGACGGAGAAGGGCCTCGAGGGGGCCACACCCCCTGCCCGCGCAGCCTGGCCTGGCCTCAACCTCCCTCTTTTCCTATAAGAAGCCCCCGATACCTAAACCCTAAGTACCTGATCAATCTTCCACAAAAAGTCTATAGCAGCCACCACCATCGTCCCTAGATCGGGGGGGGGGGTATCTGAAGCTCTTCCCGGCACCCTGTCGGATGTAACATCCCAATTTCAGCAACCCTGAATTGTTGTCCAAAAGGCAAAAATCAGGGGGAACAAAAACTTTTTCTTGTTACTTGTAGTAATGCTTGATTACTTGTTTGGTTGTGTTAATGCAACTGATTATGTATTAGGTACTACATTTCTTATCTGAACACTAGTTGACAAAAGCTATTTTACAAAAGAGATGGCTTGGCTCAACTTTCATATACTCAAATGTTCTGGAATTTCCAAAACTTGAGCCAAGATGACTTTGACAAAACAAAATTATTTTACTAGTTCTATTAACAAAACTATGGAGAACTAGAATATAATCTCCTTATGTTTTCAAGATAGAACCCTCAACTACTCTTACTCCTAGGTTTTCCAAAACATCTATTTAAAAGCCTTTTAATTCCAATATTGGTAGAAATACCAAGATGGTCATCATCTTACTTCCAAGTATAACCAATTCAAAATACTTATCCTTACCTCCAGTGGTAGTTGAAGAAGTGATAAGATGAATTGCCTTGATCTGTTGTCTGATGAATTGCCTTGATCTGCTGCTTGCCTTGTTTGCTTAGGAACTAGAATGAGCTAATATAGTAGCTCACCCCTTAGGACCCAATCTATTCTTGTGATCATAAATCTCATAGAAAGCATCCAAATCATTACCTATCCTGAGCCACTAGGTGATCATCTCATCTCCTCATCAGAATCAATCAGGGGTAATCCCTTCTAATAAGTTCCAACTCAGGGAAGACACAATCTAAGCATGGATCCTATATACTTAGTTGACACATCAACATCATCTCCTTGGTCATGAGTTTGGAACTTAGCATCGTCTCAAAAATCTACACTTGCACTCTAGTCAAAAACCCTAAATCTGCCAAAATGGCTAAGTCTAGATTTCTTATTTAGATTCAATATTTGGAACTCTACCTTTTACAACCTATGTGCATCTTTTGGAATGTACTTGAACCATATTGTAGTACATCTTTAGTACTACCAAACCTCACTCTTTTCCTTGGCTAAGCCCTTCTAATTCCCACTCACCCCTGATGGTTTCATAGTCAAGATAATAATCCTCTCTTCAAATCTTATCCCCTTGCCTAGTTTGGCAGAAGCTCACATCTATATACCACCTCCCCTTGACCAAATATTTGCATGGTTATGATCTACTAAACATGGACTATCAACCCCCACTTCCCTTTTTTCCATTAAAGCCTTGTGATTCTTGAACCCACATGGTTTAGGAGGCTACCTGATGTATCTGCTATGGCAGTCTTATTTTCAACAAGGTTTGCCATCTCTTCTAGACCACCTCAAATGCAACCAAGCCCAAATCTTTCTTCCTTGATCACATATACAACTTGGTCTAGCTATCCATCTATCCCTTGTATCAAGGTGAGCTGTGAGCTCCCTAATCCAACCATGTTTTGGTGAGCTGAAAATAACAACACCCTACATTCTCCCAAATCTAGTTTCCATCCTTTTCACCACAATTATTCAAAAACCAAGTTGTCTTTTAGGTATAAATCAAATATACATCATGTACCTTGAGTATAACCATCCCCAAATAATTCTCCCAATTATTTGGATCATCAAACCTTCTAAATTAATTATCTTGCCAGATTCTCTAAATCCTTGTCTATAAAAGGAAATTTTGTTTTTCTCCACATCACTTTGCAAAATCAATGCACATTTGGGTTCTATACATCATAACCTATCTTTCCATCTCAAAAATAAATATTTTTGAGATTCTTTATTATTTCTTTTTGCCATTTTTCTTAAATGGCAGAAACAAGAAATAATTCCTTAAAAATACTTTTCCACCTCAATAAATTCTGATAAAATTCCCCAATATGTATTATGGTATTCAGAACCATTTCACATCAAAAACCAACCTTGCCTAATGTAAAAATATTACATTAGCTTCCATAATCTATTTCTGCACTTTTTGACAGGATGGTTTCAAGAGGACTTCTAGTCCTTAGAAAAATCCCACTTAAATCCTATGGAAGTACTTTGACCCTTTATACACAACAGTACCACTTCCCCATAATGTCCAGTGCAATTTATCCAAAATCCCTCACAAGAAATCATGTGATCAATTATGCAAAGCAATCAAAACTTGATTCGAAATCGAATCAAACCTCCAGCCAAACTTACTATGCAATGTTCCACAGCATCCAACCCTCCCCTGGTCGTGTGCTACAGTAAAGTCACTATAGCAAAACCCTAGCCCCACCCTTGTCCTCACATTCTTGGAAAGAGAGAGAGAAAGAGACCCCACAGATATCTTGTGTATCAACACAGCAGCAGCAACCACCCTTCCCTCCACTCAGTGCTCGACCAAGCGCCCCACCACTCACCTCTCTACCGCACTGGTTGCCCAACCAGAGCCCTCCCCTCTTCTCCATTCGCCTCCATGAACTATGCCCACCATGGACCTATTCCCCTCCTTGTTAAAAGGTCCCGAGTCCACTCTAGCCCTCCCTTCCAGCCTCATTTCTCACTCTGGCACCAGAACACCTGCTCCCTCGAGCTCAACCCACTCTCCACCATTCCTTCGCCATGAAGGAGAGAAATCTCCTCCTCTCGGGTTTGGAGGAAGAACGACAGTGTATCCTCTATCCCGAGCGCCCACTTTCATCTCTAATGGCTTATGAGCTCCCCTTCCGCTGACACACCTCCCCTCTACTTCTCCTTCATCTACAGGAACATCGGAGGCCGATGTCGTCCTTGCATGTCCGAAGAGATGCTTCCCGGGTGAACCTCAGCCACGTGAACGCCGGCAGGCCTGCATGCACATGCCCCTGAATAGTACGGACCCCGGAACCCTCTCCAGAACCCCATCGTTGACATGCACGCCTCCCCTGGGCTATCTCCGACGAGCACCACGTGGTCCACATCGGGTCATTGCACGCGAGATCTGCCCCTCCGCAAGGACCCCTGATGCTGCCCATCTCCGGAGTCCTCGCGCTGAGCCGCACCTTCCTGTCACTTTCCCGTCCACCAACGATCCCCCAGGTACCCTCCCCTCTACGCCCAGCGTCGCCTAGGGTTCCCAACAACGCCACTTTATTCGGTTGGGAAGACGACGACCAACCGTCAGTTCCACTCTAATCCGACGGCCACAAACCCTCCATACCCCTTCGCGGGTCGCCTCTCGCTGACTGGCGGGCCCCGCCCGTTAGTAATTTTGAAGCCAGCTCCCGTGCAGGGCGTAGCCCGGGTGGTCCAAAACTCCCTTCGTGGCCCATTTTACCAGCAGATCCGGCCCAGAAGCCCCTCACCCCCCCCTTTTCTTTTTATTTAAATTCTAGATCTGTCCAGCAGCTGTTTGGTTTAAATCTTTTTGAAATTGAAAACCCACACCAAATGTCTAGATCTACATTTTGGTATATTCCCACATGTTTTCCCCAACATGCAGTGCAAGTTTTGGACCAAAATACTGTACAAATAAATTCAAGCAAATAAATTAGCCAAATGTGTCCTTTCCACTAATAAAGACACAACCTATGTTCCAATTGGGGTGAAACCACTTTACCATGGTTGGTATTTGAAAGACACAACCTATGTTCTAGACCCCTTGTCAAGGTGAACCCTGGTTTGTCAAAAATAAAAATAACAAAAACTGTAGATCTTTGTTTTTAATAATTTCTCTAGGAAAAACCACAAATTTTATTGACCTAATTCCAACTCCCAGTAAACCTATTTACCAATAGGCACCCAAACCCAGAATCCCAAGATTTATTGATCTTTTATTGAATTATGGTGAATTAAACAATTCTATGCATGGTTTGCTCACCAATAAATTCTCCATTTGAGTTATGTACATCCAACAAGGGTGATTACAATTTATACAGAAAGGTATTTCTAGTACCTAACAAGTGTCCTTGGAATCACCATAAATCCTCTTTAAATTAAATCTGATGAAAAAGACAAATCTCGTCCAATACTGCCTTTGGGAATTTGCTGAGGGCATTCTGGTAATGTTTTGGAGGTGAATCCAACTCTCAGTGAATCAGTCCATCAAATAATATCTAATCACCCAAGGAAATAATTTTTGGAAGCCTAGATAAATTCTGGTGAATTATTTACTAAAACTAGAGTTTTATTCACTATTAAAAATGACTATAAATCAATGGTAATTGATAAATTAGTGAAACCACTTTTGTTGGCTTCATTTTATTGATACCTACCTTAGGGGATCATCTTATTACAATGGTATCCTACAGTTCAAGCACTTGGTAAAAAATCCTCTCTTAGGTAGTTCCTAGACTACAAGTCCGAAAGGATCCCCTTTTTTCCCTATGCCTCCAAATCTTCTCCCAATCCAATCAAAGCATCATCCAGCACCCTACCGATGTATATCTCATGGGATATGATTTCTTGGTGTATGTATTGATGCTTGTAAGCATTGTATTGATTGGTGTATTGTTTGTTTGGATGTATTCTCCATAACGGCGATTGTTGCGACTGTGTGACGCCGAGAAGAAGGAAGGATCGGGTTATTCTTATTATTAATATTATTGGTATTCTCATTAACTAACGCCGTAAAGGGACACCTCGCTGGTCATAGGCAAGCCACCTTCTTTCTCATATGTCTTTTCCTACCATTTGATCTATGCATGTTTTATCTACTCATTTATGCAAATTGCATTGTTTTACTATACTATGTTTTATATGGGGAATGTTTGGATCCTCCAAATAATTACCCCTTAGTACCATTAGGTACAACCCCTTTTTAGGATACCTACATGCGCTTAGTATGGTAGATGGTGTTTAACACCATCACCACTTGGAAACCCCGTTTTAACCTAAACAAAAGTGTAGGATGGGAAGACCCTAGAAAAAGACCTAAAAAAAATTCTGAGAAAAACCTTGGTGAGGCTTGGCCTACCGAGTGGTTTGGAAAATGGGAAAGTTTTGTTTTACAAAAAGGTGGACAAAAGAGGGAGGAGAAATTTTACGAAAACAACCCGGCTGTACAGTTCCTAATGCTTGAGCAATTAACCGTGCAACCACATTACTCTGGAATGGGACGGGGCTGGGCTAGAAGTTTGTCTAATCCAGTATAGGTGTCTCAAAATACTATGGGAAGAAAAAATTCCCGGAGGCTGGGTTTTCCCCTGTAAAGTCCCATGTTAATGGCCCATGTGAAACATCGGTCTGTGGAAGGTAAATACCGTCTCATGGCGGCCAGACGATACTATGAGCCCCTCATTGAAAGCGCACACCATGCGGGGTGCAAAACGCGCTCCGGTTGGCTTGTGACTATATAGGGTGTCACGGTTTTGAGGGGATTAACCTCATAGAGTAGGCACTTGTATCGGAGAGGGCATTCGGAAGGTCTTGACTGGTTATTCGACCCACGATCGGTGAGGATCAGGGACGGGTAATCGGATGGTGTGGGTACAGTGTACAACCTCTGCAGAGTGTAAATCTATTCGAATAGCCGAGTCCTCGGTCATGGACGATTGTGATGGCTATTGTAAGGGGGTGATGTTTTTGTTTTCAAAAATTACTTGAGGAAAGTAATGGCTCAAAAAGGTTTTGACCAGGGGATGGTCGGGAAAATGGAGGAAGGAGTATGGTCATGAGATGACCGAAAGGAGAAGCAAATGGGTGACCCAATCCTAGTTTTTTCTAAAAACTTTTCAAAAAGGTTTCCAAAATGTTCTACAAAAGTTTTTCAACAAAGATATAGAGACATGCTATATCTACAAGAGAAACGAGTTTATAAAAGAACCTCTCTTGGAGCCATCCTATCACAGCCATATTCTATATCCTCTACTTATTGTTATCTTAAGGTGGTTTGAGAGTATATTCAAAGTACTCATCGGCATTGTCCCTGGATATTTACTTGATCAGACTTTCAGATGATCTAGAGAAACGATGGAGATGCTGACGTCTATGCAAGCTAGGCCGTCTTCCCAATCAGTTGCCTATTGGTTAAGGCATGACATGGGCTATGCACTTGAAGACTTCCGCTATGGTTGTTGTAATCGCCATATTGGACATATTGTAAGTACTTGTACTCATTAAATTCTTGGATGTTGTAATGATACTTGTCGGTTATGCTCACGGCTCACTGATCATGGGAACATGAATGGCAGGCATAACGGGTATTCTCGGACCGTAAATCCGGGGTGTCACAGACATGGTATCAGAGCCATCCTGACAGTAGGAGACCTTAGTTAGCATGGACGTTAGAATGGACAACCCCTATTTATAAAAACAACCCCTTGCACAAACTATTCTCTCAAAAGCTTTTCGAAAGATTTCTTATCTCATCTCCTCTGACTTAAACCAATTGAAAATGGATTACTCTATATCACGTCTACTTCAACTCACCTGTTTTCACAAACAAAGTCTGAATCGCGGACTATGAAGAAGGAGATCCCGAGATGAAGAGACACCAAGACAAGAAAAACAAAGGAGCTACCAACAACAAAAGACACTACAAGATCGCCCTACCAACAGAGTCCTCCACCACCCCCAAATAGATCAAGTACGACACTAACGACAACAGATGAAAAGACAGAATCTAAGAAACCCGTATTGTCTGTACTTAGGATAAATAACCCCAAGATAGGATTCCCCTAATGGCGCGTAGTCACCCCTTAGTATTTATGGTACGCTCTGCATGCTTGTTATATGCTTGTGTGATGCTTGAAATATGCTGCTTGTCTGCCTTGGGTCACTCGATCCTATTGTATGAAAACCTTGTAGGCGTATCCCGATGCTAACCCTCGCAACCCCTAGCTAGAAACCTCTCCTCAGCAGGATGGCCACCTAAAGAAATCCCTGACAACTCCTACTCGTGCATTAGTTATAATCTCCCCAAAAGAGCAACAATCCTAATAAACCCTCCGCCAAATAAACTTGGAGTATTCGCCCAGAAGCCGGAAGATAAGAAGTCCCGAAGACCACGAGTCTACTCCGTCATCGAACCAAAGACACACAACGAGTTCAAGTAAGACAACCCAGCTGAAGCCAAAATGCCTCCACCTCGACTAAGGACTAATAAGAAGCGTCGCTAACCGCTAAAACTACCCCGAGATAACTTATAAGGCTTTATTAGGTAATAACCATATGAAGGTAGTCGCAATAAGGCGTCACTCGAAGACTACATCTCCAGTATCACGCCAATGCCCCAAGACGAAGGATCGACCACAACCTCGATGACCCCAAGTAAAGCTCTAAGGTGGAAAGACTGCGTCTTTCCACTCTATTCCAGAAGACCGACCTTGAGAAGATAATGCCATAAGATCTCCAATCCAAGAACCTGCTCCAAAACCCACCCCAAGAGTCGTTAGAGGAACAGAACACAAACATCATCAACAATCTCCATAAGCCTACTCGATCCTCCCCAATCACCGAGACAAGCTACCCGACGCGGTCAATACTACTCCCCAAAGAGTAGAAAGAAACACAAGACATCTAGTTCCCCTGAGGATGTTACGAAGCCCCTTCTCTGCTTCTTCTACTAACGACCCACCAAAAAGGATCTTCGAATCTGCAAACTAGAGACGGAGTATGAAGAACCGCCCCCTTCACGAGTATCAATCCTTATTCAAGCCACCACCCCTAGAAGATCCACTTGTCAAAGCAAACATCAGGAAGGGCACGACCCTCCCTCCTCAAGGGCTGAATGTCCCTCAGACCCCCGAGTAAATGCAGTAACCAAAGTGGGTACCCAACCCAAGGACGGCTACTAGGTTCAAGGAGCACCCTCTACATAGTCCTTCGTACCATACCAACCTACTCCGCTAACCTCTAGCAAGTGATGGATCGTTTCGAAACCCGCTCAGTAAGGCGTCAAGTACCTTCACCCGTGGCCGGCGCAAATCTGCTGAATTCTGGATGAACCCTGTTGGATGATAGACCAGAATAATGCCCTTCTTTGCATGTTTTACCCACGATGTTGCATCAGACCAAACACGAAAGGGACCCCCCATTTTCTAAAGCACCGCATTTTGAGACCGTCAACAACCAACGGCAATCCTTGACCTAGTGTACCCCTACCTAGCTCAGAACTAACTAACCAGAAGCTAGTTAAACGCCTCTCCCTCTACGACTATGACTTCAAGAAGTAGCATCGACGCCTCCCACGAGGCAGTACAAGGTCGACAGAAGGTAACCACCGCAGGATCAAAGGAGCAGCGCCATCCCCCAGCATCAGCATACGACTCCAATGAAGAAATGTCGGCGACTCCACCGGAAACCCCTAGTGTCGCTCTAAGGGGGAAACACTGCGTCTTTCCCTCCCAAAAACCCGATAGAACCCTGGACTTGAACACTAGTGATCGTCAAGTGTTGATACCCCCGCGAAATCCGAATCATCGACCCTGCAAGAATGACGACAGTCGACATTTCTCTAGAATTAGAAGATACTTCAGGAAAACCCTCCACTCCATGGTCGACCGCCTAGCCAACACCTCGGTATATCAAGATATTGAAGAGAGAAAAGTCAAGCACGAGGCAAAGTAATAAAGAAGACTCAACTCGCCGTCTAGCCTCAAGAAGGAAGTACCCCGTCGACGCTAAGCCTACCTAAACTTTTCCTAAGGGGAAAAGACTGTGTCTTTTCCACTAGCTTAATCTAAACGCCCCAATCTGAAGCCACTCATCTCTGACCTATAACTGACCATGCTTGTTCGATTGTAAAGCCCGTTAGAATCTAATATTTCCACCACGTGAAATTGCTAAGCGGATGTTATTACCCCAACCCTACTCCTCCCTAATCTCGGGACGAGATTATTTTAAGGGGGAAAGGTCTGTAACATCCCAATTTCAGCAACCTTGAATTGTTGTCCAAAAGGCAAAAATCAGAGGGAACAAAATCTTTTTCTTGTTACTTGTAGTAATGCTTGATTACTTGTTTGGTTGTGTTAATAAACCTGATTGTGTATTAGGTACTACACTTCTTATCTCAACACTAGTTGACAAAAGCTATTTTACAAAAGAGATGTCTTGGCTCGTCTTTCATATTCTCAAATGTTCTGGAATTTCCAAAACTTGAGCCAAGATGACTTTGACAGAACAAAAATATTTTACTAGTTCTATTAACAAAACTATGGAGAACTAAAATATAATCTCCTTATGTTTTCAAGACAGAACCCTCAACTACTCTAACCCCTAGGTTTTCCAAAATATCTATTTAAAACCCTTTTCATTACTATCTTGGTAGAAATACCAAGATGGTCCTCATCTTACTTCCAAGTATAACCAATTCAAAATACCTATCCTTACTTCAAGCTAGGCTTGATGGTAACCCTAGTGGTAGTTGAAGAAGTGATAAGATGAATTGCCTTGATCTGATGCTTGGCTTGTTTGCTTAGGAACTAGAATGAGCTCATCTAGTAGCTCACCCCTTCGGACCCAATATATGCTTGTGATCATAAATCTCATAGCAAGCATCCAAATCTATACCTTTCCTGAGCCGCTAGGTGATCATCTCATCTCCTCATCAGAATCAATCAGGGGTAATCCCTTCTAATAAATTCCAACTCAGTGAAGACCCAATCTAAGCATGGATCCTATCTACTTAGTTGACACTTCAACATCATCTCCGTGATCATGAGTTTGGAACTTAGCATCCTCTCAAAATCATCTACACTTGCACTCTAGTAAAAAACCCTAAATCTGCCAAAATGTCTAAGTCTAGGTTTCTTATCTAGATTCAATCTTTGGAGCTCTACCTTTTCCAACCTATATGAATCATTGGTAATGTACTTGAACCATCTTGTAGTACATCTTTACTACTACCAAAGCTCACTCTTGCCCTTGGATAAGCCCTTCTAATTACCACTCACTCCTGATGGTTTCATAGTCAAGATAATAATCCTCTTTGCAAATCTTATCCCCTTGCCTAGTTTGGCAGAAGCTCACATCTATATACCACCTCGCCTTGACCAAATCTTTGCATGGTTATGATCTACTAATAACCATGGCCTATCAACCCTCATTTCCCTTATTTCCATTGAAGCCTTGTGATTCTTGAACCCACATGGTTTAGGAGGCTACCTGATGTATCTCCTATGGCAGCCTTATTTTCAACAAGGTTTGCCATCTCTTCTAGACCACCTAAAATGCAACAAAGCCCAACTCTTCCTTCCTTGATCATCTATACAACTTGGTCTAGCTATCCATCTATCCCTTGTATCAAGGTGAGCTCTGAGCTCCCTGATCCAACCATGTTTTGGTGGCCTGAAAATAACAACACCCTAGATTCTCCCAAATCTAGTTTCCATCCTTTTCACCACAATTCTTCAAAAACCAAGTTGGCTTTGAGGTATAAATAAAATATACAACATGTACCTTGAGTATAAAAATCCCCAAATAATTCTCCCAATTATTTGGATCATCAAACCTTCTAAATTCATTATCTTGCAAGATTCTCAAAATCCTTGTCTATAAAGGAAAGTTTGTTTTTCTCCACATCACATTGCAAACTCAATGAAAATTTGGGTTCTATAAATCATAACCTATCTTCCCATCTCAAAAATAAATATTTTTGTGATTCTTTATTATTTATTTTTGCCCTTTTTCTTAAATGGCAGTAACAAGAAATAATTCCTTAAAAATACTTTTCCACCTCAATAAATTCCGATAAAATTCTCCAATGTGTATTATGGTATTCAGAACCATTTCACATCAAAAACCAACCTTGCCTAATGTAAAAATAATACATTAGCTTCCATAATCTATTCCTGCACTTTTTGAATAGATGGTTTCAAGAGGACTTCTAGTCCTTAGAAAAATCCCACTTAAATCCTATGGATGTACTTTGACCCTTTATACACAGCAGTACCACTTCCCCATAATGTCCAGTGCAATTTATCCAAAATCCGTCACAAGAAATCATGTGATCAATTATGCAAAGCAATCAAAACTTGATGCGAAATCAAATCAAACCTCCACCCAAACTTGCTATGCAATGTTCCACCCTTTTCAGTAGTAGCATAATTCTTTTGAGCGGCATCAAGAGTCCTACTAGCATAATGGATAACATTCAATTTTTATCTATTCGTTGCCCAGGAACAACACCTACAGCAAAATCACTAGCATAATACATAATTTCAAAGGGTAAATTCCAATAAGGCGGTTGGACAATAGGAGCAGTAGTTAAAGCTTTCTTTAAAGTTTCAAAAGCTTCCTTACAATCATCATCAAACACAAAAGGTACATATTTTTTGAGAAGATTAGTAAGGGGTTTTGAAATTTTGGAGAAATCTTTAATAAACCTTCTACAGAAACCAGCATGACCAAGGATACAATGAATACCTTTCACATCCCTAGGACAAGGCATTTTCTCAATTGCTTCAACTTTGGCTCTATCAAATTCAATGCCTCTTTTAGAAATTTTGTGTCCAAGAACAATACCTTCATTAACCATGAAGTGGCATTTCTCCCAATTAAGAACAAGATTAGTTTCTTCACATCTCTGCAAAACTTTATCAAGGTTGTCCAAACAATTATCAAAAGAAGTTTCATAGACGGAGAAATCGTCCATGAATACTTCCACAATTTCTTCACAAAAACCATAAAAATAGCAGACATACATCTCTGAAAAGTAGCAGGAACATTACATAAACCAAAAGGCATACGCCTATAAGCATAAGTTCCATAGGGACATGTAAAAGTGGTTTTCACTTGGTATTGTGCTTTCACAGCAATTTGAGAAAACCCAGAATAACCATCAAGAAAATAAAGTGAGTCTTCTTGGACAACCTTTCTAGAATTTGATCAATAAAAGGTAGAGGATAATGATCTTTCTTAGTGACTTTATTCACCTTTCTAAAATCAATGCACATCATATAACCAACTACAACTCTTTGAGGTATAAGATCATTATTTTCATTAGGCACAACAGTTATTCCTCCTTTCTTAGGGACACAATGAACATGACTAACCCAATTACTATCAGCTATAGGAAAAATTATACCAGCATCAAGAAGTTTTAATACCTCATTTCTTACCACTTCCTTTATCTTAGGGTTTAAACGATGTTGATGTTCAACAACTGGCTTTGCATCAGGTTCTACATTAATAGCATGCTGACATATAGTACAAGAAGTCCCTTTTAAATCATGAAGAGTATACCCCATAGCTCCTCGGTGTTTCTTCAGTACTTCCAATCATCTTTCCTCTTCCTTTCCTGAAAGTTTAGAACTAATAATAACAGGATGTATTTTCTTATTGTCTAGATAAGGATATTTAATATCATCAGGTAGAGTTTTTAAATGGAAGATAGGGTCCCCTTTAGGTGGTAGTGTGGTACCCAAATCTTCCGTAGGTAGGTTATGCTTAAGCATCTCAGGTTGATGAAGGAAAATCTCGTCAATCTAATTTGTTTATTCCATAAAGACCTCACTTTCGTGATCTTCCATACATTGCTGCAAAGCATTATTAGGAGCAAGATAAATATAAGAAAGTTGTTCATCTCTGGAATCCTCATTAGGAAATTCATTTTCATAACGAGTTTTAGAAAATTTGGAAAAATTAAACTCATAATATTCTCCATCAAATTTAGTTAAAACTTTATCCTTCTTAAAATCTATAATAGCTCCACAAGTGTTTAAGAAAGGTCTACAAAAAATGACAGGACAAGTTTTACTAGCTTCCTTACCAAGCACTAGAAAATCAGCAGGATATTTAGTCTTACCACAAAGAACTTCCATATCTCTTACAATACCAATTGGACAGACTGTCTCTCTATTAGCAAGGTGAATAACCACATCAATGTCCTCAAGTTCACAAGGACCAATTTCATGCATAATTTCTCTGTAAAGCTTATAAGGAATAGCACTTGAACTTGCACCAATATCACATAAACCATAATAGCAATGATCAACAATTCTAACAGAAAGCACATGGACACTAGGGGCCCCTTTTTTCAGCTTCTAGAACAGATTCTAGCCCAAAATCTGCAAAAGCCCAAAAGAAGGGTCCAGCTCCTGAAGCGCTTATTTCCACCGAGAATCCAGAAACGTACGTGAATCCAGAATCAGCGATCGACCTGCTTGTGGAGAGATTCCCGAGATTCCCAGAGTGAGCTGAACCGGTATCCCATAGCTGCCCCAGTTGTTGCTTGTATTTACAAAATGCCACCGGTGAGATATAGGAGAAAATAAAAAGAAAAAAAACAAGACATCGCTCAGCCCACACGCATCGCTCAACCCAGCGTTTGACCGACAACCGCCGCCGCCAAACCCGACCCGGCCTCGCTGCTCCGCCACTAGCGGCCGCCGCCGCTTCTCCGCCCCACCCGCGACCGCCGCCGCTTCCCCGGCCCGCCTGCGACCTCCGCTGTTGCATCTCCGCCCCACCTGCGACCGCCACCGACCGACGCGAACCGCCACCGCCACAGCCTCCCACCGGCAACGTACGCGAGCTAGCCTCCCTCTCCCCCACCGGCGAGCCTCTGCCGCCGACCGACCTCGAGCTCCTGGCCTCCCGTGTCGTCCTCCCAGCTGTAGTTTAGGGGCATAGTAGATATTTCACAGTTCAACAAGTTTGGAATCCCAAATTCCATAAGCCAAAAAGAAGGGAAAATTTTAGATTGTTTGAGCTTCTCCCCACCACAAATTCTTCCAACAATCTTTCAAAATTCAGCTTCTCAAGAATCATAAGCTGAAAATAAGGGGGCCTAGATCTCCTAGTTTTACCAGGATGTAAAACAATATTAGAAGCATCTTCACAAAATATAATGTGCCCATCTTCTACATTTTTAGTGATAAGGTCTTTCACAACGGCTACTACAGGTTCAATATTTATTTGTCCATCAGGTTCAATAGTTTTCTTTGTACTTTTGCTAACCACATTAGCTATAATAGAATGTTCCTTTACCTTAGCAGGAAAAGGTATTTTCTCAATATAAGGTTCAAGCAAAATATGATCAATAGTACAAACTTTAGTATTTCTAGCAGAAACATGATTAACAATATCTTTGTAAGGTGCATGGTGCTTGTTCCACTCCTTTTTGGGAATTTCAATATAAGAGGCCAATTCCTTAAAACAATTTGCAAGAACTTGAGAATCAAGACCATACTTAGTACTAATATTATGAAAGTCATCAGTTCCCATAAAAGATTTAATGCATTCATAATCATAATTTATACTTGACTTTCTTCGTTTGTCATTCTCCCATGCTTATGTATTTTCTTGAGTACGGTCTAGAAGATCCCATTTTTAGCTTCTTCTTTCATACATGTGAATGATCTAGCACAATAAGAATCTAATAAATATTTATCATGAAGAGAAAGCCTTAAAGAAAAGTTACTGATAATAATATTATTAGGGAGCTCATGAATATGACATTTGAGCATGAGGAGCTTCAATATTCCCCAAGCTTGGGCTGTACTCTCTCCATCAAGAGGAAAAAAGTTATATATTTGATTCTGGTCTTTATGAATCTCACTAGGAGGATACAATTTAGAATAAAAGAGAGGTACAATTTCCTCCCATTCCATAGCTTGTCGATTCTTCAGCAGCTTATGCCATTCTTCAGCTCTTCCTATCAATAATATAGAGTGTACATTTTTCTTAACTTGTTCCGTTGTGATACCATCACACATAAACAACCCGCATAATTCATGGAAAAAAGCAAGAGACCACTAGGATGGACAGTTCCATCCCCAAAATAATAGTTATCCATAACACGGTCAACAATTCTTGTAGGTATCTTAAAAGGATCTATCTCAGCAGGTGGTAGTTCATCTACTACCCTACCAGTGGTAGTAGCTTTCCCAAATAGGAAACTAAGTGGGTTATCCATATTGGAAACAAAGTAACAAACAGAAATAAAAAGCAATACTCACAGTAGAAGTTTCCTTTGCCAGTTCCACTCTTCAATAGTGCTTCACTCCCCAGCAACAGCGCCATAAAATAGTCTTGATGACCCACAAGTATAGGAGGTGTATCGTAGTACTTTTGATAAATAGGAGTGTTGATCCCAACGAGGAGCAGAAGGTGTTGACTAGTGGTTTGGATCAGGAATTCTCTGTAAATACTTACCAAACGGATTTTTTAGGGGTTATTGATAATGCAAAGAAATAAGGTGCAAGGAAAGAAAGGCAGTAATAATAATTGCAGCAAGTGGCCCAATCCTTTCTTTGCAAAGGACAAGCCGGTTGTATTACTTATGAGGACCAAACATTCTCGAGGACACATGGGAATACTGTCAAGTGCTTTCGCTTCATATAGTTCATTAATCTTCTTTGGTTGGATAAGTGTTGTGTGGGTGAACCTATGCTAATGTACCGACCTTACATGGACTAACACATACTTTTTATTATAGCCCTTGCAAGCATCCACAACTACAAGAAAGTAATTAAGATAAAAACCTAACCACAACATTAAACTCTGAGATCCTACACTCCCTTATGCAAAGGTTACCTAATGGGGGTTCAGATTTTTGTCACTCCGGCACCCCCACGATTAATAGACAAATACACAATGCATTCCCCTAGGCCCATAAATGGTGAAGTATCATGTAGTCGATGTTCACATGACACCACTAGAAGAATAACACCACAACTTAAATATCCAACCATTGAATATACCTCAACACAATTCCACTACTAACAACATGACTTCCCCCATGTCCTCAAGAACTGAACGAACTACTCACGAGACATCATATGGATCAAGATCAGAGGTGATATAATGATGAATAACAATCTGAACATAAACAATGATTCAAAGGTTTAACTCAATAGCATCAACAACAAAAGTTATCAACACCGGGAAAGTTTCCCCTAAGAACTATGCAAGATTCAACCCAATTGTTACAGCGGGATGGAGTGGTGGTGATGGTGCTGCTGGAGATGATGTTGAGAATGATGATGATGATCCCGATGAAGTCTAGCTTGATGACGGTGTTGATGGCGATAATCTCCACTCTCTGGGAAGGAATTTCCTTGGCAGAAATCTGCCTGTAGGAGAGTTCTTTCTCTCTGTGTAGTTTCCTCCCCGTAGAGGCGGTGGAATCTTTTTGTGGTCGCTCCCCCTCGTATTATGGTTTCGAGGAGAATATATAGGCGAAAGGGCGAAGCAGGAGATGGGCCAGGGTGGCCACACCCCCTGCTGGCGCGGCCCAGGTTGGGCCCGCTCCAGGGGGTGGTGTGGGCACCCTGTGGCCCATCTTCGCCTACCCTTCTAGCTTCCTTCATCATCTGGAAAAATAGGATTTTCCGTGTATTTTCTGGAATTTTCTGATCTTCACGAATACTGCATTTGGACACCGCTTTTTCGATCATAATCCTGACTCCAGTAGTTCATCGTCCAAAAGTCATCCAACATGCAAAAATAGATGAAATAACATAAGTATCACGTCTTAATAAGAAATATATCAATGAATAACAGTAAATTATGATATAGAATTGTGATGCAAAATGGACCTATCAATGGACACGGTATCAGCAACTATGGGCGTGGAAGTAAAAAAAAGTAACTATGGTTGTAACCTTGGTCATCTTGTTTGAAAGACGGTAGATGTCTATCAACTCATTAACACTACAAGAAATCTACTCACTAGTGACCTTTTATTGACGACCATGGATATTTTGGTCATAGATCTATGATCATTCTGAACCAACTGGTCTAAGGCATTTGGGTGAGTCCAAACTTTAAAAAATTACGACCAATTTTGTTAAGGTCATATTCTCCAAAAAATTGGTCATAGATGAATAACACTTATTTAAAGCATTATATGATTAGCCGACTACGACCAATTCAGAAGGTCGTGATATATGATAATAATATATTTCTATATACACAATGGTGACTAGACTACCACCTTGGTAATTCTCCTAGGTGTTAGGTGATGTGTCCATTTATGTGGGTTTCCAAGTGTACCTATAATTTTTACTAGCAACTCACTGTCAAGTGGGGCCTACATGGCATTCTGAAATATTGGGCACTAGAAACTGGCACGATGGACCTACATGGCCTAAATGGATCTAGCATCATGCGACAAATATTATTTGCAAAAACGGACGCGGCGTGGATCTAACTCCCGACCTCCCACTCCCTAACGAAGGAATGAAACCACCCCAACTATCGACATTAGTTGTAAACAAACCAATCATCGCCCTCTTTAATTATGTAAACGGCTGTTGGGCCTGGGCCTCAGGCCAACGGGGCCTTTCCTTTTTTAAGTCATAATTTTTTGTTTACCCGGGTGGGACAATATCCCGATAGACCATTAGCAGATCTATTTTGCTAAAAATGTAGGCTTCTTACAAACATTGAGCCCACACAAATGGATGGACTTTATTTTTTGGTAAATATAAAAATGTAATTTCTCCATAATTTTTATATATGACATCGGATTGAAATGATATAAATCAGTTTGGTTTATATTTAGGAGGTGCATAAGTTTCTTGTGATATAAAATGATGCATTTTTTACGTACGTCCACGAAGGTACCATTTTGCGACGTTTTCTTGTAGACGCTTCATAAAAAGCCCATTTTTGCTTATTGGAAAAAATGATTTTTATGCAATAAATTTGAAATTTTTCTTTAGCAAAATTATTTTACATACTAAGATGCTTTTTCTGTGTATTATGAGCACATTATCATAAACTATATCCATGATTATGGTCATAACATTAGTTATTATTTCAAGACGTGGTCAAAATGGCGCGACTGATTGTTCTTATGTAGGGATGGAATCTTCCTAAAATTTTAGTGGATATGTGATGAAATATCATATTGTGAGTCTAAAAATAATTTTTTTTTCAAAAATCATGAGCACTTCATGTACCTGTAGTTTAAATTGGACCCACTTTCTACCGATTTGGCAGATATTTGTGTTTTTTGGAGGGGAGGAAGAAAAGGTTTGAGATACCCCGGTTGGGACATTGTCTATATAAGGTGGTCTAGTATTTTTGAAAAATGTGGTGGTAGCATTTGGAATGATAACTTTGGTGGTTGCTTCACAAAACATCCCATTTTTGCACTCGGAAAATAAAAAATGCATTTTTTGAGCGACAAAAACGAAAACTATGTGACATAATATAACACCACGCGAAGGATTTATCTTGTTTGGACCGTTTTTAAATTTCTTATGCTTGTTTAAACTTTGGCCAAAACGGCAGGCACAAAGGTTCTTTTGTAGGGATGGAATCTTTCTAAACTTTTATTGGATATGTGATGAAACATCATATTTTGAGCCTAAAAATGATTTTTTTCAAAAAATCATGAGCACTAGATTATGTACATGTAGTTCAAATTGTACCCACTTCCTACCGATTCTACAGACATTTGTCTTTTTTACGATGGGTGGACAAAAAGGTTTAAGATACCCCGGTTGATACATTGTCCATGTCAGGTGGTCTAGTATTTTTGAAAAATATGGTGGTAGCATTTTGAATGACCACTTTAATGGTTGCTTCACAAAACTTCCCTTTTTGCACTCGGAAAATAAAAAATGCATTTTTTGAGCGACGAAAAGGAAAACTTCCTCCTGCAACATTGGTTGACATACCAAGATACACATGCATACACGATATGGGCACATTATCACAAACTATAACATTGGTCGTAACATTGGTCGTTTGGCCTAAAAGCCTTGAAACCTCGAACATGATAGCTCATTTTTGTGAAGGTTTTTTGAGATATTTTCAATATAACAAGTTTGGTATTTTTTACTTGTAACTATGTCACATAATATGACACCACGCGAAGTATTTAACTTGTTCGAACCGTTTTTGAATTTCTTATGCCCGTTTCAAACTATGGTCAAAATGGCGGGAACAAAGGTTCTTTTGTAGGGATGGAATATTTCTAAACTTGTAGTGGATCTGTGATGAAATATCATATTTTGAGCCTCAAAATGATTTTTTTCAAAAAATCATGTGCGCTAGATCATGTACTTGTAGTTCAAATCGGACCAAATTTCTATCGATTCAGTAGACATTTGCCTTTTTCGCGAGAGGTGGTATGAAAGGTTTGAGATATCTCGGTTGCGACATTGTCCATGTAAGGTGGTCTCGTATTTTAAAAAAATACGGTATTAGCATTTTGAATGACCACTTTGGTGGTTTCTTCACAAAATGTCACGTTTTTTGCATTCGGAAAATAAAAAATGCTTTTTTTGAGCGACAAAAACGAAAACTTCCTCCTGCAACATTGTTCGCTGTCCCAAAATACATATGCATGCACAATATGTGAACATTATCACTAATTATGCCACGATTCTGGCCATAACATTGGTCGTATAGCCTAAAATCCATGAAACCTCGAACATGATAGCTCATTTCTGTGAAGGTTTTTTTGAGATATTTGCAATGCACCAAGTTTGGTATTTTTATTTGCAACTATGTCACATAATATGACACCACGCGAGGAATTTACCTTGTTTGGACCGTTTTTGAATTTCTTATGCCTGTTTCAAACTATGATTAAAATGGCGGGCAGGAAGGTTCTGATGTAGGGATAGAATCTTCCTAATATTCTAGTGGATCTGTGATGAAACATCATATTGTGAGCCTAAAAATGATTTTTTTTTCAAAAAATCATGAGCACTACATCATGTACCTGTAGTTTAAATCGAACCCACTTTCTTCTGATTCGGCAGACATTTGTGTTTTTCGTGAGGGGTAGACAGAAAGGTTTAAGATATCCCGGTTAGGAAATTTTCCAAGTAAGGTGGTATAGTATTTTTGAAAAATATGCTGGTAGCATTTTGAATGACCACTTTGGTGGTTGCTTCACAAAACGTCCTGTTTTTTGCACTAAGTTTATTTTTTGAGCAACGAAAAGGAAAACTTCCTCCTGTAACATTGTTCGTCAACCCATGGTACACATTCATGCACAGTATGGGCATATTATGACAAACTATGCCGCGATTCTGGCCATAATATTGTTCGTTTGGCCTAAAAGCCATGAAACCTCGAACATGATAGCTCATTTCTGTGAAGTTGTTTTTTTATATATTTGCAATATACCAAGTTTGGTATTTTTCCTTGAAAATATGTCACATAATATGATACCACACGGAGAATTTAACTTGTTTGGTCTGTTTTTGAATTTCTTATGCCCGTTTCAAACTATGGTCAAAATGGCGGGCACGAAGGTTCTTTTGTAGGGATGGAATCTTCCTAAACTTTTAGTGGATCTTTGATGAAACATCATATTTTGAGCCAAAAAATGAGCACTAGATCATGTACTTGTAATTCAAATCAGACCCACTTCCTAACGATTCGTCAGACATTTGTCTTTTTGCGATGGGTGGACGGAAAGGTCTGAGATACCCCGGTTGGGACATTGTCTATGTAAGGTGGTCTAGTATTTTTAAAAAATATGGTGGTAGCATTTTGAATGACCACTTTGGTGGTTGCTTCACAAAACGTCCTATTTTTTGCACTCAGAAAATGAAAAATGCATTTTTTGAGCAACGAAATGGAAAACTTTGTCCCACAACATTGTTCGCCATCCCAAGATACACATGCATGCACAATATGGGCACATTATCACCAACTATGCCACGATGACCTGAAAACCATGAAACCTCGAACATGAGTGGTCATTTTTTCAAAAAGGTTTGTTAGATATTTACAATATACCAGGTTTGATATTTTCCTAGATACCAGGTCATATAAAACGACGTTAGGCAAAGGTTTTCCATTTTTTAATTAGTGATGCCAATTTCAGAAGAGGCAGCCAATCAGAAGAGATAGTGCTACCCATGGATCAACCAAATGAAGTAGATCTCATCCGTTCAGATTGCCTCGATCCAACGCCCCAAAGTCACAACTAAAGTTTCTCCCGCCTCCATCCCCCAAAGTTCGAACGTGAATTGACCGAAACAACCTATAGTTCTAGTCTTGCACCGCATAAGTGGACAGGAGTAGTTCCGTTAAATCTCACACGATGTAGAGGGAACACCCACGTGGACCACACCCCCAAGCCCTAGCATTCTTCCTCTCCCTTCACGCGTGAGACCCCTCCTCAGCTCTCGATCTCTCCAGATCTCCACCTCCAACAGAATCCCTAACCCCAGAAACTGCTCGATCCCACCGCACCCCACCGCCGTTTCGGCGCCTGGACGCCAACGACGGTGTGCTAGTGTTGGTGCTCGCGGGGCGAGGCCGAGCCTTCTGCTCCCATCGAAGCCCTGCACTCCTCGATCTCTCCTGCCCCACCTCCTCAAAGCAGTCACGGTGGCACGGCGGGCCTATGCGGCAGCGCGAACGTGCATTCGTGCATCGACGCGTGTCGCTCCGTCGAACTCTCCTTTCCCGCGTCATGCCCTTGGCCGAGTCAGCCAGAGGAGTGTGGTCTACTGCTGCTTGATGACCACCAACATCTCGTCACGCCTGGGTCGTCCCCAATTCCCTATTTTCTGCGAGCTCCGGCTATCCTTTTGCACACCCAAACCTGTCTGATGACAAGTTGAGCGTTTGAGCAGTAGCTTAGGCGGATCAGCGACGACAGCAACCGGCGACTCGGTGACGATGACGGTTGCGAGTAGCTGAACCACTAGTTCCCACCGCGATCCATCTTCCCATCTGCATCTGAGACTGATCCATCTTCCCATTTGCATTGACCTGAGACCACCAAGGTGAAGCACAAGTTCCTACTCCCTTTTACCTGTTATTATGCAATGAATCATTGATGTACATGGGAACAGAAGCTTGTTCAACATATTTGGGTGAATTGAGGATGAATTACTGACCTTTATCAGTTCTATAATTAATTGAAAATGCGATCTTCGTAATAGATGCAAATGTTTGCTTGTAGCAAATGTAAATTTGTATTAGTATTAAGTTGTTGTTATTGCAAATGAAAACCATTTATACATGTCAGCATGCCCTTTCATGGAGTTCCTGATGTACATAGCTACTGTTGGTTACCTGATCTTTATATTATGTTTCAAACATATGAGCTAGTGTAAAAATTAAGGTAATTAACCTACTTCTGCTGCACTATGATAGCAATAACACTACGAGATTTAATTAAGTTAATTCTTCTGCTACAAGTTTGTGTTATATTGTATCAAACAATTTTGCTGTTATGCAGCTTCTTGTATGGACCAATAAGCTGCTATAAGTTGTTTTAATTCTGTTAATAAGATGAGCCTATGATACATAGTTTATTTTTGTGTTCCTTCTTGTTGTATATAATATAGCAGAATGTCTTACTACACCACTCCCTAGTTTATTTATTTGAACATATATTGGCATGTTTCAAGTTCAAGTACCTTACAAATTTTATTATTCTTGCTAACAATAAGACGATGTGTCTCTACAGGGTTTTGAAGCCTCTGCTTGCTTATGATGTATTTGATTACCATCACTGAGTCTATCTCCTACCATTGTGATGTATATATCTGCGATACCAGATTATCGTCAACGACATCCCCATCAACCGTCCCAAATTCAGGTATGCACGAGCTCTCATTTCTATCTGGATCATGTATATATCTACGAGACCAGATCATGTATTCCTTAGTAATATAAAGGAAGAGACCACCCTCGTCCTATTAGCACAACCATGTATCTAATAATTTATCATTGTGAGCAAGATTGAACATCATATAGTCCAGTTTGTGTGATATAGCCCACTAAAATTACAATGGCTAGATCTGATGTGCATGTGCTTGTATCTCTTGTTTGGTTTGTACAGCAAATTGGCATTCTTAAACACAACTTGTGTATGTCAACTGATATGTATGTTTTAATTTCCTAACTTGAAATATGCTAATGTTGTGTCTTATTTCCAAAATTCTTCTCTTCCTGCGATGTTTGGTATACCGCAACTTAGCATCCTTGTGCAAACATTTATAGACATCTGGTTGATAATTATGCTTCAACTTCTCCTTTTCCATGATCTGATGTTTTCTCATGGAAGGACTAAATATTTGTCCTCCACTCTTTTATTTGTTCATACTCCATTCTTATCTCTCTAGATGCACTTTTGATTCGGAAGTCTAATGGATGATTCATTGTTAAAGGTGTACATGATAAGCTAGTGTCAACAACGACTCACATTATGTGTCTTACACATTATATTATGAGAAAGAAGATCCGGAGGTGGAGATCAATGTTGGGCGGCGATTCAGCGAGTCGGCCGGTTGGTAGGAAGTGCGGAGCCATCAATAAGAATAGAGAGTTGGCTGGCTGAGGTGTGGAGGCTGCGAGAAGGCTGGCGGGCAATTCAGGGAGCCAACCGACAGCTCCAGGCTCACATTCTTTTGAATGTTAGGAGCTCCAGTCTCACATTATTCAATATTATAGGGTCATACTTCTGTAGCTATTTATACTACTGTTTGTTGTAAACTATGTCCTGATTGTAAGAGATGTTCTAATATTGGTTGCCATTGTGATATCGAATATGATTTATTAATTATTAATTATTTACTACGTGAAACATTAGAGATGAAGCCAATGCTAATTGAGATCTAAAATTTCCATGGTCAAAAATTGGACAAACAGAACCCATGATAGCTGGGGCCATCTAACTAGTGGGAACAGGTTTTAAAAACTGAAAATGAACAAATATGTTGGACCAAAATAAGCCACGGCTGAGAAATATTTGGGCTGATTTTTTGGGCTTGACCTACTAAATAACTACACCTTAAATGTCAAATTTGTAAAATAAAAGGCTGGAATTGTTGGGCTTGGCCCATGTAGAGAACCTTGTTGGATCGGTCTAAATTTGATCTAGAAGCATTGCCACGTATGATTGGCTTACATGGAGGCTTACGTGGACATGATAGATAGCCTGTGACCAAACCATCTATATTGGTCATAGTAGTCTATGACCAATGCACAGAAAAGGTCTTTATTGTTCGTTAGTGACTCTCAGCTTTTGACCATCTTTTTTTGGTCACAAGAAGGTCACAAATAGAGAACAATGACCATCTAGTGACTAATATGGAGGGTCAAAAACCACATTTCTTGTAGTGTAGATTCTCGAAAGCATACATGAGTATGGGTCTATCTAACGGGGAAAACATCCCCAAGTGGGAGTGGGAGTAGCGTACCTAAGATTCAACCTCAAAATTTCGAGAGAGTGCCAAAATATCCTGCCCATCCATTCAAACACCCCACCTATTCATTCAAACATCCACCCCCAAAAATCAATTTATTGCACAAATTTAGTCTGGAAGCTTGAAAGGGCGTATACATTTAAAGGTCATACTTTATGTGTAAAAATGGGGAGGTGGAATTTTGAGCCATCATATTTGTAGTTGCTTCACAACAAAAACAGTTAGAAGATTCGATATCAACATTTGGGTGCGAAGTTAGCTAGAAAGCTTGAAAAATCATACTATAGTACTAAAAAATGGGAATTATAAGAAACCATGATCCACTTTGTCTGATAATTGGGGCAGTGTCATTTTCTTTTAATTTGGTTTATCCCCGTATGAGCGAGGTTCTTTAAGTTAACATGGTCAGTGGAAGTACAAGTTACATCAAGGACCTCATAACAAATAAAAATTATGTCCAAGTCCATTCATTTAGCACAAGGACCCTGAAACTAAGCAATCAAGTGTGTGTTCTACATATCGTAGAGCCAAATTTTGTTCTAAAATAATCTACATTAGCTTTTACAACTAGCAGTAAAAAAGAACAAATAAAACAAAGTGATTGTACTCTCTCTATTGGAGTAGTAGCTTGGATACGGTGTTCAATACTTCACTACTCCTAATAATTTCTCGATACTTGGAATAGAAGGAGTATACTAGTACTAGTGATACACTACAGTACATTGTGTACTAGTATTGCTACTACTCCATCGGTACCAAAAAAGTTAATTTGAGGTTGGTGTCGAAGACATGCATGCAGTCCTCGGTTTCTCCCCTACAGCACTGTACACACTGCACCAGGCCCCCTCTCTAGGAGTAGATCTTCTTGCCTCTCATGTGAATCTGTTTGTCGGGTATAGTATCACGAGACACCTGCTTTACTCTCCTGTCAACTTTCTGCAACCTTTTTTGGTTTGACGAAGCAGTGTGAAGCATGGTGTGAAGTGGTCATAGCGGCAGGGCAAGGTGCCTAGCATATTCCTATAAGTACAGTACCAAACTCAATCAGTATAGTCCTCTTCAAAGGCAACGCGGGTTTCTGGCCAGCGGGCACTACATCGGCGAGCCGATCTTCCCTCTGTAACCACTTCCACAAGTGCGTGTAGCACGGGCCGGTGGCTATGAATGCGGTCAAGTATGCGGCGATGATTGAGAGTCCCTACAAAGGCTGCTTTAGCTTGGTATCGTTCAATGATCTCGACAAGCACAAGATCGCGTGCCCGCACGTCTCTTGCTCCTGCATATATCCTGCATGTTGTTTCATCTCCTCGCCGGCCCAATTTATATTTGCTGAAATTCTAAGAAACACTTTGAATGATTGCTCATTTCATTGTAGGCACACTTGTCTAATGCTTGCTTTTCCTATTCTATATGTTCGCAAGAGATGCCATTATATTTCTAATATGGTGTTTGTTCATCCTAAGAAATGACATAACTATCCTCTACTGTGTAGTTCATTCATGGTTTCGTTCCTGCTCTGCCAGTTCTCGCATGATGCCATTATAATTTCTGTCTCGTTCATTCTTAGCTACGAAAGTAACCGCATGCCCATTGTGTAGCTCACCGTAAATTATGAATCACCCAACGTCTCTTGCATTCCCGACTATACTACTACTTCTATATATATTTGTTGAAATGACATGGCTAGTTTATATTTCTTGTAATTCTAGGAAACACTCTGTTCGATTTCTCAATTCATTTGTAGGCACACTTGTGTAATGCTTGGTTATCCTGTTCTACAGGTTCACAAGTAATGTCGTTATATTTTGTATCTAATGGTTCCTCCTAAGCAGCGACGTAGATATCCTCTACTATATATATAGTTCATTCGTAGTTTGCATTCTTGCTGTGCAAGTTCTCTTATGATGCCTTTATAGTTTATATATGGTTCCTAGCTACGATAGTAACTGCATGCCCATTGCGTAGCTCACCGCAAATTCTAGGTCACCCAATGTCTCTTGCATTCCAGGATAAACGACTTCTTCCATATATTTGTTGAAATGACCTGACCAGTTTATATTTGCTAAAATTCTAAGAAAAACTTTGATTGATTTCTAATTTCATTGTATGCACACTTGTCTAATGCTAGTATTTCCTATTCTACATATTCACAAGAGACGCAAGTATATTTCTAATCTAGTGTTGGTTCATCATAAGAAACGACATAACTATCCACTATTGTGTAGTTCATCTGTGGTCTGTGTTCCTGCTCTACAAGTTCTCGCATGATCCCATTATAATTTCTGTCTCGTTCATTCTTAGCTACAAAAGTAACTGTGCCCATTGTGTAGCTCGCCACAAATTCTAAGTTAACCAATGTCTTTTGCATTCCAGTATATAATACTGCTTCCATATATATTTGTTCAAATGACCTGGCTAGTTTATATTTGCAGAAATTGTAGGAAACACTCTGTTCGATTGCTCAATTGCATTTGTAAGCACACATGTGTAATGCTTGCTTGTCCTGTTCTACAGGTTCACAAGCAATGCCATTATATGTCATATCTAATGGTTTGTCCTAAGCACCGACATATCTATCCTATATATGTAGTTCATTTCTTGTTTGCATTCTTGCTCTACAAGTTCTCCTATGATGCCATTATAATTTTATTCGGCTCATAACTATGAAAGTAACTATATTCCTATTGTGTAGCTCACCGCAAATTCTAGGTCACCCAACGTCTCTTGCATTCCAGGATAAATGACTGCTTCGATATATATTTTTCGAAATGACCTGGCTATTTTATATTTTCTTAAATTCTAAGAAATACTTTGATTGATTGCTCATTTAATTGTAGGCACACTTGTCTAATGCTTGCTTGTCCTCTTTTACATAGACGCCATTTTGTTTCTAATCTGGTTTTGCTTCATCCTAAGAAACGACATAACTTGTAAGATCCCTCCTTTATAAAGGAAAAAGGATCCCTGTGATTGCAATGCTAGTCCCTAGATCAATGCTAACATCCACAGTTTAAGATGAATTACATAGATACAAAGGTCATTAATACAGTCATTCCAGAGACAAACATAGTCTTTACAACTCCAAGGCCACAGGCCTAGTACAAGAGTTTGAATAAGTAAATAAATAAAAGTCTTCATCTTCATGTGCCACAGGCAAACATGTTGAGTGTAGACTCATGACTCCTAATCCTCATCAGAGTAACCTGCAACATCACAAGTTACATCCACAGTGGGTCAATACATTGGAATAGTATTGGCAAGTGATACCTTAGTTTAATTTAGGTGGACTAGATACTATATGCAATTTGGCTAAGAGTAGCTTGGCTTGCTTTGCTCAAAATAGGTTTTACCTATTAGTTGAAATCACTAAGTTTTTCTTTGACAAAACTTTTCCCAAGGAACCACCAATAGACATTGAGGTCCTTCACCCTTGTTCACCCACAAGTTTTTACTTAGAAATTGGGATGAGGAGATTCTTGATAGCTTATATGTCTTGATGCTCAAGTTGTCCTTTTCTAGAGACATGGCTAAGTACTTAGATTCTTCCATCTGCATAGGTTGTGCACTTTCCCCACCAGACTTGATTTTCACCAAGACAGGATCTTTTAGAAGCCTTCCCTTATACCAAATGGACGCGTTCCAACCTATCATCCCACTACCACCAACTGTCCAATTGGCTAAGTTCTAGCAACCTATGTGATCCAGGAAGAGCCCATATTGCCAAGTGGCTGCACTAGAAGCTTCTCTTTGTTCCTGGGTGTCTTTCCACAAGTGAGATACACAAGGTTCACCAGTACCCTGGCCTTATGTAACCACTCAACACAAACCATTCCTTCCATTCCACCCAGGTGTTTCATTTACTTAGTTGTTTTATTAGGCAAAACACAAGTCCAAAGACTTAGAAATATTTTCATCATAGCATGTATATTTCACCAACCCTTGGTTGCTACTAGCTAGGCTAAGCATGGCATAGATAAGCATCTTAACTTAGAAATTTCCTAGCAATTCTACAACTACTAGGATTTCCCAACATGGCATATAAGCAAAATATAGCATGCAAGACTACCAAATATTTTTAATGCTTAATAGAAAACATAGAGATAAAATATTCATGAAGTACCACTTGCCTTGGTAGTTTGGAGAGGAGCTACACTCCTCACAATCACAATCACTAGCACCAAAATCTACACAAAGAATCATAGCCACAATTCACATACAAAACATATACAAAAAAAATATGCATGCATGCAATATGTTATGTGATGATTTTTAAAACTCAACAAAGCAAGTGTACAGTACTGGTTCATAAACAAGTTAAAAACTTGCCAAACAACATTTAATTAATCCCCAAAACAATTCTTAAACAATTCATATACTCCAATTAGCCCTACACAAGTTTCTGCAAATAAAACCATTTTAACAGAAGCAAAACATTAAACACATTGCATATTTAGAAAGGGCTTGCTATCCTGATTCCAACGATATAAAATTTGTCAAATTCTAACATGGGGATCAAAAGTTATAGCCAAAACAAATTCAAACATCTAATAGATTCAAATTCTGTTTTTAAACCTAAACAGCTGCCACGCGTCTTAATCTCATTGGCGCGTACCGGTTCGCGTTGGATCACGCTTCTGAGCCGCTGGATCTGACTTAATCGCACGGCTCAGATCTAAACTTAACGCTTCGCTCGCGTTCTATCCTACCCGCAAGATCTAGATCTAACGGCGCACAACACCTTGACCATCTAGTGGCGGCGCTGGCAGCGGCGGCGCCTCTATCAGAGTAGCTGCCGGCGTTCTAGGTCGCGCGGGAGAGGGGGAAGGGGCTTACCAGAATCGCAGTGTGCTGCTGATGCTCAAGGTGGCGATGGTTTGGCAAGGGGCACACGAAGTTGGTCGCTGGAGCTCGTCGGAGTTGCGGGCGGCGTCTGTTGCTTGTTGTCGAGGTCATTGCCGAGGCTCTGCGTCGTCCTAGCACAAGCCAGAGGGTTTAGGATATGCGCAAAGGTCTGGCGAACAAGACAGTACCAAAGGGGACGCAAGGGGCGCTCGCTTCTTACCGCTATTGCTCGTCGGAGTCGAGCGGCGGCTCTGGTGGTTGTGGGCGTGAACGAAGACGGCGACCTGGGTCACGAGCAGGCAAACCAGGGGTGTTAGCAGATGTACAAGAATGTGGCGGTCATGCTCGTTTGAACCAGAGGCAGAGGGGTGGTCGGAGCTTACCAGAATCGCCCGCCGGAGTGGCTCGGTACAGCGGCGGCGCAAGTGCGATTGTGGGCAGCCTGGTGGCGATGTGGAAGTGCTGAGTGAGGGGAAATGGTCGCAGAGAGGTGGGGGTTAAGTAGGCGGAGCAGGGGCGAAAATCTCACGAGCAATCAACGCCAATTAAGCGCATGTGCGTCGGGGAAGAAACGGCCACGGCGAGGAGGTCTTCAGCGCGAGATTGACGACGAACTTGACGTGGCAGTGGGTCCACTTGTCAGTGAATCAAACAGAGAGGGGGTGGGGTCCTGGCGTCAGTGACCTGTTGGGGTTCGTTCGCGAGTGAGAAGGAGAGAGGGGGAACCCAGGTGGGCTTAATGGGCTGCGTCTGTTGCTGGGCTCAATTGCTGGCGCTGGCCTTTTTCTATTTATTTTCTCCTTTTTCTTTTTCTATTTTGATTTTCTGAAATGATTTTCAAATCCAAATCAAATGAGTTTGAATTCAAAACTTCTCTAGGTTTTTATACTGTAAACCTTGCACTCATATGTGTGTCAAACACCACTGTTTATTCAAAACACTTTGCCTAAATGAAAATAAAAAATAAACCAAGCCTTTTTGATATATATTCAATAGGCATAAAATTGGTTTTATTTACTCCTTTTGTTTTGAAATTTTGTTCAAACTTTGATGGTGCTTAAGTTTGAATTTCTAACCTTACTGGATCAAAACAAGTACTCTTCTCATTGGAAGATAGCACTAAGGCTAGAGTAAACTTACATGAAATAATAAAAAATGCTTCTTTTTTGAAATGGTTTGTTTGAAATGAGATTCATATGATCATGGATGCATGGATGATATGCATGATTTGAAACATGATTTTAGGGATGTTACATAACTATCTTCTACTGTGTAGTTCATTCGTGGTTTGCGTTCCTTCTCTGCAAGTTCTGGTATGATGCCATTATAATTTCTATCTGGTTCATTCTTAGGCACGAAAGTAACTGCATGCCATTGTGTAGTTGAACGCAAATTCTGAGTCAACTAACATATCTTGCTTTCTAGGATATACAACTGCTTCCATTTTTTTTTTTTTGAAATGACCTGGCTAGTTTATATTTGTTGAAATTCTAAGAAACACTTTGTTTGATTGCTCATTTCATTGTATACACACTTGTCTAATTCTTACATGTCCTCTTCTACAGGTTCACAAGAGACGCCATTGTATTTCATATATCGTTCTGGTTCATCATAAGCAACAACATAACTATCCTCTACTATATAGTTCATTTGTGGTTTGCATTCTTGCTCTACAAGTCCTCGCGTGATGTTGTTATAATTTATGTCTCATTTATTCGTAGCTACGATAGTAACTACATGCCATTGTCTGGTTTATTCTTCTAGTTTATTATTCTATATATATTTGTTGATATGACCTGGATAGTTTATATTTGCTAAAATTCTAAGCCACATACATTGTTATATTTCTTGTTTCACGGCAGGCACACTTGTTTAATGCTTGCTTGTCTTGTTTGTTTGACGTGATGGTCAATATATTTGAACCACTGACCAGTAGTAAACTCAAGTCCATAGCTCCTGTCGTATCAGTTAAATGACTAGTTTGTCTTGTTTAACGTATTAACTTGTTATTACTTAGTTTCAGACTGCAATAATTGCTATCGCCACCAAAGAGGGGGCTAGAAGATCATGTCTCAAGGTTGTTTTCCAATGTAGATGTCACTCTCAAAAGGGAGATGCACGTGATAGATGGAGAAAGCAAATTGAGGACTGCTATCAACTCAATTGTCAACTGAAATGCCGAATTTTCTTTCCCTTGAGTTGATAATATGTACTAATTTTAAGTAGTTTGCATTTGATGCAATATCTAGATATTTTGCATAGGCCGTGTAGGCGTTTAGTTGAAGCCGTACACACATAGCGGTATGCGGTACCATACCTGCGCTAGCGAGTTTGATTAGGGTACAATATCGTCCTCAGTATTTGCCCGTCTTGATTAGGCCGATGAGGAATAGTAAAAATGCTCACAAGTTGTACACCTTTTAGATATATCGGAATGGGCTCCAGAAATGCAGAAACTGTAAAAGACCGTAAAAGTAATGGGGCCGAACCACAAGCGAGATTAGTAATAGTAACGGTATGTAACAATAACAGACCGGAACAGTGATAGGCCGAAATAGTAACAGGCCGAAACAGTAACTCCCAAAACAGTAACAAGCCGTAATAGTAAGGGACCAGAAAGTAAAGGGCAAGAACCTTAAATGGACAAAACAGTAACAGGCCAGAATATTTGCAGGCCTGGACAGAAAAAGGCCAGGACCATAGCAGGTCAGAACAGTAACAGGCCGAATTTGCACCAGGCCAGAACAGTAACATGCCAAATTTGCACCAGACCAGAACAGTAACAGACTGAGGAACTTACCATGTTAGAACAGTAAAGGGCCAGAACATGGGCCAAATATTTATGGGCCTAAACAGTAATGGGCCCAAAGTATATGTGTCTGGTTTGAACAACACGTGGATATAAAGTAATGGGCGGAAAGTTTATGGGCCAACGCGGGTTGGCCAAGCGGGCCCATATCAAATAGTGCAGGGCGGAACACTAATGGGCCCGGATATTTATGGGCCATGTGAACGGGCCAATTTCAAATAGTGTGTGTGGAAACAGTAATGGGCCAGAAAGTTTATGGGCCACTTACGGTTGCACCAGTGGGCCCATTCGTAACAGTGCATGGCGAAATACTAATGGGCCACAATCCTGTTGGGCTTCCTTAATGGGTCGGCCCACTTAATAATTACCAGACCTTGGTTAGGCCTGTCTTCTACCACGATTTCATTGATAGTTAACGGAGTTAACTGGCCGTTAACGGCGCTCTCCATGTGGAAGTTTGCATGACGTCAGTAGTTAACGAGGCTGGTGAACACATCTACGATGGAACGAATTTTCGTGACCGAAGGGTGCGATCCGCCTTGGTCGAAAAAAACCGTGATAGAATGATTTGTGACGGGGCTTCTACCACGATGGTAATCCGCCATAGAAGGCTTTTCAACCACGAAAATCTTCCATTGTAAAAGGACATTTTTCTTTTAGTGATCCCCATACATAGTTTGATCTTGTTACTGACATGTACTCTTTTATTGTTCCTTTGATATAACATTCTAGTGATCCCCATCACTTGCTTGCAAGCTATGTCAATGTGATATCACCGAGAGGGCCTAAAGTATATCTCTCTATCATCGGGATGGAAAAATCCAACTCTTGATCCATGAGCCCCTACATAACACTATCAGAGTATTTGAACCCACCTTTATAGTCACCTTGTTACGGTGTGACGTTTGATGTTATCAAGCTACTCTTCCTGTGTTAGTTATTGACATGATCTCATGGTCTAAGGACTAAAGTTACTTTGTAATGATGTTATAGTAATTTAAAAATAATGACTTTGTTCGTATTACTATACTTCATATGAATGTTCATCACATCATTCCACCAATGTTGTGACCTCGTTATTAACAACATCCAATGTCCATGATCAGGAAACCTTGATCATCGTGTTAATCAATGAGCTAGTTTATATGAGAGGCATAACTAGGAACACTTTATTTGTTTATTAAACACACATGTATTAATGTTTCCTTTTAATACAATTATAGCATGCGAAATAAACATCTACCATATACTTGGAATACGATAATAAAAACTTTATTATTGCTTGTTTAGCATATTCCCTTCAGTCTCCCACTTGCATTATAGATAATAATCTAGTTGACATAGTGATGAATCTAACACCCATGGAGTTCTGGTATTGATCATGTTTTGCCCTAGGGAGAGTTTTAGTCAACAAATATACCACATTCAGATCCGTGTGTACTTTACAAATCTTTATATCTCCATCCTTAACATGCTCACGGATGGAGTAAAACTGACACTTGATATGCTTGTAATTCTTGTGTGACCTTGGTTCCTTGGTGTTGGCTATGGCTCCATTGTTGTCACATAGATCACCATTGGGTCCAATGCACTAGGAACCACACCCAGTTCCATTATGAACACCTTCATCCAAAATGCTTTTGGTGTTGCTTCTGATGCAGCAACATATTCCACCTCTGTTGTTGATCCTTCCACCACGGGTTGTTTGGAGATCCTCCAACTAACTACTGCTCCATTCATGAGAAACATGTACCCAGATTGAGACTTAGAGTCATCTGGATGAGCTTTGAAGCTAGCGTCGACATAACACGTAGAAAAGAGCTCTTCTTCACCTCGGTACACAAGAAACATATCCTTAGTCCTTCTAAAGTACTTAAGGATATTCTTGACCGATATCCATTGTTTCGAACCTGGATCAGATTGGTACCTTCTAGTCTAACTAATAGCATGTGCCATGTCCGGTCTTGTACGTAGCATGGCATACATTATAGATCCTATGGCTGAGGCATAGGGGATATTGTTCGTTATCTCTCTTTCTTCCACCATAGCCGGACTTTGAGTCTTACTCAATGTCTTTCCTTGTAACATCGATAAGAGAACCCTTTATTACTTCCATCCATTTTAAACTTCTTTAAAATCTTATCAAGATATGTACTTTGTGATATCCCAATTAGACGTCTTGATCTATCATATATATCTTGATGCCTAATATGTATGATGCTTCACCAAGTTCCTTCCTCGAAAATTTGCTGTTTAGATAACTTTTAACATCATTTAAGAGATCTATATCATTTCCAATCAATAATATGTCATCCACATATAATATTAGAAATGCCACATACCTTCCACTCACTTTATTGTAAATACATCCTTCTTTGTAAGTTTGGAGAAATCCAAACCCTTTGATCACCTCATCGAAGCGGAGATTCCAAATCCGGGATGCTTGCTTCAGTCCATAGATGGATCACTGAAGCTTGCATACCTTGCTAGCATCCTTAGGATCGACAAAACTCTTTGGTTGTACCATACAAAACTCTTCTTCAATATTACCATTGAGGAACATGGTTTTGAAATCCATCGGCCAAATTTCATAATCGAAAAATGCAGCAATTGCTAACATAATCCTAACCGACTATAGTATCGCTATGGGAGAGAATGTATCATCGTAGTCAACTCCTTGAATTTGTCAAAAACCCTTTGCGAAAAGTCAAGCTTTATAGATGGTCACATTACCATCAGCATCAGTTTTCTTCTTGAAAATCCATTTATTCTCAACGGCCTTTCGGTAGCGAGGTAGTCCACCAAGGTCCAAACCTGGGTTTCATACATGGATTCCATTTCGGAATGCATGGCTTCTAGCCATTTGTTGGAATTCGAGCTCATCATCGCTTCTTCATATGTCGTAGGGTCATCATTTCCATCAACCATGAAATTCATGACTGGATTTCCATACAGTTCAGGAGCTGCACGCGTCCTGCTTGACCTGCGAGGTTTTGTAGTGTCCTCTTTCGGAGTTTCATGAACTTTATCCTTAGGTCCTTCTTCATTTGGTGAAGTCAACTCTGGAACAACTTCCGGTGCTGAGCCACTTACTGTTTCATGAAGAGAAGGTTCAATAACCTCTTCGAGTTCTACCTTCCGACTACTCACACCTTTCACGAGAAACTCCTTCTCTAGGAAGGATCCATTCTTGGCAACAAAAACCTTGCCCTCAGATCCGTGATAGAAGGAATACCCAATTTTTTCTTTAGGGTGTCCTATCAAGATGCATTTTTCTACTTTGGGGTCAAGTTTATCCGGCTGAAGTTTCTTCACATAAACATCACATCCCCAAACTTTAAGAAATGAAAACTTAGGTTTGTTTCCAAACCACAATTCATACGGTGTCGTTTCAACGGATTTAGATGGTGCCCTATTTAAAGTGAATGCAGCGGTTTTTAGTGCATAACCCCAAAATGAAAGTGGCAAGTCAGACAGAGACATCATAGATTGGACCATATCTAATAAGGTACGATTACGACGCTTCGCTACACCATTAAGCTATGGTGTTCTAGCAGACGTGAGTTCTGAAACTATTCCACTCTGTCATGTGTGTACCAAACTCGTAACTTAGATATTCACCCCCACGATCCGTTCGCAAATTTTTTATCTTTCTATTACGATGATTTTCCACTCACTCTGAAGTTATTTGAACTTTTCAAATGTTTCACACTTGTGTTTCATCAAATAGATATATCCATATCTACTCAAATCATGTGTTAACGTAACAAAATAACGATATCCACCTCATACCGACACACTCGTTGGACCACATATATCGATATGTATGATTTCCAATAAATCTATTGCCCGCTCCATTGTACCGGAAAATAGGGTTCTAGTCATCTTGCCCATAAGGCATGGCTCACATGTATCAAGTGATTAAAAATCAAGTGATTCCAAAAGTCCATTAGACTAGAGTTTCTTCATGCGTTTTACGCCAATATGTCCTAGACGATAGTGCTACAGATATGCGGATATATCACCACCAAGTTTAATCCTTTTGGCATCTATATTATGAATATGTGTATTACTATTATCGAGATTCAAAAAAAACCATTCATCAGAGGCGCGTGACATAAAAGATTCATATAAATCGAACAACCATTGTCTTCGGATTTAAAAGAATAACTGCCTTGCAATAAACATGATCTGGATAAAATGTTCATGCTTAATGTTGGCACCAAATAACAATTATTTAGGTTTAAAACTAATCTCGACGGTAGATGGAGAGGTAGCGTTCCGATGGCGATCGCATCAACTCTTGACCCATTGCCGACTCGCATTGTGACCTCATTCCTTGCTAGCGGTTGCCTATTCCGCAGCCCCTGATTCGAGTTACATATATTAGCAACTAATCCAGTATCTAATACCTAGGTTCTACTACGAGTACTAGTCAAGTACACATCAAGAAAATGTATATCATATATACTTTTGCTCGTGTTGCTAGCCTTCTTGTCAGCCAAATACTTGAAGTAGTTCTACTTCCAATGACCAGTCTATTTGCAGTAAAAGCATTCAGTATCAGGCTTAGGGCCTCCCTTGGTCTTCTTCTCAAGCGCGACAACAGATTTTCCGTCCTTCTTGAAGTTACCATTGGGCTTGCCCTTTTCTTTAGAGGTGGCGATCTTATCATCCATTAACTCCTGGTGCCTTTTTCTTTATGTCTACTTCGGCAACCATCCATTGTTAGTGGTGTTGAATTGTAGCACCCCAGTAAAACCACTACTAGAAAATCTCTTGGTGTTTTGTTTTGTGCATCATCATGATTCCATGCTCATGTCATCATGCCATATTGCATTTGAGAATCTTCATGTTTGCATGCATATAATTTGCATAAAACTATTTTCTAAAAGCCTAACTTTGTTTTCCAAATATCCCTCATGTTTAGTTCAAATTAAAACCTAGCTTTTTCCCGAATATTTTGTTTTGTCTAAAATCTGTATACAAAAACCGTCTTCAAAATTAAAAAAACCAAAATAAAATGAAAACTATTTTTGTACCGGGGAGGCCTCCAACGGCGAGGACCAAAGGTCCCAACTGGCAGCAACCTACCACACTGGCTAAATCCTAATCCCCACCCACACCTAAACCCTAACCATCTACCCACAACCTGCCGCAACCACACTAGCCCACCCTCCCTGTACACGAATGCACTCACTCGCGCGCATCACACACACGACACACCGCGTACACCATGCAAGAACACAACCCTTGCTCCACCCTGGACCCACCCACGCGTCGTTACTCTCCTTGTTCCTCGATCCCCACCCCGCGATGCTTGCCCTGCTCGGCCTCCTCTCCCTGCATTCTCGCTCGCGCCGCGCTTCCTCTCGCCACCTTCCGTCCCTCGGTGACCTCGGCCACACCTGCCTCGCCCTGGGTTTAGGGTTTAGGGTTGCTGGGGTGGTGGTGATCAGGCGTGCACGCGGCAAGGGCGGCGCGCGGTCTGTGGGCGTGTGTCGAGGGTGGCGCTCTGGCGCACTCTCGGCATGCTCCCAGAGAAGTTTTGCATGGCTTGGGCGTGTGGTCCAGTGGCTAGCAGGGTTCAAGCGCCAGTAAGAAATTTATTTTTGAATTTTGAAAAGATTTTGATGAAATGGCCGCAAGAAATTTCTGTCTCCAAGTGTTTGATGAAATAGCCGCAAGAAATTTATTTTTGAATTTTGAAAATATTTTTGGTGGGTGTTCTAGGAATGTCTTGAGGATGCTGTGGGTTCTTGGGTTTTGAAAATTCAGCTTGTTTGAGTGAAATAGTGGGATCTTCCCATATGAGATAGATTCAATTTTAAACTCTCATTTAAACTTAGCATTTAAATGTTTTTGGATGATCACAAAGTGGGACTTGGTACCTTCTTATGAGTACTAACAAGGGGTGCAAATATCCATACATGTTTCTGTTGAGTTTTGAAAATTAGAGATTGCCATCTAGGCATGGGAGTTAATTTGGCCAAAGTGACCATTCACTTAATTTATTCATTTTGAGTTGTTTGTCTTTGGGAAAAGTTTGGGGATTTTTTAAATGATGTTTATTTCACCTAAGAATCATTTTACACGCAAAGAAACACAGAATCATGGCAATTCAAAAGAATCCAAATTTTGAATACACACACATATGAATGCTTTCATATTTTTAGTTGGGAAAGTTTTTGTTAACCCTAATTTTGATGATTAGAGTTTGATGATCCATGTTTAATATTTTTGGGATGTTACAATCATCATACCAAGGAAGAAACAACTTGGGAAAGAGAAGATGAACTTTGGAAAGATCACCCTCACCTACTTGCTAGCCAATCTGAATCTCGAGGGCGAGATTCATCTTATGGGGGTTAGATTTGTAACATTCCAATTTTCATCAAATCAAAAACATTCTCATTACATTCATATCATCATAGAATGTGAGCATTGCACAAAAAATTTCAATTTAAAAACACTAGCAAACCCCTAATTTTTAAACCCTATATGAAAGGGTAGAGATTTTGTTTTTATTTTATTTGAGTATCCCAAAAATATTTTGGAGTGGTTTGTTGTGTTTAAAACCCTTTTAAACACTATAATAATCCCATAGAATTTGATGAAAGTTTGGTTTAATTTGGATTTGATTTGATCGTTGAAATCTTATTTGGAAAATCAAAACAAAAAAAGAAAAGGCTAAGTAAAAAAGAGAAGCAACCAACCAACTGGCACGGCCCAACTCGCAGCCCACCTAGCCCACCCGAGTTTTCCCCTCTCCCCTCTGTTTGTCACCGCGCAGTGCCACACCCCCTCACTGACAGGTGGACCCCACCTCCACGTCACCCCTTCGTCCCCTAATCCCCACGCGACGACCCGCTCCGCCGTTGTCGTTGCCTCCGATTCAATTCGATTCAAAGAAATTGATTGCTGGCGTGATCCCCTACCCCTCGACCTGCTACTTAACCGCCTCAACCTATACCCCATTTCCCCCCACACCACAACCTCTGAGTGCCGCCAGGTTATGCGTATTCCACCTCGCACCACTGTTTTCCCGATGAACTCCGGCGACACATTGCGGTACGCCTCATGCGCGCCTTGCTCTCTGGTTCACATGGTCTTTCTTGCCATCTTCTTGTGCACATTCTGATGCTTGTCATTTATTCTCTCGTGGCCCAGGAGCTTGCCCCCGTCATCGACTGCAAGCGCCTGACGCCCAGCTCAACTCCGACGAGCAATCCTCGTCGTGTCCATGCACCCCTCCCTCTCCTGCGACCACCACTGTGTTCACGTCGTCGCCACGACCTCGGTAAACCCTAGAACCATCCCCTTTACCCCCTGGCCTCACTGGAGCACCGTCGCCAGACGCGCCGCCGCCGCGCTCGCCATGTGTGTCGCCCCTTTCTAGTCAGATCGATTAGATCCGCTGGATCTATATCCAGTGGTTTAGATTAGACGCCATCATGAACATGTATGGGTAGATATGAGCCGTAGGATTCCACTTAGATCTGACGGTGCGCGCGCGTGATCCACGCGAACCGGTACGGGCCAATCAGGAAGCACCACGTGTCTGGGTTTTTGATTTAAAATCCAGATTTGAATTATTAGTTGATTAAACTTGTAAAATTCATAACTTTTCATCTGTAATTTAGAAAATTACAAATTACGTGTCTATGGATTTAGAAAATTATGAACTTTATTTCTATGGCCTTAATTTGGTCATTTGCTTCTGTCAAATTATTGTTTTGTACAGAAACATTTGTAGGACTATTTTGGCTATAAAAATTATTTGGTATATTATTTTTAGGTGGTTTTTGTAATCTTTGGACTTTAGAATGTGTACTTTATCTTCTATACATTAGAGTTTAGTTTTCAAAATGTGTTTTGCATCTCATTGCATATTTGAATGTATTCATGTTATTTTTGAGTGATTTATTGAATTGTTTATATTTTGTTGTTTGATTTTGTGGTGTAGATTTTGTGGATTGTGAAGTGTGTGATTGTGAGGATTGTACCTATTCTCCTAGCTACCAAGGCAAGTGATACATCATCTTATGTCTATTATTTTACCTATTTCACTAGTGATGTTTTTGGTAGGACTTGCATGATAGATTTCAAATATATTGCTATGCTATGGAAAATCCTTTAGAATATATCTTGCTAGAATTTTCCTAAGTTAGGAGACATTGTATGCTAGAATGCTTAGACTTTCTATTAGAATTAGTGGGTGGAAATTCATGCTATGATATTATGAAAAGTTTATGTCTATGTGTTTTTGACTAAGAAAACAACCTTGTTAATGAAACACCTGGGTGGAATGGGACTTGTATGGATTGTGTTGAGTGGTTACTCAGGGCCCATTTCTATGGTTTACCCTAGTATCACACTTGTGGATGGCCACCCAGGAACAAGGGTATTTGAGATGTTTTGTGTTGAAAAGCTTCCAGTGCAACCACATGGCATATGGGCTCTGCCTTGACCAACTAAGTTGCAAGAACTCAGCCAGATGGACACATAGTGGTAGTGTTGATAGGATGGAACACATCCATGACGGTCTAAGGGATTGCTTCTAAAAAATCTCATCTCGATGCATGTCGAGTCTCGTGGGGAAAGTGCACCACCTCTCGAGAGGGTAAACCTAAGTACTTAGCCGTGTTCCCGGTTATGGACAATTTTGAGCATCAAAGACATTGAAATGAATCAAGAATCTCCTCATCCCAATTTCTCTAAGTTAAAATTTGTGGGTGAACAAGGGTAGAGATTCACCAATGTCTATTGGTGGTTCCTTAGTGTTTTACAAAGACAAAACTTAGTATTTTTAAACTAGTAGGATAAAACTTACTTTGTGCAAAGCCAGCCTGATCCACACTTAGCAAAATTGATGTAGTTATTAGGTTCTACTATACAACTATGAGATCACTTGCCAATATAATTCCAACTGTATTGACCCCTTGTGGCTGTAACTTATCATGTTGCAGGTTACTCTGATGGTGAGTAGGGTTATGAGTCTACACTCAACATGTCTGCCTGTGGCACATGAAGATGAAGTCTTTATTTATATGCAATGTAATTAGAACTCTTTATTTGTTAGCCTTGGGCTAAGTGGGTTGTAAGAACTATTGTACTCCTGGAATTACGATGTAATAATGACCTTTGTATATGTGTACTTCATCTTAAACTGTGGGTGCTAGCATTTTGATCCAGGGACTAGCACTGCAATCACAGGGATCTTTACCTTATTGGGTGAGATATTACAATCTTGGTGCTTAATAGTTCCCATCGTAGGAAATTTTTTGTTTTCTATGCCGCAAACCCAACAATGGTATCAGAGCCGGATCTGTGCATAGTTGCTTTGCATGGGTAGTATACATATTATTATGTGGGGGCTAATGGTCACATTATTGATTCTTATGTGTATTTTGGATATCGGTGGCATAGTGGGATGAAGTGGCCCGGATAAACTTTACATGTCCTTGCACATCAGACATGTTCCACGCTTGAAATGCAACTAGATTTGCATAAGTGGCTTGAGGGTGTCTATCTCTCCTACTATAGTCAATATCTAATTTACAACAAGTTTCCAATAATTTGATTATCATCATTGTGGTTCCATGTTTGTAGGTATGAACGGTTCTATCTCCGAAAGCCCTTAGTCGCGTAAAAACATGCAAAAGATAAATTAGAGGAGTCTAGTTTTTTGGTTTTGCCTGGCAAGGACTATGATATGGTAGTATTATAATTTGTAGTATGGATTGATACTATTGGAAATTATAATATGCCAAAGTGTAAGTTCCATAGACCTTGGCCTTACACATATAGTAATGATAAAGATCATACCATGATGCACAAGATAGTGATAAAGTACAAGAACCATATCATACCACATTTAGAATATGATGTTTGTATGCATCTTATATTACTTGTTTGGCTATTTAGTAGCATTATAAGATGATCCCTCATTTAAATATCAAGATAAAAATGTGTTTTTCCTTTAGTATGGACCATTAAGAAAGTTCGTCATTTCGTGACACCACGTGATGATCGGGTGTGATGACTCAACGTTCGCATACAACAGGTGTAAGATTGTTTTACACACGCGGATACTAAGGTTCTTACTTGGAGAGCCTAGCTTGTACATACATGGCCTCGGAACATGAACCGAAAGGTAAAGCATGAGTCATATGGTTGATATGATGACCATCTAGATGCTCGCCTTTGAAGCTACAACAATTCACTTGATGATCGGTCTTGTTGTAGTGGATCTGGTTCATTTAATCACCAAAAATACACGAGAGATGTTGTTTTTGAGTGGGAGTTCATTTGTAATTTGGATTAGTTGAACTCAATCTATCATAAAGTTAGTATAAATAAACTTTACAAATTCTATTGTAGATGGCACCACCTGCTTTCAATTTCAACGTGTTCATGGAGAAAGAGAATCTTGCAACTAATGGTAGCAACTTTACCAACTCGGTCATGAATTTGAGGATTTTCCTCCATGCTACACAAAAGCAATATGTGTTGGATGGTCTGCTAGGTGACGCTCCTGCAAATACTGCATCTCAGGATGAGCGCAATGTGTATGACACAAAGCATGATGACTACACTCTTGTGAAGTGTGCGATCCTTCAGTCAATGGAGCCTGAACTCCAAAAATGCTTTGAACTTAGCAATGACAATGCTATAGTGAAGGAACTCAAAACCATGGTTGAGAGCCAAAACCATGTTGAGAGATATATGATCTCTAACAAGTTATTTAGTGCAAAGATGAAGGAACACAGTTGTGTGAATGATCACATCATGATGATAATGGCTATGTTCAACGTCTTAAGGCACTGGGATATGATAGCCCAGCTGATCTTATGAAGAATAGAGTTCTACAGTCGCTAGGGGTTTGATGGGATCGGTCTTCGAGGAAACGTCCTTTCGATCCGTGATGGAGCACTTGGTGGTGCCTGGAAGGAGACCTTGACGTCCGTGAAGAATATGCTCGGGTTCCGGCTCCGTTAGTCGATGATGATCATGAAAAATGTCGGCACCAGGTTGTATTTTCACGAGGCGATCTTGTCGCACCAGGATTTGTCGATTCATACATGGAAGATATTGTCAACGTGAGAATGGCAATCTCGCAGTCTTCGACATTACCATCTCCATACTTATCCATATTACCATCTCAGTCCCCTTCACATGTATCCTTTGTTGGAACACCAAACCATCACTTACATCTCCACCAAACTATATGAGGCTTCAGCATTACCATCTCCATACGGTCCGGGGTGGAGTGGGGATTGCGTGCGTGTGTGGTGTACACGGCGTGCTGTGTGTCTGTGTTGTGTCCAAGTGAGTGCATGCGTGTACATGGAGGGTGGGGTAGTGTGGCGGTGGCAAGGTGTGGGTAGACGGTTAGGATTTAGGTCTGGGTGGGGATTATGGTTTAGCCAAGGTGGTAGGCTGCTTCTAGCTGGGCCCTTTGGGCCTGGCCATTGGAGGCCTCCCCCGGTACAAAAATAGTTTTTTTATTTTGGTTTGTTATAATTTCGAAGAAGGTTTTTGTAAATAGCATTTAGACAAAACAAAATATCCGAGAAAAGCCGGGTTTTAATTTGAAATAAAGACGAGGGATATTTAGAAAACAAAGATAGGATTTTGAAAAATTGTGTTAGGCAAATTATATGCATGCAAACATGAAGATTCTCAAATGCAATGTGGTATGATGACATGAGCATGCAATCATGATAATGCACAAAAAATAACACCAAGAAATTTTCTAGTTGTGGTTTTGCCAAGGTGCTACATATAGTGATGTGGATATGCCAATCGGGGTTTCCCTAGAGGCTAGAATCGATTGGCCCCAGACAATGTCAAGTGGTCCTGTTTTGGCGGCGTCTAGAAAGAAGGCTTCAATGAGGACTGGTGACTAGACACTGGAGGCCCAAGACCGTAGTTAGGCCTACTCGGATTAGGTCAAAACCTCTAAAACCCTTACTGAGTTGGTTGTAATCTTGTAAACCCTAGTGAGGTACCCCTATATTTTTTTAACCGAGTAATCATTGGGGAAACCCCTACGGTATAATTTTCATTTAAGTAACAAGGGCACAAGAGTACATGAATTTTTACGACATATGTACAGACACGAGCAAGAAAAGGGAAACTAAACTGGTTGTGAGGCTGAACACAACCAAGAAAAAACTAGACTAGAAGGAATCAATCCAATTCAAAAGCTTCTCTTTCTGTGAACTTTTTACCCTATGCACCAGAAGCCCCAAGTCGTGTTTAAAGATAGCTTTCCGAGCTATGAAATTTGGCTGCTCACTCTCAAAAATAACACCATTTATAATCTTCCAAATTCCCCATAGAGCGCATACAACCACCTCCATGAATTTGGGCCATCCAAAGGATGTTTTGGCAGCCTCAAACATAGCAGATATACATGGATTAGAAGTCCAATTGATCCCCAAAGCATCCCAAACTCTGCTAGCAAACCTACAGTTAAAGAAAAGATGATCTTTCATTTCCCTTTCTTGCATTTGACAAATAGCATAATTTGAACCTGAAGAAACATGCCAGTTACGCTGGTCCATCATGTCTCTGGTGTTGATCCTGTCCACCAAAATGAGCCAAACAAAAACCTTCTATTTATTAAGACATTTCCTCTTCCAATATTTCATGAAGACGGGCGATGCTGGAACCCTAGAAAACATAAATCGATACAGCGCCTTGGATGAGTAAGAACCATTCTGTAAGAAGAAGGACCACTTGTCATGTCGATGCTCAGCCTCCAACCTCATTGTGTCCAGAACAGCTAAAATGGCATCATGCTCGTCCATGGCCTGAGGAAAAACAGGGATGGCAAAGAGGTGAGCCATGTCATCCAGGCTTTCACACACACACATGGTTTGTAGGGAGACATTTGTATCCATTTCAAACAAATAAATCCGGGGATAAGACAAAGCCAGAAGATTTTCATGTCACAAATCCTTCCAAAAGAGAATAGAATTGCCAATTCCGGACGAAATCTTTGTTATGCTCCTGAAAGTGGTGAATAATTTTCATACATCACGCCACCAAAATGGGCCCACCGTCCCTGAAGCATGCGGGACAGAGTGTTGCTAATAAGCCTGCCATGCCATTTTAACCCATGACGTGTCTCGGTGACTGAAGAAACTAAACAAATGTCTCATAAGAAGGGCTTCATTCTGAATTTATAAATTGATCACACCAAGACCACCCTTATCCTTGGGTTTATAGACTAACTCCCAATCAACTACTGAGTGTTGATGTTCTCTGTCTTTCTTGTCCCACAAACAGCACGTTTTCTTGCCCTATTTACCACTTGAATAATTGATTTATTAACCTTGAGAATGCACATGTAAAAAGTGGGTAACGAAGACAATACTAAGTTGACAAAAGTAAGTTTCCCTCCATAGTTCTAATGTTGGAATTTGGGTGTGGGCCTTGGCCCATAGCCTAATACAAATTCTGAAATTCTCTTGTCCCATTCATGCCTAGCAAGGGGTGGCACCAAAGTTTAGTCCCACCTTGCTAGTTTAGAGGGAATTGGACCAATATATATAGTGGAGTGTTTCACTACCTCCTAAAGATAGTGAAAAGGAGTGGCATACACGCGCGCTCCTCCTCCTCCGCCGCGCGCCTCGCCACGACGCGCGCGCGCCCGCCGCGGTTTGCGGAATTGTGCCTCGGTGCCGATCTTATCTTTTTGCTGCTCGGGAAAATTATTGTGCGAGTTATTTTTCTGTCAGTCGTTTCCGGTCTTTCCAGAAACATGGGCTGTTACTACTCGGACGTGGGCTACGCCCCACGTCTTATCCGACCGGCGCTATATATAAACGGCCTTAGGCGAAAACCCTAATACGAGAAAATACACATCTCTCTGCCTCCAGAACCTTTCGGCGTGCACCGGACGACGGGACAGTAGGCCTCCGGAACCACCGCCTCTCGTGAACCTGTACGGGTGAGGGGCGATCAGGTTTTTAGGGAGCGCATCTGCGCGACTACTGACGGCATCACGTCGACCGACCACTCCTTCCCCGACGAGGACTTCTTCCCGGACATCAGCAGCCTCTACATCGACGCCATGGCTGACGACACTGGTGTCAACGCGAACCTCAACCCCAACCTGAACGCGAACCCGATTCCTCCTCCAGCACCGTACGTAATCTGCTCCTATCTAGTTCAGTTTCTGTTGCAGTTCCTTGTACTAGCTCTTGGAATAGATGTGATCTGCTTATTCTGGTTGAATATGATTTGTTTGCCTACTCTGCTAGTATGCATGATTAGATTAATTCCAGCACTTATAGTCATGATTTATTATTACTTATTTCGGATTAAATATTATGGTAATTTGTTTATATTTTCAACAATCCAAAAACCTGATTATAGGCAACTGAATTCAACTAGTTTAGCCGCGGCTACAAGGCCGCCTCCTTTTGACGGTGTCAATTATAAGAGATGGCGCACGAGAGCAGTTCTATGGTTGAAAAACCTAGGCTGCTATAGCGCCACCCTTGGCAAACCTGAGGGAGACCTTTCTCCTATTCAGGAGGAAGCGTTTCAGAAAGTTGACACCATGTTTATGGGGGCTTTGTTCAATATTTTTGGTGACAACATTGTTTACACCTATATGTCATTTGATAATGGCAAGGATGCGTGGGATGCACTGGACACCAAGTTTGGTGTTTCGGATGCTGGCACTGAACTGTATATCATGGTGCAACTCTATGACTACAAGATGACTGATGACCGTCCCATCGTGGATCAGGCTCATGAGATACAGTCCCTTGCCAAAGAACTCGAGAAGTTCAAGTGTAACTTACCGGACAAGTTTGTGGCCGGAGGCATTATTGCCAAGCTTCCTCCTTCTTGGAGGAACTTTGCTACCTCTCTGAAACATAAGAGACAGGAGTTTTCTGTTTCGGATCTCATCGGATCTCTTCATGTTGAAGAAAAGGCGAGAGCAAAAGATACACGTCCTCGAGGCTTTGATGGAAGCTCTAGAGCACATGTAGTGCAGAAAAACAACTTCCAGTCCCACAAGTTCAAGAATAAGAACAGGTCTGATGGCAAAGGAAAGTTTGATGGCAAAAACAAGGCCGCATAGACTACCAACTTCATGAAGAAGACTGAGTATAAGAAGAAAGGATCCTGCCATGTCTGTGGTGATCCTAATCATTGGGCTCCTAGCTGCCCCAGTCGCTTTGACAAGCGTCCACATGGAAATAGTGACAAGTTCGCTAATGTTGTTCTTGGTGATATTGAGATGAAGGATGTTGGGTACGGTATATTTCCCACTGTTCTTTCAGTTTGTAATTCACCTGATTGGTGGATAGACACTGGTGCAAATATACATGCATGTGCTGATATTTCCATGTTCTCTTCTTATCAGGTCGAACGGGCTGGCTCCGTGCTGATGGGAAACGGCTCACATGCTTCTGTTCAAGGTGTTGGTACGGTGGATCTGAAGTTTACTTCGGGGAAGATCGTACAGCTGAAGAATGTGCAGCACGTTCCCTCAATCAATAAGAATCTCGTCAGCGGATCTCTTCTGTGTCGAGATGGTTTAAAGTTAGTCTTTGAGTCCAATAAAGTTGTAATTTCTAAGTGTGGACAATTTGTTGGAAAGGGTTATGAGTCCGGAGGCTTGTTCCGCTTATCTTTGTCAGACTTATGTACTCAAGTTATTAATCATGTTTGCAATGATAGTGAATCCAATATTTGGCATTCACGACTTTGTCATATTAATTTTGGGTGCATGACGCGGCTTGCCGATATGAATTTAATTCCGAAATTTACTACTGTCAAAAGTTCCAAGTGTCAAGTGTGTGTGCAAGCTAAGCAACCTCGCAAGTCTCACAAGACTGCCGAGGCACGAGATTTGGCACCACTGGAACTAATACATTCAGATCTTTGTGAGATGAATGGTGAGTTGACAAAAGGTGGAAAGCGATATTTCATGACTTTAATTGATGATTCCGCTCGATACTGTTATGTGTATCTTCTTAAATCTAAATATGAAGCTTTTAATCACTTCAAAATCTATAAAGCTGAATCAGAAAACCAACTTGATCGAAAGATTAAGCGACTTCGGTCTGATCGTGGTGGAGAGTATTTTTCCAACGAATTTGATTCTTTTTGTGCGGAGCATGGTATTATCCATGAGAGGACGCCTCCCTACTCACCTCAGTCAAATGGGGTGGCCGAAAGAAAGAACCGTACTCTAACTGATTTGGTTAACGCCATGTTAGATACATCGGGTCTATCCAAGGAATGGTGGGGGGAGGCGATAAACACTCCGTGTCATGTCCCAAACCGTGTTCCCAAAAAGAACAAAGCCATTACTCCATTTGAGGAATGGGAAAGGAAAAGGCTGAAACTCTCCTACTTACGAACTTGGGGTTGTTTGGCGAAAGTGAATGTGCCGATACCCAAGAAGCGCAAGCTTGGACCAAAAACCGTGGATTGTGTCTTTCTGGGATATGCATTTCATAGCATTGGCTATAGATTTTTGATAGTGAAATCTCAGGTATCTGACATGCATGTTGGTACAATCATGGAGTCGAATGATGCGACTTTCTTTGAAGACATCTTTCCCATGAAAGATTCGTCTAGTTCATCAAATCAGGAGATGCCTAGTTTATCTAGTCAAGAATTAATCACAATTCCTGAACCCACCATTTCGATAGAACACCCTGATAATCCTGTGGAGGATAAGAGTGAAGCTCCTACCAGAAGTAAGAGACAAAGGACTGCGAAGTCCTTTGGTGATGATTTCATTGTATACCTCGTGGATGATACTCCCACTTCTATTTCAGAAGCTTATGCATCTCAATATGCTGACTACTGGAAAGAAGCCGTTCGCAGTGAGATGGATTCCATCATAGCAAACGGAACTTGGGAAATTACTGATCGTCCTTATGGGTGCAAACCTGTAGGATGTAAGTGGGTGTTTAAGAAGAAGCTTAGACCTGATGGTACTATTGAAAAGTATAAGGCACGCCTTGTTGCCAACGGTTATACCTAGAAAGAAGGCAAAGACTTCTTTGATACTTATTCACCTGTGGCTAGATTGACCACCATTCGAGTACTGCTATCCTTGGCTGCCTCGCATGGTCTTCTCGTTCATCAAATGGACGTTAAGACGGCTTTCCTAAATGGAGAGTTAGATGAGGAAATTTATATGGATCAGCCGGATGGATTCGTGATAGATGGTCAACAAGGCAAGGTGTGCAAGTTACTGAAGTCTCTGTATGGTCTTAAGCAAGCACCTAAGCAGTGGCATGAGAAGTTTGAAAGGACTTTAACTAATGAAGGATTTATTGTAAACGAAGCTGACAAGTGTGTGTACTATCGCCATGGTGGGGCCGAGGGAGTCATCTTATGTCTGTATGTTGATGATATACTGATATTCGGGACCAATCTTAATGTTATCAATGAGGTCAAAGACTTTCTATCTCGTTGTTTTGAGATGAAAGATCTAGGAGTGGCTGATGTGATATTGAACATCAAGCTGCTGAAAGATGATGATGGTGGGATAACACTGCTTCAATCTCACTATGTGGAAAAGATCTTGAGTCGTTTTGGGTATAGCGAATGTAGATCCTCTCCTACACCATATGATCCTAGCGTGTTGGTTCGAAAGAATCAGGGAGATCCTAAGGATGCTAAAGATCAGCTGAGATATTCTCAGATTATTGGCTCGCTTATGTATTTAGCCAGCGCTACGAGGCCTGACATCTCCTTTGCTGTAAGCAAGTTAAGTCAATTTGTCTCAAATCCTGGAGATGTTCATTGGCAGGCCCTTGAAAGGGTTTTGCGTTATTTGAAAGGCACTGCGAGCTATGGGATTCACTACTCCGGGTATCCAAGGGTACTTGAAGGGTATAGTGACTCAAACTGGATTTCTAATGCTGATGAGACTAAGGCCACGAGTGGTTATGTGTTTACACTTGGTGGTGGCGCTGTTTCTTGGAAGTCTTGCAAGCAGACCATCTTAACGAGGTCAACTATGGAAGCAGAACTCACAGCATTAGACACAGCCACTGTTGAAGCAGAGTGGCTTCGTGAACTCTTGATGAACATACCCGTGGTTGAAAAACCAATACCCGCAATCCTTATGAACTGTGATAATCAAACTGTGATCATAAAAATAAACAGTTCTAAGGACAATATGAAGTCATCAAGACATGTGAAGAGGAGATTGAAATCTGTCAGGAAAATGAGAAACTCCGGAGTTATTGCATTGGACTATATCCAAACATCTAAAAATCTGGCAGATCCCTTCACAAAGGGTCTATCACGTAATGTGATAGATAATGCATCGAGGGAGATGGGTTTGAGACCCACTTTTTGAGTTGCTCATAGTGGTAACACGCTCTTTGTGATCGGAGATCCCGTGAGGTAGAGTTGGGAGACAAGCTGTTGGTCAACTGGGAGGAGAGTATCCTTACAGCATACTACCACTCCGTATAGATGCAATACTCTCCTATTCTGCATGGCAGGTTGGTATTTACCTTAATGTGTTATGAGTGGCTTGTTTAAGCAAAGATGTTGTCCTGCAGAACATCTTTTGAAGAACACACCTATATGAGTCTGACTGTCAAACGTCGCAGTCCGTGAGAGTTGGGTGTTCTCTAATAAACTCATGAAAGGCCATGCAGTATGACGCATAAGATCCAAACCGCGGAGAAGCTTCGCGGCAGCCCTGTATCGGTCTAGACCTTATGTAAAGCTAGTGCGCACCAAACTTGTAGTTCAAGGCATAGTCCACTATTTAAGTTGCAATCTAGTGTAGCATGAAGTTCTAAGTGGAAGTTCAACTTAACAGTCTCCACCTCGCACCAGTATATAAACAATGCTCTAGAACTGATTGATGTGATGTGATGATATGTGCCTATGAGAATTTGTGGGGGATTGTTGGAATTTGGGTGTGGGCCTTGGCCCATAGCCTAATACAAATTCTGAAATTCTCTTGGCCCATTCATGCCTAGAAAAGGGTGGCACCAAAGTTTAGTCCCACCCTTGCTAGTTTAGAGGGAGTTGGACCAATATATATAGTGAAGTGTTTCACTACCTCCTAAAGAGAGTGAAGAGGAGTGGCATACACGCGCGCTCCTCCTCCTCCGCCGCCCGCCTCGCCACGCCACGCCACGCCACGACGCGCGCACGCGCGCCGCGGTTTGCGGAATTGTGCCTCGGTGCCGATCTTATCTTTTCTCGGGAAAATTATTGTGCGAGAAAATACACATTTCTCTGCCTCCAGAACCTTGCGCCGCCGCTACACCTTCTCCATCCCCTCTTCCGGCGTGCACCGTACGACGGGACAGTAGGCCTCCGGAACCACCGCCTCTCGTGAACCTGTACGGGTGAGGGGCGATCAGGTTTTTGGGGAGCGCGTCTGCGCGACTAATGACGGCATCACGTCGACCGACCACTCCTTCCCCGACGAGGACTTCTTCCCGGACATCAGCAGCCTCTACATCGACGCCATGGCTGACGACACTGGTGTCAACGCGAACCTCAACCCCAACCTGAACGCGAACCCGATTCCTCCTCCAGCATCGTATGTAATCTGCTCCTATCTAGTTCAGTTTCTGTTGCAGTTCCTTGTACTAGCTCTTGGAATAGACGTGATCTGCTTATTCTGGTTGAATATGATCTGTTTGCCTATTCTGCTAGTATGCATGATTAGATTAATTCCAGCACTTATAGTCATGATTTATTATTACTTATTTCGAATTAAATATTATGGTAATTTGCTTATATTTTTAACATCTAAAACCTTGAGCAAGCATTCAATCTCCTTTCAACACTATCTTCTAAAGGAGCCAATTCCAAAACAGTCGGCCTCGTAGAACCCATAGGGAGCCCAAGATAGGCAAAAGGCATCTTGCCTACTGCACACTCAAAAAATTCAGCAACGTTGATGGGCACAAAACATGATTTATGGAAGTTAACTTTTATCCCAGAGGCGTGTTGGAAGCATAATAAGGTGGATTTCAAGGTCTATAGTTGATCAGAGCTAGCCTCAAGGAAGAGAAGCGTGTCGTCAGCTTTTTGGAAAATTGGGTAGTCTTGATCTTCAAAGATTACAAGAGCCACCAGTTTACCTTGACGGCTGAGATCATTGATCATGTCCTGAAGGAGTTCAGCACCTTCCACAAACAATAAGTGGAATAACGGATCCCCTTGACGAACACCTCGTTTGCAAAAGAATTTATTCCATGGGACCCCATTGAGAAGAACGGATGAGGTAACAGAACTGAAATTATTTGCAATCCAACCAATCCATCTGTCATCAAACCCTTTCCTTTTCAGAATTTAAAATAGACGAGTGCTCAATAAGATCGAATGCTTTTTCAAAATCAAGCTTCAAAATGATGGCCCCTCTCTCAACATGCTTGCATTGGTGGATATATTGAAACGACCACGCCAAACAATCTTGCAAGTTTCTATCCTTTATAAATCCGTACTTATTTTTATGCACCAACTGCATAATCCTTCCTTGCAAACGATTAGCTAGCAGTTTGGTAAGAAGTTCAAGAACCGAATTAAGCAGCGAGATTGGCTGAAAATCATTAGGAGTCTCTGGGTTGTTTTTCTTTGGGATTAACGTAATCGGTGAATCATTTAGACATTTCAGAGATATATTATTTGCATGAAAATTATTGATAAGATTATAGAAATCTTGTTTAATTAGGTGCCAGCAAATCTTCAAAAATTGCTCATTAAAACCGTCCGGGCCAGGGGATTTGTTGTTGAGTAAATCATGCACCACTGCATCTATATCAGCTTCTAAAAATGGAGGTGATAAAGTTGCAATATTATGACCTGGTTAAAATAGAATTAAAATCTCAGCTGGAATGCAAGTGTTCAATGATGTTCCCAGTATTTGCTTGAAAGACATCCAGAGAATAGCCGCCTTTGCCTCGTGATCAACAACTACTGTTCCATTAGCGAGAGTGAATCGTGCAATATTATTTTGGCGATAATGGACAATAGCCATTGAGTGGAAAAAAGAATAGTTCTTTTCTCCAAATTTTGCCCAACGAATGGTACACCGATTCTTCCACATATACTTCTTACATAGCAGCACATAGTACAATTTGTTTTTGATAATGTTGCGAAAATTCCATTCAGTAATGTCCAAGGGCTGCTGCTCTTCAATTTCATCAAGCATAAAAATCAAGGCATTGCAATTTCCAATAAGAGAGTCCATATTTGAAATGTTGCCTTTCCATTTTTTCAGAGCTTTCCGTGATGTTTTGAATTTGTGAGACCAAATTAGTGCACTGTTACACGGACAGGGCAGCGACCAAATATTCTGAACTACCTCAAAAACCCGAGTCTACGAATCCAGTAGTTCTCGAAACGAAAAACAGCAGCTTTGGGAACCTTAGAATTGATCTTGACAACACACGGGATGTGGTCAGAGGCAGGACGAGAGAGAGGATGTGCTTGCATATTCAGGTGAGAAATAGTCCAGTTCGGAGTAGATAGAGACCAATGAAGCTGGACAAGAAGTGGAACTTGCTGCATATTGCTCCACGTGTAAGCACGACCTTTTATCAGAATTTCCACTAAACCAAGATGGCTAATGAACTCATTGAAGGTGGACATGTCATTGAAATTTGCTCCATCTATATTCCTGTTTTCAGTCGAGTGATAGAAGTTGAAATCACCGACAAAGAGCCAATATTCAGAGGGAGGAATATCTAAATGCATTAACCAGCTGACAAACTCTGATCTGCGGGGCTCAGTACACAGACCATACACATTGACTAATGTATAAGCAAACGAGCTCACTGTTGACACAAAATCAACCACAACTGCAAAAGACTCCTACATACGGATGGTGCTCGAAAATTGTTTACTATTCTGCAAAACCAACAAGCCACCAGATGCACCATCAGAAGGGACACACACACAAAATGATATAAGCGACGAGGAGCAAACTTACGAATAGCGGAATTATCAAAATATGATCTCTTGGTCTCTTGTAAACACACGACAGAAGCTCCACTTTCCTCTAACTTGTCACGCAGAATCTGGAACTTATAATCTGCGTTTACACCACGGATGTTCCAGTTAAATACACCCCACATATTATTACTGCTAGCCACAGACTGCATCTTAACAAAATAGGGTCAGAGAAGTTCATACTCGCGGACGACAGAGAATGGCCTCAGTCAGGTCTTCAGGATCCATCTCACATTGCTCTACCCCTATTTTCTGCATTGCCTGAATCTGCATCACTTCCGGCGTAGGAGCTAGAGGAACCGAGGAGGGTTTCTTGTGATTAGGTTGATATGGTAATGATTGCTCAATATATCCATCTTTATCACTGCAAAGACCACGATGACAACCTCGAGAAGTGAATGGAGTGGTACTGGAGCTAGATTACGAGATGATGTACCAGCAGAAGAAGGAACCAACTCGTTTGAAACATGAGCCACCTGCTCCGTGTCCAGATGATCAGCTTGGTTCAACAGCGGCCCATCAACATTCTGCATGTCTTGTGCCTCTTGATCAGCGTCGGTGGTGAGCTGATTGTGTGCTCCCAGGCTCCTCTCAGACTCCACGGCAGGAACGTATAGAGGATGTTTTAGAGAGAGAGAAGCACAGCGTATTGGCCAAGAGATCCACAAAGTTAAGCTTTCCATTAACAGTCAGAACAAAAGATACAAAGGCCTCAGCCCACTGTCATTTTGAAGGTTTTATGGCCTGCATGATAGCAAAGTATTCTGCACAATCAATTAGAGAACAAGCCAGCATTAACCTCTTGAGGGCAGCCACAACTAGATTTGATCGAAACCGAATGTAAAAAGATTCCAGTAGAGAGAAAACTGCAGCTTCTTCTGTTAGGGCACCATGTTCAGAGACGAGCAAACTTTGTAGAGATTCCGGCATGGCAGCTGGAAGGCAATGCACCCTTTTATAGATGGCAGCATTAAAGAAATAAATCATGGCAATGAAAGCAGAACACTGAATATCTGAAATTGGTACAGAGCCATGCAATCTATCAGCCGAAGTGCCCAAAGGATGTGCTTGGACCAACATTTCCACTAGACTGCAGATATTTGGGCTGAATTATCCACTGCCCCTGTAGCAGAAACCTCGGAAGCAATAGCTAGATTGTCCTCAGCTGGCATCACAATAGCGTTGACACCAGGTACAAAGCCAGAACATGAAACATCAGTGTTGTCTGAAGAAGAGCATTGTTTCGGTCTCCAGACTTGAGCAATTTTTCTTCCAGAAGAACGGCAACCTCCATACAAACTATTAGAATCATCACATCTAACAGTTATACCTTGTCTCGACCACCGGTTATTAGAGACATTTGTTTTTAAAGAATTGATTGATTCTGGCTGTTGCAAACAATCTGTCTTCTTACTAACAGAATCCTTAATTACCCATTGCCAATCCGAAGCTTTTTTATCATTACCAAGAAAATTCCTTTGTTGCGTTGGTAGAGAAGAATACCTTTTATTTAGACAAAACCTTGCACGATGCCCCAGGATTTTGCATGATCTGCATCGAAGACCAGTCGATCATTGGCTCACTTCATGGCCATATCCCAAGCACTTGGTGCAAAAATCTTTCTCAACAAAATGGCTTGGAATATTATTAGCAAGGACATGATGAACGAGAGAACGATCCGGTAGAGCATGAATACCCATCGCCACTTGAATTTCAGCCTCTGAATAATTGGCGAATCTCATATCAGCAATATGCCCAAAGAAATCCCTAGAAAACATAGGACCGTCAACTGATCCTTTTTTGTAATTAGAACGACGAAAGACTAGGTCCATTAGAGGCGTATTTTCTGGAATAGAATGAACCGTGAAAACCAGACTACCAAAAATCAAAGGTGAACCTGAAACGCAAGCACGATCTTTCAAAGGTTCAGACGTAACTGACGATATGATTTCCGGTGATGAATCACGACGAACTTTCATCGGACTAGAGAGACCAAACTTCTGTAATTCCATCTCGGATGTATTAGGATCAGCACATGCACTAGCCTCAAGAAAATCCAGCGATGAATGAGCCACCATGATATGGACGTGAAAAACCTCCATATGTGCTGACCCCGATGCAACACCTGTTTTCCTAGGATCTGTTGCCGGATCAACTCCCGATCCAGATACTTCCTTGAATACCGGAGAATTTGAATCACCCCGAAACAAACTAAAGCAAAGTTGAAAATCTGGCCAAGATCTCTCCCGAACAGAATAGATAAAATGTCCAACATGATTTGAAGCCAGCGAAAAACGAAATATCTTATCACTTAGCCGGAAAACACAAAGACCATGTGGATCACCTCCAATACAGCATTGAAGGGCAATGGCAACCGATTCCTCAGAGAGAGAAAATGACGCATACGAGAAATTGGCCACAAGAAAGAACTCCTTTGATGGGGAGGAGGGAGAGAAATTGTCTTGAGATATGAACAAACGGCGCACCTGTGCCTCGACCGCACGGCCAGGCGAAAAATCCCACGCGAGCAGAAAATCCATATGCCCAAGCAAACCCTTATGCCCAAGAAAATCCCACGCGATCAGAAAGATCGTAATGGCTAGGGTTTTGGTGGATGAAGGAGAGGGGGAGGGACGAAGTAGAGGGGGTGGGTGGGAGGGAGGAGAGCCATCCCTTGATTGAAAAAGGGTCACGGAGGAGGTTCCACGAAAGATCTATCTCTAGCATCCTGATATTATTCTCATGTCCGACAACTGGTGCATGCATACTTATGGTTTTACTCCAAAAAAAACAAGAGATGGCTCTCTAGTTTTCGACTGTCGAGGTAGCTAATAACTCGTGAGTACAACAAAGACCCTAGGGAGGCTTAACACCAACGCCGGCTGGCGCTACGACTCAACCTTCCTACCGAGGGACGAGCCCTGAACTTCAACAACGAGCACAACCCAGCGCGCACGGCAGACCGCGAGATTTTCCACAATGCACCACCCGGAGGCAGTCGCCCGCCACCTGGGTCGACTGTGCATGGAGCACCTCCACCACCCTGCTGCACGCCTCCTCCGGGGCAGCCGCAGATACTAATTGCACCACATAAGTACGATGCCAATGGCCTCCCCCTCTACTCAACTCCGATGGACAATGTCATCACGAGCCAAGCCGCGGTCGCAAACCTAAACCCTACAGGTAAGGGTGCGATCCAAATCAACTATGCCTAGGACCTTCTCTCCAAGGTTGTCGAACAACAGATAGTGGGCCACGACTTGTAGCGATGAGTCTACTCCAGATCCACCAATAGCAGGGAAGCATCATCCAGTCGCCCAAGCGAGTGGACGGTCGCCAACGTCAACAAATACCCGCCCCCGGAGCCACGACCACAACAACTAGTATCCGCAAACCCCGCGAGCTCCACCAACGATCCATGCCCGGAATAAAATGCAGTTTCCGCCAATGGCCAGCTAGTCGACGCGCGAGGACACATTATAAATACCCAAGCGTGGAGAGCCCGTCATCCATATGACCTCCGCCAAAAGCTCTCCAACCGTGGCGACCTTAGTTGAGTCAGCCCGGCATGCTTTGGACCAATGGTCTAAGGCGAAAACTACCACCCCCCCCCGCCCCCAAACTTTCGAGGGCCGAAGGACATCAAGAAATATGATCCAACTTTCGACCCCAAAGTGTGGATCGACACCTAACTCATGGCGATGGGATCGTTGGCCACAACAACCTACTGGCCACTCGCTACCTCCCCCTGATGATGGAGGGTGCGACTCGCCAATGGATCAACACCCTCCCTGAGAACAACGTCGATTCGTGGGAAGAGATGTGTGAAGCCTTCATCAAGCACTTCGAGGGCTCCTACTCACGCTCCACTATGATTGAGGACCTGGAGCGATGCGTCTAGGGCCCCAGCGAGTCGACCCGCCACTAGGTCCAACGCTAGCAGAACCTGTGGATAAACATCGTGGGCATCCACCTAGACATGGCTATTGAAAGGGCATGTTGCCTCTTTTAATATTTTGATGTTTGTTGACAATAGTAGGAAATTCTAATCGTGTGCTAAGTTTTTCAGGGCATTATAATCTTATGAGCATAGCGATTATGTGTTTCTCCCTCAAAGGGAAAAGAGAGTCTTATTTGATATATTGGAAGAAGATCCCAGGATTTTATTGTGTGTGCTGAATGATCTTTTCTGGACTGTCCGGCAGTCTCAGGCCGGAGTATCCAGCTTGGCCGAAATGTCCGGCAGGAGCAAGCCAGACTGTCTAGTGATGGGATTTCGCCAAGTTTGCACCATATGTGATTTCCTTTCTATATGCCATATCGGAGTACACCCAGACTTTGGCTGGTCTCTTTGAAGAATATTTGCCAGGTCGGAATATCCGGTGTTGCGCGGTCGGAGTGTCTAGCCATGGCCGGAATGTCCGGCTGGTTTCTGCCAAACACTTCGGGTTAAGTGGCTCCAACGGCTATAATTCTTAGGGCCCTATATAAAGCCCCCTTCTTATACCTTGGTAAGCTGCTCGTCCTTAACCTCAAGAACCCTAGAAGCTAAGCCACTAAATCTTCAAGATCTCTTCCATCAACCACTCAAAGCTCTTGATCTTTGGAGAATCGAAGGAGAAGACACCGATCTACATCGTCATTGAAGCGTTTTACATTTCCCCCTCATTCACTTGAGGGCCCCCTTGTTCTAGTGTTTCTTAGGAAACCCTAGATAGTGTTTTGAGTTCTAACTTTCTTGTTGTCAATGTGGTAGCTTGCCTTGTACTTGGAAGCCTCCATTCCATTGTGGAAGTTTGCTTCAAGCTTGTTGTAAAGGCGTTGGTTCCCGCCTTGAAGGGTACCGGTAGCAGAAAATTGGACTAGGCCATTGTGGCGGAAGTTCACAGGAGAATAGGGTGAGGCCTTTGTGGTGTGGTGGTCTTAGAACCGCCCACCCCTCCAACACAGACGTACGTCCCCTAAAAAGGAAGGAACCGTGGTGAATAAAATCATGTGTTCCCGCATGCTTCACTTTCAGTTACCTCTATCCTTTTACCGTTCCTTTACTTGTGTGGTTCTAGTAGCTAGATTTTCATATAAGTAAATTCACCCTAGTAGAGAATTTACCTTTATGCCAAGCCTAAATTGAAAAAGAAATAAAATTTGGTGTAGGACCTATTCACTCGCCCCCTCTAGGTTCCCATACGATCCATTTCAATTGGTATCCGAGCCTCGACTCTTAATTCAGGCTTTACTTCCTAAGAGAGTAAGGGTATCCAAGATGGTGAGGCTAGTGACAAGGTCACCATGAAAGACTTCAAATCTTTGGAATCTTCCATGTCTAGTTAATTAAATGATTTGCATGAAATGATGGCGCAATTCATGACATAAAAATTGACCATGCCCACTACCTCACCCGTGGATCCGAATTTTTCTGCTAAGGTTGAGGTTCCACCTTGTCCCGAGGATAAGAATTTGGGGGATGATAAACATGAAAACCTTAGTAACGCTCCCATTAAGGATAAAGAGAAGGAAGGGTTCCAATTGGTTCCTTGGTAGTCTCCCGACCCCCTATCCCTCCACTCATATAAACAATACTCCCTCTATTTCAAGGCTTAAGGCCTATTTTTTTTAAAAAAGTCAAACCAACTGAACTTTGACCAAACTTTTAGAAAAAACTATCAATAAACATGATATTTTGTAGACATCATATGAAAATATATTTCATTATCTATCTAATGATATTGATTATGTATTTTGCATATTAATATTTTTTTGGTAAAAACTTGGTCAAACTTGACATAGTTTGACTTTTCAAAAAAAATAGGCCTTAAGCCTTGGGATGGAGGTAGTATAGGTGATCCACCTAAGCTTGCTGCACATTCTTTTTCTCAATGGGAAACTTTGATAAATCTCATGTTTGCAGCTCTTGCATTGAGTTGTGGAGAATTATTGAAGAATGACTCTTTGTCAATGAGACAACCAACTTGAAGAGAATAGAAGTGGTTGATAGTCAACTCAATACCACCGCTTTGAACATGATTCAACTTGGTGTGGGGCTAAATTTTTTCCCTGACATTGAAAATCTCATCACCGCCAAAGAATCTTGGGATGCTCTCACCGATTTGTTTGTTGGGATTGAAAGCATGAGGAGAAACCAATATGATGCTTTGAGCAATCAAGCCGAATGTTTCTTCATGATGGATGGAGGGAATCATGAGGACATGTATCAAAGAGTCAAGTATATTGCCACGGCATTTAGGAAGCTTGGTTCTTCTCACGTGGATGATACTTGGATCAAAAGGAAGTATGTGAGCTCTCTCATACCATTTGAGCTCACCGACTTGAAGAGTCTCCAAGGAAGAGACAACTGCCATCTCATTACCTCCAATGAAGTTGTGCAAGAAATTCAAGCCTTCAAGGTTGCCACCAAGAATGCCAAAGATGCTCATGCTCGGGCCTTGGAATGCAGAAGGGTGTGAGCCTTGCTTTGAAGGCACAAGTAGTGGATCATGAGGATGAAGCGATGTAACACCCCGGCCTCTCCAGACCAACATCTATCAATCCTGGCATCTCAATAGGATCTCTAGACTAATCCCACAAACCAACACTAGTCTTTTCTGCGCGCTTTGTCCTCACTCGTGCGCACCCGGTACCCACTTCTCGGTCGGTCACCGATATAAAATTGCTCTAGACCAAGCACACTTAACCTCAGATTTATTTTTGGATGAGCTTCCGGTAAAAAAGTTGCAACTTAGAAGATCGACGCCCTCGTCAATCAAACACAAGCCAAGAACGTCCCCTATTGCCATACATCTTTGCATCCAGTGTCGACACATGTGTCATGACGTGTCCACTCTAGGACACACGCGCCATGCTCCACATGTCCGCCACTAACCCGCACACGCCCATGTAACCGTGATGGTTGGCTCTGATACAACTTGTAAAAAAAGAATGAAAAAAATAAAAATAAAAATAAAATAAAAATAAAAGTATTGTTATAAATTTGACTTTGGAATGACTAGTAATCAGCTTCACTACAACGGAATGGCTATATAAAAGTACCAACAACTGCTAGAATTGGGATGTGTTTGTATTTGACTAGTAAGTATTGCAACTACAATGGAATGGTTAACTAAAATTTGCCCACTCCTTATGATATCAGGATGGCTCATGCTATCTATATCTAACTCGTAATTGTTGTAACTATAACGGAATGAACAATACTGCCAACTGTGTGAGTTCCTCGGTTTAATTTCCTCGTTTGGTCTCGAGAGGGAATACCAGAATGAGTATGTTTGGTGTTAGTATCAGGTTGGATCCGAATAGGTCTTTCTTATCTCTCTGATAGTCGCTAGTTGTATCGAGTCTCTATAGCTTGTATAGTGCATGATGCACCGCCTCTTCAGTCCACCATACCTATGTACACGAGGACCGCCGAATTCTAAGTCTTGCCGTGTACTGGTCTTAGTACTGACCGCTCTCTTTTTCCTTTGCCCTTTGTTGGCGCCCTTCTGTTTAAACAGGTTTGAGATCGACATCGTTAGCAGGGTTACCCTTCCGTCTTGGCCTGGGCAGGGTTATGGACGCCATTGGTTATTCTTTAGGGCTCTTAGCCCAATTTGCTTCTTATCCGTACTTGGATGTTCTAGCGTTTTGAAGGTGATTTGGATCTTTGTACTATTTATATCTGTATTCTTGACTCGTGGAGTTGTTATTGTTGTATATATCTATTTATGTGGGTTCGATCGTGGACTATTGTGTAATGATATTACTTTGTTTTCCACCCGCGCGAAAGTGCCTAGTGCCCACCTTTGAATCGTTTCTATGCGGGTTTGGTGGGAATCGCTAAAACATGCATAGGGCCAACCTGAGGGTGTTACAAGGGAGAAGCAATGAGATCAATGCAATGAGTTGTCCTGAAGAAGTCAAAAGTGCTTGTGGCAAGTATATGGCTTTCTATGCAAGAAACTTTTGTAAAAATCCTGCCAAGGCAAGGATGGAACTATATCGCAAGAACAAGTCAAGTGGGAGAAGGGAAGGTGGTCCAAAAGTGAAATCATGCTACAATTGTGGCGACCACTTTCACTTTGCTGCTGAGTGACTGTATGAGAAGATATAAGATCATGATGGAAGACTTATTCTAAAGGACAAGTAAAAGGCTCCTCCTCTAAAAAAGCCTTTCTACAAGAAGAATTCCACCTTCAAGAATCCTCAAAATATCGTGATAGTAACTCACGAGGAGTATTCTTTTGGGAGTGAGGAAAAGAAGAAGAAAAAGAAGAAGAGTCAAAAAATGAAGTGGCAGCCATTATCACCACCTCTACACCCACCTACTCTCTATTTTACTCCCCGAATGAGAATCTCCCCAACAAGAATGTCAAATGCCTTATGGCTAAGGCATCCGAGGTATCATCTATCTGCTCCCCTTATATGATCTTGCATTGTTCAAAAAATAGGCCGAATCAGCGATATAGGCCGATTAATCGCTACTAGGGACCTGACCGTGTCGATTACCATTAATCGTTTGTGTTAATCATTTAGCCCGATTAATAGCTCTGACACTAAGTGTACTTTTTTTGTAAACAACGAGAATGGATCTCCTCCCACCCCCACCATGACACCCACCCCCCTCCGGCGATCTCTCAACTCCGGCCATCTAAACCCAAATCTGAGTCGTGCAATCTACTCCACTCACTCCAATACCCATCTGCTGGCCATCATGGCTACACCCACCATTTCATTCCCCTAGATCTTGAATCTGGTTTGGTTTTTTCAAAAAAAGTGATGAACCTTTATTCCACCCCGGTTCACCCGATCTTTGCTGAATCTGGCTTTTCTCTGGTGGTTTCATTTGGCAATGCAAAGTTTGATCTATCTTGTGCCAATATTGGTATGGCTCTCTCGGCATGTCTCGGTGCCGATTGGGACAAACTCCGAATCTCCCCCTTGAAGGGTAGAGTTTTCATATTTGATGTTTGTTCGAAGGCCATTGGGTTCATGATCATCAAAATGAGATCTTACAAATCCAGAGAGTTCACATGCTACTTTGATCTGTGGAGCAATGGTGGACCAAATTGAAAACGTGAATTTAATATCTGGTGCGAAGAAGAAGATAGACAATGGACTCTCGTGCAACACAAGAGGAAGAGGATTCATCATGGATCCACCCATGAACCACTCAACCATCAAGGTACATCTACTATCACATCCTCGACAAAATTTCATTTTCCACTATCTGGTGCAAATCTTGTTCCTGTTGGGCATAGAGATTCATATGTTGACATGGCACGATCTCACAATGGCACACAACTTTTAAATCTTGAACATGCCCATGATCGTACATCACGGAGTGAGATCCAACAATCCAGGGATGGACGACCCAATCGTCAAGTATCACTGGTTGGAGTTTCACCTGAACTGCCAAATAATTCGGATTTGCCCAATTATGAACACGTCATTAAACCATTTAATTGCACATGTTGCCTGGCCGTAAATGACCATGTACGTGCAGATTGTCGTAACCATGTTCATTGCCGTCAATGCTACAATTATGGGCACATCTCCCGATCATGTCTATCATCGCTAACAAGAAAAATGTTTTATCGGAGAATATCTAGTGCTACTGTTACACCTAACTCTGCTGCATCGACTTCTACAGAGAGAAGCACATACACAACTCCGCAGCCACCAGCACCTCAATCTCCCCTCCCCACAAACCCCAGTTTGCTCATCGGCGGCGACAATGGCGAACTATCCTGTCGACCCTGCACCCCACGTCCCCCCTGGAATGACTGCTGTTCCTCCTGGTCCTCTTCATACCCAAAGAAGCTACGTGTTCCTGGGTGGAGACTCTCCCATCTATGCTGATGATTGGGCCGTCGCCACCCTCACCCCTGAACCTGATGCTGCTGATCACATCGGCTCTGTTGCAATCATCGGTGAGTTTCTTCATGGACTTGGCTTGCAAGTTTGCAGTACATCTAAGTGTGCAATGGGTACTGCTCTGTTTTGATTTGCCACCGTCACTGATAGAGATGTTGCAGTTCTAGGTAGTCCTTATCAGATAGGAGAAAGTACTCTAAGGATTGTTAATGAGGACTCTGGTATCAATCGTAGAGCTATTGTTTTTACTCATGACATCTGGTGCATGCTTCTCAACTACCCACAGCAACTTTGGGATCCTGAATCTGTGATGAAAACATTTATCCCCTTTGGTAGATTTCTTGTCTAGAATAAGGTTTATCAAACAAGGCTAGAATTCTAGTTCAATTTCATGCTTATGACATTGACACCCTTCCCCTGAGTGTGGTGATTGGTAAGAATGTGGATGATGATGGCAATGGTGACTCCTGGACATTCCCCATGATCTTACTTTCTTCTACTCTGCTTGGTGCTAATGCTGGCGATGAGGACCCCCTGCCTCCTGATGGTGGTAACCCTCACCCCCTGCCCATGGTTCATCAGGGGTTTTGGCAAGATTCTCAACATGACCATGTGATGGAGGAAAATGTTGCTGATAACATAAATGTTGCACCTGTACATGCTGCAGTTGGACATGCTGCTCCTGCAACCAATGTTCAGAATGAGGCTGTTGCCAACCTGGAGCCTGCTACCCCACCACTACAGCCTGAGGTTTAAGAAAATCAGAAAATGCCTGCTGCTGAACTGGACCCAATTGCTAACCTTTCCAATCTTCTTGTTAGCCTGATGGGTGGTGAAGAACATGCAAACTTTCCTAATATTGCTGGTAGCACTACCACTGGTGCTAAAGTTCAGATGAATGAATCTGTCAACAATGGCATCGACACTATCAAAGTGACCTTGGAGATCAATACTGTCCCACCCAATCAACAAATCACCTTGCAGCATGATATTCAGATGGAGGCAAACAATGCTTCACAGGTGGTGGACAATAATAATGCTGCAGTTGATGGAGCTGGTCCAAGCTTCATTCATGTCCCTGCAGATAGCTCTGACAGTGTTACTGTGATCCCCAAGCCTGATAACTTCCCCAAGAGTAAAAGGAAGAAGCCTGAACCTAGTTCGGTCAAATATGTCAAGAGAAGCTGCAAGATTGCAAGTCTCAATGCAAGTTTAAAAAATAAAGCAAGTGCAGATGAACATGCCTCCAATGCCCAAGTCACACCCATGAACCTCTCTGGTCACTTTGAATCTATTGTCATGGACAACAACAGTGCACCCCCACCAATTCTCCCAGTTGATACAATCCAGGCTATTGGCACCAGCTTCTGTCAGATTCCTCCGGGGGAGGTTTCTTCTGCAAACCTGAACTATGATAGTTCTCATGATAATGCTTAATCACTATTTCACTATGTCCAAGAGCATGGACAGTAGATGCTCAGTTATCCTAGGATTTTATTCCAGTCTTTATCATGTAAGGTCACTGTGTCAGACTCATTTTGTTTATCATCCAAAGTCTCTGGTGTGTGCAGAGCAAAACATTTATCTTATATTATCTGGGTTGTACTATACTCTGTTTGAGATGGTTTTATCTTATCTGCCTGCAATGATCTCCTACTAAATATTTACTTTTGCCATCTACCTATGTGCATGAAAACCATGATATTGGTCAGCTGGTCACACCTTTACACACAATGTACTGATCATCATAGATACAAAAACAAATCCCACTTGTCATGTATTATCACCCATGATATACAGTGCCTGTATATCTGCTACAGCAAACTTTACTTGGTTTCTAATGAGTAGACAAATCAAAATACTAGACTAGAACATTAGAGGTGTTAACTCACAGGAAAGATGGGATGACCTTGCTGACAAAATCAACCAGAGCAATTGTAATATCATATGTTTCCAGGAAACTAAGAGAGAAACATTTGACAGTAATTACATCAAAAAATTCTGTCCTAGAAGATTAGGGCAGTTTTCATACCAACCTTCCATTGGCAATTCTGGTGGATTGATCATCATTTGGAATGGGAACATGTATAATGGCACTGTGATCAGCCAATCATCATTTCACCTTACTGTTAAGATGCACTGCAATCTTACCAATGAGGAGTTTTACATCACCAACATTTATGCCCCATGTACAAGTGATGGAAGGGCTGATTTTATTGATTGGTTATTACATGTTGATTCATCTATCTTCAAATTATGGATAATTATGGGAGATTTCAATGATCAGAAGCTCTGAAGATAGAAATAGAGCAGAAGGCAATATTTCAAATATCCACTCTCTCAACTCCATCATTCAGGAACATGATATAGAGGAAATACCACTTAAAGGGAGAGCTTTTACTTGATCTAATATGCAACAACAACCTCTACTTGAAAAACTTGATTGGATTTTTACATCACATGAATGGACCACCACCTTCCCCAACACTATGGCCACTCCATTGGCTAGATTGGGCTCTGACCACATTCCTATATTGATACAAATCAGTACTGAAATACCAAAATCAAATTTATTCAGATTTGAAGATTATTGGTTGGAATTAGAAGGTCTATCAGATATTGTGAAAAACAACTGGGTCAATAAAGGAAGGTTCAAGAATGATGCACATGATCTGGCTGCCAGATTCAAAAACTTGAGACATGCTATCAAAAAATGGACTAAATCCATCTCCAACCTCAACATTGTCATTGATAACTGCAACTTCGTTTTATCTCTTTTGGATGGTCTTGAGGAACAAAGAACATTATCTGTACCTGAGATAAATTTCAGGCATATCATAAAATCTCATCTGGCCAAACTATTGGAAGCTAAAAGAAAATATTGGAGGAAAAGGGCTAATATTAGGTGTGCTAAACTTGGTAATGAAAACACCAAGTTTTTCCACTCCATTTCCACAAGAAAATACAGGAACAATTATATTGCTGCTCTGCTGGATGAACAAGGCAATGAAATTACTGACCATGATCACAAAGCTGCTCTATTATGGACTGCCTCCAGAGATAGGCTTGGAAAAACATCTGAAACGGAGATGATGTTTGACCTGCAGAATCTTATTTCCCCACATGATCTCACATTTTTTGAAGAACCATTTACCCAACTGGAAATTGATGATATTATCAAATTCATGCCAAATGATAAATCACCTGGACCTTATGGATTTAATGGTTACTTAATGAAAAAATATTGGAGTATCATCAAAGTCCAATTTTACAGTCTTTGAAACAGATTTCACTCTGGGGAGCTGGACATTGACAACATCAATACTGCATACATTGCACTCATTCCAAAAATCTCAAACCCCATGAAGCCTTCTGATTTCAGGCCTATCTCACTTGTTAGCATGGCACTCAAGATTCTGACTAAACTTATTGCCATTAGAATACAGAACATTATTATTCCAATTATCAGCAAAAACCAATATTTTATCAAATTTAGAACTATTCAGGATTGTCTGGCATGGGCATTTGAATACTTACACATTTTCCACAGATCCAAGAGAGAGATCATCATTCTAAAGCTTGACTTTGAGAAAGCATTTTACATGATAGAATATAATACTATCATCACCATGCTAAAGCACTTTGGATTTGGGGAAAAGATCATTGGATGGATCAGCAAGATACTTAATAGTGCTAACACTTCTGTGATCCTAAATGGTGTCCCTGGAAAAAATATTAGATGCAAGAGAGGTGTCAAACAGGGTGACCCATTATCACCATTAATGTTTGTTGCAACTGTTGAACTTCTGCAAATTATTGTGAACCATGCCTGGCAGACTAATGAGTTAGATCTACCTGTTGATAATGCATATGGACAGAATTACCCAATTCTCCAGTATGCAGATGATACATTACTCATCTTGCCTGCTATTCAGGAGCAGCTCTCCTATCTGAAGAATATGCTGATGGATTTCTCCAAATCAACTGGACTTAAAATAATTTTTCACAAATCTTCTATGGTCCCTATCAACATGACAACTGACAGATGCAGAACATTTGCTGATAGTTTTGGTTGCAGACTTGAATCTCTGCCATTCACATACCTGGGTATTCCAATGGGTACTACTAAACCCAGTGTCAGTGACCTTACACCATTGATCAGCAAAATTGATAAAAGGCTGGCTGGCATCTCAAATTTATTATCCCACTATTCAAGAATTATTGTCATCAAATCTGTAATATCTGCTATGCCTAACCATATTATGTGTGCCATGAAATTGCATTACACATATATTGACCATGTGAACAAATCTACAAGAACTTTTCTTTGGCATGGGAATGAAATTGAAAAAAAGGTAAATGTCTAGTTGCCTGGGACAAGGTTTTCCTTTCCAAAAAAGCAGGGGGGCTAGGAATATTGAACTTGAGATTACACAACAAGGCAATGATGATGAAAAACCTTTACAAATTCTTCAACTGTCTAGATATTCCTTGGGTCAAACTTATCTGGCAAGCATACTATCAAAATGGTTCCCTACCAGATCACAATACACAAGGGATCTTTCTGGTGGATAAATTGCCTCTCTTTTCTGATAGACTTCAAGAATATGACTACTATTGTGCCTGGCCAGGGAAACAACACTATGTTTTGGCAGGACAAATGGCATGACACTGAGCTATGTAATAAATTTCCTGAATTATTTTCAATTGCCAAAAAACCAAAAATCAGAACTGAGGAAGCTAAGCAATATCAGATTGCAGGGGAGTTATTAAGTCTGTTCCAATTGCCACTATCCCTTATTGCTGAAAATCAGATGAATAGTCTATGTATAATCCTGCAAAATTCAAATGCTCTTGAAAAAGACAAATGGAAATTCCCATGGGGAGGAGACAGTTTCTGTACAAAAAAGGTATATGACCTCCTTATCAAAGCACCTGATGCACCAAAGCCCTTTGAATGGATCTGGAAATCTCCATGTCTTCCCAAGCATAAGTTCTTCTTTTGGTTTCTACTAAATGATAGATTAAATACCAGAGAACTTCTTGCCAGGAAAAATTTCAACATTGAGGAGGACACTTGTGTCCTTTGTGAGGAAAGCACTATTGAATCTGTTGAACATCTCTTCTTCAAATGTGACCTTAGCCAAAATTTCTGGTGGAAACTTGGAATTGAATGGAATACTGACTATCCACTGATCAATATAATTCAAGAGGCTCATGATAGAATATTGGAACAGTTCTTCAACATCACTATGATGATAGGCTGCTGGAGCTTATGGAATCACAGGAATAACATCATCTTCGAGCAACACACTAAGTGCATGGATAATTGTTATAGCATATTCAAATTATCACTGGCTGATATTAGACATAGAATTAAACCCAGTTTACTGGATGGCATGCAAACTTGGTTAGATACTTTGTAATTTTTTGTTTATTCTTTGTGACTCACTCTGTGACTCACACCATGTACAGTGCCTTATTTATAAAATGAAAAATGACACAGTGGGGGACTTCCCCACTGTCTTTGTGTAAAAAAAAAAGCTCTGACACTCCGATTACTAGGTATGTTCCCGATTAACTAATACACTTGGTCAAAAAAATGTTGCAAAATTATCAACACATATCACCCATCCATCCGCTAGCCCGCTCCAATGAAGTAGGTTTTTCGAAGCTTCCGCTCGATCCCTGCCTCCAGGAGCTCGATTTCTACCATCACTAGCCAGTTTCTTGTCGTTGTTGACCAGTTTCTCTTAATTGTCGATAAGACCTCAGATACAAGAGCTCGAGCGTCTTGAGGATCTCATTCAGGAGCTCGAGGCTGCCTTTAACAGGGTAGGTGGTTGAGGTGCAAGAGGAGTCATATGTCTTTTAGGTGCTAATTTTTGTAGGTTGCACTGATTAATAGCCGACCGATTAAATCAGTTAATCGTCCGAATTCCGATTAGTCGCTACTCCTAAGACAACCGAGCAGTTAACGATTAACGATTTCCTTACCATTGTGATCTTGAATGATGATATGGATGACCTTGCTAGTATTAAGGTTAAAGAAGAAATGGTTTCTTTGGATCATTACGTGACTAACTTGCAAGGTGAACACAAGAAGCACTTTGAGGTCCTCATGGGTCAACTTGTTCATATGGAAGGGCTTCTTGAGGAGAAAGGTGAAATTGAAAGAGATGATGCTATTGAATTACTTAAAAAATGCTCTTGAGGAAGAGGAAGAGCTCCGAGCTTCTCTTAAAGAGAGGCTTGAAGTAATTGATGAGTCACATAACTTAGATACCCCTAATCTTATTAAAGAACATGACCATGCTCTTTCTAATCCAAAGTTCTTAAGAAATAAAAGGTTGAGTTTGGTGTCGTTCAAAGATAGACTAACCGGCGAGCTAGAGAAACTTGAAAATGCTCACACGGACTTGGATAGTGAACACTTTATCCTCATCAAGTCTCTCGAACAAATTAAAACTCAACTAGCTGAATATGATGTTCCTACCACCTCTACTACTACATGTGACCATACAAATATCATTGAGGAAAATTCTACGTTGAAGGATGAGCTTTCCAAGTTCTCCTAACCCAAATGGAATGATGTTCTAGATGACCTTTTGAGTAATCAAAGGTCAAACAATGCGAGGGTCTTGGCTATATCTCCAAGGCAAAGAAAAATAAGAACAACAAAAATAAGAACGCCAATCCCGCTCATGAAAAGAAGAGCACCATTGTGGTTAGTGATGCCAAAGGCAAAACTGCTCATGATGATTTTTCAAGACTTTCTAACCCTCACTATGTTCTATTTCGTGATTATCATGGTGATATTTACACAAAATATGTTGGGCCTTATGATGGTTATGTTGCTTGGTCCATTTGGGTTTCAAAGACCCTTGTTACTAACAAAAGAGGTCCCATTGAAAAATGGGTACCTAAAACCAAGTCTTAATTCTTTGTAGGGCTATGCTTCTGGTGGGTCAAAATGGGTGCTTGATTGTGGATGCACAAGTCATTTGACCGAGAGCAAGGCAATCATGTCGGAGATGAGGCCAAATGTCAACCACATAACTGTCTCCTATGGTGACAAATCTAAATCTAAGGTATTAGGTTTTGGCAATAGTCGCACAGGATATATACCTTGCGAAGGTCATACTTGTTGAAACCCTTGGTTACAATTTACTTTTAGTTCGTGCACTTGGTAAAATGGGCTTTGTTGTCTTTATTGATGATGATATTGTGGTACTCTTGTGGAGCAAGACTCTCAAGGTCGCTTTTGTTGGGTACATTGAGAATGACTTTTATGTGGTGGGCTTTTTGAGGAAAACCACTACAAACTCAACGTGTCTCTTCAGGAAGGCCGACGTGGGTTGGCTATGGCATCGCCGACTAGCCCATGTCAACTTGAGAACTTTTCAAAGTCTCGACAAGGGTGGCCATATTGTGGGACTAGAATACAATGTTTGTTTTGCCAAATATCATGTTTGAGGGCTTGTGTTAATGGAATGATGCATGATTCTCCCCATTGAAAGACTACCAAGATCAAGTCCAAGTGGATTCTAGAGCTCCTTCATGTGGATATATTTGGTCATCCATCTCATCCAAGTCTTGGTGGGAATAAATATTGTTTGGTGATTGCTGATGACTATTCAAGATATGCATGGGTTTATTTTTTCAAGTTGAAGAGTGAAAATCAAGACTATCATTGACTTTGACAACCTTGTTCAACGTCAACACAATGTTCCCATATTGGTAATAAGAAGTGAAAACGGACCCTAGTTCAAGAACTACACCTTGAATGAGTTTCTTAGTGAAGAGAGGATTCAACATCAATATTCCGCTGCGTACACCCCTCAATAAAATGGTGTTGCCGAGAGGAAGAACCAAACCTTGGTGGATATGGATAGGTCCATGTTGGTGGAGTTTAAGTATCCATACAACTTTTGGGCCGAAGCCATATCCACCACTTGTCACTCATCCAACCGGCTCTACATCCGCAAGTTGTTGAACAAGACTCCATATGAAATAATTACCGGTAACAAGCCCAATATCTCCTAATTCTAGGTGTTCAGTTGTAAGTGTTTCTATCTCATAAAAGGAGTTCGTTGGTCTAAATTTGAGTCCAAAGGAATTGAGGTATATTTGTTGGTTATGGTGCCGAGTCCCACATTATAGAACTATAACAAAACCACTCGTGTCGTTATAGAATCTAGAAGTGTGGTATTCAAAGAAAATGATGGCTCCCAAGTGGGGCAAGTTGATGTTTGTGATGTAGATGATGAAATGCCTCAAGAGTCCACAAGAAGAATGGGTGTGGGAGTTTTCCGCCCCGTTGAGGAACCCCTTGCGGTGGCTTGAGAACTATTCTATACTCAAGTGGAGCCCTCATATTCACAAGATCAACAAGCTCCAACACTTGAATCAAATGATGTACCTAGCCAAGAACAAGATGAAGACACTCCTCATGGTGATCAAGTTGAAAATGTGGTTCAAGAATTATCAAGTGAAATCAGCCTTGATCATGACCAAGATCATCAAGAGCCACATGGGGACCAAAATGGTCATGATGATTAAGATCCTCTTCCAAGAAATAACAAGGAGATCGAGGCCTGTCATGAAGCTAGAGTGGTAAGAAATCTGAGATTAAGCGAACACACTCTAGGCAAGGTTATTGGTGATCTAAGAAGCAGAGTGTCCACTAGAAAAGAGTTGGGAAGTTTTAGTGATCATCAAGCTCACATCTCTTTTGTGGAACATCTAAAGGTGTTTGAAGCCCTTGAGGATCCGGATTGGTTGAAAGCTATGCATGAAGAACTCAACAACTACAAGCGTAACAAGGTTTGGAGGCTAGTAGATAAGCCCAAATTGAAGAGTGGCGCAATGTTATAAGCACTAAATGGATATTCAAGAACAAGAAAGATGAGAATGGCATTCTTGTGAGGAACAAGGCAAGATTTTTTGCACAAGGTTTCTCTCAAATTGAAGGCATTGACTTTGGTGATAACTATGCTCCCTTGGGTTGCCTTGAGTCTATCCATATCCTTCTTGCATATGAATCGCATAATAATTTCAAGTTGCAACAGATTGGTTTAAGTTAAGCAACCCCTGGGTTTTCAGGACCCCAACTTCCCTAACCACGTCTATAAACTTCATAAGGCGCTCTATGGACTTAAAAGCACCTCTTGCATGGTATGATCACCTTAGAGAGTTGTTGTTAGACCGTGGGTCTGAAGTTGGGCAAATTGATCCCACAATTTTTACTAAGAAGGTTAATGGGGTTCTTTTTATTTGCCAACTTTGTAATATTCCAATTTTAGCAACCCTGATTAGTTGTCGAATGCAAAAATCAGGGGAACAAAAACTTTTTCTTGTTTAATGATGAAATGTTTCATTGTATGTTTGTTTGTGCTTATGCATCCTATGATGTAGTAGATGACATACTCCTTACATCAAACCCCAATTGACAAAAGCTATTTAACAAAACTGTCTTGGATCATCTTACATATTCTAAAATGTTCTAGCATTTCAAAACCTGAGCCAAGATTCTCTTTTTACAACAATTACTTCTTATCTTCTATTTAACAAAACTATGGAGATCTATATGATATAATCTACTTATGTTTTCAAGACAGAACTTTCAACTACCCTTACCTCTTGTATTCGCAAAACCTTTTTATAAAACCTATTGAACTCTACTCTTGGTACCAAGATGATCTTATCTTCTTTCAAAAATAAATCTTTTCAAAATACCCATCACTAACTGAAGCTGGGTTTGATGGTAACCTCAATGGCAGTTTGTGAAGTTGCTAAGATAAATTTCCTTGCTCTACTGTTTGATGAATTGATTTGATCTAATGATTCACTTGATTGCTTAGGAAGTAGCATGAGACACCCTAGGATCTCATCTTTTAGGATCAAGATCAATCAAAAAATACAAATCCTAAGAAAATGCCCTAAGTTTGATATGATCTCTAGTCACTAAAGTGACCCTCTCATCTTTTAACCAGATCAATCATGGGTTAATCCTTTTTGTTAGTTTCCAACTCAATAAAGACCAAATCCAAGTATGGATCCTATATACTCAACCAACAATTCAACATCATCCACTTTATCATGAGTTTGGAATCTATATTTCTCTCAAAATCATCTACTATTGTAATCTAGTCTAAATCCCTAAATCTACCAAAATGACATAAGTCTAAAACTGTTATCATCATCACCTCTTTGAGTCCTTGCATTTCTCAACACTTGTACCTTTTTGGAAATTCACTTGAACCATTTTTTAGACCACCATAAGGACTACCAAATCCCACTATTTCCCTTTTCCAAATCATCCAGTGAACCACTTATTCTTGATGGTTTTCTAGGCAAGATAATAATATTTTTTGAAAAAATAGTCAACATGCCTACTTTGACAGAAGCTCACTTTCCCATGTTATTTTACCTTGACTAACTATTTTCATGGATAAGTCCTAATAACCATGGTATATCAATCCCCACTTTACCTGTTTCCTTTGGAGCTTTGTGCTTCTTAAACCCACATGATGTATGAGGCTTCATGAAAATCTACAATGGCATCCTTATTTTTCAACGAAGTTTGCCTCCGCTCCTATACCATCTAAAATACAACCAAGCCCAACTCTTGGTACATTGATGATCTACATATCTTGGTCTATCCATCCATCTATCCCTTGCCCCAATGTGAGATCTGAGCTCACTATTTCAACAAGGTTTAGGTGGCATAAAATATTGGTGACCTAGATCATCAAATCCTTCCTTTCTTTCAAAACCAAGCTCCTTTTTGTAAATCCAATGTTTAAAATGATGGATACATCAATTTTACATCACCCCCTTGGATATAATCATTTACCAAATAATTTCCATAATTATTTGGGACCTAAAACTATTTAAACTCCCTCCTTTGCAAAGTCCTCAAAACCTTCCTTATAAAGGCAAGTTTGCTTTTCTCCAAACTACTTTGCCAAATCAAGGCACACTTGAGGCATATATATCATACCCTATTTTCACATCTCAAAAATAAATATTTTTGAGATGCTTTATTATTACTTTATGCCCATTTTCTTAAATGGTAGAAATAAGAAATAATAGCTTAAAAATACTTTTCCTTCCCAATAAATTCTAGGAAAATTGTCCAAATGTGTGATATGGTATTTAGGACCATCCCACATAGAAAACCAACCTTGTCCAATGTAAAAATATCAAATGAGCTTTTAGAAACCCTTTCAACACTTTTCAAATAAATGACAATAAGAGGACTAATACTCCATAGAAAAATCGCAAATAATTATAGGAAGTATATCTTAACCATACCCTTCTACCAACAACCTCACATCATCTTTCCAAGATCAAGTTTTGAAATGTTGTTTCATTGATCATCATTATGGCTAAATGTGCTATTTTGATAAGACTTGAAGCAAACACCAAATCAAAACCCATCAACCACCAACAATGATCAGCTCAGCAACCACCATCACTCCCTGGTCGTGTGCCATTGTAGAACTGCAGTAGTAACCACCTCTCCCTTGTCCTCTAATGCTTGGAAGCAAGGCAATAAGGGGAGACAAGCAAATCAAGGCAAAATATCTTCAATACCACTGCCACCCTTCCTCACTGTCTCCCTGCTCGAACCAGTGCCCCAAAACACTGCCCTACACAGACCTTGATGCCCTATCCATGGGAAGCACCCCCTCACTCTTTCTCCCATAGACATTGCCCACCATACACCCTCTCCCTTGGTTTAAAAGGCAAGAGTCCAGCATCTCTCGCCTCTGCATCCTCATTTCATCCCCACACACCCACATACCACCCCAGTGTCGAGCTCCTCCTCCTCTATCCTCCCATGCCATGGAAAAGGAGAGAAGAACTCCTCTCGGGTTCATGCTTGCATGCAATCTTGAAAAGGACACCTAGCTCCGAAACTCCCAATATTTCCTCAGATCTACTCTCCTCTACCTAAGCTATCTTACCATGCTTCTTTTGCTCTGCAGGAACGGTGGGAGAACTCTGCATCCAATGATCTTCGGCGACCTCCGTTCGGGCGAGAGTCACCTGCGGGCGTCTAAGCCCTCGTCTCTGCCCCTGGTTTAGTTCCTCGCCTTGCGAAGAGTCGCCCTAGGACCTCTACACCCACATGCATGCACCCTATTACATGGTCCGGCGAGCACCCGAGCAAGCTACCGCAGCAGATGCACGTGACCTCTCCCTGTTTCCGCGTCGCCCCAAGCTCTATCCTCCGCCTCTCGACCCTGTGGTGAGCCTCCCTGCCCTTCCTCTGTCTCGCCTGGGGTTTAGTCCTCGCCACCGTGTTGTGATCTAGGAGACGAGGCCTGACCGTCGGATCCCCACCTAATAGCACGACCCAGAACACGTCATACTGCTTCGCCCCTCCTCACAAGAACTCAAGAACTTATAGAAGCCAGTCAAAAGAAGACCATTATATTAACAATTAACATTAACCCAATAGTTAGTGAAATTCATACATATTTAGCCATTACATTATGGTAGTGCATATAATGTGGAGTCCATACATCGAAGAAGCATAATTAGTACCCGAGTAGTAATGGGCCACCCGGTGGAAGTTTCTAAACCAGAATATATATCTCTCCATTATCTATTTCATCAAAGCTAAACATGACAATGTTATCCTGTGTTAAGTTGAAGCTTCTCACAACCTGCTCCCATCCAGTCATCAAGATTGCATTTGGCCCACCAGCTCCCATCTTCATCGTAACCATCTTTGGCTTCTTTCTCTTCATTTTCCAAACATGGACATCAATTGGTTCATCCAGGCGATTCTTTACATATTTTCTTGTGAACTCAGCTCCAAAAGTCTGCGCAAATACAAATAGTTGAAGAATTAGCATTTCATTATTGGAAGTATTTAAATCTCACAGAAATTCTAGGTTAAAATACTTTTCCTTCCCAATAAATTCTACGAAAATTCTCCAAATGTGTGATATTGTATTTAGGAACATCCCACATCAAAAACCTACCTTGTCAAATGGAAAATATCAAATGAGCTTCTAGAAACCATTTTAGCACTTTTTGAATAAATGACAATAAGAGGATTATTACTCCTTAGAAAAATCGCAAATAATTATAGGCAGTATATCTTGACCATACCCTTCTACCAACACCCTCACTTCATCTTGACAAGATCAAGTTTTGAATTTTTTCATTGATCATCATTATGGCTAAATGTGCTATTTCGATAAAACTTGAAACAAACACCAAATCAAAACCCATCAACCACCAACATTGATCACCTCAGCCACCATCATCACTCCCTGGTCGTGTGCCACTGTAGCACTACAGTAGTAACCACCTCTCCCTTGTACTATAATGCTTGGAAGCAAGGCAATAAGGGGACATAAGAAAATCAAGCCAAAATCTCTTCAATACCACTGCCAGCCTCCCTCACTGTCTCCCTGCTCGACCTAGAGCCCCCACACTTCCCTACACCACCCTTGATGCCCTATCCTTGGACAATACCGTGTCCCTATTTCTACCATGGACATTGTTCACCATACACCCTCTCCCTTGGTTTAAAAGGCATGAGGCCAGCATCTCTCGCCTCTGCATCCTCATTTCATCCCCACACATCGACCTACCACCCCAGTGCCGAGCTCCTCCTCCTCTGTCTTCCCACGCCATGGAAAAGGAGAGAAGAACTCCTCTCGGGTTAATGCTTGCACGTAAGCTTTCCAAAGATACCTATCTTTGAAACTCCCTCTATTTCCTCAGTTCTACTCTCCTCTACCTAAGCTATGTTCCCCTGCTCATTTTGCTCTACAGGAACGGCAGGAGAACTCTGCATGCTAAGATCTCCGGCGACCTCCATTCAGGCACAATCACGAGAGTCACATGTGGGCGTCTAAGCCCTCTTCTCCGCCCCTGGTTCGGTTCCTTGAGTCGCGAAGAGTCTCCCTGGGCCCTTTGCACCCACATGCATGCACCCTAGTGCATTGTCCGGCGAGCACCCGAGCAAGCCACCATCGCAGATGCGCCCGAACTCTCCCTATCACCAAATCCACCTCGACGCCCCTCTTCATGGACAAGGTAGTGTGCCGTGTCACCCCAGGCTATCTCTTATGCCTCTCCACCCTGCAGTGAGCCTCCCTTCCCTTCCCCCGTCTCGCCTAGGGTTTAGTCCCCACCACCGCCTCGTGATCTAGGAGACAACGCCCGACCGTAGAATCCACACATAATCGCATGGCCCAGAACACGTCACATCTCTTACCCCATCCCTACTCTCTTCTAGATATGCGAGCATTACCCCCTGACCTGGCCTGCTATGGATCTACTGGTTCCGGCCCGTTAGGCTCTCCCCTATTTTATTTTTCCATTTTTTCCAAATCCACAAGATTTACTATTTTGTTTAAATCATTTCAAAAATGGAAAATACCTTATTTCAACTAGACTAAATTTCCACTGGTTGTATCATGTTTTTCACAAAATACAGAACAATTTTCACACAATAAAGTTTCGAGGATATTTTCTAGTATTTAAAATGCTAAGAAGTATAATCCACTAATAAAATTTTGCAGGGAGTTTTAATAAAAACCCAAATGGAATAAATCCAATTGCCTATGGTAGATTTTCCATGTACCTACCTCATGGCCTTGGCCTCATGCAATGTGGGACAATATATTGACTTTAGAAAAAAATAACAAATACCTTTCAATCCTGCCTTTAGGAATTTCTACAGGTCAAACCAATGGTGGTATTGACCTCATTCCAACTCTGAGAACTCAGAAATCCTAATACCCCTCAAACCCTATCAGCCCAGGATTTATCAAGCCATGTATGATTTATCATAAATTAAGCTATTCTTTGTATGTTTAATTCACTAATAAAATCACCTCAGTAGTTCTGTAACTCCAATAATGTTGATTACAATTTCTAAAAAAATATATTTCAAATACCTAACTTGTTCCTTTGGATTCATATCAAAATCCCCTGTAGATTAAATATGGTGAAAAAGACAAATACCTTCTAGAAGTGACTTCGGGATTTACCCAAGACAAATACCTAACTTGTTCCTTTGCATTATAGTAATTATTTTAAAATGATTCCAACTCTCAGCCATCAAACCCTACCTAACCCCAAGAGGAAATAATTTTTGGACCTATAGATATTTTATTGTGAATTATTGCCTAAAACTATATCTTTTATCACTAGGAAACTCATAGTAAATCAAAGAAAAATGATAAAATAGTGAACCACTTTTGATGGTTTCATTTTGTCATTATCTATCTGATGATATCATTTTTGTATATTGACATAATAGAGAACAAATCCTTGGCCTTAAACCCCTCAATTAAGTGATATATGCCACATAAATCATAAAGAAAACACCACAATTGCAAATAAAGTAATTTCAATTGCTATGAACTCAATATATCAAAACCTACTAATGTGTGTGATGTATTGTATGTTTGAATGTTGTATTGCACTGGTGCTTGTGTGCCTTGTGTTTATTGTGGCCTTTGTTGCTTGCATGTGCGATTCTCGACGACGATAGTTGTGATTGTATCAATGACAAGAAGCAGGGAATTATAATATTATTATGGTTTTCTAAGAAGAAGTCTAGGGACATATTTCCATACTGCTAATCACAGTCAAACCACCTTCTTTGTCATAAGCCCTTGTCCTACTATTTTACTTATGCATGTTTTACCTACTCGTTTATGCAAAACTGCATTGTTTTACTATATTATGCTTTATATGTGTGAAGGTTTGGCTCCTCCAAACCATTCCCACTTTAGTACCACAAGGTACAACCCCTTTGATTACACCTAATTGTCCCTAGTATAATAAGTGTTGACTAACACCTCCCTCCTTTGGAGACCCCATTTTATCCAAAGTAAAAACATAGGATGGGAATACCTTGGTGAGGTTTCGCCTTCCAAGAGAGTTTGAGAAAGCAAAAGGTTTTCATTTTGCAAATGATTTTGAAGCAGAGAAGGAGGAAAAATGTTTATGAAACAAACCCGTTTCTTTGCATGCTTAGCTATAACAACTTAACTTGCGCAACCACATTACTCTGGAATGGGACATGGCTAGACTTAATGTTTGTTTACTCTGGTATAAGCTGCCTCACAACTACTATAGCGGATTTCAAAGTCCTGGAGGGTGGGCCTTCTACGGGTCCCTGTAAAGTACTTCATCACACATGAGAAGGAATGAAGGGTTTGTGGGCCTCCACGCGTTACTATGAGCCTCTCATTGAAAGTGTACTAAGGCGCTCCAGTTGGTCCATGGTACCTGATTTACCAGTGTTGACGGGAACAACTCTCATAGGGTAGGAACTTATACTGGAGTGGGCATTCAGAGGGTCTTGATTGGTTACTCGACCCATGATCAATGCGGATCAGAGCAGGGTACCCGTTTGGTGTGGGTAAAGTGTACAACCTCTATAGAGTGTAAATCTATTCGAATAGCCATGTCTGCGATTATTGACAAGTTAGACAAACTACTGTAGAGTGGTGCTGGTTTTGTTTTAAAAGATTATTTTGGAAAATAAAGTGTTCTATAAAGCTGGTGGTCTGAAGGATACCAGGGAAAGTGAGGTGATCTGAAGGATCATGGAAGATAGAAGATTCGGTCGGTTGAGGACCATGAGATGAAATAGGGTGACCCAATCCTAGTGTTTTCTAAAACTTTTTAAAAAAGACTTTTCAAAGGTTTTAAAAAAGTTTTCAACAAAGATATAGATATGCTATATCTACAAGAGAAACTATTTTAGAAAATAACCTCTCATGGAGCCCTCCTACTTCCATAACCATATTGCATATCCTTTTATTGTTATTATATTAAGGTGGTTTGCGAGTACATTCAATGTACTCACTAGCATTGTCCCTAGGTATTAACTTGGTTAGATATCAAGAAGAAGGTGATGACGACTATGCGAGCTAGAACGTTCTCCCAGTCAGCTGTCTATAGGTTAAGGCATGGCTTGACTCGACACTTTACTAAAGTTCTGCTAAATATGATAGTTGTACCTGTAATGGCATTAAGGTATGACTTGTATCCGCTTAAGTAATGCATGTTTACTTTAATACTTGTTGGTTATGTACCGCGATAGACTGATCATTGGATCGTGGTGTATGCATAACAAGGATTTCCAGAGGACAAATTTGGGGTCGCACAAACTCTATGTGGATGACATTATCATTGGGTCTACTAACAAAGCTTTCAATGATGAATTTTCAAAGCTTATGACCGATAGGTTTGATATGTCTATGATGGGATTAATGAGGTTCTTTCTTGGTTTTAATATCGAGCAATTATTTGGAGGAACGTTCATCAACCAATTGTAGCACCCCGGTAAAACCACTATCAGAGAATCGCCAGCTATTCCTTCTTTGTGCATCATCATAACATCATCATGCATCTATTCTTCTAAAACTATTTTGCTAAAAGCCTTATTTTCTGTTTCCTAATTATTCCTCTCGTTATTTCAAATTAAAATCCTAGTTCCGTCCAGATCTTTTATCTGTCAAAAACCTAACTACAAAATGTTTTATTTTAAAAGAAAAATTAATAAATATTATATAAAACTATTTTTGTTAAACCGGGGGAGGCAGCCAAGTCGATAGGCAAGGCCACCTACGACCCCGGCTGACAAAAACCCAAACCCTAAATCTACCTAACCCTAGCCCCACATGATCCCCACCTAAACCTAATTCGCCGCTAGCCCTACCTACTCCCTTAGCCACCTCCACACCCGGTCATACCACCTGCAAACGCAACACGCACGCTCGCACCTGAGACACACTCCACGACCGACAAGCCAGCCTAGCCAACACCCTCACGTGGGCACACGTTACCCAACCTGGCCAACGGGCCGTGTTCTGACGTGCCGACCCGTGAGCCCGCGGAAAAAGCCCGGCACCAGCCCGGCCCGGCCCGCCGCGTGTCGGGCCCGTGCCGAACCGTCAAAGGTCGGGGCCGTGCCTGGGCCACGGCCTCAGGCATGCGTGCCAGCCCGGCACGGCCCGTTATGTAGCATCCCAATTGTCTAACAATTGTAATGCTACTTGGTCTAGTAATATAATGGCTACTTCATATATATAATTGTTGCATCATAATTATATCATGCTCATGTCATCATGCCACTTTCCATTTGAGCATCACATAAAACCCTTTTTGTGTTGGTTCTTCTCTCATATGCATTGTAAATTGTATTTGCCTCTTGATATTGTATTTGGTTCTTGATATATTGTTTAATGCCCAAGTTGAGTTGGGGGCATATCTTTTATTTAACTCCACCACCTTTCTTTGACACCACCCTATAAGTCCACCATCCACCTAAATATGAGCTTTGCACTTTATTGGGTTTTACCTCTAGCTCATGTGGGTTGGGATGGATCCAATTCTTTTTCCACATGCTCTCATCTTAGCATCATGTTGTTTTCACATTATTGATATGTGGAGCCACCTTTGCATGCATTATGAGTAGTGCCCTTTTTCCTAGTTTTCATATGGATTATCATGGATTTATGCTCATGTTGGGGTATTTTTGGGACTATTAAACATCTAGTGGAATAAACACACTAGCAAGTCCCAATTATAATCAAATGTGATCATCTTCATCTATTCCATCTGGAACTTTCCTTTAACTTATTTTGCTTGGCTTAATTCCACTTTTGGGAATGCATAGGAATAATGCCATGTAAATATTATTGTCTTCACAAGAATAAGCATGGCATTAATTGTTTTGCATGGGCCATGCAAGAACCACCACATTCTAGCCTTTTGGTTTTTATTTGAATCTTTGAGTGAATCTTCCCCATATCTCTCTCTACCCCTCTTATGCTTGATCTTGCTTGATGCATGCAAGCATCTAAAACCCTATAACCATCTCCATCCATACCCTCACCACCTTTTTCTCTCTCTCTCTTTTTCTTGTATAGATCTTGTTTGAGCTTGGCATGTTCTTGCTTGATCTTGTCAAAAGGAAACCACTCCACCTAATTTCTCTCTCTAGCTCTCTCCCTCCTTTTGGCTTGGTCTTGTTTGATCTTGCTAAAACCCTATCACCCTCATCTAAACCCCCTCTCTCCAAATCCTCTATCTAAGATGCTACCCTAATCACCTACACCTCTACCACCATCTTACACCTAAGCTAAACCCTAAACCTACCTCACCCTCTCCTCTTCACCTATGCCGAGCCTCCCCATGCTGGACCCACCTGGCCATCCTCTCTCCCTGGCCACACCCCAGCTACCTACCCTTCCCTAACCTAAGACCAAGCCCTAACCCGAGCCACCCCATCCCTCTAACCTAGCTCCAACCCGAGCGTCCCCCCTCTATCTCTCTTCCTTCTCTCTCGCTGCAGCTCGGCCCCACCCGAGCCTGGCCGGCCATCCCTACCTGCCCTGCCTGCCTGGACCAGCCCCACCGAGCCCTACCCGAGCACGTGAAGGAGGAGGAGAAAAGGTGGTCGAGCCACCTTTTCCACCGTCTACCCCGCTCCCACACGCCATCTCCCCCTCTCCCTCCTTTTTCTCCTTCCCCACGACACCTCTGCATCCCCCAGATCTCCCCAGGCCGCTCCCCTCTCCCCCTGCCTTCCCTCACCACCGTCTACACCAACGCCGGCCACCGTCTGCTCCACCGACGCTTCTTCGATCCAGCCGACGAGCGCGACGTGGAGGTGGTCGGGGAGGACGAGGAGGCCTCTCTGCTTCGACCAGTACCTGTCGCGAAGGAGGAGAAGGACCAGCACCGAAGTTCCCCGACGAGCCGACGCCAAACCCTAACGCCGGTGGCCGTCTGCATCCTCGCCGCTGCGACGCTCCCCAAGCCGATCAAACACCACCAACATCTCCTCGGTGAGCCCCTAATCCTCCTGGACGTGCTCCGCCTCGCCGTACCGCCCTAGTGTTGCCGTTCGTTTCGTCGAACAGGCTGCGCGCGCCGTCGGCCACAGCGTCTGCTCGCTCCCGCGTCGCACAGAACCTCATCTGGGCCCCGTCCACCCTCCTGGCATCAACCCGAGCCCACCGCAGTGGCTGCCGCCTACGCGCGCGCACGCCAGGTCCGGGGTTCGAGCCCCGCGCGCTGCGCTCTGCCGCTGTCGTGCACCGACCCGTCGTCAGCGAGCAGAGAAGAAGCACAGTACCGCGTCGCCTTTTTGCATAAAACCCCCTGCATCTTTTTTCGACCAAACCCGCGGTACACTGAGCCCACCGTCAGCCTCTCTAATCGTTTTGCAAAAACACCCCCGCAGATATATGCCCTTAACCCGCGCTCCCACGGATGCCCCACGTGTCGCGTCCCCGCTGGCGCGCTCGCGAGTGTGTCCGCGTGTGCCGTGGCCCCACCTGTCATCTGCTGTGGCTAGGTCAAGCCGCGGTGGGAAAAGTCAGTCTGTGCGCGTCTGGTCCCAGTCAGCCAGTGGCCCACTTGTCACTGACTGTGGCTGGATCTGAGTGAGTGAGAAAAGTATTTTTGTATTTCTGTTTTAATTTAAACTTTTTCAAATTAATTCAAATTCAAATTTAAATCTGTTTTCAAATAACTTTTAAAATATAAATCCAAATAATACATATAATGTATGTTTTGAAATCAGAAAAATGTGAGGAATTCAAATATGGCCTTCAAAATATATTTTGAACACTTTAAATTTCAAGTTGATTAAAATTACAATAAAATGCCCTTTTGCCTTAATTAATTAATAACTTTTGTTTTATAACTCCAAATTTAACAAATGATATGTCTAAAATGATTAGCTCGACGAGACCTTTCTGTTTATGCATTCCATGTTTTGAATTGCAGCATGCATCATATAAATATAAAGTATGCAGCAACTTATATGAGGCTAAAATGTGTTTAAAACTCCACAAAATGGTTATTTCTTGTATTCCACATTTCACCTATGCCATGCTACTTTATTGACATGCAAATTGTGCATCATTCATCATGGCATGATTGTTTGCTTGTCGCATTAATTCATATGCTTGTGCACTTTATTTATGTTGGCCCTTGTTTGTTTGGTTCTTCTTCGAATAGACGCTGAGCAGGGGATATATCAAGAGAACCAGGAGCACTACCCAGATCCTTCTCTCGCTTCAACTGAGCTACCAGGCAAGCACTACCACATGCTTGCATACATATAGTACCTATTGCCGCTGTCTTATTCTTGCATCATGGAGTCGCGATTGCATTAAATTGGATCCCAAGTACTGCATAGTCTTTACTTTTAAACCCCACCGAAGCTTGTTCCTCCATCCCATGAGCCGTTACTACAGGAGTTGTTTGAGCCATGCGAGTCGTAGAACAGCATGTGTAGGGTATGTGAGTGTCTGATGGATAACGAGGTACCTAAACAACTTAACCTGAGTAGTAATGGGATAACTAATGAAAGTGGCACCGGTGAGCAATATCTGCTATTTGGTTTTTCATGCTCACTTGTGTCCCATAGGATCCCGAGTACTTGATTCCTGTTCCTTGAATATTCGCGCTATCCACATCCGGGAGGCTTATGAACCCCCCTGAGCCAGAGCTTGATTCATTCTTATTTCTTGGGGCCACAATTAGTTTGGGGCTTTATTACTATCCTGTACTTATGCCATGCTTTACTGCTTAATTTAAGATTGTGCGAGGATGCACCTGTACTGTTTAGGTCCGTGACACGTTTTCGCTGTATCGACAAGCCCAGTCACATTTTCGGGTTCCCAGTCGTTTACAGCCGTCCACACAAACCTTGAGTCCATCTCGGAGTCGGCCAACTTTGTCGCGGGTAGCTTAATGGGGTAGCCCCCTGAAATATTTCTGAATCCTGTGATCGCTTTGTCGTGACTGCCTCGTTGGGTTTTGATTTGGTTTTTTCCGAGGTTGATCGAGTGTGTGTTGCTATTTGTGCACCCCTGCAGGGTAAAACTTTCTGAAAGCCGTGTCCGCGGTTATGGACGACTTGGAGCACAGTTTCTCGATCATAGACAAGTATAACTAAAGTACCGCTTTTAATTTGACTAAGTACCTGACTAGTAAATAGAGCAACACTCATGGAATGGATAATAAAACTGCCAACGGATGGGAGGGTTGTTCGTCCGCTTCCTCGTCGGTAAGCGAGGAGGAGGATGGATCTGTGGATATTACCGTTATAATTGTTGTCATTAATTCACGGACATCCGTCTATCTCTGGTTAGGCGGATGGTTAGCGAGTATCTATAGAATTGTTAGGGTTTATCTTTTGCTGCAATTGCGTCACCCCAGGTTGTGTCCCCTTTAGAGGCATAAAGACTTGCTGAGTACCCCTAGGGTCTCACATGATAAATTGTTTGATTCAGACGAACAGGTAAACTCGCAAGATGGATACTGGGTGGAGGAGACTGACGATGTGGGCAACGATCATTCGGTGTAGAGATTCTGGGAACGGGGATCCGTGAGATCTGTGGGCGGGATGTGTTTAATTATGGGGCATCTTATGCCGATTTGCTTCTTATCCGTACTCGGATCTTGTTTTCCGCTTCCGCCTGATACTCTGATGTTTGATGTATGAGGAGATATCCTAAACTATTATATCTATCTAGGACATTTGGATCTTGCCATATGGCGTTGCAATATTTCTATTTCTTTTAGATGGAATGGCTCTGAGGACTGTTGTATGGTGGCTTGCATACATACTCATTTGTGTATGTAGTTGATCCCTTCGTCTGCCGATTACGCCGCCCGTTCTTGTCCCGATGTTTGGAAATGGTTAGGACGGCCAAAAGGTCTACCTGTGAGTGGCATTTGGGCCCCACCGTACTATTTTAACCATTTCCGCTCATCCAGGCTTGTAACTAGGAGCGTAATTCACCGAGGTAGTTACAATTGGTATCAGAGCCATCCCGCCCTTCAGGGTCTCAGCCAAATGGTCGTTGTCAGTCTAGCAAATATTTTGGTAGCTATGTATACTAAGGAAAAACAAAACGCGAGAGTAGGACTGCTTCCACTTTTCTTCTTACCCACCCACCCACCCTTTTCTGGTAAGGGAGTGTAACGTTTTCAATCCTCTTCTTTAAATTCAAACTAGGATTCACGTGTTCTGGGTTCCGTAGTACCATAGGAAGTGTGTGTGTGTGTGTAATTCTTTGTCTATCTATTGCATCCAAGTTGTTATCACAATCGGCCTTTTGGTTATCAACTGTTGGTACATTCCATACCGACAGGCTTTTGCAAACCGACGCGATCTATCTGATTCGTTGTATTCCGCCGCGATCTGTCTTACTCTTTGTTATCCGACGTTATCTTGTTTGGGGTGTTCATTTCCGTAGTTACTAATCTTTAGGTTCATCGTGAGAAGAAGGTGTTGGGATACATGTTCTACTTATTCATGTGCGGAGTAATGATTTGAGTGCGGGATGGAGTCGCGACCATACCACTACTTTTATCATTCGCTCTTGTATATTGAATTGGTAGAGTCACTAGTCTTGATTCGTTAAGTGATTTTGCGCATCTATTGGTATTTTAATGCCGAAATTTGCGGAAAATTTTTCTTTGATATATCTGTGTACCACACTCCTTTTCAGTCGTGTGCGACATGCTTAATATCTTCTAGGTGCTTTGAACTTTGTTGATATTTTAATATCATCTTAGTAAATTGTATCCTTTAATCTTGATTAATTCCATCTTGGTACTATTTTGGATTATTATTATTCTCCATTATAGTACTGACTTGTGTTTTATATCAATAACAGGATGGCACCACCACGCCGTTCTGAGGAGGACATACAACCTGAGTTGGGGGCAGCGTTGTCAAGCATCACCAATGCCTTGGCAGCAATGCAGCAGAACCAGCAGCATTTTGAAGAAAGTGTCAGGAGGAATGAGTTTGTTCCGCTACCTCCACCTCCCAAGCGAGGAGACATCAAAAGCTTTCTGAAGTTCAACCCACGCCAATTTGATGTTTCTGATCAACCACTTGATGCTGATGATTGGTTGCGTGAGATGTCAAGGTTACTGATGACTGCTGATGTTCCTGAGCAAGAATGGGTAAAGTGTGCTACTCACCTTCTGAAGGGAGATGCAGCTCTCTGGTGGGAGAATTACCTGAAGGCAAACTGCACTGGTTTTCAGCCTACTTGGGGACAGTTCACTGGAGCTTTCAAAGAGCAGTACCTGTCAGAAATTGTCATGGAAAGGATGAAGGAAGTGTTTCTCAACCTCAAACAGGGCAATGACAATGTCAATACCTACATCAGAAACTTCATGAAACTTTCTCGTTATGGTGGCGATGAGATCTCTGATGACAAGAAGAAGCAAAAGAGGTTCCGGCAAGGGCTCAATGCATCGATTAAGTATTCAATCACACATGCAAGGCCGACGTCCTTTCTGGAACTCCAGCATACAGCTCTGCAGGAAGAAGCAAGTAGGCAAGTGTTTGAGGAGTCAAAGAAACACAGCCGTGATGCAGCAGGCTCTTCAGCTATGTCAACTCCTTCTAAGCGTCGTGTCTGGGTTCCTAACACCCCACCGTCGCTCCCGGCTCCACCAAGACCTTCAAGCTACGCGGCAAGGCCACCAAACTTCCTCACTGCTGCTCCCAGGGGCTACAACCACCACTACCCTGGAGCGCCTGGCGGAGTCCCTGGCTACGTTGCTCCACGTCCACCTGGTGCTTGTTACACTTGTGGAGACACTGGGCATCAATACTGGAACTGTCCGAAGAAAAACAAAGCTCTTCCTCCACCACCTCCAAGATCTGCGGCAAGCTCTCCTATGGTTCGTGCACCACCACCTCGGGCTCTCAACATCAACACCAAGCCCGGGTCTACTGTTGCTCGTGCCAACTTTGTCAACGTTGCTCAAGCTGAGCATGCACCTGGAGTTGTGATGGGTATGCTATCCGTTAACTCAATCCCGGCAAGAGTTTTGTTTGATTCTGGTGCTTCACATTATTTTGTTTCGCATAAGTTTGCGCATGAGCATGATCTGGATATGGTTCCTTTATCACATCGTCTGGTGGTACAATCTCCTGGTTCAAACATGAGGGCTGCTCATATCAGCCATGGCAATCAAATTGAGATTGGTGGCTCTTCGTTCTCGGCGTCCTTAATCATTCTGGGCAATTCTGACATTGATGTCATCTTGGGCATGGATTGGTTGATAGCAAATGCAGCTGTGATTGATTGTGCTGAACGCTCGGTTTCTCTGAAAATTCCTGAAGGCCATATAGTCTATTCTCCAAGTACGACTCCTGCTATCTAGCTTTTCTCTTTGGCAGCTCTGAATGTTGATGCTATGGAAGCTATTCAGAGTGTTCCGGTGGTCTGTGAGTTCCCAGATGTCTTTCCTGAAGAGTTGCCAGGTATGCCTCCGGATCGTGAGGTTGAGTTTGTAATTGAGCTTGAACCTGGAACGACTCCTATCTCCAAGCGGCCTTATAAAATGGGTCCTGCTGAGTTGGCTGAACTCAAACGTCAACTTGATGAACAAGAGAAGTTGGGTTTCATTCAACACAGTACTTCTTCTTGGGGTAGCCCAACAATCTTTGTGAAGAAGCGAGACAAGACTGATAGACTTTGTGTTGACTATCGGGCTCTCAATGCTAAAACCATCAAGAATAAATATCCCCTTCCGCGGATAAATGATCTCTTCGATCAGCTAGCTGGAGCTGTGGTATTCTCTAAGCTTGACTTGAGAAGTGGTTATCACCAAATCAAGATTCGCAAGGAAGATGTCCCTAAAACAGCTTTCACCACCCGCTATGGCCTGTATGAGTACACGGTCATGTCTTTCGGTCTCACCAACGCACCTGCCACCTTCTCGAGGCTCATGAACTCGGTTTTCATGGAGTATCTTGATAAGTTCGTTGTGGTCTATCTGGATGACATCCTAGTCTATTCTAAGTCATAGGAAGAACATGAAGAACACCTTCGGTGTGTCCTAAACAAGCTTCGTGAGAACCGCTTGTATGCAAAGTTCTCCAAGTGTGAGTTTTGGCTGCCTCAAGTAACCTATCTTGGTCACGTCATCTCTGCCAAGGGCATTGCAGTCAACCCGGAAACTGTAAAGACAATTGTTGAATGGCTTCCTCTTGTAAATGTCAAAGAAGTGCGGAGTTTCCTTGGTTTGGCTAGTTATTGTCGTCGCTTCGTTCAGAATTTTTCAAAGATAGCGAAGCCTCTTACCGATCTCCTCAAGAAAGGCAAGAAATACCTTTGGACTCCTGCATGTCAAGCAAGCTTTGAGACACTCAAAGAGAAGCTCACTTCCACACCAGTCTTGGTTCCTCCGGATACATCCAAGCCTTTCCAGATATTCTGTGACGCCTCTTTGCAAGGATTGGGTGTGGTCCTTATGCAAGAAAAACAAGTTATTGCTTATGCCTCTCGACAGTTGAAGACGCATGAGATCAACTATCCTACACATGACCTCGAGCTCGCAGCAGTTGTCTTTGCTTTGAAGGTATGGAGGCATTACTTGCTGGGCAACCGTTGTGAGATCTTTTCTGATCACAAGAGTTTGAAGTATATCTTCACTCAGCCTGATCTCAACCTTTGGCAGAGGAGATGGATTGAAGCAATCAATGATTTCGATCTGACCATCAACTACACTCCGGGCAAAGCTAATGTCATGGCCGATGCTCTCAGCCGCAAAGCTTATGTCAACAACCTCATGATGGAAGAACAACAGCCTCTCTTGTGCGAGGAATTCCGTCAGCTCAACCTTGAAATTGTGGAAAAAGGGTATCTCCTGAACCTTCTGGCAACCCCTCTCTTGGAAGAGAAGGTTCGCTCCTTTCAGCTTGGTGATCCGTACACAAGAAAGATCATCTCCAACCTTCAGCTTCCGAAGTATGAGTCCTTCCACGTCGATGATCAAGGCACGCTTTTCTTTGAACACCGGATGTTTGTTCCGAACTACCCGGGTTTGAGAGAGCAAGTTCTCAAGGAGGCGCATGATTCTGTTCTTTCTATCCACCCTGGCAGCACAAAGATGTACATGGACTTGAAAACACAATATTGGTGGCCGGGATTGAAACGATATTGTGCCAAGTATGTCTCGGAGTGTGATGTCTGCCGCAGAGTTAAAGCTGTCCATCAGAAACCTTCCGGTCTTCTACAGCCATTGAAACCCCCGGAATGGAAATGGGAGAAAGTAGAGATGGACTTCATCACTGGTTTTCCAAGGTCGCAGAAGGGCAACAATGCAATCTTTGTTGTCATCGACAGGCTTTCTAAAGTGGCTCACTTCTTCCCCGTCAAGGAAACAATTTCTGCAATTCAGTTGGTTGAGCTCTATATCAACAGAATTGTCTCTCTGTATGGGGTTCCTCTCGAAATCAGTTCAGACCGTGGAAGCATCTTCACTTCCAAGTTCTGGGAAAGTTTCCAAAATGCTTTGGGAACAAAACTGAACTTCAGTACAGCTTACCACCCTCAGTCGCAAGGACAAGTGGAAAGGATCAATCAGATTCTGGAGGATATGCTCCGTGCTTGCGTCATCTCTTTTAGCATGAAGTGGGAAGAATGTCTTCCTTATGCTGAATTCTCTTACAACAACAGCTTCCAGAAAAGTCTAAAGATGGCACCATTTGAGGCTCTCTATGGTCACAAAATGCAGAACTCCGATTGGTTGGTCGGGTGCAGGAGAAAGAATATTGTTTGGCCCTGACATTGTAACTCAAGCGGAGGAGAAGGTTCACATCATTCTTGAAAATCTAAAGATTGCTCAAAGTTGCCAGAAGAGCAATTATGACAGGAAGCACACGGACATGGAGTATGTCCCTGGTGATCTCGTTTACCTTCGTGTCACTCCCATGAGAGGCACGCACCGCTTTGGTATCAAAGGAAAGCTGGCTCCTAGATACATCGGTCCCTTCAAAATTCGTGGAAGAAGAGGAGAAGTTGCTTATGCTCTTGAGCTCCCAAAAAAACTCAAAGTCCATGATGTTTTCCACATCTCTCAACTCAAGAAGTGCTTCAAAAATCCCGGCAGGACCGTGGACCATGAGCTTATCAATCTCCAAGAAGACCTGTCTTATCAAGAACACCCCACAAAAATCCTTGAAGTCGCAGAAAGAAGGACTCGCAACAAGTCCATCAAGTTCTGCAAGGTGCAGTGGTCGCACCATTCCGTTGATGAAGCCACTTGGGAACGTGAAGATGAGCTCCGTGCCAACTATCCTACCCTCTTTGAGTCTTCTTCTTCTTCCTAGAATCTCGGGGCGAGATTCCTGTTTAGTGGGGGAGAGTTGTAGCATCCCAATTGTCTAACAATTGTAATGCTACTTGGTCTAGTAATATAATGGCTACTTCATATATATAATTTTTGCATCATAATTATATCATGCTCATGTCATCATGCCACTTTACATTTGAGCATCATATAAAACCCTTTTTGTGTTGGTTCTTCTCTCATATGCATTGTAAATTGTATTTGCCTCTTGATATTGTATTTGGTTCTTGATATATTGTTTAATGCCCAAGTTGAGTTAGGGGCATATCTTTTATTCAACTCCACCACCTTTCTTTGACACCACCCTATAAGTCCACCATCCACCTAAATATGAGCTTTGCACTTTACTGGGTTTTACCTCTAGCTCATGTGGGTTGGGATGGATCCAATTCTTTTTCCACATGCTCTCATCTTAGCATCATGTTGTTTTCACATTATTGATATGTGGAGCCACCTTTGCATGCATTATGAGTAGTGCCCTTTTTCCTAGTTTTCATATGGATTATCATGGATTTATGCTCATGTTGGGGTATTTTTGGGACTATTAAACATCTAGTGGAATAAACACACTAGCAAGTCCCAATTATAATCAAATGTGATCATCTTCATCTATTCCATCTGGAACTTTCCTTTAACTTATTTTGCTTGGCTTAATTCCACTTTTGGGAATGCATAGGAATAATGCCATGTAAATATTATTGTCTTCACAAGAATAAGCATGGCATTAATTGTTTTGCATGGGCCATGCAAGAACCACCACATTCTAGCCTTTTGGTTTTTATTTGAATCTTTGAGTGAATCTTCCCCATATCTCTCTCTACCCCTCTTATGCTTGATCTTGCTTGATGCATGCAAGCATCTAAAACCCTATAACCATCTCCATCCATACCCTCACCACCTTTTTCTCTCTCTCTCTTTTTCTTGTCTAGATCTTGTTTGAGCTTGGCATGTTCTTGCTTGATCTTGTCAAAAGGAAACCACTCCACCTAATTTCTCTCTCTAGCTCTCTCCCTCCTTTTGGCTTGGTCTTGTTTGATCTTGTTAAAACCCTATCACCCTCATCTAAACCCCCTCTCTCCAAATCCTCTATCTAAGATGCTACCCTAATCACCTACACCTCTACCACCATCTTACACCTAAGCTAAACCCTAAACCTACCTCACCCTCTCCTCTTCACCTATGCCGAGCCTCCCTATGATGGACCCACCTGGCCATCCTCTCTCCCTGGCCACACCCCAGCTACCTACCCCTCCCTAACCTAAGACCAAGCCCTAACCCGAGCCACCCCATCCCTCTAACCTAGCTCCAACCCGAGCGTCCCCCCTCTATCTCTCTTCCTTCTCTCTCGCTGTAGCTCGGCCCCACCCGAGCCTGGCCGGCCATCCCTACCTGCCCTGCCTGCCTGGACCAGCCCCACCGAGCCCTACCCGAGCACGTGAAGGAGGAGGAGAAAAGGTGGCCGAGCCACCTTTTCCACCGTCTACCCCGCTCCCACACGCCATCTCCCCCTCTCCCTCCTTTTTCCCCTTCCCCATGACACCTCTGCATCCCCCAGATCTCCCTAGGCCGCTCCCCTCTCCCCCTGCCTTCCCTCACCACCGTCTACACCGACGCCGGCCACCGTCTGCTCCACCGACGCTTCTTCGATCCAGCCGACGAGCGCGACGTGGAGATGGTCGGGGAGGACGAGGAGGCCTCTCTGCTTCGACCAGTACCTGTCGCGAAGGAGGAGAAGGACCAGCGCCGAAGTTCCCCGACGAGCCGACGCCAAACCCTAACGCTGGTGGCCGTCTGCATCCTCGCCGATGCGACGCTCCCCAAGCCGATCAAACACCACCAACATCTCCTCGGTGAGCCCCTAATCCTCCTGGACGTGCTCCGCCTCGCCGTACCGCCCTAGTGCTGCCGTTCGTTTCGTCGAACAGGCTGTGCGCGCCGTCGGCCACAGCGTCTGCTCGCTCCCGCGTCGCACAGAACCTCATCTGGGCCCCGTCCACCCTCCTGGCATCAACCCGAGCCCACCGCAGTGGCTGCCGCCTACGCGCGCGCACGCCAGGTCCGGGGTTCGAGCCCTGCGCGCCGCGCTCTGCCGCTGTCGTGCACCGACCCGTCGTCAGCGAGCAGAGAAGAAGCACAGTACCGCGTCGCCTTTTTGCATAAAACCCCCTGCATGTTTTTTCGACCAAACCCGCGGTACACCGAGCCCACCGTCAGCCTCTCTGTTCCTTTTGCAAAAACACCCCCGCAGATATATGCCCTTAACCCACGCTCCCACGGATGCCCCACGTGTCGCGTCCCCGCTGGCGCGCCCGCGAGTGTGTCCGCGTGTGCCATGGCCCCACCTGTCATCTGCTGTGGCTAGGTCAAGCCGCGGTCGGAAAATCAGTCTGTGCGCGTCTGGTCCCAGTCAGCCAGTGGCCCGCTTGTCACTGACTGTGGCTGGATCTGAGTGAGTGAGAAAAGTATTTTTGTATTTCTGTTTTAATTTAAACTTTTTCAAATTAATTCAAATTCAAATTTAAATCTGTTTTCAAATAACTTTTAAAATATAAATCCAAATAATACATATAATATATGTTTTGAAATCAGAAAAATGTGAGAAATTCAAATATGGCCTTCAAAATATATTTTGAACACTTTAAATTTCAAGTTGATTAAAATTACAATAAAATGCCCTTTTGCCTTAATTAATTAATAACTTTTGTTTTATAACTCCAAATTTAACAAATGATATGTCTAAAATGATTAGCTCGACGAGACCTTTCTGTTTATGCATTCCATGTTTTGAATTGCAGCATGCATCATATAAATATAAAGTATGCAGCAACTTATATGAGGCTAAAATGTGTTTAAAACTCCACAAAATGGTTATTTCTTGTATTCCACATATCACCTATGCCATGCTACTTTATTGCCATGCAAATTGTGCATCATTCATCATGGCATGATTGTTTGCTTGTCGCATTAATTCATATGCTTGTGCACTTTATTTATGTTGGCCCTTGTTTGTTTGGTTCTTCTTCGAATAGACGCTGAGCAGGGGATATATCAAGAGAACCAGGAGCACTACCCAGATCCTTCTCTCGCTTCAACTGAGCTGCCAGGCAAGCACTACCACATGCTTGCATACATATAGTACCTATTGCCTCTATCTTATTCTTGCATCATGGAGTTGCGATTGCATTAAATTGGATCCCAAGTACTGCATAGCCTTTACTTTTAAACCCCACCGAAGCTTGTGCCTCCATCCCATGAGCCATTACTACAGGAGTTGTTTGAGCCATGCGAGTCGTGGAACAGCATGTGTAGGGTATGTGAGTGTCTGATGGATAACGAGGTACCTAAACAACTTAACCTGAGTAGTAATGGGATAACTAATGAAAGTGGCACCGGTGAGCAATATCTGCTATTTGGTTTTTCATGCTCACTTGTGTCCCGTAGGATCCCGAGTACTTGATTCCTGTTCCTTGAATATTCGCGCTATCCACATCCGGGAGGCTTATGAACCCCCCTGAGCCAGAGCTTGATTCATTCTTATTTCTTGGGGCCACAATTAGTTTGGGGCTTTATTACTATCCTGTACTTATGCCATGCTTTACTGCTTAATTTAAGATTGTGCGAGGATGCACCTGTACTGTTTAGGTCCGTGACACGTTTTCGCTGTATCGACAAGCCCAGTCACATTTTTGGGTTCCCAGTCGTTTACAGCCGTCCAAACAAACCTTGAGTCCGTCTCGGAGTCGGCCAACTTCGTCGCGGGTAGCTTAATGGGGTGGCCCCCTGAAATATTTCTGAATCCTGTGATCGCTTTGTCGTGACTGCCTCGTTGGGTTTTGATTTGGTTTTTTCCGAGGTTGATCGAGTGTGTGTTGCTATTTGTGCACCCCTGCAGGGTAAAACTTTCTGAAAGCCGTGTCCGCGGTTATGGACGACTTGGAGCACAGTTTCTCGATCATAGACAAGTATAACTAAAGTACCGCTTTTAATTTGACTAAGTACCTGACTAGTAAATAGAGCAACACTCATGGAATGGATAATAAAACTGCCAACGGATGGGAGGGTTGTTCGTCCGCTTCCTCGTCGGTAAGCGAGGAGGAGGATGGATCTGTGGATATTACCGTTATAATTGTTGTCATTAATTCACGGACATCCGTCTATCTCTGGTTAGGCGGATGGTTAGCGAGTATCTATAGAATTGTTAGGGTTTATCTTTTGCTGCAATTGCGTCACCCCAGGTTGTGTCCCCTTTAGAGGCATAAAGACTTGCTGAGTACCCCTAGGGTCTCACACGATAAATTGTTTGATTCAGACGAACAGGTAAACTCGCAAGATGGATACTGGGTGGAGGAGACTGACGATGTGGGCAACGATCATTCGGTGTAGAGATTCCGGGAACGGGGATCCGTGAGATTTGTGGGCGGGATGTGTTTAATTATGGGGCATCTTATGCCGATTTGCTTCTTATCCGTACTCGGATCTTGTTTTCCGCTTCCGCCTGATACTCTGATGTTTGATGTATGAGGAGATATCCTAAACTATTATATCTATCTAGGACATTTGGATCTTGCCATATGGCGTTGCAATATTTCTATTTCTTTTAGATGGAATGGCTCTGAGGACTGTTGTATGGTGGCTTGCATACATACTCATTTGTGTATGTAGTTGATCCCTTCGCCTGCCGATTACGCCGCCTGTTCTTGTCCCGATGTTTGGAAATGGTTAGGACGGCCGAAAGGTCTACCTGTGAGTGGCATTTGGGCCCCACCGTACTATTTTAACCATTTCCGCTCATCCAGGCTTGTAACTAGGAGCGTAATTCACCGAGGTAGTTACACGTTAGGCATGAGGCAGCGATTCGCGTGAATAATTGGCAAAAAGAGGACTCCCTGGAGTCGAACCTGAGACCTCCGAGCTGTTCTGTGCACCAATCTACCACTGCGTCATGCCGTCTCACATAGAGTATGCCCTACCCTACTCCTCGACCCGACAAGCTCTACAACGCGAGTCCCAGCTTGAGTCCCAGCTCACCTCCGTGTAGGCCTTTCCCACGACAGTGTGCGTCTTCTAGGTTGATGGCATGGTGATGTTTGGTGTTGTGATGTGGTGCAAATGGTGATGTTAAAGGGTACCACAACATCCTCCAACAACCTCCCGGTGGGCGAGAATAAAAAGCTGGACAAGGGCATCAGATGCCATCGACAAGACCATCCAAAGACCACCGAGGCCGACCCAAGCTCGCCATCGATAGTCGACACGGAACTCCAAGACCCTGATTCCGAATCCGAACCCGAACCATAGAACACTAAGATCGCCGAGTTCCAATGTGTGACCCTTTCTCCGAGACCCCTATTTTGATGAATATAATATATAACGTGTTGCATATTGAATCTTGCATGCTCCCATACATATTGTGGATGTTGGGGGTATTTTGATGATTCACCTCATAATTAAATATGGAGACCATATGCGGGCTATTCTGGTCTTACATTGGCTCCATTTCAATTGGTGTAACGAACCGATAACATATTTTGCCTTGTTGAGCCAACATTGAAAAGGCGGGGTATCTAAACAACATAAACCACCCAACTGATTATCGGGACCCTAGTTCCGCTTTATATTGCCTAATTGCATCGCATCTTTACCATGTCATGCATCATATATGCATCTTTACCATGTCATGCATCATACATACAGCATGCCTGATCCTCTGCCGTAGTATTTAATAGTGCATCTAGTGTTACTTTTAGTGCGTTCCTTCTTCATAGATTAGGCCGATGAGTTGATGCGAGTGTCAACCCGATCTTCGGATAATCCTTCGGTAGTGTTTCCAGGTGAGCATTCTCCCTCCTTCTACGTATTTTATATTTATAGTCTTTACTTCCTCCTGTTGATCTATTGCTATCTGTGTTGCGATGCTTTAGATTTCATACCACTTTATATACCTTGCAGCATATAATGCCATGGACACCTCCTATTAGCTGTTGTTTGGTAGATAGTCGGCCTTGCGAGTCATAGGTTCTTGCATAGGTGTTGCTTCGTGTCGTTGATGTTCCACAGTTATTGGAGGAATGCCTCATGCTTAATGTTTGCAACGATCATGACTTTGATTAGAACTTGATATTAAAATACTGGAAATAGATATAACTAATGTAGAGGCACCAGTGGGCAATAGATGTCATTTGGTTTTTAACCTCTCACTGGTGTCCCGTAGGACCCCGAGTACTTGATACTTGTTCCTTGACTATCGCACTATCCGCATGTGGGACCATGAATCCCCTTAGCTAGAGGTTGAGTCATATCTTATTTCTTGGGGACACAAACTTGTTTGGGATTTTATTACTATCTTGTACTTATGCCATGTTTACTGCTTTATTTACTACTGTTTCTCATGTAGAGCGTTTACTACTGTATTGTTTAGGTAAGTGGCATGTTTTCGTCGTATCGACAAGCCCAGTCACACTTTCGGGTTCCTAGTCGTGTACAGCCATTAACACAAACCTCTGGGTCCATCTCGGAGCTGGCCAACTTCGTTGCGGGTAGCTTAGTGTGGTGCCCCCCGAAATATTATATGAATCTTGTGATTTCTTTGTTGTGATGACTCATTGGGTTTTCATTTGGTTTTCACGAGGTTGATCGTGCGTGTGTTGCTATTTTTGCCCCCTGTAGGGTAAATCTTTCTGAAGGTCGTGTTTGTGGTTATGGACAACTTGGAGCACAGTATCTCGATCATAGACAACTATAACTAAAGTAGTGTTATAAATTTGACTTTGAAATGACTAGTAATCAGCTTCACTACAATGCAATGGCTAAATAAAAGTACCAACAACTACTGGAATTGGGATGCCTCATGCTATATGTATCTGACTAGTAAGTATTGCAACTACAACGGATTGGTTAACTAAAACTGCCCACTTCTTATGATATCAGGATGACTCATGATCACTATACCTGACTAGTAATCGCTGCAACTATAATGGAATGAATAAAATTTCTAACTGTGTGATTTTTCTCGGTATGACTTCTTCGTTTGGTCTCGAAGGGGAAATAGTAGGATGGGTATGATTGGTGTTAGTATCAGGTTGGATCTGTAGGGGTTCATAGCATGGAAAATAAAAAATTTCTACCGCATGAACACAAACAAGCCAAAATCTATCTACTAGATTGTAGCAACGAGTCGATTAGAGTACTCACCCTCGAAGATTCCAAAGCGGTTAACGAGAGCAAATTCTAGTAGGTGATGTAGTCGTACACTTGATGATCTCAAGATTGCGTAGACGATCCTTCCGGCGCTGCGTTCTGGCAGTGCTTCCGCAGTCAGTCACACGTTCGGTACTCGATGAAGACCTTCCTCTCCCTTGTTCCAGCAGGCAGCGGAGGTTGTAGTTCTCCCCTCGCGATTCCGGCAGCACGACGGCGTGGTGTCAAAAGTAGAGGGAAGATCCTACAGGGCTTTGCCTAAGCTGGAGCATGTTATGGTGGATTTAGGGTTTCCGGCGATCAAGGGTTTAGAGGGCCGGAGAGGAGGAGGCGTGGGCGGCGGCGGCGCTGGGGGGCGGCGGCGCGGCTAGGTGGGGAGGGGCTGGTGTTGTGTGTCTCTTGGGGCACCCCCTCCCATCTATTTATGAGAGGAGGGCATCTTGGGAGAGGGAGTTTGAATCCTTCCCCAACTCCCTCTCCTTGTTGGCTTGTGGTGGAGGGAAAGAAGGATTCTTTCCTTCCTACACCAGGATACATTGTCCCAGTTTGACTTTTCAAACTTGCCTTTTGACTTTCAATTTGGAGATCAATTTCTTTCTTACAAATGCCCAACCAAGTGACCTAGGAAATGATGCAATCATTCCACTTATTCATGAAACATTCATGTACCCTTCCCCTTCCGGTCCGGTGAACCTTCTAGACCCTTCTAGATCATTCCGGTGAAAATATCGGAATCATTCTCGAACTCCGGAATTGGACTTTTCTTATATGAATCTTATTCTACGAACCATTCCGGGTCTCCTCGTGATATCCTGGATCCCATCCGAGACTCCGAACAACATTCGGTCTCCCTACTTACATTCCATATCTACTAAAAAACATTGAATCCTTAAGTGTATCTCCCTACGGTTCGTGAATTATGCAGACATGACTGAGACTCTTCGTCGATCAATAACCAATAGACGAATCTAGAAATTCATATGGCTCCCACATATTTCTACGATTACTTTATGATCGAATGAACCACTTACATATGATACCAATTTCCCTTTGTCTCTTGATAGTTTACTTATCCGAGGTCTGATTGTTGGTATCTCTGCAAGCTTGCTAATACCGATAGGTACTCTTTTCTTGTTCCCGTGATATGTGATCCCTTGTGAGCTAGTCACATGCTTGCAAGCTAATTGGATGACATTCCACCGAGAGGGCCCAGAGTATATCTATCCGTCATATGGATGGACAAAGCCCACTCTTGATCCATGTGCCTCAACACATACTTTCCGAACACTCAATGCCACCTTTATAGCCACCCAATTACGGTGTGGTGTTTGATGTCATAAAATCATCCATCTGGTGATGGTGATTAGCATGATCTCATGGTCGAAGGAATTAGGTTACTATGTATCAGAAAGCTTATAGCAAACGAACTATTGAAATGACTTGATCTTTATGCTACGCTTATATATAGGAGTATGTCCATCACACCATTCTCCTAATGATATGATCTTGTTGTTAATACTATATTAATGTTCATGATCAGGAAACCATGATCGTATATTAACCAACAAGCTATTTTAAAAAGAGGCTTTACTAGGGACTCTTTTATGTTTACAAATCACACAACTATTAATGTTTCCGGTTAATACAATTATAGCATGGTATGTAAACATTTACCATAAGCATGAAGATATGATAACGACCTCTTTATTATTGCCTCTTGGGCATATCTCCAACATGATCCCACTTGCACTAGAGAAAATAATCTAGTTTCAAATCTTTGTTTATTCAACACCTATGGCTTTCCGGTGTTGTATGTACACGATTGCTAATAATCAACCGATCTTTAGATGCGACACTTTCGGGTCTGTGTGTAATTGCATGTCTTTGTGTCTCTACGCATCACTCATTCTCTAATGAGATAGCTTTGTATAAATTAGGTCCTTTCATGAGACCTTTAGTTCCTAGGGGTTAAAACATGTTGACAATATTGTCGTACAATATATCTTCATAGTATTATCCTGCTGTGAACTAAACCTAGTTTGATAACAAACTACTTGACACAATGTAACACCCTCGCCTGATAAGGCTGAGTTCATGTGTATAGTGCCAATCCCTGGATCGGTTCACTGGCACACACAATACAGATGAATACCAAAGAATTTAACAGTGCATCATTAATAATGAATTGATACAGAATTTGCAATTATTACAATAATGCTTAGCTCAAGCCTAGCTCCATATCAATTAGCACACGGAAGCTTAAACATATAGTAGACTCCATCTTCAATTGCCCACAAGCGAACAAATGTTGAGTGGAGTATCGTGGCCTAATCGATCACTCAGAATCGGAAACATAACCTGCAACATAAAACATAGCAGCCCCGAAGGGTCAATACATGGAATGTATGGCAAGTATAGCTATTAAAGGAGACAATAAACCTAGCATCTACATGCTTATTTGGCAAGTGGAGCTGTGGCTAGCTTGCATTTTCAAATACCTTTGTCCTACTTTCATAATCAGTTTTTGATTTTCTTTAAAAAGATCCCAATTAAGTTAACCCATCAACATTAAAGAAATTAAGAAATTAGAATGAGCGAGAAACATGTCATGAACTCAATATCAAACAACTCAGATGTCCATAACCGGGGACACGGCTAACCGATTAGTTTATACACCTGCAGGGGTTAGTAAACTTTACCCATGTGACCTGGACAGCCCACATGAGTGAACTCTCCCATCTAGACATGTAAAGGAAAGAGAAAGATTAGCATGGGTAAGGAATACTATAAAGAATAACATCAGGAAGAATAGAAGGTGTCTAATAATTCTAATCAATTTCTAGGTTACGATCCTACAATCAACACACGTGCTCTGATACCATCTTGTAGCACTACGGTTCTGAAAAGACCATAGCTCCATGCAACACGCCAATCCCTGGATCGGTTCATTGGCTTGCATAGATAGTAGATGAATAACAAAGCAATATTCATGTATCATGAACAATGAAGTGATCTAGAGTACTAAATTATTATAATAATGCTTAGCACGCAGGCTAGCTCAAATAGTTCAACAGCAAACGGAAGCACTAGTATAAAGTAGACTCCATATTCAATTGCCCACAAGCGAACAAATGTTGAGTGGAGTATCACAACCTAATCGATCACTCGGAATCGGACAAACAACCTGCAACATAAAACATAGCAACCCCGAAGGGTCAATACTTGGAATGTATGGCAAGTAGAGCTAAGTAAGGAGACAATACACCTAGCTACTACATGCTTATTTGGCTAGGTGTAAGCTTGGCTATTTTGCTAGCATAAACACTTTATCCTACTTTCATAATCACCTTTAAATTTTCTTTGAAAAGATCCCAATTGAGTTATCCCAACAAAATTAAGTACTTTATGAAATTGGAATGAGCGAGAAACATGTCATGAACTCAATATCAAGCAACTCAAATGTCCATAACCAGGGACACGGCTAATCAATTAGATTATACACCCTGCAGGGGTTAGTACACTTTACCCATGTGACTTAGCCAGTCCAGCTCGTACCACCACTCTCATATTGGGTGATGATAGGGAGAAGTCCAAGAAGGGACCGTTCAGGAAGTAGCTCCCCAAACCCGAAACACACTGTATCAACCTACCAAAATTCTACATCTCTGGATACGTGGGTTCGAGTTACCACAACCTACTAAGTCCAACCAACCGCCCATTTCATTATTGGCACATGGTTGTACACGTAAGCTATCAAATAAAGAAGCCAATCATTTTCTATTGATACCTGGGTGCCTTTCCGCAACGAAACCACCAAAAATATCAATCCCATCACACCCAGGAGATTTATTGATTAAGTTGTTTTTAGTTTTCTCAAAACAAATCTAACACCAACAATTATCACATGATGTAACCCAGCCCTCGTCTATCACAACATGGCTAATCACATCTAGACATAAGATAGTTCATCTACAAGGAATTCCTACCAAGGTGTATAGGATTTAGCATAGCGATAGTACTTTCCTACACATGCAACTACAAAATACACTACACATGCATAGAAAATAATAGGATAATGGTATGATCAAAATAGCATCTACTTGCCTTGGTTGCAGCTGAAGTCGTTCAATCACTTGTTGCAATCACACACGTTGCACTCCTCGCAATCTATCGATCAAACAAATGCATACAACATAAACAACCATACAATCATAAACAAATGCACAATTGCATGCATGACAATTTAATAATCACAAAGGTTGTTGTTTTTGTTCTCTAAACAGTACTGATGTATATGATGCATGCAAGAGATTGATTTATGCAATGGAGTATTTGTATTAATTATTACTCACCATTATTGGTGTTTTAACAGATCTGTTGTAACATCTGTTCTCATTGTTGAATTAAAATTTTATCTAAAGTTTACTGGTTAGAGGGCTTTAATATGAACCAGTAGGCATTGGTTTCACCCTAATCGGAGTTACAGATCTTTTTCTATGATTTAAATAGGGTTTAAAGAGTTTTAAATAATATAAATAGTTTCTTTTGCCTAAAATTCAAAATAAAATCAGATCTATAATCTTCACAGAATTCTGAATCCAGGGACATATTATTTATATTTTTCCGAGTTACAGATGATTTATTATGAATTTAATGATATAAGTGACCATTAAAACTAATTAGATCCCACGGTGGATAGGTACTGCAAGTGTTATATCTAACCAGATTTTAATAATCTAAACAAGAATATCTTCAATTTGATATATTACACTTAATTTTTGGACTAAGTATGAATTTTCTACGAATTATAGAAGTTAGATCTAATTTCTGCAATTTTAGTTATCTAGAAACTAGCTTTATTGCATCAGCACCAATTCAGCGCTGACTGGATTACGTGGGTCGCCACGTGGCACAATCCTAGTGGATGATACCGGTTCGGCGGTGTCCTAATCTACACCGTTGGATCAAGATCCAACGGCCGGGGTCGATCGTGGCCACTCACCGGCGGGGGGGGGGGGGGGCGTCGATGCTGATGGCGGCGCATGTGGTGCTCGGCGGTGGCGCTCTAGTGGTCCTTGGGGACGGCGGCAGGGTCGACGGCGTTCAGCTCCTCGCAGTGGTCCTCCTTGTCACCTTGTCGGTGCCCTTCTCTTTCCCGAGCGACGACGATCGGTGGCCGTTCTCCCGTGACTCCGACGAACTTCGGCGAGGAATTGACGGTGCTACGCTACGAGAGGGAAGGGGGAAAAGGCACGGGGTGAATCAGTGGTCCAGGGTGATCATCAAGGAGCAAATAGGGGGCAAGGGGGAGGCTCGGAACCGACGGCGACGAAGCTCCCCGAGGGTGATGCGGCGGCAGCGAAGAAATCGAGTTCGAATCGAGATCGAGCTAGGGTTTTCGAGGGTTGGGGGAGGGGCAGGAGGCGGCGGGGGGTGGGGGGTGGGGGTGCGGTATATAAGGGGGGCCGAGACTTGCGCTAGGGGCTACGCGGTTCGGCCAAATCGGAGCGAGAAACGCGGCGGTGGCAGCGTTGAGTCCGTGTCGGTTATGACGACGGGGATGAAAGGCGGGCCCCGCCTGTCAGCGGGCAGCGACGCGGGCTGGCTGGCAGCTGGCTGCGGTGGGCCGGCCCAGCGGCTACGCGCTGCGCGGGGGGTGCGGGCGAGTGGCGGTTAGGCGACTAGGCTAGGTGGGCCTGGCCAGGGTGGTTCAACCAGGGTAGGTTAGTTCTTTTTTGTTCTTTTTTTCTAATTTCTGTTTATTTGTTTCCCTCACATTTTTTTCTTTTGAACTCCAAATGAGTTTCTAAAATTTTCTAAAATCGAGCAGATTAATCTAGGATAATATTTAGCAAAAAATGCTGCCCTAGCTGTAGTGATTTTTTGTGAAGACAAAATAATTCCCTTTAGAAATAAGATGGCACATATAAATTAGGGTTTTATGTCCTTGTTTCATTTAGGGGTTTTCTCGAGATGCAAAATGCAGTGAAATTCTCATGAATGACATGCTAATGCAAAATTTATTTTCTAGTTCCAATTCCTAAATCTTGGGATGTGACAGACTAACCTCCTTAGGATGAATCTCGTCCCGAGATTCGAAATGGCTAGCAAGGTTTGGGATGGTGTTCTCGTGCTAACCCCCTTAAGAAAAGTGAACTAGGCATCTCCAAGGTGAATGTCGACATACATCTGATCCCTCTCTTCTTTAGTTGTGTGCAATTATCCATTTGTCAAGCATTGATCCCGTAACCATTCAATCTATGCTAGTATTGTTCTGAAACCGACGACTCCATTATAGGTGAGCTAGTGGCAAAGCTGTGCATATCCAGTTGTGGTTTTAATGGTAGCATGGCGCTTGCCTATCCATGGATGCTTTAGTATAGATCGATGTGATGCACTAGTATAGAGAATTTACGAGTGCGATGCATGAATTGACCAGGGACTTACTAGTTACGAAGTTCGGATTGTCGAACACTTCCTTGGCTTGCACATGGTTCATAGTCACTGTCTCCGCTGGGTTTGTCTTGGTCTCACCATTTATTTCTGGACACTTATTAGCATAATGTCCCATCTTCTTGCACTTGAAGCATTCCACATTGCTAAGATCTCGATTCCCATTGCGATGATGTCCATTTCCTCCATTGTGGTTGTGTCCATTGCCACCGTTGTGGTTGTGTCCAGGCTTTCCATTAGTGTAATGGTGGGCACGCTTATGGTGTGATCCTGAGTTGTGATCGTTGTACTTCTTCTTGCGTTTTTCCACTTATTTGTGCTTTCCCTCCAGAATTATGGCCTTGCGATCAGTTCTTGGAAAGTGGGGCGATAACCCACTAACAATTGTACCGAGAGCTCATAACTGAGGCCATCCAGGAACCTCTCCCTCCTCTTAGCATCAGTGGCAACATCCTCAGGGGCGTAACGCGACAGGTTGTTGAACTACTCTAAGTATTCCGCCACAGTGCGGTTAGTTTGGCGCAAGTTGCGGAACTCCTTCCACTTCACACTCAGAACTCCTGAAGAGACATGGTTGGTCCTGAAACCTTACTCAAACATGACCCAGGTAACAGTATCCAAGGGGTGGGTGATCTGGAAAGTATCCCACCACGAAGCAGTTGGTCCCTCCAGTAGGTGAGCAGCAAACCTCACCTTTTCATCATCGGTGCATCCAGTAGTCACTAAATCCTTGTTCACTGAATGCAACCAGTCGAGAGCAATCATAGGTTCAGGAGCAGTAGAAAACTTAGCTGGCTTTAGTCTCAAAAACCTTGCAAGTGCATCACCCTGGGGCTGGTTGTTCCCATTGTTGTTGTTATTGTTGTTGTTCTGGGCAGCTATGAATTGGGTCATCACCTGAGCTAGTTGTGCCTGGGCTGCCATCAGCTACTCCATCTCAGTGGGTTGACGGCGAGGCGACATCTGTTTGGGACAGCACAGATAAGTTATAGATAGAAGGACTAGAGAAGTATTGCTACTCATAACTATATGAAGCAACCAATTGGCACACAAGCAAACAATCATCACAACCAACACTCAAGCCAAAATAGTTTCGTTTTTGCATTCCAGAAGCTTTCTTTTGGTATCCTACCATCTACAAAGTGTTTGAGGGTGATCCTAAAATGATGGGAATAAAGGCTGAATCTGTCCTCCAGCTACTGTTGTGTTCACGAATTTTTCCGGACACCTTACACTAGTCAGGAATTTTAGCCAATTTTTGAGCTGGTAGCTTAGGAAGTTTCAAACCAGATCCTAAGATATGAGACTAATAGGAGTTACCAATTTAAAATGAAAAATCGTGCAGTAAAACCTGTCAGGCAGAAAACTGCAACGAATTTCTCCACAAATTTTGGCATATAACTATTATTATTTCATTATAATATCTCTCGAAAACTCCTGGAACTTCATGGTATCAAAATAAGGAACCTAAAGATGATTACTTCTACTATTACACAAGCTTTTATATGATCGATTGCTATGCCTAACGGAATCCTAACGAAGGTTACTTGGTCCATATCTTCCTCCTTGAAGTGGCGTAGATCTATGGGGCCTTAGTGAACTTGCGCTTCTTCTTCCCGCAATATATTGGGGTGTATTCCGAATCCTCATCACTTGGAGCTTCAAACTTTTGCTTGGGTTCATCTTCTACCGTGTTGGCTCCAGCTTCATCACCTCCATCGTCGTCGTCACTATCATCATCGTCATCAACATCGGAATGGTTAAGTTGGGCTCAGAGTCCAGCGATGATAGTGTCCTTGTTCCTTATGATGTCATCCTTTGTCCTATTGGTGTCGCGAGCTTGGTAGTACTTTTCCATCATGCTTTGTAGAGACTCCTACATCCGGATGGCTTGTATCTCCAAGTCTTCCATTTGCTTAGGAAAGGATCCCATTTCCGTTATGTCCCCAAGTGTCACCATAGCATCTCCATCTCCATTGCACTTCCCGAATTCGAGGAAGACTAAATGCTCGTTCAACTTCTGTCGGTGAATATTGCACATACGAGACAAAGCCTCATGCATGCAGATCCAACCCTCCTTCCCTGGTGTGGTAGAATCCTCCATAGCATAGTTCCTCGGAGTCCTCCACCGATGGATCCCAGGCGATGATAGTGTGGATCTCCATGCGTTCATCTCCACCGTCTTGGGGGTTCAACCTTCTTCCTTTGAACATGGGCAAGGGCGAGCGTAGAGTGAGTGCAAGCCTTCCCAATTCCTTTCCAAAGATCCTTTTAGACTTCTCTCCGGCATACTCCACATGAGTGAACTCTCCCATCTAGACATGTAAAGGAATGAGCAAGATTAGCATGGGTAAGGAATACTAGAAAGAATAACGTAAGGAAGAATAGAAGGTGTCTAATAATTCTAATCAATTTCTAGGTTACGATCCTACAGTCAACACACGTGCTCTGACACCATCTTGTAACACCCTCGCCTGATAAGACTGAGTTCATGCATATAGTGCCAATCCCTGGATCGGTTCACATAATAGAACATAGCATAGCGATAGTAATTCCTAACATGCAACTACAAAAATACACTACACATGCATAGAAAATAATAGGACAATGGTATGATCAAAATAGCATCTACTTTCCTTGGTTGCAGCTGAAGTCGTTCAAGCACTTGCTGCAATCACACAAGTTGCACTCCTCGCAATCTATCGATCAAACAAATGCATACAACATAAACAACCATACAATCATAAACATATGCACACATGCATGCATGACAATTTAATAATCACAAAGGTTGTTGTTTTTGTTCTCTAAAAAGTACTGATATATATGATGCATGCAAGAGATTGATTTATGCAATGGAGTATTTGTATTAATTATTACTCACCATTATTGGTGTTTTAACAGATCTGCTGTAACATCTTTTCTCATTGTTGAATTAAAATTGTATCTAAAGTGTACTGGTTAGAGGGCTTTAATATGAACCAGTAGGCGTTGGTTTCACCTTAATCGGAGTTACAGATCTTTTTCTATGATTTAAATAGGGTTTAATGAGTTTTAAACAATCTAAATAGTTTCTGCCTCCTAAAATTTAAAATAAAATCAGATCTATAATCTTCACGGAATTCTAAATCCAGGGACATATTATTTATATTTTTCCGAGTTGCAGATGATTTATTACGAATTTAATGATTTATGTGGCCATTAAAGCTAATTAGATCCCCACGGTGGATAGGTACTGTAAGTTTTATATCTAACCAGCTTTTAATAATCTACACAAGAATAGCTTCAGTTTGATATATTACACTTAATTTTTGGACTAAGTATGAATTTTCTACGAATTATAGAAGTTAGATCTAATTTCAGCAATTTTAATTATCTAGAAACTAGATTTATTGCGTCAGCGCCGAGTCAGCGCTGACTGGATTAAGTCAGTCGCCATGTGGCGCAATTCTAGTGGACGATACCGGTTCGGCGGTGTTCTAATCTACACCATTGGATCGAGATCCAACAGCCGGGGTCGATCATGGCCACTCACCGGCGAGGGGGGGGGGCGTCGATGGCGATGGCGGCGCAGGTGGTGGTCAGCGGCAGCGCTCCGGTGGTCCTTGGCAATGACAGTAGGGTCGACGACATTCAGCTCCTCACGGCTGTCCACCTCGCCAGCGTCCTTCTCTTCCCTGAGCGACGATGATCGGTGGCCGTTCTCCTGTGACTCCGATGAACTTCGGCGAGGAATCGACAGCGCTAAGCTACGAGAGGGAAGGGGAAAAGGCATGGGGTGAATCAGTGGTCCAGGGTGATCATCAAGGAGCAAAGAGGGGGCAAGGGGGAGGCTCGGAACCAACAACGGCGAAGCTCCTCGAGGGTGCTGCGGCGGCGACGAAGAAATCGAGCTCGAGCTAGGGTTTTCGAGGGTTGGGGAAGGGGCAGGAGGCGGGGGGGTGCGGTATATGAGGGAGGCCGAGACTTGGGAGAGGGGCTATGCGGTTCGGCCGAATCGAAGCGAGAAACGCGGCGGTGGCGGCGCTGAGTCCGCGTCGATCACGACGACGGGGATGACAGGCGGGCCCCGCTTGTCAGCGGGCGGCGGCTACGCCCTGCGCGGGGGGGAGGGGTGCAGCGGTTAGGTGGCTAGGCTAGGTAGGCCGGGCCAGGGTGGTTCAGCCAGGGTAGGTTAGTTCATTTTTTTGTTCTTTTCTTTTTTTTTTCTAATTTCTGTTTATTTGTTTTCCTCACAATTTTTCCTTTTGAACTCCAAATGAGTTCAAACTTGTTTCTAAAATTTTCTAAAATCGAGCAGATTAATCTAGGCTAACATTTAGCAAAAAAATGCTGCCCTAGCTATAGTGAGTTTTTGTGAAGCCAAAATAATTCCCTTTAGGAATAAGATGCACACATAGAAATTAGGGTTTTATTTCCTTGTTTCATTTTGGTGTTTTCTCGAGATGCAAAATTAAATGAAATGCTCATGAATGACATGCTAATGCCAATTTTTTTTTCTAGTCCCAATTCCTAAATCTTGAGATGTGACACACAAATGCCCACTTTTGCTGCTATAATAGAAGTCATATACTTAGCCTTTTGTTGTAGTATCTGCCATAATGTATTAACTTTGGAACTCATCCAAATCCATTATGGAACTTACTTTCCATTATATTGTGCCACCCTTAGTTTAGATTGAGATAAACTTAAATTGTACTTTGTGACAAAACTATTATCACTGTAGTACCTTTTACAATGAACTAACCATCTATTTGTCACTTCTACAAAATAATATATTCTTAGTTCTTCCAAAATATCATAAGAATATCTTTACTATCGTCCAATGATCATCTTATGAATCATTATGTTATATGCTCATAACATTTAGATCATAGGACATATCTGGATTTGTACATATCAGAGTATGATTGAAAAATACTTTTTGTGACTTTGTTCATCAAGTATCAATCAATACTTGAATCTTTGTTTCACTTACCAAGTGTCGATACACTTGAATTTTGATTCAATCCTTTCTGTGTGGCAAGAACCTTTGTTTTCATTTCCATATTGAACTCATTCAATATCTCATCTATGTACATTTGGCACAACCATATTAGCGTCTCAATCTATCTATATAGATATTGATGCCAAATATTCGGGTTTTGCCTAAGTCTTTCATGGATATGAAATTCTTAACATGTGTTAATAAAAGATACATCATATCCAATCAACAATATGTCTTCCACATAATGTATTAGAAATATGTCTTAGCTCTCCCACTTAATTTCTTGTAAATGCAAGCATCTGCATTGTCTCTGATGAATTTAAACTCTTTTAACAGTTTCATCATGGTGAAGATTCCAACTCTATGATGCTCACTTCAACCATTGAAGTTTGCATACACTTTTAACATCCTTTGAATTAACAAAACCCTTTGGATCTTGTTAAGTAGACGTCCTAGGTAACAATTCTATAAGAAGAACTTTCTTTTGTTTGGTCAACTTTCATATACCAATATATGTAGTGGTTGCTACATTAATCTATCTAGACTAAATATCCCTATGAGAGATCTAATCTTGTCATAGTCAATTGCTTGAACATTGTCATGAACTCTTTCCTAACATGTCGAATATTTCATAGATGTGAAACATCAATGTCTATTTCTTTATATATAGATCTAAACACGACTATAAGGTCTTACACCTTTCCAGAGGGTCTTTCAAGTTCAAAGCTTGATTTCTTGTGTATGGAACTATCACAGATTCTATGGCTTCAAGACTTTTGACGGAGTCAGGGCCCATAATCACTTCTTTGCATGTAGTCGGTTCATTATTGTCAAATAATGATTCAAATCTCAAATCTTGGTATTTGATTGTTTGCATGACCTACTTGGTTCAATAGGAACTTAGACCTCCGTAACCACAACCTTTGAGGAACATGAACCATGAGCATTGTTGCTGCCTCCAGAAGACTTTTCGGTGCTGCGCAACTTTGCACATATATATAAGGTTTGTTTATCCTTATCAAAGTTCTATTGTCCTCCCACTTAACTTTTCACGGAAAATTCCTTCTCAAAGAAACTTGACGTTCTAAGTGACAAACATTTTTGTCTTCGGTGTTATGGAGGAATACTCAATGATTATTTGAAATAACATACAAAGACATGTTCATCCGACTTTGGTAGTAAACATCTCACTTATTCATAGCATACCAATGTTTAAGAAAGGACAACTTGGGTTTTATCCCAAACCATAACTTTATATGGTGTCATTTCAACAGATTATGATGGAGCTCTTTTCAGTGAAAAAGCGGTAGTCTCTAAAGCTTTTAATCTTTAAAATATAATGGCAGTTTTATGAATTACACCTTTGATATTACCATGTCAAACAAGGTTTCATTGCATATCTCGATTATTCCATACTCATATGGTGTTTCAGGAAACGCAAATCCATGGAACAATTCATCAAATCTTAGGTGTTATGCTAAACTTGTAACTCAAATATCTTCCTTTATGATCCTATCATAAATTCTTTATTTTCTTGTTACATTGATTTTTGCACTTCATCTTGAAAGTCTTTGAACTTTTCAAATGTTTCATACTTCATCCTCATTAAGTAAATATTCATATATTCACTAAAATTTTCTCGGAAAGCATATGAAGTTGAAATCCATCGCTCTCGACTACACATAAGGATCTTCACACATCTATATGTATAAGTTCCAATAAGATAGTCATTTGTTAACTTTTTGGCCTATGAACGGAGTTTTAATTATCTCTAAGAAAGTTTCACAAGCGTCATTTGATCAAAATCAAAAGACTCCAAAATTCCATCCACATGGAGTTTCTTCATGTTTTCTATCTAATATAATTTAAATGGCGATGTCCCTTCTTAAGTGATCTTTCAATCAATTGTCTTTAGACATTTTTAGCACTAGTTTTATGGATGTGATTTCTTCAACTAGACTTGTACATCATCCCTCTATTATGGAACACGAAAATTAAATGAACAAAATGTTGTTCTCATAATACCTAATTAAAACTAATCATGAAGGTAAGCTTTGATATCAACGAGAAACACAACAACTCTTTTTTTGTTTTCGATAAACATGTAACACCCTCAGATCGGCCCTATGCAAGTTTTAGCGCTTCCCGCCAAACCCGCATAGAAACGATTCAAAGGTGCCCACCAGGCACTTGCGTGCGGGTGGAAAACAAAGTAATATCATTGCACAATAGTCCTCGATGGAACCCACAAAACATATATACAACAGCGACTCAATGAGTCAAGAATATAGATATACAGTACAAAGATCCAAATAACCTTTAAAACGATACAGCGTCCAAGTACAGATAAGATGCAAATTGAGCTAAGAGCCCTGAAGAATAACCAATGGCGTCCATAACCCTGCCCAGGCCAAGCCGAAAGGTTAACCCTGCTAACGACGTCGATCTCAAAACCTGCTAAAAACAAAAGGGGTGCCGGCAAAGGGCAAAGGAAAAAGAGAGCGGTCAGTACTGAGGCCAGTACACGGCGAGACTAGAATTCGGCGGTCCTCGTCTACATAGGTATGGTGGACTGAAGCGGCAGCAAAGCATGCACTAAACAACCTATAGAGACTCGATACAACTGGCGGCTATTAGATAGGGGTAAGAAAGACCTATTCGGAACCAACCTGATACTACCACCAAACGTACTCATCCTGGTATTTCCCCCTCGAGACCAAACGAGGAAGTCAACCGAGGAACTCACACAGTTGGCAGTTTTATTTATATAGTTACCGTTGCAGCAGTTACTAGTCAGGTATAGATAGTCATCCTGAAATAATAAGCAGTGGGCCCTTTTAGTTAACCATTCCGTTGTAGTTGCAACACTTACTAGTCAGATACAATTAGCATGAGATATCACAAACCCATCAGTTGTTGGTACTTTTATTTAGCCATTCCGTTGTAGTGAAGCTGATTACTAGTCATATCGGATACAAGTCAAATTATAACAGTAAACTTTATTTATAGTTGTCTATGATCGAGAACTGTGCTCCAAGTCATCCATAACCGCGGACACGGCTTCTCGAAAAGATTTAACCCTGCAGGGGTGCACCAAAGTTTCCACACGCACCTACACCCTTGTTGTCAGATCAGGTAGGTACAAGATCAGAAAATATACACCCAACGGTATGTCGACGGGGTTTCGGACATGACGTTTCCCAGACCCAAAGCAAGAACATGGGGGGCCACCCAACTAAGCTACCCGTAACGAAGTCGACCGGTCTCCGAGATGGACCTAGGGTTTGTGACGACGGCTATAAACGACTGGGAACCCGAAAGTGTGACTGGGCTTGTCGATACCGCGAAAACGTGGCACGGGGTTCCAAAACAGTACAAGCGCTCCACGCGCAATAGTAAATAAAGCAGTAAAGCATGACATAAGTACAAGATAGTAATAAATCCCCAAACTACTTTGTGGCCCCCGGTACAGTACTTTGAAATCAGGTACTAATCGATGGGGGTGCCCACACACCCCACCTATGGTTAGCACGCTCGATCTCGGAACAGGTGTAAAGAATTCGAGGTCCTACGGGACACCAGTGAGCGGTTAAAAACCAAATATTGTCTATTATCCGCCGGTGCCTCTGCATTTACCTACTTTCAATTTTAGTTATTAAACGTTAATTAAATCCATAATCATATCCAACATTAATCATGCGACATTACTCCAACAACTGTGGTACTTGACGACACGCAACAGCAGTTGAGCAAGCGACTACGACGCGCAAGTCCAACTATCTACCAACCAACAGGCAATAGGATGTGTCCAAGGCAATATAAAGCTGCAAGGGATATCACGGGTACGAAAACTAGAGCATCGCAACACAGATAGCAATAGATCAACAGGAGGAAATAAAGACTAGAAATATAAAATAGGTAGAGAGGGGGAGAATGCTCGCCTGAAAACATTGTCGAAGGTTCATCCGATCGGGTGGACACTCGCATCAACTCATCGGCCTAATCCGTGAAGAAGCAAAGCACTAGAAGAAACACAAGATGCACTATTTAATACTACGGCAAAAGATCGGGCATAATGCATGTATGATGTATGACATGGCAAAGATGCGATGCAATTAGGCAATATTAAGCGGAACCGGGGTCGCGACAATTAATTATATGGTTTATGTTGTCTAGATACCCACAATTTAATGTTGTATTAACAAGGCAAAATTATATCATCGGTTCGCTACACAAATTTAAATGGAGCCAATATTAGACTAGATTTGCCTGCATATAGTCTCCATATTAATTATTAGGTGAATCGGCAAAACCCCCAAACCGCATGATATGTGTGCAAGCATGACAATTTAAATGCAACAAAGTATATATTTCAATTTATAAAATAGGGCTTGGAAAAGGGGTCACATTTTGAGGGGTTCGGCGATCTTGGTTACAAAAGGGGCTTCAGACTCCGGGAACGGGGCTTCGAGGTCTCGGTGCCCGAGTGCGTTAGATCCGTGAGGAAGGTCTTGATGTTCCGACTTCTACATTCGGCAGGAATCTTGGCATTGTTCGATCTTCGTAGCATGATAATCAGGATTGCGGCATTGGATAGGTCTTTTCGACGAGATGATCTTGTCGTCCTTGGCCTCAGTTCCACTTCGGTAGAGCTTGGCGATGGTCTCCGTGTTTCCATAGGACACGTCCACCAAGACAACACCTCCACAACACAAGCATCACCCGAACTACAGTAACACTCCTTGTCACCTCCCTAAAGGACTTCTTCACATCATCGACACACCACCTCGCTGCAACAGCTTCACAACAGAAACACACTGAAGGTAAATAGGGAACCGGGAGCCAGCGGCAACAGCAAGCACACACGTGCTAGGCACCAACAGCGCGCAAGACGAGGACGATGGGGCGGCTCCCTGGCATAGAGGACTGGCCGACGGCAAACGTCGTCTACCGCAGAGGAAGGCAGTGGCTCGGGCAGGCGCGAGACGAGCCTGCGCAGCGAGGAACACCAGCGGAGTGCCGGGGTCACAGGGCCAGAGCGGAGGCTGGATGGGGAGCGTCGGGGCAGCGAGCTCGGGGGAAGGCGTGGACCGACGGCGCCCGTGTCTAGCGACGACGATGATGGGCCCCGGTGGCGACTATGCTAGGGACATGGACGGAAGCGTCGTGCCCTGCAGGAGGCGGCAGGGGCATGGCGCGGTCCGGGGGTGCGCAGGGGGGCGTCGGTGGAGGCGGTCCATGGCAGAGGTGACGCCGGTGAGGAGGAAGGCGAGGTGGCGCGGGCCTGCGACGACGGAGAAGAAGCAGAGGGCGACTGGCGATCGAGCGGGGAGAGAGACGCCAGTGACGGGCCGATGGTCCATGGCAGAGGTGCTTGCCAGGGAGGGGATCTGGCGGCGGCTTCACTCGAGGGAGGGATGGGAGTTGGGGACGGGGACAGGACTCGAGCGGGGCGGGGTCACGAGGAAGGCCGCATGGTGGGTCCAGGCTAGGCGAGGGGAGAGAGAGAGGGAATCGCGAGGAGACAAGGGATGGCTCGGGGGAGTTCGCGTGGTGGTTACGCGGTTCAGGAGTGGGTCGGGAGGAGCGAACGTGGGTGGCGGCGGCAACTGGGTAGGTAGGTGCGGGTCTTGGGTTAGGACTAGAGTTTGGTTGGAGGTGGCCGGCTAGGCTTTTGGGCCTGGCTGGCTGCCTCCCAAAAATAATATAAACTTTTTACTTAATATTTAAAGATGTTTGTAATTAGTTTTTAGACAAATAAAATATCCAGATAGATCTGGGGTTTGTATTTTGAAATAAAGAAGGGGAGTATTATAAAAAATAATAGGATTTTGTATTACACTTTTATGACAAGGCATGCATGCTGATGTCATGATGATGCACAGAGATAAGACAAGCGATTTTATAGTAGTGGTTTTACCCGGGGTGCTACAATTCGACACCACTAACAATGGATCTCGCCCTCGAGATCTGCCTCATGGTTCAAGGAAGAAGGCTGACGGTTGAATATTCCCGCTTCGCGTAGATCCTCGCGACACCACTAACAAAGGTTCTTGTTCCGTCTTGAAATCGGCGACACCACCAACTAGAGGTCGTTGATCCTGTTCGTCAAGAGAACACTCCGGATAAACAAGAGAAGAAGTTAAAGGTAAGGCCACCTCTAACTTCCATGAAAGGAGTAAGAATTGCATCGATCCACCATTCAATATACGAAAGCGAATGATAAGAGTAGTGGTATGGTTGCGACTCCATCCCGCACTCAAAGCATTACTCTGTACATGAATAGGAGAATTATGCAACCAACTCTCAGAATCCAGATTGTAGATCTTGACAAGCGAGGTTCGAAAACAAAGGAGGGATGGAGATTCTCACCAGATCTAATGCAGATGACTTCGTCATATCGGAAAACACCGGAGGATAGAAAGAAAAAATTTAGTGAATTTTCGATCCACTAAAAGGTACAAGAGATGAAAGATTCATCAGATAGCATGAATGCCGAATGTTCAAGCACCGTTACAAGAGGATGGAAGCGAAACCCTAAAGGTACGACGGAAACCCAACCACGAGAAATACTGGACTCGAAGAAAAGATAAGAGAGCAGATCCAAAACACGTCGAGATAAGAGGAGAATAGCAGAGGGGTAAGAAGTAAAAGCAGACCTAATCAGATCTATCCAACCGATTTTTCAAAATAGTTTTGACACTCTACCACGTCCGTTAGCTAGGTTATCCTACAGGCTGGACCAGTAGGGTATCGCAACTGCTGAGATCTGATAACACACTGTAACACCCTCAGATCGGCCCTATGCAAGTTTTAGCGCTTCCCGCCAAACCCACATAGAAACGATTCAAAGGTTCCCACCAGGCACTTGCGCGTGGGTGGAAAACGAAGTAATATCATTACACAATAGTCCTCGATGGAACCGACAAAACATATATACAACAGAGACTCAATGAGTCAAGAATACAGATATACAGTACAAAGATCCAAATAACCTTGAAAATGATAAAGCGTCCGAGTATGGACAAGATGCAAATTGAGCTAAGAGCCCTGAAGAATAACCAATGGCGTCCATAACCCTACCCAGGTGAAGCCGGAAGTGTAACCCTACTAACGACGTCGATCTCAAAACCTGCTAAAAACAAAGGGGGTGCCAACAAAGGGCAAAGGAAAAAGAGAGCGGTCAGTACTGAGGCCAGTACACGACGAGACTAGAATTCGGCGATCCTCGCCTACATAGGTATGGTGGACTGAAGCGGCAGCAAAGCATGCACTAAACAACCTATAGAGACTCGATACAACTGGCGGCTATTAGAGAGGGGTAAGAAAGACCTATTCGGAACCAACCTGATACTACCACCAAACATACTCATCCTGGTATTTCCCCCTCGAGACCAAACGAGGAAGTCAACCGAGGAACTCACATAGTTGGCAGTTTTATTTATACAGTTATCGTTGCAGCAGTTACTAGTCAGGTATAGATAGTCATCCTGAAATAATAAGCAGTGGGCCCTTTTAGTTAACCATTCCGTTGTAGTTGCAACACTTACTAGTCAGATACACTTAGCATGAGATATCCCAAACCCAGCAGTTGTTGGTACTTTTATTTAGCCATTCCGTTGTAGTGAAGCTGATTACTAGTCATATCGGATACAAGTCAAATTATAACAGTAAACTTTAGTTATAGTTGTCTATGATCGAGAACTATGCTCCAAGTCGTCCATAACCGCGGACACGACTTCTCGAAAAGATTTAACCCTGCAGGGGTGCACCAAAGTTTCCACACGCACCTACACCCTTGTTGTCAGATCAGGTAGGTACAAGATCACAAAACATACACCCAACGGTATGTCGACGGGGTTTCGGACACGACGTTTCCCAGACCCAAAGCAAGCACATGGGGGGCCACCCCACTAAGCTACCCGTAATGAAGTCGGCCGGTCTCCGAGACGGACCCAGGGTTTGTGATGACGGCTGTAAACGACTGGGAACCCGAAAGTGTGACTGGGCTTGTCGATACCGCGAAAACGTGGCATGGGGTTCCAAAACAGTACAAGCGCTCCACACGCAATAGTAAATAAAGAAGTAAAGCATGACATAGGTACAGGATAGTAATAAAGCCCCAAACTACTTTATGTCCCCCGATACAGTACTTTGAAATCAGGTACTAATCGATGGGGGTGCCCACACACCCCACCTGTGGTTAGCGCGCTCGATCTCGGAATAGGTGTCAAGAACTCGGGGTCCTACGGGACACCAGTGAGCGGTTAAAAACCAAATATTGTCTATTACCCACCGGTGCCTCTGCATTTACCTACTTTCAATTTTAGTTATTAAACGGTAATTAAATCCATGATCATCTCCAATATTAAACATGCGACATTACTCCAACAACTGTGGTACTTGACGACATGCAACAGCAGTTGAGCAAGCAACTACGACGCGCAAGTCCAACTATCTACCAACCAACAGGTAATAGGATGTGTCCAAGGCAATATAAGGCTGCAAGGGATATCACGGGTACGAAAACTAGAGCATCTCAACACAGATATCAATAGATCAACAGGAGGAAATAAAGACTAGAAATGTAAAATAGGTAGAAAGTGGGAGAATGCTCGCCTGAAAACATTATCGAAGGTTCATCCGAACAACGGGTCGACACTCGCATCAACTCATCGGCCTAATCCGTGAAGAAGCAAAGCACTAGAAGAAACACCGGATGCACTATTTAATACTACGGCAAAAGATCGGGCATGATGCATGTATGATGTATGACATGGCAAAGATGTGATGCAATTAGGCAATATTAAGCGGAACCGGGGTCCCGACAATTAATTATATGGTTTATGTTGTCTAGATACCCATAATTTAATGTTGTATTAACAAGGAAAAATTATATCATTAGTTCGCTACACAAATTTAAATGGAGCCAATATTAGACTAGATTTGCCTGCATATAGTCTCCATATTAATTATTAGGTGAATCGGCAAAACCCCCAAACCGCATGATATGTGTGCAAGCATGACAATTTAAATGCAACAAAGTATATATTTCAATTTATAAAATAGGGCTTGGAAAAGGGGTCACATTTTGAGGGGTTCGGCGATCTTGGTTACAAAAGGGGCTTCAGACTCCGGGAACGGGGTTTCAGGGTCTCGGCATCCGAGTGCGTCAGATCCGTGAGGAAGGTCTTGATGTTCCGACTTCTACGTTCGGCGGGAATCTTGGAATTGTTCGATCTTCGTAGCATGATCATCAGGATTGCGGTATCGGATAGGTCTTTTCGACGGGATGATCTTGTCGTCCTTGGCGTCGGTTCCACTGCGGTAGAGCTTGGCGATGGTCTCCGTGTTTCCATAGGACACGTCCACCAAGACAACACCTCTAAAACACAAGCATCACCCGAACTACAGTAACACTCCTTGTCACCTCCCTGAAGGATTTCTTCACATCATCGACACACCACCTCGCTGCAACAGCTTCACAACAGAAACACACTGAAGGTAAATAGGGAACCGGGAGCCAGCGTCAACAGCAAGCACACACGTGCTAGGCACCAACAGCGCTCAGGACGATAACAATGGGGCGGCTCCCTGGCACAGAGGACGGGCCGACAACAAACGAGGAACACCAGCGGAGGCTGGAAGGGGAGCATCGGGGCAGCGAGCTCGGGGGAAGCCGAGGACCGACGGCGCCCATGTCTAGCGACGACGACGATGGGCCCCGGTGGCGACTGTGCTAGGGACATGGACGGAAGCGTCGTGCCTGCAGGAGGCGGAAGGGGCATGGTGCGGTCCGGGGGCGCGCAGGGGGGCGTCAGTGGAGGCGGTCCATGGCAGAGGTGACGCTGGTGAGGAAGAAGGCGAGGTGGCGCGGTCCTACGGCGACGGAGAAGAATCAGAGGGCGACTGGTGATCGAGAGGGGAGGGCGACGCCAGTGACGGGCCGACGGACGGCGGTGCTTGCCAGGGAGGGGATCTGGCGGCGGCTTCACTCGAGGGAGGGTGGGAGTTGGGGACGGGGACGGGACTCGAGCGGGGCGGGGTCACGAGGAAGGCCGCGTGGTGGGGCAAGGCCAGTCGAGGGGAGAGAGAGAGAGGGAATCGTGAGGAGACAGGGGATGGCTCGGTGGAGTGCATGTGGTGGTTACGCGGTTCAGGAGTGGGTCGGGAGGAGCGAACGTGGGTGGCAGCGGCAACTGGGTAGGTAGGTGCGGGTCTAGGGTTAGGACTAGGGTTTGGTTGGAGGTGGCCGGCTGGGCTTTTGGGCCTGGCTGGCTGCCTCCCAAAAATAATATAAACTTTTTATTTAATATTTAAAAGATGTTTGTAATTAGTTTGTAGACAAATAAAATATCTAGATAGATCTGGGGTTTGTATTTTGAAATAAAGAAGGGGAGTATTATAAAAAAAATAGGATTTTGTATTATACTTTTATGACAAGGCATGCATGCTGATGTCATGATGATGCACAGAGATAAGACAGGCGATTTTCTTGTAGTGGTTTTACCCGGGGTGCTACAAAACATCACCACATATTCTCGTTCTAGTTACTTAGGCCATTGCAGTTCATGAATTATGTTGTTTCATATGATGATTCACACCAACAAAGTCAGTATCTAATACTTAAGAACTACATTGTTTAACAAGCATATAATATAGCCATAACATGTATGTCTTCTATATACCTAAGCTGAACAATTCTAGTCTTTTCTCTTTTGCCAAACATTTCTTAGATCTCTATTTCAGTATTTCTTTATCCTTTCAAAATAATCTATCAACATCAACAGTGGCGCCATACTCATGACACATAGTCCAAAGCGTGTATAGTTAAATACCAATGTCTTTGGACTTGCACTTTGAAGTAGATCACCATCATCAAATGTTTGGTGTTCTTTCAAATTCCATTCTTTAGTAATGTTTTAGTGTAGTAAACATTTCAGCTACATCAAATATTCATCCTTATCATGGAATTATTCATGATTAAGCTACTTTAGCTTATAACAGTGAATTGTGAGTATAATGTTGCTCTCCAAAACCTTTTGGAGGATTAGGATGACCAGCGTCTCCAACCTTTTGCAAATTCTCATCAAATATGAGAACATGACTTTTTCCATATTATAGTCTATCATGTTGCAACCAAAACTTCTTTTCAGATATCATAATATCTTTCACACATTATAATTTCTGAAACAATTCTTTTAGTTCTCCGATAACCTTGATATTAAAACAATCTTATGAATATCAAGAACCATGGAGACAAACATGATACTATAACATCCCAGCATTTAGGAACTAACGAACGGTAGAATTAGGAATTTTGAATGTTACATGCATTTATCTATGAAAATGTGGGTAAAATTTTCGCCAAATAAAAACCTAAAGTGATCAAGGTATCTTTCATACTTTGGGATTAGGTTTAGTCTTAAAGGATGATTTCTATAGACTTTGATGTGATCTTTGAGGAATTATGTGATTTGGGAAATAAATTGAATTTTTAACTTGAGTGTTTGAATTATAATTCAAATGAATAAGGAATAAGGTTTGAATCTTGATTTAATTAGGAATTAATTTTATAACTCAATTTTTATCTAAAGAAAACAATTAAGAATATAATAACTTATTTCATAATTTTATTTTATAAATAAGTTACAAAATTGTAACTTATTGAAATCATCCACACACTTCACTAAAGCAAATAAATAAAGAATAAGAATATTCTTTATTGATAATAGTATAATCTTTATTACAAAATAATAAAATGAAGATTACAAAAGAATAAAATGAAAATTACAAAAGTATAAATAAGATTACATTGGATTGTTCTATAACTAAACTTAAACTAAAATCTTCACTACAAATCCGTACATGCAAGATAAACACTAATAAAATAGTAATAAGGTTAGAGTTAGAGTTTTTTTTCTCTTAGACATGTTAGTGAGGTGCACTGAACAAGTTCATCATTGAGAAAATATAAAAGGGGCAAGTTTCACCAATATGAAAGAATTTATCTTTCATAATTTTTAAGCCAGAAGTCAAATGACAGCCAAGAGGGGCAAGTTCACCAGCCAGGTAAAAGTAACCTGATCAAAGTAACTTTTAAATCCAAAGCAAATCCACAAGTGCACAACAAGCACACAAGCAAGACACACAACTAAATGCATGTGGTGTGCTATCAGCTTCACAGCACAGCCCAAACTCACAAAACCAGCAGCACAGCCATGGAGAGGCACTAGTGCATCTTTCCACTTCACACACACAAGAACAGCCAGCTTAGACATGAGCTAAACAAAGCACAACAGCCAGTAACCAAACCAACCAAAGCCCTAGATCTCATCACCAGGATGGTAACATAAGGAGGGGTAAGGATCAGGTGGACAACAAGATCAAGTCCAGGAGCTAGGAGGAGCAGGCTAGCTCAAGGTCAAGCTCAGGAGCTGAGAAAAACAAGTTCAACATCACCACCATACTCCACAATCATCATATTTTGTGGTGAGCATCATAAAACCCTCACATGATCTAATCATATTATCTAGATAGAAGCATGTGTTGTTTTATGAAACAAACTCCCAAAAAGCACCCAAGTGGGGTGAATCCATCATAGAGATTTTTAAACTCTAAAAGCAAACAACAAAGTACAAGGATCCAACCAGCGCTTAGAACAACATCATTGCTTTGGGTCAAGCTATAGATTACAATTCAAGCATAAATATAGCTAAGATCTAATTTGTAGGCACATCCCTAGAGTAATGGTAGCACCTTAGAAACTAATCTTTTGGATCCTGATAATGATCAAGCTTACTATCATTTTTTCTACCAAGCTTTGATTCAAAAACAATAGCTGGTACCACTACCAGGACTATCTATATGAATCAATTAGATAAGGTCTAAAACCCCTAAGCCTCAGACCAACATCATTGGTCTTAGGAATTTCAAAGAAGAACATTTCTATTTATCTTATGAAGTCAAGCTTGTCTTAAGCTTAAACCAACCCAATCAATGAATAAGAATCAATCTTGTGTGCCATATCAAGATGGTGTCACAAGAACAATTCTATATGAATCAGGATAAACATCCAATCATCACAGATTCAATAAATCAATCTACTAATCATTTTCCTGTCAGGAATCATAATTAAAACATTCCAATGTTTATCTGTACTATTTGAGATCATTGTGATCTCAAACCACATATTAATTTCTAAGCCAACAACACTAAGACAGTGATTTCATCAGACCATAACCATGATCCTAAACCATGAAATGACAGTGGTAGGTTATCAAGTCACTGACTTTACCAAGCATTGGTTCCAAAGCAACTATACCATCTGAATCATATGCAATCCAAGCATAAAAGCATCTAATAAGCCATCAGAACCATTATATTTCATCTCAAGCAACAAGCCTGAGGCTAATAACCATTTAGCATGCTTATAGACCATCCACACATGATCTAATTCATCCAGTACATGATCAATTACATGATAAGAACCCTAAATGAATTAAACCATCCTAATCAGGACAAGACAGTCACCAGAGAGGTCATTGCCAACATCCCGCATGGGATGAGCAAGCACAGAGAGCACAAAGGGAGTGGAAAATAACTCACCAAAGGTCCTCGCTGGAGACTAGAAGAGGAAGTAGAGGGGCCGACGACCATGGAGGCACGGGGAGCACCCCAGGAGGGGCGCTGCAACCCATATGGCGCCACGACGGCGAACATGAACACGCATAGAGGCGAGGAACATCACCACGACGCACGATGGCAGCGGCAGCACCAGGATCCACGCCAACCCCCAAACCCTAGGGTTCAGGACGACATCAATCCATCGCAGGAGAGCCCCATACTCAAATCCAGTTGGATAGAAAGGATGGACATCATCGACAACCTCTGGTTGCACCACGACGGTGACCAAAACGGCCCACAGCGACGGGAATCGTCGGTGGCGGCATCGCCGACCACGTGGTCGAGGTCAGAGGAGGAGAGGATGAGCTCGAGGGAGAGATGCAGCGAGGGAGTGGGCTAAGTTGGACCAGACCCTTCGGGGTGGTTATTTTGATTATGACTAATGGGCCACCAGGGCCCAATAAGATTAAACCAGCCCAAAAACCTCCAGGCCTATTTTAATAAATAGGAAAAGACCAAAATACCCCTAGTCTTAATTAAATTCTAGAAAATAAAATAAAAGTCCAAAAATTATAAACAAAATATTTTTGGATTCACGATAATCCACACCATCCAAATAAATTAAGATGTAAGACATTTAAATTTTATTAAGAATTTTGTAATTTATATATTCCTTAGGGAATTTTACAAAATTATTGAAAGATGATAAAAATAGATAAAAATCACTTCCATTATATATTAATATTGTAGTATTTCTAAAAAATACTAAATAAATACTTAACAACAATTTTTGATGTTTAAGTGATAATACCAAAAAGAATTATTAAATCAATAAAAGTCAAATAAAAGGGAAATAAAATAAAACAATTCAATATATGTTATAAATATTAAAAAGTAATATTTATAAATCCTTTATTATTAAAAAGAACTTTTTATAATAATGGGGTGAATGCATATCAAGTTAAAATGATGCATTACATTATAGCATAATCATTTTGCTTCTTTAAATATTGTCCTTACCGGGCAATAATGATGTTTTTGTAGACATAGAAGCTCAAGGTCCAGTGCAAGCATCAGACTTCACTACCTTGCCATCACAAGGCAAGTTCATCACTTGCACATGTCCTTTGAAGAGTCTTTATGTCAACACCTAGAATTTTAATCCCAGATGCCTCTTATGCCATACATCGCAATCCCGGGATTACCATTTTTGCGAGACATAACAGATTTGGATATCATAGTACATCATCCATTACAAACCATAAATAAGGTCTTACACAAATAAGGATCTCATGATCCAGTTCTTAAGATAACTCAAGCAGTGGAATAACGTAATAGTAAAGATAGCGTAGGCGAAGCTCCATCTTCGGGGTCACAGGCAATGCTGACGATGGGAGATGATCCTAGTTGTCGTAACCTTCCTGCGGTCCATCATCCTGGTACTTCTCTTCATAGTCTGGCCACGGGAAATACCCAGGGACAAAGCCATGAGTACTCTTAAGTACTTGCAAACTAATACTAACAAGTTAAGGGGGTTTTTGTAGTAGGACACTAAGCTCTAGGGTTGTCTTGCAAAAAGCCAGATTTACCTCTACTAAGTTCAGAAGCAAGAAACTAGTTGAAATTTTATAACACCTAAGTGGGAACTTGAATTTCATGTCACCACTCTGTTGTGGTCAAGTCAAAGTCTCAATTAATTTCACAAGTCGTTTTCAAAACATCTGACGGGGGAACAGTATGGCCACTCCAACTGTCCATAACTGTGGACGCGACTATTCAAATAGTTTGACACTTTGCAGAGATTGTACACTTTCACCACAACATTCGATACATCCGTCAGGAACAAATCCTGAATATACCATACTCAGTATGCGCATAATCAATCCTAACCTTTCAATTACACTCCCTAGTATAGGCACCTCTCCTGTGAGTTTGGCCTCCCAACCATGACCAACTATCATCTTGGGTATTGCACAGGTGGACAATCTTCACAAGGTAGCCTCAACTCAGACCTTGGCCGTGAGGGAACCCATACCAAGGTATATAAGTTTCCAGTCAAGCCCTACCCAATTTTCGGGTATTGTGGTTGTACGGTAAAATTGGAATGGTATCTCATCCAGACAACCATCAGTTTTATAAAGGGCTAAGGCTCATGCCTCAACATTTTCATCATCAAAATCATCTGGTGTTCGGAAAAACATGTCAAAACATTTCAGTAGAATGACTTATCATTCCAAGGTTTTCATAACCATTTTCTCCAAGTATTCCCATCTAAAGTTGATCAAGTTTTATGCTTAGCACTAGCATCTACAAGTGGGGTAATTACTAATGAGGGGTGGTAAACAAGTGGAGATTAATTAAGTTCAATCTCATGCCTTGGGATGACATCAAGATTATCTAGCTTAGGCCAAATTTAATTCTCTTTATGCAACCTTCAATTATCTTCCTAGAATCTACAAGTTACTTAAGTAAGCTCTAAGAGAAAGCTTTGATAAAGAAATAAAGTAGGAAGCTGGCAAGTGAAATTAGGATTGGGTATCATCAAATGGGTCTAACCAAGAATGCTTAATGCATTGCATAGGTTATCTAACTTTCATAGTTGCAAGTGTTAGCTTGCCTTGTGCAGAGCAGTGGTTGAAGTTCTCCTCGGCTTCTTCCTTGTAGTATCCTCCTTCCTCCTTGTATCCTTGGTCGGTACTAGCGTCTATAAATAAATACGAGGTACACAATCACCAAACAATACTTAACTATTTTCAAAAAGATGTACTATAGATGATCTAGCATCATCACCTATCATTACATGATTAAAGCATTTGTCTTATTTATTTTTAATTTGAGAAAAGTAATTTCTACTCATTGAAAAACTACTTAAGATTTAATATTCTCCAACTCAAACATGGGATCATGTTGAAACATGTCATCACCACATATTTCAGTACATGGGAATGTGATTTAAAGTGGTGTCACAATTTAATAAGGTTTAACCTTTTTATTTTAATTAAGTAGAGTGACTAGAAATGCCTATGTGGCATTCTTTTACTACTTGAACATTATTTCTGTAATTAAACCCATATGTTTTTATATATTCTGAAAGGTATGATCAAATGTGATTTTTGAGAGTTGGAATAAACTCAAAGATATTATGGTTGAATTTTGAAAAATGTTTGAATGCAGAAAATCTTATGACTTGTTATTTTTACCAAGGTTGATCTACAGATCCAAATGATTTGAATCCAATGGGCTTGGATTACGCATTTCAGTACCTTTCTAATAAAATTGGTTTCATGCATTTTGGTTCAATGAATCGAGCTGGGTTGATTTTTGAATAGAGGTACATAATTGAGTTTGAATTAAAATAGAAAAATCTAAATTCAAACGATTGGGTCGCGCGGGAAAGTTTAATGGGCCGGCCCAGTGTCACTCCGCAGCGCTGGGCTCAGCTGACAGGGGGGTTCCACCAGTCAGTGGCTCATAACACGCGAAGTGGTACGGGGCTGTGTGGTTTGTTGGATTAGAAGGAAGATCGGCGGCTGGGGATCGTCGTCGACAATGAACATGTCACCGGTGAGCTGAAACCCTAGCGGCGTAGTGGGGGTGCATAGGGGCATACCAGGGCTCCAGCGATGACGGCGAGGCGGGCAAACAAATGAGTGGTCGACAACGAGCTTAGGGATGGTCGAGGCAGCTGCGGGGGTGGTCAAAATCAACGGCTCCCATCTTCTCCAGAGGCGGCCTGCTTCGGCGCAATTTCGGCGAGCTGCTCCTCCTCATGCTCCGGCTAGAGGGTGGAACGATCAGTGAGGTGGGGGGAGTGGAATGGTGTGCTTGAAACAGCTGGGGGTGGCTTCCTTTTATAGGCTCGACGGCGAGACCGAGAGGGATGGGCAGGCGACGGTGGCGACATGGCTACGGGCGGCTAGCGGCATGGCCGAGGTTGGCAATCGACGGGCGGTTTCCTGGTGATGCTCTAGAGCTTAAATGCGCGCTTAGGGACGGTGGCAATCGGTCTGGAATGTGCGGTGCTCTGCGCGGCAGAGGCGGCGTCTTCGATGGCGATTGGTGGCTGTGAGGCACGGGGCGGCGAACGGGGGTGTCTGGCGTGTTCCTGGGATCATGGCGAAGCGGTAGGCACGGGCTGCGGTCGAGGGGCGGCGTGTGCACGCGTGCCGGGTGCGACGCTCTGGGGCGGGCTTGGCATGTCGCAGTGGCACTGGGCGTGCGGTGTTCCTTGTGGTCCACGGCTTGCACTGGCTTGGGGAGGGGACAGTGGGCGGCGGTGAGGTGTTGGCTACCTCCTAGAAAAGGTTGGCAAGGCTAGGGTGGCTGATATCTGGCCGGCGACAATGGGGTGGCATGGCGAGGCTCGGCCTGCTCACCATTGATGGCAAGGCAAGCTCACAGTGTTGCTAGATGTTTACAATTGAGATAGATGATCTACTCAAGACTAGTTGCAACCAGAGAGGGAACACGTTAGGCCAAATTTACTCCACACTATAGTGTTTGTGATTTGTTTGATTGGAATCTGCAATCTGTTTGATGAAATGGCCGCAAGAAACTTACTTTTGAATTTTGAAAAGATTTTTGGTGGGTTTTCTAGGCATGTGCTGAGGATTCTGTGGGTGCTTGGGTTTTGAAAATTGAGCTTCTTTGAGTGGTTTTTGAAATAGTGGGATCTTCCCATATGAGATAGATTCAATTTTAAACTGTTAAACTGAGCATTTGAATGTTTTTGGATGATCACAAAGTGGTCCTTGGTACCTTATTATTAGTACTAACAAGGGGTGCAAAGATCCACAAATGTTTCTGTTAAATTTTGGAATCTAGGGATAGCCAAAGTAGGCATGAGAGTTAATTTGGCAAAAATGACCATTCACTTCATTTGTTTATTTTGAGTTGTTTGTGTTTGGGAAAAGTTTGGGGATTGTTTATATGATGTTTATTTCACCTAAGAATCATTTTACAAGCAAAGAAACACAGAACCATGGAAATTCAAAAGAATCCAAATTTTGAATACACACACATATGAATGCTTTAATATTTTTAGTTGGAAAAGTTTTTGTTAACCCTAATTTTGATGATTAGAGTTTGATGATCCAAGTTTAATATTTTTGGGATGTTACACTTTATCAAAGTATTTGCAAATTGTGTATTATCATATATGCTATAAAAGAAAGAAAATATTATTTTCACAAATAAAGAAATCATAGATATCATCCCAAGTGGTGTTATAATGGAGCAATATAACTTAGGGTTCTATTTGCAACAATGATGATCAAGTAGGGACTTAATAACCCCTAACATCAGTGATTCTAGCGCCGTATATTACGCGTTAGCCATGAGATTTGGAATGGGACAGAGAAGTCAGCTGTATCTTCTTCCTCTCACATGAAGCCGGATGTGGGTCGTGGCTGTTATCCTCGTAGCATGCATATTAATTGGTAATTAGTAGAGGATATGCATCATATGGGTGGGAACCCTCATCGTCCCACGATAGTTCTGGGATCTAACGGTTTGTACAAACCATTGCCGTAATTCATTATGTGGGCATGGTGTACACCAAGGAGGCATGCGAGGTCGCGAAGGGGGAAGTGATTGGCTTGGACCAACTACTAGGCCCCACATCATGGTATTGTGGACCGGAAAGTACGCCCGGTTGTGCAACAAGGAGTTGATTTCTCATGGGTAAAGTAACGCACCTATGCAGAGTGTAAGAATTGTAACTTGTTACTCCCTGTTCCGGGAAGGAGCTGCGAACACGGCAGGAAAGAAACTACATGAAAGTTCTGGTCAACATGTGAAGGCTGATTGTCATAGTTTTTCAGAATAAAATCAATCTTTGAAGAAAGATTTACAAAAATTGCATAGTGCCAAGGATTTATAATCCGAGGTGGTAGTTAGAGCATCAAACTTCCCACCATGCATATAATGAACTTGTTGGGTAACGCTGTTACTCATTCTTTCCTTTGATCCCTTGCTTAGACTTTGAGGATCCCGAAGACATGCCAATGTATGTAGCCGAATGTCAAGAAGATGTTTTCTACGAGGAACTCGATCTGTCTGGAGGTGTTGAAGGAGTGGATTATGAGATCCACTACGGTGTCGATGATAACGAGTCCAACTAAGTATCCCTAGTTAGTAGTAACCAACGAAGCCGATAAGCATGAACTCTATAGAATAAGCTGCTGAGCTCAACTCCTAGTCAGAGTTGCTACTTTTAAATTCCGCTGAAACACTTTATATTTTGGTTTGTAAGTTGAATCTTTTGGAAGCCTTGAACTTCAGGTATTGTAATAATAATAATGTGTGTACTTTTGTAATATGGACCCGCAATGTTTCTGTTGTACCACTCTGAGGGATGTGATACGTACGGAATGGTGTTCTGTGGATGTCATGTCAACGACTATAGTGTACTACACATGCAGTGGTATGCTGGGCCACCGCAGTTGGTATCAGAGAAAATTGCTTTGACCTTAGGTTGGAAATCTAGTAAAGGGTATTACCTGTAGGAAAATTTAGCAACGATAAAGAATTCTCTAAAAGTAGTATAATGGGTATTCAAATGAGAATATTCCGTTATATATTTTAGTGTGATAATTCTTTGTTATGATGCAATATATCATTGGATACTAATCAAAATTATTTTTCTGATATATAGAGATATGGCACCAAAGTTTCCAAAATAGACTTTGGTAAGGAAAGAGGAGACTCTTGATGATTATCAAGGATCATTCATAGACCAACTTCATCAACTTTTAAAGCTCTTTAGTTGTCCAACTAAAATTCCAGTGAACACTATCACTTACCTTAATGGCCGGATGTTATCCAAGTATCGTGTGGTATCCAACTTCCAGAGAAGCTTGGACTATATCATGATCTACCTATAGGGGAAGGTAGGAGTCATTTAGCAGCATATCATGTTGCTGTTGTGGAGGCGATAGCTAATATCCGGGAGCATAAAACCGAGGAGTTAGAAGGTAGAACATTCTCTGTGATACCTCATGATTCTATACACTCGGAGCCTATACCGGATCATCTTAATTTTGTTAAGAAGCATCCTAAGTTAGATTCCAAGTTTATGGATAGATATCGAACACTCGTTGCGTCTTTTTATAAGATCCATCAAGTGATTGTTGAAGAAAAAATGATATGTTAGAGGATCTAACTGATCCGGAAAGGGGGAAGTAGTTAGCATTTCAGTTAGAGAAGGAAGCAAGTAGTAGTGCAACACCTATCTTTAAGGATATACCTATAGATCCTGAATCTTTTATACCATATCCTTATTCACCAAGACCTGAACCTATACATGATCCTACTATGGATATGAGGTATGCAGTACCACATGGCTCAGAGGATGGTTCTGACTCAGAACTTCCTATTGAGAATTTGGATGGTTGGAGAATGGGATAATATAATGGATCTCATGAACACCAGATGTCCACAGATGGTTCTGACAGAAATGTTGGACAATCTAGTTGGATGGGTGCAATGATGAACCCCAATAGTAGTAGTAGAAATACCATGTCAATAGATAATCAGGATGAAGAAGAATATCCTGAGGAGAGAGTGTTTGAATCATCAACATCTTCTCAAAACCCAGGGAATATACATTACCCAGTGTTTAATTATCTTGCCCAAGAGAGCACATGGGAAGCAGCAGGATCTGTGTATCCTGTTGACAACTCAAGAAATGAAGCTCAGGAGATGCAGGCTGGAGATAATGTTGAATATGTTTCCGAAGACTTTTCAGCTGAGCTGGAGGGAGTCAATGCGCTCAGGTTGAGTAATGACTCAAGTCCTGACACTTCAGATACAGAGTATGTTCCTTCTGGAAGGCCATATGTTCCACAAACTGTGCGACGAACAACACGTCATCACGGTTGGACATCAGGCATGTACGATGAGCGTAGTTACTACTAGAAGGAGGCAATTAGTTAGTGATATTAAGTACTGTGTATTGTACTCCAAGAAATAAGATAGTGAGATGAATAAGGTAGTTTTGTGATTATACCTATATGGTATATGTTGTAATGACTTTGTATTATTATGATAGTATGTATCATATGTGAAATGCACATTTGGATTTTCTTTGGATCTTCATTGTGTGAATAGTTCTGCGCGTAAAGTCGAGCTCAGGACACATGTGCATGATTTAATTATGAGTATTCGCTTTATGTTGCAGGACTAGAGGGTCATGGATACGGGTGTAGAAATGGAAACTGGGTAGCAGCGGATGGAGCGAGAGGCCAAGGAGAAGGCCGATGCAGATGCAGTAAATCAAGGAGCATTACCACCACCACCACCAATGAGGCCGTTAATGGAACCGAATTTTATGCAATGCATGCAGATGATGCAAGAGACCCAGAAAGTTTATGTAAGAGTTGCTGGGGCGAGCAAACCAGAGGGCACCTGAAGGTGGAGGAGTGAATCTATCTGATTTCCAAAATGCAAGACTGTTACCTTTTGCATCAGCTCCTGCCCAATGGATGCAGAGGACTGGCTAGCAGATACTGAAAGGAAGATCAAAACTATAGGTTGCAATGATGAGGAGAAATTGAGGTATGCAACTCATCTTTTGACTGGACCTGCAGCATCATGGTGGGAAAATCAGTTAGCCATGCAACAACCAGGAAGGGAGTTTACCTGGGAAGAGTTCAAGCAGAGATTCCGTGAATATCATGTTCCAGAAAGTGTTATGGAGTTGAAGCGGAGAGAATTTTAGGAGCTTCAGCAAGGATACACTAGTGTTATGAAGTACATCCGGGACTTTAGTCAACTTTCTCGCTATGCTAAGGAGGATGTCAACACTGAAGAGAAGCGGAAGAAGCGTTTCCTGCGTGGATTAAATCCATTTGTGAAGATGCAACTAAGGTTAGCCAATAAGCAAACTTATCAGCAGTTGTTGGATGCAGCCATTACTTTTGAAGATGATTATAAGAATGTCCAAGAGGACCAGAGGAAGAGAGCCAAGAAGGAAACAAGAGAATTTAGTCAAGCAAACCTAAATCCAACCTGGATTTCAAACCTCGGAATAGGAATTATGACAACAATAACAATAAAAATAACAATAACATGGGCAGTGGTGGAAATCAATCCAATCCGAGAAGGAATGTTATATGTAACAATTGTGGAATTCCAGGGCATTTCCATAGTGAATGCAAAAAGCCTGTAGTGATTTGTTATGGTTGTGGTCAGAAGGGGCATATCAAGCCCGATTGTCCGAGAAAACCATCAGGAGGTTGGCCTACCAAGGGAGGAGGACAAGCCAGTGGAGGAAATGGACATCCCAATAAAGGAGGAAATAATGGCAAGAACAACAATGGCAAGAGGAATCGACCTACCGGGAAACTGAACTGTGCAACCCTCGAGGAGGTGGATAATTCGGAGTATGCAGTGATAGGTACGCTCAATATCCTTACCAATCCCGGCAAAGTTCTATTTGATACTGGTGCAACTACTTCATCCATTTCTGAAGAATTTTGTGATAAGATCGGGATTAGAAGGGCAACATTAGAAAGTCCTATGACAGTAGGTACGACAGGAGGGAATGTGATTGTACGCCACACAAAACAAGATCAGGTTATCTCGATCTGTGGTTGTACATATTTCGCAGACCTTTATGTGATTCCTTTGAAGGGAATTGCAGTAGTGCTGGGAATGGATTGGATGATGGAACACGGAGCTCAGATAAATTGTGAGGAGAAAACTGTCTCAATCAAAACTCCAAGTGGAGCAATGATAGTTTACCAAGAAGATAAACACAGTCATATCATGGTGGATCTGCAGTTGAACTCAATGAAAGAGGTCAAATTGGAAGAGATTCCTATAGTTAATGAATTCCAAGATTTTTTTCCAGTAGAGCTACCAGGAATGCCACCAGACCGGGAGATAGAGTTTACTATTGACCTAATTCCTGGTACAGCACCTGTAGCTCAAGCACCAAATAAGATGGGACCCAAAGAGTTGAAAGAACTCAAAGAGAAAATTTATGAGTTAGCTAGAAAAGGATTTATTCAGGAAAGTGTATCCCCATGGGGAACACCAGTAATGCGTGGAGATTATACATACCTAAACAACGTTACTATCAAGAATAAGTATCCTTTACCAAGAATTCAATATTTGTTTGATCAAGTGAAAGGAGCTGGAGTATTTTCAAAGATCGATTTAAGATCTGGATACCATCAAATAAAAATCAAACCAGAAGATGTTCCAAAAATAGCTTTGTCTCAAGATATGGACACCATGAGTATCTGGTAGTACCATTTGGTTTGACCAATGCACCAACAATATTCATGAATCTGATGAACAAGATCTTCATGCCATATTTGGACAAGATCGTCATAGTCTTTATTGATGATAGTCTGTTATATTCCAAGGATAAGGAAGAGCATGCTAATCATTTGAGAATAGCATTGCAGACTTTAAGGGAACACAAACTTTGTGCTAAGTTCAGTAAGTGTGAATTTTGGCTTGATGAGGTAGAATTCCTCAGTCATGTGATCAGTAAGAATGGAATTGTTGTGAATCCATCTAAAGATCAGTCATTACTAGAGTGGACTGCACCGACCAATGTGAAGCAAATTCGAGGTTTCTTAGGAATGGCTGGTTATTATCAGAGATTCATTAAAGGTTTCTCCAAAATAGCCGAACAAATGACCAAATTATTAAGGAAGAATACACCATTCAAGTGGGATGAGAAATGCGAAGCAAGTTTTCAAGAGTTGAAGACTAGATTAACCACAGCTCCAATCTTAGCAGTTCCTGAAACAGGGAAGGACTTCATAGTATACTGTGATGCATCTAAAGAAGGTTTGGGTTGTGTCTTAATGCAAGATCAGAAAGTGATTTCTTATGGTTCAAGACAATTGAAACCACATGAAGTCAACTATCCAACTCATGATTTAGAGTTAGCAGCAGTAGTTTTTGCGCTGAAAGGATGGAGACATTTTCTTTATGGAGCCAGATGTGAGTTATACACTGACCATAAAAGTCTCAAATATTTCTTCACTCAAAAGGAATTGAATATGAGACAGAAACGTTGGTTGGAACTAATCAAGGATTATGATTTAACAATAAACTACACCCCACGGAAAGCAAATGTTGTAGCAAATGATTTAAGAAGAAAGAGTGTAGATATTCAGCCTAGCAATAGGGAGCTACCAAAGGAGTTACAAAAATGGACATGGAAATATTAGAACTTCAATTTATTAGAACAGAGGTTCTTGGAGGATTAGCTACTATGCAGGTAGTTGCAGAGCAGGACAGTGATCTTAAGCAATAAATATTTAGACATCAAGCAGAAGGTCCTTTTATTGCTGAGGAAATTCAGAGGATATCTCAAGGGCAAAAATCAGTTTTTTGCCTTGGGGATTATGGGTCTTTATGGTTTCAAGACCGTCTATGTGTTCCAGATGTGACTTAGATTCATCATATCATACTCAGAGAAGCACATGAAACTCTATATTCTATACATCCCGGGAGTACTAAGATGTATATGGATTTAAAAGAACTATTCAGGTGGAATAACATGAAAAGAGATATTGCAAAATATGTATCTGAATGCCATACTTGTCAAAGGGTGAAGGCTGAACATCAAAGTCCAGCAGGACCATTACAACCCTTGGAAATTCCTGAATGGAAGTGGGAGGAAATAGGTATGGACTTCATCACAGGATTGCCCATGACACCAAAAAGGAAGGATATGATATGGGTAATTGTGGACAGACTCACTAAGAGTGCACATTTTATTCCAGTGAATCAAAAAGATAATGCCGAGAAGTTAGTTGAAGTATATGTCAAAGAGATAGTAAGTAAGCATGGAGTACCCAAAAAGATCGTAACTGATAGGGGATCAGTGTTTACTTCAGAATTTTGGAAGCAATTGCATGAATCACTTGGTTCAAAGTTAGATTTTAGCACAACATATCATCCTGAGACAGGAGGTCAAACTGAAAGAACAAATCAAATACTAGAAGATATGTTAAGAGCTTGTGGACTAGATTTTGGAGGAACATGGGAAGATCATCTACCATTGGCAGAATTTTCTTATAAAAATAGCTATCAGATTAGTCTAAAGGCAGCCCCATATCAGGTTCTATATGGAAGGAAGTGTAGATCACCGATATGTTGGTATGAGCCTGGAAGCAGCAAAGAATTTGCGCCAGATTATATCAAGGAAAGACAAGGTATCATTGATAAGATGAGGGATAGACTGAAAATAGCCCAGAGCAGGCAGAAAAGTTATGCCGATCAAAGTCAAAGATCATGTCACCCAAAAGTGGGAGATATGGTCTATTTAAAAGTAAGTCCAATGAAAGGGGTGAAAAGATTCGAGTTAATGGGAAATTGAGTCCAAGATACATCAGACCATTCAAGATACTGAGTCAGAACAAAACTATAGCTTATGCTTTAGAGTTACCATCAAGATTGGCTCAAGTTCATAATGTTTTCCATGTATCACAACTTCATAAATGTTCGAAAGTTCCAGATGATGCAATCACACACCAAGAGATAGAATTACAAGCAGACCTGACCTATATTGAAAAGCCCTGTAAGATTCTGGAAGAAAACTGGAAAAGATTAAGGAACAGAGCAATCAAATATTGGAAGGTATAGTGGGAACATCACCCTGAAAGGGAAGCCACATGAGAGAAAGAAGATGATTTAAGAAAAGCCTATGCAGAACTATTCAGGTACATCTCCACAAACTTCAGGACAAAGTTCAATTTAAGGGGGGAAGTCTGTAACATCCCAGCATTTAGGAACTAATGAAGGGTAGAATTAGGAATTTTGAATGTTACATGCATTTATCTGTGAAAATGTGGGTAAAATTTTTGCCAAATAAAAACCTAAAGTGATCAAGGTTTCTTTCATACTTTGAGATTAGGTTTAGTCTTAAAGGATGATTGCTATAGACTTTGATGTGATCTTTGAGGAATTATGTGATTTGGGAAATAAATTTGAGTGTTTGAATTGTAATTCAAATGAATAAGGAATAAGGTTTGAATCTTGATTTAATTAGGAATTAATTATTATAAGTCAATTTTCATCTAAAGAAAATAATTAAGAATATGAAAACTTATTTAATATTTCTATTTTATAAATAAGTTACAAAATTGTAACTTATTGAAATCATCCACACACTTCACTAAAGCAAATTAATAAAGAATAAGAATATTCTTTATTTATAATAGTATAATCTTTATTACAAAATAATATAATGAAGATTACAAAAGAATAAAATGAAAATTACAAAAGTATAAAGAAGATTACATTGGATTGTTCTATAACTAAACTTAAACTAAAATCTTCACTTCAAATCTGTACCTGCAAGATAAACACTAATAAAACAATAATAAGGTTAGAGTTAGAGTTGTTTTTCTCTCAGACATGTCAGTGAGGTGCACTGAACAAGTTCATCATTGAGAAAATATAAAAGGGGCAAGTTTCACTAATATGAAAGAATTTATCTTTCATAATTTTTAAGCCAGAAGTCAAATGACAGCCAAGAGGGGCAAGTTCACGAGCCAGGTAAAAGTAATCTGATCAAAGTAACTTTTAAATCCAAAGCATATCCATAAGTGCACAACAAGCACACAACTAAATGCATGTGGTGTGCTGTTAGCTTCACAGCACATCCCAAACTCACAAAACCAGCAGCACGGTGTGGAGAGGCACTAGTGCATCTTTCCACTGCACACACACAAGAACAGCCAGCTTAGACAGCAGCTAAACCAAGCACAACATCCAGTAACCAAACCAACCAAAGCCCCAGATCTCATCACTAGGATGGTAACATAAGGAGGGGGAAGGATCAGGTGGACATCAATATCAAGTCCAGGAGCTAGGAGGAGCAGTCTAGCTCAAGGTCAAGCTCAGGAGCTCAGCAAAACAAGATCAACATCACCACCTTACTCCACAATCATCAGATTTTGTGGTGAGCATCATAAAACCCTCACATGATCTAATCATATTATCTAGACAGAAGCATGTGTTTTTTTATGAAACAAACTCTCAGAAAGCACCCAAGTGGGGTGAATCCATCATAGAGATTTTTAAACTCTAAAAGCAAACAACAAACTACAAGGATCCAACCAGAGCTCAGAACAACATCATTGCTTTGGTTGTCAAGCTATATATTACAAATCAAGCATAAATATAGCTAAGATCTAATTTCTAGGCACATCCCTAGAGTAAGGGTAGCACCTTAGAAACTAATCTTTTGGATCCTGATAATGATCAAGCTTACTATCATTTTTTCTACCAAGATTTGATTCAAAAACAATAACTGGTACCACTACCCGGACTATCTATATGAATCAATTAGATAAGGTCTAAAACCCCTAATCCTCAGACCACCATCATTGGTCTTAGGGATTTCAAAGAAGAACATTTCTATTTATCTTATGAAGCCAAGCTTGTCTTAAGATTAAACCAACCCAATCAATGAATAAGAATCAATCTTGTGTGCCATATCAAGATGGTGTCACAAGAACAATTCTATATGAATCAGGATAAACATCCAATCATCACAGATTCAACAAATCAATCTACTAATCATTTTCCTGTCAGGAATCATAATTAAAACTTTCCAATGTTTATCTGTACTGTTTGAGATCATTGTGATCTCAAACCACATATTAATTTCTAGGCCAACATCACTAAGACATTGATTTCATCACACCATAACCATGATCCTAAACCATGAAATAACAGTGGTAGGCTATCAAGTCACTGATTTTACCAAGCATTGGTTCCAAAGCAACTATACCATCTGAATCATATGCAATCCAAGCATAAAAGCATCTAATAAGCCATCAGAACCATTATATTTCATCTCAAGCAACAAGCCTTAGGCTAACAACCATTTAGCATGCTTACAGACCATCCACACATGATCTAATTCATCCAGTACATGATCAATCACATGATAAGAACCCTAAATGAAATAAACCATCTTAATCAGGACAAGACAGTCACTAGAGAGGTCATTGCCAACATCCAGCATGGGATGAGCGAGCACAGAGAGCATAAGGGGAGTGGAAACGAACTCACCAAAGGTCCTCGCTAGAGACTAGAAGAGGAAGCAGAGGGGCCGACGACCATGGCGGCACGGGGAGCACCCCAGGAGGGGCGCTGCAACCCATATGACGCCACGACATTGACCATGAACACGCATAGAGGCGAGGAACATCACCACGACGCACGATGGCAGCGGCATCACCAGGATCCACGCCAACCCCCAAACCCTGGGGTTCGGGACGGCATCGATTCGTCGCAGGAGAGCCCCATACTCAAATCCAGTTGGATAGAAAGGACGAGCGTCGTCGACAACCTCCGGTTGCACCACGGCGGTGACCAGAACGGCCTATGGCGGCTGGAATCATCGGCGACGGCCTCGCCGACCACGGGGTCGAGGTCAGAGGAGGAGAGGATGAGCTCGAGGGAGAGAGGCAGCGAGGGAGTGGGCTGACTTGGGCCAGACCCTTTGGAGTGGTTATTTTGATTATGAATAATGGGCCACCAGGTCCCAATAAGATTAAACCAGCCCAAAAACCTTTTAGGCCTGTTTTAGTAAATAGGAAAAGACCAAAATACCCCTGGACTTAATTAAATTCTAGGAAATAAAATAAAAGTCCAAAAATTATAAATAAAATATTTTTGGATTCACAATAATCCATAGTATCCAAATAAATTAAGATGTAAAATTTTAGACATTTAAATTTTATTAGGAATTTTGTAATTTATATATTCCTTATGGAATTTTACAAAATTATTGAAAGATGATAAAAATAAATAAAAATCACTTCCATTATATATTAATATTGTAGTATGTTTGAAAAATACTAAATAAATACGTAACAACAATTTTTGATGTTTAAGTGATAATCCCTAAAAGAATTATTAATTCAATAAAAGTCAAATAAAAGGGAAATAAAGTAAAATAATTCAATATATGTTATAAATATTAAAAATTAATATTTATAAATCCTTTATTATTAAAAAAACTTTTTATAATAATCGGGTGAATGCATATCAAGTTAAAATGATGCATTACATTATTGCATAATCATTTTGCTTCTTTAAATATTGTGCTTACCGGGCAATAATGATGTTTTTGTAGACATAGAAGCTCAAGGTCCAGTGCAAGTATTAGACTTCACTACCTTGCCATCACAAGGCAAGTTCATCACTTGCTCATGTCCTTTGAATAGTCTTTATCAAATTATTTGCAAATTGTGTGTTATCATATATGCTATAAAAGAAAGAAAATATTATTTTCACAAATAAAGAAATCATAGATATCATCCTAAGTGGTGATATAATGGAGCAAGAGAACTTAGTGTTCTATTTGCAACAATGATGTTCAAGTAGGGACATAATAACCCTTGACATCAGTGATTCTAGCGCCGTATATTACGCGTTAGCCATGAGATTTGGAATGGGACAGAGAAGTGAGCTGTATCTTCTTCCGCTTGCATGAACCCGGATGTGCAGGTCGTGGTTGTTATCCTCGTAGCATGCATATTAATTGGTAATTCATAGAGGATATGCAGCATATGGGTGGGAACCCTCATCGTCCCAAGATAGTTCTGGCATCTAACGGTTTGTACAAACCATTGCCGTAATTCATTATGTGGGCATGGTGTACACCAAGGAGGCATGCGAGGTCGCGAAGGGGGCAGTGATTGGCTTGTACCAACTACTGGGCCCCACATCAAGGAATTGTGGATGGGAAAGTACACCCGGTTGTGCAACAAGGAGTTGATCTCTCATGGGTAAAGTAACGCACCTCTGCAGAGTGTGAGAATTATAACTTGTTACTCCCTGTTCCGGGAAGGAGCTGCGAACGCGGTAGAAAATGAACTCCATGAAAGTTCTGGTCAACCTGTGAAGGCTGATTGTCATAGTTTTTTCAGAATAAAATCAATCTTTGAAGAAAGATTTACAAAAATTGCATAGTGCCAAGGATTTATAATCCGAGGTGGTAGTTAGAGCATCAAACTTCCCACCTTGCATATAATGAACTTGTTGGGTAACGCTGTTACTCATTATTTCCTTTGATCCCTTGCTTAGACTCCGAGGATCTCGAAGACATGCCAATGTATGTAGCTGAATGTCAAGAAGATGTGTTCTACGAGGAACCCGATCTGTCCAGAGGTGTTGAAGGAGTGGATTACGAGATCCGCTACGGTGTCGATGATAACGAGTCCAACTAAGTATCCCTAGTTAGTAGTAACCAATGGAGCCGAGCAACATGAACTCTATAGAATAAGCTGCTGATCTCAACTCATAGTCAAAGTTGATACTTTTAAATTCCGCTGAAACACTTTATATTTTGGTTTGTAAGTTGAATCTTTTGGAAGCCTTAAACTTCCGGTATTGTAATAATAATAATGTGTGTACTTTTGTAATATGGACCCGCAATGTTTCTGTTGTACCACTCTGAGGGATGTGATATTTACGGAACGGTGTTCTGTGGATGTCATGTCAACGACTATAGTGTACTACACATGCAGTGGTATGCTGGGTCACCGCATTTATATACTAATACTGGAATTGTTACTCTTGATTTAATACCAACTATTAAACTTCATGGAGTACCCGAAACTTACTGAAAGTTTGCAATAGGACTTTTTAAACTTTAGATTAACACTTCAAAACAATACGATACCAGTTCGTAAAGTAATTAACCATAATTATATAGTTCTATTATCTCAATTATAACTAAGTGCAAGGTTGTAAACGGATGCCAATGACTACAACAACTATGCAAATTCACTTTGATTTAATTTATGATAAACATTGTTCAACTTTTAATCATATTGCTGTTGAACTCCCACTCAAAACAATATCCCTCACATTGTTTTGGTGATTACATGAACCAAATCCACTATACCAAGTCCGATCATCATGTGAAATGATGTAGTTTCAAAGGAGAACAATCATGATGTTCATCATATCATCCATATGAATCATGCTTTACCTTGCGGTATTCCGTGTTCCGTGACCATGTCTGTACATGCTAGGCTCGTCAAGATGTAACCTTAGTTTCCGCATGAGCAAATACAGCTTGCTCCCGTTGTATACACTCACAGAATCTAACACACCCGATCATCACGTGGTGCTTCAAAACAACGAGCTTTGGAAATGGTGCCTACTAAGGATGAACACTTTATAATTTGATATTTTGTGAGAGGGATCATCTTATAATGCTACCGTCACCATCTAAGCAATACAAGATGCATAAAAGGATTAACATCACATGCAATTCATAATATGTGATATGATATGGCCTTTCTTCTTGTGCTTCCGATCTCCATCTTCAAGAACGAACATGATCTCCATCATCACGGAAGTGGAGTAGAGGTCAATGGCACCGCTCCATGGTTGTCGTCCACCAGCATCAACTATTACAACTACTTTAAATAATAGACACGCAGGTCTTAACGAAATTAAAATAAAACCATAAGGCTCCTGCCAGTTGCCGACTTACAATAAGGAACATTGCATACATCATATCTAATCACAATCATGGCCATATCAAACCCCTACAAAACAAAGTTAGACGCCTCTAATTTTATTTGCATGTTTTACGTGGTTTGGGGCTTTCAATAAGTGTCGTTCTAACTTACGAACAAGAACCACAACATTGATACTAGTATTGTCAATCACCCGTTGTAAATTGAATCTTCAATATGTTGGGAGAAATAGGCACCCGCAAAGCCACTTATGCAATACAAGTTGCATATCAAGCGTGGATCAAGTCTCATGAACGATGTCATGTAAGGTTAGCCCGGGCCGCTTCATCCCACCATCCCGCAAGATGCAAAGTACACAAGAAGCAATCGACAACAAAAGCATCAACGCCCACAATGACCATTGTGTTCTACTCGTGCAATAGATCTACATATAGAGACAGCTCTGATACCACTTTAGGGTTTGCAGCATGGTAAACAAAAAATTTCTACCGCATGAACACAAACAATCCAAGATCTATCTACTAGATTGTAGCAACGAGTCAATTAGAGTACTCACCCTCGAAGATTCCAAAGCGGTTAATGAGAGCAGATTCTCGTGGGTGATGTAGTCATACACTTGCCGATCTGAATATCGCGTAGAAGATCCTTCTGGTGCTGCGTTCCGGCAGCGCTTTCGCAGTCAGTCACATGTTCGGTACTCGATGAATACCTTCCTCTCCCTTGTTCCAGCAGGCAGCAGAGGTTGTAATTCTTCCCTCGCGATTCCGACATCACGACGACGTGGTGTAGAAGTAGAGGGAAGATCCTACAGGGCTTTGCCTAAGCCGAAGCAGGTTAGGGGGGCATAGAGGAGGAGGCGTGGCCGGCGGCGGCTAGGGCGGCGCCAGCAAGCCGGCGGTGGCGAGCGGCGGTGGCGGCGCGACTAGGTGGGGAGGGGCTGGTGTTGTGTGTCTCTTGGGGCACCCCCTCCCCTCTATTTATGAGAGTGAGGGCAGCTTGGGAGAGGGGAGTTTGAATCCTTCCCCAACTCCCTCTCCTTGTTGGCTTGTGGTGGAGGGAAAGAAGGATTCTTTCCTTCCTCCACCAAGATACATTGTCCCAATTTGACTTTTCAAACTTGCATTTTGACTTTCAATTTGGAGCTCAATTTATTTCTTACAAATGCCCAACGAAGTGACCTAGGACATGATGCAATCATTCCACTTATTCATGACACATTCATGTACCCTTCCCCTTCCGGTCTGGTGAACGTTCTAGACCCTTCTAGATCATTCTAGTGAAAATACCGGAATCATTCCCGAACTCCGGAATTGGACTTTCCTTATATGAATCTTATTCTCTGGACCATTACGGGTATCCTCATGATATAACGGATCCCATCCGAGACTCCAAACAATATTCAGTCTCCCTAATTACATTCCATATCTACTAAACAACATCGAATCCTTAAGTGTGTCTCCCTACGGTTCGTGAATGATGCAGTCATGACCGAGGCTCTTCTTCGATCAATAACCAATAGATGAATCTAGAAATTCATATGGCTCCCACATATTTCTACAAGTACTGTTTTCTTGTTCCCGTGATATGTGATCCCTTGTGATCCAGTCACATGCTTGCAAGCTAATTGGATGACATTCCACCAAGAGGGCCCAGAGTATATCTATCCGTCATATGGATGGACAAATCCCACTCTCGATCCATGTGCCTCAACACATACTTTCCGAACACTCAATGCCACCTTTATAGCCACCAAATTATGGTGTGGTGTTTGATGTCATCAAAGCATCCATTCGGTGATGGTGATTAGCATGATATCATGGTCGAAGGAATTAGGTTACTATGTATCAGAAAGCTTATAGCAAACGAACTATTGAAATGACTTGATCTTTATGCTATGCTTATCTATAGGAGTATGTCCATCATTCCATTCTCCTAATGATATGATCTTGTTGTTAATAATATCTCAATGTTCATGATCCGGAAATCATGAGCATATATTAACCAACAAGCTAGTTTAACAAGATGCTTTACTAGGGACTCTTTTATGTTTACAAATCACACAAGTATTAATGTTTCCGGTTAATACAATTATATCATGGTATGTAAGAATTTACCATAAGCATGAAGATATGATAATAACCTCTTTATTATTTCCTCTTGGGCATATCTCCAACAGGATCCGAATAGGTCTTTCTTATCCCTCTCTGTTAGACAATAGTTTTATCGAGTCTCTATAGGTTGTTTAGTGCATGCTCCGTTGTCGCTTCAGCCCACCATACCTATATAGGCGAGAGCTGCTGAATTCTAAGTCTTGCCATGTACTAGCCTCAGTACTGACCACTCTCTTTTTTCCTTTGCCCTTTGTCGGCACCCCTTTTGTTTGAGAAGGTTTTTAGATCGACGTCGTTAGCAAGGTTACACTTCCGGCTTGTCCTGAGCAGGGTTATGGATTCCATTGGTTATTATTCAGGGCTCTTAGCATAATTTGCATCTTATCTGTATTTGGATGTGTATAATTTTCAAGTTGATTTGGGTATTTGTACTATATATCTATATTCTTGACTCATGGAGTCGTGTTGTATATATATGTTCTGTGGATTCCATCATGGACTAATGTGTAATGGTACTTCTTCATTTTCCACCTACACGAAAGTGCCTGGTGGGAACCTTTGAATTGTTTTTATGCGGGTTTGGTGGGAATCGCTAAAACTTGCATAGAGCCGATCTGAGGGTGTTACACAAAGCCAAATATATTCAAGACATGCTCAAGAGGTTCAAGATGAAGGATCTCAATGGGATTTCTACACCTATGCAAACCAAATGTTATCTTGATCTAAATCCCAATGGTAAACATGTGGATCAAAAGGTATACCGGTCCATGATTGGTTCTTTGCTTTACCTTTTTGCATCTAGACCCGATATTGTGTTGAGTGTAGGAGTGTTTGCAAGGTATCAAGTGTTGGGGTTCGTAGCATGGAAAACAAAAAAAATTCTATCGCATGAACACACATAAACCTAGATATATATACTAGATTGTTGCAACGAGTCGATAGAGTACTCACCCTCAAAGAATCCAAAGAGGTTAATGAGAGCAGATTCCCGTGGGTGATGTAGTCGTTGATTTGCCGATCTCAAGATCGCGTAGACAATCCTTCCGGCGTCGTGTTTCGGCAGCGCACCCCCAGTCGGTCACACGTTCGATACTCGATGAAGACCTTCCTCTCCCTTGTTCCAGCAGGCAACAGAGGTTGTAGATCTATCATCGCGATTCTGGCAGCACGACGACGTGGTGTAGGATTATAGAGGGGAAATCCCGCAGCGCTTCGCCTAAGCTAGAGCGGGTATGGTGGAGTAGAAGAGGGCCTTCACGATCTAGGGTTTAGAGGGCGCCAAGGGGGTGGTGTGGCGGGCATCTAGGGGTAGGGTTTAGCCCTAGTCGGTGACTTGGAGGAGGGCACTAGGGCGGTGGCGACTTGGGTGGAGGTCGGCGGCTAGGGCTTGGAGGAGTGGGCCAAGGGGGTGCCCCTCCCCTCTATTTATGAGAGGGATGGGCGGTAAGGGAGAGGGAATCCTCCCCGAACTCCTATTCATGTGGCCGGCAGCAAGGGGAGGGAGGATTCCTTCCCTCCCTACACTTGGAAATATTGTCCAAGTTTGACCTTTTCAAACTGACTTTTTGACTTTCAATTTAGATTTTGATTTCTCTCTTACAAGTGTCAAGCCAAGTGACCTGGGACATGATGCAACCATTCCACTTTGTCATGACACATTCATGTACCCTTCCCCTTCTGGATCAGTGAAGCTTCTAGACCCTTCTAGATCATTCCGGTAAAGACACCGGAATCATTCCCGAACTCCGGAACCAGACTTTCCTTATATGAATCTTATTCTCTGGACCATTCTGTATCTCCTCGTGATATCCCGGATCCCATCCGAGACTCCAAACAACATTCGGTCTTATTACTCACATTCCATATGTACTAAACAACATCGAATCCTTAAGTGTGTCTCCCTATGATTCGAGAATTATGCAAACATGACCGAGACTCTTCTCCGATCAATAACCAAGAGGGGAATTTGGAAATTCATATGGCTCCCATATATTTCTATGATTACTTTGCGATCAATGAACCATTTACATAAGATACCAATTTCCCTTTGTCTCGTGGTATTTTAATTATCCGAGGTCTGATCGTCGGTATCTCTGCATACCTAGTTCAACCTGACTACCAATAAGTACACTTTACTCGTTCCTGTGATATGTGATCCCTTGTGAGCCAGTCACATGCTTGCAAGCTAATTGGACGATATTCCACCAAGAGGGCCTAGAGCATATCTATTCGTCATATGGATGGACAAATCCCACTCTTCATCCATGTGCCTCAACACATACTTTCCGAACACTCAATGCCACCTTTATAGCCACCTAGTTACGGTGTGGTGTTTGATGTCATCAAAGCATCCATTCAGTGATGGTGATTAGCATGATATCATGGTCAAAGGAATTAGGTTACTATGTATGTCACATCCCAAATTTTTCCAAATTTTGAAATGTGAAAAATAAATAAACAAAATAAATAATTCTTGAAATTTAGGGTGAAAAGAAACTTTTTGATTCCAAATGGAAACATCAAAACCTATTTTGATCAAATAGAATCCTAAAGGGATTTAAAAAAAAGACAAACAAATAATAAATAAAGTTATAAAAGTTGGAATCACCATTTTTGGATGAGCAAAGGAACAAATAAGTAAATAAGGAATATTTTAAAGAGCCAAATTAAAACTTGGCCAAGCAAATAAAATAAAATATTTTTGTTTAATAAAAAGAGTAAAGGATTATTTAAATAAAATCATGAGGATTTATTATTATCCAATTTCTTTTAGATAAAGACATTTCCTATTTTGAATGAACATTAAAACTTAATAAAGTATTTTAAATAATAATTCAAAGTCATTTATTTTTAAATAAAACCTACTAAAAAGGATTTGGTAAAATTTAGTTTTCAAATAGATTTTTTAAACATATTTAAATCTTATTTTGAAATAAAGACTAATGTCTATTTATTTTTAATAAATAATAAACCCTAAAATTAATTATTCTAAATTTGAATTTAGAATATGTTAATAAACATTATTAAAATCTACACAAAGTTTGGTAGAGGTTTGAATTCAAATAGTGTTTGAATAGAAATAAAAACATAAATTCAAAATAGAAAAAGAAAAAACATTATGTACAAAAAAATGAATCGAACCCAACCCACTATCAAGGCCCAGTCCAGCCCAGCAACTAGCCCACCTGCTCTCCCCGCAGCGAATCGTTTTCCACCCACGAGCACACCCGCACAGCAACTGACGACTGGACCCCACCTTTCCCCTCTATCTCTCGCTGACCGCTGAGACCCACCCGGCAGGCCTGCTTGCTCACCCCCTGCAGTGACCATGCCCGCGCCTCGCCGTTTCTGCCATTGATTAAGGTGATCAATTTGCATTGATGCTGCAACGATTACTCCCTGCAACCGTACGCGCTTAAATGCCCCTCTCCCCTCTCCCTTTCCCCTCAGTCTACATTCCATCGGAGCCCCAAGGCTGCTCCAATTTTCCGCAGCAACGCACTGTCTCCGACGAGCTCCACCGGCCAATTACGGGAAACACCGCCAGCCCTGTACCCCTCAGAGCAAACGAGTGAGATCCGCAGTACAAGGCGCACCTCTCGGTACCTTCCCCTTGCCCGCGCGCGCCCTAGAGGCTCGACAACCTCGACGATAGAGCGCCACCGCCGTCTGATCCTCTCCGGCGACCTTTCCCCTGTAAGCTTTGTCCTCCCCTATCTCTATGGATGGTGCTCCTGCACGCGCCATACCCTCGCGCATCTAACCCCACTATTTTCTTGCTCTCTCGTGCTCCGTAGAGACGCCACCGACGAAGCCCGTGCATGTCCGATGGCGCCAAGAACTCCGGTGAGGAATTCCCATCGTCCCTGTGCGCCCGTGCCCAACGACGAACACCTTGAGACCCCCCGCGATGTTTCGAATCCGATGAGCCCTTCCTCCCCCTCTCTCGCTTCCTACAATGACCAGACCACCTCAGACAGAGTGCTTCGCCGCTTGCCGTCGCGTAAACGCCGCCAGATCCTGGTAGAGCTGCTGAGAGACGTTAGATGTTGATCCAGCGGACACGATAGATTCACTTAGCGAACAGGTACGGAGCGTCCTGTGCCACACGATCTAACTTAGATTTAATGATCCACAGAGTGCGATCCGCATGAACCGGTACGCACCAGTAAGAAAGTGCCACGTGTCCAGAGTTTGTTTTAAAACAGAAATTTTGATCTATTAGATATGCATACTTGCAAAATTCATAACTTTTAATCCACACGTCCAAATTTTGCAAATTTTATATCAATGGAATCAGCAGAACAAGTACTTTCCAACCATGCACTTTTGTCAATACCCGGATTCTTCAATCCTAGATGCCTGTTATGCCATACATCGCAATCCCAGGATTACCATTTTTGCGAGACATAACAAAATTGGATACCATAGTACTTCATCCGTTACAACGATACATAAGTTCTTACACAAATAGGGATCTCATGATCCAGTTCTTAATACAACATCAAGCAGCGGAATATGTAATAATAACGGTAGCGTAGGCGAAGCTCCATCTGCAGGGTCACAGGCAATGCTGACGATGGGAGATGATCCTAGTTGTCGTAACCTTCCTGGGGTCCATCTTTCAGGTACTCCTCTTCATAGTCTGGCCATGAGAATAGCTAGGGACAAAGCCATGAGTACTCTTTAAGTACTCGCAAACTAATACTAACAGGTAAAGGGGTTTTTGGATAATGGGACACTAGGCTCTAAGGTTGTTTTGCAAAAGCCAGATTTATCTCTACTTAGTTCCAAAGCTAGTCACAATTTTATAACTCCTAAGTGGGATCTTGTAATTCAGGTCACAACTCTGTTGTGGTCAAGTCAAAGTCTCAATTCATTTCACAAGTCGTTTTGAAAAGTCTGACGGGGGAACAGTATGGCCACTCCATCGGTCTGAGGGTGATACGCGGTACTGAAATCTAGGCGGGTTCCTAAACCTTCTTGGACTTTCTTCCAGAATCTCGAGATAAACTGAGTTCCTCGATCCGATACTATGTTCTTGGGGACTCCATGCAAACTAACGATTCTAGCGATGTACAACTCTGCTAGCTTCGAACTCTGATAGGTGGTTTTGACGGGCAAGAAATGGGCGACTTTGGACAATCTGTCCACTATGACCCAAATAGAGTCATTTCCCCTACTAGAAGTAGGTAGTCCAGTGATAAAGTCCATTCCTACAGAATCCCATTTCCATTCCAGAATTTGCAAAGGTTGCAACAATCCAGCGGGTCTTTGATGTCCGGCCTTGACTCGCTGACATATATCACACTTGGCGATATAGCTTCCGATTTCTCTCTTCATCTTATGCCACCAAAATTGCTCTTTCAAATCTTGATACATCTTCGTTCCTCCGGGATGGATAGAATAAATAGTATCATGAGCCTCCTTCAAGATAACTTCTTTCAACTCAGAATCTGATGGTACACAAAGGCGTCCTTTGTACCACAAAACTCCTTCTTCGTCCTCGGTGAATCCGGGTACTTTGCCTGTACCGATACGATGCTTGATTCCATCGATTCTGGCATTTCCTTTCTGCGCCTCTTTAATCTGACTGATCAAAGAGGGCTGAAGTTCTATGCTAGCCAAAAATCCTTCACTTACTAATTCTATTCGAAAATCTTCCATCTCTTTGTGCAAACTTGGTTTCTCCTTCAAAATCATGGAGTTCAAGCGGCACGGTAATCTGCTAAGGGCATCGGCTACCACGTTGGCTTTACCAGGGTGATAGTGAATGTCTAGGTCGTAATCCTTGATTAGCTCAATCCATCTTCTCTGCCTCATATTCAGCTCCTTCTGAGTGAATATATACTTTAGACTCTTGTGATCCGAATAAATCTCACAACGGTTTCCCATCAGGTAATGTCTCCATGTCTTTAGGGCTAGAACTACGGCTGCGAGTTCGAGGTCATGGGTTGGATAGTTTTGCTCGTGTTGCTTCAATTGTCGTGATAGATAAGATATAACTTTGCCTTCTTGCATTAGCACACATCCGAGACCAATCTTGGATGTGTCACAATACACATCGAAGGGCTTCGTGATATCCGGCATGATCAAGATTGGGGCTGAAATCAATCTCCTTTTGAGTTCTTGAAAACTCGCTTCACATTTGTCGGTCCATTCAAACTTCTTGTCCTTCTTCAGCAATTGGGTCATGGGTCGGGCGATAATAGAGAATCGTTCTACGAATTTGCGGTAATATCCCGCCAATCCGAGAAAAGCACGAACTTGGGTTTGAGTGGTTGGGGCTTGCCAATCTTCTACATCTTTCACTTTGGCAGGGTCAACGGCAATTCCTCCGGCTGATACAATGTGACCGAGGAATCCTACTTCCTGTAACCAGAATTCACATTTGCTAAACTTTGCATACAACTGCTGCTCTCTAAGAGTTCCAAGAATGGTCCTTAGGTGTAGCTCATATTCTTCTTCTGATTTGGAATAAATCAGAATGTCATCGATGAAAACAACGTCAAACTTATCCAGGAAGTCCATAAAAATCTTATTCATGAGGTTCATGAAATAAGCGGGGGCATTGGTTAATCCAAAAGACATTACTGTATACTCATACAATCCATATCTGGTGGTAAAGGCAGTCTTTGGGATATCCTTTGCACGAATTTTGAGTTGATGATAACCAGTCCTAAGATCAATCTTAGAAAACACTTGGGCACCGGTCAACTGATCAAACAAATCTTCTATCTTAGGCAAGGGGTACTTGTTCTTGATGGTGACATCATTCAACTTCCGATAATACGTACACAAACGGTTACCTCCATCCTTCTTGTCCACAAACAGGACAAGTGACCTCCATGGTGACGCACTTGGTTGAATCAATCCGATTTCCAACATGGAATCCAGTTGCTTCTTCAGTTCTTCTAGTTCTGAGGGTTCATACTATAGGGTCTCTGGGCTATGGGTCCTGTTCTGGGGATTAGTTCGATGATAAACTCGATATCCCGATCTGGGGGCATACCGGGCAAAACATCTGGAAATACATCGGGGTATTAGCAGACTATCTGAACTTGGTCAATGGTAGGTTGGGCTATACTCCTGTTACACTTGAATTGGCGAGGTAAGGTTTCAGATATATGCTCGACTGATATTCCGGTGGTACTGGTCATGGTGATGGCTTTCTTGGCATAGTCAATCAATCCTTTATGTTTGGACATCCAATCCATTCCTAGTACTACTTCCAAACCTTTAGTTCCGAGTACTATTAGGTTAGCATAAAAATCTATGCCATGGATTCGGATAGGGACGGCCTTGAAATTTGCCTAGCCTTGGTGGTTGATCCGGGAATTTGTACAATCATCACATGCTTCAGTTTGGTTGGTTGAATTTTACTAGTGCAGGCAAATTCTTCGGTGACAAATGAATGCGATGCACCAGAATCAAACAACACTCTTGCAAGTACTGAATTAACAGAAAACATACCCAGCACGACGTCTGGCGCTTCCAGAGCTTCTTCAGCATGCATGAGAAAAAGACGGCCATTGCAGTTGAGTGAATTCCCTGGGGCAAATCTTCTCCCTGGCGGGACATGAAGCTGCTGCTGAGCTGGGACATTGGCGTTGGGGGCTGTAGCATTCTTCTTGTTGGGGCACTCGTTGGAATAGTGGCCTTTATTTCCACAGTCATAACAGGTCACTTGTGACTTGTCCTTGGCTGCGATAGGCACAGCATTGCTTCCAGTCCTCGGGGCAGTGTTAGGGTTGGCGGTAGCATTGTTGGTGTTGAACTTGGGTGGGGCACGGTTGAAATTGCTAGGGTTGCCGGGGTTGTTGTGATTTCCTCCGGGTCTAGGGTTTCCACTGTTGGGATAGGTCGGACGGGTCATAGGGGGTCTATTGGTTCTTGGGGCATATCCTGGAGATGGGTTGGGGCGATACTTTGGGGTCCGATGGGTTCCTGGTTGATGCATCATGCGACGCTTGCGGTTCTCATTGGCCTGGTTGATCTTTCCTTCCATATGGATGGCTGAATCGACAAGGGCTTCAATATCAACAAAGGGGATATTGACTAACACTATCTGCATCTCGTCATGCAGACCATTCAGGAATCTTTCTTTCTTCTTGGCTTCGGTGTCTATCTCGTCCGGGGCATACCTAGCTAATCACAAAAAAATTCACGGTATTCCACTACAGTCATCCTTCCTTGCTTCAACTCTCTGAACTCGTCTCTCATTCTCTTGATCAAACCTGGTGGCACATGGGTTCTGCTAAACTTGACCTTGAATTCCTCCCAGGTCATCATCTGGCCTCCGATCATGGCACGAACACTGTTCCACCATGCCCTGGCATCTCCGGCTAGATAATGGGTGGCGAACAGGACTTTCTCGTTGGCTTCGACTCCTGCTACTTCTAAGTTGTTTTCATGGTTTGCAGCCAATCATCGGCATCTAGGGGTTCTTCTGACTTGGTGAAAATGGGTGGGTTGGTATTCTGGAAATTCTTGAGCTTAGATCCGTGGTGGTCCTGATTTTCATGGCCTTGGTTGTTGTGGGCTAGCTGGGTTATCTGTTGCAGAGTGGCTAGGTTGGCTTGACGTTCCGCTCTTTCAGCTTCGCGGTCAGAGGTCAACATTTGCAGAATCTGCAACATCGGATCCGGGGCTAAACCACTTCCTCCACGTGGTATCTGAAGATTGATATAGATCATGAGAAAAGAGGGAAATTTCTAAGGTTTTGGGTTTTTGAAAAGTTTTTAAAGGTTTGACTCAGATTTTTCTAGCAACTTGCTTTTTCATTCATTCATAGCACACAGTACAACACACACCATAACAAGGAAAAACAGATGGTTTTAAGAACCATTCTGGAAACTACGATACAATGGGACCGACTACTACTCACTACGCTAGTGCTTAGTGCTACTACTCCTTGGAGTCTGTGGCTTCATCATCTTCAGCATCATCGATGAAGGAGAAATCATCCTCATCAGTGAAGAAGTCCAGGGCCTAATCCTCCAGAAAATCATCGTCATCGCTGAGGTAGGAGTAAGGGTCTCCACGAAGATCCTCTCCGGCATTCTCCCTTTCCTCCAACTGCATGTCCCTCTCGTGGATGGTCTCTTCCAGAGATGAGATGCGATGGCGAAGACGGGCAATAATGCGCTCCTTCTTGTCGAGCTGACGGCGGCGAGACTTGCGATCCTTTGCTAGCATGGCGATGGTCTGGTCCTTCGTCTTGATGATGGCAGACTTGTGGTTGCAATAGTCACGGCAGTTGTCCAATTCCTGCTGACGATCATACATCATGAAGCTAAGGTCGTCCAATTGAGTCTTCAGCTCGGGGTGGTATGGGGCTTCCAGTGGTTGTCCATTTGCATCACGCCTTGGGCAAAACTCAAAGCGAGTACCCTTGATCTGATTGATGCTCTGCCCACACAGACGGGAAAGAGCTTCCTGCATTGCTCTGGCAAGTCCATCGAGCCAGTTGTTTTCCCTCAAGGTAAACCGAATTCCCTCCGAGTGGGAGGTTCAATCTTTCCTCGGAGACTTGCAACAATTAGCCACTGCAGATCTTCTCCTCCTTGATCATTGAGCTGAGCTCCGAAGAACTCGAGATACGGACGCTCCAGAAGTTCCGAAAGCTGATCCAGATCCCTCTCAAAGATAAGGTCTCCTCCATTCCCAAGTTGGTAAAACTTGCTGTACTTCACGTCCATCTATAAAAATAGAGGATGAGTAGATTAGCAGAGTGATCAAGTGTGTCAAAATTTTATCTCTGATACAGCAAGTTTTATTAAAGTGTGTCAAAATTTTATCTCTGATTAGCAGAGTGATCAAGTGATAAAGTTTTTGAGGATAATGAAGTTTTATTAAAGAATTAAAGAGGTAAGAATGAGAATAGGTTTTCGTAAATACTTTTATTCTTTGGTTTTGAAACTAAGTTTTTGGGTCAACGTCCAATCTAGCTAGGGTCTCCTATGGTCAGGATGGCTGTGATACCAACTTGTCAACACCCGGATTTTTCAATCCTAGATGCCTATTATGCCATACATCGCAATCCTAGGATTACGATACCATAGTACTTCATCCGTTACAACGATACATAAGTTCTTACACAAATAGGGATCTCATGATCCAGTTCTTAATACAACATCAAGCAGCGGAATACGTAATAATAACGGTAGCGTAGGCGAAGCTCCATCTTCGGGGTCACAGGCAATGCTGACGATGGGAAATGATCCTAGTTGTCGTAACCTTCCTGGGGTCCATCTTCTAGGTACTCCTCTTCATAGTCTGGCCATGGGAATAGCCAGGGACAAAGCCATGAGTACTCTTTAAGTACTCGCAAACTAATACTAACAGGTAAAGGGGTTTTTGGATAATGGGACACTAGGCTCTAAGGTTGTTTTGCAAAATCCAGATTTATCTCTACTTAGTTCCAAAGCTAGTCACAATTTTATAACTCCTAAGTGGGATCTTGTAATTCAGGTCACAACTCTGTTGTGGTCAAGTCAAAGTCTCAATTCATTTCACAAGTCGTTTTGAAAAGTCTGACGGGGGAACAGTATGGCCACTCCAACCGTCCATAACCGCGGACGCGGCTATTCGAATAGTTTGACACTCTGCAGAGATTGTACACTTTCACCACAACATTTGATACATCCGTCAGGAACAATCCTGAATTCACCATACTCACTATGCGGATAATCAATCCTAACCTTTCAATTACACGCCCTAGTATAAGTACCTCTCCTTTGAGTTTGGCCTCCCAACCATGACCACTATCATCTTGGGTACTGCACAGGTGGACAATCTTCACAAGGTAGCCTCAGCTCAAACCTTGGCCTTGAGGGAACTAATACTAAGGAATATAAGTTTCTAGTCAAGCCCTACCCAATATTCGGGTATTGTGGTTGTACGCTAAGATTTGAATGGTATCGCATCTAGACAACCATCAGTTTTATAAAGGGGTAAGGCTCATGCCTCAACATTTTCATCACCAAAATCATCAAGTGTTTGGAAACACATGTCCAAAACATTTCAATAGAATGATCCATCATTCCAAGGTTTTCATAACCATTTTTCCACCAAGTATTCCCATCTAAAAGTTGATCAAGTTTTATGCTTAGCACTAGCATCTACAGGTAGGGGTAGTACTAATGAGGGGTGGTAACTAGTGGAGTTTCACTAAGTCCAACCTTATATCTTAGGCTGATATCAAGGTTTCTAGCTTAGGCCAAATTTTATGCTCTTTATGCAACCTTCAGCACAACTGTCTAGTATCTACCAAACTCTTAGGTAGACTCTAAGTAAGCTTTAATAAAGAAATAAAGTAAGAAGCTTGCACATAAAACTAGGATTGGTTTATCAAGTGAGTATAATCACATATGCTTAAGGCATATAGTAGTCATATCACAAGTATGGGTTTGTGGCATCAGTAGGGTATCTGGCAAGGGTTAGCTTGCACATTCACTAGTAGTATTAGGCGTGCATCAGTGTCAATATAAGCTTGCATAGTTACTAGCTTGCCTTGTGCAGAGCAGTGGTTGAAGTTCTCCTTGGCTTCTTCTTCGTAGTATCCTCCTTCCTCCTTGTATCCTTGGTCGGTACTAGCGTCTATGAATAAATACGAGGTACACAATCACCAAACAATACTTAACTACTTGCAATCATCACACACAAGGGTCCTATAGATGATCTAGCATCATCTCTAACATTACAAGGTTAAAGCTTGGTTTAAATCTTTTTATTTTTAGAAAAGTAATTTCTACTCATTGAAAAACTACTTAAGATTTAATATTCTCCAAACCAAATATGGGATCATGTTGACACATGTCATCACCACATATTGTAGTCCATGGGAATGTGATTTAAAGTGGTTTCACAATTTAATAAGGTTTTACCCTTTTATTTTAATTAATTAAAGTGGCTAGAAATGCTTATGAAGCATTCTTGTATTACTTGAACATTATTTCTGCAAGTAAACCTATATATTTTTATATATTCTGAAAGGTATGGTTAAATGTGATTTTTGAGAGTTGGAAACAACTCAAAAGCTTTTATGGTTTAAATTTGAAAAATGTTTGAATGCAGAAAAGCTTCTGCCTTGTTATTTTTACTATGGGTGATCTACAGATCCAAATGACTTGAATCCAACGGGCTTGGATTAATCATTCACAGGCCTTTCCAACAAAATTGGTTTCATTCAAATTGGTGCACTGAATGGATCTGGGTTGATTTTTGAAGTTGGGTACAGAAGTGTGCTTGAATTTAAAAAGAAAAGGTTTAATTTGAATTGCTGGGCTGCGCGGGAAATTCTAACGGGCCAGCCTGCTAAGCGCAGTGCTCCCGTGGGCTGCTTAAGTGGGTGTCCCCACTCGTCAGTGACACGGGGCTGGGCGAAGCGGTATGGGGCAACGTGGATCGTTCGATCCATTTCTAATCCAACGGCTGGGGGTCATCATCGACGTGAGACATCTCCGGCGAGAACCAAACCTAGCGCGGCCAGTGGGGGGTGCTGGGGGCTCACCGGGGTACGGGCGAGGGTCGGCAAAGCGGGCGAACAACGAAGTCGACGATGGTGAACCTCCTGGTACCGGTGGCTTCTCCTTGGGCAGCTCCAATCGCTGGCTCCCTTCTTCTCCAGAGGCGGTGGGCTCTGGTGAAATTTCGGCGAGGTGGTGCTCGCCTTGCTCTGAGAATGGTGTGGCACGGTCAGTGAGGAGAGGGGAGTGAGATGGTGTGAAGAAATCGTGCGGGGGTGGCCTCTATTTATAGTCGAGCAAGGGGACCGTCGGGGCGCACGGTGAGCTCGTCGGGGGCGACGTTACAGGCGGCTAATGGTATGGGCAAGGGTAGGGTGCGGTGCGGTGTCTCCTGGCGATGCTCAACGACATGGTCGCAAGGCATGGGGTGGTGTGGTTTGGTCTGGAACGGCCGGTGCTCTGCGCGGCAGAGGCGGCGTCTTCGGCGGCGGGCGGTGGCTGTATGGCACGGGGCGGCAAACGGGCATGTCTGGCAGTCTCCTAGGTCAGTGGTGATCGTGTGTGCACGCGGTGAGGGCGGCGCGCGGTCTGTGGACGCTGGTCGAGGGTGGCACTCTGGCGCACGCTCGGCATGGTCTGGGCGCGGCTTGTGCGCGTGGTCCAGGGCTTGGCAACGCTCGTGGCTGGGACAGGGAGTGGCGGTTGACGGTGGGCTTCCTCCCAGACAAGGTTGGTACGGCTAGTTCTTCCTCTAGCCTGCTGTCCACAATGGGGTGACATTGGGGTGCTCGGCTGTTCACCATTAATGACAATGGCAAGCTCACAGGGGTGCTAGTGTTGGGCTAATCTTTCTAGATGATCTACTGAGTTGTGTGTGAGCTAACTAGGGAACAAGTTAGGCAAGAATCACTGCACACTATAGTGTTTGTTGTTTTGTTTGATTTGTGTCTGCAACCTGTTTGATGAAATGGCCGCATGAAATCAAGTTTTGAATTTTGAAATGAATTTTGGTGGGTTTGCTAGATTGGTGCTGGTGAGTCTGCAGATGCTTGGGTTTTGAAAGTTGAGCTTGTTTGAGTGGGTTTTGAAAAAGTGGGATCTTCCCATATGAAGAAGATTCAATTTTGAATTGTCATTTAAACTATGCAATTGAAAGTTTCTGGATGATCACAAAGTGGGCCTTGATACCTTGTTATGAGTACATTCAAGGGGTGCAAAGATCCAGAAAAGTTTCTGTTAGGTTTTGAAAGTTTGAGACAGCCAAAGTAGGCATGGGAGTTAAATTGGTCAAAATGACCATTCACTTAATATATTTGTTTTGATTTACTTGTCTTCAGGAAAAGTGTGGGAAATGTTTTAGATGATGTTCATTTCACCTAAGAAACATTTTACAAGCAATGGATCACACAAACAAGGTGATTTTTAAAGAAATTCAAAATCCATGCATACACATATACATGCATTCATGAGTTTATTTAGAAAAGTTTTTGTTAACCCTAATCTTGATGATTAGTGTTTGATGATCTAATTTTGGTATTTTTGGGATGTTACAACTTTGTTTAATGAATTGCTTCTGGAAACTTAGTTGTTTTTGCAGAAACTTGTGTAGGAATAATTTGAGTATAAAGATTGTTCTAGAAATATTTTTATGGTAAAATCTTTGGCAAATGGATTGTTTTGAACCTACTGACCATAGAAACCAGATTATGGATTTAAATGTGTATTTTGTGAAGCCAAAGAATAAATATTTGAACTAGAACATTTCTAGTCAAATAAAAATATTTTTTATGTGTTAAAAATACTTTTGGAGTAAAACCTTTGGAAAATGATTTGAATTAAACTCTCTGATCCTAAAACACCAAGTTTTGAGATTTAAGATGAACCCTATAAAATTATTACTTTGCTAAAAGGAATTTCCAACAACATAAAATATCATTTTGGTATAAAATTGGTTTATGGGGTGAAACCTTTTGCAAATGGTTTTAATATTAAACACTTGACCTTAAAACACTAACATGTTGTGTTTAAAAATATTTTACAAACACTAGGGATTATCTTTTTGATTTAAAACATCCCTAGCAAAACAAAAATGACTTAAAGTGGCCATTTTCACCAACTTGAATTTAAATGGTTTTACCACTTTTGTAAATGACCAATATGAAGTTTAAAATGTTTAGAGCCTAATAGAAACCACTTTTCCAAATAAAACCATCTTTTGCATGCTTGCATGCATTGCCTTGTTTTTGTCATTTTATGTGATGAATTGTTTGAATACTAGTTGAATATATCTTTGCTTGATTGAATTGTAGTGAAGTTAGAAGAGTGTGATATTTGCAAGATCAAGGAGTGAACCAATATTCTCTACTAAAAAGGGAAGTGACACTATCATCCATGTCCTACTATTTTCATTACACTTAGTGGATTTTTGTAGCATGCATGATAGGACTACTATATCTCTATGCTATGCTATATCCTATTAGGATATCCTTATATCTTCCTTAGTGAAAACAATGTAGTTGTAGTATGATTAGCCCTTCTATATATTTGGGATGGGATACATGATATGATTATATGAAGTATTGGAAAATATATGTTTTATATAATAAAACAAGTACTCAATGAACCACCTGGGTGGAAAGAGGATACTCATGTTTTGGACAAGGTGGCAACAAAGGGAACCATGTTTATATGGCTATCTTTTTGTATGTGCACTAGAAGAAAACGACCCAGGGACTTAGAGATTGAACATGTTTCTCGTACAGTGGCTTCCGTGTACAGCCACATGCTAAATGGGCTCTGGCTTAGTCAACTACATAGTGGAAGATCCATGCATTGGCATATTCAGGTTAACTAGAATTGTGTATGGAAATATATCCCTAAATTGGTGCCTGGTATACAGCTAGCATTTGTATTGGGAGGACTCCTATGGAAAGAATTTGTCACATTCTCGATCTGCCGGTACTCCATTTGGTGAGTACTTATCCAGCGGCCACTGGTGGCGTCAAGACGAGATTGTGTCATCTGGGTAAAGTGTACAACTTCTGCAGAAGATCAAATTCTAAGTACTTAGCCGTGTCCCCGGTTATGGACAACCCTGAGCAACTAAGGCCTGAAGCTATGGAAGATCTCGACATTCCAATTTCTCAAAGTAAAACTTGATGGTGTCAACAAGGGATTAGAAGCACTTGGAGTTTTCCAAGAAGTTCAGAAAGATTGGCAAAAGATCAAAACTATTTTGAAAAGATAGGATAAAACTATATTGCTTTCTGCAATTGAGCCTAAACCCTACTTAGCCAAATATGCATGTAATGATATGATCCACTTATTTCTTCATAGTAGTGAAACTTGCCAATACAGTTCAAATGTATTGACCCTTGTGGCTGCAACTTATTATGTTGCAGGTTTGTTTGATGTTAGTGAAGTGTGTTGAATAGGATTACAAGTCTACAACCAACATGATTGCCTGTGGCACTTTGAAGATGAAGGACTCCATGCTATATAGATAATCTGCTGCATTGTAATGTGATAGCCAAATGAGCTATGTAAGATGTAATGAATTATTTTATTCCTGGTTATATAGTTGTATTATGACCTTTGTTTCTTGATATTACATCTTAACTGTGGATGCTAGCTATTGATCCATGGACTAGCATTGTAAACACAGGGATCTCTACCTTATTAAAGGTTGGGACCTCTACAGATGGTATCAGAGCACTGTGTTGCCTGTAGGATTGTAAACCCTAGGATAGGACAAACCCCTTAGAAAAATAGGAGTTGTTTTTGTTCCAAAACTTATTTACAAACAATCTTGTAAACTCTTTCCTTAACCTTTTTGGTTTTGAATTCTACATCTCTTCCTTTATCAACTTGATGGACAAAGCCTTCACCATGACCAATGACTTCAACTTTAGTTTCACCAAGGACATCAACTTAGACATCACTATCTAAGACATTAGATTCCCTACCAACTATCTAAGACATTGAAATCATGTTAGTGTATGGATCATATTGACCTATGAGGTATGACTATACTAAGTTGATTGTTTCAAGAAAACTTGTTGTTTGCTTCAACTCATGAGTTAAGCTCATAAGTTGTTAAGTGAATAGTTGCTTGTTGATTGCTTGATTGAACTTGATTGTTTTGGGTGGTGTGTTAGAACTTCTTTAGATCTATCTATCATTACTTATCCCTATCAATCCAACAGATGCCTCCCTGTCATGCCAACCCCAACCAAAACAACAACAATAACGTCACTCCCGAGATGCAGCAGATGATGACAGCTCAAGCTCAACTGATGCAGATGATGAAGCAGTTTGTGAAAAATCAGAATCAAAATAACAACAAAAACAACCACAATCAGAATAATCCTCTAGCACATGACATGCTCACCAGGTTTCTGAAACTGAGGCCTACAAGATTCTCTGGAACAAATGACCCAATGGTAGCCAATGACTGGTTACGTTCGGTGAACAAGGACTTAGTGACTGTTGGCTGCACCGATGAGGAAAAAGTTAGGTTTGCAGCAATTTGCTCGAAGGACCAGCAGCAACATGGTGGGACAACTTTCAGATCACCACTCCCCTTGAGGATGTGAATTGGGCTATTTTTGAGGATGGTTTCCATACAGCTCACATCTGATCTGGAGTGACGAACTTGAAGAAAAAGGAGTTTCACAATCTGAAATAGCGTCACCTCAGTGTGGCTGAGTACATTGAAAAATTCAACAATCTGGCAGGCTATGCACCGGATGAAGTTGATACAGATGCTAAGAGGAAGGAGAAATTCCTCAAAGGACTTAATTATGAGTTGAACCTGCAGCTGTCTGTTGCCTATGTCCCAACTTATCAATCACTCCATGACAAAGCCACCATCTTGGAAAACAAGATGAATCAAGTTGAGAAAAGAAAGAGGAAGCATAAACTCAAATATCACTCAGGATCATCACAAAAGAAGCATTCATTCAAAAAGAGCAATGAAGATTCTGAACCACATCAGTATCACCACAACAACAATGGAAGTGATAATAATGGAAATGATACTGACAATGGAGATGACCTTATGAAGCATTCTTGTATTACTTCAACATTATTTCTGCAAGTAAACCTATATATTTTTATATATTCTGAAAGGTATGGTTAAATGTGATTTTTGAGAGTTGGAAACAACTCAAAAGCTTTTATGGTTTAAATTTGAAAAATGTTTGAATGCAGAAAAGCCTCTGCCTTGTTATTTTTACTATGGGTGATCTACAGATCCAAATGACTTGAATCCAACGGGCTTGGATTAAGCATTCACAGACCTTTCCAACAAAATTGGTTTCATTCAAATTGGTGCACTGAATGGATCTGGGTTGATTTTTGAAGTTGGGTACAGAAGTGTGCTTGAATTTAAAAAGAAAAGGTTTAATTTGAATTGCTGGGCTGCGCGGGAAATTCTAACGGGCCGGCCTGCTAAGCGCAGTGCTCCCGTGGGCTGCTTAAGTGGGTGTCCCCACTCGTCAGTGACACGGGGCTAGGCGAAGCGGTATGGGGCAACGTGGATCGTTCGATCCAGTTCTAATCCAACGGCTGGGGGTCATCATCGACGTGAGACATCTCCGGCGAGAACCAAACCTAGCGCGGCCAGTGGGGGGTGCTGGGGGCTCACCAGGGTACGGGCGAGGGTGGGCAAAGCGGGCGAACGACGAAGTCGACGATGGTGAACCTCCTGGTACAGGTGGCTTCTCCTTGGGCAGCTCCAATCGCTGGCTCCCTTCTTCTCCAGAGGCGGTGGGCTCTGGTGAAATTCCGGCGAGGTGGTGCTCGCCTTGCTCTAAGAATGGTGTGGCACGGTCAGTGAGGAGAGGGGAGTGAGATGGTGTGAAGAAATCGTGCGGGGGTGGCATCTATTTATAGTCGAGCGAAGGGACCGTCGGGGCGCACGGTGAGCTCGTCGGGGGCGACATTACAGGCGGCTAATGGTATGGGCAAGGGTAGGGGACGGTGCGGTGTCTCCTGGCGATGCTCAACGACATGGTCGCGAGGCATGGGGTGGTGTGGTTTGGTCTGGAACGGCCGGTGCTCTGCGCGGCAGAGGCGGCGTCTTCGACGGCGGGCGGTGGCTGTATGGAATGGGGCGGCAAACGGGCATGTCTGGCAGTCTCCTAGGTCGGTGGTGATCGTGTGTGCACGCGGTGAGGGCGGCGCGCGGTCTATGGACGCTGGTCGAGGGTGGCGCTCTGGCGCACGCTCGGCATGGTCTGGGCGCGGCTTGTGCGCGTGGTCCAGGGCTTGGCAACGCTCGCGGCTGGGACAGGGAGTGGCGGTTGACGGTGGGCTGCCTCCCAGACAAGGTTGGCACGGCTAGTTCTTCCTCTAGCCTGCTGTCCACAATGGGGTGACATTGGGGTGCTCGGCTGTTCACCATTAATGACAATGGCAAGCTCACAGGGGTGCTAGTGTTGGGCTAATCTTTCTAGATGATCTACTGAGTTGTGTGTGAGCTAACTAGTTAACAAGTTAGGCAAGAATCACTGCACACTATAGTGTTTGTTGTTTTGTTTGATTTGTGTCTGCAACCTGTTTGATGAAATGGCCGCATGAAATCAAGTTTTGAATTTTGAAATGAATTTTGGTGGGTTTGCTAGATTGGTGCTGGTGAGTCTGCAGATGCTTGGGTTTTGAAAGTTGAGCTTGTTTGAGTGGGTTTTGAAAAAGTGGGATCTTCCCATATGAAGAAGATTCAATTTTGAATTGTCATTTAAACTATGCAATTGAAAGTTTCTGGATGATCACAAAGTGGGCCTTGATACCTTGTTATGAGTACATTCAAGGGGTGCAAAGATCCAGAAAAGTTTCTGTTAGGTTTTGAAAGTTTGAGACAACCAAAGTAGGCATGGGAGTTAAATTGGTCAAAATGACCATTCACTTAATATATTTGTTTTGATTTACTTGTCTTCAGGAAAAGTGTGGGAAATGTTTTAGATGATGTTCATTTCACCTAAGAAACATTTTACAAGCAATGGATCACACAAACAAGGTGGTTTTTAAAGAAATTCAAAATCCATGCATACACATATACATGCATTCATGAGTTTATTTAGAAAAGTTTTTGTTAACCCTAATCTTGATGATTAGTGTTTGATGATCTAAGTTTGGTATTTTTGGGATGTTACAACTTTGTTTAATGAATTGCTTCTGGAAACTTAGTTGTTTTTGCAGAAACTTGTGTAGGAATAATTTGAGTATAAAGATTGTTCTAGAAATATTTTTATGGTAAAATCTTTGGCAAATGGATTGTTTTGAACCTACTGACCATAGAAACCAGATTATGGATTTAAATGTGTATTTTGTGAAGACAAAGAATAAATATTTGAATTAGAACATTTCTAGTCAAATAAAAATATTGTTTATGTGTTAAAAATACTTTTGGAGTAAAATCTTTGGAAAATGATTTGAATTAAACTCTCTGATCCTAAAACACCAAGTTTTGAGATTTAAGATGAACCCTATAAAATTATTACTTTGCTAAAAGGAATTTCCAACAACATAAAATATCATTTTGGTATAAAATTGGTTTATGGGGTGAAACCTTTTGCAAATGGTTTTAATATTAAACACTTGACCTTAAAACACTAGCATGTTGTGTTTAAAAATATTTTACAAACACTAGAGATTATCTTTTTGATTTAAAACATCCCTAGCAAAACAAAAATGACTTAAAGTGGCCATTTTCACCAACTTGAATTTAAATGGTTTTACCACTTTTGTAAATGACCAATATGAAGTTTAAAATGTTTAGAGCCTAATAGAAACCACTTTTCCAAATAAAACCATCTTTTGCATGCTTGCATGCATTGCCTTGTTTTTGTCATTTTATGTGATGAATTGTTTGAATGCTAGTTGAATATATCTTTGCTTGATTGAATTGTAGTGAAGTTAGAAGAGTGTGATATTTGCAAGATCAAGGAGTGAACCAATATTCTCTACTAAAAAGGGAAGTGACACTATCATCCATGTCCTACTATTTTCATTACACTTAGTGGATTTTTGTAGCATGCATGATAGGACTACTATATCTCTATGCTATGCTATATCCTATTAGGATATCCTTATATCTTCCTTAGTGAAAACAATGTAGTTGTAGTATGATTAGCCCTTCTATATATTTGGGATGGGATACATGATATGATTATATGAAGTATTGGAAAATATATGTTTTATATAATAAAACAAGTACTCAATGAACCACCTGGGTGGAAAGAGGATACTCAAGTTTTGGACAAGGTGGCAACAAAGGGAACCATGTTTATATGGCTATCTTTTTGTATGTGCACTAGAAGAAAACGACCCAGGGACTTAGAGATTGAACATGTTTCTCGTACAGTGGCTTCCGAGTACAGCCACATGCTAAATGGTCTCTGGCTTAGTCAACTATATAGTGGAAGATCCATGCATTGGCATATTCAGGTTAACTAGAATTGTGTATGGAAATATATCCCTAAATTGGTGCCTGGTATACAGCTAGCATTTGTATTGGGAGGACTCCTATGGAAAGAATTTGTCACATTCTCGATCTGCCGGTACTCCATTTGGTGAGTACTTATCCAGCGGCCACTGGTGGCGTCAAGACGAGATTGTGTCATCTGGGTAAAGTGTACAACTTCTGCAGAAGATCAAATTCTAAGTACTTAGCCGTGTCCCCGGTTATGGACAACCCTGAGCAACTAAGGCCTGAAGCTATGGAAGATCTCGACATTCCAATTTCTCAAAGTAAAACTTGATGGTGTCAACAAGGGATTAGAAGCACTTGGAGTTTTCCAAGAAGTTCAGAAAGATTGGCAAAAGATCAAAACTATTTTGAAAAGATAGGATAAAACTATATTGCTTTCTGCAATTGAGCCTAAACCCTACTTAGCCAAATATGCATGTAATGATATGATCCACTTATTTCTTCATAGTAGTGAAACTTGCCAATACAGTTCAAATGTATTAACCCTTGTGGCTGCAACTTATTATGTTGCAGGTTTGTTTGATGTTAGTGAAGTGTGTTGAATAGGATTACAAGTCTACAACCAACATGATTGCCTGTGGCACTTTGAAGATGAAGGACTCCATGCTATATAGATAATCTGCTGCATTGTAATGTGATAGCCAAATGAGCTATGTAAGATGTAATGAATTTTTTTATTCCTGGTTATATAGTTGTATTATGACCTTTGTTTCTTGATATTACATCTTAACTGTGGATGCTAGCTATTGATCCATGGACTAGCATTGTAAACACAGGGATCTCTACCTTATTAAAGGTTGGGACCTCTACAGATGGTATCAGAGCACTGTGTTGCCTGTAGGATTGTAACCCTAGGATAGGACAAACCCCTTAGAAAAATAGGAGTTGTTTTTGTTCCAAAACTTATTTACAAACAATCTTGTAAACTCTTTCCTCAACCTTTTTGGTTTTGAATTCTACATCTCTTCCTTTATCAACTTGATGGACAAAGCCTTCACCATGACCAATGACTTCAACTTTAGTTTCACCAAGGACATCAACTTAGACATCACTATCTAAGACATTAGATTCCCTACCAACTATCTAAGACATTGAAATCATGTTAGTGTATGGATCATATTGACCTATGAGGTATGACTATACTAAGTTGATTATTTCAAGAAAACTTGTTGTTTGCTTCAACTCATGAGTTAAGCTCATAAGTTGTTAAGTGAATAGTTGCTTGTTGATTGCTTGATTGAACTTGATTGTTTTGGGTGGTGTGTTAGAACTTATTTAGATCTATCTATCATTACTTATCCCTATCAATCCAACAGATGCCTCCCTGTCATGCCAACCCCAACCAAAACAACAACAATAACGTCACTCCCGAGATGCAGCAATTGATGACAGCTCAAGCTCAACTGATGCAGATGATGAAGCAGTTTGTGAAAAATCAGAATCAAAATAACAACAAAAACAACCACAATCAGAATAATCCTCTAGCACATGACATGCTCACCAGGTTTCTGAAACTGAGGCCTGCAAGATTCTCTGGAACAAATGACCCAATGGTAGCCAATGACTGGTTACGTTCGGTGAACAAGGACTTAGTGACTGTTGGCTGCACCGACGAGGAAAAAGTTAGGTTTGCAGCAATTTGCTCGAAGGACCAGCAACAACATGGTGGGACAACTTTCAGATCACCACTCCCCTTGAGGATGTGAATTGGGCTATTTTTGAGGATGGTTTCCATACAGCTCACATCTGATCTGGAGTGATGAACTTGAAGAAAAAGGAGTTTCACAATCTGAAATAGCGTCACCTCAGTGTGGCTGAGTACATTGAAAAATTCAACAATCTGGCAGGCTATGCACCGGATGAAGTTGATACAGATGCTAAGAGGAAGGAGAAATTCCTCAAAGGACTTAATGATGAGTTGAACCTGCAGCTGTCTGTTGCCTATGTCGCAACTTATCAATCACTCCGTGACAAAGCCACCATCTTGGAAAACAAGATGAATCAAGTTGAGAAAAGAAAGAGGAAGCATAAACTCAAATATCACTCAGGATCATCACAAAAGAAGCGTTCATTCAAAAAGAGCAATGAAGATTCTGAACCACATCAGTATCACCACAACAACAATGGAAGTGATAATAATGGAAATGATACTGACAATGGAGATGACCTTGGTCAGAACCAACATGGCAATTCCAGGAAGAAAGACATTAGCCAGTTGCAGTGCTATAATTGTAAGGAACTTGGACACTATGCATCAGACTGTCCTGAGAAGAAAAAGACAAAAGGATGTTGGAAACTCCAATGGAAATGACTCCAATGTGACCCAGAAAGAATATGTGAACCACATTCACATAGATGGGAACCTTGAAGAAATAGAAGATGTGGATGTCAGGAATTAGTTAACTCAGAAGAGTCAAATAAGGATTCCTTGTTTGGATATCAAGTATTGAACCCATGGACAAGTGAATCATCAATGTAACACTATAAGACTTTCTTTTAAGGGTGGTACTACCCTAGTTGTCTTCAAGCCAACTTGTAACCCTAGCCTTCCCAAATCTCGGGACGAGATTTCTTTTAAGGGTGGTAGCCTGTCACATCCCAAAATTTTCCAAATTTTGAAATGTGAAAAATAAATAAACAAAATAAATAATTGTTGAAATTTAGGGTGAAAAGAAACTTTTTGATTCCAAATGGAAACATCAAAACCTATTTTGATCAAATAGAATCCTAAAGGGATTTTAAAAAAAGATAAACAAATAATAAATAAAGTTATAAAAGTTGGAATCACCATTTTTGGATGTTTAAATAAAAAGATATGGTTTTTATGAGCAAAGGAAGAAATAAATAAATAAGGACTATTTTAAAGAGCCAAATTAAAACTGGCCAAGCAAATAAAATAAAATATTTTTGTTTAATAAAAAGAGTAAAGGATTATTTAAATAAAATCATGAGGATTTATTATTATCCAATTTCTTTTAGATAAATACATTTCCTATTTTGAATGAACATTAAAACTTCATAAAGTATTTTAAATAATAATTCACAGTGATTTATTTTTAAATAAAACCTACTAAAAAGGATTTGGTAATATTTAGATTTGAAATAGAGTTTTAAAACATATTTAAATCTTATTTTGAAATAAAGACTAATGTCTATTTATTTTTAATCAATAATAAACCTTAAAATTAATTATTCTAAATTTGACTTTAGAATATGTTAATAAACAATATTAAAATCTACACAAATTTTGGTCGAGGTTTAAATTCAAATAGTGTTTGAATTGCTTGAATAGAAATCAAAACAGAAATTCAAAATAGAAAACGAAAAAACATTCTGTACAAAAAAATGAATCGAACCCAACCCACTATCAAGGCCCAGTCCAGCCCAGCAACTAGCCCACCTGCTCTCCCCGCAGCGAATCGTTTTCCACCCACGAGCACACCCACACATCAACTTATGACTGGACCCCACCTTTCCCCTCTTCCTCTCGCTGACCGCTGAGCCCCACCCGACAGGCCTTCTTCCTCACCCCCGCAGTGACCACGCCCGCGCCTCGCCGTTTCTTCCATTGATTAAGGTGATCAATTCGCATTGATGCTGCAACGATTACTCCCTGCAGCCGTACGCGCTTAAACGCCCATCTCCCCTCTCCCTTTCCCCTCAGTTTACATTCCATCGAAGCCCAGGGCCGCTCCAATTTCCTGAAGCAACGCACTATCTCCGACGAGCTCCACCGGCCAATTCTGGCCAACACCGCCAGGCCCGTACCCCCCAGAGCAAACGAGTGAGATCCGCAGTACCAGGCGCACCTCCCGGTACCTTCCCCTTGCCCGTGTGCGCCCTAGAGGCTCGGCAACCTCGATGATAGAGCGCCACCGCCGTCTGATCCTCTCCGGCGACCTTTGCCCTGTAAGCTCCGTCCTCCCCTATCTCTATGGATGGTGCTCCCGCACTCGCTATACCCTCGCGCATCTAACCCCATTATTTTCTTGCTCTCTCGTGCTCCGTAGTGACGCCACCGACGAAGCCCGTGCGTGTCTGACGGCGCCAAGCACTCTGGTGAGGAATTCCCATCGTCCCTATGCGCCCCCTACCCAACGAAGAACACCTTGAGCACCACCGCGACGTTGCGAATCCGGTGAGCCCTTCCTCCCCTTCTCTCACTTCCTAGAATGGCTGGACCACCTCAGACAGAGCGCTCCGCCGCTCGCCGTCGCGTCAGCGCTGCCAGATCCTGGTAGAACTGCTGAGAGCCGTTAGATGTTGATCCACGGACACGATAGATTCACTTAGCGAACAGGTACAGAGCGTTCTGTGCCGCACGATCTAACTTAGATCTAACGATCCATAGAGTGCGATCCGCATGAACCGGTATGCACCAGTAAGAAAGCGCCACGTCTCCAGAGTTTGTTTTAAAACAGAAATTTTGATCTATTAGATATGCATACTTGTAAAATTCATAACTTTTAATCCACACGTCCAAATTTTGCAAATTTTATATCAATGGAATCAGCAGAACAAGTACTTTCTAACCATGCACTTTGTTTAATGAATTGCTTCTGGAAACTTAGTTGTTTTTTCAGAAACTTGTGTAGGCATAATTTGAGTATAAAGATTGTTCTAGAAATATTTTTATGGTAAAATCGTTGGCAAATGGATTGTTTTGAACCTACTGACCATAGAAACCATCTTATGGATTTAAATGTGTATTTTGTGAAGACAAAGAATAAATATTTGAATTAGAACATTTCTAGTCAAATAAAAATATTGTTTATGTGTTAAAACTACTTTTTGAGTAAAATCTTTGGAAAGTGATTTGAATTAAACTCTTTGATCCTAAAACACCAAGTTTTGAGATTTAAAAATATATTTGATAAACCCTATAAAATTATTACTTTGCTAAAAGGCATTTCCAACAACATAAAATATCATTTTGGTATAAAATTGGTTTATGGGGTGAAACCTTTTGCAAATGGTTTTAATATTAAAACTTTACCTTAAAACACTAACATGTTGTGTTTAAAAATATTTTACAAACACTAGGGATTATCTTTTTGATTTAAAACATCCCTAGCAAAACAAAAATGACTTAAAGTGGCTATTTTCACCAACTTGAATATAAATGGTTTTACCACTTTTGTAAATGACCAATATGAGCTTTAAAATGTTTAGAGCCTAATAGAAACCACTTTTCCAAATAAAACAATCTTTTGCATGCTTGCATGCATTGCCTTGTTTTTGTCATTTTATGTGATGAATTGTTTGAATGCTAGTTGAATATATGTTTGCTTGATTGAATTGTAGTGAAGTTAGAAGAGTGTGATATTTGCAAGATCAAGGAGTGAACCTATATTCTCTACTAAAAAGGCAAGTGACACTATCATCCATGTCCTGCTATTTTCATTACATTTAGTGGATTCTTGTAGCATGCATGATAAGACTACTATATATCTATGCTATGTTATATCCTATTAGGATATCCTTATATCTTCCTTAGTGAAAACAATGTAGTTGTAGTATGCTTAGCCTTGCTATATATTTGGGATGGGATACATGATCTGATTATATGAAGTATTGGAAAATATATGTTTTACATAATAAAACAAGTACTCAATCAACCACCTGGGTGGAAAGAGGATACTCAAGTTATGTGACAAGGTGGCAACAAAGGGAACCATGTTTATATGACTATCTTTTTGTATGTCACTAGAAGAAAACCACCCAGGGACTTAGAGATTGAACATGTTTCTCGTACAGTGGCTTCCGTGTACAGCCACATGCTAAATGGGCTCTGGCTTAGTCAACTACATAGTGGAAGACTCATGCATTGGCATCTTCAGGTTAACTAGAATTGTGTATGGAAATATATCCCTAAATTGGTGCCTGGTAGACAGCTAGCATTGTGTATTGGGAGGACTCCTATGGAAAGTCTTTGTCACATTCTCGATCTGCCGGCACTCCATTTGGTGAGTACTTATCCAGCGACCACTGGTGGCGTCAAGACGAGATTGTGTCATGTGGGTAAAGTGTACACCTTCTGCAGAAGATCAAATTCTAAGTACTTAGCCGTGTCCCCGGTTATGGACAACCCTGAGCAACTAAGGCCTGAAGGTATGGAAGATCTCGACATTCCAATTTCTCAAAGTAAAACTTGATGGTGTCAACAAGGGATTAGAAGCACTTGGAGTTTTCCAAGAAGTTCAGAAAGATTGTCAAAAGTTCAAAACTATTTTGAAAAGATAGGATAAAACTATATTGCTTTCTGCAAATGAACCTAAACCCTACTTAGCCAAATATGCATGTAATGGTAGGATCCACTTATTTCTTCATAGTAGTGAAACTTGCCAATACAATTCAAATGTATTGACCCTTGTGGCTGCAACTTATTATGTTGCAGGTTTGTTTGATGTTAGTGAAGTGTGTTGAATAGGATTACAAGTCTACAACCAACATGATTGACTATGGCACTTTGAAGATGAAGGACTCCATGCTATATAGATAATCTGCTGCATTGTAATGTGATAGCCAAATGAGCTATGTAACATGTAATGAATTCTTTTATTCCTGGTTATATAGTTGTATTATGACCTTTGTTTCTTGATATTACATCTTAACTGTGGATGCTAGCTATTGATCCAGGGACTAGCATTGTAAACACAGGGATCTCTACCTTATTAAAGGTTGGGACCTCTATAATGTATCAGAAAGCTTATAGCAAACAAACTATTGAAATGACTTGATCTTTATGCTACGCTTATCTATAGGAGTATGTCCATCACACCATTCTCCTAATGATATGATCTTGTTGTTAATAACATCTCAATGTTCATGACCAGGAAACCATGATCATCTACTAACCAATAAGCTAGTTTTAAAAAGAGGCTTTACTAGGGACTCTAACAAGTTTACAAATCACACAAGTATTAATATTTGTGGTTAATATAATTATAGCATGAACGTAAAAATTTATCATAAACACAAAGATATAATAATAACTACATTTATTATTACCTCTAGGCCATATCTCCAATAGTCTCCCACTTTCACTAGAGTCAACTAATCTAGATTACTTGGTAATATACCGAACACCCATGGTAGTTTGGTGCTGGTCATGTTTTCCCTCGGGATAGGTTTAGTCAACGGATCCGCCACATTCAGATCTATGTGTACTTTGCAAATACTTATTTCACCATCTTGGACATGCTCTCGAATAGTGTGAAAACGTAGCTTCATATGCTTCAGCTTCTTGTGTAACCTTGGTTCTTGCGCATTGGCTATGGCGCCCACGTTATCATAGTAGATAGACATTGGGTCCAATGCACTGGGAACCACACCGAGCTCCATAATGAACTCCTTCATCCATTTCACCTCTTGTGAAGCCTCCGAAGCAACTATGTATTCCGATTCAGTTGAAGATCTTGCCACAACGCTTTGCTTTGCACTCCTCCAGCTCACTACTGCACCATTCAAAGTAAATACGTATCCAAATTGAGATTTAGAATCATCCGGATCGGTGTTCCAACTAGCATAGGTATAACCATTAACAACGAGTTGTTCATCACCTCCATAAGAAAGAACCATATCCTTAGTTCTTCTCAAGTACTTAAGGATGTTTTTGACCCATGTCCAATGATCCACCCCTGGATCACATTGATATTTGCTAGTCAAACTAACAACATATGCAATGTCAGGTCTAGTATATAGCATGGCATACATGATAGATCCTATGGCTAAAGCATAGTTAGTCTTACTCATCCTATCTCTATCTTCTGCCATAGCGGGACTTTGAGTTTTACTCAAGGTCGTATTGGGCAACATGGGCAAGAACCCTTTCTTGCTATCTTCCATTCCAAACCTTTTTAGTACTTTGTCCAAATATGTATTCTGTGACAACGATATTAGGCGTTTTGATCTATATCTATAAATATTTATGTCTAATATGTAAGCAGCTTCGCCAAGATCCTTCATTGAAAAACTATTATTAAAATAATCTTTGACACTTTTAAGAAGGTCTATATCATTCCCAATCAATAATATGTCGTCCACATATAGTACTAGGAATGCTACAGAGCTCCCACTCACTTTATTGTAAATACAAGCTTCTCCATAAGTTTGTATAAAACAAAAGCTTTTGATCACCTTATCAAAATGTTGATTCCAACTTCGGGATGCTTGCTTCAATCCTGAAATGGACCGTTGAAGTTTGCATACCTTGTTAGCATCCTTAGGATCGACAAAATCTTTGGGTTATACCATATGCAGCTCTTGATCAATGTCTCCACTGAGGAACGCCTTTTTGACATCCATCTGCATATCTCATAATCATAATATCCAGCGATTGCTAACAAAATTCTCACAGATTTTAGCTTTACTACCGGTGAGAAAGTCTCATCGTAGTAAACTCCTTGAATTTGTCGAAACCCTTTTGTGACAAGTGGGGCTTTATAGACAGTAACATTACCATCAGCATTTGTTTTCTTCTTGAAAATCCATTTGTTCTCGACAGCCTTTCGGCCATCTGGTAAGTCCACCAAAGTCCATACTTGGTTTTCTTACATAGATCCAATCTCAGATTTCATGGCTTCTTGCCATTTATTGGAATCTGGGCTCATCATTCCTCATATGTCGCAGGGTCGTCTGTGTCATCCACCAACATGACACTCATAACGGGATCATACCAATCGGGAGTGATACGAGTTCTCGTTGACCTACGAGGTTCCGTAGTAACTTTAACCAAAGTTTTATGATCTTCATCATTATCTTCCTCTCGTATTAGTGTAGGTGACACAACAACTTCTTCCGGTGTTGCGCTACTCTCAAATCCAAGAGAAGGTTCGACAACCTCGTCGATTCATACTTTCCTTCCAGTCACTTATTTCCAGAGAAACTCCTTCTCTAGAAAGGATCCATTCTTGTCAACGAAGATTTTGCCTTTGTATCTATGATAGAAGGTATACCCAATAGTTTCCTTCGGGTATCCTATGAAGACGCATTTTCCGCTTTGATTTCATGCTTGTCGGGCTGTAACTTCTTTACATAAGCTTCACACCCCCAAATTTTAAGGAACGGCAATTTAGGTTTCTTCCCAAACCATAATTCATATAGTGCCATTTCAACGGATTTATATGGTGCCCTATTTGAAGTGGCTGCGGCTGTTTCTAATGCATAACCCCAAAATGACAAAGGTAAATCTGTAAGTGACATCATAGAGCGAACCATATCTAAGAGAGTTCGATTACGACGTTCGGACACACCATTACGTTGTGGTGTTCTTGGCGGTGTCAATTGTGAAAGTATTCCGTATTTCTTCAAATGCTCGCCAAACTCGTAACTTAGATATTCACCTCCACGATCGGATTGTAAAAATTTAATCTTCTTGTTACGTTGATTCTCTACTTTACTTTGAAATTCCTTAAACTTATCGAAAGTTTCGGACTTCTGTTTCATGATATAGATATACCCATATCTACTCAACTCATCTGTGAAAGTAAGAACATAACGATAACCACCGCGCGATGCTACACTCATCAGGCCACACACCTCGGTATGTATGATTTTCAATAAGTCTGTAGCTCGCTCTGTCATACCAGAAAATGGAGTCTTAGTCATTTTTCCCATCAGACATGCTTTGGATCTTTCAAGTGATTCAAGAAGTCCATCGGAATAGAGTTTCTTCATACGTTTCACTTCAATGTGACCAAGACGATAGTGCCACATGTATGTAGAACTATCATTCAATTTCAAAAATTTAGCTTCTATATTATGAACATGTGTATCACTACAATCGAGATTCAATAAGAATAGACCATCTATCAAAGTTGCATGACCATAAAAGATATTACTCATATAAATCAAACAACCATCATTCTCGGACTTAAACAAGTAACCGTCTTGCAATAAACAAGATCCCGATATAATTTTCATACTCAACGCAGGCACCAAATAACAATTATTTAAGTATAAAACTAATCTCCATGGTAGATGAAGAGGGAGCATGCCGACCGCGATCACATCAAACTTTGATCTGTTTCCAACGCGCATCGTCACCTCGTCTTTCGCTAGTCTCCGTTTATCCTGCAGCACATGTTTCGGGTTACAAATATGAGCAACCGAACTAGTATTGAGCCCCGTCATTAGGATTTGGGGGCCCCGGTGCGGCTTATAAAATGTTTCCTATTTTTTTAAAATTAATACTCCCTCTAATTCAAATTAATTGACTTAAATTTATTAAGATATAGATGAATTTAACCCTAAATTATGTCTAGATACAATCGAATCTAGAAAAATATAAGTCAACTAATTTGGGTGGAAGGGAGTAATAACTAGTAAAAGAAAATCATATATTTACTAATAATTAATTAAATTTAGAATGTGCTATTCCGTACTATAATATATCAAAAAAAAATTCTAAAACAGTAAATAATTTAGTTTGAAACTTGAGACTTGAGAGATAGAACTGAGATTAGTTGAGATTAGGTCTGGGAACGTACTGAATGTCGTCGCCTGTCGGTGTCGATTGGTTTCAATCGGTTTGATCTTCTACTGTGCTCTGTGCTCCATCCAATCGTCCAGACTAGGCAACTGATCTGAATTCTCACATCTGGTTTGTGGAACCAGTCAACAGGGAGCAGCCGGCGTCCGTGATGCGCCTACGCATCCATGATCTGGGCGGTCGTCGGTCGTTGCGGTTGTCCGTGACTCGCGTCAATCACGAACATAGGGGAATGGTTAGCAGCGTTGTATACGGGTGACATATCGATCGATCCCTGATCGGGAGGGCCAATGACCGGCCCCCGCGTTAGAAATTCCCATACATGTGTTGTTGGGCTATTCCTCAGGAGCAAGAAAATGAATGACTGTTGTTTAATAGGCTGACTATCGTCTACTGGGCTAAACAGATTTGGGGGCCCTGTTCGGTCGATCTCTTGGAACACCCTCATCGACGGGGATGCCAGTACCAAATACCCAGGCACTACCACTATTACTAGAAAGATACACATCAATAACATGTATATTAGATATACCTTTCTTCTTGATGTTGTCGTTCTTCAGATCCGCCAAGTACTTGGGGCAATTCCGCTTCTAGTGACCCTCTCCCTTGCAGTAAAAGCACTCACTATCAGGCTTAGGCCCAGCCTTGGTCTTCTACGACGCGGTAGCTTTCTTACCGCCCTTCTTGAAGTTTCCCTTTTTCTTAGTCTTGCCTTGCTTCTTGAAATTGGTTGTCTTATTGACCATCAACACTTGATGCTCTTTCTTGACCTCCACTTCCACAGACTTCAAAATAGAGAAGAGTTCTGACAACGTCTTATCCATGCGCTGCATGTTGTAGTTCATCACAAAGTACTTGTAACTTGGTGGTAGTGATTGGAGGACATGATGAATCCCCAACGCATTAGCAATTATTATGCCCAAGCTCTGGATCTTATTAGCGTGCCCAGACATCTTAAGCACATGATCACTGACAGAGCTGCCCTCTTCCATCTTGCAGTTAAAGAACTTTTTAGAAGCTTCATAACTCTCAACTTTCGTGTGAGCCTCAAATATCATTTTGATTTCACGGACAATATCATGTGGGTCAAAGTTCTCAAACCTCTTTTGATGCTCCGATTCCAAACCATACAAGATAGCACACAGAATTGTGGAGTACTGATACTTCTGAGTACGGAAAACATTTTTCTCATCATCGGTTGCATCTTCTGCAGGTGGGTCACCCAGTGGTGCATCCAGCACGTAGGTCAACTGACCAGCATTGAGGATAATCCTCAAATTGCGGAAACAATACGCGAAGTTGCTTCCATTGTTTTTCAACTTTTCTTTCTCTAGGAACGCAATAAAATTGCTGGTAGGGGCCATCATTGATCTATAACATATTTGCAATAGTTTAGACTAAGTTTATGACAAATTGAGTTCTAATTAATAGATAAATTAATCTAGGTGAGCTCCCACTCAAATCAATATCCCTCACATTGTTTTAGCGATCAGACGAACCAAATCCACTATATCAAGTCCGATCATCACAATACATAATGTAGTTTCAAAGGCGAACAATCAACATGTTCATCATATGTACTATATGACTCATGCTTTACCTTTCGGTGATCCGTGTTCTGAGACCATGTCTGTACATGCTAGGATCGTCAAGATTAACCTTAGTTTCTGCATGAGCAAATATGGCTTGCTCCCGTTGTATGCACACGTTGATTCTATCACACCCGATCATCACGTGGTGCTTTTAAACGACGAGTCTTGGTAACGCTGCTAACTAAGGGTGAATACTTTACTTGATAATTTTGTGAGAGGGATCATCTTATAATTCTACCGTCACGATCTAAGCAATACAAGATGCATAAAAGGATTAACATCACATGCAATTAAAAATATGTGATATGATATGTCCTTTCTTCTTGTGCTTCCAATCTCCATCTTCAAGAACGAACATGATCTCCATCATCAACGGCATGGCATAAAGGCCAATGGAACCACTGCATGGTTGTCGTCCACTAGCATCAACTATTACAACTACTTTGACCCGCAGGTCTTAACGAAATTAAAAGACAACCATAAGGCTCCTGCCGGTTGCCTACTTACAATAAGGAACACTGCACACATCATATATAATCACAATCATGGCCATATCACATTATATCACACCCCTGCAAAACAAAGTTAGACGCCTCTAATTTTCTTTGCATGTTTTACGTGGTTTGGGGCTTTTAGTAAGTGTCGTTCTAACTTACGAACAAGAACCACAACATTGATGTTTGTGTTGGGCCACGTAGAGATAAAACAAAAAAAATTCCCTCTAACATGGTGATCCCAAGATCTAGCTGAGGTAAAAGTCCACGAGGTTTACCACTAGACACGCAGTAGCGGATTGTTGATGAAGCACGTCAGTTGAATGCAGTGCAGTCCTTACGATCCGATCATCCTGGTGGTGATCGTACAACACCTCTGCTTGTATCCACACGTACAAGGAGGAGCACTGGCGGCGAACTTCTAGGTTCGTTATGAAGGCAGGACTGCTGTGGAGCTAGGATTTCCAACTCATGGAATGACCTAACTGATAAACGATTAACCATTATGGGTTACTGTGCTCCACTATATATAGGGACTGAACGTGGGCTCCACTCTCGTGGCCCATTCACTAAAGCCCATACATCATTAGTCCATGCGAGTCTGACTCACTGAATCATTCCAAATTTGGCTCAGGTCCAACCCAACCAGATTTCTGATTTAGATCCAATCCGAACTTGCTCCTCCTCTTAAGTGTGTGACCCCGCAGGCTCTTGGCTACTTGGGCACGATTAGAGTCTGACTCTCAATCGATCAGTCGGTAGCGGCTCCTAGCAGAACGTGCCGACTCCCAAGTACCAAAGAGTCATGACGACTTGCCTTTCCAATGCGACTTACGTTCGAGTCCCTCTTACCTCACGATATACCTTGTAAGACTATAGGAGAATATTATTCATCCCTTAAATAGTCCGACTCTCTTCTCGATCTGAGATAAATGATTCACCCGACTAATTCTTAGTCGATTGCCTCAGTTAACACTTAACCGAGTCGTGCATGGCCATGCTTTCGGAATCATATCATCTGACAGGGCCCAGAGAATATCTCTCCAAGTGGAGGGGAAAAATCCCATCTTGGTTATTCACATCATGCAGCTTGATTCTCAGTCGACCCGAAATCTTCCTTTATAACTGCCCAGTTACGGATCAGCATTTGACAGAACCTAAGTCGGTCATCCTCAACTCGGACTGTGCAATAACCTCAGGTCTAAGGATTACATTGGTTGAGATATCCAAATGACAACTTGTTCGTTGTACCTCAATATGGGTCAATCCGACTTGCTAAACTCTTTAGACGAATCTGTGTAAGTCGGAATAGCATCACCATGCCCATGACAAGTGGAACTGAGTCATCAAGCCGACTTTCACATTGGTCTAATTTGTGTGTCCAGCACAACCTCAATGACCAAGGACATTTAGTACAAACAACATGAATGTATAATTCCACAACCGAATCACATATTCAATGATATACATCAGATGCTCATACAAGGACAACTTAATAACTTTATGAATACAATGGGAAATATCATCATACATGATTGCCTCTTGGGCATATTCCCAACCGTTTGAACTATCAAGTGCCCATTGTAAATTGAATTTCTACTATGATGGGAGAGACAGACACCCGCAAAGCCACTTATCCAATACAAGTTGCATGTTGAGCATGGAGCAAGTCCCATGAACGATGTCATGTAAGGTTAGTGTAACATCCCATCATTTAGGAACTAACGAAGAGTAGATTTAGGAATTTGAGATGTTGCATGCATTCATCTGTGAAAATGTGGGTAAATATTTCGCCAAATAAAAACCTAAAGTGATCAAGGTTTCTTTCATACTTTGAGATTAGGTCTAGTCTAGAAGGATTATTGTTATAGACTTTGATATGATCTTTGTGGACTTATGTGTTTTGGGAAATGAAATTTGAAAATTAAAACTTGAGTGTTTGAATTATAATTCAAAAGAATTTTTGAATGATGTTTGAGTATTGATTTAATTTAAGAATTAACCATAATACCTTAAACTATAAATGAAATAAGACAATTAATTAGATGAATATTCCAAAACTTCATTCAATAATGAGTTACAAAATATAACTTACGGAAATGAGCAACAATCTTCACAATAATCATTAAATAGAAGAATAATACTTCTCTATTGAATAATAGTACAATCTTTATTACAAAGGAATGAAAATAAAGAGTACAAAAGAATAAATTAAAGATTACAATTGAATATAATAGTTATTACAAGTAATTATTCTATAAAGAAAAATAAAAGCCTAAAATAAAATCTTGATCTTCAACTCTGGTACCTGCAAAATAAAAGGAAACTTAGAAGAAAAAGAAAGTTAGGATTAGAATTATTTTACTCTCAAAGTTGACAGTGAAGTGCACTGTTCACTTTTTCATCATTGAGTATTTAAGGGTCAAGTTTCACCAATATGAAAGAATTTATCTTCCATAATTTTAAGCCATAAGTAAAATAAACAACAAGGAGGGGGAAGTTTCACCAGCCAGGTAAAAAGTAACCTGATAACAGTAACTATCAAAATTCAGAACATATTCACAATTGTGAAGCAGGCACACAAGCAGCACACACACACCAAACTGCATGGTGTGTGCTGTCAGCACCACAACAACAACACAAGCAAACAAAACCATCAGCACAACCATGGGAATATAACCCCACACCATTCCATTGTTCTTACACACCAAGAACAGCAGCCAGCAGCTAAGCCCAGCCAAAGCCAAGTTAAATCACACCAATCAAAACCTTGGATCACACCATCAAAATGGTGACATAAGGAGGGGGTAGATCAGGTGGATAGCAAGACCAAGATCAAGCCATCAGGACCAGGAGATGAAGGGCTAGATCAAGGACAAGCCAGGAGCTAGAAATACCAGGAGAGCATCAGATCAAGTTAGCACAAGATCAACCACAGGAAACCCCAACATCAAGTGACAGTGGTGAGTAAAATAGACCATCACATGATCTATCTGTCTAAGATTAGACAAGCATACATGATCTGTCTTTTACTCAAATTCTCAGAAAGCACCCAAGTGGGGTGAATCCATCACTGAACTTTAAACACTAAAAGTAATCAGAAAACTATAAAGATCCAACTTAGATCTCAGGACAACATCATTGATCTAAGCTATCAAACTATATTTCAATTCAAGAATGAATATAGATAAGAACTAAACCTCTTACCAACATCATTGATTCTAGAGATGCAAGGAAAGAGAATTCCACTTATCTATAATGCCAAATCAATTCTAAGCTTGAACAAGACCAAACCAAGTTATAGAATCTAGTCTTGTGTGCCATACAAAAATAGTGTCACAAGAATAGTTCTAAACTAAGCAGCTTAAGCATCCAATCTTCACAGATACAATCAACCAATTATAAATCATTTTCCTGTTCTTAAACATAGGAATCATAAACAGGATATTCATAAATATATATATATGTCTTCACTGTAAGAGTCCAATTTGATCTCAAGTTATAGATGAATTCTTAAGCCAACAGAACTAATACAGTGACTTCATCACACAACACTCACTATCATGAATCAAGTAATGACAGTGGTGAGTTATTAAAACCACTAGATTTCCCAAGAGTTGCCTATAATGCAACTTCACCATCTGAATCATCTAAAATTTAACCCATATAATCATCTTATAAACCACTAGCATCCCACAGCTAACCATCAGCAATAATCCATAACACGTCACACTCAACAGATTTAGGGATCATCAATACATGATCCAATTCATCAAATATCTAATCCATAGCAGGGTATGAACCCTAAGTAGAACAAATCATCTTAATCAGGACAAGACAGTAAATAGAAAGGTCACTACCAACAGCTAGCATGGGATGGCCTAGCATAGAGAGCATGAGAGGGAGAGGAATAACTTACTGAAGGTCCTCGCTGTAGATTAGAAGACGAAGCAGAGGAGGCCGATGACCACGGCGGCACGGGGAGCACCCCCAAGGGGACGCTGCAACCCACGCAATGCCACGACGGCGACCATAGCCACACCTGGGGGCGGGGAGCATCTCCACGACACACGACAGCAACGACGACATCAGATCAATACCAACCTAAACCCTAGGGTTCGGGACGGCATCGATCTGGTCGCAGGAGGGCTCCAGGTCCAAATCCAACTGGACAGGAAGGAAGAGCAGGGCTGACAACCTCATCCTACACCACGACGGCAGCCAGGAAGGTCCACGACGACGCGAATCGCCGGTGACAACACCGCTAACCACGGGGTTGGGGAAGGAGAAGGAGAGAGGTGAGCTCGAGAGAGAGACAGAGAGTGATGGGCTGGAATGGGCCAATACCCCTTCGGGGTGTTGTTTTTCCTTTGCTCTACTGGGCCACAAGGGCCCAATAAAACCAAATAGCCAGCCCAGATCATTTAGAGCCTGTTTTAATAATTGGAAAAACACCAAAATGCCCCTAAACTTAAATAATTTCTAGAAGATAATATAAAAGTCCAAAAATTATAAATAAAATATCTTTGGATTCACCATAATCCAAAATATCTAAATAAACTAAAATATAAAATTTTGAACATATAAATTTTATTAAGAATTTTGTAATTTATATATTCCTTATGGAATTTTACAAAATTATTGAAAGTTGATAAAAATAAATAAAAATCAGTTTCATTATATATTAATATTGTAGTATTTTAGAAAAATACTAAACAAATATTTTATGTCAATTTTTGGTATTTAATGATAATTCTGAAAGGAATTATTAATTAAATAAAAAGCAACTAAATTAAAATAAAATAAAAGAATACAATATTCAATAAATATTAAAAATTAATATTTATAAATTCTTTCTCATTAAAAGAATTTTTATAATTTAAATAAATGGGGAAGAATACATATAAAGCTAAATGATGCATTACATTACTTTGCATAATCATTTTGCTTGTTTAAATATTGTCCTTACTGGGCAATAATGATGTTTTTGTAGACATAGAAGCTCAAGGTCCAGTGCAAGCATCAGACTTCACTACCTTGCCATCACAAGGCAAGTTCATCACTTGCTCATATCCTTTGAAGAGACTTTACCAAAGTATTTGCAAATTGTGTGTTATCATATATATATTCCAAAGAAAGAAAATATTATTTTCACAAATAAAGAAATCATAGATGTCATCCTAAGTGATGATATAATGGAGCAATAGAACATAGGGTTCGATTTGCAACAATAACGATCAATTAAAAAATTAATAACCCTGACATCAGTGATTCTAGCACCGTATATTACGCGTTAGCCATGAGATTTGGAATGGTACAGAGAAGTCAGTTGTATCTTCTTCCTCTCGCATGAAGCCGGATGTGTAGGTCGTGGCTGTTATCCTTGTAGCGTGCATATTAATTGGTAACTCGTAGACAATATGCAGCATATGGCTGGGAACCCTCAACGTCCCACGATAGTTCTGGCATATAACGATTTGTACAAACCATTGCCGTAATTCATTATGTGGGCATGGTGCACACCAAGGAGGCATGCGAGGTTGCGAAGGGGGCAGTGATTGGTTTGGACCAACTACTGGGCCCCACATCAAGGAATTGTGGATGGGAAAGTACGCCCGGTTGTGCAACAAGGAGTTGATCTCTCATGGGTAAAGTAACGCACCTCTGCAGAGTGTAAGAATTGTAACTTGTTACTCCCTGTTCTGGGAAGGAGCTACGAATGCGGCAGGAAAGGAACTCCATGAAATTTCTGGTCAACCTGTGAAGGCTGATGGTCATATATTTTCATAATAAAATCAATCTTTTAAGAAAGATTTACGAAAACTTCATAGTACCAATGTCACATCCCAAAAAAAATAAACAAAATAAATAATTCTTGAAATTTAGGGTGATAAGAAACTTTTTGATTCCAAATGGAAACATCAAAACCTATTTTGATCAAATAAAATCCTAAAGGGATTTAAAAAGATAAACAAAAAAAAGTAAATAAAGTTATAATAGTTGGAATCACCATTTTTGGATCTTTAAATAAAAAGATATGGTTTTGATAAGCAAAGGTAGAATTATTAATAAGGACTATTTTTGAAGAGCCAAATTAATCTTGGCCAAGCTTTTAAAATAAAATATTCTATTTGATAAAAAGAGTAAAGGATTATTTAAAATAATAAGGATTTATTAATATCCAATTTTATTTAAGTAAATGCTTTTCCATTTTAAATAAACACTAAAACTTGTTAAAGTATTTTAAATAAGAATTCCAAGTGTTTTGTTTTTCAAAATAAAACCTACTGAAAAGGTTTTTGATATTATTTAGATTTCAAATAGAGTTTTAAAATAAATTAAATCCTGTTTGAAATAAAGACTAAGGTCTATTTATTTAATTATTAATAGATCCTAAAAGAATAAAAGAATTATTTTATTTTGGACTTTGGATTATGTTGTTAAATGGAATTAAATTTTAACCAAAGTTTGGTGGTGGTTTGAATTGATTTGGAATTTTAATTGTTTAAATGAACAAAATAGAAAATTCAAAACAGAAAAGGAAAAACATTTTGTATAAAAAAATGAAACGAGGCAGCCCACTGACAAGGCCCAGCAAGCCCAGCAGCGCAGCCCACCTGCTCACCACACGCGAACCATTTTTCACTCAGTATCACACCCGCACAGCAACTGACAACAGGACCCCACTCCCCCTCCCTCACTCTCGCTGACGAATGGGACCCACTGGCCACCTCATCGTCATCAACCCCGCGCCGGCCGTTTTCCCCCTTCTCGCCGTTTACTGCCGCGATTAAATCCTCTTGAATTCGTGTTGAGGTCTGTGTTAATATCGCCAGCGACCACACGCCTTTAAACGCCACACTCTCCTCTACCTTTCCCCTCACTTGCCTCTCCCTCTCTGCCCCCAGGCTGAGCAAAGTGCGAGCTCAAGCCTCTCTGCTCCAACAAGGTTCTTTGGCCAATTCTGGCGCCGTCCAGCCGCCCCTCGCCTCCCACTGCATGTAGGCTTGCTCCCCATCTCCTAGAGCATCTTCCAGTACCAACCGCTTGGTTGCGCCCACTCCAGAACAACGGCAACCTCGACACCAAGCACCATTGCCGTCTGCCATTTCCTCCGGCGAGTTTTCCCAGTGAGTACCGACCACCCCGAACCCTCTCGTTGATGCTCCCATGATCCCTAATGCCATACGCGTTTAACCATGCCTTTATCTTACCTTAGGGTGACCTGTAGCCTCTCCCCCGATGACAACCAGAGACACCCGACGCCGCTGCTAGCTCCGGCGAGCAATCCACGCAGCTCCGGTGCGTCCCTCGACAAGTTGACCATGCCTCGAGCTTCACCGCAACCGCGCGTGCACAGTGAGCACCTCCGTTTCCCCGCTTGCTTCCTGGTTCATCGGCGACGACACTGACATAGCGCTCCGTCGCTCGCCGCCGCGCCAGCGCCGCCCGTTCCTAGTCAAGCTGCTGTGCACCGTTAGATCTCGATCTGGCGGCTATGATAGATCAACTTAACGAAAGGGTATCGTGTGTTGTGTGCCGTGTGATTTCCATTATATCTAACAGCCAGTATTGCTGATCCGCACGAAGCGGTACCGTCCAATCGAATCAAGCCACGTGGACAGAGTTTTGATTTAAAACAGAAATTAGAATCTATTGGTTATGCAAACTTGTAAAATTCATAACTTTAATTCTACACGTACAAAATTTGCAAATTTTATATAAATGGATTTAGTAGAGCAATTACTTTGCAACCATGCACTTTGTTTAATGTTTTGCTTCAGGAAAATTGGTTGAATTTGCAGAAACTTGTGTAGGCTTATTTGTTCTAGATATAATTTTAAGGTGAAATATTTGCAAAATGGATTGTTGTGAACCTACTGACCATAGGAACCAACTTATGGATTTAAAAATGTATTTTGTGAAGTTAAGGAATAAATATTTGAATTAGCACATTTCTAGTCAAATAAAAATATTGATTTTGGTTTAGAAATGAACTTTGAGTAAAACCCTTGGGAAATGATGTGATTAAAACCTTCTGACCCTAAACACCAAGTTTTGTGAATTAAAAACTTATTTGATGAACCATATAAAATCATTACTTTGCTAAAAAATATTTTCAACAACATAAAAATATCACCTTAGCATTATATTTAGTTTATGAGATGAAACCTTTTGCAAATGGTTTTACCACTTTAGTAAATGACCACTTTGAACTTTAAAATGTTTAGAGCCTAGTAGAAACCACTTTTCCAAATAAAACTATCTTTTGCATGCTTGCATGCATTGCCTTGTTTCTATTATTTTATGTGTGAGAAATGGTTTGAATGCTAGTTGAAAATGTGTTTGCTTGATTGAATTGTAGTGAAGTTAGAAGAGTGTGATATTTGCAAGATCAAGAAGTGAACCATCATTCTCTACTAAAAAGGCAAGTGACACTATCATCCAAGTCCTACTATTTTCACTACACTTAGTGGTATTTTTGTAGTATGCATGATAGGGCTACTATGTTATTATGCTATGCTATGTCCTATTAGGAAATCCATCTTCCTTAGTGAAAACATCATAGTTGTAGTATGCTTAGGCCTGCTATAGACTTGGGATGGAATACATGATATGATTATATGAAGTGTTGGAAAAGTATATGTTTTATAATAAAACAAGTACTCAATGAACCACCTGGGTGGAATGAGGATACTCAATTTTGGACAAGGTGGCAACAAAGGGAACCATGTTTACATGGCTATCTTTTTATATGTGCACTAGAAGAAGACCACCCAGGGACTTAGAGATTGAACATGTTTCTCGTACAGTGGCTTCCGTGTACAGCCACATGCTAAATGGGCTCTGGCTTAGTCAACTACATAGTGGAAGACCCATGCATTGGCATCTTCAGGTTAACTAGAATTGTGTATGGAAATATATCCCTACATTGGTGCCTAGTAGACAAGCTAGCATTGTGTATTGGGAGGACTTCTATGGAAAGACTTTGTCACATTCTCGATCTGCCGGTACTCCATTTGGTGAATACTTATCCAGCGGCCACTGGTGGCGTCAAGACGAGATTGTGTCATGTGGGTAAAGTGTACAACTTCTGCAGAAGATCAAATTCTAAGTACTTAGCCGTGTCCTCGGTTATGGACAACTCTGAGCAACTAAGGCCTGAAGCTATGGAAGATCTCGACATTCTAATTTCTCAAAGTTAAAACTTGATGGTGACAACAAGGGATTTGAAGCACTTGGAGTTTTCCAAGGAGTTCAGAAAGATTTGACAAAAGATCAAAACTATTTCGAAAATATAGGATAAAACTATATTGCTTTCTGCAATTGAGCCTAAACCCTACTTAGCCAAATATGCATGTAATGATATGATCCACTTATTTCTTCATAGTAGTGAAACTTGCCAATACAATTCAAATGTATTGACCCTTGTGGCTGCAACTTATTATGTTGTAGGTTTGTTTGATGTTAGTGAAGTTTATTGATTAGGATTACAAGTCTACACCCAACATGACTGCCTGTGGCACTTTGAAGATGAAGGACCCCATGCTATTGTTATATGCTGCTGCATTGAAATGAGATAGCCAAATGAGCTATGTAAGATGTAATGAATTATTTTATTCCTGGTTATAAAGTTGTATTATGACCTTTGTTTCTTGATATTACATCTTAACTGTGGATGCTAGCTATTGATCCAGGGACTAGCATTGTAAACACAGGGATCTCTACCTTATTAAAGGTTGGGAACCCTACAACCAAAGACTTATAGTCCGAGGTGCTAGTTAGAGCATCAAACTTACCACCTTACATATAATGATCTTGTTTGGTAACGATGTTACTCATCCTTTCCTTTGATCCCTTTCTTAGACTCTGAGGATCCCAAAGACATGCCAATGAATGCAGCTGAATGTCAAGAAGATGTGTTCTACGAGGAGCCTGACCTGTCAGGAGCTGTTGAAGGAGTGGATTACGAAATCTGATATGGTGTTGATGATAATGAGTCCAACTAAGTATCCTAGTTAGTAGTAACTAATGGAGCCGAGCAGCATTAACTCTATAGAATAAGCTGCTGAGCTCAACTCCTTGTTGGAGTTGCTAATTTTAAATTCCGCTGAAACACTTTATATTTTGGTTTGTAAGTTGAATCCTTTTGAAGTCTTGAACTTCTAGTATTGGAATAATAATAATGTATGAATGTTTGTAATATGGACCCGCAATGTTTCTGGTGTACCCCTTTGAGGGATGTGATATTTACGGAACAGTGTTCTGTGGGTGTCATGTCAACGACTATAGTGTAGTACACATGCAGTGGTATGCTGGGTCACCACAGTTAGCCCAGGCCGCTTCATCCCACCATACCGCAAGATTGCAAATTACACAAAAATAAATTGATAATAAGAACACCACCTCCCACAATGACCATTGTGTTCTACTCGTGCAACAAATCTACATATAGACATGGCTCTGATACCACTATAGGGGTTTGTTGCATGGAAAACAAAAAAATTCTATCGCATGAACACACACAAGCCAAGATCTATCTACTATATTGTAGCAACGAGTTGATAGAGTACTCACCCTCGAAGATTCCAAGGCCGTTAATGAGAGAAGATTCTCGTGGGTGATGTAGTCGTTCACTTGACTATTTAAATATCGCATAGACGATCCTTCCGGCGCCGCATTCCGGCAGCGCTCCTGCAGTCGGCCACAAGTTCGTTACTTGATGAAGTCCTTGATCTCCTTTGTTCCAGCAGTCAGAAGAGGTTGTAGATCTCTTCTCGCGATTCCGGCAGCACGACGACGTGGTGTCAGAGTTTAGAGGGGAAATCCCACAGGGATTCGCCTAAGCCGGAGCGGGTATGGTGGAGTAGAAGAGGGCCTTGGCGATCTAGGTTTTATATGGCGCCAAGGGGGTGGTGTGGCTGGCGGCTAGGGCTAGGGTTTAGCTCTAGTCGGCGACATGGAGGAGGGCACTAGGGCGGAGGCGGCTTGGGTGGAGGCCGGCGTCTAGGGCTTGGATGTGTGGGGCAAGGGGGCGCCCCCTCCCCTCTATTTATGAGAGGGATGGGCGGCAAGGGAGAGGGAATCCTCCCCCAACTCCTCCTCATGTGGCCGGCAGCAAGGGGAGGGAGGCTTCTGTCAACACCCAGATTTTCAATCCCAGATGCCTGTTATGCCATACATCGCAATCCCAGGATTACCATTTTTGCGAGACATAACAGAATAGGATACCATAGTACATCATCCATTACAAACCATACATAAGGTCTTACACAAATAAGGATCTCATGATCCAGTTCTTAATACAACTCAGGCAGCGGAAATACGTAATAATAATAAAGGTAGCATACGCGAAGCTCCATCTTCGGGGTCACAGGCAATGCTGACGATGGGAGATGATCCTAGTTGTCGTAACCTTCCTGGGCTCCTTCGTCCTGGTACTCCTCTTCATAGTATGGCCACGGGAATAGCCAGGGACAAAGCCATGAGTACTCTTTAAGTACTCGCAAACTAATACTAACAAGTGAAAGGGGTTTTTGTAATAGGATACTAAGCTCCAGGGTTGTTTTGCAAAAAGCCAGATTTACCTCTACTAAGTTCAGAAGCAATAAAAGCTAGTTGAACTTTTATAACACCTAAGTGGGAACTCGTATTTCATATCACAACTCTGTTGTGGTCAAGTGAAAATCTCAATTCATTTCACCAGTCATTTTGAAAACATCTGACGGGGGAACAGTATGGCCACTCCAACTGTCCATAACTGCGGACACGGCTATTCGAATAGTTTGACACTCTGCAGAGATTGTACACTTTCACCACAACATTCGATACATCCGTCAGGAACAAATCCTGAATTCACCATACTCAGTATGCAGATAATCAATCCTAACCTTTGAATTACACGCCGTAGTATAGGCACCTCTCCTGTGAGTTTGGCCTCCCAACCATGACCAACTGTCATCTTGGGTACTGCACAGGTGGACAATCTTCACAAGGTAGCCTCAGCTCAGACTAAGGTATATAAGTTTCCAGTCAAGCCCTACCCAATTTTTGGGTATTGTGGTTGTACGGTAAAATTGGAATGGTATCTCATCCAGACAACCATCAGTTTTATAAAGGGCTAAGGCTCATGCCTTAACATTTTCATCATCCAAATCATTTGGTGTTCGGAAACACATGCCAAAACATCTCAGTAGAATGACTCATCATTCTAAGGTTTTCATAACCATTTTCCACCAAGTATTCCCATCTAAAGTTGGTCAAGTTTTATGCTTAGCACTAGCATCTACAAGTGGGGGTGAGTACTAATGAAGGGTGGTAAACAAGTGGAGTTTTAACTAAGTACCATCTCATACCTTAGGATGACATCAAGATTATCTAGCTTAGGCCAAATTTAATGCTCTTTATGCAACCTTCAATTATCTTCCTAGAATCTACAAGTCACTTAAGTAAACTCTAAGAAATAGCTTTGATAAAGAAATAAAGTAGAAAGCTTGTAAGTAAAACTAGGAGGGGGTATCATCAAATATGTCTAGTGCATTGCATAGGTCATCTAACTTTCATAATTGCAAGTGTTAGCTTGCTCAATCAACTAGTAGTATTAGGCATGCCTTGTGCAGAGCAGTGGTTGAAGTTCTCATCGGCTTCTTCTTCGTAGTATCCTCCTTCCTCCTCGTATCCTTGGTCGGTACTAGCGTCTATAAATAAATACGAGGTACACAATCACCAAAAAATACTTAACTACTTTCAATCATCACACAAAGGGGTTATATAGATGATCTAGCATCATCACTAACATTACAAGATTAAAGCATTTGTCTTATTTATTTTGTTTTTAGAAAAGTAATTTCTACTCATTGAAAAACTACTTAAGATTTAATATTCTCCAACTCAAACATGGGATCATGCTGACACATGTCATCACCACATATTTCAGTACATGAGAATGTGATTTAAAGTGGTGACACAATTTAATAAGGTTTAACCGTTTTATTTTAAATCATTAAAGTGGCTAGAAATGCCTATGTAGCATTCTTTTATTACTTGAACATTATTTCTGTAATTAAACCCATATATTTTTATATATTCTGAAAGGTATGATCAAATATGATTTTTGAGAGTTGGAATCAACTCAAAAGCTATTATGGTTTAAATTTGAAAAATGTTTGAATGCAGAAAAGCTTCTGCCTTGTTATTTTTACCAAGGTTGATCTATAGATCCAAATGATTTGAATCCAACGGTCTTGGATTAAGAATTTCAATACCTTTCTAACAAAATTGGTGTCATTCAATTTGGTTCACTGAATCGAGCTGGGTTGATTTTTGAAACTAGGTACAGAACTATGTTTGAACATAAAAATAAAAAGCTAAATTCAAATGAGTGGGCTGCACGGGAAGGGTTATTGGGCCAGCCCAGTGTCACTCCGCAGCGCGGGGCGCAACTGACAGGGGGATTCTACTGGTCAGTGGCTCATTAAACGCGAAGCGGTACGGGGCGATGCGGTGCATTGGATTAGAATGAAGATAGACGGCTGAGGGTCGTCGTCGACGATGAACAGGTCACTGGTGAGCTCAAACCCTAGCGGCTCAGTGATAGGGGGCAAACCCGGGATCTAGTGACGACGGCGAGGCGGGCAAACGACAAAGTCAACGACGGCGAACTCAGGGGTGGTCGCGGCCGCTCTGAGGGTGGACGAAATCAACGGCTCCCTTCTTCTCCAGAGGCGGCCTACTCTGGCGCAATTCCGGCGAGATGCTGCTCCTCGTGCTCCGGCTAAGGGGTGGAAGGATCAGTGAGGTGAGGGGAGTGGGATGGTGTGAAGGAATCGAGAGGGGGCCGTCTCCTTTTATAGGCTTGACGGCAAGACCGAGAGGGATGGGCAGGCGACGGTGGTGACACGGCTACGGGCGGCTAGAGGCATGACCGAGGTTGGCGATCGACGAGCGGTCTCCTAGCGATGCTCTAAGGTTTAAATGCGCGTGTAGGGGAGGTGGCAAATGGTCGGGAACGTGTGGTGCTCTGCTCGGCAGAGGCGGAGTCTTCGACGGCGAGCGTTGGCTGTGAGGCATGGGGCGGCGAACGGGGGTGTCTGGCGTGCTCCCTGGGTCATGGCGAAGCGGTGGGCACGTGCTGTAGTCCAGGGGAAGCGTGTGCACGCGTGCCATGTGCGGCGCTCTGGCGCATGCTCGGCATGTCGTAGTGGCACTGGGCGCACGGCGTGCTTGGTGGTCCACGGCTTTCCTTCGCTCGGGGAGGGGACAGTGGATGCTTGGGTTTTGAAAATTGAGCTTGTTTGAGTGGTTTTTGAAATAGTGGGATCTTCCCATATGAAATAGATTCAATTTTAAACTAAGCATTTAAATGTTTTTGGATGATCACAAAGTGGGCCTTGGTAGCTTATTATGAGTACTATCAAGGGTGCAAAGATCCATACATGTTTCTGTTAAGTTCTGAAAGTTAGGGATAGTCAAATAGGCATGTGAGTTAAATTGGCCAAAGTGACCATTCACTTAATTTGTTTGTTTTGATTTGTTTGTCTTTGGGAAAAGGTTTGGGATTGTTTAGATGATGTTTATTTCACCTAAGAATCATTTTACAAGCAAAGAAACACATAACCATGGCAATTCAAAAGAATCCAAATTGTAATACATACACATATGAATGCTTTCATATTTTTAATTGGAAAAGTTTTTGTTCACCCTAAATTTGATGATTAGAGTTTTATGATCCAAGTTTAAAATTTTTGGGATGTTACAAACCTTCCCCCCTTAAACAAAATCTCGTCCCGAGATTTGAAAAAGGACGAAAGAGATTACCTAGAATTTGAAGAGATCGGGAAACTCCGTCCTGATATGATCTTCGCGCTCCCAGGTAGCTTCCTCTTCTGTGTGGTTGCTCCACTGAATCTTGAGAAACTTGATGCTTCGGGTTCTGGTAGTTCTGAAGGCTTCTTCCAAAATACGGATGGGTACTGCGGGATAGGTCAGGTCATCGTTGATTTCTATGGTCCGGTGATCAATATTCTTGAACACTTCCGTCTTCTTCGGAACTTCGAGGCACTTGCGAAGTAATGAGATATGGACCACATTGTGCAGGGCTGACATCTCCTCGGGTAGTTCCAATTGATACGACACTTCTCCTCGACGGTTCAGAATCTTGAAGGGGCCGATATATCTGGGGGCTAACTTCCTTTCAGAATCTTGACTGGGCTGTCTTGAGGTGCTCACGGATCTTATGAACCTTCTATTCTACTTCTCGTAGGATATCGGGTCCGAAAATCTGACTCTCTCATACTTCCGACCAGTTCAAAGGGGTGCGACACTTCCTTCCATACATGAATTCAAATGGGGCCATTTGCAAACTGGCTTGATAGCTGTTGTTGTACGAAAATTATGCAAACGGCAGACAGTCTTCCCACTTAGATCCATATTCTAACACACAGGCTCTCAGCATATCTTCGAGTATTTGATTTACTCGCTCCGTTTGTCCATCGGTCTAAGGGTGATAAGCTGTGCTGAAATCTAGTCGGGTTCCTAAACCTTCTTGGACTTTCTTCCAGAATCTCGAGGTAAACTGAGTTCCTCGATCCGATACGATGTTCTTGGGAACTCCGTGCAAACTGACGATTCTAGCGATGTATAACTCTGGTAGCTTCGAACTCTGATATGTGGTCTTGACGGGTAAGAAATGGGCGACTTTGGACAATCTGTCCACTATGACCCAGATAGAGTCATTTCCCCTACTAGAAGTAGGCAATCCGGTGATAAAGTCCATTCTAACGGAATCCCATTTCCATTCCAGAATGTGCAATGGTTGCAACAATCCAGCGGGTCTTTGATGTCCCGCCTTGACTCACTGACATATATCACACTTGGCGATATAGCTTCTGATTTCTCTCTTCATCTTATGCCACCAAATTGTTCCTTCAAATCTTGATACATCTTCGTTCCTGCAGGGTGGATAGAATAAAGGTTACCATGAGCTTCCTTGAGAATAACTTCTTTCAACTCAGAATCTGCTGGTACACAAAGGCGTCCTTTGTACCACAGAACTCCTTCTTCGTCTTCGGTGAATCCAGGTACTTTGACTATACCGATACGCCGCTTGATTCTGTCGATACTAGCATTTCCTTTCTGCGCCTCTTTGATCTGGCTGATCAAAGTGGGTTGAAGTTCTATGCTAGCCAAAAATACTTCACTCACTAATTCCATTCGGAAATCTACCATCTATTTGTGCAAGCTTGGTTGCTCCTTTAAAATCATGAAGTTCAAGCAGCACGGCAATCTGCTAAGGGCATCTGCTACCACATTGGATTTACCAGGGTGATAGTGAATGTCCAGATCATAATCCTTGATTAGCTCAATCCATCTTCTCTGTCTCATATTCAGCTCCTTCTGAGTGAATATATACTTCAGACTCTTGTGATCCTTGATTAGCTCAATCCATCTTCTCTGTCTCACAACGGTTTCCCATCAGGTAATGCCTCCATGTCTTTAGGGCTAGAACTACGGCTGCGAGTTCGAGGTCATGGGTTGGGTAATTTTGCTCATGTTGTTTCAGTTTTCGAGATAGATAAGATATAACTTTGCCTTCTTGCATTAGCACACATCCGAGACCGATCTTGGATGCATCACAATACACGTCGAAGGGCTTCGTGATATCCGGCATGATTAATATGGGGGCTGAAATCAATCTCCTCTTGAGTTCTTGAAAACTCGCTTCACATTTGTCCGTCCATTCAAACTTCTTGTCCTTCTTCAGCAATTGGGTCATGGGTCTGGCGATACTCGAGAATCCTTCTACAAACTTGCGGTAATATCCCGCCAATCCGAGAAATGCACGAACTTGGGTTTGAGTGGTTGGGGCTTGCCAATCATCGACATCTTTCACCTTTGTAGGGTCAACGGCAATTCCTCCGGCTGATACAATGTGGCCGAGGAATCCTACCTCCTGTAACCATAATTCACATTTGCTAAACTTGGCATACAACTGATGCTCTCTAAGGGTTCCAAGAATGGTCCTTAGGTGTAGCACATGTTCTTCTTCTGATTTGGAATAAATTAGAATGTCATCTATGAAAACAACGACAAATTTATCCAGGAAATCCATAAAAATCTTATTCATGATATTCATGAAATAAGCGGGGGCATTGGTTAATCCAAAAGACATGACAATATACTCATATAATCCATATCTGGTGGTAAAGGCAGTCTTGGGAATATCCTCTGCGCGAATCTTGAGTTGATGATAGCCTGTTCTAAGATCAATCTTAGAAAACACTTTGGCACCGGTCAACTGATCAAACAAATCTTCTATCTTGGGCAATGGGTACTTGTTCTTGATGGTGACATCATTCAACTTCCGGTAATCCGTACACAAACGGTTACCTCCATCCTTCTTGTCCACAAACAAGACAGGTGATCTCCATGGTGACGCACTTGGTTGAATCAATCCAATTTCTAGCATGGCATCCAGTTGCTTCTTCAGTTCTGCTAGTTCAGACGGGTTCATACTATATGGTCTCTAGGCTATGGGTCCGGTTCTGGGGATTAGTTCGATGATAAACTCGATATCCCGATTTGGGGGCATACCGGGCAAAACATCTGGAAATACATCAGGGTATTCACAGACTATCCGGACTTAGTCAATGGTAGGTTGGGCTATACTCTTGTTGCACTTGAATTGGCGAGGTAAGGTTTCAGATATATGCTCGACTGATATTCCAGCGGTACTGGTCATGGTTATGGCTTTGTTGGCACAGTAAATCAATCCTTTATGTTTAGACATCTAATCCATTCCTAGTACTACTTCCAAACCTTTAGTTCTGAGTACTATCAGATTAGCATAAAAATCTATGCCATGGATTCAGATAGGGACGGCTTTGCAAATTTGCCTAGCTTTGGTGGTTGAACCGGGGATTTGAACAATCATAACATGCTTCAGTTTGGTTGGTTAAATCTTACTAGTGCATGAAAATTCCTCGGTGACAAATGAGTGCGATGCACCAGAATCAAACAACACTCTAGCAAGTACTGAATTAACAGAAAACATACCCAGCACGACGTCTGGCGCTTCCTGGGCTTCTTTAGCATGCATGAGAAAAAGACGGCCGTTGCGGTTGAGTGAATTCCCTAGGGCAAACCTTCTTCCTGGCTGAACACGACGCTGCTGCTGAGCTGGGGCATTTGCATTGGGGGCTGCAGCATTCTTCTTGGGGCACTCATTGGAGTAGTGACCCTTATTTCCACAGTCATAACAAGTCACTTGCGACTTGTCCTTTGCTGCAACAGGCACAACATTGCTTCCGGTCCTCGGGGCAGTGTTGGTGTTAGCGGTAGCATTGTTGTTGTTGAACTTGGGTGGGGCACGGTTGAAATTGTTAGAGTTGCCGGGGTTGTTGTGATTTCCTCCGGGCCTTGGGTTTCCACGGTTGGGATAGGTCGGACGGTTCATTGGGGGTCTGTTGGTTCTCGGGGCAAATCCTGGAGATGGGTTAGGGCTATACTTTGGGGTCTAATGGGTTCCTGGCTGATGCATCATGCAACGCTTGCGGTTCTCATTGGGTTGGTTGATCTTTCCTTCCATCTGGATGGCAGAGTCGACAAGGGCTTCAATATCAGCAAAGGGGATATTGACCAACACAGTCTGTATCTCATCATGCAGACCATTCAAGAATCTTTCTTTCTTCTTGGATTTAGTGTCGATCTCATCCGGGGCATATCTAGATAATGACAAGAATTTGTCAAGGTATTCCACTACGGTCATCCGTCCTTTCTTCAGTTCTCTGAACTCATCTCTCATTCTCTTGATCAAACCTGGTGGCACATGGGTTCTGCTGAACTTGACCTTGAATTCCTCCCAGGTCATCATCTGTCCTCCGGTCATTGCACGAACGTTGTTCCACCATGCTCTTGCATCTCCGGTTAGATAGTGGGTGGCGAATAGAACTTTCTCGTTGGCTTCCACTCTAGCAACTTCTAGGTTGTTTTCCATGGTTTGCAGCTAATCATCGGCGTCTAAGGGCTCTTCCGATTTAGTGAAAACACGAGGGTTGGTGTTCTGGAAATTCTTGAGCTTAGATCCATGGTTGTCCTGATTTCCTTGGCCTTGATTGTTGTGGGCCAGCTGAGCTATCTGCTGAAGGGTGGCTAAGTTGGCTTGACGTTCGGCTCTTTCGGCTTCGCGGTCAGAAACCAACATTTGCAGGATCTGCAACATCGGGTCCGGGGATGAACCACTTCCTCCACGTGGCATCTGAAGATTTGAGATAGATCATGAGAAAAGAGGGAAATTTCTATGGTTCAGGGACTTTGAAAAGTTTTTAAAGTTTGACTCATATTTTCTAGCAACTTGCTTTTCATTCATTCATTCATTCATTCATAGCACACGATACAACACACCACAACAAAGGTAAACATATGGTTTTAAGAACCATTCTGGAAACTACGATACAGTGGGACCGAATACAACTCACTACGCTAGTGCACAAGTGCTACTACTCCTCGGAGTCGGTGTAGTCATCATCGTCATCATCATCGATGAAGGCGAAATCATCCTCATCGGTGAAGAAGTCCATAGCCCGATCCTCCAGAAAATCATCATCGCTAAGATAGGAGTAGGGGTCTCCACGAAGATCCTCTCTAGCATTCTCCCTTTCCTCCAACTGCATGTCTCTCTCGTGGATGGTCTCCTCCAAATCCAAGATACGGTGGCGAAGACGGGCAATGATGTGCTCCTGCTTGTCGAGTTGACGGCGGCGAGACTTGCGATCCTTTGCTAGCATGGTGATGGTCTGATCCTTCGTCTTGATGATGGCGGACTTGTGGTTGGAGTAGTCACGACAATTGTCCAATTCCTGCTGACGATCTTACATCATGAAGCTAAGGTGGTCCAACTGAGTCTTCAGCTCGTGGTGGTATGGGGCTTCCAGTGGCTGTCCCATAGCATCACGCCTTGGACAAAACTCAAAGCGGGTACCCTTGATCTGGTTGATACTCTGCCCACACAGACGGGCAAGAGCTTCCTGCATGGCCCTGGCAAGTCCATCTAGCCAGTTGTTTTCTCGCAAGGTGAACTGAATTCCCTCGGCAGTGGGAGGTTCAATGTTTCATCGGAGACTTGCAACTATTAGCCACTGCAGATCTTCTCCTCCTTGATCACTGAGCTGAGCTCCGAAGAACTCGGGGTGCGGACGCTCTTGAAGTTCCGAAAGCTGGTCCAAATCCCGCTCAAAGATAAGGTCTCCTCCATTCCCCAACTAATAAAACTTGATGTACTTCACGTCCATCTATAAGAATATAGGATGAGTAAGTTAGTAGAGTGATTAAGTGTGTTGAATTTTACGTATTTTGCACGATGTTTTGAGGATTATGAATTTTATGAAAGAAACAAGGTGATAAGAATGGGAATAAGTTTTTGTAAATATTTGCTTCCTTTGGTTTTTGAAACTAAGTTTTTGATTCAAACATCCAGTTTAACTAGGGACTCCTATGGTCAGGATGGCTCTGATACCAACTTGTCAACACCCGGATTTTCAATCCCAGATGCCTATTATGCCATGCATCGCAATCCCAGGATTACCATTTTTGCGAGACATAACAGAATTGGATACCACAGTACATCATCCATTACAAACCATACATAAGGTCTTACACAAATAAGGATCTCATGATCCAGTTCTTAATACAACTCAGGCAGCGGAAATATTTTTTAATAATAAAGGTAGCGTAGGCGAAGCTCCATCTTCGGGGTCACAGGCAATGCTGACGATGGGAGATGATCCTAGTTGTCGTAACCTTCCTGGGCTCCTTCGTCCTGGTACTCCTCTTCATAGTCTGGCCACGATAATAGACAGGGACAAAGACATGAGTACTCTTTAAGTACTCGCAAACTAATACTAACAAGTGAAAGGGGTTTTTGTAAGAGGATACTAAGCTCCAAGGTTGTTTTGCAAAAATCCAGATTTACCTCTACTAAGTTCAGAAGCAATAAAAGCTAGTTGAACTTTTATAACACCTAAGTGGGAACTTGTATTTCATATCACAACTCTGTTCTGGTCAAGTCAAAATCTCAATTCATTTCACAAGTAATTTTGAAAACATCTCACGGGGGAACAGTATGGCCACTCCAACTGTCCATAACCGTGGACGCGGCTATTCAAATAGTTTGACACTCTGCAGAGATTGTACACTTTCACCACAACATTCGATACATTCGTCAGGAACAAATCCTAAATTCACCATACTCAGTATGCGGATAATCAATCCTAACCTTTCAATTACAATCCCTAGTATAGGCACCTCTCCTATGAGTTTGGCCTCCCAACCATGACCAACTGTCATCTTGGGTACTGCACAGGTGGACAATCTTCACAAGGTAGCCTCAGCTCAGACCTTGGACGTGAGGGAACCCATACTAAGGTATATAAGTTTCCAGTCAAGCCTTACCCAATTTTCGGGTATTGTGGTTGTACGGTAAAATTGGAATGGTATCGCATCCAGACAACCATCAGTTTTATAAAGGGCTAAGGCCCATGCCTTAACATTTTCATCATCCAAATCATCTTGTGTTCGGAAACACATGTCAAAACATCTCAGTAGAATGACTCATCATTCTAAGGTTTTCATAAACATTTTCCACCAAGTATTCCCATCTAAAGTTGGTCAAGTTTTATGCTTACCACTAGCATCTAAAAGTGGGGGTGAGTACTAATGATAGGTGGTAAACAACTGGAGTTTTAACTAAGTACCATATCATGCCTTAGGATGACATCACGATTATCTAGCTTAGGCCAAATTTAATGCTCTTTATGCAACCTTCAATTATCTTCCTTGAATCTACAAGTCACTTAAGTAAACTCTAAAAAATAGCTTTGATAAAGAAATAAAGTAGAAAGCTTGTAAGTAAAACTAGGGGGTACTAGCGTCTATAAATAAATACGAGGTACACAATCACCAAAAAATAATTAACTACTTTCAATCATCACACAAAGGGGTTCTATAGATGATATAGCATCATCACTAACATTACAAGATTAAAGCATTTGTCTTATTTATTTTATTTTTAGAAAAGTAATTTCTACTCATTGAAAAACTACTTAAGATTTAATATTATCCAACTCAAACATGGGATCATGTTGACGCATGTCATCACCACATATTTCAGTACATGAGAATGTGATTTAAAGTGGTGTAACAATTTAATAAGGTTTAACCTTTTTATTTTAAATCATTAAAGTGGCTAGAAATGCCTATGTGGTATTCTTTTATTAATTCAACATTATTTCTGTAAGTAAACCCATATATTTTTATATATTCTGAAAGGTATGATGAAATATGATTTTGGAGAGTTGGAATCAACTCAAAAGCTATTATCGTTTAAATTTGAAAAATGTTTGAATGCAGAAAAGCTTCTGCCTTGTTATTTTTACCAAGGTTGATCTATAGATCCAAATGATTTGAATACAACGGGCTTGGATTAAGAATTTCAATACCTTTCTAACAAAATTGGTTTCATTCAATTTTGTTCACTGAATCGAGCTGGGTTGATTTTTGAAACTAGGTATAGAACTATGTTTGAACTTAAAAAGAAAAAGCTAAATTCAAACGAGTGGGCTGCGTGGGAAGGGTTATTGCGCCGGCCCAGTGTCACTCCGCAGCACGGGGCGCAACTGACAGGGGGGTTCTACTGGTCAGTGGCTCATTAAACGCGAACCGGTATGGGGCGATGCGGTGCGTTGGATTAGAATGAAGATCAATGGCTGAGGGTCGTCGTCGACGATGACCAGGTCACCGGTGAGCTCGAACCCTAGTGGCTCAGTGGGGGTGCATAGGGGGCATACCGGGGCTCCAGTGACGACGGTGAGGCGGGCAAACGACGAAGTCAACAACGGCGAACTCAGGGGTGGTCGCGGCAGCTCCGGGGGTGGACGAAATCAATGGCTCCCTTCTTCTCCAGAGGCGGCCTACTCCGGTGCAATTTCGGCGAGCTGCTGCTCCTCGTGCTCCGGCTAAGGGGTGGAAGGATCAGTGAGGTGAGGGGAGTGAGGCGGTGTGAAGGAATCGAGTGGGGGTCGTCTCCTTTTATAGGCTCGATGGCGAGACCGAGAGGGATGGGTAGGCGACAGTGGCGACACGGCTACGGGCGGCTAGAGGCATGGCCGAGCGATCGACTGGCGGTCTCCTGGCGATGCTCTAAGGTTTAAATGCACGTGTAGGGGTGGTGGAAAATGGTCGGGCACGTGCGGTGCTCTGTGCGGCAGAGGCGGCATCTTCGTCGGCGAGCGGTGGCTGTGAGGCATGGGGCGGCGAACGGGGGTGTCTGGCGTCCTCCCTAGGTCATGGTGAAGCAGTGGGCACGGGCTGCGGTCAAGGGGCGGCATGTGGACGCGTGATGGGTGCGGTGCTCTGACGCATGCTCGGCATGTCACAGTGGCACTGGGCACGCAACGTGCTCGGTGGTCCACGTCTTTCCTTCGTTCGGGGAGGGGACAGTGGATGCTTGGGTTTTGAAAATTGAGCTTGTTTGAGTGGTTTTTGAAATAGTGGGATCTTCCCATATGAAATAGATTCAATTTTATACTGTCATTTAAACTAAGCTTTTAAATGTTTTTGGATGATCACAAAGTGGGCCTTTGTACCTTATTATGAGTACTATCAAGGGGTGCAAAGATCCATACATGTTTCTGTTAAGTTCTGAAAGTTAGGGATAGCCAAAGTAGGCATGGGAGTTAAATTGGACAAAGTGACCATTCACTTAATTTGTTTGTTTTGATTTGTTTGTCTTTGGGAAAAGTTTGGGGATTGTTTAGATGATGTTTATTTCACCTAAGAATCATTTTACAGGCAAAGAAACACAGAACCATGGCAATTCAAACGAATCCAAATTGTAATACATACACATATGAATGCTTTCATATTTTTAATTGGAAAAGTTTTTGTTAACCCTAAATTTGATTATTAGAGTTTGATGTTCCAAGTTTAATATTTTTGGGATGTTACAGATTCCTTCCCTAGGTAGGAGTCCTTCCCTCCCTCCACTTGGAAATATTGTCCCAGTTTGACTTTTTCAAACTGCCTTTTTGACTTTCAATTTAGAGTTTGATTTCTCTCTTCCAAGTGTCCAGCCAAGTGGCCTAGGACATGATGCAAACATTCACTTTGTCATGACAAATTCATGTAACCTTCCCCTTCTAGATCGGTGAACCTTCTAGACCCTTCCCGGTGAAAACACTGGAATCATTCCCGAACTTCGGAACCGGACTTTCCTTATATGAATCATATTCTTCGGACCATTCCGGATCTCCTCGTGATATCCTGGATCCCATCCGAGACTCTAAACAACATTTGATCTTATTACTCACATTCCATATCTACTAAACAACATCGAATCCTTAAGTGTGTCTCCCTACGGTTCATGAATTATGCAGACATGACCGAGACTCTTCTCCGATCAATAACCAATAGAGGAATCTGGAAATTCATATGGCTCCCACATATTTCTACGATTACTTTGTGATCGAATGAACCATTTACATATTATACCAATTACCCTTTTTCTTGCGATATTTTACTTATCCGAGGTCTGATCGTCGGTATCTCTGCATACCTAGTTCAACCTTGTTATCAATAAGTACTCTTTACTCGTTCCTGTGATATGTGCTTCCTTGTGCGCCAGTCACATGCTTGCAAGCTAATTGGATGACATTCCATCGAGAGGGCCCAAAGTTTATCTATTCGTCATATGGATGGACAAATCCCACTCTTGATCCATGTGCCTCAACACATACTTTCCGAACACCCAATTTCACCTTTATAACCACCCAGTTGTGAAGTGGTGTTTGATGACATCAATGCATCCATCCGGTGATGGTGATTAACATGATCTCATGGTCGAAGGAATTAGGTTACTATGTATCTGAAAGCTTATCGCAATTGAACTATTCAAATGACTTGATCTTTGTGCTATGCTTATCTATAGGAGTATGTCCATCACACCATTCTCCTAATGATATGATATTTTTGTTAATAACATCTCAACGTTCATGACCAGGAAACCATGATCATCTACTAACCAACAATATAGTGTTACAAAGAGGCTTTACTAGGGACTCTAACAAGTTTACAAATCACACAAGTATTAATGTTTCCGGTTAATACAATTATAGCATGAATGTAAACATTTATCATAAACACAAAGATATAATAATAACTACTTTTATTATTGCCTCTAGGGCATATCTCCAACAAATATGTTAAATGGGTAACACCATTGCATGTCTCTAGTCTGGATAACTTGGGTGATCCATAGTTGGTAGCAAGGCCCATTGCCTGCTGGGCGGCCCAGTTAGATGGATCTAGAAGGGAGTCCCATATTGGATAAAGGAAGGCTGCGATAGGAGTCACCGACATACTCGGAGCCTTGGAGTGCAAGACACGTATACTAGCTGTATCCAGTGTAGGACTCTTCCCTGTAACCCTAGGACCTGGCGTCTTTATAAGCCGGACCTATGGGAGCCTTTAGGGAACGACACAACTCATATCGCGCACAACGAACCAATCCCTATACCTCGGATTTCCCTTATAGTGATTTATAGAAGGATTAGGGTTCCACCACCATCGTGGAACCTGAACCTTGGTAAGATGTGTTACCTCGTACCCGCCAACTTGCCACCTTTCCCCACATCTCTAAACACGCACTGTGAGGACCCCTCCAGGGCGTACTCGTCAGCAATAACACGACATTTGGCGCCCGCCGTGGGGCAAGAGGCGCTTCAGGCTCTACAACTGGCAAGGTCTAAGCTCTTCCCGTGAATCAGCAAAACTGTAGCCATTGGCCGTGTTATCTTTTTTGGCAATGTTCCGATCGTCCCTCCTGACGAGTTATGGATCCCGGTGAAGACAAACCTCACCTGCTGCTCGATTGTTCCAGTCGGGGACATCCACCTCTTCATCGGCAAAACCGACTCGGGCACTAGTTCCCTGGAAGTTGGAGGATCGTCAAGGCCCACATGGACTGCCTACAGGTAGGACACGTTTGTGGAAGGATCGAAGTCTGATCTCTCTTTGGAGTTTGCTGACTTAGATCGAAAAAATTCAAGGCCCACCCAAATCGACCCTGTGCAGGAGATAATGGTGGAAGATCACTACAAATCCGCTGGGTTAGCCCGTGCGTCTAGAAAGCAACGATCGCACTTTGTCGGCATGGTAACCATCTTCGATCTGGCGCGCTACATTTAGAGAGAGGGTGTCACATCCCAACATTTTCCAAATTTTGAAATGTGAAAAAAAAATAAACAAAAAAAATAATTATTGAAATTTAGGGTGAAAAGAAACTTTTTGATTCTAAATGAAAACATCAAAACCCTACTTGAACAAACTTTGAATAAACGGGAAACCAACAAAATTTAAATAAAGTGAAATGCATTCATCCAATGAATGTATCTTAAAACTTAAACTTGGGAAAATAAACAATAACTCTAAAACCCTAATGGAAGAAAATCATTTCCAAAGATCTCCCTAAGTCTATGGATTTGTTCCATATAAAGATTTGTCAACAAACATTTATAAGTGATCAAAATGATAAATAAAAATATTATAAAACCATAGAAATTGGTTTCACTTAAATTGGAACCTTGGATAGAATCTTATGAAGTTAATAAGATAAAGAAATTAAATTTCAAAGCTAATAAAGCTCCTATCTAAAATCTATACCACATTGTGAGCAAAATAATCCAAGGAGATTTAAAAGGATAAACAAATATTAAATAAAATCATACAAATGGAATCACCAATTTTGAACCTTTAAGTAAAAAGATATGGATTTTATAAGACAAAGAAAGAAAGAAAGAAATAAGGAATATTTAAAAGCCAAATTAAATCTTGGCCAAATCCATAAGTAAATGAAATAAAGATAAGGGATAAATATTATTCCAATAAAATTTTATGGCTAAAACCATATTCAAATTATATTTAATAAAGACAAAATCCCTTAGATAAATGATAAATTAAATAATGAGAAAATAATAAAATGGAATTTACCAAAGTGGATTAAAAAGTTATCTAATTAACTTAAAAGAGATATTTGAATAAAATTTATATGGATTTAAAACCATATTGGATTTTATTTGAATAAAAACAAGTGCCTAATTTAAATAAAGTATAAACCATAATTGAATAAAGGAATTATTCCAAAATGATCTTTAAAAACATATTTATAACAGTGCAAAAATATATTGAAAGTTTGGAAATGTTTTGAATTAAAAAGAGGTTTGAAATCATTTGAACAAATTCAAAACAGAATAAAAGAAATAGAAAAAGAAACATAAAAAAATGGAAACAAGCCGGCCCAGCCCAACAAGCCCACTAAGCCCAGCGTAGTCCACCTCCTCTTTCCCCTCCCGAAACGATTTCTTACTCGCAGAACGACCCACACAGGCACTGACTTTCTGACCCCACCGCGAAACCCCTCACTCGCTGACCAGCCGACCCCATTTGTCAGTCATCGTTCTCACCCGCCGCGACCATTTCTTCCCCCTCTCTCTCCCGTTTTTGTCTTTGATTCGCGAGTTTAATTCGCGTTGATGGCGTAGTAACCCCGCCCAGTGATCACTCCCATTAACTCGCCTGCCTCTCCTCTCTCTTTCCCCTTGCTCACTCCTCCCTCTCGGCCACAGGGCTGTCCTGAATTCAGCTTGCGCCACCACTGCTCCGACGAGCATCTCCAGCCAATTCTGGCCACTCCTCGCCTCCCCTTGCCTCCTAGTCCACATGAGCATGTTCCCCATCTCCCTACGCACCTTCCCGTGCCCTCCTCTATCTCGCGCGTGCCCCGTATCCTCCGCAACGACTTCAACTGAGCACCACCGTCGTCTGCCTCGACTCCGGTGACTCCACATGGTGAGACCTGAGCTCCCCTTTCCCTCTTTTCGATGCTCTTGTGCCCGCCACAACCTTGCGCATCTAACTGTGTCCCCCACTTGCCTTAGCGCGCCCTCAATCCTCGCCTCCGTCAAGACCAGTACGAGCCAGGCGCAACTCAGGCGAGCAATCATCGTCGAACCCGTGCGCCCCCTGCCCTTCGATGACCACCTCGAGCATCCCCACACCACGGCAAACTCGGTGAGCTTCTCCCCTACTTCTCTCGCTTCCTATATCGCCGGAGACGCCACTGCCAGACCGCTCCGCCGCTAGCGACCATTGCCGCGCCGCCAGACTTTGGTCATTCGTTTGTGAGCCGTTAGATCTTCATCTTGTGGTGTAGATAGATTGAGTAATCGAAAAGGTATGCATAGATCAGGACCGTACGTTTCAGTTAGATCCAACGCACTGTGTCGCTCGATCCGTGCGAACCGGTACCGGCCAATGAAAACACGACACGTAGCCCAGCTCTTGTTTTAAAAATAGAAACATTTCTATTAGATGTTTAAACTTGCAAAATTCATAACTTTAAATCTACACGTCCAAATTTTACAAATTTTATATCAATGGAATCAACAAAAAGATTAATTTGCAACCATGCCCTTTATGTAATGAATTGCTTCTGTAAAATTGGTTGTTTTTGCAGAAACTTGTTTAGGCTTATTTTGTGAATAAAATTTATTCTAAAAATGTTTTAAGGATAAAATCTTTTGTAAATGGATTGTTTTGAACCTACTAACCATAGAAACCAATGTTTGGATTTAAAAATATATTTTGTGACACATAGGGATTATTCCTTTGAATTAAAGCATTTCTAGTTAAATGCTTTTTGAGTAAAACCTTTGGAAAATGGGTTGATTAAAACTCTCTGACCCTAAACACCAAGTTTTTGGATTTAGAAATATATTTGGTGAACCCTAGAAAAATTATTACTTTGTTTAAAGGCATTTCCAACAAAATAAAATGTTGCTTTGATTTAAAAATGGATTTTGGATGAAACCCTTTGCAAATAGAATTTTTTAAAACATTATGACCATAAACAATAATATTGGTGTTTAAAAAACATTTTGAATAACACTAGAAATTATTCTTTGAATAAAATCAATTCTAGCAAAACAAAAAGGATTTAAAGTGGCCATTTTCACTAACTTGTTATCAAATGGTTTGGCCACTTTCATAAATGACCAATAAGTGTGTTAAAATTCTTATAACCTATTAGAAACCACTTTTCCAAATAAAACAATCTTTGGCATGCTTGCATGCATTGCTTTGTTTTTATCGTTTTATGTGATGAATTGTTTGAATGCTAGATTGAATTTGCGCCTTGATTGAATTGTAGTGAAATTTGAAGAGTGTGACTATTTCAAGATCAAGGAGTGAACTTATATTCTCTACCAAAAAGGCAAGTGGTGCTTCATACTTTTGTCCTATTATTTTCACTATGCATTAGTGATATTTCTAAGTAAGACTTGCATGGAATTTTCTATGTGTTAACTATGCCATGGGAAATCCTAGTAGATGAAACCTTGGTAGAATTTTCCCTAAGTTAAGATTCCTACTACTATCATGCTTAGCATAGCTAGTAGAAAACAAGGGTGGATTATATTCATAGTATGAAATATTTCTAAGTCTATGACTTGTGTTTTGTTTAATAAAACTACTATGTGAATGAATCAACTAGGTGGAATGGTTGAATGGGTTATGTTGACTGGTTACACAGGGCCCATATTTATGGACTACCCTAGTGTATCTCACTTGTGGAAAGCCACCCAGGAACAAAGAGATTTGAGATGTCAAATGTTGAGAAGCTCCAAGTGTAGCCACTTGGCATTATGGGCTCTGCCCGGATCATATAGGTTGCAATAACTTAGCCCAATGGACAGTTGGTGGTAGGGGGTGATAGGTTTGGAACGCGTCCATTTTGGTCTAAGGGAAGGCTTCTGAAAGATCTTGTCTCGATGCATGTCGAGTCTTTTGGGGAAAGTGCACAACCTATCGAGAAAGTAAAATCTAAGTACTTAGCCGTGTCCCCAGCAATGGACAATTTGAGCATCAAGACATGGAAGCTATCAAGAATCTCCTCATCCCAATTTCTAAGTTAAAACTTGTGGTTGAACAAGGGTTAAAGGATCTTCAATCTTTGATTGGTAGATTCCTTGGGTGATTTTTCTAAACAAAAACTTAGTGTTTTCAAATGATAAGGAAAATCTATTTTGAGCAAAGCAAGCCTAAGCTCCACTTAGCCAAATGCATATAGATGATAGTTACCACTATACTACCATAGTATCACTTGCCAATACAATTCAAATGTATTGACCCTTGTGGCTGCAACTTATTATGTTGCAGGTTTGTTTGATGTTAGTGAAGTGTGTTGATTAGGATTACAGGTCTACAACCAACATGATTGCATGTGGCACTTTGAATAAAGGACTCCATGCTATAGTTATTTCTGCTGCATTGTAATGAGATAGCCAAATGAGCTATGTAAGATGTAATGAATTATTTTATTCATGGTAAGAAAGTTGTATTATGACCTTTATTTATTGATATTACATCTTAACTGTGGATGCTAGCTATTGATCCAGGGACTAGCATTGTAAACACGGGGATCTCTACCTTATATAAAGGTGGGGTCTTACAGAGGGTGAAAGCCCCTGCGATTACCTTGCCATATGGCTCCGAATATGAGCTGATATGGAGAACTACCCAGACAATGACGATGTTTACAACTTCGTCGAAGGGCTGGATCGCAGAACACTTCTCTGGCATACGCTTAGGCGGCAATAGGTCACGGGTATCCTCACTTTTGAACAGATGATCAGTGCCATCAACAGTTATACCGCTGCTGATGAGGTTGCTTAGAAAGAGCTCCTCGCCATACTCGGGCCATCGCTGCCAACGTCGCAGCCGCCAGCCAATGGCCCCGCTGCCTCAGCATCGTCCTCCGTCATCAAGGAAGCTCCCGCACCCTCCGACTCCATTTTGGATGCGCTCTACTTTGACATCAGCGTGGACTCGGAGGAGATGGATATCAACCCGGAAGAACTCAACTTAGCCATGAAAGAGACGAAGGAGGAGATCAATCGCGAGGAGCGGGCCGACAAGGCCGTCACATCTTGCCTGGTGTTCATCGCCAACGGGAGTGTGATGGAAGAAGACAAAATCGGACAAGCTCCGCCTAAGCCGCGGCACAACAGGAAGGGGCCAGCTGGTGATGCCGATAATGGTTGTGCGGGGGCCATGCCCCCTCCAGCTATCCCAGTGCAGCAGCCGCATGAACTCCCAACCGGTCCAAGCAACGCCAACACTTCAAATCCGCTGCTACCAGCATCTACGTCTGTGGCTGCCCAAATCACTCCAGCTGATAGACTGATGTACGACAATCTACTTATCGAGCCCCTGACTATGCCAAATATACGGAACATTGTCCATCTCGACGATAAGCGCCAACAGCTACTAGAGGAGGCACATGCCATCGCGGAGCAAGGCGCAAAGTTAGATCGAGATATGACCAAGGGGCAGAAATCAATCGATATAGCTAGAGCCCTGAAGGCCGAGTACAAGACTCTACTCAAGCAGCAAAAGGCCAAGAAAGCTCCGGCTCACGTTGTCAATGACCCTGGCATACAACACAACTTGGGATGGGAACCTTCAAAGCCGGCGCAAGATCAGCCATACATTGACAGTGATGGAAAGCAAGTCATGCCCACACTCGTCCTTCACTTGGACGTCTCCAAGACTCTACTGGAGCAGGATAGATCGCCCGTAGCTATGGAACAAGTCTATGATCTTGTCGCCAAGGTTATAAGACAGCAGGAAAAGGCCACCTCTCAGAGGATCGAGTTTGACCCAGCATATTGCCAGTCTAGCGCTCCCAAAAAGTAGATGGCAAGATCTCCTCACGATGTTGGATCGCAGACTAGTTCGTCAGAACGAACAAGGAGGGATGCACGCAACAGGAAGGACACTATCCCCATATCTTCCAACCATGGAGGTAAGGTTCACCCTCGTAGCTCGCCGCCACCGCCCCAATCTTCCCGGCATCACGAAGACCTGAAGGCTCAAGACCAGGTCGCGCCATGACGGGGAGTATAGTGGCAACCAAGGACTCAAGACCAGGTCGCGCCATGACCCTTCGCGTTCGACAAGCAACCATGACAGGCGTGAGGAGTCGCAGGAGGGCAACAACAAGAAGGATAACCCACCGCCACCTCCACCGCTGTCGCCCCTAGCAGCCACCATGGCGGAGGAGGACTGCATCATTCACGCAGCCCTTCTCGTCGTGCCGACAAGAAGGAAGCAAGCATAGAACCATACGATGCATGTTCACGCTTGGACAATATTTAGGAGGCCTAGGAAGGACAATACTTGGGACATCATTGCTTTCGACTTGTGATACATACTACAATTTACACCAAGGATTTCTGGATTGACAAGACGATCAAGCCCTATGATGGCACCGCCAAGCCAGCTACATGGTTACAGGATTACAGCAATGCGGTCGAGATTGCCGGGGGAAACCCCAATGTTTCCGTCAAGTACCACCCATGAATGTTGACGGGCATGTCCTACCAATGGATCGACGACTTGCTGGATAAGTCCATATGCAATTGGTTGGACATGAAAGAAGCGTTCACCAAGAATTTCGAGGGTACGTACAAACGTCCCTGCACTGTCGGTGATCTATATCGGTGCGTGTAGGAGAAGGACGAGACATCTCGAGCCTACCTCTCCCGATGGCTAGATATGAAAAATTCCTGCGCAGAAGCGCATGACCAGACCACTATGGCCACCTACATTGATGGTTTGGAAAAGGGCACCTTGCTCCGACATAAGTTGAAGAGCATGTAGGACAATCATAGGCTGGATCTCAATCAGATGATCTACTTGGCCAGTTAGTTCGTGGCCGCCGCTGACGATGCTCGCGGCTCCTTGGCGGTGATGCGGTTCAGATCACTGTAGAGCTTCGTTCGGAGACCCCAAAAGGAAGGTATGATGAGTACAGCAGCAAGTTTTTCCCTCAGTAAGAAACCAAGGTTATCGAACCAGTATGAGGAAAGAAATGACTCAAAGGTGTTGCTAGCAACTGAAAACATGCACAACACAAACTCAAGACTTTGCCCCAATGAACAGTGAGGTTGTCAATCTCACCGGTTTGCTGAAAATAAAGGATTAACTGTATAGTGTGGAAGATAATAGTGGTTTGCAGAAAGTAAACATGAATAGTGGAAGATGTATCAATGGTAAAGATTGGACCGGGGTCCATAGTTCACTAGAGGTGTTCTCCTTAAGATAAACAACATGGCATGCTGGGTAAAAAAATTACAGCAGGGCAATTGACATGATAGAGCAAGGCATAACAATGTAATACTATACATTAATGATCCTATGAGATTTGATTGGGCAATACAACAAGATACATAGACCGCCATCTAATTTTTACGCACTTCTATTCTTGTAGATAGTTGTTGGGCCTCCAAGTGCAGAGGTTTGTAGAATGGCAACAAGTTTCCCTCAAGTGTATTACCCAAGGTTTATCGAACTTAGGGAGGAACTGGTCAAAGGTATTCCCTCTCAAGCAACCCAGCAATTAAGATACAAGAAGTCTCTTGTGTCGCCAACACACCCAATATAGGTGCACTAGTTCGGCGAAGATATAGTGAAATACAAGTGGTAACGGTCCTAGAAAATAGCTTCTGACTTGTTGACGTGGGGTAACGGTACCAGAAAATAGCTGATGGCGTGGAGGAACATACTAAAGGCAAACTTATGGAAGCAAGCAAACATGCAACAGGTCTACTAGCAAACAGTTTTTCAATGCTTAGAAACCAGGCCTAGGGATCATACTTTCACTAGTGAACACTCTCTCATATAAATATAATCTCTTCATGATTCTACTCTTAACTACTCTCTGGTTGGACACTCTAATCCGTGGTAGGGCTATAACATCACACCTCAAAGTCCGCCTTCCCCAATCTAGATAACCCCACACTGTCACCGTGAGCACTAGATGGTGTTCCAACAAACACCACAATTTCATAGAGACATCCAACTCCAAACATAACTCATAAAAATATTCAATCTAGCCAAAGTGTGTAACTACCTTGGTGAATTACGCTCCTAGTTACAAGCCTGGACGAGCGGAAATGGTTAAAATAGTACGGTGGGGCCCAAATGCCACTCACAGGTAGACCTTTCGGCCGTCCTAACCATTTCCAAACATCGGGACAAGAACGGGCGGCGTAATCGGCAGGCGAAGGGATCAACTACATACACAAATGAGTATGTATGCAAGCCACCATACAATAGTTCTCAGAGCCATTCCATCTAAAAGAAATAGAAATATTGCAACGCCATACGGCAAGATCCAAATATCCTAGATAGATACAATAGTTTAGGATATCTCCTCATACATCAAACATCAGAGTATCAGGCGGAAGCGGAAAACAAGATCCGAGTACGGATAAGAAGCAAATCGGCATAAGATGCCCCATAAATAAACACATCCCGCCCACAGATCTCACAGATCCCCGTTCCCGGAATCTCTACACCGAATGATCGTTGCCCACATCGTCCGTCTCCTCCACCCAGTATCCATCTTGCGAGTTTACCTGTTCATCTGAATCAAACAATTTATTGTGTGAGGCCCTAGGGGTACTCAGCAAGTCTTTATGCCTCTAAAGGGGACACAACCTGGGGTGACGCAATTGCATCAAAAGATAATACCTAACAATTCTATAGATACTCGCTAACCATCCATCTAACCAGAGATAGACGGATGTCCGTGAATTAATAACAACAGTTATAACGGTAATATTAACAGATCCATCCTCCTCCTCGCTTACCGACGAGGAAGCGGACGAACAAACCCCCATCCGTTGGCAGTTTTATTATCCATTCCATGACTGTTGCACTATTTACTAGTCAGGTACTTAGTCAAATTAAAGGCGGTACTTTAGTTATACTTGTCTATGATCGAGAAACTGTGCTCCAAGTCGTCCATAACCGCGGACACGGCTTTCAGAAAGTTTTACCCTGCAGGGGTGCACAAATAGCAACACACACTCGATCAACCTCGGAAAAACCAAATCAAAACCCAACGAGGCAGTCACGACAAAGCGATCACAGGATTCAAAAATATTTCAGGGGGCCACCCCATTAAGCTACCCGCGACGAAGTTGGCCGACTCCGAGACGGACTCAAGGTTTGTGTGGACGGCTGTAAACGACTGGGAACCCGAAAATGTGACTGGGCTTGTCGATACAGCGAAAACGTGTCACGGACCTAAACAGTACAGGTGCATCCTCGCACAATCTTAAATAAAGCAGTAAAGCATGGCATAAGTACAGAATAGTAATAAAGCCCCAAACTAATTGTGGCCCCAAGAAATAAGAATGAATCAAGCTCTGGCTCAGGTGGGTTCATAAGCCTCCCGGATGTGGATAGCGCGAATATTCAAGGAACATGAATCAAGTACTCGGGGTCCTACGGGACACAAGTGAGCATGAAAAACCAAATAGCAGATATTGCTCACCGATGCCACTTTCATTAGTTTTCCCATTACTACTCAGGTTAAGTTGTTTAGGTACCTCGTTATCCATCAGACACTCACATACCCTACACATGCTGTTCTACGACTCGCATGGCTCAAACAACTCCTGTAGTAATGACTCATGGGATGGAGGAACAAGATTCGGTGGGGTTTAAAAGTAAAGGCTATGCAGTACTTGGGATTCAGTTTAATGCAATCGCGACTCAATGATGCAAGGATGAGATACAGGCAATAGGTACTATATGTATGCAAGCATGTGGTAGTGCTTGCCTGGCAGCTCAGTTGAAGCGAGAGAAGGATCTGGGTAGTGCTCCTGGGTTTCTTGATATATCCCCTGCTCAGCGTCTATTCGAAGAAGAACCAAACAAACCAGGGCCAACATAAATAAAGTGCACAAGCATATGAATAAAATGCGACAAGCAAACAATCATGCCATGATGAATGATGCACAATTTGCATGGCAATAAAGTAGCATGGCATGGGTGAGGTGTGGAATACAAGAAATAAACATTTTATGGGGTTTTAATCATATTTTATACTCAAATAAGTTGCTGTATACTTTATTTTTATATGATGCATGCTGCAATTCAGAACATGGAATGCATAAACAGAAAGGTCTCGTCGAGCTAATCACTTTAGACATATCATTTGTTAAATTTGGAGTTATAAAGCAAAAGTTATTAATTATTTAAGGCAAAGGGCCTTTTATTTGTAATTTTAATCAACTTGAAAATTAAAGTGTCCAAAATATAATTTGAAGGCCATATTTGAGTTCCTCATATTTTTCTGATTTCAAAACATATATTATTGGTATTATTTGGATTTATATTTCAAAAGTTATTTAAATACAGATTTGAATTTGAATTTTAAACATTTTCTAGAAATTTAAATCTAAACAGAAATCCAGAAATACTTTTGTCACCCAGCCCAGTGCTAGCCAGAGCCACCGACAGGTGGGCCAGCTGCTGACTGGGCGACACAGCGTGCAGAAAACCTACTGTCACCGCGGCTAACCTAGTCTCTAAGAATGACAGGTGGGGCTAGCTGGCTAGGGCCCAGGTGCCAGTGGTGGAAGAGCGCGGAGACCGACAGGTGGCCAAAATGGGAGCACGGGTTGAGGGGTGGTAAACTAGGGGGCCTATCTGCAAAGTGTTACTACGGCTGACTGGTGGGCTCAGGCGGACCGCGGGTTAGGAGAAAAAAGGTTGAGGGGGGGGGGGGGGTAAGCGCAAAAGGGGCGCCCGTACTGTTCCTCTTCTTTCTTTGAACCGCGGACAGATCGGTGAGCGTCAGCGCGGGGTGGGGATTCGATCCGGGCTGGGGGTGCTAGCCAGTGCGGTAGGGTTAGGGGAGTTGCTAGGAGGGAGATGGGCGGCTAGATGAGGTCCTTCGTGAAGCGTCGACGCAGAGGACGCACGCGCGCGCGACACACCGAGAGCGCTCGACGGTTGGTCCGGCGGGAGCAGGTAGCCACGGCGAGGACGGAGGTGTCAGGAAGGGTCGTGGGCTCACCGCGGGGTTGTTGGTGCGGTCGGATCATGCAGGGGGGCGACGGAGCGGCGAGGACGCAGGCGGACCGAAGTTAGGGTTTGGCTCGGTGTCGATGGCGTGCAGCAGGTCTGGCCCGTCTCCTCCTCGTCGCCGTGTACAGGGCTGCTGCAGGGGACCTCCTCGGTCTACCAGGCCACCTCCACGACGTGCACGCCGGCTGGAACGTTGAGGGACAGAGGTAGACGGTGGCCGGCGAGAGGGAGGGTGGCGTCGGTGGAGAGGAAGGAGAGGAGATGCAGGGGCTCTGGGGCTGGATCTGGCGAGGCAGAGAGGTTGTGGGGAGGAGGGTAAAGCGAGGGAGAGGGAGGAGGTGTCGTGCGGGAGTTTGTAGGGTTAAAGGTGGCTTCGGCCACCTTTTTCCCTCCTCTCCTTCACGTGCTCGGGCTGGCTCGGGCAGGGCAGGGGCAGGGTAGATCGAGGCTGCCAGGTGGGCCAGGGAGTGAGGGAAGCTCGGGGTGGGGCTAGCCCAGCAGGGAGAGAGAAAGAGAGAGAAGAGAGGAGGCTCGGGTTAGATCTAGGGTTAGCTAGGGAGGGACTCGGGTTAGGGTTTTTGCTAGGGATGGGGTAGGGTAGCTGGGGTAGGTCAGGGCGGGCAGGGCCAGGTGGGGCCAGCATGGTAGGGAGAGGGGGTGAGAGAGGTGTGGGTAGTTAGGGTAGGTTAGAGAGGGGGTGGCTCGGGTTAGGGTTTAGGAGAGAGGGGGGCATGGTGATAGGGATAGGTGATTAGTGTTAGGATCTTAGATAGAGGATTTAGAGAGAGGGGGTTAGATGAGGGTGTTGGTTATGATCACACTTGATCATGCAAGGCATAACCAAGGAGATGAAGAAAAAGACCCAAGGCAAGGAAAAACAAAAAGGTGGAAAGGTTGAGAGAGAAGAGGGAGAGATCCAAAAGAGGTATACACCACTCAACAATTAAAATAAAAACAAAAGACTAGAATGTGGTGGTGCTTGCATGGGCCATGCATAAATAGTAAATGCCTTCTCTAGTAGTGAAAACCACTAGATTATCTCATGGCATTTGTATAAGCAAGCTTCCCAAATTTTGGAATAAGGCCCAACAAAAGAAAAGAGAGCTTGTTTACCACATGGATTAAATAAAAGATCATGCATGAATGTAAGGTGGCCAAGCTTGTGTGTATGTGCCACTAGCCAACATGAACCACAATGGTATTCCTACATGAGCTTATATTCATATTTAAACCATATGAAAGCTTGACAAGGGGTTCCACTCACATAGCATGCAAAGGTGGCCATGTGGCTCTCATATACCAATAATGTGAAAACAACATGGTGCATATATGGGATCATGTGGAATTGTAAGTGGAGCCATCCCAACCCACATGAGCTAGAGGTAAACCCAAATAAATGCAAAGCTCACATATAGGGGAATGGTGGAATTATAAGGTGGTGACAGAGAAAGGTGATGGAGTTGAATAAAAGATATGCCCCCAACTCAACTTGGGCATTAAACAATATATCAATAACCAAATACAATATCAAGAGGCAAATACAATTTACAATGCATATGAAAGAAGATTATATGATGCTCAAATGCAAGGTGGCATGATGACATGAGCATGATATAATGATGATGCAACAATTATATGTAGGAAGGTAGCATCTATATAGACTAGGCTAGTAGCATTGCAATTGTTAGACAATTGGGATGCTACAACTCTCCCCCACTAAACAAGAATCTCGCCCCGAGATTCCTAGAAAAAGAAAACAACACAAGGAGAGGCGGGTGTTCGAACGAAGGTGACCCTCACGTTCCCAAGTTGATGAACAACGGAATGGTGCGACCACTACACCTTGCAAAACTTGCTATACTTGTTGCGAGTCTTGCGTTTTGCTTGAGACACAAAGGGTTAGAAGAATTGAAGGATTGTCGTGAGACAAGAAGGATAGGATGAACATAGCTCTGATTTCTCGAGAAACAAGATAAAAGACTAGAACCACTTGTGAAAGAAAAGGAAAAGATGATGTATCATGGATAAAGAAAAGACACACCGATAGGATTAAAGATCCGAAGCTACAAGTGATGATGATTCTTGACCTTGCCGGACTAAAAGAGCGACTTTGGAGAAGTTAGCAACCACTATGAAAATAGCACTGTACCTTCCCTCAGATTTGAGAAAGGAAGTTCGGAAACAATATCGCCTTCACACAATAGAGTTCCTTGATATCAACAGAAAGATTTAGTTAGACATCGTCAGATTAGATTCTTGTTGCGCCGGTAAGAACCAACAGATCACACAATTGAGGTGCGCGGATATAACTTCCAGAGACGGATGTGAAGCCAGATCATGGTGGAATCCTGAGAAGCAAAGAATATGGAGGATCTGGAGTTTATTGTAGATATACTTATTGCTTCCTTTAGCCTTGAGGCTAACGCAATAGATTTGTGGCTGATGGCCTCAACCATAATTGGCTTTACCACAGAAAAAGAATTGATGAAACAAAGAGAGATAGTTTCCTTTCATCTTGCTTGTGGATGTAGAGCATCGGTAGAAAGACGAGGACCGAAAAGAGTTTGTGTTTGTTTCCACCAGATAACTGAAGATTTTGCTTCATCTAGAATAGACAGACCACCAACAAGAGATTATTGATTACTTTCTTCGAGAGAGCACTCCGGAAAAACAAGGACGGAAGTAAAAGCATCGAGGGATAAAGGCCACTTCTAACTTCCGTGGAATGAGTGAAATCACATTAATTCACCAATTCAATGTACAAGAGCGAATGATAAGAGTAGTGGTATGGTAGCTACTCCATCCCGCACTCAAAGCATTACTCCGCACATGAATAAGAAAACCATGCAACCCAACTACCGAAACAGACTGAAGGTATTGACAATAACTCATGGAACTTCGTTAGAAAACAAGGATATATGCAAACGATTCACCGGATCCAAGATAGATAAGGGTGATGATGTTGTCATCATATCGTAAGTAACCAGCCACCGGAAAGATATGGAGGAAGATTATGGAGACAACTGCAAGATTCAACAGGTACAAAAAGATAGCACCAACTTGAACAGAAGGAATACCAGATCTGGAAGGTCTTCATGGCCTCCGGTGGATTGAGCATAGACGATAGAGCGAGAGGGTTTCAAGAGATTACTTAACGAGATAGAGGTGAAAAGAACTCCATGTTGTTCTTGAAAATATTTAGAGAGATTTAGCAGTCTTGAGGAAAATCTTCTGCGGAACGACGATGATAACTCGCCAACAAGGAAAGACTCTAGGTTTGATTGAAGATGGAAGATGGAATTTAACAATGAACTTGCTGATTCCAGAATTGAAGCGATCTATTTAGCAGAAGGACGTGGCCGAGATAGGTGACTTCAAGAAGCCAGAATTCTCACTTTGAGACTTTGCACACAGGCAGTGCTCACGAAGCTCGAGAGAAAGAGACACATCAAGCATATTATCAACATATACCACCATGGATTAACAAGATATTCCCAGAATACCAAGTTCAAAAGACGAGAGAAACGAACAAATGCTCGAACACTTCCTGAGCTCAACGCTCTTAGAAAGATCAATATTAAGAGCACGGGTTCGTGTTGAAGAAGATGCACTGAAGGAATAGATTATCTGGTCCTTCGGAAGAAAAAGAGATGTCACCTGGTTCACATTGTCGATTGGATCACCGGTTACAAGATAACGAGATCTTGAACAAGAACCGATGCTAGCTCATACCTTAAGCAAAGCTATCAGAGACGAAAAGATGCAATTCCCTCGTCTCAAAGAGAATTTTGCAGATAAGGAGTTGAAAAAGATGTGTAGCATGATGGATAGATGATAGACCGCCGTAGTGCCTTGAGAAACTCCGGATTGCCAAAGATGCTTGAATATGCATAGATATGATCACGGTGTACTCAAAATCACAGGAGTTAACCGTCACCATTTGGAGGATAGTGGTGATTGCATTTTCCATATTCCACTCATGATAAGTGTCATGTAGCTATGCCGAGAACCAAATTACAATCACCAGCATCGGATCGACACATGTTATGTAATTAGCCCAAGAGAATTGGAGATGAAATGAAACTCCAGGATTAAGCGCCGGTGACAAAAGAATGTGTTAGCATGGACATGCTGATAAGAGGGAGATAGATAATGTTTCACACACGACAGAAAAGAAGTGTGGAAGCACAAATGTATCAAAGAAAAATTTTCCGCATTTTTCGGCATTAAAATACCAATAGATGCGCAAAATCACTTAGCAGATAGAGATTAGCAACAGATGCTTACACAGAATGTGGAGTTGCTAGAAGGAAAGACACCCTTAAGAAGATGGCACCGGTTAACAAGGAGTCAGATAGATCGCGCCGGTTTTCAAAAGCCTGTCAGTATGGAATGTACCAACAGTTGATAACCAAAGGTAGATTGTGATAACAAATTGGATGCAACAGATAGACAAGGAATTACACACACACACACACACACTTTCTATGGTACTACGGAAACCCAGAACACGTGAATCCTAGTTTGAATTTTAGAAGAGGATTGAAAACGTTACACTTCCTTACCAGAAAAGGGTGGTGGGTGGGTAAGAAGAAAAATGGAAGTAGTCCTACTCTCACGTTTTGTTTTTCCCTAGCATACATAGCTACCAAAATATTTGCTAGACTGACAACGACCATTTGGCTGAGACCCTGAAGGGCGGGATGGCTCTGATACCAATTGTAACTACCTCTGTGAATTACGCTCCTAGTTACAAGCCTGGACAAGCGGAAATGGTTAAAATAGTACGGTGGGGCCCTAATGCCACTCACAGGTAGACCTTTCGGCCGTCCTAACCATTTCCAAACATCGGGACAAGAACGGGCGGCGTAATCGGCAGGCGAAAGGATCAACTACATACCAAATGAGTATGTATGCAAGCCACCATACAATAGTTCTCAGAGCCATTCCATCTAAAAGAAATAGAAATATTGCAACGCCATACGGCAAGATCCAAATATCCTAGATAGATATAATAGTTTAGGATATCTCCTCATACATCAAACATCAGAGTATCAGGCGGAAGCGGAAAACAAGATCAGAGTACGGATAAGAAGCAAATCGGCATAAGATGCCCCATAAATAAACACATCCCGCCCACAGATCTCACGGATCCCCGTTCCTGGAATCTCTACACCGAATGATCGTTGCCTACATCGTCCGTCTCCTCCACCCAGTATCCATCTTGCGAGTTTACCTGTTCATCTGAATCAAACAATTTATCGTGTGAGACCCTAGGGGTACTCAGCAAGTCTTTATGCCTCTAAAGGGGACACAACCTAGGGTGACGCAATTGCAGCAAAAGATAATACCTAACAATTCTATAGATACTCTCTAACCATCCGTCTAACCAGAGATAGACGGATGTCCGTGAATTAATAACAACAGTTATAACGGTAATATTAACAGATCCATCCTCCTCCTCGCTTACCGACGAGGAAGCGGACGAACAAACCCCCCCATCCGTTGGCAGTTTTATTATCCATTCCATGAGTGTTGCACTATTTACTAGTCAGGTACTTAGTCAAATTAAAGGCGGTACTTTAGTTATACTTGTCTATGATCGAGAAACTGTGCTCCAAGTCGTCCATAACCGCAGACACGGCTTTCAGAAAGTTTTACCCTGCAGGGGTGCACAAATAGCAACACACACTCGATCAACCTCGGAAAAACCAAATCAAAACCCAACGAGGCAGTCACGACAAAGCGATCACAGGATTCAGAAATATTTTAGGGGGGCACCCCATTAAGCTACCCGCGACGAAGTTGGCCGACTCCGAGACGGACTCAAGGTTTGTGTGGACGGCTGTAAATGACTGGGAACCCGAAAATGTGACTGGGCTTGTCGATACAGCGAAAACGTGTCACGGACCTAAACAGTACAGGTGCATCCTCGCACAATCTTAAATAAAGCAGTAAAGCATGGCATAAGTACAGAATAGTAATAAAGCCCCAAACTAATTGTGGCCCCAAGAAATAAGAATGAATCAAGCTCTGGCTCAGGGGGGTTCATAAGCCTCCCGGATGTGGATAGTGCGAATATTCAAGGAACAGGAATCAAGTACTCGGGGTCCTACGGGACACAAGTGAGCATGAAAAACCAAATAGCAGATATTGCTCACCGATGCCACTTTCATTAGTTATCCCATTACTACTCAGGTTAAGTTGTTTAGGTACCTCGTTATCCATCAGACACTCACATACCCTACACATGCTGTTCTACGACTCGCATGGCTCAAACAACTCTTGTAGTAATGGCTCATGGGATGGAGGAACAAGCTTCGGTGGGGTTTAAAAGTAAAGGCTATGCAGTACTTGGGATTCAGTTTAATGCAATCGCGACTCAATGATGCAAGAATGAGATAGAGGCAATAGGTACTATATGTGTGCAAGCATGTGGTAGTGCTTGCCTGGCAGCTCAGTTGAAGCGAGAGAAGGATCTGGGTAGTGCTCCTGGGTTTCTTGATATATCCCCTGCTCAGCGTCTATTCGAAGAAGAACCAAAAAAACCAAGGCCAACATAAATAAAGTGCACAAGCATATGAATAAAATGCGACAAGCAACCAATCATGCCATGATGAATGATGCACAATTTGCATGGCAATAAAGTAGTATGGCATGGGTGAGGTGTGGAATACAAGAAATAAACATTTTATGGGGTTTTAATCATATTTTATACTCAAATAAGTTGTTGTATACTTTATATATATATGATGCATGCTGCAATTCAGAACATGGAATGCATAAACAGAAAGGTCTCGTCGAGCTAATCACTTTAGACATATCATTTGTTAAATTTGGAGTTATAAAGCAAAAGTTATTAATTATTTAAGGCAAAGGGCCTTTTATTTGTAATTTTAATCAACTTGAAAATTAAAGTGTCCAAAATATAATTTGAAGGCCATATTTGAATTCCTCATATTTTTCTGATTTCAAAACATATATTATTGGTATTATTTGGATTTATATTTCAAAAGTTATTTAAATACAGATTTGAATTTGAATTTTAAACATTTTCTGGAAATTTAAATCTAAACAGAAATCCAGAAATACTTTTGTCACCCAGCCCAGTGCTAGCCAGAGCCACCGACAGGTGGGCCAGCTGCTGACTGGGCGACACAGCGCGCAGAAAACCTACTGTCACCGTGGCTAACCTAGTCTCTGAGAATGACAGGTGGGGCTAGCTGGCTAGGGCCCAGGTGCCAGCGGCGGAAGAGCGCGGAGACCGACAGGTGGCCAAAACAGGAGCGCGGGTTGAGGGGTGCTAAACTAGGGGGCCTATCTGCAAAGTGTTACTACGGCTGACAGGTGGGCTCAGGCGGACCGTGGGTTAGGAGAAAAAAGGTTGAGGGGGGTAAGCGCAAAAGGGGCGCCCGTACTGTTCCTCTTCTTTCTCTGAACTGCGGACAGATCGGTGAGCGTCAGCGCGGGGTGGGGATTCGATCCGGGGACGTGCGGGTGCGCGCTGGGGGTGCTAGCCAGTGCGGTAGGGCTAGGGGAGTTGCTAGGAGGGAGATGGGCGGCTAGATGAGGTCCTTCGCGACGCGTAGACGCAGAGGACGCACGCGCACGCGACGCACCGAGAGCGCTCGACGGTTGGTCCGGCGGGAGCAGGGAGCCACGGCGAGGACGGAGGTGTCAGGAAGGGTCGTGGGCTCACCGCGGGGTTGTTGGTGCGGTCGGATCGTGCAGGGGGGCGACGGAGCGGCGAGGACGCAGGCGGACCGGAGTTAGGGTTTGGCTCGGTGTCGATGGCGTGCAGCAGGTCTGGCCCGTCTCCTCCTCGTCGCCGTGTACAGGGCTGCTGCAGGGGACCTCCTCGGTCTACCAGGCCACCTCCACGACGTGCACGCCGGCTGGAACGTTGAGGGACAGAGGTAGACGGTGGCCGGCGAGAGGGAGGGTGGCGTCGCTGGAGAGGAAGGAGAGGAGATGCAGGGGCTCTGGGGCTGGATCTGGCGAGGCAGAGAGGTTGTGGGGCGGAGGGTAAAGCGAGGGAGAGGGAGGAGGTGCCGTGCGGGAGTGGGTAGGGTTAAAGGTGGCTTCGGCCACCTTTTTCCCTCCTCTCCTTCACGTGCTCGGGCTGGATTGGGCAGGGCAGGGGCAGGGTAGATCGAGGCTGCCAGGTGGGCCATGGAGTGAGGGAAGCTCGGGGTGGGGCTAGCCCAGCAGGGAGAGAGAAAGAGAGAGAAGAGAGGAGGCTCGGGTTAGAGCTAGGGTTAGCTAGGGAGGGACTCAGGTTAGGGTTTTTGCTAGGGATGGGGTAGGGTAGCTGGGGTAGGTCAGGGCGGGCAGGGCCAGGTGGGGCCAGCATGGTAGGGAGAGGGGGTGAGAGAGGTGTGGGTAGCTAGGGTAGGTTAGAGAGGGGGTGGCTCGGGTTAGGGTTTAGGAGAGAGGGGGGCATGGTGATAGGGATAGGTGATTAGTGTTAGGATCTTAGATAGAGGATTTAGAGAGAGGGGGTTAGATGAGGGTGTTGGTTATGACCACACTTGATCATGCAAGGCATAACCAAGGAGATGAAGAAAAAGACCCAAGGCAAGGAAAAACAAAAAGGTGGAAAGGTTGAGAGAGAAGAGGGAGAGATCCAAAAGAGGTATACACCACTCAACAATTAAAATAAAAACAAAAGACTAGAATGTGGTGGTGCTTGCATGGGCCATGCATAAATAGTAAATGCCTTCTCTAGTAGTGAAAACCACTAGATTATCTCATGGCATTTGTATAAGCAAGCTTCCCAAATTTTGGAATAAGGCCCAACAAAAGAAAAGAGAGCTTGTTTACCACATGGATTAAATAAAAGATCATGCATGAATGTAAGGTGGCCAAGCTTGTGTGTATGTGCCACTAGCCAACATGAACCACAATGGTATTCCTACATGAGCTTATATTCATATTTAAACCATATGAAAGCTTGACAAGGGGTTCCACTCACATAGCATGCAAAGGTGGCCATGTGGCTCTCATATACCAATAATGTGAAAACAACATGGTGCATATATGGGAGCATGTGGAATTGTAAGTGGAGCCATCCCAACCCACATGAGCTAGAGGTAAACCCAAATAAATGCAAAGCTCACATATAGGGGAATGGTGGAATTATAAGGTGGTGACAGAGAAAGGTGATGGAGTTGAATAAAAGATATGCCCCCAACTCAACTTGGGCATTAACCAATATATCAATAACCAAATACAATATCAAGAGGGAAATACAATTTACAATGCATATGAGAGAAGATCCAAAACAAAAAGGGTTTTATATGATGCTCAAATGCAAGGTGGCATGATGACATGAGCATGATATAATGATGATGCAACAATTATATGTAGGAAGGTAGCATCTATATAGACTAGGCTAGTAGCATTGCAATTGTTAGACAATTGGGATGCTACAAAGTGCCACACACGGTATGCACGCTGTCACTTTCACACACGTGGGGAAAAGCATAGATCTATTAAAGCACAAAGAGTATTTATGTAGACTCAAACCTAAGTGCCACCATGGCGTCCATGCTGTCACTTTCACACACATGGGGAGAGCAGAGATCTAATGAAGCACTTGAGTAGTAAGGTAGATCTACTTGATTACAAAGCTCATGACCACAAGATCATGCATAGAGAGAGAGAGATGAACACATAGCTACCCCTAGAGCCCTTAGCCTCGAGGAATAACTACTCCCTTCTCATCATGGGAATCAGCAACAATGATGGAGATGGTGGTGGAGATCAATGGGGATGGCTTCGGGGATACTTCCCCGTCCCGGCAGGGTGCCAGAACAGAGACTTTCTGTCCCCCGAATCTCCCTTTTGGTGGCGGCGGCGCTGTGGAGGTTTTCATGGATTTCTTCTAGATCGTTTAGGGTTTTCCCATCGGAGGCTTCTTATAGGTGCAAGAATCAAGGTCGGTGGGGTTCCAGGGTGCCCACACCCCCTCCATTCGCCTCAACGGCTTTCCCACGCCTAGGGGGGTTTGGCCACCCTGTGGCCCCTTTCCGTCTCTACTTCGTGGTTCCGTGTTGCTCCGGGAAAAATAATAACTTTGGCTTTTGTCCCGTCCAATTCCGAGAATATTGATTTTCTGCCTTTCTGGAACCGAAAACAGAAGAAAACAAGCAACTGGCACTGTGGCAACTTGTTAATAGGTTAGTTCCAGAAAAGATATAAAAACACCTCAAAGTGTAGACAAAACATAAGACAAATGATACAAAACAAGCATGGAGCATCAAAAATTATAGATACGTTTCCGACGTATCAAGCATTCCCAAGCTTAACTGCTACTCGTTCTCGAGTAGGTAAGTGATAAAAAGAATAATTTTTGAGGTGACATGCACCATCAAAATAAAGATCTAACCATTTGCAAGCATTGAAAGCTGGGATCAAAGAACTCTAAACATGTGCATGAAATATGGAGTTATAACAATAGGACATAGTAACTATGCATGCAACATGAAAGGCTAGAAACAAAGATCATGAATACATGCATTGAAAAACATTTGTTTGTTTCACATACAGAAAACATAGCATAGTGGCAATCAGCTTGTCCCTCATAGAGCAGCAAATAGATGCATATGACACCTTCAAAGTTCACAAGGGTGACTAGAAACAAATAGCACAAGAACAAGTGGTATCACAATATGCATCAATCAATAAGCTTTGGAACACTGCACACATAATGACAACGACGCTCTCTTAATGGTGCCTAAAGGTAGAAGGTGGAGACTCAAATAATGGTGGAAGAAAAGCCTTTTTGTAAAGGAAGAAGGGATTACATGTTTCAAAAAGAGCTTCCAAAAATTATGGTACTTGTTAGCTTTCAGCCCTCATTGCCCCTATGATAAGCATATTGAAGTGCTTAAGGTTAAAGTGGGAAAGATGGAGCATATGCTTGACGAAGTATAAGTTGGCAATCTCAAGTCCCTTGAATACGAGGGCCACACCTCATGCATACTCAACTTTGGGCCTAGGTAAGTTGTTGTCACTGTAAGTATTTGCATATCATTGAGAACCGCCAACGGGGTATCCCTTGCACATGGTATAGGAGTTTTCCCATAACCAAAATGACAAGGCAAGCAGACAACGAGCATCTCAACAATCTTTTTATTTACCATATGCATAGCTTTTTATTGAGGATGCTTCATAGATAGATCAATATGGTGATGCTGCAAGTTTCCACCATGATTAGGCATGGCTTAGGCTAGCGGCCCAGGCATTTCTCTAACACAGGATACAAACTCCATGGACTTACAAGTTCCCTCTTTATTTCACACCAGTGACATCCATAGACAAAAGAACATGATATCAACTGAGTACAAAGTACAAGTGCAATGTTGAAAACGTTCCCCATGACAGCACAATTCTGCTAATTCCAACTTATAAGTGCAAGCATATACAAAAAAGTTCTCACAATGGTTCAAGATTATTAGGGGAAAGAATATAAAGTGTTCCGTCAAGTTCGTCAGGGCTTTAATCACTATGTTTTCACATAACAAATTAGTTTTTAATTTGAAGATAGTTGAAAGAAAGAATATACTTGGAATGGTGTAACAAACCATGCATAGGAATTTATAGTGGACACTTTGGAATAACTTGGTTTCTTGGCAGTTGGAAACATGAGTAGAACTTACTCATACAAGTGGAGGCTAGCAAAAGACTGGGAGCAACCAACTAAGAGAGCAATAATGGCCATAATCATGCAGAGCGACAAAACGTTACTAATCAAAGCCTAGAGTGGTACTACAAGTCAAGGACTAGATGATCAAAGAGGCTATGGTGACTTGTTCATAGTCATAACATGCTGTGAGCATGTGCCAAGTCAAACCAAACAAAGCATCAAAGGAGAATACCACAATACTATGCTTTTGCATGCTAAAACAACGCATAATTTCTTCAATGCACACTAAGCAATCCTAATTGTTTGGAACAAGAGATGCTATAGCAATAATCACTAATCATAAGGTCAAAACAACACCTATCATGTCATGCTAAAGTCTAAGCCATAGTCAAAACGAGCTCCCTTTTGTACCACTTAAGAATGAAGCTCTCTACTATTTCCAACACCAAACAACTTTATTTGAAACAAATCACAAATATAATAATCAATAAATATTAGTGAGCTTGTGTCACAAAACCACAAATAAAAACTAAAAATTCTAGCAAAAGTGAACACTCACAAAACAATAAGAGTGAAAACTAGAGTGTTCTAGGAAATGAAAACAGAGTGTGTCTCTCTCCAAAAGAAGTGTGGTGTAACCAAGCAACTTACTCAAGCAAACTAAGCAAACAAAAACCAAAAACAAAAACTAAGACGCTCCAAGAACAACACAACTGTGCATGAAACAGTAAAAACGAAGTGTCTAGAAAGACCTGTGATTTTTATTGATGAAGAAGGGGATGCCATGGGAATCCCCAAGTTTGACGCTTGTACCTCTTGAATATTTCTTGGGGTGACACGGGGTGGCATCCCCAAGCTTGAGATTTTGTCTATTCTTCATCTCATTACATCATTCTTTCTCTACACCTGAATTTTTTCCTTCATACAAAACTTCACACAATCTTCATTCGCAACATTAGTGCATTCAAAAGATATTAGACCTCTGGCAAAGCTTTGGAACAGCAAGACTTTTCACTAAAAACACAAGATACAGTAGTAAATCCTTCAAAAATCTCAATTCCCCAAAATAGAACCCAAAAAGGAATCAATAAGAAGCAAATGCAAATAATGGCAGAAATCTGTCAAAATAGATCAACAGGTAGAAACCGATTGTTTCGAAGACCTTGTGTTGCTCAACTCAAAAAGTATTGAAGTAACGAAAGTTAGCTAACATACTGGTGGATTTATTCGTAAATTTTCAGCTGAATACGACTTATAGAAACTCCTCACGAATTTTTATGGTGGAGGACAGAAATCTGTTTCGGGACAGCAACTCCCCAAATCTTACTTCCCTCTCATTAGAGGTCATTCTTGGCACAAAAATCAAACAAAAATGATAAGGAGAGGTCATTATAGAATTAATAACTTCCAAGACTCAAGAAAACTCTTTGGTTATCTCCCAACAAGTACTTTTCTTTAACGCCTTTAAGTTAGGCTTGATAGTTTGAGAAGATACTCACATAAGAAATATCAATTGAAGTAAAAGGGAGCATCAAGAAGCAAATTCAAAACACATTTAAGTCTAACACACTTCCTATGCATAGGAATCTTGTAAATAAACAAGTCATGAAGCACAAAGCAACAAGCATAGGAGGCATATTCAATCGCAATTAATTTTCTCCTCAATAGTAGGTGGACTGAAAATATCATATTCATCATTGTAACAATCATATATTGGAGGTTTGGTATCATCATAAGCAATACAATAGTTATCTTCCAAAGCTGGGGGACTAAAAAGATCATTTTCATCAAAACTAGCTTCCCCAATCTTAGACTTTTCCATGGCATTAGCAATAATGGTGTCCAAAGAATTCAAACTAATAATATTGGTATTAGCATGCAAATAAAGTTCCATAGGTTTTTTAATTTTCTCTTTAAACACTTCATGTCCTAACTCAAGATAAACACTATAAAGTTCTCTAATTTTGTTGTTGTTGTCCATTAAGCCTAACTAGTGAAAACAAGAAACAAAAAGACAAAATTGCAGAATCTAAAGGAAATAACTTCGAGCACTCACACACCAGGATGTGAGTACCTTTTACCTTACCTCCTCGGCAACGGCGCCAGAAAATACTTTGATGGAGCTTGACGTGGAGGAAAGGTAAAAGGCCAAATCCTCCCCGGCAACGGCGCCAAAAAAGAGCTTGATGTCTACGCACTTCTATTCTTGTAGGCAGTTGTTGGGCCTCCAAGTGCAGAGGTTTGTAGAACAGCAGCAAGTTTCCCTCAAGTGGATTATCCAAGGTTTATCGAACTCAGGGAGGAAGTGGTCAAAGGTATTACCTCTCAAGCAACCCGACAATTAATATACAAGAAGTCTCTTGTGTCCCCAACAAACCCAATATAGGTGCAACTAGTTGGGCGAAGAGATAGTGAAATACAAGTGGTAATGGTGCTAGAAAATAGCTTCTGACTTGTTGTTGACGTGGGGTAACGGTGCTAGAAAATAGCTGATGGCGTGGAGGAATAAACTAAAGGCAAACTGATGGAAGCAAGCAAACATGCAACAGATCTAGTAGCAAACAGTTTTTCAATGCTTAGAAACAAGGCCTAGGGATCATACTTTCACTAGTGAACACTCTCTCATATAAATATCCTCTATTCATGATACTACTCTTAACTACTCTCCGGTTGGACACTCTAATCCATGGTAGGGCTATAACAGCACACCTCAAAGTCCGCCTTCCCCAATCTAGATAACCCCACACTATCACCTTGAGCACTATATGGTCCAAACAAACACCACAATTTCATAGAGACATCCCACTCCAAATATAACTCATAACAAATATTCAATCTAAGTGCCACACACGGTATGAACACTGTCACTTTCACACACATGGGGACAAGCATAGATTTATTAAAGCACAAAGAGTATTTATGTAGACTCAAACCTAAGTGCCACCATGGCGTGCACGTTGTCACTTTCACACACATGGGGAGAGCAGAGATCTAACGAAGCACTTGAGTAGCAAGGTAGATCTACTTGATTACAAAGCTCACGACCACAAGATCATGCATAGATAGAGAGATGAACACATAGCTATCGGTAGAGCCCTTAGCCTCGAGGAAGAACTACTCCCTCCTCATCATGGGAATCAGCAACAGTGATGGAGATGGTGGTGGAGATCGATGGAAATGGCTTTGGGGGCCCTTTCCCGTCCAGGAAGGGTGCCGGAACAGAGACTTTCTGTCCCGCGAATCTCCCTTTCGGTGGCGGCATCACTATGGAGGTTTTTGTGGATTTCTTATGGATCGTTTAGGGTTTTCCCATCGGAGGCTTCTTACAGGTGCAGGAATCAAGGTCGGTGCGGGTCCAGGGGGCCCACACTCCCTCTAGGCACCTCCAGGGTTTGTCCGCCCCTAGGGGGTTTGGACACCCTGTGCCCCCCCCCTCCGGCTCTGCTTCGTGGTTCCGTGTTGCTCCGCGAAAAATAATAACTTTGGCTTTTGTCCAGTCCAATTTTGAGAATATTGATTTTCTGCCGTTCTGGAACCAAAAACAGAAGAAAACAGGCAACTGGCACTGTGGCAACTTGTTAATAGGTTAGTTCCAGAAAAGATATAAAAACACCTCAAAGTGTAGACAAAACATAAGACTAATGATACAAAACAAGCATGGAGCATCAAAAATTATAGATACGTTTCTGACGTATCAAGCATCCCCAAGCTTAACTGCTGCTCGTTCTCGAGTAGGCAAGTGATAAAAAGAATAATTTTTGAGGTGACATGCACCATAAAAATAAAGATCTAACCATTTGCTATCATTGAAAGCTGGGATCAAAGTACTCTAAACATGTGCATTAAATATGGAGTTCTAACAATAGGACATAGTAACTATGCATGCAACATGAAAGGCAACAAACAAAGATCATGAATACATGCATTGAAAAACATTTGTTTGTTTCACATACAGAAAACATAGCATAGTGGCAATCAGCTTGTCCCTCATAGAGCAGCAAATAGATGCATAGGACACCTTCAAAGTTCACAAGGGTGACTAGAAACAAATAGCACAAGAACAAGTGATATCACAATATGAATCAATCAATAAGCTTTGGAACACTGCACACGTAATCACAACGATGCTCTCTTAATGGTGCCTAAAGGTAGAAGGTGGAGACTCAAATAATGGTGGAAGAAAAGCCTTTTTGCAAAGGAAAAAGGATTACAAGTTTAAAAAAGAGCTTCCAAAAATTATGGTACTTGTTAGCTTTCAGCCCTCATTGCCCCTATCATAAGCATATTGAAGTGCTTAAGGTTAAAGTGGCAAAGATGGAGTATATGCTTGACGAAGTATAAGTTGGCAATATCAAGTCCCTTGAATACGAGGACCACACCTCATGCATACTCAACTTTGGGCCTAGGTAAGTTGTTGTCACTGTAAGTATTTGCATATCATTGAGAACCGCCAACGGGCCACCCCTTGCACATGGTACAGGAGTTTTCCCATAACCAAAATGACAAGGCAAGCAGACAATGAGCATCTCAACAATCTTTTTATTTACCATATGCATAGCTTTTTATTGAGGATGCTTCATAGATAGATCAATATGGTGATGCTGCAAGTTTCCAACATGATTAGGCATGGCTTAGGCTAGCGGCCCAGACATTTCTCTAACACAGGATACAAACTCCATGGACTTACAAGTTCCCTCTTTATTTCACACCAGTGACATCCATAAAACAAAAGAACATGATATCAACTGAGTACAAAGTACAAGTGAAATGTTGAAAACATTACCCGTGACAGCATAATTCTGCTAATTCCAACTTATAAGTGCAAGCATATACAAAAAAGTTCTCACAATGGTTCAAGATTATTAGGGGAAAGAATATAAAGTGTTGCATCAAGTTCGTGAGGGATTTAATCACTATGTTTTCACATAACAAAATAGTTTTTAATTGGAAGATAGTTGAAAGCAAGAATATACTTGGAATGGTGTAACAAACCATGCATAGGAATTTATAGTGGACACTTTGGAATAACTTGGTTTCTTGGGAGTTGGAAACATGAGTAGAACTTACTCATACAAGTGGAGGCTAGCAAGACTGGGAGCAACCAACTAAGAGAGCAATTATGGCCATAATCATGTAGAGCGACAAAATGTTACTAATCAAAGCCTAGAGTGGTACTACAAGTCAAGGACTAGATGATCAAAGAGGCTATGGTGACTTGTTCATAGTCATAACATGTTGTGATCATGTGCCAAGTCAACCCAAACAAAGCATCAAAGGAGAATACCACAATACTATGATTTTGCATTCTAAAACAACGCATAATTTCTTCAATGCACACCAAGCAATCCTAATTGTTTGGAACAAGAGATGCTACAGCAATAATCACTAATCATAAGGTCAAAACAACACCTATCATGTCATGCTAAAGTCTAAGCCACAGTCAAAACGAGCTCCCTTTTGTACCACTTAAGAATGAAGCTCTCTACTCTTTCCAACACCAAACAACTTTATTTGAAACAACTCACAAAGATAATAATCAATAAAGATTAGTGAGCTTTTGTCACAAAACCACAAATAAGAACTAAAAATTTCTAAGCTGAAAGCACAAGAAAACTAAGGCTGATCGCAGTGCTAGCAAAAGTGAACACTCACAAAACAATAAGAGTGAAAACTAGAGTGTTCTAGGCAACAAAAACAGAGTGTGTCTCTCTCCAAAATAAGTGTGGTGTAACCAACCAACTTACTCAAGCAAACTAAGCAAACAAAAACCAAAAACAAGAACTACGATGCTCCAAGAACAACACAACTGTGCATGAAATAGTAAAAACGAAGTGTCTAGAAAGACCTGTGATTTTTATTGATGAAGAAGGGGATGCCATGGGAATCCCCAAGCTTTGACGCTTGTACCTCTTGAATATTTCTTGGGGTGACACGGGGTGGCATCCCCAAGCTTGAGATTTTGTCTATTCTTCATCTCATTACATCATTCTTTCTCTACACCTGAATTTTTTCCTTCATACAAAACTTCACATAATCTTCATTAGCAACATTAGTGAATTCAAAAGATATTAGACCTTTGGCAAAGCTTTGGAACAGCAAGACTTTTCACTAAAAACACAAGCTACAGTAGTAACTCCAAAAATCTCAATTCCCCAAAAGAGAACTCAAAAAGGAATCAATAAGAAGCAAATGCAAATAATGGCAGAAAACTGTCAAAATAGATCAACAGGTAATTGTTTCGAAGACCTTGTGTTGCTCAAATCAAAAAGTGTTGAAGTAATGAAAGTTAGCTAACATACTGGTGGATTTATTTGTAAATTTTCAGCTGAATACGACTTATAGAAACTCCTCACGAATTTTTATGGTGGAGGACAGAAATCTGTTTCGGGACAGCAACTCCTCAAATCTTACTTCCCTCTCATTAGAGGTCATTCTTGGCACAAAAATCAAACAAAAATGATAAGGAGAGGTCATTATAGAATTAATAACTTCCAAGACTCAAGAAAACTCTTTGGTTATCTCCCAACAAGTACTTTTCTTTAACGCCTTTAAGTTAGGCTTGATAATTTGAGAAGATACTCACATAAGAAATATCAATTGAAGTAAAAGGGAGCATCAAGAAGCAAATTCAAAACACATTTAAGTCTAACACACTTCCTATGCATAGGAATCTTGTAAATAAACAAGTCATGAAGCACAAAGCAACAAGCATAGGAAAGCAAAACAAGTACAAATTCAAAACTTTCAGCACATAGAGGGGAAACTTAATATTTTTTAGATGCATAAAACCTTGTTTCCCTCTCTCATAATAATTTTCAGTAGCAACATGAACAAAATTAACAATATAACTATCACATAAAACATTCTTATCATGAGCCACATGCATAAAATGATTATTACTATCCACATAAGCATAGTCATTCTTAATAATTGTAGTGGGAGCAAATTCAACAAAATAGCTATCATTGTTATTCTCATCACCATAATCATCAAATATAGGAGGCATATTGTAATCGCAATTAATTTTCTTCTCAATAGTAGGTGGACTGAAAATATCATATGCATCATTGTAACAATCATATATTGGAGGTTTGGTATCATCATAAGCAATACAATAGTTATCTTCCAAAGCTGGGGGACTAAAAAGATCATTTTCATCAAAACTAGCTTCCCCAATCTTAGACTTTTCCATGGCATTAGCAATAATGGTGTCCAAAGAATTCATACTAATAATATTGTTATTAGCATGCAAATAAAGTTCCATAGGTTTTTTAATTTTCTCTTTAAACACTTCATGTCCTAACTCAAGATAAACACTATAAAGCTCTCTAATTTTGTTGTTGTTTTCCATTAAGCCTAACTAGTGAAAACAAGAAACAAAAAGACAAAATTGCAGAATCTAAAGGAAATAACTTCGAGCACTCACACACCAGGATGTGAGTACCTTTTACCTTACCTCCCCGGCAACGGCGCCAGAAAAGACTTTGATGGAGCTTGACGTGGAGGAAAGGTAAAAGGCCAAATCCTCCCCGGCAACGGCGCCAAAAAAGAGCTTGATGTCTACGCACTTCTATTCTTGTAGGCAGTTGTTGGGCCTCCAAGTGCAGAGGTTTGTAGAACAGCAGCAAGTTTCCCTCAAGTGGATTATCCAAGGTTTATCGAACTCAGGGAGGAAGTGGTCAAAGGTATTACCTCTCAAGCAACCCTACAATTAATATACAAGAAGTCTCTTGTGTCCCCAACACACCCAATATAGGTGCAACTAGTTGGGCGAAGAGATAGTGAAATACAAGTGGTAATGGTGCTAGAAAATAGCTTCTGACTTGTTGTTGACGTGGGGTAACGGTGCCAGAAAATAGCTGATGGCGTGGAGGAATAAACTAAAGGCAAACTGATGGAAGCAAGCAAACATGCAACAGATCTAGTAGCAAACAGTTTTTCAATGCTTAGAAACAAGGCCTAGGGATCATACTTTCACTAGTGAACACTCTCTCATATAAATATCCTCTCTTCATGATACTACTCTTAACTACTCTCCGGTTGGACACTCTAATCCATGGTAGGGCTATAACAGCACACCTCAAAGTCCGCCTTCCCCAATCTAGATAACCCCACACTATCACCTTGAGAACTATATGGTTCAAACAAACACCACAATTTCATAGAGACATCCCACTCCAAATATAACTCATAACAAATATTCAATCTAAGTGCCACACACGGTATGAACACTGTCACTTTCACACACATGGGGACAAGCATAGATTTATTAAAGCACAAAGAGTATTTATGTAGACTCAAACCTAAGTGCCACCATGGCGTGCACGCTGTCACTTTCACACACATGGGGAGAGCAGAGATCTAATGAAGCACTTGAGTAGCAAGGTAGATCTACTTGATTACAAAGCTCACGACCACAAGATCATGCATAGATAGAGAGATGAACACATAGCTATCGGTAGAGCCCTTAGCCTCGAGGAAGAACTACTCCCTCCTCATCATGGGAATCAGCAACAGTGATGGAGATGGTGGTGGAGATCGATGGAAATGGCTTTGGGGGCCCTTTCCCGTCCAGGAAGGGTGCCGGAACAGAGACTTTCTGTCCCCTGAATCTCCCTTTCGGTGGCGGCATCACTATGGAGGTTTTTGTGGATTTCTTATGGATCGTTTAGGGTTTTCCCATCGGAGGCTTCTTACAGGTGCAGGAATCAAGGTCGGTGCGGGTCCAGGGGGCCCACACTCCCTCTAGGCACCTCCAGGGTTTGCCCGCGCCTAGGGGGTTTGGACACCCTGTGCCCCCCTCCGGCTCTGCTTCGTGGTTCCGTGTTGCTCCAGGAAAAATAATAACTTTGGCTTTTGTCCAGTCCAATTTTGAGAATATTGATTTTCTGCCGTTCTGGAACCAAAAACAGAAGAAAACAGGCAACTGGCACTGTGGCAACTTGTTAATAGGTTAGTTCCAGAAAAGATATAAAAACACCTCAAAGTGTAGACAAAACATAAGACTAATGATACAAAACAAGCATGGAGCATCAAAAATTATAGATATGTTTCTGACGTATCAAGCATCCCCAAGCTTAACTGCTGCTCATTCTCGAGTAGGCAAGTGATAAAAAGAATAATTTTTGAGGTGACATGCACCATAAAAATAAAGATCTAACCATTTGCTAGCATTGAAAGCTGGGATCAAAGAACTCTAAACATGTGCATGAAATATGGAGTTCTAACAATAGGACATAGTAACTATGCATGCAACATGAAAGGCAACAAACAAAGATCATGAATACATGCATTGAAAAACATATGTTTGTTTCACATACAGAAAACATAGCATAGTGGCAATCAGCTTGTCCCTCATAGAGCAGCAAATAGATGCATAGGACACCTTCAAAGTTCACAAGGGTGACTAGAAACAAATAGCACAAGAACAAGTGATATCACAATATGCATCAATCAATAAGCTTTGGAACACTGCACACGTAATTACAACGATGCTCTCTTAATGGTGCCTAAAGGTAGAAGGTGGAGACTCAAATAATGGTGGAAGAAAAGCCTTTTTGCAAAGAAGAAGGGATTACAAGTTTAAAAAAGAGCTTCCAAAAATTATGGTACTTGTTAGCTTTCAGCCCTCATTGCCCCTATCATAAGCATATTGAAGTGCTTAAGGTTAAAGTGGCAAAGATGGAGTATATGCTTGACGAAGTATAAGTTGGCAATATCAAGTCCCTTGAATACGAGGGCCACACCTCATGCATACTCAACTTTGGGCCTAGGTAAGTTGTTGTCACTGTAAGTATTTGCATATCATTGAGAACCGCCAACAGGCCACCCCTTGCACATGGTACAGGAGTTTTCCCATAACCAAAATGACAAGGAAAGCAGACAATGAGCATCTCAACAATCTTTTTATTTACCATATGCATAGCTTTTTATTGAGGATGCTTCATAGATAGATCAATATGGTGATGCTGCAAGTTTCCAACATGATTAGGCATGGCTTAGGCTAGCGGCCCAGACATTTCTCTAACACAGGATACAAACTCCATGGACTTACAAGTTCCCTCTTTATTTCACACCAGTGACATCCATAAAACAAAAGAACATGATATCAACTGAGTACAAAGTACAAGTGCAATGTTGAAAACGTTACCCGTGACAGCATAATTCTGCTAATTCCAACTTATAAGTGCAAGCATATACAAAACAGTTCTCACAATGGTTCAAGATTATTAGGGGAAAGAATATAAAGTGTTGCATCAAGTTCGTGAGGGCTTTAATCACTATGTTTTCACATAACAAAATAGTTTTTAATTGCAAGATAGTTGAAAGCAAGAATATACTTGGAATGGTGTAACAAACCATGCATAGGAATTTATAGTGGACACTTTGGAATAACTTGGTTTCTTGGGAGTTGGAAACATGAGTAGAACTTACTCATACAAGTGGAGGCTAGCAAGACTTGGAGCAACCAACTAAGAGAGAAATTATGGCCATAATCATGTAGAGCGACAAAATGTTACTAATCAAAGCCTAGAGTGGTACTACAAGTCAAGGACTAGATGATCAAAGAGGCTATGGTGACTTGTTCATAGTCATAACATGTTGTGATCATGTGCCAAGTCAACCCAAACAAAGCATCAAAGGAGAATACCACAATACTATGATTTTGCATTCTAAAACAACGCATAATTTCTTCAATGCACACCAAGCAATCCTAATTGTTTGGAACAAGAGATGCTACAGCAATAATCACTAATCATAAGGTCAAAACAACACCTATCATGTCATGCTAAAGTCTAAGCCACAGTTAAAACGAGCTCCCTTTTGTACCACTTAAGAATGAAGCTCTCTACTCTTTCCAACACCAAACAACTTTATTTGAAACAACTCACAAAGATAATAATCAATAAAGATTAGTGAGCTTGTGTCACAAAACCACAAATAAGAACTAAAAATTTCTAAGCTGAAAGCACAAGAAAACTAAGGCTGATCGCAGTGCTAGCAAAAGTGAACACTCACAAAACAATAAGAGTGAAAACTAGAGTGTTCTAGGCAACAAAAACAGAGTGTGTCTCTCTCCAAAAGAAGTGTGGTGTAACCAACCAACTTACTCAAGCAAACTAAGCAAACAAAAACCAAAAACAAGAACTACGACGCTCCAAGAACAACACATCTGTGCATGAAACAGTAAAAACGAAGTGTCTAGAAAGACCTGTGATTTTTATTGATGAAGAAGGGGATGCCATGGGAATCCCCAAGCTTTGACGCTTGTACCTCTTGAATATTTCTTGGGGTGACACGGGGTGGCATCCCCAAGCTTAAGATTTTGTCTATTGTTCATCTCATTACATCATTCTTTCTCTACACCTGAATTTTTTCCTTCATACAAAACTTCACATAATCTTCATTAGCAACATTAGTGAATTCAAAAGATATTAGACCTCTGGCAAAGCTTTGGAACAACAAGACTTTTCACTAAAAACACAAGCTACAGTAGTAACTCCAAAAATCTCAATTCCCCAAAAGAGAACTCAAAAAGGAATCAATAAGAAGCAAATGCAAATAATGGCAGAAATCTGTCAAAATAGATCAACAGGTAATTGTTTCGAAGACCTTGTGTTGCTCAAATCAAAAAGTGTTGAAGTAATGAAAGTTAGCTAACATACTGGTGGATTTATTTGTAAATTTTCATCTGAATACGACTTATAGAAACTCCTCACGAATTTTTATGGTGGAGGACAGAAATCTGTTTCGGGACAGCAACTCCTCAAATCTTACTTCCCTCTCATTAGAGGTCATTCTTGGCACAAAAATCAAACAAAAATGATAAGGAGAGGTCATTATATAATTAATAACTTCCAAGACTCAAGAAAACTCTTTGGTTATCTCCCAACAAGTACTTTTCTTTAACGCCTTTAAGTTAGGCTTGATAGTTTGAGAAGATACTCACATAAGAAATATCAATTGAAGTAAAAGAGAGCATCAAGAAGCAATTTCAAAACACATTTAAGTCTGACCCACTTCCTATGCATAGGAATCTTGTAAAGAAACAAGTCATGAAGCACAAAGCAACAAGCATAGGAAAGCAAAACAAGTGCAAATTCAAAACTTTCAGCACATAGAGGGGAAACTTAATATTTTTTAGATGCATAAAACCTTGTTTCCCTCTCTCATAATAATTTTCAGTAGCAACATGAACAAAATTAACAATATGACTATCACATAAAACATTCTTATCATGAGACACATGCATAAAATGATTATTACTATCCACATAAGCATAGTCATTCTTATTAATTGTAGTGGGAGCAAATTCAACAAAATAGCTATCATTGTTATTCTCATCACCACAATCATCAAATATAGGAGGCATATTGTAATCGCAATTAATTTTCTCCTCAATAGTAGGTGGACTGAAAATATCATATTCATCATTGTAAAAATCATATATTGGAGGTTTGGTATCATCATAAGCAATACAATAATTATCTTCCAAAGCTGGGGGACTAAAAAGATCATTTTCATCAAAACTAGCTTCCCCAATCTTAGACTTTTCCATGGCATTAGCAATAATGGTGTCCAAAGAATTCATACTAATAATATTGTTATTAGCATGCAAATAAAGTTCCATAGGTTTTTTAATTTTCTCTTTAAACACTTCATGTCCTAACTCAAGATAAACACTATAAAGCTCTCTAATTTTGTTGTTGTTTTCCATTAAGCCTAACTAGTGAAAACAAGAAACAAAAAGACAAAATTGCAGAATCTAAAGGAAATAACTTCGAGCACTCACACACCAGGATGTGAGTACCTTTTACCTTACCTCCCCGGCAACGGCGCCAGAAAAGACTTTGACGGAGCTTGACGTGGAGGAAAGGTAAAAGGCCAAATCCTCCCCGGCAATGGCGCCAAAAAAGAGCTTGATGTCTACGCACTTCTATTCTTGTAGGCAGTTGTTGGGCCTCCAAGTGCAGAGGTTTGTAGAACAGCAGCAAGTTTCCCTCAAGTGGATTATCCAAGGTTTATCGAACTCAGGGAGGAAGTGGTCAAAGGTATTACCTCTCAAGCAACCCTACAATTAAGATACAAGAAGTATCTTGTGTCCCCAACACACCCAATATAGCTGCACTAGTTGGGCGCAGAGATAGTGAAATACAAGTGGTAACGGTGCTACAAAATAGCTTCTGACTTGTTGTTGACGTGGGGTAACGGTGCCAGAAAATAGCTGATGGCGTGGAGGAATAAACTAAAGGCAAACTGATGGAAGCAAGCAAACATGCAACAGATCTAGTAGCAAACAGTTTTTCAATGCTTAGAAACAAGGCCTAGGGATCATACTTTCACTAGTGAACACTCTCTCATATAAATATCCTCTCTTCATGATACTACTCTTAACTACTCTCCGGTTGGACACTCTAATCCATGGTAGGGCTATAACAGCACACCTCAAAGTCCGCCTTCCCCAATCTAGATAACCCCACACTATCACCTTAAGCACTAGATGGTTCAAACAAACACCACAATTTCATAGAGACATCCCACTCCAAATATAAATCATAACAAATATTCAATCTAAGTGCCACACACGGTATGAACGATGTCACTTTCACACACGTGGGGACAGGCATAGATCTATTAAAGCACAAAGAGTATTTATGTAGACTCAAACCTAAGTGCCACCATGGCGTGCACATTGTCACTTTCACACACATGGGGAGAGCAGAGATCTAATGAAGCACTTGAGTAGCAAGGTAGATCTACTTGATTACAAAGCTCACGACCACAAGATCATGAATAGATAGAGAGATGAACACATAGCTACCGGTAGAGCCCTTAGCCTCGAGGAAGAACTACTCCCTCCTCATCATGGGAATCAGCAACAGTGATGGAGATGGTGGTGGAGATCGATGGAAATGGCTTCGGGGGCACTTCCCCGTCCCAGCAGGGTGCCGGAACAGAGACTTTCTGTCCCCCGAATCTCCCTTTCGGTGGTGGCAGCACTGTGGAGGTTTTCGTGGATTTCTTCTGGATCGTTTAGGGTTTTCCCATCGGAGGCTTCTTATAGGCGCAGGAATCAAGGTCGGTGCGGGTCCAGGGGGCCCACACTCCCTCTAGGCGCCTCTAGGGCTTGCCCGCGCCTAGGGGGGTTTGGCCACCCTGTGCCCCCCCTCCGGCTCTGCTTCGTGGTTCCGTGTTGCTCCGGGAAAAAATAATAACTTTGGCTTTTGTCCAGTCCAATTTCGAGAATATTGATTTTCTGTCGTTCTGGAACCAAAAATAGAAGAAAACAGGCAACTGGCACTGTGGCAACTTGTTAATAGGTTAGTTCCAGAAAATATATAAAAACACCTCAAAGTGTAGACAAAACATAAGACTAATGATACAAAACAAGCATGGAGCATCAAAATTTATTGATACGTTTCCGACATATCACCATCCAACTGCATCTATGACTAGTAATTTACCTTTAGGCTATCATCCGAACCCCCTCGAGTATTAAGTTGCATGCAACAGATAACTGCTTTAATTAAAGTATGTAAAGTAAACAATCCACTTGTTCCATGAACAATAGATCGTTGTTTTCTCCCTAGTAGAAACATCACATCTACAACCTTAGAGATTTATGTCACTACACCAGATTAAATAGAGGAATGAAACCCACTATCGAGCATAAATACTCCCTCTTGGACTCACTAGCATCTACTTGGCCAAGATTTCTACTAGAAATGGAGAGCATGCAAGATCACAAACAATACAGACATGATAGAATCAATAAGATATGATCATTAACGAATCTAACATAGTAGTCTCAATATCCATCGGATCCCTGCAAACACTACATGTATCATTACAAATAGATGATCTTGATCATGAACGGAGCTCACAAGATCTTAATATGGTAGCAAAAAGGAGGAGAAACAACTATCTAGCTACTAAATGGACCCGTAGTCCAAGGTGGAACTACTCACGCATTATACCGGAGGTAGGCATGGTGATAAATAAGGCCTCCGGGATGATCTCTCCCCTCCAGCAGGGTGCCGGGAAGAGCTTTAGATCCCCCCGATCTAGGGATGATGGTGGCGGCGTCTACGAACTGTTTCGTGGAAGATTGATCGGGTACTTACGGTTTTGGTATCGGGGGCTTCTTATAGGTGAAGAGGCGAGGTAGGGGGCACTCGGGGTGGCCGCACCCCCCCCCCCAGGCGCGGGCCAGGCCTGGCCACGTGGCCAGGGGGTGTGGCCCCCCTCCGTCTCGTATTCTGGCTCCATGTTCCCCACGGTAAAATATTGACTTTGGCTTTTGTCCCGTCCAATTTCGAGAATATTGATTTTCTTCCTTTTCTGGAACCAAAAATAGAAGAAAACAGGCAACTGGCACTGTGGCATCTTGTTAATAGGTTAGTCCCAGAAAACATATAAAAATACCTCAAAGTGTAGAAAAATCAAAGCAAAGTAGATACTAAACAAGCATGGAACATAAAAAATTATAGATACGTTTATGACATATCAAGCATCCCCAAGCTTAACTCCTGCTCGTCCTCGAGTAGGTAAGTGATAAAAAGAATAATTTTTGAGGTGACATGAACCATCAAAATCAATATCAAACCATTTGCAAGCATTGAAAGCTAGGATCAAAGAACTCTAAACATGAGCATGAAAGAAGAAGTTCTAACAATAATACATGGTAACTATGCATGCAACATGAGAGGTTTCAAACAAAGATCATGAATAACAATGCATTGAAAGACATGTGTTTGTTTCACATATAGAAAACATAGCATAGTGGCATTTAGCTTGTCCCTCATGGAGTAGAAAATAAATGCATAGTACACCTTCAAATTTCACAAGAGTAACTAGATACAAATAGTTCAAGGACAAGCAATATCAACAATATGAATCAAATCAATAATTTTTGGGACAATGCACATAGAACTAAGAATGGCAACTATGATCTCTTATTTGGTGCCTAAGGATAGAAGATGGAGACTCAATATAATGGTGGAAGAAAGGCCCTTCATTAAAAGGTAAGCAGGGATTTCAAGTCTCATAAAGAGCTTAAAATAATTATGGTACTTGTTATCTTTCAGCTCTCATTGCCCCTATCATAAGCATCTTGAAGTGATTAAGGTTAAAGTGAACAAACTATGGAGTATATGCTTGACAAAGTATATTTTGTCAATCTCATGTCCCTTGAGTACGAGGGACGCTCCTCATGCTACTCAACTTTAGTTACCTATAAGGTCTTGTCATAGTAAGTGCATGTGTGTCATAGAGAACCGCCAACGGTGTACCCCTTGCACATGATACAGGAGCTATCCCATAATCAAAATGACAAGGAAAGCAGACAATGAGCATCTCAGCAATCTTCTTATTTACCATGGGATAATGTTGCTTTTTTCACTCTTTCATATTTTCAATATATCTCTTTTTTTATAAGAATAAAGCTTCATAGATTTCTCACTATGGTGATGCTGCACGTTTCCACCATGATTAGGCATGGCTTAGGCTAGTGGCCCATGCATTTCTCCAACACACATAAATAACTCCATGGACTTACAAGCTCCCCTTTTATTTCACAGCGACGACATCCATAAACAAAAGAGCATGATATCAACTAGGTACAATGTACAAGTGCAATGTTGAAAGCGTTCCCCATGAAAGCATGGTTTTGCTAATTACAACGTATAAGTGCAAGCATATACAACATAGATGACACAATGGTTCAAGTTTATTTAGCGACAAGAAAAATGAAGTGTGCCATTAAGTTTGTGAGATCTTTAATCACTATTTTTTCACATAACAAAGTGACTTTTTAATTATAAGATAGACAAAACAAGAATATACTTGGAATGTTGTAACACACCATACATAGGAATGTATAGTGGACACTTTGGAATAACTTGGTTTCTTTGGAGTTGGATGCATGAGTAGAGCTTACTCATACAAGTGGAGGCTAGCAAAAGACTGGGAGCGACCAACTAAGAGAGCAATAATGGCCATAATCTTGTAGAGCGACAAAACATTACTAATCAAAGCATAAAGTGGTACCACAAGTCAAAAAATAAATGATCATAGAGGCTATGGTGAATTTTTCATAGTCATAACATGGTGTGAGCATGTGCCAAGTCAACCCAAACGAAGCATCAAAGGAGAATACCACAATACTATGCTTTTGTATGCTAAAACAACGAATGATTCTTTCCAGGCACATTAAACAATCCTAATTGTTTGGAACAGGTCATACTACAATAATAATCACCAAGCATAAGGTCAAAAGAACATATAGCATGACATGATAAAGTCTAAGCCACAGTGAAAACAAGCTCCCTTTGTACTACTCAAGAAAGAACTTTCTACTCCTCTCCAACACAATAAACTTATTTTAGACAACACAACAAGAACAAGTGTCCAAACTACTTTATTCAAGCAAACAAAAACCAAAAACGAAAACTAAGATGCTCCAAGAACAACACAACTATGCATGAAACAATAAAAACGAAGTGTCTAGAAAGACCTGAGATTTTTATTGATGAAGAAGGGGATGCCTTGGGCATCCCCAAGCTTTGACTCATGTACCTCTTGAAGATTTCTTGGGGTGAGACGGGTGGCATCCCCAAGGTTGAGTTTTGTCCATTCTTCATCTCATTACATCATTCTTTATCTACACCTGAAATTTTTCCTTCATACAAAACTTCACACAATCTTCATTGGCAACATTAGTGTATTCAAAAGATAATAGACCTTTTGGTTTTTGTTTTAAAACAGAAAAACTTTCATTAAATACACACGCTATTGTAGCAATTCTCTCAAAAATCTCAATTTCCCAAAATAACACAAAAAGGAATCAATAAGAAGCAAATGCAAATAATGGCAGAAATCTGTCAAAACGGACCAACAGGTAGAAACCGATTTTTTCGAAGAAATTTTTTTGCTCAAATCAAAAAGTGTTGAATTAACGAAAGTTAGCTAACAACCTGGGGGATTTATTTAGAGAATTGCAGCTCAATCAGAATTACAGATATTTTACATGAATGTTTACAGTAGAGCACAAAATCTGTTTTGGTACAGCAACTCCCCAAATCTTACTTCCCTCTCATTAGAGGTTATTCTTGGCACAAAAAGCAAATAAAAAGGATAAGGAGAGGTCATTACAGAAGTAATAACTTCCAATACTCAAGACCACTATTGGGTTATCTCCCAAGAAGTACTTTTCTTTAATGCCTTTAAGTTAGGCACAAGAAGCAAGAATCAAGTATTTTCAAATGAAGAAGCATTAACATCAACTTTCTTGCTCCTACCTTTCTTACCTCTCTTCTTATCTTTAGGCAATATATGATTGCTTATTGGAGAAGCAAAATGCATAATGCCGTTTCCCACATCTATTATTACTCCAAGGTGTTTCAACATGGATCTTCCAAGTGTAATTTGTCCTTTTCCTACACATTCAATAACAATATAATCATTAGACACCACTTTCCTTGAGATCTTTGTAAACACACCTTCAGCTATTCCAATGGGTAATAAAGTTGCATTATTGGTAGGAGATATTTCTTCTCCTGCTTCATAAAGTCCCCAAAGATTCAAAGACTCATAGATATCTTTAGGCATAAGACAAAATTCAGACATGATATCACAACAAGCATCAAAAGTTTCACTGTTCATAGCAACACTTTTTGTAGGAAACCATTTTGAAGGCTCAGAATTTATTGGAACATAATCATGGTGCTCTCTAAGCATGTTATAGCAATCTTTGAAAGCAACTGTATGGGTATCAAGAGTGTTCAACCTATCATATATGTTTATAAAGGATGAATCGGACTTGCTAGGCATATTATAAATTATAATCAACTTCTTTATGGCATCCAAAGCTTCATTCTCATTACATCGAAAAATATCTTTCCCATCAACAACATCCAAAGCATATCTATAACAAAGAGCAAGACCATGGTAGAAACTATTAATAACCAAGCTTAGACACATCTTAGGCTCAGTTTTTCCTTGTAAATCAGAGAATCTAGACCAAGCTTCTTTGAAACTCTCTTCACTTTATTGTTTGAAAGTAATATCCTTTCCATAGGTGACATAGTGATTGGACCAAAACCAGACATGGTAGCAACTAAACTAGGAACTAATTTTTTGTGTTTTCGATAAAAGAAAGCAAACCGAACGAAACTAATTTTTTTGGAGTTTTTGATAAAAAGAGGCAAACAAAACAAAAAGAAACTAAGCAAAACAAAAACAAAGTAAAAATAAAGGTTGTGAAGGACTCTCCTTGTGAAGACATCCTTAGCCTCCCTGGCAACGGCGCCAGAAAAAGGTTTGATGCGGCTCAAATCACTGTAGAGCTTCGTTGGGAGACCCCAAGATGAAGGTATGATGAGTACATCAGCAAGTTTTTGCCTCAGTAAGAAACCAAGGTTATCGAACTAGTAGGAGGAACAAATGACTCAAAGGTGTTGCTAGCAACTGGAAACCTGCACAACACAAACTCAAGACTTTGCCCCAATGAACAATGAGGTTGTCAATCTCACCGGTTTGCTGAAAACAAAGGATTAACTGTATGGTGTGGAAGGTAATGGTGGTTTGCAGAAAGGAAACATGATCAGTGGAAGATGTATCAATGGTAAAGATTGGACCGGGGTCCATAGTTCACTAGAGGTGTTCTCCTTAAGATAAACAACATGGCATGTTGGGTAAACAAATCACAGCAGGGCAATTGACAGGACAAAGAAAGGCATAACAATGAAATACTAGACATTCATGATCCTATGAGTTTTGATTGGTCAATATAACAAGATACATAAACTACCATCCAACTGCATCTATGAATAGTAATCCACCTTCAGGTTATCATCTGAACCCCCTCCAGTATTAAGTTGCAAGCAACGGATAACTGCTTTAAGCAAAGTGTGTAAGGTAAACAATCCACTTGTTCCATGAACAAGAGATCGTTGTTTTCTCCCTAGTAGCAACATCACATCTACAACCTTAGATATTTCTATCACTTCCCCAGATTAAATAGAGGCATGAACCCACTATCGAGCATAAATACTCCCTCTTGGAGTCACTAGCATCTACTTGGCCAAGATAACTACTAGAAACTGAGAGGATGCAAGATTGATGGCTCAGTTGATGTGGATCCTGTTGGGAACCCCAAGAGGTGTGAAGCAAGATAGCAACAAGTCTTACCTTAGTAAGAAACCGAAGTTATCGAACCAGTAAGAGGAGGGAAACGTCACTCAGGTGTTGCAAGCAACGTGGAAACCTGCACAACACAAACTCAAGACTTTGCCCCAACTAACAGTGAGGTTGTCAATCTCACCAGTTGTTGTAATAAAGGATTAAACGTATGGTGTGGAAGGTAATGGTTTGCAGCAAGTAAACAAGTAATAGTGCAGGATGTATCAATGGTAAAGATTGGACCGGGGTCCATAGTTCACTAGAGGTGCCCTCCTTAGATAAACAACATGGCCTGAGGGGTAAACAAATTACAGCAGGGAAATTGACATGAACTGAGCAAGGCATAACAATGCAATACTAGACAAAAAGATCCTATGAGATTCGATTGGGCAATACAACAATATACATAGACCGCCATCCAACTGCATCTATGACTAGAAGTCCACCTTCAGGTTATCATACGAACCCCCTCTAGTATTAAGTTGCAAGCAACAGACAACGGATTTAAGGAAAGTGTGTAAGGTAAACAATCCACTTGTTCCATGAACAACAGACCGTTGTTTTCTCCCTAGTGGAAACAACATATCTACAACCGAAGGGATTTCTGTCACTTCCCTTGGAAACTAGAGGCATGAACTCACTATCGAGCATAAATACCCCCTCTTAGAGTCACTAGCAACTACTTGGCCAAGACAGGTACTAACAACGGAGAACATGCAAGATCACAAACAACACAAACATGATAGAATCAAATAGACAAAACCATTAATCAATCTGACATAGTAATCTCAATATCCATGTTGGTTCCATGTTGAATCAAATAGACAAAACCATTAATCAAATAGACAGGCACTATGGCAACTTGTTAATATGTTGGTTCCAGAAAAGATATAAAAACACCTCAAAGTGTAGACAAACCAAAGCAAAGTAGATACGTTTCTGACGTATCAAGCATCCCCAAGCTTAACTCCTGCTCGTCCTCGAGTGGGTAAGTGATGAAAGAATAATTTTTGGGGTGGCATGCACCATCAAAACCAAGATCAAACCATTTGCAAGCATTGAAAGCTGGGAACAAAGAACTCTAAACATGTGCATGAAAGATGGAGTTCTAACAATAGGACAAAGTAACTATGCATGCAACATGAAAGGCTACAAACAATGATCATGAATAACATGCATTGAAAAATGTTTGTTTGTTTCACATACAGAAAACATGGCATAGTGGCAATCAGCTTGTCCGTCATAGAATATAAAATAGATGCATAGGACACCTTCAAAATTCACAAGGTTGACTAGAAACAAGTAGCACAAGAACATGTAATATCACAATATGCATCAATCAATAAGTTTTGGGAGACTGCACACAGAATGACAACTATGCTCTCTTAATGGTGCCTAAAAATAGAAGGTGGAGACTCAAATAATAGTGGAAGAAAGGCCCTTCAGAAAGGGAGGTAGGGATTTCATGTTTCAAAAAGAGCTTCCAAAAATTATGGTACTTGTTAGCTTTTAGCCTGCATTTCCGCTATCATAAGCATCTTGAAGTGGTTAAGGTTGAAGTGAACAAACTATGGAGTATATGCTTGACAAATTATAAGTTGGAAATCTCAAGTCCCTTGAATACGAGGGCCACACCTCATGCTAATCAACTTCCGTCACCTGTAAGTTCTTATCATTGTAAGTACATGCGTATCATAGAGAACCACCAATGGGGTAACCCTTGCACAAGGTACATGAGCTATTACATAACCAAAATGACAAGGCAAGCAGACAATGAGCAACTCAGCGATCTTTTCATTTACTATATGCATAGCTTTTTATTGAGGATGCTTCATAGGTAGCTCACTATGGTGATGTTGCAAGTTTGCACCATGATTAGGCATGGCTTAGGCTAGCGGCCCAGGCGTTTCTCTAACACAAAATACATACTCCATGGACTTACAAGTTCCCTCTTTATTTCACAACGGTGACATCCATAGACAAAATAGCATGATATCAACTGAGTACAAAGTACAAGTGCAATGTTGAAACCGTTCCCCGTGACAGCACGGTTCTGCTAATTCCAACGTATAAGTGCAAGCATATACAACATAGACAACACAATGGTTAAATTATATTAGGGGAAAAGAATATAAAGTGTGCCATCAAGTTTTTGAGGGCTTTAATCACTAAGTTTTCACATAACAAAATAGTTTTTAATTGGAAGATAGCTGAAAACAAGAATATACTTGGAATGGTGTAACACACCATGCATAGGAGTTTATAGTAGACACTTTGGAATAACTTGGTTTCTTGGGAGTTGGAAGAATGATTAGAACTTACTCATACAAGTGGAGGCTAGCAAAAGACTGGGAGCAACCAACTAAGAGAGCAATAATGGCCATAATCATGCAGAGCGACAAAACATTAGTAATCAAAGCATAGAGTTGTGCTACAAGTCAAGTACTAAATGATCATAGAGGCTATGGTGACTTGTTCATAGTCATAACATGGTGTGAGAATGTGACAAGTCAACCCAAACAAAGCATCAAAGGAGAATACATAATACTATGCTTTTGCATGCTAAAACAACGCATAATTTTTTCAAGGCACACTAAGAAATCCCAATTATTTGGAGAAATATATGCTACTGCAATAATCACTAATAATAAGGTCAAAACAACACCTAGCATGCCATCCTAAAGTCTAAGTCACAGTCAATGCAAGCTCCTCTTGCACTTTCAAGTAGGAACTTCCTACTCCTTTCCAACACCAAGCAACTTATTTGCAACAAAACATCAAGAACGGGTGTCCAAACTACTTTATTGAAGCAAACTAAACAAACCAAACGAAACAAAGATGCTCCAAGAAAAAGACAACAGTGCATCAAACAATAAAAACGAAGTGTCTAGACAGACCTGAGCTTTTTATTGATGAAGAAGGGGATGCCATGGTCATCCCCAAGATTTGACGCTTGTAACTCTTGGATATTTCTTGGGGTGACACCGGGGTGGCATCCCCAATCTTGAGCTTTTGTCCATTATTCATCTCATTACATCATTCTCTCTCTACACCTGAAAATTTTCCTTCATACAAAACTTCACACAATCTTCATTAGCAACATTAGTGTATTCAAAAGACAATAGACCTTTAGGAAAAGCTTTGAAACAGCAAGAATTTTCACTAAAAACACATGCTATAGTAGCAAATCCTTCAAAAAGCTCAATTCACCTAAAGAGAACTCAAAAAGGAATCAATAAGAAGCAAATGAAAATAATGGCAGAAATCTGTTAAAATAGACCAACAGGTAGAAACCGAATTTTTTGAAGATCTTATGTTGCTCAAATCAAAAAGTGTTGAACTAACAAAAGTTAGCTAACATAGTAATTGTTCACCTCAATCCGAGTTACAGAGACTCCTCAAGAATTTTTATGGTGGAGGACAGAAATCTGTTTCGGGACAGCAACTCCCCAAATCTTACTTCCCTCTCATTAGAGGTCATTCTTGGCACAAAAAGCAAACAAAAAGGATAAGGAGAGGTTATTACATAATTAATAACTTCCAAGACTCAAGGAAACTCTTGGGTTATCTCCCAACAAATACTTTTCTTTAACGCCTTTAAGTTAGGCACAAGAAGCAAGAAGAATCAAGTATTTTCAAATGAAGAAGCAACTATCTTGTTCTTTCCTTTCTTACCTTTCTTCTTCTCTTTAGGGAAAATATGATTACTTACTGGAGGAGAAAAATGCATAGTGCCTTTTCCCACATCTATTATTGCTCCAAGGTGTTTCAGTAGGGATCTTCCAAGTGTGATATGTCCTTTCCCTACACATTCAATAATAAGATAATCAGTAGACACCATTTTCCCGGAGATTTTTGTACACACACCTTCAGCTATTCCAATGGGTAATAAAGTGGCATTATTAGTAAGAGAGATCTCATCTCCTCATTTAGTAATCCTGCAAAGACTAAAAGACTCAGAAATATCTTTAGGCATAAGGCAAAATTTAGACATGATATCATAGCGAGCATAAAAAAGTGTAGTATTTATAGAGACTTTGATTGTGGGAAACCACTTTGAAGGCTCAAAATTTATGGAAACATAATCATGGTATGCCCTAAGCGTGTGATAGCAACTATTCATAGCAGAAGTACTGGACTCAAGACTGTTCAACTTGGCAAAAATATCTATGAAAGAGGAATCAGACTTTCTAGGAGTATTATAAATTATAATCAATTTCTTTATGGCATCAAAAGCTTCATCGTCAGTACATAGAAAAAATCTTTCTCAACCACAGAATCCAAAGCATATCTCTAACGAAGAGCAATACCACGGTAGAAACTATGAATAACCAAGCTAAGACTCATCTTAGGCTCATTTTCCCTTTGTAAAGCGGAAATTCTAGACCAAGCTTTTTTAAAACTCTCTTCACTTTTTTGCTTAAAAGTAGAGATCTCTTCCATAGGTGAAATAAATATTAGTCCAAAAACAGACATGTTAGCAACTAGGGTAGGAACTAATTTTTGTGTGTTTTTCAATAAAGAAAGCAAACCAAACTAAACTAATTTTTTTGGAGTTTTGGAGAAGAGGCAAACAAAACCAAGCAAAAGAAACTAAGCAAACTAAAAACAGAGTAAAGAGAAAGAAAGTGGAGGACTCCCCTTGTGAAGACGTCCTTAGCATCCCCGGCAACGGCGCTAGAAAACTTGATGGCTGGCTGTTGTCGTGGGAGCTTCTTCTTCTTTAAGTTCCCCGGCAACGATGCCAGAAAAATTGTTGATGGCTTAGTTGATGTGGAGCCTGTTGGGAACCCCAAGAGAAAGGTGTGAAGTATCACAGTAGCAAGTCTTACCTCAGTAAGAAACCGAGGTTATTGAACCAGTAGGAGGAAGGAAACGTCATACAGGTGTTGCAAGCAACGTGGAAACCTACACAACACAAACTCAAGACTTTGCCCCAACTAACAGTGAGGTTGTCAATCTCACCGGTTGCTGTAACAAAGGATTAAACATATGGTGTGGAAGGTAATGGTGTGCAGTAAGTAAACAAGTAACAGTGGAGGATGTATCAATGGTAAAGATTGGACCGGCGTCCATAGTTCACTAGAGGTGCTCTCCTTAGATAAACAACATGGCATGAAGGGTAAACACATTATAGCAGGGCAGTTGACAGGAACTGAGCAAGGCATAACAAGGCAATACCAGACAAAATGATCATATGAGATTCGATTGGGCAATACAACAATATACATAGACCGCCATCCAACTACATCTATGACTAGAAGTCCACCTTCAGGTTATCATCCGAACCCCCTCCAGTATTAAGTTTCAAGCAACAAGCAACTGCTTTAAGCAAAGTGTGTAGGGTAAACAATCCACTTGTTCCATGAACAAGAGACCATTATTTTCTCCCTAGTGGTAACAACACATCTACAACTAAAGAGATTTCTGCCACTTCCCTTGGAAACTAGAGGCATGAACCCACTATCGAGCATAAATACCGCCTCTTGGAGTCAGTAGCAACTACTTGGCAAAGATAGCTACTAACAACAGAGAGCATGCAAGATCACAAACAACATAGACATGATAGAATCAAATAGAGAAAATCATTAATCAATCTGACATACTAATCTCAATATCCATCGGATCCCCGCAAACACAACATGCATGATTACAAATAGATTAGATCTTGATCATGAAGGAGCTCACAAGATCTATACATGAAAGCACAAGGAGTAGATACAACCATCTAGCTACTACATGGACCCATAGTCCAAGGTGGAACTACTCACGCATCATACCGGATAAGAAGGCCTTCGGAATGATTCGCCTCCGGTAGGGTGCCGGGAAGAACTTCAGATCCCCCCGATCTAGGGACGATGGTGGCGGCGGCTACACAAGGTTTTGTGGATTTTTGATCGGGTTCCTAAGGTTTCTGGATTGGGGGCTTCTTATAGGCGAAGAGGCGAGGCTGGGAGGCGCCCAGGGGCCCCACACCCTACCCAGGCACGGTTTGGGCCCACCCGCTCCTAGGGGGGTCTGGCCGCCCTGGTTCTATTCTCCGTCTCTCCTCTAGACTTTATGACCCCCACGGTAAAATATTGACTTTGGCTTTTGTCCCGTCCAATTCCGTGAATATTGATTTTCTGCCTCTCTGGAACCAAAAATAGAAGAAAACAGGCAACTGGCACTATGGCAACTTGTTAATAGGTTAGTTTTAGAAAAGATATAAAAACACCTATAAGTGTAGACAAAGCAAAGCAAAGTAGATACTAAAAAAGGATGGAGCATCAAAAATTATAGATACGTTTCGGACGTATCAAAGATCACAAACAACGCAGACATGATAGAATCAATAAGATAGAATCATTAACCAATCTGACATAGTGGTCTCAATATCCATCGTATCCCGTAAACACAACATGCATGATTACAAATAGATGATCTTGATCATGAACGGAGATCACAAGATCTAAACATGGTAGCACAAAGGAGGATAAACAACCATTTAGCTACTACATGGACCCTTAGTCCAAGGTGGAACTACTCACGCATCATACCGGAGACTGGCATGGTGATAAAGAAGGCCTCCGGGATGATCTCTCCCCTCTGGCAGGGTGCCAGGAAGAGCTTCAGATCCCCCCGATCCAGGGACGATGGTGGCGGCGGCTACGGACTGTTTCATGGAAGATTGATCGGGTACTTAGGGTTTTGGTATAAGGGGTTTCTTATAGGCAAAAAGCCGAGGCAGGAGGGTACCCGGGGTTGCCGCACCCCCCCAGGCGCGCGCTAGGCCTGGCCGCATGGCCAGGGGGTGTGGTCCACTGGTGGATAACGTCCGTCTTGTATTGTAGCTCCGTGTTCCCCATGGTAAAATATTGTCTTTGGCTTTTGTCCCGTCCAATTCCAAGAATATTGATTTTTGCCTTTTATGGAACCAAAAACAGAAGAAAACAGGCAACTGGCACTGTGGCATCTTGTTAATAGGTTAGTCCCAGAAAACATATAAAAATACCTCAAAGTGTAGACAAAGCAAAGCAATGTAGATACTAAACAAGCATGAAACATCAAAAATTATAGATACGTTTACGACAAAAAATTCAAGGAGATCCAGAGCAAGGTAGAAACCTCAGATATGCCAGCATTCAAGAAGTAGATTTATGATTCCGATCCGGCCTTCAAGGCCTCCATTGAGACCAAGCCAGTGGAACATGTGGTAGGAGATGCCTCTAATACCACCGCCATTGGGACGAACCTGGATCCCAAATAGGAAAGCACGCTCATCTAATTCCTCTATGTGAATAGGGACATCTTTTCTTGGCAACCTGCCGACATGAAAGGTGTACCTAGGGAACTTGCCAAGCATAGCTTGAATATTGATCCAAAATGAAAACCGGTGAAACAACCTCTACGACGCTTTGGGGATGAGAAGAGACGCGCCATAGGAAAAGCCATAGCTAGGTTACTTAAAGCTATTTTTATCCGAGAAGTTGTTCACACCCAGTGGGTGTGAAATCTTGTACTTGTGCCCAAAAAGGGAACCAAAGGATTAAGAATGTGCGTTGATTACAACGGGTTGAACAAAGCGTGTACGAAGGATCCGTTTGCTTTGCCTCGCATTGACCAAGTCATTGACTCAACGACTGGATAAGGAATTCTATTTTTTATAAATGCATACTCAGGATACCACCAGATCAAGATGAGGAAGTCGGACCAATTGGCCACTTTGTTCACCACACCTTATGGCACATTTTGCTATGTCACGATGCCCTTCGGGCTGAAAATGTGCAGGTGCTACGTACCTGCGGACCAAGAAATGTTGCCTACATGACCAAATTGGTCGGAACGTTCATTCCTATGTGGACGATATCGCGGTGATGTATAAAAAATCAAACAACTTAATATCTGACTTAAATGAAACCTATGATAATCTACAGAAATACAACATGATGCTTAACCCCAAGAAGTCTGTCTTCGGGGTTCTAGCCGACAAGTTTCTGGGCTTCATTGTTTCCCAACGTGGAATGAAGTAAACCTGGAGAAGATCAAGGCCATCCTCAACATTAATCGTCCGACATGCCTAAAGGACATCCAATGTCTCATAGGCTATGTTACAATAGTAAGCCGGTTCGTCAGCCAACTTGGAGAGAAGGCTCTACTGCTATAAAAGTTGCTGAAGAAGGCACACAAATTCGTATGGATAGACGAGGAAAACGTTGTGCTTGAGGAGCTAAAAAGGATACTTTATTCTGTACCTATACTTGCAACACCCGAGCCAATGGATCCTATGTTGATCTACATGGCGGCCACCAACCAGGTTATCAACATCGTCGTCGTGGTGGAGTGGAAGGAACAAATGCATGAGTACGGAGTACAACGACAAGTTTACTATGTAAGAGAGGTCTTGACGAAGTCCAGGCAATGTTACCTGCAATACTGATACGCCGTTAACATATCTATAATTTTTGCTTGTTTAGTATCTACTTTGCTTTGCTTTGTCTAAACTTTGAGGTATTTTTATATGTTTTCCAGTACTAACCTATTAGAGATGCCACAGTGCCAGTTTCCTGTTTTCTTCTATTATTGGTTCCAGAAAAGTTAGAACATGAATATTCTCGGAATTGGACGGGACAAAAGCCAAAGTCAATATTTTACCGTGGGGAACACAAAGCCAGAACACGAGATGGAGGAGGGCCTTGAGGGGGCCACACCCCCTGGCCACACGGCCTGCCTGGCCCGCACCTGGAGGGGGGTGCAGCCGCCTCAGGGCACCCCCTCGGCCTCCCTCTTCGCCTATAAGAAGCCCTCGATACCTAAACCCTAAGTACCCGATCAATCTTCCACGACACAGTCCATAGCTGTAGCCACCATCATCCCTAGATCGGTGGGGATCCGAAGGTCTCCCGACACCTTGCCGGAGGGGAGAGATCATCCCGGAGGCCTTCTTCATCACCATGCCAGCCTCCGGTATGAAGCGTGAGTAGTTCCACCTTGGACTACGGGTCCATGTAGTAGCTAGATGGTTGTTTCTCCTCCTTTGTGCTACCATGTTTAGATCTCGTGAGCTCCGTTCATGATCAATATCATCTATTTGTAATCATGCATGTTGTGTTTGCCGGGATCCGATGGATATTGTGATTACTATGTCAGATTGGTTAATGATTCTATCTAATGATTCTATCATGTCTGTGTTGTTTGAGATCTTGCATGTTCTCTGTTTCTAGTAGATATCTTGGCCAAGTAGATGCTAGTGACTCCAAGAGGGACTATTTATGCTCGATAGTGGGTTCATGCCTCTATTTAATCTGGGGAAGTTATAGAAATCTCTAAGGTTGTATATGTGTTGTTTCTACTAGGGAGAAAACAAAGATCTTGTTCATGGAACAAGTGGATTGTTTAACTTACACACTTTTCTTAAAGGAGTTATCCGTTGCTTGCAACTTAATACTGGAGGGGGTTCGGATGATAACCTGAAGGTGGATTACTAGTCATAAATGCAGTTTGATGGCGGTCTATGTATATTGTTGTATTGCCCAATCAAATGTCATAGGATCATGAATGTCTAGTATTGCATTGTTATGCCTTGCTCTGTCCTGTCGATTGCCCCGCTGTAATTTGTTTACCCAGCATGTTATGTTGTTTATCTTAAGGAGAACACCTCTAGTGAACTATGAACCCCGGTCCAATCTTTACCATTGATACATATTCCACTATTCCTGTTTACTTTATTCAAACCACCATTACCTTCCACACCATACAGTTAATCCTTTGGTTTAACAAACCGGTGAGATTGACAACCTCACTGTTCGTTGGGGAAAGTCTTGAGTTTGTGTTGTGCAGGTTTCCAAGTTGATAGCAACACCTTTGGGTCATTTCCTTCCTCCTACTGGTTCGATAACCTTGGTTTCCTTCTGAAGGAAAACTTGCTGTCGAGCTCATCATACCTTCCTCTTGGGGTTTCCCAACGAATCTCTACAGTGATCTGAGTTGCATCAACTATAGCTTATGGAGTGTTCCTTGCTTCTTGGAAGATAAGGCACTACTTACAGGAGCACCCACCCACAGTAGTGAGCAAGGCTCCACTGTCCAACATCATCAACAACAGTGACGCTATAGGAAGGGTTGTGAAGTGGGGCATTGAGCTTGCCGCCTTTGAGATCACCTACAAGTGACGCAACGCTATCAAATCTTAAGCCTTGGCAGATTTTATTGCATATTGGACGGAGATGCTAGATGACACTCTCGTGCCAGAACCAGAGTATTGGGTGATGCACTTTGATGGATTAAAGCTGCTCAATGGCTCGGGGGCTGGTGTACTCCTACAGTCACCAATAGGAGAAAAGTTTCACTATGTCTTGCAAATTCACTTGAGGCTACGAACAACATGGCGGAATATGAATCACTCATTCACGAACTTCGTGTACCAAGGATATTAGTATCAAGCGCATAGTTTGATGTGGATATTCCTACTTGGTTGCCCAGCAGGTGGCTGGCACCTGGAATGCGTGGAACCCTATGATGGTGGCATATCGAGACGAAGTAGACGAGATAGCCAAGTGCTTCGAAGGCTATGAAGTCAAGTATGTCAAGATGGAGGAAAATGAGGTGGCCGATCTGTATTCAAAGCTTGGATCAGGGCGTAAACCAATTCCGCCAGTCATTTTTCTAGAGCATCTACGGACCCCATCCGCGAAGGGAGCGGACCCCAAGAACCCCGACAAAGTTGACTCATTTGTTAATGCAGTAACAATAGTCCCTCCTACTTGGACAAACCCGTTCATGGAATATATCATACATGGAACTTTTCCCATCTACGATGTTGAAAGTCGGCAAATAGTACGTCGAGCAAAGGGCTATACCATAATTAATGGGCATCTCTACAAAAGAAGCACCATAGGTGTATACCTAAAATGTATTTCCTAGCAGGAAGGTATTGATATCCTTCATGAGATTCATCTAGGAGATTGCATGCATCATGCCACTCCTCGATCTTTGGTCTCCAAAGCCTTCTGGCAAGGATTCTACTGGTTGACCGTGAAGGCGGACGCCGACAAGCTGGTTGAGACATGCGTTGGGTGTCAGTATTATGCTCGGCAACTACATGTGCCAGCCCAAGAATTGCGAACCATACCAATAACTTGGCCGTTTGTAGTTTGGGGGCTTGACATGGTGGGACCTTTGCAGACTGCACCTTGTGTGTTTACGCATCTTCTAGTAGCAATTGACAAATTCACAAAATGGATAGAATCTAAACCCATTAGAAAGCTCGATGGGGCAACTGTCCTTAGATTAGTCCAGGATTTGGTGGTGAGATTTGCTCTCCAACATAGCATCATCACCGACAACAGCAACAACTTATCACTCGGAGAAGTAGAGTCTTACTATTGGGAAAAAGGCATTCGCCTTGACCTCGCGTCTATGGCTCACCCACAATCTAATAGTCAAATTGAAAGGGCCAATGGACTAATTCTGCAGGGAATAAAGCCACGTTTATAAGCATTGTTGCATAGAGTAGCTAGAGCCTAGGCAGAGTAATTTCCATCTATTTTGTGGAGTTTACGAACTACTCCCAACAGATCCACTGGATGCACCCCTTTCTTCATGGTATATGGAGCATAAGTAGTCCTACCTTCCGACATCCTCCATGATCCACCAAGAGTTGCCGCCTATGACGAGGATGATGCTGAAAAATCCAGACGCTTAGATGTGGACTTTCTCGAGGAGGAGCACGTGATGGCATGCCAGAGATCTGCCATATAGCAGCAGAAGCTACGAAGCTACCATAGTCGCCGCATTTGGCATCGCTTTGTTTAAAGAGGGGGATCTGGTGCTCCGACTTAAGCATAAGAAATCACACAAATTATCCCTACCATTGGAAGGACCAGTCATCATAAGCAAGGCTCTACTCAATGGTGCCTATTACCTAATTTATAATCAGGAGTTGGAAGACAGGCCAAACGAGGATCATAAGCGTAAGCGACGAGACCTAGATGATGACTACCCAGAGCTTGATCGGCCATGGAACATAGCATAGATACGTCGTTTTTACACTTAGAATACTTTATTATCTATTGTGTACCTCCTATATGATCAATGAAATAAATATTTTGGTTCATTCATATGCCTAAGTCTTTTACCTCCTTTATGCACAAGCTTTGCATTTGCACTTATGAAAATTCCACCTATGGGTGTTAGCTTATGTTTTATGGTCTACACGTTCTTTGTTGTTTTTATGTGGATTCTAGAGTAGTGACTTTCAGCACTTGAAGTCGGCGATTTTGTGCTTAGGTTTTTGACGGTGCCATTGGGTATCATCACTAGAGCGCATGGTTATGACTGAGGGTTTTCCGACTCATGAAAGGTCAAGCATAAAAACCAAAGTAATGGATAAGCCAACACTTTCTTAAAATATATACAAATATACATGCTAGAACTAGTTCCTGAGTAGCTAGAAGCTTATAGCAAAGTTTTCCACCTTAAGTGAACAATATTGTTTTTCTGCATAAATAAACTGCCAGAAGAAACAACTAATACAAAATGACTTCATTCTTCTAGCGCAGGGGACTTTGAAGCTGCGTCGTCGGCGACGGGCGAGACCCATCTTGGTCTTTAACAAAGTCGGTGGTCTTCAAGGACTCAGAGCCAGCCTGCGTAGCATCGATAACCTCGAGAGGCACAAATATGTCCGCCTTGACCAATTGGGCAACCTTGGTGTCGTAGCCGGCGAGAGAAGACCAGATTGCATTGTTGTTGATCTTTTCTCCGTCTTCGTTCACGTCGGGGAGACCAGAGGTCACCATGTCGATGTCGGCGAGGTAGTAGTGGGACGTGACCATGGCTAGGGCCATCCTAGTGCCATCACGGGTACAAGAAGCTTTCTAGCTTACGATACGCTTGGGGGCTCGACGAAGGATCTCCAAGAACTTTAGGACGGAATCCACCGCCTTGATGTTGATGTCCAGGGGCATGGCAATTTCCTTGGCCTACGTGATTGCGGTATCTATAAAGTTGTCGGAAAGAACCATGCATTATTTTGGTGGAGGAGCACTATTGGCTAGGCCAATGGGCGCTGCAATTCTGACAAGGACATTTGAAGGCATGAGTTCACCATATCAGATCAAAAGTACCTGACTTATAGAAGTACAAGACAGAGAAATCTTACCAAAGACTCTTCTCTCAGCCTGCTATAGAACCTCCGCCATGGAGTCCCATTCCTTTTGAAGAGTCTTGTATGCCTCAAGGTTCCGAGCATTATGCTCGTCGGTAGCTTTTTCTGCTCCTTGAGGATCGCAATCTCCTCCTTAAGGAGGTTGATCTCCGAGTTTGCAGATTCTTGGACGGAAGCAAGCGCTTATTCATGCATCTTTATAGAATCAGCCCTCTCCTGCTTCAAGATTTTGTTTTCACTGTCTAGCTCGTGAATGTGCTTGGACTACTCGACAATCTCTTTGGGCTTGGCGACAGCTTCTGCAAGTCTGAGAAATAATAGACCACAATGAGTAGTTGGAAGATAAAAGACAAAAGACAAGTCGAGAATGAAACTAAAAAGATAACACACTCTTGCCCTTGTCAATATGTTCCTTCAAGAATGCGGTTTTACCCTTTTCAGCTTCAAGATCCTTGTGCATCTGGTGGAACTTGTCACCCTCCGAGCATTCTCATTCTGCAAATACAAATTTTTTACTTAGTTTACTTAGAGCATCTAGCTAGAATTATTAGACTCCACCTAGAGGCTCGGGGGCTATAGTATGAGTTTTTTTAACTCAAAGCTATGTTTAATCTTTCTTTTAGCATCTAGCCAAAACAACTTATGTTTCAACTCGAGGCTTGGGGGCTACAATATTGGCAATTATAAAACACTGCGTATGCTACTCTCGAAGTATATAGTCGGAATAATTCATTCAAACTACATACTTGGGGGCTACAGCACAAAGTTTCTTACTTAGTCATGCTTAGAGAATTCAGGCCGAATGACCTATGGTTTTTCGTCTAAATTCTCGGGGGCTACAGTTGGATATCATATATGAAATGCAAATACATAGAAAACATACATATGCAATGATCTTGAGGTTGCTGGCGCTATCAGAAAATAGTTTACCAAAGGCAGCTGTGTTAACTCAGAGGACTTCTGCATGTTTGAGCAGCTCCTCAAGGCCGCATGTAGGATATGTAGGCGCTATGCCAGGAGCCACGGCAGAGGTGCTCGGGTAAGCAACGGAAATATAATCTTAGGGGCCTCGATCTGGCTCGTGGTTGCCGCAGGTTCGCATCCCACCGTCAACTCCTTACAGCTTCCAGTGGCATCCTTATACAGAGCTTCAGTCACTTTGGAGGAGGTGCTTTCCTGCGTCGCCTACTCACCGACAACAAGGATCACCACGGCAACATTTGGGACCTCCTTTGAAGGAGTGTTGTCCACTTCCATGAAGGAAGGATCAGATGCTACCATAGTCGGAGGTTCGATAGGCACGGCAGATGGTTGGATGGCAGGGGTAGGAGGACGGATGGCGGAAGAATCTTGGACAAAAACATATCTTTAATGTTTTTAAAAGCCCCCGGTGACTTGGAGATGTTCTTCAAACTCAAGATACACTTTTTCCTAAAATGTACAATGTATAAGTAGAGGAATAAGAGGAGTACAACGACAATGTCGGAGGAAGAGAGGTTTACACAAAACTTGGCACTTTGGTCAAGGGGATGCTGGCTAATCTTATTTTCTCCACCTCTAGGGAGGCGGTGGACTTTTTGGACGCTCCACCCTCCGTCTTCTTCTTGTTGCCTCTGCCGACAGCATCAGAGGTGGAGCTCTTCCACTTTCATGCCAGCGGGACTTCGTCATCTGACACGACAGTGACTTCCTTCATCTTGGGGTCATAAACTTGGGAAGCCATACATGTCTCCTCCAAGTCCCCTAGCTATTAAGTGAAATCAGTGTGTTAGGCGAAAGTACATATTCAAGTCGGAAGAACTGGAGCATGTGTCAAGACAATAAATAAAAGTTACCTTTGGGCACTTGTTGTCCTTGAACATGTCATAGGTGAAGGTGAAGCCATGCTTGCGGTCCTTCACCTTGAAGATGTCCTAAGGCGGAGCTTTATGGAGTCACTGGAAAATTTATCCTCAGAAATCCGGATGCTATCTTTTCTGTCCTTCATGTATTGACACATCAGCTTCTCGTGGTGCTTCATCTGCCTAATGAACCAACACATGGCCAAGTCCAAGCCGTTCACACCCGTATCTATGAACCAATCAATCCGCCTTAAAACAAGAGAAGCTTTGTCGTTGGAAGGGAGGAGGGCTTGTGATCTCCATGTCGGGGCTTCAGCGGCGACCCCGTCGATGAAGTCCGGGTATGATGCTTCTCGGCCGGCCCGACGAATGTCGGGACCATAGAATTATGTATGTTGCCAGTTATTGCAGGAAACATGTCCTACAATCTTAGGGAACCGCCGGCTAGGCCGGATCTTGAAGCTAATGGTCCCACAATTTCTAGGCTCCTCTCTACTCACTCCGGCTTCCATCTTCATGGTGAAGAAGTATATGAACAGATCTAACCAAGGCCTAATCCTTAGGTATCCCTTGCACAAAGCCGTGTAGTTGCTAACTACAAGAATACTATTGGGGGATAGGTTCTAAGGTTGAACCCGGAAGTGCTCGAGGACTTGGATAAAGAAGTCGGACAACGGTAGGGAGACGCCGCATACGAACTGAGATTTGAGGTATACCTTTTCTTTGGGTTGGGGAGAAGGGAAGACCTCACCGGCCGAGGCCACCCGCCAGACCAGACCCTCCGTCACAGGGAGGTACCCGTTGGATATCATCTCCTTGATATAGCTATCGGAGATGTCCAAGCCTCGCCATTCTCCCTTATGGGAGTCAGCCTCCTCCTCCAATGGCTCCAGCGCCGCTGGAATATGGTCGCCGCTGGTGGATTCGACCATCACGGAGCGCGGCACCACCATGCCCTCCGGCTGGATGTGGACAATGATGGATGGCTTGACGGAAGCCTCGTAGGACGCCATCATCGCTGGAGTGCTACAGTAGATGGGATGGCTTGAGAGATGGGGAAAAGATAGGGTTTTCTCTGCGTGCGTGCTGTGTGCTCGAGGAAGGTCTAGGCTAGAGGAATAAGATGATGCGGGAGAGAATGAGGTGAAAAGATAGAATAAACACCACAGTTAAAATATATAGCCCCAACGTCAAGATTCGTGCAAAATGATCCAACGGTCGACGCGTGGACAACGCATTTGCGAACATGCACGATGATTTCGCCAAGTTCCCTCCGCCACTGCTCGATGTTTCAGATTTCTCGCAAATTATGATTCACTGCATGTGTGAGTTATGAGGCATCGTTAACCTACGGTCTACGTCAGCTCACTGACATATGCAGGAGAACAGTCCCATCTGAAGATTCCGGCATGGACGGATCGTGTCCGTCACGAGAAGAGTACGATGGAAGACTCAGTGATTCTCTGACTTACATATTTAAGAAGGAGAATGTTGTAGGGTTGTTTGGAGGACTACAAGATATTGCTTGTCGATTTCCCGACATCTTCTAGACGGAGCATTCAACCTAAAGAGGCAAGACGGCGCAAGATCTTGGAGTTCTCCGGGGGCTACTGTTGGGGATATGCTAAATGGATACCACCATTGAATGTCTCTATTCCTGAAAACCCGTGTGGCCCATAGTTGGTAGCAAGTCCCATGGCCTGCTGGGCGGCCCAGTTACATGGATCCAGAAGGGAGGCCCATGTCGGATAAATGAATGCTACAATAGGAGTCACCGGCATACTCGGATCCTTGGAGTACAAGATACGTAGACTAGATATATCCAGTGTAGGACTTTGTAACCTGTCCGGCTAGGACTCTTCCCTATAACCCTAGGACCTGGCGTCTTTACAATCTAGACCTATGGGAGACTTTAGGGCACGACACAACTCATATCGCAGACAGCAAACCAATCCCTGTAACTCGGCATATTGCCCTTATAGTGATTTATAGCAGGATTAGGGTTCTGCCACCGTTGTGGAACCTGAACCTAGGTAGGCTGTGTTACCTCGTACCTGCCAACTTGCCGCCTTCCCCCCATGTCTCTAATCATGCACTGTGAGGAACTCTCCATGGAGTACACTGAAGGGAATATGCCCTGAGAGGCAATAATAAAGTGTTTATTATGTGTATTCCAAGTATATGATAGATGTTTATTTTGCATGCTAGAATTGTATTAATACGGAAACGTTAATACATGTGTGTTTAATAAACAAATAGAAAGTTCCTAGTTATGCCTCTCTCATAAACTAGCTCGTTGATTAACAAGATGATTACAGTTTCTTGATCATAGACATTGGATGTTGTTAATAATGAGATCACAACATTAGTGTAATGATGTGATGAACATTCATCCGAAGTATAACATTACGATCAAAGTCATTGAGTTTATATTGCTATAAACAACTTACGAAGTGATCCTAATCCTTAGACCATGAGATCATGTCAATCACTAACACCGGAAGAGTTTCTTGATGACATCAAACGTCACACCGTAACTGGGTCATTATAAAGATGGCTTCAAAACTACTAAAGTGTTATGTTGAGGATCATGGATCAAGAGTGGAATTTTTTCATCCTAATGATGGATAGATATACTCTAGGCCTCTCGGTGATATCACATTGGTTATCTTGCAAGCAAGTGATTTGATCACTAGAATATTATATCACGGGAACGAGAAAAAAGTGCATGTCGGTAATGAGATCAAAATAGGTATGGAGATACGGATGATCGAATCTCGGACATGTAATATATCGTGAAACAAAGGGATTAAGATACTAGTGTAAAAGGTTTTGACGATCACAGGAAAGTCATTGTTGAATGTGTGGGAGTCAATATTGATCTCCAGGTCCCGCTTCTAATTATTGATCAGAGAAGGGTATCGATCATGTCCTCATTATTCACGAACCATAGGGTGACACACTTAAGGGACACTGACATCCAATTGGAGAAAAAGTTTCATGCCGGAAAGAATAACAAGCGAAGGAATTTATTTCACTAGATACCGAAACAGGTTTTCAGGTGAAATTGCAGAAAGTGTTTTTGCATGTGAAATGGAATTCTAGCAAGGGGTTATATGTGAATGTTTGTCATTAAATTAATTGACAAAATTCTGAATAAATAAAAAGAGTTTTATTTAATGAGAGTTTGTATTAAATTTGGTGGAAATTTAATAGCAATTTTGAGTAGGATTTTGAGTGGAGGGAATTGAAGATTTTTGTGAGTGGAGTGTCCACCCACATGAATGAAGGAGGGGAGGGGGCAGCCCCCATCTAACACCACGGTTCTGAAAAGACCAAGGAGATTCATTGATTAAGTTGTTTTAGTTTTCACAAACCAACACATTTAGAAACAACTTTCAGTGATGTAACCTAGCCCTCGTTCATCATAGCATGGCTAAGCACATCTACCAACGGTGGTTCATCTACAAGGAAAGCCCTACCACATAATAGGACATAGCATAGCGATAGTATTATCCTACACATGCATCTACAAAATACACGACAATGCATAGAAAATAATATGATAACATCATGAACAAAGTAGCATCTACTTGCCTTGGTTGTAGCGGTCGGAAGAACAATCCACACACGAGCAAGCATTGCACTCGTCACAATCTACACGATACAATTGCAATCATAAACAAACCATCCACAATCATATGCAAACAAGGATGATGCAAGATGCATGCATGACAAGTGGATTGATGCTACAGCAGCACCGCATAATCTTATTCAGTATAGCTACTGTATGCATGCATGGAAATTATTTTTAGTGCAAGGAAAACAAGTATGCAATTTATATTGCTCAATAATAGAGCTAGAAACTAAATAATTCACTACTGTTAAAATACCATTGGTAAAATCTTGGAAAAATTCTACTGTGTAGGCAATACTAAATAGGAACAGTACCAATTGGAATTTCTCAAAAAGGATTTATATAACTCCCTGAGTAATTAAAATACTGCAGTAAGCCATTAAATAGATTCTGCAAAAGTTATTACTGTAAGCCTAACTTTTTAATTCACTTTGAGATTCCCCTGGTTCTACTAAATCCAGGGACATATTTTTAGCAATTTTTGGAGTTACAGATCTTTTTCTACGAATTAATTATTCTAAAAAGGCCATTAACTCATTTAATTATTCTGGACAAAATCTTGCTGTAAGAGTGTAAAACAATGGTACAGCAAGATTCTACACGAGTTACTGAATCTACACATATTTTATTTGTAATTTTTGGCCCTGTATTTTTAAAGATATGAATTTTGCAAGTTTATACAATTTTCTGCCAATTAAATCTATTTAGAAAATACCCAGTCAAAACTGACTGTTGACTGGGCTGACGTGGCGGTTTGACCAGTCAGCGCCCGGGCTGACTAGTCCACGGCCCGATCTGGGCCGTCCATCGCAGATCGGAGGGAAGGGGTGGCGCGCGGCGGCGAGCTCACCTGAGCGGGCGTGGGCGGCGGCGGCGGGGTCGGTGCGGCGTCGGTGAGGTCTTCCGGCGGCGGCGGAGTGGCGCACGGCGTCAGGGGCGACGGGGCGGAGGTCATCGGCGTCGGGGCGGCGGCTGGCGGGGTCGGGGGCGAGCGCGGCAGCCGGCTGGAGGCGGCGGCGGCGTCGCGGGCACGGGCGGCGTCGGCGGCGTGGTCCTGCGCAAAGGAGAAAGGAAGGAGGGGGGTCAGCGGGGCGGGGCGAGGTCGCGGGAGCTCGCGGGCGAGGCGAGGGAGAAGCGCCACGGCGGCAGCGTGCTCACCGGAGTAGGCGGCGGCGGGTGCGGATTCGGCGGCGGCGGCTCCGTGCGAGGGCGAGGCGACATGGGACAGGGAGAGGGGGTGGCGGCGCGAGGTTAAGAGGGGAGGGGGCCCACGCGGGGTCGACCCGGATTCGGCGGCGGCGGTTGCGGAGTCAGGGGCGGACACGGCGGGCGGCGGCACCGATAGGTGGGCCCCACCTGTCGGTGGCAGGGGAGCGGGTGAGCGGCACATAGCTGTCTGCCGCGCGGGCGGCGGCGGCGGCTGCTGCGCGCGCGTGCGCTGGCTGGCTGGCCCCACGCCGTTTTTTTTGTTCTTTTCTTTTCTATTTCTGTTTTAGTATTTCTAACATATCTCCTTCATACGAACTCCAAATTGAGTGAAAACTCTTTCTAATTTTTTCTAAAATCCAGGAGACCAACCTAGGATCCTTTTGTACACCTTCCCACTAGTTTTCAAATAGTGGATTACAATCCTTAGTACAACCCCTTGTAGGTGCATTTTAGCAATTAAAAATAGGCCTAGAAAATATTGTTTCGCCAAAACCCTTTTCAAGCTGAAATTTTGCATGGATGATCATGATGCAATGACATGAATGATATGCAGTACCAAATCTAAAATTTGGGATGTGACAAGACTAACCCCCTTAATATGAATCTCGTCCCCGAGATTCGGCGCGGCTAGCAAATAGGTGCGGGTAGTCCTCTCGGATGTCATCCTCACGCTCCCAAGTGGCTTCCTCTTCGGTGTGGTGGCTCCATTGCACCTTGCAAAACCTGATCGTCTTGGTATGGGTAATCCTCTCCGCTGTTTCCAGTATCTTGATCGGCTTCTCCTCATAGGTCAATTCATTCTCAAGTTGAACCTCCTCTAGTAGCACAGTGTCTCTCAATGGTGTATCCACCATCTCCGGATGGCACTTCTTCAGCTGGGACACGTGGAACACATTGTGAACAGCGGATAGGGCCTCTGGCAACTCCAACTGGTAAGCAACTTCTCCTTTGCGTGCTAAGACCCGATATGGTCCAATAAACCGAGGTGCCAGCTTACCCTTGATTCCAAATCTCTTGATTCCTCGAAGTGGCGACACTCTGAGGTATGCTCTATCGCCTATCTCATACACCACTTCCTTGCGCTTGGCGTCAGCGTAGCTTTTCTGCCTTGATTGTGCCACCTTCAGCCTGTCCCTAATCAAGGCGACCTTTTCCTCACCGTCCTTGATCAAATGAGGCCCAAACAACTGACGTTCTCCTACTCCATCCCATAGCAATGGTGTCCGGCACCGTTTCCCATATAGCACATCGAAAGGTGACGTCTTGATGCTGGTTTGATAGCTGTTGTTGTAGGAAAATTCAGCATACGGAAAATTCTCATCCCAACTAGAACCATGAGCCAAAGCACAACCTCTCAGCATGTCTTCCAAAATTTGATTCACCCTCTCGGTCTGTCCATCAGTCTGGGGGGTGAAACGCTGTGCTAAACTCCAACCTAGTCCCCAATGACTCGTGCAGCTGGCGCCAAAAGTGTGAGGTAAATTGGGTGCCTCTATTAGATACAATACTCTTAGGAACTCCATGTAGGCACACAATCCTGTCCATATAAATCTTGGCCAACTTTGCACTCGTATAGGTCGTCTTCACCGGTATAAAGTGGGCTACCTTGGTCAAATGGTCGACCACTACCCAAATGGAGTCATATCCTGACCTGGTCCTGGGTAATCCTGTGATAAAATCCATCCCCACTCTATCCCACTTCCAATCCGGCACTGGCAATGGCTGTAGTAGTCCTGCTGGCTTCTGGTGTTCCGCCTTCACTTGGCTACATACATCACATAAGGCAATATGCTCAGCGATGTCTCCCTTCATGTTGTTCCACCAGAATCTGTCCTTTAGGTCCATATACATCTTCGTATTGCCCGGATGTATGGAATACGGCGAGTCATGAGCTTCCTGCAGAATCAACTTCCTTATCTCCGGATCGTTGGGAACGCACAAACGATCCACATACCACAAGGTTCCTTGCTCATCCTCACGGAATTCTTTTGCTCGATCCTCCTTCATCTTTTCCTTTACTTCATCAATCTCTTTGTCTCCCACTTGAGCCTTCATGATTCTATCCTGTAGCGTTGGTTGGACTTCCATTGCTGCAAAATATCCTTCAGACACTACCTCCAGTCTAAGGTCCTTGAACTGCCTGCACAAATCCTCGGGTAATTCCCCAACAGTCAATCTATTGGCATAGACCTTCCGGCTCAGAGCATCTGCCACTACATTGGCCTTTCCTGGGTGATATTGCAGATTCATATCATAGTCCTTGATAAGTTCCAACCATCTCCTTTGCCTCATATTCAGTTCCTTCTGTGTAAATATGTACTTCAGGCTCTTGTGGTCGGTGTACACATCACAGTGTTTTCCCATTAAGTAGTGCCTCCATACTTTGAGCGCATGAACAACCGATGCTAATTCCAAATCATGTTTGGGATAATTTCTCTCATGGTGTTTAAGTTGCCACGAGGCATATGACACCACTCTCCCATCCTGCATCAGCACACTCCCAAGTCCCTGTCGAGAAGCATCACAGTACACTTGGAAATCCTTCTGAAGATTAGGTAAACACAGAACAAGTGCGGTCACTAGTCGACGCTTCAGTTCCTAAAAGCTGGCTTCACACGCATCCGTCCATTCAAACTTACTCTCCTTCTTCAGAAGTTCTGTCATTGGCTTAGCAATCTTGGAGAAGTTTTCAATGAACCTCCTGTAATATCCAACAAGTCCCAAAAAGCTACGAATATCACCCACATTCTTGGGCGCTTCCCACTCAGTCACTGCAGTCACTTTGCTTGGATCGACAGCGACTCCTTCTCCTGACACCACGTATCCAAGAAATCCAACAGTGTTAAGCCAGAATTCACACATGCTGAATTTGGCATACAGCTTGTGTTCCCTTAGCTTCTCCATAATCAGTCGCAGATGTTTCTCATGCTTAGCATCATCCTTGGAATATATCAGTATGTCATCAACGAACACAACCACGAACTTGTCCAAGTACTCCATGAATACCTTGTTCATCATGGTCATGAAATATGCCGGGGCATTCGTTAGTCCAAAAGACATAACTGTATACTCATATAAACCATACCTAGTAGTGAAAGCGGTTTTTGGTATGTCCTCATCCCGGATCTTCAATTGGAAGTATCCCGATCGCAGATCAATTTTGCTAAACACCTTTGCTCCTTCGAGTTGATTAAACAAATCATTTATGTTCGGTAGGGGGTATTTGTTCTTAATGGTCACTTCATTCAGCGAGCGATAGTCCACCACTAATTTCTTGATGTTGTCTTTCTTCTCCACAAATAGAACAGGTGCAACCCATGACGACGAACTAGGATGAATGAATCGCTTGTCCAACTGCTCCCTTAGCTGTTTCTTCAATTCTTTCAGCTCATCTACATCCATCTTATATGGTCTCTTGGCTATTGGTCCTGTTCCCGGCATCAGATCGATGAGAAACTCCACTTCCCTGTCAGGTGGCATCCCTAGCAGCTCTTCTGGAAACACATCGGGGTAATCCTTAATCACAGGCACAACATCCATGCTAACCCCCTTAAGAGAATTCAGCTTACACCTTCCCGGTCGCACAGCCGATTTGAACCTAATTCTCTTACCATCCGGGGTTTTGAGTGAAACAGCTCGCTGTGCACAATCTATGTGTCCCCCATGCATAGACATCCAATCCATACCCAGAATTACATCTAACCCTTGTGATTCCAATACTACCAGATGTGCAATGAAATTGTGTGCTCCAATCCTCACGTTAAATCGCGGCATCCTGCGCTAGCTATCATATCTCCTCCAGGTGAGCTCACTCTAATAGACTCTTTCATAGACTCCATAGGTAACTTATACTTATCCACAAATGCCCTTGATATGAATGAATGCGATGCACCAATACGAAAAGTATAAGTGCAGGGTGAGTGTTGATTGGAAACTTACCAATCACAAGGTCAGGCTCATCTGGGATCTCCTCCACATTCATGTGGTTCACTGTGGCCTTCTGGTTGTTGGTTGGCTTCAGCACCTTCTTCTCCGGACAGTTGTCTGCATAATGTCCCTTCTGAACACACTTGAAGCATGTCACCTCACTCAGATCCTTCTTCACAAAGCTGCGATCACGGTTGCGGTAATGTCCACCGTGTCCTCCAGAATGGTGAGAGTGTCCTCCCTTGTGGCTGTGGCGGTTGCTCTTGTGGCTATCATGGCGATGTCCATCGCCTCCATGGTTGTGGCGGTCATGGCTCCCATGGTCACTCCCTTCATGCTTGGAGTATCCATTATAAGAACTGCGAGACTTGTGGTCAGAACCAGAGTGGTGATTGCTGCTCTTTCTCTTGCGGTTTTCCACTTGCTTGTGCTTCCCTTCCAAGATCCTGGCCTTATCCATAAGCTCCTGGAAGGTGGGACAATAAACCACCAGCAGCTGCACTGAAAGCTCATCACTGAGGCCATCCAGGAATCTCTCCCTCCTTTTTGCATCAGTGTCAACATCCTTAGGTGCATAACGAGACAGGTTGTTGAACTCCTCAATGTACTCAGCCACAGTGCGATTGGTTTGGCGCAAGTTGCGAAATTCCTTCCTCTTCAGGCCCAGAACTCTTGAAGACACGTGGTTGGTCTTGAAACCTTCCTCAAACATTTCCCAAGTCATGGTGTCCAGCGGGTGGGTGATCTGAAAAGTGTCCCACCAAGAAGCGGCTGGTCCCTCCAGTAGGTGAGCGGCAAACCTCACCTTCTCAGCATCTGTGCATCCAACAGTTACCAGATCCTTGTTGACTGAACGCAACCAGTCGAGAGCAACCATCGGCTCCGTTGCAGTAGAGAACTTAGCTGGCCTTAGCCTCAAAAACCTGGTGAGAGCATCTCCCTGAGGCTGGTTGTTCCCATTGTTGTTGTTGTTGTTCTAAGCTTCCATGAACTGGGTCATAACTTGGGTCAGCTGCGCCTGAGCTGCCATGAGATTCTCCAACTCAGTGGGTTGACGGAGGGGAGGCATCTGCGGTTCATCACAGGTAAGCTTAGAAAGAATCAACTACGAAAACAGGATTCTACCCATGCATTATGATCAAACAACAACAAAACAATTGCAGACAATCTCAAGCAAGCAACACATCAACAAACAAGTGATCCAGCAACATTCCAGGGGTTATCCTAGCAGTACATATCTACTGAAATAGTTTTTAGAAGAGTTGGCAATGGTTATCTACACGATAGATCAACAAGGCATTAAAAACAGCAATCTGCCAGAACAGTACAACAGAGTTCACGAATTGTTCTACCTGACTTAAGCTCGTCAGGAATTTTAGCTGATTTTTTTGCATACAGTACATAGAGTTTTGAACCATCCCTATTTTTTCAGATATTTCCCAGGTACCAGTAAAATATGAAAAATCGTACAGTAATGCTATATCAGCAGAAAACTGCAACAGGAATAACTCAGATATTAACCAAACTTGCCATAACTCTTCCATAAAATTCGCACAAATAATCCTGGGATATTGGAGTACACAAATAAGCAACTAAACACACTCAAACTAACAGTAATTAATTTTTACATCAATCGAGACTAGTCCTAATGATTTTACCTAACGAAGACTAATTGGTGGACTTCTATCTACTTCTTGAAGAGGTTGCGGTAGGTCCTTGCACTCATGCGTTGGCACTTCTGTCCACGAACCAACCATGGCGGCGGAGTATACACCTCTCCTGAGTCATCACTTGAAATTTCAAACTCCACCTCTTCTTCTTCATTCTCTGCTACAACTGCAACAGCTTCATCTCCTCCACCATCATCGTCTCCATCATCATCATCCTCGTCCTCATCATCATCATCGTTCCCACTGTCATCATCATCATCATTATTGCCATCATCTCCATTGTCATCATCAGAGGGTGGATTCAGCTGTGCTTGGAGAGCGGCAATCTGGGCTGCCATATCTTCAATAGTTTGATCCCTTTCCTGGACGGTCCCTTGCAACTGTTCTGGTTATTTTCCTGCACAGTTCCATTAAGCTGAGCTATGGTTGCATCCCTGCCTATCAGGGCATTTTCCAGAACTCCCACAACTTCATGGAAGGTGTCTATCTCCTGTCCTTGGACCACCATGCCATTGCTGGCAAAGTCTGCAATCTCCCTTACCATCATCACTTTCTCAGCTAGAGCTCCATTCTCCCTTTCCATGTCCTCTATGTGCCTCCGACGGGGCGGCATGTTGTTCCTGTCGCCCGGGGTAACCACAATGTTCCCATCTTCATCACGCCTCCCATAGTCACGGTAGGGTGAGTCTGCTGGCAGTAGGTGTCGGACAAGATGGCACTGGCGAGACAGGGCTTCATGCAGGTCCAAGTTTATTCCAAGTCCCCAGTTGCAGTATGTCTTGGTGTAGATCAGATGCACAGGGTTTGGCAAGGCGGCATCCCTGAAGATGAAAGTGGTGATCTCCCATGCATCCTCGCCATATCCATAGGTGTACAGCCTTCTTCCCTTGAACATGGGCAGTGGCAATCCCAATGACTGCGAGAGCTGTGCTAACTATCTTGCAAAGGGCCTTGGTGACTCCATGGTTGCATACTTAGTCCTGACTTCTCCCATCTATCAATTAAAAGAGGAAAGTGTGAGAATAGCATATGGTAAGAATTTACGAGAGTGAAAGGCATAAGATGAAATACAGAGTTAATATAGGCTTTAATAAATCTATGGCTTCCTATTCCAAACCTAGGTCACGATCCTACAGTCGACACACGGGCTCTGATACCATCTTATAACACCACAGTTCTGAAAAGACTGTAGCTTCTATGTGACATGCCAATCCCTGGATCGGTTCATTGGCCCACAAAAAAATAAGATGAATAACATAGCAAAATATCTGTGTATCATAAATAACGAAGATCCAGAGTACCATTATTACAATAAAAGCTTAGCTCAAGGCTAGCTCAAATTATTCAGGTAGCAACATAAATAAAGCAAATCCTCCATTCTTCAAATTGCCCACAAGTGAACAAGTGCCGAGTGGAGTACCGTGGCCTAAATTGATTACTCAGAATCGGAATATCCTGCAACATGAAATGTAGCAGCCCTGAAGGGTCAATACATGTAATGTATGGCAAGTAGAGCTATTAAAGGAGACAATAGTGCTAACATCTATTTTTGTGAGTGGAGTGTCCACCCACATGAATGAAGGAGGGGAGGTGGCAGCCCCCATCTAACACCACGGTTCTGAAAAGACCAAGGAGATTCATTGATTAAGTTGTTTTAGTTTTCACAAACTAACACATTTAGAAACAACTTTCAGTGATGTAACCCAGCCCTCGTTCATCATAGCATGGCTAAGCACATCTACCAACGGTGGTTCATCTACAAGGAAAGCCCTACCACATAATAGGACATAGCATAGCGATAGTATTATCCTACACATGCATCTACAAAATACACGATAATGCATAGAAAATAATAGGATAACATCATGAACAAAGTAGCATCTACTTGCCTTGGTTGTAGCGGTCGGAAGAACAATCCACACACGAGCAAGCGTTGCACTCGTCACAATCTACACGATACAATTGCAATCATAAACAAACCATCCACAATCATATGCAAACAAGGATGATGCAAGATGCATGCATGACAAGTGGATTGATGCTACATCAGCACCGCATAATATTATTCAGCATAGCTACTGTATGCATGCATGGAAATTATTTTTAGTGCAAGGAAAACAAGTATGCAATTTATATTGCTCAATAATAGAGCTAGAAACTAAATAATTCACTACTGTTAACATACCGTTGGTAAAATCTTGGAAAAATTCTACTATGTAGGCAATACTAAATAGGAACAGTAACAATTGGAATTTCTCAAAAAGGATTTATATAACTCCCTGAGTAATTAAAATACTGCAGTAAGCCATTAAATAGATTCTGCAAAAGTTATTACTGTAAGCCTAACTTTTTAATTCACTTCGAGATTCCCCTTATTCTACTGAATCCAGGGACATATTATTTGTAATTTTTGGAGTTACAGATCTTTTTCTACGAATTAATTATTCTAAAAAGGCCATTAATTCATTTAATTATTCTGGACAAAATCTTGCTGTAAGAGTGTAAAAAAATGGTACAGCAAGATTCTACACGAGTTACTGAATCTACAAATATTTTATTTGTAATTTTTGGCCCAGTAGATTTAAAGATATGAATTTTGCAAGTTTATACAATTTTCTGCCAATTAAATCTATTTAGAAAATACCCAGTCAAAACTGACTGTTGACTAGGCTGACATGGCGGCTGACGTGGCGGTTTGACCAGTCAGCACCCGGGCTGACTAGTCCATGGCCTGATCTGGGCCGTCCATCGCAGATCGGAGGGCAGGGGTGGCGCACGGCGGGGAGCTCACCTGAGCGGGCGTGGGCGGCGGCGGGGTCGGTACGGCGTCGGCGAGGTCTTCCGGCGGCGGCGGAGAAGCGCACGGCGTCGGGGGGGACGGGGCGGAGGTCGTCGGCATCGGGGCGGCGGCTGGCGGGGTCGGGGGCGAGCGCGGCAGTCGGCTGGAGGCGGCGGCGGCGTTGCGGGCACGAGCGGCGTCGTCGGCGTGGTCCTGCGCAAAGGAGAAGGGAAGGAGGGGGGTCAGAGGGGCGAGGCGAGGTCGCGGGAGCTCGCGGGCAAGGCGAGGGAGAAGCGCCGCGGAGGCAGCGTGCTCATCGGAGGCAGCGGCGGCGGGTGCGTATTCGGCGGCGGCTCCGTGCGAGGGCGAGGCGACGTGGGACAGGGAGAGGGGGTGGCGGCGCGAGGTTAAGAGGGGAGGGGGCCCACGCGGGGTCGACCCGGATTCGGCGGCGGCGGTTGCGGAGTCCGGGGCGGACACGGCGGGCGGCGGTGCCGACGGGTGGGCCCCACCTGTCGGTGGCAGGGGCGCGGGTGAGCGGCGCATAGCTGTCTGCCGCGCGGGCGGCGGCGGCTGCTGCGCGCGCGTGCGCTGGCTGGGCCGCGGCGGATGATCATGATGCAATTAATTTTCGCCAAAACCCTTTTCAAGCTGAAATTTTGCATGGATGATCATGATGCAACGACATGAATGATATGCAGTACCAAATATAAAATTTGGGATGTGACACCCCATGGCCGGCGGCCACCCCCTTGGGTGCCCCCCTCCTCCTATAAAAGGCACCCCCTCTCCTCTCTCTCAGTCACACCTCCTCGTGAAGGATCTCTCTTCCCCTCTAGAATTTATCCCCTTGGGTGCTTCCAATGCATCGCTGGAGCGAGGAGGCGGAGGTTTCTAGGTGTCTTGTACGTGTGTGCGAGCGCGGATGCGCTGCTGCTTTGCGGTGCTAGGACTTCCTCTCAATCTTGAGATCGACAAGAGATCGTCTACATCAACCACGAGTTCAACTTGTTAAGCTTTTTCGGTATTCAAGGGTATGTTCTTTACGGATATACATCCGCCCGTTGTTTGTATCTCGTAGATAGATCTTGGTACTTAGTTCCCATCGTAGGAATTTTTTTGTTTTCTATGCTGCGAACCCCTACAGTGGTATCAGAGCCAGATCTATGCGTAGATGCTTTACACGGGTAGTACACATATGAGTATGTGGGCGATGATGATCATGTTTTTGCTTCTTAGTTGTAATTTTTGATATTGGTGGCATAGTGGGATGAAACGGCCCAGACAAACTTTACATGTCCTCGCACATGAGACATGTTCCACGCTTGACATGCAACTAGTTTGCATAAGTGGCTAGCGGGTGTATGTCTCTCCTACTATAGTCAATATCTATTTTGCAACGAGTTTTCAACAATTTGGTTATCCTCGTTGTGGTTCATGTTCATAGGTAAGAACGGTTCTATATTCGAAAGCCCTAAGCCACGTAAAACTTGCAATGGATAAATTAGAGGCGTCTAGTTTAGATTGTTGCTGGGCTAGTGTTATGATATGGTGTTGTTGTAAGTAGAAGTATGAGATGATACTCTTACAACACACATAACGTGAGTTCCATAGACCTTGGCCTTACACACAAAGGTATGATAGTGATCATACCACGATGCACATGATAGAGATCATATGCGGGAACCATATCATTTCACTAATAAACATGTGATGTTTGATAGCATCTTATATTGCTTGTTTAGCGCTTTATTAGCATAATAAGATGATCCCTCTTTTAAATATCAAGATAAGAAAGTGTTCTTCCTTTAGTATGCACTGATTATGTTTTCGTCGCTCCAAGACATCACATGATGATCGGTGTTCTTGGATCCACGACCATATTTCGGGTGTAAGACAGTTACACACGCGAATACTAAGGTTCTAACTTGAAAAGCCTAGCATGTACAGACATGGCCTCGGAACACGGACCGAAAGGTTAAGCATGAGTAATATAGTAGAATGATGCCCATTTGATGCTCGCCTTTGAAGCTACACCGACTCACGTGATGATCGGACTTGGTGTAGTGGATTTGGTTCATGTAATCACCAAAAAGGCACGAGGGATGTCGTTTTTGAGTGGGAGTTCATTCGTAATGTGGATTAGTTGAACTCAATCCATCATAAACTTAGTCTAAACTTTACAAATTCTGTTGTAGATGGCACCACCTGCTTTTAATTTCAATGTGTTCATGGATAAAGAGAAACTTGCAGCGAACGGTAGCAAATTTACCGAATGGGCCATAAATTTGAGGATTCTCCTCTCTGTTGCACAAAAGCAATATGTGCTAGAAGCGCCGCTAGGCCCCCCACCTTTTGAGGATGCCCCTGACAAAGAGAAGAATGTCTATCAGACTAGTCAGGAGGACCACAACTTAGTTCATTGCGGCATATTGTATAGGCTAGAGCCAGAACTTCGAAAGCGTTTCGAAAACGGCAATGCATTTGATACAATGGGTGAGTTGAAAATGATTTTTGACACACATGCTGCTATAGAGAGCTACAATGCTTCAGAAAAGTTCTTTAGCTGCATGATAGAAGAGCACAACTCTGTTAGTGAGCATGTACTCAAGATGTCGGGTTACGCCGATAAGCTTGTGTCCTTGGGAATATCGATTCCCATTGACTTAGGCATCCATCGTGTTCTGCAGTCTCTGCCACCTAGCTATAAGAGCTTCATGATGAACTATAATATGCAAGGCATGAAGAAGTCTCTCCCCGAGCTTCTGTCAATGCTTAAAACTACAGAAGTGGAGATCAAAAAGGAACATCAAGTGTTGATGATCAATAAGAACACTGGTTTCAAGAAAGACAAGAAGGGAAAACGGAAGGGAAGTAAGGGCGGCAAGATGGTTGCCGTGCCTGAAAAGAAACCCCGAGTTTGCCCTAAGTCTGATACCGAGTGCTACTATTATAAGGGGACTAGCCACTGGAAGCGCAACTGCCCAAGTATTTGGAAGACAAGAAGCCCGGCAAGGCAAACAAAGGTATATATGATATACATGTTATTGATGTGTACTTGACTAGTGATCGCAGTAGCACCTGGGTATTTGATACCGGTTCAGTTGCGAATATTTGTAACTCGAATTAGGGGCTACGGTAGAAGCGACCGCTAGCAAGGGGTGAGGTCAAGATGCGTGTAGGCAATGGATCAAGCGTTGATGTGATCTTCATCGGAATGCTACCTCTCCACTTGCCATCGGGATTAGTAATAAACTTGAATAATTGTTATCTGGTGCCAGCACTGAGCATGAACATTGTATCTGGATCATGTTTGATGCGAAGTGGTTATTCCTTTAAATCCGAGAACAAATGTTTGTTCTATTTATATGAATGAAATCTTTTATGGTCATGCACCGATGATGAATTGTTTATTTCTATTGGATCTCGATAATAATGTTACACATATTCATAATGTTGATGCTAAAAGGATTAAACTTAATGATGATATATCCACATATATGTGGCACTGCCGTCTAGGTCATATTGGCGTTAAACGCATGAAGAAGCTCCATTCGGATGGACTTTTGGAATCACTTGATTTTGAATCATTTGATACATGTGATCCATGCCTTATGGGACAGATGACTAGAACGCCGTTTTCCGGTTCAATGGAACGGGCGACAGATTTATTGGAAATCATACATTCTGATGTATGTGGTCCAATGAGTGTGTCGGCGTGAGGTGGATATCGTTTTTTTGTTACTTTTGCGGATGATTTGAGTAGATACGATTATATCTACTTGATGAAACACAAGTCTGAAACATTTGAAAAGTTCAAAGAATTTCAAAATGAAGTGGAAAATCATCGTAATAGAAATATCAAATTTCTACGGTCTGACCGTGGAGGTGAGTATCTAAGTTACGAGTTTAGGACTCACATGAAAGAGTGTGGAATTGTTTCACAACTCACACCTGCCGGAACACCACAGCGAAATGGTGTGTCGGAACATCGTAATCTTAATTTATTGGATATGGTTCGATCTATGATGTCTCTAACAGACTTGCCGTTGTCATTTTGGGGTTATGCACTAGAAACTGCTACATTCACTTTAAATCGGGCACCATCTAAATCGGTTGAAAAGTCATCGTATGAATTATTGTTTGGAAATAAACCTAAGATGTCATTTCTTAAAGTTTGGGGATGCGATGTTTATGTGAAGAAACTTCAACCGGATAAACTCGAACCCAAAGCGGAAAAATGCGTCTTCATAGGATACCCTAAGGAAACTATTGGGTATTCCTTCTATCACAGATCCGAGGGAAAGGTTTTTGTTGCCAAGAATGGATCCTTTCTAGAGAAAGAGTTTCTCATGAAAGGTGTGAGTAGTCGGAAGGTAGAACTCGAAGAGGTTATTGAACCTTCTCTTCAAAGTATGGAGAGTAGCGCAGCGCCGGAAGTCGTTCTGGAGTTGGCTTCACCAGTTGAAGAGGTAACTAATGATAATGATCATGAAACTACGAAAGAGAGTAGTACCAAACCTCGCAGGTCTAGTAGGACGCGTACAGCTCCCGAGCTGTACGGAAATCCTGTCATGAATTTCATGGTTGATGAAAATGATGACCCTTTGACGTATGAAAAAGCGATGATGATCCCGGATTCCAACAAATGGTTAGAAGCCATGAAATCCGAGATGGAATCCATGTATGAAAATCATGTTTGGAACTTGGTGGACTTACCTCACGACCGAAAGGCCGTGGAGAATAAATGGATTTTCAAAAGGAAAACTATTGCTGATTGTAATGTGACCGTCTATAAAGCTTGACTTGTCGCAAAGGGGTTTCGAAAAATTCAAGGAGTTGACTATGATGAGACATTCTCTCCCATAGAGATGCTATAATCAGTTAGAATTATGTTAGTAATTGCTACATATTTCGATTATGAGATATGGCAGATGGATGTCAAAACCGCGTTTCTCAATGGTAATATTGAAGAAGAGTTGTATATGATACAAGCAAAGGGTTTTGTCGATTCTAAGGATGCTAACAAGGTGTGCAAGCTTCAGCGATCCATCTATGGATTGAAGCAAGCATCATGAAGTTGGAATCTCCGCTTTGATGAGTTGATCAAAGAGTTTGGATTTGTCGAAACTTATGGAGAAGCTTGTATTTACAAGAAAGTGAGTGGGAGCAATGTGGAATTTATGATACTATATGTGGATGACATATTATTGATCGGAAATGATATAGATCTTTAAAACAATGTTAAAAGTTATCTAAACAGCAAATTTTCAATGAAGTACCTAGGTGAAGCGTCATACATATTAGGCATAAAGATATATAGAGATAGATCTAGGTGCCTAATAGGGCTATCACAAAGTACATACCTTGATAAGATTTTAAAGAAGTTTAAAATGGACGAAAGTAAGAAGGGGTTCTTACCTATGACACAAGGCACGACATTGAGTAAGACTCAAAGTCCGGCTACAGCGGAAGAAAGAGAGATAATGGACAAAGTCCCCTATGCTTCAGCCATAGGCTCTATAATGTACGCCATGCTATGTACAAGACCGGATGTGGCACATGCTATTAGTTTGACTAGTAGGTACCAATCGGATCCAGGTTCGGAACACTGGAAAGTGGTTAAGAATATCCTTAAGTACTTCCGAAGAACTAAGGATATGTTTCTTGTATAAAGAGGTGAAGAAGATCTCATCGCTAAGTGTTATGTTGACGCTAGCTTTGACACCGATCCGGATGACTCTAAGTATCAATCTGGATATGTATTTCTCATGAATGGCGGAGCGGTTAGTTGCAGGAGCTCCAAACAACCTGTGGTGGCGGGATCAACAACGGAGGCCGAATATTTTGCTGCTTCGGAAGCGGCTCAGGAAGCAGTTTGGATGAAGGAGTTCATATCCGAACTAGGTGTGTTTGCAAACGCGTTGGACCCAATGGTGATCTATTGTGACAACAATGATGGCATTGCCAATTCCAAAGAACCAAGGTCTCACAAGAATTCCAAGCATATTAAGCGCCGATTTCACTCCATCCGCGAGCATGTAAAGGATGGAGATATAAAGATTTGTAAAGTACATCCCGTGATCTATGACAAGATAATCCCGTGATCTATGACAACAGTAATCCTGGTTTACGCGGTAGAAATTTTTGATTTGAGCTAGTGTACGTATCCCTTCAGTGGTATCAGAGCCAATGATGTTCAGTTATAGGTTCGGGATGGTTGCATATGGTGATATGCAGATTGATATGAATGATGTGATCATTTGTATTGCAGTGGTTCAGGATTGATCTATGATCTTGCTTTTCATGATCGTGATTCTGAGGTTGTCAAACGACTTACCCCTACCGGTCGGCTTCCGCTATCGGGGTAGAAAGTGACACATAAATCATGTTGAATCACGTGAAGATCAATATGATTGATCGAATCAGAACCTAGATCTAAAATCGATGTACCGTGATCAAAGGAGTTTGATCGGATCGAAACAATAGTCAGTTTATGGTAAATTTGATTTGTCGATCAAAATCCTTAAAGATACCGTGAGGGGCGCTGCCCCTTCGAACCCCGCAGGGGGAGACCCCCTAGACCACCCTAGTCATAGCCCCTTTTGTATCTCATTCAGCTAACTAGGCGCTGTGAGTTCACATGATCCGGTAGAATGTGATTCTATGCATAACTTGTTTTTGCAGGATGTATGTGATCAGTATGGCCCATATATGTATGTGATGCATGTATGAAATTTATCATGACCTCCGTGTCGTGAGTAGGGAAACACGACTGGAGCCATATGTGTTGTCAATTATTGTAATGACCTGCGTGCCAACTTGTGATGATCCCAATTCTATGTAATTTTGATTACTAGTTGTTAGGGGTAATAGCTTGTATTAGTTCTTGGAGGACTCATCACTTGGAGGATGGCTCACAAGGAACATGAAGATGGAGATCATCATGGTGGACAGGTTTTATGGCGATAGAGATCACCATGAGAAAATGGGCCATACTATGTCACAACTATGTGAATGCAATTCTTATGCATTTTACTCTATGCATGCTTAGATGATAGAAGTAGAACGATCCCTCACAAAGTTTAAGTTAAACCATGCCCTCCCAACCAAACCTTGCACCATCCTATGCCCTATACAATCATTGGTGGGCCTATGAAATTAGGGTGCCGCGGTTTTCCTTGGCTGGATGGGTTTGTATCGGATACCTACACGCATAAGGGTTGGTGAGCTTTACAAGGTCATCTTAGCAGTTAAGGACCTTGGGGCATAAAGGTTGGGCGCCTAGTTTTGACATAGAGATGTCACCCAACAACAAGAGTCATATGTGATATGATTAGCAAGTGTTTCTTACCGATTTACCTTGTCTTCTAGCAGTGATGCTAAAGCTCACTAGTCGACTTGTTAATTGTGGATCTTGAATCACTTAGTATTAATAGAGGGATATTGATTTAAGTGGGAGTATATACAATTAAATTGTTCAATATGTTTTACTCTTTCATGGTTACATGGCTTAGTATTTTGCATGTTTTCTATTGTAGATGAATGGCACCGAACACTCCATCACCTTTTTCTTTGCATTCGATTCTTGACAAAGATAAACTAAATGGAACAAACTATACAGACTGGGTCCATAACATGAGAATTGTTCTCAGGTCTGATAAAAAGGAAACGGTTCTGGATACCCCAATCCCCGATGAACCTGCTGATAATGCATCTGCTACCCTTAAGAACGCCTACAAGAGAGCATGCGATGATTCTCTTGAGGTTAGTTGTCTTATGCTTGCATGCATGGAACCTGAACTCCAAAAGAAGTTTGAGGATCAGGATGCGTACGATATGATCGTGGCGCTTAAGGACATGTTCCAAGATCAGGCAAGGACTGAGAGGTACAATGTTGCCAAGTCCTTTGTTGAATGCAAGCTAGCAGAGGGAGCAGATGTAGGCCCCTATGTGATCGAAATGGTTGGTTACAGTCAGACTTTAGAAAAGCTTGGTTTTCCACTAGGACAAGAGTTGGCCACTGACTTCAGTTTGTCGTCTCTTCCATCCAGCTATGGGAAGTTCATTTCGAACTACCATATGCATGGGGTGGAGAAGGGCCTTAATGAGTTATGCGGGTTGCTAAAAACAACATAAAGTGACATGAAGAAGTGTGCTGGGCATAGCCATGTGATGGTTGTGCAGAACAAGTCTAGCTTCAAGAAAAAGGGTAGTTCTTGGAAGAACAAGGGCAATGCTAAGGATACGATCCCTAAGCCTGCACCCAAGCAAAAGGCTGGACCTGTAGAAGACACTGAGTGCTTATTTTTTCATGAACATGGCCACTAGAAGAGAAACTGCAGCAAGTACCAGGCTTCTTTGAAGAAGAGTGGAAGTAAGAGTACTTCCCACTCAGATACGCTTGTTGTAAATGTTGTGGACATTCTTCTCGCTGATTCCTATGTTAACTCTTGGGTATTTGATACCGGATCGGTTGCTCATATTTGCAATTCGATGCAGGGGCTAATAATGACTAGAGAAGTGCAGAAAGGCAAAGTGGATTTTCGCGTCGGAAATAAAGCAAGGGTTGCTGCATTGTTCGTCGGCGTCATGCAACTTCACCTTTTGTCAGGATTTATTATGGAGTTGAATAATTGTTATTACATTCCAAGTATGGGTCGAAACATTTTATCACCTTCATGTTTGATGAGGGATGGATATTCATTCGCGAGTGCAAACAATGGTTGTGTAATCTCTAAGAATGCTATGTTTATGGCTAATGCTCCCATTGTGAATGGGTTATTTATTTTAAATCTTGATGATGCATATTTTTACAATGTTAGTGCTAAAAGGCTTCGGCCTAATGATTTGAGTCCTACCTATTTATGGCATTGTCGTTTGGGGCATATAAGTGAAAAGCGCATGAAGAAGCTCCATGGTGATGGTCTTCTATCTTCGTTTGATTTTGAATCATACGAGACAGGTCAGGCTTGTTTACTTGGAAAGATGACCAAGTTGCCTTTTTCGGGTTTACCCGAGAGAGCGAAAGACTTGTTGGAACTCGTACATACTGATGTATGTGAACCAATGAGCACGACAGCCAGAGGAGGATATCACTACTTCATTACTTCCACTGATGATTTCAGTAGATATGGTTATGTCTATTTGATGAAGCATAAGTCTGAAACATTTGAAAATGTCAAGGAGTTTCAAAATGAGGTAGAGAATCAACGTGGCAAGAAAATAAAGGCCTTGCGATCTGATCGCGGAGGTGATTATTTGAGTCACGAATTTAGCAATCATCTTAAGAGTTGCGGAATTTTTCCACAGCTCACGCTGCCCGGAACGCCTCAAAGAAACGGGGTCTCTGAACGGTGCAATTGAACTCTGTTGGACATGGTTCGATCGATGATGAGCCAGTCGGATTTACCATTATCATTTTGGGGTTATGCTCTAGAAACTGCAGCTTTCACACTTAACAGGGTGCCATCTAAATCCGTAGTTAAGACACCATATGAGATGTGGACTGGAAAGAATCCCAGTTTGTCTTATCTAATGATTTGGGGATGTGATGCATTTGTCAAGCGACTTCAGTCGGACAAGCTAACACCCAAATCGGATAAGTGCATTTTCGTGGGATATCCGAGGGAAAACTTAGGGTATTACTTCTACAACCGAGAAGAGGGCAAAGTGTTTGTCGCTCGTAGCGGTGTTTTCCTAGAGAAAGAGTTTCTCACAAAAGGAACAAGTGGAAGGTCGGTGCGACTTGAAGAAGTTCAAGATGATCCAGTCAGGGATGCTTCTACGAGTGATGCTATTGTAGCAGAACAAGTTGAGGAACCCGTGGCAATAGAAGCACCACAACCACAAAGGTCGGCGAGGCTCCGCGAAATGCTGGAATTATTATTGTTAGACAATGATGAGCCTGCGACCTATGCCGAAGCGATGGTGGACCCAGACTCTGAGAAATGGCTGATCGCCATGAGATCCGAGATAGAGTCCATGGGAGACAATCAAGTTTGGAACTTGGTTGACCTACCTGATGGTTTTAAAGCCATCGAGTGCAAATGGATCTATAAGAAGAAGATTGATATGGATGGAAATGTTCACATCTATAAAGCTCGACTTGTTGGAAAAGGTTTTCGACAAGTTCAAGGAGTTGACTACGATGAGACTTTCTCGCCCGTAGGAATGCTTAAATCTATACGGATCATTCTAGCCATTGCTGCACATTTTGACTATAAATATGGCAGATGGATGTCAGGACGGCTTTCCTAAATGGAATCCTAACTAAGGAAGTGTATATGATGCAGCCCGAAGGTTTTATCGATCCCAATAATGTTGGAAAGTTATGCAAACTTCTAAAGTCCATTTATGGGCTGAAGCAAGCATCTCGGAGTTGGAACATTCGATTTGATGAAGTTGTAAAGGAGTTTGGCTTCATCAAAAACGAACAAGAACCTTGTGTTTACAAGAAGGAAAGTGGTAGAGCGCTGGTATTTCTAATCTTATATGTAGATGACATATTGCTGATTCGAAATGACATTCATATGCTTGAGTCTGTTAAGACCTCATTGAAAAATCGTTTTTCGATGAAGGACTTAGGAGAAGCGGCATATATTCTGGGCATCAAGATCTATAGAGATAGATCAAGGAGGCTAATTGGATTAAGCCAGAGTACATACATTGACAAAGTGTTGAAATGGTTCAGCATGGGAGAGGCTAAGAAGGGGTTCTTGTCCATGTCTCATGGCATAAAACTCAGCAAGACTCAGTGTCCTTCGACTAATGATGAGGGTGAGCGCATGAGCATGATTCCATATGCTTCGGCTATTGGATCCATTATGTATGCAATGATATGTACTCGCCCAGATGTTTCCTATGCTCTAAGTGTTACGAGCAGATATCAGGCTGATCCAGGTGAAGGTCACCGGACAGCGGTAAAGAATATCCTTAAGTACTTGAGAAGGACTAAGTATGTGTTCCTAATTTATGGAGGTGAGGATGAACTTAGTGTAAGAGGTTACACAGATGCGAGTTACCTTAACGACTCAGATGATTCCAGATCACAATATGGTTATGTGTTTGTCATGAATGGTGGTGCTGTGAGTTGGAAATGTTCCCAGCAAGATACGGTGGCCTCCTCTTCAACAGAAGCTGGATATATTGCTGCCTTGGAGGCTGCAAAGGAAGCTGTTTGGATTAGGAATTTCCTGATCGCTCTCGGTGTGGTTCAGGGCGCGTCCAATCCCATGGACGTTTATTGTGACAACAATGGTGCTATTGCACAAGCCAAGGAACCTAGAGAGCACCAGAAGAACAAACATATTCGCATGCGTTACCATCAGATTCGAGAGTTCGTTGAGGATGGTAGTGTCATGATATGCAAAATACATATGGACTCAAATGTTGCTGATCCTTTTACAAAGCCACTCCCGCAGCCTACGCATCAGGCGCACGCAAGAGCAATATGTATTAGATACAATCTAGATTGACTTTAGTGCAAGTGGAAGACTGAAGGAAATATGCCCTAGAGGCAATCATAGAGATGATTATATTTCTAATGTATCCATGAGTTATTGCAATGTTCCTTGAATATCCATATCAGGCAACTTGTATTGATTGGCAATTATGTGAATTGTTTGTGAAACTCTATACTTGTATGGTTATTTAAGAGTTGTCCCTAGTCGGAGTTCATGTGAGGACACACGTGAATATTAGACTAGCACATCGATTTGTTGATGACTATGTTTCGCAACTCATAGACATGGAGATGTCGAACCAATGATGTGGACACATGTTATGAACATGGGGTTGGACTGACCCAACTTGAGACTGGCAATTAGTTGAAGTGTTCTCTACACATCGTGTATGTTTTGTCCTTAGACCTGAGATTGTCGCATGTACTTGAGATGTGGATCGGCCTACTTTGGGGCTATCAAACGCTGCTCCGTAACTGGGTAGTTATAAAGGTAGCTTTCGGGTTTGTCCTGAAGCATGCTGCAAGGCATGGTCAATCAAGATGGGATTTGCCCCTCTCTACTTGAGAGAGATATCTCTAGGCCCCTCGAGTGATCCGATCCAGAAATGCATGCTCGTGCTACATATGGTTAAGAGTTAACCTAGTAAAGGGATTCCGAATCACGGTATCGAGAAAGAGAGGTCAGCTTGGATCTAGACCAAATATCGTGAGGCAAAGGGAAAGACATGTATTAAACCTTGTAATGGTTCACCCAATATGATCTTTGTATATGTTTAGGAGTTGGCATGTATTGCTAGAGGCCGCTACCAACTATTGACAGAATAGGTGTATTGGTATCATGTCTATACGTGTACGAACCTATAGGGTCACACACTTAAGGGGCTGGAAGCCTAATGTGGATCGGATCCGAATTAGACCAGGCTTAGGCTACTAATGGGCTGCTAATGTAGAAGCCCACTAGGGATGCCTATATAAGAGAGGATGGGGCGAGCTGACTAGAGTTAGACCATTCCACCCAGCCGCCACTCCTCATGCCTGTGTTGCACGTGCGGACCTAGCAGTCCGGCGTCTGACGCTTCCACCATGTACGTGTGTATACCTCGGAGGCGCTACATCTGTGGCGCTTGGACAAGCCGCGCAAGGGGAGCTGCTCATGGGACAAGGAGGAGGAGGAGGAGACGTAGAACGTCTGCACTTCCTCAACGCGCTTCATCAAGTTCCGCAACTGCGCGTCTAGTGGTAATCTCGTGATCTATGACAACAGTAATCCTGGTTTACGCGGTAGAAAAATTTGATTTGCACTAGTGTAGCCCACCCGTATCCCTTCAGTCTCCAATGTCCCCGCTGCTCCACGTCGTGCTATTCCCCGGGTGGGCCGAAGTGGGCACAATTCGGCCCACCGCGGGTCACTTCCTCCGACTCACCTCACCAGGAAGTTACCCGGGTGGGCCAGACGAGGTGTAATCCAGCCCACCACGGGAATATACCTCACCGACCTAACCACATGATCCGGCTGGGACATGCCTTGATTCAGCCCATCGCGGGAGACAACAGATCCAGGCCAAATAAGTTGAAGCTCGGCTGGGCCCTTTTTGCTAGGATGATTCGGCTGGGCCCTTACGAGTGAGTCGGCTAGGTTGCCAAACCTCCAGGCCGAATCAAAGTGTGGACAAGCCGAATTTCTATTTCCTCTAGGACTTCTGGGCCGAATCAGTTTGCCCTAGGTGCCCTTTTATTTATATTCGGATGAACCCCCAACCTCCACGAGAACACGCCATCGAGCCGGGACAAGCTCCACAAGTATCATGCTAGTCTTGAGACGCCCATGGCTCACACTGGTACATGTGATATGGAATATGCCTAGGCATCCCCAAAGATGCCAAGGCATATGCTGGGCATCTCAAGAAGATGTCAGGAATATGCCGTCTAGATACCAACCGTGGGGAACAAGATTTGTCCCCTGGGCTCCCCTTTATAAGGAGAACCAGGGGGATCGTTCCTAGAGAGGCCCCCGAAGGGCTCCTCTCCTCTCTGCATGCTAGGAGCTCTCTTTCTTTCTCCTCCTTTCTCCTAGAGAGATCTAGATAGAGGCATAGGAAATACAGCTCAAGGAGCACCATTGTAGCCACAAGAATGGCAAGATTATAAGAGATTAGGTGCAGGGAAAGAGGTGTTATCTCATAATGAGATCCTCTATCCTAGATACATTGTGTTTCTCTTTGTTCTTACGAGTGCGGTCTTCACTTCATAATCCCTCCCTGGATTCCCCCACGTCTGTCGGCCCCAACTTTAGCCTACCCATGGCATATGCCGTGATACCACCACGACATTTGGCACCCACCATGGGGTTGATTAGTGGCGCTGGTTGTGTTACCATCCAGACGGGAACGTCTTCATCAGCCTCTGCATCACCATTGAGCAAGAGCTGCCTCAACTCCTTCTCCAAGTGTACAGAGTGCAAAGAGAGGGGCACAGGAGCCTCCAAGACTGAGTCAGCAAGCTTGTTTTAGTATGCCTGATTCAGCCTGCTTGACTTAGCAAATCTGATTTGGCAGAACTAATTCGGCCAAACTGACTCAGCCAGCTTGACTCATCTAGTCTGATTCGGCAGAACTGATTCAGCCAAACTGATTTAGCCATCTTGACTCAGCAAATCTGATTCGGCAGAACTGATTCGGCCAGACTGACTCAGCCAGCTTGACTCAGCTAGTCTGATTCGGCAAAACTGATTCAACCAGCTTGACTTAGCAAATCTGATTCGGCCAGACTAACTCAGCTAGTTTGACTTAGGAAAATCTGATTCGGCAGATTGACTCAGCCTGCATGACTCAGCAGGTATGACTTAGCAAATATAACTCAGTGAACGTGACTCAACCTCTTCTCCATGTATACTATAAGTGTCAAATAACTCACCCACCAACACGCACATGAGATAACCCTGAATGTCACTCGGGGACTATCATCCAAAATCACGTAGTCATTAAGCCCGGGAAGAAAAAACTCAACCCGGGGACTATCCATCTTATTATGATTTATGTTTTAACTCAGCTTACCAGCTTATCTTTGATTTAGAGTAGTATTTGATTCAGTTTCCCATGATAAATTATGATTCGGATTTATGTTTTAACTCAGCTTACCAGCTTATCTTTGATTCGGTTTAGTGTTTGATTCAGCTTATCTTTGATTCAGATTAGTATTTGATTCAGCTTTCCATGTTATATTATGATTCGTATTAGAATTTGATTCAGCATGACATGTTAGATTGTGATACGGATTTATGTTTTAACTTAGCTTACCAGCTTATCTTTGATTCGTATTAGTTTTTTATTCATCTTATCTTTGATTCGGATTAGTATTTGACTCGGCTTACCATCTCATCTTTGATTCAGACTAACATTTGATTCAGCTTGCTAGGGTATATTATAACTCAGATTTGTACTTTGACTCCGCTTACCAGCTTATCTTTGATTCGGACTAACATTTGATTCAGCTTGCCAAGGTATATTGTAACTCGAATTTGTACTTTGACTCAGCTTACCGGCTTATCTTTGGTTTGGACTAACATTTGATTCATCTTGCCAGGGTATATTGTAACTCGGATTTGTATTTTGACTCAGCTTACCAGATTATCTTTGATTCAGATTAGAGTTTGAGTCAACTTGCCAGCTTGCCAGGTTATGTTATGACTCAGATTGGTATTTAATTTATCTTGACAGGTTATCTTATATCTTAGATGGCTATTTGCCAGCATATCATATCTCAAATTTATATCTCGGATCTACATCTCGAATCCCATCTCTTAGCGGTTAGCCCGATTATCATATCCCAAAACTATATCTCGGATCTATATCCCGGATCCATATCAAGGACAATTTGCCATCATCTCGTAATATCAACTTTTATCTTCGCAATCAGGTGACTCGGATTTGAGTCATATAATTCGGATTTTGAGTCAAATGACTCAGATTTGAGACATAAGTCAGATTTTGAGTAAAATAACTCGGATTTGGAGTCAGATGACTCGGATTTGAGTCATATAACTTAGACTTTGGGTCAGATGACTCATATTTGAGACATAAGTCAAATTTGAGTAATATAACTCGGATGTAAAATCAGTTGACTCCGATTTGGGATCAGATGACTCAGATTTTGAGTCATATAACTCGGACTTTGAGTCAAACGACTCAGATTTGACTCATAAGTCAGATTTTGAGTAAAATGACTTGGATTTGGAATCAGATGACTCAGATTTGAGTCATATAACTCGAATTTTGGGTCAGATGACTCAGATTTGAGACATAAGTCAAATTTGAGTAATATAACTCGGATGTAAAATCAGTTGATTCGGATTTGGAATCAGATGACTCATATTTGGGACATAAGTAAGATTTGAGTAATATAACTCACAAAAGATATTCGGATGGAAACTTACCAAAAAGGGTTTAAAGACCAGTGCACAAGAAGGCCAAAAGTTATAACTTACCCAAAAGGGTTAAAAGACCAGTGCCCAAGAAGGCCAGAAGTCATAACTTACCCAAAAGGGTTAAAACACAAGTGCCCAAGAAGGCCAGAAGTCATAAATTACCCAAAGGGTTAAAAACCAGTGCCTAAGAAGGCCAGAAATCATAACTTACCCAAAAGGGTTAAAAGACCAGTGCCCAAGAAGGCGAGAAGTCGTAACTTACCCAAAAGGGTGAAAATACCAAGAGCCCAAGAAGGCCAAAAGTCATAACTTACCCAAAGGGGTTAAAATACCAGAGCCCAAGAAGGCCAAAAGTCATAACTTGCCCAAAGGGGTTAAAAGACCAAAGCCAGAGGTCATAACTTACCCAAACGGATTAGAAGACTAGTGTACAAGAAAGGCCAGAAGACATAACTTGCCTAAAGAGGTTAAAAAAGTAGTGCTCACGAAGGCCAGATATCATAAACTTACCTGAATGGGTTATTTAGCCAAGAGATATATGATGAGGAAAATATGAGTCGGAAAATAACTCTTCAAATATTTAATACGAAGCCTATACGTGACTCTGCGAGTCCCACATAGCCTCAGGGACTAATGTCGAGGATATGACCCCGGGTACCCCAAAGACTAGGTATAAAGAGATATAGAAGAGGAAGAATCAATTTAATAAAAAGATATATGTGGAGAAGTGATATGTATAAACAACATAAAGGAAAAAAGGAATAGAGATAGAACTGAACTAGAGAAAAGTAGGCATGGTCATAATATTCATAGGCCGAATCTAGGCAAAAAGATAACAATCCGCCGCTGGACCGAGTCAGTTAAGTTGTCCCACCACTACCTAATTACCACGTCGCTCATTCCCTTCCTCGGGTGGGCCGACCTGAGCCTATGTCGGCCCACCACGGGTCTTCCGCTTTGCCCCACCGAGAGTCCCCGCTCCCGCTTCGACGCAGGTCTTCCCTCCAGAGCCATTGTGCGCTGTCTGTGACGTCCCCGCTGCTCCGCATCGCGCCAGTCCCTCGGGTGGGCCGAAGTGGGCACAATTCAGCCCACCGCGGCTCACTGCCTCCAACTCACCCCGCTAGGAAGCCGCCAGGGTGGGCCGGATGAGGTGTAATCTAGCCACCGTGGGAATATACCTCACCAACCCAACCACGGGATCCGGCTGGGCCATGGCTTGATTCATCCCATCGCGGGAGACAATAGGTCCAGGCCGAATAAGGAGAAGCTCGGCTGGGCCCTTTTTGCTAGGATGATTTGGCTAGGCCCTTACGAGTAATTCAGCTGGGATGCTAAACCTCTAGGCCAAAACAGAGTGTGGGCAGGTCGAATTTCCCTTTCCTCTAGGACTTCTGGACTGAATCAGTTCACCCTAGGTGCCCTTTTATTTAACTCCGAATGAACCCCCAACCTCCACGAGAACACGCCATCAAGACGGGACAAGCTCCACAAGTATCGTGTCAGTCTTGAGACGTCCATGGCTCAGACTGGCACATGCGATATGGAATATGCCCTTAGCATCCCGGAATATGCTAAGGAATTGCCTATGAATCTCCAAAGATGCCAAGGCCTATGCTGGGCATCTCAAGAAGATGCCAGGAATATGCTGTCTAGATACCAACCGTGGGGAACAAGATTTGTCCCCTGGGCTCCCCTTTATAAGGAGCACCAGGGGGATCGTTCCCAGAGAGGCCCCCGAAGGGCTCCTCTCCTATCTGCTTTCTAGGAGCTCTCTTTCTTCCTCCTCCTTTCTCCCAGAGAGATCTAGATAGAGGCATGGGAAATACAGCTCAAGGAGCACCACTGTAGCCACAAGCATGGCAAGATTATAAGAGATTAGGTACAGAGAAAGAGGTGTTATCTCAACATGAGATCCTCTATCCTAGATACATCATGTTTCTCTTTGTTCTTACAAGTGCGGTCTTCACTGCATCATCCCTCCACGGATTCCTCCATGTCCGTCGGCCCCAACTTTAGCCTACCCGGACCAATACAATCCAACCTCTATGGATACCCTGTTCGGCATATCCCCATCTCTTAACCTTTACTATATTAAGTAATTCATCTACCTTTGCAGTAAGCGCTTCATTGTTTAGCTCGGTGATTGAATTCACCCTTTTCGAGGTTCACCACCAGGTCCCTCTCCATATGTTCCATTGTGGCCCGTCGATCGGTGGCTTGGCAATGTAGAAACGCATGACAAGTAGTGTCAATAATAAACTTCAAAGATCTGGCTCGCCAATATTCAGCAAACCGACCATAGGGGAATGGGTGAATCATGTTTTTAAGTGTCCAGCCACCAATATTTAGGGACCCGATCCTCGGGACTGGGGGAATACGTTTTAAGTGTCCAGACGCCAATATTCAGCTACTCGACCCTCGGGGACTAGGGGAATCATGGTTTTCAGTGTCCAGCCGCTAAAATTTAGTGACTGTACCCTTGAGGACTGGGATTGCCTAGAGGGCTTTGCCTAGAAGACGGTGCAGCTCTATCGCGTCCAATATAGTCGCTACCAGGGAATATGCCAAGCGGGGTATCCCTAGAGGCTGGAATCAATTGGCCCAAGACAATGTCGAGTGGGCCTATTTTGGTGGCAACTAGAAAGAAGGGTTCAATGAAGACTGGTGACTAGATGCTGGATGCCCATGACCATAGTTAGGCCTAGTCGGATTAGGTCAAAACATCTGAAACCCTTATTGAATTGGTTATAATCTTGTAAACCCTAGCGAGGTACCACTATATAAACCTCCCTACGGCCCTCTTGGTACTCACGAGCTATTACATACCCTATACTTGTGACTCGCTTCCCATACACCAAGTTCGCCCAACTTGTAAACTCACTCGCCATTAATACACTCATGTTGGAAGTAGATCTTTACCCTACGGGGGCCGAACCTGGGTAAACCCTTGTCTCTATGCTCAATCTCGATCCGTGGATGGCGACTCTCTATTTTCCCATTTCGACTCAATCTCTACCCCTTGTAGCAACTGTCGTGGCCATTCCCACGATAGTGGCGCCCACCGTGGGGCTTGGCCAGTCAAGCCTTAGATCTGCGGCGAGACCCTACACACCCATTTGCCAACCCTTCACTATCGTTCACAAGATCGCTACCAGCGGATTCTTCTAGATCCTGCCAAGTAGCTATGTGGTAGCCTTGCATTTGGTCACTCACGCCACCATGGTGCCGATTGGCTTCATCAACCTATTCATCAGCTTCACCGACGCCATCGACCCGGCAGATCCCGCTGGACCCGCCATCAGCATTAGGTCCCCCCAATGGATCTTATTCAGAGGAGCTCGCCCCCAAGTACGACTAGGCCGGGAGCGCCTCGGTCTAAAGCATCTCCACCCTTTATGACGACGCGGATTCAGTGATGCCCGCACCGTTTGTAGGCTCCATCACCCCCGGGTCGAAGGACGACTCCATCACGAAAGTCTCCAGCACTGGTGACTATGAGGACCACTCGATCCTCCCACTCTTCGACTCTGACTTGGGGTCAGAATCTCCATATGGGATCTACCCCGCCATCCACCATGCCATCTACATGGTGAACGGGGAGGAACAATTGGTGGATCCTTTCTCCACCCCTCTCTGGCTAACAGCGACCGCCAACGAGATCGAGTGGCACCGCATGGCCCTTAATGAGGCCAGGGAGAAAGAAAAGAGCAAGCGCGAAAAAATTCGCGTCGACCAAGAAACAACGCAACAACTCTCGGCTTACCACCAATGCCGGGTGATGCGGCGACTCAACCTTTCCACCTAGGGCCGAGCCCTGAACTTCAATGACGAGCACGACCCAATACACACGAAAGACCGTGAGCTCTGCCACAACGCGCCACCCAGAGGTAGTCTCCCGCCACCTGGGTTGACTGCACATGGAGCACCTCCACTACCCTGTCGCACGCCTCCTCCGGAGCATCCGCGGATACTAATCGCACCACGGGAGTATGATGTCAATGGCCTCTCACTCTACTCGACTCCGATGGACATATCCAAAATAATGGCGTAGTTTCTTCAAAACATATCCGACATCGATATGCCCATCGGAGTCGAGTAGAGGGAGAGGCCATATTCGGCAATGGGAGTAGTTTCTTAAAAATAACTCTGCTTACTCGACTCCGATGGAGTAGTTTCTACAAAAAAAATGCGACATAATGGAATAGTTTCTTAAAAACATGGGTTGGGAGAGTTTTTTTAAAATTATAAGAGGTGGGGGGCAATGTCCAAAAGGCCGAACTAAAAAGAGTTGGCTATTCTACATAGGCTATACTCCATAGACTATTCTCCATGGGATCCTTTCTCAAATTTCACTGGGTTGTGCTCAGCACACCCCTGACACCTAAAAGGACAAATTAAAATGCTCAGGGCTATGCTCCATAGGCTCCACTCTCAAATTTATATAGGATCTGGTCAGCAGTCCCCTGGCCCCTAAAATGCCAAATTTAAATTTTTGGGCTAAAGAGGGACCGAATGGGATATATTTATTCTCCTGGTATATAAAAATTTCATTTTGCTGTGGCTCGGTCAGATTCGAAACAAAGACCTCAGAGAGGGAGAGGTAAAGATCTATAATTATTTTTGGCTAATATTCATGTAAGATTTAGTAGTACATAATAAGATAGAAAAATTATCGGTAGATTCGCAGTTCATATTCAACAACACTTGACAAATTCAGCAGAATTTGAAAGTGAGCGATTCAGCAATAGAGACACTGAAATGAAATAGCAATTCAGAGAGAACCAGTTCTTGTTTTATCTCTAAAAACCTGATCGTGCGATCAATTTTCCCTTTTCTCCAAACACACTCGACCATTGGAGCATGCAAAACTGACGATCAAGTCTTCTTTGAGTACCTTCTTCTCACACCAATGTCTGTGTGACCCCCATATGAAATCCAAATACCCAAGTCTCATCTAGATTGTGACAAGGCCATGTTTCAAAAGAAAAGCAAGACTATCTACTGCCCTTGGTTTAAATAAGTACTAGTACATCAGTATTAGTTCCACAAAATGTTTTTCAGTAATAGAAAGGACAAAACAATTGAGAAATTCAGTAGCCTTTCTGCTTGAAACTCAATAGTAGTATAAAGAGAATCAGTTCTTGTTCCAGGTCAAAAAACCTTGGCAGATGATCAGTTTGCCCTGTCGTCCGAATAGACTCGATCATTGGAGCAACAAAACTAACGATCAAGTCTGCTTCTGTGGGAATACCTCCTCCTTACGTCAATGCCTGTGAGACCCCTATATGCAACCCAAAATTCCCAAGACACATCTAGATAATTGTGACACTGCTAAGTTTCAAAAGAAAAGCAAGACAATCTACTGCACTTGATCTAAAAAAGTACTCCAATTACATCACAGTTAGTTGTAAACTATTTTACTAATAGTAATGACAAAACATTTGACAGATTTAACATTACAAAATAATACTAAAAAAATATCGACAAATTCCAAGTTCTTATTCAGCAGCACTTGACAGATTCAGCAGCATCTCGAACTAAGGGATTATTAGTACACAAACAATTACCAAAATAATTGGAAAATTAAACGATGCACACATTGAAATTCAATAGATGTAGCAAGACCTGATTCAGAAGGAAAGCGAGATCATATTCTGCACTCGATAGGTTGATCTGAACAAGTACCAGTAACAGGTTATTACTGCAAAATAGATTAGCAGAGGAAGAAGTCTATACAAAATACTCAGAACTATCTTAAGCTAGGAACCATATCTCCTAGAATGATAATTACCAATACATATAGTAGGTACTACTACAAAATACATTAGTAGTAGGTGAACTCCATAAAAATACTCCTAAGTACAACTACTAAGAACATGTAGTAAGCCTTTCTAGCAATTCAAAAACTCCAACGAACATTAACATGTGTTTATATCACTCATGAATCTTGTCAATGCAAAAACGGTATTCCAGGGTGAACACCGATGGTCGATGAGCAACTAGGTGCGAAATCGGCACCAGAAGGAGCCACTTCATCTCATCAAACAGGATGCTGTTCGGCGACGCGGTGCTCCCGCACGCATAGCACATAATTTTTGAACCTTCTCCCCTCAATCATGGTCGACGACCAAAACTTAACCAGGTAATACGGCGACAAGATGACCTGACGCATACCAAGGTTACGACGTGTAGAGATTGGCGCATGTAAAATTGCACCACGAACACTATACCATCATCCCCGAATCCCATGATATCTGTTGTCCACAGGCCTATTGCTGGCAGAGGCTTTGAGGTGTACTTGTCTATTTTGCCGTAGCAGAAACTGCGCACCCTGATCGAGTGAGCTTCAGAGAGGTGGGCGAGGAGCACTGCTGGTGAGGCGACGAACATGCAACCATCCTCCATGTAGTTGCACGGGACATGTGGGCACGTGATATTGTGGTTGTGGACCTGATGATAGGCGACCAATGTCCCACAACCATCGTTGGGTATCTGCTATCTTTTTCGCTGGAGACTTGGAGGTTCAATTCCTAGGAGCATTTGGCTAGCCGGACAGCGCTGGTAGTGTCCAGACGGATATCAATCTCATCAAAGACATTGGCTGTTGAGGTCCCAACCTTCAACAAGGTAGAGATCCCTGTGTTTACAATGCTAGTCCCTGGATCAATATCTAGCATCCACAATTTAAGATGTAATATCGAGAAACAAAGGTCATAGTACAACTTTATAACTAGGGTTAAAATAATTCATTACATCTTACATAGCTCATTTGGCTATCTCATTACAATGTAGCATAAATATCTATATAGCATGGGGTCCTTAATCTTCAAAGTGCCACAGGCAATCATGTTGGTTGTAGACTTCTAATCCTATTCAACACACTTCACTAACATCAAACAGACCTACAACATAATAAGTTACAACCACAAGGGTCAATACATTTGAATTGTATTGGCAAGTGATACTATGGTATAATAGTGATATCTATCATCTATATGCATTTGGCTAAGTGGAGCTTAGGCTTGCTTTGCTCAAAATAGATTTTCCTTATCATTTGAAAACACTAAGTTTTTATTTGTCAAAATCACCCAAGGCATCTACCAATCAATGATTGAAGTTCCTTTAACCCTTGTTCAACCACAATCTTTTAACTTAGAAATTGGGATGAGGAGATCCTTGATATCTTCCATGTCTTGATGCTCAAATTGTCCCTTGCCGGGGACACGGCTAAGTACTTATATATTTCCTTCTCAAGAGGTGGTGCACTTTCCCCACAAGACTCGACATGTATCGAGACAAGACCTTTTCATAAGCCTTTCCTTAGACCAAAATGGAAGCGCTCCAAACCTATCACCCCCTACCACCAACTGTCCATTTAGCTAAGTTATTGCAACCTATATGATCCGTGCAGAGCCCATATTGCCATGTGGCTGCACTAGAAGCTTCTTAACTTATGGCATCTCAAATCCCTTTGTTCCTGGGTGGCTTTCCACAAGTGTGATAAACAAGGTAGACCATAGATATGGGCCTTGTGTAACCACTCAACAAAACCCAAACATAGCATTCCACCTAGGTGTTTCATTCACTTAGTTGTTTTATTAAGCAAAACACAAGTCAAAGACTTAGCAATATTTTTCCATAGCATGTATATAATCCACCCTTGGTTGCTACTAGCTAGGCTAAGCATGGCAATATCAAGTATCTTAACTTAGAGAAAATGCTAACAATTCTACAACTACTAGGATTTCCCAAGCATAGCGTATAGATACTTAGCAAAAATTATCATGCAAGCCCTATACAAAATATCACTAATGCATAGTCAAAATATTGGGAAAAAAATATGAAGAACCACTTGCCTTTTTGGTAGAGAATATAGGTTCACTCGTGATCTTGATATGGTCACACTCTTCAAAGTTCACTACAATTCAATCAAGGCACAAATTCAATCTAGCATTCAAACAATTCACCATATAGGATAAAGAAAACAAAACAATGCATGCAAGCATGCAAAAGAATGTTTTATTTGGAAATGTGGTTTATAATAGGTTATAAACATTTTAAAACACATATTGGTCATTTATAAAAGTGGCAGAACTATTTGATACTAAGTTAGTGAAAATGGCCACTTTAAATTATTTTTGTTTTGCTAGAAATGATTTAAATAAAAGTAATAATTTCTAGTGTTAGCCAAAATGTTTTTTAAACACAAATATTACTAATTAGGGTCAAAGTGTTTTAAAACAAATCCATTTTCAAAAGGTTTCACCTAAAATCATTTTTAAATTAAAGCAACACTTTATTTTTCTAGAATTGCCTTTAAACAAAGTAATAATTTCTAGGGTTCACGATATATATTTTTAAATCCTAAAACTTGGTGTTTAAGGTTAGAGAGTTTAAATCAAACCATTTTCAAAAGGTTTTACTCAAAAAGCATTTTTAAACCATAATCAATATTTTTATTTAAATAGAAATTCTTTTATTCAAAGATTTATTCCTTAGTATCACAAAATATATTTTTAAATCCAAAAGTGGTTTTTTATGGTCAGTAGGTTCAAAAAAAAGCATTTACAAAAGTTTTTACCCTAAAAATATATTTGAAACAAATTGTATACTCAAAATAGGCCTACAAATGTTTCTGCAAAAAAACAAATTTTACAGAAGCAAATCACTAAACAAAGGGCATGGTTGGAAAGTATTAATTTTCCTGATTCCAATGATAGACAATTTCTAAAATTTGGACATGTATATTAAAAGTTATGAAGTTTGCAAGTTTACACAATCTAATTCAATTTCTGTAAATTTTAACAGATAGGCCTGCCACGCATCTTAATCTAACTGGCCCATACCGGTTCATCTGGATCGGCTAACACATCGCGTTGGATCTAAAGTGCATCGTATGTCACACAGCACACGATACCTCTTCGGTTTAATTCTAATCTCACATATTCGATCCACATCTAACGGCCCAAATCATCTTGACCATAGGTGGGCGGCGCTGCGGTGGTGGACGGTGGCGGCGTGTTCTGGCAGGGGCATTACAGCGACTCTAGAGGGTAAGGGGGTGGGGGAGATGCTTACTGAGATCGCAGAGGCGTGGTGGTGCTCAAGGTGTTCGCCTTTGGGCAGGGGCGTACGGTATCGTCGTGTATTGCTCGTCGGAGATATCACTGACGACGGGCGTGCTCTGGCATTGTCGATGGCGAGGTTACGAGGTGCACTAGGACACGAAATTAGTGGTGTTAGATGCCTACAGGAGAGGCGAGTACACACGTGTGAAAGAGAGGGAGAGGTGTGGTCGGACTTTACCACGGGAGCTCGTCGGAGAAATGGCACACGATGGTGATGCTCTGTCGAAGATGTTGCCGACGCTATGGAGTATGCGCAGGCGATCCAAGGGTACTGACGGGTGCAGGAGACGATGGGGAACACACTAGGAGGAGCCAGGGAGCAAGGGGAGGCCGGGTGTCGCCGGAATCGTGGCCTGAGTGTCGACGGTGCAGCGAGGATGCAGCTAGAAATTTGGGAAGCCCTCGGGCCAACAGGTGTGGGGATTGAGGGGAATGAGAGAGGCGGAGGAGGTAATTAAATGGGCGTGATCGCAGTGAGTAATATCCACGGCGTTAAGGCGAATTAATCTGTGGAAATCAAGCCAGAAACGGCGAGGTGAGGGGAGGAACAAGTCGCGGGAGGTGGAAGACGATGACACGGCAGTGGGGTATGTTGTCAGCGAGTGAGGAGAGGTTTGGTGGGGCCTTGTTGTCAGGGACGATGCGGGTGCGAGTTTGAGTATAAAAACGATTCGCGTGGGGGAGGAGAGGCGGGCTGCCAGTTGAGCCTAGGGCTTTGCTGGGCTGGGCTGGCTCTATTTCATTTTTTCCTTTTTTGTTTCTTTTTCCTTTTACTTTTCTGATTTCTGTTTTGATTTTATTTATATGTTTCAAACACTTTTTGAATTCAAACTTTTCTCAACATTCAGTAAGTTTTTATACTATTTTATTATTGTATTTTAAAGACCATTTTAGAATAATTCTTTTATTCCTTTATGGTTTACAATTTATTTATAATAGGAATTTGCCTTTATTGAAATAAGATTTTAATTATATTTTCAAACTCTTATTTGAATTAAAATTTTCACCAAACCTTTTTCAGTAGGCTTTATTTACTCAATAGTGTGTTAAATAATTCATTTTGCATTAATTAAATAACTTTTATTCCACTTGGGAAAATTCCAATTTATTTTTTTCTCATGATTTAATTAATCATTTACTTTAGGGATTTTGTCTCCATTTAAATAGAATTGAATTTGGTTAATGCCATATAATTTTAGTTGGATATTCTTCATCCCTTTATTTTATTTGGATTTGTATTATATTTATTCCATTTTCTTATGGATTTAATTCAAGATTTTAAATTGACTTCTAAATGATTTTAAATTAACCGTTTAGTCCTTTTATTATTCAATAACTATTCATTCCATTTACTTGGCCAAGATTTAATTTGGCTTTTAAATATTCCTTATTTATTTCTTTCTTTGTCTTATAGATCCAAAATTGGTGATTCCAATTTGTATAATTTTATTTAATATTTTTTATCCTTTTAAATCTCTTTAGGATTTTTATGCTCACAATTTGGTATGGATTTTAGATAGGAGCTTTATTATCTTTAGAAATTTATTTTCCTTTTATCTTAATAAATTCATCAGTTTTTATCCATGGATCCAAATTAAATGAAACCAATTTCTATGGTTTTATAATATTTTTATTTATCATTTTTTATCATTTATAAATGTTTGCTGCTAAATTTTTATATGGATCAAATCTATAGTCTTAGAGAGATCTTGGAAATGATTTTCTTCCATTAGGGTTTTTGGGTTTTGGTTTAACTTTTCCAATTGTTTAAATTTCAAGATACATTTATTGATGACTGCATTTCACTTGATTGAAATTTTTTGGATTCCCTTTTATTCAAAGTTTGTTCAAGATGGGTTTTGATGTTTCCATTTGGTATCAAAAAGTTTCTTTTCACCCTAAATTTCAACAATTATTTATTTATTTTTCACATTTCAAAATTTGGAAAATTTTGGGATGTGACATCAGCGCAAACCTTTCTCCATCTATTGTACCGCCAGTTGGTACTCGAATCCTCCATCGCGTCCAGATAGATTGGGGCGAGGGCTGATCAATCTATGACTATTGGAAGGACTGATGCTGCGAGTGAGATGGCAAGGAAAATGAGTGAAGGGCGCGCTGGAGACGATACCAAATGCTGCCGGAGATGGGGAAGATGGGATGGCTCTTTGAACGAGAAGTTTTTTGCATGTTCCTTTGTTGTTCTTGTGCTACAGGGCACAACTTCATCAAAGAGACTTTAATTAGCTAGCTACTCTAGCATCCCAATATGTTCTATAGTAATCCTCAATACTAGTATTAGGTTGCACGTGCCCTACAACTTAGATAATACTAGTACTGGTAGAATGACATATCATCACAATATAAAATTATAATAGGTAAATCACAGAAAATAATTATAATTTTGAGCCACATCCATAAAGTATCGGGTGTATATTTTGTCCTTGTACTTGTGTGTAGCGTTCATCATGCTAAAGTCTATCAATAGAATCTCTTAGATGCTAGAATGGAAAAGAAGATTCGATGGTTATCATTGTTGGGATTTACTAGTATTTATACAATGGTTAATGTTGAAATTTAACCGTACACTATATAATGGTAAGATAAGATAAGATAAATCTCTAGAAAAATATGGTCTTGTCACATCAGCTTAACCAAACAGTAGTGCATGAGCCTAGAATTGTTAAAGGAAAGGTTGTTTGCATAGATTATGACCCTTATTACACAAGCATTGAGGTGATTGTTCCCTAAAGTGTATGGCATGTGGTTCATAGTGTCCTATTGATGCTAACATTTCCAACATTTATGAAGGAACTCTATAATCAGCAGACTAAAGTGCATCATGCTAAAGTTCCAAATAAAATATATCCAAGCACATACGAGTAACCAAACTAATTACGATAAGACATAGTACCCATACAAGGACATGTTTCAAAGGAGAGAGACCAACGAGTTGAAAGATGATGACTTCAGACAACCAAACAAAATAAACAGTTCAACAGGGTCGAGAACTATTTCTCTAATTGTAGTACCAAGTATTACATATTGATTGCATCAGTACATACTATGGAAATAGGTCTTCTTTCTTAGTTAAACATGAGGTCGACAATCGAGGGCGTTCATGAAGGTTGGGACGAACCAAAGTGGATGCTTCACCATTCCCCCCCAGAAGTGAGGGTTACTAATTCCCTGCAAGACTTTGACTTTAGAAGTAACAATGCAATCTTTACCACTCACACTAAAGAGGCATAATTTAGGCTGCCACTCTTTGGAAAGCCATGCTGCAATTGGTAAGATGTATACAAAGTTGCTTCTCGTTAGATAACCTGAGGCATGATCTGCACCGCCTACAAGCATGATAATCGGATAGTTCACTCCAAGGAAAAGAGAATATGATCCAAGGTCAGCAATCCTTTCCCATGGATTAGCTTGATCAACCTAACCAGTGTTCATTGAGAACACCAAGCAGCCAAACATGGAAGTATAAGTGGAGACAGTGCGACCGTTGTGTCTTGATAGCTCCCAAGTGAGGGAGATAAATTGTAGTACTTTTCAATAAACAAAGGTTGTCGAACCCACGAGGGGCTGAGGGTATTGGTTAGAAAATTTGAAAAAGAAAATAATAGTACATGTAGTAGATTTGGTGTTTTTGGGTTTGTAGTTTTTAAGAATATAAAGTGTTGAAAGTAAATAGAAATAAGTAAATGCTCTTAATGAGAGAAAGCTCAATCCTCGATATAGTAATAGGACAGGCTCATGTGTGTGTGAACTTATATGTGACAAGCATTCCCGAGGGCGGCATGGATTTACTTAGCATAAATATTTCTACACAATATGGTGAATATGTTGTCAAGTTTCATTCCCTTAGGGAGTTTCCTAAATTATGTGCAACCATAAATATAAGAAAATACACCACTTATGATCGGTCCTAGAGACATTCACATAAACTTCTAAGAATCATTAAGACATAAATGTCCCACCATAGCAATAAGTTCATTGGTCCCTGATACATGTAAAATTCATACATGAACTTTGTAGTTTGTGAACATGCTTATCCACATATTTGCATCATATATAATGTTACATCCATGTTTTACATTGATTTTTGGGGATTTACAAATGATCTCCTTTATTTAGCTATAACCCGGTAGGGCAGAAAACCCTGTTTTCAATGTTTTTGATGTTTCAGGACCTATACGAAGTCAAATGAACCTGAGTTTTTGGGGATGTCAATATTTATCCACAAAAAGCATATGGAGTGCAAGAAACTCACCAGGAGGCCAATGAGGCCCAAGAGAGACTGGGTGGTGCGCCCAGCCCAGGGGGGCGCGCCACCTACCCTCTTTTCCTCCTCGGTCGTCTGATCGCTTTGATTCTTTCGCCGATAAAGTTCTCTTGACCTAAACACCACTATATAAGGATCCCTCGAGGAGTCCTCAACACGGAGCACACCAGATATTAAAACACCACCAAACGGAGTCAGATCCAGTGAATATTGGAGGGGAACTCCGCCGGAGCCACCTCCAGGGGAATCTCCACCCTCTCCAACATCTCCAACATCATCACCATGATGAAGAGAGAATATTCCACCTCTGGGCTACGGGTTTGTGGCAGTAGGTTGATCTATTTCTCTCTTGTTCTTCATAGATCTAGTACCATATGAGTTGCCCAACATGATTATGGTCATATATGTAATTCCTATGTGGTGTATCTTTATTATATGGTTTGATATATGAGATTGCAACCTATTTTGTGTAAGATGTATTGGTAGATGCATATCATGTACCCCGTTCGTAATTACTAGTTTTGATCCATCTTGTATGCAAGAACTTGTATGGGGAGAAGTGTGTATTAGATGGAGTAGCATGGTGGTAGTGAATGAATTGTCACATAAATATTCAAGATCTACTTTGGTTTTTACCTTCCTTTTTCTTCTTAACTAGGGATAAAGTGAAATCATATGATATAATTATCATGTGATAGTGAGATAATCTTGTTATATCAAGGTACCATATTTTTATTTCAAATATCATGTTATATTACTTAAAGCTATACTCTGATTTGTTCTTAATTCAAGATTTCATGGAGTTTCCCTTTCTTGAGGAGTATAAGAGTGATGTGTTTCATCTCTATGTTAGAATGTGATGCCCATATGAATGCTTATCATACACATATAGAAGTTCCTTGAATATTTATCATTGATGAACTGTTTTATGATCACTACAACTTAAAAAGAGAGTAGACAAGTGAACCCATGAACCCCGGTCCAATTTTAATCATAAGAAACACCTTTCCATTAAATTTACTACCTTTTATATTTTCTGCAATTTATTATTTCGAAAATACAAAAATACTTTTCCTACTTGCAATCATCCATAAAAACCCAAAATAAACTTTACTATCTTCCATATCATCTAGTTTGAATTACTTTACTTTATTTATTTCAGTTTACTTTATAGTATATTTCATATTACTAATACGAAACCTTGTGCTTGACAACCACTTGGTGGAGTTGGGGACACAAGACAAATTATTTTACTTGACAGGTTGCTTGAAGAGGAGAAGACGAATAAAACTTCCACAACTAATTCTCTGAGAGTTCGATATAAACTCCTGAGTCACCCTTGTAGTGAAAAGAAGCTTGCTACAACACTCTGCACTTGGAGTCCCAACGAAAAGTAGCCATGAGTGTTGCCATCAAGAAGTATTTTTTGGCACCGTTGCCAGGGAATTGGCGAAGTTACTTCACAACTGCATCCTTATCAAGTTTGAAGAAAAAGGTAATTCCCATGGCACTTACAAGTATTTTCTGGTGCCGCTATCTTCATCAACTCATGTAACAACCCATGTTTTGGGAGGTTCCACCATTGTGAGCTTTTTCTTCTCCTTTTAGATTTTTAAAGTATTTTTACTTTGTCTTTTTTTTAGTCTTTTTAAGTTTTGCATAAAACATAAAATCACATAAAAATGGAACAGAGAGATTATTGGCCCTTTAGTTTAAAGAACATTCCAAAAGAAGGCGAGATACCATTTGAACCATTTGAAATGTACCCCGCATCTACTAAAGCCATTTATCAAAACCGTTTTTATGGGAAACCTAATGAAAACCCTATGCAGCATTTGAGAATTTTTAATGAAAGATGCAAAGATCTAAACATGAGTAATAAAAACAATAGTATAACTAAAGTTAAACTTTTCCATATGCGCTTGCTGGTGAGGCATTAGATTGGATATTAAAATGCCAACCCTGAAATTTTAGCTCTTGGATTAATGTTCAAGCTGTTTTTGATGAAAGATTTGGAACCCCTGAAATAATAGGCCATCTTAGGGGAATGCTTATCATGTTTAAACAAAATAATATGAACTTCTTATAAGAGCTTCGGAAAGATTTATAGAACTAGCTTTTGGAGCAGAACATGGTTTTAGAGATTGTATGTTAATGAATATCGACATGGGTATGCCCTACGGGTGTGTGATGTTAGCCTACCCGGTCCATCCTGGCAGAAGGTCATGCAATCACCCGCTATGGATGGCGAAGCCTAGGAAGGATTCCGGTGACCCATGCCCATGAAGGATGCGACTCCTTGGAGAACACGGCCAGCTATAGATAGAATTTTAAAGGGTCATACCCTATCTTGTAACCGAATCGACCTAAACCCCGAGACCTGGCCTCCCCATATATAAAGGCCAGGAGGGCACGAGGAGGAGGACAATCCATAACCCTAGCACACAACTCGCCAGATCTCATCTGTGCACCCTTGTAACCTTCGGCATCGCCATCAATCAAGAATAGACAAGGAGTAGGGTTTTCCCTCTGGGGGCCTGAACCTGGGTAAACCTCGTGTCGCCGTGTTGCAAATCTGTAGGCCATTCTGCGATCTCCAGCGTCCCCTCCTTCTCCAAAACCCAAGTCCGTAACAATGGGCATTGACGAGTCCAACCCTCTTAAATTGGCGCCATCTATAGGAACTGGGGATGCTGATCGTGCGATCGTGACGGCCCCATCCACTACAGTTTTTAACTCCTCTGCGACGGAGAACCACCCTCTCTTCGGCACCATTGTATTCACCGTCCACTCGTTGTCAACACGCAAAACATCGATTCTGTAGGAGACGGAGTCGAACTGATGTTCAGGAGCCTTTACTTCCAGGTTGGCCAGATCGGCACCCTTCACCTCCCTGAGCGAATACTGCCTCCAGCAGTCATGCCCGCTCCATGGGTGCCATCAATTGGTGTCTTAAGCACACCCTCGTTGACGTATGGCTCTTGTAATAGAAGCAGCTACAACTCTGACCTTTGCAACCCTCCTACGGAGGAAGGAACCTACGGTTCCAGATCTGAAAGTTGCGGGAGCAATGATCTCCCCCACCACTACATGTGTGCAGACATCGTTGATGGTCACATTGACAATGGAGCTGAACCAACGGCTTCCTCTCCCAATCCGTAGGATGCTAACACCATGAACGGAGTCAACGCTCCCCCCACCCAATCCCATCGGGAACGTGCCACATGAAGTCACCAAAGATGGCAGTCTCAATCGTTAGGAGATCCATCTCAATGGCGCTTAGTGGGAAAGTGTCCGGGAGGCTGTGCAAGGTACCAACCCTCTGACACTCGATGCCTCTCGCGACATGTTGATGGGCTATAACTGGCTCCTCATAAAGGATCATAATCCACAAGTCGAGCAGCACAAGGAACTTGAACAGCGCAGGCGAGCCGCTGATGAGTCAAGCACTCGACGAGTAGCGCTCTCCTCCATCGGCAGATCGTCCCCAAAAGGCAACGATGGCCAGAAGTACTGCTCCCGGCTGGAGCGCATGGACCCTGCCGCCAGACGTGAGGCCACCAAGGCATTCGACCTGTTCTTCATGTCGATGGACTCGTAGGGAAACATCGTGTCCAAAACACTGCAGTCCAAGGTCATGGCGGCTACCACATACTTGGTAGCAAACCCGCCACCGGCTGGGGATCCCATACACGCAATCCATAAATTTGTGATTGCGGGCCTCAGGCTCGTGGAAGCCGCACTACTCGGATAAATGGCCCCAAAGCCGAAGAAAAAGGCTATGGTAAAATTCACAAGAAGCCACACACCCTCATACGATGAGGATGTGCGTGACCTATCGCGGCGACGCTACAGCCCGCGATGAAGGAGCCGCAACTACGACACTCGTGATGAGCTCACAGAGCGCAAGATCGACAGATCACACGCAAAACGTGTGTTCTCCATAGAGTCCAAGGACGAAGACACAGAGCTATGCAGCGCTAGATGCTTCATCAGAGCCATACGACAGTCTCGGATTCCGAAGGGCTTCAAGATCCCGTCGGACAACCCCAAGTTTGAAGACCTACAGAAGCCAAAGATCTAGTTGGATGACCACATCTCGTCGGTCAATATGCACAGCAAAATCAAAAACACGACCATGCAGTGTCTTCAGGTACAGCTGCAGCTGAAGGGTGCAGCCAGGGCCTGGCTCAATAACCTTCCATCCGGATCCATCCACAGTTGGGAGGATCTGGTATCCAGCTTCATCCGCAACTTCAAAGGCATCTGCAAGAGTCCCGCTTCAATCGAAGAGTTGCGCACTTGTTGCCAATGGTCCAATGAATCGATCTGCTCCTATGTACAGCGTTGGTCCGTAATCAAGAACCCTGCCAAGAAAATCTCGGAAGATAGGGCAATCGACGCCTTCAACGGTGGCGTGAAGCTCCACGAACTTAGAGAGGATCTGGGTCGGATCAATCCCAAAACCATCAACCACCTGATGGACCTTGTAAACTGCTGGTCAGATGGCGAGGATGCTGTCAACCGAACCCGTTAGAATGATGAAGACGATCTTGGACATAGACGCGATCGCCGAGGAAAAAGAAGAGCGCACGTCTACGATGATCACAAGGAGATAGATATGGTTGCGGATGGCTACGCCAAACGCCGCGGTGACAGAAACCGCAGCAACAGCTATCGCAACGGCAGCTATCATGACAGTGGGAAACCCCCTCAAGCATCGCAAAGCCGCAATCGGGATGACGAGCCCTCTGCATTCGACAAGCTGTCGGGTCCCTACACCATCCACATCTACATCGACAAGCAGGATGGCAAGAGGAAGGTCAACCATCTTCTTAAGGATTACAGGGAGTTCCAGAAACTCCACGAGGGATGCGCCACCACCACCGCCTGGAGGACCCGCACTATCTGCGGTTGCATCGGCCAAAAATAACAGGGCAGAGCCATACCCATGATCGTTGGGGCCCATGATGATACAAAAGTGACGTCCATCCAACAGGATACAGAAGACAATCACTGCCAAGTAAACTTGGCTGTTACCTCTCCACCCGCCATACCTGAGTACGTTAGTGGCTCGGAGTCGTGCATCACCTTTGATCGCTCGGATCAACCCCAGCAAATACCTCACCCAGGACACTCTACCTTGGTGCTCGAGGCTCAGGTAGGCGGATTCAAAATGAGTCATGTCTTCATGGACGGCAGCAACATCATCAACCTGATGTTTGCTAGCACACTTGCACCTATGTGGATCCCGCTAAGCAACCTGGAAGTATCAGACACGACCTTCCATGGCATCGTCCAAGGAAAAGGAGTGTACCCCCTAGGAAAAATATGGCTCGACATCATATTCGGCACCCCTAAGAACTTCAGGCGTGAGCGGCCTGAGTTTGAGGTGGTGGATTGGTCCTCGCAATACCATGCCATCCTCAGGCGCATGGCATTCGCAAGATTCATGGCATTGCCGCACTACACACACCATCTGCTGAAATTGCCAGGACCTAACAGTGTCATCACTGTCCCAGGAATCTTCACAAAGTCCGATAGTTGGGACAGAGACTTCAATAGAATCTCCTAGTATTTCGGCATGCAGGAGGAGCTCGCAAGGTTGAAGGAGTCAATAGACAACAGTCTACCCCCTTTCACCAAGAAAAATGCGCTTGATATGTTGTTCGGCTCCATAGTCAACACCAAGGCGGTGCAGGTCCACCTGAAAGACCCCACCAAGACGGCTCTCATCTCTAACAACCTGAGTTCCACATAGGAACTCGTGCTCTTCGAATTCCTCTGTGAGTGTTCAGAAATCTTCGCCTGGTCTCCTGCGGACATGCCAGGAGTTCCCAGGGAATTCATCGAGCATGCACTCAACATCTATCCGGATGCCAGACCGGTCAAGCAGACGATGTATCGACTGTCCGAGGGTAGAGCTGAAGCAATTGGCACCGAGGTCAACAGACTCCTCGATGCTAACTTCATAAGGGAGATCAAAGAAAGCACCTTGGTATCTAACCCCATGCTGGTCCCTAAGATGGACACGGACATCATGCGGATGTGTGTGTACTTTATGGTGCTTAACAAGGATTGCCCAAAGGATCTCTTTCCCTTGCCGAGGATCGATCAAATCATTGACTCCACCGCGAGATGTGAGCGGCTCTTCTTTCTCGACGCCTACTCAGGCTACCACCAGATTCAGCCAAAGGCCGAGGATCAGGAGAAGACGACCTTCATCACACCGTTTGGGGTTTTCTACTACAACACAATGCCCTTCAGGCTCAAGAACGCAGGCGCGACCTATCAAAGTGGTATGCAGGCATGCCTGAAGAGCCAAATTGGTCACCACATCCAAGTCTATATTGATGACATAGTATTCAAGACCAAGGAAAGCCGAACACTGATCGACGATCTCCGTGAGGCGTTCGATAACCTTGATCAATACAGGATCAAGCTGAACATGGAAAAGTGCGCCTTCGGGGTCCCATCCAGGAAACTACTCGGGTACTTCATCTCCGAGATAGGCATCGAAGCCAATCCGAAGAAAATCAAGACTATACTATCCATGGAGAAGCCGAAGAATGTCAAAGAAGTCCAGCAACTAGCTGGGAGGATCGTGGCGCTCAGCAGTTTCATCAGCCGCATAGGTGAAAGGCTTCCCCCTTCTACCAATTGCTCCACAAGGCCGAAAAATTCAAGTGGACGGCTGAGGCTGACGAGGCATCCGAAGACCTCAAGCACTTACTCTCTACATCCCATGTACTGGTGACGCCAACGGAGAGAGAGCCCATGCTGCTATATATTAGTGCAAGACATCAAGTGGTCAACACGGACCTTGTGGTTGAACGACCTGAAGACGGCAAAACTCACGGGGTACAGCGCCCAGTCTATTACCTTAGCGAGGTACTGACGCATACAAAGCAAAGGTATCCCCATTACCAAAAGCTCGCCTATGGCGTATTCATGACTGCGCGTCGACTGCGCCATTACTTCCAAGAGCATCATATCATGGTCGTCAACGACGCGCCACTATCACACATCCTCAACAACCCCGAGGCTACGGGGCGAGTAGACCTATGGGGCATCGAGCAGTCCCCGCGGGACATCATCGATGAAAGACGCACCGCGATCAACTCGCGGGTGCTTCCTGACTTCTTCGTCCACTAGATGGAGCTCCAACTTCCAGATACTCCAGACATGTCCTAGCTCTGGACGATGCACTTCGATGACTACAAACGTGACACCGGAGCCGGAGTAATATTAACATCTTCACATGGGGACAAGATGAGGTACATGCCGCGGATGAAATTCCGTGCTTCCAAAAAAGAAGTCAAGTACGAGGCACTACTCCATGGAATGTGGATGGTAAAGTCTACGGCCCCACACCGTTGGTCATATATTGTCATCTAGCAGACGATGAACCAGTGTGACGCCGTCAGCGACAATATGATCTCCTACCGCGACCTATACAACACACTCGAAGGAGAATTCGACGGCTGCGAGCTCAGCCAACTTGGTCCGGAAAGAAACGAAGAGGCCGACAAGATCGCAATCATCGGATCCACTTGCGTCCCGGTACTGCCGGGCGTGTTACTCGAATAGATCTGCGAATGTTCCACCAAGCTCAAAGCTCCCAGGGGAACAGTCGATGATGTAGGACACTCGAGGGGCTGCGCCACCCGAAAAAATAGAGGCATCTGAAGAACTAGCGATGGACATCGAACTGGTGAGCCTCATGCAGGTCCTGGAAATCGAGCAAACATGGACCCAACCATATGTCAGGTACCTACTAAGAAAGCAACTGTCTGAGGACCCGACGAACGCTAGGCATATCGCTCGCCGATCAAAATCCTTCAGTATAATCAACAGAAAGTTGTACAAGCGTAGCATCTCCGGGGTACTCCAGTGGTGCGTCACCAACAGTGATGGGAAGAGCATCCTCCTCGACATCCACAAAGGCATCTGCGGCCACCATTCTGGCACTCGCTCCCTAGTTGCCAAGTCTCTAGGATATGTCCTCTACTGGCCAACTGCGATGCGTGACGCCAATGACATTCTCAAAAAATGCAATGCTGGCCAAAGGTTTGCAGACAAACCACACTCACCAGGCTCAGAGCTATGCCCCATCCCACTAGCCTGTCCCTTCTCCCAATGGGGACTAGACATGGTCGGCAAAATGCAGAAATCCTCACCCTGAGGACACGTCTTCCTCCTGGTGGCAGTCGACAAGTTCACAAAGTGGATCAAGTCCATGCCTGTCACTAACCAAACAGCACTAACTTCACCTCAAAGGAGTTCTGAGACATCTGCGAAGGACTTGGCATCAACGTCATGTATGCCTCTGGGTGCATCCGCAGATCAACAGGCATGTCAAAAAGGCCAATGGCCTCGTCTGCAACAGAATCAAGAAACGACTGTTGCGCCCACTCGAACGATTGGCGGGGGCATGGGCAGATGAGCTACCCTCCGTCCTTTGGAGCATACGCACAATGCCATATAGCTCCACTGGCTACACACATTCTTCATGGTGCACCGAGCTGAAGCAATGTTGCCCACCGAGGTACGCCATAAGGCCCCACGGGTCGTTGCTTACGGCGAAGCCGAATCCATTGTCGCACTCAAATACGTCGTTGCTTACAGCGAAGCCGAATCCATTGTCGCACTACATGCAAATACATTTTACAAATTTTACAAGGGAAGAAAAGGCCCAATCGAAACTATGGAGATTTTACAATACTTTGTACAAAACCTGCAGGACTCAATTACACTGAAGCATAATGTTCAACGGCTCGTCGAAGAAGTCTATGATGTCTTCAGCGTGGCGAGCTACCGCAACATAGTGCGAGCGCATATCCCACACAATACCATCTAGAGGAACGGGTGGCCCCACCACTATATCCGACAAGTCTACATCCTGGTGATGCAGTCGAACAAGGGCCAGCACTGCATTTGCACTCGGAACAAGTTGTTGGTGAACAAGATCGTTCACGGCATACACGCTCCGGAACTTCCCCAGCAGCCCTAGGAAACTGGACGGAGCTGCATCCAGGGGGAACATGGCAGTCTAGATGGACTCGAGTGATGATCTTGCACGCTTAAAAACCTAAAGCACTTGGTGGACACGATCCTAAACCATCGCCACCATAGTCGCTCGGTCGCGGTTCATCCAAAAGAAACCTCTGGCCTCCAACTCCTATTAGGTTAGGCATTTGAGCCGAATGGCAACGTGCTCCTTCTCTTCCTGGGGGAGAAGATTGACAACTAAAAATGAGCAGCAGCTCAAAAGCCGTAGAGATCGGGCCTAGCCGGAAAAAAAACTAAAATACATCCACGATGACTTACATTGAAATTCTTCAAGAAGATACTCCTCTCTCGCAACGGCTCGCTCTATATTGGACTTCCAAACATCCGCATGGCCACAGATGACAAGGACATCCTTCTCTAGGCTTCAGATGCGGTCACGCACTAAAGGCAACTGTGATGCCTCACTTGTCGTTGGATGGGCAACATCTAAAGAAGATGGAGTCATAGGGTCAGCATTTGAAGCACCCTAAAAGGTGCACAAGTGACAAAGTATAAGGACAAGAACAATTGACATTAGTAGAAGGAAACACATATATTCACATCAACATAACCACTACATGGTAGCATCAAAGTCATCAAGTACAAGACATTACATGCACCATGGCACAAGTAAACTTAAAACTATAAAAGCAACTACGAAGCAGAAGGACCCTAAGGAGCAACTGCATCTGGAGCAACCTCGGACTCCGAGGCTCTCGCCTTAGCCACCCGCTGCTGCTCTAGCACATAGGTGGCTAGAAGGTCAATGAGACGGGGCCCATAATACTTGCAGCAGGAGGCGAAGTAAGCAAAGCCTACCTCAGTGCCATCCGCTGCCACCAGCATCTTGGAGGTGACCTGGGTCTGGTTCAGCTGCGCGGCAGACGCCATCGCCATTTCCAGGCCAAGGGTAGAACCCACGCCCTTCTGGTCTTCTTGTAATCTCCAGGTGCATCACCCAACAGGGCCTTCGCTAAGGAGTCGACATCGTCGAGGGCAACGGCTTTGGAAAGATCTCCGGGTAGAAGCGGATGAGGACCTCCTTGGCCTTGCCCAGCATCGTGACGGTACAGCTGCAACGGTCTTTAACCGTCGCAACCGCATCCGTGATGGGGTCCCCATGATCCAAGACATCGCGATCAAACGCAATGCCAGTGACATATGCAGATGTGTCAAAGAAGTTTTGGGTCAAACAAAGGAAACACGCCAAAAAATCCCAGGCAGAATAAATGTATGCTAACTCACTAGACAACACTTTGGCAGCCGCCATAAGCTGCTCTGCCATCGCCTTCTCCCGAGATGCAGCAGCAGCTGCAAGTTGTTCTTCATGCTCCTGGTCCTCCTGCTTATAGCGCTCAAGGGCCTCCACGACATCCTTAACCTTTGTCTCTGCCTGGCTGTGCCTCTTTCCGAGTGAGTCTAGCTTAAGGAGAGCCGTGTTTTTCTCATGTATGAAAAACAAAAGGGAAAAATCTCAGAAAGCAAAACTTGCCATTAGCTCTCCCGAGGCCGTTGATGTCGCGAATGAAGGGCTGCAGCAAGAAATAAACATTCATACAGATAAAGGGCTCGGGGAATCGCCCGCGTCAGATGGATAATACTCACACGACCACCCGAAGACTCCGAAGGAGCAGCTTGCGTCTTTCGGGTAACAACCGCACGAGTCCTTGGTTTCGAGGAACTCGATATGCTGTCACCGGTGTTGGCTGGTATCTTCGGGTGAGGATGTCGCAGGCTCTGCGTGCAACATCTTTGAGTCCAAGACTACCTCTTCAGTCTCATCCTTCACGTATTCACCTAAGGAGGACCCCCTACTACAACAAGACGAGCAAGTCACTCAAAATGTCAAGAAGGCTAAAGTTTAGCACAATCAAGACACATGAGCATCTGATACTTATGAAGGGATATCGGAGAGGTTAAAGATTAGCGCCTCCTTCTTATTCTTGGTCGGCGGCTAAGGGGCCATGGCCTGGATGGGCACCACAGGAATGGGGGAGGTAACACCTTCATTCGGAGAGTGTCGCTGTAGGAAGGCGAGACCTTTCAGCAATGGTGGCATTGTTGCATCTGAGCTTTCGCTTCGGTATCTCTTGAGAGAGTTCCCTTTGCCATGCTCGTGGGCTTCTGTAGTTGGCGACTGTGAAGGAGGGACTATGGAATCAAATTCTACGTCCTCGCCATTTGGCGTAGCCATGTACTTCTGACGAAGGGGAGGCATCATGCTCTCCACCTTGAGCTCCTACGGGACACCGAAGAATCACATCAAAATAAAGGACAGAAGATACAAACAAAGGAAACCGCGTTACGTGCAGATAAAAAATTCACCTGGCGAACCTCCTTCCTCGCGCTAAAGGGGGTAGTCAACGACTTCCCCGGCAAATCCTCATTGGCCCTGAAGCACAGCAGAGTCCGAAGCGTCCGATCGAGGTCGGTCGAGGACATATCCTCATCTGACACTCATCGGGTCACCGGCGCCGGAGTACCGAAACATCGGGTACGCCCTCGCCAGAAGGGGCTACACCCTATGTTTGAGGAAGGTCCAGATGATGTCGACGCCGGAGACCTCCTTGCCTCGCACCAGCTGAAGATTCTACACCCGCTTGTACGGCTTCTCCACCACTTCGATTTCACCCTCCATAACATCGTTAGACCACGAACTCTTTCGGGTGACCACCTTGTTGGCATCAAAGGGAGCCAATCCATAGTGCTAGTTATCAAGCTTGGATTCGTGAAGATAGAACCACTTGTTGCTCCATCCTTGGACGGATTCGCAGAGGTGGAAGGTGAAGTACTGGATGTTGGGGGAGATGGATATCCCGCACCCTCCTAGCACGTAAATGCCACTAGTACCAGATTGCCTCTTAAGGGAATAAAGTTTCCTGGAGAGGCCAAAGTGTGGCTTGATTCCAAGCTAGCACTCGCATAGCATGATGAAGAACGCAATATGAATAGGGAGTTGGCCGACAACTGATGGAGTTGCAGCCCATATAGAAAAAGGAGCCCACGAAAAAATTCGTGGGCGGGAAGAGATAGTCTGCGGATGACAAACGCATAAAACAAAACACGGTAACCTTCGGGTGGGTCCGGGGTCACCTCAGACTTAGGGAGAATGGCGTCGCCCTTCGCCTGCGGGATCAGGCCGGATTCACGAAGGCGACGCAGGTCCACCTCCCTCATTGTTGACCGCCGCTAGCTACCATCAGTGATGCGGACAGCGGTGGTGGCCTTCTTGGCAGTGCTGACGATGCTCTTCCTAGCAGCAGCAAAAGAGGACCTCTCCGGCCTTCCCATCTTGCTAGCACGGCCTATGAAGCAATGGGCACAAAGGAAAGAAGAGGGGAAACGCGAATAATGTCTAGTGCATAGTGCATGAGAGCTCTGGAAATGGAGGAGGCAAATCGATACAAAAACAACAGAGCAAATGGCGAAGGGAAAAACTACCATGGTCCCTTGTAGTATAAAACGATGAAAACGACCATACAGAACCGTTGATCCATTTACCCTAACATATGTCCTTCATCGTGACATACACGTGGCGGGTACCGCCCGAACCCTAGCGAGCACGCCGTCCACCACGCGCGGAAATCAAGGAGGCACAGTAACTTTTCGCGTAAACAACATGTGACTAGTTAAATCCAGGAAAGAAAGTGGGACCCATGATCGTATCGTCACATTGCCTCAGCTACCACTAACGGTCGAGTTCACCAAGTGTCATCAATGACTTCAGCAAAAGTGAAGGCTAGAAATGACTCTAATCATTTGACTTCAAACAAAATTACTTACTCGAGTCTGCGACTCAACCAACTACTTCGGGGCTACTCCTATCAAGAGCGCTGGTCGCGCACCTGAAAAATTGGCAGGACCCTGAGTCAGTCGAACGAACTCATTAAAGCTTTGAATACTTCCTCGAGTCTATGACTCCATTACGGACTCAGAGGCTACTCCCATAGGGAGCGCCGTTCGCACATTCGAAAAAAGTGTCGGCGTTGATGGCATTCTGCAAAGACATCCGAACAACTTTTGGATCACCGTAACATGCACCTGACAACTATAAGTCTCTGCTCGAGTCTACGACTCGAATGGACACTCGGTGGATACTCCCATAGGGAGCGCTGGTCACTCACCCTATGAATCATTCGAGTGGGATCCTTTGGATCCTCCATGATCAATAAAAAAATTTGTTCTGAAGAGCAATTGGCAACTTTTCCCAAATTAATGCTAATAGGAATAACATCTCCTTAGTCACCTAAAACGCCTCCACGAATATAAACTTTAGGATGTTGTGTCTAGGACATAAAGGTAAGACCTATAGATACAATCTGATGGCCTGGCAACGGACCCGACTGCGCTCTACTAGTAAAATTCCGTGTCAACAGGTACGATGAAAAATCCTAACAAACGTGTTGGGTACATAACTTAATACTGGAATTCGACTTCTATAAGACCTCCGTGGTCTGAGTCAAATTATGCCAGAAATTTCCGGATTTGAGTCCGGGGACTCGAGTCTGAAGTAGATCGTGTTGTTTTATCCAAAGACAGTTAACTGACCTTGATCTGTTGGGTGAGTCAGGCACGTGTATCAACAATCCCTATGAACCAACACATTGATCTGAAACTTGTTCGGATGAAAGCACCCGAAAGACTTAAGAGTCTCCAATCGAATCTACGATTCGACAGAACATTCGGGGGCTAATGACATGGGTATGCCCTACGGGTGCCTGATGTTAGCCTACCGGGTCCATCATGGAAGAAGCCCATACAATCACCCGCTACAGATGGCGAAGCCTAGGAAGGATTCAGGTGACCCAGGCCCATGAAGGATGTGACTCCTTGGAGAACACGGCTAATTGTAGATAGAATTTCAATGGTTCAAACCCTATCTTGTAACCGACTCGACCTAAACCCCGAGACCTAGCCTCCCCATATATAAAGGCCAGGAGGGCACGACGAGGAGGACAATCCATAACCGTAGCACACAACTCGCCAGATCTCATCTGCGCACCCTTGTAACCTTCGGCATCGCCATCAATCAAGTGCAGACAAGCGTAGGGTTTTCCCTCCGGGGGCCTGAACCTGGGTAAACCTCGTGTCCCCGTGTTGTGAATCTATTAGCCATTTCGCAATCTCCAGCGTCCCCTCCTTCTCCAAAACCCAAGTCCATAACAATGGGCATTGACGAGTCCAACCCTCGTCAAATATCTTCTATAGAGGGTTAACTAAAAGTTCTATGTCCTATTTAGATAAAGAGAGTGGACATTCTTTCATGAATATAATATCCAGCAATGCTTATATATTTTTAGATGGCCTACTCTTAGAAGTGAAAGGAAAAGAAAGCCATGAAAAAGCTAAAGTGCCAGAAGATGTATTTGATGATAGATATGAAATCTTCAATTTATTCAATAGAGATAAACAAGTAGAAGAAGTCAAATGCTAAGTGAAACAAAATAACCTCTACTTGATCTTGATAAATGTATCTTGCATGAACTCATTAACTTATGTCAAAAGTTTTCTAATGATCCATCTTTTAGTGGTCATCAAGAAAGATTTCGTTCCTAGCTAGCAAATAATGTTATAAAAGAAAAAATTGAAAGATATAATAATGAAGCAATTATACCACCTAAGCTTGGGGATGTTTGGCTCCCCAAGGTATTAATCACTATTGGAAAAGAGACACATCATGCTATTCTAGATTTAGGATCTAGTGTCTCAGTTTTATCCAAAGATCTATATGATTTACTTGATTTGAAACCCATGGAAAAATTTCCTATAGATATTTTACTTGCTGATGATTCAACCAATCATGCTTTAGGAAAACTTAAATATATCATGGTTGAATTACATATAACACTTTTACCTATTGATTTTATTGTCGTGGACATGGGGAGCAATACCTAATGTCCTATAATACTTGGTAGACCTTTTTTCAGAACCACGGGTGCAATCATTGATATAAAAGAAGGAAATGTGAAGTTCAGTTTCCTCATAGGAAATATATGGAACACTTTCCAAGGAAGAAGGAGGTAGCAAAGAAACACAAGCTATACCAAGAATTCCATATCACTTAAACCAAGTAAGTCAGCCTAGCTATATGGCTATAAAGAAAGTGCTTTGAAGGAGGCAACCCGGTTATTTTCTTTTGTATTTTTTCTATGAACTCTTGTTGTAGCAAAAGATTTTTATTTTGGTTTTGTTTCTATAATTTTTAATAAAGTACCAAGTGGAACCCATTTTGGATGTTATAAAGTTGTTAAACATATGGAGTAGCAAATTTCTTCAGAATAGTTTTAAGTGCAAGAATTTTCAAAAAATTTCTATAACTCTGATTGCGCTCATATTGGCTAAAATTGGCTAAAACATTTCTACAAAGCATTTACAACCTTTCATCCTCTATATGCACAAAATATGGCTAAAATTCCTGACATGTTTAAGTGGGTGAAAAAAATCATTTTGCTGCTATTGAAAATTTGGACAGGTTCGACCATGTTTTGTTTTAACCATTCCCAAGTGTCCTAAAATGATTGTTATGAGTCATATTATATCACTACTAGGAAAAAGATCATCAGTGGCGCACCATTTTTCAACTTCTGGCGCATATGGGATGTGCCACTATTATCGCGCCACTAAAGTGTAGTTCTATGGCGCGTATTGAAATGCGCCATAGAAGTCTCAAAAACTAATGTGGTGCATATTGCCAATATGGTCCATAGAAGTACTCAACCAGATCTCAAACTTCTGTGGTGCATATTGCTAATATGCGCCATAGATTTTTTTTCAATTTTTTTTTCAAAAAAACCAAGCCAGATTTGGCCGGTGGTGGGGATCACTGGAGGTGGGGGTCACCGGAGGAGGAAAAGGAGGATGATTGGTGATGGAGGAGGAGGAGGAGGTCGCCGATGGAGGGGAGGATGAGGCCACCCGTGGAGGAGGGGATCACCGAAGGAGGAGGGGATCACCGGAGGTGGAGGTGGAGGTCACCGGTGGAGGAGAGGAGGAGGCTGTCGGAGGAGGATAGGTCGCCAGAGCAGGAGCTCACCGGGGTGGAGTAGGAGGAGGGAGGAGGGAGGTGGGAGGAGCTCACTGGGGTGGAGGAGGGAGCAGGGAGGAGGGAGGAGGGAGGGGGAGGAGGGAGGAGGGTTGAGGGTGGAGGGTGGAGGAGGAGCTCACTGGGGTGGAGTAGGAGGAGGGAGGTGGGAGGATGATGAGGAGGATCTCACCGGGGTGGAGGAGGCAGCAGGGAGGAGGGAGGACGAGGAGCTCACCGGGATGGAAGAGGAGGAGCAGGAGCTCACTGGGATGGAGGGGGAGGGAGGAGGAGGATGAGAAGGTGAGGAAGAAGTGGAGGATAAGGAGAGAAGAAGTGGAGGAGGAGAAGGGTGGAGGAGTGGAAGAAGAAAAGAGAGGGAGAAGGGGCAGCAGCGAGAATCAAATTTTGCATCCCGCCCAACACTTTTGTGGCGCATATGGGAGCAATGCGCCACAGAAGTTCCTCCCCCTTTTTTATTTTTCTACAGGAAAAAATCTTCTTTCTGCCATAACTTTTTCTCTTTTCAAATTTGGGGAAGCTGTAAAACTTCAACGGCCTTTGGCTTTGAAATCGAGTAGAAAATTTCGATATGATCATTTTGGTATAGTAACCTTTTTTTCCAACATCATATGCAAAAGTTATTGCCGTTTTACTGTTCCATGACCTATTTTTGCAAAAATACATCAAAATTCATGTTTTTTAATTTTACCTACAACTATACCCCAAAATACAACCACATCTCAAAGGAATTTTTTTTTAATTTTTTATCATTTTCATTTATTTTTTAACGTTGGTCAACTGAATTCTGTGCTGGGGCCTACCCTCACTTTCTGTGGCGCATATGTCCATATGCGCCACAGAAAGTGAGGGAGCCCAACCCCGGTGGCGGGTCCACCAAACTTCTGTGGCGCATTGTTTCCCTATATGCGCCACAGAAGTGTGAAGATTTCTGTGGCGCATTGCCTGAAATGTGCCAGTAGAGTTTATCTATGGCGCATGATCACACATATGCGCCACAGAAGTTTTGTCTATTTATAGCTGGTTTCCTAGTAGTGATGCTAGGGATATGTAGAAACATTATATGCTTGCTACAAAATTTAGAAAGAATTTTGTCTTTGATATATATGCAGCAACTATTATGCTTTTGTGCCACTAATGTCACCACTCAGAAAAGAGATGGGAGAAAAGTTTTGTGTTGAAGTTTTTTGACAGTGATAGAGAAACATCATACCAAGAGCAATCAAAGGATGGAGAAAACCATAAGCTTGGGAATGCCAAAGGAACACCACTAGACTTATTAAACTGTCGGTTTGCAAACCTCTAAACTTTGTTTTTCGAGCAACATAAAACTATCATACAAAGTTGAAGCGTCTGTTTTGTTTATTTTACTTTTGTTTGCAATAAAAAGACCACCATCATGAATACTTATGCATGTTTATTATTAAGCTACTGAAAATAAACTTTTACATGATGAGATTAAGATTGAATATGAATGCCTATAAATAAAAGAAAAGGGGGATACAAGCAAAAGGCCAAAATTCATGTTGTGTCTAGTTTTTAAGCTCAAGTACTGTATCTGAAGTATGATTTGTTTCTGCCTATTAATTGGGTGTTTTTGGGTTTGTAGTTTGCAAGAATATAAAGTGCTAAAAGTAAATAGCAATAAGTAAATGCTCTCAATGAGAGAAAGCCCAATCCTCTATGCAGCAAGAGGACAAGCTCAAGTGTGTGTGAACTTATATGTGACAAGAGTTCTCAAGGGCGGCATGGATGTACTTAGCATAAAGATTTATACACAATATGGTGAATATGTTGTCAAGTTTCATTCCCATAGGGTGCAGCCTAAAATAGGTGCAACCATATATATGAAAAAAATACACCACTCATGATTGGTCCTAGATCCATTAAATTGAACATATAAGAATCATTAAGACATAAATGTCCCACCATAGCAATAAGTTAATTGGTCACTGACATATAATCCCTCCAATGCAACTCAAAGTATTGGAAAACGATTTCTGTCAATTCCGTCCAGTCCAACCCCTATCATTGCATCAAACTATTCTCCTATGAGCCCATATAGGTGAAGTAATATGCAGTCGACGTTTGCATAAAACCTTCATAGAACAATATAAAAGATAAAAACTAGACCTCATACTCACTGCATATTATATGGAAATCATAGCTAATTCATCCTATATCCTCAGTAACATGGGGATATACTCACAAGTGTAAACACGATATGGATCAATAGAATATGGAATACAACACAATCTGAAAATATAATCTCTCCACCAAATAAAGACAAGATGCCAATCACAAACATGTAAATATCCCTTAAAACAATATCCAGGGTTCAATCAATCACAAACTATGAGGGGAGCAAGATGGATCTTGGAGATGGTGATGGTGATGATGGAGAGGCCTCCCCCCTACGCCTATAGAAGTGGTGATGACGATGGCATCGATTTCCCCCTAACTGGAGGATCTAGTGCAACATGATCTACCCTCTCCCGGAGTAGGAGAGGACTTTTTCCTCTGTTGCCACCTCTGTAAATCATGGGAAAAATATGTCCTAGGTTTTCTAGCAATACGCATGCGTCTATAAAAAGGAGGAGCCGAGGCTATGCTCATTGGCCCAAAGTGCATAGGTGGCGTGCCCAGCAGGGGGCGCGCCACCTGCCCTCTTTTGGGCCTCGTGGCTCCTCTCGCTTCATTCTTTGGCCCGTAGTCCTTCGGCGGGTGAAGAACTCATCAAGTATTTTTTTTACTTTGATTAATTGACGTACAGAAGGTCCTAAAACAGAAAAAACATGAAAAAGGAGGTTTTCTGCCTCCGAAAAATTAAATACCAATGAAATGGACTTTGTAGGGAAGTCCCATAAATCAATTAAATATGCATAAATAATGATGGATCATTATATATATGATTCTAAACAAAACATATAATTCCTTAAAATGATGATGCAAAATGCATGTACCAACTCCCCCGAGCTTAAACCTTTGCTCGTCCTCGAGCAAATAAGCGAATAGATCATGATCATGCATCATAGAGATTATGGTTGACAAGAAAATACAAGCATGGCATCATCAACTTATGCATATTCACTTGTACAAAATAAATATGAACTAACAACCATGCAAATGTGGACTACATAGCTAGACATTATCATATACATCTTACTTCGAAACAAAAACTAGAATTACATGTTGGACAACTGAACAAGTCTCAAATTTATCATACACTTCGCTATTTTTAATATCTTTGCATGGCTTTTTAACAGCTTTTGATTTACCATTTGGATATTCCTTTGAAATAAATATAAGGTTCTCATAAAACAAATAGTGGAAAAGAGAATTTTTTAAACAACTAGATATACATGACTATTTTGACTTTTGTCAAGAACTTTCACCACTTTTTACATGGCATCATTTAACGGTCATGATCTCTTAGTAACAAGTATAAACCTTATTCATGGGTCTTTCAATCATGTCATATGGTCTAAACAACCTTTGTATTTCACTTTCCATGGCTAGCTGAATCCTCGGGTGCCTACCTTTCAAACACTTTTCCATAGAGCATATGTATTTAAATACCCATGATAACCATTCAGTTTACTCGTTAATTACTAAGTTGAACAAGAGTATATCATGTCCCCTTGTAATCCTCCTTTTTCCAACTATTTATTTTATAAGACTTCCTTTCTCACCCCAAATTCACAATGTTTCTTTTTTAATAATTGTTGCTTCCATTGCATGGATCTTTCCTTATTTGCAAGCTCATCTTACTAAGTAATTCTATGCTTGTCCAAGATACTCAAGTTAATTTAGTTCAAGGCAATATGTAGGTGAAACTTCTACCTATGGTGCGCACATCTGCATGAGTGTTACCCATAAGTCCCAAACAAGAGAATCATGGATGACACCATGCTTTATATCTAATTCAAAACCACTCAACCAAGGATACATGACAATGTTCTAAGAGATCTTCAAACTCTAGGAAAATATATACCTAATGGATGCCAGAAAAAACCTCCTAATGATTACGAACTAGATGCAAATATGATAACTAAAAAGCATAAACTATGGTGGAACTCCCCCAAGCTTGAGTTGTTGCGGTATGTATGTAATTCTTATCCTATCTTGCTCCTTAGGGCTGTGGTGGAGATGAAGGTCCCTGAGCATGCTCATCATGAGATCATAGGCTTGTTGAAATTGTTCAGAAGATTTTGTATAATCCTCCTAAAGCCTTTATACAACTTTCTCCTTGTTGGGCTTCCACTTGGGGCTCGATCCACCACTTCTCTTCTTTGGGAGATATTGATCCCATTCTGCAGGAAGATCTTTGGTTGGAGCATGCATGCATTCCTTGCGGTTAATATTAGCAACGGGTTTTTTCTAAGCGACAAAATGCCTTGGAGTTTTTCCACTAGTGCTCATGCGAGCAGTGTGCCTAGTCTTCTTCAGAAGTGGCACCGGCCTCACCACAGTGATGGGTATGGGAGCCGGGTGGAGCCTCCCTCCGTACTCAGCACTGGTGATAAGCTCGTGGTCATCCTCCTCATAATCTTCATCATCGGAGTAGTCCTTTCTCTTCCGGTTCCTCTTCCATATCTACTTGGGTCTAAGGCCCTCAAGTTCATCATCATCATCCATGGAGGAACACTGGAAGGAGTCTCCTAAAGACATGGCGGAGGCATTGGTGTAGAGAGAGATCTGAAAAACAGGGGAAAAACAAGGTTCACTAGAAAAGACTCGATGCGAGATTAGATTGACATAGAGGAGTATATATTGAAGATTTTTAGGGTAGGACAAAGCGATGATGAAGAAATGGAGGCGAAACAGACTTAGGGAGAGGGAAAGAACTCGGGTGGCGCACCCAGCTAGGGGGGCACGCCAATTGGTCTCTTCCCCTCCTCGAACCTCTATTTCATCCAATTATTTCTTGACACGCCTTTATTTTCGAAAATAATGATTGTCCTAAAATATGAAGATATTCCGAGATTGTTACACACCTTTTCTTGTATTTTGGTGAATTTTGGTATCTGGTAGGGGATAAATTTTTCTGATTGTGCCTCCCGACTTTGGAGACTCTTACTTCAACCCTTCAGGCAAATTTTTGTCCTGCAATATAATGTTTAAGTCATTGTCCATTAAGAATATGAGGTTTACCATAAAAGTCTCCATGAAGAAAAATGGCTCCAGAGCAGTACACCTCCTACACAACTAATGGACCCTGCCACTTTGAAGCTAAATTTCATGTAGAATACTTGAAACGAGAGTTGAACAATAATACTTGATCTCCTGCTTTGAATTCCTTTCTTTTTATTTTTTTATCATGCCAAATTTTCACTTTTCTTTAAATAGTCTAACACATTCATATGCTTCATTCCTCCTTTCATCTAACAAGCTGAAGTTAAGAATTATTTTCTCTCCAGCTGTTATAAAATCAAAGTTTAGTTGTTTAACAACCCATCTAACTTTATGTTCTAATTCTACTGGAAGATGACATGATTTTCCATAAACCATTTTATAGGGAGAAATACCCATAGGATTTTTAAAAGCGGTTCTATAAGCCCATAAAGCATCATTAATTTTAGTTGGCCAATCAGACCTAGCTTTATTAACTGTTTTCTCCAATATGAGTTTAATTTCCCTATTGCTTAGAACTTGACCACTAGTTTGAGGATGATATGGAGATGCAATTCTATGATTGACACCATATTTGGCTAGAGTTTTTCTAAAGACCCCATGAATAAAATGAGAACCACCATCAGTAATTAAAAATCTAAGTACTCCAAACCTGGGAAAGATGATGTCCTTAAGAATATTCATTGATGTGGCATGGTATGCACTTTTTGTTGGAATTGCTTCAACCCATTTTGTGACATAATCCACTTCAACCAAAATATGAGTGCTTTTTTTATGGGGGGAATGGTCCCATAAAGTCAAATCCCCATACATCAAATGGTTCAAGAGGTAGTCAATAGTTCATAGGAATTTCATTTCTCTTACCGATATTTCCAACATGTTGGAATTTTTCAGAAGCTTTAACATAATTAGCACAATCCTTAAATAAAGTAGGCCAGTAAAAACTAGATTGTAATACCTTTGCAGAGGTGCGGTCTCCTGCATATTGTCCTCCATAAGGGTTGTCATGACAATCCTTTATGATAGCCTTCTACTCAAACAAAGCCACACAACGTCTAATAAAATTGTCCAAACTTTTATTATAAAGAACTGTGTCATCCCAGAAATAATCCCTAAGATCATAAAACAATTTCTCTCTTTGTTGGTAGGTGAAGTGTGGTGGCATAACTTTTCCAACAATGAAATTAGCATAATCAGAAAACCATGGTGAAGCTATTCTAGCAGCAGACACATTAATGTTTGCAAGTTGTTCATTTGCAAAGCTATAATTAATAGGAATAGGATCTCCGAGAATGTTTTCCATTCTAGATAAGTGATCAACTACCGGGTTGTCCTTGAATTTCCTGTCAACAATATGTAGGTCAAATTCTTGTAGTAAAAGAGCCAATATTATAAGTCTAGGCTTAGAATTTTTATTGTTCATAAGGTATTTAATAGCAGAATGATTGGTGTGTACTATTACCTTGGAGTCTACAATATAAGGTATAAACTTATCACATGCAAAAATTACAGCCACAAATTCTTTTTCAGTTGTGGCATAATTTCTTTGGGCGCCATCAAGAGTTTTACTAGCATAATATATCACATTCAATTTCTTATCAACTCGTTGGTCTAAAATAGCACCTACAGCATAAGCACTAGCATCACACATGATTTCAAATGGCAAATTACAATTAGGAGGTTGAATTATAGGAGCAGTTATTAAAGCATTCTTTAAAACATCAAAAGACTCAACATAATCATCATTAAAATATAATGGAACATCTTTTTGAAAAATATTGTTAGAGGCTTGGATATTTTTGATAAGTCTTTGATAAACCTTCTATAGAAACCAGTGATACGTCGGAAACGTATCTATAATTTTTGATGCTCCATGCTTGTTTTGTATCTACTTTGCATTGCTTTGTCTATACTTTGAGGTGTTTTTATATATTTTCTCGAATTAACCTATTAACAAGTTGCCACAGTGCCAGTTGCCTATTTTCTTCTGTTTTTCATTCCAGAAAGGCAGAAAATCAATATTCTCGGAATTGGACGGGACAAAGCCAATGTTATTATTTTTCCCGGAGCAACACGGAACCACGAAGCAGAGCAGGAGGGGGGCCACAAGGTGGTCGCACCCCCTAGGCGCGGGCAAGCACTGGAGGCGCCTGGAGGGGGTGTGGGCCCCCTGGACTCCCACCGACCTTGATTCATGTGCCTATAAGAAGCCTCCGACCCAAAACCCTAGGGCATCCAGAAGAAATCCACGAAAACCTCTTTAGCGCCGCCGCCACCGAAGGGGAGATTCAGGGGACAGAAAGTCTCTGTTCCGGCACCCTGCCGGGACGGGGAAGTTCCCCCGGAGCCATCTCCATCGATCTCCATTGCCATCTTAATCACCATTGCTGATTCCCATGATGAGGAGGGAGTATTTCTTCCTTAGGGCTAAGGGCTCTACCGGTAGCTATGTGTTCATCTCTCTCTCTATGCATGATCGTGTGGTCTTGAGCTTTGTAATCAAGTAGATCTACCTTGCTACTCAAGTGCTTCACTGCTCTCCCCATGTGTGTGAAAGTGACAGCGTGCATGCCATGGTGGCACTTAGGCTTGAGTCTACATAAATACTCTTTGTGCTTTAATAGATCTATGCTTTCCCCCATGTGTGTGAAAGTGACAGCGGGCATACCGTGTGTGGCACTTTGGCTAGATTGAATATTTGTTTTGAGTTATTTAGAGTTGGTTGTCTCTATGAAATTGTGGTGTTTGTTGGAACCATCTAGTGCTCAAGGTGACAGTGTGGGGTTATCTAGATTGGGGAAGGCGGTGGATTAGAGTGTCCAACCGGAGTGTAGTTAAGAGTAGTATCATGAAGAGAGGATATTTATATGAGAGAGTGTTCACTAGTGAAAGTATGATCCCTAGGACTTGTTTCTAAGCATTGAAACATCATTTTATACTAGATTTGTTGCATGTTTGCTTGCTGTAGTCTTCACCTCACCATCATGCTATTTTCTGGCACCGTTACCACTTGTATTTCACTATCTCTTCGCCGAAGTAGTGCACCTATATTGGGTGTGTTGGGGACACAAGAGACTTCTTGTATCTTGATTGTAGGGTTGCTTGAGAGGGAATACCTTTGACCACTTCCTCCCTGAGTTCGATAAACCTTGGGTAGTCCACCTAAGGGAAACTTGCTGTTGTTCTACAAACCTCTGCACTTGGAGGCCCAACAACTATCTACAAGAATAGAAGTGCATAGACATCAAGCTATTTTCTAGCGCCGTTGTCGGGGAGGTAAGGTAAAAGGTACTCACATCCTCCGGTGGGAGTGCTTGAAGTTATTTCCTTTAGATTCTGCAATTTTGTCTTTTTGTTTCTTGTTTTCACTAGTTAGGCTTAATGGAAAACAACAACAAAATAGAGAGCTCTATAGTATTTATCTTGAGTTAGTACATGAAGTGTTTGAAGAGAAAATTAAAAAACCTACGGAACTTTATTTGCATGCTAATAACAATGTTATTAGTATGAATTTTTTGAACACCATTTTTACTAATGGTATGGAATCGTCTAAGCTTGGGGAAGCTAGTTTTTATGAGAAAGATCTTTTTTGTTCCCCAGCTTTAGGGAAGAAAATTTGCTCTGATGATAATTTATCTCCCATATGTGGTAATTCTAATGATACTTGTGATCCACATACTGAAAGTGTCCCTTTTAAAATACCTATTGAAATTGTTGAATGTGTTATGAACAACTGCTATTTTGGAGATGGAACTGTCCATCCTAGTGATCATTTAGTTTTTATACATGATTATGCGAGTTGTTCAATTGTGCAGGTATTTCAATGGACCAATCTAAGAGGAAGCTATTCCCTTTCTCACTTAGGGGCAAAGCAAGGGAGTGGTATGAGCTACTAGATGATCCTCATCATTTGGAGTGGAAGGAACTTGAATATCTCTTTTATTCTAAATTTTATCCTCCTCATGAAATTCACAAAGATAGGAATTATATTTATAATTTCCATCCTCATGAGGGAGAAAGTATTGCCCAAGCTTGGGGGAGATTGAAGTCACCAATGCTCAAATGTCCCATTCATGAGCTCCCCAGTAATGTTGTTATCAATAATTTTTATGCAAGGCTTTCAGGACATTACAAGGACTATCTGGATACCTTATTGGATGGATCCTTCACAAGTAAGGAGGTCAAAGATAAGTGGGATCTTTTTGAAACAATTCGAAGCAATACTGAAGATTGGGATAACAACAAAGGTAAAGGACCAGGTATAAACTATGAGTATGATTGCATTAAGTCTTTTGCTGAAACTGCTGATTTCAAGAGCTTAGTGATAAATATGGTCTTGATCCTAAAATTATTGTTAGATATTATAGAGCCTTTGCTTCCCATATTAATGCTCCTAAAGAAAAATTGGACATGTAGCATGAACCTTTTAAAGACACTTGCATGGAAAATGAAAATGTTATTAATGATTGCAATAAACATGCTCAAACTTCTGAAAGTGCTATTTCTTATAAGCATGTTAATTCTTGTGGTATGCATAGACCTTGTGAGAAGAATCAAATAGAAGAGGAATATTGTATCACACACTAGAATGAAAAAACCAGAATGTGGTATAAGGTTCTTAATGATCTTGGTAAAAAAATTGTGCCTTGTATCCTTTTATTTGTGAACTCTGATATGAAGTGGGCCATTTCAATTTTCAATGCTCAGGCCATACTAATGACCTGTATAATCCAATGAGTACTGCAAGTTTTTATTGTGATAACATGATCACTTATAATCAACATGATGAACTTACATTGTTTTTGGCGTGTGAAGAGTTATCTAGAAAAACTTCTTTAGTAGACATGAGTGCTTTTGGTATGAACTGCGTCCTGCATGGGTGTCATCTTTATTGTGTTGATAATTGCCACGCACATACTTACATACAAAATCTTATAAAATATGATATTTTACCAAAATATGACAGGACTGATATGAGTTTTGTTCTTATTAATGAATCCTCCAAAGTTTCTTCTATTGTCTCTAACAATAAACCAGGGTATGTGGAGAAGCTTCCTTTCAAGCCTCTCCCTCCTAAAGAAGAGAAGAAGAAGAAGAAGAAGAAGAAGAAGAAGAAGAAGAAGAAGAAGAAGAAGAAGAAGAGTAAAAGGAGAGAGGAAATAGTATCTCCCTCTAAGCATGTTGCTCCTATCATAGTTTTTGCTGATGAGTCTGAACTAGATGATGTTCATATGTCTGTTACCTATATTAGTGATCATGATTGGGAAAAGCACACTACTTTTGATATTAAAAATCTCTTTGGCACCAATTCTGAAAATGATAATATAAATAATTGTTGTGCTATTAGTGCTATCCATGTTCCTTCCAATGATTATATGTTTACAGATGAACACACTTGGGAAGATAGCTATTTTGTTGAATTTGCTCCCACTACAATTAATCACAATGGCTATTCTTATATGGAGAGTAATAATTATTTTATGCATGTGGCTCATGATAAGAATGTTTTATGTGATAGTTGTATTGTTAATTTTGTTCATGTTGCTACTGAAAGTTATTATGAGAGAGGGAAACACGGTCTTATGCATCTTAAAAATATTAAGTTTCCCCTCTTTAGGTTGAAAATCTTGAAGTTGAACTTGTTTTGCTTTCCTATGCTTGTTGTTTTGTTCTTTTATGACTTGTTTATTTACAATATTCCTATGCATAGGAAGTGGGTTAGACTTAAATGTGTTTTGAATTTGCTTCTTGATGCTCTCTTTGACTTCAATTCATAATTCTTATGTGAGCATCTTCTCAAGCTATCAAGCCTAACTTAAAGGCGTTAAAGAAAAGTACTTGTTGGAAGATAACCCAAGAGTTTCCTTGAGTATTGGAAGTTATTACTTCTAAAATAACCTCTCCTTATCCTTTTTGTTTGCTTTTTGCGCCAAGAATAACCTCTAATGAGAGGGAAGTAAGATTTGGGGAGTTGTTGTCCCGAAACAGATTTCTTTCCTCCACCATACAAATTCTTGAGGAGTCTCTGTAACTCATATTGAGCTGATAATTTACGAATTAATCCCCCAGTATGTTATCTAACTTTCATTAGTTCAACATGTTTTTATTTCAGCAATAGAAGATTTTCGAAAAAATCGGGTTCTACCTGCTGGTCTGTTTTGACAGATTTCTGCCATTATTTGCATTTGCTTCTTATTGTTTCCTTTTTGAGTTCTCTTTTGGGGAATTGAGATTTTTGAAGGAGTTACTACAATAGCTTGTGTTTTTAGTGAAAAGTCGATGTTCCAAAGCTTTGCCAGAGGTCTAATATCTTTTGAATACACTAATGCTGCTAATGATGATTGTGTGAAGTTTTGTATGAAGGAAAAATTTCAGGTGTAGAGAAAGAATGATGTAATGAGATGAAGAATGGAAAAAATCTCAAGCTTGGGGATGCCACCCCGGTGTCACACCAAGAAATATCCAAGAGGTACAAGCGTCAAAGCTTGGGGATGCCCAAGGCATCCCCTTCTTCATCAATAAAAATCTTAGGTCTTTCTAGACACTTCGTTTTTATTGTTTCATGCATTGTTGTGTTGTTCTTGGAGCATCTTAGTTTTTTTTTTAGTTTTTTTTTTATTAGTTTACTTGATTAAGTTGGTTGGTTACACCACACTTCTTTTGGAGAGAGACACACTCTATTTCCATTGCCTAGAACACTCTAGTTTTCACTCTTATTGTTTTGTGAGTGTTCACTTTTGCTAGCACTGCGTTCAGCCTTAGTTTTCTTGTGCTTTCATCTTAGAAATTTTTAGTTCTTCTTTGTGTATTTGTGAGACGAGCTCACTTATCTTTATTGATTATTATCTTTGTGAGTTGTTTCAAATAAGTTGTTTGGTGTTGGAAAAGAGTAGAAAGTTTCATGCTTATAGTGGTACAAAAGGGTGCTTGTATTGACAGTGACTTAGACTTTAGCATGACATGCTAGGTGTTGTTTTGACCTTATGCTTAGTGATTATTTTTGTAGCATGTCTTGTTCCAAACAATTGGGATTGCTTAGTGTGCATTGAAGAAATTATGTGTTGTTTTAGCATGCAAAAGCATAGTATTGTGGTATTCAACTTTGATGATTTGCTTGGGTTGACTTGGCACATGCTCACACCATGTTATGACTATGACAAGTCACCATTAGCCTCTATGATAATTTAGTCCTTGACTTGTAGTACCACTCTTTGCTTTGATTAGTATGCTTTGTTGCACTGCATGATTATGGCTATTATGCTCTCTTAGTTGGTTGCTCCCAGTATTTTGCTAGCCTCCACTTGCATGAGTAAGTTCTACTCATGCCTCTAACTCCCAAGAAACCAAGTTATTCCAAAAGTGTCCACTATAAACTCATATGCATGGCGTGTCACACCATTCCAAGTATATTCTTGTTTTCAACTATATTCCAATTAAAAACTATTTTGTTATGTGAAAACTTAGTGATTAAATCCCTCACGAACTTGATGACACACTTTATATTCTTTGCCCCTAATAAACTTGAACCATGGTGACAACTTTGTTGTATATTCTTGCACTTATAAGTTGGAATTAGCAGAACCGTGTTATCACGGGGAACGTTTTCAACATTGCACTTGTACTTTGTACTCAGTTGATATCATGCTCTTTTGTCTATGGATGTCACCGGTGTGAAATAAAGAGGGAACTTGTAAGTCCATGGAGTATGTATTTTGTGTTAGAGAAACGCCTGCGCCGCTAGCCTAATCCATGCCTAATCATGGTGGAAACTTGCTGCATCACCATAGTGAGCTATCTATGAAGCATTCTTCTTATAAAAAAAAGACACATTGAGAAAAGAGGAAAGAGAGAAAAAAGCACCATATTCCCATGGTAAATAAGAAGAATTTTGATATGCTCATTGTCTTCTTGCCTTGCCATTTGGTTATGGGATAGATCCTGTACCATGTGCAAGGGGTACCCCGTTGGCGGTTCTCAATGATATGCAAATACTTAAAATGACAAGAACTTACCTGGACCCAAAGTTGAGTATGCACGAGGTGTGGCCCTCGCATTCAAGGGACTTGAGATTGCCAACTTATATTTCGTCAATCATATACTCCATCTTTGTTCACTTTAACCTTAATCACTTCAAGATGCTTATGATAGGGGCAATGAGGGCTGAAAGCTAACAAGTACCATAATTTTTGGAAGCTCTTTTTGAAACTTGTAATCCCTGCTTCCTTTACACAATGGCCTTTCTTCCACCATTATTGAGTCTCCACCTTCTACCTTTAGGCACCATTAAGAGAGCATAGTTGTCATTCTGTGTGCACTGTTCCAAAGATTATTGATTGATGCATATTGTGATATTACTTGTTCTTGTGCTATTTGTTTCTAGTCACCATGGTGAACTTTGAAGGTGTCCTATGCATCTATATTGATACTCTATGGGGGACAAGCTGATTGCCACTATGCTATGTTTTCTGTGTGTGAAACAAACAAACGTTTTTCAATGCATGTTATTCATGATCTTTGTTTGTAGCTTTTCATGTTGCATGCATAGTTACTTTGTCCTATTGTTAGAACTCCATCTTTCATGCACATGTTTAGAGTTCTTTGATCCCATCTTTCAATGCTTGCAAATGGTTGGATCTTTAATTGTGATGGTGCATGTCACCTAAAAAATTATTCTTTTTATCACTTACCTACTCGAGGACGAGCAGGAGTTAAGCTTGGGGATGCTTGATATATCGGAAATGTATCTATAATTTTTGATGCTCCATGCTTGTTTTGTATCTACTTTGCTTTGCTTTGTCTATACTTTGAGGTGTTTTTATATATTTTCTGGAACTAACATATTAACAAGTTGCCACAGTGCAAGTTGCATGTTTTCTTCTGTTTTTGGTTCCAGAAAGGCAGAAAATCAATATTCTCGGAATTGGACGGGACAAAAGCCAAAGTTATTATTTTCTCGGAGCAACACGGAACCACGAAGCAGAGCCGGAGGGGGGACACAGGGTGGCCGCACCCCTCCCTAGGCGCGGCCAAGCCCTAGAGGTGCCTGGAGGGGGTGTGGGCCCCCTGGACCCCCACCGACCTTGATTCCTGCGCCTATAAGAAGCCTCCGACCCAAAAACCCTAGGGCATCCTGAAGAAATCCAGGAAAACCTCTTTAGCACCGCTACCACCGAAGGGGAGATTCGGGAGACAGAAAGTCTCTATTCCGGCACCCTGCCGGGACGGGGAAGTGCCCCCGGAGCCATCTCCATCGCCATCTTCATCACCATTGCTGATTCCCATGATGAGGAGGGAGTATTTCTTCCTCAGGGCTAAGGCCTCTACCTGAAGCTATGTGTTCATCTCTCTCTATGCATGATCTTGTGGTCATGAGCTTTGTAATCAAGTAGATCTACCTTGCTACTCAAGTGCTTCAATAGATCTCTGCTCTCCCCATGTGTGTGAAAGTGACAGCGTGCATGCCATGGTGGCACTTAGGCTTGAGTCTACATAAATACTCTTTGTGCTTTAATAGATATATGCTTTTCCCCACGTGTGTGAAAGTGACAGTGGGCATACCGTGTGTGGCACTTTGGCTAGATTGAATATTTGTTATGAGTTATATTTGGAGCTGGATGTCTCTATGAAATTGTGGTGTTTGTTGGAACCATATAGTGCTCCAGGTGATAGTGTGGGGTTATCTAGATTGGGGAAGGCGGACTTTGAGGTGTGCTGTTATAGCCCTACCTTGGATTAGAGTGTCCAACGAGAGTGTAGTTAAGAGTAGTATCATGAAGAGAGGATATTTATATAAGAGAGTGTTCACTAGTGAAAGTATGATCCCTAGGCCTTGTTTCTAAGAATTGAAACGTCGTTTGCTACTAGATTTGTTGCATGTTTGTTTGTTGTAGTCTTTACCTCATCGTCAAGATCTTTTCTGGCACCGTTACTGCTTTTATTTCACTATCTCTTCGCTGAACTAGTGCACGTATATTGGGAGTGTTGGGGACACAAGAGAGTTCTTGTATCTTGATTGCAGGGTTGCTTGAGAGGGAATACCTTTGACCACTTCCTCCCTAAGTTCGATAAACCTTGGGTAATCCACTTAAGGGAAACTCGTTGTTGTTCTACAAACCTCTGCACTTGGAGGCCCAACAACTGTCTACAAAAATAGAAGTGCGTAGACATCAACCAGCATCACCAAGAAAGCTTCTTATATCTCTTATATCCCTACGATATGGTAGCTTCTCTATGGCCTCTATCTTGGCGCAATCCACTTCAATACGTCTACCTGAAACTCGGTGTCCAAGAACAACACCTTCTGTCACCGCTAAATGGCATTTCTCCCAATTTAGGACTAAGTGTTGGTCCTCACAACGTTGCAAAACTTTGTTAAGATTGAGCAAGCAGTTTTCAAAAGAGGTACCATACATAGAAAAGTCATCCATGAATACTTCCATAATTTTCTCAATATAGTCAGCAAACATAGCATTCATACATCTTTGAAAACTAGTAGGAGCATTGAACAAACTGAATGACATTCTCCTATAAGCATAAGTACCAAAGGGACATGTGAAATTAGTATTCTCTTGATCATCCTGTGCACCGGAATCTGTGAGAAACCTGGATAACCATAGAAATAACAAAATTGAGAGTGTTTGGATAATGTTTTCAAGCATTTGATCAATGAATGGTAAAGGATAATGACCTTTATGAGTTTCCTTATTGAGTTTCCTATAATCAATGCACATTCTATAACCAGGAAAGGTATGTTGAGTAGCAAGTTCACTTTTATCATTTGGAACCATAGTGATTCCACCCTTTTTAGGAACACAATGGACAAGCCTTACCCATTTACTATCAGCTATGGAATAGATAATACCTTCCTCAATGAGTTTTATTAACTTTTTCTTACCACTTCTTTCATTCTTGGATGAATACGGTGTTGATAGTCAACTACAGGCTTTGCATATTCTTCCAAGTTAATCTTATGCATGCATAAAGCGAGTCTTATACCTTTCAAATCATCAAGTGAATAGCCAATGGCTGGCCTATGAGCTCTCAATACTTCAAGTAATTGTGATTCTTCGTCATCTGAAAGGTTAGCACTAATAATAACATGATATATTTTCTTATCATCAAGGAATGCATATTTCATATCTTCAGGCAATGGTTTAAGCTCAAAACTAGGATCTTCTTTAGGTAGTGGTAGTTCTCCTAGATTATCAGGTGGAATATGTAAATGTAGCTGTGGTGGTTGTTCAGATAGTATTTGTTCTAAAGCTTATTTATCTTAATCATCAAATGGATCCTCTTGAGTTTTATTAGTGAAACTTCCTCCAGAAGAATTATCAAGGAAGTCCCTATGATGCCGAGGAAATCTCACATGAAAGTTTATTAAGATAATTCTTTTAGGAATACCATGACAAGGATTTTTTTCGAAGAAGACCCTTTAATCTCCCCTAACCTTGAGCAATAGTTTCTCCGTTATGAGGCCAAAATTTATAAATATGGATGCGATCATCATAAGCTTATTTAGGAGTATAATATTTAAGATAGAAAGCCCTCCTCAAATTATGCCAATCAAGACGGTATTTATCATCCAGAGATTTATACCATTCGTGAGCTTTACCAGATAAAGATAAATATACTAGCTTCTTTATCACTCCATTTTCATGAATAACTGCAAATCTAAATAGGGAACATAGTTCTTCAATTTCATATAAATGCCCCATCGCAGTTTGGCTTCCATCACCTGCAAAAGTTAACTCACTAGCTCTTTTGACAATACCAATAAGAATTAGATATCAACTTTTGGTTTAGTAGGCTTCTCAACCTTATCTTTATCTTTATCATGAAGGTACTAAAATACGGTGAGTTTCAATCCTTTATAGTTTGAGAAAGCCATGATAAAACAACAGTAAAAAGATAAAAACAGATTTCAAGTTTCCTTACCAAATAGCTTACCAATAGAACAACGCTCCTGGGCAACAGTGCCAGAAAAGTTTCTTGATGGCTCCCAAGTGCAGGAGATCAATTGTAGTACTTTTCAATAAAGAAAGGTGGTCGAAACCACGAGGAGCTGAGGGTATTGGTTATAAAATTTAACAAAGAAAATAGTAGTAAATGCAGTAGAGTTGGTGTTTTTGGGTTTGTGGTTTGCAACAATATAAAGTGCTGAAAGTAAATAGAAATAAGTAAATGCTCTCAATGAGATAAAGCCCAATCCTCTATGCAGCAAGAGGACAAGCTCAAGTGTGTGAGAACTTATATGTGACAAGCGTTCTCGAGGGAGGCATGTATGTACATACACTACTAGGAAAAAGCGCATCAGTGGCGCACCATTTTTCAACTTTTGTTGCGCATATGGGATGCGCCACTGTTATCACGCCACTAAAGTGAAGTTATGTGGCGCATATTGAAATGCGCCATAAAAGTTTCAAAAACTTATGTGGCGCAGATTGCCAATATGCGCCACAAAATTTTGTTTCAAAATTAAAAAAAACAGGCCAGATCTGGCTGGAGGTGGGGTCGGTGGGGGTCACCGGGGGAGGAAAAGGAGGCCGATGGTGGCCAAAGGAGGAGGGGGAGGAGGTCATAGGTGGAGGAAAGGAGGAGGCCGCCGGTGTAGGAGGGGATCGCTGGAGGAGGATGTGGAGGATAGGAGGAGGCCGCTGGAGGAGAGGAGGAGGCCGCCGGAGGAGGAGGAGGTCACTGGAGGAGGAGCTCACTGGGGTGGAGGAGGAGGGAGGTGGGAGGAGGGAAGAGGAGCAGCTCACCTGGTTGGAGGAGGAGGATTTCGCCAGAGTGGAGGAGGAGGGAGGAGAAGGAGCTCACCGGGGTGGAGGAGGAGGAGCTCACTGGAGTGGAGGAGGAGGGAGGAGGAGGAGAAGGTGAGGAAGAAGGGGAGGAGAAGGAGAGAAGAAGTGGAGGAGGAGAAGGATGGAGGAGTGGAAGAGGATAAGAGAGGGAGAAGGAGCGGTGGGATTCAAATTTCAAACCCCGCCCAACACTTCTCTGGCGCATATGGGAGCAATGCGCCACAGAAGTTGGTCCCCCTTTTTTTATTTTTTTGCAGGAAAAAATCTTCTTTCTGCCATAACATTTTACCATTTTCAAATCTGGGGAAGCCGTAAAACTTCAGCGACCTTTGGCATTGAAATCGAGTAGGAAATTTAGAGACGATCATTTTGGTATATTAAAACTTTTTTTCCGACATCGTATGCAAAAGTTATGGCTGTTTTACTATCCCATGACCTTTTTTGCAAAATACATCGAAATTAATTTTTTCAATTTTCCCTACAACTATACCCCAAAATACAACTACATATCAAAGGAATTATTTTTTCGAATTTTTTATCATTTTCATTTATCTTTTACAAAAGTTAAAAGGCGATCCACAGGAGGGTGGGATCTGGTTTTCCATATCTGTGGTGCATATCTATATATGCGCCGCATAAGTTCCTCACTTTCTGTGGCGCATATGTCCATATGCGCCACAGTAGTTGGATCCCAACCCTGGTGGCGGGTCCTCCAAACTTCTGTGGTGCATTATTTCCTTATATGCGCCACAGGAGTGTGAAGATTTCTATGGCGCATTGCCTGAAATGCGCCACTAGAGTTTATATATGGCGCATGGTCACACATATGCGCCATAGAAGATTTGTCTATATATAGCTGGTTTCCTAGTAGTGTTAGCATAAAGATTTCTACATAATATGGTAAATATGTTGTCAAGTTTCATTTCCTAGATCCACTTATCATTGGTCCTAGATCCATTCACATGAACATATAAGAATCATTAAGACATAAATGTCCCACCATAGCAATAAGTTAATTGGTCCCTGACATATAATCCCTCCAATGCAACTCAAAGTATTGGAAAACGGTTTCTGTCAATTTTGTCCCTTCCAACCCCTATCATTGCATCAAAGTATTATCCTATGAAATCGACGTTCCCATAAAACCTTCATAGAACAATATAAAAGATAAAAACTGGACCTCATACTCATTGCATATTATATGGAAATAATAGCTAATTCATCCTATATCCTCAGTAACATGGGGATCTACTCACAAGTGACAAACATGATATGGATCAATAGAATATGGACTACAATACAATCTGAAAATATAATCTCTGCACCAAATAAATACAAGATGCCAATCACAAACATGTAAATATCCTTTAAAACAATATTCGGGGTTCAATCAATCACAAACTATGAGGGGAACGATATGGATGTTGGAGATGGTGATGATGGTGCTGGTGGAGATGTTGATGGAGCGGCCCCCCTACGCCTAGGAGGAGTGGTGATGACGATGGTGTTGATTTTCCCCAAACAGGAGGCTCTGATGCAGCAGGATCTACCCTCTCCTGAAGTAGGAGAGGACTTTCTCCTCCGCCACCACCTCTATAAATCATGGGAACAATATGGAGTAGGTTTTTGGCGATACGGAGGTGTCTGTAAAAAGGAGATGAGGCGATGCTCGTTGGCCAAAAGAGCTTGGGTGGCGCACCCAGTAGGGGGCACGCCACATTCCCTCTTTTGGGCCTCCTGGCTCCCCTTGCTTCATTATTTGGCCCACAGTCCTTCTCCAGGTGAAAAACTCATCGGGTATTTTTCCTTCAATTTTTTGACGTCTAGAAGGTCCTAAAACATCAAAAGCATGAAAAAGGAGGTTTCTCTGCCTTCCAGAAACTAAATACCAATGAAAGGGACTTTGTAGGAAAGTCCCACAAATCAACTAAATATGCATAAATAATAATAGATCATGATAAATATGATTCTAAATAGAACATATAAGTCCTAAAACGATGATGCAAAATGCACGTATCAGTGTATAACACAAGGATGAGAAGCACCAGTATGATGACGGAAATGTCAAGTAAGACAACTGGCATCATAAGAAGCGTCAAGCTTATATATATAAATAAGCCTGATTCCATTTGCTGATCTTGCTAACCACCAAAAACCAAAAAAGTAGTCGTCCTTGTCCCTACTAGTATTAATAAATGCATCCACCAACTCATCCATGGTAGCTGGTCGCGCCAAGACCAGCACATGACCTCAAAAAAGGTATAACGTGTTAACTTAAGATTCCGACAATATGATATAGTGATGGGGATATGCCAATCAGGTATCGGCTTGAATTGATTGGACCAAGGCAATGTCGAGTGGGCCTGTTTTGGCGGCTATTGGAAAGAAGGATTCAATGAAGACTTGCGACTGGATGCTGGAGGCCCAAGACCATAGTTAGGCCCAGTCAGATTATGTCAAAACCTCTGAAACCCTTACTGATTCGGTTGTAATCTTGTAAAACCTAGTGAGGTACCCCTACGTAAGCCTCCCTAGGGTCCTCGTTGTACTCACGAGCTATTAGCTACCCCATCCTTGCGACTCGATGCCCATACGCTGAATTCGTCGACCTTGTCAACTCATTCGCCATTAATACAATCAAGAATGAAGTAGGTATTTACCCTACGCAGGGGCGAACCTGCTTAAACCCTTGTCTCTGTCCTTAATCTTGATCTGTGGATGGCGACTCGTTCTTGCCCCCTTTTGACTCAATCACTACCCCTGGTAGCGACTACCATGGCCATTCCCATGATAGTGACACGCACTATAGTATCCCAGAGGCTAGAATCGACTATCCCAAGAAAATATCGAGTGGTCCCATTTTGGTGGCGACTGGAAAGAAGGCTTCAATGAAGACTGGCAACTGGACACTAGAGGCCCAAGACCGTAGTTAGGCCCAGTCTAATTAGGTCAAAACCTCCATAGGTTCCTCATTGTACTCACGAGCTATTTGCTACCCCATCCTTACGAATCACTGCCCATATGCCGATTTCGCACACCTTTTAAACTCATTGACCATTGATACAATCAAGTAGGAAGTAGGTCTTTACCCTACGAGGGGTGCACCTGGGTAAACGCTTGTCTCTTTCTCAATCTCGATATGCGGATGGCGACTCGCTCTTGTGCCCATTCAACTCAATCTCTACCCCTAGTAGTGACTCTCGTGGCCATTCCCATGATAGTGCCGCACACCGTGGGGCTTGGCCCGCCAAGCCTTAGATCTGTGGCGAGACCCTACAAACCCATTCGCCTGCCCTTTTATACTGGTCGCATGATTGCTACCGGTGGATTCTTCCAGATCCTGCCAAGTAGCTATGTGTCGGCCTCGTGTCCGGTCACTCACGCTGCCATGGTGATGATCGGCTCTATCAACCTCTTCGTTGGCTTCACCAACGCCATCCACTCGGATGATCGTGCCAGACCTGCCATCAGCAATGGGTCTCCCCCACGTAATCTGCTTTCGGAAGAGCAGATCTGATTGATCTCCCTCCTCACCTCCAAGTACGACTTAGTCGAGAGCGTCTTGGTCGAAAGAAAATCCACCCTATGTGACGACATAGATTCGGCGACGCCCGCACTGGCCGTAGGCTCCATCACCCCCGCTTCGAAGGTCGACTCCATCACGAAAGTCTCCAATGATGGGGACTATGAGGATCACTTGATCCTCCCACTCTTCGACTCTGACTCGGGGTCGAAATATCCAGATGATATCTACATTGCCATCCACCATGCCATCTACATGGCGAACAAGGAGGAATAGTCGGTGGATCCTTTCTCCAACTCTCTCCCACCAATAGAAACCGCTGATGAGATCGAGCAGCATTGCGTGGACCTTAACAAGGCCAGGGAGAAACAAAATACCGAGCGCGAAAAATTTCGTGTCGAGCAAAATATAGCCCAAGAACTCTCATCTTACCACCAACGTCGGGTGATGCGGTCACTCAACCTTTCCATCCATGGCTGAGCCCTGAACTTCAACGACGAGCATGACCCAGCGTGTGCGGTAGACCATGAGATCTACCACAATGCGCCACCCGGAGGTAGTCGCCCGCCACCTAGGTTGTTTATGCATGGAGCACCTCCACCACCCTATTGCACGCCTCCTCCGGAAAAGCCACGGATACTAATCGCACCACGGGAGTACGATGCCAATGGCCTCCCCCTCTACTCGACTGGATGGACAATGTCATCATGAGACAAGCCGCAGTCGCTGACCTAAACCCTACGGATGAGGGTGTGATCCAAATCAAGTACGCCCAGGCCCTTCTTGCCAAGACTGTCGAACAGCAGATAGCAGGCCACGACTCGTAGGGATGAGTTTACTCTAGATCCACCAACATAAAGGAGGCATCATCCAATAGCTTGCCCTATGATCTCTACGAATGAGCCCACAATACAATGCGGTCGCTGCCAATGGCCATCATGTCGACGCGCGAGGCCACATTATAAATATCCAAGCATGGTGAGCTTTTCAGCCATATGATGTCCGCCACACATTCTCCAACTGCAGCGACCTCAGTCGAGTCAGCCCACCATGCTTTAGACCAATGGTTTGAGGCGAAAACTACCCCCAAACTTTTAGGGGCAGAAGGACATCGAGAAATACGATCCAACGTTCGACCCCAAAGTGTGGATCGATACCTACCGCATGGCGATGGGGATCGTTGGCCACAACGATATACTGGCCACTCGCTACCCCCCTGATGATGGAGGGTGCGACTCACCAATGGATCAACACCCTCCCCAGGAACAGTGTCGACTAGTGGGAAGAGATGCACGAAGCCTTCATCAAGCACTTAGAGGACTCCTACTCACGCGCCACTATGATTGAGGACATGGAGTGATGCTTCCAGGGCCCCAATGAGTCGACCCGCCACTAGGTCCAGCGCTGGCAGGACCTATGGATAAACACCATGGGCATCCACCCGGACATGGCTATCCACTGCTTCAAAAACATGTTTTGGTATGAACCCTTGGTCGCTAAGATCAAGCGAATCTACCAAACGCTCGAAAACATCCTCGACCTCCTCAAGATCGCCAAGCGCTACTCGGAGGAGGACTTGATCAAAGAATCCGATGACAAGTTGGGGGAAGGGGCCACACGAGCAGCCAAAACAGGAGCCAGAACTGCGAGCTCCCCAACAGTAACACCTTCCAAATGACAAAGCGATGCAATGACGACAGGACAGATTTTTTCGCCAACACCAGCTACATGCCACGCGACCCCAAGAACTTCCGCCGTGACTGGAACAACCCACGTGGAAATACCACGGCATGGACCAAATTTGACCTCGCCACCCTACTGAACCAACCCTGTGTATAGAACAGCATGGAGGGAAAGCTCACCACACACACGACCGCCGACTCCCACTCCCTCAAAGAAATCAAGAAAGCATGGCATGCCTGGAGAATCTGAACCCCGATCAGCCGCGCAACAACGGCAATGTCAACGTGTTTGACAATTTAGTCGGCTCGCTCCAGATGTTCACATGCGTGGGGACGCGCCACGAGAAGAAGGTACTCATCCGTGTTGTCTCCGTCAATGTGGTACAGCAAGTCGATATCCCATGCTGGCTAAATTGGTTAGAACAAAGCATCACCTGGAGTCCCGAAAATCACGCGCCCATGATCGAATACCTGGGGTGAGTCGCCCTGGTCGTCAAGCCCAAAGTGGCTGACTACTGACTGCCAAAGAGACTGATGGATGGAGGAAGCTCCATCAACATTTTGTACCTGGACACGTTCAGGCGACTGCAACTCCCGTAGTCCATGGTCGAATCAACCTTCTGCAGCTTCCACGGCATTGTCCCGAGTCGGAACGCATATCCTATCGGCAAAATGATGCTGTCAGTCACCTTCAGAACGCCAGCAACATCCACACAGAGCAGATAGTCTTCCAACTGGTCAACTTCCGGAGCCCGTACCACTGCGTACGCAGGAGGCAAGCGTTCGTCAAATTCATGGCAGCCCCCCACTATGCCTATAACATGATGAAGCTCCCGGTCCCCACGGCATCATCACCGTGCGTGGCGACCCAGATATGTCTATCGAGTACGAGGATAACAGCTCTAGGCTCGCCGATGCCATCATCTCCAAGGAGGCGCATCATGTTCACGAGCCCGTCGTCCTAAACAAACCAACGCCGGCGTGCTTCCTTCCGGGCACCTCCAAGACCTCCACACAAGCCCTCCAAGTCGATCTCACCCTAGGTGACTCGAGCCAGAAGGGAACCATGGAGACAAACCTCGTTCGCACATAGGAAGACGTGCTCTGCGAGTCCCTACATCAGAAGCGCGACGCCCCTACATGGATAACATCTAACATGCCCAGCGTTACGGGGGGCCTCGCTGAGCACAAATCAAATGTCGAACCGAAGGTACGGCCTACAAAGCAATCACTATGACCTCTCAATGAAGAGCGTCGCCAAAAAACCACCGAAGAGGCGCGGTCGCTACTCACCATAGGGCTCATTCTCCCTAACAAGTACTCCGACAGGCCAACGAAACCAATCCTAGTGCTCAAGAAAAATTTCACCTGGAGGATCTGTGTCGACTGAACGGACCTCGTCTGAGCACAACTCACCCATGGTGCATCGTAGGATCGACCTGCTCATCAAAGAACGCGACCCGCGGGAATGACGTGGCAATGATGCCTACTACCTCAACCAACATGCGCTTCGATCGCCCCTGGAATGTCAATACATTGCGCAAGTCTTACATTTCACGCCCCGACTAGTACAAAAAATTGTGTACCACCAATGATTAAAACTACTGTATCCACAAATCGTGTCCACTCGCCTTACCTTGCGCCGGTCGCACTCGTAAATATACCAGCATATACGCCATACCGGTCGTCAACCCCTGGGAGAGCGACTCGATATGGCCAAGTAGTGTAGAACAAGGGCATCGAGGAATCTCGAGCCTTGTGCTCTCCATGAAAAACACCAAATCAAAAGCCACCGTCAGATTTGCCTCGCTCAACTGGCTTCCCGAGCCAAGACGACCAGTCGTGCTTCTCACAGCACCATGTCTCCCTCGTCCTTGGATGTAGTGCCTCGAAAGGTTAAGTACCATGCTTGAGGATGCTTCAAAACACGAACACACATGCACTTTGAGAAAACACCAAGTATGAAAGCTCACCCTACAGTCGCCAAGCGACTGGCTCCCCGAGTCAGGAGCGAAGGCGTGTTATACATCCACAACGCAAAAATGTCCTTCCTACCTTAGGGTCAATGACTTGAATGGATAAGTACAACGCTCGGGGACTCGTCAAATAGGAACCCATATGCTCCCTAGAAAAAACCAAGTACAATGGGTCCTTTGGGGTCGCCAAGCGACTAGCTTCACGAGCCATGACAAGTTGATTAGAACCTACTCGAACAGCTTACTAACATATCACTGTCATTAGTCATGTGCGTGCAATTCTAACAAAAACGCTCGGGGACTAGCTACCCCCGACGTACCTAATACATGACAAACAACTAGTTGCACATAGAACATAAAAAAGTGCAAACTTAATATTCATTCATATTATGCATCAAGTTTTTTACAAAAGACCAACCGAAACTAAACCTACTTCCCAAGAACATTTCTCATTCTACAAGCTTTGAGGATGAAGCTCCACCCGCACCCTTGGCCTTCTCAATAGGCTACCAGGAGTTGGTCGGATACATCGATAACGACTTCGCGATCGCTGACTGGAACGACAACTCCGACGGGAGGTCACAGTACTTTGGCTCGACATCACTAGGCGCCACTTGCGTTTCCTGATACGGCAGGAGATCACTCATCACCAACACCCACTTCGCAAATGGACCAGCCTTCGCTTGTAGCATGAGGACATTAGCGACCTCCACCATGCATGTCACCGATGGGTACTGTAGTGTCCACGGATCGAGTAAAGATCTTAAGTCCCTGTGATTAACATGCTAGTCCCTGGATCATTAGCTAGCACTCACAGTCGATGAAATATCATGTAAAACACAAGTATTTATTACATGATTCGAATAATCCAGAGTTTACATTATTACAACAGAAGCGAAATATATACAACTTGGAGTCTCATCAATGCCACAGGCAGGTTCAGTGAAGACCCGTGATCCTAGCGCACCAACGATCTCCCAATTTTGCACATGAAACATGCAGCCCAACGAGTTGTTCAATACTTTGAATGTATTGGCAAATTACACCAAGGAAAAAAATAAGGCTAACTCTACATGCAAGGCTAGAGTAGGCTTTGGGTTTCATTTGCATAAAGCCAATTTTATCTAACTAAGAATAAAAGAGGATGAGTTTTATCCTACTTTATAAACATTTTCTTAAGTAAAATAGGGTCGAATGGAACACGATGATATTACTCACCAAGTGTTCAAACAACCAAACACTTGGAAATTACTCACCAAGTGTCCAAACAACCGAACACTTGGATATTACTCACCAAGTCCCCACAATCCCACCCATTGGCGATATTACTCACGCCATGGGATTTCAAAACTTTGTTTAGAAAAGAGAAAGGAAGATCCTTTAGAGGCTCCATCCTTCGGATGCTCAATGTTGTTCTGTTTCCATGAACACGGCTGATCGATCAGATTGATTACTCTCGAGATTTTGTGAACTTTACCCATGATCCACGATCAAGTCCTTTTACAGACAAGACCATGGTAAGGCTTTCACTTAGTATCCCCTCTACCTTCTAGATCCAACCGTGCCAAGAACCTCCAAATGTTGGTACCCAGGTGAGGTTTCCTACTAAGTACTAGGCCAAGAAAGATCCCATATGTATTATGGTTGCACTGGAAGCTTCTGAATTCTGAAATATGGCAGACTTCTTTTATTCCTAGGTGGCCATCCTCCACCAAATTCCGCTCGTTGACCCGACAAGCATTCTGCCCAGAACAAAACTTAGTCTTAGTTTGAAGGCGAATTTGAGAAGAAAAGATCGCTCAAGAGAGCCTTTATACTTAGAAAATTTTCTTGCCTTTCGAGCCCCCCAATGGTACTTTATATATACATAGCAAGCAATACTTAGCAAAAATAGGGGTAACCTATTAGGAGGGAAAATCCTAAGTACAAAGCTACTCATGGAATCCTACAAAATTCATCGCACTTGCAAAATAATTGGTAGGAACCGAGTCCCTACTAGGTCTAGGACATAGATTGTAGGGGTGGAAGGAGGGTTGGCGAGGAGTTGGCCACGCTCGACGGCAGGAAGGTGCCATGGTCGCGCGGTAGGAAGAGGTGGCTAGGGCTAGGGTTCCGACTCCTGAGGGAGTCGGCAACAAATATGATTTATTGCTTGTTTGATACGTAGGGATTACATGTGCTTATATAATAGTCTAGCTAATCAAAACCCTAGATAAGATGGGCCAAGCCCTTAAACCGGTCCACTACTGGACCTCTTCCGGCTGTAAGTCAACCCGGTCATAACATCTCTCCTCGCCTGTGCAAACAGCTCGTCCTCGAGCTGGATATCTAGAAACTGCAAGCGGAACTCCTCGAGCTTTCTCCCAGGTGGCGTCCTCCAGAGACAGGCCGGCCCACTGAACCATTATAAGCCACATGCCTCAACGTTGCTGCGCCTTCAACACCTTAGCAGGACCTAGCATAAGGCATCCATCAGCAGTGGGAAGAAGCGCCAACGTTGATGCTGGAGGCTCCCCACGGAAGGCCTTTAGCAAGCCCACATGGAAGACATCATGGATGCGAGAGCCTGCTGGTAGCTGAATACGGTATGCGAGTGTGCCGATGCGCTCTAGCACACGAAAGGGACCTGCGTAGCGAGGGCCCAGCTTGAGCTTGGCGCGCGGGTCCAGTGACTACATAGTCTTGTGAAGGAGGCGCAGCCACACCCAGTCACCCACCACGAACTCCGCCTCGCGATGATGAGCACCGTAGTACTTCTTGGATAGCTACAGGGCTTGGAGAAGATGATGATGCGCCTCGTGCAAGATCTCGTCACAGGTGCGGAGTAGGTCGCAGGCCGCCTCGGTCTGAGCCGTCCCGGTCTCGAATGGCAGCATAGTCGGAGGGGCACCCGTAGACCACCTCGAAAGGCGTAGTGCACAGGGCGGAGTGATACGAGGTGTTGTAGCAGTACTCCTCCCATGCCAACCAATCCACCCAAGCTCATGGACGAACACCTGTAACACAGCGCAAATACATAGCAATCACCTTGTTAACCACCTCGGATTGTCCGTCCGTCTAAGGATGGAATGTCGTGCTTAGGCGTAGCTTCACGCCTGCCAGCCAAAAGAGATCACGCCATACATGACCCATGAACACCGGATCACGATCGCCGATGATCAAAGAGGGAAACCCGTGGAGGCGAACGATGCCCTCGAAGAAGGCCAACTCCACGGACGCGGCTGTATACGAATGGCCGAGAGCGATGAAGTGCGCATACTTGGAGAAGTGGTCAACCACCATGAGGATGACGGACTTGCCGCCCACCTTGGGAACGCCCTCGAGGAAGTCCATGTAAATATCAGCCCACACCTGCGAGGGCACATCAAGATGTTGTAGTAGTCCTGCTGGTTGCGGTGTCTCCACCTTGTTACACTGGCATGTCACGCAAGACCGTACCCAGTCACGCACCAGCGTACGATGGCCCGGGATGTAGAAATCAGCACGGAGGCGGTGGAGTCTCTTCTGCACACCCTCGTGGCCCGCCGAGTGCGCCAGGAGCAGGTCCTGATGGCGGAGGTTATCGTGGTCTGGCACAAAGAGGTGGCGCCCATGCAGAAGAAGGCCATCGTCCAGACACCAGGGAGGCTCTAGCTCACCGGCCCCGAGGCGCTGACGCAAGGCCTAGGCATCCGCGGCTGTCGAGGTAGCCCGACAGATGTTGTTGATGAAGGCGAAAGATGGCCTGGAGCAGATGCACAGGACTGTGCCCGCGGCGGCGACGTCTTCCACGACGTCCTTAGTGTCGCGGCATGACATAGCATCGGTGACCATGTTGAGACGGCCCAGACGACCTCTCTTCTCTCCCACCGCTCTCGTCTCTCTCCTGCTTGCTTGAGGGTCGTTCCTTGCAGTCCGGCCCAAACCAAGGCCTCTCCCGGCGGTGCTGCCGCCGGTGAGAGGCCGAGGGGAGGTGCTGAGGTAGATAGGTTAGTAGTTAGGGTTTGCTTTGCCTTTGTGCAAGTTTGGATTAGAGTTTCGAAGCTCTTCCGCTGGCTTCGATGCGTGCTGGTGAGTCTGGCCTGGTTACTGGTGCTCCGGTGGGGGCGCCCATCGCCGGAGAAGACGAAGCTATAGATCTCCGATAATAAAGCCGCTATCCGGAGCCTCTCCTCGCTGGTAGTTGCACGAGCTGCAGAGAGGGCGTCAACGGGCATGCTCTGGTGGTTCCCATGGTGGAAGCTGTTGGCTTGTCTGGGTTCAAGCTTCCCCAATAATCGCGAGCCCCGACAGATCCGTGAAGCTTCTATGTGGATCTCCCTCCTGGCCGGCCGTGGCGGCGAGGGGGAGTGGGATCTAGGCGGTGAGCTGCTCGGAGCTGGTCGGGGAGAAGGATTAGGTGAAGCTTCGATTTTTGGAGTTGACAAGCAGAGGACTTTATGCGACGGCGGCGACCGTCTTTCCTCTTCCTCTAACGACCGTATGGCGGCCCTCCATGGCCATGATTTGGCCTTGCTCAATCTTCCTGGCCTCAGGCCTTATGGGAGGATTTTCCTCGACCACGGCGCTAGATTCATGGCGGTCGTTGCTCCAAGTGGCTAGTTCCCCGGTACCAGCGGCGGCATTGGCGTCGGGAGGTTGTTCGTCGAAGGTGGAGAAGACCAGGGATCTGATTGCTTAGAATCTTTTATCCCTAGGGTCTTATTTGTAAAAGGCACAGCCTTATCTGCAAAATACCTAGCTCTTAGGGGTTTTGCTGTAATTTGTTCCCACCGAGTTGAATGAAGCTTCTGGGGTCTTTGGACCCTTATCCTGTTCAAAAAAAGAGACGGCCCAGACGGTACTCGACGGTGAAGTCGAAGCCAAAGAGCTTGCTGATCCACTGGTGTTGTGGTACTGTGGATAGGTGTTGGTCTAACAAGAACTTGAGGCTGTAGTGATATGTGCGAAGGTGGAAGGTCCGCCCTAGAGATAGGGCCGCCAGTGACGCACGGCCTGGACCAACCCGATGAGCTCGCGCTCGTACGCCGTGAGCTTGTGAGGTCGAGCCTCGAACGGGCGGCTGAAGAAGGCCAGCGGTTCGTCGCCCTGGTGGAGGACGGCTCCAAAGCCTATGCCAGAGGCATCACAGTCCACCACGAACAGCTTGTCGAAGTCCGACATCTGTAGCACTGGCCCTGTCGTAAGGGCCTGCTTGAGGGTTTGGAACGCCTTGGTCGCCTCCGTGTCCCAAGAGAAGGCGTCGCGGCGCATGAGACGGGTCACGATCGCGGCGATGAGGCCGAATTCCCGGATGAATTTCTAGTAGTAGCCAGCGAGGCCCAAGAAGCCGCATAGAGCCTGGGGTGACTGCGGGTAGGCCAGGTCGCGACACCGACAACCTTGTCAACATCCATCACGACTCCCTCCGCCGAGATGACATGTCCCAGGTACGCGACGGAGGTCGTGCCAAACGAGCACTTCGAGCGCTTGAGGTGTAGGTGATGCACTCGAAGCTCGTTGAAGATGATGGCCACGTGCTGCATGTTCTCTGCCCAAGATGAACTGTAGATAAGGATGTCATCAAAGAAAACAAGCACAAAGCGGCGCAAGTAAGGGCTGAGCACGTCGTTCATCAAAGCCTGGAAAGTTGTCGGAGGTTGGAGAGGCCAAACAGCATCACCAAGAACTCAAAGTGGCCATGGTGGGTCCGGAACGCCCTCTTCATGATGTCGTCTAGATACATCCGCACCTGATGATAGATGGAGCGAAGGTCAAGCTTGGTGAATAACGTGCCCCATGTAAGTCGTCCAAGAGCTCGTCCACGATAGGTATAGGGAATTTGTCCTTGGACGTTCTGGCATTGAGGGCACGGTATTCGATGCAGAAGCGCCACGTGTCGTCGGCCTTGCGCACCAGGAGCATCGGCGTGGAGAACAGCGATGTCAAAATCCGGATGATGCCCTACGCGAGCATGACCGCCACCTGGCGCTCGAGCTCGTCCTTCTGAAGCTGGGGGTAGCGGTACGGCCGCACGACAAGAGGGGCAGTGTCTGGCAGGAGGTGAATGTGGTGGTCACAGGGGCGCGCTAGCAGGAGACCCTATGGCTCGTCAAAGACGTCGCTTTTGCTGCTGCAGGAGGTCGTATAGGAGGGGTGTGCCTCGTCTAGCGCGGCCGCCATCAACTGGAGCTGAGGGGTCGCTAGGGAGGAACCGCCGACGCCCTCCCACTGGACGCGATGACCCAGGCGCCAAAAGATCAGGGTAAGGGCGTAGAAATCCTAGAAGATGGGGCCCAGTGCGCAGGAAGTCGATGCCAAGGATGAAGTCAAAGCATCCCAAGTCGATGTAGGCGCAGTTGATGGAGAACTGCTCGTCGCCGATGAGGATGGGAACCTGCCGAGCAACGCCCTGGGAAGCAAGGCGGTCCCCGTTGGCAACTGTGACGCTGAACCGCTCGGCGCCCGAGGACTGTAGAGCTAGACGGTGGATGGTGTCCCCAGACAAGAAGTTGTGCATAGACCCCGTATCTAGGAGCGCAAGTAGACGCTCGCCATTGATCATCACCGGAAGTAGCATGGTCTTCTCCATCCAGATGCCCACCATGGCATGTAAGGAGACGACGAAGGCGGCTTCCTGGACCTGCCCGTGGGCAGTAGCGTTAGGCTCGAAGAGGGACGCGGCGTCAAGCTCTGCGGTGATGGCATCAACGTCCCCATCGTCGATGGTCTCCAAGTAGAACAGGAGAGCGCACATACAGCTCGGTGCATGGGGCTCGTCGCAGTTTAAGCATAGGCCCTTATGGCGACGCTCGAGCCGCTCGATCATAGTCAGCTGGCGGAAGGGTCGTGTCGGGGATGTGGCCGCAACGGGGGTGGCCGGCAGGGCAGGAAACGCCAGGCCTGGGGCCGTCAGTGCAGGGCAGGGGGAGGCCGCACGTCGTGGCTCAGAAAGACCTGCTACATGGCTAGCGCACGCTGCTTGAAGGCGCGGGCATAGTACAAGGCCGACTGCAGGTCCTGGGGTTCGCGCATCTCCACGTGGATGCGAATGTGATCCGGCAGGCCGCCAACGAACAACTCTGCGAACTGGCGAGCTGTGATGCCATGCGCATGGCACCCCAAGGTCTGGAAGCGGTCGGCAAAGTCTTGCACCGAGGAGGTGAAGGGTAGGCGTCCCATCTCGGCCAACCGGCTCCTGCATATCGGCGCCCAAACCGGAGGAGGTAGAGGTCGCAGAATCGCTCCCATGGAGGCATGCCGCCCTCGTCCTGATCGAGGGCATAATACCACGTCTGGGAGGCTCCGCGGAGGTTATATGAGGCGATCCATGTTCGGTCGGATGCCAGTGTGCGCTGCCCCTGGAAAAACTGGTAACACTGGTTGAGCCAGTTTAGGGGGTCTACGCACTACTAGGAAAATGGCTATAGGTAATCAGCACATCCGTGGCTCACATGGTTGAAGTGCCCCACGGCTAAAACAGGCGTGGCTCACCTCTGGGCAGTGCCCTACTAGTAACTAGAACAACCGTGGCACACATGGTCATAGTGCGCCATAGATATGCGTGGGCCAGGGCCCTGCTGGCCGCATGCCAGATACCCCGTAGCGCACTTAGGGTTGGTGCGTTACGCTTGTTAGTGTTAACCGTGGCGCACATGGATGGGGTGCGCTACACCTAAGTGCATGCCCCTCTGCTCTGTAAACGGTCAGACACATCCGTGTCGCACTGTGGCATGTGCGCCACGGTTGTTATTATTCCCTGTGGCGCACTGGGGCCACGTGCGCCACGGATGTGTCGACTCTTTTTTTTGGCAGCTCCACTTTGTGCACATGTGTGATCATCCACCACCCCACACTTCACTTTCCCCTTCTTCTTCCTCCTTAGATCTAGTCGGGATCCTTCTCCTTCCCACCTTAATTTCTCCACTCATTCACCATTTTTAGCATGTAGAACTTGCCTTGGATGTTACATACGTAATAGAGGAAGCTCTCCGGTCTCCCATCTCCTTCTCCGGTCTCGCACGCGCCTCTCTTTTCCATCTTCTCGCGATCGGTCTCTCATCTCGGTAAGTTGTCCATGTAAGGATGTGTTCATGTGTATATGGATGATATGCTCATATGTATGTAGATGATCGATGCTCATGATGTGTGTATGGAGAGGATCGATGGTCATGTGTGTGTATATATATGGAGAGTATTGATGCTCATATGCATGTGTGTATGGAGAGGATAATGATATGATCATGTGTATATGGATCGGTCTCTCTCTCTTGTGTTTGTGTGTGCACAAGTTTCCATTTGTTTTGCCAAAATGTTGATTCATTTCCATTTTGGCAAGACTTTGGCATTTCGCAAAGGTCCTAATTTTAGGATAGATCATGCCGAAATTTTCTATCGACCATTGCATGCATGCATTCATTATGTGGTTCTAATAGACTTATAATTGTACTATGTACACCCTGCAGGCAAAATGGTCCGCATAATGAGCGAAGGCATTGTGGCTAGATTTTTGAAATGTGCGACGGCCGACATGATACAAAATAACAAGACGGATATAAGATGTCCATGCAGAAGATGCAAACTCAACTGGGTGATCGACCCAGATTCCGGGAATCTGCAGGTGCACCTGCTCCGCCATGGCTTCATGGATGGATACACTCGTTGGATAAGAGATGACGAAGACGATGGAGATGGTGAAGGTGGGCAACATGACAATGATCATCATGGCGAGGACGGGCGAGATGATGAAGAGTCTCCTGGTGAAGGTGCGGAAGCAGACCGGGATGATGATGATCTAGATGCCGGAGGAGCAGACGACGATGGAACAACGTCAGGCTGGGTGCGGGACCCTTATGTGCAAGAGCTGCTTCTCAAGCAGACGAGTAACACCAGGGCTGCGACTAGAGAGAAAGCCAAGCTTGCGCAACTTGAGAAAGACGCGGTTACTCCATCGTATGAAGGATGCAGGCCCGATGATACCCGGTTAAATGTAACACTCAAGGCTATGGAGATGAAGGCAAAACACAAATTGAGTGACGCAAGCTTCGACGATATGATGGCATTCTGGCACGATCGTATCCCAGAGGGGAAAACGTGTCCAACTAGTATCGAGGATGCCAAGAATAATCGTCTGTCCTCTCGATCTACCGCACGTTAGATATCACGTATGCATCAACGATTGCATCATTTATCGAGGCGAGGACGCGGAGAAAACCACATGTCCGGTGTGCGGCGTGAGTCGATACAAGAAAGGGAAGAAAGCACCTCGAAAAGTGGTATGGTACTTTCCTATCACTCCTCGTCTGCAGCGCTATTTCGTGGACCCTAAGGAAGCGAAGCTCATGCGATGGCATGCGGAAAGGAAGAAGCCAGGAGATGACGATGACCCCGAAAAGGATGAGCTGCTGATGCACCCTTCAGATGCTAGCCAGTGGAAAGCATTGGACCTCGAATTCCCAGAATTCGAGGGAGATTCGAGGAACATCAGGCTTGGTGCGAGCACCGATGGACTCAATCCGTTCGGTAGCCAGAGCAGCACGCACATCACTTGGCCCGTGTTTGTATGGATGTACAACCTCCCTCCATGGTTGTGCATGAAGAAGAAGTACATACAAATGAGTATGCTAATTCAAGGGCCAAAACAACCTCGTACCGACATCAATCTGTATCTCGGGCTGTTGAAAGAGGATCTAGGTATGTTATGGGAATCTGGAGCCAATACTTACGACGCCGTCGCACAAGATTATTTCACTATGAGAGCCGCGTTGGTCACTATGGTGCAAGACTATCCAGGTTGCAGGTATATCTCGGGACAGGTTATCCAAGGATTCTGCGCATGCGTTAGGTGCATGGATAACACAATCTATCTCCAACTAGAGAAGGATCCAGGTTCTTCGAAAACCGTGATCATGGCGCACCGGAGGTGGCTCGGCAAGAATGATCCATGGAGAAAACATGGAGACCTGTTCGATGGCAAATCCAAGACACGAGGAATCCTAGAGCGTAGGAGCAGCGAAGAAGTGGAAGAGTTGCTGAAAAACTGGAAAGATTGTCCTAAGCCTGGAAAGAAGCGAAAGAGACAGCAAGACAAGTCGCTGATGAAGTTATGGAAAACAAGGTCTGTTTTCTGGGAGTTGCCATACTGGAAGTTTCTCTGCAAGCCTCATAGCCTCGACATCATGCATATCACGAAAAATGTGTGCGAGAGTCTGGTCGCCACCATAATCAACATGCCAGATAGGACGAAAGATGGTCCGAAAGCAAGGCTCGACCTGATATTCATGGGTATCCGGAAGGAGCTTCATGGAGGACGCACTACTCCTGATGATCAGGAAGATGACGATGATCATGAGTCGGAGATGACACAAGGTCGTCAGAAGGGTAAAAAGTTCAAGAAGAACGAACATTACTGCCCTCCTTCTTGCTTCACTCTAAGCCAGGATGAGATCAAACAGTTTTTCAAGTGCCTTCTAGGAGTCAAATTTCCTTACGGCTACGCGGGCAAGATAAGCAGATACCTAGATGAGGCAAACAGAGGTTTAGTGGCATGAAGTCTCACGACTGTTCCGTGCTAATGATGCAAGTACTTCCAGTTGCACTAAGAGGGATAATGGACGAGCACGTCCGTGAAATGTTATTTGGCCTCTGCAAGTTTTTCGACATCATCTCTCGGAAGTCGATTGGCATGAATCAGCTCGGGAGGATACAGGAGGAGATCGTGGTGATACTATGCGAGCTTGAGGTCTACTTCCCACCCGCACTCTTCGACATTATGGTGCATCTGCTGGTCCATATCGTGGAGGAGATCATCCAACTCAGGCCGATGTTCCTCCACAGCATGATGGCGTTCGAAAGGATGAACAGACACATCAAAGGATACGTTCGCAACAGGTCCCGTATTGATGGAAGCATAGCCAAGGGCTTTCTGGCCGAAGAGTGCATCTCTTTCTGCACGAATTCTCTAGACATCGAGAACCTTGTCGGTCTTCCCGTCAACAGGAACCTTGGAAAGCTCGACGGATCTGGTCACCGAGAGGGTCGTCGCATACTGCATGTAGACTTCGATTTTCGACGCGCAGACTTTAATCGAGTAAACCTCGTCGCGCTATAGCATTTAGAACTGGTCGATCCTTGGGTACAGAAGCACAAAAGGTTAATCGAGAAGAAGTACAGTGACCGGGGCATACAGAGGATGCAGGGAGAAATAATCAAAGAGCACAACTCAGATTTCACGCGTTGGTTTAGGCAAACGCTCCTTGATAATCCCCCGCGATCAGCTTCTTCTGACACGGAAAAGATCATATTCACCTTGTCGCATGGACCGATGCAAAACCTGGTGACATATCAGGCGTATGATACCAACGGCTACACATTCTACACGGAGGAAAAGGACAGCAAGTGTGATTAGCAAGAATCGAGGATATCTGGGAGCTCGACTACTATGGAGAAAAGGTGTCGATGTTCCGTGTCAGATGGGAAAAGAGCGTCGAAAGAGAAGACCGGTATTTCATAACCATGGTTATACCCGAAGCAGCCAAATCCAAGGCCGCCAGTGCGAATGTGGCCTCGAAAAATGAACTGTGGGTACTGGCTACCAAAGTGGACCAATGTTTTTTCATTACCGACCCGACAAAGCCTAACCGTGTTCTCGTGAGGAGAGGAAAAAGAAACATCATCGGAATAGATGGAGTCGCCAACGAGCAAGACTTCGACCAGTACGGCGATCCAAAGATTGAAGATGACGACGACTACGATGCAGCAACATACATCACAAGAAGAAAAAGGACAACCCTACCCAAAAAAGGTAGCCTGTTCGAAAGAAGAAACATTAAAGTGCCGGGGCTAAATTATTCAACCGCGACAAAGAAGGGAAAAAAATTGTAAAACGCTAGCTCAAAAAATATTGTAAAGCGCGTGGTCGAAAAAGATTGTAAAGTGCGGGTGGTCGAGTAGGGCCGTGCCAGATTCATATTATTATGGACAAATTATTATGAAATTTAGTTATATTTTGAATCATATTATTTGTACCACTTTTATGACATATATTATCACTTTTGGGCATTTTTGGAACATTTAAAAGTATTTATAAAATAAAAACAAAACAAATATGGCATATATTACCACTTTTGGGAATTTTTGGAACATTTAAAAGTATTTTTAAAATAAAAATAAAAAAGGGGGGCACCAGGATTCAAACCTGGGTGCTTAGTAGTTTAGAATAGAGCAGTGGGCAGAACCAGTGGGATAGGGTAGTGAATCTGTTATATAGTGGGACGGCTCTTTTATTATACAGTTGCTAGAGGAGATAGGCGTAGCGCACTCTGGCATAGTGCGCTACGGATATCTGTAGCTCACTATGCCAGAGTGCCCTATGCCTATCTTTGCCTTATCCACGTGCACGCAGGCACGTCCCTGATCCCCATTCAACCGCGCCCACCCATCTCGCTCGAGCTCGAGCCCGAGCCCCCGTCGTCGTTGTCAATCCGCTGCCTCGCCAGCCCTGCCAGCCGCCGCCACTCGAGGAGGAGACAGTGGAGGAGGAGGCCCGAGCCGCTTCCAATCCACCGCCACCGCATCCCAGGAGGAGGAGGCCGCCACGCCAGGAGGAGGAGGCCGCCTTGCCCGCGCGCTTGTTCCGTGGAGGAGGAGGTCGCAGTTGCTGTGCAGTCCGTGAGGAGGAGGTCGTAGTCGCCACGCCAGGAGGAGGAGATCGCGCTCGTTCTGTGGAGGAGGAGGTCACAGTCGGCACGCCAGGAGGAGGGGGTCACGCTCGTTCCGTGGAGAAGGAGGTCGCAGTCGCCGCGCAGTCCGTGAAGGAGAAGTCCCTCATCGTCCGCGCGCTCGTCGTCGTCCTTGTCTTGGAGGTGAGCATCGCCCTCTCCCCTCTCCCCCTCTCTCCCCTCTGGTTGCATCCATTCACTTAGGGGATTCATAATAGGATTCAGAGTAAGGGTTCAAAGTGAGGGTTCAGTTAGGAAATGTTCAGATTTTCTTAGGATTCAGAGTAGGGTTCAGTTAGGAAATGCTCTAGGAAATTCAGTTAGGAAATGTTCAGAGTAGGAAATTCAGATTAGGAAATGCTAATCAGTTAGGAAATTCAGATTAGGAAATTTAGAGTAGGAAATTCAGATTAGGAATTTCAGTTAGGAAATGGTTGCATGGTTTATGGTTATTCAGAGTAGTGGTTCAGAGTTAGGATTCAGAGTTAGGAAATTTTCTTAGGTAGTATGAAATCATAGCAGTGGTTTTGTCTTCATGGTTCATGGTTTCATGGATTAGCACTGCAAGCAACTTCCTTTCCTAGTTGTCTTAGCCCCTAGATAAATTATTTTGAGATGAACATTATTCTCAATTTTTATTTCTGCATGATTGTATGCTTGCCTGTGTGGATGCTTCTAAGATGAACATTATGCCTGTGTGGCATACACCAACTGGTAGCATGTTAGCATGTTGACCAAATTTGTTCTAGTTATCTCTCTTTAGCATTTTGGGTATGCAAGACAACTTGTATGAGACACGTTGAGAGCATGGTGTTTCAAAATCTCCAAGAAACAACATAACAAGGTAAAGATACAAATAAACTGTTCTAATAGTTCAAATAATGACCTGCAGCTAAAAACTTGATGGTTCTCTGTACTATATGAAAACAATGCATTTCTGTAATTCATTTACCACCAGCAGCTTTGACCTGTCAAACAAAGAAAAAACCCTGCCCATGTGAGTGATTTGTGGAGATAAGATGTTGTTATTGCTGTAGAGGAGGAAATTTTTGCACATGTTGCTACTGTTATTGTTGTTATTGCTGTAGCTATACATGCTGCTATTATTGTTGTGTAGTGTTGTTGTTGTTGTAGCTATGTATACATTGCTTTTTTTACTGCTGTGAATCTCCTATGCAACATATAAGTTTTGAAATGGCAAGTCCATGATGTAGGTGTATGATCTGCATGTAGGTTCTTGTATGAAATGAGTCCTGATTTTTGCCAGAATGTTGATTAACTTCAGTTTCGGCAGAAATCGGGCACTCCATGATGTAGGTGTATGATTTGTATGCAGGAATGTTGATTTTTGCCGGAATGTTGATTAACTTTCGTAGACGGTAAACTCCAGCTTGGTGAAGCGGGGCGGATGCTGGTCGTGCGGGCGGCGCTGTAAGCGCCATCGTGGCGACCCATCATGGCGGGTGGCGAGTAGTTGGGTATCAGGCCCCCCTGGAATGGGTGGTCCCCGACGCCGATGGAGGGTTCGGCATACCCGGTGAAACCCTCGAAGGTCGTGGTCGAGGGCGACATGGCCGGCTGGATCACGGTCGGCTGGTGGGCGCGGTCGTATAGACTGCCGCGTTGAGCTAGGCCGAAAGTGGTGACGGCGAGGGCGGGAACCTGATATGATTGATCGGTACCCCCTGGTTGGAGGTGGCGGTTGATGGAGGTGGGGAGGGGGACACAGACGACGGTGGGAATTGTGGCGCAGCAGCCGCCTGGCTCGAAGGTGGCAGCCCTTAGGGGCTCTAGAGGAACATCCGGAGGTTTGCGACCACCTGGGTCAGGTCTCGGATGGCCGTCGAGAGCTTCGCCGGGGTGAGTACATCAGCTAGGTTGAGGGTCGGTGCCAGGGTGCCAGGGGCGAGCGCCCCAAGGTTGGGCGGTGCAGCACTCGCGGAGACGGCGGGAGCGCCGGTGGTGGTGGGAAGAGATGACAACATGGTCGATCCTGAGCTAATCTATACCAGATTGATAGGAACTAAGTCCCTACCAGGTCTAGGATGTAGATTGTAGGGGTGGAAGGAGGGTTAGCGAGGAGCTGGGCGCGCTCGACGGTGGGAAGGTGCCGTGGTCGCGCGACAGGAAGAGGCGGCTAGGGCTACGGTTCTGACTCCTGAGGGAGTCGGCAACAAATATAATTTATTGCTTGTCTGATATGTAGGGATTACATGTGCTTATTTAATAGTCTAGCTAATCAAAATCCTAGATAAGATGGGCCAAGCCCTTAAACCGGTCCACTACTTGACCTCTTCCGGCTGTAAGTCAGCCCGATCATAAAAATAATACTAAGAAATTCTACCAGAACATCCTACACATGCATTCTACAGAATTTGAAGATCAAAACATGCATAGTCAAAACTAGACAAAAATATGAACAAGTGGTGTAACTTGCCTTATGTTGATAATATGGGTGATAATTGTATTTCTCCGCAGCAATCACACTCACCGAACAATCTAACATGAGAGCAAAGTAGTTCCAATCAAAACAATTGCAAACATAGAAAACACAACAATGATGATCATAAACATGCATGATGGTTTAATTTTACAATGGGTTTACTTAGTTTTCTGAACACTATTATAACACATAATTCAATCATGAGATCATTTAATGCAATAGGTTATTTATTACTAATTCTTGATTGCCATTAAAGGGTTTTTAATAGTTTTGTTGCAACTTCTATCCTAGTTGTCGAATTAAATTTGGTTCTAACTAGATAGAGGACATTAATACAAACCAGTAGCAATTGGATTCACCCTAATCAGAGTCGATGATCTTTTTCTATGATTTAATTACCTTTTAATATAGTTTAAATCATTTAAAATACTTACTTCATCAAAAAATACATCTAAGACCAGATGTATTCTACATGAAATTGTGAATCTGTAGTCATATTATTCATATCCAAAGACAATTTATTATTAATGTAATACTATAAAAGGTCATTAATAATGATTAAATCACTATAGTAATTAGATACTGCAAAAGTTGGATCTAATAGCATATTAATGTTGTAGATGAAATTATGAATCCATAGATACTTTATTTGTATTTTTCTGATCTGAACATAATTTACTATGATTTATTTACTCTAAAAATTCTATTTAACTAGTTAAATTTCTATAGTACAATAAAACCTAGATCTAATCTCATATTAATATTCTACATATGTTTCTGAATCCATACGTATATTATTTCTATTTTTCTGAGCAGTAGTTATTTTTTAAATTTAAATACCATAAAGACTATTTAAACAATTAAGTAAATACATAAAAAATTATACCTTGAAAAATACATCTGATCATGAATTAGTGTCCTACACTAAATTATCTTTACAACGGTATATTATTTATAATTTGTGGATATATAAGTATTTTTATATGATTTTTTCAAGATTGCTTAACTTTTTGGCTATTTTCTGTCTATTTCCGGTTGTTTAAAAGGAATTGCTGACTGTGCACACTGACTAGGCTATATATGCTGACTTGGTGCTGACGGTGCGCTGACTGGCGCTTGGTGATGTTGATGCGATGCAGCGCTCCCTGATTTGTCGATACCCCTTCGCGGGATGGATCTAATCTGACGCATCTAGAGGCGATCCAATGGTCGGGAACCGTTGCTTCCTCAAATCCGACGACGGGTGGCGACCGGCGGTGATGTGGCTCAGGTTGTTGGGCCACGCGGAGATAAAACAAAACTTTTCCTCTAACGTGGTGATCCCAAGATCTAGCCGAGGTAGAAGGCCACGAGGTTTACCACTAGACGCGCAGTTGCGGATTACTGATGAAGCGCGTCAGTTGATGCAGTGCAGTCCTCACGATCCGATCGTCCTGGTGCTGACGCACAACACCTCTGCTGGTATCCACACGTACAAGGAGGAGCACCGGCGGCGTACTGCTAGGTTCGTATCGACGGCTGGACTGCTGTGGAGCTAGGGTTTCCAACACATGGAATGACCTAACCGAACAACGATTAACCTTTCTGGGTTACGGTGCTCCATTATATATAGGGAGTGAACGTGGGCTCTGCTCGCGTGACCCATTCACTAAAACCCATATAACACTAGTCACCATAAGTCCAACTCACTAACTCAGTCCTAATCCGGTTTAGGTCCAACCCAACCAGATTGCAGGTTCAGATCCAATCCGAACTTGCTCCCGCTCTTAAGCGTGTGACCCCGCAGGCTCATGGCTACTTGGACACGATTGGAGTCCAACTCTCAATCGATCAGTTGGTAGTGGCTCCTAGTAGAACGTGTCGACTCCCAAGTACCAAAGAGTCAGGACGACTTGCCTTTCCAATGTGACTTACGTCCGAGTCCCTTTTGCCTCACGATATACCTTGTCAGACTATAGGCGAATAATTGGCATCCCTTAAATAGTCTGACTCTCTTCTTGATCCGAGATAAGTGATTCACCCGACTAACTCTTAGTCGATCACCTCGGTTAACACTTAACCGAGTCGTGCATGGTCATGCTTTCCGAATCATATCTCACAAGAGGGCCTAGAGAATATCTCTCCAAGTGGAGGGAAAAATCCCATCTTGGTTATTCACATCACACAGCTTGATTCTCAGTTGACCCGAACTCTGCCTTTATAACTGCCTAGTTACGGATTAGCATTTGACAGAACCTAAGTCGGTGATGCTCAACTCGGACTATGCAATAACCTCGGGTCTAAGGATTACATTGATTGAGATATACAAATGACAACTTGTTCATTGTACCTCAATATGGGTCAATCTGACTCGCTAAACTCTTTAGCCGAGTCTGTGTAAGTTGGAATAGCATCTCCATGCCCATGACAAGTGGAACCGAGTCATCAAGCCAACTTTGACATTGGTCTAAGTTGTGTGTCCAGCACAACCTCAATGACCAAGGATATTTAGTACAAACAACATGAATGAATAGTTCCACAACCGAATCATATATTCAATGCTACACATCAGATGTTTATACAAGGACTACTTAATATCTTTATGAATACAATGGGAAATCTCATCATACATGATTGCCTCTAGGGCATATTCCCAACAGTCTCCCACTTGCACTAGAGTCAATCTTCTGACATCACATGTCTAAGCATCTAATGCCCATGGCTCTCAGGTGCTCCTCATGCTTCGGCTGTGGTAACGGCTTTGTCAACGGATCTGCAATATTTGCATCCGTGTGTACCTTGCATAACTTGATATCACCCTGATCCACGAACTGGCGAATCAGGTGGTACCGCATGAGTATGTCCTTGTTCTTCTGGTGCTGTCTAGGTTCCTTGGCTTGTGCAATAGCACCATTGTTGTCACAATACACGTCCAACGGATTGGACGAGCCCTGAACTACACCAAGATCCATGAGGAAATTCCTAATCCAAACAGCTTCCTTTGCTGCCTCCGAGGCGGCAATATACTCAGCCTCTGTTGTAGACGCAGACACAGTCTCTTGCTTGGAACTCTTCCAGCTCACAGCACCTCCATTTATAATAAACACGTATCCGGATTGTCAACGAGAATCATCAGAGTCGGTAAGATAACTCGCATCCGTGTAACCCTTTACACTGAGTTCATCTTCACCACCATAAACCAAGAAAATATCCTTAGTACTTCTCAAGTACTTTAGGATATTTTTAGCCGCTGTCTAGTGGATCTCTCCAGGATCAGCCTGGTATCTGCTCACAACACTTAGATCATAGGAAACATCCGTCCTAGTACAAATCATGGCATACATGATGGATCCGACTGCAGAAGCATATGGAATCGCACTCATTCGACTTCGCTCATCAGTTGTCGAAGGACACTGAGTCTTGCTAAGTTTTACACCATGGTACATCGGTAAGAACCCCTTCTTAAATGATTCCATGTTGAACTTGTTCAATACTTTGTCCAAATAAGTACTCTGACTCAATCCAATGAGCCTCCTTGATCTATCTCTATAGATCCGGATTCCGAGGATGTATGTTGCCTCACCCAAGTCTTTCATTTAGAAACTCCTTTCCAATGATTCCTTGGTTTCTTGCAACATCTGGACATCATTTTCAATCAGTAATATGTCATCCACATATAAGATTAGAAAATTTACTTTGTTCCCACTAAACTTCTTGTACAAACAAGAATCATGATCACTATTGATGAAGCCAAACGATTTGACTACCTCATCAAAGCGAATATTCCAACTCCAAGATGCTTGCTTCAACCCATAAATGGATTTCTGAAGTTTACATACTTTGTCAGCATTAGCCGGATCGATAAAATCCTTGGGCTATATCGTATACACGTCCTCGGTTAAATTTCCGTTAAGGAAAGCCGTTTTGACATCCATCTGCCATATCTCATAGTCGAAATAGGCCGCTATAGCTAACATGATCCGAACTGATTTAAGCATCGCTACAGGCGAGAAAGTCTCGTCGTAGTCAACTCCTTGAATTTTTCGGAACCCCTTCGCGACAACGCGTGCTTTATAGACGGAAACATTTCCATCCATATCAGTTTTCTTCTTAAAGACCCATTTGCACTCGACGGGTCTTGCACCGTCTGGCAGATCAACCAAGTTCCAAACTTGATTTTCATCCATGGACTTTAACTCGGATCTCATGGCTCCAAGCCATGACTCGGAATCAGATCACACCATCGCTTCCGAATAATTTGCCGGCTCATCACTGTCTAACAGTAACACATCACGAGCACTTCGTAATCTTTCCGATCTTCGTAGTACAGGTGCTGCTGCCGGCTCAGTTGCCACGACCGACTCAACCTCCAAGGTTTTTGCCGACTCGCTACTAGCCGGTTCCTCTCGAATTTCTTCGAGCTGCACCGTGCTCCCACTTACTCCCCAATGAGAAACTCTTTCTCAAGGAAGACACAATTCCGAGCAACAAAAACTTTGCCCTCTTCTCGGTTGTAGAAGTAGTAACCCAAGGTTTCCCTCGGATACCCCATGAAAATACACTTATTCGACTTGGTTGTAAGCTTGTCCGACTAAAGTCGCTTGACAAATGCTTCACAACCCCAAATCTTAAGAAAAGACAAACTCGGCTTTTTGCATGTCCACATCTCATGCGGTGTCTTCTCTACCGATTTTGATGGTACTCTGTTTAGTGTGAACGCCGCTGTTTCTAAACAATAACCCCAAAATGATAAAGGCAGATCTGTCTGACTCATCATTAACCGTACCATGTCCAACAGGTTCGACTCCGCCTTTCCGAAACACCATTCCTTTGTGGCGTTCCTGGCGGAGTAAGTTCAAGAACTATTCCACAACTTTTCAGATGGTCATCAAACTCATGGCTCATGTACTCACCTCCTCGGTCCGACCAAAGAAACTTTATTTTCTTGCCGAGTTGATTATGTGCTTCATTCTGGAATTCTTTGAACTTTTCAAAGGCTTCCGACTTATGTTTCATCAAGTAGATATATCCATACCTACTCAAATCATCAATGAAGTTAATGAAGTACTCATAACCACCCCTGGCTGTCGTGCTCATTGGTCCACATACATCACTATGTATTAGTCCCAACAAGTCGGACGCCCTTTCGCAACTCTTTGCAAAAGGTGTCTTGGTCATTTTGCCGAGTAGGAAATATTCGCATGTCTCGAACGACTCCAAGTCGAACGAAGTTAGGAGTCCATCATCATGGAGCTTCTTCATGCGTTTCCAACTTATATGACCAAACCGACAGTGCCAAAAGTAAGTCATATTCAGATCATTTGGTTTCAACCTTTTAACATTTATGTTATAAACCGACTCACCATCAAGATTCAAAATAAATAACCCGTCCTGGACGGGTGCATAGTCGTGAAACATATCAGTCAAATACAAAGAACAACCATTATTCTTGATATTCGACTCATAGCCTTGCCTCGTCAAACATGAAGTAGAAATAATGTTTCGACTGAGCACTGGAACATAATCACAATTATTCAGTTCCATAATGAATCCGGAAGGTAAATGAAGTTGCATCGTGCCGACTTCCAACGCAGCAACTCTTGATTTGTTGCCGACTCGAATATCAACCTCGCCTCTTGCTACGCTCCTAGTTCTTACCAATCCCTGCAACGAGTTGCAGATGTGAATAACTGATCCGGTATCATATACCCAAGAACTATTAGGTGCATTAGCAAGATATATGTCTATAACATTGCAAACAAGTGTACCTGAGTCGAAAGTCATACCTCCACTCTTGGCTTTGTCGGCCAAGTACTTGCTGCAGTTCCTCTTCCAGTGGCCATCCGCCTTGCAGTAGAAGCAAGTGGATCCGGCTGAAGGAGATGGCTTAGTCCCTGAGGAAGCGCTTGGGACCGGGTCCGGAGCCTGCTTTCCTCCTGACTTAGCCTTCTTCTTAGTCCAAGAACTCTTCTTGAACTTAGTTTTATTCTGCACCATCAACACTTGATTGGCGCCCTTCTTGAGATCCGCCTCTGCCTGCTTGAGCATCCCATGTAATTCAGTGAGCTTCTTATCCATACCATGCATGTGGTAGTTCGAAATGAACTGCCGATATGCACTAGGAAGAGAGTTCAGAATTATATCTGTAGCGAACTCTTTGCTAATTTGGTAGCCAAGCCTCTCTAGAGACTGCACATAACCAACCATTTTGATCACATGCCGACTCAGTGGATCACCATCCTTAAGCTTGCAACTCAGCAAAGCCTGAGAGACTTGATACCTCTCAGTCTTCGCCTGAGCCTGGAACATACTTTTGAGGCTTTCGATCATATCGTAGGCCTCAACATGCTCGAACTGCTTTTGCAAGTCCGGCTCCATGTGAGCAAGCATAAGACAGCTAATATCCGTGGACTCATCCTTAGCCCGACGGTAGGCATTGGTGGCAGTGACAGTCGCATTCTCATCTGGCTCATCTAGAAGTGGGTTGTCTAGGACATGGTCCTTCTTTTCTTGTTTGAGAACAATTCTCAGATTTCGATACCAGTTGGTAAAATTAGTGTCGTTCAGTTTATCTTTCTCAAGAATGGTTCTCAACGCAAAACCGGATATCTGAGAGTGACTGCTACTTGGTGCCATGATCTACAACAGAAAATATGCAAAACACTTAAGACATGTATTCAGAAAAGAGCAAGCATATTAAACATTTTAATATTTTATGCTCCCACTAGAACCAACACCCCTCCGATGGTTGCTTAGTGATTCAAGATCCTAAATAAGCAAGTCGTCTAGTGAGCTTTAGCATCACTGCTAGCCGCCAAGTGATCTAGGTAGACAACTCCTTATCAATCACATCTCATGCGACTCCTGTTGGACGGGTGGCATCACATGCCCTGGCTCCCATCTGATCTTTCCCCGAGCCCCACAACTGTTGTGATAGACCCATCTAGCTTACCGAGTGTTTACACAGTAAGAGTCCGACTCGAACCCACCTAGTCGGAAAGAATTGGCAGCACCTCAATTTTATGAGCCCACTACCAAAAATGTCTGACTTGTGATGGTGTAAACACTTGGTGGGAAAACCGACTAGACCTTCTTTGAGGGATTGGATTTTACCGACTATCTAGTAGAGGTAAAATAGAGACATAACGATAACACAAAATAAAGAAATTATAATGTGAAATGGTATGGCTCCTTTCATGGCGATCTCCATCTCCACAAAGCCTGTAATCCAACTCGTGCCAACTCTTGTCACTTGCCGTCTTACTCCATGTCGCTGACATGTACATCGCCTTGCATGCCTTCCGGGTTCTCCAAACAGCTACACTAGCTTAGTAAAGTAAATTACAAGGAGAATCCGACACATGGGTCGTTATACAATAAAATGACAGCACCTAGGCTCCAGCTGGCTGACAAAAAACCGTGATTCGCAGATCAAGTATGGATTACACACATACATCACATGCACATGAACCATACCATTCACAACTTCCTGCAAAAACAAGTTATGCATAGATACAATATCTACAGGCGTTGTGAATCTCGCAACGACATCTAAGGTGCTACGATAGGACGAAGCCGGCGGTCCCAGTCTACCCCGATGGCAGAAACGACAAGTTATGCAAAAACTTTTTGATCTTCGATCATCGCCTCTGGATTTACGTGTCACAGTCTACCCTGATGGCGGAAGCCGACCGGTAGGGGTATGTTGTTCCACGACCTCAGCAGTATGATCACGGAAATTAGATCTACCATTCCCTGACTACAGTTGATCCAATCAACCTCGTACAAAACCGATCTATCTCATAGATCGACCACCAAAACAACATATAGATCTCATCTACATCCTACCGCATATCACATATGCGAGATCTCGAGCCTAAAACTAGAAGTTATCGCTCTGATACCACTGTTGGGACACGCAGAGATAAAACAAAACTTTTCCTCCAACGTGGTGATCCCAAGATCTAACCGAGGTAGAAGGCCGCGAGGTTTACCACTAGACGCGCAGTTGCGGATTACTGATGAAGCGCGTCAGTTGATGCAGTGCAGTCCTCACGATCCGATCGTCCTGGTGCTGATCGCACAGCACCTCTGCTGGTATCCACACGTACAAGGAGGAGCACCGGCGGCGAACTGCTAGGTTCGTAACGACGGTTGGACTGCTATGGAGCTAGGGTTTCCAACACATGGAATGACCTAACCGAACAACGATTAACCTTTCTGGGTTACGGTGCTCCACTATATATAGGGAGTGAATGTGGGCTCTGCTCGCGCGACCCATTCACTAAAGCCCATATAACACTAGTCACCGTGAGTCCAACTCACTAACTCAGTCCTAATCCGGTTTAGGTCCAACCCAACCAGATTACAGGTTCAGATCCAATCCGAACTTGCTCCCGCTCTTAAGTGTGTGACCTCGCAGGCTCATGGCTACTTGGACACGATTGGAGTCCAACTCTCAATCGATCAGTCGGTAGCGGCTCCTAGCAGAACGTGCCGACTCCCAAGTACCAAAGAGTCATGCCAACTTGCCTTTCCAATGCGACTTACGCCCGAGCCCCTTTTTACTCATGATATACCTTGTCAGACTATAGGCGAATAATTGTCATCCCTTAAATAGTCTGACTCTCTTCTTGATCCGAGATAAGTGATTCACCCGACTAACTCTTAGTCGATCGCCTCGGTTAACACTTAATTGATTCGTGCATGGCCATGCTTTCCGAATCATATCTCACAAGAGGGCCCAGATAATATCTCTCCAAGTGGAGGGGCAAAATCCCATCTTGGTTATTCACATCACACAGCTTGATTCTCAGTTGACCCGAACTCTGCCTTTATAACTGCCCAGTTACGGATCAGCGTTTGACAGAACCTAATTTGGTGATGCTCAACTCGGACTATGCAATAACCTCAGGTCTAAGGATTACATTGATTGAGATATACAAATGACAACTTGTTCGTTGTACCTCAATATGGGTCAATCCGACTCGCTAAACTCTTTAGCCGAGTCTGTGTAAGTTGGAATAGCATCTCCATGCCCATGACAAGTGGAACCGAGTCATCAAGCCAGCTTTCACATTGGTCTAAGTTGTGTGTCCAGCACAACCTCAATGACCAAGGATATTTAGTACAAACAACATGAATGCATAGTTCCACAACCGAATCACATATTCAATGATACACATCAGATGTTTATACAAGGACTACTTAATATCTTTATGAATACAATGGGAAATCTCATCATACATGATTGCCTCTAGGGCATATTCCCAACATAGGTGGTGGTCGTGGGCGGTGCTCCGGTGGTCCACGATGACAGTGGAGCGGATGACAAGGTGTGTCGTGTGAAGGTAGACTCAATAGCATATTTGGTGTCATCTCGGACCTCCTCTATCAACAGTCGTTTGCGACTGCACGTCCGGAGCTCCTTCGCAACACCGGCGAGCAATTTCGTCGGCTCTAGTTTTCCTGCAAGAGGGGAAAGTGGGTGAGGAGTTGTGGTAGTGCCCGAGGATTATATCTAGGGATAAAGGAGGCGAGGGGGCGATAGGGACGTCGATCTCAAGCTCTGGTAATGGCGATGGAGACGAGATCCAAAATCGATGGCGGCAGCTAGGGTTTCGAGAAATTTTGAAGAGGAAAAGAGGCAGTGGGGTCAGGGAATAAATAGGCCATAGAAACATGGGTGAGGGGGCACATATTCGATCCAAACGAACGTATTTCTCCTGGATTTTGTGTCCCTGAACAAGGACGTGTTCATTGTCGAGGACTCTATCCAGAGGAGGGAGACGACCTAGTGGGGACAGGGTGTCAGCGACCGCGAGAGAGAAAAAAGGATAGGCGTGGCTTGTCCGTTGGGCTATAGTTGGGCCGGTGCGGGACATGTACGCGGTAGACAGGGAAGGAGTAGGAGGGATGCTCGGGCTGGGCCGGTCGGGTTAGGTTATATTTTCTTTTTCTTTTTATATTTGCTATTTTACTAATTCTTTTATAGATTTAGTTATATGACTCCAATTTACATGAAATTTGTTTCTAAAATTTTCTAAATTCAAAACACACTCAATAATCCTTATAACCCATAGTTTTGGTCAAAACCAAAATAGCATGATTGACATTATGCATAGTGCATTATATGGCAACTTTAGTGAAATTCAAAATATGGTTTAGGGTTTGATAATTTCCAGATTTTTTTTTAGTGCATCTCAAGAAAAATATTCCTTTCCATCAAATATACAAAATGTATTTTTATTTTAGGAGCATTCATAAGTGGATTGCAATTAGGGTTTTGACACAAGATTTTGAATGAGGGTTTGCATGATATTCCATGATGCAATGCAACATAATATTTTTGGATTTATGCCAATCCATTGTTTTTTAATGTGTCTTAGGAAAGTTTGAACAATCCTAAAAAGGTTTTTTCAATCAAATTTCAACAAGGTCAAATAATTCAATCAACTTATTAATTTTATTTATAACATTCCAAAATAGGAAAATTTTGGGATGTTACAGGTACCACTGGTGACGTCGTCAAGTTCAAAGTCCCCCGGGAAGTGGGTGAGCCCAAGGCTTAGTGCCACAGTCACCCCGCGACGGAATGTAGAGGGAGCCATCCACTCCACCACCGCGGGTAACTCCTCAAGATATATCCACACCTCCATGAACTTGCCAGGTATCACTTCGGTGAGGGTGACGCCTTGTAGGACCGCCCGAATGCACATTGACGACTCCATCGTAGCATTTAACACCGAGTTCACACACTTCTCGGTGTCGAACGCCTGCACCCGGATCACCTTGGCCTAAAACATCCGCAATAAGTTGGATCCCATCAAATTTAAGTTACGAATCCCATGGAGACCTGACCCATTCAGGGACAGGACCCGCTCGGGGACTTCCCACGCAAAGCAAAAAACCAGTCGGAGTGTAGACTCACCAAGGAGCTTATGGAAGCTATCCTTCACGAACTTATCCAAATTGGAGAACTTCTCCTACAACCCCACAATGATGGAGGTGGAGGCCTTGGGATTTGTCTTCGCTGATGCGACTGTAGTCTTGGCTCTCTCCTCCGCTGCGGAGATCGCGGCTTTCGCCGACTTAAGCTACAAAGCCAACGCTTTGGCTTTCTCCTCCACCGAGGTTGCTAAAAACTCCGCCGCCTCCATCTCAGTGACTGGGACATAGACCTCGCGGGCCTCGGCGAGTGCGATCCCATGCTTCTCTACACAATGACAAACACAAGTTTAGCGATCGCCTACAAGACAGCTCAAAGAAACACTAAAGACAACAACTCACCCGCCGAACAGATATATACAACAACGACTCCATGAGTCAAAAATACAGATATATAGTACAAAGATCCAAATCACCTTAAAAACAATACACATCCGAGTACGGATAAGATGAAAACTGGGCTAAGAGGCCTGAAGAATATCCAATGGCATCCATAACCCTGCCCAGGCCAACCCAGAAGGGTAACTCTGCTAACAACATCGATCTCAAACCTGTCAAACACAAAGGGGTGCCGACAAAGGGAAAAGGAAAAGTGGAGGGTTCAGTACTAAGGCCAGTACATGGAGAGACTTAGAAATCGGCGGCTCTTGCCTACGTAGGTATTGTGGACTGAAGTGGCCGCGCAACATGAACTAAACAACCTATAGAGACTCGATACAGCTGTCGGCTATCAGAGAGAGGTAATAAAACCTATGCGGTACCAACCTGATAATCACACCAAATATACCCAATCCTGGTATTTCCCCCTCAAGACCAAATGAGGAAGTCATACCGAGTAAACTCACATAGTTGGCAATTTTATTCACTCTGTTATAGTTGTAACACTTACTAGTCAGATATAGATAGCATGAGTAATTCCGATATCATAAGATGTGGGCAGTTTTAGTTAACCATTCCGTTCTAGTTGCAATACTTACTAATCATGTACAAGTGGCATGAGACAACCCACTTTCATTAGTTGTTGGCACTTTTATTTAATAATTCCATAGTAGTGAAGCTGATTACTAGTCATGCTAAAGTCAATTTTATGACACTACTTTAGTTATAATTGTATATGATCGAGATACTGTGATCTAAGTCGTCCATAACCACGGACACGGATTTCAAAAATATTTACCCTGCAGGAGTGCACAAATAGCAACACACACACGATCAACCTCAGAAAAACCAAATAAAAACCCAACGAGGCATCACGAAAAAGCAATCACAAGATTCATAAAATATTTCAGGGGGCCAGCCCACTAAGATACCTGCAACAAAGTTAGTTGTCTCCAAGACGGACCTAGGGTTTGTGCCAATGGCGGTAAACAACTGGGAACCCGAAAGTGTGAATGGGCTTGTCGATACCGCGTAAACATTCCATATTCCTAAACAGTATAGTAGTAAACGCTCTTCACGAGCGATGGAAATAAATAAAGCAGTAAACATGGCATAAGCATTACATAAGTACAGGATAGTAATAAAAACCTCAAACTAGTCTTTGGCCCCAAGAAATAAGAAATGTATCAAGCTCTGGCTAAGGGGATTCATGGTCGCACATCCACATAGTGCGATAGTCAAGGAAAAGGTATCAAATACTCGGGGCCCTATGGGACACCAGTGAGTGGTTAAAAACCAAATAGGACCTATTGCCCACCGGTGCCTCTTCATTTGTTATAACTATTCCTAGCATTTTGATATCAAGTTATGATTAAAGCTATGATCATCTCCAACATTAAGCATGAGGCATCCTTCCAATAACTATGGAACACTGACAATGAGAAGCAACACCTGAGCAAGCAATTACGACTTGCAAGGCCATATATCTACCAAGCAATAGGCAATGGGAGGTGTCCAAGGCAATATAGAGGCTGCAAGGGATATAACTTGTATGGAAACTAAAGCATTGCAACATAGATAGCAATAGATCAACAAGAGGAGGTAAATACTATAAATGTAAAATATGTAGAAAGGGGAAGATTGCTTTCCTGGGAAACACTGTCGAAGATTCGACAGAAATCGGGCCGAGCCTCACATCAACTCAAAGGCATAATTTGTGAAGAAGAAAAGCACTAATTAAAAAACACCGAATGCTCTATTTAATATTACGGCAGAAGATCGGGCATGTTGGATGCATGATGTATGGTATGGCAAAGATGCAATGCAACTCAGAAATATTAAGCGGAACCAGGGTCCCGACAATTAATTAGGTGTTTTATATTGTTTAGATACCCCGCAATTTAAATGTTGTATTAACAAGCCAAAATATGGCATCGCTTCGCTATACAAATTTAAATGGAGCCAATATAAGGCTAGAAAAGCCCATATATGGTCTCCATATTTAATTTAGGTGAATCATCTAAATACCCCCAAACATCCACAATATGCATGCGAGTATTAATAATTCATATACAACAAGCATATATCATTTAATGAAATAAGGGCTCGTATATGGGTCACACATGTCAGATTGATGATCTTGGGCCTCGGGGGTTCGAGGGGTTTGGTTTAGTCTTTGGATCGGGCTTCGGGAATTCCGTATCTGTGATGGAGATCATGGCATTCCGATTATGGCGGGTTGGCCTTCGATCATCTGGGACTGGTCTTTGGACTCCGAGATGGAGGACTTGCATTTTTGGCCTCACGTGTCGGTGCCAAACTTGGATTGGTGTCGGTACTGTCTTTGTGTGGTACCATGGTGGTTCTCATCGGTGTCACTATCAGATATAGTTATGGTTCTGCTGACGGTGTCGTCTCGTCAGTAACAGACCTAGGAGGGAACTTGAAGCTCGGTCCTCCCGTAGAATTTATGCAAGGTAACTGTGGCATCATGAGGAAACTTCAAGGGGCAGTTGAAGATGATACAGGGAAGCAGTAACAATACTAACATGCGGGCTGCACGAACGGGGAAAACAGAGAACCACAACCTGTAGGTCGTCGGCATCAGTACAGCTACAACATAGGAACTGATGCCTCCAACTGACAGTCGCAGTAGAGCAGCGGGGAGGGACATGCACGGGTTGTTGGCACGTAGGACGAGGTCGAGGCTGCAGCGGTGGCCTAGAGGGGTACTCGACGATGCTTGGTCGGGACCTTCTACCGGAGGTTGGGAGGAGGGCCACGGGGAGTGGAGCGTCGAAGTGGCTTGTGGGGCTCGCTGGATATGCTCATGAGTGTGCAAGACGGCGGCTCAGTTCGAGTTGCTGCAGATGAGGGGCGGGCCCCGTGGCAGCGGAGGCAGGCGGGGGCGATGGGCGGTGCAGGTCGAGCAGAGGCACTCAGGCGGCGGAGGACGGCGGTGAGGGAACGAGGGGAATTGGCACAGGCGGCGGTGGTCAAGAACAAGCCCGTGAGAAGCTCAACCGACATGTGGGGAGAGGTGGCCCGAGAGGAAGCGAGCATGGGTGGCAGCGAGAACCGGGCGCTGCAGGAGCGCGCGTGCTCGGGCGATGGGGAGAAAGCGTTGTGGCACGCAGAGGGCGGCGGTGGCCGGAGGAGTAGACGAGGGCGCCATGGCAGAGGGCGAGGCTGGGGAAGGAAGGTGCTGGCGGAGGCACCGATCGGGGAGGAGGGAGGAGGGCTTGGCGGCGGGGATTGCGGGCGAGCGACTGAGGTCGACGGGACACGGGGCAGACTGGGTGGGGTTAGGGGCACTAGTGGAAATGAGGCCTTTGGTTGAGGTCGGAAATGGGCTTTAACACCGGTTCGTAGGAAAGGGGGCGCCCGTACCAGCGTGGTCCAGAAAGAAAAAAGGAGCACCCCCTTTAACACCGGTTGAAGCCACGAACCGGTGATAAAGTCCCTGCACCAGTGGCCCGTGCAGCCTCCCCCCCCGCTTTAACACCGGTCCGTGGCTTGAACCGGTGTTAAATGGGGTGCGCCTATATAACAAACCGCAGCCCACACCCCTCTCTCTCATTTTTTCACTCTTTCATTTTGGATCTTACCAATAGGGTGAGAGGTGTGCTAGTTTGTGTTTTTTCCTATGAACAAGAGGTGTTCGGTGAAATGCCCGAGAGCTCGAATTAAGTTTTCTCGTTGCTCTTTCCTTCTCGGTCGAGGTCGGCAACTTTATCCTTTCATGTGCCATTGATGTACTATATAAGTGGTCATCTCACTATTCATTTTTGATATCCTATATAATGCAGATGAACTGGCAATGGCTGTAAGGTGACCGACACACTTCCGAGTACATTACGAGCCGCCAAAATTTCATCGTTGTGGCTAATGCAAACCGTGGTCACAATGGTGTTCTGTGCTTTCCGTGTGTTCACTGTCAGAACAAGAAAGACTACTCAAATACCAAAACCATTCATGCCCACCTGCTTCGATCCGGTTTCATGCCCAGCTATAATTATTGGACCAAGCACGGAGAAAAAGGGGTTGTGATGGAAGACAAAGAAGAAGAAGAAGAAGAAGAAGAAGAGGAAGATGACAACTATCATAATATGTATCCTGAATACGATGATACTGCAACAACGGTAGATAATGAAGATCAAGAGGCAGCAGATGGGCCCATTGATGACAATCCTGGTCGGGCCATTACTGATGCAAAGGAAGAATGTGAAACTGAAAAGGAGAAGGAGAAGCTGGAGCAGATGTTAAAGGATCACAAATCATTGTTGTACCCAACTTGCGAAGATGGCCACAAAAAGCTAGGTACCATAGTGGATTTGCTGCAATGGAAGGCAGAGAACGGTTTGACTGACAGCGCATTTTCAAAGTTGTTGGTAAAATGAAGAATCTGCTTCCAAGAAATAATGAATTGCCCGACAGTACATACCAAGCAAAGAAGGTTGTCTGCCCTCTAGGATTAGACATGTAGAAGATACATGCCTGCATTAATGACTGCATCCTCTACCGTGGTGAGAAGTACGAGAATTTGGATGCATGCCCGGTATGCACTGCACTGCAGTATAAGATCAGACGAGACGACCCTGGCGATGTTGAGGACGAGGCCCCTAGGAAGAAGGTTCCTGCCAAGGTTATGTGGTATGCTCCTATAATACCATGGTTAAAACGTCTCTTCAAAAATAAAGAGCATGCCAATTTTTTGCGATGGCACATGGAAGACCGTAAGAAAGACGTGATGTTGAGACACCCCGCTGATGGGTCATAGTGGAGAAAAGTCGAGCTAGAGTACCCGGACTTCGCACACGACGCAAGGAACTTAAGGTTTGGTCTAAGTACAGATGGCATGAATACTTTTAGTGAGAAGAGCTGTAGTCACAGCACCTGGCCTGTGACTCTATGTATCTATAACCTTCCTCCTTGGTTGTGCATGAAGAGGAAGTTCATTATGATGCCAGTGCTCATCCAAGGCCCGAGGCAACCCGGCAACGACATTGATGTGTACCTAAGGCCATTAGTTGAAGAACTTTTACAGCTGTGGGCCAAACCAGGTGTACGTATGTGGGATGAGCACAAAGCGGAGCCATTTGACCTACGAGCATTGCTTTTCATAACCATCAATGATTGGCCTGCTCTTAGTAACATTTCAGCGCAGACAAACAAGGGATTCAAAGCATGCACTCATTATTTAGATGAGACTGAAAGTTTATATTTGGATAAATGTAAGAAGGTTGTGTACCTAGGGTATCATCGATTTCTTCCGAACATGCATCCCGTAAGAAAGAAAGGCAAGCATTTCAAACATCTGGCAGAACCCCGGAGGAAGCCTGTCCTCCGTACCGGTGAGGAGGTATTTGGTATGGTCAAGGACCTAGAAGTAATATTTGGAAAAGGTCCCGGCAGTCTATCTGTTCCGAATGACGATGCCGGACACGCGCCCATGTGGAAGAAGCAATCTATATTTTGGGATCTACCCTATTCGAAAGTCCTAGAGGTCCGCTCTTGAATCGACGTGATGCACATGACGAAGAATGTTTGCGTGAACCTGCTAGGCTTCCTGGGAGTGTATGGGAAGACAAAAGATACACAGGAAGCACGGCAGGACCAGCAACGTATGAAAGACCCTGAAGAGCCTATGCATCCTAAGAACAAGAAGGGTAAAGAACGCCACTTAACTCCTACCAGCTATGCTCTTACCAAAGCAGAGAAGCAAATCTTTTTTGAATGCTTGATCAGTATCAAGGTCCCGTCTGGCGTCTCATCGAATATAAAGGGAATAATAAATATGCCAGAGAAAAAATTCCAAAACCTGAAGTCTCATGACTGCCATGTGATTATGATGCAATTGCTTCCGATTGCATTAAGGGGGATTCTACCTGAAAATGTTCGAGTACTCATTGTGAAGCTATGTGCATTCCTCACTGCAATATCTCATAAGGTAATCGATCCAGAAAGCCTACCAGGGTTACAAACAGATGTGGCGCAATGTCTTGTCAGCTTTGAGTTGGTGTTCCCACCATCCTTCTTCAATATTATGACACATCTCCTGGTTCACCTAGTAGAAGAGATTTCCATTCTCGGTCCTATATTTCTACACAATATGTTCCCCTTTGAGAGGTACATCGGATTCTTAAAGAAATATATTCGTAACCGTTCTAGGCCAGAAGGAAGCATCTCCAAGGGATATGTAACAGAGGAGGTCATTGAGTTCTGTGTTGATTTTAATCCTGGCCTTAAGGCGATTGGTGTTCCAGAATCACGACATGAGGGAAGACTGCGTGGAAAAGGCACCCTAGGGTGTAAAGCAATTATATGGTGGGACGGGCATTCTCTCAATCAAGCACACTACACGGTTTTACAAAGATCTATCTTGGTTGCCCCATATATCAATGAACACAAGAATTTTATACGCCTCAAACACACGGGGCAGTCTGATGAATGGATTATAAGTGAACACATGGTGAGTTTTGGCGGCTAGCTGCAAAGACTTCTCACGAATAACACCACTGTTGGAGATCAGCTGTACTTGTTGGCCAGGACACCATCTTCGACTGTATGTACTTTCCAAGGGTACGAGATAAATGAAAATACATTTTACACGATAGGCCAAGATAAAAAGAGCACCAACCAAAACAGTGGTGTCCACTTCGATGCAGTAGAAGACAATGGGCAAAAGACCATGTATTATGGGTTCATAGAGGAGATATGGGAACTTGACTATGGACCTAATTTTAAGGTCCCCTTGTTTCGGTGCAAACGGGTCAAGCTAACAGGAGGAGGGGTTGAGGTAGACAAGAAGTATGGAATGACAATAGTGGATCTCAACAATCTTATGAAGGTAGACAAAAACTTAGACGAACCATTCGTCTTAGCCAATGATGTAGCTCGGGTTTTCTATGTGAAGGACATGTCTACCAAACCGAAAAAAGAAAAAATAAGCAAACAGATACATCACACGATGAGCCAAGCGTCACATAGTTCTTTCAGGGAAAAGAAACATCGTGGGAGTGGAGGACAAGACAGACATGTTAGAAGATTATAATAAGTTTGATCAAATTCCACCCTTCAGATTGAAGAGACTGGCCCAACCATCCTGTTAAACGGTGCTGATACTCCATGGTTACGGCCGACGCGATCATAAGATTGACTATAGGTTTTAATTGAGCCATTTTTGGCACACATATGTATCTCAACATGGAAATCAATGTCATATTTCTTCTGTTAACACTATATGTATTAAATGAGCCATTTTTCTTCCCGCCATTTCTTACCGCCATTTTTCTTCCCGCCATTTCTTCTCGCCAATTCTTCCCGCCATTTCTTCCCGCCAGTTTTTCCCGCCAGTTCTTCCCTCCAGTTATCTTCCTGCCATTTCTTCCCGCCAGTTCTTCCCTCCAGTTATCTTCCCGACAGTTTTTCTTGCTAGTTCTTCCCGCCAGTTCTTCCCTCCAGTTATCTTCCTACCATTTATCAATATATATGTAGGGTTGGCCTCCATTGTCATTGCACATCTCTAGACTCATATCTACAACTTCATCACTCTTTCCCATGGCTTCCACCGTACCACTAACCCCTAGGGAGGCGGAGGCGCTTTGCGCCTCAAAATACCCCTGCCCGTCGGGCTACTGCGTCCCCGTTGGCTGGATGCTGAGCGTCGGAGGCGTGCCGGTTCCTCCTGTCCCTTTAGGTGTGGCGCGCCGGATAGCCATCACGAACCACTAATACTTCGAGCTCACGCCAGAGCAGCGGAGGAAGCCCAACTGGCATCCCGACTATTTCCCGACTTGGGAAGCCTTCTTCGGGGATCGGCGTGAGAGGGCGTTCGCCAGGCATGAGGAGGACGGCCCACCTCCTCCGAAGTTTAACGAGGCTGGCCGTCAGCTGTGGTGGCGCGGTCGGACTCTCCAGAGCGTCATGTCCTATGACACAGCCGCCGACTCTAACCCCCGTCTGCACTACCCTTAAGTCCAGCCCACGCGTACTCAGCCTTCAAGGTTCAACTAGGGCGACCCCGACGACGACAGCAACAACGGTCGCGGCGAGTACGACGACTACATTGGCGAGTATTATAGGTGTAGGCAGGAGCATGACTGAATCACTCCAATATTCCAAAACAAGTTCGGCCGATTGTGACTTAATCTGGCCATGTACCTTATTTTTCAGTTCTTCTATGTATCTTACTTTTTAGTCGTTCTTTGTTAGTTGCGTTATGTACTTTAATTCCAGTTCTATAGTAATAAAATTTTCTTCCCGCCCTTTTCCTCCCGCGCATGCTGCCCACCCTTTCCCATATGTTACTAGTTTGAATAGTTAGAATTTTATTTTATTTTTTTAAATGTTTTAGGATTAATTATTCAAATACAAACAATTTTCATGTTGAAAGTTTTGTCAGATTCCAAAGTATACAAAAGATGCTAAATTTAAATATCCAAACAATTCAAAAATATTAATACAAAATAAAATATGATTTTCTCTAATAAAATAGGGTTATATTCCTTTTCAGATGCTTAATATTTCTTAAGTTCAAAGTTTTAGGGTTTGACTATTTTATTTTTGTCTTAATTGAATAATCAAAATTTATATGTAAGTGTTTTAATCATTTTGAAAATTTTCATCTACAGTAACTATAAAATATATGAATGGATAGATCTTATTTTTCTGAAAATTATGATATATTATTCATATTTTTCTGAGTTGCAATGAAACATATATGAATTTTCTAAATTCTATCCTATTTTTTGAGTTAAAAATGCCCCCACCCCTTTAATGTATGAAATAAATGTTCCCCATTTAACACCGGTTCCAACCACGAACCGGTGTTAAAGGGGGGTGCGCGCGAAACAAATCCCCCCCCCCTTAACACCGGTTCGTGGCTGGAACCGGTGTTAAAGGGGGGGTGCGCACGCGAAACGAAATCCCCCCTTTAACATCGGTTCGTGGCTGGAACCGGTGTTAAAGGGGGGTATAAAAGTGCGCGTCCTCTTCCTCTTCCCCCCAGCCAGATTGTGGGATCGAGAAGATCGAGGAGCAAAGGAGCTAGTAGAGGACAACACCGACAGTCTGCTCGACGCGTCGTTGCCGTTTGTCGTTGTCGCCGTCCGCCGCCATCGCCGCCGCGCCAGCACTGTCTACCACTGCGCCTGCGCCGTCCCACTGCCGTCCACGCCAGGTGCCGCGACGCCCAGAGCCACCGCACCGCTCGGAGCCGTCCGCCACAGCGCCCGCGCCGTCCTCCACAGCCGTACACGCCTAGTGCCGCGCCGCTCGGAGCCGCCGCCAACCGTCCTCCACTCGCCGCCGCGCGCGCCAACCCCGTCGTTTGCCGCCGGTGAGGAGCCAAATTTGGTTGAATATTTTATTCTTATTGTTGTATATATATGTATATTGTTGTATATATTTGACTGTTGTATATATATGTATATTGTTGTATATATTTGATTGTTGTATATATTTTATTGTTGTATATATATTGTTTTATATATATATTTTGTATATATTTGATTGTTGTATATAATTTGATTGTTGTATATATATATTGTTGTATATATTTGATTGTTGTATATAATTTGATTGTTGTGATTGTATGAATATATATAGAAAGGATTATTATGAAAGTGTATTGTATATATATTGTTGTGACTGAATATATGCCACCATGCACCCCTGCGCCGTCCGCCACCGACGACCACCGCGATCATTGCCATCGACCCTGACCTCCGCTGCCCTTGCTGAGCCTACACACGCATCGTGTTGGTTCGAACGCCCTCGCCCTAGCGCCGCCAGTCGCTTTCCTAGCACACCTCTCATTGTTAATAGCATTATAGCCATGCATTGTTAATCAACTTTCATCACAAGTTAATTAGAAGTAAATGTACCCTCTCATATGAATCTGGGGTTTCTCCGAATTAGGGCTTGGACCCCATTTAAAATGACCAAGCATGTATTAGGGTTACATTTCAATACTTTTAACATGGCATATCATCATCCTTGCTCGAGCATTTCAATAGATGTATTACTGATATTTGTGTGATAATATTATTGTTTTAGAAACTATGGATCTACTCAGTAGAAACCTTAAAGAGGAAGAAATAATGGAGAACATGATCCACGAGGACACCTCACAATATCTGAACTTGGAGGGACATGATGACAGCTCAAGTAGTCATGGAGAAGATGACGACTCCGGTGAACGCACTTTAGTGATTACAAAGTCCGTCGAGGTATATGCATGGATTAAGCCTCTGCCGACTTGCACCGATTGATTTGTATAAATATGTACATGTATTAATTAACGCTTCTTTCTACTTTTAGCCCTCCGGATCGACCAGCCAGCAACAATCTTCTTCTACGAAAAAGAGCAAGCGAGGCGCGAGCCATCGGTTGAAAGATCGTGCAAAGTTCACGATCGAAGCAGTCCGTGTTAATGGCAGGACGATGGAGCCTAAGAAGGCCGCAGACAAATTTATACGTCAGGCTGGAGTTCTTGTTAGGGACCAAATCCCAATCATAATTGAATATTGGAATAAGCCAAAGAAGGGCGACGGTACCTTTGTCGATGAAAGATCCAAAGACACGCTTTGGACTTCGTTGTTGGTAAATTTCACCCTATTGCCAGAGGAGGATAAAAATAAACTGGTTATAAAGGAAAAGGTCAAAGAATGGATTCTAAAGAAGATGGCTGGCGCTTTCCACAACTGGAAGACAAAATTAAATAAATTTGTCAAAGCTCGCGAGACTCCATATTTCGAAGACGCATATTATGCGAAGATAAGACCTCACTGGCCCGAATTTGTGGCATACAAGGAAGGTGCTATAGCTACAAAGAGGTCAGAAACCAATACGCTAAATTCCTAGAAGAAGGAATATCACCAAAGGACAGGGTCAGGTGGCTACATATATCAGAGGCTTAAGTGGGAGGAAGCTAAGAAAGCCTTGCGCGCTAGAGGGATCACACCCCAGACACATGGGTGGGACCTACGTGCAAAGACTTGGTTCTACGAAATCGGGGAAAGGTTGGACCCAGAAACGGGATTCTGTATCTTCCCAACAATTCTTGCCAAACCCGTCACTGAACTCATCACTGCATACGAGGAAACAGCCGCCAGGACCTTCCATCCCGACAGAGAGAATGACCAGCTGACACGTGCCATCGGTAAAAAAGAACACCCTGGACATGCACGAGGCACAGGGGGTATGACGTGGAAGGATGGGTTTGCCGAGTGGGGCGACTCTTATAGGTGGCGCGGTAGAAAAGAAAAAGAGCGTACAGACCGGATGACACAGATAGAACATGCACTTGTGGCGCTACAGGCGCAAGTGAATGCACAAAAGAGCCAGCAAGCTACAGGCCCATCTCAGCGGCACGAAGGGCCTGCATTGGAAGCTGCTGGCGGCCTAGACTCTGCGCAGAAAAGCAGCGTGGCTTCCACGGAGAACGTGCAGCCCATGCTTGAAATGGAGGGTCCTCGATACCCCGTGGATGAGATCACGGAGAGCAAACACGCTGAGCTGCATGTGAGATTAATGGACTTATCCATTAAGGTGGCGGTCGGCTATGCCTTATCTCCTATAGATGGTGGAACTTACCACTACCGATCGATTCCAGATGGCTATGCTATTGTCGGGGAGGATGAGGTTGTGAAGGAATATGAGAAAGCACAGCTTGACCATGCTACAGGTGAAGGGAAAATCAACTCAAATTTGCAGTGAAAGCAACCATTCTTTGGAAGAAGGAACACATCGTGCTTCCAAATTGGAGGCCACTGACACCCCCGTCGTCTCTGCAGTGTCAGCAGTATGAGCTGCCTCAGCCGTCTCCGGATCATCATAATACTCCCATGTCGTCTCCTCCGCATCATTCGTCTCCGGCGCGTCAGCCATCTCCGGCACACCAGCCATCTCCGGCGCGCCAGCCATCTCCTACGCGTCAGCGTAAGCCGAAGAGCACTGCCACGAAGAGCACTAACACTGCCACGAAGAAATCCGTAGGAAACCGTACGCCAAAGAGTTCAAGAAACTATGTCCCGCAGCCTTCCGCCAAGCCATTGCCGGTATTACCGTGGAATCGCAGTGACGAGGAGACCAAGAGGATCTCAGAAGAAGAGGTCAAGAAATTCTTTGCACCTAGATGGGCCGAGCCAAAGGAGAAAATAGATCCGGCAGTGGTGGAGATGTTCTACAATAATCTTTTGAAACCTGAAACCCCACTTGTGCCGGACTACGAGCGCTAGATTATGAAGGGGGGTGCAAGGCGGAGGGAGTCTGAAAGTAGTAGTCGTGCGGCACCCTAGCAAACAGTTCCCATGCTCGGAGAGCAAGAAAACCAATCGTGCGCCCCGCTCCAAGTGTTCGACACATGGATAGATCCTCCTGTAAATGCTTACGAGGCAGAGCTACAAAGAAAGGCCAATGAGATGGGGATGACTTACATTGCATACTTGAACATCATGGGAGACAACTTGCCCAAAGGAGATGTCAACCCCATACAGCCATGGAAGTATGGGAAGAATCTCGTCAAGAAAGAGGAGCTCAAGAATCGACCAACAATGATGCGAAGATTGCATAAGTGGTACCTTGATTTCTGCAAGACGAGAAAGGAAGAATGGATCACAACGCATATAAGAGATCAGATTTTCTTGTGCGAAGATGACGAGATCACCTTCAACATTCAAGACTTGCATTTTCTATTCAATCAGAAGGAACTCGACAAAGCTGCCATCAGCCTTTATTGTGTGTAAGTACTATTTCTGTAATTTCTATCTCATCTCATTCAATTCATTAATTGCATGTGTATATATGCTCACCATATATGTATATACTATTATGCAGGAAAAAGGTTATGGAATGCATGAAAGGAGGCCCTTTTGACATTGGGTTCGTTGACGCAAATAGAGTTCATGAACAAGTGGTAAAACACAAACCCGGGCAAATAGAAGATTTCTTGCTAAGGTCTTTACTGAGACAACAAACCAAAAGGGAAATACTATTATCTTACAACTTCTCGTGAGTGTTGCCCTCTCTTGTACACATTATGTTTCGGCTTACTCGATGTTAAGTGTAACTGATGATGAGTTATGTGTGCGCAGGTTCCACTTTATTCTGCTAGGCATTCAACTTGACGCAGGAAAAGTCCTTGTCATGGACTCATTACGAAAATACCAAGAGCTATGAGAAGACTTCAAAGAGATTCTCCAGAGGTAATATCAATCATATTATCGCACTAGATCGGCAACTTTCGTGACAACAAGTAATTAATTACTCCTTTATCCATTTTCTTTGCCGGACAGGGTTTGAAAAAGGTTCATGGGCAGGGCCGTGGGTGAATGGTCAGAAGAACTAAAATTTGTGGATCAAAATTTAAGTAATACTAGCCAGCTAGGTTTGTGTATCTCTTTGATTCTGCTTCCAATTCCATTATATCATGCTTTTTTGATTATTATTTTGATTGAACTCTCTGTTCTCGTAAAGTGCGCGCATCAAGGACCCGACAATAACTTATGTGGATACTATGTTTGCGAGTTCATTCGCAACATGATATGTGCGACGGGCCAAGCCGCACTAGAACAACTTAGAGTAAGTAAACAAAGTACAAAACATTATATTCTTATATATATATTGACCCCATTCTTCATATATATTTAGATCGAACGGATGCGGGACAAACGCCTACCATTTGACCGCATACGAGCCATTCAAGAGGAATTGGCGGGGTTTATACTTGATGAGGTCGTCACACTTGGCAGAGAACTCTTTAGATATCCAAAATGAACGTGTACGGAGATGTTATATTGTATATATGCTTGAACGTGTTTGTCTTGTACTTGTTGATGCTTCAACATGTACGAAGAATACCACAATGACGATGTTTGTGTATAATAATAGTTGCTTAATTATTCATGTACTCGTATGCATCGACAATGTATGTGTATACCTCTCCCGATCGATCCCCCTCCCCCCCCGTCCCCGCCGCGCCGTAGAAATCCGCCCAGAACAGGGCGGCGGCAGAACTCTGCCACGGCAGAGATTTATGCCATTTTCCTGCCGCCGCAGAGAACCTTTAACACCGGTTCGTGTTACGAACCGGTGTTAAAGGGGGGGTTGAGCGCTGCGGCAACCCCATGCGCGCCACCCTTTAATAGCGGTTCGTATAAGAACCGTTGTTAAAGGGGGGCCTCTAACACCGAACCTGCAACAGCGATTCTGCAACCGGTGTTAGAGGCCTCTACGAACCGGTGTTAAAGGCCTACGTGTGCATTAGTGGGGTCGGTGTGGAGTGTGTGGGTTGTTTGTGCATGAGAGAGGGGTGCGTTCTAGCGCGTCACAGCGCGTGAGGAGCGTGTCGACACGCAGGGCTGGGTCGGTCGAGTGTGTGCTCGTGGAGAGGATGGGGCATGCATGTTGGCGTCGTGTGGCAGTGTGTGTTGCGTGTGGGATTTTGTGTGTTTATGGTGGCGGTGGGTGGGGATAGGTAGGGTAGTTTGGGTATTTTAGGGTTAGGTCTAGGCTAGGTTTAGGGTTTGGTTAGATTTAGTGTTTGGGGTAAAACGGACTGGGCCAGCCGGGGTGGTAGGTGACCTGGCCTACGGGCTGGGCTGCCTTTTTTGTACAAAATAGGGTTTATTATATTATTACTAGCTAAATGCTCGTGCGGTGCTACGGTCTCTTAAAATTTTGAAAAGATCAAAATTTTCACTTTAGGTATCCAGCTACAGGGATGAACATCGTTCCGTGACTTCTGGATGTCAAGTTTCTTCACCGTGCTTCCCAGATGTAGTGCCCCTTCTATTATGATGACATTATATAGAGCACATGGAGACATTCTTCCTCTCCTCACTACGAACCCCTCTCTCCACCATGATTTCGACCTTCCTCATCGACTCTCTGACAGATGAAGACGTACTGGTACGCAAGTGCGGATTAACAATCTTGAGACTTTCATCTAGAACACTCAAATAGTATTACCAATATAGCAACACAAATGCCCGTCTGTTGCAACCGGGAAAACTACTTTCCTACTATAAGAACACTCCTTCACAAGAATTAGTTGTGTAGATGTGGTAGAGATAAAAAAATTATAACTTTTCAAAATAAAGGTTTGCTCAAACTTCTCGAATTAGGATAAAATTCCAAATTCAAACAATGGAATAAGTCTGGAATAAGCAAATATCCATGTAGTTTTAAGGATGCCCACAGACTCATGTGATGACCTTAAATAAAGGACGTATGCAAACTTCATCAATGCCAAGCTGATGGACACATACTCGTTTCCAACGAACTTCAATGTGAAGCTGATTCAAGAATAGAAGCTGCTGATTCTAAGCTAAAGATCAGTTCTCTCTTATCATTTATCCGCACCTTGCCATACATTGTATGGTAGAAGTGAATCTGGTTAATCCGTTGATTCTTATTGCACATATTCAAATTGAGCTATCTATGCCTTCTTGTCGTGTGTGTGTTCTAGTCAATTCATCAAGTAGTACTGCATATACCAAAATGAGACGAGGCTTATATAGATCAAGAGGGATACTTCTATGAAATACTATAATTGAAAGGACTAAAATAACAATAGCCGAGAGGATAAGATTGTCCATCTCTCATATCGGTAGTTTCACCCCATATCCATTGGCAACACGGCCCCTGACCGTGCGCCGCCGTTGGGAGCATGGTGCCTTGATCCTGCAGTGTGATGCCACACCTACGTCACCAGGGATGGAAGAGGGGCGATCCACCCCTACGCTTGGTTAGTAAGACGTGGATGGTATTTTGGGCTTATCGTTCACCACTCACAGGGGCACCAACAAAATGATTGGGGGAGCAGCTCTATGGGGAGGCATAAGAAGAAGTCGGAGAGCAGTAGGACTTGTAGCAGGAGGACAAAGTAGGGATCGACGGGGACGAGTCAGCCGAAGCCGCGCAAGTTCAGGCCGCATCGTCATCGATGTTGAGTTGGGCTGCCACGCGGGGATGGGCGATGTAACATTCCAAAAATATTAAGCAAGGTTATCAATTCCAATCATCAAAATCAGGGTTAACAAAAACTTTTGTTAATTAAAATCATATGAATGCATGTGTGTATGTGATGAATGTGTGAATGCTTGAATGGACTTGTTTGATCATTATGAATGGCAAGGATAGGTTTAAAGATGAAAACAACGTCATCTAAATCATTTCCAAGCAAAAACAAATCAAGAGAAATTCAAAAATAAACAAAACAAGCAAATGGTCATTTTTGCCAATCTTGCTCACTATGCCACTTTGAGTGTTTCTAGTCGAAGATTCCTAACAGAAACAAATCCAATTATTTTCACCCCTTGCTAGACCAAGTAAAAGTGAACCCAAGACCACTTTGCAAACCCACAGAACCATTTGGCAACTTGATCCAAGTGACAATTCAAAATTGAATCTATATCATATGGGAAGATCACCATTTCTCAAAACCCAACCAAACCAGTGCACCTTGACAAATCCAAGCAACTAGAGATTACCTAGTATGTGACCATTGCACCCACCAAGTTTCATCCAAAAATTCAAATTTAAATCTCTTGCAGCCATTTCATCGAACACCTTCTGAACACAAATCAAATTAAACATCAAACACTATAGTGAGATGTGTTGTGCCAACCTTGTCCCCTATCTAGCTCTCACTACACTCTTAGTAGAAAATCTAACTAGTTTAACGAGCCCTAGCTCACTGTGAACTCGACCATGCCATCAATGGTGACCATGGCCGAGCACACTTGCCACCCCCAATGTCGACAGCAAGCTAGGAGCCTAACCAACATCACCAACCTTGTCTAGCAGGCACTCCACCATCCTCTGCCACCCCCTGTCCAATGCTCGAGCCCTGCTAGCCACTAGACCACCCAGAACGCGTGCGACCATTCTCTCTGTGACCATGCCGAGAGCGCCGCGCTCGACACGCTCGCACAGACTGCGCCCCGCCTTCTCCACTCGCGTACGTGATCACCACAGCCCCAGGAACCACCCAGACATGCCCGTTCGCCGCCGCGCGACCCGTAGCCGTTGTGCGCCATTAAAAAACTTCCGTCGGAGCAGCCCAGAGCGCCGATGTGTTCCGACCGATTCACACCGCCCCACGCCTCGCCATCAAGCCGTTGAGATTCGCCAGGAGGTAGCGCATCGTCCCCTACCTTTGGCCATGTCGTTAGCTCGCTGTGCAACTGACCCTGACGAGCTCAACCCGCACCCTTTGGTTCCTCGTCGCACTATAAATAGAGGCCTTTCCCCTTCTAATTAAGCACACCATTCCACTCCCCTATCTCTCAGAACAACCCCACTTCTTTCCTGGAGCAAGGCGAGCACCAGGTTGCCAGAATTTCGCCGGAGCTTGCCGCTGCTGAAGGAGAAGGGCGTCGCTGATTGGAACCACCATAGGAGGAGCCACCAGTACCAGGAGGATCACCGTCGTCAACTCCGTCATTCGCCCCCATCGCCGACCATCGTCGGAGCCTCGGTGATCCACCACTGACCTCCACTGGCCGCGCTAGGGTTCGTGCTCGTCGCGTTCTGTTTAGACGTAGACGACGACCCTCAGCCGTAGATCTTGTTTCTAATCCTATGGCCCTAATCACTTTGTACCCCTTCGCCACTCTCTGTCTCACTGACGAGTGGGGACCGCCACTTAAACCGCCTGCGCGCACTATGTGCAGTGGGCCGGCCCAGTTAACGTTCCTGCGTGACACACTAGTTTGAGTTTAGGTTTATCAATTTAGTTTCAACCTTAGTTCTGGCTATAGATTCAAAATTCAATCCATAGAGTTTCACTAAACCAAATTTCATGAAACTAATTTTGTTAGAAAGGTATTGAAATTCTTAATTCAAGCACGTTGGATTCAAATCATTTGGAATTACAGATCATTTATAGTAAAAATAACAAGGCAGAGACTTTTCTGCATTCAAACATTTTTCAAAAATCAACCATAAAAGCTTTTGAGTTGATTCCAACTCTCAAAAATCACATTTGATAAGTCCTTTTTGAATATATAAAAATATCTAGGTTTACTTCAAGTAATAATGGACAAGTAATAAAAGAATGCCCCATAGGCATTTCTAGCCACCTTATTTAATTAAAATAAAAAGGTAAAACCTTATTAAATTGCGACACCACTTTAAATCATATTCCCAAGTATTGAAATATGTGGTGATGACATGTGTTAACATGATCCCATGTTTTAATTGCAGAATATTAAATCTTAAGTAGTTTTTCAATGAGTATAAATTACTTTTCTAAAATAAAATAAATAGGACTTTTGCTTTAATCCTTGTGATGATAGTGATGATGCTAGATCATCTAGTGTGAGCCTTTGTGTGCTAATTAGAAGTATTTAAGTATTATTTGGTGATTGTGTACTTCGTATTTATTTATAGACACTAAAACTGAACAAGGATACAAAGAGGAAGGAGACTACTACGAGGAAGAAGCCGAGGAGAACTTCAACCACTGCTCTACACAAGGCAAGATACTAACTGAGCAAGCTAACACTTGCAACTGTGAAAGCTAAACAACCTTTGCAATGCATTAGGCCTACCTTGGTTATACCAATTGATGATACCCAATCCCAGTTTTACTTGCAATCTTAATTATTTTATTTCTTTATTAAAGCCTTTTATTTATGTTTACTTAGTGAATTATAGATTTTAGAAAGATTATTAAAGGTAGCATAAAACTTGGCCTAAGTTAGATAAATCTTGATGTCATCCTGAGGCATGAGACTGAACTTAGGTAAGTCACACTTGATTATCACCCCTCATTAGTTTTACCCCCACTTGTAGTTGCTAGTGCTAAAGCATAAAAATTGATCACTCTAGATTGGAATACTTGGTGAAAATGGTTATGAAAACGTTAGAATGATGAGTCATTATAATGAAATGTTTTGACATGTGTTCTTGAACATCAGATGATTCTGATGATGAAAATGTTGAGGCATGAGCCTTAGCCCATTATAAAACGGATGGTTGTCTGGATGCGATACCATTCCAATTTTACCGTACAACCACAATACCCGAAAATTGGGTAGGGCTTGACTAGAAGTTTATATACCTTAGTATGGGTTCCTTGCGGCCGAGGTTTGAGACGAGGCTACCTCGAGAAAATTAACCACCTATGCAGTTCCCAAGATGACAGATGGTCATGGTTGGGAGGTCAAACTCACAGGAGAGGTGCCTATACTAGGGTGTGTAATTGAAAGGTTAGGATTTATTATCCGCATACTGAGTATGGTGAATTCAGGATTGTTCCTAGCGGATGTATCGAATATTGTGGTGAAAGTGTACCACCTCTCCTGGTTGCCAACATGTACAGCCACATTTCTCCTGGTTGTGGAAATCCTCTTGTCAACAAAAGCACAAATTCTTCTTCTGGCTCTTACTGCTTGATAAGCTAAACACAAGAAACCTTCTGAAAAGGAAATGTTTTTCTCTGTCATCATATGAATGTGTGTTCCATGGCTGCATCAGTGAAGAAACCATTCTACATTTATTTTGGGACTGCCCTTTTGCAAGAGCTTGCTCAGCTGAAATATCGCATGTCCTAGTGGCTGATCAAAATCTTTTTGAAGCTTTAGCCAGTATTAAAAAAGATCTTAAAGTCCCTTTTGCAATAGAAATTATTATACTTGGAGCTTGGGGCATTTGGATTTGCAGAAACAATGAAATCTTCAACAACAAGCATGCTTCACTTGAGGAATGGAGAGCTATTGTCGCTCAGGAATTAAGATGGGTCTTGTATAGAATTAAGAAGAAGTATTATCAGGGACTCAAAGATTGGATTGAAAATAATTTAGACAGGAGATAGCTGCTTAGAATGTTATCCCTCTTTTGAGGTGGATTGAGTTTGTAAATATTTTTTGTAACACTCTATGATATATAAAAATTGCAGTGGGGTATTTTGCCCTACTATTTTACCCTCAAAAAAAAGTGTACCACCTCTGCAGAGTGTCAAACTATTCGAATATTCCGTCGTCAGATGTTTTCAAAACGACTTGTGAAATGATTCATGACTTTGACTTGACCACAACAGGGTTGTGATATGAAAACTCAAGTTCCCACTTCGGTGTTATAAAACATCAAACTAGCTTTCTTTGTTTCTGAACTCATTTAAGGTAAACCTGGCTTTTTGCAAAACAACCTAGAGGTTAGTATTCCTACTCAAAACCACTTGACCTGTTAGTTATAGTTTGCGAGTACTTAAAGAGTACTCATGGCTTTGTCCCTGGCTATTCCTGTGGCCAGACTATGAAGAGGACTATTAGGAGGAAGGACCGCAGGAAGGTTACGACAACTAGGATCATCTCCCATCGTCAGCATTGCCTGTGACCATGAAGATGGAGACTCGCCCACGCTACCGTTATTATATTATTCCGCTGCTTGATTGTACTAAGACTGGATCATGAGATCCTTTATTTGTTGTAAGACCTTATGTATGATTTGTAATGGATGCTGTACTGTGAGTTCCAATCTGTTATGTCTCGCAAAAGTGGTAATCATGGGATTGCGATGTATGGTATAACAGGCCTCTGGGATTAAAAATCCGGGTGTTGACAAGTTGGTATCAGAGCCAACCTGACCATAGGAGACCCTAGTTTAGAATGAACGCTTGAATCAAAAACTTAGTTTCAAAACAAAGTAAATGAGTATTTATGAAAAATTATTCTCATTCTTATCACTTAGATCCTTTCATGAAAATTCATGTTCCTCAAAAATTCTTGCAAACTTACATAAAATTGACACACTTGATCACTCTACTAACTTACTCATCCTACATTCTTATAGATGGACGTGAAGTATAGCAAGTTTTATCAGTTGGGAAATGGAGGAGATCTCATCTTTGAGCGTGACTTGGACCAGCTTTCGGAACTTCTGGAGCGCCTGCATCCCGAGTTCTTTGGAGCTCAGCTTAACGATCGGGAAGGAGGAGAATTGCAATGGCTGATTGTTGCAAGCCTCATAGGGAAGATTGAATCCCCCACCTCAGAGGGAGTACAGTTCACCTTAAGGGAGAACAACTGGCTAGATGTACTTATCAGGGCCATGCAGCAAGCTCTTGCCCGTCTGTGTGGGCAAAGCAACAATCAGATGAAGGGCACCCACTTTGAGTTCTATCCAAGGCGTGATGCTACGGGACAGCCACTGGAGGTACCACGTCACCCAGATCTGAAGCATCAAGTGGACCATCTCAGCTTCATGATGTATGACCGGCAGAAGGAGTTGGACAATGCCCTCTCCTACACCAACCACAACTATGCCATTGCAGTCAAGAAGGACCAGACCATCGCCATGCTGGTGAAGGTTCGCAAGTCTCGTCGTCGTCAGCTTGACAAGAAGGAGCGTGATACGTCATAAACGTATCTATAATTTTTTATGTTCCATGCTTGTTTAGTATAAACTTTGCTTTGCTTTATCCACACTTTGAGGTGTTTTTATATGTTTTCTGGTACTAACCTATTGACAACATGACACAGTGCCAGTTGTCTGTTTTCTTCTGTTTTTGGTTCCAAAAAGGAAGAAAATCAATATTCTCGGAATTGGACGGGACAAAAGCCAAAGTCATTATTTTCCCCAGAACAACACAGAACCACGAAGCAGAGACTGAGTAGGGCACCAGGGTGGCCACACCCCCCAGGAGAGGGCAAGCCCTAGTGGTGCCTACAGGGGGTGTGGGCCCCCTAGCCCTCCATCGACCTTGCCTCCTTCGCCTATAATAAGCCTCTGACCCAAAAACCCTAAATCATCCAGAAGAAAGCCACGAAAAGTTCTGTAGCGCCGCCGCCACCGAAGGGGAGATTTGGGGGACAGAAAGTCTCTGTTTCGGCACCCTACCGGGACGGGGAAGTACCCAGGAGCCATCTCCATCGATCGCCACCACCATCTTCATCACCGTTGTTGATTCCCACGATGAGGAGGGAGTAGTTCTTCCTCGAGGCTAAGGGCTCTACCGGTAGCTATGTGTTCATCTCTCTCTATGCATGATCTTGTTGTGGTCATGATATTTGTATTCAAGTAGATTTACATTGCTACTCAAGTGCTTCATTAGATCTCTGCTCTCCCTATGTGTGTGAAAGTGACAGTGTGCACGCCATGGTGGCACTTAGGCTAGAGTCTACATAAATACTCATCGTGCTTTAATAGATCTATGTTTTCCCCACGTGTGTGAAAGTGACAGTGTGCATGCTGTGTGGGGCACTTAAGCTAGACTAAATATATATTTATTATGAGTTATATTTGGAGTTGGATGTCTTTATGAAATTGTGGAGTTTGTTAGAACCATCTAGCGCTCAAGGTGACTGTATGGGGTTATCTAGATTGGGAAAGGCGGACTTTGAGGAGTGATGTTATAGCCCTACCATGGATTAGAGTGTCCAACCAGAGAGTAGCTAAGAGTAGTATCATAAAGAGAGGATATTTATATGAGAGAGTGTTCACTAGTGAAAGTATGATACCTAGGCCTTGTTTCTAAGCATTGAAACACCATTTGCATCTAGATCTGTTACATGTTTGCTTGCTTCCAGTCTTTACCTCACGATCAAGCTCCATCAAAGCTATTTTCTAGCACCGTTACCACTTGTATTTCACTATCTCTTCGCCGAACTAGTGCACCTATACACCTGATAAGTTTATTGGGTGTGTTGGGGACACAAGAGACTTCTTGTATCTTGATTGCAGGGTTGCTTGAAAGGGGATACCTTTGACCACTTCCTCCCTGAGTTCGATGAACCTTGGGTGATCCACTTAAGGGAAACTTGATGCTGTTCTACAAACCTCTGCACTTGGAGGCCCAACAAATGTCTACAAGAATAGAAGTGCGTAGACATCAAGCTATTTTCTAGCGTTGTTGCCAGGGTGGTAAGGTAAAAGGTACTCACATCCTCCGGTGTGAGTGCTCGAAGTTATTTCCTTTAGATTCTGCAATTTTGTCTTTTTTTTCTTGTTTCCACTAGTTAGGCTTAATGGAAAACAACAACAAAATTAGAGAGCTTTATAGTGTTTATCTTGAGTTAGGACATGATGTGTTTGTTAAAAAACCTATGGAGCTTTATTTGCATGCTAATGGAAATATTATTAGTATGAATTCTTTGGACACCATGATTAGTAATGCTATGGAAAAGTCTAAGCTTGGGGAAGCTGGTTTTTATGAAAATGCTCTTTTTAGTCCCCCAACTTTGGAATATAGCTATTCTATTGGTTATGATGATACCAAACCTCCAATATATGATGATTACAATGATGAATATGATATTTTCAGTCCACCTACTATTGAGGAGAAAATTGCTTGTGATTACAATATGCCTCCTATATTTGATGATTATGGTGATGAGAATAGTAATGATAGCTATTTTGTTGAATTTGCTCCCATTATGATTAATAAGAATGACTATGCTTATATGGAGAGTAATAATCATTTTATGTATGTGGCTCATGATAAGAATGTTTTATGTCATAGTTATATTATTAATTTTATTCATGATGCTACTGAAAGTTATTATGAGAGAGGGAAACATGGTTTTATGCATCTCAATAGTATTAAGTTTCCCCTCTTTATGTTGAAGATTTTGAAGTTGCACTTGTTTTGCTTTCCTATGCTTATTTCTTTGTGCTTTCATGACTTGTTTCTTTACAATATTCCTATGCATAGGAAGTGGGTTAGACTTAAATGTGTTTTGAATTTGCTTCTTGATGCTCTCTTTTACTTCAATTCGTATTTCTTATGTGAGCATCTTCTCAAACTATCAAGTCTAACTTAAAGGCGTTAAAGAAAAGTACTTGTTGGGAGATAACCCAAGAGTTTTCTTGAGCCTTGTAAGTTATTACTTCAGTAATGACATCTCATTATCCTTTTTATTTCCTTTTTGTGCCAAGAATGACCTCTAATGAGAGGAAAGTAAGATTTGGGGAGTTGCTGTCCCGAAACAGATTTCTGTCCTCCACCATAAAAATTCGTGAGGAGTCTCTGTAAGTTGGATTGAGGTGAAAATTTAGGAATAAATCCCCCAGTATGTTATATAACTTCCGTTAGATCAACACTTTTTGATTTGAGCAATAGAAAGTCTTTGACAAAATCGGTTTCTACCTGCTGGTCTGTTTTGCCAGATTTCTGCCATTATTTTCATTTGCTTCTTATTGATTCCTTTTTGGGTTCTTTTTGGGAAAATGTGATTTTTGAAGGAGTTGCTACAGTATCTTGTGTTTTTAGTGAAAAGTTTTTCTATTCTAAAGCTAAACCCAAGGGTCTATTATCTTTTGAATACACTAATGTTGCTAATGAAGATTGTGTGAAGTTTTGTATGAAGGAAAAATTTCAGGTGTGGAGAGAGAATGATGTAATGAGATGAAGAATGGACAAAATCTCAAGATTGGGGATGCCACCCCATTTCACCCCAAGAAATATTCAAGAGCTACAAGTGTCAAAGCTAGGGGATGCCCAAGGCATCCCCTTCTTCATCAATAAAATATCAGGTCTTTCTAGACACTTCGTTTTTATTGTTTCATGCATAGTTGTGTTGTTCTTGGAGCATCTTAGTTTTCGTTTTTGGTTTTTGTTTGCTTAGTTTGCTTGAGTAAGTTGGTTTGATCCTAGCACACTTATTTTTGAGAGAGACACACTCTGTTTTCATTGCCTAGAACACTCTAGTTTTCATTCTTATTGTCTTGTGAGTGTTCTCTTTTGCTAGCACTGTGTTTAGCCTTAGTTTTCTTGTTCTTTCAGCTTAGAACTTTTTAGTTCTTCTTTGTAGATTTCTGAGACAAGCTCACTGATCTTTATTTATTATTATATTGGTGAGTTGTTTCAAATAAGTCGATTGGTGTTAGAAAAGAGTAGAAAGCTTCATGCTTAAGTGGTACAAGAGGGAGCTTGCTTTGACTGTGGCTTAGACTTTATCATGTCATGCTCGATGTTGTTTTGACTTTATGCTTAGTGATTATTGCTATAGCATGACTTGTTCCAAACAATTAGGAATGATTCATGTGCCTTGAAAGAATCATGCGTTGTTTTAGCATACAAAAACATAGTATTGTGGTATTCTCTTTTGATGATTTGTTTGGGTTGACTTGGCACATGCTCACACCATGTTATGACTATGATCAAGTCACCATATCCTCTATGATCATTTAGTCCTTGACATGTAGTACCACTATATGCTTTGATTAGTAATGTTTTGTCACTCTGCATGATTATGGCCATTATTGCTCTCTTAGTTGGTCGCTCCCGGTCTTTTGCTAGCCTCCACCTGTATTGAGTAAACTCTACTCATGCATCCAACTCCCAAGAAACCAAGTTATTCCAAAGTGTCCACTATAAATTCCTATACATGGTGTGTTACACCATTCCAAGTATATTCTTGTTTTCATCTATCTTCTAATTAAAAAGTTACTTTGTTATGTGAAAACTTAGTGATTAAAGCGCTCACAAACTTGATGGCACACTTTATTTTTCTTGCCCCTAATAAACTTGAACCATTGTGTCATCTATGTTGTATATGCTTGCACTTATACATTGGAATTAGCAGAACCGTGATGTCACGGGGAACGCTTTCAACATTTCACTTATACATTCTACACAATTGATATCATGCTCTTTTTTATGGGTGTCGTCGGTGTGAAATAAAAGGGGAGCTTGTAAGTCCATGGAGTTATGTATGTGTGTTATAGAAACGCCTGGGCCGCTAGCATAAGCCATGCCTAATCATGGTGGAAACTTGCAGCATCACCATAATGACATCTATGAAGCTTTCTTATAAAAAATAGACATATTGAAAAGATGAAAGAGAGAAAAAAGCACCATATTCCCATGGTAAATAAGAAGATTGCTGAGATGCTCATTGTCTGCTTGCCTTGTCATTTTGATTATGGGATAGCTCCTGTATCATGTGCAAGGGGTACCTCGTTGGCAGTTCTCTATGATACACATGTACTTACTATGACAAGTACTTACAAGTGACTAAAGTTGAGTAGCATGAGGTGCGGCCCTCGTATTCAAGGGACTTGAGATTGTCAACTTATACTTTGTCAAGCATATACTCCATAGTTTGTTCACTTTAACCTTAATCACTTCAATATGCTTATGATAGGGGCAATGAGAGATGAAAGCTAACAAGTACCATAATTTTTGGAATCTCTTTATGAAACTTGAAATCCATGCTTCCCTTTGAAGGGCCTTTCTTCCACTATTATATCGAGTCTTCACCTTCTATCCTTAGGCATCAATTAAGAGAGCATAGTTCCCATTCTTAGTTCTATGTGCAGTGTCCCAAAACTTATTGATTGATGCATATTGTAATATTACATGTTCTTGTGCTATTTGTATCTAGTCACTTTTATGAACTTTGAAGGTGTCCTATGCATCTCTTTGCTACTCTATGAGGGACAAGCTGAATGCCACTATGCTATGTTTTTTATATGTGAAACAAACAAACGTCTTTCAATGCATTGTTATTCATAATATTTGTTTGTATCCTTTCATGTTGCAACATAGTTACTTTGTCTTACTGTTAGAACTCCATCTTTCATGCTCATGTTTAGAGTTCTTTGATCCCAGCATTCAATGCTTGCAAATGGTTTGATCTTGGTTTTGACAGTCGATGTCACCTCAAAAATTCTTCTTTTATCACTTACCTACTCGAGGACGAGCAGGAGTAAAGCTTGGGATGCTTGATACGTCGTAAACGTATCTACAATTTTTGATGTTCCATGCTTGTTTAGTATAAACTTTGCTTTGCTTTGTCCACACTTTGAGGTGTTTTTATATGTTTTTTGGTACTAATCTATTGACAAGATGCCACAGTGTCAGTTGCATGTTTTCTTCTGTTTTTGGTTCCAGAAAGGCAGAAAATCAATATTCTTGGAATTGGACGGGACAAAAGCCAAAGTCATTATTTTCCCGGAGCAACACAGAACCACGAAGCAGAGACGGAGTAGGGCACCAGGATGGCCGCACCCCCCAAGGCGTGGGCATGCCCTGTTACCGCCTACAGGGGTGTGGGCCCTCCATCGACCTTGCCTCCTTCGCCTATGAGAAGCCTCCGTCCCAAAAACCCTAAATCATCCAGAAGAAAGCCACAAAAAGTTATGTAGCACCGCCGCCACCGAAGGGGACATTCGGGGGACAGAAAGTCTCTGTTTCGGCACCCTGCCTGGACGGGGAAGTGCCCTCGGAGCCATCTCCATCGAGCGCCACCACCATCTTCATCATTGTTGCTGATTCCCATGATGAGGAGGAAGTAGTTCTTCCTCGAGGCTAAGGGATCTACCGGTAGTTATGTGTTCATCTCTCTCTCTATGCATGATCTTGTTGTGGTCATGAGCTTTGTAATCATGTAGATCTACCTTGCTACTCAAGTTCTTCATTAGATCTCTGCTCTCCCCATGTGTGTGAAAGTGACAGCGTGCACGCCATGGTGGCACTTAGGCTAGAGTCTACATAAATACTCATTGTGCTTTAATAGATCTATGCTTTTCCCCATGTGTGTGAAAATGACAGCGTGCATGCCATATGTGACACTTAAGCTAGACTACATATATATTTGTTATGAGTTATATTTGGAGTTGGATGTCTTTATGAAATTGTGGTGTTTGTTGGAACCATCTAGTGCTCAAGCTGACAGTGTGGGGTTATCTAGATTGGGAAAGGCGGACTTTGAGGAGTGTTGTTAAGAGGAGGTGCCCTACCATGGATTAGAGTGTCCAACCGGAGAGTGGTTAAGAGTAGTATCATGAAGAGAGGATATTTATATGAGAAAGTGTTCACTGGTGAAATTATGATCCCTAGGCCTTGTTTCTAAGCATTGAAACACCGTTTTCATCTAGATCTGTTACATGTTTGCTTGCTTCTAGTCTTTACCTCACCGTCAAGCTCCATCAAAGTTATTTTCTGGCACCGTTACCACTTGTATTTCACTATCTCTTCGCTAAACTAGTGCACCTATACACCTGACAAGTGTATTGGGTGTGTTGGGGACACAAGAGACTTCTTGTATCTTGATTGTAAGGTTGCTTGAGAGGGGATACCTTTGACCACTTCCTCCCTGAGTTCGATAAACCTTGGGTGATCCACTTAAGGGAAACTTGTTGCTGTTCTACAAACCTCTGCACTTGGAGTCCCAACAACTGTCTACAAGAATAGAAGTGCGTAGACAATAGAGCGCATCATTGCCCGCCTTCGTCACATGATCATAGACTTGGAGGAAACCATCCATGAGAGGGACATGCAGCTTGAGGAGAGGGAGAATGCATGGGAGGATATCCGTGGAGACCCCTATTCTTACCTCAGTGATTATGATGACTTTCTGGAGGATCAAGCCATGGACTTCTTCACTGATGAGGATGACTTCGCCTTCATTGATGATGATGAGGAGGAGGAGGATGAAGCCACCGATTCTGAGGAGTAGTAGCACTTGATCACTGGCGTTAGTGAGGTTGTATCTTGTCCCACTGTATCGTAGCTTCACAGAATGGTTCTTAAAACCATCTGTTTCCTTGTTGTGGTGTGTGTTTGTATTGTGTGCTATGAATTAATGAAAAGAAAGTTGCTCGAAAAATCTGAGTCAAATTTCAAAAACTTTTCAACAACAAAACCCCTGAACCTTAGAATTTCCCTCTTGTCTCATGATCTATCTCAATCTTCAGATGCCTCGCAGAGGAAGCAGTTCATCCCCAGACCCAATGTTGCAGATCTTGCAAATGTTCGTTTCTGACCACGAAGGTGAAAGAGCTGAATGTCAAGCCAACTTAGCCACCCTTCAACACATATCTCAGATGGCCAACAACAACCAAATCCATGGAAACCAGGACAACCATGGATCCAAGATCAAGAACTTTTAGAACACCAATCCACCCATCTTTACTAAGTCTGAAGAGCCCCTAGATGCAGATGATTGACTGCAAACCATGGAGAACAACTTAGAAGTTGCAGGAGTGGAAGCCAACGAGAAAGTACTATTTGCCACCCACTATCTGGCAGGACATGCAAGAGCTTGGTGGAACAGCGTTCGCGCCATGACTGGAGGACAAATGATGACTTGGGATGAATTCAAACTCAAGTTCAGCAGAACCCATGTGCCACCAGGTTTGGTCAAGAGGATGAGAGATGAATTCAGAGAATTGAAGCAAGGAAGGATGACAGTAGTTGAGTACCGTGACAAATTTTTGTCATTAGCGAGGTATGCACCGGATGAGATTGACACTGAAGCCAAGAAGAAGGAGAGATTCTTGAATGGTCTGCATGATGAGATGTAGACAGTGTTGGTCAACATTCCATTTGCTGACATCGAAGCCTTAGTGGATTCTGCCATTCAGATGGAAGGCAAGATCAACCAAGCCAATGAGAATTGCAAGCGTAGAATGATCCATCAACCAGGAACCCACCATACCCCAAAGTATCGCCTGAACCCATCTACAGGATTTGCCCCTAGAAACAATAGACCCCCGATGAACCGTCCACCCTATCCCAACCATGGAGGAGGAAACCCAAGGCTCGGAGGAAACCACAAAAACAACCCCGGAAGCTCCAACAATTTCAATCGTGCACCACTGAAGTTCAACAAAAACAATAATGTCGCCAACAACACCAATACTTCCCGAAGGACTGGAAGTAATGTTGTGCCTGTTGCAGGAAAGGACAAGTCTCAGGTGACTTGTTATGAATGTAGAACCAAAGGTCACTACTCCAATGAGTGCCCCAAGAAGACTGCAGCAGCCCCCAATGTGAATTCCCAACTCAGCAGCAGCATCGTGTTCAGCCTGGAAGAAGCCCAAGAAGCGCCAAATGTCGTGCTTGGTATGTTTTCTGTTAACTCGGTACTTCCAAGAGCGTTGTTTGATTCTGGAGCATCGCACTCATTTGTTACCGAAAAATTTGCATGCACTAGTAAGATTCAACCAACAAAATTGAAGCATGTTATGATAGTTCAAATACCTGGTTCAACCTCCAAAGCTAGACAAATTTGCTAGGCCGTACCTATCAGAATCCATGGCATAGATTTTTATGCTAATCTAATAGTACTCAGAACTAAAGGTTTGGAAGTAGTACGAGGAATGGATTGGATGTCGAAACATAAAGGATTAATCGACCATGCCAAGAAAGCCATAACCATAACCAGTACGGACGGAATATCAGTAGAGTATGTATCTGAAACCTTGCCCCGTCAATTCAAGTGCAACAAGAGTCTAGCCCAACCAACCATTGACCAAGTCAGATTAGTCTATGAATACCCCGATGTATTTCTAGATGTATTGCCCGGTATACCCCCAGATCGCGATATCGAGTTTATCATTGAACTAATCCCTGGAACCAGACCCATAGGCCAAGGACCATATAGTATGAACCCGTCGGAATTAGTGGAGCTGAAGAAGAAACTGGATGCTATGCTGGAGATAGGATTGATTCAACCAAGTGTGTCACCACGGAGATCACCTGTCTTGTTTGTGGACAATAAAGATGGAGGTAACCGTTTGTGTACGGATTATCGAAAGCTGAATGATGTCACCATCAAGAACAAGTACCCACTACCAAAGATAGAAGACCTGTTTAACCAGTTGACCGGTGCCAAAGTGTTTTCTAAGATTGATTTTAGAACTAGTTATAATCAACTCAGGATTCGTGCAGAATATATTCCAAAGACTGCCTTTACCACCAGATATGGACTGTATGAGTAAACTGTCATGTCTTTTGGATTAACCAATGCCCCCGCTTATTTCATGAACCTCATGAATAAGATTTTTATGGACTTTCTGGATAAGTTTGTCGTTGTTTTGATCGATGACATTCTGATCTATTCTAAATCAGAAGAAGAACATGAGCTACACCTGAGGACCATCCTTGGAACCCTTAGGGATCATCAGTTGTATGCCAACTTTAGCAAATGTGAATTCTGGTTATAGGAAGTAGGATTCCTCGGACATATTGTGTCAGCCTGAGGAATTGCCGTTGACCCCACAAAGGTGAAGGATGTTGAAGAATGGCAAGCCCCAACCACTCAAACACAAGTTCGTGCATTTCTCAAATGACCGGGATATTACCGCAAGTTCGTAGAAGGATTCTCGAGTATCGCAAGACCCATGACCCAATTGTTGAAGAAAGATAAGAAGTTTGAATGGACGGACAAATGTGAACCAAGTTTTCAAGAGCTTAAGAAGAGATTGATCTCAGCCCCAATCTTCATCATGCCGGATATCACGAAGCCTTTTGATGTGTATTGTGACGCATCCAAGATAGGTCTCGGATGTGTGCTTATGCAAGAAGGAAAGGTCATATCTTATCTATCCCGACAACTGAAGCAACATGAGCAAAATTATCCTACCCATGACCTTGAACTAGCAGCCGTAGTTTTAGCCTTGAATACATGGCGGCATTACCTTATGGGAAACCGTTGTGAGATTTATTCGGATCACAAGAGTCTCAAGTACATTTTCACTCGGAAGGAGCTAAATATGAGGCAAATGAGATGGATCGAGTTAATCAAAGACTGTGATCTGGACATTTACTATCACCCTGGCAAAGCCAATGTGGTAGCAGATGCCCTTAGTAGATTGACATGTCGCTTGAACTCTATGATTCTGAAGGAGCAACTAGGTTTGCACAAGGAGTTGGAAGATTTTAGGTTGGAGCTAGTAAGTGAAGGATTTTTGGCTACCATAGAACTTCAACCCACTTTGATCAGTCAGATCAAGGAGACGCAGAAAGGAAATGCTAGTATCGACGGAATCAAACGTCGCATCGGTATAGGCAAAGTACCCGGATTCACCGAAGATGAAGAAGGAGTTTTGTGGTATGAAGGACGTATCTGTGTGCCAGCAGATTCAGAGTTGAAGCAAGCTATTTTGAAAGAATCACATGATACCCTTTATTCCATCCACCCCAGAGGAATGAAGATGTATCAAGATTTGAAGGAGCAATTTTGGTGGCATAAGATGAAGAGAGAAATCGGAAGCTACATAACCATGTGTGATATTTGTCAGAGAGTCAAGGAAGGACATCAGAGACCCGTAGGACTTTTGCAAATTGCAGATTCTAGAATGGAAATGGGATTCATTTGGAATGGATTTTATCACCGGTTTGCCTACATCTAGTAGAGGAAATGACTCTATTTGGGTCATAGTAGATCGACTGTCCAAAGTCGCCCATTTCTTACCTGTCAAGACCACCTATCAGAGTTCGAAGCTAGCAGAGTTGTACATTGCTAGAATTGTCAGTTTGCATGGAGTCCCCAAGAACATTGTGTCGGATCAAGGATTTGGAAGAAAGTCCAAAAAGGATTAGGAACAAGATTAGATTTTAGCAAAGCTTATCACCCTCAGACTGATGGACAAACGGAGCGAGTAAATCAAATACTCGAAGATATGTTGAGGGTATGTGTGTTAGAATATGGATCTAAATGGGAAGACTTTCTGCCCTTCGCAGAATTTTCATACAACAACAGTTATCAAGCCAGTTTGAAAATGGCCCCATTTGAATTCATGTATGGAAGGAAGTGTCGTACCCCTTTGAATTGGTCCGAAGTAGGAGAGAGTCAGATTTTCGGACCTAACATCCTACGAGAAGCTGATGAGAAAAGTTCACAAGACCCGTGAGCACCTCAAGACCGCCCAATCTAGACAGAAGAGTTATGCCGGGAAGAGACGTCGAGACCTCGCTTTCAATATCATAGATTTTGTGTATCTCAAAGTGTCACCTTTGAAAGGAATGCAACATTTCTAGATCAAAGGAAAGTTAGACCCCAGATATATCGGAACTTTTAAGATTGTGAATCATCAGGAGAAGTATCATATCAACTGGAACTGCCAGAGGAGATGTCAGCCGTGCATAATGTGTTCCATATATCGTTACTTCAAAAATGCCTAGAAGTCCCGGAGAAGACTGAAGAGAATATTGATCACCAAACCATAGAGATTAACGATGACTTGACATATCCCGAAGTACCCATCCGTATTTTGGAGTAAGCTTTCAGAACCACCAGGACCCGTAGTATCAAGTTTCTCAAGATCTAGTGGAGTAACCACACTGAAGAAGAAGCTACCTGGGAGCGACAAGACTACATTAGGACGGAGTTTCCCGGTCTCTTTAAATCCTAGTTTTTCTTTTTCTCAAATCTCGGGAAGAGATTTTGTTTAAGGGGGGAAGGTTTGTAACATCCCAAAAATATTAAGCAAGGTTATCAATTCCAATCACCAAAATTAGGGTTAACAAAAGTTTTGTTAATTAAAATCATATGAATGCATGTGTGTATGTGATGAATGTGTGAATACTTGAATGGACTTGTTTGATTTTTATGAATGGCTAGGATAGGTTTAAAGATGAAAACAACATCATCTAAATCATTTCCAAGCAGAAACAAATCAAGAGAAATTCAAAAAACAAACAAAACAAGCAAATGGTCATTTTTGCCAATCTTGCTCACTAGGCCACTTTGAGTGTTTCTAGTCCAAGATTTCTAACAGAAACAAATCCAATTAGTTTCACACCTTGCTAGACCAAGTAAACGTGAACCCAAGCCCACTTTGCAAACCCATAGAAACATTTGGCAACTTGATTCAAATGACAATTCAAAATTGAATCTATATCATATGGTAAGATCACCATTTATCAAAACCCAACCAAACCAATGCACCTTGACAAATCCAAGCAACCAGAGATTACCTAGTATGTGACCATTGCACCCACCAAGTTTCATCCAAAAATTCAAATTTAAATCTCTTGCGGCCATTTCATCAAACACCTTCTGAACACAAATCAAATTAAACATCAAACACTATAGTGAGAAGTGTTGTGCAAACCTTGTCCCCTCTCTAGCTCTCACTACACTCTCATTAGATCATCTAACTAGTTTAACTAGCCCTAGATAATTGTGAACTCGACCATGCCATCAATGGTGACCATGGCCGAGCATACTTGCCACCCCCAATGTTGACAACAAGCTAGGAGCCTAACCAGCACCGCCAACCTTGTCTAGCAGGGACTCCCCCCTCCACCACCACCCCATGTCCAACTCTCGAGCCTTGCTAGCCACTGGACCACCTAGAATGCGCGCGGCCATTCTCTCTGTGACCATGCCGAGAGCGTGCTAGAGCGCCGCGCTTGACACGCTCGCACAGACCGCACCCCGCCTTCGCCGCTCTCGTACGTGATCACCATCACCCCAGGAACCTCCCAGACATGCCCGTTCGCCGCCACGCGACCCGTAGCCAATGTGTGCCATTAAAACTTCCATCGGAGCCGCCCGGGGCATCGATGTGTTCCGACCGATTCGCACCGCCCCACGCCTCGCCATCAAGCCGTTGAGCTTCGCCAGGAGGTAGCACACTGTCCCCTACCTTCGGCCATGCCGTTAGCTCGCTGTGTAGCCGACCCCGACAAGCTCAACCCGCACCCTTCGGTTCCCTCATCGCACTATAAATAGAGGCCTTCCCCATTCAAATTCAGCACACCATTCCACTCCCCTCTCTCTCAGAACCACCCCACTTCTTCCCCGGAGCAAGGCAAGAACTAGGTTGCCGGAATTTTGCTGGAGCTTACCGTTTCTGGAGGAGAAGGGCACCGCTGATTGGAGCCATCCCAGGAGGAGCCACCAGTACCAGGAGGATCGCCGTCCTCGACTCCGTCGTTCGCCCCCATCGCCGAACATCACGGGAGCCCCGGTGAGCCACCACTGACCCCCACTGGCCATGCTAGGGTTCGTGCTTGTCGCGTTCTGTTCAGACTTGGACGACGACCCTCAGCCGTAGATCTTGGTTCTAATCCTACGGCCCTAATCACCCCGTACCCCTTCAACACTCTCTGTCTCACTGACGAGTGGGGACAGGCACGTAACCCGCCCACGCACGCGCTGTGCGCAGTGGGCCGGCCTAGTTAACGATCTCGCGTGACCCTGTAGTTTGAATTTAGGTTTATCAATTTAGTTTCAAACTTAGTTCTGTCTATAGATTCAAAATTCAATCCAGAAAGTTTCATTGTACCAAATTGCATGAAACTAATTTTGTTAGAATGGTATTGAAATTCTTAATCCAATCCCGTTGGATTCTAATCATTTGGAATTATAGATCATCTATAGTAAAAATAACAAGGCAGAGACTTTTCTGCATTCAAACATTTTTCAAAATTCAACCATAAAAGCTTTTGAGTTGATTCCAACTCTGAAAAATCACATTTGATAAGACCTTTCCGAATATATAAAAATATCTAGGTTTACTTGCAGTAATAATGTACAAGTAATAAAAGAATGCCCCATAGGAATTTCTAGCCACCTTATTTAATTAAAATAAAAAGGTTAAACCTTATTAAATTGTGACACCACTTTAAATCACATTGCCAAGTATTGAAATATGTGGTGATGACATGTGTCAACATGATCCCATCTTTTAATTGGAGAATATTAAATCTTAAGTAGTTTTTCAATAAGTAGAAATTACTTTTCTAAAATAAAATAAATAGGACTTTTGCTTTAATCCTTGTGATGTTAGTGATGATGCTAGATCATCTAGTATGAGCCTTTGTGTGCTAATTAGAAGTAGTTAAGTATTGTTTGGTGATTGTGTACTTCGTATTTATTTATAGATGCTAGTACTGAACAAGGATACAAAGAGTTAGGAGACTACTACGAGGAACAAGCCGAGGAGAACTTCAACCACTGCTCTGCACAAGGCAAGCTACTAACTGAGCAAGCTAACACTTGCAACTGTGAAAGCTAAACAACCTTTGCAATGCATTGGGCATACCTTGGTTATACCAATTGATGATACCCAATCCCAGTTTTACTTGCAAGCTTAATTATTTTATTTCTTTATTAAAGCCTTTTATTTATGTTTACTTGGTGAATTTTAGATTTTAGAAAGATTATTAAAGGTAGCATAAAACTTGGCCTATGTTAGATAAATCTTGATGTCATCCTGAGGAATGAGATTGAACTTAGGTAAGTCACACTTGATTATCACCCCTCATTAGTTTTACCCCCGCTTGTAGTTGCTAGTGCTAAAGAATAAAACTTGATCACTCTAGATGGGAATACTTGGTGAAAACGGTTATGAAAACGTTAGAATGATGAGTCATTCTAATGAAATGTTTTGACATGTGTTCTTGAACATTAGATGATTTTGGTGATGAAAATTTTGAGGCATGAGGCTTAGCCCATTATAAAACGGATGGTTGTCTAGATGCGATACCATTCCAATTTTATCATACAACCACAATACCCGAAAATTGTGTAGGGTTTGACTAGAAGTTTATATACCTTAGTATGGGTTTCCTTGTGGCCGAGGTTTGAGCTAAGGCTACCTCGTGAAGATTGACCACCTATGACGTTCCCAAGATGACAGATGGTCATGGCTGGGAGGCCAACCTCATAGGAGAGGTGCCTATACTAGGGCATGTAATTGAAAGGTTAGGATTGATTATCTGCATACTAAGTATGGTGAATTCAGGATTGTTTCTGATGGATGTATCGAATATTGTGGTGAAAGTGTACCACCTCTGCAGAGTGTCTAACTATTCGAATAGCCATGTTCGTGGTTATGGACAGTTGGAGTGGCCATACTGTTCCGTCGTCAGATGCTTTGAAAACGACTTGTGAAATGATTCATGACTTTGAATTGACCACAGCAGGGTTGTCATATGAAAACTCAAGTTCCCACTTCCGTGTTATAAAACATCAAACTAGCTTTCTTTGCTTCTGAACTCATTTAAGGTAAATCTAGCTTTTTGCAAAACAACCTAGAGCTTAGTATTCCTACTCAAAACCACTTTACCTGATAGTGATAGTTTGCGAGTACTTAAAGAGTACTCATGGATTTGTCCCTTGCTATTCCCGTGGCCAGACTTTGAAGAGGACTATCGGGATGAAGGACCGCAGGAAGGTTACGACAACTAGGATCATCTCCCATCGTCAGCATTGCCTATGACCATGAAGATGGAGCCTCTCCCATGCTACCGTTATTATATTATTTCGCTACTTGATTGTACTAAGACTGGATCATGAGATCCTTTATTTGTTGTAAGACCTTATGTATGGTTTGTAATGGATGATGTACTGTTATATCCAATCTATTATGTCTCGCAAAAATGGTAATCCTGGGATTGCGATGTATGGCATAATAGGCATCTAGGATTAAAAATCCAGGAGTTGACAGACGATATCGTAGGCGGTGTTCCCTTGTGGAGGCCCAGGCTGCAGCGGAAGCAGATAGTGCCACCGTGCTGCAGGTGCTCTTCACAGGTTTGTCGTGTGCTCTAGCAGGTGGTCATCCCTCCCCGTCTTGGAACATCGGACAAATTTAGAAGTCCGGGCACCTGGGCGGATTGCCCTTCTCCCTCGAAGATGCCGGGAGCACAATCTGTGGTTCCGCATCGGATCTTGGTAGGGGGAGGATCAGCGGTCGGCGTTCCGTTGGATCTCAGGAGCTCTCAGGATGATGGAGCCGACCGTGCTCGCCTGAGATCTTTGTGTAGCAGCAGGATGGGTATTGGAAGTTCCTCATCCCGGTTTTTCGGACAGGAGTCGAAACATAACAGAACATTTTTACTAAGAGGTGGTACTGCGTGTAATTTTCTGCAACCCGAGGGGTAAAATCGTCCGGGAAAAAATCAGAACCAAAATCTATGCCATGCGAACCTACCTCAATGTAAATTATTAGATAAATATTATTATTTCAAAATAGTGCCATTTGAATATAGTTTTAGACAACAAAATATATAGGAATACCAGGGGTTTAATTTGAAACAAAGGGAGGGAATAAAGTAGAAAACAAAATAGGGTTTCAGCAAAAATATTTAGAGGATTTAAATATTCATGAAGATGTCATGATGATGCACATATATAAGACATGTGATTTTCTAGTAGTGGTTTTACCCGGGGTGCTACAATTCGACACCACTAATAATGGATCTTGTCCTCGAGATCCGCCTCATGGTACGGGGAAGAAGGCCGACGATCAGAATCTTCTCGCTCCATGTAGATCCTCGCGACACCACTATCAAGGGTTTTTTCTCCGTCTTGAAATCAGCAACACCACTGATAAGGGTTCGTTGTTCACGCTCATCGAGAGAACACTCCGTAAAAACAAAGGACGAAGCTAAAGGTATCAATGATAAGGCCACCTTTAACTTCCATGGGATGAGAGAAAAGTGCTAGCTAATACACTTCAATGTACAATGGCGAATAGAATGACTAGTCGGTATGGGGGCCAATCCATCACGCACCCAAATTATTACTCCACACATGCAGTAGAATAGCGTGCAACCCATTCTCGGAATTCACATAGGAGATCTTCACAAGAGATATTCGGAACAAAGGAGTTATGTAGGCCTTTCATCAGATCGAACATAGATGATGTCGTCACGTCGGAGAACACTGAAAGGTACAAACAAATTTTTTAGTGAATTTTCGGTCCACTGAAAGGTACATAGAGTAAGATTCCTCAGATACCATGAAGATCGGATGTGGAAGCACTGTTACAATAGGAAGGAAGCGAAACCCTGAAGGTACGATGGAAACCCAACCATGAGAATTCCTGGCTCGAAGAGAAGTGAAGAGAACAGATTTAAAACATGCAAAGGTAAAAGGAGAATAGCACAAGGGTAAAGAGTAAAAGTAGACCTAATCAGATCTATCCAACCAATTTTATAAAATAGTTTTGACACCTTACATCAGCCATTAGCTAGGTTATCCTACATGATAGACTTAGTGATTTCTGCCAAACCCGCAAAGAAACGATCCAAATATGCCAACCAGGCACTTGAGTGCAGGTGGAAAATGAAGTAATACCATTACGCAATAATCCACGATGGAACCCATTGAACAAATATATGCAACAACGACTCCATGAGTCAAGAATATAGATATATAGTACAAAGATCCAAATCACCTCGAAAACGATACACATCTAAGTACGAATAAGATGTAAATTTGGCTAAGAGCCCTGAATAATAACCAATGGCATCCATAAACCTGCCCAGGACAAGCTGGAAGGGTAACCCTGCTATTAATGTTGATCTCAAACATGTCAAACATAAAGGGGTGCCGGCAAAGGGCAAAGAAAAAAGGGAGAGGTCACTACTGAGGCCAGTACATGGCGAGACTTAGAATTTAGTGGATCTCTCATACATAGGTATGATGGACTGAAGAGGTAGTGAAACATGCACTAAACAACCTATAGAGACTCGATACAACTGTCGACTATTAGAGAGAGGTAAGAAAGACCTATGTAGGACCAACCTGATACTCACACCAAACATACCCAATCCTGGTATTCCCCCTCGAGACCAAACAAGGAAGTCATACCGAGGAAGCTCACGCAGTTGTTAAATTTATTCATTCTGTTATAGTTACAACACTTACTAGTCAGATATAGATAGCATGTGTCTTTTCGATTTCATAAGCTGTGGGCAGTTTTATTTAACCATTTCATTGTAGTTGCAATACTTACTAATCATGTACATGTAGCATGAGACAACCCACTTCCATCAGTTGTAGGCACTTTTATTTAAATATTCCATTATAGTCAAGCTCATTAGTAGTCATGCCAAAGTTAAATTTATAGCACTACTTTAATTATAGTTGTCTATAATTGAGATACTGTGATCCAAGTCGTCCATAACCATGGACACGGCTTTCAGAAAGATTTACCCTGCATGAGTGCACAAATAGCAACACGCGCACGATCAACCTTGGAAAAACCAAATAAAAACCCAATGAGGCATCATGACAAAGCAATCACAAGATTCATAAAACCCCACTAATATACCCGCAACGAAGTTAGCTGGCTCAGAGACAAACCCATGGTTTATGCCAATGGATGTAAACAAATGGGAACCCGAAAGTGTGACTGGGCTTGTCGATACAAACGTAAATATTCCATATTTCTAAACAGTACAGTACTAAACGCCCTCCACGAGCGACGGTAATAAATACAACAATAAACATGGCATAAGTACATGATAGTAATAAAACCCCAAACTAGTTTGTGGACCCAAGAAATAAGAAATGAATCAAGCTCTGTCTAAGGGGATTCATGGTCCCACATGTGAATAGTGCGATAGTTAAGAAACATGTATCAAGTACTCGGGGTCCTACGGGACACCAGTGAGCGGTTAAAAACCAAATAGGACCTATTGCCTACCAGTGCCTCTGCATTAGTTATAACTATTCCCAGCATTTTAGTATCAATTTGTAATTAAAGCCATGATCATATCCAACATTAAGCATTAGCATCCTTCTAATAACTGTGGAACACTAACAACACGAAGCAACACCTGAGCAAGCAACTACGACTCGCAAGACCATATATCTACCAAGCAACAGGTAATGGGAGGTGTCCAAGGCAATATAGAAACTGCAAGGGATATAACTGGTACGAAAACTAAATCATCGCAACACAGATAGCAATAGATCAACAAGAGGAAGTAATGACTATAAATGAAAAATAGGTAGAAATGGGAAGATTGCTCGTCTGGGAAACGCTGTCGAAGATTCGACATAGATTGGGTCGAGGCTCGCATCAACTCAACATCCTAATCCATGAAGAAGGAAAGCACTGAAAGAAACACCGAATGCGCTATTTAATACTATGGAAGAAGATCGAGCTAATCCGTGAAAAATAAGTTTCTTATGTTGTTTAGATATCCCGCAATTTAAATGTTATATTAACAAGAGTAAAATTCACAGTTAGTACTTAAACTTGGCACCCTTTTTTGATACATTCATCGATGTTAGAAATACACAATTTATGGTCACTAAATACGGCGGGTGTGTCATAACGGTCCCGGGCTCTGCACTAGTTTCTGCATAGGATGTATTCGCTTACGTGGTGTAGCACCCCGGGTAAATCCACTACTAGAAAATCGCCGTGTTTTTGTTTTGTGCATCATCATGACATCATCCTGCATGTTTTCATAAAACTATTTTACCAAAATCCTATTTTTTGTTTTCTATTTATCGCTCCCCTTTATTTTCAAATATAAAACCCTAGTCAAAAATATCTAATCCTAAAACTACCCAATCCTATCCTACCCAGCCCCCCCTCCACATCACCCCAGCCACTCCCAGCCCTCCACCTCACCTCCCTGGGCCACCTCACCCCCTGGACCCCAATCCCCACCCACCTGCCGCCGCCACCTGCATGTCCCCCACCCCACCTGGTCACTCCCCAAATCCCCACCAATCGCCGCCTGCCTCCTCACCCCCAGCCGCCACCTGCTGGCCCACCTGGCCCCACACCAACCGCCTGTCCCCACCCGCGCACACACACCACACCAGCCCGCCGCCTGGTCCCACCCGTCAGTCGGGGTGCGTTCCCCCACCAACCACTCCCCATCCGCACCCTCTGGCCCCACCCCGCTCTCCTCCCGCAACCCCCACCCTGACCCGATCCCCACCTCCCCCCGCTCGGCCCCGTCTCCCCGCGTTCCTCTCCTCCCTCTCTCCAACCTCCCGCCGCCGCCTGGGCGCTCCTCGCCGCCTCCGCGGCTCTCCTCCTCGGCGCTTCCCGGACCTCCTCGTCGCCCCCCTCGCCCTGCACCTTGCGGCCGCCTCTCCGCCCGGGCCTCCTCGGCCTCGACCTCCTCCGCCAGTACAGCCTCCGGCCGCCAGCCGCCTCCTCTCCCTCCGCGCGGCTCCGCCCTGCGCTGACCCCCTCTGCCTCCTCCGTCCACCCTTGCTGCGCCCGGTCTCGACCTCGTCCCGCGCGCCGCTCGTAGGAGCTCCTCCGCGTCTGCGCCGGATCCGCCGTCCGCCTCGCTCGCTCTTCCCCGTCGAGCCGCTCCCCTCGCTGCTGTTTGCTGGCCTGCGGCATCACCAACCGCTCGAGCTCCTCCGCCGGAGCCTCGGCCCTGCCTCTGCACCTTGCCCCTTTTCGTCTTGGAGTTCCACCGCCTCCTTGCTGACAAGCTCGAGCCCCAGCTCGGCACCGCCCTCATCCGCCCTAGGCCGCCCGTACGAGCCAGGGGCTCCCCGGCGATGGTCCTGCCGCCCCGGCTACCGCTCTGTCACGCCCTCTGTCTCCTCCGCCTCGCTGCCACCCTGCGGACACGCCCTGGTGCCGCCCTGCTCCGGCCCACTCGCGTCGACTCGTGGCCAGAGTCCGTGCAGGCTGCCCCTCGCGTGTCTCTGTACGACACCATAGCTCTCCAGTTGTTGTCGGCCGTCTCGTGTTTTTGGTTTTGATCTGGTGAACGTGTGCTGTGGTTACTCGGCTACTTCGGTTTTTGCAACTGTAACATGAAGATCGACGACAACCTGGACCTATCCGACAAGTTGTGGCCCAGACCGAGTTCTCCACCGACCACGAAGCCGAGAACCCCTACAGGATCAAGACCCCAAACTCGAAGCTGTCCCTCGCGGAATGCCAAGATCTTCACGGACAACACGTTCGTCGACACCGGAACCGGACACGGCGATGCCCCTCCCAAGATCTTCGTCACGGAACTTCGAGTACTTGTTCGCCGGCTCAAAGGACCCCGGTCCCGGACCCGAAGACGCCTCGACGCCAAACCAAGTACATCGTCGACAACCGAAGCCGGAATACCATGATCTCCAACACGGGACGCAGAGCGCATCGACACGGACCCGAAGACCGAACCCGGGCATGCCAAATTCTTCGACCCGAAGGACACAGCTGCGACAAGTACTTCTTCCCGGATCTGATGCCCGAGAACCCGGACGCCCAGGTCGTCGACACGGATACGCCAAGCACTTCCTCGCGGACGCCAAGTTCTTCACCCCGAATGCCAAGACCGACTCGATGGCGCGGACCCGACAAGATCTTCGCAACGACAAGATCGACACCGACCAGGACGAATCCGATGCGCCCCGGCGCCGAACCAAGTCCGTCTTCGCGGAACGCCAAGATCTACTCTGTTATCCGAGAACAATCCCGCCGAGACCGAACCCCAGATCCGGACCCTGAGACCCGACCCCGAACCCCTCGGAGCCCAAGTTCGCCAAACCCTAATGTGATTCCCTATCCGAGACCCCATTATTTTTTTTAATATGACATTATCAACTGATTCATATTAAATTGTTCATGCATGCATACTTGTCTGTGGTTTGGGGGCGTTATGCCAATTCATCTCATAATTAAACATGGAGTCTATATGCGGGATATCTTTGTCTTATTCCGGACTCCATTCAAATTGGCATAGCGAACCGAAGCCATGTTTTGTCTTGCTAATCCAACATTTAAATTGCGGGGTATCTAAACAACATGAACCATGTAATAAATTGCCGGGACCCCGGTTCCGCTTAATATTGCTCAATTTCATAGCATCCTTGTCATGCCATACATCATACATGCATCATGCCCGTTCTTATGTCATAGAATTAAATAGTGCATCCGGTGTTTCTTCTAGTGTTTTGCTTCTTCGCGGATTAGGCCGATGAGTTGATGCGAGTGTCGCCCGTTCTTCGGATGAACCCTCGGCAATGTTTTTCAGGCGAGCACCTCCCCCTTTCTATCCATCTTACTTTTATAGTATTTATTCCCCCCTGTTGATCTATTGCTATCTGTGTTGCGATGCTCTAGTTTTCGTACCCGTGATATCCCTTGCAGCCTTATATTGCCTTGGACACATCCTATTACCTGTTGTTTGGTAGACAATTGGACTTGCGCGTCGTAGTCGCTTGCTCAAGTGCTGTTGCGTGTCATCAAGTACCACAGTTGTTGGAGTAATGCCGCATGTTTAATGTTGGAGTTGATCATGACTTTAATTACTGTTTAATAACTAAAATTGAAAGTAGCTAAATGCAGAGGCACCGGTGGGTAATAGACAATATTTGGTTTTTAACCGCTCACTGGTGTCCCGTAGGACCCCGAGTTCTTGACACCTGTTCCGAGATCGAGCGCGCTAACCACAGGTGGGGTGTGTGGGCACTCCCATCGATTAGTACCTGATTTCAAAGCATTGTACCGGGGCCACAAGTAGTTTGGGGCTTTATTACTATCATGTACTTATACCATGTTTTACTGCTTTATTTAAGATTGTGTGTGGAGCACCTGTACTGTTTAGGACCGTGACACGTTTTCGCTGTATCGACAAGCCCAGTCACACTTTCGGGTTCCCAGTCGTTTACAGCCGTCTACACCAACCCTGAGTCCGTCTCGGAGACCGGTCGACTTCATTGCGGGTAGCTTAGTGGGGTGGCCCCCATGTACTTGCTTTGGGTCTGGGAAACGTCATGATTTAGGCCCCGCCGACAGACCGATGGGTGTATGTTAACTGATCTGGCAAAAAGGGTCGAAGTGCGTGTGGATACTTTGGTGCACCCCTGCAGGGTTAAATCTTTTCGAAAAGCCGTGTCCGCGGTTATGGACGACTTGGAGCACAGTTCTCGATCATAGACAACTATAACTAAAGTTTACTGCTATAATTTGACTTGTATCCGATATGACTAGTAATCAGCTTCACTGCAACGGAATGGCTAAATAAAAGTACCAACAACTGCTGGGTTTGGGATATCTCATGCTAATCGTATCTGACTAGTAAGTGTTGCAACTACAATGGAATGGTTAACTAAAAGTGTCCACTGCTTATTATATCAGGATGACTATCTATACCTGACTAGTAATTGCTGCAACGATAACTGAATAAATAAAACTGCCAACGGTGTGAGTTCCTCGGTTGACTTCCTCGTTTGGTCTCGAGGGGGAAACACCAGGATGGGTATGTTTGGTGGTAGTATCAGGTTGGTTCCGGATAGGTCTTTCTTATCCCTCTCTGATAGCCGACAGTCATATCGAGTCTCTATAGGTTGTTTAGTGCATGCTGCGCTGCCGCTTCAGTCCACCATACCTATGTAGGCGAGGACCGCCGAACTCTAGTCTCGCCGTGTACTGGCCTCAGTACTGACCGCTCTCTCTTTTCCTTTGCCTTTGTCAGCACCCCTTTTGTTTAAGCAGGTTTTGAGATCGACGTCGTTAGCAGGGTTACCCTTCCGTCTTGGCCTGGGCAGGTTTATGGACGCCATTGGTTATTCTTCAGGGCTCTTAGCTCAATTTGCATATTGTCCGTACTCGGACGTTGTATCGTTTTCAAGGTGATTTGGATCTTTGTATGTTATATCTGTATTCTTGACTCTTCGAGTCGTTGTTGTATATATCTGTTCTGTGGGTTTCATCGTGGACTATTGTGTAATGATAGTACTTCGTTTTCCACCCGCATGAAAGTGCCTGGTGGGCACCTTTGAATCGTTTCTATGTGGGTTTGGCGAGATTCGCTAAAACTTGCATAGGGCCGATTCTGAGGGTGTTACAGAGTGGTGTCAGAGCACAGCAGTTGCGATACCCCACAAGTCCAGCCTGTAGGATAACCTAGCTAACGGCCGAAGTAGAGTGTCAAAAACTATTTTGGAAAATCGGTTGGATAGATCTGATTAGGTCTGTTTTACTCCTTACCCCTCTGCTGTTCTCCCCTTACCTCTGCGTGTTTTGAATCTGCTCTCTTATCTTCTTCTAGTCCAGGGTTTCTCGTGGGTGGTATTTCCGTTGTGCCTTCAGGGTTTCGATTCCTCCTTTGGTAACGGTGTTGCTACATCTGGTCTTCATGTTATCCGAGGACTCCTTCGTCTGGTGGACTTCTCTTTGTTCCTTCTCGTGCCTTCCGGTGTTTTCCGACGCGACAACATCACCTACGCCAGGTCCGATGCAGAGTCTGCATCACTCCTTTGTTTCTGAACCTCGATTGTCGAGATCTTCAGTCTGATTCTGAGAATGGTTGCACGCTTTTCTACTGATTGTGCAGAGTAATAGTTTGGGTGCGTGATGGATTGGCCCCCATTGCCGACTACCCCTTCTATTCGCTTTTGTACATTGAAGTGGATGAGAATGCATCGGTTCCCTCTTTCTATCGAAGCTAGAGGTGGATTTATTTGTTGATACCTCTACCTTCGACCTTTTGTTCCCGGAGTGTTCTCTCGACGATCACGGACAACGATCTCTTGTTAGTGGTGTCGCGAGGATCTACACGAAGCGAGAAGACGCAGATCGCCGACCTTCCTTCCGGTACCATGAGGCGGATCTCGAGGGCGAGATCCATTGTTAGTGGTGTCGAATTGTAGCACCCCGGGTAAATCCACTACTAGAAAATCGCCGTGTTTTTGTTTTGTGCATCATCATGACATCATCCTGCATGTTTTCATAAAACTATTTTACCAAAACCCTATTTTTTGTTTTCTATTTATCGCTCCCCTTTATTTTCAAATATAAAACCCTAGTCAAAATATCTAATCCTAAAACTACCCAATCCTATCCTACCCAGCCCCCCCTCCACATCACCCCAGCCACTCCCAGCCCTCCACCTCACCTCCCTGGGCCACCTCACCCCCTGGACCCCAATCCCCACCCACCTGCCGCCGCCACCTGCACGTCCCCCACCCCACCTGGTCACTCCCCAAATCCCCACCAATCGCCGCCTGCCACCTCACCCCCAGCCGCCACCTGCTGGCCCACCTGGCCCCACACCAACCGCCTGTCCCCACCCGCGCACACACACCACACCAGCCCGTCGCCTGGTCCCACCCGTCAGTCGGGGTGCGTTCCCCCACCAACCACTCCCCATCCCCACCCTCTGGCCCCACCCCGCTCTCCTCCCGCAACCCCCACCCCGACCCGATCCCCACCTCCCCCCGCTCGGCCCCGTCTCCCCGCGTTCCTCTCCTCCCTCTCTCCAACCTCCCGCCGCCGCCTGGGCACTCCTCGCCGCCTCCGCGGCTCTCCTCCTCGGCGCTTCCCGGACCTCCTCGTCGCCCCCCTCGCCCTGCACCTTGCGGCCGCCTCTCCGCCCGGGCCTCCTCGGCCTTGACCTCCTCCGCCAGTACAGCCTCCGGCCGCCAGCCGCCTCCTCTCCCTCCGCGCGGCTCCGCCCTGCGCTGACCCCCTCTGCCTCCTCCGCCCACCCTCGCTGCGCCCGGTCTCGACCTCGTCCCGCGCGCCGCTCGTAGGAGCTCCTCCGCGTCTGCGCCGGATCCGCCGTCCGCCTCGCTCGCTCTTCCCCGTCGAGCCGCTCCCCTCGCTGCTGTTTGCTGGCCTGCGGCATCACCAACCGCTCGAGCTCCTCCGCCGGAGCCTCGGCCCCGCCTCTGCACCTTGCCCCTTTTCGTCTTGGAGTTCCACCGCCTCCTTGCTGACAAGCTCGAGCCCCAGCTCGGCACCGCCCTCATCCGCCCTAGGCCGCCCGTACGAGCCAGGGGCTCCCCGGTGATGGTCCTGCCGCCCCGGCTACCGCTCTGTCGCGCCCTCTGTCTCCTCCGCCTGGCTGCCACCCCGCGGACACGCCCTAGTGCCGCCCTGCTCCGGCCCACTCGCGTCGACTCGTGGCCAGAGTCCGTGCAGGCTGCCCCTCGCGTGTCTCTGTACGGCCCCACAGCTCTCCAGTTGTTGTCGGCCGTCTCGGGTTTTTGGTTTTGATCTGGTGAACGTGTGCTGTGGTTACTCGGCTACTTCGGTTTTTGCAACTGTAACATGAAGATCGACGACAACCTGGACCTATCCGACAAGCTGTGGCCCAGACCGAGTTCTCCACCGACCACGAAGCCGAGAACCCCTACAGGATCAAGACCCCAAACTCGAAGCTGTCCCTCGCGGAATGCCAAGATCTTCACGGACAACACGTTCGTCGACACCGGAACCGGACACGGCGATGCCCCTCCCAAGATCTTCGTCACGGAACTTCGAGTACTTGTTCGCAGGCTCAAAGGACCCCGGTCCCGGACCCGAAGACGCCTCGACGCCAAACCAAGTACATCGTCGACAACCGAAGCCGGAATACCATGATCTCCAACACGGGACGCAGAGCGCATCGACACGGACCCGAAGACCGAACCCGGGCATGCCAAATTCTTCGACCCGAAGGACACAGCTGCGACAAGTACTTCTTCCCGGATCTGATGCCCGAGAACCCGGACGCCCAGGTCGTCGACACGGATACGCCAAGCACTTCCTCGCGGACGCCAAGTTCTTCACCCCGAATGCCAAGACCGACTCGATGGCGTGGACCCGACAAGATCTTCGCAACGACAAGATCGACACCGACCAGGACGAATTCGATGCGCCCCGGCGCCGAACCAAGTCCGTCTTCGCGGAATGCCAAGATCTACTATGTTATCCGAGAACGATCCCGCCGAGACCGAACCCCAGATCCGGACCCTGAGACCCGACCCCGAACCCCTCGGAGCCCAAGTTTGCCGAACCCTAATGTGATTCCCTATCCGAGACCCCATTATTTTTTTTAATATGACATTATCAACTGATGCATATTAAATTGTTCATGCATGCATACTTGTCTGTGGTTTGGGGGCGTTATGCCAATTCATCTCATAATTAAACATGGAGTCTATATGCGGGATATCTTTGTCTTATTCCGGACTCCATTCAAATTGGCATAGCGAACCGAAGCCATGTTTTGTCTTGCTAATCCAACATTTAAATTGCGGGGTATCTAAACAACATGAACCATGTAATAAATTGTCAGGACCCCGGTTCCGCTTAATATTGCTCAATTGCATCGCATCCTTGTCATGCCATACATCATACATGCATCATGCCCGTTCTTATGTCATAGAATTAAATAGTGCATCCGGTGTTTCTTCTAGTGTTTTGCTTCTTCGCGGATTAGGCCGATGAGTTGATGCGAGTGTCGCCCGTTCTTTGGATGAACCCTCGGCAATGTTTTTCAGGCGAGCACCTCCCCCTTTCTACCCATCTTACTTTTATAGTATTTATTCCCCCCTGTTGATCTATTGCTATCTGTGTTGCGATGCTCTAGTTTTCGTACCCGTGATATCCCTTGCAGCCTTATATTGCCTTGGACACATCCTATTACCTGTTGTTTGGTAGACATTTGGACTTGCGCGTCGTAGTCGCTTGCTCAAGTGCTGTTGCGTGTCATCAAGTACCACAGTTGTTGGAGTAATGCCACATGTTTAATGTTGGAGATGATCATGACTTTAATTACTGTTTAATAACTAAAATTGAAAGTAGGTAAATGCAGAGGCACCGGTGGGTAATAGACAATATTTGGTTTTTAACCGCTCACTGGTGTCCCGTAGGACCCCGAGTTCTTGACACCTGTTCCGAGATCGAGCGCGCTAACCACAGGTGGGGTGTGTGGGCACCCCCATCGATTAGTACCTGATTTCAAAGCATTGTACCGGGGCCATAAGTAGTTTGGGACTTTATTACTATCCTGTACTTATGCCATGTTTTACTGCTTTATTTAAGATTGTGCGTGGAGCACCTGTACTGTTTAGGACCGTGACACGTTTTCGCTGTATCGACAAGCCCAGTCACACTTTCGGGTTCCCAGTCATTTACAGCCGTCTACACCAACCCTGAGTCCGTCTCGGAGACCGGCCGACTATGTTGCGGGTAGCTTAGTGGTGTGGCCCCCATGTACTTGCTTTGGGTCTGGGAAACGTCATGACTTAGGCCCCGCCGACATACCGATGGGTGTATGTTAACTGATCTGGCAAAAAGGGTCGAAGTGCGTGTGGATACTTTGGTGCACCCCTGCAGGGTTAAATCTTTTCGAAAAGCCATGTCCGCGGTTATGGACGACTTGGAGCACAGTTCTCGATCATAGACAACTATAACTAAAGTTTACTGCTATAATTTGACTTGTATCCGATATGACTAGTAATCAGCTTCACTGCAACGGAATGGCTAAATAAAAGTACCAACAACTGCTGGGTTTGGGATATCTCATGCTAATCGTATCTGACTAGTAAGTGTTGCAACTACAATGGAATGGTTAACTAAAAGTGCCCACTGCTTATTATATCAGGATGACTATCTATACCTGACTAGTAATTGCTGCAACGATAACTGAATAAATAAAACTGCCAACGGTGTGAGTTCCTCGGTTGACTTCCTCGTTTGGTCTCGAGGGGGAAACACCAGGATGGGTATGTTTGGTGGTAGTATCAGGTTGGTTCCGGATAGGTCTTTCTTATCCCTCTCTGATAGCCGATAGTCATATCGAGTCTCTATAGGTTGTTTAGTGCATGCTGCGCTGCCGCTTCAGTCCACCATACCTATGTAGGCGAGGAACGCCGAACTCTAGTCTCGCCGTGTACTGGCCTCAGTACTGACCGCTCTCTCTTTTCCTTTGCCTTTGTCAGCACCCCTTTTGTTTAAGCAGGTTTTGAGATCGACGTCGTTAGCAGGGTTACCCTTCCGTCTTGGCCTGGGCAGGGTTATGGACGCCATTGGTTATTCTTCAGGGCTCTTAGCTCAATTTGCATCTTGTCCGTACTCGGACGTTGTATCGTTTTCAAGGTGATTTGGATCTTTGTATGTTATATCTGTATTCTTGACTCTTCGAGTCGTTGTTGTATATATCTGTTCTGTGGGTTTCATCATGGACTATTGTGTAATGATAGTACTTCGTTTTCCACCCGCACGGAAGTGCCTGGTGGGCACCTTTGAATCGTTTCTATGCGGGTTTGGCGAGATTCGCTAAAACTTGCATAGGGCCGATTCTGAGGGTGTCACCGTGTGGACCTAGTTTGCCAACCTCTACCACACATGTAGGAAACTATTTTACAGTATTAAAAATCAGAAGGGCTTAAGTGGAAAATGCTAAAGAGATAAGGTCGTCTTCTCCACTCCCGGTGCCGCCCCGGTGTCGTTGTTCCTGAAGGAAATATGCCCTAGAGGCAATCATAGAGATGATTATATTTCTTATGTATCCATGAGTTATTGTAATGTTCCTTGAATATCCATATCGGGCAACTTGTATTGATTGACAATTATGTGAATTGTTTGTGAAACTCTTTACTTGTATGGTTATTTAATAGTTGTCCCTAGTCGGAGTTCATGTGAGGACACACGTGAATATTAGACTAGCACATCGATTGGTTGATGACTATGTTTCGCAAGTCATAGACATGGAGATGTCAAACCAATGATGTGGACACATGTTATGAACATGGGGTTGGACTGACCCAACTTGAGACTGACAATTAATTGTATCTCTCTCTCTACACATTGTGTACGTTTTGTCCTTAGACCTGAGATTGTCGCATGTACTTGAGATATGGATCAACATACTTTGGGGCTATCAGACGTTATTCCGTAACTAGGTAGTTATAAAGGTAGCTTTCGGGTTTGTCCTGAAGCATGCTGCAAGGCATGGTCAATCAAGATGGGATTTTCCCCTCTCTACTTGACAGAGATATCTCTAGGCCCCTCGAGTGATTGGATCCAGGAATGCATGGCCGTGCTACATATGGTTAAGAGTTAACCTAGTAAAGGGATTCCAAATCACAGTATCGAGAAAGGGAGGTCAGCTTGGAGCTAGACCAAATATCGTGAGGCAAAGGGAAATACATGTACTAAACCTTGTGATGGTTCGTCTGATATGATCTTTGTATAGTTTAGGAGTTGGCACATCTTGCTAGAAGCCGCTACCAACTATTGGCAGAATAAGTGTATTCGTGTCATGTCTATACGTATATGAACATATAGGGTCACACACTTAAGGGGCTGGAAGCCTAATGAGGATCGGATCCGAATTAGACCAGGCTTAGGCTACTAATGGGATGCTAATGTAGAAGCCCACTAGGGACGCCTATATAATAGAGGATGGGGTGTGTTGACCAGAGTTAGACCATTCCACCTAACCGCCACTCCTCACGCCTGTGTTGCACGCGCAGACCTAGCAGTCCGGCGTCTGACGCTTCCACCCTGTATGTGTGGATACCTCGGAGGCGCTGCATCTGTAGCGCTTGGAAGAGCCGCACAAGGGGAGCTTATCGTGGGACGTGAATGATGAGGAGACATAGAGCTTATGAACTGCCTCGACGCGCTTTATCAAGTTCCGCAACTGCACGTCTAGTGGTAATCCCATGATCTATGACAACAGTAATCCTGGTTTACACGGTAGAAAATTTTGATTTGTGCTAGTGTAGCCTACCCGTATCCCTTCAGTGGTATCAGATCTGATGTTGTTCAGTTATAGATTCGGGATGTTTGCATATGGTGATATGCAGATTGATATGAATGATGTGATCGTTTATATTGCGGTGGTTCGGGATTGATCTATGATCTTGCTTTCCGTGATCGTGATTCTGAGGTAGTCGAATGACTTACCCCTACCGGTCGGTTTCCTCCATCGGGGTAGACAGTGACACATAAATCTTGTTGAATCACTCGAAGATCAATATGATTGATCGAATCGGAACCTAGATCTAAAATCGATGTACCGTGATCAAAGGAGTTTGATCAGATCGTAACAACAGACGGTTTATGGTAAATTTTATTTGCCGAAATTGTGTAGATACCGCGAGCGGTGCTGCCCCTTCGAACCTCGCAGGGGGAGACCCCCTAGACCCCCCTAATCATAGCACATTTTTGTATCTCGTTAAGGTAACTAGGTGCTGCGAGTTCACATGATCTGGTAGAATGCGATTCTATGCATAACTTGTTTTTGCAGGATGTATGTGATCATTATGGCCCATATATGTATGTGATGCATGTATGAAATTTATCATGACCTGTGTGTCGTGAGTAGGGCAACACGGCTGGAGCCATGTGTGTTGTCAATTATTGTAATGGCCTGCGTGCCAACTTGTGATGATCCCAACACTATGTAATTTTGATTACTATCTGTTAGGGGTAATAGCTTGTATTAGTTCTTGTAGGACTCATCACTTGGAGGATGGCTCGCATGGAACATGAAGATGGAGATGATCATGGTGGACAGGTTATATGGCGATAGAGATCACCATGAGAAAATGGGCCATACTGTGTCACAACTATGTGAATGCTATTCTTATGCGTTTTACTCTATGCATGCTTAGATGATAGAAGTAGAACGATCCCTCACAAATTTTAAGTTAAACCATGCCCTCCCAACCAAACCTTGCACCATCCTATGGCATGTACAATCGTTGGTGGGCCTATGAAATTAGGGTGCAGCGGTTTTCCTTGGCTGGATGGGTTTGTATCGGATACCTACATGCATAAGGGTTGGTGAGCTTGACAAGGTCATCTTAACAGTTAAGGACCTTGGGGCATAAAGGTTGGGCGCCTAGTTTTGACATAGAGATGTCACCCAACAACAAGAGTCATATGTGATATGATTAGCAAGTGTTGCTTACCGATTTACCTTGTCTTCTAGCAGTGATGCTAAAGCTCACTAGTCGACTTGTTAATTGTGGATCTTGAATCACTTAGTATTAATAGAGGGATATTGATTTAAGTGGGAGTATATGCTATTAAATTTTTTAATATGTTTTACTCTTTCATGGTTACATGGCTTCATATTTTGCATGTTTTCTGTTGTAGATCAATGGCACCAAACACTGCATCACCTTTTTCTTTGTGTTTGATTCTTGACAAAGATAAACTAAATGGAACAAACTATACAGACTGGGTTCGTAACCTGAGAATTGTTCTTAGGTCTGATAAAAAGGAAACGGTTCTGGATACCCCAATCCCCGATGAACCTGCTGATAATGCATCTGCTGCCCTTAAGAACGCCTACAAGGGAGCATGTGATGATTCTCTTGAGGTTAGCTGTCTTATGCTTGCATGCATGGAACCTGAACTCCAAAAGAAGTTTGAGGATCATGATGCGTACGATATGATCGTGGCGCTTAAGGACATGTACCAAGATCGGGTAAGGACTGAGAGGTACAATGTTGCCAAGTCCTTTGTTGAATGCAAGCTAGCAGAGGGAGCAGCTGTAGGCCCCCATGTGATCAAAATGGTTGGTTATAGTCATACTTTGGAAAAGCTTGGTTTTCCACTAGGCCAAGAGTTGGCCACTGACTTCATTTTGGCATCTCTTCCATCCATCTATGGGCATTTCATTTCGAACTACCATATGCATGGGGTGGAGAAGGGCCTTAATGAGTTATGCGGGATGCTAAAAACAGCAGAAAGTGACATGAAGAAGTGTGCAGGGCATAGCCATGTGATGGCTGTGCAGGAGAAGCCTAGCTTCAAGAAAAAGGGTACTTCTTGGAAGAAGAAGGGCAAGGCTAAGGATACGATCCCTAAGCCTACACCCAAGCAAAAGGCTGGACCTAAAGAAGACACTGAGTGCTTATTTTGTCATGAACATGGCCACTGGAAGAGAAATTGCAGCAAGTACTAGGCTTCTTTGAAGAAGAGTGGAAGTAAGTACTTCCCACTTAGGTACGCTTGTTGTAAATGTTGTGGACATTCTTCTCGCTGATTCCTATGTTAACTCTTGGTTATTTGATACTGGATCGGTTTCTCATATTTGCAATTCGATGCAGGGGCTAATAAGGACTAGAGAAGTGCAGAAAGGCAAAGTGGATTTTCACGTTGGAAATAAAGCAAGGGTTGCTGCATTGTTCGTCAGCGTCATGCAACTTCACCTTCCGTCAGGATTTATTATGGAGTTGAATAATTGTATTACATTCCTAGTATGGGTCGAAACATTTTATCACCTTCATGTTTGATGAGGGATGGTTATTCATTCTCGAGTGCAAACAGTGGTTGTGTAATCTCTAAGAATGATATGTTTATGGCTAATGCTCCCATTGTGAATGGGTTATTTATTTTAAATCTTGATGATGCATCTGTTTACAATATTAGTTCTAAAAGGCTTCGGCCTAATGATTTGAGTCCTACCTATTTATGGCATTGTCGTTTGGGGCATATAAGTGAAAAGCGCATGAAGAAGCTCCATGGTGATATATTTGAGTCCTACCTATTCTATGGGTTTGGCCCATAGAATCCATGACCATCTATATTGGTCATATACATCAATGACTAATTCAGAGAAAAGGTCGTGGTGTTTAACTAGTGATGCTCAGCTTTTGACCATCTGTATTTGTTCATAAAAAGGTCATAAATTAAAAAATATGACCTTTCAGTGACCAATATGGAGGGTCCTGTATTCTCAGGTTTCTTGTAGTTCCTGGCCGCGCCCGCTGCCCATGACGCCCAGCGTCGACCACTTCATCCCCATACAGACCGTCCATATTCAGGTTGTGGCTGAACCGTCCGTCTTCAGGTTGGTGCACCGGCCGCGCCCGAACCTCACATGTTCTTTTGGTGGTGGAGAGGAAGGGTGAGCAACCGCCACACCCAAGTAGGATCCTACGTGGACCATCCTATGTGGCAACTTTGTGACCAATTGAAAAGGTCGACCAGATTTAGCCCAGTCCAGTTAGGTGTTTTATATGGGCCAAACCCAACAATTCCCGTCTTTTTACCCAGCATGCTTGCTATTTTCAGTCCATTTCTAATAGGGCGTTGGTCTTTTATGGTTCATTTATTGTTTGGGCCTTACCTTTCTACAGCCCGTTTTCAGCAGATTTAGTTCCAATTTGGTCTTTTTGAGCCCAAAAAGTACACTGTTTGGCCCCGCTGGTCAGTCTTTTTTAGGCCCACTTGCCAGATTTCAATATTATATATCTTCATAATAAATTGCCAATATTTCATTCACACAATAGAGAACACATTTTATTTCATAAATATTAGCTCTAAAAGTACACCATGTTGATTTACAGAAAATAGATGCCCAGAATAAAATAAAATGAAAATGGTACAACACAGGTTGCAGCTATACGCTGCAGCACAATGGCACATGCCATACATAACCAGGACCAACATATCAATGAAAGATGCCCAGGTCAAGCATTGCACACTCTACAATCTTGCAGGATATACATCAACAAGAAACGAGAAGAAAGAAGCACGTCCATTCGGCCTGGTACCAACAGCAATTTTGCCCTTTGCGACAAGCACATGAATCTGCTCCACTAACTGCCACCGGTTGAATAGCTCAGCTTATTTATCACCTACAAGACAACAGAGCAAGAAAGATTCAGCTCCAACGACACAAGAAACTACAGCTCGACATAGCCTAAACATCCCACCATCCTATTGCTCATACACAATGTAAACTTTCCTAAGCATGTGTAAGCCAACTTAGACTATATATCTCAACAGCAGCAGCCTCCGTAACAACATTGTAAGTGCATCATGGTAATTATGTAGTGTGTATATTCCGATGTAATATGAAATGGAAGTGCAAATAGCAATATCTCCAAAAACATTTGTTGTGAGTGCTTCGCTACCAAAATAGTTCAAATTCGAAACATACAAAGCTCACATAAGCATGGAACCTCTCTAAAATAAAGGTCTTCTAAACCATGTCAATGTAAAAGTATTAAGCTATCTCCAAATTGAATAGCAATGCAAGAAAACGTGGTTTAACCTTACAAACCATTAAGTTCAAGGAAAGCGTAATCAAGTTAAAACAAGATTCCAGATTCCAGAATGGAATATAGTAAATGATAATAAAAACATATCAGAACACTCTAAAATACAGAGCAGACCCAAAAGGTCCGGCCATATAGAACACACTAAAATCATAAATAAATTATTGCACAAGTTGCACATATCCAGATAGAAGTAAACATGGAAATTATTCCAGTTCCAAAGTGTGCACGGCATATTATTTTCAGTTCATGCAGGTGAAGTACTACTAGAAATGGGCAATGTGTGCTAGCTATAGTATTCGTCTTATACATGGATAGATACAGCATGCCATCAGCCACGTAATCCAGCGACCAAGATATGCCCTGATTGATAGCATAGCTACAGAAGTACCACAGCTACAGGTGTTCCCATATAGTGATAGCCATAAATCAGTTGCTACCACGCTGTCTCGGCTATCAATAGATGGGAGACTAACCTGTCATGAATAGGTCATCTTCAAATGGTGAATGGTTCATACAGAAACTAACCTTTGCAAAACTCCAAATACACGAAACTCATATTCAAGTTCCCCAGCGGTCACCCGAGCATCCAAGTTGTCAACATACAGACGGTCATCATGCTGTTGGCGCTGCTCCTCCCTTGGCAATAGCCGACCCTGTGAGAGAATGATAAAAGAGAGGGATTAGAGAGAGATCAGAACATGTAACCCCAGAATAGCAAATACATACTGATACCAAATAGTCGTGTTCCAATAAGTCAAATACCAAGACGCTTCATATGCATGCACTAGTCAAATAAATAAATAGCTAAAGGGGCATGAAGAATTAGGTGGGCATGCATATAAAATAAACATGAATGCATAATGCATATATTCTATACAAACATATAGAACAAAAGGTATGCGATGAAGTTCTGATAAAAATGAATTGGTAGATGTGAATAGCTAACTACGGAAATACGCCGGAATTTCAGGAGATTAATTATAGAAAATTAATCGGGGAAGACATGCATACAGACTTGATTTATAGGTCCATTAAGCTACATCAAAAAAAATATCACATCACGACCAGATGAAGCTCATATTTCCCAATCTTCAAAATATACTTTCAAATCATAGATGATATCAGCCTATAAAGTACTACAGTGATCCGAAGCAATCCTTCAAGCTCATATCAAGCTACTTCAGTGATCAATGCAATCCTGCTTATTACTTATACTAAACTTGACAAGATCTGAAGCATCGCTACACCAAACCCAGATGAAAGGACCTCCCTCTAGCGGCGACCACAAACTGGGAGGTTGTGCTGAACTGCCGCTTGTAGAGGTTGGCGGCGCGAATTCGCAGACGAGATTCAAAGATTTGCAAAGATTCAAGATGAATTGTGTCAGTAACATCATCAGAACATCATACAATGGAAAATGGACAAATGAAACAGATCTCTGATAATTATGCCATTCGTACAAAGTTCATGATCATGTGAAACCTATCATCTGAATTAAGAACATATGAGTTTGTTCTTATGCACTTAGTTTGGTATCTAGAAATATAGAAGGACCGATGATTTACTTGCAGCAATAAACATGGATTTTCCAACGCACAATCATTGACTGGGCAGGTTATACTTGAATATCTAAGAAGGTGCTAGACGAAGCAAAGGTGCCTACCCACAAGATCAACAAGTGTAGGCACGACACACATCAAGTTACAAGTGTAACATCATCGAGCATTTGATTTATATAACAGGTATCATAGACTAAAAAATGATATATAAAAATGAAGAGTTCTTTCTTGACAAGATTGTATTTCATGTCCCTATTTCAAGAACTGTAAAGAGAATTTGTCATGATCTAACTTAATTGAAGGTGCCTTGTGTTGCTGTGGTAACACACAAACTAGAATATGAAATGTCAATTGAAAAGTGACACATTGATAAACATTGCCAAAGACACTATATCTCACATAAACATCACAGATACAATCTAAGGGAACATGCTACAACAACTCAAATATTCAAAAAATGTCTATACCTGGCCACGCCACTCCAGTCAGCGAGGAAACCACTCGATCTTTGTATACCTGGCGTGATTACAACGGCTTCCTAGGACAGATCATCTGTAAGAATATTTACAAGAACTGGTCTAGTTGGTGTCTTGGCTCCTGGCAGTGGGGCAAGAACAAGAGCAAGCCCTAGCTAGGAACTAATCGATCAGACACACGTGCAGCAGGGTGGGCTAGATTCCCCGTTGGAAGCGGAAGGAGGGGAGGAGAGGGGGAAGGGGAGAGGGCGCGAGTACCTGGCCTCCTGGCCCTCGCAGATGGTGGCGAGGGTGTCGATGAGTCATGATTTGGGGTTGGCCTCCTGCTCGATGACCCGCGAGACCACGGCCTTTGCGCAGTCCAGCAGCGCGTCCCCCTCCTCGTTCGGTTCCTCTTCCTCCTGTGCCTCATCGTCGTCGTCCTTCCCCGCATCCTCTTCCCTCGCCAGCTCCTCCAACTCCGGCTCGGTGACGGCGGGAGGGAGCTCGTCGATCTAGGTTGTTCCAACGACAGGGACGAGCTCTTGGGCCACTTCCTGGGCTTCCCAACCGACATCCCCATGGGCGGCGGCGGAGTGGGGGAGAAGGAGGTAGAGGAGAGGGGAGGGATCGAGCTGGGCAGGATTCCTTCGCTCGCGAGTTGGATCTGGAGAGTGGAGGCAGTTGGTGGAGAGAGGAAATACGCTAGGGTTTGGGGAGGCAACGCGAGTGAGTGGCTTGGGATGGGGCTCGGCTGTGCTTGCTCGGGTGAGCCGTGAGCACAAGATGTTGGATAGGTTTGGAACGGTTCTCATGTAGCCGAGATGGACGATCCGTGGGAGACAGATTGAAGTGATTTCATTGGCTGCAGAGGACCTTATGCGGATTGGGTTGTTTCTACCGTGTTAGAGCATCTTTAGCTGTCCGCTTAAAAAGGTCAATGCTACCAACGTATATTTTGTGATAATATGTTCATATTATGGACACATGTGTATCTTAAAATGGCGAATAATATTGAATTAGGAAGATTTCCTTTTCGTCTCACATAAAATGTATTTTCCATTTTCCTAGTACAAAAAAGGGGGCGGCTTGTGAAGGAACCACCAAAGTGCTCATTCGAAATGCTACCACCATATTTTTCAAAAATACTAGGCCTCCTTAAATGGACAATGTTCGAACCTGGATACCTCAAACCTTTTCATCCACCCGTCACGAAAAATACAAATGTTTGCAAGTGTCTTAAAAAAATCTTCTCAGAAATGACCTATCATGTTCGAGGTTTCATGACTTTCGGGCCAAACGACCAATGTTATAGCCAGAATTATGGCATAGTTTGCGATAATGTGCCCATATTATGCACACATGTGCATCTTGGGATGGCGAATAATGTTGCAGGAGTAAGTTTTCCTTTTCGTCATACAGAAAATACATTTTCTATTTTTCGAATGCCAAAAAACGAGGCGTTTTGTGAAGCAATCACCAAATAAGAGGTTCAAAATCGTTCCACCACATTTTTTTAAAATATTAGACCATGTTACATGGATAATTTTTGAACCAGGGCATCTCAAACCTTTCAGACCACCCCTCGTGAAAGAGACAAATGTATGCCGAATCTGTAGAAAGTGGGTTCGATTTGAACTACATGTATATGATTTAATGCTCATGATTTTTTAAAAAAATCATTTTGAGGTTCACAATATGATGTTTTGTCAGAGATCTAATGCAAGTTTAGCGAGGCTCATCCCCTAGCTAGGAACCTTTATGTCCTCCGTTTTGACCATAGTTTGAAACGGGCATAATAAATTCAAAAATGGTCCAAACGTGGTAAATCCTTCGCGTGGTGTCTTATGTGATATATTTGCAAGGAAAAGTACCAAAATTGGTATATTGAAACAAAAAAACCTTCTCAGAAATGACCTATCATGTTCGAGGTTTCATTGCTTTCGGGCCAAACAACCAATGTTATGGCCAGAATCATGGCATAGTTTGTGATAATGTGCCCATATTATGCACATACGTGCATCTTGGGATGGCGAAAAATGTTGCAGGAGGAAGTTTTCCTTTTCGTCATATAGAAAATACATTTTCTATTTTTCGAATGCCAAAAAACGGGGCGTTTTGTGAAGCAACCACCAAATGAGAGTTTCAAAATGGTTCCACCATATTTTTCGAAAATGTTAGACCATGTTACATGGACAATTTCTGAACCGGGGCATCTCAAACCTTTTGGACCACCCCTCGTGAAAAAGACAAATACCTGCCGAATCGGTAGAAAGTGGGTCGGATTTGAACTACATGTACATGATTTAATGCTCATGATTTTTTCCAAAAATCATTTTGAGGTTCAAAATATGATGTTTTGTCAGATATCTAATGAAAGTTTAGCGAGGCTCATCCCCTAGCTAGGAACCTTCATGTCCTCCATTTTGACCATAGTTTGAAATGGGCATAATAAATTCAAAAATGGTCCAAACATGGTAAATCCTTCGCATGGTGTCTTATGTGACATATTTGCAAGGAAAAGTACCAAAATTGGTATATTGAAAGTGTCTCAAAAAAACCTTCTCAGAAATGACCTATCATGTTCGAGGTTTCATGGCTTTCGGGCCAAACAACCAATGTTATGGCCAGAATCATGGCATAGTTTACAATAATGTGTCCATATTGTGCACACACGTGGATCTTGGGATGGCGAACAATGTTGCAGGAGGAAGTTTTCCTTTTCGTCATATAGAGAATACATTTTCTATTTCTCGAATGCCAAAAAATGGGGCGTTTTGTGAAGCAACCACCAAATGAGAGTTTCAAAATGGTTCCACCATATTTTTCGAAAATATTAGACCATGTTACATGGAAACTTTCCAAACCGGGGCATCTCAAACATTTCGGACCACCCCTCATGAAAAAGACAAATGTATGCCGAATCGGTAGGAAGTCGGTCCGATTTGAACTACATGTACATCATTTAATGCTCATGATTTTTTGCAAAAATCATTTTGAGGTTCACAATATGATGTTTTGTCAGAGATCTAATGAAAGTTTAGCGAGGCTCATCTCCTAGCTAGGAACCTTCATGTCCTTTGTTTTGACCATAGTTTGAAACGGCCATAATAAATTCAAAAATGATACAAATGTGGTAAATCATTCACGTGGTGTCTTATGTGACACATTTGCAAGGAAAGGTACCAAAATTGGTATATTGCAAGTGTCTCAAAAAAAAACTTCTCAGAAATGACCATTCATGTTTGAGGTTTCCTGGCTTTCGGGCCAAATGACCAATGTTATGGCCATAATCATGGCATAGTTTGTGATAATGTGCCTATATTGTGCATGCATATGCATCTTGGGATGGCGAACAATGTTGCAGGAGGAAGTTTTCCTTTTTGTCGCACAGAAAAAACATGTTCTATTTTTTGAATGCCAAAAAACAGGGCATTTTGTGAAGAAACCACCAAATGAGAGTGTCAAAATGGTTCTACCATATTTTTCTAAAATATTAGACCATGTTATAAGGACAATTTCAAACCCGGGGCACCTCAAACCTTTCGGTCCACCCCTCATGAGAAAGACAAATCTCTGCCGCATCGGTAAAAAGTGGGTCCGATTTGAACTACATGTACATGATTTAATGCTCATGTTTTTTTGCAAAAATCATTTTTAGGTTCACAATATGATGTTTTTTCAGAGATCTAATAAAATTTTAGCGAGGCTCATCCCCTAGCTAGGAACCTTCATGCCGTCCGTTTTGACCATAGTTTGAAACGGAGAATAATAAATTAAAAAACGTCCAAACGAGGTAAATCCTTCGTGTGATGTCTTATTATGTGACATATTTTCAAGGAAAAATACAAATTTGGTATATTGCAAGTGTCTCAAAAAAACCTTCTCAGAAATGACCTATCATGTTCGAGGTTTCATGGCTTTTAGGCCAAACGACCAATGTTATGGCCAGAATCATGGCATAATTTGTGATAATGTGCCCATATTGTGTATGTATGTGCATCTTGGAGTGCGAACAATGTTGCAGGAGCAAGTTTTTCTTTACATCGCACAGAAAATACATTTTCTATTTTTCGAATGCCGAAAAACAAGGCGTTTTGTGTCGGGGATAGGGCATTTTGTGAAGAAACCACCAAATGAGAGTGTCAAAATGGTTCCACCACATTTTTCTAAAATATTAGACCATGTTATAAGGACAATTTCCAACCCGGGGCATCTCAAACCTTTCGGTACACCCCTCATGAGAAAGACAAATCTCTGCCGCATCGGTAGAAAGTGGGTCCGATTTGAACTACATGTACATGATTTAATGCTCATGATTTTTTGCAAAAATCATTTTTAGGTTCACAATATGATGTTTTGTCAAAGATCTAATAAAATTTTAGCGACGCTCATCCCCTAGCTAGGAACCTTCATGCCATCCGTTTTGACCATAGTTTGAAACGGAGAATAATAAATTAAAAAAGGGTCCAAACGAGGTAAATCCTTCGTGTGATGTCTTATTATGTGACATATTTTCAAGGAAAAATACCAAAATTGGTATATTGCAAGTGTCTCAAAAAAACCTTCTCAGAAATGACCTATCATGTTCGAGGTTTCATGGCTTTCGGGCCAAACGACCAATGTTATGGCCAGAATCATGGCATAGTTTGTGATAATGTGCCCATATTGTGCATGCATGTGCATCTTGGAGTGGCGAACAATGTTGCAGGAGGAAGTTTTCCTTTACATCACACAGAAAATACATTTTCTATTTTTCGAGTGCCGAAAAACAAGGCGTTTTGTGTCGGGGGATAACTCCCGGTAGGGTCATAAGGGGTAAAACATTGCCCAGCTTGACCTATGCCGAATCAAAGATGTCCCAGACCACGTAAGAACGGCCGGGTACGAAGTTTGTGTGTGGCCGACGTAAGAATTATGCCGGCCCGCATAAGACAAGTTTGTTTACCTTGCAGGAACCAACGAGTCGAGTCTCATGAGGGAAGGCCGAGTCATAAAGGACACGTGAAGCTTTTCCAGTAAGATTTAGGAGGGACCATGGTAAAGCATGGTCATAAGAGAAGGGCGACGCCGGGTGACACAAAAGGAGTCGGGTGACACAAAAGTCACCATATGACGCCAAAAGAGCTGGAAGGTATGTACGAGAAGACCATTAGCTGGATGGCTTTGTGGACTGGGTCAAGGGCTCAGCACTAGCCCATGACCCGGCCCACATAGTAAGGACAAAGATCCAAACAATAACACTAGGACCCAAAGGGATGTAACCTAGCTGGCCATCGCCTATATAAGGAGGGGCATATCTAGGGTTTAAGGTGGTTGGACCAAGTAGGAATCTAGTGCCCTGACGCTATGCTCGAACAGCTCTAGGAGCACTTGTAAACTTCTTGGATCAATAAAAATCATAAGTGTGGAGAGTTCATGTTGTTCTTCGTGCGTGGCTAGACCGTGCACTCCCTCCCCGGTTACCACAAGCGTCCATTCGGCCCCGAACTTAAGCCTACCCATGGCATCTACCGTGACACCACCATGACAGTTGGCGCCCACCGTGGGGCAGAAGCAGGCGCTTTCTAGAGTTTTCATCCGGACGGGCAACATCATCGCCAAGAAGGGCAAACACATCTACTCCAGCCTCATCCAGAGGTTCGGGGCACTCAACTTCATCAGCGACAACGTGGGCTTTTTCGGGACCAAGCCACGCAGTCGCTTCATCAAGTTCGGCGAGCACCAGGTCTATGTCGCGGTGTGCGTGGAGCGCGCGTACCCGGAGCGCGTCATCCTGGCGCCGGATCCACCTGCGGTTCATGCCGCAGGAATGCTTCATCAACTCGTCTCTGTCGAGGTAATGATGACAATAGCAAAACCCACAGCTCCTCTAGTAGCACCTGCAGTGAATGAGAATGAGGGAGAAAACCCAGAAGGGACACCAAGGGCAATAAGAACTGCAAAAGCGCCAATAGAGAAGCCAGAGAACATAGCTAGGAGTAAGAGAGCCAAGGAGTTGCAAGAAGCAATAGAAAAACTAGTAGAGACAGTCGCACCAGCAGCTGATCCGACGAGAGTGCATGCAGAGTTAGAGGAGACCAGGAAAAAAGTTCTGGAGAAGGCAAAGGAGTTAGCACAAATGCAGCAGGATATGGATATCACGATCCGAGAATATAACTCGGCAAATCGAGTCAAGGGCGCTAAGACCCGGCTTGATGCAACAAGGTTGAGAGGAAGGAACCTCGATGAAGAATTGGCGGATGCAATATCTAAAATAACACTAGAGAACAACAACGAAACAGCCATGCGGCCAACATACAACACGACAGCAGCAAATTTGAGAGCCGCAGAGGCAGCAATGACTGAGTTACCCCATCTGACGGGAGAGGCAAAGAAAAAGCAACATGAACAAGTAAATGAGTTGGTAAGAGCAGCAGGAATGCTGAATGAAGCGTACTACATGGAAAATCTGGGTATAGCTAGGAGGTCACATCTTGTTCACTCGGCAACTCCAATCCCGGCAAGATCAGTAGGCCATACAGCCTCCTCACCATAGCAGCGTAGAGACAGAGAAATGAAAAAAGGTGTACATTTAGGAAGGAACAAGCAGATGGTTGCTTATGACCCGACAGTGGTTCAAGGAAACCCGGCCCGTGCGCAGGGAACAGGAAGGAATGTCGCTCAGGGAAATGAGAACCAAGAAAATGATGGCCAAGAAAGGCAAGCAGGACAAAGAAATGACAATGGAGGGCAGAACTTTGCACCTCAGCCTAGGCGTGGAACTCACTCGACAGGAGGAGGAAACCCAGCTCTGAATCCTCCACCAGCCCAACCCGAAAGGATACAGCAAAGTGCGGGAAAAGTAGTGCAGCAGCCTGCAGACCCGAATGCCAACAGGTACAATGATGGTTACTCGGCAATGGTAAATGACGGATATGAATTGCCGGATCACGTGTATCAAGCAATGGGAGCAAGACTCGGAGGCAGAAATCTCCAGCCAGATGATGCAGGGCTAAAACTTGACCTGATAAAGACGGCAGAACTAATCGATTGCATGGTCCTTAGGGTCCACCATGTTTTGGCCCTGTGATCATGAAAGGGCCACCAGTGCCAAACTTTCACCTGGCCAGAGGAACAAAAACTATGATGGAAGCACAAATCTAGAAGACTGACTCATAGATTATGGAACTGCAGTAAAGATCACGCAGGGAAATCTGAGATGGGAAGTGCGGTATGTACCGCAAATGCTAGAAGGACCAGCGAGGGTGTGGCTATATAATTTTCCACCCGGAAGTATCAACAGCTGGATTGATTTCCAGAAAGCTTTTGTGAGCAATTTCACAAGCACGTACAAGAGGCCGAACTGCCCACAGTAGCTAGCTAGGTGCAAGCAAAGGCCGAATGAAATAGACAGGGAGTTCCTCACTAGATGGTGCACTATGTGCAACTCTTGTGAAGGGGTAATCGAATCTCGGGCCATTGCATGGTTTGCACAAGGATGCAGGCATGGAAGTGTACTGTGGCAAATGTTACAGAGAGATATGCTGGCAAGCTTGGCAGAAACAATAAGAATTGCTTACTCATAGGCGTTAGGAGACCCGACTCAGCCTCTGCTTATGTCAGCAGATGGGATGACTGAGACTCAGATCTATGACATGGCCGGGTCACATAAGCGCCAGGAAAGGGCAGAATATAGAAGCAAAAGAAGAGATGAAAGACCAGACTACAGGTATGGCTCGACTCAAGTCGCGGCTGTGAGTCAGGATCATCCAGATGCTCGGAGTAGCCAACGTCAAAGGACAAGTGGGCAATAGCAATGGATACCAAAAAATGATGGCAAAAAGCCATATGAACACAGAAAGCCATATCAAGATAGGCAGAAGTATACTTATGAGATGATGTTGGATCAATTGTGTAAGTTTCACATGCCAAGTCCGAGTAAGCCGGCAAATCACACAACAAGACAATGCACTTGGTTTCAGAAGGGAGACAGAGTGGACTCGCTGACTCAGCAGTTACCACCACCTCTCCCACCACCGCTTACAGGAGGAAATGCTCAAGTTGTTGGAGCTGAGCACATATATGAGAACAGACAACCAAGATATCATAACCAAGAAAGAAGAGAGGCTGTGCACCAGGTGCATAACCCAAGAGGCGATGACATTCATGTCGGCCATGGGACCAGAAACAAGTACAGAGAGCATCACAAGAGTTATGTCGTGTTTGTCACAGAGCCAAATGACAAGAAATGTCAGCAAAGACAGATGATGGAAGTGAATGCCACAATGCCGGCGATACCAAAATACATGCATTGGTCTGAACAAGAGATAACTTGGAGCATAAAGGATCACCCCAAGATCATGCCAATGCCAGGAGTTTATGCTTTTGTCCTTGATTCGACGTTCATGGGCCCAGATATCAATGTAAAGTTCTCCAAGGTACTGATAGACGAATAGACGATGGCAGTAGCATCAACATCATGTACAAGGATACCATGCTCAAGTTAGGCATCACTATGAACATGTTGGAACCGACTAAGATGAATTTCCATAGTATTGTGCCGGGACTGTCCTGTGAGCCAATTGGCAAGATTTGGGTTGATGTCTTATTCGGAAACAGAGAAAAATGTCGCACTAAATACATAGAGTTCGAGGTGGTAGACCTGATCAGATCATACCATGCCTTACTCGGCAGGCCGGCTATGGCAAATTTTATGGCTACTCTTCATATTGCTTACATAAAGATGAAGCTGTCAGGTCCGTGTGGAGTTATCACAGTTGAGGGTGACTACAAAAGATCTATTGCATGCACCTCAGCCGGATCTTTGCTGGCCGAGTCACTGGTCATAGCGTAGGAAAAGCAGCAAATGATGGAAGTTGCAGCACTGGCCAAGGTGGCACAGATGTCTATGCCAGCACTCACTAACCTGCATGGCAATGTGTCTTTCCAAGCCACCAAGGAAACAAAGAAGGTACAGGTTGATGAGGCTTTCCCAGAGCGTACAGTTACTATTGGTGCCGGGCTATCCGACAAATAGGAAAGCGAGCTCACCAGCTTCCTCCGTGAGAATCGGGATATCTTTGCATGGTCTACACAAGACCTGCAAGGAGTTCCGAGGGAGATGGCTGAGCACTCTCTTCATGTCAGGCCAGATGCCAAGCCGGTGAAGCAACCCCTCCGCCACTTCGCCAAAGATAGGAGGAAAGTGATAGCCACCAAGATAGCCAGGCTCTTGGTTTCCGGGTTTATCATGGAAGTACTGCACCCGGATTGGTTGTCAAATCCAGTCTTGGTCGAAAATAAGAAGGATGACCCGAACGTGGCAGTGGTGTGGTGAATGTGTATTGATTACACGAACCTCAATAAGGTGTGTCCAAAAGATCCATTCCCCCTGCCACGGACGATCAGTTCATTGAATCTACTGCCGGGTGTGAGTTGTTGTCATTTTTAGATGTGTACTCTGGTTTCCACCAGATACCATTGAATCAGGATGATCAAATAAATACAGCTTTTATCACCCCATGGGGCTTATTGCTATCGTACTATGTCGTTCGGATTGAGAAAAATAGGTGCAACATACCAAAGATGCATGCAAAAATGCTTGCAAGATCAACTGGACAAAAATGTTCAAGTATACGTTGATGACGTGGTAATAAAAACCAAACAAAGTCATACTCTAATCGAGGACTTGCGTCAAACATTCGCAAATTTAAGAAGATTCCGGATGAAACTTAACCCGGAAAAATGCACCTTTGGTGTCCCAGATGGAAAGTTACTCGGATTCCTTGTATTCAGCCAAGGAATTGAGGCTAACACGACAAAGATCAGAGCCATCGAAAGAATGGAGTTGCCGAAAACCCTCAACGATGTCCAGAAGTTTACAGGATGCCTGGCCTTGTTGAGTAGGTTTGTGAGTCGGCTAGGCGAAAAAGCCTTACCATTATATCAACTGATGAAAAAATCAGACAAATTCACATGGACACAGCAAGCTGATAGCGCTTTCCATGAGCTCAAAAATATGTTGGCAACAGCACCAGTATTAGCCTCACCACTATCCAAAGAGCCAATGTTGCTCTATATCGCAGCAACCAATGGAGTTGTCAGTGCGGTGATTGTGGTGGAACATGAAGAAGAGGGCAAATCAGTCCAAAGGCCAGTTTATTACTTGAGCGAAGTGATACATGAAAGCAAAATTACCCCCATTATCAAAAAATGACATATGGGGAGTATATGGCAGCAAAGAAGATGAAGAACTATTTCTGAGAACCCCCAATCCGGGTAATATGTGATGCACCTATCTTGGATATATTGGGTAGCAAAGATGCCAGTGGCCGAGTGGCAAAATGGGCCATAGAGCTAGCACCATACAAGCCACAATATGACTGGCGAGATGCAATCAAATCTCAAGCTGTAGCGGATTTTTTTGTGGATTGGATGGAAATGCAATATGAACCACCACTGCCAGACCCGAATTACTGGAGAATGCACTTTGACGGATCCAATACAAAAATGGGAATGTGTGTCGGGATAGTACTCACATCACCAAAGAAGGATCAACTCAAATATGTGTTGTAGATCCACTTCGCTGCATCCAATAACGTAGCCGAGTATGAAGAACTTGTCCATGGGATAAAAGTGGCCAAATAAATTGGCATCAAAAGGATCATGTGTTTTGGTGACTCGGATTTTGGTTATCCAGCAAGTGTCTGTGAATTGGGACGCATTCGATGCAAATATGGCATTATATCGTTTTCATGTGCAGCAGATTTCGGGATACTTTGATGGGTGTGAATTTCATCATATACCCAGAGCAGATAACGAGGCATTTGATGTATTATACAAGTTAGTCTCATATCGGCAAGCAATCCCACCAGTAGTAGCATTGGAACATCTCAGAAAACCATTGATCAAGTCATCACTAGAGTCCGAGTCAATTAGGTTCATCCCGGCAAGCCAGGAGTTAGACGCTGTGCCAATGGACGTTGACTCAGGGGCAGGTTCGGGTAACTCGGGGACTGCTCCGCCCAACCCAGGGGTTGCCAAATCACACTTGGGGACTCCTCAGGTTATGTCGGCAGAACATATGTCGGTTGAGCCAATGGAAATTGATGGAGAAACAGATCCGGCACCAGTGATACCAGCTTGGGTGCAACCAATATTCAACTACTTGAGGGATGGAACTTTGCCTGATGATGAGATATTGGCAAGACAAACAGAAAGAAGAGCAAAAGCATACACAATAATTAACAAGGAGTTGTACAAGAGGAGTGTGACGAGTGTACTACAACGTTGCATAAGTCCAGAGAAAGTCCAAGAAATACTGTTGGATATTCACCAAGGAGAATGTGGGCACCATGCCTCGTCAAGAGAATTGGTAGCCAAGGCATTCCAACATGGGTTCTACTGGCCAAGTGCACTTGCAGAAGCTCAAGACCTAGTAAGGAAATGCAACGGCTGCGAACGATACGCATCAAAGTCACATTTACCAGCATTTGAGTTGAAAACTATACCAATCACCTAGCAATTCATAGTATTGTGCCTGGATATGGTAGGACCGTTCGAACCAGCGAGGGGCGACATGACTCACATACTGGTGATGGTTGACAAGTTTACCAAATGGATAGAAGTGAAGTCCATCAAAAAACTAGATGGAAAAATAGCTGTCACATTCGTAAAATACTTAATCCTGAGATATGGTCACCCGCACAGTGTGATCACAGACAATGGCACAAACTTTTCCGAAGGATATTTCACTCGATTCTGTGGAAAAAATCGAATAAGACTTGACGTAGCGTCAGTCACCCATCCAGAATCAAATGGACAAGTTGAACGAGCTAACGGCTTAGTTCTTTCCGGGATAAAACCCTGCCTAATGGAACCACTCAAGAGATCACCTGGTTGCTGGATCGAGGAACTACCCTCAGTGCTATGGAGCTTAAGGACAACTCCGAATCGATTAATAGGCTATACGCCATTCTTCCTTGTGTATGGGGCAGAAGCAGTTTTGCCTGCCGACATAGAGCATGAATCGCCAAGAGTAAGACAATACTCGTAAGACGAGGTAAAAGAGGCCCGAGAAGATGGAGTTGACTTACTCGAAGAAGCAAGAGAATTGGCATTACCGATGTCCGCCATATATCAACAAAGTCTCCGATGCTATCATAGCCGGAAAGTCCAACCTCGTGTTTTCCGAGAAGGGGATATGGTCCTCAGACTAGTGCAACGCACAGCTGGGATGCATAAACTATCACCCCATGGGAAGGACCATTCATTGTAAGCAAAGAATTGCACAATGATTCATATTATATGATAGATGCTCGTGAAGCACACAAGAACAAGGCGGACAGATCGGGTGATGAAACCAAAAGGACGTGGAATATGGTCTACACTTAGGAGAAGCAATGTATGTATCTCTCAAACTCTCATATGTCGGATACTCATACCGGCTATGTGCTGATAATAAAATGGTATGACTCGAAAAACTGACTCGGGGACCGCGTTGGAATCAACTCTTGCAAATTTTAGGTCGACTGGCGTTGACACTTAAACTTATCTCGGAATAAGTAATGTTTACTCGTATGGAATCAACTCTTCGACTATGTTGTTGTCCGAAAACATGGCTTCATGGCAAGCAAGAGGAAAAGATCAAAGATGAGTAAACATGAACAATGGATAAGTAAAGGGGGAAATGCGAGTCGGCTCTATGTATGCTTATAACTAACTTACTCTAGGATATATCGGCTTATGTGTCGAATGACCCTAGGTTAAGTTGTCTAGTTTCATATCCGCTAACTGAATCCTTAGAACTTTGAGACTCTAATGTCGAACGCCAAAAAAGGTAGACAAGAGCCAAATTCAAGGATAAGGAAAACGACAAATGAAACTCGGGGACTTGCCCCTGGATGATTTGCATTCAAGCAAAATAAAGTTTAAGCCTTAGCAAAGGCACATACCCAAAATAACTGCAGTATATCTTACATCTGCACCCGGCATACCGGGGATCTCATCAAAATTAATTGTTTTTTATATAACCAGCTTAAGAAGCAGCTAGACTCAAAGGAGCATTCTTGGGGATGGAGCTGGGAGCATCGTCTGGAGCATCGGCCGAGTCATGCGCATCAGCCAAGTCTGTTGCATCTGACTTGATGGCCTTGATATCAGCACCATCATCATCAACGGTTTCAGCAAGCGGCTCGCCAAGATCGAGGAAGCTGGGCACATCGCACCAGGCGTGCACCAAAGCGTACTCCACCATTGCGTAGGCTCGCTCTTGGCATTTCTTGATGAGCTCAGGCTCATGGATCCACTTGCCTTCAGCCCTCATGTGCTGGAGAACATCAAGGTTGATATCCTCATACCATGAGAGCACGAAAGCAAGGGCCTTGTCCGCTGCGACACGACCATCTGACTCGCGCCACTGATCAAGCCATTCCTCAGTGAGAAGCAGTTTGGCAGCCAGGGGCTCAACCAGCGTAGGCACATCTTCATCCGGCCAGAGCATCCTAAATGCATGGATTGCTGACTTAAGTAAGTCAACACCACATGACTTTAGTGTGGTCACATGATCCGAGAGCGCGGCAAGATGCTCGTCGATGGTGACTTCACCGTCCATAGGAGCCAGATTCAGCTGGCACTTTCTTCATTGCCTTTAAGGCGAACATGTCGGCCTTAGGGGAAATTCTCTGCAAAAACGGATGAACATCAAAAAACAGTGGAAAAGGGGTAAAAGAGTAAGGATAGATGCACAATGAAAAGGGTAAGAACTCACTATCGACGAATGAGTTTATCGTGCCGAGCTTGTTCTGCCAGATCTTATCCTTGGCCTGAAGAGCTTACAGATCTTGATGAGCCGACTGAATTGCTAACTCGGCCTCCTAGAGCAGTTGGTTAGTCTTTTCAGCACTGGCAGCATGTTGACCATCTTTCTCGGCAAGTTCTTCGCGCATGCCCTTCAACTCGGACTGGTGCTTTTGCTCCATATCCGCCACCTGCTGCTTCAGCCGAATCACCTCGTCTCGCTCCTTCTGGCGCTCGACTTGGTGCTGATGTGATTATTCAGAACATGTGACTCGTTAGTAACAGCAAGCCATCTCGGATTGGACGAGACAAAAATGGAAAATGAGTAAACATAAGATTTCTAAGGAAAAGGGAATTACTTTCAGCGTCGCTGATCTGTTTATGAAGTGCATCGATGGTGTATTGGGAAGAAGTTGTGGAAAGACAACGAGAAAAATTCAAGGAGATGAAACAAAAAATAAGTCTGTCAAATAAAAACAAGCCGAGTAGGAATAATACCTTGTCCCTAAGCCTCAGATTTCAGATCTTGGTGCGTGAGATCAAGCTTTCGATACTCCGGGATAAGATCCTGATGCACCTTGGTACGCTCGTTATGCGTGAGCTACACAAAAAAGATCTAATCAGAAGATGTATACAAATGGTTGAGCTTACAGCCGAATAAATGCCTTACTCTGCAGTAACCTCGGGGACTAGGGATCAAAAATCCGACATACAAACTTGGCAGGAGGAAATAAAGGATAGGTTCTAACTCAGAGCTTACAGCCAAATAAGTGCCTTACTCGGCAGTAATCTCGGAGACTAGGGAACATGTATAATATAAAAATACTCAGTACACAAACGAGAGGCGTGGGATCCCTTTGCACCATGTGGCCACTGTGTTGCCGTTTATTCGGCCGAGTGAGCGCATTAGCGAGCGCCACGTGTAGGCGATACATGGAAAATGCAGAGCCATGTCACGCTGTGCAGGACACGAGGCACTGAGCGATGGGACTGCCACAGTGACCGGAGTTACCGCACCATCGTCACTGTGCAGTTAGGATTTGAGACAAAATTTGAGGCAAGAAATCATGATTACAACCTGTCAGTGACTAAGGCAAGCCCAGAATGACTCGGCAGTATCGAAAGTGACTCGGCACGAGGGAAAAAATGACCTAGAAAGTCAAAGATGAGACTCGAAAGGGGCAAGACAGACTCGGCAAAGATCGAGGTTGTGCCAAACAGTGCGCCCTAAGTAGTAAATGCTGAGAGAAAGAGAAGTTCCAAGTACATTAAAGGAACCTGGAGACGCCTAACAACAGAAAACTGCTCGGCCTCACCAGGTTTGGGGACTAATGTTGGGGGGATAACCCCCGGTAGGGTCATAAGGGGTAAAACATTGCCCAACTTGGCCTATGCCGAATCAAAGATGTCTCAGGCCGGGTAACAACAGCCGGGTACGAAGGTCGTGTGTGGCCGACATAAGAATTATGTCGGCCCGCATAAGACAAGTTTGTTTACCTTGCAGGAAGCAACGAGTCGAGTCTCACGAGGGAATGCCGAGTCAGAAAGGATGCGTGGAAGCTTTCCAAGTAAGATTCAGGAGGGACCATGGTAAAGCATGGTCAAAAGAGAAGGGCGACGCTGGGTGACATAAAAGGAGTCAGGTGACGCCCAAAGCAAGGGCTGACATACAAAGTCACTATATGACGCCAAAAGAGCTGGAAGCTACGTACGGGAAAACCGTTAGCTGGATGGCTTTGTGGACTGGGTCAAGGGCTCAGGGCTAGCCCATGACCTGGCCCGCATAGTAAGGAAAAAGATCCAAACAGTAACCCTAGTACCCAAAGGGATGTAACCTAGCTAGCCATCGCCTATATAAGGAGGGGCATAGCTAGGTTTTAAGGAGGTAGGACCAAGTAGGAAACTAGTGCCATGAGGCTATGCTCGAACAACTCTAGGAGCACTAGTAAACTTCTTGGATCAATAAAAATCCTAAGTATGGATAGTTCATCTTGTTCTTCATGCGTGGCTAGACCATGCACTCCCTCCACGATTACCACAAGCTTCCATTCGGCCTCCAACTTAAGCCTCCCCATGGAATCTGCCGTGACACCACCACGACATTTTGTGAAGCAACCACCAAATGAGAGTTCCAAACTGGTTCACCACATTTTTCAAAAATATTAGACCATGTTACATGGACAATGTCTGAATCGGGGCATCTCAAACCTTTCGGTCCACCCCTCGTGAAAAAGACAAATGTCTGCCGAATCTATAGGAAGTGGGTCCGATTTGAACTACATGTACATAATTTAAAGCTCATGTTTTTTTCAAAAATCATTTTTAGGTTCACAATATGATGTTTTATTAGAGATCTAATGAAACTTTAGCGAGGCTCGTCCCCTAGCTAGAAAGTTATGCACCTCTTAAAGATGACCCAAATTGATTTTTATATCATTTCAATCCGAAGTCATATGAAAAGATTATAGGTAAATTAAGTTTTTAGATTTTTTGAAAAAAAACTAAAATCCCTCCACTCGTGTGGGCTAAAACTTCACAACAGCCCATAGTTTTTAGTAAAATTGACCTGCTAATGTCTATTGGTCTGTTGACCTGCTAATGCTAATGTCTATTTTTGTCGGGGGCCAGCCCAACATTGTTTTGGTATTACAAAAAGTTTTCACGTGTTATGTAAACATAAAAGTTAGGTTGGTCCAGTGGTTTGGTTCCCTTGGCGTTAGGCAGTGGTCCTGGGTTCGACCCCCCTCTTCTCCCCTTTTTGCCTTCATTATTATAGTGGGTTCAGTAAGTACAAAAGGACATCACGTGGTGTGTTAACAGGAAAGTTAGGTTGGTCCAGTGGATAGGTTCACTAGGTTTGGCATATTAAAAAAGATCATGTCGTTGTTTATTGACGTGAACGCAGTGTTGTTCTAGTGGTCTTGTTCCTTGAGAGAGATTAATGGGTCGTGGGTTCGAGTCCTCATGGGCTCATTGTTTTGCCATAATTTCTGCCGCACTTGTTTAATATCAGAATGACGGGTAGAATATATTGTAGACCCCACATAAATAAACATGTCACATGACACATAGACAAATTGCTGAGGTGGCGGTCTAGTCACCCTCTTTATACTTTAGAACATATTGTTATTACATGATATGACCATCTAAATTAGTGGTAGTCTCCAAGATAACTCGCTTTACACCAAATCTATCCATCTATGACCTTTCCATGTTAGGATATCATGACCTTCTTGATCAAATTGGTCGTTATTTTTCAAGGTTTGGACCCTTCCAAATTCCCTATGACCAATTGGTTTAGAATGGTCATAGATCTATGAAAAAAAACCATGGTCGTTAAAAAAGGTCACTAGTAAGCATGCACTAAATAACCGATAAAGACTTGATACAACTGTCGGCTATCAGAGAAAGGTATGAAACACCTATGTGGGACCAACCTGGTACTCACATCAAACATACCCAATCCTGGTATTCCCCCTCGAGACCAAACAAGGAAGTCATACTTAGGAAACTCACAGTTGTCAATTTTATTCATTATGTCATAGTTACAACACTTACTAGTCAAGTATAGATAGCATGAGCCTTTCCGATATCATAAGCCGTGGGAAGTTTTAGTTAACCATTTCGTTGTAGTTGCAATACTTAGTAATCATGTACATGTAGCATGGGACAACCCACTTTCATCAGTTGTAGGCACTTTTATTTAATTATTGCATTGTAGTGAATCTGATTACTAGTCATGCCAAAGTTAAATTTATAGCACTACTTTAGTTATAGTTGTCTATGATCGAGATACTATGCTCCATGTCGTCCATAACCACGGACACGGATTTCAGAAAGATTTACCCTGCAGGAGTGCACAAATAGCAACATGCGCACGATCAACCTCGGAAACACCAAATAAAAACCCAATGAGGCATCATGACAAAGCAATCACAAGATTCATAAAATATTTCAGGGGGCCACCCCACTAAGATACCCGCAACGAAGTTAGCTGGCTCGAAGACGGACCTAGGGTTTGTGTTAATGGCTGTAAATAAATGGGAACCTAAAAGTGTGACTGGGCTTGTCGATACCGCGTAAACATTCCATATTTATAAACAGTACAGTAGTACACGCCCTCCACGAGCGACGGTAATAAATAAAGCAATAAACATGGCATAAGTAGATGATATTAATAAAACCCCAAACTATTTTGTGGCCCCAAGAAATAAGAAATGAATCAAGCTCGGGCTAAGGGGATTCATGGTCCCACATGCGGATAGTGCGATAGTTAAGGAACATGTATCAAGTACTCCGGGTCCTACGAGACACCAGTGAGCGGTTAAAAACCAAATAGGACCTATTGCCCACCAGTGCCTCTGCATTAGTTATAACTATTCCCAGCACTTTAGTATCAAGTTGTAATTAAAGCCATGATCATCTCCAATATTAAGCATGAGCATCCTTCCAATAACTGTGGAACACCGACAACACGAAGCAACACCTGAGCAAGCAACTACTACTTGCAAGGCCATATATCTACCAAGAAACAGGCAATGGGAGGTTTCCAAGGCAATATAGAAACTGCAAGGGATATAACTGATATGGAAACTAAAGCATCACAACACAGATAGCAATAGATCAACAAGAGGAAGTAAAGACTATAAATATAAAATAGGTAGAAATGGGGAGATTGCTCCCCTGGGAAACCCTGCCGAAGATTCGACAGAGAACGGGTCGAGGCTCGCATCAACTCAACGGTCTAATCTGTGAAGAAGCAAAACACTAAAAAAAACACCGAATGCACTATTTAATACTATGGAAGAAGATCGGTCACGATGCATGTATGATGTATGTCATGGCAAAGATGCAATGCAACTAGGCAATAGTAAGAGGAACTAGGGCCCCGACAATTAATTAGATTGCTTATGTTGTTTAGATATCCCTCAGTTTAAATGTTATATTAACAAGAGTAAAATTTACAGCTAGTACTTAAATTTGGCACCGTTTTTTGATACGGTCTTCGACGTTAGAAATAAGCAATTTACGGTCACTAAATACGGCGGGTGTGTCATGACGGTCACCGGGCTTTGTACTAGTTTCTAAATAGGATGTATTCACTTACATGGCACCAAGTGGACCTAGTTTGCCAGCCTCTACCACACATGCAGGAAACTATTTTACAATATTAAAAATCAAAAGGGCTCAAGTGCAAAATGCTAAAGAGATAAGGTAGTCTTCTCCACTCCCGGCGCCGCCCTGGTGCCGCCGTTCCCACGCCGACGCCTCTCCCCTCGCCCTTCCCGTGCCGGCGCTGCTCCCGCCCTCTCTTCCCGCGTCGGTGCTTCTCCCTCTCTATCTCGTTGCAGTTCAACAATAAAGGCAAGACGAGGAGTAGGTGACCGGAGGCGGGCATCCGAGCCTGAGGTTGTGTTGCTCCATGCGGGCGGGCGGTCTAAGGAGGCAGGATCGCCAGCGTCTGGTAGGGGAAGGGGCGGCACAGGCGTGGGTCGGAAGGGGTCGGCGTGGGCGTGGGAGTAAGGGGAGGACGCTGGCGTGGGGGAAGGGGGCGGCGCGGGCATGGGGAGGAAGGGCCGCCACCGACGTCCTGCTCGAGCGCAACTCTGGTAGAAGAATTGGAACAGCGTTTGCTCACCCTTCCTCTCCACTACCGACAGAAGAGGTGAGGTCGGGGCACGGCCGGCGCACCAACCTGAAGACGGCTGGCGCAGCCACAACCTGAATACGGACGGTTGGCGTGGGGAAGAACTGGCCAACGTTGGGCGTCATGGGCGGCAGGCGCATGGAGGGCTAGAGCGCGCCATGGGTGTAGGCGTCGGTCGACTATGGAGAGGCTGAAGAGGCGCGCCGTCGTCTGGCGGCGATCTCGTGGAGTCGAGTGGGGGAAGAGAGGTGGAACAAGGGGTGTGACACTGATAGGTGGGCCTCACCCGTCAGTCTATAGAGGACCCTACATGTTAATGTAGGCTTGGGTTTAATTTAGGTGAGGGGTTCTTTGCAAACAAAAGTTACTCTGTTTTTGTTTGGATTTGTCAACACCCGTAGAACACATTGATATACACAGGCTCAGTGTCATGACACACCTTCCATATTTAGTGACCGTATATTTCTAAGGTCAATGACCATATCAAAACAGAGTGCCAAGTTCAGGTACTAATGGTGAATTTTACTCTATTAACAATGCAAAATATGGCATTGGTTCGCTACACAAATTTAAATGAAGCAATATAAAACTAGAAAAACCTGCGTATCGTCTCCATATTTAATTTAGGCGAATCATCTAAATACCCCTCAAACATCCACAATATCCATCCGAGTATGAATGATGGACGTGGATACACAGTGCCCTGTTACCAGATTGTCTTACGGAGTGCTTCCCTTGTCTGAATCAAAACTTTCCTAAAGTAGAAGGTGTGATATTGTGTCCTTTCCCGCTCGGTGTTTGTATTTAGCGCGACCAACCCAAATCCACGAATCCAGGTGCAGACATAAAAATGACCCATTTCCCGTCCCAGGCAGAACTCTACCCGTTCTTTTCTCTCTCTCTCCAGTTGCCGGCGGTAGAAAACTCCATGTGTGCTCTCTTGCTAGCACCAAAAACTACATGCAACTAAATCTGGAGACACATAATAGATCTGCATGCTTCCAAACCCTCTGTCACAAGAACAGAGCAAGGCAGGACAGAGCCAGAAGAACCTGAACAAGAGGCATATTTTTTCTCATATGAAACATCTGGATCTAGCATATAATTTTTCAATTACAACCCATGCAAAGTATTTGTAAGATGTATAATTTGTTCATAATTTGGTGAGTTAACCATCAGGATCACCCCTTCTCAATAGACGACATATCACATGTTTCTTCAAATGTAAAAAAAAAGTAAGATCCTAGGAAAGACATAAGTAGTGCGGAGCATGTAATTTATATGATTCAACAAATTGTTAGCCGTGAGCTAACCCTCAAGCTCTCAGCCTCATGGCATCTATATAAAGACCGTTACTCCGCCTGGTAAACTCCCACACTCACTAGCTAGATTCGGCCAGTGTTCTTCTCCCTAGATCCATATACTTCCCTTCATGTCCATATACGATAGCATCTGAGTTTTTCATGTTCTCCACTCTAGTTTTATGGTCAGTATAATTGTAGACCGAAAAGCTTTTCCTTTTCTGACACTGAAATACATGCTTTAATTACATGGTGTCGTGTGACCTGTAATAAAAATAACAAAAAAGAACAGTTAGATGTTGCTTGTCTTACCGGAAAATATAGTGAGGGTCATACCTTCTCTAAGTTTGGAGGCACACAAACAACTAATTGTTGATTAAATTTTTTCCTAGGTAGAGACTGTACTTCTTCTGCACTATCTAGTTGCACTATCTAGTTACATTTGCACATCATTTGTAGGTTGTATGAAAGAATGAGAAGAAATTGTTGTATTTGCTTGCAGATATGGACAGAAACTACCCTCTTGGTGGCCTTTACCTAAATGCTTCAGTCCTAGAGGATGCAACTGTGCATGGCGAGCATGATTCTGTGGGTGACGCATGGCCTCCGCTGAACCAGGATTTGAAACAGGACGAACATTGTCAAGTGATGATTCGGGGGGTGTAGATGAAGTTCAATATACAACTAGCAACAAGACTAACATCTAGAAACCTTACCCGGGAATGATCTTTGAAAAGAGGGGGGATGCCAAGATGCACTACAATAGATATGCCAAGCATGTTGAGAGTGTTCAGTATTTAGGGGGTAGGTAACACAACAGAAGAAGTTGTTACTTTAAATTACTACTGCATGCAATAGGGAAACACAAACATAAGTAGTAATTCCATCCAAAAAGATTGTTTACAGGAAAATGTACCAAACTTGCTACTTCTCAAACTTGAACGTGGCCTAGAAGAAAAATGTTATCTGTATGCAAAACATAGTGTTCGTTTGTCATAACATGGAAAATAGATCATGTCGAACAGAAGTTCCAGCCACTTGATCTGGTTCTCCTCACGGTCCATTCATTTCTTCAAGTATAGCTTAACTCCTCCTGTTCCATGATTCGAAAAACTTTAGTACGAAGTAACCACACTCGTACCTTCTAAGAAGAAAAATATTATTGTCCAAACGAGTAGAATGACAATGTCACAGTTTTGAGTATATAGGATGTATTTATTGTCCAGATTTTACATCTTATGATTATTCAGTAACCACCCTCTGCATAAAAATTGATCGGAAATTTCTATGTGTAAAAAATACAGTACTTATAGAATAATACATGTAATACTAATGATTATATGGTTTTATTACATCCTATATGTATTTTCTTATGGGAAAAACATACTGTTAGATGAAAAACACCAAGGACATGCTAACATACTGGCATGTAAGGAATTCAGCAATGAATTAATAAATTTACATCCTATATTAGAGGATTTAAAACATACTACCATGCTAGCATGAAAAAAATAACAAATGTTACATCCTACTATTTTGTAGGTCGAAATCCAGCAAAAAGCCCAAAAAAGTACATGCCAATGCTGAAATTACTAGCATAAGTCAAACTGAAAATAAAAACTAAGGAGATGTAACATACTGGCATGTAAGAAATTCAGCAATGAATTAAAAAATTTACATCATATATTAGAGAAGATAAAGAAACTACCATGCTAGCATGTAAAAAAAACTCATAATATTACATCCTACTTTGTGTGGGTTGAATTCCAGCAAAAAAAAAGCCCAAAAAAGTACCCCCCCTTTGGTGCAATTACCAGCACAAGTCGAATACTTCATCCTCTAGATATATACAAATACATTCATCTGCATGGTACCTTGCAAAAAATGAATATAAGATATTCCCTCTGTCCAAAAATAAGTGACTTTGTTTTATCTAGATTTGCATGTATCTATACACTAAAACGCGTCTAGAACATACGAATCTAGACAAATCTAGGTCACTTATTTCTGGATGGAGGGAGTACATGAACTGTTGAACCAAAAAATTCACAGAACCTATTGTAAACATACTGATCACAGAACAAACATGCATACTATGGTATGCCACACATTTATGTAAAAAACAGAGCTAACACTACATTATAATTACCCCTTGTATGTAACAAAAGGCAAATTATTCTTCAAATCAGACATGCAGTTGAATGACGTGCATTTTAAGTGTACAACCTATAAGTTGTGAAAATCATTGCTGAAATAACAGCGGTACTAGGGAATCCTTAGATCATAGCAGCACTACAGTTATCACCTAACAGGGAAGTCAGGGAAAATACAAAATCAAAACAGAAAACAACACTACGGTATAAAAACCCTAAACCTAGCAGCTCTACCATAGCCAAAAATATGTGGCAAATACGCCAAGCAAAACGTCAGCGCCGCCATGGTCAAACACCGAGCAAAATCGACAGGGAACAAGCAAGATTGTGATGGATCGTGCAGCACTCACCAGGTCAAAATCTGCGCTGAGATCGACGAGAAGCCCGCTGAAGATGGTCCTCCACCGTCCCCTCTCACCACGGCCACTCCCTCAAACCCCGGACGCGTCGATGCAGGGTCCGAGCCGCCGCCCTTAGATGTGTTGATCCGTACGCCCCTCCCGTAGAAACTCCTCCACCGCTTCTCCCATGACCCAGTACACCAGCCTTGCCGCCTAGATCTGTCTCTTGGCAGGCTGCACGTCGCTGACGAGGGAGATTTGATTGATGGAGGACAAGGGGGAAAAACGAGAGGGGAAAGGGCATGCGCTCGTCACACCAGGTTGATCAGTCGGGACGGAGATGTGCCGACTTTGTTTTGGACGTTGCGCCGTTTCGTCTGAGCTACTGGATCACGATCGGACGCGCACAAGGCGTGAGCACCGCGTAAGACCAGGGCGTGCCCACACAAGAAATATAATTTGGGATGAATGATTCATATGCAATGCAACAAGTATATATCATTTAATAAAAATAAGGGCTCGGATATGGGTCACACATGTCGGATCGACGATCTTGGGCCTCGGAAGTTCAAGGGGTTTGATTCGGTCTTGGGATCGGGCTTCTGGATTTCTGGATCCATGATTCATCTTCAAGCTTCTGAGACCGGTCTTCAAACTCCGTGATGTAGGACTTGCATTATTGGCCTTAGGTGTCGGTGCCGGATTTGGGTCGGCGTTGGTATTGTCTTCGTGTGGTACCACGGTAGTTCTCGCCTGTCTCATTATCAGATATAGTTACGGTCCTGCTAACGGTGTCGTCTTCGTCTCATTGACAACAGACCTAGGCGAGGGAACTTAAAGCTTGGTCTTCCTATAGAATTTATGCAAGGTAACTGAGATATAAGGATGCAGTCCGTCTGTCCGGCGCGGACGTGACAGATAGCCGTGTAGGTAGTTAGTGTATGAACAAACTAGTGACGTATTTGGCAAAGAAAATGAATTGACGGACAGGGATTATTGACTATACAGACGTCCGTCTATATACCTGAGACATCATGACAGAAGTTCAAGGGGAAGTTGTAGCCGATATGGGGAAGCAGCAACAACACTAACATGCAGGCTGCACGTACGGGGAGAACAAAAAACCACAACCTACATGTCATCGGCATCAGTACAGCCACAACACAGAGCAGAGGGGAGGGACCTGCACGTGAGGGATGTCCGCGTGGATGGGTCGTTGGAAATGGGGGAAGGCGAGCGCCTGCGGGCGGCGCACAGGACGAGGTCAAGACCGGCAGCGGAGGCCTAGAGGGGGACTTGACGGCCCGCGGACGCGACCTGCTGTCGGAGGCGGGGAGGAGGGCCACGGGGAGAGGAGCGCAGAGGCGACTCGCGGGGCTCGCTGGAGATGCTCGTGAGTGCGCGAGATGGTGGCTCGGCACGAGTTGCTGCAGAGGAGGGCCAGGCCCTGCGGCGGAGGACGACGACGAGGAAACGAGGGGAACCAGCGCGGGCAGTGGCGACCGACGGGAACGAGCCCGGGAGAAGCTCGACCGGCGTGCAGAGAGAGGTAGCCTGGGAGGAAGCGAGCGCGGGCGGCGGCGGGAATCGGAAGCTACAGGGGAACGCTCGGGCGGCGGGTAAAAGCGTTGCAGCACGCAAAGGGCAGCGACCGGAGAAGTAGAGGAGGGCGCCATGGAAGAGGGCGAGGCCGGGGAAGGAGGGTGCTGGCGGCGGCACCGATCATGGACGAGGGAGGAGGGCTTGGCGGCGGGGATTGCGGCACCGACGCTCTGCACATCGAAATTGCACATCGAAATTAGGTCTCGACGCAGAAAGTTGAGTAAAATGCACCCACAGTCCTGAAACTCTAAGGCTAAGTCAACAACGGTCCTGGACAGAAACTGCCTCGATACAGTCCTGAAACTCGTATGGAGCGTCCGCATACGGTCCTGGCTACGTTTGACGACCGTATGGTGATGACATGGCGAAGGTGGTGGACCCGCGGAGACGCCCGCGACGGATGCGAGGCGACGCGCCTCCTCGGGTTCCCCTGTGTCTCCCCTTTCTTCTATATCCTAACCCTAAATCGAGTGCGACGGCGACGATGCGGCGCGGCGGGGCATAGCGACGGTGACGACGCACAGGTGTTGCCCCCCTTAACCCAGCAAGCGTATGCTCTTTACCGCGGTCAAAGACCAGCTTCTCCTCTCTTTTTCTTCATGGGCGGCAATGGCGCCAGCTTGTCTGAGGACATGCGGCGGCGGTTCCCGCTGGTCATTTGTGACAAATGCAACTATTGAAGAGTGATATATTTTGTGTCCAAGACAGAGGATAACTTTATGAGGCATTTCTACAAATGTTCGAATCATGGGGTATGTACTCCCTCTCTTTTCTCTTTCTTGTTCTATCTACAGCTTTGGTTCTGATTTCTCTCTCTTTTATCTTCTTTGTTTAGTCACATGATGGTGGTTGCGATTTCTGGAAATGTGAAGATGTTTATGAGCAGCATCTGTTGATCTTGGATGGAATTGTGCCAGATCCTACCGAAGGCAACATTTCAATGAGCAAGAACAAAGCAGTAAAGAAGAACCATGGAGGGAAACAATCTGAAGGAAAAGCTCAACAAGCTTCTGTGTCAGCTGGAAGAAACAAGCACCAAGGAGGCAGTGACATCCATTTAAAACTGATGGAGATAGTATTTCTTCTTAGAATTGTAGCTATCTTCCTAGGGATATTACTCTATTTGATGCTTCTGGTTGTATCCAAGCACTAGTATGTTGGTTTGATCCAGTAATTTGAATTTGTAGTACTCTTTGAATTGGTATTTGGATGTTGGTAATATTTGAAATATGAGATATTTGTATGACAACAATGTGTATGTACTAAATATTTGCATCTGAATTTGTTCCATATAGGACCTAGCAAATGTGACAGTTACATCATGACACAACAAATTCAAGTTACATCATGACACAACAAATCCAAATTACAACATGACACAGCAAATTCAAGTCTCTGATAGATCATAGATAGCAAAATATCATAGATAGCAAATTCAAGTCTTTAAAATCATGACACTGCAAATTCAAACATGATGACAACAACATCACTGCAATAAACACAGAAAATTCTAATTGTTTGTTGATCCAGGAGGTCGGCCTTTCAAGTAATCAAACATAGATACTTTTCTGGGTATCTTGTAAGCTGCCCTGCTACTTGCCCTGGAAATCAGCCTCAATCCATCTTCATTTATCTGCATACCTGGCAACAGCCAGTACACATCGATTCTGCCACATGTTTCATAGCCTAAACTCTCTATTATGCCGTCAATCCAAAGAGCAAACCAACTATCACCATCACAGTAATCATAGCAAACTTTATGCCCATCAACATATGCCTTGTTCGATCCATAACCAACAAAAAAAACCCCATGTATCACCTCCAATGTAAAACTGTCACTTCTTTCCCCTGGATAAAATTGAACAAAACAATCAATGTTCAGAACTTTACCACTACAAAACCACTAAAACCCTAGTGTGAAATTTGGAGGTACGACATAAATACAGTTCCTTTAATCTAGATAGCACATTTCGAACAAACATCCAAGCCAAATAAACCTCAAATTCATCAAAAAAAAATGGCGAGAATCGAACTAACCATAGATAGGTACGGGGTCTCCTTCCGGCCGCCTCACAGGCGCCATCTCTAGTGAGGAAGAGGGCCAGCTGCAACGCCCCCACGGTAACCTTCTTCACCACCATCGACTGCGTCGTCTGCTTTGGTCAATCAACTTGTTGTGTCGCCGATCGCCTTCATCCGCCGCCGTCGCCGCCGTTCACCTCGACCGCTCCGCTCAGAAACAGGGGAGAAACAGGGGAACGAGGTGTTTCTTTAATTTTGCCAGGGGAACCCGAGGAGGCGCGTCGCCTCGGAGTCTCGCATCCGTCGTGGGCGTCTCCGCAGGTCCACCACCTTCGCCACGTCATCTCCATACGGTCGTCAAACGTAGCCAGGACCGTATGCGGACGCTCCATACGAGTTCCACGACTGTATCGAGGCAGTTTCTGTGTTCCAGGACCGTTGTTGACTTAGCCTTAGAGTTCCAGGACTATGGGTGCATTTTATTTCAGAAAGTTTGTTCAGTCGCGTTCTTATCAACCCGTTTTTATTCGGATTTAGACTAACTTTTATCCGGACTTCCCAGGATCCTAGGAACGCCGGACGAAGCGAATTCAACGAGTAGATTCTCTGAGTCAGCATATATACGCCCATATTCATCCAAAGTTTTCCCAAAATTCGTCTATGTTCGTCCAAAGTTTGTCCATATTCACCCCAAGTTTGTGCATATTCGCCCAAAGTTCACTCATATTCGTTCAAAGTTCGTCCATATCGACCATATTCGCATAAAGTTCGTCCATATTCGGCCAAAAATTTGTCTATATTCGCTCAAAGTTCGTCAATATTCGTCCATATTCGCTCAAAGTTTGTCCACATCGACCATATTGGCACAAAGTTCGCCCAAAACCCCCTATATTCGTCCATATTCGCCCAAAGTTCGTCCATATCGACCATATTCTCCTAAAACTATTTATACTCGCTATATTTATCCAAAGTTCGCCAGTATTCGTCCAAAGTTCGTCCAAAACCGCCTATATTCGCACAAAGTTTGTCGAAATTTGTTAAATTTTAGCAAACACGGGAACTCGCCTGAAAATGCGAGTGGGAAGGCGTTGTCAGGCCGAAAACTAGTTTTGTTCGGAAAAAAATACATCCGAATTTTGCTATAGAAACGTCCAACAAGTGGGGATACTGTGAGAGATAGAGGGTGCGTGCTAGCGTGCATCGCCAACGCGTGAGGAGCGTGTCGACGCGCGGGGCTGGGTTGCTCGGGTGTGTGCTCGCGAGAGAGGATGTGGCGTGTTGGCATCGCGTGGCAGTGTTAGTTGCATGTGGGATTTTGTGTGTTGCCGGCGACGATGGGTGGGGATAGGTAGGGTAGTTTGGGTATTTTAGGGTTAGATGTAGACTAGGTTTATGGTTTAGTTAGACAAGCAAAATTCTCATGGGTTGCGATAGAAGAAAAAACAATATATATTCCTTTTCGTGTCATCGACAGTTTTTTGATGACCTTTGAATTACCATTGTTGTTTTCTCGTGGTCGCTCGAGCGGCGGCAGGAATAAAAAGATACAAAGTAACTTATTTATTCTCTATTTTATACATCATGTAAGCGTAGAAAGTAACTTGTCATTGAAATAGTAGCGGCGTGTCACACAAATCAGTCAGCTTCCATGAGCTCTGTTTTTAAGCGTGTTGTTAATGCACTCTCAAAGGCCTTCGCCTTACTTGGGACCTAGGAGTAAAGGATACATACAATGACAGATAAATCTTTAGAGGATTGGTTGAGATACAGATATCGTGACTACTCTTTAGATTATCTGCTCCACCGAATTTGTAAAAATATTCTAGACGTGCCCAAAGCTAATCATACATTTAGCGTTAATGAACTTAAGAGAAAGGTCAAAATATGTTAAATAGTTTATACCAAAATATAACTTAATATTTTTTATGATAATCAATATTTTTAATAATGAAGCGTCGGTATTTAGTTTTCTTGGAAATCAGTGACATGTAGCGAATTCATCATTGGCAAAAGATTGACTGAATCAACTCGATTTGGTTGATTAATCTGATTTTCGGGTTTGGATGTGGTCCCTCGTTGATTATAAAGCCTCTATGAAAGAACATAGTTGGTTTTCATACAACGCATCCTCATGAAGTTGTGCCCATAATAATTTCTAAGATCGAAGGCAGCCCTTCACGAGCCGCCACCCATGGATCCCGTTTAGTTCGAGCCCACAAATCCGTCCTTCAATTAGGCAAATATCCACAATCTCTACAGTTCAGTTAGGCAAGCATATATTTAATTAGCCCATAAGATGCCATTTAATTAGCCCACAAATCCCTTCTGTTTAATTCCTGTTCGTTGATTCTCAAGTAAGCTTACTGATACTTCCGGCAATTTTTTGATTATATATAAATTGGTGGGATTTGGTGTAATGTATCGGGTGGGACTAAACATGAGTTATACCATATTTGATTTCACAATCGAGCTGGTTACCAGAACCAAACCCAGTACATCACAGGAATTTTGAACAGGAAGTCTCAAAGGCGCCGCAAGTTTGATTAAACCGCTGTCCGGTTTGCTGCCGCCTGTTTGCTTCAACTTCCGTCCATTCGTTTCATCTCCTGCGCATCTCGTGTGTCTTCCCTCTGTGCCTATAAGAGAGAGGTCGCGCCTCCTCTCAGATACACTTCTCCACATCTCTTTGCGTCTCCAATTCCATAGAACTGCGCTACCTAGTCTTCCCCATCCCGTCTTGCGGCGTGTACCGGGAGCCGGGACAGTAGGCCTCCGAGACCCCGCTGCTTCGACTCCTGTACGAGAGAAGGGCGATAAGGTTTTTGGAGAGCGCTATTGGCGCAACTACTTACTTCATCACGAACTCCTTCACGGATAGCTATACCGCCAAAGTCTTCCCCAATGAGGTCTTCTTCCCCGACATCAGCAACATCTTCCTCCACGACATGGCTGACGACGATGCCAACGCGAACGCTATCAGTTCCTCTTCTTCTGCTGCGATGTACATCCTCTTTCTCAACTTTGTTCTAATCATATCTTAAGTTCTATGCCTTGCAATCCGTTTGGTTATATGCCTTAATCAGTATTCGCTATTTCACATGATTAGTATAATTTATATTATTCTATTCATATTTTATCTAGCATTTATTTTGGTTAATTCGCTTGGTAAATTGCTCTTTTATTCAACAATCCAAAAACCTTATTTCAGGCAATTTTCTCCAAGCGGCTTTGTTGCTTCTATGAAGCCACATGTGTTTGAAGGTGTCAATTACAAACGATGGAGTGCGAGAGCAGTGCTCTGGTTTTAGACCATGAGCTGCTATAACGCCATCTATGGCGCACCTGAGGGAGATCTTAATCCTGCTTAGGAAAAGGTGTTTCAAAAACTTGATACCACTTTCAAGGCTGCCTTGATCAGCATTCTTGGCGACAATATTATCGATTTATATACGTCATTTAGCAATGGAAAGGATATGTGGGATGCGCTCGAGAGAAAATTTGGAGTCTCCGGTGCTGGCAGTGAACTATATGTCATGGAACAATTCTATGACTATAAGACGGTTGATGACCGCCCCATTGTGGAGCAGGCGCATGAAATACAGTCACTTGCCAGGGAGCTTGAGCACTTCACTTGTTTGTTACCAAACAAGTTTGTTGCCAGAGGCATTATTGCCAAGCTTCCCCAGTCATGGAGGAATTTTGCTACTTCTCTGAAGCACAAGAGACAAGATTTCTCCGTGACAGATCTCATTGGGACTCTTGATGTGGAAGAGAAGGCGAGAGCAAAAGACACACGTGCTCGAGGTACCGAGGGAGGTTCTAATGCCAATCTGGTACAAAAAAGGAACTTCCAGCCTCACAAGTTCAAGAACAAAGGCAAGTTTGATGGCAAAGGGATGTTCGATGGAAAGAACAAGGTTTCACAGTCTACCAGCTTCAAGAAGAAGACTGATAAGAATAAAGGTGCTTGTCATGTATGCGGTGATCCTGATCATTAGGCTCTCGCTTGTCCTAACCACTTTGGCAAGCGCCAACATGGGAAGGGCAGCAAGACTGCTAATGTTGTGAGGAGCGATGTTGAGATGAAAGATGTTGTGTATGGTATATTACCTACTATTCTTTCATTATTTCATGCTCCTGATTGGTGGATTGACACAGGCGCTAATGTACCTGTCTGTTCTGATATTTCTATGTGTTCTTCATATCATGTCAGAGGGACTCAAACTATGATGATGGGGAAAGGCTCGCATGCTTCTGTTCATGGTTTTGGTACGGTCGATCTGAAGTTCACTTCGGGAAAGACCGTGCGTCTGAAGAACGTGCATCATGTTCCCTCAATAAATAAAACTCTTGTTAGTGGATCTCTTCTATGTCGAGATGACTACAAGATTGTATTCGAGTCCAATAAATTTGTAATTTCGAAGTATGGAACCTTTTTTGGTAATGGCTATGAGTGCAGAGGCTTGTTTCGCTTATCTTTGTCAAACATTTGTAATAAAGTTATTAATCATATTTACATGAATTTTGAATCAAATGTCTGGCACTCTCGTCTTTGTCATATTAATTTTGGTTGTATGACGCGGCTAGCCAAAATGAATTTAATCCCTGCTTTCACAACTATTAAGGGATCTACTTGCCAAGTCTGTGTGCCAGCTAAACATCGGAAGTCACATACAACTGAAGAAGTGAGAAATTTAACACCACTAGAGTTCATACATTCTGATCTTTGTGAGATGAATGGTGTGTTGACAAAAGGTGGAAAGAAATATTTCATGACTTTGATCGATGACTCTACGAGATATTGTCATGTGTATCTTCTGAAATTAAAAGATGATGCTTTGAGTTTCTTCAAAATCTATAAAGCTGAAGCAGAAAATCAACTTGATCGAAAGATTAAGAATCTTAGGTCTGATCGTGGTGGATAGTATTTTTCCAACGAGTTTGATTCCTTTTTTGCAGAACATGGAATAATTCATGAGAGGACGCCACCCTACTCACCCTAGTCAAATGGAGTAGCCAAAATAAATAACCGTACTCTATCAGATTTTGTTAACGCCATGTTAGACACATCGGGTCTCTCCAAGGAATGGTGGGGGGAGGCACTATTGACGGCGTGTCATGTCCTAAACCGAGTTCCCACAAAGAACAAAGAAATTACTCCATTATAAGAATGGGAGAAGAAAATATTAAAACTCTCTTACTTACATACTTGGGGTTGTTTGGCAGAGGTTAATGTACCAATCGCCAAGAAGCACAAGCTTGGACCAAAAACCATCGATTGTGTTTTTCTGGGCTATGCTTTCCATAGCATTGGTTATAGATTTTTGATAATAAAATATGAAGTACCTGACATTCATGTCGGTACAATCATGGAGTCGACTGATGCGACTTTATTTGAGGATATCTTTCCTATGAAGGATAAACCTAACTCATCAAATCCAAAGATACCTAGTTCATCTAATAAACAATTTGCTACATTTTCTGAACCTACCATTCCAATTGAACACTCTGAAAGTTCTAAGGAGGATGATAATGAAATTCCTAAAAGGAGCAAGAGACAGAGGACTGCAAAGTCCTTTGGTGATGATTTCATTGTGTACCTTGTGGATGACACTCCCACTTCCATTTCAGAAGAATATGCATCTCCTGATGCAGACTACTGGAAGGAAGCCGTCCATAGTGAGATGGATTCCATCTTAGCTAATGGAACATGGGAGATCATTGATCGCTCTTATGGGTGCAAACCTGTAGGATGCAAGTGGGTGTTTAAGAAAAATCTTAGACCTGATGGTACTATTGAGAAGTACAAGGCACGACTTGTGGCCAAGGGATATATTCAAAGAGAAGGTGAAGACTTCTTTGACACTTACTCACATGTTGCCAGATTGACCACCATTCGAGTATTACTCTCATTGGCTGCCTCTCATGGTCTTCTCATTTATCAAATGGACGTTAAGACAGCTTTTCTTAATGGAGAGTTGGATTAGGAAATTTACATGGATCAGCCAGATGGCTTTGTGGTAAATGGTCAAGAAGGAAAGGTGTGCAAGTTATTGAAGTCTTTATATGGCCTAAAACAAGCCCCTAAGAAGTGGCATGATAAGTTTGAAAGAACTTTAACTGCTGCAGGCTTTGTTGTAAATGAAGCTGATAAATGTGTGTACCATCGCCATGGTGGGGGTGAGGGAGTCATCCTTTGTTTGTATGTTTATGACATACTGATTTTCGGAACCAACCTTAATGCAATTAAGGAGGTCAAATATTTCTTATCTCGTTCCTTCGAGATGAAGGGTCTGGGAGTAGCTAATCTTATCCTGAACATCAAGCTATTGAGAGATGATGACGGTGGGACTATATTGCTTCAGTCTCACTATGTAACATCCCAGGATTAGCACCTAGAATTATAGAGGACACATGTTTATGCATTGCATTCATGCATAAGAAAATCCGGAGAATTTTCGCGCAAAACTAAAGAAACTATAGAGGGATCGATATCTCTCTTGTTCCGATAGAAACATCAGAGCAAGTGCGATGGATTTCGACATGGCCTCTACCGTACTTCTGTGTTTAAGGGGAAAGTAATTCAATTTAAATACTCAAAAGATATATTTGAATTATAAAAGAATAGGTAGAAGGAAAAATAAATGAATTACAATAATACCGAAATAATTGAATTCTTATTTATAATTAGGATATAAATATTTACGAGTTCTAAGTTACATTATGAAAGAAGACATTTACTTTATTATTATCATATACATAATCTTACAAGAATAAGAAACAAATACTATTTATAATTATTACCATAAGAATATTCTACAATATTTATTGAATATTAACACGAGTGAAGAATAAAACTTTACTTTAACAAAAAGAATACCTTAATACAAAAATATAATTAGTCAATATTACAACATTCTATATTTCACAAAGGAAAGAGAAAATTACAAAAATAATGAAAGGGAGAGTTCTAAACTATATTTCCTAAACTAAACTTTTGGTATCTGCTCATCTTCTTTTGTACCTGCAAAACAAATAAATAAAAGATAAAAACAAAGAGAGGGGTTAATGTTAGTAATTTTGCTCTCAGTATGGCAATGAAATGCATTGCTATTCACATCATTGAGCATATTTAAATAGGGGCAAGTTTCACCTTGGAAGAATAGTAAAGGAATCCATTCCACTTGGCAACACAAAAATAAAGCCCAACTTGAGATAATAACAACCAGCTGAGTTGATCCATCCCAATAAATATCCTACTATTGAAACTTGAACCTAGGGGTCCCATTTGACAGCAGCACAGTCACAACATGCAAGTGATGTGCTGTCGATACAAGAAGCATTCACATGGAGCATATAAAGGGAGAGCACACTCACCAGTACCACTGGTTAGCACATCAACAATCTCCTTACCCCTTTTTTGTTCATCACACTCAAGAACAAACTGCTCTCATAAAACCACAAGACTCACCCAGATCACCACCACATCCCTAACTTCGGTTGCTCAGTGGAGCCATCCAGGAGCTAGGATAAGGAGGAAATCAAGGCAAGACAACAGCTCCAGGAAAAGGAATCCAGGCCACAGCTATAGAAGAAGCTGGACATGGGAATAAGGAGGAGGAGGTCAAGTGTACCAGGAGCAACATCCACAAGATTGGATATCAAGTAATCAAGTACCAACTATAGTAGGAGGATAGCAAGGGCAGACAACTATTCACAAGAGTAAGGAGGAGCTGGAGAAGCACCAATAGGTGGAGAACAAGGTCTAGGGAGTGATCACCACTTCAGGATCAAGCTAGCAAGAGCAATCATCATAGCTACATCACCAACAGCAGTTGTGTGGTGAGTTTATACAAAACCACACATAATTGATTTTATCCATTTCAACAGAACATATGATGTTCTGAACATGATCTTCTTAGAAAAACACCCAAGTGGGGTGTACAACCATCATGGAAGAAAGAAAACAAAGCCAACAGTAAATCTTTACAAACCACAATCAAAATCTCAGCCTTGCATCACAGATCTTAGATTAAAAGCTCTAGTTTTATAACTAGATACACATAATTCTTAGAATAATCATTTCTGGGCACATCCTATGGATGGTAGCACCTCAGAAATGATTATATCTTAAGATTTCATCTTAAACAATAAGGATCTATCATATTATCCTTACCAAGATCTATCAAATCATTTTCCCAAGCACTGTATGAATCATACTTAGAGATTATTCATCCTTGAAGAAAGAAAGCAGCAAGTAAAATGATTAGTTTCTACTTAGCACAGTCTCAGACCAGCATCATAGACCAATAGATCTAGTTCTAACTAGATCTATACTCACCACATTGCTAGTACATGGCATATCCCATCTGGGGAGCACCTCTGTATCAACAGGTTCATCCATATCTACTAAGGATCAGATAATCATTTTCCTAAAGGAATCCAGGAATCATATTAGACATTTGATTCAGAAAAGACAGTGAATGCAGCACTGTCTATTATTAAGCCACACCTGACAGAGATCATTAAATAAATCATCCTCCTATAATGAAATAGGAATAAATCAATATCTGAATCATTTTCCTAGTAATTCACCTAGGAATCATCTCAATCAATAGCTAACTTTTTAAGCAACAATAGCAATCCAATCAACACATATCATTTTCCTAGTAGAAAAATCTAGGAATCAAATTTGTACATGCTTTTACTGTTAATAAGGCATGAAGTCAGATCCTTTTCCCAGGCTCCAAATCAGTATCAAAGTTACACCCATCATTCTAGTGTATCGTCAGGCATTGTCCCTAAGAATCAAGCACATATATCTCCACGACCATCTTTAAATAAATATAAAGTTTCAGAAACCCAAATTGGTCCTGCAAGGCAGTACTAGACCAAACCAAGTATGAGTCCCACAAGTTTCTAATGGATGCTCACAGCAGATTGCAGTAGGTGAGATAAGCATGCAACCAAAACCATATGATCCATTGGATCATATCATTAACAGGGTGGATAGGAGCAATATCACTACTATTCCTAGATAATCCACAACAAGTTATAGCACCAATTCCAGCAGTACATAACTTATGATTATGTAAGCCACACTAATAGTGCAAACCAGCACCATCCACTATCCAATACAAATAGATAAATTTACAAGCCAAATTCAGTGAGCAAGCTATGTAGCAAAGTGACTGTAGTGTATCATGAACCAAAGTGAGGAACCCAAATTAGGGTTCATACCGAGAGAGAGTGGAATAGACAAAAGTTTACCTAATTGGCCTCGCACAGCAAGAAGAGGAAGTAGATGGTGGTGACATAGAGGTGATGAGAGCCAGGGCAGCGGCACAAGGAGCACCTAAAGGAGCTGCAACCCGCGCCTACTCCGCAATCAAGACAACCATGGAGAAGCACAGCGGTGCTGGACATCAACAAACCGGCAAAACACCTGCTCGTCACCGCAAGTGGTTGTGGCCAACGACCACGAGCACACCACCACCAGGCCCTCTCGGCATCACCAGGGCACCACCACAAACCAACGAAGGTAACATCAACCTTTAGAGCCTTGGGCAGTAAGAACCCTAGAACTAGATAATTGAAAGGGGGCGAGATCAATAGGGAGTCATTCAAACAAATCGAATTGGAGGGATGAGTAGGTCTGATATGGGCGGAGCTAGGGTGGCTGGCGGTGGCCGCAGCAACCGGTGTGTGCCGGGATTTGGCCAGCAGCGGCAGTGGGCGCCGTAGAGGGGAGGCTCGGGTTTGTCCCAGGAGCAAGGTGTGAGCGAGGAGGGTGAAGGGGCCGGGGTCGTGTTGACCTTGAGCCAGGAATGGGCCGGGTCGAGACGTTCTTGTTACCAACCAAACAGACAAAAATAATAAAAAAAGGGGCATAAGATAAAGCTAAAATAAAGTAATGACCAAAACACCCCTGAACACTATTTTATATCTATAAAAATGTAGGAAAAAAACCTTAAAATATATTTAGTACATCTAAATGCTTATAAGAATAATCTTCACCTAAGAAAAATATAATCATATTTATTTAAGGTTAATAAATGTAGATAAACATTAACAACCGTAAATGACTAAATGAAATATAATAAATTCAGAAAAAATTCCTAAAAATAAATAAAAATCACTTTCATGCACACAAATAAATCTCTTATCTAATAGAAATACTAACTCAAAATTTTACAAATAAAACATAAAACAAATATTTAAAAACACTTAATTCTTTGATGAATTTAATAAAAATAAATATAATACTTAAAAATAAATAAAAATTCATTTATAAGGTCCTGAATAAATATATTACACTAGAAAAATATTAAATATATTATTAGTAAAGTCTTTAATATTTTAAATAATAAATCCTTACTAATACCTATTTTGTGAATTCTTTAAAAACAATTTTTAAGTAAGAAATAATCACAATTCTTAGAAAACCTTGAGCAATTAGTGACTTAGTACTAATTCCAAACCCATAACTTGAATTCATCATCAAACTTAAGTATAACTTTTAACTTTAAAATATTCTTTTTAAAATCTTATTAAGAATCCATTTAAATAAACATTGGGTATCACCCATTTATATAATATGGTGAATGATCATTATATCTTAACCACTATTAACATAACTTTAAATTTTAACAAATTACTGAGACCATTTAATTATGATTCCATTAAATAAATACATATTCCGTTCATAATAGTAAAACAAATTTAATCTAATCATTCACTTAAATATAAAGTGAATAATTCCACACCTTAGTTATACCTATCATAAATCTAAAACTGGGGAATAATTAAAATATATTACATCTTAAGTTACTTAACCTTTTAAAGTTAACTTTAGTCTCAAAAGCTTATAAACATTATGTATAAGAACTACTTATGTTTTTATAGTTAACTTTGGTCTATTTCAATTAAGACATAATGCATCTGAAGTCCAAACTATTCAAGCAAGCATAAACAACATCAATCGCATTCTATCAATCATATTCTAAAACCCATCGGGGTTGTTTAAACCTTAGGAAGGAAATCTTTTCTTCAAATGTTATTCTTTTTGCCACTTCAAACAATAATCCCATAATAAGTTTTTCAACTCTTAACAACTCAATCCCAAGGACTTATATCATAATCACCACATGACAATTCACCATAATCACATCATTTTATACTATACTTACATATTTTGGATTGTTAACACTTAGATTCCTTATAAAGGTCATTACTTGTAAAGTAAAATTTGAAGATAAACCAAATCTGAAAAGAATCACTTGAATTCACTTTACTCAAAGTATTGGGGATTCAATTTGGGAGTTTTACAAAAATTCATAGCATTACTTATGCATAACTGCATATTGCTTCTTTAAACATTAGTCCTTACCGGACCAATGATGCAGATTTCAGATATTGGATCTTATATCGTCTCGAAGACCGTGAGTGCATAATCTTGCAATCACAAAAGTAAAGTTCACACTTGCTCATGTCCTTTGATTATTTTTCTGTAAAGTATTTTACAAATCCAGTGTTGTCATCACCTGCATTTGAAAAAGGTCCGAAAACACTATTTTCATAATAATATGATTATCGGTTATTTACCATGAGGTAATAACCTACTATGAAAGTTCTGGTGGTAAAGGAACATATTACCTAGGACTTAACAACCAATGTCGCCAGTGATTCTTGCGCCGTATATCATGTGTTAACCATGAGATTTGGAATGGGACGGAGAAGTCAGCTGTATCTTCTTCCTCTCGCATGTAGCAGAATGTGCAGGTTGTGGCTATTATCACTCGTAGCATGCATATTAATTGGTAATTCATAGAGGATATGCAGCATATGGGTGGGAACCCTCAACGTCCCACGATAGTTCTGGCATCTAACGGTTTGTACAAACCATTGCCGTAATTCATTATGTGGGCATGGTGTACACCAAGGAGGCATGCTAGGTCGCGAAGGGGGCAATGATTGGCTTGGATCATCTACTGGGCCCCACACCATAGGAAGTGTGGACGGGAAAGATCGCCCGGTTGTGCAACAAGGATTTGATCTCTCATGGGTAAAGTAACGCACCTCTCCAGAGTGTAAGAACTATAACTTGTTACTCCCTGTTCCGGGAAGGAGCTGCGAACGCGGCGGGAAAGGAACCCCATGAAGGTTCTGGTAAACCCGTGAAGGCTTACGGATATAGCTTTTCAGAATAAAAACAACCTTTGAAGAAATGTTTATGAAAACTTGCATTGCCTACGACCTATGGTCTGTGGCCGTAGATATAGTGCATCAAACACTCCTTTTCTGGTGAAACCTGCTGAGTACGCTCGTACTCAAAGTATCTTCTTAACCCTTGCTAGGTTCTAAAGCCAGTACAGACGATGACTACATCAAGCCCTGCTCCAGGAATCATCATCAAAAGCTAAAGCCCTTCAATGAAGTCAAGAAATTCAACATATACATCAGCTCAAGTGAAGACGAAGTTGCTGATTAGTTAAGAATAGAATCTCTAGCCATAGAACCTATTTCTGTAGTGTATTGCAATAGCAGCAATGCTAGACCATTAGTTAAGATATTAGTCTTAATAGTATTATAGTTTTGGAGTTGTTTATTTCTGATTCTTCTTTATAAGAAGTTTTTCTCTCTCTCTTTAACCTAGAGTGTTCTCTGGATCTTGTGTAAAGAGTTGAGTTGTAACCTATAGTCATGTCTTGGACCTGCTGTGTTTCTGTTGTACTACTCTAAGGGATGTAATACTAGTGAACGGTGTTTCATTGGTGTTATGTCAACGACAATAGTGTACTACATCATGCAGTGGTATGCTGGGTCACCGCAGTTGGTATCAGAGCATATCCTTTGACCTTAGGATTAAAACCATTTTAGGAAGATCTGTAGGTTGGATAGTGACTATAGGAGCCATCTTATCTAAACCAAATATTCTTATGACTTGTGATGGGTATCCACTTGAGGATAACCTTGTCATACCTAAGTCAGATGCTTAAGTCATTCTTTCTTAGTAGTAAGTATTTTATCTTTTCTCAAGTATAGTGCTCTTTAGTGTCTTCCGAGGGAGGCATAAACCACTAAGGTACTGCAGGAAATTGTAAGACATCAATTGAAGTAGTCTTAATGGGGTAGCCCAACCCTAGAATTCATGTAAGACAGTGGAATCTTAGTGTTACTTGATAATCAAAGACAAAATAATGAAGACCATTAGAGTATGTATAGTTGTATTGGCTAGTAATCATGTGGTATTCATTTTAGAATTTTACATGAAGGAGTGAAATTATGTCAAAGATCAATGATCATACTATGAGAAGTAAAGTCATCATGGTGAGATTAGATTTTAAATCATGATAAAGTGGGAAAGCATAATAAGATCATGGTGAAATTAGCTCCGAGACCATGATGTAAGTGTAAGTATGACAAGTACTTAGTGAATTATCTTGGAGTAAAAGTATGAAAATTACATAGTAGAGTTATGATAGAAGTCATGGGTGCTAAAAATTTCTAATAGTCTTTGGTTTAAGTTAACAAATAGAATCTGATTAGTCATTTGGAGAGATCATGTAAGGTTAGTTGGCTAATAAAGAAAGGTTGAAAATAGTTAATCATTCCAAAGGTGAAATCAAAGGTTAGTAAAAACCAAATTGAGACCACTTTGCTTAATATTATCCTGTTGCACTTGAGCAATTTGGGTAAATATTGAGATAAAGAATAGTTGGCTTTATGTGCTAAGTATCACGATGTAAACCTATATGAGGAGGTGTCATATACTACACAACTAAGCCGGAATTCTAGAGATATTATACTCAACTACTATATTCTGGGCTTAGAATATTGTGTTTTATATGTACCACATTTGGATTTATTTGTTTTTCTTGGATCTTCTTGATTGACTAGATCTGTACATGAAGTTTGACTTGGTGCGCAAATGCATGTTGCAACATCCAGTCACTACTTAATGTTATAGACCTAGATAAAGTAAGGGAATTCGTGTAAGGGAGTGACGAATTTCGAAGACCAAAATGAAGACTTATATGAAGAATGAAGCCAAGTGTAAGGATTATCCACTCAATGTGGAGGATGGATCAAGCTTAGATCATTATTAGTCAGCAACAAGAAGTGATGAACTTAAAGTTTAATCAAAATAGGTAATTTTGCTAAGAACTTAATGGAGTAATTATGCAAGTTCATGGAAGCATCATGAATAAATACAAAGAAGTAGCTTTGAAACCAAAATGGTATTCAAGCTCTGCCAATTCAGAGAGAATGCCAGAGGTATATCAGAAACCATAGGGTAATACATATACCCTAGGATGGTTCGCAGCTGGTAAATATCCGCAGCTCGTGTTTGATCCATAGTTGGTATCTTGTCCGCAGCCGGTGTTGGTTGACATAGTTAACCAGACCTTCTTAGAAGTTGCATAAAGAACGTAAAATTTGGCCTAAGTTAAGTAAGACACAAAGGATTATAAAAATTGAAAGTGACCGTATTTCGAGACTCTTCGCGAAAATTGACCTATCAAAGTGAAAATGTCCACATCGTAAGTAAGACAAATAATGCTAAAAGATTCACTTCAGAGATCCACAAATGTGTGGATACACCATACAATCTTTCATCAGACCCTAATTAGGCAGAGTATAAGCTGGATAAGGACCAATATTTTATTTATAAAATTAAGAAATGCTATATAGACATTTTGAAGACCATTAGTAAACCCTAAGGGGGAGAGTAAACATTAGAAATGAAAGCAATATTATCTGACTTCCTGAATAAAGGTTGGAGAAGAAAGATTATCTAAAGCCTGCCAAGGTAAAAGCTTGAAAGAGATAGAATAGATTAATTCTAACGAACTAATTCTAAAAGAAACAACTCTTAAGTGATCTTTAAGAGTGAATAATCACATAAAATTGGTCATGTGTAGAGAATAAGAAATTCCGATGGGCATGGACAAAATGAGTTCAAATCCAACCTTCTGAAGGACCACCAGTATAAATTTTCAAATGGCAAACCAAAAATTTAGTCTTTTTGTTACAACTATTGTCTAATAGAATCTAAAACCCTATTTTAGTTAGACTTCCCAGACCTTATATAGTATAGCAAGGAAGTTTTATGATCAATTAAAATAATTGGATTAGGATACCCAATCAGAATAAGGAACTAAAGAAGAGACCCCAAATTTAAGGAATTATAATAAAGACATATCCCTAAGGGACTAAAGTAAAAGGAACTTTGGAGTAGTGGAGACAACAAGATTAAAGATTGCCAAGTATGGTAGAAATTCAAGAAAAGGATCTGGATATGGAATACTACCATTACTTCCATTTAAGGTTACCATGAATGGAGAAATACAGTACCCAATGCAAGTCAATTCCTTACTCCGAAACGTGAGAGTTTACGAACTTCGAGGATGAAGTTTATTTTAAGGGGGAGAGTCTGTAACATCCCAGGATTACCACCTAGAATTATAGAGGACACATGTTTGTGCATTACATTCATGCATAAGAAAATCCGGAGAATTTTCACGCAAAACTAAAGAAACTATAGAGGGATCGATATCTCTCTTGTTCCGATAGAAACATCAGAGCAAGTGCGATGGATTTCGACATGACCTCTACCATACTTCTGTGTTTAAGGGGAAAGTAATTCAATTTGAATACTCAAAATATATATTTGAATTATAAAATAATAGGTAGAAGGAAAAATAAATGAATTACAATAATACAGAAATAATTGAATTCTTATTTATAATTAGGATATAAATATTTACGAGTTCTAAGTTACATTATGAAAGAAGACATTTACTTTATTATTATCATATACAAAATCTTACAAGAATAAGAAACAAATACTATTTATAATTATTACCATAAGAATATTCTACAATATCTATTGAATATTAACATGAGTGAAGAATAAAACTTTACTTTAACAAAAAGAATACCTTAATACAAAAATATAATTAGTCAATATTACAACATTCTATATTTCACAAAGGAAAGAGAAAATTACAAAAATAATGAAAGGGAGAGTTCTAAACTATATTTCCTAAACTAAAATTTTGGTATCTGCTCATCTTCTTTTGTACCTGCAAAACAAATAAATAAAAGATAAAAACAAAGAGAGGGGTTAATGTTAGTAATTTTCCTCTCAGTATGGCAATGAAATGCATTGCTATTCACATAATTGAGCATATTTAAATAGGGGCAAGTTTCACCTTGGAAGAATAGTAAAGGAATCCATTCCACTTGGCAACACAAAAATAAAGCCCAACTTGAGATAATAACAACCAGCTGAGTTGATCCATCCCAATAAATATCCTACTATTGAAACTTGAACCCAGGGGTCCCATTTGACAGCAGCACAGTCATAGCATGCAAGTGATGTGCTGTCGACACAAGAAGCATTCACATGGAGCATATAAAGGGAGAGCACACTCACCCGTACCATTGGTTAGCACATCAACAATCTCCTTACCCCTTTTCTGTTCATCACACTCAAGAACAAACTTCTCTCATAAAACCACAAGACTCACCCAGATCACCACCACATCCCTAACTTTGGTTGCTCAGTGGAGCCATCCAGGAGCTAGGATAAGGAGGAAATCAAGGCAAGACAGTAGCTCCAGGAAAAGGAATCCAGGCCACAACTATAGAAGAAGCTGGACATGGGAATAAGGAGGAGGAGGTCAGCTGTACCAGGAGCAACATCCACAATATTGGATATCAAGTAATCAAGTACCAACTACAGCAGGAGGATAGCAAGGGCAAACAACTATTCACAAGAGTAAGGAGGAGCTGGAGAAGCACCAATAGGTGGAGAACAAGGTCCAGGGAGTGATCACCACTTCAGGATCAAGCTAGCAAAAGCAATCATCATAGCTACATCACCAACAGCAGTTGTGTGGTGAGTTTATACAAAACCACACATAATTGATTTTATCCATTTCAACAGAACATATGATGTTCTGAACATGATCTTCTCAGAAAAACACCCAAGTGGGGTGTACAACCATCATGTAAGAAAGAAAACAAAGCCAATAGTAAATCTTTACAAACCACAATCAAAATCTCAGCCTTGCATCACAGATCTTAGATTAAAAGCTCTAGTTTTATAACTAGATACACATAATTCTTAGAATAATCATTTCTAGGCACATCCTATGGATGGTAGCACCTCAGAAATGATTATATCTTAAGATTTCATCTTAAACAATAAGGATCTATCATATTATCCTTACCAAGAACTATCAAGTCATTTTCCCAAGCATTGTAGGAATCATACTTAGAGATTATTCATCCTTTAAGAAAGAAAGCAGCAAGTAAAAACATTAGTTCCTACTTAGCACAGTCTCAGACCAGCATCATAGACCAATAGATCTAGTTCTAACTAGATCTATACTCACCACATTGCTGGTACAGGGCATATCCCATCTGGGGAGCACCTCTGTATCAACAGGTTCATCCATATCTACAAAGAATCAGATAATCATTTTCCTAAAGGAATCCAGGAATCATATTAGACATTTGATTCAGAAAATACAGTGAATTTAGCACTGTCTATTATTAAGCCACACCTGACAGAGATCATTAAGTAAATCATCTTCCTATAATGAAATAGGAATAAATCAATATCTGAATCATTTTCCTAGTAATTCACCTAGGAATCATCTCAATCAATAGCTAACTTTTTAAGCAACAATGGCAATCCAATAAACACATAACATTTTCCTAGTAGAAAAATCTAGGAATCAAATTTGTACATGCTTTTACTGTTAATAAGACATGAAGTCAGATCCTTTTCCCAGGCTCCAAATCAGTATCAAAGTTACACCCATCATTCTAGTGTATCATTAGGCACTGTCCCTAAGAATCAAGCACATATATCTCCACAACCATCTTTAAACAAATATAAAGTTTCAGAAACCCAAATTGGTCCTGCAAGGCAGTACTAGACCAAGCCAAGTATGAGTCCCACAAGTTTCTAATGGATGCTCACAGCAGATTGCAGTAGGTGAGATAAGCATGCAACCAAAACCATATGATCCATTGGATCATATCATTAACAGGGTGGATAGGAGCAATATCACTACTGTTCCTAGATAATTCCACAACAAGTTATAGCACCAATTCCAGCAGTACATAACTTATGATTATGCAAGACACTCCAATAGTGCAAACCAGCACCATCCACTATCCAATACAAATAGATAAATTTACAAGCCAAATTCAGTGAGCAAGCTATGTAGCAAAGCGACTGTAGTGTATCATGAACCAAAGTGAGGAACCCAAATTAGGGTTCATACCGAGAGAGAGTGGAATAAGAAAAGTTTACCCGATTGGCCTCGCATAGCAAGAAGAGGAAGTAGACGGTGGTGACATAGAGGTGATGAGAGCCAGGGCGGCGACACAAGGAGCACCTAAAGGCGTTGCAACCCGCGCCTACGCCGCAATCAAGACAACCGGGGAGAAGCACGGCGGTGCTGGACATCACCACACCGGCAAAACACCTGCTCATCACCGCAAGCGGCTGTGGCCAACGACCACGAACACACCACCACCAGGCCCTCTCCGCATCACCAGGGCACCACCACAAACCAACGAAGGTAACATCAACCTTTAGAGCCTTGGATAGTAAGAACCCTAGAACCAGATAATTGAAGGGGCGAGATCAATAGGGCGTCATTCACAAATCAAATTGGAGGGATGAGTAGGTCTGATATGGGTGGAGCTAGGGTGGTTGGCGGCGGTGGCCGCAGTAACCGGTGTGTGCCGGGATTTGGCGAGCGGCGGCAGTGGGCGCCGTAGAGGGGAGGCTCGGGTTTGTCCCAGGAGCAAGGTGTGAGCGAGGAGGGTGAAGGGGCCGGGGTTGTGTTGACCCCGAGCCAGGACTGGGCCGGGTCGGGCCGTTCTTGTTACCAACCAAACAGACAAAAATAATAAAAAAAAGGGGCATAAGATAAAGCTAAAATAAAGTAATGACCAAAACACCCCTGAACACTATTTTATATCTAGAAAAATGTAGGAAAAAAACCTTAAAATATATTTAGTACATCTAAATGCTTATAAGAATAATCTCCACCTAAGAAAAATATAATCATATTTATTTAAGGTTAATAAAATGTAGATAAACATTAACAACCTTAAATGACTAAATGAAATTTAATAAATTCAGAAAAAATTCCTATAAATAAATAAAAATCACCTTCATGCATACAAATAAATCTATTATCTAATAGAAATACTAACTCAAAATTTTACAAATAAAACATAAAAAATATATTTAAAAACACTTAATTCTTTGATGAATTTTATAAAAATAAAGATAATATTTAAAAATAAATAAAAATTCATTTCTAAGGTCCTGAATACATATATTACACTAGAAAAATATTAAATATATTATGAGTAAAGTCTTTAATATTTTAAATAATAAATCCTTACCTAATACCTATTTTGTGAATTCTTTAAAGACAATTCTTAAGTAAGAAATAATCACAATTCTTAGAAAACCTTGACAAATTAGTGACTTAGTACTAATTCCAAACCCATAACTTGAATTCATCATCAAACTTAAGAATAACTTTGAACTTTTAAATATTCTTTTAAAAATCTTATTAAGAATCCTTTTAAATAAACATTGGGTATCACCCATTTATATAATATGGTGAATGATCATTATATCTTAACCACTATTAACATAACTTTAAATTTTAACAAATTACTAAGACCATTTAATTATGATTCCATTAAATAAATACATATTCCTTTCATAATAGTAAAACAAATTTAATCTAATCATTCACTTAAATAGAAAGTGAATAATTCCACACCTTAGTTATACCTATCATAAATCTAAAACTGGGGAATAATTAAAATATATTACATCTTAAGTTACTTAACCTTTTAAAGTTAACTTTAGTCTCAAAAGCTTATAAACATTATGTCTAAGAACTACTTATGTTTTTATAGTTAACTTTGGTATATTTTAATTAAGACATAATGCATCTCAAGTCCAAACTATTCAAGCAAGCATAAACAACATCAATCACATTCTATCAATCATATTCTAAAAACCATCGGGGTTGTTTAAACCTTAGGAAGGAAATCTTTTCTTCAAATGTTATTCTTTTTGCCACTTCAAACAATAATCTCATAATAAGTTCTTCAACTCTTAACAACTCAATCCCAAGGACTTATATCATAATCACTACATGTCAATTCACCATAATCACGTCATCTTATACTATACTTACATATTTTGGATTGTTAACACTTAGGTTCCTTAGAAAGGTCATTACTTGTAAAGTAAAATTTGAAGATAAACCAAATCTGAAAATAATCACTTGAATTCACTTCACTCAAGGTATTGGGGATTCAATTTGGGAGTTTTACAAAAATGCATAGCATTACTTATGCTTAACTGCATATTGCTTCTTTAAACATTAGTCCTTACCGGACCAATGATGCAGATTTTAGATATTGGATCTTATATTGTCTCGAAGACCGTGAGTGCATAATCTTGCAATCACAAAAGGAAAGTTCACACTTGCTCATGTCCTTTGATTATTTTCTGTAAAGTATTTTACAAATCCAGTGTTGTCATCACCTGCATTTGAAAAAGGTCTGAAAACACTATTTTCATAATAATATGATTATCGGTTATTTACCATGAGGTAATAGCCTACTATGAAAGTTCCGGTGGTAAAGGAACATATTACATAGGACTTAACAACCAATGTCGCCAGTGATTCTGGCACCATATATCACGCGTTAACCATGAGATTTGGAATGGGACAGAGAATTCAGTTGTATCTTCTTCCTCTCGCATGTAGCCGGATGTGCAGGTCGTGGCTGTTATCACTCGTAGCATGCATATTAATTGGTAATTTGTAGAGGATATGCAGCATATGGGTGGGAACCCTCAACGTCCCACGATAGTTCTGGCATCTAACGGTTTGTACAAACCATTGCCGTAATTCATTATGTGGGCATGGTGTACACCAAGGGGCATGCTAGGTCATGAAGGGGGCAGTGATTGGCTTGGATCATCTACTAGGACCCACACCATAGGAAGTGTGGACGGGAAAGATCGCCCAGTTGTGCAACAAGGATTTGATCTCTCATGGGTAAAGTAACGCACCTCTCCAGAGTGTAAGAACTGTAACTTGTTACTCCCTGTTTCGGGAAGGAGCGGCGAACGCGGCGGGAAAGGAACCCCATGAAGGTTCTGGTAAACCCGTGAAGGCTGACGGACATAGCTTTTCAGAATAAATGCAACCTTTGAAGAAATTTTTATGAAAACTTGTATTGCCTATGACCTATGGTCTGTGGCTGTAGATATAGTGCATCAAATAGTCCTTTTCTAGTGAAACGTGCTGAGTACGCGTGTACTCAAAGTATCTTCTTAACCCTTGCTAGATTCTAAATCCAGTACAGACGATGACTACATCAAGCCCTGCTCCAGGAATCATCATCAAAAGCTAAAGCTCTTCAACAAAGTCAACAAAGTCAACATATACATCAGCTCAAGTGAAGACGAAGTTGCTGATTAGTTAAGAATAGAATCTCTAGCCATAGAACCTATTTCTGTAGTGTATTGCAATAGCAGCAATGCCAGACCATTAGTTAAGATATTAGTCTTAATAGTATTATAGTTTTGGAGTTGTTTATTTCTGATTCTTCTTTATAAGAAGTTTCTTTCTCTCTCTTTAACCTAGAGTGTTCTCTGGATCTTGTGTAAAGAGTTGAGTTGTAACCTATAGTCATGTCTTGGACCTGCTGTGTTTCTGTTGTACTACTCTGAGGGATGTAATACTAGTGAACGGTGTTTCATTGGTGTTATGTCAACGACTATAGTGTACTACATCATGCAGTGGTATGCTGGGTCATCGCACACTATGTGGAAAAGGTCTTGAGTCATTTCGGGTATAGCGACTGCATGTATTCTCCTACACCGTATGATCATAGTGTGTTGCTTCGAAAGAATCGAGGAAATGTTAGAGACCAACTAAGATACTCTCAAATTATTGGCTCGCTCATGTATTTAGATAGTGCCACGAGGCCTGGCATCGCCTTTGCTGTAAGCAAACTCAGTCGATTTGTTTCAAATCTAGGAAATGATCACTGGCATGCTCTTGACAAAGTTATGCTCTATCTAAAAGGCACTGCGAGCTATGGAATTCACTATACCAGGTATCTGAGGGTACTAGAGGGTTATAGTAATTCAAATTGGATATCTGATGCTGAGGAGATAAATTCCATGGGTGGATATGTATTCACACTTGCTGGTGGTGCTGTTTCTTGGAAGTCTTGCAAGCAGACCATTGACGTGGCTCAATATTAGAGCTTCGTTGGGAGACCCCAAGAGGAAGGTATGATGAGCACGACAGTAAGTTTTCCCTCAGTTATGAAACCAAGGTTATCGAACCAGTAGGAGCAAGGAAACAACCCCAAGGTGTTGCTAACAACTTGGAATCCTGCACAACACAAACTCAAGACTTTGCCCCAACTTACAGTGAGGTTGTCAATCTCACTGGTTTGCTGAAAACAAAGGATTAAATATATGGTGTGGAAGGTAATGGTTGCTTGCAGAAAGTAAATGGTAACAATGGATGATTTATCAATGGTAACGATTGGACCGGGGTCCACAGTTCACTAGAGGTGTTCTCCTTAAGATAAATAACATAACATGATGAGTAAAGAAATTACAGCGAGGCAATTGACAGGAACTGAGCAAGGCATCACAATGCAAATACTAGACATTCATGATCCTATGAGATTTGATTGGGCATTACAACTATATACATAGACCTCCATCGAACTGCATCTATGACTAGTAATCCACCTTCAGGCTATCATCCGAACCCCCTCCTTTATTAAGTTGCAAACAACAGATAACTGCATTAAGGAATGTGTGTAAAGTAAACAATACTATTGTTCCATGAATAAAAGATTGTTGTTTTCTCCCTAGTGGAAACAACACATCTACAACCTTAGAGATTTCTGTCACTTCCCTAGATTCAATAGAGGCATGAACCCACTATCGAGCATAAATACTCCCTCTTGGAGTAACTAGCATCTACTTGTCCAAGATAGCTACTAGAAACGGAGAGTATGCAAGATTTCAAAAAACACAGACATGATAGAATCAATAATCAATAAGACATGATAGAATCGATAATTAATCTGACATAGTAATCTCAATATCCATCGGATCCCCGCAAACACAACATGTATGAATACAAACATATGATCTTGATCATGAACAGAGCTCACAAGATCTAAACATGATAGCACAAAGGAGGAGAAACAACCATCTAGCTACTGTATGGACCCATAGTCCAAGAGTGAACTACTCACGCATCATACCGGAGGATGGTATGGTGATGAAGAAGGCCTCCGGGATGATCTCTCCCCTCCGGCAGGTTGACGGGAAGAGCTTCAGATCCCCCCGATCCAGGGACGATGGTGGCAGCGGCTACAAACTGTTTCGTGGAGATCTGATCTGGTGCTTAGGGTTTTGGCATCGAGGGCTTTGATAGGCGAAGAGGCGAGGCGGCCAGGGGGCCCACGCCTTGCCCAGGAACAACCCAGGGTGGGCCCGCGCGTGGGGGGGGGGGGGGGGTGGCCACCTTGTGGCTCCCCTTCGGTCGCCCTTCGGTTTCTGTGTTCTCCTCGGTGAAATATTGACTTTGGCTTTTTTCCCGTCCAATTCCGAGAATATTTCCTTACTAGCTTTTCTGAAACCAAAAACAACAGAAAATAGGCAACTGGCAGTACGGCGTCTTGTTAATAGGTTAGTCCTAGAAAATGTATAAAAATACCTCAAAGTGTAGACAAAGCATAGCAAAGTGGATACTAAACAAGCATGGAAAATCAAAAATTATAGATACGTTTACGACGTATCAAGCATCCCCAAGCTTAACGCCCGCTCGTCCTCGAGTAGGTAAGTGATAGAAAGAATATTTTTTGAGGTGACATGCACCATAACAATCTTAATCAAACTATTTTCAAACATTGAAAGCTGGGATCAAAGTACTCTAAACATGAGCATGAAAGTTGAAGTTCTAACAATAGGACATAGTAACTATTTTGCAACATGAAATGATATAAACAAAGATCATGAATAACAATGCATTTCACATACAGAAAACATAGCACAGTGGCATTCAGCTTGTCCCTCATGGAGTAGCAAAACATAAATGCATAGGACACCTTCAAAGTTCATAAGGGTGACTAGATACAAATTGTTCAAGAACAAGCAATATCAACATTATGAATCAATCAATAAGTTTTGGGAAAATGCACACAGAACTAAGAATGACAACTATGCTCTCTTAATTGGTGCATAAAGATAGAAGGTGGAGACTCAATATAAAAGTGGAAGAAAGGCCCTTCATAGGGAAGCAGGGATTTCTAGTTTCATAAAGAGCTTCCAAAAATTAAGGTACTTGTTAGCTTTCCGCTCTCTTTGCCCCTACCATAAGCATTTTGAAGTGATTAAGGTTAAAGTGAAAAAAATATGGAGTATATGCTTGACAAAGTATAAGTTGGCAATATCATGTCCCTTGAGTATGAGGGCCGTTCCACATGCTACTCAAATTTAGTTACCGGTAAGTTCTTGTCATTGTAAGTATATGTCTATCATAAAGAACCGCCAATGGGGTACCCCTTTCCCCATGATACAAGAGCTATCCTATATCAAAATGACAAGGCAACAGACAATGATCATCTCAACGATCTTTTTATTTGCTATTTGCATAGGTTTTTATTGAGGATGCTTCATAGATTACTCATTATGGTTATGCTGCAAGTTTCCACCATGATAGGCATGGCTTAGGCTAGAGTTCCAGGCATTTCTCTAACACACATACATAACTCCATGGACTTAAAACCTCCCCTTTTATTTCACACCGCCGACATCCATAAACAAAGGAGCATGATATCAACTAGGTATATATTTACAGGTGTTGAAAGTGTTCCCCGTGACAGCACGGTTCTGCTCATTCCCAACTTATAAGTGCAAGCATATACAACATAGATGACACAATGGTTCAAATTTATCAGGGGCAAGAAAAATAAAGTGTGCCATCGAGTTTGTGAGAGCTTTAATCACTAATTTTCACATAACAAGTTTAATTTGGAAGATAGACAAAACAAGAATATACTTGGAATGGTGTAACACACCATGCATAGGAATTTATAGTGGACACTTTGGAATAACTTGGTTTCTCGGGAGTTGGATGCATGAGTAGAGCTTACTCAATACAAGTGGAGGCTAGCAAAAGACTGGGAGCGACCAACTAAAAGAACAATAATGGCCATAATTATGCAGAGCAACAAAACATTATCAATCAAAGCATAAAGTGGTACCACAAGTCAAAAACTAAATGATCATAGAGGCAAAGGTGACTGGTTCATAGTCATAACATGGTGTGAGCATGTGCCAAGTCAACCCAAACAAAGCATCAAAGGAGAATACCATAATACTATGCTTTTGTATGCTAAAACAACGCATGATTCTTTCAAGGCACATTAAGCAATCTCAATTGTTTGGAACAAGTCATGCTACGTCAATAATCACTAAGAATAAGGTCAAAACAATATCTAGCATGACATGATAAAGTCTAAGCCATAGTCAAAACAACCTCCCTTTTGTATCACTATAAGCATGGAGCTTTCTACACTTTTCCAACACCAGTCAACTTATTTGAAACATCACAGCGAAAGCGGGGGTCCAAGTACTTTATTCAGGCAAACTAAGCAAACAAAAACCAAAAACGAAAACCAAGGTGTAACTACCTCGGTGAATTACGCTCCTAGTTACAAGCCTGAATGAGCAGAAATGGTTGAAATAGTACGGTGGGGCCCAAATGCCACTCACAGGTAGACCTTTCGGCCGTCCCAACCATTTCTAAACATCGGGACAAGAACGGGCGGCGTAATCGGCAGGCGAAGGGATCAACTACATACACAAATGAGTATGTATGCAAGCCACCATACAATAGTACATCAGAGCCATTCCATCTAAAAAGAAAGGAAATATAGCAACGCCATACGGCAAGATCCAAATATCCTAGATAGATATAATAGTTTAGGATATCTCCTCATACATCAATCAACAGAGTATCAAGCGGAAGCGGAAGACAAAATCCGAGTACGGATAAGAAGCAAATCGGCATAAGATGCCCCATAAATAAGCACATCCCGCCCACAGATCTACGGATCCCCGTTCCCGGAATCTCTACACCGAATGATCGTTGCCCACATCGTCCGTCTCTTCCACCCAGTATCCATCTTGCGAGTGTACCTGTTCATCTGAACCAATAATTTATCGCGTGAGACCCTAGGGGTACTCAGCAAGTCTTTATGCCTCTAAAGGGGACACAACCTGGGGTGACGCAATTGCAGCCAAAGATAAACCCTAGCAATTCTATAGACACTCGCTAACCATCCGCCTAACCAGAGATAGACGGATGTCTGTGAATTAATAACAACAGTTATAACGGTTATAATGGTAAACTCCACAGATCCATCCTCCTCCTCGCTTACCGACGAGGAAGCGGACGAACAACCCCCCATCCGTTGGCAGTTTTATTATCCATTCCGTGAGTGTTGCACTATTTACTAGTCAGATACCTAGTCTAGTCAAATTAAAAGCGGTACTTTAGTTATGCTTGTCTATGATTGAGAAACTGTGCTCCAAGTCGTCCATAACCGCGGACACGGCTTTCAAAAAGTTTTACCCTGCAGGGGTGCACAAATAGCAACACACACTCGATATGCCTCGGAAAAACCAAATCAAAACCCAACGAGGCAGTCACGACAAAGCGATCACAGGATTCAGAAATATTTCAGGGGGCCACCCCATTGAGCTACCCGCAACGAAGATAGCTGACTCCGAGACGGACTCAAGGTTTGCGTCAATGGCTATGAACGACTGGGAACCCGAAAATGTGACTGGGCTTGTCGACACCGCGAAAACACTCCGCTTTCCTAAACAGTACAGTGTGCAGTACCTCGCACAATTTAAATAAAGCAGTAAAGCATGGCATAAGTACAGGATAGTAAATAAAACCTCAAACTAGTTTGTGGCCCCAAGAAATAAGAATGAATCAAGCTCTGGCTCAGGGGGGTCCATAAGGCCTCCCGGATGTGGATAGCGCGAATAATCTTGGAACAGGAATCAAGTACTCGGGGTCTTACGGGACACAAGTGAGCCTGAAAAACCAAATAGCGAATATGGCTCACCGATGCCACTTTCATTAGTTATCCCATTACTACTCAGGTTAAGTTGTATAGGTACCTCGTTATCCATCAGACACTCACACACCCTACACATGCTGTTCTACGACTCGCATGGCTCAAACAACTCCTGTAGTAATGGCTCATGGGATGGAGGAACAAGCTTCGGTGGGGTTTAAAAGTAAAGGCTATGCAATACTTGGGATTCAATTTAATGCAATCGCGACTCAATGATGCAAGAATAAGATAGAGGCAGTAGGTACTATATGTATGCAAGCATGTGGTAGTGCTTGCCTGGCAGCTCAGTTGAAGCGAGAGAAGGATCTGGGTAGTGCTCCTGGTTCTCTTGATATATTCCCTGCTCAGCGTCTATTCGAAGAAGAACCAAACAAACAAGGGCCAACATAAATAAAGTGCACAAGCATATGTATAAATGCATCAATCAAACAATCATGCCATGATGAATGATGCACAATTTGCATGGCATTAAAGTAGCATGGCAAGGGTGAGGTGTGGAACACAAGAATAAGCCATTTTATTTAGTTTTGGCCCCATATTATTCACAATTAAGTTGCTGTCCACAATATATTTATATGATGCATGCTTCAAATCAAACCATGGAATGCATAAACAGAAAGGTCTCGTCGAGCTAATCATTTTAGACATATCATTTGTTAAATTTGGATTTATAAAGAAAAAGTTATTAATTTATTAAAGAAAAGGGGCATTTATTGTAATTTAAATAAACTTGGAATTTTAAATGTTCAAAATATATTTTGAAGGCCATATTTGAATTCCTCACATTTTTCTGATTTGAAAACATATATTATTTGTATTATTTGGATTCGTATTTTAAAAGATATTTAAAAACATAATTTAAATTGAATTTGAATTAATTTGGAAAAGATTTGAATTAAAACCGAAATCCAGAGAACCTTTTTATACCCAGACAGATTCAGCCACAACCACTGACGGGTGGGCCCATTGCTGACTGGGCAACACAGCGTGCAGAAAGACTCCTATCACCGCGACTGCTGCCAGCCACTGAGCATGACAGGTGGGGCCTGGGCTTTGCTGACCCACACGTCAGCGGGCGACCAAGGGAGGGTGCCACGCGGCATAGCGAGGACTGCGGGTTGAGGGCGGAAACTCTGGGTGCTTTTTCATAAATGTTCATCCGCGGCTGACAGGTGGGGCTCGATGGGTTGCGGGTTGAGGCAAAAGGGTTTGGAGGGGGTATCTGCAAAACGGTGCCGCGACACTGTGGTTCTTCCTCGCGGACAGATCGGTGCCGAACGCGGCGAAGCGCGGTGCGCGGGATTCGAACGCGGGACCTAGGGCTCACGCGCGGGGGCGGAGCCACTGCGGCGGGCCGGTGTTGTTGCTGGGGCACGGCTGCGCGGCTAGATGAGGGCTAAGCGAAGCGGAAGCGAGCAAGCAGAACCGAGCGGCGGCGCGCAGAGGGTGATCGACGAAAAGGTCGGCGAGGCTAGGGCAGCATGGCGAAGCGAACCATGTCAGGGAGGTCAGAGAGCTCACCGTGGGGGTGTTGGCGTGGACGGATCGAGCAGAGGAACAGCAAGACGACGGTGATGCAGACGGACAGATGAACTAGGGTTTCGCGTCGGCCTCGTGCTGGTACCGGCGGTCCGGGGCTTCTCCTCCGCTACTGCGTGTATGGGACGATGCAGGGGACTGGCCTTGGTCTTCCAGGCCTCCTCGACGGCGCACTTGACGGCTGGATCGGCTGGACACGGTGGAGGCCGACGGTGGCGGCGAGGGTGTAGACGGTGGCGATGGAGCAGCGAGGGGAGAGGGCAGGGCGCCGCTGGGTGGATCTGGGGGTAGCTGGGCGAGGCAGAGAGGGTGGATAGGGACGGGAGAGGGAGGTGGTGCCGTGGGGGAGCGGGGCAGGAAAAAGGTGGCTCGGCCACCTTTCTCTCCTCCTCCTCGCACGTGCTCGGTCGGGCAGGGCAGGGCAGGGGCAGGTAGGGGGTGAAGGGGAGCTGGCAGGTGGGCCAGGGTGAGGCCAGGGAGGCAGGGTCGGGGTAGGACCCGCTTGGCAGAGAGAGGGCTAGGGAGAGAGAGGTGAGGCTCGGTTTGAGCTAGGTTTGGGTAGATGGGAGGCTCGGGCTAGGGTTTGTCTAGGGTTGGAGAGGGGTAGGTAGCTGGGGCAGGGAGAGGGTAGCTCGACCAGGGGAAAGGGTGGCTAGGTGGGGCCAGCTAGATAGAGAGAAGAGAGAGGCCGAGAGAGAGAGGTAGGTTTAGGGTTTGGTCTAGATTAGGTGTGGATTAGGGTTTAGGAGAGGGGGGGTAGGGTGATGATCTAGGGGTTGGAGATAAAGAGGCATGGTAGCTAGGTTTGGAGCATGACCAAACAAGAGGTGAAAAGAGAGAGAAGAAAGGGAGAAGAGGTGATGATAGGGTTTAAGCTAGATCAAATTAAGATCAAGCTAAAAGGAGTGAGAGATAGATGAGAGATGGCATGATCCCACCAAAAACAAGTAAAAACCAAATGACAAGCAAAAGGTGGTACTTGCATGGCCCATGCAAATATTTAATGCCATGTTGATTCTTGTGAAAACAATGTTATTACATGGCATTATTATTATGCATTCCCAAAATTGGAGTAAGGCCCAATCAAAGGAATCTAGAAAGAATTCCAAGTGGAATAGATGGAGATAGCCATGTTTGAAATAGAATGGGACATGCTAGTGTGTATGTTCCACTAGATGATCAATAGTCCCAAAATATTCCAACATGAGCATAATTCCATGATAAACCATATGGAAGCTAGGAGAAAGGTTCCACTCACAAGGCATGCAAAGGTGGCCATGTGGCTCTCATATATCAATGATGTGAAAACAACATGATGCTAAGATGAGAGCATGTGGACAAGAATTGGATCCATCCCAACCCACATGAACTAGAGGTAACTCAAATAAAATGCAAAGCTCATATTTAGTTGGATGGTGGAATTTATAAGGTGGTGAAAAGAAAGGGTGGTGGAGTGGAATAAGAGATATGCCCCCAACTCAACTTGGGCATTAAACAATATATCAAGAACCAAATACAATATCAAGAGGCAAATACAATTTACAATGCATATGAGAGAAGAACCAAATCAAAAAGGGTTTTGTATGATGCTCAAATGCAAGGTGGCATGATGACATGATCATGATATAATGATGATGCAACAATTATATATTTGAAGTAGCCATTATATTACTAGACCAAGTAGCATTACAATTGTTAGACAATTGGGATGCTACAACTCTCCCCCACTGAACAGGAATCTCGCCCCGAGATTCTAGATGAAGAAGAAGACACAAAGAGGGTAGGATACTTGACACGGAGCTCATCTTCACGTTCCCAAGTGGCTTCATCAACGGAATGGTGCGACCACTGCACCTTGCAGAACTTGATGGACTTGTTGCGAGTCCTTCTTTCTGCGACTTCAAGGATTTTTGTGGGGTGTTCTTGATAAGACAGGTCTTCTTGGAGATTGATAAGCTCATGATCCACGGTCCTGCCAGGGTCCTTGAAGCACTTCTTGAGCTGAGAGATGTGGAAAACATCATGGACTTTGAGTTTTTCCGGGAGCTCAAGAGCATAAGCAACTTCTTCTCTTCTTCCACGAATTTTGAAAGGACCGATGTATCTAGGAGCCAGCTTTCCTTTGATACCAAAGCGGTGCGTGCCTCTCATGGGAGTGACACGAAGGTAAACGAGATCACCAGGGACATACTCCATGTCCGTGTGCTTCCTGTCATAATTGCTCTTCTGGCGACTTTGAGAAATCCTCAGATTTTCAAGAATGATGTGAACCTTCTCCTCCGCTTGAGTCACAATGTCAGGGCCAAACAAGATCCTTTCACCTGCACCCGACCAACCAATCGGAGTTCTGCATTTGCGACCATAGAGAGCCTCAAATGGTGCCATCTTTAGACTTTTCTGGAAGCTGTTGTTGTAAGAGAACTCAGCATACGGAAGACATTCTTCCCACTTCATGCCAAAAGAGATGACGCAAGCACGAAGCATATCCTCTAGAATCTGATTGATCCTTTCAACTTGTCCTTGCGACTGAGGGTGGTAAGCTGTGCTGAAGTTCAACTTTGTTCCCAAAGCATTTTGGAAACTCTCCCAGAACTTGGAAGTGAAGATGCTTCCACGGTCTGAACTGATCTCTAGAGGAACCCCATACAGAGAGACAATTCTGTTGATATAGAGCTCAACCAACTGAATTGCAGAAATGGTTTCCTTGACGGGGAAGAAGTGAGCCACTTTAGAAAGCCTGTCAATGACAACAAATATTGCATTGTTGCCCTTCTGCGACCTCGGAAAACCAGTGATGAAGTCCATCTCCACTTTCTCCCATTTCCATTCCAGGGGTTTCAATGGTTGTAGAAGACCGGAAGGTTTCTGATGGACAGCTTTCACTCTGCGGCAGACATCACACTCCGAGACATACTTGGCACAATACCTTTTCAAACCAGGCCACCAATATTGTGTTTTCAAGTCCATGTACATCTTTGTGCTGCCAGGGTGGATAGAAAGAACAGAATCATGCGCCTCCTTGAGAACTTGCTCCCTCAAACCCGGGTAGTTCGGAACAAACATCCGGTGTTCAAAGAAAAGCGTGCCTTGATCATCGACGTGAAAGGACTCATACTTCGGAAGCTGAATTCTGGAGATGATTTTTCTTGTGTACGGATCACCAAGCTGAAAGGAGCGAACCTTTTCTTCCAAGAGAGGAGTTGCTAGAAGGTTCAGGAGATACCCTTGTTCCACAATTTCCAGATTGAGCTGACGGAATTCCTCGCACAAGAGGGGCTGTTGTTCTTCCATCATGAGGTTGTTGACATAAGCTTTACGGCTGAGAGCATCTGCCATGACATTAGCTTTGCCCAGAGTGTAGTTGATGGTCAAATCAAAATCATTGATTGCTTCAATCCATCTCCTTTGCCGAAGGTTGAGATCAGGCTGAGTAAAGATATACTTCAGACTCTTGTGATCAGAAAAGATCTCACAACGGTTGCCAAGCAAGTAGTGCCTCCATACTTTCAAAGCAAAGACAACTGCTGCGAGCTCGAGGTCATGTGTAGGATAGTTGATCTCATGCGTCTTCAACTGGCGAGAGGCATAAGTAACAACTTGTTTTTCTTGCATAAGGACCGCACCCAATCCTTGCAAAGAGGCGTCACAGAAGATCTGGAATGACTTGGATGTATCCGGAGGAACCAAGACTGGTGTGGAAGTGAGCTTCTCTTTGAGTGTCTCAAAGCTTGCTTGACATGCAGGAGTCCAAAGGTATTTCTTGCCTTTCTTGAGGAGATCGGTAAGAGGCTTCGCTATCTTCGAAAAGTTCTGAACGAAGCGACGACAATAACTAGCCAAACCAAGTAAACTCCGCACTTCTTTGACATTAACAGGAGGAAGCCATTCAACAATTGTCTTCACAGTTTCCGGATTGACTGCAATGCCCTTGGCAGAGATGACGTGACCAAGATAGGTTACTTGAGGCAGCCAAAACTCACACTTGGAGAACTTTGCATACAAGCGGTTCTCACGAAGTTTGCTTAGGACACACCGAAGGTGTTCTTCATGCTCTTCTTGTGACTTAGAATAGACTAAGATGTCATCTAGGTAGACCACAATGAACTTGTCAAGATACTCCGTGAAAACCGAGTTCATGAGCCTCGAGAAGGTGGCAGGTGCGTTGGTGAGACCGAAAGACATGACCGTGTACTCATACAGGCCATAGCGGGTGGTGAAAGCTGTCTTAGGAACATCTTCCTTGCGAATCTTGATTTGGTGATAACCACTCCTCAAGTCCAGCTTAGAGAAAACCACAGCTCCAGCTAGCTGATCAAAGAGATCATTAATCCGCGGAAGGGGATATTTATTCTTGATGGTTTTAGCATTGAGAGCCCGATAGTCAACACAAAGTCTATCAGTCTGGTCTCGCTTCTTCACAAAGAGTGTTGGGCTACCCCAAGAAGAAGTACTATGCTGAATGAAACCCAACTTCTCTTGTTCATCGAGCTGTCGTTTGAGTTCAGCCAACTCAGCAGGACCCATTTTATAAGTCCGCTTGGAGATAGGAGCGGTACCAGGTTCAAGCTCAATTACAAACTCAACCTCACGATCCGGAGGCATACCTGGCAACTCTTCAGGAAAGACATCTGGGAACTCACAGACCACCGGAACACTCTGAATAGCTTCCATAGCATCATCATTCAGAGCTGCCAAAGAGAAAAGCTGGATAGCAGGAGTCAGACTTGGAGAATAGACTATATGGCCTTCAGGAATCTTCAGAGAAACCGAGCGTTCAGCACAATCAATCACAACTGCATTTGCTGTCAACCAATCCATGCCCAAGATGACATCAATGTCAGAATTGCCCAGAATGATCAAAGAAGCCGAGAACGAAGAGCCACCAATCTCAATTTGATTGCCATGGCTGATTTTAGAAGCTGCCATTGTTGCTCCAGGAGAAAGGACCATTAACCGCTTCAGGAGAGGGTCCATAGCTAACTCATTCTCATTTGCAAACTTGTGAGACACAAAAGAATGCGATGCACCAGAATCAAACAAAACTCGTGCAGGGACTGAGTTAACGGATAGCATACCCATCACAACTCCAGGTGCATGCTCAGCTTGAGCGGTGTTGACACAGTTGGCACGAGCAATAGCAGACCCGGGCTTGGTGTTGATGTTGAGAGCCCGAGGTGGTGGTGCACGAACCAAAGGAGAGCTTGCCGCAGATCTTGGAGGTGGTGGAGGAAGAGCCTTGTTCTTCATCGGACAGTTCGAGTACTGATGCCCAGTGTCTCCACAAGTGAAACAAGCACCAGGTGGACGTGGAGCAACGTAGCCAGGGACTCCGCCAGGCGCTCCAGGGTAGTGGTGGTTGTAGCCCCTGGGAGCCGCAGTGAGGAAGTTTGGTGGCCTTGCCGCGTAGCTTGAAGGTCTTGGTGGAGCCAGGAGCGACGGTGGGGTGTTAGGAACCCAGACACGACGCTTAGAAGGAGCTGACATAGCTGAAGAGCTTGCTGCATCACGGCTGTGTTTCTTTGACTCCTCAAACACTTGCCTACTTGCCTCTTCCTGCAGAGCTGTATGCTGAAGTTCCAGAAAAGATGCCGGCCTTGCATGTGTGATTGCATACTTAATCGATGCATTGAGCCCTTGCCTGAACCTCTTTTGCTTCTTCTTGTCATCAGAGATCTCATCGCCACCATAACGAGAAAGGTTCATGAAGTTCCTGATGTAGGTATTGACATTATCATTGCCCTGCTTGAGGTTGAGAAACACTTCCTTCATCCTCTCCATGACAATTTCTGACAGATACTGCTCTTTGAAAGCTCCAGTGAACTGTTCCCAAGTAGGCTGAAAACCAGTGCAGTTTGCCTTCAGGTAATTCTCCCACCAGAGAGCTGCATCTCCCTTCAGAAGGTGAGTAGCACACTTTACCCATTCTTGCTCAGGAACATCAGCAGTTATCAGCAGCCTTGACATCTCACGCAACCAATCATCAGCATCAAGTGGTTGATCAGAAACATCAAACTGACGAGGGTTGAACTTCAGGAAGCTCTTGATGTCTCCTCGCTTGGGAGGTGGAGGTAACGGAACAAACTCATTCCTCCTGACACTTTCTTCAAAGCGTTGCTGGTTCTGCTGCATTGCTGCCAAGGCATTGGCGATGCTTGACAACGCTGCCCCCAGTTCAGGTTGTATGTCCTCCTCAGAACGGCGTGGTGGTGCCATCCTGTGATTGATATAACACACAAGTCAGTACTATGATGGATAATAATAATAATCCAAAATAGTACCAAGATGGAATTACTCAAGATTAAAGGATACAATTTACTAAGATGATATTAAAATATCAACGAAGTTCAAAGCACCTAGAAGATATTAAGCATATCGCACACGACTGAAAAGGAGTGTGGTACACAGATATATCAAAGAAAAATTTTCCACAAATTTCGGCATTAAAATACCAATAGATGCGCAAAATCACTTAACGAATCAAGATTAGTGACTCTACCAATTCAATATACAAGAGCGAATGATAAGAGTAGTGGTATGGTCGCGACTCCATCCCGCACTCAAATCATTACTCCGCACATGAATAAGTAAAACACATATCCCAACCCCTTCTTCTGACGAGGAACCTAAGATTAGCAACTACGGAAACGAACACCACAAACAAGATAACGTCGGATAACAAAGAGTAAGACAGATCGCGTCGGTATACAATGAATCAGATAGATCGCGTCGGTTTGCAAAAGCTTGTCGGTATGGAATGTACCAATAGTTGATAACCAAAAGGCCGATAAGATAACAACTTGGATGCAACAGATAGACAAGGAATTACACACACACACACTCACACACACAGATACACAACCTATGGTACTACGGAAACCCAGAACACGTGAATCCTAGTTTGAATTTAAGAAGAGGATTGAAAACGTTACACTTCCTTACCAGAAAAGGGTGGGTGGGTAAGAAGAAAAGTGGAAGCAGTCCTACTCTCGCGTTTTGTTTTTCCCTAGTATACATAACTACCAAAATATTTGCTAGATAGACAACGACCATTTGGCTGAGACCCTGAAGGTCGGGATGGCTCTGATACCAATTGTAACTACCTCGGTGAATTACGCTCCTAGTTACAAGCCTGGATGAGCAGAAATGGTTGAAATAGTACGGTGGGGCCCAAATGCCACTCACAGGTAGACCTTTCGGCCGTCCCAACCATTTCTAAACATCGGGACAAGAACGGGCGGCGTAATCGGCAGGCGAAGGGATCAACTACATACACAAATGAGTATGTATGCAAGCCACCATACAACAGTACATCAGAGCCATTCCATCTGAAAAGAAAGGAAATATAGCAACGCCATACGGCAAGATCCAAATATCCTAGATAGATATAATAGTTTAGGATATCTCCTCATACATCAATCAACAGAGTATCAAGCGGAAGCGGAAGACAAAATCCGAGTACGGATAAGAAGCAAATCGGCATAAGATGCCCCATAAATAAGCACATCCCGCCCACAGATCTCATGGATCCCCGTTCCCGGAATCTCTACACCGAATGATCGTTGCCCACATCGTCCGTCTCTTCCACCCAGTATCCATCTTGCGAGTGTACCTGTTCATCTGAACCAATAATTTATCGCGTGAGACCCTAGGGGTACTCAGCAAGTCTTTATGCCTCTAAAGGGGACACAACCTGGGGTGACGCAATTGCAGCCAAAGATAAACCCTAGCAATTCTATAGACACTCGCTAACCATCCGCCTAACCAGAGATAGACGGATGTCCGTGAATTAATAACAACAGTTATAACGGTTATAATGGTAAACTCCACAGATCCATCCTCCTCCTCGCTTACCGACGAGGAAGCGGACAAACAACCCCCCATCCGTTGGCAGTTTTATTATCCATTCCGTGAGTGTTGCACTATTTACTAGTCAGATACCTAGTCTAGTCAAATTAAAAGCGGTACTTTAGTTATGCTTGTCTATGATTGAGAAACTGTGCTCCAAGTCGTCCATAACCGCGGACACGACTTTCAGAAAGTTTTACCCTGCAGGGGTGCACAAATAGCAACACACACTCGATATGCCACGGAAAAACCAAATCAAAACCCAACGAGGCAGTCACGACAAAGCGATCACAGGATTCAGAAATATTTCAGGGGGACACCCCATTGAGCTACCCGCAACGAAGATAGCTGACTCCGAGACGGACTCAAGGTTTGCGTCAATGGCTGTGAACGACTGGGAACCCGAAAATGTGACTGGGCTTGTCGACACCGCGAAAACACTCCGCTTTCCTAAACAGTACAGTGTGCAGTACCTCGCACAATTTAAATAAAGCAGTAAAGCATGGCATAAGTACAGGATAGTAAATAAAACCTCAAACTAGTTTGTGGCCCCAAGAAATAAGAATGAATCAAGCTCTGGCTCAGGGGGGTCCATAAGGCCTCCCGGATGTGGATAGCGCGAATAATCTTGGAACAGGAATCAAGTACTCGGGGTCTTACGGGACACAAGTGAGCCTGAAAAACCAAATAGCGAATATGGCTCACCGATGCCACTTTCATTAGTTATCCCATTACTACTCAGGTTAAGTTGTATAGGTACCTCGTTATCCATCAGACACTCACATACCCTACACATGTTGTTCTACGACTCGCATGGCTCAAACAACTCCTGTAGTAATGGCTCATGGGATGGAGGAACAAGCTTCGGTGGGGTTTAAAAGTAAAGGCTATGCAATACTTGGGATTCAATTTAATGCAATCGCGACTCAATGATGCAAGAATAAGATAGAGGCAGTAGGTACTATATGTATGCAAGCATGTGGTAGTGCTTGCCTGGCAGCTCAGTTGAAGCGAGAGAAGGATCTGGGTAGTGCTCCTGGTTCTCTTGATATATTCCCTGCTCAGCGTCTATTCGAAGAAGAACCAAACAAACAAGGGCCAACATAAATAAAGTGCACAAGCATATGTATAAATGCATCAAGCAAACAATCATGCCATGATGAATGATGCACAATTTGCATGGCATTAAAGTAGCATGGCAAGGGTGAGGTGTGGAACACAAGAATAAGCCATTTTATTTAGTTTTGGCCCCATATTATTCACAATTAAGTTGCTGTCCACAATATATTTATATGATGCATGCTTCAAATCAAACCATGGAATGCATAAACAGAAAGGTCTCGTCGAGCTAATCATTTTAGACATATCATTTGTTAAATTTGGATTTATAAAGCAAAAGTTATTAATTTATTAAAGAAAGGGGCATTTATTGTAATTTAAATAAACTTGAATTTTAAATGTTCAAAATATATTTTGAAGGCCATATTTGAATTCCTCACATTTTTCTGATTTGAAAACATATATTATTTGTATTATTTGGATTCGTATTTTAAAAGATATTTAAAAACAGAATTTAAATTGAATTTGAATTAATTTGGAAAAGATTTGAATTAAAACCGAAATCCAGAGAACCTTTTTATACCCAGACAGATTCAGCCACAGCCACTGACGGGTGGGCCCGTTGCTGACTGGGCAACACAGCGTGCAGAAAGACTCCTATCACCGCGACTGCTGCCAGCCACTGAGCATGACAGGTGGGGCCTGGGCTTTGCTGACCCACACGTCAGCGGGCGACCAAGGGAGGGTGCCACGCGGCATAGCGAGGACTGCGGGTTGAGGGCGGAAACTCTGGGCGCTTTTTCGTAAATGTTCATCCGCGGCTGACAGGTGGGGCTCGATGGGTTGCGGGTTGAGGCAAAAGGGTTTGGAGGGGGTATCTGCAAAACGGCGCAGCGACACTGTGGTTCTTCCTCGCGGACAGATCGGTGCCGAACGCGGCGAAGCACGGCGCGCGGGATTCGAACGCGGGACCTAGGGCTCGCGCGCGGGGGCGGAGCCACTGCGGCGGGCCGGTGTTGTTGCTGGGGCACGGCTGCGCGGCTAGATGAGGGCTAAGCGAAGCGGAAGCGAGCAAGCAGAACCGAGCGGCGGCGCGTAGAGGGTGATCGACGAAAAGGTCGGCGAGGCTAGGGCAGCATGGCGAAGCGGACCATGTCAGGGAGGTCAGAGAGCTCACCGTGGGGGTGTTGGCGTGGACGGATCGAGCAGAGGAGCAGCAAGATGACGGTGATGCAGACGGACAGATGAACTAGGGTTTCGCGCCGGCCTCGCGCTGGTACCGGCGGTTCGGGGCTTCTCCTCCGCTACTGCGTGTACGGGACGATGCAGGGGACTGGCCTTGGTCTTCCAGGCCTCCTCGACGGCGCACTTGACGGCTGGATCGGCTGGACGCGGTGGAGGCCGACGGTGGCGGCGAGGGTGTAGACGGTGGCGATGGAGCAGCGAGGGGAGAGGGCAGGGCGCCGCTGGGTGGATCTGGGGGTAGCTGGGCGAGGCAGAGAGGGTGGATAGGGACGGGAGAGGGAGGTGGTGCCGTGGGGGAGCGGGGCAGGAAAAAGGTGGCTCGGCCACCTTTCTCTCCTCCTCCTCGCACGTGCTCGGTCGGGCAGGGCAGGGGCAGGTAGGGGGGTGAAGGGGAGCTGGCAGGTGGGCCAGGGTGAGGCCAGGGAGGCAGGGTCGGGGTAGGACCCGCTTGGCAGAGAGAGGGCTAGGGAGAGAGAGGTGAGGCTCGGTTTGAGCTAGGTTTGGGTAGATGGGAGGCTCGGGCTAGGGTTTGTCTAGGGTTGGAGAGGGGTAGGTAGCTGGGGCAGGGAGAGGGTAGCTCGACCAGGGGAAAGGGTGGCTAGGTGGGGCCAGCTAGATAGAGAGAAGAGAGAGGCCGAGAGAGAGAGGTAGGTTTAGGGTTTGGTCTAGATTAGGTGTGGATTAGGGTTTAGGAGAGGGGGGGTAGGGTGATGATCTAGGGGTTGGAGATAAAGAGGCATGGTAGCTAGGTTTGGAGCATGACCAAACAAGAGGTGAAAAGAGAGAGAAGAAAGGGAGAAGAGGTGATGATAGGGTTTAAGCTAGATCAAATTAAGATCAAGCTAAAAGGAGTGAGAGATAGATGAGAGATGGCATGATCCCACCAAAAACAAGTAAAAACCAAATGACAAGCAAAAGGTGGTACTTGCATGGCCCATGCAAATATTTAATGCCATGTTGATTCTTGTGAAAACAATGTTATTACATGGCATTATTATTATGCATTCCCAAAATTGGAGTAAGGCCCAAGCAAAGGAATCTAGAAAGAATTCCAAGTGGAATAGATGGAGATAGCCATGTTTGAAATAGAATGGGACATGCTAGTGTGTATGTTCCACTAGATGATCAATAGTCCCAAAATATTCCAACATGAGCATAATTCCATGATAAACCATATGGAAGCTAGGAGAAAGGTTCCACTCACAAGGCATGCAAAGGTGGCCATGTGGCTCTCATATATCAATGATGTGAAAACAACATGATGCTAAGATGAGAGCATGTGGACAAGAATTGGATCCATCCCAACCCACATGAACTAGAGGTAACTCAAATAAAATGCAAAGCTCATATTTAGTTGGATGGTGGAATTTATAAGGTGGTGAAAAGAAAGGGTGGTGGAGTGGAATAAGAGATATGCCCCCAACTCAACTTGGGCATTAAACAATATATCAAGAACCAAATACAATATCAAGAGGCAAATACAATTTACAATGCATATGAGAGAAGAACCAAATCAAAAAGGGTTTTATATGATGCTCAAATGCAAGGTGGCATGATGACATGAGCATGATATAATGATGATGCAACAATTATATATTTGAAGTAGCCATTATATTACTAGACCAAGTAGAATTACAATTGTTAGACAATTGGGATGCTACACAAGGCGCTCCAAGAACAACACAACAGTGCATGAAACAATAAAAACGAAGTGTCTAGAAAGAGACTTGATATTTTTATTGATGAAGAAGGGGTGCCTTGGGCATCCCCAAGCTTTGAAGCTTGTAACTTTTGAATATTCCTTGGGGTGACACGGGATGGAATCCCCAAGCTTGAGCTTTTGTCCATTCTTCATCTCATTACATCATTTTCCCCTATACTTGAAAATTTCCTTCATACAAAACTTCACACAATCTTCATTAGCAACATTAGTGCATTAAAAGTAATAAACATTTGGGTTTAGTTTTAAAACAGAAAAACTTTCATTAAAAACACAAGCTACTATAGAAATTCCTTAAAAAATCTCAATTTACAAAAGAGAACCCAAAAGGCAATCGATAAAGAGAAAAATGCAAATAATGGCAGAAATCTATCAAAACAGACCAACAGGTAAAAACCGATTTTTTCGAAGACCTTCTGTTGCTCAAAACAAAAAGTGTTGAACTAACGAAAGTTAGATAACATCCTGGGGGATTTATTAGGAAAATTACAGCTCAATCCTACATACAAATATTTTTCACGAATGTTTATAGTGAAGCACAAAATTCTGTTTTAGCATAGCAACTTTCCCAAATCTTACTTCTCTCTCATTAGAGGTTATTCTTGGCACAAAAATCAACAAAAAGGATAAGGAGAGGTTATTACAGGAGAAATAACTTCCATGACTCAATAAAACTATTGGTTTATCTCCCAAGAAGTACTTTTCTTTAACGCCTTTAAGTTAGGCACAAGAAGCAAGAATTAAGTATTTTAAAATGAAAATGCATTAACATATTTCTTGCCCCTACCTTTCTTACCTTTACTCTTATCTGTAGGGAATGTATAGTTGCTTATTGGAGAAGCAAAATGCATAATGCATTTGCCCACATCTATTATAGCTCCAAGGAGTTTCAATAGGGATCTTCCAAGTGTAATTTGTCCTTTTCCTACACATTCAATAACAAGATAATTAGTAGACACCACTTTCCCAATGGGTAATATAGTTGCATTATTGGTAAGAGATATTTCTTCTCCTCCTTCAGAAAGTCCCCAAAGATTCAAAGTGTCATAGATATCTTTAGGCATAAGACAAATTTCAGACATGATATCACAACGAGCATCAAAAGTTTCACTGATTATAACAACTTTTATTGTAGGAAACCATTTTGAAAGCTCGGAATTTATTGGAACATAATCATGGTGCTCTCTAAGCATGTTATAGCAATCTTTCAAACTAGTTGTACTGGTCTCAAGAGTGTTCAACCTAGCATAGATGTTTATAAAGGAAGAATCGGACTTGTTAGGCAAATTATAAATTGTAATCAACTTCTTTATGGCATCCAAAGCTTGATCCTCATTACATTCAAAAAAATCTTTTCCTGCTACAACATCCAAAGCTTATCTATAACAAGAGCAAGACCATGGTAGAAACTACTAAGAACCAAGCCTAGAGTCATTTTAGGCTCAGTTTTTTCATGTGAATAAGAAATTCTAGAACAGGCTTCTTTGAAACTCTCTTCACTTTGTTTGAAAGTAAAGATCATTTCCATAGGTGGCACAATGATTGGAACAACACTAGAAATGGTAGCAACTAAAGTAGGAACTAATTTTTTCTGTGTTTTTGATAAGAAAAAGCAAACCAAATGAAACTAATATTTTTTGGAATTTTTGATAAAAGGAAGAAAGAAAAACAAAGAAAAATAAACTAAGGAAAACAAAAACAAAGTAAAGATAATGGTTGCGAAGGACTCCCCTTGTGAAGCTGTCCTTAAACTCCCCGGCAACGGTGCCGGAAAAATCCTTGACGTGGCTCAATAATAGAGCTTCGTTGGGAGACCCCAAGAGGAAGGTATGATGAGCATGACAGTAAGTTTTCCCTCAGTTATGAAACTAAGGTTATCGAACCAGTAGGAGCAAGGAAACAACCCCAAGGTGTTGCCAACAACTTGGAATACTGTACAACACAAACTCAAGACTGTGCCCCAACTTACATTGAGGTTGTCAATCTCACTGGTTTGCGGAAAACAAAGGATTAAACGTATGGTGTGGAAGGTAATGGTTGCTTGTAGAAAGTAAATGATAACAGTGGATGATGTATCAATGGTAAAGATTGTACTAGGGTCCATAGTTCACTAGAGGTGTTCTCCTTAAGATAAATAACATAACATGATGGGTAAACAAATTACAGCGGGGCAATTGACAGGAACTGAGCAAGGCATAACAATGCAAATATTAGACACTCATGATCGTGTGAGATTTGATTAGGAATTACAACAATATACATAGACCGCTATCCAACTGCATCTATGACTATTAATCCACCTTCAGGTTATCATCCGAACCCCCTCCAATATTAAGTTGCAAGCAACAAATAACTGCATTAAGCAATGTATGTAAAGTAAACAATATAATTGTTCCATAAACAAAAGATTGTTGTTTGCTCCCTAGTGGCAACAACACATCTACAACCTTAGAGATTTCTGTCACTTCTCCAGATTCAATAGAGGCATGAACCCACTATCGAGCATAAATACTCCGTCTTGGAGTAACTAGCATCTACTTGGCCAATATAGCTACTAGAAATGGAGATCATGCAAGATCTCAAACAACACAGACATGATAGAATCAATAATCAATAAGACATGATAGAATCAATAATCAATCTTACATAGTAATCTCAATATCCATCGGATCCCCGCAAACACAACATGTATGAATATAAATAGATGATCTTGATCAAGAAAGGAGCTCACAAGATCTAAACATGATAGCACAAAGGAGGATAAACAACCATCTAGCTACTTTATGGACCCATAGTCCAAGAGTGAACTACTCACGCATCATACTAGAGGCTGGCATGGTGATGAAGAAGGCCTCCGGGATGATCTCCCCCTCCGGCAGGGTGCCAGGAAGAGCATCAGATCCCCCGATCTAGGGACGATGGTGGCGGTGGCTACAGACAGTTTTGTGGAGATCTGATCTGGTTCTTAGGGTTTTGGCATCGGGGGCTTTTATAGGCAAAGAGGCAAGGCAGGAGGGCGGCCAGGGGGCCCACACCCTGCCTAGGCATGGCCCAGGGTGGGCCTGTGCGTGGGGGGGAGGGGGGGGGGGTGGCCACCTTGTGGCTCCCCTCCGGTCCCCTTTTGGTCTCTGTGTTCTCCTCTGTGAAATATTGACTTTGGCTTTTGTCCCGTCCAATTCCGAGAATATTTCCTTACTAGATTTTTTGAAACCAAAAACAGCAGAAAACAGGCAACTGGAACTGCGGCATCTTGTTATTAGGTTAGTCCCAGAAAATGTATAAAAATACCTCAAAGTGTAGACAAAGCATAGCAAAGTGGATACTAATCAAGCATGGAACATAAAAAATTATAGATACATTTACGACGTATAAACCATCTTAACGAGGTCAACTATGGAAGCCGAGCTCACATCATTAGACACAACCACTGTTGAAGCAGAGTGGCTTCATGAACTTACCTATGGTTTTAAAACCAATACTCGCAATCCTTATGAACTGCGATAATCGAACTAGGATTTTCAATTTAAATAGTTCTAAGGATAATATGAAGTCATCAATACATGTGAAGAGGAGACTGAAATCTGTCAGGAAAATAAGAAAATCTAGAGTTATTGCATTGGATTATATCCAAACATCTAAAAACTTGGCATATCCCTTCACAAAGGGTGATAGGGCAAAGGTGTCCGATCTTTCGATGAGATGATGATAGTCGATTTGGTGGAGTTCAGGCTTGACGATCCGACTACATGTGCGAGCACGAGCGCCAATGCAATCGCTAGGCCAATCTCCTAGAGGTTACCGATCCTGCGTGAACACGATCAGCCTGACCAACGAGGGTCTTAATTCCTACCTGAAATCGAGAACAAGTAAGAACCAATATTGCAATCAAGATATTGCGGATTAAGATGAAAACTTTATTGAAGAGGTGGGATCCTGAATAGGTGTGAAGTACAAGAGGCCTCTGCGACGCTCGAGCCTTGGCGAAGTTGCTATGATGGCTAACTTAATGTCTAAACAAAATCCGAGTCTATGGGGTCGGCTATGGGGAGTATTTAAGGGAGAAAAGGTGGGGTTTCGGCCAGCCATGGAAGTGGTGGCCGAATCCAACCCTAAAAGTCCTTTTCCCCTCAAATACGGACTCTAAAAAGTGGCTAATTAAAATCCTGCGAAAATTACATGGGCCTGGCCCAAAATAAAGGTGTCGCAGCACCATATTAAGCTATGGACGAATTCGTAAAGTATTGATCTTGAATATTTCGTCCAAGCCTTCTTTCTTCATTATGGAGGCCTCAAAGTTCTAAAATCTTCATCCGTGGCCTTCGCTTGGATCATCACATGCTTGCTGCCATCTCCATGCATGACCATGCTCCAATGCTTGTCCCTTTCATCCATGCTTGGTCCATCATTCCTAAGAGTAAGAAATACATCTGATTTAGGCAGCATCATATTCTCATGTATGTGAGGAATAGTTCCAAGAAACGAAAGTACCTGATAGTTAAGTTGTTTGGCACGAGATCTTGTGATGGGTCCTTGTATGTGTGTTGCTGTTGGTACAACGGTTGTATCAATAGTAGGGATGTCCACATCATGCTCCCCTTCTTGAATTGAAGTCGTCCTCGACGTAATCTCATCTTCCTCACCAAAGTAAGGCTTCAAATCTGCAATGTTAAATGTAGGACTAACCGTACCAAAGTATGCAGGCAACTCAAGTTTATATGCATTATCATTTATTTTCTCTAACACCTTAAAGGGACCAGCAGCACGTGGCATTAACTTAGACTTGCGTAAATCAGGAAAACGATCTTTACGCAAATGTAACCAAACAAGATCGCCAACATCAAACAGAACATGCTTTCTCCCTTTATCCCCAGCAAGTTTATACTTAGCATTCATGTGTTCAATGTTATCTTTAGTAGTCTTATGCAAGTTTAATATCATTTCAGCGCGTTGTGTAGCATCCAAATTATGTTGCACTGAAGAAGGTAAAGGCAATAAATCAATAGGTGCACGAGGAACAAAACCATACACAATCTCAAATGGGCACATCTTTGTGGTAGAATGCAACGAACGATTATAAGCAAATTCTATATGAGGTAAACACTCTTCCCACAATTTTAAGTTCTTCTTTAATACAGCCCGCAACATAGTAGACAAAGTTCTATTTACTACTTCAGTTTGACCATCAGTTTGGGGATGACATGTAGTACTAAAGAGCAATTTAGTCCCCAACTTAGCCCATAAACATCTCCAAAAGTGGCTAAGAAATTTAGTATCACGATCAGAGACAATAGTATTTGGCACACCATGCAAACGAACAATTTCACGAAAGAACAAATCAGCAATATGCGTAGCATCATCCGTTTTGTGACAAGGAATAAAGTGTGCCATCTTAGAAAACCAATCCACAACAACAAAAATACTATCCCTCCCCTTCTGTGTTCGTGGCAATCCCAAAACAAAGTCCATAGAAATATCCTCCCAAGGAACACTAGGAACAGGAAGAGGCATATATAAACCATGTGGATTAAGGCGAGACTTAGCTTTTTGACAAGTAGTGCAGCATGCCACAAATCTCTCAACATCTCGACGCATACGGGGCCAAAAGAAGTGTGCAGCAAGAACATCCTCCGTCTTCTTGACACCAAAGTGTCCCATCAATCCTCCTCCATGCGCCTCCTGTAACAACAAAAGACGAACAGAACTATCTGGAATGCATAGTTTGTTAGCACGGAACACAAATCCGTCATTGAAGACGAACTTGTTCCAAGTTCTACCATCTCTACAATTCTGCAACACATCTTTAAATTCAGCATCATGCACATATTTTTCCTTAATAGTTTCCAATCCAAATATTTTGAAGTCAAGTTGAGATAACAAAGCATAACGACGCGACAAAGCATTAGCAATAATATTATCTTTACCCTTTTGTGTTTGATAACATAAGGAAAAGACTCAATAAATTCAACCCACTTTGCATGACGACGATTCAACTTAGCTTGACTACGAATATGCTTCAAAGATTCATGATTAGAATGAATAACAAATTCCTTAGGCCATAGATAATGTTGCCAAGTTTCTAATGTCCGAACCAACGCATATAATTCTTTATCATAAGTAGAATAGTTCAGACTAGCCCCACTCAATTTCTCACTAAAATATGCAACAGGTTTTACCTCTTGTAATAACACCCCTCCCAAACCAATTCCACTAGCATCACATTCAAGCTCAAAAGTCTTAGTAAAATCAGGAAGTTGGAGTAAGGGAGTATGTGTTAGCTTATCTTTCAATATGACGAAGGCCTGTTGTTGTGCATCGCCCCAAACAAAGGGCACATCCTTCTTGGTAAGCTCATTCAGCGGCGCGGCAATTGATCCAAAGTCTTTGACAAAGCGCCTATAAAAACCAGCGAGGCCAAGAAAACTCCTCACTTGTGTGACCGTCTTGGGTTGCGGCCAATTCTCAATAGCTTCAATCTTGGCTGGATCCACTTCAATACCCTGTGATGTAACAACATAGCCAAGAAACGCAACTCGATTGGTGCAAAAGGTGCACTTCTCAAGGTTACCAAACAAACGTGCATCACGTAAAGCATTAAAAACAGCACGTAAATGGTCCAAATGATCCTCTAAAGATTTGCTATAAATCAGAATATCATCAAAGTAGACTACCACAAAACGTCCAATGAAAGCACGTAAAACTTCGTTCATTAATCTCATGAAAGTGCTAGGTGCATTAGTTAAACCAAACGGCATTACTAACCACTCATATAAACCGAACTTAGTTTTAAATGCTGTTTTCCATTCATCTCCTAATTTCATACGAATCTGGTGGTAACCACTACGCAAATCAACTTTAGAAAACATGGTAGAGCCACTCAATTCATCAAGCATGTCATCTAAACGTGGAATAGGATGACGATATCGAATAGTAATATTATTGATAGCTCTACAATCAGTACACATGCGCGAAGAACCATCTTTCTTAGGTACCAAAATAATAGGAACAGCACAAGGGCTAAGGGACTCACGAATATGATCTCTGTCGAGTAGTTCCTGAATTTGGCGTTGTATCTCCTTTGTCTCCTCTGGATTGGTTCTATATGGCGCGCGGTTGGGCAACGTGGCACTAGGAATTAGATCAATTTGGTGCTCAATTCCTCTAATAGGAGGTAGTCCTGGTGGCAGCTCAGCGGGAAAGACGTCCTCATATTCCTGCAAAAGGTTAGCAATAGCGGGTGGCAAAGAAGGAGGCATATCCTCAAATGAAAACAGAACCTCTTTGCAGACAATTGCATAACATTGAGTATTGTTTACATCTAGTTCAACAATATCAATTTTATTTGCAAGCATACATGGACTCTTCAAACGAATTTCAGTAGCATGTGTAGAATCAGAGTTAGTGTTCTTTGGTGGTATAAAATCTGCAGCAACAATCTGATTCTCACTTTTATTTTTCTCCTCAGTTTTAGCTCTACTAGCTCTAGCAAGATCATCTTTTAAAATCTGTTCGGGAGTCATAGGTTTTAGACCAATTTTATTTCCATTATGCATAAGAGAATAGTGATTAGTTTTGCCATTATGAATAGATTCTCTATCAAATTGCCATGGTCTACCAAGTAACAAAGAACAGGCTTTCATAGGTACAACATCACAATCAACAAAATCAGAATATGTACCAATAGTAAAATGCATGCGTACGTTCTTGTTACCTTGATCTTGCGAGAACTCTCAAACCATTGGATGTAATATGAATGTGGGCGTTGTCTGGTTGGAAGCGCAAGCTTCTCTACCATGTCAACACTGGCCAGATTATTACAACTCCCTCCATCAATGATGATCCGTATAGCTCTATCCTTGACAACACCACGTGTTTGGAACAGGTTGTGGCGTTGATCTTGCTCAGATTTGCCCTGTGTGTGCACACTCAACACACGTTGTGTAATTAAGCTCCTGTATTGATCAGCAGCTTCAGCTCCCATTACCTCTGTCTCTTCATCAGCATCAGAATTGTCTCCATCTCGAGCAGAAATAAGGGCTAGTGTATCTTCATCAAAGTCACTTGCTGAATCATACTGACCATCTTCTCGCACCATCATCACACGTTGTGTTGTGCACTGTCGCTCAATATGACCAAAACCCCAGCACTTGCGACATTGTATATCCTTTGTCTTACCCGTGGAAGCCATAGAAGATGCACTACGAGCAGGAGCATTGGATGATGGTGGAGGAGAAGCTGGAAATCTTGTGGTGACCTTGGATGTGGTAGTAGCTGGTGGCGAATCACGAGGTGGCGCTGATTGTCGGGATGTCCAAGTGGATGTGCGACCTGCAGAATTATTAGTCATCCTCCATGGTGTTTGGCGATCCTGCACTTCACGTTCAGCTTTGCAAGCAAGATGAAACAAACGAGTGATAGAATTATATTCCTTATAATCTAAGATGTGCTGAATGTCCTTGTTTAATCCACCAAAGAAACGTGCAAGCATTTGTTCATTAGATTCAACAAGACCACACCGAACCATCCCCGTTTGCAATTCCTGATAATACTCTTCTACAGAATTTTTCCCTTGCTCTAAACGTGTCAGATTCTTTAGTAAAGCACGTTGATAAGTAGGAGGTACAAAACGAACACACATAGCAGTTTTTAAAGCAGTCCAAGTACTAGGAATAGTAGTAGGATTTAAACGACAATACTCAGACCACCAAAGGGAAGCAAATTTAGTAAATTCACATGTAGCAGCACTAACACGCATATTCTCAGGATATTTTAAGCATGCAAAACGTTGTTCTACTTCCATCTCCCATGTAAGATATGCATCAGGATTATATTTACCCTCAAAAGATGGAATATTTAATTTAAGCTTTGCAACATGATCATCATCACGTACCGGTGGGCGAGCGTTGCGATAGGAATGTCGGGGACGGCCAGCAGGTACCTGTGGAGGTTGTTCAACCTCGTCGTCAAACAGATCGTCATCGTCGTGGTTGTAGTAGTACCCGTCGTCTGTCCCCAATGTCGCAGCAGCAGCCGCGGCGGAAGTCTGAGGAGCGTCAGCTGCAGCAGTAGCTGCCGGGGGTGCGGCGGCAGCCAAACCAGCAGTCCGACCTGTGATCGGAATGCGCCGTGCGCCATGTGTGGGTGCCGGTGCGGGTGCGGACAATCGGTTCAAAAGCTCCTTGAACCGAACGTCAAGCTTGGCGTTGAAGGATTTCTCGAGTCCATCGATCTTGTCCACGGCGTTGGTGAGCTTGGTGTCAAACTCCCCGAGGCGCGTATCCACGTCTTCAGCGCGACTGACCAAGAGCGCGGAGAAGTGGGCATGTAGTTCTTCGTTCGTCATTGTGGCAGGGTTCCGCGAAGTATCTGTCATGGTTAGTCCTTAAAAAGCACAGGTATATAGTACGGAAATATGGTGGAAGTCACGCGTAATCCGTCAAGCAATATACGAAGCTCTTACAAGTTCTTACCAAACAGCAGGAAAAGGCGATGTGCAACCACGAGGATTAGTGGGTCCAGAGATTGAACCAAGCGATTACCAGGAGTCGAAACACCGCACGTGGAGAGTATCTGTGGAGCTCTGGGAAGGCTTAGCAAAGGGGTTAGCAATTATCAAAACAACAATGCAAAAGTTGAAAGAATGCTCAACGACGGTACTGTGCTGGTCCTAGGCTAGACCGTACTAGAGACGCGAGCCTATATCACCAACGATGTCACGACGCGACACAACAAGCAATGTATGATGATATGGCACCCTGAAAAGCGAACCGAGATGCAGAAAATCACTAAGATGGCGAGTGTCTAGAACTAATCTACGGGGTCTAAAAATAGGTTAGCCCCAAAATTTTTTTTCGAAATTTTTTATTTTGCTCCGAAAGCGCACAGGCGCCAAAAAAATATCGCTATAACGGCCGATGGAGAAAAGTGATCCCCGGGGTCGAAAAACAGTATAGCCAGAAAATTTTTTCGGAGGCGGTTCCAGACTTTTTTTTTTGCTCTCCTTCTGGACTTACGACCGGACTCTTAGCTCGACACGGACTTTAGCTGAACACGGAAACAACAAAGAAGGAAAGTAAAAAGAAATAACGAGGAAACAATAACTCTACTCGGACTAGTACCACGACAGGAAACTGATCGGATCTGTGTCGCGGTAGGAAGGCGGTGGCGGAGTATTAGGGTTTATGGTGGTAGGGTATATGGCGGCGGAATATGGTGGCGGAATATGGTGGCGGTGATCGACGAGTGTGGCGGTGACTACTATGATCAGAACTCGAAACTCTAAGGGACGAGACACTAAGACCAGCAACTCGACGCGACGATGTAGACACAAATTCAACAATGCAAAAACTGAAAAGATAATGCGAGGCGTAGATTGGTTATGGGATGGATCTAAACTCTAACTGTGTTTTTGGCTTTTTCGTGGGTTTATAGGTAAAAACAGATCTAATCTACGAAAACAGTAAAATCTCACCGAGCAACCTGAAATCTGATACCACTTGATAGGGCAAAGGTGTCCGATCTTTCGATGAGATGATGATAGTCGATTTGGTGGAGTTCGGGCTTGACGATCCGACTACACGTGCGAGCACGAGCGCCAATGCAATCGCTAGGCCAATCTCCTGGAGGTTACCGATCCTGCGTGAACACGATCAGCCTGACCAGCGAGGGTCTTAATTCCTACCTGAAATCGAGAACAAGTAAGAACCAATATTGCAATCAAGATATTGCGGATTAAGATGAAAACTTTATTGAAGAGGTGGGATCCTGAATATGTGCGAAGTACAAGAGGCCTCTGCGACGCTCGAGCCTTGGCGAAGTTGCTATGATGGCTAACTTAATGTCTAAACAAAATCCGAGTCTATGGGGTCGGCTATGGGGAGTATTTAAGGGCGAAAAGGTGGGGTTTCTGCCATCCATGGAAGTGGTGGCCGAATCCAACCCTAAAAGTTCTTTTCCCCTCAAATACGGACTCTAAAAAGTGGCTAATTAAAATCCTGCGAAAATTACATGGGCCTGGCCCAAAATAAAGGTGTCGCAGCACCATATTAAGCTATGGACGAATTCGTAAAGTATTGATCTTGAATATTTCGTCCAAGCCTTCTTTCTTCATTATGGAGGCCTCAAAGTTCTGAAATCTTCATCCGTGGCCTTCTCTTGGATCATCACATGCTTGCTGCCATCTCCATGTATGACCATGCTCCAATGCTTGTCCCTTTCATCCATGCTTGGTCCATCATTCCTAAGAGTAAGAAATACATCTGATTTAGGCAGCATCATATTCTCATGTATGTGAGGAATAGTTCCAAGAAACGAAAGTACCTGATAGTTAAGTTGTTTGGCACGAGATCTTGTGATGGGTCCTTGTATGTGTGTTGTTGTTGGTACAACGGTTGTATCAATAGTAGGGATGTCCACATCAAAGGGTCTATCACGCAACATGATAGGAAATGCATCAAAGGATATGGGTATGAGACCCACAATTTAAGCTTTCCATAGTGGTAAACCACTCTATATGATCGGAGATCCCGTGAATTAGAATTGGGACACAAGTTGTTGGTTAGCTAAGAGGAAAGTATCCATAGTTTAATAAACACCACTTCATAAAGATGCAATACTTTCCTATTCTACATGTCAGGTTGATTTATTATCTTAATATGTTGTAAGTGGCTTATCTTAAGCAAAGATGTTGTCTTGAGGAACATATTTTGAAGAACACACCTATATGAGTTTGACTGTAAAATGTCACAGTCTATGAGAGTAGGGTGCTCTCTAATAAACTCATGAAAGGTAATGGAGTATGACGCATAAGATCGACCCGCGGGGAAGTCCCACGGTAGCCTAGTATCGGTCAAGACTTTTTGTGAAGCTAGGTATGCAGCAAACTTGTAGTTCAAGGCATAGTCCATTGTACAAGTTTCAGCCTAGTATAAAATAAAGCTCTAGGTGGAAGTTCAACTTAATAGTCTCCACTACAGTACCGGTATATAAACAATGTTTTGGCACCAAAGGCAAACTTTATGTGCCTCTAGGATCTGGTGGGGGATTGTTGGAAACTTTACCTAAATAGGCCCAAACCATTTATTATATGCCAATAAATTCATGAAATCCTAGAGGCCCATTTGGCCCATTCATGCAAGGCAAGAGCTGGGACAAATGTTTAGTCCCACATTGCTAGTTGAGTGGAAGTTGGACCGACTTATAAGGTGAGCTCTTCCACCACTTGTACGAGCTTGAGAAGAGAAGACATATACACGCGCACTCCTCCTCCTCATCGCTTCCCTCGCCACGCCACGCCTCGCCTCACCTCGTCATGTCACGACGCGCGCGCGTGCCGCTGGTTGCGGGAATCTCGCCGAGCCGAGCTTTATTTTGCCACACACGAATGGTATATGAACAGTTGTATAGAAGCTGAAACGTTTTGCTTGAGTGGACTTTTAATATGAGCTAAGTGGAAACGAATATGAACTGAGTGGAGGCTGTCCGCTTGGCTGCCGCCTGTTCGCTTCAACTTCCGTCCATTTGTTTCATCTCCTGCGCAACACATCTGCCTTCCCTCTGTGCCTATAAGAGAGAGGCTCTCCTACTCTCAGATACACTTCTGCACATCTCTTTGCGTATCTAGTTCCAGAGCACTAAGCTACCTAGTCTTCCCCATCCCGTCTTGCAGCGTGCACCGTTGACATGGATATACCCCACGGGTACGTGACATTGGTATACCTGGTCCAGCCCAAGGAAGTCCCACGTCAAGACATGCGGCCCATGAAGATTTTGGGTGGCCCAAGACCATGAAGTTTTCGACTCCTTGGAGGAAAAGTTTAGATTAGATAGAATTTCAAAGGGTACTAACCCTAATTTGTAATCGACTCGACCTAAAGCCCGCGACCTGCCTATCTATATACAGACCAGGAGGGTACGGCGAGAAGGATGTGACAGCCCGGGACCTGCCTATCTATCTAAACAAATCCTAGACCTTTGTCTGACATAAGCTTCACCTTGAGCTCGAGGATATCCAGTGAAGAATCGATAACACAGCAGTGACCCTATGACACAAAAGTTATTACAGCAAGCTCATAGCTGAGCAAAGAACCAAATTATTACAAGCAGAGGTCACTGACCACAAACATCAAACAACGGAAGGAAAATTATGCTATTAAGTATAGCAAACTTAACAAATGGCCTAAGAGGCCTGAAGTATAACAATGACGTCCCAGCCCATAGATTCCAGGCTGCCGGCTGGGAACCCCAAGATACTCGTCGATGTCGATGTAGTATGGAACTCGTCTTCAGGGGAACACTTACTCTGCCAAAAGTATCAACAAAGCAAGGGTGAGTACAAGGTGTACTCCACAAGACTTATGGCTGGTGGAGTTGTTTTGCATAAAGCCATCTTTTGTTTATAAAACAAGAGGCAGAAGAAGCTCGTCTAATCAGAGTATTTTAAAAGGGGATAAGAGAGCGACATCTCCAAAGTATTGATCATCATCTTTTGATATCCACCAACCCATCATCATATGAACTAGGATCACCCCTCGTACCCATGAGGAAGGATCCTTAACAAACATTAGTTGCCAATTATTATGATTAGGTTCATGTTCTCTATGATCTCACGTCCATTCCTGAGTCGTCCATAACCGCAGACACGGCTTTTCGAAAAGATTATTACCCTGCAGGGGTGTACAACTTTACCCACACGTACTAACCTTCTCTTAATTCCAGTACATTAGCCCTCTTCTTTGGAAGCCCGGCAGAGGGTGGTTAGACATGACCTTTACCTTGCTTTCGCCGAGACCATGAGTCACGCAATAAGGATGGTTCCGCCATAACGGGTCAAATCCCGAAGCCGGTCCTTAAAGATGTGATGCTAGGTTGGTTCACCAGTAGCTCCATCGACCCCAAGAAACCCCGGCCATGCTTACCTACTTGTTATGAATGCACCTCCTTCACCGCCTTCGAGAAGATCCAGAATGCATGTCTAATGGAACGCCTGAACTATGTGACTCATGGAATCTACTAGGCAAGTTAGTCAATCGAGGGGTCCCCATAAACCCCGTGTGGCTGTACGCTCGTCTCGGTTCCTAAGGCAAGAACTCGGGTCCTAGTGGTGGCGAGCATGGGACTAGAAAAACCACATACCACCATGGCCTCCCATACATGCATTAGCATGTTTAATATCATATCACTTATGATCTCATCTCATCACGTTCTCCTATCATACTAGATTCTCTGCATTTGATTCATCATCTGGACAAACCCGCAGCGACAACTATGCATGGCTAAGCAGACACATATGTAAGCTCTAGCAGTGCATACAAGCCAAACCTAGTTATGCTAGGAGTAGTGGATCATGTAATATAAGCTCAAGGGAGTAATGCAATAGATAGGATACTCTATCTATCGATAAAAGACCACAGTGGAATCGTATGCATCATGGCAAGGATAGAAATGCTTTCAAAATCATAGGATTATATCATGGTGGGGCTATGCTTGCCTTTGCCAGTTGATAACCAATAAGTAGATCTTCGGAAATCTTGTACTAGACTTGATTATAGTTGGTCAAGTATTGGTCTTCGAGCTTCGTCAGTCTTGATCTTCGACTTCAATCTCGATATCGTATTCTACCGGGCAAGAGCCAAACACCGGAAAGAAAGGGAAACAATCAACACATGGCATCGATGCAATGCTCAATCAAGGATGATGATATGAAAAGTTAAATTGTATTGAAAAGTAACCCTAAAGCATGCTCGACAATTTAATCGGGCTTCCGAGGGGTATAAACCCTAATTCGGAGAAACTCCGGATGTATATGAGAGGGGTTAGTTTGTTCTTCCAATTATACTTGTCATGAAATTTTATTATCAATGCATGATTATAGCTTAAATAGGTAGTTCTTATTTTTCTGAACATTTTGATATATTATACACATTTTTCTGACTTGGTATGAATTACTTATGGAATTTACAAGTTTATAAAAATTTCTGAAATTATTAAAGCCTTTTTAATTGATTACCGCGTCATGCTGACATTAGCACACGCCCTAAATCGTTTTACAAAGAGGGATGGGTGAGCCACAATGGCTGACAGAGGAGCCCTGAGCCATCTCAGCTTCCACGCGGGCAAGGTGGGACCCGAACTGGGTTGACTGCATTGACCATGCGCGTGCTGGCGTCATGGTGACGTCAGCGTGACGTCACGTCGGAGGTGGCCTTCCAGACGATGGTGAGGTCGGCGAACGGCAGCGCGCGGAAGGGCAGGGTTAGGCGCGTTCGAACCGGGGCTGCCTGGCAAACCTAAAAAGGGCGGTGCCGCTGCGGGGTGGTCACCGGAGATAGTGCTACGGTGGTGACTGATGGCGGCGCACAGTGGTGGTCGACGCGAGGGTGAACCAGAGAGGGCTGGGGCCAACGGGGTGGTCCAGGAGGACCGCAATATTACCCTCGACACGTGAGTAACCTCGGCGGGGATAGGGGAGCTCGGGAGCGGCGGTAATTGCGACGGCATGCGGCGTCGGGCTCGGGGAAGAAGGAGTCGCGAGGCTCGATTCCGTGTGTCCTAGTTCGATTCATTTGACAGAGGAGTAGAGGAGGACGATATGAAGCTTCCGGCGTGCTTGGCGAAGGTCGGGAGCAACCAGAGCGATGGCAATTCGAGGCAGCAGCGGAGCTAGGGTTCAGCCGCCTCGTAGAGAAGGGGTGAGAAAGGTATGGGGAGAGAGGGGGAGTTGATGATGATGAGATGGGTGTCAACATGGTGATCTTATCCTCCCCCAGGGAGCGATGGACGATGGGGAGTAGGCGGCGAGATGGACGTCACCGACGACGAAAGGCAGCTCCCTGCCTGTCTGGAGGAAGACGATGGGAGGGGGTCGAATCGGTATTCGGCCAAGGGTGGGCTGGCGTGGGCCTCTACTGGACTACTGGGTTCTATGCTCTAGGCAACAGAGAGAGGGGAAAGATGGGCTCGGCCCAGGTAGCTAGGGTTTGCTTATTTTTTTCTGAAAAATTGTTTTCCCAATTCTGTTTCTATTTCTCTTTGTATTTTGAATTCCAAATCTGTTTTGAGTAATTTTAAAACACAAGAGGCTTTTATAAATTTTGTAAAATATTTATGAGCCCTTGTAATCCATTTGGGCTCCATTAATTTTGTACTTTTCAAATTCAAACCATTTTGAATGGATTTCAATAAAGGGAAAAACTAGGGTTTTAGAGTTTTGCATTATTTCTTAATGCATGCATTTTTAAGATGATGCCCATGAATGCACAAACAACCCTAATTACTATTTAACTAAAACTGGGGTATTACAAAGGATCCTCTTCACCATCGCATCCACACCTCACGCCATATTGCATCTGCGCGCCCCTGTAACTTTCGGTTCCACCGTAATCAAGAGCAGACAAGCAGGAGTAGGGTTTTCCCTCCGGGGGCCTGAACCTCGGTAAATCACGTATCCCGTGTTGCTTGTCTGTTAAATGTTCCGTGACTTCCAGCATCCCCATCTTCTCCAAAACCCAAGTCCATAACAATGGGCATTGACAAAATCAACCCTCATCAACCGCGAGCCAGGACAGTAGGCCTCTGAGACCCCGCTGCTTCGAGTCCTCTACGGGAGAAGGACGATAAGGTTTTTGGGGAGCGCTATTGGCGTGACTACTGACTGCATCACAGACTCCTTCACGGATAGCGATACCACCGACGTCTTGCCCAACAAGGACTTCTTCCCCGACATCAGCAACCTCTTCCTCCACAACATGGATGACGATGGTGCCAACACGAACGCTGGCGGTTCCTCTGCTTCTGCTGCGATGTACATCCTCTTTCTCAACTTTGTTCCGATCGTATCTCAAGATCTATGCCTTTCAATCCATTTGGTTATCTGCCTTAATATATATTCTCTATTTCACATGATTAGTATAATTTCTATTATTCTATTCATGTTTTATCTAGCGTTTATTTTGGTTAATTCCCTCGGTAAATTGCTCTTTTATTCAACTAAAATATCTAGGAATACCGGGGATTAATTTGAAATAAAGGGAGGGAATAAAGTAGAAAACATAATAGGGTTTCAACAAAAATATTTAGAGGATTTAAATATACATGATGATGTCATGATGATGCACAGAGATAAGACATGCCATTTTCTAGAAGTGGTTTTACCCGGGGTGCTACCCTAGCTGCCAATATTCAGCGACCCGACCCTTGGGGACTCGGGAATCAAGTTTTTAAGTGTCCATCCGCAAATGTTCAGCGACCTGACCATCGGGGTCTAGGGGAATCAAGTTTTTCAGTGTCCAGCCTCTAAAATTTAGCTACTAGACCCATAGGAACTGTGATTACTAGGAGGGATTTTCCTAGAAGACGGTGCAACTCTATCGCGTCCACTGAGGGTAGTGGAAACGCCCCGACACTCGGTCGCTGCAGCGGTGATTGGACATGGTTGTCGATAACTTCAGGCACCACGGGCGATTGAGCAATGGTGGCCTTCGCGATAAACCGCGGGAATGTGGCGGACTTTACTGCAGCCGCCTCGGTCGCTAGCATAAGCAGGTCGACCTCGATGACGTCCTCATCCTCATCAAGTAACTTTCCCTTTGTGTCTGCCGCGGTGTCGTCCTTGCCTGTGTTCATCGCTCCCGTGGAGGGGAGGTCGACCTTCTTCGTCTGAGCGCCTCGGCAGTGCCCCCTTTCCTGTTCTTGGAATGGTCACCTGCGACCTTGACAGGCCCTGTTGGGACCTTCTCCATGGAGGCGCGCTTGATCTTTTTGGGGACACCTCTGTGAAACACGCAACAATCAGCGACTTGGTAATTCAGAGAGAAGCACGAGAAGGGAAAACAAGAAAACTAGCATAAAAACTTACTTGGCAACTAGGATAGCCCGTAGCCCGGTGGTGATATGCGTGGGCTTCTCTAGTTTAGGCCCTATAGGCCGTGACAGGTCCATCTATAGCAGGCTTGGCTGACACTGCTGCTTTGGAGGAGCCTTCATTCTGCAGTAGGCTTGGACGGTGTCGGAGCCCGCTTGGAGCTCTCTTCTGCAACAATATCTAGGACGCTATCCCCTTATTTAAAGTTGCGACTGGATTTGGCCTCGCAACACTTCTGATTGCGTGTCTTGCAGTTCACCAAGGGAGGCTCACATTCCTCCTCGGTGAATTCTTCTTACTCCTCATCCTAGGCGGAGGAGCCACCCTCCTCCTTGTCGTAAGTTCTGCCAGAACCTCCTCGTCCAGAGGAGTTAGCCAATGCTCTAGAATCTGTAACGTCTGCAGATAGTCGGGTCAGCAGGCGAATTGATAAATGCGACTGATAAAGAAGTTAAGTAAAACTACTTTCTATGGAGGCTGACATTTCTCTAGCCTATATGGGATAAGCCCGTCATTGAGGCCGGCGAAGGTCACCTTCATGATATTCTTCAAGGCCGTAGTGTAATCCTCTATGACCCTCTATTCCGAGCTCGCCCTCGAAGAGTCGGAGCACCCGGTGTATTCGTAAATTGGGTTTGGCTGGTTCATCAGCGGAACCAGCCACCGCCTAAGCCAATAGTTGAAGAGGTTGATTTATTTCAGCCCTTCGTCCTCTAGCTCGTTCATCCGAGCGCACATTTCGGTGAAGATCGCCTTCTGCGCCTCGGTAAACTCTTTCACTGACGATCACCATGGATTACTCCGCTCTGTGGTGTATGCCGGGATCGCCACCTCTTCTATAGGAGTTGATTCTTTTACATAGAACCAAAATTTCTTCCATTCACTAGCCACATTTTTCGGAAGCATTAGCTTGAAGAAACTGGTATGAGGATTCACCTGCAATGTGACGCCTCCTGTCGCCAATAGAGGAACATTCTTCCCCTCGCGGATGGCTCGGACGTGGAATAGCTCTAGCAGAGGGGGAAATAGGGTCGACACCCTAGATACGACTGGTAGAAAGCAATGAAGATTGCGATCTGTTCGATGCTATGAGGCCCTAAATTAGAGGGCTTTATCTAGTAAAAGAGCAGGAAGCGTTTGAAGGACAGGGACATGGGAAACCCTAGGCCGCGCTCTAAGGGCTGACGAAAGAAATGAACTCGCCGAGGCGAGGCTTGGTCTCGCTCTCTCCTGCCGGTGGGATTTGCCAATTCCCTTTGGTGAGAATGCCCACATCCTGAAAGGACTGCAACAATGCTATGGTGCACTTCGATTTGAACCACGCGGGCACCATGGACGCGGACTCGTGAAGACTGGAGGCTCGAATCGGAAGCAGGTGCGGGAGTAGGAAGATAAGGAAGAATTACGAGAACATGGGAGAAATCCTTATTCTCTCTGCTAGTTGCCCTTTATAGCAGCACGCCCCAGTAATTGTGGGATTAGCCGTTGCTTTGCGGTAATTACACCAAAGTTACCATTAGAAATTAACTAACAACTAGTTTGATCATCAGACGGTCCATATTCGAAAAAATTGGTCACTCTCTTACTCCAATCGCTCATTCAATCGTTTGAGTTAGGCGACTTGAATATTAATAACTCGCCAAAGAAGCGACTGAAGTTTAGAGGCTTCTCCCTTCATTGGAGGAGTTCCTCACCAATTCGATTGGGTGTCCACTTAGACTCGCCTACTCCGACTGCCAATTTGACTCCTACGCCGAACCCCTGACACACTCGGTGACTACTGATGGGGATATGCCAGTCGGGGTATCCCCTGAGGCTGGAATCGATTGGCCCAAGTCAATGTCGAGTGGGCCTATTTTGCAGCAATTGGAAAGAAGGATTCAATGAAGACTAGCGACTAGATGTTGGAGGCCCAAGACCGTAGTTAGGCCCACTCGGATTAGGTCAAAACCTCCTAAACCCTTACCGAGTCGGTTGGAATCTTGTACACCCTAGAGAGGTACCCATATATTAACCTCACTAGGGTCCTCACTGTAGTCATGAGCTATTATCTAGCCCATCCTTGCGACTCGCTGCCCATATGCCGAGTTCCCCACCTTGTAAACTCATTCGCCATTAGTACAATCAAGAAGGAAGTAGGTATTTACCCTACAAGGGGCCTAAACTGCGTAATACCTTGTCTGTGTCCTCAATCTCGATCCATGGATGGCGACTCGCTCTTTCCCCCTTTCGACTCAGTCGCTGCCCTTGGTAGCGACTGATGTGGCCATTCCCATGATATATAATGAATCGTACCAAAAAATTTCCTTCCAATTGAACTGCATGCAAAGTAGCTTGAACATAGGAAAAAAACTACGACCTACAATGCTACAAAGAAAACAAAGCATTATATAATAGGGAATACCCAAAAGAATGGACTCATCTTTTTCTGATCAAGACGGTAAATTTTTCCTCATTTTATTTTAAAAAGGAAAAGAGAATTGACCGGTTCATTTGCATGGGAACTTGCTGAAAAACTGTGCAAATGCAGAAAACCATTGAATGGATTATTTTTAGGAGCATCAAGTAGATCTTAAATTCCTATCGAATGAACTATAAGACATCCAAAAAAATCTATATAATTCAATCAGATGAATCAAACGACTGCTAGAAGAATAAATCCTACAGAAATCCTATGATTTGTAAAGTTCATAGAGTCTAAAATAACTACTCGTATTTTCATTTAAAAGAAACATTCCCTAAGTCAATTCAGTAAAATAGCTTGGACACATGAATCCACTACATATGAATGAATAATTACTAGGATGCAGAGGATCCCAAACATGAACATTGCCATATAGAGCTGTGGAGAACACCCGTCCGTCATGTGTAATTCCACCATTGTAACTGTAAGGGCTTAGGGTCTGGTTCAGAGGAAGTGGAAGAACTATCCATCCATCATCACCGCCCTGAAGGACATCAATTCTGACATCAAAGACTACAGCAAGCAAGAAATCTTTATATTTGCCAGCAGCTGTGGGAACTTGGAAAATAGAAATCTTCTGCATTCGAGCTGGAAGATCATTATCCAACAAAAATGTGGTTGGTTGGTCAGTTGCTTGAAACAATAATGCTGGAAGAGGAATCTTCTGACGAGTTTACACATTGCGAAGCTCCAACTTGCCTATGAAGGCAACGTTTGCAATCCAATCTCCATTGGTGCCTACCCACTGCCTAGAACTATAGCCTGGTACCATAGCATCAGATGACAACCTGTCCAGCAGCGAAAATTTGCATGGGAGGCTATAAATTTTGAAGTAATGCAAGAAATCTAACGGTCCCTTTGTCGGGGGAATGAAGAACACATGGGAGGCCAAATGGCAGTGAAGCATCCAGAGTTGCACTAGCTTTTGTAGATTCAAGAAAAAGTTTGGACGAACAAATTAGGCTAGCGGCTGTGATGATCTAGCATCTGGTTATGAGTTCTTCAAAGGGGCCTTTGGTAAACATGTCGTGAAATAGATCAGAATCATGCTCACTATTCTTGCTTGCTGACGTCAGCGCAAGACAATGTCTGTATTTTATTGATTGGGGTTTTGTAAGATGATGGTGATATGCCAGTAGGGGTATCCACAAAGGCAGGAAACCACTGGCCCAGGACAATGTTGACTAGGCCTGCTTTGATGGCGACTGGAATAAAGGCTTCACTGAAGACTAGAGACTAGATGTTAAGGCCCAAGATGGTAGCTAGGCCAAATTTGATTTGATCAAAACCTATGAAACCGTAACTGATTTGGAGGTAATCTTGTAAACCCTAGAGAGGTAGCCCTATATAAATGTAACATCCCAAAAAATTTCCTATTTTTGGAATGTAAAAAAATCAATAAGTTGATTTAATTGTTTGAATCTTGTTGAAATTTTTGAATGAAAATATATTTTAATGCTTTTTTGAAATTTCACTAAGTCACACTAAAATAAGTTTAATACCATGACCATCCAATTGGTTGGGAAGTTTGTAAAGATCCAAAGCTTTTAGATTCCATGGCACCATGCAAATCTTCTTTAATCAAAAACCCTAGTTGATTCTCCCTGAATAACCATCTAATGACTTATATGCATAATGGCATAAGGGTAAATTTCCTTTGATCAAAAACATTTTATAAGAAGCTCATGGAATGTATTTTTGTAATTTACAAAAATTTAGAAGTAATATTCACTCCATTTGGAGTTAATATGAAAATTTTATAAAAAATACAAATCATGAAATAGAAAAATGAAAATAAAATAAAAAACTAAAGCCTAGCCTAGCCTGACCGAATGGCCCAGCGGCCTGAGCCTTCCTACCGCTCAGCGCAGCCTACAGAAGCCGCAACCAACTACGGCCCAAGCCCAGCCCGCTCCCTTCTCTCTGCCACTGACACACGGGACCTACACGTCGTCTTCCTTCTCACAGCAAGAGACCGTGAAGAACATGATGAACCCCGCAGTGATTTTACTTGGCCATTTTGCTCTCCTTTCTGTGCCCCTCATCCAAGAATCGATACCCATATATTTCCCATGACCCCCACCGAGAAAGCCCTAAAAATTCGTAGTAAATCACCGCCAGGACGCACAATTTTGTACTCGAATAGATCTCGCCGGAGAAGCTTTAGGATCGATTATAATTGATGGACTACTATCACCCCACGCTCTCCCTTATCCTCAAACCTATTCTCTAATGGTTACCACATCGCCCTTACCTTTCTTCCCTCCTGCAGAGAACCCTAGGAGCCACGCGAAGTCGTCGAAGTCTGCAACAATGTCCCCGTCTCTATTCACGCACCATCACTTGTCGAGGACAAGAAGTTCAGCGTAGAGTCATACGTTGGAAACGTATCTATAATTTTTGATGCTCCATGCTTGTTTTGTATCTACTTTGCTTTGCTTGTCTACACTTTGAGGTGCTTTTTACATGTTTTCTAGTACTAACCTACTAACAAGTTGTAACACTGCCAGATGCCTGATTTCTGCTGTTTTTGGTTTCAAAAAAGTTAGTAAAGAAATATTCTCGGAATTGGACGGGACAAACGTCAAAGTCAATTACTTTCTATGGGGAACAAGAAGTCTAGAGGAGAGCCGGAGGGGCCATCCAGGGGGGCCAGACCCACCCCAGGCGTGGGTGGGCCTAGCCCCATGCCTGGCTAGGGTTTGCCAACCCTGGTCGCCTCTTCGGTCTCCCCCTTTGCCTATAAGAAGCCCCCGATGCAGAAACCCCACCCGATCAAATATCCATGAAACCGTCTGTAGCCGCCGCCACCATCGTCCCTAGATCGGGGGGATCTGAAGTTCTTCCCGGCACCCTGCCGGAGGGGAGATCATCCCGGAGGCCTTCTCTCCGGTATGATGCGTGAGTAGTTCCACCTTGGACTATGGGTCCATGTAGTATCTAGATGGTTGTATCTCCTCCTTTGTGCTTTCATGTATAGATCTTGTGAGCTCCATTCATGATCAAGATCTAATCTATTTGTAATCATGCATGTTGTGTTTGCGGGGATCCGATGGATATTGAGATTATTATGTTGGTTTGATTAATGGTTTTGTCTTTGTGATTCTATCATGTTTGTGTTGTTTGTGATCTTGCATGCTCTCCGTTGTTAGTAGCTAGCTTGGCCAAGTAGTTGCTAGTGACTCGAAGAGGGGGTATTTATGCTCGATAGTGGGTTCATGCCTCTAGTTTCCAAGGAAAGTGACAATAATCTCTTCGGTTTTAGATGTGTTGTTTCTACTAGGGAGAAAACAATAGTCTCTTGTTCATGGAACATCTGGACTGTTTACCTTACACACTTTGCTTAAAGCTGTTGTCTGTTGCTTGCAACTTAATACTAGAGGGGGTTCGGATGATAACCTGAAGGTGGACTTCTAGTCATAGATGTAGTTGTATGTCGGTCTATGTATCTTGTTGTATTGCCCAAACGAATCTCATAGGATCTTTCTGACTAGTAATTGCATTGTTCCTGGCAATTGCCCTGCTGTAATTTGTTTACCCTTCATGCCATGTTATTTATCTAAGGAGAGCACCTCTAGTGAACTATGGACCCCGGTCCAATATTTACCATTGATACATCTTCCACTGTTACTTGTTTACTTACTGCAAACCATTACCTTCCACACCATACGTTTAATCCTTTGTTACAGCAAACCTGTGAGCTTGACAACCTCACTGTTCGTTGGGGAAAACTCTTGAGTTTGTGTTGTGCAGGTCTCCGTGTTGCTTGCAACACCTGTGTGACGTTTTCTTCCTCCTTCTAGTTCGATAACCTCGGTCTCAATTGAGGGAAAACTTGCTGCTTGCTGCTTCACACCTTGCTATTGGGGTTCCCAACAGGCTGTGCGTAGACAGTCGTCAAGCTTTTCTGGCGCCGTTTCTGGGAGGCTAAGGACGTCTTCACTAGGGGAGTCCTTCACTTCCTTTCTCTTTACTTTGTTTTTAGTTTGCTTTGTTTATTTTGCTTGGTTTGGTTGCCTCTTTCCAAAAAACACAAAAAAATTAGTTCCTGTTCTAGTCGCTGCCATGTCTGGTTTTGGACCAATCTTTATTTCATCTATGATAGAAATCTCCACTTTTAAGCAAAACAGTGAAGAAAGTTTTAAAGAAGCTTGGTCTAGAATCTCTTCTTTCCAGAGGGAAACTAAACCTGATGTGAGTCTCATCTTGGTTATTGATAATTTCTACCGCGGTATTGCTCTTCGTTATAGATATGCTTTGGATGCTGTGGCTAAGAAAGATTTTTTGCTATGTACTGAGGATGAAGCTTTTGATGCCATAAAGAAAGTAATCATAATTTATGGTACACCTGGCAAGTCTGATTCCTCTTTCACAAATATTTTTGCCAGGTTGAACACTCTTGAGACTAGCATTGCTTCTATGAATAGTTTCTATCACACGCTTAGGTCTTACCATGATTATGTTCCCATAAATTCTGAGCATTCAAAGTGCTTTCCCACAATCAAAATCTCTATAAATACTATACTTTTTGATGATCGCTGTGATATCATGTCTGAATTTTGCCTCATGCCTAAAGATATTTATGATTCCTTGAGTCTTTGAGGGCTTACTAAAGGAGGAGAGGAAATCTCTCTTACCAACAATGCCACTATATTACCCATTGTAATAGCTGAAGGTGTGTTCACAAAATCTTAGGAAAAATGGTGTCTACTGATTATCTTGTTATTGAATGTGTAGGCAAAGGACATGTCACACTTGGAAGATCTCTACTGAAACACCTTGGAGCAGTAATAGATGTGGGAAAAGGCATTATGCACTTTTCTCCTCTGGTAAGCAATCATATCTTCCCTAAAGAGAAAAAGAAAGGTAAGAAAAGAAGGAACAAGAGGGGAAATTCTTCATTTGAAAATACTTGATTCTTCTTGCTTCTTGTGCCTAACTTAAAGGCGTTAGAGAAAAGTACTTATTGGGAGGTAACCCAAGAGTTTACTTGACTCTTGTAAGTTATTACTTCTATAATGACCTCTCCTTATCCTTTTTGTTTGCTTTTTGTGCCAAGAATGACCTCTAATAAGAGGGAAGTAAGATTTGGGGAGTTTCTGTCCCGAAACAGATTTCTGTCCTCCACCAAAGAAATTCGTGAGGAGGCTATATAACTCGGATTGAGCTGAACATTTACAAATAAATCCCCCAGTATGTTAGCTAACTTTTGTTAGTTCAACACTTTTTGATTTTAGCAACAGAAGATGTTCGAAAAAATCGGTTTCTGCCTGCTGGTCAGTTTTGACAGATTTCTGCCATTATTTGCATTTGCTTCTTATTGATTCCTTTTTGAGTTCTCTTTAGGTGAATTGAGCTTTTTGAAGGAGTTACTATAGTAGATTGTGTTTTTAGTGAAAATCCTTGCTGTTTCAAAGCTTTGCTAGAGGTATAATATCTTTTGAATAAGCTAATGTTCCTAATGAAGATTGTGTGAAGTTTTCTGTGAAGGAAAAATTTCAGGTGTAGAGAGAGAATGATGCAATGAGATGAAGAATGGACAAAAGATCAAGCTTGGGGATGCCACCATGGTATCACCCCAAGAAATATCCAAGAAGTACAAGAGTCAAAGCTTGGGGATGCCCAAGGCATCCCCTTTTCATCAATAAAAAGAGGTCCGTCTAGACACTTCGTTTTTATTGTTTCATGCACAATTGTGTTGTTCTTGGAGCGTCTAAGTTTTCGTTTGCTTTTCTTAGTTTGTTTAGTTTTCTTGAGTAGGTTGGACCCCCGTTCTCGCTGTGTTGTTTGCAAATAAGTTTGCTTGGTGTTGGAAAGGAGTAGTAAGTTCTTGCTTGAAGTGCAAGAGGAGCTTGCATTGACTGTGACTTAGACTTTAGCATGACATTCTAGGTGTTGTTTTCACTTTATGCTTAGTGATTATTGCTGTATAATATCTTGTTCCAAACAATTGGGATTTCTTAGTGTGCCTTGAAGAAATTATGCGTTGTTTTAGCATGCAAAAGCATAGTATTGTGGTATTCTCCTTTGATGTTTTGCTTGGGTTGACTTGGCACATGCTCACACCATGTTATGACTACGACAAGTCAGCATTAGTATAACATACCAACTTTTGTGTAATATTAATAAAGACATGTTTGAGCATTGCATGCATGCATAATAGTTGCACTTTGGTTAAATCAAATAAACATAAGCAAAACCCTAATTTCTTTCCCTCTCAAAAACATTCAAATGGTTTTGTATTTTGAAAACTAACTAAAAGAATGGAACCCAAAATGAATAAAAAGGGTCCCACGCTATTTTATATACTTTATAAAAAGTTTCTGTAATTTTGAAATATTCAAAACCGTTTGGAATTTGAAAATACAAATAGATAAATAGAAAACAGAAAAGAAAAAGGTTTAACAGAAAAAAAATCTAAACCTAACCCAGCTACTAGGTCGAGCCCACCTCTTCCTTCTCTCTCTGCCGCCCACTGCAGCAAGCAGCCAGTCCACCCGGGGCCCAAGCCAGCCCACCTCTGGCCCATACCGTTTCGTCGCCGCTATCATCGTCGTCCACCTCTCGCCGCGCCCGAAGCAGCTCACTGTTGACTCGCCACCGGCCGCCGTGCGCCGCGATTCGTGCCGCCGCCCCCCGACCGTCTACAAGTAACCCTGTCCACCGTCGACGAACCCTAGCCCGCCAGTTCCCCCTCTCCTCTCTGTTTTCTCTCGCCATGGCTGAACCCTAGCCATCAGATCCTCCTCGTCCCCGCCGTCTCTGGCCACCCCAGCTCAAGACAACGCCACCGATGAAACCGCCGTGCTCGACTCTCTCTCCCTATCCCCTTTCCCCCTCGCGCACGACCTCAATCGGGCGAATCGGAAGCTCCGGCTGCCGTCGGTCTCCGTCGATCCCCGCCGATCCCGAGCTCGCCTCGCCTCACCGTCAAGCCTATCGAGCTCACGGTGAGCTCCTCGTCCTCGTGATGTCCTCCGTTTCCTCCCTCTCCCCCTGTGTCGCTCTCCCCACATGTGCCCGCCGCCGCCGCTGGAGCTCGTCGGAGGCGACGCTCCGATGACAAAATGCTAGCGGCGCCACCACTAGCATGCTCAGTGCGATGCGCTGCGTCGAACATGCCCCTCCGCACAGCCCCTCGAGCTCCCTAGCGCTGGCCTCGCTCTCGATATGAGAGCTTGGACATTGCTGACGTCATGTTGGCGTCAGCATGATGTAGTAGTTCTTTTATTTTTATTTTAATTGTTTTGTAAATCATATATGTAAATGGAAAATGTATGACAGGTGGGCCCTGCCTGTCAGGGTTTTAATATTTTCTGTAAATATTTTCTGAAATTAATATTTTCTGTAAATATTTAATCCACGGTTATGGACGACTTGGGAATGGATTCTGTGATCATAGAAAACTATAACTGAATGATAAAACTTGTCAACTAATGTGAGACCTGGAGTACTTCCTCGGGGTTGTTTGAGGGGGTAGTCCGGGAAGAGAGGTTCAGTTGATGATGGTACATGGTGGATATCAAAGATGATTCTAAGAGCTAGAGTTGAAGTCTTCTTATCCCCTTTCGAAAATGATCTGACTAGACGAGTTTCTTCCCCCTCTTGTTATGAAAACAAAAGATGGATTTATGCAAAATAACTCCACTAGCCATAAGTCTTGCGGAGTACACCCTGTACTTAGCCTTGCTTCGTTGATGTTTTCTACAGATGAAGCTAGTCCAACTGAAGGTGGTTTCTACGTTGAAGTCGACGAGTAGCCAGGGTTCCCGGGCAGCAGCCTAGGATCTATGGAAGGGTCGCTACTTCTGTTTATGGCCTCTTAGGCCTTTGCTAAGTTTGTTGTTAGAACAACTTGTTTTCTTCCGTTGCTTGTTGTAATGATGGGTCTGTGACCCCTGGCTTGTATGACTGGTTTGTAACTCTCTTAAGAGTTTACCTTATTAATGTATGGTTTGTATGTTCTGTAACGTTACCGATCTTTCCCTGCGTGCTTCAGAAATTAGGTTAGGCTTATATCAGATGAGGATCTGGTATTTGTCTAGCCCTGATCCCGGGTCGTGACAATTAGCCTCTATGATCATTTAGTCCTTGACTTGTAGTACCACTCTTTGCTTTGATTAGTATGCCTTGTTGCACTGCATGATTATGGCCATTATTGCTCTATTAGTTGGTTTCTCCCAGTCTTTTGCTAGCCACCACTTGTATGAGTAAGTTCTACTCATGACTCCAACTCCCAAGAAACCAAGTTATTCCAAAGTGTCCACTATGAACTCCTATGCATGGTGTGTTACACCATTCCAAGTATATTCTTGTTTTCAACTATCTTCCAATAAAAAAACTATTTTTTATGTGAAAACTTAGTGATTAAAGCCCTCAGAAACTTGATGGCACATTATATTATTTGCCCCTAATAAAATTGAACCATTGTGACAACTTTGTTGTATATGCTTGCACTTATAATTTGGAATTAGCAGAACCGTGCTGTCACGGGGAACATTTTCAACATTGCACTTGTACTTTGTACTCAGTTGATATCATGTTCTTTTGTCTACGGATCTCACTGGTGTGAAATAAAGAGGGAACTTGTAAGTCCATGGAGTTTGTATCCTGTGTTAGAGAAACGCCTGGGCCGCTAGCCTAAGCCATGCCTAAGCATGGTGGAAACTTGCAGCATCACCATAATGAGCTATCTATGAAGCATCCTCAATAAAAAGCTATGCATATTTTAAATAAAAGATTGCTGAGATGCTCATTGTTTGCTTGACTTGTCATTTTGGTTATGGGAAATCTCCTGTACCATGTGGAAGGGGTACCCCGTTGGCGGTTCTCAATGATAAAATACTTATAGTGACAAGAACTTACCTGGACCCAAAGTTGAGTATGCATGAGGTGTGGCCCTTGTATTCAAGGGACTTGAGATTGCCAACTTATACTTCGTCAAGCATATACTCCAGCTTTGCCACTTTAACCTTAACCACTTCAAGATGCTTATGATAGGGGCAATGAGGGCTGAAAGCTAACAAGTACCATAATTTTTGGAAGCTCTTTTTGAAACTTGTAATCACTGATTCCTTTACAAAAAGGCCTTTCTTCCACCACTATTAAGTATCCACCTTCTACCTTTAGGCACCATTAAGAGAGCATAGTTGTAATTCTGTGTGCAGTGTTCCAAATCTTATTAATTCATGCATATTGTGATATTACTTGTTCTTGTGCTACTTGTTTCTAGTCACCCTTGTGAACTTTGCAGGTGTCCTATGCATCTATTTGCTACTCTATGAGGGATAAGCTGATTCCCACTATGCTATGTTTTCTGTATGTGAAACAAACAAACGTTTTTCAATGCATGTTATTCACGATCTTTGTTTGTAGCTTGTCATGTTGCATGGATAGTTACTATGTCCTATTGTTAGAACTCCATCTTTCATGCACATGTTTAGAGTTCTTTGATCCTAGATTTCAATGCTTGCAAATGGTTGGATCTTTATTGTGAGGGTACATGTCACCTCAAAAATTATTCTTTTATCACTTACCTACTCAAGGAAGAGCAGGTGTTAAGCTTGGGGATGTTGATACGTTGGAAACGTATCTATAATTTTTGATGCTCCATGCTTGTTTTGTATCTACTTTGCTTTGCTTGTCTACACTTTGAGGTACTTTTTACATGTTTTCTGGTAATAACCTACTAACAAGTTGCAACAGTGCCAGATGCCTCTTTTTTGCTATTTTTGGTTTCAGAAAAGTTAGTAAAGAAATATTCTCGGAATTGGACAGGACAAACGTCAATGTCAATTACTTTCTATGGGGAACAAGAAGTCCAGAGGAGAGCCGGAGGGGCCAGCCAGGGGGGCCAGACCCACCCTAGGTGCGGGTGGGCCTAGCCCCGCGCCTGGCTAGGGTTTGCCAACCCTGGCCGCCTCCTTGGTCTCCCCCTTCGCCTATAAGAAGCCCCCGATGCAGAAACTCTCAGCACCCGATCAAATATCCACGAAACCGTCTGTAGCCGCCGCCACCATCGTCCATAGATCGGGGGATCTGAAGTTCTTCCTGGTACCCTGCCGGAGGGGAGATCATCACGGAGGCCTTCTCTCCGGTATGATGCGTGAGTAGTTCCACCTTGGACTATGGGTCCATGTAGTAGCTAGATGGTTCTATCTCCTCCTTTGTGCTTTCATGTATAGATCTTGTGAGCTCCATTCATGATCAAGATCTAATGTATTTGTAATCATGCATGTTGTGTTTGCGAGGATCCGATGGATATTGAGATTATTATGTTGGTTTGATTAATGGTTTTGTCTGCATGATTCTATCATGTCTGTGTTGTTTGTGATCTTGCATGCTCTCCGTTGTTAGTAGCTATCTTGGCCAAGTAGTTGCTAGTGACTCCAAGAGGGGGTATTTATGCTCGAAGGGGGTTCATGCCTCTAGTTTCCAAGGAAAGTGACAATAATCTCTTTGGTTGTAGATGTGTTGTTGCTACTAGGGAGAAAACAACGGTCTCTTGTTCATGGAACATGTGGACTATTTACCTTACACACTTTGCTTAAAGCAGTTGTCTGTTGCTTGCAACTTAATACTGTAGGGGGTTCGGATGATAATCTGAAGGTGGACTTCTAGTCATAGATGAAGTTGGATGGCAGTCTATGTATCTTGTTGTATTTCCCAAATGAATCTCATAGGATCTTTCTAACTAGTAATTGCATTGTTATGCCTTTCTCAGTTCCTGTCAATTGCCCTGCTGTAATTTGTTTATCCTTCATGCCATGTTGTTTATCTATGGAGAGAACCTCTAGTGAACTATAGATCCCGGTCCAATCTTTACCATTGATACATCTTACACTGTTACTTGTTTACTTGCTGCAAACCATTACCTTCCACACCATACGTTTAATCCTTTGTTACAGCAAACCGGTGAGCTTGACAACCTCACTGTTCGTTGGGACAAAGTCTTAAGTTTGTGTTGTGCAGGTCTCCACGTTGCTTGTAACACCTGTGTGACGTTTCCTTCCTCCTTCTGGTTCATAACTGAGGGAAAACTTGCTGCTTGCTGCTTCACACTTTACCCTTGGGGTTCCCAATAGGCTGTGCGTAGACAGTCGTCATAGAGCGCTTCATCGGACTCCCAGTTCCGTCCCGAGCCTCGTCCGCATCTCCCCTTGGCTAGCGACCATCAGAGTCCACTCCACCATCGTCACAGACCGCCCGCTGCCGCTGGTGATGTCATCTCCGGCGAGGCCAAGAAGCCTTGGATCCAGGCTGCTGGATCCTCATCTAGCGGTCCAGATTAGAATCCAACACCGAAGGGGTATCTACCTATCAGCACACGCCGCGTCACCTGCACGTTAGCTCTTGGTCAGCGACACGTCGCAGTTAATGCACAGTCAGCATCGATTAATTATTTTAATATTTAAAATAGACAGAAAATTGTCAAATATTTTAAAATTCATATAAAATCAAATATAGTTCCAAATTTAGCAAATAATATATCTACGGATTCAGAAAATTATTTAGAATATTGTTATGGGATTAGATCTAATCTTTGATGTATGAATTTAATGTAATAATTTAAATAGTTTTAATGACCTTTTAAAGTATTTAATCCATAATAAATTATTCGTAGATCATAAAAATATGAATAATATATGAAATTGAAGCTACTTTAATGTAGTTTAATAATATATGATTAGATCTATCTTTTGGTAAATAGTTAAGTGGTAATAAATTTAATTAGCATTAATGGCCATATAGATCATAAATCCATAAAAAATATTTATATATCTGAAAAATATGTTCCAGGATTCACAATCTCGTGTAGATTTATTATATGGTTTTAGTTTTATTTTTATACAAAGAAATTTTTTTAAATGATATATACTCTATTAAATGGTAAATAAATCATATAAAAAGATTGACAACTCCGATAAGGTGAATCCAATTTCTTCTGATCCGTATTAATATCCTCTATCCAGTAAATTCTAGAACCAAATTTATTTAGACAATTAGAACATAATTTGCAACAAAACTATTAAAACCCCTTTAGTGCCAAACAAGAATTAATAGTAAATATCCTATTACATTAAATGATCTAATGATTGCATCATGTGCTATAATTGTATTCATGAAACTAAGTACAACCATTATGACATTATACCATCTTGCATGTTGTTTGCTATATATATGAAAATATCAATGGGGATTCGAAATACATAAATTTTTCTAAGTATAAGAGCTCTATTTATGAGCTAAAGTTTTTCTCCACAAATCTACTTAAAAATAAAACTATGTTTTCTCTGGGCGAAGTGGTATGTCTAGATCGACTAGTAGGGGAAGTAACCTGGATTGGCTCTGCTTGTGCCCTCCCCTGTCCAGGATCAAAGAAGTCTTCCATGATTCAGAATTCAGAAGCTTCCAGTGCAACCATAATACATATGGGCTTTGTCTTGGCCTAGTACTTAGTAGGAAACCTCACCTGAGTACCACAGTTTTGGCTCCTGTGGAAATGGGTAGGGGGCTACTAAGGGAAACCTTCGCCATGGTCTTGTTTATAAAAGGACTTGATCGTGGATTGTGGGTAAAGTGTACAAACTCTCGAGAGTATCAACCTGATCGATCAGCCATGTTCATGAAAAATAACAACTTTGAGCGTCTAAAGGATGGACCCTCTGAAGGATTTCCTCTCTCTTTTCTAAAAGAACTGTTATAAAACTCTATGGCCGTGGAATCGTCCATAGATGTGATTTTTGGGTCACATGGTGTACTCCATGTGTTAGGTTAAGGGATGGTAGCCTGGTGGAATCCAGTGCGAGCCACTTGATCATTTATTATTTATCAAATGTTTACAAAGTAGGATAACAAATTTTATCTCTTCTTCTTGACTTAAGAAAAAATGTCTTTATGCAAATAAACCTCAAGCCTTTTATCAGCCTATGCATGTAGAGATCGCCAAGTCTTTTCCTTTATGGTGTAATTTTCCAATACATTTAAAGTATTGGCAAACTCGTTTGGCTGCATGTTTCATGTGCATAATTTGGAGATCGTTGAAAGGCGTGCTAGGATCGCGGGTCTTCACTCAACCTGCCCGTGGCATTGATGGGACTCCAAGCTATATTTATATTGCTTCTGTTGTAATAATGTAAACTCTGGATTATTCGATTCATGTAATAAAGGGTTGTGTTTTACATGATATTTCATTTGACTATGAGTGCTAGCTATTGATCTGGGGACTAGCATGTTAATCACAGGGACTTAGGATCTCTACCAGATTCGGGTCACTACGGATGGTATCAGAGCACATGCTGAAATGTAGATCGTGACCCTAGACATGGAAAACCTTAGGAGCAATATTTTATAAGTTATTTTATAAAACTCTCATACTTCTCATCATCTATCTTTGGAGTTTTAAAATTCTTAACTCTCCTCTTTTTCAACATTAGATATGACCATTATGCACTTCAAGAAGGAACTTCTCTCAAGACTACATTTCCAAAGAATAAGTTCTCAAGTCAAGAATTGAAGACCTCTGTTGAAGCTACGAGAGTCGAAGACTTCAAAGTGATAAAGACTTTTCAAGACAACCCTTCGCAAGAAGATCAACACGATGCTTCATTCTGAGTCAAGAATAGAAGGCCTCCACCGAAGATGCTTCAATGATTATAGCTACAAGCACCAAATACTTCAAAGACAATGAAATAATATGAAGAGTATGAGGAACATGAAGACTATCAAGACCTTGAAAGACATTGAATACTCAAAGCCTCAAAGATTACAAGTGACCTATTAGGAACCATAACCGGATAGATTTCGCTACAATGTAGATGCGATGAATTGTATGTTGTCTTTCTATGGTTGTTACACAACAAATCAAACCTATTTTCAAAATACAAGTTGTTTGTATGGGGTATAACTATCTCTATCCTTTATTGTATTCTCCCCTATCATAAAAACATGAAGCAAAAATGAATTCAAGACATGAAGACGAAGCAAAGGAAGCCAATGTTATTGAAAAGAAGATGTTATACCATTTCAATCAACAGCTACCAAAGAACACTCAATATAGTGGATGATGCACAAGACCTTGAAGACCGACACAAAGAAATCAACATTTCAAGGTGTTACTAAGAAGGCCTACTTGATCATCCATACATGGGATAGAAGAAAACGACATAAGACATAGTAAAGATAGAAGTTTTGAGGCAGACCTCAAGGGATAGAATATTACCTCTACAAGATGTAAGCATGAAGAAGTACATTTTGGAATATCTGAAGCAAGACATTCTTTTAAGGATGGTAGAAACCTGGTGTATCCTAAACCTATTTCAATCTAGCCTTCTTGAATCTCGAGGACAGGATTTGTTTTAAGTGTGGTAGTCTTTAACATCCCAAAAAAATTCCTATTTTTGGAATGTTAAAAAATTCAATAAGTTGATTGAATTGTTTGATCTTGTTGAAATTTTTGAATGAAAATAAACTTTTAATGTTTGTTTGAAATTTCACTAATTCACACTAAAAGAAGTTCAATACCATGACCATCCAATTGGTTGGGAACTTTGTAAACATCCCAATCTTTTAGATTCCATTGCACCATGCAAATCTTCTTTAATCAAAAACCCTAGTTGATTCTCCCTGAATACCCATCTAATGACTTATATGCATAATGGCATAAGGGTAAATTTCCTTTCATCAAATACATTTTATAAGAAGGTCATGGTGTGTATCTTGAATTTACAAAAAAATAGAAGTAAATTCACACCATTTAGATTTAATATGAAAAAGTTATAAAATAAATAGAAAACAGGAAATAGAAAAATGAAAAAAAATAAAAAAAATAAAGACTAGCCTAGCCTGACCGAACTGCCCAGTGGACCAAGCCTACCTACCGCTCGGCGCAGCCTGCAACAGCCGTAGCCAACTACGGCCCAAGCCGAGCCTGATCCCTTCTCTCTGCCGCCGACACATGGGACCCACACGTCGTCTTCCTCCTCGTAGCAAGAGACCGTGAAGAACACGATGAATCCCGCTTTGATTTTATCTGTCTGATTTGCTCTCCTTTCTGTGCCCCCTCGTCCAAGAATCGATACCCATATATTTCCTACAACCCCCACCGAGAAAGCCCTTAAAATTCGGAGTAAATCACCGTCAGGACGCTCAATTATGGACTTGAACAGATCTCGCCGGAGAAGCTTCAGGATCGATTCTAATCGATGGATTAGTATCACCCCGTGCTCTCCCTTATCCTCAAACCTTTTCTCTGTTGGTTACCAAGTTTCCCTGACCTTCCTCCCCTCATGCAGAGAACCCTAGGAGCCACGCGAAGCCACCGGAGTCTACAGCAGCATCCCCGTCTCCATTCACGCGCCATCACTCGTCGAGGAATAGAAGTTCAGCGTAGAGCGCTCCATCGGCCTCCTAGCTCCGACCCGAGCCTCATCCGCATCTTCCCCCTGGATGGCGACCATCAGATTCCACTCCACCATCGCCACTGGACCGTCCGCCGCCGGTGACGTCATCTCCGGTGAGGCTAAGAAGCTTTGGATCTAGGCCGGTGGATCCTCATCTAGCGGTCCAGATTAGAATCCAACACCGAAGGGGTATCTACCTATCAACACACGCCGTGTCACCTGCACACATCAGTGCCAAGTCAGCGACACGTCGCAGTCAATGCACAGTCAGCATCGATTATTTTTTTAATATTTAAAATAGACAAAAATTGTAAAATTTATATAAAATCAAATATATTTCAAAATTTAGCAAATAATATATCTATTAATTAAGAAAATTATTTAGATTATTGTTATTAGATTAGATCTAATCTTTGATGTATGTATTTAATGTAATAATTTAAATAGTTTTAATGACTTTTAAAGTATTAAATCAATAATAAATTATTCGTAGATCCTAAAAATATGAATAATATATGAAATTGAAGCTACTTTAATGTAGTTTAATAATATATGAGTAGATCAATCTTTTGGAAAATATTTAACTGGTAATAAATTTAATTATCATTAATGGCCTTATACATCATAAAATTCATAAAAAAATATTTATATATCTAAAAAATATGAATAATATCTTCCGGGATTTACAATCTTGTGTAGATTTCATATATGGTTTTAGTTTTAATTTTATACAAAGAAAACTATTTAAATGATATATACTCTATTAAATGGCAAATAAATCATAGAAAAAGATTTACAACTCCGATTAAGGTGAATCTAATTTCTTCTGATCCGTATTAATATCCTGTATCCAATAAATTCCGGAACTAAATTTATTTCGACAATTAGAACATAATTTGCAAAAAAACTATTAAAACCCCTTTAATGGAAAAATAGAATTAATAATAAATACCCTATTACATTAAATGATCTAATGATTGCATCATGTGTTATAATAGTATTCATAAAACTAAGTACAACCATTATGATATTAAACAATCTTGCATGTTTATGATCATCATTGTTGTTTTCTATGTTTGCAATTTTTTTGATTGGAACTACTCTATTCTGGCGTTAGATTATTCGGAGAGAGTGTGATTGCTGCGGATGAATACAATCTTCGCACATATTATTAACATAAGGCAAGTTACACATTTGTTCATGTCTTTGTCCCAGTTTTGCTACTATGCATGTTTTGATCTTCAAAATAGTAGTATACATGTGTAGGATGTTTTTAGTAGAAAGGAAATATTTTACAAGTTCTATGATGTTTGTAGTATGCCATTAGTAGCTTTATACATAGGAATATTTCCACTTCTAATAGGTTCTCCTGTATTTTTTAAGAATTATGCTTGTGCTATGCTATATATATGCAAATACCAATGGGGATTCGAAAGACAGAATTTTTTCTAAGTATAAGAGCTTTGTTTATGAGCGCAAGTTTTTCTCCTAAAATCTACTTGAAAGTAAAACTATGTATTTCTCTGGGAAAAGTGGTATGTCTGGATCGACTAGTAAGGGAAGTAACCTGGATTGGCTCTGCTTGTGCTTTCAATGCAACCACAATACATATGGGCTCTTTCTTGGCCTAGTACTTAGTGGGAAACCTCACCTGAGTACCATAGTTTTGGCTCCCATGGAACCGGGTAGGGGCTACTAAGGGAAAGCTTCGTGATGGTCTTGTTTGTAAAAGGACTTGATCATGGATTGTGGGTAAAGTGTACAAACTCTCGAGAGTATCAACCTGATCGATCAGCCATGTTCACAGAAAATAACTACTTTGAGCGTCTAAAGGATAGACCCTCTAATGGATTTCCTCTCTCTTTTCTAGAAGACATGTTCTAAAACTCTATGGTCGTGGAATCGTCCATAGATGGGAGTTTTGGGTGACATGGTGTACTCTGTGTGTTTGGTTGAGGGATGGTAGCTTGGTGGAATCTAGTGCGAGCCACTTGACCATATATTATTTATCAAATGTTTACAAAGTAGGATAAAAGATTTTGTCTCTTCTTCCTGACTTAAGAAAAATTGGTTTTATGCAAATAAACCTCAAGCCTTTTGTCAGCCTATGCATGTAGAGATAGCCAAGTATTTCCCTTCATGGTGTAATTTGCCAATACATTCAAAGTATTGAGCACCTCATTTGGCTGCGCTTTTCATGTGTAGAATTTGGAGATCGTTGAAAGGTGTGCTAGGATCGCGGGTCTTCACTCAACCTTCCTGTGGTATTTATGAGACTCCAAGATATATTTAAATTGCTTCTATTGTAATAATGTAAACTCTGTATTATTCGATTCATGTAATAAAGACTTGTGTTTTAAATGATATTTCATCGACTGTGAGTGCTAGCTATTGATCCACGGACTAGCATGTTAATCACAGGGACTTAGGATCTCTACCAGATCCGGGTCACAACAATAAACCACCCTAGGGTCCCTGTTGTACTAATGAGATATTATCTACTCCATACTTGCAACTCGCTGCCCATATGCCGAGTTCGCCCACCTTGTAATCCCACTCGCCATTAATACAATCAAGTAGGAAGTAGGTCTTTACCATGCGGGGGACTGAACCTAGGTAAAATCGGTGTCTTTCCCTCAATCATGATCTGCAGATGGTGACTCGGTCTTTTTCTTCTTTGATTCAATCGCTACCCCTAGATGTGACTGTCATGGCCATTCGCACAACATATGAGAGGGGGAATCAAAGACGGTAACTTCCTGAGCAAGACGCAGAAGAGAATCCGAAAGCGACATATGGCGGCAGCGGCAACACGTGGAGTGGATTGGGAAAACACCGAGAAGAGAGGAGGACATGGGTTTAACCGCCCTGGAGGGGCGAGGAAATAGTCAAGGGGGGAAAGGATGGATTAATCAACACTAGCATGCGCTCCTCAGCTGCATTTCAAGGAGACAGTGACCCGCCGACAACCGACTCCCTACTAATAGTAATATACGCCTTGACGGTCAGAGTAGTTAATTTGGACGTGGGTTCCCACTCTTTGGAGGAGAGTGGCTTGAATCCCTAGTACTCCCTCCGTTTGGAAAATAAGATGTTTTAGATTAGTGAAGCTAATGTGTCTAGACACATTTTATTATGTAGGTTCAAATGAATAAACATACTAAAAGGTGTCTAGATACATTTACTTCACAAACCAAAAACATCTTATATTTCCAAACGGAGGGAGTACTACTAGATGCTTGGGGTACAGGTAGTAATTTGGAAATATGAGCTCTGTATTTTCTGTTCACTCCAACAGAACCTCATGTTTGAATTCCTTTGTTTTCATGTGATTCAAACACGTACTTGATCCAAATTCCTGTATTTTTATATTCCTATAGGATTCAAGAGGTCATTCCACTCCAATCCTACGGATTTCCTATTCCTATGTTTTGATATCCCTACAAATCAAACGAGCCCTTAATACTCGAAAAGTTTGGTAACATTCTCTAGAAAAATGAGAGAGAAGATTCTAAAATGACGAAGAAGTGTGTTTGAGGTTTGTGCATAAAGTTCATTATGCTAAATACTACCAATAGAATCTTCTAGGTCCTAGAATGGAAAAGAAGATCCAATGGATAGCAATGTTGGGATTTGCCAATCTTTATCCAACGGTCAGTGTTCAAAGTTCTTTGTACACTATATAGTTGTAAGATGTAAGATAAGATAAGATAAGAAAAGTGAGGCCGGGGTAATTTATCAGCCCACGTAGGCATCACAGTTTATAGAAAATCCCATGTGCTAGAGCTAAAATCTTGGAAATTTGACATGACATGTGAACATCATATATCCATGTGCAGATCCAATGTAGGAGTACTTCGCAATGCCTAAGTTGAATTGTGACACATAAAAACCTTTTGATGCACATGGATTATGCAGTGTATAAGAATTTAGGTCAAATTTGAACTACAAGTAAACTATAGGTTGCTTTGAAAGTTTTATGAAAAAGATTTTGGAGGTATCCATGGGGGGTCAATTAATATATAATAAACCAACAAGAGTTTTGATGACAGGTTCAAATTATTGCTAAGATTTTGCATCTTGACAGTTTAACCAAATTAGGTCAAACTTGAGCTACAAGTAAGCGCAATAGAGTGCTCTTGAATTAAACATAATTTCCGAGGTAGATGGGTTCATCTTATTGTAGTAATCAATGTTGTCGGTGTGGGTGTCAAACTATATCTGTAAAGAACATTCTCAATTTTATGAGTGATGACGAGATTATTCTTTTCCATAAAGAAAAGTACGAAGAATATTGGATATCAATGCCATAAGACAAGTTTTCAGACATATATAGTTGACCAACATGTTGTACTTACGATTCCCATGTTTTATGAGTTTTTCAAATTTCCTTGCTAACTCTGCCCACTTGAATGAATTTATGACAATTTATCGAAATTAGGTCAAATTTAAAACTACAAGTAAATTGTAGGTTATTTTGAAAGTTTATGATAAAGCTTTTGGAGGTACCTATCAGGGGGTCACAATTAATATGTAAGAAACCACCAAGAGTTTTCATGACAGGTTCAAATTCTTGCTAAGATTTTGCATCGTGACAATTTAATGAAATTAGGTCAAGCTTAGCTACAAGTAAGCGTGATAGATTTCTCTTAGATTAAATATTTTCGGAGGTAGATGGGTGCATCTTCTTGTAGTAAACAATGCCATCAGTGTGAGTTCCCAACTATCAGGAAACAATATTCTCAATTTTCCGAGTGATGATGAATGCCACAAAGCCAAGTTTCAGACATATATAGTGGACTCTCAAACTTCCTAGCTAACTCCATCCATTGGAATGACTTTATGATGATTTATTGAAATTAGGTCAAATTTGAACTACTACAAGTAAATAGTAGGCTTCTTTGAATTTTTTATGAAAACTCTTTTGGAGGTACCCATCGGGTTGTGAGTTAATATATCAGAAACCACCGAGAGTTTTGTTGGCTGGTTTGACTTCTTGCTAACAATTTTCACCTTGAAAATTAAACAAAATTAGGTCAAACTTCAGCTACAAGTAAGAGGGATAAATTTCTCTTAAATTAAATGTCTTTTCGGAGGTAGATGGGTGCATCATCTTATAGTAAACAATGTTGTTATTGTGAGTTTGCAACTATCAGGAAAGAACATTCTCAATTTTCTGAGTGATGACGAGATTGTTCTTTCCCATAAAGAAAGTCCGAAGAATATGGATCTGAATTCCACAAGACTAGTTTTCAGACATTTTCCACAAGGTAGGACCCACATAGCTTGTAATATTGCTCCATGCAAGAGAGAGGAGAGAGGGGAAATGAATTTTCTATTCTCTATGGGCAACCCACAAGCTTGAGGAAACTTTATTTTCTCCACAATGTATAAGGTGAACCTTAGAAGATGCCACATCGACCTTAAGGTGTTTTTTAACACATTGCGGGCGTCATAAGGAAAAAACATATAATGTGCCCACTTGGCAGTGTATGACCAAGCTATAAAACTCCTATGCAAAAGTTAGCATCTTTAGTTTAGTAGGTCTCATGAATCATCTCGTATAAACACTTTCTAAACGGTGGATCTTACTCGTGCTAGTAATGTACTATATTTTTTCTTAGACATATGCTCATCTCTGTCCACGCGATGTACATGCAGAGAGAATAAAACGTAGGCATGAGAAGAGGGCAGCAACGAAGAGAGAAGATGAGTTGAAGGCGGTTCGATGTCAGAGCAAAGTTATGATGGGTTCCTGACTTGAGGTACTCCTGACTCTACTAGTATTAGTAAGTTTTAGGACCTATGCACTGCAAAATAAATTGTGTATTTTATCTCTCCTTTGATGCCTCTCATCTCTCCACCCGTCTCCCCTCGGGCACCGGCCCGACTGATCTTTCCCTCGTCCATAGCGTGGCGCTGCGCACATGTGCCTTGGTACGGCGTCTCTGTTTCTTTCTTTCTTTTTTGAGAGAGCGGCTTTGTTTCTCTAGCGTGTTCAGCACCCGCGTTGGTTTGGAGTAGGAGGAGTACATAGGAAGGAAACCACTATGGTACTTGGTGGGAAAAAATTCAAAATTTTCCGCTTTCAAAATTTTCACTTGCTTCCCAAACATCAGGAGGGAAGGTTATTCAAAATATCGTCCATTCGCAGTAGTACCTATTATATTATATTTATCTTGTCTTCTATCTTACAATACCATACCACTATAAAGTGTATAGATAACTTTGAACATCGGCCGTTGGTTCAAAGATGGCAAATCCAAACATTGCTAACCATTGGATCTTCTTTTTCATTCTTAGCGTCTAGAAGATTCTATTGATAGTCTTTAGCATAATGTGAAGGGAATATGCCCTAAGAGGCAATAATAAAGTGTTTATTATGTGTATTCCAAGTATATGATAGATGTTTATTTTGCATGCTATAATTGTATTAATACGCAAACATTAATACATGTGTGTTTAATAAACAAACAGAAAGTTCCTAGTTATGCCTCTCTCATAAACTAGCTCGTTGATTAACAAGATGATCAAGGTTTCCTGATCATGGACATTGGATGTTGTTAATAACGGGATCACAACATTAGTGTAATGGTGTGATGAACATTCATCCGAAGTATAGCATTACGATCAAATTCATTGAGTTTATATTGCTATAACAACTTACGAAGTGATCCTAATCCTTAGACCATGAGATCATGTCAATCACTAACACCGGAAGAGTTTCTTGATAACATCAAACGTCACACCGTAACAGGGTGATTATAAAGATGGATTGAGAACTAATAAAGTGTTATGTTGAGGCTCATGGATCGAGAGTGGAATTTGTTCATCCCGATGACGGATAGATATACTCTGGGCCCTCTCGGTGATATCACATTGATTAGCTTGCAACCAAGTGATTTGATCACTAGAATGTTATATCACGGGAACGAGAAAAGAGTGCATGTCAGTAACGAGATCAAACTAGGTATGGAGATACCGATGATCGAATCTCGGACATGTAATATATCGTGAAACAAAGGATTAATATACTAGCGTAAAAGGTTCCGACGATCACAAGAAAGTCATCGTTGAATGTGTGGGAGTCAGTATGGGTCTCCAGATCCCGCTTCTGATTATTGATCCGAGAGGGGTCTCGATCATGTCCACATTATTCATGAACCATAGGGTGACACACTTAAGAGACACCGACATCCAATTGGAACAAAAGTTTCATGCCGAAAGAATGAACAAGCGAAGGAATTTATTTCACTAGATACCGAAACAGGTTTTCGGGTGAAATTGCATAAAGTGGTTATGCATGTGAAATAGAATTCTAGCAAGGGGTTATTTGTGAATGTTTGTCATTAAAGTAATTGACAAAATTCTGAATAAAATAAAAGAGTTTTATTTAATGAGAGTTTGCATTAAATTTGGTGGAAATTTAATGGCAAGTTTGAGTGGGATTTTGAGTGGAGGCATATGAATGGATTTTTGTGAGTGGAGTGTCCACCCACATGAAGAGGGGAGGGCAAGGGGGCAGCCCCCATGTGCCGGCCACCCCTTGGGGTTCCCCCCTCCTCCTATAAAAGGAGCCCCTCCTCTCACTTCTCACTCACACCTCCTCGTGAAGGATCTCTCTCCCCCTATAGAATTTATTCCCCATGGTCTCGGACTAGCGAGATACATGTTCCCGGTGGCTATTCAGCAAGAAAGAGTTGTGCTTCCGCTGCATCGCTGGAGCGAGGAGGCGGAGGTTGCTCGGTGCCTCGAACGTGTGTGCGAGCACGGATGCGCTGCTGATTTGCGGCACTAGGACTTCCTCTCGATCTTGAGATCGGCAAGAGATCGTCTACATCAACCACGAGTTGAACTCGTTAAGCTTTGTCGGTCTTCAAGGGTATGTTCTCTACGGATATACATCCGCCCGTTGTTTGTATCTAATAGATAGATCTTGGTACATAGTTCACATCGTAGGAAATTTTTTGTTTTCTATGCTGCGAACCCAACAGTGGTATCAGAGCCGGATCTATGCATATATTCTTTACACGGGTAGTACACATATGAGTATGTGGGCGATGATGATCATGTTGTTGGTCCTTAGTTATAATTTTGGATATTGGTGGCATAGTGGGATGAAGCGGCCCTGACAAACTTTACATGCCCTCGCACATGAGACCTGTTCCACGCTTGACATGCAACTAGTTTGCATAAGTGGCTAGCGGGTGTCTGTCTCTCCTACTAGAGTCAATATCTATTTTGCAAGGAGTTGTCAACAATTTGGTTATCCTTGTTGTGGTTCATGTTTGTAGATAAGAACGGTTCTATCTTCGAAAGCCCTAAGCCACGTAAAACTTGCAATGGATAAATTAGAGGCATCTAGTTTAGATTGTTGCTGGGCTAGTATCATGATATGGTGATGTTGTAAGTATAAGTATGATATGATACTCTTACATAGCGTGTAAACTCCATAGACCTTGGACTTACACATAAAGGTATGATAGTGATCATAACAAGATGCACACGATAGAGATCATATGCGGGAACCATATCATTTCACTAATAAACATGTGATGTTTGATAGCATCTTATATTGCTTGTTTAGCGCTTTGTTAGCATAATAAGATGATCCCTCATTTAAATATCAAGATAAGAATGTGTTCTTCCTTTAGTATGCACCGATTATGTTTTGTCGCTCCAAGACATCACGTGATGATCGGGTGTTCTTGGATCCACGATCATATTTCGGGTGTAAAACAGTTACACACGCGAATACTAAGGTTCTAACTTGGTGAGCCTAGCATGTACAGACATGGCCTCGGAACACGGACCAAAAGGTTAAGCATGAGTCATATAGTTGATATGATTCCCATTTGATGCTCGCCTTTGAAGCTATACCGACTCACATGATGATCGGACTTGGTATAGTGGATTTGGTTCATGTAATCACCAAAAAGGCACGAGGGATGTCGTTTTTGAGTGGGAGTTCATTCGTAATATGGATTAGTTGAACTCAATCTATCATACACTTAGTCTAAACTTTACAAATTCTGTTGTAGATGGCACCACCTGCTTTTAATTTCAATGTGTTCATGGAGAAAGAGAAACTAGCAACGAACGGTAGCAACTTTACCGAATGGGCCATGAATTTGAGGATTCTCCTCTCTGCTGCACAAAAGCAATACGTGCTAGAAGCTCCACTAGGCCCCCCACCTTTTGAGGATGCCCCTGACGAGGAGAAGAATGTCTATCAGACTCGTCAGGAGGACCACAACTTAGTTCATTGCGGCATATTGTATAGGCTAGAGCCAGAACTTCAAAAGCGTTTCAAAAACGGCAATGCATTTGATACAATGGGTGAGTTGAAAATGATTTTCGACATACATGCTGCTGTAGAGAGCTACAACGCTCCAGAAAAGTTCTTTAGCTGCATGATGGAAGAGCACAACTCCGTTAGTGAGCATGTACTCAAGATGTCGGGTTACGCCGATAAGCTTGTGTCCTTGGGAATAACGATTCCCATTGACTTAGGCATCCATCGTGTTCTGCAGTCTCTGCCACCTAGCTATAAGAGCTTTGTGATGAACTATAATATGCAAGGCATGAAGAAGTCTCTCCCCGAGCTTCTGTCAACGCTTAAAACTGCAGAAGTGGAGATCAAAAAGGAACATCAAGTGTTGATGATCAATAGGAACACTGGTTTCAAGAAAGACAAGAAGGGAAAACGGAAGGGAAGTAAGGGCGGCAAGCCTGTTGCCGTGCCTGAAAAGAAACCCCGAGTTGGACCTAAGTCTGATACCGAGTGCTATTATTGTAAGGGGACTGGCCACTGGAAGCGCAACTGCCCCAAGTATTTGGCAGACAAGAAGGCCGGCAACGCAAACAAAGGTATATATGATATACATGTTATTGATGTGTACTTGACTAGTGCTCGCAGTAGCACCTGGGTATTTGATACCGGTTCAGTTGCTAATATTTGTAACTCGAATCAGGGGCTGCAGAACAAGCGACCTCTAGCAAGGGGTGAGGTCAAGATGCGTGTCGGCAATGGATCAAGCGTTGATGTGATCACCGTCGAAACGCTGCCTCTCCACTTGCCATAGGGATTAGTAATAAACTTGAATAATTGTTATCTGGTGCCTGCACTGAGCATGAACATTGTATCTAGATCGTGTTTAATGCGAAGTGGTTATTCATTTAAATCCGAGAACAATGGTTGTTCCATTTATATGATGAAATCTTTTATGGTCATGCACCGATGATGAATGGTTTATTTCTTTTGGATCTCGATAATAATGTTACACATATTCATAATGTTGATGCTAAAAGGATTAAACTAAATGATGATATATCCGCATATATGTGGCACTGCCGTCTAGGTTATATTGGCGTTAAACGCATGAAGAAGCTCCATTCAGATGGACTTTTGGAATCACTTGATTTTGAATCATTTGATACATGTGAGCCATGCCTTATGGGCAAGATGACTGAACGCCGTTTTCCGGTTCAATGGAACGGGTGAAAGATTTATTGGAAATCATACATTCTGATGTATGTGATCCAATGAGTGTGTCGGCGCGAGGTGGATATCGTTATTTTGTTACTTACATAGATGATTTGAGTAGGTATGGGTATATCTACTTGATGAAACACAAGTCTGAAACCTTTGAAAAGTTCAAGGAATTTCAGAATGAAGTGGAAAATCATCGTAATAGAAAGATCAAATTTCTACGGTCCGACCGTGGAGGTGAGTATCTAAGTTACGAGTTTAGCACTCACATGAAAGAGTGTGGAATTGTTTCAAAACTCACACCTGCCGGAACACCATAGCGAAATGGTGTGTCGGAACGTCATAATCGTACTTTAGTAGATATGGTTCGATCTATGATGTCTCTGACGGACTTGCCGTTGTCATTTTGGGGCTATGCACTAGAAACTGCTGCATTCACTTTAAATCGGGCACCATCTAAATCCATTGAAAAGACACATGTATGAATTGTGGTTTGGAAACAAACCTAAGCTGTCATTTCTTAAAGTTTGGGGTTGCGATGTTTATGTGAAGAAACTTCAACCGGATAAACTCGAACCCAAAGCGGAAAAATGCGTCTTCATAGGATACCCTAAGGAAACTATTGGGTATTCCTTCTATCACAGATCCGAGGGCATGGTTTTTGTTGCCAAGAATGGATCCTTTCTAGAGAAAGAGTTTCTCGCGAAAGGTGTGAGTAGTCGGAAGGTAGAGCTCAAAGAGGTTACTGAACCTTCTCTTCAAAGTATGGCGAGTAGCGCAGCGCCGGAAGTTGTTCTAGAGTTGGCTTCACCTGTTGAACAGGGAACAAATGATAGTGATCATAAAACTCCAAAAAAGAGTACTACTGAACCTCGCAGGTCTAGCAGGACGCGTGCAGCTCCCGAGCTGTACGGAAATCCTGTCATGAATTTCATGGTTGATGAAAATGATGACCCTGCGACGTATGAAGAAGCGATGATGAGCCTGGATTCCAACAAATGGTTAGAAGCCATGAAATCCGAGATGGAATCCATGTATGAAAATCAAGTTTGGAACTTGGTGGAATTACCTCACGACCGAAAGGCCGTGGAGAACAAATGGATTTTCAAAAGGAAAACTGATGCTAATGGTAATGTGACCGTCTATAAAGCTCGACTTGTCGCAAGGGGGTTTCGACAAATTCAAGGAGTTGACTACGATGAGACATTCTCTCCCGTAGCAATGCTAAAGTCAGTTAGGATTATGTTAGCAATTGCTGCATATTTTGATTATGAGATATGGCAGATGGATGTCAAAACCGCGTTTCTCAATGGTAATATGTAAGAAGAGTTGTATATGATACAACCAAAGGGTTTTCTCGATCCTAAGGATGCTAACAAGGTGTGCAAGCTTCAGCGATGCATCTATGGATTGAAGCAAGTATCACGAAGTTGGAATCTCCGCTTTGATGAGGTGATCAAAGAGTTTGGATTTGTCCAAACTTATGGAGAAGCTTGTATTTACAAGAAAGTGAGTGGGAGCAATGTGGCATTTCTGATATTATATGTGGATGACATATTATTGATCGGAAATGATATAGATCTTTTAAACAGTGTTAAAAGTTATCTAAACAGCAAATTTTCAATGAAGGACCTAGGTGAAGCGTCATACATATTAGGCATAAAGATCTATAGAGATAGATCTAGGCGCCTAATAGGGCTATCGCAAAGTACATACCTTGATAAGATTTTAAAGAAGTTAACTCCACCCACTTGAATGAATTTATGCCTATTTATTGATTTTAGGTCAAATTTTAACTACGAGTAAATTGTACGTTGCTTTGGAAATTTTACGAAAATGCTTTTGAAGGTACCCATCGGGGGTTAATTAATATATTAGAAATCACCGAGAGTTTTGGCAACAGGTTCAACTTATTGCTAAGATTTTGTATCTTGACATTTTAATGAAATTAGGTTAAAATTGAGCTACAAGTAGGCGAGATGGATTTATCTTGAATTAAACGTCTTTTCGGAGGTTGATGAGTGCATATTATTGTAGTAAACAATATCATTGGTGTGAGTTTCCAACTAGAAGAAAAGAAAATTCTTAAATTTTCCGAATGATGAAGAGATTGTTCTTTTCTTTAAAGAAATTATGAAGAATATGGAACTGAATACGACAAGCCAAGCTCCAAACATATATAATGGACCAACATGTTTTACTTACATTCCGCATGTTTTATGATTTTGCAAACGTCCTAGCTAACTCTGACCAATTGAATTACTTTATATCTCTTTACCGAAATTAGGTCAAAAATATGAACTACAAGTAAATTGTAGGTTTCTTTAAAAGTTTACGAAAAAGCTTTTGGAGGTAACCATCAGGGGGTCAATATTAATATATCAGAAACCACCGAGATTTTAGACGGCATGACCAATTCTTGCTAAGATTTTGCATCTTAATAATTTAACGAAATTTGGTCAAACTTGAGCTACAAAAGTAAGCGCGATAGATTTCTATTGAATTAAATGTATTTTTCGAGGTAAATGGGTGCATTTTCTTATAGTAAAAAATGTCGTCGGTATGAGTTTCAAACTATCAAGAAAGAACATTCAATTCTCAATTTTCTGAGTGATGACGAGATCATTCTGTTCAGTAATAAAAGTCCGAAGAATATTGGATCAGAATGCCACAAGCCAAGTTTACAGACATATATAGTGAACCAACATGCCGTACTTACGATTTCCATGTTTTATGAGTTTTCAAACTTACTTCTTGTACTTTATATTATGTAGAAGTCGAAGTTTATTACCTATACCTAATGCTTGAACTTTATGGTAACATGGTCTAGGTAAACGTCTGAGAATATTCTAGAATGATGAAGAAGTGTGTTTTGAGGTGTGTGTATAACGTTCATTGTGCTAAAGACTATCAATAGTATCTTCTAGATGTTAGCTAGAATAGAAAAGAAGATCCAATGGCTGGCAATGTTGGGATTCGCGAGCCTGCTTGATGCAATGCTCAATATTTAAAGTTATTCATACACTATATAGTGTGTAAGATAAGATAAGAATGACTGTTAATAGTATCTTCTAGATGATAGAATGGAAAAAAGATAATCGAAGAGCTGGCAATGTTGGGATTTGCTAGTATTTGATCCAGCAGTCAAAATTCAAAGATATTCGTACACTATATATACACCCTATGTCTAGAAATTGCTGACTTGGTTTTTCCTAGACTCAAATGTATTAGACACATTTTAGTGTACAGATGTACATTCAAATCTAGACAAACCCAAGTCAGTTATTTCTGGACAGAGGGAGTGTAATGGTAAGATGAGATATATAGTGGTAAGATATACTCCCTCCATTTCATAATATAACATGTTTTAGCTTTGTGAAGCAAATGTATATAGACTTCTTTTAGTATGTAGGTTCTCTTAGGTTTAGAGTGAATCTACACAGTAAAGTAAGTCTAGATACATTTCCTTCACAAACTTAAAAACATCTTATATTTTAAAATGGAGGGAGTACTACTCTGGTTGCTCCATTTCACACTCTAAAAAGGCGAAGAATGCGCACGTCCATCAGAGACACACACACACACACACACAAAATGTCTGTGAGTGCCACACAAGCGTATGGAATTTTTTATGCACATTGCAACCTTTTATGCTTTTCCAATATTTTTGGCTACAACATTCCCCACATAAATAAAATTTTAGGTCAACTTTGAAATGTAAGCACGCACTATATTTCTATTAATGTTATGTTCTAACAAATTCTCCCAGTTGAAAGATTTACATAAATTAGGTCAGATTTGATCTGGAAGCGTGTGGTATATAAATACCCCTCCAGAAATGTCCATGAATCGTTTTACAGAGAAATTTCAACATTATTTATGGACAATCCCCTAGTTTTACTAGTTTTCAAGCTTCCTATGTAATGTTTCCCACTTAAACCGAAGTTAGGTTAATTTTTAACTTCAAGAAAGTCTCAAAAAAATTCACTTGAAGTTACACTATGAAACTATTTTGAAGGTGTACACGGTCGGTCAATATCTTGAAAGTCACCGAGAGTTCTGAACGACTCAAAATATTGATATATATGAATTTGCATGATGACAACTCTCTTACATGGATTTGAGAAAAACACAAAGAATATGAAGAAAAATGAAAAAACGAAAAGGTTTCGCATGACATCCTCTCGTGTGTAGTACCTGCCAGGGAAAAAGGTAAATATGAGATTTGAAACAGTCAAAAAAGCCATCATCACATTCGATATGGCCTACCATATATGAAAACTCGAGGGTTTCTCGAGATGAATGACCGATTAGGTCATGGACATATCTACATCATAGTTCATGATAATGTTCCCATATTTGGTCGATGGGTGCATCTTGCCATGATAAACAATGCTGGGGTAGGAGTTTTGAACTGGTATTAGCAAAAACATGTTCAATTTTCCCAGTGGATCTTTAGGGTCTGTGTTGTAAAAGTGTAGGTTCCAGATGTATTTTGGCTTTCTTTTTGGATTTTAACACGCACCTTCTTGGTACTTAGGGGCAGATTCCTTGTTAAAAGAAAAAGAAAAATTTCCGAGTGACCGGAATTATTTTGTTGTGAAGCAAGTACAAATATTTTGGATCTGAATGCCACATACCCAATTTTCAGACAAACAGGACTATTGTGCAAAACATGAGTACACTACTAGGAAAACGCCTGTTCGTGGCGCACCTGTAAACAGCATCCGTGGCGCACTAGGGGTGCGCCACGAGCCTCGCGCTATGGCTATCTCCTAGCCGTGGCGCACTGCCTGGTGCGCCACGGTTATATCGAGATAGGCGTGGCGCACTACCAGGTGCGCCACGGTAGGGGTACAGGGTGCGCCACAGATGTGTTTTTCAAAAAACAAAAAAATGCAAAAAACACCCTCATTTTGAATTACAAAAGCAATCGGGTCCGTGCATCGTCGCCGCAGTCGTGTCACCTCGTCGGAGCATGGCCGTGGCAGGGAGGTACGGGAGGGGTCGTGGCCGCTCTAGTCCTCGCCGACGTCGAGGTGGTAGGAAGGGTGTGGTTGGAGAAAGGAAGGTAGGAAGAGAGGGAGGAAGGAAGAGATGGAGGAAGAGAGGGAGGAAGAGAGGGAGGAAGGAAGAGATGGAGGAAGAGAGGGAGGAAGGAAGAGATGGAGGAAGAGAGGGAGGAAGAGAGGAAGGAAGGAAGAGATGGAGGAAGAGAGGGAGGAAGGAAGAGATGGAGGAAGAGAGGGAGGAAGGGAGGTCGGACGCTGCCGTCACTGCAAGGAGAGGAGGAGGCCGTCGTTGCGCCGCCGCCGCGCCACCCTCACTGCAAGGAGAGGAGGAGGCCGTCGTCGTGCCGTCAATGCAAGGAGATGAGAAGGGGAAGGAGGAGAATGAAGAAGGAGAAGGAGAAGGAAGAAGGGAGAAGGAAGAAGGAGAAGGGAAAGGAAAGGAAGAGGGAAAAGGGGGAGGGAAAAGGGGGAAGGGAAAGGTAGGTGGGCGGGGTGAGGATTCGAAATTTGAATCCCGCCCAAGCTTATCCGTGGCGCACTAGGTGGTAGTGCGCAACGGGTAAGTCGCCCTCTATTTTTTTCTACAGGAAAAAACGGTCTTTTGACCATAACTTTTTACTCTTTTCGAATTTTGAAAATCTAAAAAATCGCTAAACGACCAAAGGTCATTGTGAGTAGATGCGAAATCTCGTTCTCGTCATTTTGGTATATTATACGATTTTTTTTATATCGTATGCAAAAGTTACGACCTTTTTACCGTGGCATGACTTTTTTTTGCAAATAAAGTCGAAACTCATGTTTGTTAATTTTACTAGAAGCTATACCACATTACCTACCTAAATATGAATGGATTTAATTTTTTGAAGTGTTTATCATTTTCTTTTATTTTTTGCAAAGCCTAAAAGGGCGATCCACGGGGGGCGGGGGGGGGGGGGGGGGGGGGAGGGGTGGAGTTGATGCAGGATAGTTAGGCATAGGGCACTAGGGCAAGGTGCCCTACTACTAAGTTTATACATCCGTGGCGCACATGGCATAGTGCGCCACAGAACTTTCCACAACCATAGCGCACCTACTCCATGTGCGCTACGGGTACGTGGCATGCGGCTGGCAGGCCCCTGGCCCATACATATCTGTGGCGCACATACCCCATTTGCGCCATGGTTGTTCTAGTTACTAGTAGGGCACTATCCACAGGTGAGCCACGCCTATTTTACCCGTGGGGCACTTTAACCATGTGAGCCACGGATGCATGGATTACCTATAGCCCTTTTCCTAGTAGTGTGTTTCATTCACTTAGTTGTTTTATTAAGAAAAAACATAAATTAAAGACTTAGCAATATTTTTCCATAGCATGTATATATTCCACCCTTTGTTACTACTAGATAGGCTAAGCATGGCAATAGAAAGTATCTTAACTTAGAGAAAATTCTAACAATTCTACAACTACTAGGATTTCCCAAGCATAGCATATAGATACTTAGCAAATACTTATGCAAGTCTATACAAAATATTTCTAATGCATAGTCAAAATATAGGGACAAAAATATGAAGCACCACTTTCCTTGGTAGTTGGGGGAGTAGCAACAATCTTCACAACCACAATCACCATTAGCACCAAAATCTACACATAAAATGATAGCACCAAATTCACATATAAAAATATACAAGCAAAAATATATGAATGCATGCAATGCCATGTGATGATTTTTCTCAATCAAACAAGATAAGTGAAGCAGTACTGAATCATAGAACAAACAATTTATACACTAAATAAAATTAATTTGGCCCTTAGAACAATTTCCAAACAATTTTTATATACAAAATAAGCTTAGAAATGTCTATGCAAAAACAACGCATTTTACAGATGCAATTTATTAAACAAAGTGCATAATTGGATAGAATTATTTCTCCTGATTCCAATGATATAAAATTTGCAAAATTTGAACGTGTGGATCAAAAGTTATGAATTTTGCAAGTTTGAACAACTAATAGATCTAATTCTAGATTTTAAATCAAACGCACAGACACGCGGCGTGTTCTGATTGGCTGATACCGTTTCGGCTGGATCGATCAACGAGAGCCGCAGGATTTAAATGAAATCACATGGGTCAGATCTAATCATCCCCTTTCGATAAGTGATCTAATCTAACGCGCTGGATCTAGATCCAACGGCCCATGACGGCTTGGCCAAGAACTGGCGCCGTGCGTGGTCGCAGCGGCGGCGGCGCTACTGACGTTGACGGTCCTGCGAATACAGGAGGGGCTGGGGGTTGTGGTGTGGCTTACCAGATTTGCAAGAACACGAGGAAGCTCAACGTGCTGCTTCCGTGGATAGGGGCTGGCTGTAGCAGGGGTTAGCGCTCGTCGGAGTTGCTGGCGGCATCGAGTTCTTGCATGCGAGGTTGTTGCCAAGACTCTGGATCGCCCTAGCATGAACCAGATGTGTTAGGAGGTGCACAAGGTCATGGCGGACACGATAGTATTGAGGAGAGGGCAAGGGGCGCTCGGATTTTACCTAAATCGTTCGTCGGAGTCGAGCGGCGGCTCAGGCGTTTGCGGGCGTGAACGGGGATGGAAACCTGGGTCACAAGCAGGCAAACCAGAGGTGTCAGCAGATGCATAAGGACACGAGGGTCACACTCGTTTGAACCAGAGGCAGAGGGGCGCTCGGAGCTCACCGTAATCGCACGCTAGAGTTCGTCGGGCAGCGGCGTTGCGACTCAAAATACTGGCAGCCTGGTGGCAAGGAGAGTGTGCTGTGTGGGGGGGGGGGGAGGGGGGTGGGAATGACCGAGGCGGCGAGGTGTTTAAGTAGCCAGGAGGGGCGAGAGAATTACGTAGTGGTTCAATGCCAATTAAGCGCGAAATCAACGCGACGTTTCTGGAGGAAACGGCGGTGGCGACAGAGTTTGCGCGTGCGGGTATGGGGAAGAAGATGCTGACCTGGCTTGGGCCCAGTGGCAGTGTCAGCGGGGCAGAGCGGGTGCGGGTGAGAGAGAAAAGAGGGGAACCCGGGTGGGCTGGCTTTTGGGCCGTTCTGCTGTTGGCCTGGAATGGTGGCGCCGGCCCTTTTCTATTTCTTTTCTCCTTTTCTATTTCTTATTTGATTTTTTGAAATCATTTTCAAATGCTTTTTGAATGAGTTTGAATTCAAACTTCCTCTGGATTTTTGTAGAATGATTCAAGCATATATTTGTGTATAAAACATTGCTGTTTGATCACAAACACTTTGGTCCATTAAAATAGAATTAAAACCATGCCTTAAATTATTATTTGTAATAGGCATACAAATGGTTTTAACTTTTGATTCTTGTTTGAAACTTTGAATAAGATTTAGAAAATATCAATAAATCTCAGGATCAATTCTCTACTGATCAAAACAAGGTTTTCCTTCTTATAAGGTAGCAATAAGGCTAATGCCTTGCTTTACATAAAATGATAGATCACAAATTTCTGATTTTTGAGGAAATTATCCTAAAATGAGTATGAATGCATGAATGATGTGCAGACTTTGAAAACATGATTTTAGGGATGTTACAATCTAACCACCTTAAGGTGAATCTCGCCCTCGAGATTCGGATTGGCTAGCAAATAGGTGAGGGTGGTCTTTCCGAAGGTCATCTTCTCTTTCCCATGTTGCCTCTTCTTCGGAATGATGGTTCCACTGAACTCTGCAGAATTTGATAGTCTTTGTCCGTGTAACCCTTTCTGCAGTCTCAAGAATCTTGATAGGTTTTTCCTCATAAGTGAGATCACTTTCCAGTTGGACCTCCTCCAAAGGTATGGTATCCTTCAAAGAAGTCTCTTCCATCTGTAGATGGCATTTCTTTAGCTGACTCACATGAAACACATTGTGAACGGCAGACAATGATTATGGCAATTCAATCTCATAAGCTACTTCTCCTTTATGACTCAGAATCTTAAATGGTCCAACATATCTTGGGGCCAATTTTCCTTTGACTCCGAATATCTTCACTCCACGAAGTGGTGACACTCTAAGATAAGCCCTATCACCCACTTCATAGGTGACCACTCTACGCTTAGGATCTGCGTAGCTCTTCTGTCGGGACTGTGCTATCTTTAATCTGTCCTTTACTACCTTGACTTTCTCTTCAGCCTCCTTGATTAGTTATGGTCCGAACAAATTTCTTTCTCCCACACCATTCCATAGCAATGGGGTAGTACACTTTCTCCCATAGAGAAACTCAAACGGTGCCATCTCAATACTGGTTTGATAGCTGTTGTTGTAAGAGAATTCTGCGTACGACAGACTTTCATCCCAAGTAGCTCCATAGTCTAGGGCACATTCCCTCAACATATCCTCTAGAATCTGGTTGGTCCTTTTTGTCTGTCCATCGGTCTGGGGATGAAAAACAGTACTGAATTCCAATCTCGTTCCCAATGATTCATGTAGTTGCCTCCAAAAATGAGAAGTGAATTGGGTTCCCCTACCAGACACAATACTCTTGGGTACTCCATGCAGACACACAATCCTATTCATATAGATCTTGGCCAACTTAGAACTTGTATAGGTTGTCTTCACGGGTATGAAACGAGCCACTTTAGTGAGGCGATCCACTACTACCCAAATAGAATCATATCCTGACCTGGTCCTTGGCAATCCTGTGATGAAATCCATGCCAATCTTGTCCCACTTCCAATCAGGAATAGGTAGTGGTTGTAACAATCCTGCTAGTTTCTGATGTTCCGCTTTCACTCTACTACATACATCACACAAAGCAATATGTTCGGCGATGTCCTTCTTGAGATTATTCCACCAAAATCTTTCCTTCATATCCATGTACATTTTGGTGTTACCTGGATGAATGGAATATGGTGAGTTGTGTGCTTCCTGTAAAATCAGTTTCCGAAGCTCCGGATCTTGCGGAACACAGATACGTTTTCCATACCATAAAGTACCCTGTTTGTCTTCATGGAATCCTTTGGATTTTCCCTTACCAATCTTTTCCTTAATCTCTTCTATTTCCTTGTCCGTCTTTTGGGCTTCCTTGATTTTGTCCAACAAGGTGGGTTGAACATCCAATGACATGAGATGTCCTTCAGGCACAATCTCTAATCTGAGGTCTCTAAATTGCGCACACAGATCATCTGGCAACTCTCCCTTAGTAAGGCCATTCACAAATACCTTACGGCTCAGTGCATCCGCTATAACATTTGCTTTACTGGGGTGGTATTGCAAACTCAAGTCATAGTCCTTGATGAGTTCTAGCCATCTTCTTTGTCTCATGTTGATTTCCTTCTGATTAAAGATATACTTCAAACTTTTGTGATCTGTGAACACTTCACATCGCTTTCCCAAAAGATAATGTCTCCATGTTTTGAGTGCATGGACAACAGAGGCTAACTCCAAATCGTGAGTAGGATAATTCACCTCATGAGTTTTGAGTTGTCTCGACACATAAGCCACAAGTTTCCCTTCTTGCATCAGAACTGCACCTAATCCATGATGAGATGCATCACAATAAACTTGGAAGTCTTTCTCCAAATCTGGCAGACATAAGACTGGTGCTGTCACTAGTCTCTTCTTCAATTCTTGGAAACTAAGTTCACATCCTTCAGTCCAAGCAAATTTCTTGTCTTTCTTTAGTAACTCCATCATTGGCTTAGCTACCTTAGAGAAATTCTCAATGAATCTTCTATAGTATCATGTTAAGACAAGAAAACTACGAACTTCTTTCACTGACTTAGGAGATTCCCATTCAGTTACAGCTCACAATTTTGAGGGATCAACTGCTACACCATCTCCTGACACAACATGTCCAAGAAATCCAACTTCATTCAACCAGAATTCACACTTGCTGAATTTGGCATACAGCTTATGCTCTCTAAGCTTCTCAAGTATCAAACGCAAATGTCCTTCATGTTCTTCTTTGCTCTTGGAGTAGATCAAAATGTCATCGATGAAAACGACAACAAACTTGTCAAGGAACTCCATGAACACCTTGTTCATCATATTCATGAAGTAAGCTGGTGCATTGGTCAAACCAAATGGCATCACGGTGTACTCATACAATCCATATCTAGTGGTGAAAGTTGTCTTAGGTATGTCTTGTTCCCTTATCTTAAGCTGAAAATAACCTGACCGGAGATCAATCTTTGAGAACACACAGGCTCCTTCTAACTGATCAAACAAGTCGTTGATTCTGGGCAAAGGATATTTGTTCTTGATAGTCACCTCATTGAGTGAACGATAATCGATGCATAACCTTTGACTTCTATCTTTCTTTTCCACAAACAAGACTGGTGCTCCCCAAGATGAAGAACTTGGTTAAATAAATCCTTTCTACAACTGTTCTACAAGTTGTTTCTTGAGTTCTTTCAACTCATCAAATGACATCTTGTAAGGTGTCTTAGCTATTGGTCCTGATCCTGGCAGCAAGTCAATCAGAAATTCCACATCTCTATCTGGTGGCATTCCCGGCAATTCCTCTGGAAACACATCTGGATATTCTCTCACAATTGGCACACTATCTATGCTAACCCCCTTAAGAGAATTTAGCTTACTCCCTTTTGATTCAAAGTTAGACTTGAATCTTATCCGTTTATTTTCCGGGGTTGTGAGTGCGATAGTACGATTGGCACAATCTAGTACTCCTTCATACTTGGTCATCCAGTCCATTCCCAAAATTACATCCAGTCCTTGGGAATCTAGGATTATCAGACTCACTGGAAACTTGTGCTTTCCAAATTCTATCACTAGATCACGACACCCAAGACTTACTATCATATCTCCACCGGGAGAACTTACTTTTATTAGACACCCAATATTTTCAGTTGGAAACCCATTTCTATCAACAAATGCTTTTGATATGAATGAATGTGATGCACCAGTATCAAAAAGAATAACTGATGGATCAGAATTGAGTTTGAACTTACCAGCCACAGCATCGGACTCCTTATAAATCTCTTCCACATTGATGTGGTTCACTTGTCCCTTCTAGAAAGGGTTGGGCTTGTTGGTTCCTTTAACTTTCTTTTCTGGGAATTCATTTGCATAATTCCCTAGCTTCTTACACTTGAAACATTCAACCTGACTAATATCTCTCTTTGCAGGCTGACTGCCACTTCCACTTCCACCTCCACTGTGGTGACTCTTGTGTCCACTCTTGTGGTTCTTGTACTCGTCATTATCATGACCACGGTGATGCTTGTTGTCATGATGGCGGTTGTGGCTGTGGTGGTTGTTGTACTTTCCATGTTTGTGGGATCCAGAACTCCCACTATCATCATGATGGGAACTCTTGTGAGACGATCCCGAGCTGTGCTTGTCAGAGCTGTGCTTCCTCTTTCTGCTTTCAACCTGTTTCATCTTGTTCTCCAAGATGGTAGCCTTGTCACAAAGTGATTGGTAGATTGGGACATAGGCAACAGATAGCTGCAGATTCATTTCATTGTTCAGTCCTTCGAGGAATTTCTCCTTCCTCTTGGCATCGGTATCAACTTCATCCGGTGTATAACGCGCCAGATTGTTGAACTCCTCAATATATTCAGCCACGCTGCGGTGACATTACTTCAGGTTATGGAACTCCTTCTTCTTAAAATTCATCACTCCGGATGAGATGTGAGCTGTACGGAAACCGTCTTCAAAGATAGCCCATGTCACATCCTCAATGGGAGTGGTGATCTGGAAGTTATCCCACCAAGTAGCTGCTGGTCCTTCCAACAGATGTGCTGCAAACTTGACTTTCTCCTCGTCGATGCAGCCGACAGTTACCAAATCCTTGTTTACTGAACGTAGCCAATCATTGGCCACCATTGGGTCAGTGGTTCCTGAGAACTTTGCAGGCCTCAGTCTTAGGAATCTGGTGAGCATGTCAAATCCTGGTGGATTGTTCGGATTGTTGTTATTATTATTGTTGTTGTTGTTATTCTAATTATGCATAAAAGTGGTCATCATCTGCATCAGCTGTGCCTGTGTAGTCATCAACTGCTACATCTCGGGGGTGACATTGTTGTTGTTTGGGTTGGGATTGGCACGTCGAGGAGGCATATGTGGTTTTCATAAGGATAAGAATGAGATACCCATAGATTCTTAACATGCACGATACATCACATAGACAATCACCAAAACAAGCATCAAAATAACATAAGGTTCAACAACATAAATAACAAGTTTGAAAAAGTAAACACACCATAGCAAGCCACCAACATGTTGGATGGTCATTGCGACTCAATAATCATAAGTACTCTAAATGAAAGGTAAGTGAGTAGTCATCACTACTCCTCTGCATCAACCTCCACATCAACAAGTGTAAGACCTGCATTATCCATAGCGGTCTTGTATTCCTCGACATTGGTAGTCAAGGCCTCTATCTTGGCCCTAAGATCCCTCTTCTATGAGCGAAGTCTCTCAATCACTCCCTGCTAATGCTCGAGCTCGAAGTCCTTGGCCTCCAGCTCTTCCTTCATCTCCCGGATCTTCTTGTTCCAGTCTTGGACTCTCTTCTCCTGACTCTTGAATTTCCTGTCCTGGCTCTCAAACTTGGCCTCCATCTCCTTGACTATCTCGTCTTGCTCCGCGAAAAGCTTGTCCTTATCACGAAGCTGCACCTGGAGCTCGTCATTGCTAAGCATGACGTTGGTCTTGTCAGTATCTAAGTGCCTAATAAGAACCTCTAGGTCCTGAAGGTACAGACGAATCGGCTCCACCGTCTCTAGCAGCATCCTCGAACTCAATAGCCTATCCCTCCTCGTCTCCTCTCCCGAAGGGGTGAAAGTAAAGACCTCTAAGCTCTCTGGAGTGTCTCCCTACCAGACGCCCAAGTAACTCCTGTATAACTATATCTAAGCCCTACTCTTTGTCGTCATGCATCAGCTTGAAGGTGATGGTCTCCATGGTTGGCTCTGTCTGGCGTCCGGGCTGAGTGACTCTGAAGCCCCAAAGGTCCTTCCTCTCAAACTTGGTGAGGGGAAGCGTCATGATGCTAGGGAGTGGAAGGTTGATCACGTTGGTGAGCTCAATGAGACGAGTGCCAAAACGAGTTCCCTTGAGCTCTTTGGCCGTGTTGATAGTAACAGCAGGCATCTATTTTTTTTATAAGATAGAGAAAAGTTAGAATCAACATCAACAGAGAAAAAAAATCACAAGACAAAATATCACAAGCATATCTTTGGCAACAATCACACAAGTCATGGCATACACAAATCCATTACAAGCATCAAAGGTTCAACATAACTTAGATAATTTTTTTTGGAAATAAAACGACAAGTGTGGTGGTCCAACTAACGAAGTACATTACAATCCCATCTCACTTGCCAAGTTGGCTAACAGGGCATCCCTAGAGGCAATCTATCGATCCTGATCACATGACTCCATTGCTAAGTCTATTATGTCTTCCCTTAAACGTTGATTGGTAGCCTCTAACACTTGGGTATGCTTCTTTTCTTCCCTAAGGTCATTTTGGGTGTTAAGCATTCTGCACTTGAGTCTATCACCAAGCTCCTTGATGGCATTCCAGGCTGCATTTCTTGCAGAGTCAAAGAATGTTGTGTGCATTACTGATTTGGTGACCATGCAAAATCCTGACTCCTTGTGGTTGTCTTCCTTGTTTTTGTACAAGTGCAGTTGCACCCACCAGTACTCCACTCCTTCATCCATCATGGGGAATCCTTTGTACACAGCTGCACCATGTATCCCCATGGCAACAATGAGGTCCTTGAGGGCCTTGGGAAATTCTGTCTCACACTCCAAGGTCATGGTCATGAGTGGTCCCTTCCTCATGGCTTCGTTGATGGAGTTCATCTACAAACAGAGATGAGAAAGAAGATTAGAAAAGTTTACGAGAAGAAAAAGACAAGTGTGGAAGTTGTTGAAAATTTTTCCTTAGTGATTTCTAATCCAATCCTAGGGTCATAATCCTATAGGCAACACAGTGCTCTGATACCATCTGTAAGATCCCACCTTTATAAAGGTAAAGATCCCTGTGATTGCAATGTTAGTCCCTGGATCAATTGCTAGCATCCACAGTTTAAGATGAAGTACACAGAAACAAAGGTCATTATTACATCGTCATTCCAGAGATAACATAGTATTTTACAACTCCATAGCCATAATCTAGTACAAGAAAGTTTCACTTAACAATATAAAATAGAAGTCTTCATCTTCATGTGCCATAGGCAAGCATGTTGAGTGTAGACTCATAACCCCTAATCATCATCAGAGTAACCTGCAACATCACAAGTTACAGCCACAGTGGGTCAATACATTGGAATAGTATTGGCAAGTGATACTTTAGTACAATATTAGCATCTAGTTACTACATGAATTTGGCTAAGTGTAGCTCAGGCTTGTTTTGCTCAAAATAGGCTTTACCTATTAGTTGAAAACACTAAGTTTTGTTTGGCAAAACTTTCCCAAGGAACCACCAATAGAAATTGGTGAACCTTCACCCTTGTTCAACCACAAGTTTTACTTAGAAAATTGGGATGAGGAGATTCTTGATAGCTTCCATGTCTTGATGCTCAAGTTGTCCATTACAGGGGACACGACTAAGTACTTAGTTTCTTCCATCTGTAGAGGTTGTGCACTTTCCCCACAAGACTTGATTTTCACCAAAACAGGACCTTTCAGAAGCCTTCCCTTAGACCAAAATGGACGCGCTCCAAACCTATCAATCCCCTACCACCAATTGTCCATTTGTCTAAGTTATTGCAACCTATATGATCCAGGCAGAGCCCAAAATGCCATGTGGCTGCACTAGAAGCTTCTTAACATTTGACATCTCAAATCCCTTTGTTCCTGGGTGGAAATCCACAAGTGAGATATACAAGGTAGATCATAGAAATGGGCCTTGTGTAACCACTCAACCAAAAACCACCAAGCAATTACCATTCCACCTAGGTGTTCCATTCACTTGGTTGTTTTATTAAGCAAAAACATAAATCAAAGACTTAGCAATATTTTTCCATAGCATGTATATATTCCACCCTTGGTTACTACTAGATAAGCTAATCATGGCAATAGAAAGTATCTTAAATTAGAGAAAATTCTAACAATTCTACAACTACTAGGATTTCCCAAGCATAGCATATAGATACTTAGAAAAATACTTATGCAAGCCTGTACAAAATATTTCTAATGCATAGTCAAAATATAGGGACAAAAATATGAAGCACCACTCTCCTTGGTAGTTGGGGGAGTATCAACAATCTTCACAACCACAATCACCGTTAGCACCAAAATCTACACATAAAATGATAGCACCGAATTCACATATCAAAAATATAGAAACAAAAATATATGAATGCATGCAATGCCATGTGATGATTTTTCTAAATCAAACAAGACAAGTGAAACAGTACTGAATCATAGAACAAACAATTTATACACTAAATAAAATTAATTTGGCCCTTAGAACAATTTCCAAACAATTTTTATATACAAAATAAGCTTAGAAATGTCTCTGCAAAAAAACCCATTTTACAGATGCAATTTATTAAACAAAGTGCATAATTGGATAGATTTCTTTCTCTTGATTCCAATAATATAAAATTTGCAAAATTTGAACGTGTGGATCAAAAGTTATCAAATTTTGCAAGTTTGAACAACTAATAGATCTAATTCCAGATTTTAAATCAAACGCACAGACACGCGGCGTGTTCTGATTGGCTGATACCGTTTTGGCTGGATCGATTAACGAGAGTCACAGATTTAATTGAAATTGCACGGTCCAGATCTAATCATACCCTTTCGATAAGTGATCTAATCTAACACGCTAGATCTAGATCCAACGGCCCACGACGGTTTGGCCAAGAACTGGCGGCGCGCGTGGTCGCAGCGGCGGCGGCGCTACTGACGGTGATTGTCCGGCGAATACAGGAGGGGCTGGGGGTTGTGGTGTGGCTTACCAGACTCGCAAGAACACGAGGAAGCTCAACGTGCTGCTGGCGTGGACAGGGGCGGGCGGTAGTAGGGGCTAGCGCTCATCGGAGTTGCTGGCGGTGTCGGGTTCTTGCAGGCGAGGTTGTTGCCGAGGCTCTGGATCGCCCTAGCACAAACCATATGTGTTAGGAGGTGCGCAAGGTCATGGCGAACACAACAGTATCGAGGAGAGGGCAAGGGGCGCTCGGATTTTACCTAAATCATTCGTCGGAGTCGAGCGGTGGCTCAGGCGTTTGCAGGCGTGAACGGGTACGACAACCTGGGTCACAAGCAGACAAACCAGAGGTGTCAGCAGATGCACAAGGACACGAGGGTCATGCTCGTTTGAACCAGAGGCAGAGGGGCGCTAGGAGCTCACCATAATCGCACGCCAGAGTTCGTCGGGCAGCAGCGGTGCGACTCGAAATACTGGCAGCCTGGTGGCGAGGAGAGTGTGCTGTGTGGGGGGAAATGACCGCGGCGACGTGGTGTTCAAGTAGCCAGGAGGGGCGAGAGAATTACGCTATGGTTCAATGCCAATTAAGCGCGAAATCAACGCGGCATTTCTGGAGGAAACGGCGGTGGCGACAGAGTCTGCACGCGCGGGGGTGGGGAAGAAGATGCTGACCTGGCTTGGGCCCAGTGGCAGTGTCAGCAGGGAAGAGCGGGTGCGGGTGAGAGAGAGAAAAGAGGGGAACGCGGGTGGGCTGGCTTTTGGGCCGTTTTTGCTGGTGGGCTGGAATGGTGGCGCCGACCCTTTTCCATTTCTTTTCTCCTTTTCTATTTCATATTTGATTTTCTGAAATCATTTTCAAATGCTTTTTGAATGAATTTGAATTCAAACTTCCTCTAGATTTTTGTAGAATGATTCAAGCATATATTTGTGTATAAAACATTGTTGTTTGATCACAAACACTTTGGTCCATTAAAATAGAATTAAAACCATGCCTTAAATGATTATTTGTAATAGGCATACAAATGGTTTTTAACTTTTGATTCTTGTTTAAAACTTTGAATAATATTAAGAAAATATCAATAAATCTTAGGATCAATTCTCTACTGATTAAAACAAGATTTTACTTCTTATAAGGTATTAATAAGGCTAATGCCTTGCTTTACATAAAATGATAGATCACAAGTTTTTGATTTTTGAGGAAATGATCCTAAAATGAGTATGAATGCATGAATGATGTGCAGAATTTGAAAACATGATTTTAGGGATGTTACAGAAACCAAGTTATTCCAAAGTGTCCACTATAAATTCCTATGCATGGTGTGTTACACCATTCCAAGTATATTCTTATTTCAGCTATCTTCGAATTAAAAAGTATTTTCTTATGTGAAAACTTAGTGATTAAAGCCCTCACAAACTTGATGGCACACTTTATATTATTTGCCCCTAATAAACTTGAACCATTGTGTCATCTATGTTGTATATGCTTGCACTTATACATTGGAATTAGCAGAACCGTGCTGTCACGCGGAATGTTTTCAACATTGCACTTGTACTTTGTACTAAGTTGATATCATGCTATTTTGTCTATGGATGTCACCGGTGTGAAATAAAGAGGGAGCTTGTAAGTCCATGGAGTATCTATTTTGTGTTAGAGAAACTCCTAGGCCGCTAGCCTAAGCCATGCCTAATCATGGTGGAAACTTGCAGCATCACCATTAGTGAGCTATCTATGAAGCATCCTCAATAAAAAGCTATGCATATAGTAAATAAAAAGATCGCTGAGATGCTCATTGTCTGCTTGCCTTGTCATTTTGGTTATGGGATAGCTCCTGTACCATGTGCAAGGGGTACCCTGTTGGCGGTTCTCTATGATATGCATGTACTTACAATGATAAGAACTTACAGGTGACTGAAGTTGAGTAGCATGAGGTGTGCCCCTCATATTCAAGGGACTTGAGATTGGCAACTTATACTTTGTAAAGCATATACTCCATCTTTGTTCACTTTAACCTTAACCATTTCAAGATGCTTATGATAGGGCAATGAGGGCTAAAAGCTAACAAGTACCATAATTTTTGGAAGCTCTTTTTGAAACTTGAAATCCCTGCTTCCTTTATGAAAGGCCTTTCTTCCACTATTATTTGAGTCTCCACCTTCTACCTTTAGGCACCATTATGAGAGCATAGTTGCCATTCTTAGTTCTATGTGTAGTGTCCCAAAACTTATTGATTGATGCATATTGTTGATATTACATGTTCTTGTGTTATTTGTATCTAGTCACTCTTATGAGATTTGAAGGTGTCATATGCATCTATTTGCTACTCCATGAGGGACAAGCTAAATGTCACTATGCCATGTTTTCTATATGTGAAACAAACAAATGTTTTTCAATGCATGTTATTCATGATCTTTGTTTGTAGCCTTTCATGTTGCATGCATAGTTACTTTGTCTTATTTTTAGAACTCCATCTTTCATGCTCATGTTTAGAGTACTTTGATCCTAGCTTTCAATTCTTGCAAATGGTTTGATCTTCATTTTGATGGTGCATGTCACCTCAAAAATTATTATTTTTATCACTTACCTACTCGAGGATGAGCAGGAGTTAATCTTGGGAATGCTTGATACGTCGGAAACGTATCTATAATTTTTGATGCTCCATGCTTGTTTTATATCTACTTTTCTTTATTTTGTCTACACTTTGAGGTGTTTTTATATCTTTTCTGGAACTAACCTATTAACAAGTTGCCACAGTGCCAGCTGCCTGTTTTCTTCTGTTTTTGGTTCCAGAAAGGTAGAAAATCAATATTCTCGGAATTGGACGGAACAAAAGCCAAAGTAAATATTTTACCGTGGGTGTCACGAAGCCAGAAGGGGAGACGTAGAGGTGCCAGAGGGACACCACACCCCCCAGGCGCGGGCTAGGGTGGACCCGCGCCTGGGAAGGGTGTGGCCCCTCTGGTCGCCTCCCAGCCTCACCTCTTCGCCTATAAGAAGCCTCTGACCCAAAAAACCTAAACAACCCAATTATACTTCTAGAAAAACCTCCATAGCTCCGCCGCCACTGAAAGGGAGATTCAGGGGACAGAAAGTCTCTGTTCTGGCACCCTGCCGGGATGGGGAAGTGCCCCCGGAGCCATCTCCATCGATCTCCATCGCCATCTTCATCACCGTTGATGATTCCCATGATAAGGAGGGAGTAGTTCTTCCTTGAGGCTAAGGGCTCTACCGGTAGCTATGTGTTCATCTCTCTCTCTATGCATGGTCATATTGTGATCATGAGCTTTGTAATCAAGTAGATCTACTTTGCTACTGAAGTGCTTTAATAGATCTCTGCTCTCCCCATGTGTGTGAAAGTGATAGCGTGCACGCCATGGTGGCACTTAGGTTTGAGTCTACATAAATAATCTTTGTGCTTTAATAGATCTATGCTTTTCCCCACGTGCATGAAAGTGACAGCGTGCATACCGTGTGTGGCACTTCAGATAGATTGAATATTTGTTATGAGTTATATTTGGTGTTGGATGTCTCTATGAAATTGTGGTGTTTGTTGGAACCATCTAGCGCTTAAGGTGACAGTGTGGGGTTATCTAGATTGGGGAAGGCCGACTTTGATGAGTGTTGTTATAGCCCTACCAATGATTAGAGTGTCCAACTAGAGAGTAGTGAAGAGTAGTATCATGAAGAGAGGATATTTATAAGAGAGTGTTCACTAGTGAAAGTATGATCCCTAGGCCTTGTTTCTAAACATTGAAACACCATTTGCATCTAGATCTGTTGCATGTTTGCTTGCTTTAGTCTTTACCTCGCCGTCAAGCTATTTTCTGGCACTGTTACCACTTGTATTTCACTATCTCTTCACCGAACTAGTGCACCTATACACCTGACAAGTGTATTGGGTGTGTTGGGGACACAAGAGACTTCTTGTATCTTGATTGCAGGATTGCTTGAGAGGGAATACCTTTGACCACTTCCTCCCTGAGTTCGATAAACCTTGGGTAATCCACTTAAGGGAAACTTGCTGCTATTCTACAAACCTCTGCACTTCGAGGCCCAACAACTGTCTAAAAGAATAGAAGTGCGTAGACATCATACACATGTACTTACAATGACAAGAACTTACCGGTGACTAAAGTTGAGTAGCATGAGGAGCGGCCCTCGTACTCAAGGGACATGAGATTGTCAACTTATATTTCGTCAAGCATATACTCCATCTTTGTGCACTTTAACCTTAATCATCTCAAGATGCCTATGATAGGGGCAATGAGGGCTCAAAGCTAGTAAGTACCATAATCTTTTGGAAGCTCTTTATGACTTGAAATCCCTGCTACTCTCTATAAAGGGACCTTTCTTCTATTTACCAAGTTGAGTCAGTAAACCTACTTCCTCTCTTTCTCTAGCAAGCATTTGAGTTGTTGTGTTGTAAGCATTCATATGATGATTTATTCAATCATGTTATTTATCTTCCTTGTTTGCACAAAACTCTTATCTATTGAGTATTACTTTAAAAGCCTTCATTGTGAAAAACCTTTTGAGCAAAGAGTGCTCCTTTTATAAAACTTCTTCAAAACCTTTTTGTGAAACTATTTGCCAGCTGTTCTCTCACCAGGAACAAGAGTTTGCCAATTCCAATTATGATTTATCCTTATGCATCTCTATTGTGACTCCTGTACTTGTTGCAAGCTAAGTTATATAATGGTGAGTTGCTTTCTTCTATGAGTTGTGTAATGGTAAGTGTGATGCTTCTTGTCCGTATTCTTTTATCGACACTTCACTCCATAAACCCGTGGACATGTTTACTGAGCTCAGTTTTTGGTTGGGGACAAGTGAAGGTCTAAGCTAGGGGGGAATTGATACGTCCAATTTGCATCACCATTCTATATCATAATTTGCCTCTATTCATTGATATATGTCTTATTATGAGGTATTACTTATGTCTTTTCCACTGTTTTTGCATGTTGGATGATTCTTGGAGGATGGACTGCTGGAGTCTGGATTCTGATGGAAAAAAGGTGGTTTGATGCAATTTCGCGAAGATCATAAAAATACCAGAAAAATATTAGAAAATTATATTTTCCCAGAAGACGGAGGAAGCCAGAAGGGGAGGCATAGAAGGGCCACAGGAGGCCCACACCCCCTAGGCACGGGCCCACCTTGCCTCGCTCCTAGAGCAGGTGGCCCACCTGCTCGGCCTCCGACTCTGCCATGTCGCCTATATCTTCCTCACAGAACCCTAATACCAGGGAAGCGACCACAAATAGATTTTCGCCGCCTCTGCGAGGCAGAAAACACCGAGAGAGAAAGATCTCTCCGACAGACAGATTTCTAGCAGGGAAATTCCTTCCCGGAGAGGTGAGATCGTTGCCATCAACACCATCGTCAAGCTAGGCTTCATCATGATCATCATCATCATAAACACCATCATCTCCACCAGCACCATCATCACCACTCCATCCCGCTATAACAATTGTGTTGGATATTGCTTTAGTTCTTAGGGGAAACTTTCCCGGTGTTAATTACTATTGTAGTTGATGCTTGTGAGTGGAACCATTGGATTATTGTTTATGTTCATATTGTTATTCATCACCATATCATCTTTGATCTTGATCCATATGATGTCTTGTGAGTAGTTCGTTTAGTTCTTGAGGACATGGGAGAAGTCTTGTTGTTAGTAGTGGATTTGTGTTGAGTTATTATTCAATGGTTTAGTATTTAAGTTGTGGTGCTATTCTTCTAGTCGTGTCATGTGAACGTCGACTACATGATACTTCAACATTTATGGGCCTAGGGGAATGCATTGTGTATCTGGCTACTAATTGTGGGGTTGCCGGAGTGACAGAAACCTGAACCCCCGTTATGACACCTTTGCACAAGGGAGCGTAGGATCTCAGAGTTTAAGGCTGTGGTTAGGTATTAGTTTCCTGTAGTTTCAGATGCTTGCACGGGGTTTAATCACAAGTATGTATTAGTCCAAGTAAGGTCGGTACATTAGCACAGGTTCACCAACACAACACTTACAACACCAAAGAAGAGTACTTAGATATTTGAAGCGAAAGCACTTGACAGAATTCCCATGTGTCCTCGAGAACGTTTGGTCCTTATAAGTATTTCCACCATCTTGTCCTTTGCTAGGAAAGGATTGGGCCACTTGTTGCGTTTGTTCTTTGTCTTTATTACTTGCACTTTGTTTTGTTGCTTTATCAGAAAACCCCTAAAAATCCATTTGCTAAGTATTTAAAGAGAGTTCCTGATCCATACCACTAGTCAACACCTTTTGCTCCTCGTTGGGATCGACATTCCTATTTATCAAAAGTACTGCGATACACCCCCTATATTTGTGAGTCATTAAGTGGGTTCAAATATAAAACAAAAAGAGATTTAAAAAAATGGAAAATTCTTCTTTTATACAGTAAAATACATATTGACATATATCAAACTATTTTAAATTCAAATATACATCAGTTTGACAATTATTGCCTCATTCAGACAAATTATGTTTTGGGGAGAGGCTTGAGTAGAAAGCCATGAACCTTCATAGATAGTAGGTGATTTGAGAAGTGGTGATTTAGGTTAAAACTTGATTTATATACATTTCTTATGGTGGCAGGTCACATAATAAGACTCCCTGGGTAGATACCACTATGTTTTGATATTTTTGAATTTGTTGTGCATAAAATTACTCAATTAGCTAGCTAAAACCCATTCGTTGACTCTCTATTGACCAGCCACCGGAGGGTAAAACTGAGTATATTGCACATGATAGTGTAAGTACTGGAGGGTAAAACTGAGTACAACCAAACTCCCAGTGCTACACTCGAGGGTATAACTGAGCACAACTAAGTGGCCAAGGTTAGACACGAGGGGGAAAACGTGACGCACGGTACGCGTGTCGCGGTGCATGGGGCGGTAGCGGACGCGTGTGGCCATGCACGGTGGAGTAGCGCACGCGGTTACGCGGTGCACAGTGATGCAACGAAATGACTCCTCCCTTCACCTTATAGAGGCCTCCTCACTCTCACTCATCACCCACTCGCTCAGTCACTCACGCAACCATCTCCACTGTCCAATCACCTTCTGCAAACCACCAAGAAAACCCCAACCACACCGGCGATGGAGAAGAACGGCGCGGTGGCCATCGTCACCTCCAAGGGGGCAGACGAGGAGGCCCCCATCCCCGTACTGGCCCTCGTCAAGGCATTGAAGGTAGCCGCCATCCCCGTCTATACCCTGGTCCCCACTTCTACCGTAGCCGCCGGCGAGGAGGCCCCCGTCCCTGTACAGGCCCCCGCTGTTCTCCTGCAGATCCCACATGGCTGGGACCCCTACGGGGACAATGATTACATTAGGTCGGAGAACCCCTTCGACACCAGCTTAGCCGACCCATGGTCAGAGGTAACTAGGGTTTTCTCCCCTTCCTTTGTTCTTCCCCAATTCCCATCGTTGGATGCTAGATCATGTGTTATTAGGGCTCGACTAATCGGTGGATGCTAGGTATTTTTAAAGTAGCTAATCCTCTTGTGTTAGATCTTGTATTTCGATGAATGCCCCTAGTTGGCATCAGTACTAGCACTGATCTGTAGTTGGGATCAGTACTAGCACCGATCTGTAGTTGGGAGCAGTACTAGAACAGATTTGTAGTTGGGATCAGTACTAGAACCGATCTGTAGTTTGGATCATTATTTGATTTGGTTTGAGATTTGGGGATTGGGGAATAATCAGGGGATCTCAATCGGTTAATTTACGCAAGTAATCAATCCCGATAATTACGGTATCTCAATCATGTCTTTATTGCACGCTACTGTTTTTTGTAATAGGTGGATAGCAGCGACATCTGCAGCGACGACGAGTCCATGGACACCAAGACTCGTCACATGCTAACAAGTCCGGCCAGTTCAACGGCTTCTTTGCCGACAATGTCTATAGTTACCCTTCTGCACCAGGATCCTCGCCACCGACTTGAACTCCCTCGTGATGCATGCCAAGGACGTGAAGACCTGCGGCCCATCAAAGAACGCCAATGCCTTCAGATCCCAGCACAAGGCGCTCGGTTTTCACCTCCGATCTCCAGAAGGTGGCCACCGAGGAGGGTCGCATGCCCCCGATCAAGCCCAAGGCGCCCAAGATCAAGGGACTGGGCAGCAAGAAGTGGAGGAAGCGCCACAGGGAGGAGGCGGAGGCCCTCCTAGCGCAGGCCATGAGGGGCCACTGATCCTGTGCTGATGCTGCTCTAAAATAGCTTCTTTTGTTTTGTTGTCTGTGTTGAACTTGTAAGCTGCTGCTAGGCAACCTAATTGTCGAACCTAGTTAAAGTATCATACTATATAATCCTTTATTAGCTGCTTTATCTACATCTATTGTGCTCATCTACATATTTATGGTGCTAGTTAGATTTGCTGCCATATTGGGAAAATACGAGGGCCAAAAGGAAGCATGAATGAATATAGAAGCTGCTCTAGATTTGCTGCCTTTTTGGGCAAAAATAACAACTGTCGACGACATAAAGGGGAAAAGGCGCTCTTAAAAAGGCCAATCATAAAAATAACAAAAAAGAAATCTTCCAATTTAGGCGACAGGGCACACGTAACTACCATACGCGCCCCACGTGGTCCCACACCACATCCCCCAAAACGCGTTCCCAACAAGCTGGCCCTACACCATGGGGGGTCCTACTATGGGACCCGACTAAACGTGGCCCCACCTGTCATCAGGCAACGGGTGGTTCTACTTGTCAGCATGTAATGGCGAGGGTCCATTACAGGACCCACCTGAATGCGGCCCCACTTGTGAGCACGTAACGACGAGGGTCCGCTAACGGGACCCGACGGAGAGCGAGTTTTAGACCGATGTGAGAGTTCCATAATAGGTGCTGGACAAAAGTGAGGAAAAACTAAGCGGCTGGGAAAAAGTGAGTACAGCTAATGAACCAGGGGCACGGAAATAGAAATCCCTTAAAAATATAAGGGTTGTTTGGTTTCTAGTCAAAATTTGCCAAGCCAAAGTTTGGTAAAGTATGGCAGCCACAAAGTGTGGCAAAGATTGAAGCCAAACTTTGGCAAAAGTTGGCAAGAATATTAACTCTATGACAAGTGGGACATATAATTAATGAAGTGTGGAAAACTACAAGTGTGGCAAAAACCAAACACAAGATAAACAACTTGTGGCAGCCAAAGTTTGGCTTGGCAAACTATGGCTGGGAACCAAGCGAGCCCTTAGTCTGCGCATTAATTGTAGTCATGGATGATTAGTTGATGTGACTCTAGGACTTGAATTCCTGGACAGATAGCGTATGTTCTACTAAATTTTTTCTATTTTTACTTGGATGCTAGCAAGAAAATTTAAAATCGTAATTGAGCGGCAAATTCCCCCTGACTCAAATGCATTTTGCGCGCTTCCGTTTCAAACATTTTTAGGAAAAATCTCCCACTGTTGGAGTATCATTTTCTAGTACTATTATTATTATATGGTCGCTAGCCAATTTAAAAATCTCAATCGAGCGGCAAAACCACCCACTGACCTTCCCTCCCCTCTGTTTCAAAAAATTTGAGCCAAAATCTCCCACGGGGTAGTACCATTTTATTAGAATAAAAGATGGGCACTAGCCTAATTCAAAATCTCAATCGACCGACAATATCACACATCGACCATGAAGAATTTCGCGCTCCACTATTTCTAAAAATTTTGACCATAAAATTCCCATTCTACCCTTTGTTCAAACGTCAAATCGGCAGGCTATAGTCGGTATCGTGGGGTACGATCATAATTTGTATCATGTTCACCTCTATGGTCCCTATTCGCGTAGTTTTTCCCGCCGGCCCTCCCAAAAATCCCAAGCTCCTCTGTCCCCTCCACGACCACCGCGCGCACCGGCCGGCGGCAATTTCATGGCGGGCTAAGCCGCTTGGGCTGCGGTCTCGTGCACCGACGTGGAGTCGCTTCACCGGCACCCACCCCACTAGATCTAGTTCACTGGGCTTCTGTGCGATGACAGCGGAGCTGCGGTGTCGTTCACCATGCCGATGGCGTCATCGGCCGCCTAAGCTCTGCTCCCCTGCCACTGAATTCTACCCAACCATACCAGAACTGCCTCACCGATGTCCACCAGATGGAATATAGTTCAACGAGTTCCATGTACACCACTCCAGACCAGCTACATGGGCGTTGCTGTTCACTACACCGGATCTGCCTTAGAGACGCTCTCGTCCACCGCGTCGGATCTGCCTTAGCGTCGCTCTCGTCCGCCGCGCTCAAGCCGGCATCGACCGCCGAAGATCTGCTTCCCCGACCGCCCAAGATCTGCTTCATCGACCGTGCAAGATCTACTTAGCCGCAACCGCAACACCCTCGGTGACCTGCACGTCACCCGCACGGTACCGACGATGCTTATACGCCTCTCCGACCGAGGTAACCTAATCTCCAACTCCTTTTTGTTTTCTCAGCAATATAGCTGGTTAAAGCCTGTTGCAGTGAACTTCATTTTTTCTAATCGTGCTAGTATATACAAGTCATTGGGTATGCCTGTTCTTTGTGCTACATACAAGGTCACTGGACATGTTTGTTTGCATTCGCTGCTCTACAAATTTCAGTTAGTGCACATGTTCCTAGCTACTCCCTACAACGGTAATTGCCTACTATTGTGTAGTTTTTGCAAAATGTAAATTCAGTGAAAAATATTAGTGTGGATTTCCTACTCCACAGTTACTGAATCTATATGGTTTGTCCTGAGCTAAGTTGCTGCTATTATTTCCTCCCTGACATTGTGTAGCATCCCAATTGTCTAAAAATTGTAATGCTACTTGGTCTAGTAATATAATGACTACTTCCTATATATAATTGTTGCATCATAATTATATCATGCTCATGTCATCATGCCACCTTGCATTTGAGCATCATATAAAACCACTTTTTCCTTTTGGGTCTTCCTCTCATAATGCATTTGTCTTATTAAATATAGTTGCTTCTTGATATATTGTATTTGTATCATGATATATTGTTACATGCCCAATATGAGCTGAGGGCATCTCTCTTTAATCCTTTCATCTACTAACAATGGCCACCTTCCTTTTAGTATCATCTTAATTCCACCATATATATGTATGTGACCATTTTACCTTGCCTTGGCATTTTATTCTTGTCACTCATACATGTATGGACCCAATATTCTATTCTTACACATGCATACATGTGGTTTAATTCAAATCTATCCTAATCTGGATTTATTTGCTTTCTCTCACTTTTGTAGCTCACATACTTAGTTTTCACTAAATATGCTCACATACATGCATGCTCAATTACTTGCCTACATGCATTATGGATGCATTGCATGGCACATGCAATATGGGCACCATCTACACCTCTTTTCCTTCTATTTGTTTTGGTGTTGTTTTGGGTTTTTCCTAAAGAGTTGAGATTAATTGTTTTTGGTCAACTAAAATCAAACCTAACTAGCCTAATCTACCCAACCTAACCACACCACACTAGCCCCCTCCCAAACCGTGGCCACCACCCATGTGCTTGCCATGGCACACATGGATGGCATGATCCCACATCACCCCATATTCCTTACCCTCTTCTTTTCTTGCAAACCAAGAAGATGGCTAGCAACCCACGTCTTCCCCTCCCCTCCTGCTCCCCGTCTCCTTCCTCTTTAAGCAAAGAAACAAAGACAGAGAAGGGAAGACCTAGCCCTAGACTACCGAAGCCTTCCTCCTCTTTTTGCATAAAGGTGACCCCCCATGTGATCCTTCCTCTCTCGTATCTCCAACCCCAACCACCCAGAACTCATCTCAGATCCCATCTGGGCGAAGCCAGACCCCTCTCCTTCCTCCCCACCACATCCTGGCCATGGCCATGGGTTCTCTAAACCCTAGCTCCGGCCTGCCTTGCTAGCCGACGATCCCGAGCGCGCCAAGCTGTACAAGGAGCACGAGGAGCTTCGTCTGCTTCATCTACCTCACCCTGCACCGGCCAAGCCTCGCCGGAGTCCTCTGGAGCTCCCTGGGCACGCCGCGGCCACCGGATCAGACGCTCGCGGGACCCCTGCCTCTGCTCCGACCCGATCCACCTCTCGCTCCAGCGACCACACCGACGAGCTCCTGGTGAGCCTCTCAACCCCCTAGACATGCCCCTACCCTATCTTGAACCGTAGCACCGCCGCCCTGCGTCGAGCACCCCGCGTGCACGCGTGCCGCCGCAGTCACCGTCAGCGCGCGCGTCCGTCGCGTCTGCAGCCCACATGCTGCCTCGGCTCCCCTAGGATTTCCGCGCGCTGTAGACCATCTCAGTGCAAGCTCTATGAACAAAAGTTGTAGCCCGAAGTCCCCTCGTCGTTTTTCGTTTTTGCGGCTTGGCGAGATCCGCCGCCGTTTGGTCGCCATCGTCGTCCAAACTCCGGCCGATCCTCTGTACTCTGCAGATCGGCGCGCAGCAGCAGTCCGGCGACGCCGTCGTTTTCGCAGCAAGGCCCCTGGCCTTTTTCCCTCCTCAACCCGCAGCCCTTCTGGCCCACCTGCCAGCTCCTGCGGAAGTTTTGCAGAAAGGCACCTCGACTTTAGGCGTCCCCACCGCGCAGCCCTCGGACCGCCCACGTGTCGCATCCCCGCTGGGTGACGCGCGCGCGTGGCCCCCCGCTGCCCCGACCCCAGCTGTCAACGAGTGCGGCTAGGCCAGCCCGCGGTGTAAAAAGGTTTTTCGCGCGCTGTCCTGCTGAGTCGGTGCTGGACCCACTGGTCACTGTATGTGGCTAGATCTGAGTGAGTGAGAAAAGGAAATTCGGTTTTCTGTTTTAATTCAAACTTTTCAAAATTTATTTTAAATTCAAATTAAAATCTGTTTTCAAATAACTTTTAAAATATAAACCCAAATTAAACATGTAATATATGTTTTTGAATCAGAAAAATATGAGGAATTCAAATATGCCCTTCAAAATATATTTTGGACACTTTATTTTCCAAGTTAATTAAAATTGCAGTAAAATGCCCTTTTTCTTAATTAATTAATAACTTTTGTTTTATAACTCCAAATTTAACAAATGATATGTCTAAAATGATTAGCTCGATGAGACCTTTCTGTTTATGCATTCCTTTATCTGTTTTGCAGCATGCATCATATAAATATAAAGTATACAGCAACTTAATTGAGTATAAAATATGATTAAAACCCCATAAAATGTTTATTTCTTGTATTCCACACCTCACCCATGCCATGCTACTTTATTGCCATGCAAATTGTGCACCATTCATCATGGCATGATTGTTTGCTTGTCGCATTTTATTCATATGCTTGTGCACTTTATTTATGTTGGCCCTTGTTTGTTTGGTTCTTCTTCAAATAGACGCTGAGCAGGGGATATACCAAGAAAACCAGGAGCACTACCCAGATCCTTCTCTCGCTTCAACTGAGCTGCCAGGCAAGCACTACCACATGCTTGCATACATATAGTACCTATTGCCTCTATCTTATTCTTGCATCATTGAGTCGCGATTGCATTAATCTGAATCCCAAGTATTGCATAGCCTTTACTTTTAAACCCCACCGAAGCTTGTTCCTCCATCCCATGAGCCATTACTACAGGAGTTGTTTGAGCCATGCGAGTCGTAGAACAGCATGTGTAGGGTATGTGAGAGTCTGATAGATAACGAGGTACCTAAACAACTTAACCTGAGAAGTAATGGGATAACTAATGAAAGCGGCACCGGTGAGCAATATCTGCTATTTGGTTTTTCATGCTCACTTGTGTCCCGTAGGACCCCGAGTACTTGATTCCTGTTCCTTGAATATTCGCGCTATCCACATCCGGGAGGCTTATGAACCCCCCCGAGCCAGAGCTTGATTCATTCTTATTTCTTGGGGCCACAAAGTAGTTTGGGGCTTTATTACTATCCTGTACTTATGCCATGCTTTACTGCTTAATTTAAGATTGTGCGAGGATGCACCTGTACTGTTTAGGTAAGCAGAGTGTTTTCGCGGTATCGACAAGCCCAGTCACATTTTCGGGTTCCCAGTCGTTTACAGCCATTGACGCAAACCTTGAGTCCGTCTCGGAGCCGGCCAACTTCGTTGCGGGTAGCTTAATGGGGTGGCCCCCTGAAATATTTCTGAATCCTGTGATCGCTTTGTCGTGAATGCCTCGTTGGGTTTTGATTTGGTTTTTCCGAGGTTGATCGAGTGTGTGTTGCTATTTGTGCACCCCTGCAGGGTAAAACTTTCTGAAAGCCGTGTCCGCGATTATGGATGACTTGGAGCACAGTTTCTCGATCATAGACAAGTATAACTAAAGTACCGCTCTTAATTTGACTAAGTACCTGACTAGTAAATAGTGCAATTCTCATGGAATGGATAATAAAACTGCCAACGGATGGGGGTGGTTCGTCCGCTTCCTCGTCGGTAAGCGAGGAGGAGGATGGATCTATTAATATTACCGTTACAACTGTTGTTATTAATTCACGGACATCCGTCTATCTCTGGTTAGGCGGATGGTTAGCGAGTATCTATAGAATTGTTAGGGTTTATCTTTTGCTGCAATTGTGTCACCCCAGGTTGTGTCCCCTTTAGAGGCATAAAGACTTGCTGAGTACCCCTAGGGTCTCACACGATATATTGTTTGATTCAGATGAACAGGTAAACTCTCAAGATGGATACTGGGTGGAGGAGACGGACGATATGGGCAACGATCATTCGGTGTAGAGATTCCGGGAACGGGGATCCGTGAGATCTGTGGGCGGGATGTGTTTATTTATGGGCATCTTATGCCGATTTGCTTCCTATCCGTACTCGGATCTTGTTTTCCGCTTCCGCCTGATACTCTGATGTTTGATGTATGAGGAGATATCCTAAACTATTATATCTATCTAGGATATTTGGATCTTGCCGTATGGCGTTGCAATATTTCTATTTCTTTTAGATGGAATGGCTCTGAGAACGATTGTATGGTGGCTTGCATACATACTCATTTGTGTATATATTTGATCCCTTCGCCTGCCGATTACGCCGCCCGTTCTTGTCCCGATGTTTGGAAATGGTTAGGACGGCCGAAAGGTCTACCTGTGAGTGGCATTTGGGCCCCACCGTACTATTTTAACCATTTCCGATCATCCAGGCTGGTAACTAGGAGCATAATTCACCGAGGTAGTTACAATTGGTATCAGAGCCATCCCGCCCTTCAGGGTCTCAGCCAAATGGTCGTTGTCAGTCTAGCAAATATTTTTGGTAGCTATGTATACTAGGGCAAAACAAAACGCGAGAGTAGGACTGCTTCCATTTTTCTTCTTACCCATCCACCCACCCTTTTCTGGTAAGGAAGTGTAACGTTTTCAATCCTCTTCTTAAATTCAAACTAGGATTCACGTGTTCTGGGTTCCGTAGTACCATAGGTTGTGTGTGTGTGTGTGTAATTCCTTGTCTATCTATTGCATCCAAGTTGTTATCACAATCTGCCTTTGGTGATCCACTATTGGTACATTCCATATCGACATGCTTTTGCAAACCGACGCGATCTATCTGATTCGTTGTATACCGCCGCGATCTGTCTTACTCTTTGTATTCGACGTTATCTTGTTTGGGGTGTTCGTTTCCGTAGTTACTAATCTTTAGGTTCATCGTGAGAAGAAGGTGTTGGGATATGTGTTCTACTTATTCATGTGCGGAGTAATGATTTGAGTGCGGGATGGAGTCGCGACCATACCACTACTCTTATCATTCGCTCTTGTATATTGAATTGGTAGAGTCACTAATCTTGATTCGTTAAGTGATTTTGCGCATCTATTGGTATTTTAATGCCGAAATTTGCGGAAAATTTTTCTTTGATATATCTGTGTACCACACTCCTTTTCAGTCGTGTGCGATATGCTTAATATCTTCTAGGTGCTTTGAACTTTGTTGATATTTTAATATCATCTTAGTAAATTGTATCCTTTAATCTTGATTAATTCCATCTTGGTACTATTTTGGATTATTATTATTCTCCATTATAGTACTGACTTGTGTTTTATATCGATCACAGGATGGCACCACCACGCCGTTCTGATGAGGACATACAACCTGAACTGGGGGCAGCGTTGTCAAGCATCGCCAATGCCTTGGCAGCAATGCAGCAGAACCAACAGCGTTTTGAAGAAAGTGTCAGGAGGAATGAGTTTGTTCCGCTACCTCCACCTCCCAAGCGAGGAGACATCAAAAGCTTCCTGAAGTTCAACCCACGCCAATTTGATGTTTCTGATCAACCACTTGATGCTCATGATCGGTTGCGTGAGATGTCAAGGTTACTGATGACTGCTGATGTTCCTGAGCAAGAATGGGTAAAGTGTGCTACTCACCTTCTGAAGGGAGATGCAGCTCTCTGGTGGGAGAATTACCTTAAGGCAAACCACTCTGGTTTTCAGCCTACTTGGGGACAGTTCACTGGAGCTTTCAAAGAGCAGTATCTGTCAGAAATTGTCATGGAGAGGATGAAGGAAGTGTTTCTCAACCTCAAGCAGGGCAATGACAATGTCAATACCTACATCAGAAACTTCATGAACCTTTCTTGTTATGGTGGCGATGAGATCTCTGATGACAAGAAGAAGCAAAATAGGTTCAGGCAAGGGCTCAATGCATCGATTAAGTATGCAATCACACATGCAAGGCCGACGTCTTTTCTGGAACTTCAGCATATGGCTCTGCAGGAAGAGGCAAGTAGGCAAGTGTTTGAGGAGTCAAAGAAACACAACCGCGATGCAGCAAGCTCTTCAGCTATGTCAACTCCTTCTAAGCGTCGTGTCTGGGTTCCTAACACCCCACCGTCGCTCCCGGCTACACCAAGACCTTCAAGCTACGCGGCAAGGCCACCAAACTTCCTCACTTCTGCTCCCAGGGGCTACAACCACCACTACCCTGGAGCGCCTGGCGGAGTCCCTGGCGACATTGCTCCACGTCCACCTGGTGCTTGTTACACTTGTGGAGACACTGGGCATCAATACTGGAACTGTCCGATGAAAAACAAAGCTCTTCCTCCACCACCTCCAAGATCTGCGGCAAGCTCTCCTATGGTTCGTGCACCACCACCTCGGGCTCTCAACATCAACACCAAGCCCGGGTCTACTGTTGCTCGTGCCAACTGTGTCAACGCTGCTCAAGCTGAGCATGCACCTGGAGTTGTGATGGGTATGCTATCCGTTAACTCAGTCCCTGCACGAGTTTTGTTTGATTCTGGTGCATCGCATTCTTTTGTTTCTCACAAGTTTGCAAATGAGAATGAGTTAGCTATGGATCCTCTCCTTAAGCGGTTAATGATCCTTTCTCCTGGAGCAACAATGGCAGCTTCTAAAATCAGCCATGGCAATCAAATTGAGATTGGTGGCTCTTCGTTCTCGGCGTCCTTAATTGTTCTGGGCAATTCTGACATTGATGTTATCTTGGGCATGGATTGGTTGACAGCAAATGCAGCTGTGATTGATTGTGCTGAACGCTCGATTTCTCTAAAAATTCCTGAAGGCCATATAGTCTATTCTCCAAGTCAGACTCCTGCTATCCAGCTTTTCTCTTTGGCGGCTCTGAATGATGATGCTATGGAAGCTATTCAGAGTGTTCCGGTGGTCTGTGAGTTCCCAGATGTCTTTCCTAAAGAGTTGCCAGGTATGCCTCCGGATCGTGAGGTTGAGTTTGTAATTGAGCTTGAACCTGGTACGGCTCCTATCTCCAAGCGGCCTTATAAAATGGGCCCTGCTGAGTTGGCTGAACTCAAACGGCAGCTTGATGAACAAGATAAGTTGGGTTTCATTCAACACAGTACTTCTTCTTGGGGTAGCCCAACTATCTTTGTGAAGAAGCGAGACAATACTGATAGACTTTGTCTTGACTATCGGGCTCTCAATGCTAAAACCATCAAGAATAAATATCCTCTTCCGCGGATTAATGATCTCTTCGATCAGCTAGCTGGAGATGTGGTATTCTCTAAGCTTGACTTGAGAAGTGGTTATCACCAAATCAAGATTCGCAAGGAAGATGTTCCTAAAACAGCTTTCACCACCCGCTATGGCCTGTATGAGTACACGGTCATGTCTTTCGGTCTCACCAACGCACCTGCCACCTTCTCGAGGCTCATGAACTCGGTTTTCATGGAGTATCTTGATAAGTTCGTTGTGGTCTATCTGGATGACATCCTAGTCTATTCTAAGTCCAAGGAAGAACATGAAGAACACCTTCGGTGTGTACTAAACAAGCTTCGTGAGAACCGCCTGTATGCAAAGTTCTCCAAGTGTGAGTTTTGGCTGCCTCAAGTAACCTATCTTGGTCACGTCATCTCTGCCAAGGGCATTGCCGTCAACCCGGAAACTGTAAAGACAATTGTTGACTGGCTTCCTCCTGCTAATGTCAAAGAAGTGCGGAGTTTCCTTTGTTTGGCTAGTTATTGCCGTCGCTTCGTTCAGAACTTTTCGAAGATAGCGAAGCCTCTTACCGATCTTCTAAAGAAAGGCAAGAAATACCTTTGGACTCCTGCATGTCAAGCAAGCTTTGAGACACTCAAAGAGAAGCTCACTTCCACACCAGTCTTGGTTCCTCCAGACACATCCAAGCCTTTCCAGATCTTCTGTGACGCCTCTTTGCAAGGATTGGGTGCGGTCCTTATGCAAGAAAAACAAGTTGTTGCTTATGCCTCTCGACAATTGAAGACGCATGAGATCAACTATCCTACACATGACCTCGAGCTCGCAGCAGTTGTCTTTGCTTTGAAAGTATGGAGGCATTACTTGCTTGGCAACCGTTGTGAAATCTTTTCTGATCACAAGAGTTTGAAGTATATCTTCACTCAGCCTGATCTCAACCTTCGTCAGAGGAGATGGATTGAAGCAATCAATGATTTTGATTTGACCATCAACTACACTCCGGGCAAAGCTAATGTCATGGCCGATGCTCTCAGCCGTAAAGCTTATGTCAACAACCTCATGATGGAAGAACAACAGCCTCTCTTGTGCGAGGAATTCCGTCAGCTCAACCTTGAAATTGTGGAACAAGGGTATCTCCTGAACCTTCAAACAACCCCTCTCTTGGAAGAAAAGGTTCGCTCCTTTCAGCTTGGTGATCCATACACAAGAAAGATCATCTCCAAACTTCAGCTTCCGAAGTATGAGTCCTTCCACGTCGATGATCAAGGCACGCTTTTCTTTGAACACCGGATGTATGTTCCGAACTACCCGGGTTTGAGAGAGCAAGTTCTCAAGGAGGCGCATGATTCTGTTCTTTCTATCCACCCTGGCAGCACAAAGATGTACATGGACTTGAAAACACAATATTGGTGGCCGGGTTTGAAACGATATTGTGCCAAGTATGTCTCGGAGTGTGATGTCTGCCGCAGAGTGAAAGCTGTCCATCAGAAACCTTCCAGTCTTCTACAGCCATTGAAACCCCCGGAATGGAAATGGGAGAAAGTAGAGATGGACTTCATAACTGGTTTTCCAAGGTCGCAGAAGGGCAACAATGCAATCTTTGTTGTCATTGACAGGCTTTCTAAAGTGGCTCACTTCTTCCCCGTCAAGGAAACAATTTCTGCAATTCAGTTGGCCGAGCTCTATATCAACAGAATTGTCTCTCTGTATGGGGTTCTGCTTGAGATCAGTTCATACCATGGAAGCATCTTCACTTGCAAGTTCTGGGAAAGTTTCCAAAATGCTTTGGGAACAAAATTGAACTTCAGCACAGCTTACCACCCTCAGTCGCAAGGACAAGTTGAAAGGATCAATCAGATTCTGGAGGATATGCTTCGTGCTTGCGTCATCTCTTTTGGCATGAAGTGGGAAGAATGCCTTCCTTATGCTGAATTCTCTTACAACAACAGCTTCCAGAAAAGTCTAAAGATGGCACCATTTGAGGCTCTCTATGGTCGCAAATGCAGAACTCCGATTGGTTGGTCGGGTGCAGGAGAAAGAATATTGTTTGGCCCTGACATTGTAACTCAAGCGGAGGAGAAAGTTCATATCATTCTTGAAAATCTGAAGATTGCTCAAAGTCGCCAGAAGAGCAATTATGACAGAAAGCACACGGACATGGAGTATGTCCCTGGTGATCTTGTTTACCTTCGTGTCACTCCCATGAGAGGCACGCACCGCTTTGGTATCAAAGGAAAGCTGGCTCCTAGATACATCGGTCCATTCAAAATTCGTGGAAGAAGAGGAGAAGTTGCTTATGCTCTTGAGCTCCCGGAAAAACTCAAGGTCCATGATGTTCTCCACATCTCTCAACTCAAGAAGTGTTTCAAGGATCCCGGAAGGACCGTGGACCATGAGCTTATCAATCTCCAGGAAGACCTGTCTTATCAAGAACACCCCACAAAAATCCTTGAAGTCGCAGAAAGAAGGACTCGCAACAAGTCCATCAAGTTCTGCAAGGTGCAGTGGTCGCACCATTCTGTTGATGAAGCCACTTGGGAACGTGAAGATGAGCTCCGTGCCAAGTATCCTACCCTCTTTGTGTCTTCTTCTTCTTCCTAGAATCTCGGGGCGAGATTCTTGTTTAGTGGGGGAGAGTTGTAGCATCCCAATTGTCTAACAATTGTAATACTACTTGGTCTAGTAATATAATGACTACTTCCTATATATAATTGTTGCATCATAATTATATCATGCTCATGTCATCATGCCACCTTGCATTTGAGCATCATATAAAACCCCTTTTTCCTTTTGGGTCTTCCTCTCATAATGCATTTGTCTTATTAAATATAGTTGCTTCTTGATATATTGTATTTGTATCTTGATATATTGTTACATGCCAAATATGAGCTGAGGGCATCTCTCTTTAATACTTTCATCTACTAACAATGGCCACCTTCCTTTTGGTATCATCTTAATTCCACCATATATATGTATGTGACCATTTTACCTTGCCTTGGCATTTTATTCTTGTCACTCATACATGTATGGACCCAATATTCTATTCTTACACATGCATACATGTGGTTTAATTCAAATCTATCCTAATCTGGATTTATTTGCTTTCTCTCACTTTTGTAGCTCACATACCTGTCACATATTTAGTTTTCACTAAATATGCTCACATACATGCATGCTCAATTACTTGCCTACATGCATTATGGATGCATTGCATGGCACATGCAATATGGGCACCATCTACACCTCTTTTCCTTCTATTTGTTTTGGTGTTGTTTTGGGTTTTTCCTAAAGAGTTGAGATTAATTATTTTTGGTCAACTAAAATCAAACCTAACTAGCCTAATCTACCCAACCTAACCACACCACACTAGCCCCCTCCCAAACCGTGGCCACCACCCATGTGCTTGCCATGGCACACATGGATGGCATGATCCCACATCACCCCATATTCCTTACCCTCTTCTTTTCTTGCAAACCAAGAAGATGGCCAGCAACCCACGTCTTCCCCTCCCCTCCTGCTCCCCATCTCCTTCCTCTTTAAGCAAAGAAACAAAGACAGAGAAGGGAAGACCTAGCCCTAGACTACCGAAGCCTTCCTCCTCTTTTTGCATAAAGGTGACCCCCCATGTGATCCTTCCTCTCTCGTATCTCCAACCCCAACCACCCAGAACTCATCTCAGATCCCATCTGGGCGAAGCCAGACCCCTCTCCTTCCTCCCCACCACATCCTGGCCATGGCCATGGGTTCTCTAAACCCTAGTTCCGGCCTGCCTTGCTAGCCGACGATCCCGAGCGCGCCAAGCTATACAAGGAGCACGAGGAGCTTCGTCTGCTTCATCTACCTCACCCTGCACCGGCCAAGCCTCGCCGGAGTCCTCTGGAGCTCCCTGGGCACGCCGCGGCCACCGGATCAGACGCTCGCGGGACCCCTGCCTCTGCTCCGACCCGATCCACCTCTCGCTCCAGCGACCACACCGACGAGCTCCTGGTGAGCCTCTCAACCCCCTAGACATGCCCCCTACCCTATCTTGCACCGTAGCACCGCCGCCCTGCGTCGAGCACCCCGCGTGCACGCGTGCCGCCGCGGTCACGTCAGCGCACGCGTCCGTCGCGTCTGCAGCCCACATGCTGCCTCGGCTCCCCTAGGATTTCCGCGCGCTGTAGACCATCTGAGTGCAAGCTCTATGAACAAAAGTTGTAGCCCGAAGTCCCCTCGTCGTTTTTCGTTTTTGCGGCTTGGCGAGATCCGCCGCCGTTTGGTCGCCATCGTCGTCCAAACTCCGGCCGATCCTCTGTACTCTGCAGATCGGCGCGCAGCAGCAGTCCGGCGACGCCGTCGTTTTCGCAGCAAGGCCCCTGGCCTTTTTCCCGCCTCAACCCGCAGCCCTTCTGGCCCACCTGCCAGCTCCTGCGGAAGTTTTGCAGAAAGGCACCTCGACTTTAGGCGTCCCCACCGCGCAGCCCTCGGACCGCCCACGTGTCGCATCCCCGCTGGGTGACGCGCGCGCGTGGCCCCCCGCTGCCCCGACCCCAGCTGTCAACGAGTGCGGCTAGGCCAGCCCGCGGTGTAAAAAGGTTTTTCGCGCGCTGTGCTTCTGAGTCAGCGCTGGACCCACTGGTCACTGTCTGTGGCTAGATCTGAGTGAGTGAGAAAAGGAAATTCGGTTTTCTGTTTTAATTCAAACTTTTCAAAATTTATTTTAAATTCGAATTAAAATCTGTTTTCAAATAACTTTTAAAATATAAACCCAAATTAAACATGTAATATATGTTTTTGAATCAAAAAAATATGAGGAATTCAAATATGCCCTTCAAAATGTATTTTGGACACTTTATTTTCCAAGTTAATTAAAATTGCAGTAAAATGCCCTTTTTCTTAATTAATAACTTTTGTTTTATAACTCCAAATTTAACAAATGATATGTCTAAAATGATTAGCTCGACAAGACCTTTCTGTTTATGCATTCCTTTATCTGCTTTGCAGCATGCATCATATAAATATAAAGTATACAACAACTTAATTGAGTATAAAATATGATTAAAACCCCATAAAATGTTTATTTCTTGTATTCCACACCTCACCCATGCCATGCTACTTTATTGCCATGCAAATTGTGCACCATTCATCATGGCATGATTGTTTGCTTGTCGCATTTTATTCATATGCTTGTACACTTTATTTATGTTGGCCCTTGTTTGTTTGGTTCTTCTTCGAATAGACGCTGAGAAGGGGATATACCAAGAGAACCAGGAGCACTACCCAGATCCTTCTCTCGCTTCAACTGAGCTGCCAGGCAAGCACTACCACATGCTTGCATACATATTACCTATTGCCTCTATCTTATTCTTGCATCATTGAGTCGCGATTGCATTAATCTGAATCCCAAGTATTGCATAGCCTTTACTTTTAAACCCCACCGAAGCTTGTTCCTCCATCCCATGAGCCATTACTACATGAGTTGTTTGAGCCATGCGAGTCGTAGAACAGCATGTGTAGGGTATGTGAGAGTCTGATGGATAACGAGGTACCTAAACAACTTAACCTGAGAAGTAATGGGATAACTAATGAAAGTGGCACCGGTGAGCAATATCTGCTATTTGGTTTTTCATGCTCACTTGTGTCCCGTAGGACCCCGAGTACTTGATTCCTGTTCCTTGAATATTTGCGCTATCCACATCCGGGAGGCTTATGAACCCCCCTGAGCCAGAGCTTGATTCATTCTTATTTCTCGGGGCCACAAAGTAGTTTGGGGCTTTATTACTATCCTGTACTTATGCCATGCTTTACTGATTAATTTAAGATTGTGCGAGGATGCACCTGTACTATTTAGGTAAGCGGAGTGTTTTCGCGGTATCGACAAGCCCAGTCACATTTTCGGGTTCCCAGTCGTTTACAGCCATTGACGCAAACCTTGAGTCCATCTCGGAGCCGGCCAACTTCGTTGCGGGTAGCTTAATGGGGTGCCCCCCTGAAATATTTCTGAATCCTGTGATCGCTTTGTCGTGAATACCTCGTTGGGTTTTGATTTGGTTTTTCCGAGGTTGATCGAGTGTGTGTTGCTATTTGTGCACCCCTGCAGGGTAAAACTTTCTGATAGCCGTGTCCGCGGTTATGGACGACTTGGATCACAGTTTCTCGATCATAGACAAGTATAACTAAAGTACCGCTCTTAATTTGACTAAGTACCTGACTAGTAAATAGTGCAATTCTCATGGAATGGATAATAAAACTGCCAACGGATGGGGGTGGTTCGTCCGCTTCCTCGTCGGTAAGCGAGGAGGAGGATGGATCTGTTAATATTACCGTTACAACTGTTGTTATTAATTCACGGACATCCGTCTATCTCTGGTTAGGCGGATGGTTAGCGAGTATCTATAGAATTGTTAGGGTTTATCTTTTGCTGCAATTGCGTCACCCCAGGTTGTGTCCCCTTTAGAGGCATAAAGACTTGCTGAGTACCCCTAGGGTCTCACACGATATATTGTTTGATTCAGATGAACAGGTAAACTCGCAAGATGGATACTGGGTGGAGGAGACGAACGATATGGGCAACGATCATTCGGTGTAGAGATTCCGGGAACGGGGATCCGTGAGATCTGTGGGCGGGATGTGTTTATTTATGGGCATCTTATGCCGATTTGCTTCTTATCCGTACTCGGATCTTGTTTTCCGCTTCCGCCTGATACTCTGATGTTTGATGTATGAGGAGATATCCTAAACTATTATATCTATCTAGGATATTTGGATCTTGCCGTATGGCGTTGCAATATTTCTATTTCTTTTAGATGGAATGGCTCTGAGAACGATTGTATGGTGGCTTGCATACATACTCATTTGTGTATGTAGTTGATCCCTTCGCCTGCCGATTACGCCGCCCGTTCTTGTCCCGATGTTTGGAAATGGTTAGGACGGCCGAAAGGTCTACCTGTGAGTGGCATTTGGGCCCCACCGTACTATTTTAACCATTTCCGCTCATCCAGGCTGGTAACTAGGAGCGTAATTCACCGAGGAAGTTACACATTGTTCTGCTATCATGTAGTAGCTGTTTAAACTCATCGTACTAGTTCCATAATAAATTTGTTGTTGCTATTTGGATCTTTAAAAGATGCAACACCTACTGTTTGTTTTTTCTTTGCATATAACTAAAAAGGGAACACAAAACATGTTGGTTTGTGCAGCCTCTTCTACAGGTTCACAAGTGCGATGTCATTGTTTCCTTATCTAGTGCTGGTTCATCCTAAGCAATGACATAACTATCCTCTACTGTGTAGTTTATTCGTGGTTTGCGTTCCTGCTCTGCAAGTTCTGGCATAATGCCATTATAATTTATGTCTCGTTCATTCTTAGCTACTCCTATGAAAGTAACTGCATGCCCATTGTGTAGTTCACCAAAAATTCTAAGTCACCCAACGTCTCTTGCATTCCAGGATATACTACTGCTTCCATATATATTTGTTGAAATGACCTGGATAGTTTATATTTACTGAAATTCTTGGAAACACTCTATCCGATTGCTCAAGTAGGCACACTTGTGTAATGCTTGCTTGTCCTGTTCTATAGGTTCACAAGCAATGTCATTATATTTCATGTCTAACTAATGGTTCGTCCTAAGCAGCGACATAGCTAATCTCTACTATATATATAGTTTATTCGTAGTTTGAATTCGTGCTCGACAAGGTCTCTTATGATGCCTTTATAATTTCTATTTGGTTCCTATCTACGATAGTAACTGCATTCCCATTGTGTAGCTCACCGCAAATTCTGGGTCACCCAACATAGCTTGTATTCCAGGATAAACGACTTTTTCCATATATATTTGTTGAAATGGTCTGCTAGTTTATATTTGCTGAAATTCTAAGAAACATTTTGATTGATTACTCATTTCATTGTATGAACACTTTTCTAATGCTTGCTTGTCATCTTCTATAGGTTCACAAGAGACGCCATTATATTTCTAATCTGGTGCTAGTCCATCCTAAGCAATGACATAACTATCCTCTACTGTGTAGTTCATTCGTGGTTTGCATTCCTGCTCTGCAAGTTCTCGCATGGTACCATTATAATTTCTGTCTCGTTCAGTCTTAGCTACGAAAGTAAATGCATGCCCATTGTTGTAACACCCTCAGAATCGGCCATATGCAAGTTTCAGCGATTCCCGCCAAACCCGCATAGAAACGATTCAAAGGTGCCCACCAGGCACTTTCGTGCGGGTGGAAAACGAAGTAATATCATTACACAGTAGTCTATGATGGAACCCACAGAGCAGATATATAAAACAACGACTCCATGAGTCAAGAATACAAATATACAGTACAAAGATCCAAATCACCTTGAAAACAATACAATGCCCGAGTACGGACAAGATGCAAATTGGGCTAAGAGCCCTGAAGAATAACCAATGGCGTCTACAACCCTTCTCAGGCCAAGCCGGAAGGGTAACCCTGCTAACGACGTCGATCTCAAAACCTGCTTAAACAAAAGGGATGCTGACAAAGGGCGAAGGAAAAAGAGAGCTGTCAGTACTGAGGCCAGTACACAGCGAGATTAGAATTCGGCGGTCCTCGCCTACATAGATATGGTGGACTGAAGCGGCAGCGCAGCATGCACTAAACAGCCTATAGAGACTCAATACAACTGGCGGCTATCAGATAGGGATAAGAAATACCTATTCGGATCCAACCTAAAACTATCATCAAGCATACCCATCCTGGTATTTCCCCCTCGAGACCAAACGAGGAAGTCAACCGAGGAACTCACACAGTTGGCACTTTTATTCATTTCGTTATAGTTGCGGCAATTACTAGTCAGATATAGATAGCATGAGTCATCCTGATATAATAAGCAGTGGGCAGTTTTAATTAACCATTCCGTTATAGTTGTAGTACTTACTAGTCAGATACATATAGCATGAGGCATCCCAAAACCCAGCAATTGTTGGTACTTTTATTTAGTCATTCTGTTGTAGTTGCAATACTTACTAGTCAGATATAATGGCAACAGGTGACAATCCAAACCAGCAATTGTTGGCACTTTTATTAAGCCATTCCATTATAGTGGAGCTGATTACTAGTCATTATAAATTCAAATTTATAGCACTACTAAAGTTATAGTTGTCTATGATCGAGATACTGTGCTCCAAGTCATCATAACCGCGGACACGGCTTTCACAAAGTTTTACCCTGCAGGGGGGCACAAATAGCAACACACGCATGATCAACCTCGAGAAAAACCAATAAAAACCCAACGAGGCATCACGACAGAGCAATTGCAAGATTCATATAAATTTCAGGGGGCCACCGCACCAAGCTACCCGCGACGAAGTTGGCCGGCTCCGAAACGGACCCAGAGGTTTGTGTCAATGGCTGTAAATGACTAGGAACCCAAAAGTGTGACTGGGCTTGTCGATACCGCGGAAACATTCCACTTACCTAAACAGTATAGGCGCTCCACGCGCAATCGTAAATAAAGCAGTAAAGCATGGCATAAGTACATGATAGTAATAAAGCCCCAAACTACTTTGTGGCCCCAAGAAATAAATATGACTCAAGCTTTGGCTAGTGGGATTCATGGTCCCACATGCGGATAGTGCGAATATTCAAAGAACATGTATCAAGTACTCGGGGTCCTACGGGACACAAGTGGACGGTTCAAAACCAAATAACATCTATTGCCCACCTGTGCCTCTGCATTATTTAACTACTTCAATTTTAGTTATTAAACGATAATTAAAGTTATAATCATCTCCAACATAAAGCATATGGCAGTCTTCCAACAACTGTGGTACTTGACGACACGCACAATACTTGAGCAAGCGACTACGACACGCAAGTCCAACTGTCTACCAAACAACAGGAAATAGGATGTGTCCAAGGCAATATAAGGCTGCAAGGGATATCCCGGGTACGAAAACTATAGCATCACAACACAGATAACAATAGATCAATAGGAGGAAATAAAGACTAGAAAGATAAAATAGGTAGAAAGGGGGAGAATGCTCGCCTGAAAACATTACCGAAGTTTCATAACCGAAGCACTTGTCGAAGCTCACAACATCTCATCGTCCTATCCGAGAAGAAGCAAACACTAAAAGGAACAAGCGATGCAGCAATTACAACCAATGCGGAAGGATCGGCATGATCATGATATGATGCATGACATGGCAAGTTAATAATGCAAACTATGTCGAAAAGGTATTAGGGGCATAGCACATTGATGATATAGCATTTGTGAGGCATTATTAATAAGAAACAACTAGTTCCTAATTTTATTTATCATGTTTTCCTTGCATAAACAACACTGATTATAAAACAGCTTTTAATACATGATGCAAAAGATAACATGGATATCATGGTTGGAGAGGTCTCGTCGCGCTGATCGATTTGGACATATTATTTACCGTATTCAGATTTACGGTTTTAAAGTTATGCAATTATTAAAAAAATAGGCATTTGTTAATATTTAATAATTCGAAAATTTTAAATTGCTCAAATATTATTATAAATAGCATAAATAGATTCCTCACATTTTTCTGATTCAAAAACATATATTATGCTTATTATTCGAATTTATGATTTTAAATTATTATTTAAGTCAAAATTATTAAAGAGGGTCAAAGTCAAAGGTTTGACTAGCTGAGGTCAAACCTGGTCAAATTTGAAAATAGTTTTGAATTCATATTGGAAATTCATTCATATATCATTTTATAAGTTTTCCCAAATTCGAATTATTTTAAAAGATATGAATTAATTTGGTTTATGACAATTTTTGGAATTTTATTTGAATTATTAAAGCTCGCAACTTTTCTCACTCTAGGCTGAGCTACTCACAGGCACCGACAAGTGGGGTCGGGGTCCACGGGGCCACAGAGCACGCGCGGCCAGCTGGGGGCTGGCACGTGGGCGAACTAAGGGGTGCGGGTTATGACTGAAAAAACTGAACTAAAGATCTGAAAACGAGTTGAATCAGCCTGAACTCGAACGAAGACGGCGAGAAAACGAAGCGGAATTTTGGGTCTCTTTAAAAACAAAACTTGTAGATCTCGTTAATATCTACAACTTTGGTGAAAGAATTTTATCCATACGATCAACGTACGCGTTGGAAAATATTGTGGAACTCGTCTGGTTCAGATAATCGTTAGACAGATTCATGAAAACTCGTTTCTCGGGCTGATCTTCAGATATCGACTCCGAAAGCTACAGGTAACCAAAAGGAGCGAGATATTTTGCGTTGGAGAGACATGATGTAGGGGAACAAGTTTTATTCAGGAAGTTTTCTCAAAGATGCTTCGAGGGCGCCGGGAAAAATTCGGTAAGATAGCATGAGGATGGACGTACGTGCTGCAACTGCAGGTTTCAGACGGCGAGCGCGGCGGAGCGATACCGAAAGAGGCCGGGCGTTGGCAGCAGTGCGAAATAGAGAGGGAAGACAAGTGGAATTGGTTCGTGGGCTCACCGGGAGGATGTCGGAGTAGATGTTGTCGCTCGAGATCAAGGGAGATAGTCGGTGGAGGATGGTGACGGCGACGCGGCGGCTCTCTTCGGGTTCATCAGGAACTTCTGGAAGGAAGATGCCCAGCTGCTCCGGATCCTGTGCTTCATGTGGAGGACGGAGACGGCGATCCTAGGCGACTCCCACACTCAGGAGCTCTTGGTGTTACCCATGGCAATGCTCCTTTTCCGCGCCTACCTCTCGGTCTCTCTCTCTCTCGGATCATGGGGAAAGGAGGGGAGGATGGTGGCGGCGCTGAAAGAGGAGGGGAGCTAGGGTTCCCTAGGGACCGTCCTGGGGATAAGAAGGGCGCGAGGTGGAGGTGCGGTATGACGAGGATGACGAGAGGAACGGCGACCTGCCCGCTGCCGTTAGAGGAGCAGAGAGAGAGGGAGGCGTCGGGGAAGAGGAACAGGAGACGCCGTCTCTTGTCGCGAAGGGGTACGGGCCACGGCGGGAGTTGAGAGCTGGGCTGGTTGAGGGTCACTGGGCCGGGCAGGAAAACTGGGCTGGGCTGCAGCGGCTCCTCTCTCCTTTATTATTTTTTGTGTTCATTTTTATTTGTTTGTATAGGTTTGTTTCAAATGCAAACCAACAAACTAACTCAAATCCTTTAAAACTTTTCTGATGATTTTAGAGGGTTGTGGCATTCAAATAGGGATTAAGAGGGAATAGTTTAAAGGGGAGGAGATGCCCACATACATAATATGTGTATGTGCCAATTTGGGCATTTTACCAGATTAGGGTTTTAGTAGAAGAACAAAAACATTTATGGAAATATTGGAAACTAGCAATGGATCCTCCTTTGAACAAAACAAAATAGAGATATCAAAGAGGGGTAGATTAGGTTGATAGCAACAACACAAGCAAGACAATCATATGCAATGTTTGGTATAATGATCAAATGCAATATGGCATGATGACATGAGTATGATACCATGATGATGCACAAAACAAAAACACCAAGCGATTTTCTAGTAGTGGTTTTACCCAGGGTGCTACAATTGTGTAGGTCACCGCAAATTCTAAGTCACCCAACGTCTCATGCATTTCAGGATATACTACTACTTCCATATATATTTGTTGAAATGACCTGGCTAGTTTATATTTGCTGAAATTCTATGAAACACTTTGTTCGATTGCTCAGTTCATTTGTAGGCACACCTGTGTAATGCTTTCTTGTCCTGTTCTACAGGTTCACAAGCAATGTTATTATATTTCATATCTAATGGTTCGTCCTAAGTAGCGATATAGCTATGCTCTATATATAGTTCATTCGGGGTCTGCATTCTTGCTCTACATGTTCTCTTATGATGCCATTATTATTTCTGTTCGGTTCCTAGCTATGATAGTAACTGCATGCCCATTGTGTAGCTCACCGCAAATTCTAGGTCACCCAATGACTCTTGCATTCCATGATAAACAACTGCTTCCATATACATTTGCTGAAATGACCTGGCTAGTTTATATTTGCTGAAATTCTAACAAACACTTTGATTGATCGCTCATTTTATTGTAGGAACACTTGTCTAATGCTTGCTTGTCCTCTTCTATAGGTTCGCTAGAGACACCATTATATTTCTAATCTAGAGCTGGTTTATCCTAAAGCAACGACATAACTATCCTCTACTGTGTAGTTCATTCGTGGTTTGCATTCCTACTCTACAAGTTCTGGTATGATGCCATTATAATTTCTATCTGGTTCACTCTTAGGTACGACAGTAATGCATGACATTGTGTTGCTCTCCGCAAATTCTGAGTCAACCAACGCCTCTTGCTTCCAGGATATACAACTGCTTCCATATTTTTTTTTGAAGTAACCTGACTAGTTTATATTTGCTGATATTCTAAAAAACACTTTGTTTGACTGCTCATTTCATTGTAGGCACACTTGTATAATGCTTGCCTGTCCTTTTCTATAGATTAACAATCGATGCCATTATATTTCGTATCTGGTTCTAGTTCTTCCTAAGCAACGACATAACTATCCTCTACTGTATAGTTCATTTGTCGTTTACATTCCTTCTCTACAAGTTCTCTCGTGATGCTGTTATAATTTATGTATTGTTCATACTTAGCTATGGCAGTAACTGCATACCATTATCTGGTTTATTCTTCTATATATATTTATTGATATGACCTGGCTAGTTTATATTTGTTGAAATGCTAAGCCACACACATTGTTATATTTCTCGTTTCATGGTAGGCACACTTGTTTAATCCTTGCTTGTCTTGTTTTTTTGACGTGATGGTCAACATATTTGAACCATTGACCAGTAGTAAACTCCAGTTCATAGCTCCTGTCATATCAGTTAAATGAGTAGTTTGCCTTGTTTGACGTATTAACTTGTTATTACTTAGTTTCAGACTGCAATTATTGATATCGCCACCAAAGAGGGGCTGCAAGATCATGTCTCAAGTTCGTTTTCCAATGTAGATGTAACACTCAAAAGGGAGATGGAGGTGATAGATGGAGAAAGTAAATTGAGGACTGCTATCAACTCGATCGTCAACTGAAATGCCAATTTTTCTTTCCCTTGAGTTGATAATATGTAATAATTTTAATTTGTTCCCATTTGATGTAATATCTAGACTAATTGCATAGGCCGTGTAGGCTTAGTTGATATGATCCACACATAGCGGTAGGTGGTACCGTACCTATGCTAGCCAGGTCGATTAGGGTACCGTATCATGCTCTATATTTGCCCATCTTGTATTAGGCCGATGATGAACAGTAAAAATGCTCACAAATTGTACACCTTTTATGGTATCGAAATGGACTCCAGAAATGCAGAAACTGTAAAAGTAATGGGCTGACCCACATGCGAGATTAGTAACAGTAACAGTACATAACAACAACAATGTCGTAACAGTGGCGGGCCGAAACAGTAACACACCGAAATAACGGTAGACCAAAATCGTAATAGCTCTAAAAAGTAACAGGCCGAGACAGTAACGAGTTGAGAAAGTAATATGCCGAAACAGTAACGGGCCGAGAAAGTAAAATGCCAAAACAGTAATGGGTCGAGACGGTAACAGACCGGAACAGTAACTCTCGAAACAGTAAAATGCCATAACAGTAATGGGCCAGAATAGTAGCAGGCCTGGCCAGGATCGTACCAGGCTAGAACAGTAACAAGCCGATTTTGTACCAGGCAGGAACAGTAACAGGCCGAGGAACTCACCAGGTTAAAACAGTAACAGGCCAGAACATGGGCCGGACATTTACGGGCCTAAACAGTAGGGCCCCAAGTATATGGGCCCGGCTTGAACAGTACGTGGATATACAGTAATGGGCCGGAACCGTTACGGGCCAAAGCGGGCCAATTTCGAATAGTGTAGGGCGGAACACTAACGTTCTTGGATATTTATGGGACGTGCGAACGGGCTAATTTCAAACAGTGTGTTTGGAAACAGTAACGGGCCAGAAAGTTTACGGGCCGACTACGGCTGCACCATTTGTAACATTGCTTGTTAAAACAGTAATGGGCTAGAAAGTTTATGGGCCGCCTACGGCTACAGCAGTGAGCCCATTTGTAAGAGTGCATGACAAAACAGTAACGAGCCACGATCCTATTAGGCTTTGTTAATTAGCCAGCCCACTTAATAATTACCAGGCCTTGACTGGGCCTGTCTTCTACCACAGTTTCATTGACAGTTAGCAGCGTTAACTGGCCGTTCACAGCGCTCGCCACGTTGTAGTTTGCATGACGTCAACAGTCAACGCGGCTGGCAAACACATATATGACGGAACAACTTTTCATGGCTGAAGGGTGCGATCCTCCACGGTCAAAAAAACATGGTAGATTCATTTGTGATGAGGCTTTTACCACGAAGGGCATCCGTCGTAGAAGACTCTTCAGCCATGAAAAACAGGCCTTCAACCATGAAAATCGTCAGTTGTAAAAGGACATTTTTTTGTAGTGTATAATCCACTTGTTACCAACATATACCTTTATTTAAGATAACTCTTATATTCCATTTAGGAGTGAGTTAACTCCATCAATTATCATATTGATTTGATTCTCTTCAAACACCCCATCCTATAGATGATATCTAAAACTAGAATTCCTACTTAACTCTTCTTACTTGTTTCTCTAAAGTCTTTAAATTGAATGCTATGACAAGTATAAGAGTTGATAGATCAATAATTGATAGGTTAAGAATTGATAGATCAAGGATTGATCACTAATCATTGATGAACAACAAATATTACAATAAGGTTCAATAGAGATGATAAAAATTGATATGGAAAGAAAGATATATGGTGAATGGTCTTGATTGGTTTCCTTCCTACTCAATACAACTAAAGAGTTAAAGGTTTAAGTATTACCATGATCCTCATGGTATAATACAAGAGTTGTTGTAATGAATACAATGATATGATCTCTAAAAGATCAGGTATCATACATTAAGTATGTTATGGTTTAGTTTTAATACATTTGATCTACCCTTAGATCAAATCGTCATTACCCAAAATGAGGTTTTAGCAAAGGTCATATTGAAACTTATCGCAATCAACTTGATGATCTACTTCAGTTCCACCAAGTTAAGAGAAACTTCAATCACTTTGACAAGTTTTTATTGAAAAGTGCGAAAATTATGCAGATTTTCTATGCATGAATGCAAAGCACACATCTGAGCTCAGCTTATTTAAAAGCTCTAATGTTGTTACATGAACAAAATCCTAAATCTACCATTCATTTAGTCCTAAATGCTAGGATGTTATAGACTTCCCCCTTAAATTAAACTTCGTCCCGAAGTTTGTGGTTTCTTGTTCCTAAAGAGTTTCAGATAGGCTCTTCTTGAGTTTTCTTTCTTCTTCCTGGTATCCTTTCATCTATAGTGATGTTTTTATGAACTTTGCAATCCATGAGTTTATCTTACCATTTGACTCTAGCTTTGGGTAATCCAAATGCTAAATTTATACCTCCTCCCAATGCTCCATGAGATTGCTTTTAACCTTGAACGACATTATTGATGAAGTATGACTGATGTTAAACATACCTATTATTTCCTTGTCGGTGTTGTTCCATTTGAAGTTTCCACCCCTTGATGATGATTCTACTCCTCGAGTAACTAACTTGTTGGGACAATCGGATCTCTTATGTCCGTCTAAACCACACCAATAGCACACCTTTATGGTCTTCCAACAATTCCTTCTTATATGACATGGAGCTCCACACTTATTGCATATGATTTGTTTCTTTCGTTTTGATGCCTCATACTTTGATGTAACACTCATGGATATGAATCTAGGTATAAAACTTAAGTTTGATGTTGACTTAGTAGATTAAAACTTCTTTGGTTCCCTTGTAGCTCTTTTATTGACTAATTTCTTCCTCTCTCCCACTAGCATCTTGTAATCATCCTCGAAAGTAAGCTACATCAACCAGCTCTTGAAAACATCATGTTGTAGCCCCTCGTATTTTCATTTTCATATAAGGGTTTAGTCCTTCCAATAACCTCTTCTTGCGCTTCTCCTATGTATTTACCTCATCAACTGCATCACCAGATTATTGACTAAACTTGCTAATATATTTCATAATGGTTTCATCGTTTTGCCGTAAGTCCTTGAATTCTCTCCTCTTAATCTCCATAATGCTCTCTAGAACATGTTACTCACGGAACTTCTGCTTGAATGCTTCCCAAGTGAATATTCTACCGGTGTGTGCATAGCTAATTGATTCTCCCACCAATTTGCAGTTGGTCCTCATAGAAGAAATGTTGCATAACATAACTTATCCTAATCATTGCATCCAACTGTTTTCAGTTTCCTTTCTGTATCCATCAGGAAGTCCTCCGTATCCATAGGTTCTGGTACAAATGCAAAAGGAATTGGTTTGGCATTTTGGAATCAGAAAGACTTACTCTTGTATCTTTGTTTTCCTTTCGAGATCCAACTTTTTTGTGTATCTCCTGCATGAACTTATTCTAGTATTCTTCCATCATTTGCATGTACTACATGAAATTTTATTCTATCACCAGACGAGTTGATGGTGATCCATTTGTGGTAACATCCTCATTGCTTTCCTTCTGCTAAGAATCTTGCTCCAAATTTTGTTCCTCAGGCCCAACTTCTACTCCCTTATCCATACCCATCTAGTCCTGTTACATAAAGCGAATACTCATACTTACATCATGCAAATGTTTTCTGAGCTCAACTCTATGCACAATGCTAGTCACACAAGGAAATCAGGAACCAAATCCAGATAACAATCAAACAGATAATTTGTATTACACATAGTTTTTATAAGCTATTACAAACAATCCTCACCTCTATGGCTTAACTCTCACCTAGTGCAATACTCGTATATTACAAGGCCTTACTTGCGCATATGAGCATACTCTCACTTATTAGGACCTAACCCTCAAATATTACAATGCACATTCCCGGATATGTACATTATTCAAGCCCTCTACTCCTACAGATTGTTTCTTCTTACTTTTCTCCCTCTTTCTAGTGCTTCCCGGAATTCCGTCTATGATGACATAAAGTCCGATGACTGCCTTCTAGAGCATATGAACATCCAGAAGGTGCGCACTCTTGATTATAAGTACCTAGATTGAGGTTAGCCATTGAGAAATGAATAGAAAATGCGTGATCTCCCATGGAATTCTCATGTCCACCTTCAGACGCACTTTCAAAGTAAGATGCTCTCATCGCCTTTTCCTTTATCTAGTTATACATATTGATGTAATAACTGTCAATGCATTCTTCCAGGTCAATAGGATTGGTACTACCCCCATATGTACCATAGGGTTCCATGCTAATATAACTAGTTTCTACTCCTTTACTAGGATCACAGAGTCTGGGATCTTCCCTGGTTCCAGCGTAAGATTTAACTCCCCATCCACCATAGTTCCCAACTGGAATACTTGGATTGGATGTTTCCCAAGTTTCCTATTTTGTTTCATACTTGTCCATGGTCTACATGTTTCTGAGGTCCATTCTGATAACATGCATAGATTTTGGACTATGGGTTCTCAAACTCAATCTCTTCATACACCTTGCCCAAAAAACTGTTCTAGGATGCCTAGCTTCTCTATCTAACCCCTTTCTACGTTCTATTGTCTTAGTAGGATCAGTGAAATCCTCAAACACAACATCCAATTCCTGGACTAGAACTTGTAATGATCTATGTATTCAGCAGCAATTCCTTGGATTTCTATTTTAGAAGCCTAGTTATTGCCTCCACAACTGCAATTTAATACGCTTCCGCCATACATCTTGCCTCCCCAGATGGCATTTCTCCACTTATCCACAAATGGTTTGGTAGCATAAGCACTACACGGTACATGAATAACATTTTACCATCATAGAAACTATAAGATTTGAAAAGAAGTTGATATTTTCAATTCTATATTCCATAGAAGTTATCTCAAAAGATTTGTCCAATCACCTAAATAGTCATCTAATCTCCTATTCATCACTTCAACATTCGGTTTGGGTACCGAGATGCCATTCCTCACTATAAATAAGAGATTATAATTAGTCCTACTGAGTTATAACTCATTATTATTACCCAAAATGCATCAGAGTAAAGAATTATCGCCTAGAAACATGACAATGTAATTCTCAATTGAATACTCATCATATTTCTAGAGAAATCTTTACCGTTGATAAAATAATTCCTACAGGTTCTACCCATTTAATAGGTTTCCAACCTAAGGTCAAATATTTTGCTCTGATACCAGCTGCGGTGACCCGTCATACCATTGCATGTTATAGTATGCTATAGTCATTGAAATAACACCCACAGAACACCATTCCGCAAATATTACATCCCTCGGAGTGGTACAACCAAAAGAAAGCGGGTCCACAAACATACATAATTATTATGACAACCAGAAATTACACAACGACTTCAAGATCCTCCTAGATCCATAGAGGTATCCCGACGACTCGGGGCTAAACTATAATAACTCAGAGAACTAGATAAAGAAGCAAACTAAACTTTAAGGTTTATACGATATTAATATATAGAGGATAGAGATCTATGCTACTAGACTCGATCAACTATATTTGACACATCTACTCTTCAGATACTTCGGTCTCCATTCCATAGATGACTTTGTAGTTGTCCCCTTCGACACTTCTGGATACTTCTGGTTCCTCATAGAGAAATTCTTCTTGGTCTTTAACTGAATAGAGGGTTTCCTATTCTTGGTATTTAATGTCTTCGGAATCTAGCAAGGGTTAAGAAGATATGTTGAGTACGAGCATACTCAGCAAGTTCACTAAAAAGGAGTGTGTGATGCACTAACTACAACCACATACCAAAAGTCGTAGGTTATGCAGGTTTTCATAAACATTTCTTCAAAGATTGCTTTTATTCTGAAAAGCTATGTCCATCGACCTTCACAGGTTGATTAGATTTTCTTGGAGATTCCTTTTATGAAGCGTTCAAAGCTCCTTCCCAGAACAAGTAGTAACATCTCATAGTTTTTTACACTCTACAGAGGTGCATTGTTTTACCCATGAGAGATCCTTATCCATGTTGCACAGCCAGGTGCGCATTCCCGTTCACACTTCCTTGGTATGAGGCTCGGTATAAGGACCCAAGCCAATCACTTACCTTATTCGCGACCCTGCATACATCATAATTGTTGTACTTTCAGCTCAAGGCAGACTTTTCCCCATTAATACAGCTTTACCTTAGTCAGATAAGCACCATAACCATTAACACTAGAAAACTGTATTTTGTAAGCCCATATCCATGGTATACTTTTCCCCAAATACATGGCTGTACCCATGATCTACAACTTACAAAAAGCCCAGAACAGCGTCTGCTGCATGCGAAAGGAATAAGATCCAGCTGACTTCCCTAGAGCCATATATATCTCATGGTTAACACGTATTATACGACACAAGAATCATTGGCGACATTGGTTGTTAAGTCTTAGATAATATGTTCCTTTAGCACTAGAACTTTCATAGTAGGTTATTACCTCTTAGTAAATAACCCATAATCATATTATTATGAAAATAGTGTTTTCTGACCTTTTTGAAATGCAAGTGATGACAACACTGGATTTGTAAATACTTGATAGAAAATAATCAAAGGACATGAGCAAGTGTGAACTTGCCTTGATATAGCCAAGTATTGTAGTCGAATATCCCGACTTGACCCTGGACCTTGGGTCCTATAAAATACATTCATTACTTGGTAAGAACAATGTTTAAAGAAGCAACATGCTGTTATGCATAAGTAATGCGATGCATGTTGTAAAACCCAAAATAATTCCCCAACTTTACAAGTGAGCTGGATTTAGATGATTCGTTTAAGTTTTGATTTATATTCAAGTTTACTTCACAAAAGGGTGTGGTTGCAAGGATTTTAAGATGAACATATAAGACATGAAAGGTAAAGAACAATCATAATACAATTCTAAGGTTAAGTGGTGTCATGTAATTATTATAAAGTTCATGTTTTAAGTTGTTATGACTTAAAAGAAGTAGCATATTATTTATTTTTAAGTAGAAAAAAGAATAACATTTGAATTAAATGTTATTTATGTTAGGTTAATAAGCTCTGAAGATTAATATGACTAAAACTATAGTTTTTGATAAGGTTTGAATGATCTCGAGTCATTATATACCTAGCTTATGGTATATCAGACCAAAGATAACTATAAAAATATAATTGTACTTAAGACATAACATTTATGTCATTACCAACTATTAGGGTTTTTATTAAGCATAATCAAAGATAAAATCTTATAAATAAGGTTGTAAAGAGTTTATTTTTGGTTTATAGAAATATATTTTAAGAAGGTAAATTTACAGAACATTTATTTTCTATAAATCCTAAAATAACTTGAAAACCATAAGTGATTTTTATTTATTTTTAGGATTTTTTCTAAATTTACTAAATTTCATTTAGATATTTAATGTGTTAATATTTATTTGCATTTTTTTAAACTCAAATAAATATTATTATATTTTTGGTAGCTAGATATTATTTTAATGAACATTTTGATATATTAAATATATTTTTAGGATTTTTCTACATTTTTCTAGGGCTTAAGCATTCACAGGGGTATTTTGGGTCATTTCTTTATTTTAACTTTTGCTTAAGTTTTTATGTTGTGACTTGTTTGGTTGGTAACACGGCCTGTCCTTTCTAGCCAAGCCTGGCTCAGGATCAACATGACCCCGACCACCTACACCCCTCTCGCACTATCACACGAGCACAAGCTCGTGCTCCTCCCTAGCAACGCTCTCCACCATCGCCCACCAATTCCGACGAACGCCGGTCGTAGCGGCCACTATCACCCGCCACCGTAGCTCCACCGGCCTCAGATCTACCCTTCCATCCAACTCGATTTGCATATGGTTCCGTATTGGACTCGCCCCCTTCGATTATCTGGTTCTAGGGTTCTCGCCGCCCATGGTTTCAGCGCTTGCTTGTGATCTCGTGGTTGTATGGTGGTGACCTAGTGATGCGGAGAGGGTCTGGTGGTGGTGTTTTTGGTGGTCGTTGGCCACTACTTCTGTAGCAACGAGCTAGTGGCGCCAATTTGTTTGGTTCGCAGCATAGAAAACAAAAATTTCCTATGATGGTAACTATAAGCACCAAGATCCATCTATCTAGATACAAGCAACGGGTGGATATACATCCATAGAATACATACCCTCGAAGACCCAAAAGCTTTACAAGTATAAACTCATTGGTGATGTAGTCGATCTCTTGCCGATCTCAAGATCATGATGAAGTTCATTTGGTCCAGCAAGTCCAACACCATCAAGTCCAGCACCGCAAAGCAGTGGTGCATCCATTATTGCACACACGTTCGGGTATCCCGACAACCTCCGTTCCCTCGCTCCAGTGAAGCAGAGGAAGCAACAAATCCTTCCATAAAAATCCACCGGGAACATGTATCTCACTGATCCGAGACCATGGGAAAATTCTAAAGGGGGGAGAGATATCCTTCGCGAGGAGGTGTGAGATGAGAGGAGGAGAGGGGGGCCTTTTATAGGGAGAGGGGGGAAGCCTAAGGTCCATGGTGTGGCAGCCATGTTGCGTGCCCCCACCTCTTCCACATTCATGTGGGTGGAGCTCCCACTCCCATAAAAAGCCTCCACTCAAAATTCCACTCACCTCCATTAAATTTCCACCAAATTTAATGCAAGCTCTCATTTAATAAAACTATTTTATTTATTTTATTCAGAATTTTGTTAATTACATTAATTAACAAACATTCACATAAAACCCTTGCAACATTTCAATATCACATGAAGAACCAGTTTTAGCAATTTCACCTGAAATAATTCCGGTTTCTATTGAAATAATTCTAACGCTTTCATAATCTTTTCCTAGAATATTATTTGCTCCAAATGGTGTTGGTATCCCTTAAGTGTGTCACACTAAGATTCGCTAATAATGCAGACATGATCGAGACCCCTCTTTGATCAATAATCGGTAGCGGGACCTGGAGATCCGTACTGACTCCCACACATTCAACGATGACTTTTACGCATGTAACTCAATCCCTTTGTCTCACGATATATTACATGTCCGAGATTCGATCGCCCGTATCTCCATACCTAGTTTGATCTCATTACCGACATGTACTCTTTTCTCGTTCCCATGATATAACATTCTAGTGATCACATCAGATCCTTGCAAGCTAACTAATGTGATATCACCGAGAGGGCCCTGAGTATATCTATCCGTCATCGGGATGGAAAAATTCCACTTTTGACCCATGAGCCTCTACATAACACCTTTGTAGCACTGAACCCACCTTTGTAGTCACCCTGTTATTGTGTGACCTTTGATGTTATCAAGATATTCTTCTAGTGTTAGTGATTGACATGATGTCATGGTCTTTGGACTAGGATTACTTCGTATGATGTCATAGCAATATAAATACAATGACTTTGATCGTAATGTTATACTTCGGATGAATCTTCATCACATCATTCCAATAATGTTGTGACGTCGTTATTAACAACATGCAACGTCCATGATCACGAAACCTTTGATCATCTTGTTAATCAACGAGCTAGTTTATAAGAGAGACATAACTAGGAACTTTCTATTTGTTTATTAAACACACATGTATTAACGTTACCATATTAATACAATTATCGCATGCAAAATAAAAATTTATCATAAACAAGGAATAAGATAATAACCACTTTATTATTGCCTCTTGGGCATATTCCCTTCAGTCTCCCACTTGCACTAGAGTTAATAATCTAGTTTGAAAACTTTACGTATTGAACACCTATGGCTTTCTGGTGTTGCATATACGCGATTGCTAGTGTTTAACATAATCTCCATATCTAAAACTTTCAGGCCCGTTTGTATTTGCATGTCTTTGCGTCTCTACGCAACCCTCATTCTCAAATGAGATGGCATTGTATAAATTTTGTCCTTTGGTGAGACCTTTAGTTCCTTTGGGTTAAACATGTTGATATAATTGTTGTACAATATATCTTCATAGTAATATCCCATTATGAACCACACCTTTGTTTGAAAAAAACTATGTGACACAAATTCCCTCCTTTGCTGCTACTATAGCAATCATATACTTAACCTTTTGTTTTTTTATAGATCCAAATACGACTGATAGGTTTTTACACCTTGCTGGAGGGTCTTCCAAGTTCAAAAAACTTGATTTCTCGTGTATGGAACTATCAAGGATTTTATGGCTTCAAGACATTTGACGGAGTCAGGGGACATCATCGCTTATTTTCATGTAGTCGGTTCATCATTATCAAACAATAATGATTTACTCTCAAATATTAGTATTTGATTGTTTACCCGACCTACTCGGTTCAATAGGAACTTAGACCTCCTAGACCACAACCTTTGAGGTATGTGAGCTATGAGCATTGTGGCTTCCTCTAGGAGAATTTCTAGTGCTACGCAACTCATCACATATAGGTAAGGTTCATTAACCTTATCAAAGTTCTATTGTGCTCCCACTTAACTTTTGTGAAAAATTCCTTCTCAAGAAACTTCACGTTTCAAGCGACAAACTCTTTTGTCCTTAGTGTTATGGAGGAATACCCAACAAATTCTTTGGGATAACCTACAAATACATGCTTATCCGACTTTGGTTGTAAACATTTTACTTATGCATAGCATACCAAAATTTTAAAAAAGACAACTAGGGTTTTATCCCAAACCATAACCTTTATGGTGTCATTTCAACGGATCACGATGGTGCTTTTTTTCGGTGTAAAAGTAGTAGTCTATAAAGCTTTAATTTTTTAAAATATAATGGCAGTTTTATAAATAACACCTTTGATTTAACCATGTCAAACGAAGTATCAATACAAATCTCGAACACTCCATATTCCTATGGTGTTTCGGGAAATGCAAATATATGGAATGATTCCTCAAATTTTAGGTGTTTTGCTAAACTTGTAACTCAAATATCTTCCTTTATGATCAAATCATAAATACTTTTATTTTCTTGTTACAAAGATTTTCCACTTCATATTGAAAGTCTTTGAACATTTTCAAATATTCATACTTCTTCCTCATTGAGTAAATATACATATATATTCACTCAAATTTCCTAATAAAACATACGAAGTTGAAATCGATCGCTCTCGAGTACACATAATGGAATAATATATCAATATGTATAAATTACAATAATTTAGTCGTCAGTTCTTCTTTGGACTTTGAACGAAGTTTTAATTGTCCCGAGGAAAGTCTCACAAGCGTCATTTGATCAAAATCAAAGACTCCAAAAATCCATTAACATGTATTTTCTTCATGTTTTTTTCCAATATAATTTAAATGGCGATGTCACTTTGTAAGTGATCTTTCAATCATTTGGCTTGTGACATTTTTAGCATTTGGTTTTATGGACGTGATTTCTCCAACTACATTTGTAAATCATCCATCTTATATGGAATGCGATAATTATTTGAACAATCTTTGTTCTCATAATACCTGATTTAAATAACAATTATTTAAAACAAATCTTGAAGGCAACCTTTGATGTCAACGAGAAATACAAACAACAGTTTGTTTGTTTTCTATGAACATCATCACTTATTCTGTTTCTAGTTACTTAGGCCATTGTAGTTCATGAATTGCGTCGTTCTGTATGACATTTCATACCAACCAATTTGGTATCCAATACCCAAGGAACACATTGTTTAACAAGCAAATAATATAACCATAACATGTATATCATCTATATAACTTTGCTGGACATTTTCAGTCTTTTCTTTTCTGCCAAATATTTTGTAGATTCTCTTTAAACATTTCCTTTTCCTTTTAAAAGAATCTATCAACATCAACAGTGGCACCATATACATGACACATAGTCTAAAGCGTGTATAGTCAAATACTAATACCTTTGGATTTGCACTTTGAAGTTGATCACCATTATCAAAATGTTTGGTGTTCTTTTAAAATCCATTGTTTAGTAATCTTTAAGTGTAGTAAACATTTTACCTACATATTCTATTCATCCTTATCATGACAACTTTCATGATCAAGCTATTATAGCTTATAAAGGTGAATCACGAGTATAATGTTACTTTCCAAAACACTTTTGGAGGATTATGACGTCTAGCATCACGAACTTCGCAAATTCACATCCAATAGGAGAACATATATTTTTATAAATTATACTATATCATATTGCAACCAAAGCATTGTTTCAGATATCATAATATCTGTCACACATGATGGTTTCTGAAACAATTCTTTCATCTCCTAGATAACCTTGATATTTAAAACAATCAAGAATCATGGAGGCAAACATGATACTTTAGATACTAACACTGGAATTGTTACTCTTGATTTAATACTAATTATTAAATTTCACAGAGTAAACAGGGTTTGTTAAAAGTTTGCAATAGGACTTTAAACTTTAGATTGACACTCAAAACAATACGATACCATTTCGTAAAGCAAATATCCAGAATTCTATAGTTTTATTATCTCAATTAAAACTAAGCATAAGGTGGTGAACGAATGCCAATGACTACAACAAATTATGAAAATTCACTTTGATTTAATTTATGATAAATTGAGTTCGACTAATACAAATTAGAAATGAACTCCCACTCAAACACAACATCCCTCGTGTCCTTTTGGTGATTACATGAACCAAATCCACTACACCAAGTCCGATAAACACGTGAGTCGGTGTAGCTTGCAATGAGATTATCTAAATGGGCATCATATCAACTATATGACTCATGCTTAACCTTTCGGTCCGTGTTCCGAGGCCATGTATGTACATGATAGGCTCGCCAAGTAAGAACCTTAGTATTTGTGTGTGTAAAATTGTCTTACACCCGAAATATGATCGTGGATTCAAGTACACTCGATCATCACGTGATGTCTTTAAGCAGCAAAACATAATCGGTGCATACTTAAGGGAGAAAACATTTTTATCTTGATATCTAAATGAGGGATCATCTTATAATGCTACTAAAATGCCAAGTAAGCAATATAAGATGCAAAAAAAAACATCATATGTAAAAAGTGAAATGATATGGTTCTTGCACTTGATCACTATCATGTGCATCATGGTATGATATTTATCATTCCTTTGTGTGCAAGGCCAAGGTCTATGGAACTTACATGTTAGGTGTGTTGTAAGAGTATCAACTATACAACACCTTACCATATCATGATACTAGCCCAGCAACAACTAAACTAGTCGCTTCTAATTTATCCATTGCAAGTTTTACGTGGCTTAGAGCTTTCGAAGATAGAACCGTTCTTACCTACGAACATGGAACCACAATGAGGATAACCATATTATTAACAACTCATTGTAAATCATATATTCACTATAGTACGAGAGACAGACAACCGCTAAACACTTATGCAAAACTAGTTGCATGTCAAGCGTGGAACATGTCTCACGTGCGAGGACATGTAAAGTTTGTCCAGGCCGCTTCATCCCACTATGCCACCAATATCCAAAGTACAAGAAGTAAGAAATAACATGATCATCATCGCCCACATACTCATATGTGTACTACCCGTGCAAAGCATCTACGCATAGATCTGGCTCTGATACCACTGTTGGGTTTGCAGCATACAAAACAAAAAATTTCTACGATGGGAACTATAAAGCACCAAGATCCATCTATCTAGATACAAGCAACGGGTGGATATAAATCCATAGAATACATACCCTCAAAGACCAAAAATATTTACGAGTATGAACTTGTTGGTGATGTAGTCGATCTATTACCGATCTCAAGATCGTGATGAAGTCCATCTGGTCTAGCAGGTCCAACACCATCAAATCTAGCACCGCAAAGCAGTGGTGCGTCCGTGATCGCATAGACGTTTGGGTATCCCGACAACCTCCATGACCTTGCTCCAATGAAGTAGCGGAAGCAACAAATCCTTTTAGAAAAAGCCATCGGGAACATGTATCTCGCGGATTCGAGACCATGGGAAAATTCTAAAGGGGGAGAGAGATCCTTCACAAGGAGGTGTGAGATGAGAGGAAGATAGGGGGGTCTTCTATAGGGATAGGGGGAACACCAAGGGACATGGCGTGGCATCCATGGTGGGTGCCCCCACCTCTTCCACATTCATGTGGGTGGAGCTCCCACTCCCATAAAAATCCTCCACTCAAAATTCCACTCACCTCCATTAAGTTTCCACCAAATTTAATACAAGCCCTCATCTAATAAAAATATTTCATTTATTTTGTTCAGAATTTTTTTAATTACATTAATTAACAAACATTCACATAAAACCCCTTGCAACATTTCAATATCACATGCAAAACCAGTTTCAGCAATTTCACCCGAAACAATTCCGGTTTCTATTGAAATAATTCCAGCGCTTTCATAATCTTTTCATGGCATATTATTTGCTCCAAATGGTGTCGGTATCCATTAAGTGTGTCACCCTATGGTTCGTAAATAATGCAGACATGATCGAGACCCCTCTCCCATCAATAATCAGTAGAGGGACCTGGAGATCTGTACTGACTCCCACACATTCGACGATGACATTTGTGATCGTGAGATCCTTTTACGCATGTAACTCAATCCCTTTGTCTTGCGATATAATACATGTCCAAGATTCTATCATCGGTATCTCCATACCTAGTTTGATCTCGGTACCGACATGTACTCATTTCTCGTTCTCGTGATATAACATTCTAGTGATCACATCACTTGCTTGCAAGGTAACTAATGTGATATGACCGAGAGGGCCCAGAGTATATCTATCCGTCACCGGGATGGACAAATTCCACTCTTGATCCATGATCCTCTACATAACACCTTCCTAGCACTGAACCCACCTTTATAGTCACCCTATTACGGTGTGACGTTTGATGTTATCAAGATACTCTTCTAGTGTTAGTGATTGACATGATCTCATGGTCTAAGTACTAGGATTACTTCGTATGATGTTATAGCAATATAAACACAATGACTTTGATCGTAATGCTATAATTCGGATGAATGTTCATCACATCATTCAAAAAAGGTTGTTACCTCATTATTAACAACATCCAATGTCTATGATCAGGAAACCTTTGATCATCTTATTAATAAATGAGCTAGTTTATAAGAGAGGCATAACTAGGAACTTTATATTTTTTTATTAAACACACATGTATTAATGTTTCTGTATTAATACAATTATAGCATGAAAATTAAACATTTATCATAAACAAGGAATAAGAAAATAACCACTTTATTATTGCCTCTCGGGCATATTCCCTTCACAATTATTGTAGGTTGTAGATCCACGTAGAGTTATCACTCGGTACTCCCTGTGCTACTGTGCTACTGCTTGGTTCAGGATCACCTCTGCCTCCTCTTCGGCAAGCAGTAGCTTGCCAAAGGTAGGTGTTCCCCCTCTACCTCTCATCTCTTCTCTATTTCTTTCTCTTGCTTAAACTTGCTTTCCCTCCTTCGGATCCTTCTCTTGTTAAGCTTCAGAGATGCTCCTCTATAACTATCAACTGCTAGGCACATGTCTATAATGGTGATTATCTACTATTAACTTAACGATGCTAATCATATGGTTTGGTAGTCATGCTATATCTGATTGAATCTCTGTAGGGTTGCTAGAATATTTATTAATATCTTGGTGCGGTAGTCTAGAGATGTTTACTTAGATTTAGTTGAACCTAATCCCTTATCTGAACCATTAGTTCACTGTGATGATTCAGTTATGTACTTATTAAGCTAGTTATTGAAAGGATAATGAACATACTAAGAAACTTATTCTTATTGTTATAGTCTAAGGAGATGATTTATTTTCTTTTATGAATAAGATTTGTAAGTAAATCTTTCTTATGTTCTTATTGCTGTCACCATGAAAAGGTTTATGTGATAATGCAATGATCCTTTTGAAATGCTTTCTATTATGTAAGACCCCACCTTTATAAAGGTAAAGGTCCCTTTGATTGCAATGCTAGTCCATGGATTAATTGCTAGCATCCACAGTTTAAGATGAAGTACACAGAAACAGAGGTCATTATTACATCGTCATTCCAGAGATAACATAGTATTTTACAACTCCATAGCCATATGCTAGTACAAGAGTTTATCATGACAATATAAAATAAAAGTCTTCATCTTCATGTGCCACAGGCAAGCATGTTGAGTGTAGACTCATAACCCTAATCCTCATCAGAGTAACCTGCAACATCACAAGTTACAGCCACAGTGGGTCAATACATTGGAATAGTATTGGCAAGTGATACCTTAGTAGAATAATACTATCTAACTCCTACATGAATTTGGCTAAGTGTAGCTTAGGCTTGCTTTGCTCAAAATAGGTTTTACCTATCAGTTTAAAACACCAAGTTTTTGTTTGGCAAAACTCCCAAGGAACCACCAATAGAAATTGGTGAACCTTCACCCTTGTTCAACCACAAGTTTTAACTTAGAAAATTGGGATGAGGACATTCTTGATAGCTTCCATGTCTTGATGCTCAAATTGTCCATTACCGGGGACACGGCTAAGTACTTAGTTTCTTCCTTCTACAGAGGTGGTGCACTTTCCCCACAAGACTTGATTTTCACCAAGACAGGACCTTTCAAAAGCCTTCCCTTAGACCAAATGGACGCGTTCCAACCTATCACCCACTACCACCAACTGTCCAAATGGCTAAGTTATTGCAACCTATATGATCCAGGCATAGCCCATAATGCCATGTGGCTGCACTAGAAGCTTCTTAACATTTGGCATCTCAAATCCCTTTTTTCCTAGGTGGCATTCCACAAGTGAGATACATAGGGTAGACCATTGGAAAATGGGCCCTAGTAACCACTCAACCAAAAACCACCAAGCAATTACCAATCCACCCAGGTGTTTCATTCACTTAGTTGTTTTATTAAGCAAAAACATAAGTCAAAGACTTAGCAATATTTTTCCATAGCATGTATATATTTCACCCTTGGTTTCTACTAGCTAGGCTAAGCATGGCAATAGCAAGTATCTTAATTTAGAGAAAATTCTAACAATTCTACAACTACTAGGATTTCCCAAGCATAGCATATAGATACTTAGCAAAAATTATCATGCAAGCCCTATACAAAATATTTCTAATGCATAGTCAAAATATTGGGACAAAATTATGAAGCACCACTTTCCTTGGTAGTTGTGGGAGTAACAACAATCCTCATAGTCACAATCACCACTATCACCAAAATCTACACATAAAATGATAGCACCAAATTCACATATCAAAATAAACAAGAAAAATTATATGAATGCATGCAAATGACATGTGATGATTTTTCTAGACTCAACAAGACAAGTAAACAGTTCTGATCACTAAACTAAACATTTATATATCAAATAAACTTTATTTAGTCTTTAAAATTTTTTCCAATATATTTTTATACACAAAATAAGCCTACAAATATCTCTGCAATAACAACTAACTTTACATAAAAAATTCAATAAAAAAGTGCATGGTTGTAAAGTACTCTTTATGATGATTCCAATGATATAAAATTTGCAAAATTTGGACGTGTGGATCAAAAGTTATGAATTTTCCAAGTTTGAACATCTAATAGTTTCCATTCTTTTTTTAAAACAAAACTTGAGCCACGTGTCTTAACCTAACTGGCCGATACCGTTTCACGTGGATTGAGCTCTGTGGAGCGTTGGATTTAAAGTGTATCGGGCGGCACAGATGAGCGTACCGGTTCGCTTTAAGTGAATCTAACCTACTCGATGGATCCAGATCTAACGGCGCACAGGCGTTTGGCCAAAGATGGGGACGCACGACGGTGGCAGGTGGCGGCGTGGTCAGACAAGGACGGTGCCGACGATACAGGAAGCGCGGGAGAGGGAGAGATAGCTCACCGAGTTTGCCGTGTGTTGCTGATGCTCAAAGTGTGCTTGGTTGGCGAAGGGGCGCTTGAGGTCGACGGGGATTGCTCGTCGTAGTTCCTTCTAGCAACGACCGCTTCTGTTCATCGTCGCTAGCGAGGGTACAGGTCATGCCAAGGAAAGAGAAGGAGTGTGTCAGATGCGCAAGATGATGCTGGTCACGCGAGTGTCAACCAGAGGGAAAGGCGCGGTCAGTACTAACCAGGGGAGCTCGTCGGAGTTGATGGCTTCATCGGGCACGTGCAGTCATCAATGTTGGCGAGGTTCTGGGTGGTCCTAGCACACACCAGTGGTGTTAAAAGATGCGCAAGGTTGCAGTGACCATACTGGCAAGACTAGGAGGCAAGGGGTGGGGAGTGCTCACCGGAATTTACCGCCAGAGATCGTCGGTATTGCGGCGGAGTTCTGCGAAATATGGGCAGCCTGGTGGCAGAGCGAGCGAGTTGAGTGAGGGGAAATGAGCGGCGTGGGGAGGTGGTTAAATAGACAGATCAGGGCTGAGAATCACGCGCTGCATCAATGGAATTTAAGCAGAGTTTAATCGCGGCGTCACTGTGGGAAGGTAACGGCTGAGCGGGTCATCGCGCCGTGATTGAGGACGATGATGATGGGGCAGGTGGGTCCAAGCTGTCAGTGAGGGGGTGTGCGTGGGCTGGGTGAGAAATAGAGGGAGAGGGGAAACCCGGGTGGGATGGTTATTGGGCTAGGTTTTCTGCTGGGCTGAATAAGTGGCGCCGGCCCTTTCTGGTTTCTTTTATCCTTTTCTTTTTCTGATTGATTTTCCAGGAATCTTTTTCAATTGATTTTTAAATGTGTTTTGAATTCAAATCCTTTCTGGATTTTTGTAAGGTGGGCCATATAAATATTTGGGTATAAAGCATTGATGTTTTATTCTGAGTACTTTGCCCCCTTGAATTTATCACAAAAACATGCCTTAGTTATTTATTCCTTAATGGGCATATGAATAGTTTGAATTTATATTTTTGTTTTGAATTTTTTTTGACAAAGCTTTGGAAACAACAAACAAAACTCAAACTAAACCTTTTTATAATTAAATCAAGTATTCTCATAGCAGAGAGTAGCAATAAGGCCATTGCCTTGCTTACATAAAATAATAAACAACAAATGCTTCTGTTTTTGAAATCTCATTTGAAAATGATCCTAAAATTATTATGAATGCATGAATGATATGCAAACTTTGAAATCATGATTTTTGGGATGTTACATATTAACTAACAGATAATTCAAGTTATACAAGGTTATGCCAGAGCTATTCCTGTGGTGATCAGGTGTGTGGAAAAACATATAATTTCCTGATACTCCTCTTCTTTACTATCATTCCTGGTAGTTAATACATATATGGTTGATAAAATGATTCCTAGAGACAGAAACTAGGAAACTAATTTTAAGTTTATTTTATATGATTCCTAGTGACTAACACTAAGAAAATGATTTGGCTTTCAGATATAATTGCTTGTAAACGAACTAGTGCCTGATTTAGTTAATGTAAATGGTGGCTTCTGCTAATATGGTCCCGCTATTGTGATGCCTCCTTTGAGTGTACACAATATCCTGATCATTTCTAGCATGGTCATATGTGATTGATTTAGCTAATTGAATGTGTTGCAAAATGCATTCCCTGATTGTCAGTGGCATCTTCTATTCGGGTTGTTGTTGTTGTGGTGCCTCCATACCTGGAGTATGCACAATGATGGCACAAGTAGCATGATCTGCAGCTGTGAACTACTACCTGGATTATTTTTTGAGTAAAACTTGTACTCCAATTGATAGCTTGTATATAAGTGAGTGTCTATTTATTCTGTCAATATGACTATGAGAATTTAAATGATTTCTAGCTGTTGTAGGCTAGGAAAATGATTTGTTTGACTTGGCCTTAATTCTTCTATAGTTGATCTAGCAGTTGTGGTACCTCTTTGGAGGATGCATAGTAGCCTAGATCATCAACATGATTTTCTACTTTATTGCTGCTCCAAAAATTAGGATTGCCCCTATCCAATGATGCAAAGGCTGAGGATGAGAGTTGTAGTAAGGATAGATACTATAATTTCCTTCCAAGCTCTATGATGAGGATATCATAGATTTCCTATGTTGGGCTGAGAGCTCTCTCTCCCCCCAAATGATGCTTGTTTTAAATTGATAAGAACAAGTACTGGCATGGATCTAGTAGTCAACCTGCTGATTATGGTGTGGACAGATGATTTGGTTGTGGTTGTTGTGGTGGTGGATCTTGGTCCACTTCCCCTAGCTATCCACTTGGCCCGCCTTTCCTTGCCACCAACTTATCCGTGTGGCCTTATCCACCTTGATCCAACTGCAGGTCTGTTCCTGGATTGGCCTTGATCTTTCTCCTCCTTGCTTGTGCTCATGGACAACTCCTTCCTCTTGTGCGGTTGGTTACCCAGATCCTATTGTAGTGATATAGTGGTGTGATGTGCTAGTGATTCTAAAATTCAGTGGTCTTGTGTTCTTGTTGTTATGGTGATGTGGAGGAAATGGAAGTGCTAGTAGCTGTGATACGGCTGTGCTCTTTCATATGCACTTCCTGTGCTAGCTATGGTGTTGACAACACAGCATTTGCATGCTCTTGTATGAGCTTCTTACACATGGGCCCCTCTCAGGTCCAAGTTTCAATGCTAGGCTTGTGGATGGGCTCAAATAGAATCTAGGAATATTTTCCTATAATATTACGGGTTCCTTTTACTACACAGTGGTGAAACTTGCCCCTTTATCTGCTAGTGATGCACTAGTCTAAGGCAAAAATATCTGATAAAAAATATTCTATCAATGGGCCCCTTCTAATTACTCAATGATGTGATAAAGCAGTGCAATACACAGCTGCTACTAAGAGCACTAATACTAACCCCTAAACCCTTTCTTCGGTCTTTGTTTCTTTTTGTCTTATCTTGCAGGTACCAAGAAGGAATACATGAAGATGCATACTAGATGTAGGAATTTAGTTTTAGGTGTTTTCTTTTTATCCAATTTTGTAATTTTCTTTTCTGTCTTGAAATAATGTAAAGGCATTGTAATACATTAGTTTATCTTATTATTTTTTTCTTTATTCTTTATAAAAGAATATTTTAATACTTATTTTAATTAATTAATCTATGCTCGTATTTTATTTGTATTTGGGTTATTGTAAACAATTCCTTCATCCATATTTATATGGATGGAAATTAGAGATTACAACTTTATTACTTGTATTCAATTTATTTTGAGTTATTACTTGCTTGTAATATAAATATTCTTTATTCATTTGAAAATTTCTTATCCTTACTTATTTCCTCTTACCTTATATATTGTTTATGAGTATTCATAACTCAAACTTCTCCCCTCATAATTCATAAAAACATTAGAGATCATGTCAAAATTCACCCCACTCATCTCAGATGACCTAAACCTAATTCATCAGAGTGAGAGAACTCTGATTACTCTAGTCTTTTAGTTTGGAAAAAAATTTATCCCAAATTTTTAGATGCATGCATGCAGATGCACAAAATCCTAAATCTACCCTTCATTTAGTCCTAAATGATGGGATGTTACAGGAGCCAACCCCGAACTGAAGGGTTTCGCAGCATAGTAAATCAAAAAATTTCTACGGATGCGAACGGGAAAGCCAAGATCTAATCTAGGAGATGCAAACAACAAGGGGGGAATAGATGAGATCTTCATACCCTTGAAGATTCGCACAGCGGAACGTTCAACGGAACGTGGTTGATGTAGTCGTACTAGCTTCTCCTCCTCGCGGTCCGATCCGATCCAACACCGCAACTGGCGATGCCTCCGAGAGATGCACACATACGGGACCTCGACCTCTCCTCCTTCCTCGGTCCAGCAAGTGGGGTGGAGAGATAGATTGGATCTACCACACGATGGCGTGGTGCAAAGGTGGATAGTTTCTGCGGCAGGGCTTCGCCTACGTGCAGTCGGGAGAGAGAGAGAGGAGGGCAGCAACTAGGCGGCTAGGGTTTGAGGAGGTGTGGGGGGGAGGGAGCGCCCCTGCCCTCTTTATATAGAGGGCTGGCTGGCTACCACCTTGCCCCTCCTCCAAGCCTAGGGCCGGCGGCCACATGGGAGGAGTGGGGGGCAAGTTTCCCCCCCTTCTAGAAGCTCTCCCTAGGGTTTCCCCTAGGGCTTGTCCGGCTGAGCCTATGGGGCCTTGTGCCCCTGGCCCAATGCGTCCAGGCACTCCCTCGTAGGCCCACGCCCCCTCCCGACAAGTGGGGCCACGTTGGTCCCACTCCGGAAGGTTCTAGAAGCTTCCGGTACAATACCGAACAATCCGAAACAATTCCGAAATCCAAAAAAACTGCTTTCCCTTATATGAATCTTATTCTCTGGACCATTCCGGAACCTCTCGCGACGTCCTGGATCTCATCCGAGACTCCGAACAAAAACTCATAAACCAATTATCCATTCTATCCTAGCGTCGAGACACGTTAAGTGTGTGACCCTATGGGTTCGCGAATATGCAGACATGATCTTCTATCAATAATCAACAACGGGGTCTGGAAACCCATATTGACTCCCACACATTCATCGATGATCATATCGGATGAACCATGATGCCATTATTCAATTAATCCCATATATATATTCCCTTCGTCACGCGATATTTTACTTGCCCGAGATTCGATCGTCGGTATCGGCATACCTAGTTCAATCTCGTTCACAGCAAGTACTTTACTCGTTCCGTAATCCGATATCACTTTATGATTAACTCCTTAACCACATGCTTGCAAGCGGTGTTGATATCGATTACCGAGTGGGCCCGAAGTATATCTCTCCAACTTGGAAGGGACAAATCCCATCTCGATACATACAACCCAACAAGTACTTTACGATCACCTGAGAGACACCTTTATGATCACCCTCTCATAGGATAACGTTTGATGACCTCAAAGCTTTCTTCCGATACCAGGGAGTTGCATTATCTCATGGTCTAAGGAATACAATATCTGACATATGAAAAAGCTTCGCAAAGATGAACACGATGACACGATCTAATTTCTCTGCTTGATTTGGGTCTGTCCATCATATCATTCTCCCAATGATATGATCTCATTATTAATCGACAACTCATGTCTATTGTTAGGAAACCTTAACCATCATTAATCAATGAGCTAGTCCATAGAGGCGTACTAGGGACACGACGTTGTTCATAAACCACACAAGTATCAAAGTTTCCGCTTAATACAATTCTAGCATGGAATATAAACTTTATCATGAACAAGAATTATAATAATAACATCTTTATTATTGCCTTTAGGGCATAATTCCAACAGTCTCCCACTTGCACTAGAGTCAATAATCTAGTTTACATCTGGCAACAATCTAACACCCATGGAACTAAGGTGCTGATCATGTCTTGCTCGTGGAAGAGGTTTAGTCAACGGATCTGCGACATTCAGATCCGTATGTACTTTGCTAATCTTCAGATCTCCATCTGTTATATAATCTCGAATTATATGAAACTTGCGGTTGATATGCTTGGTCTTTGGATGATATCTTGGTTCCTTATCCAGTGTTATGGCGCCAGTGTTGTCACACAATATCGCTAGTGGGTCCAAGGCACTTGGAACCACACCAAGCTGAGTGATGAAGTTCTTGATCCAAACTCCTTCACTTGACGCTTCTGCAGCAGCCATGTATTCCGCTTCTACTGTAGATCACGCGATCACGCTTTGCTTGCAGCTTCTCCAGCACACAGCTCCTCCATTCAAAATATAAACGTATCTTGTCTGAGATTTAGAATCATCCTTGTCGGTGTCGAAACTAGCATCGACGTAACCTTTTACGACGAGCTGTTCATCACCTCCATAGACTAAGAACATTTCTTTAGTTCTATTTAAATACTTTAGGATGTTCTTCACGGCTGTCCAGTGTTCCACTCCTGGATCACTTTGGTATCTGCTCGTCAAACTAAGAGCATTGGACACATCCGGTCTAGTACATAGCATGGCATACATGATAGATCCTATGGCCGAGTCATAAGGCACTTTCTCATAGCTTCTCTATCATTTACCGTAGCTGGACACTGAGCCCTGCTCAATATCTTACCTGACAACATAGGCACTGAACCTTTCTTTGCCTTATCCATTCTGAACCTTTTCAAAACTTTGTCTAGGTATGTACTTTGGCTTAAAGCTATCAGGCGTCTTTGTCTATCTCTATAGATTTTGATGCTCAATATATAAGCAGCTTCCCCTAGGTCTTTCATTGAAAAACATTTGTTCAAATAACTCTTCACATCGTTAAGCATGTCAATGTCATTTCCGATAATCAATATGTCATCCACATATAGTACCAAAAATGTCACTGAGCTCCCACTCACTTTCTTGTAGATACAAGCTTCGTAGAAATTTGGAACAAATCCAAAGCTCTTGATCACTTGATCAAAACGAAGGTTCCAACTTCGAGATGCTTGCTTTAGGCCATAAATGGAACGCTGAAGTTTGCACACCTTATCAGCATCCTTAGGATCGAAAAAACCTTCGGGTTGCATCATATACAACTCTTCATCAATGTTGCCATTGAGGAATGCAGTCTTGACATCCATCTGCCATATTTCATAATCATGAAATGCAGCAATTGCTAATAAAATCCGAATGGACTTAAACATCGCTACGGGAGAGAAAGTCTCATCGTAGTCAACACCTTGAACTTGTCGAAAACCTTTCGCGACAAGCCGTGCTTTATAGACAGTAACATTACCATCCGCGTCCGTTTTCTTCTTGAAAATCCATTGGCACTCAACGGCCTTTCGGTCGCTAGGAGGGTCCACCAAAGTCCATACTTGGTTTCCGCTCATGGATCCCAATTCGGATTTCATGGCCTCTAGCCATTTCTCAGAGTCTGGGCTCATCATTGCTTCCTCATAGTTCGCAGGTTCACTGTTGTCTACTAACAAGACAGTTAAGACAGGGCTGCCGTACAACTCAGGAGGGGCACGTGACCTTTTCGACCTGCGATGTTTAGTAGTAGCATCGTCCGAAGCTTCATGATCCTTGTCATTAGCTTCCTCTATTGTTGGTGCAGACGGCACTGGAACAATTTCAGGTGTTGCGCTACTCTCCAACTCAAGAGAAGGTTTAATAACATTGTCTAGCTCTACTTTCCTCCCACTCACTTCTTTCGAGAGAAACTCCTTGTGAAGAAAGGATCCGTTCTTTCTGACAAACACTTTGCCTTCGGATCTATGGTAGAAGGTATACCCAATCGTTTCGTTAGGGTATCCTATGAAGATGCATTTCTCCGCTTTGGGTTCGAGCTTGTCCGGCAACAACTTCTTGACGTAAGATTCGCATCCCCAAACCTTAAGAAATGACAACTTAGGTTTAGCACCAAACCACAGTTCATACGGTGTCGTCTCAACGGATTTAGATGGTTCCCTATTTAAAGTGAATGCAGCGGTTTCTAATGCATAACCCCAAAATGATAACGACAAATCTGTAAGAGACATCATCAATCGCACCATATCTAATAAAGTTCAATTCTGGCGTTTAGACACACCATTGCGCTGTGGTGTTCCGGGTGGCGTGAGTTGCGAGACGATTCCGCTTGCTTTAAGATGCGTGAGAAAATCATAACTCAAATATTCACCTCCACGATCGGATCGTAGAAATTTAATTTTCCTGTTACGATGGTTTTCCACTTCGTTCTGAAATTCTTTGAACTTTTCAAATGTTTCAGATTTATGTTTCATTAAATAGATATACCCATATCTACTTAAGTCATCAGTAAAAGTGAGAAAATAGCGATAACCACTCCGCGTCGAAACACTCATTGGTCCGCATACATCGGTATGTATGATTTCCAACAAGTCAGTTGCTCGCTCCATTATTCCGGAGAACGGGATTTTGATAATCTTGCCCATGAGGCATGGCTCGCACGTGTCAAATGATTCAAAATCAAGAGACTCCAAAAGTCCATCAGAATGGAGTTTCTTCATACGTTTTACACCAATATGACCTAGACGGCAGTGTCACAAATAAGTCGTATTATCACTATCTACCTTGCATCTCTTAGCCTTAATGTTATGGATGTGTGTTTCATTGCTTTCGAGATTCATAAGAAATAAACCATTCATAGCAGGTGCATGACCATAAAAGATGTTACTCATATAAATAGAACAACCATTATTCTCCGATTTAAATGAATAACCGTTTTGCAATAAACACGATCCAGATATGATGTTCATGCTCAACGCAGGCACATAATAACATTTATTGAGGTTTAAAACTAATCTCGAAGGTAAAACTAAGGAGAGCGTGCCGACGACCATCACATCAACTCTTGATCCGTTGCCAACGCGCATCGTCACCTCATCACTCGCTAGCCGTCGTCTTTTCCGTAGCTCCTGTTTTGAGTTACAAATATTAGCAACTGAACCAGTATCAAATACCCAGGCACTACAACGAGGGCTAGTAAGGAAAACATCAATAACATGTATATCAAATATACCTTTGATGGTGCCAGCCTTCTTATCCGCTAAGTACTTCGGACAGTTGCGCTTCCAGTGACCCTTGTCCTTGCAATAGAAGCACTCAGTGTCCGGCTTAGGTCCAGACTTGAGCTTCTTCTCTGCAGGGGCAACGCGCTTGCCGCTGCCCTTCTTGAAGGGCTTCTTTGCACCCTTACATTTCTTAAAGCTGGGGGGCTTGTTTACCATCAACACATGATTATCTTTCTTGATCTCCACCTCCCTAGCTTTCAGCTTAGCGAAGAGCTCGGTGATCGTATCAGTGGAACCAATCTGATTATGAGTAACTACAAAACCTTTTAGCTTGGACCGAGTGATTGCAGAACTCTGTCAATCTTGAGCTCCTCTAGAATCTTGTAGTCCAGTTGCTCAAGGCGTTGAGTGTAGCCTGACATCTTAATGGCGTGCTCACTAACGAAACTCCCTTCCTCCATCTTGTAGTTAAAGAATTTCTCAGAGATCTCATATCTATCAGAACGGGCCTGAGTCTGAAACATAGTTTTCAGTTCCTCAAAAATCTCAAAGGGCCCGGGGAACTCCTCAAAACGATTTTGAAGGTCTGATTCCATACCAAATAACATGGTGCTCTTAATCACACCATAATCATCCTTGCGCGACTGATAAACAACTTTCTCATCAGCCGACGCATCTACAGCAGGGGCGTCACCTAGCGCTTTCTCAAGGACATAGTCCTTTTGTCCGCCAGAGAGAATGATTCTCAGATTGCGGAACCAGTTGGTGAAGTTAGACCCATTGTTCTTAAGCTTTTATTTCTCAGCAAAAACGTTGAAGTTGAAGTTGGACTTAGCCATTTGATCTACAAAATTTGCAAGTACAATTTAGACTATGTTCATGATAACTAGTTCAACTTAATCAAATTACTAGATGAACTCCCACTAAATTCAACATCCCTCAAGTTGTTTAGTGAACATGATCCAAATTCACCACACCTAATCCGATCTTCACGAGAAGAGATGTGGTTTCAATGGTGGACAACAAAGTGTCGATCATATTATTCATATGACTCATGCTTAACCTTTCGGTTCGTGTGTTCCGAGGCCATGTCTGTACATGCTAGGCTCGTCAAGTCAAACCCAAGTATTTATGCGTGTGCAAAACTGGCATGCACCGGTTGTATGTGAACGTAGAGTTTATAGCACCCGATCATCACGTGATGCTTGAACACGATGAACTTTCGCAACGGTGCATACATGGGGAGAACACAACTTTATCTTGATCTTTAAGTGTGGAATCATCTTATAATGCTACCGTCGCGATCTAAGCATAATAAGATACATAAAAGGATAAACATCACATGCATATAATTTTATGTGACATGGTATAGCCAATCTCCGCGCAATGATCTCCATCTTGTGCGTGCCAGCATGATCTTCATCACTCCACCATGATTGCCTCCACCACGAATAGCAACTACAACTATTGCTAACTACTTAGCGATAAAGTAAAGCTATTACATTGCGTATAAGAAGTTGACACACAAGTCATAACACAATTATAAAGACAACCATATGGATCCTGCCGGTTGTGTACTCATCGACATGCAAGTCGTGAAACATTACAAAACATGATCATTGCATACAACATACACATCACATCTTGGGCCATACCATATCACAGAAACACTCCCTTCAAAAACAAGTTAGACGCCTCTACTTTGTTGTTGCATGTTTTACGTGGCTTATGGGAGTAACAAGCTAAGAACGATTCTTACCTACGGAAAGCCACAACGGTGATATTATGGTTTCCAACATCCGGTGTAAATCCCATGACAACTATAGTGAGAGAAACTGGCATCCACCAGCCGCATGTGTGGAACAAGCCACACGTCAAGTGCGGAGCCGGTCTCGCGAACGAGGTCGCGTAAAGTTGGTCTGGACCGCTTCGATCTCACTATCCCGCGTCATAAGAAGTACACAAACAAGAAGCTTGCAACAGAAAACATCAACGCCCGCAACAAGCATGCTGCGTTCTAATCGTGTAACACATCTACGCATAGATCTAGCTCTGATACCACTGAAGGGTTTCACAGCATAGTAAATCAAAAAAATTCTACGGATGCGAACGGGAAAGCCAAGATCTAATCTAGGAGATGCAAACAACGAGGGGGAATAGATGAGATCTTCATACCCTTGAAGATTCGCACAGCAGAACATTCAACGGAACGTGGTTGATGTAGTCGTACTAGCTTCTCCTCCTCGCGATCCGATCCGATCCAACACCGCAAGTGGCGATGCCTCCGAGAGATGCACACGTACGGCACCTTGACGTCTCCTCCTTCCTCGGTCCAGCAAGTGGGGTGGAGAGATAGATTGGATCTACAACACGGCGGCGTGGTGCAAAGGTGGAGAGTTTCTGCAGCAGGGCTTCGCCTACGCGCAGTCGGGAGAGAGAGAGAGAGAGGAGGGCAGAAACTAGGCGGCTACGGTTTGAGGAGGTGTGGGTGGAGGGTGCGCCCCTGCCCTCTTTATATAGAGGGCTGGCCGGCTGCTGTCAACACCCGGATTTTTAATCCTAGATGCCTGTTATGCCATACATCGCAATCCCAGGATTACCATTTTTGCGAGACACAACAGAATTGGATACCATAGTACATCATCCATTACAAACCGTACATAAGTTCTTACACAAATAGGGATCTCATGATCCAGTTCTTAATACAACATCAAGCAGCGGAATACGTAATAATAACGGTAGCGTAGGCGAAGCTCCATCTTCTAGGTCACAGGCAATGCTGACGATGGGAGATGATCCTAGTTGTCGTAACCTTCCTGGGGTACATCCTCCAGGTACTCTTCTTCATAGTCTGGCCATGGGAATAGCCAGGGACAAAGCCATGAGTACTCTTTAAGTACTCGCAAACTAATACTAACAAGTGAAATGGGGTTTTGATAATAGGACACTAGGCTCTAGGGTTATTTTGCAAACGCCAGATTTATCTCTACTAAGTTTAGGAGCAACGATTGAAGTTTTATAACACCTAAGTGGGATCTTGTATTTCATATCACAACCTTGTTGTGGTCAAGTCAAGTCTCAATTCATTTCACAAGTCATTTTGAAAAGTCTGACGGGGGAACAGTATGGCCACTCCAACTGTCCATAACCGCGGACGCGGCTATTCAAATAGTTTGACACTCTGCAGAGATTGTACAATTTCACCACAACATTCGATACATCCGTCAGGAACAAATCCTGAATTCACCATACTCAGTATGCGGATAATCAATCCTAACCTTTCAATTACACGCCCTAGTATAAGCACCTCTCATGTGAGTTTGGCCTCCCAACCATGACGAACTGTCATCTTGGGTACTGCACAGATGGACAATCTTCACAAGGTAGCCTTAGCTCAGACCTTGTCCGTGAGGGAACTGATACTAAGGTATATAAGTTTCCAGTCAAGCCCTACCCAATCTTCGGGTATTGTGGTTGTACGATACAATTGGAATGGTATCGCATCCAGACAACCATCAGTTTTATAAAGGGCTAAGGCTCATGCCTCAGCATCTTCATCACCAAAATCATCAGGTGTTCGGAAACACATGTCCAAAACATTTCAATAGAATGATCCATCATTCCAAGGTTTTCATAACCATTTTTCCACCAAGTATTCGCGTCTAAAGTTGATCAAGTTTTATGCTTAGCACTAGCATCTACAAGTGGGGGTAAGCAATTAATGTGGGGTGGTAAACTAGTGGACTTCTAACTAAGTTCAATCGCATTCCTTAAGATGACATCAAGACTATCTAGCTTAAGCCAAATTTTATGCTCTTTAAGCAACCTTCACATATTCTTCTAGTATCTACCATTTACTTTAGGTAACATCTAGGTAAGAGTTTTGATAAAGAAACAAAGTAAAAGGCTTGCAAGTAAAACTAGGATTGGTTTATCAAGTGGTTATGATCATATATGCTTTAAGGCATATAGTTGATATGGTAACAAGCAAATATTGGCTTGCACAATATCAGTATAAGCTTGCTCAATTGCAAGTGTTTAACTTGCAAGGTTAATAGCTTGCATTGGTCAACTTGATTAGTAAAGCTTGCACATTCACTAGTAATATTAGGCTTGCCTTGTGCAGAGCAGTGGTTGAAGTTCTCCTCGGCTTCTTCTTCGTACAATCCTCCTTCCTCCTCGTATCCTTGGTCAGTACTAGCGTCTATGAATAAATACGAGGTACACAATCACCAAACAATACTTAACTACTTGTAATCATCACACACAAGGATCCTATAGATGATCTAACATCATCTCTAATATTACAAGATTAAGGCTTGGTTTAATTCCTTTTATTTTTAGAAAAGTAATTTCTACTCATTGAAAAACTACTTAAGGTTTAATATTCTCCAAACCAAACATGGGATCATGTTGACACATTTCATCACCACATATTTTAGTTCATGGGAATGTGATTTAAAGTGGTGTCACAATTTAATAAGGTTTTACCCTTTTATTTTAATTAAATAAAGTGTCTACAAATGCCTACGGGGCATTCTTTTATTACTTGAACATTATTTCTGCAAGTAAATCCATATATTTTTATATATTCTGAAAGGTATGGTTAAATGTGATTTTTGAGAGTTGGAATCAACTAAAAAGCTATTATGGTTTAAATTTGAAAAATGTTTGAATGTAGAAAAGCTTCTGCATTGTTATTTTTACCATGGGTGATCTGTAGATCCAAATGACTTGAATCCAACGGGCTTGGATTCAGCATTCCCAGACCTTTCCAACAAAATTGGTTTCATTCAATTTGGTGCACTGAATAAATCTGGGTTGATTTTTGAAACTGGGTATAGAAGTGTGTATGAAATAAAATGGAAAAGATTTAATTCAAATAACTGGGCTGCGCGGGAAAAGTTAACTGGCCGGCCTGCTAAGCGTAGCGCTTCCGCGGGCTGTTTAAGTGGCTGTCCCCACACGTCAGTGAGGCAGGGGGTGCGAAGAGGAAGGGGACGATGTGGGTCGTTCGATCTGATTCTAATCCAGCGACTGGAGTCATCGTCCACGTTGGGCAACGCCGGCGAGAAAGAAACCTAGCGCGGCTAGTGGGGGTTGCTGGGGGCTCACCAGGGTGCAGGCGAGGGTCGTCGAGGCGGGCGAACGGCAAAGTCGACGATGGTGAATCTCCTGGTTCCGGTGGCTCCTCCTGGGGCGGCTCCAATCGCTGGCTCCCTTCTTCTCCAGAGGCGGCGGGCTCCGGTGAAATTCCGGCGAAGTGTTGCTCGCCTTGATCCGGGAACGGTGTGGCACGATCAGTGATGAGAGGGGAGTAGAATGGTGTGCTTAGTTGGGCTAGGGGTGGTCTCTATTTATAGTCGAGCGAGGGGACCGTCGGGGCGCACGGTGAGCTCGTCGGGGGTGATGGTACAGACGGCTATTGGCATGGGCGAAGGTAGGGGACAGTGCGGTGTTCCCTGGCGATGCTCAACTATACGGTGGCGAGACGTGGGGCGGTGCGGGTTGGTCTGGAACATGCGACGCTCTGCGCGGTAGAGGCGGCGTCTTCGACTGCGAGCGGTGGCTGTGCGTCATGGGGTGGCGAAGGAGGATGTCTGGCGGTCTCCTGGGTCGGTGGCGATCGTGTATGCACGCGACAAGGGCGGCGTGCGGTCTGTGGGCTACGGTCGAGGGAGGCGCTCTGGCGCACGCTCGGCATGGTTGCTGGCGAGCTGGGCGCGGTCCGTGCATGTGGTCCAGTGGCTGGCAATGTTCGAGCGCTGGACAGGGAGTGGCGGTGGACGGTGGGCTGTCTCCCAGACATGCTGGCTAGGCTTGCTTCTCCTCCTAGCCTGCTGTCGACATGGGGGTGACAAGGTTGGCTTCGGCTGTTCACCATTGATGGTTTTGGCAAGCTCACAGTGGTGCTAGTTCTTGGTTAATCTTGCTAGATGATCTACTGAGCTGGTTGTGAGCTAGATAGGGAACCAGTTAGGCAAGAATCACTGCTCACTATAGTGTTTTGATTTTGTTTGATTTGTGTCTGCCAAGTGTTTGATGAAATGGCCGCATGAATTCAAGTTTTGAATTTTGAAAAAAAAATTGGTGGGTGTGCTAGATTGGTGCTGGTGAGTCTGCAGATGCTTGGGTTTTGAAAGTTGAGCTTGTTTGAGTGGTTTCTGAAAAAGTGGGATCTTCCCATATGATAAAGATTCAATTTTGATATGTCATTTAAACTATGCATTTGAAAGTTTTTGGATGGTCACAAAGTGGGCCTTGATACTTTGTTATGAGTACATTCAAGGGGTGCAAAGATCCAGAAAAGTTTCTGTTAGGTTCTGAAAGTTTAAGATAGCCAAAGTAGGCATGGGAGTTAAATTGGTCAAAGTGACCATTCCCTTATTTTATTTGTTTTGCTTTATTTGTCTTTGGGAAAAGTGTGGGAAATGTTTTAGATGATGTTTATTTCACCTAAGAAACATTTTACAAGCAAGGAAACACACAAACAAGATGGTTCAAAAGAATTTCAAATTCAATGCATACTCATATGCATGCATTCATAATTTTATTTAGAAAAGTTTTTGTTAACCCTAATTTTGATGCTTAGAGTTTGATGATCCAAGTTCAATATTTTTGGGATGTTACAAACCTTCCCCCCTTAAACAAAATATCGTCCCGAGATTTGAAAAAGGACGAAAAGATTACCTAGGATTTGAAGAGATCGGGAAACTCCGTCCTGATGTGATCTTCGCGCTCCCAGGTAGCTTCCTCTTCTGTGTGGTTGCTCCACTGAATCTTGAGAAACTTGATGCTTCGGGTTCGGGTAGTTCGAAAAGCTTCTTCCAAAATACGGATGGGTACTTCGGGATAGGTCAGGTCATCGTTGATCTCTATGGTACGGTGATCGATATTCTTGAACACTTCGGTCTTCTCGGGGACTTCGAGACACTTGCGAAGTAACAAGATATGGAACACATTGTGCACGGCTGACATCTCTTCGGGTAGTTCCAATTGATACGATACTTCTCCTCGACGGTTCAGAATCTTGAAAGGTCCGATATATCTCAGGGCTAACTTTCCTTTGAGTTGGAAACGCTGCATTCCCTTCAATGGCGACACTTTCAGATAAACGAAGTCTCCTATGTTGAAGGCGAGGTCTCGACGTCTCTTGTCGGCGTAACTCTTCTGTCTGGATTGGGCGGTCTTGAGGTGCTCACGAATCTTGTGAACCTTCTCTTCTGCTTCTCGTAGGATGTCGGGTCTGAAGATCTGACTCTCTCCTACTTCTGACCAGTTCAAAGGGGTGCGACACTTCCTTCCGTACATGAATTCAAAAGGGCCATTTGCAAAGTGGCTTGATAACTGTTGTTGTACAAAAATTCTGCAAACGGCAGACAGTCTTCCCACTTGGATCCATATTCTAACACACATGCTCTAAGCATATCTTCGAGTATTTGATTTACTTGCTCCGTTTGTCCATCGGTCTGAGGGTGATACGCGGTGCTGAAATCTAGACGGGTTCCTAAACCTTCTTAGACTTTCTTCCAGAATCTCGAGGTAAACTGAGTTCCTCGATCTGATACGATGTTCTTGGGGACTCCATGCAAACTAACGATTCTAGCGATGTATAACTCTGCTAGTTTTGAACTCTGATATGTGGTCTTGACGGGCAAGAAATGGGCGACTTTGGACAATTTGTCCACTATGATCCAGATAGAGTCATTTCCCCTACTAGAAGTAGGCAGTCCAGTGATAAAGTCCATGCCAACAGAATCCCATTTCCATTCCGGAATCTGCAATGGTTGCAACAATCCAGCGGGTCTTTGATGTCATGCCTTGACTCGCTGACATATATCACACTTGGCGATATAGCTTCCGATTTCTCTCTTCATCCTATGCCACCAAAATTGCTCTTTCAAATCTTGATACATCTTAGTTCCTCCGGGATGGATAGAATAAAGAGTATCATGAGCCTCCTTCAGGATAAATTCTTTCAACTCAGAATCTGCTGGTACACAAAGCCGTCCTTTGTACCACAAAACTCCTTCTTCGTCCTCCATGAATCCAGGTACTTTGCCGGTACCGATACGACGCTTGATTCCGTCAATACTAGCATTTTCCTTCTGCGCCTCTTTAATCTGACTGATCAAAGTGGGCTGGAGTTCTATGCTAGCCAAAAATCCTTCACTTACTAATTCCATTCGAAAATCTTCCATCTCTTTGTGCAAACTTGGTTGGTCCTTCAAAATCATGGAGTTCAAGCGGCACGGCAATCTGCTAAGGGCATCGGCTACCACATTGGCTTTACCAGGGTGATAGTGAATGTCCAGATCGTAATCCTTGATTAGCTCAATCCATCTTCTCTGCCTCATATCTAGCTTCTTCTGAGTGAATATATACTTTAGGCTCTTGTGATCCGAATAGATCTCACAACGGTTTCCCATCAGGTAATGCCTCCATGTTTTCAGGGCTAGAACTACGGCTGCGAGTTCGAGGTCATGGGTTGGGTAATTTTTCTCATGTTGTTTCAGTTGTCGAGATAGATAAGATATAAATTTGCCTTCTTGCATTAGCACACATCCGAGACCAATCTTGGATGCGTCACAATACACATCGAAGGGCTTCGTGATATCTGGCATGATCAAGATTGGGGCTGAAATCAATCTCCTCTTGAGTTCTTGAAAACTCGCTTCACATTTGTCGGTCCATTCAAACTTTTTGTCCTTCTTTAGCAATTGGGTCATGGGTCTGGCGATACTCGAGAATCCTTCTACGAATTTGCGGTAATATCCCGCCAATCCGAGAAATGCACGAACTTGGGTTTGAGTGGTTGGGGCTTGCCAATATTCTACATCTTTCACTTTTGCAGGGTCCACGGCAATTCCTCCGGCTGATACAATGTGACCGAGGAATCCTACTTCCTGTAACCAGAATTCACATTTGCTACACATTGCATACAGCTGATGGTCTCTAAGAGTTCCAAGAATGGTCCTTAGGTGTAGCTCATGTCACTACTAGAGAAAAGGCTATAGGGGACATGTTTATAGGAGGCACATTTAGACCATATGTGCCTCCTATAAAATAGGCGAGGCATACTCCTTCTCCATGTGCCTCTATTATAAAAATAGGCGAGGCGCATATGATAAAAATGCGCCTCCTATAATCCCTGTACGGGCAAAATCATGCAGCCCCAGATTATGCGAGGCGCATTCTAGCATATACGCCTCCTATATATCTGATAGGCGAGGCGCATATGGGCAGAATGCGCCTCGCATAATCTGTGTGGGCCCGCGTGTTGGTAGGTGCTTGAATATGCGAGGCACATATGGTCATATGCGCCTCCTATATTTGATAATATGCGAGGCGCATATGGTCATATGTGCCTCAAGTAACTCCTACGGGCCCGGGTGGAGGTAGGTGGCCGCATAGGCGAGGCGCATATTGCTATATGCGCCTCCTATAGTTTGAATTATAGGAGGCACATATTGTGCAATATGCGCCTCCTATAACCTGGCACCACCTTTTTCCAGCTTTTTGCACATGGAGCCAACTACCACCCCACTCACTTGTCTCACTTCTTCCTCCTCCACCAAGACAAATCTGGTCTCCCCCTCCTCCTCCCCACCTCATTTCCCCCATTGATTCACCACAGAAGCTCGCTCAACCTCCATTGGTTGACTCTCATATGTAAGTGAAGTCTCTTGCTCCTCTAGAGTGCGCCTCAAGTAACTCATGCAAGCCCGGGTGGAGGTAGGTGGCCGCATAGGCGAGGCGCATATGGTCATATGCGCCTCCTATAGTTCGAAGTATAGGAGGCACATATGGAGCAATATGTGCCTCCTATAGTTTGAAGTATAGGAGGCACATATGGAGCAATATGCGCCTCCTATAACCTGGCCAGATTCAAATTCGAAACAACCACCTACCACACCTATATAACAACTACCACCTCTCCCTCTTCTACTTGTCCTTCTCCTCCACCTCTCCTCATTCTCCTCCACCTCTCCTCCTTCTCCTCCTCCATCTCTCCTTCTCCTCCATCTCTCCTTCTTCTCCCCTTCTTCTCCCCTTCTCCTCCTCCTTCTCCACTCTCCTCCTCCTCTTTCTCCGGCGACCTTCTCCTCCTCCGGCAACCACTCCGGCCATGGCCTCCACAACCACACCGACCATCTCCTCCTCCACCTCTGGTGGCCTCATCCTCCTCCACCATCCTCGGTGTTCGCCATGGACATGGTCTCCCGCACATGCTTGCGGTGGTAGGTTGTGGCCACGAGCATGGTCTTCCATGAGCTCCAATGAAATTCTAGCCAGATCTAGATCTAGATCTAGATCTGACCGCCTTTTTTTTGAAATTCAAAAATAATATACGAGGCGCATTCGAATCAATATGTGGCTCGCATATGCACATATCAATATGCGCCTCGCATATGCAGCATATAGGAGGCGCATATCGATATGCGCCTCGCATATGTGAAGTATAGGAGGCGCATATCATATGCGCCTTGCATAAAAAATAGGCGAGGCTTAAAGTTAGAGGCGCATACGATATGCGCCTCGCATATGCTTTTAGGTGCGCCTCGCATAAGGTTTTCTCTAGTAGTGTGTTCTTATTCTGATTTGGAATAAATCAGAATGTCATCAATGAAAACAACGACACACTTATCCAGGAAGTCCATAAAAATCTTATTCATGAGATTCATGAAATAAGCGGGGGCATTGGTTAGTCCAAAAGACATGACAATATACTCATACAATCCATATCTGGTGGTAAAGGCAGTCTTTAGAATATCCTCTACACGAATTTTGAGTTGATGATAGCCAGTTCTAAGATCAATCTTAGAAAACACTTTGGAACCGGTCAACTGATCAAACAAATCTTCTATCTTGGGCAAGGGGTACTTGTTCTTGATGGTGACATCATTCAATTTCCGATAATCCGTACACAAATAGTTACCTCCATCCTTCTTGTCCACAAACAAGACAAGTGACCTCCAAGGTGACGCACTTGGTTGAATCAATCCAATTTCCAACATGGCATCCAATTGCTTCTTTAGTTCTACTAGCTCTGACGGGTTCATACTATAGGATCTCTGGGCTATGGGTCCGGTTCCAGGGATTAGTGCGATGATAAACTCCATATCCCGATCTAGGGGCATACCGGGCAAAACATCTGGAAATACATCGGGGTATTCACAGACTATCTGGACTTGGTCAATGGTAGGTTGGGGTATACTCTTGTTGCACTTGAATTGACGAGGTAAGGTTTCAGATATATGCTCGACTGATATTCCGGCCGTACTGGTCATGGTTATGGCTTTCTTGGCACAATCAATCAATCCTTTATGTTTGGACATCCAATCCATTCCTAGTACTACTTCCAATCCTTTAGTTCCGAGTACTATCAGATTAGCATAAAAATCTATGCCGTGGATTCGGATAGGGACGGCTTTGCAAATTTGCCTAGCCTTAGTGGTTGATCCAGGAATTTGAACAATCATGACATTCTTCAGTTTGGTTGGTTGAATTTTACTAGTGCATGCAAATTCTTCGGTGACAAATGAATGCGATGCACCAGAATCAAACAACACTCTTGCAAGTACTGAATTAACCGAAAACATACCCAGCACGACGTCTGGCGCTTCCTGAGCTTCTTCAGCATGCATGAGAAAAAGACGGCCGTTGCGGTTGAGTGAATTCCCTGGGGCAAATCTTCTCCCTAGCTGAACACGACGCTGCTACTGAGCTGGGACATTGGCATTGGGGGTTGTAGCATTCTTCTTGTTGGGGCACTCGTTGGAATAGTGGCCTTTATTTCCACAGTCAAAGCAAGTCACTTGCGACTTGTCCTTTGCTGCTACAGGCACAACATTGCTTCCAGTCCTAGGGGCAGTGTTGGTGTGGGCGGTAGCATTGTTGTTGTTGAACTTCGGTGGGGCACGATTGAAATTGCTAGCATTGCCGGGGTTGTTGCGATTTCCTCCGGGCCTAGGGTTTCCACGGTTGGGATAGGTCGGACGGTTCATCGGGGGTCTGTTGGTTCTTGGGGCAAATCCTGGAGATGGGTTGGGGCGATACTTTGGGGTCTGATGGGTTCCTGGTTGATGCATCATGCGACGCTTGCGGTTCTCATTGGCTTGGTTGATCTTTCCTTACATCTGGATAGCTGAGTCGACAAGGGCTTCAATATCCGCAAAGGGGATATTGACTAACACTGTCTGCATCTCGTCATGCAGACCATTCAAGAATCTTTCTTTCTTCTTGGCTTCGGTGTCGATCTCATCCGGGGCATACCTAGCTAATGACAAGAATTTTTCACGGTATTCCACTACAGTCGTCCTTCCTTGCTTCAACTCTCTGAACTCGTCTCTCATTCTCTTGATCCAACCTGGTGGCACATGGGTTCTGCTAAACTTGACCTTGAATTCCTCCCAGGTCATCATCTGGCCTCCGGTCATTGCTCGAACACTGTTCCAGCACGCCCTAGCATCTCTGGCTAGATAGTGGGTGGCGAACAGAACTTTCTCGTTGGCTTCCACTCCGGCGACTTCTAAGTTATTTTCCATGGTCTGCAGCCAATCATCGGAGTCTAGGGGTTCTTCTGACTTGGCGAAAACAGGTGGGTTGGTATTCTGGAAATTCTTGAGCTTAGATCCATGGTTATCCTGGTTTCCGTGGCCTTGGTTGTTATGGGCAAGCTGGGCTATCTACTGCAGGGTAGCTAAGTTGGCTTGACGTTCCGCTCTTTCAGCTTCACGGTCAAAAGTCAACATTTGCAGAATCTGCAACATCGGGTCCGGGGATGAACCACTTCCTCCACGTGGCATCTGAAGATTGAGATAGATCATGATAAAAGAGGGAAATTTCTAAAGTTTTGGGTCTTTGGAAAAAAAAATTTAAAGTTTGACTCAGATTTTTCTAGTAACTTGCTTTTCATTCATTCATTCACTCATTCATTCATTCATAGCACCCGATACAACACACACCACAACAAAGAAAAACAGGTGGTTTTAAGAACCATTCTGGAAACTACCATACAGTGGGACCGAGTACTACTCCCTACGCTAGTGCTCAAGTGCTATTACTCCTCAGAATCTGTGGCCTCATCATCGATGAAGGCAAAATCGTCTTCATCGGTGAAGAAGTCCATAGCCTGATCCTCCAGAAAATCATCGTCATCCCTGAGATAGGAGTAGGGGTCTCCACGAAGATCCTCTCCGGCATTCTACCTTTCCTCCAACTACATGTCTCTCTCGTGGATGGTCTCCTCCAAAGATGAGATGCGGTGGCGAAGACGGGCAATGATGCGATCCTTCTTGTCGAGCTGACGGCGGCGAGACTTGCGATCCTTTGCTAGCATGGCGATGGTCTGATCCTTCGTCTTGATGATGGCAGACTTGTGGTTGCAGTAGTCACGACAGTTTTCTAACTCCTGCTGACGATCGTACATCATGAAGCTAAGGTGGTCAAATTGGGTCTTTAGCTCGGGGTGGTATGGGGCTTCCAGTGGTTGTCCATTGGCATCACGCCTTGGGCAAAACTCAAAGCGAGTACCCTTGATCTGATTGATGCTCTGCCCACACAGACGGGAAAGAGCTTCCTGCATGGCCCTGGCAAGTCCATCGAGCCAGTTGTTTTCTCTCAAGGTAAACTGAATTCCCTCAGTAGTGGGAGGTTCAATCTTTCCTCTGAGACTTGCAACAATTAGCCACTGCAGATCTTCTCCTCCTTGATCATTGAGCTGAGCTCCAAAGAACTCAGGGTGCGGACGCTCCAGAAGTTCCGAAAGCTGGTCCAAATCCCTCTCAAAGATCAGGTCTCCTCCATTCCCCAACTGATAAAACTTGCTGTACTTCACGTCCATCTATAAGAATATAGGATGAGTAAGTTAGTAGAGTGATTAAGTGTGTCAAAATTTTATGTATTTTGCAAGAGTTTTTGAGGAACATGAATTTTCATGAAAGAATCAAAGGGATAAGAATGAGAATAAGTTTTTGTAAATATTTGTTTTCTTTGGTTTTGAAACTAAGTTTTTGATTGAAACGTCCAGTCTAACTAGGGTCTCCTATGGTCAGGATGGCTCTGATACCAACTTGTCAACACCCGGATTTTTAATCCCAGATGCCTGTTATGCCATACATCGCAATCCCAGGATTACCATTTTTGCGAGACATAACAGAATTGGATACCATAGTACATCATCCATTACAAACCGTACATAAGTTCTTACACAAATAGGGATCTCATGATCCAGTCCTTAATACAACATCAAGCAGCGAAATACGTAATAATAACGGTAGAGTAGGCGAAGCTCCATCTTCTAGGTCACAGGCAATGCTGACGATGGGAGATGATCCTAGTTGTCGTAACCTTCCTGGGGTCCATCCTCCAGGTACTCTTCTTCATAGTCTGGACATGGGAATAGCCAGGGACAAAGCCATGAGTACTCTTTAAGTACTCGCAAACTAATACTAACAAGTGAAAGGCGGTTTTGATAATAGGACACTAGGCTCTAGGGTTATTTTGCAAAAGCCAGATTTATCTCTACTAAGTTTAGGAGCAACGATTGAAGTTTTATAACACCTAAATGGGATCTTGTATTTCATATCACAACCCTATTGTGGTCAAGTCAAGTCTCAATTCATTTCACAAGTCATTTTGAAAAGTCTGACGGGGGAACAGTATGGCCACTCCAACTGTCCATAACCACGGACGCGGATATTCGAATAGTTTGACACTCTGCAGAGATTGTACACTTTCACCACAACATTCGATACATCCGTCAGGAACAGATCCTGAATTCACCATACTCAGTATCCGGATAATCAATCCTAACCTTTCAATTACACGCCCTAGTATAAGCACCTCTCCTATGAGTTTGGCCTCCCAACCATGACCAACTGTCATCTTGGGTACTGCACAGGTGGACAATCTTCACAAGGTAGCCTCAGCTCAGACCTTGGCCGTGAAGGAACTGATACTAAGGTATATAAGTTTCCAGTCAAGCCCTACCCAATCTTCAGGTATTGTGGTTGTACGATAAAACTGGAATGGTATCGCATCTAGACAACCATCAGTTTTATAAAGGGCTAAGGCTCATGCCTCAACATTTTCATCACCAAAATCATTAGGTGTTCGGAAACACATGTCCAAAACATTTCAATAGAATGATCCATCATTCCAAGGTTTTCATAACCATTTTTCCACCAAGTATTCCCATCTAAAGTTGATCAAGCTTTATGCTTAGCACTAGCATCTACAAATGGGGGTAAGCAATTAATGTGGGGTGGTAAACTAGTGGAGTTCTAACTAAGTTCAATCTCATGCCTTAAGATGACATCAAGACTATCTAGCTTAGGCCAAATTTTATGCTCTTTAAGCAACCTTCACATATTCTTCTAGAATCTACCATTTACTTTAGGTAACATCTAGGTAAGAGTTTTGATAAAGAAACAAAGTAAAAGGCTTGCAAGTAAAACTAGGATTGTTTTATCAAGTGGTTATAATCATATATGCTTTAAGGCATATAGTTGATATGGTAACAAGCAAATATTGGCTTGCACAATATCAGTATAAGCTTGCTCAATTGCATGTGTTAACTTGCAAGGTTAATAGCTTGCATTGGTCAACTTGATTAGTAAAGCTTGCACATTCACTAGTAATATTAGGCTTGCCTTGTGCAGAGCAGTGGTTGAAGTTCTCCTCGGCTTCTTCTTCGTAGAATCCTCCTTCCTCCTCGTATCCTTGGTCGGTACTAGCGTCTATCAATAAATACGAGGTACACAATCACCAAACAATACTTAACTACTTGCAATCATCACACACAAGGATCCTATAGATGATCTAACATCATCTCTAATATTACAAGATTAAGGCTTGGTTTAATTCCTTTTAATTTTAAAAAAGTAATTTCTACTCATTGAAAAATTACTTAAGGTTTAATATTCTCCAAACCAAACATGGGATCACGTTGACACATGTCATCACCACATATTTTAGTTCATGGGAATGTGATTTAAAGTGGTGTCACAATTTAATAAGGTTTTACCCTTTTATTTTAATTAAATAAAGTGTCTAGAAATGCCTATGGAGCATTCTTTTATTACTTGAACATTATTTCTGCAAGTAAATCCGTATATTTTTATATATTCGGAAAGGTATGGTTAAATGTGATTTTTGAGAGTTGGAATCAACTCAAAAGCTATTATGGTTTAATTTTGAAAAATGTTTGAATGTAGAAAAGCTTCTGCCTTGTTATTTTTACCATGGGTGATCTGTAGATCCAAATGACTTGAATCCAATAAGCTTGGATTCAACATTCCCATACCTTTCCAACAAATTTGGTTTCATTCAATTTGGTGTACTGAATCAATCTGGGTTGATTTTTGAAACTGGGTACAGAAGTGTGTTTGAAATAAAATGGAAAAGATTTAATTCAAATAACTGGGCTGCGCGGGAAAAGTTAACGGGATGGCCTGCTAAGCGTAGCGCTTCCGCAGGCTGTTTAAGTGGCTGTCCCCACACGTCAGTGAGACAGGGGGGGTGCGAAGCGGTATGGGACGATGTGGGTCGTTCGATCTGATTCTAATCCAATGGCTGGGAGTCATCGTCGACGTTGGGCAACGCCGGCGAGAAAGAAACCTAGCGCGGCCAGTGGGGGTTGCTGGGGGCTCACCGGGGTGCAAGCGAGGGTCGGCGAGGAGGGCGAACAACGAAGTCGACGACGGCGAATCTCCTGGTACCGGTGGCTCCTCCTGGGGCGGCTCCAATCGCTGGCTCCCTTCTTCTCCAGAGGCGGCGGGCTCCGGTGAAATTCCGGCAAAGTGTTGCTCGCCTTGCTTCGGGAACAGTCTGGCACGATCAGTGATGAGAGGGGAGTAGAATGGTGTGCTTAGTTCGGCTGGGGGTGGTCTCTATTTATAGTCGAGCGAGGGGACCGTTGGGGCGCACGGTGGGCTCGTCGAGGGCTATGGTACAGACGGCTATTGGCATGGGCGAAAGTAGGGGACGGTGCGGTGTTCCCTGGCGATGCTCAACGATACGGTGGAGAGACGCGGGGCGGTGCGGGTTGGTCTGGAACATGCGACGCTCTGCGTGGAAGAGGCAGCGTCTTTGACGACGAGCGGTGGCTGTGCGTCATGGGGCGGCGAACGAGGATGTCTGGCGGTCTCCTGGGTCGGTGGCGATCGTGTATGCACGCGGCAAGGGCGGCGCGCGGTCTGTGGGCTTCGGTCGAGGGTGGTGCTCTGGCGCATGCTCGACATGGTTGCTGGCGAGCTGGGCGCGGTCCGTGCGTGTGGTCAAGTGGCTTGCAACGTTCGAGCGCTGGACAGGGAGTGGCGGTGGACGGTGGGCTGCCTCCCAGACATGCTGTCTAGGCTTGCTTCTCCTCCTAGCTTGCTGTCGACATGGGGGTGACAAGGTTGGCTTCGGCTGTTCACCATTGATGGTTTTGGCAAGATCACAGTGGTGCTAGTGCTTGGTTAATCTTGCTAGATGATCTACTGAGCTGGTTGTGAGCTAGATAGGGAACCAGTTAGGCAAGAAACACTGCTCACTATAGTGTTTTGATTTTGTTTGATTTGTGTCTGCCAAGTGTTTGATGAAATGGCCGCATGAATTCAAGTTTTGAATTTTGAAAAGATTTTTGGTGGGTGTGCTAGATTGGTGCTGGTGAGTCTGCAGATGCTTGGGTTTTGAAAGTTGAGCTTGTTTGAGTGGTTTTTGAAAAAGTGGGATCTTCCCATATGATAAAGATTCAATTTTGAATTGTCATTTAAACTATGCATTTGAAAGTTTTTGGATGATCACAAAGTGGGCCTTGATACTTTGTTATGAGTACATTCAAGGGGTGCAAAGATCCAGAAAAGTTTCTGTTAGGTTCTGAAAGTTTGAGATAGCCAAAGTAGGCATGGGAGTTAAATTGGTCAAAGTGACCATTCCCTTATTTTATTTGTTTTGCTTTATTTGTCTTTGGGAAAAGTGTGGGAAATGTTTTAGATGATGTTTATTTCACCTAAGAAACATTTTACAAGCAAGGAAACAGACAAACAAGGTGGTTCAAAAGAATTTCAAATTCAATGCATACTCATATGCATGCATTCATAATTTTATTTAGATAAGTTTTTGTTAACCCTAATTTTGATGCTTAGAGTTTGATGATCCAAGTTCAATATTTTTGGGATGATACAGCTGCCCCCTTTCCCCTCCTCCAAGCCTAGGGCCGGCGGCCACATGGGAGGAGTGGGGGGCAAGTTTCCTCCCCTTCTAGAAGCTCTCCCTAGGGTTTCCCCTAGGGCTTGGCCGGCTGGGCCTATGGGGCCTTGTGCCCCTGGACCAATGCGGCCAGGGCACTCCCTCGTAGGCCCACGCCCCCTCCCGACAAGTGGGGCCACGTTGGTCCCACTCCAGAAGGTTCTAGAAGCTTCCGGTACAATACCGAACAATTCAAAACAATTCTGAAATCCAAAAAAACTACTTTCCCTTATATGAATCATATTCCCCGGACCATTCCAGAACCTCTCGTGACGTCCTGGATCTCATCTGAGACTCTGAACAAAAACTCATAAACCAATTATCCATTCTATCCTAGCGTCGAGACACGTTAAGTGTGTGACCCTACGGGTTCGAGAATATGCAGACATGATCTTCTATCAATAATCAACAGCGGGGTCTGGAAACCCATATTGACTCCCACACATTCATCGATGATCATATCAGATGAACCACGATGCCAGGATTCAATTAATCCCATATATATATTCCTTTCATCACGTGATATTTTACTTGCCCGAGATTCGATCGTCGGTATCGGCATACCTAGTTCAATCTCGTTCACAGGAAGTACTTTACTCGTTCCGTAATCCGATATCACTTTGTGATTAACTCCTTAACCACATGCTTGCAAACGGTGTTGATATCGATTACCAAGTGGGCCCGAAGTATATCTCTCCAACTTGGAAGGGACAAATCCCATCTCGATACATACAACCCAACAAGTACTTTACGATCACCTGAGAGACACCTTTATGATCACCCTCTCATAGGATGACGTTTGATGACCTCAAAGCTTTCTTCCGATACCAGGGAGTTGCATTATCTCATGGTCTAAGGAATACAATATTTGACATACGAAAAAGCTTCGCAAAGATGAACACGATGACACGATCTAATTGCTCTGCTTGATTTGGGTCTGTCCATCATATCATTCTCCCAATGATATGATCTCATTATTAATCGACAACTCATGTCTATGGTTAGGAAACCTTAACCATCATTAATCAATGAGCTAGTCCATAGAGGCGTACTAGGGACACGACGTTGTTCATAAACCACACAAGTATCAAAGTTTCCGCTTAATACAATTCTAGCATGGAATATAAACTTTATCATGAACAAGAATTATAATAATAACATCTTTATTATTGACTCTAGGGCATAATTCCAACATGAACCGGAGCATCAAGAGTTAGCCCAGCATGCAACAATCCTAGCTCGCATCGGGTCATGCCTCAACACGCCAACTGCTAGTCGCCAACCCCTGCTCACTGCTCTCGGAACCAAACTATGGGGGAAGAAATTGCCGCTGCCGACACCATAGCTCGACACCCACCAGCGCCTGGGATGGCGGAGTACGTGGCATGGAGAGACGACCTCGACGCATAGTTGGAGCTCATCAGGCTACACCAAGAGACTGCTCGCACTTGTTCCCAATCCAACATAGGGCCAAGGAGCGGTGCGAAGAACACTCATGCTTCCGCCATAGGACCCGCACAAAACCCTACCCGGGGTCATGTTCCTGGAACACTGCCCCCGGGCCGGGGGCTGCTGGACACGCGATGGTGGAAGGAGAATTGACAACCACAATGCATGCCACTTGGGGGCTAGAGCCCCAAGACCCGCGGAGCAAGATCACGTTTCTATAGGGTCCTCCACCAACCATACATTCTGGCGCGCCAAAGGGCGCCGAGTCGATTTCGCCGTGGAAAACAAGGCGCTGGTACGAGATTACCTGCTGCAGATGTGTCAACAGGCTGTGGGGGCGGCCGTCCCAAACCCGTGGGGTGCAGATGAGGCAAGGAGTATGGCTTTGGGATACGGGAGCGACTTCCCCGCCTTCTCCCCTGCCTTGCGACGGGTGGCATGGCCGGCAAAAATCCGTCTAATAGTCCCCATCAAGTTCAAAGGCAACACCAACCTGAAGGAGTTTCTGGCCACCTATAACACCACGATGGTGGTCATAGGTGTTGATTAGAAGGTCATGGCTAATTGGTTTCCAATGGCCCTTAAGGGCACAACCTTGTCCTGGATCATGCATCTACCCAAGGATTCCATCTGCTCCTGGGCCGATCTATGTAACTGCTTTGTGAGTGCGTTCTAGGGAGCCTTCAAGCACCCGGGAACGCTCCTTAAGCTCCACACAGTGGTCCAAGGGAGTGGTGAGCGGCTATGAGGTTTCATGATGTGATTCTCACAGATCACAAACACTATCCTGGAGGCGTAGGACGCTGCCATCATTGACGCGTTCATGATGAATGTGCGTGATAGCAAGATGTGTGAATAGCTTAACATGCACCTCGTCAAGAGTAGTCATGAGTTGTGGGCATTGGCCGACCTCTGCTCCCTGGTGGAGGAAGGACGCCTAGCGCCCGAGGATGCTGCCCAGGAAGCCCTTGGAGTGGCAGACCCAGGAAGCACTGCTACCAAGAAAAGTGTCTCGTGTAAGGGGGGCCTTCAACAGGCGTTGGCTGCAGAGCCTAGTGCTCCAGCCGGGGCCGAAAAGAAGACCAAACCGGAGGAAGAAGTGGCGGCTGCCAAGCCCGCCACAGGGAAGTGGTGCCCTTTGCACGAGTCCGACGAGCATGACGCTCGTAACTGCTGCTCCATCCTCGGTTATGGTGAGGTACGGAAGAGGTGCATCGCTGATCAAGGAGCTAACTGTACCTTCAGGAACTATTACCGCTGCAACAAGGCTTGCCATCATGTAAAGGATTGCACAGCCAAGACTGGCCCAGGTTCTCCCACTGGAGGTCGTGGGGGAAACATGGGAGTTGCACGAGGAGGAGATGGAGTCTGTGGAGCAAGAGTGGGGCGCGGAGGGGGCGTGGCAATGTAGCCCCTCAACTATGCGGAAACATCCTTGCGGACTATGCATGCACACACGGAGGAGCCTACACTATGACTTCCCATGGGGAGTTGAAGTGTTTCTCCCATGAACTATGCGTCGTACAACATAGTCCTGAGGTACAACAGCTGCTTCGGTGGTCTCAAGTAACGATTACTTTTGATGCAGGAGTTTACCCGGACCGCATCACCGGGGTGAGCACGCTACCCTGGTGGTCTCCCCGATCATAAAAAAATCAAGGTTACCAAGATGCTGGTGGATGAAGGGGCTGGCCTCAACATCCTCTCAGCAAAGCTGCTGGATAAGCACCAGATCATGGAAGATCAATTTGGCCAGATGGGGTCTTTTCGAGGAATAAGCCCTAGAGCTACCCATCCTTGGGGTAAGATTGAGTTGCCAGTCACATTCGGCACCCAAGATAACTACTACTGAGAACATCATCTTCAATGTTGCGGATATTGCCATGCCGTATAACGGCATCAAATGGTGGCCTGGTTTGGAAAAGTTCATGGTGGTTTCCCACCATGCCTATAACTCGCTCAAGCTTCCCTCCTCGTGTGGGATCAAAGATGATATCAGGGACGCTATGTTCTGCTCTGAACAACTGTTCAAACTGGCGGCCACTACTTTCCCTGTGACTCACCCTAATCCTTTTTCTGATTCGGACCAACCTTTCGCCCCAATTCTCGGCTCACCCGGGAAGAGGCTGTGACCCTTTCTGGAACCTAGTTCCGATGACTATTCTAGTACTGGTGGCTCTTCGAGTAAGCTAACAACTTCTCGCATCCACCCTACCATCTAAAAAGCTTGGGAGAGTGCGTGGTGCTCCTGGCAAACCTAAAATCCCGGGTGTGAGTGGAGGTTCCCCCCGCAAACCTAAAGCCCGGGAGAGTGCATGGTGCTTGCGGCAAACCTAAAGCCCGGGAGTGGTGTAGTACTCCCGGCAAATCTAAAGCCCGGGAGCGGGCGTGGTGCTCTGTAAGGTTCCCAACCTTTAATAAGGTAGAGATCCCTGTGTTTACAATGCTAGTCCCTGGATCAATAGCTAGCATCCACAGTTAAGATGTAATATCAAGAAACAAAGGTCATAATACAACTTTATAACCATGAATAACATAATTTATTACATCTTACATAGCTCATTTGGCTAACTTATTACAATGCAGCAGAATTTAACAATGGCATGGGGTCCTTCATCTTCAAAGTGCCACAGGCAGACATGTTGGTTGTAGACTTGTAATCCTACTCATTAAACTTCACTAATATCAAACAAACCTGCAACATAACAAGTTACAGCCACAAGGGTCAATACATTTGAATTGTATTGGCAAGTGATACTATGGTAGTATAGTGGAGTCTATCATCTATATGCATTTGGCTAAGTGGAGCTTAGGCTTGCTTTGCTCAAAATAGATTTTCCTTATCATTTGAAAACACTAAGTTTTTGCTTGACAAAAATCACCCAAGGAACCACCAATAGAAATTGGTGAACCTTAAACCCTTGTTCAACCACAAGTTTTTAACTTAGAAATTTGGATGATGAGATTCTTGATAGCTTCCATGTCTTGAATGCTCAAGTTGTCCTTTTCCAGGGACATGGCTAAGTACTTATATTTTTCCATCTGCAGAGGTTGTGCACTTTCCCCACCAGACTTGATTTTCACCAAGACAGGACCTTTCAGAAGCCTTCCCTTAAACCAAATGGACGCGCTCCAACCTATCATTCCCACTACCACCAACTGTCCAAATGGCTAAGTTCTGGCAACCTAAGTGATCCAGACAGAGCCCATATTGCCAAGTGGCTGCACTAGAAGCTTCTCAACACTTGGCCTCTAAAATCTCTTTGTTCCTGGGTGGCTTTCCACAAGTGAGATACACAAGGTTCACCAGTCCCCTGGCCTTGTGTAACCACTCAACACGAACCATTCCTTCCATTCCACCCAGGTGATTCATTCACTTAGTTTTTTATTAAACAAAACACAAGTCCTCAGACTTCGAAATTTTTCCATAGTATGAATTTATATTCCACCCTTGTTTTCTATTAGCTAAGCTAAGCATGATAGTAGTAGGAATCTTAACTTAGGAAAATTCTACTAAGGTTTCATTTACTAGGATTTCCCATAGCATGGTTTATACTTAGCAAAATTCCATGCAAGTCCTAGTGAGAAATATCACTAGTGCATAGTGAAAATAATAGGACAAAGGTATGAAGCATCACTTGCCTTTTTGGTAGAGAGTATAAGTTCACTCCTTGTCTTTGAAACAATCACAATCTTCAAGTCACTACAATTCAATCAAGCAAACAATATTTCAATCTACCATTCAAGCAATTCATCACATAAAATGATAAAAACAAGGCAATGCATGCAAGCATGCAAAAGATTGTTTTATTTGTAAAAGTGGTTTCTAATGGGTCATAAACATTTTAAAACACCTAAGGGTCATTTTATAAGTGGCGAAATCATTTGTATAAGGTTTTACTTCATAAACCATTTTTAGATCAAGTCATTATTTTATGTGGTGAAGAAATGCTTTTAATAAGGCAAAATTCTATAGGTTTCACAAAATATGTTTTCAAACCATATAACCTTGTGTTTAGGGTCAGAGAGTTTATTTCCAAAACATTTCTCAAAGGTTTTCTTCCAAAACATTTTTAATAATTAAACCATATTCTTATTTGGCTAGAAATGATTTAAATCAAAGATTTATTCTTTTGCTTCACCAAATACATTTTTGAATCCACAATTTGTTTCCTATGGTTATCAGGTTCAAAACACACCAATTTGCCAAAGATTTTATCCTCAAAAACATTTTGGAATAAATTTTATATCCTAAATATGCATACACAAGTTTCTGTAAAAAGAAACATTTTACCAGAAGCTTTTTACTAAACAAAGTGCATGTTTGGATAGGGATTGTCTTGCTGAATCCATTGATATAAAGTTTGCAAAATTTGGACGTGTAGATTAAAAGTTATAGATTTTACAAAATCTTGTTTCTAATAGATCAAATCTGTTTTGTTTCAAATCAACAGAGACACGTGGCTAATTCTTATTCAGCCGTACCAGTTCGCTCGGATCAGCAACGTGAGGCGTTGGATCAAGTCACATCGCACGGCACATATTGCGTACCCCTTCAGCGTTAAGTGAATCTATCTATGCCCTACGAGCTAAATCCGATGATGTACAGCAGCTGGTCAAGAACGGGCGGTGCAAGCGACGGTGGCTGGCGGCGGCGCGGTCAGACGGTGGCGGAGTCGACGCTACAGGAAGCGAGAGAGGAAGGGGAGATGCTCACCGTGTTCGCCGCAGCTTGGGGAAGCTCAAGGTGGTACTGGCTGGCGAAGGGGCGCACGAGATTGTCCTTAATCGCTCACCGGAGTTGAGCTGTGCCTCGGGTGCGGTCAGACGTCGACGGGGGTGGGGCTACAAGGCGTGCCAAAGCAAGGTAAAGGGTGTGTTAGACGCGCACGGTACCAGGGAACATGCGAGCATCAATGAATAGAACCGAGGCGGTCTGAGCTTACCAGGAAATCTCGCTGGAAGAAATGGCAGGCGGTGGCGCTACTGTTCGTCGTTGTTGTCGACGCTGTAGAGCACGCGCGGGCGAGTTAACGTTACGGGGAGATTTGCCAGGATGTGGGGATCAGGTGAGGGTGGTCGAGGGGGCAAGAGGCGGTGAGGGGTTGCCGGAATTGTCGTCGGAGCGTTGTCGGACAGAGGACGGTGCAGAGAGCAATTAGGTAGCTTGGGGGCGCGCTAGGGTGAGGCGACTGGAGGGAAATGGAGAGGGGGCATGGGCGTTTAAGTGTGCGTGATCACAGCGAGTAATGGCTGCAGCGTTAAGGCGAATTAAGCCCGCGGAATCATAGCCAGAAACGGCAATGAGGGAAGGAAGAAGGGGTCGTTGCGGGTAGGAAGAAAGTGACGTGGGCGTGGGGTCCGCTTGGCAGTGGGAGAGAGGAGGAGGCGGTGGGGTCCATCTGTCAGTGCCGCTGCGGGTGAGTTCGCTGGTTCGAACCGTTTTCTACAGGGAGGAGAGGAACTGGGCTAACTGGGCCAGTGGGCTGGGCTTGCTGGGTTGGGTCGTCTCATTCATTTTTTTTGTACTGTTTCTGTTTTTCTTTTTCCCTTCTTAATAATCTGTTTTGATTTCATTTAATCAATTCAAGCATCCATTTGAATTCAAACTTTTGTCAAATTTTGTGTAGCTTTAAATATTGATTAGTAGCACATTCTGATGTCATTTTAGAATAATTTAATTATTCTTTTTAAGGTCTTTTAATTATTCAAAATAGGCTCTAGTTTTAAATTAGATAGAATTTAATAATATTTTTAAAACACCATTTAATTTCTCAAACCTTCCAAATCTTTTCAGTAGGTTTTTATTTGATTATTTGGGTTCAAAATAATTCATCTTGAATTATTTCGAAAGTATTTAATATGATTTATTAATCATTTAGGATTGGGTATTTGTTTTAATTCCAATGGAATTTGATATAGTTTTAATTCCCTAAAGTTTATTTGGAAGATTTCTTTAATCTTATTTAAGTTGGATTAAACCACTTTTTTTTCATTTGGGTAAATTCCAAAATACTATTTTCTCATGGATTAAATAATAATTCTTATTAGAGATTTTTCTTTATTAAAATAGGGATAGAATGGTTATTGCCATTTTATTTTATTTTGGAAATTTATTTATCCTTTTATTTTATTTGATTTGGATTAAATTCATTCCATTTGCTTAATGGATTAGGCCAAGATTTATTTGGTCTTTCAAATATTCTTTATTTAATATTTCTTTCTTCATCTTATAAAATCCATATCTTTTTATTTAGAGATCCAAACTTGGTGATTCCAATTTGTAAAATCTTATTTGAGATTTATTTATCCTTTTAATATCTTTAGGATTAATTGCTCACCACTTTGTATGGATTTTAGATAAGGACTTTATTAGCTTTGGAAACAACTTTTCCTTATCTTTTTTTAAATTCATAAGATTTTATTTATGGCTCCAAATTAGGTGAAACCAATTTCTATGGCTTTATAATATTTCTATTTGTCTTTCTTGATCTTTTGTAAATGTTTGTTGACAAATTTTTATATGGATCAAATCCATAGGCTTGGAGATAACTTGGAAATGATCTTCATTCTTTTAGAGTTTAGGGTTTGGATTTATTTCCCAAGTGTTTAAATTTCCAGATACATTCATTGAGGAATGCATTTTGCTTGATTTTGAATTTGGTTGAATTCAAACCTTAATTAAAGTTTGTTCAAGATGGGATTTTTAAGTTTCTATTTAGAAACAAAAGTTTCTTTTCACCCTGAAATTCAACAATAATTTATTTTATTTTATTTATTTTTCATATTACAAGATTTGGAAAATCTTGGGATGTGACATGCTCCCGGCAAACCCAAAGCCCGGGAGTGATTGTAGTACTCCCGACAAATGTGATGAATACAAGCGTATCTGGCCTGGCCCGCCTATGTGTAAACCAGTTGTAACCGGGGGTTGCCCCATTTTAGAATAAGAAATCTCGTTGCTCTCGTTCTGCCGCATGTTTTCATTTGCGAAGCCTTTTCGGGATTTTGCATTCCTTTGGATCTTTCTTGAGGACTGCACGTGGGTAACGAGACTGTCAGTCCAGGAAACATCATACTCTCATGACCCGCTCTTAGGTATGAGCGTTGTGCTTTAGGCATTGTCGATGATCACTAAATCACGAAGACACACCTCCCATGTCAGGCCCTCGAGTGGCAGCCGTGCGCCCTGATCAAGCACACGACATCCTGTTTTTAAACCTGAGGCATGGGTAAGATGCCGTAAGGTGCGTTCCTCGTATTTCATCATAAGCAATGGATGGATGAGCAAGGAGAGGCCAAGGCAAGGTCTCGGCGAGGATGCAAGTCTCGCGGCCGGTTGGAAGTAACAGCAACTACACGGCTTCCAGGGGCTGCTAGCACTGCAAGCAAGGCGATGGACAACACCTTCACGAGTCCCGTGATGGCATGCGAACGGCAAAGGACAAGACGCGTCAAGGGATTCCGTGAGCATAATGCGGAAGAAAAAGGGAAAGTAACGCAAAGGAAAACTTAAATGCATTAATAATAGCCGATTGGCATTACATCTAAGAAGTGTACAATGCAACAATCGCCGCATAGAAGACCCCTAGTGAAGGGGCGCGGGCACAATACTGCACCCTAGGGGAAAAGGAGTAAGTGCCGCTCCTTACCTATTCCAGCAGCATCGTGCTACCCAGCCTACCCCTTGGAATCACCTACTTCAAAAGAATAAAGGAGAACTAAAGGTCGATGGTGCAAGGGAGGATCCCACTACCACCTTCTACGCGGTTGGGTCGCGCCTTCCTCGCAGCGCCCAGCTTCAGGCGTCGCTAAGGTCAGACTCAAAGACAAGTGGTGGGTATTAGCTTCGACTGTAGAGGTTGTCATCAAAGATCATCACCGACAGACGGCCCTCGCCACGGTAGCGAACTTCAGGGCGTCCCTGACCTCCCGCTCGTAATGGGACACAGAGTTTGGCCACCCGTCACACACATATAGTCTATCGAAGTCGTCCACCCACCTCTGCAAGTCCCAGATAGGCTGTGTTGGGCCATGCAAAGATAAAACAAAACTTTTCCTCTAACATGGTGATCCCAATATCTAGTTGAGGTAGAAGGCCACGAGGTTTACCACTAGATGCGCAGTTGCGGATTACTGATGAAGCGCGTCAGTTGATGCAGTGCAGTCCTCATGATCCGATCGTCCTGGTGCTGATCGCACATCACCTCTGCTGGTATCCACACGTACAAGGAGGAGCACCGGCGGCGAACTACTAGGTTCGTAACGACGGCTGGACTACTGTGGAGCTAGGGTTTCCAACACATGGAATGACCTAACCGAACAACGATTAACCCTTCTAGGTTATGGTGTTGCACTATATATAGGGAGTGAACGTGGGCTCTGCTCGCGCGGCCCATTCACTAAAGCCCATATAAGACTAGTTACCGTGAGTCCAACTCACTAACTCAGTCCTAATATGGTTCAAGTCCAACCCAACCAGATTACAGGTTCAGATCCAATCAGAACTTGCTCGCGCTCTTAAGTGTGTGACCCCGCAGGCTCATGGCTACTTGGACACGATTGGAGTCCGACTCTCAATCGATCAGTCGGTAGCGGCTCCTAGCAGAACGTGCCGACTCCCAAGTACCAAAGAGTCATGACGACTTGCCTTTCCAATGCGACTTACGTCCGAGTCCCTTTTGCCTCACGATATACCTTGTCAGACTATAGGCGAATATATGTCATCCCTTAAATAGTCCGACTCTCTTCTCGATCCGAGATAAGTGATTCACCCGACTAACTCTTAGTCGATCGCCTTGGTTAACACTTAACCAAGTCGTGCATGGCCATGCTTTCCGAATCATATCTCACAAGAGGGCCCAGAGAATATCTCTCCGAGTGGAGGGGCAAAATCCCATCTTGGTTATTCACATCACGCAGCTTGATTCTCAGTCGATCCGAACCCTGCCTTTATAACTGCCCAGTTACGGATCAGCGTTCGATAGAACCTAAGTCGGTGATCCTCAACTCGGACTATGCAATAACCTCAGGTCTAAGGATTACATTGATTGAGATATACAAATGATAACTTGTTTGTTGTACCTCAATATGGGTCAATCGACTCGCTAAACTCTTAGCCAAATCTGTGTAAGTTGGAATAGCATCTCCATGCCCATGACAAGTGGAACCGAGTCATCAAGCCAACTTTCACATTGGTCTAAGTTGTGTGTCCAACACAACCTCAATGACCAAGGATATCTAGTACAAACAACATGAATGCATAGTTCCACAACCGAATCACATATTTAATGATACATATCAGATGTTTATACAAGGACTACTTAATATCTTTATGAAGACAATGGGAAATCTCATCATACATGATTGCCTCTAGGGCATATTCCCAACAATCTCCCACTTGCACTAGAGTCAATCTTCTGACATCACATGTCTAAGCATCTAATGCCCATGGCTCTCAGGTGCGCCTCATGCTTCGGCTGTGGTAACGGCTTTGTCAACCGATCCGCAATATTTGCATCCGTGTGTACCTTGCATAACTTGATATCACCCTGATCCACGAACTGGCGAATCAGGTGGTACCGCATGAGTATGTGCTTATTCTTCTGGTGCTGTCTAGGTTCCTTGGCTTGTGCAATAGCACCATTGTTGTCACAATACACGTCCAACGGATTGGACGAGCCCTGAACCACACCAAGATCCATGAGGAAATTCCTGATCCAAACAGCTTCCTTTGCAACCTCCGAGGCGGCAATATACTCAGCCTCTGTTGTAGACGCATACACAGTCTCTTGCTTGGAACTCTTCCAGCTCACAACACCTCCATTTATAATAAACACGTTTCCGGATTGTGAACGAGAATCATCAGAGTCGGTAAGATAACTCGCATCCGTGTAACCCTTTACACTGAGTTCATCTTCACCACCATAAACCAAGAACATATCCTTAGTCCTTCTCAAGTACTTTAGGATATTTTTAGCCGCTGTCCAGTGGATCTCTCCAGGATCAGCCTGGTATCTGCTCACAACACTTAGAGCATAGGAAACATCCGGCCTAGTACAAATCATGGCATACATGATGGATCCGACTGCAGAAGCATATGGAATCGCACTCATCCGACTTCGCTCATGAGTTGTCGAAGGACACTGAGTCTTGCTAAGTTTTACACCATGGTACATCGGTAAGAACCTCTTCTTAGACGATTCCATGTTGAACTTCTTCAACACTTTGTCCAAATAAGTACTCTGACTCAATCCAATGAGCCTCCTTGATCTATCTCTATAGATCCGGATTCCGAGGATGTATGTTGCCTCACCCAAGTCTTTCATTGAGAAACTCCTTTCCAATGATTCCTTGGTTTCTTGCAACATCTGGACATCATTTACAATCAGTAATATGTCATCCACATATAAGATTAGAAAGTTTACTTTGTTCCCACTAAACTTCTTGTACAAACAAGAATCATGATCACTCTTGATGAAGCCAAACGATTTGACTACCTCATCAAAGTGAATATTCCAACTCCGAGATGCTTGCTTCAATCCATAAATAGATTTATGAAGTTTTCATACCTTGTCAGCATTAGCCGGATCGACAAAACTCTTGGGCTGTATCATATACACGTCCTCGGTTAAATTTCCGTTAAGGAAAGCCGTTTTGACATCCATCTGCCATATCTCGTAGTCGAAATAGGCCGCTATAGCTAACATGATCCGAACTGATTTAAGCATCGCTACGGGCAAGAAAGTCTCGTCGTAATCAACTCCTTGAACTTGTCGGAACCCCTTCGCGACAAGGCATGCTTTATAGATTGAAACATTTCCATACATATCAGTTTTCTTCTTAAAGAACCATTTGCACTCGACGGGTCTTGCACCGTCTGGCAGATGAACCAAGTTCCAAACTTGATTTTCATCCATGGACTTTATCTCGAATCTCATGGCTCCAAGCCATGACTCGGAATCAGATACCACCATTGCTTCCGAATAATTTGCCAGCTCATCACTGTCTAACAGTAACACATCACGAACACTTCGTAATCTTGCTGATCTTCATAGTGCAGGTGCTGCTGCCGACTCAGCTGCCACGACCGGCTCAACCTCCAAGGTTTTTTCCGACTCGCTACTAGCCGGTTCCTCTCGAATGTCTTCGAGTTGCACCGTGCTCCCACTTACTCCCCGACTAAGAAACTCTTTCTCAAGGAAGACATCGTTCCGAGCAACAAACACTTTGCCCTCTTCTCGGTTGTAGAAGTAGTAACCCAAGGTTTCCCTCGGATACCCCACGAAAATACACTTATCCGACTTGGCTGTAAGCTTGTCCGACTGAAGTCGCTTGACAAATGCTTCACAACCCCATATCTTAAGAAAAGACAAACTCGGCTTTTTGCCTGTCCACATCTCATGCGGTGTCTTCTCTACCGATTTTGATGGTACTCTGTTTAGTGTGAACGCCGCTGTTTCTAGACAATAACCCCAAAATGATAAAGGCAGATCTGTCCGACTCATCATTGATCGTACCATGTCCAACAAGGTTCGATTTCGCCTTTACGAAACACCATTCCTTTGTGGCGTTCCTGGCGGAGTAAGTTGAGGAACTATTCCACAACTTTTCAGATGGTCATCAAACTCATGGCTCATGTACTCGCCTCCTCGGTCTGACCGAAGAAACTTTATTTTCTTGCCGAGTTGATTCTATGCTTCATTTTGGAATTCTTTGAACTTATCTAAGGCTTCCGACTTATGTTTCATCAAGTAGATATATCCATACCTACTCAAATCATCAGTGAAGGTAATGAAGTACTCATAACTACCCCTGGATGTCGTGCTCATTGGTCCACATACATCACTATGTACTAGTCCCAACAAGTCGGACGCCCTTTCCCAACTCTTTGCAAAAGATGTCTTGGTCATTTTGCCGAGTAGGCAAGATTCGCATGTCTCGAACGACTCCAAGTCGAACGAAGTTAGGAGTCCATCATCATGGAGCTTCTTCATGCGTTTCCAACTTATATGACCAAGCCGTCAATGCCAAAAGTAAGTCATATTCAGATCATTTGGTTTCAACCTTTTAACATTTATGTTATAAACCGACTCACCATCAAGATTCAAAATAAATAACCCGTCCTGGACGGGTGCAAAGCCGTGAAACATATCATTCAAATACAAAGAACAACCATTATTCTTGATATTCGACTCATAGCCTTGCCTCATCAAACATGAAGCAGAAACAATGTTTCGACTGAGCACTGGAACATAATAACAATTATTCAGTTCCATAATGAATCCGGAAGGTAAATGAAGTTGCATCGTGCCGACTTCCAACGCAGCAACTCTTGCTTTGTTGCCGACTCGAATATCAACCTCGCCTCTTGCTACGCTCCTAGTTCTTACCAGTCCCTGCAATGAGTTGCAGATGTGAATAACTGATCCGGTATCATATACCCAAGAACTATTAGGTACATCAGCAAGATATATGTCTATAACATTGCAAACAAGTGTACCTGAGTCGGAAGTTATACCTCCACTCTTGGCTTTGTCGGCCAAGTACTTGCTGCAGTTCCTCTTCCAGTGGCCATCCGCCTTGGAGTAGAAGCAAGTGGATCCGGCTGAAGGAGATGGCTTAGTTCCTGAGGAAGCGCTTGGGACCGGGTCCTGAGCCTGCTTTCCTCCTGACTTAGCCTTCTTCTTAGTCCAAGAACTCTTCTTGAACTTAGCCTTATTCTGCACCATCAACACTTGACTGGCGCCCTTCTTGAGATTCGCCTCTGCCTGCTTGAGCAGCCCATGCAATTCAGTGAGCTTCTTATCCATACCATGCATGTGGTAGTTCGAAATGAACTGCCCATATGCACTAGGAAGAGAGTTCAGAATTATATCTGTAGCGAACTCTTCGCTAATGGGGTAGCCAAGCCTCTCTAGAGACTGCACGTAACCAACCATTTTGATCACATGTGGACTCAGTGGATCACCATCCTTAAGCTTGCAACTCAGCAAAGCTTGAGAGACTTGATACCTCTCAGTCTTCGCCTGAGCCTGGAACATACTTTTGAGGCTTTCGATCATATCATAGGCCTCAACATGCTCGAACTGCTTTTGCAAGTCCGGTTCCATGTGAGCAAGCATAAGACAGCTAATATCCGTGGACTCATCCTTAGCCCGACGGTAGGCATTGGTGGCAGCGACAGTCGCATTCTCATTCGGCTCATCTGGAAGTGGGTTGTCTAGGACATGGTCCTTCTTTTCTTGTTTGAGAACAATTCTCAGATTTCGATACCAGTTGGTAAAATTAGTGTCGTTCAGTTTATCTTTCTCAAGAATGGTTCTCAACGCAAAACCGGATATCTGAGAGTGACTGCTACTTGGTGCCATGATCTACAACAGAAAATATGCAAAACACTTAAGACATGTATTCATAAAAGAGCAAGCATATTAAACATTTTAATATTTTATGCTCCCACTAGAACCAACACCCCTCCGATGGTTACTTAGTGATTCAGGATCCTAAATAAGCAAGTCGGCTAGTGAGCTTTAACATCACCGCTAGCCGCCAAGTGATCTAGGTAGACAACTCCTTGTCAATCATATCTCATACGACTCCTGTTGGACGGGTGGCATCACATGCCCCGGCTCCCATCCGACTTTTCCCCGAGCCCCACAACTGTTGTGATAGACCCGTCTAGCTTACCGAGTGTTTCCGTAGTAAGAGTCCGACTCGAACCCACCTAGTCGGAAAGAATTGGCAGCACCTCAATTTTATGAGAACACTACCAAAAATGTCCGACTTGTGATGGTGCAAACACTGGCGGGAAAACCGACTAGACCTTCTTTGAGGGATTAAATTTTACCGACTATCTAATAGAGGTAAAACTGAGACACAACAATAAAACAAAATAAAGAATTTATAATGTGAAATGGTATGGCTCTCTTCATGGCGATCTCCATCTCCATAAAGCCTGTAATCCAACTCGTGCCAACTCTTGTCACTTGCCGTCTTACTCCATGTCTCCAACATGTACATCGCCTTGCATGCCTTCCGGGTTCTCCCAATAGTTACACTAGCTTAGTAAAGTAAACTACAAGGAGAATCCGACACGCAGGTCGTTATACAATAAAATGACAGCACCTAGGCTCCAGCCGGCTGACAAAAACCGTGATTCGCAGATCACGTATGGATTACACACGTACATCACATGCACATGAACCATACCATTCACAACTTCCTACAAAAACAAGTTATGCATAGATACAATATCCACTGGCGCTGTGAAACTCGTAACAACATCTAAGGCGCTACGACAGGGCGAAGCCGGCGGTCCCGCTATCCGGATAGAGGGCGGGGATCAAAGGGGCAGCGCCCCTCGCGGGTGCGAGCAGCGCCCGACGATTTTTCCGAAAACGTAGATCTCATCTATGATCCGGACATGGATTCCGACCATTGTTCCGATTAGATCAAAATTTTTGATCTTCGATCATTGCCTCTGGATTTACGTGTCACCGTCTACCCCGATTGTGGAAGCCGACCGGTAGGAGTATGTCGTTCCACGACCTCAGCTGTATGATCACGGAAATCAGATCTACCATTCCCCGAGTACAGTTGATCTAATCAACCTTGTACAAAACCGATCTATCTCATAGATCGACCACCAAAACAGCACATGGATCTCATCTGCAGCCAACTGCATATCACATATGCGAGATCTCGAGCCTAAAACTAGAAGCTATCGCTCTAATACCACTGTTGGGCCACGCAGAGATAAAACATAACTTTTCCTCTAACGTGGTGATCCCAAGATCTAGCTGAGGTAGAAGGCCACGAGGTTTACCACTAGACGCGCAGTTGCGGATTACTGATGAAGCGTGTCAGTTGATGCAGTGCAGTCCTCACGATCCGATCGTCCTGGTGCTGATCGCACATCACCTCTGCTGGTATCCACACATACAAGGAGGAGCACCAGCGGAGAACTGCTAGGTTTGTAACGACGGCTGGACTACTGTGGAGCTAGGGTTTCCAACACATGGAATGACCTAACCGAACAATGATTAACCCTTCTGGGTTACGGTGCTCCACTATATATAGGGAGTGAACGTGGGCTCTGCTCGCGCGGCCCATTCACTAAAGCCCATATAAGACTAGTTACCGTGAGTCCAACTCACTAACTCAGTCCTAATCCGGTTTAGGTCCAACCCAACCAGATTACAGGTTCAGATCCAATCCGAACTTGCTCGCGCTCTTAAGTGTGTGACCCCGCAGGCTCATGGCTACTTGGACACGATTGGAGTCCGACTCTCAATCGATCAGTCGGTAGCGGCTCCTAGCAGAACGTGCCGACTCCCAAGTACCAAAGAGTCATGACGACTTGCCTTTCCAATGCGACTTACGTCCGAGTCCCTTTTGCCTCACGATATACCTTGTCAGACTATAGGCGAATATATGTCATCCCTTAAATAGTCCGACTCTCTTCTCGATCCGAGATAAGTGATTCACCCGACTAACTCTTAGTCGATCGCCTTGGTTAACACTTAACCGAGTCGTGCATGGCCATGCTTTCCGAATCATATCTCACGAGAGGGCCCAGAGAATATCTCTCCGAGTGGAGGGGCAAAATACCATCTTGGTTATTCACATCACGCAGCTTGATTCTCAGTCGACCCGAACACTGCCTTTATAACTGCCCAGTTACGGATCAGCGTTTGACAGAACCTAAGTCGGTGATCCTCAACTCGGACTATGCAATAACCTCGGGTCTAAAGGATTACATTGATTGAGATATACAAATGACAACTTGTTCGTTGTACCTCAATATGGGTCAATCCGACTCGCTAAACTCTTTAGCCGAATCTGTGTAAGTTGGAATAGCATCTCCATGCCCATGACAAGTGGACTCGAGTCATCAAGCCAACTTTCACATTGGTCTAAGTTGTGTGTCCAGCACAACCTCAATGACCAAGGATATTTAGTACAAACAACATGAATGCATAGTTCCACAACCGAATCACATATTTAATGATACACATCAGATGTTTATACAAGGACTACTTAATATCTTTATGAATACAATGGGAAATCTCATCATACATGATTGCCTCTAGAGCATATTCCCAACAGGCTGGTCGCCGCTTGCTTCACGTACCCGGAGGTCGCACGAAGGGTGCTCCCTGAGCTCCTCTATGAACTTGTTCGGCAGGGGCATCCACCACTTGAAGTTCATCGGAAGGAAAATGAGAGACTTGAAGCTAATAATGTTGGGGGGATGACCCCGGGTAGGGTCAAGATAGCTGAGAAACGGAAAGGAACCCTTTGTATCCAGGGCCGGATCATGGCGTGATTCGGCCGAGTTACGCAAGGATCGGCCGAATAAGGCATGACCTGTCCTGAATCCGGCAGTTGAAACATGACTCGGCCGACATATGGATCATGTCGGCCAGGCGCTGTTGATTAACTTAGATGCAGGTGAAGGTCGAGCCGAGTTACGCGAGGCGAGGCCGAGTTACACGAGGCTTGCGAAAGAAGAAGGAAGTTCCCAAAGTCAAACCTTAGCAGTTGTTTGTAAGGAATCTTCATAGTGCCAAGCGCTAGAGACAAGAAGCAGAGCAGGAGAGGAGCAGAGGAGCGTCACGGAGGTGACAGTCCTCAGGCCCGAGGTTCACATGTGATGGGCTCTAGGTATTTTCCGTGGGTGGAGGGGGGACACAGAATGATGTCCGCTGAGTTACCACTTTGGGAAAAGCATATTCCAAGAATATGCTTGCCATGTCAGCCCTAGGAAGGACCAAGGGACTCCTTTATAAGGAGAGGCAGAGCATCCTGGAGAGGGGATCGATTCATTTTACTCTAGAGGGCTCATGTTGTGACCTTTTCCTCCTCTCTCTAATACAGCTCGAGGAGCACTTGTAGCTCCATTGAGGTGGAATAAAGATCTGTGTTCTAGCTTACCGTGTGTAGAAATCACTGCATCTTCCCTCCCTAGATCCCACTAGCATCCATTGGCCCCCAACTTAAGCCTACCCATGGCATCTGTCGTGCCACCACCACGACAGTTGGCGCCAACCGTGGGGCCAGCAGCGGTGCTAGCTAGAGTCAAGATCCGGACGGGAAACTTCATCGACAAAGGCGAGCGAGTGGTTTCTGGATTCGTCCAGAGATTCGACATCTGGGACTACGTTAGCGACAATGCTGGCAGTTTCAGAAGGAAAGCACCCCCGCGCAATGGCGTCTTCATCAATCTGGGCGCTCATAAGATCTACGTCGGCATCGACACCTCCTGCGTCTATCCACCCCGAGTCTTCCTCGCAGAAGATCCTCCTCTCAGTGCTGCCAGCGGTCAGTGTGGTGCTCGCCCCGCGGGCAGTGTTGAGGTGATGATGATGGCTCCAGCGCCAGCGGCAGGAGCAGGTGTCGGGCCAAGAAAAAACCTAGTGGCAGCAGGTCAGGCAGCATTAAGCCGGGGCAGCCACGAAACCTGCAGTAGTAGATCCACCAGCGGCTGCGGCACCCGAGGTGCAAGAGGTAACTCCAAAAGCACCAAGTGTAAGGTGGCCACCACTGGAGAGGCCAGAGAATATCCTACAAGCAGCCATAGATAACTTAACTACACCTATAGCACCGATAGTTAACCCGGCAAATGCACAGGCAGAATTAGAAGAGACTAGGCTGAAAATGTTAGAAGAGGCAAAGAAAGTGTCGGCGCTGCAGGAGTCCTTTAACAGGACTTTGCGAGAACATGCCAGGGCAACTAAGTTAGATACGACCCCTAGTCGAGTAGATGATCTGTGATTAAAAGGAAAAAACCTCATGGATGACATCAATAAAGAGCATGAAGCTCAGCAAGGCGATTCAGCTAACCCAGGTATGCCGAGGTACAACACCCTAGCAAAGAACCTCAGGACAGCAAATGCAGCAGCCTTAGAATTGGAAGGACTGACCGGGGAAGCCTGGCAGAGACAACAAGAACGAGTGAATGAGCTGGTACGCATCGTGAACCAGCAAAATGAGGAGATACTCAGGGCTAACCCAGAAAAGCCAGGAGCTTAGCGCATGGTTGAGTCGGCAGGGGTTGCCCCCGCGTTATCCACGGCGGCAACATCCTCGCCCGGAAATGGTGCACGGAAAGATAAAGAAGTAACTTCAGGAAAAAGAAATAAGGAAATTGTGCGGTATGACCCGGCAGTGGCCGGAAAAGTCAACGAACATAGGGGCAATGGCAGCTGAGGTAATAGCGGTGAAAGAAACCTCGGCCGCGGTAATAGAGAGCATGGGAATCTTGGAAGGGGAAACCCGGAAAACCATAACCCGACAGAAGGAAGGAGATACCTTCCGCAAGATCATCAGCCGAGGCATGAACCTCGGCAAGACTGAGACGCAAGACAGATTCCGCATAACCAAGCACATGACAGATATAACGATGGTTATTCGGAAATGGAAAATGTCGAGCATGGTGGGCAAAATCGTTATGGACTACAGGAGAGAATTATCTATAGAAACTTGCCGTCAAGTGACGCAAGATTGAAGTTGGATATGCTATATCGATTCGAGTTATTGGAAGAGCTGGGTCTGCTAGGCCCGACATGTTTTGGACCTCGGATTATGGGCGAACCACCCGTCCCAAATTTCTAGTTAGCAAGAGGCACAAAGACTTACAATGGAAGTACAAAACCACAAGATTGGCTAATTGATTATGCCACCGCTGCAAAAATAGCGGGAGGAAATTTGATATGGGCTGTGAGATACGTGCCTTAGATGTTGGAAGGGCCGGCTAGGGTCTGGTTGAATAATTTGCCAGCGGGCAGTATCAACTGCTGGTTGGATTTTGAGGAAATGTTTGTCAGTAACTTCACCAGTACGTACAAGCGGCCGAATAGACCACAACATCTCGCCATGTGCAAACAGAAGCCGAATGAGACTGATAGAGAGTTCTTGACTCGGTGGTGTAATCTCATAAACTCGTGTGAAGGAGTTATAGAATCTCAAGCAATCGCTTGGTTCGCTCAAGGATGCAGATATGGAAGCGTGTTGTGGCAAAGGCTACAAAGAGATATGCCAACCATGTTGGCAGAAACTATCAGAGTTGCATATTCATATGCCTTGGGTGATCCGACTCAACCCAAACTTATGTCGGCTGTGCATCGTGAGCAGCAGGACCATTACGCCCGAGATGGTGCTGGTTCATCTCGGCGTAATGAATACCGAGGTAGAAGAAGGGATGAGAGGCCAAATTACAGATATAATTCAAATCAAGTTGAAGCAGTCGTGGAGGATCAGCCGAGTCTTGGAAGCAATCAACGTCAGAAGAACAGTGGACACCATAGAAGAAAAAGCAATGGCAAGAGAGGCCGAAGTACACGTTTGAGTTGATGCTAGATCAGCCGTGTAAGTTTCACACGCCTAACCCGGCCAAGCCATCTAACCACACGACTCGCCAATGCGCTTGGATGAAGAGCGCAATGGGAAACCCGGCAGTGATGCAGGCACCGCAACAGCAAGCGCATCACCAACAACAGCTATAGCTGACGGGGGGAAATGTGCAGCAGATGATGTTACTTCCACCACCTCTGAGGTATGAGAATCAGGATCGGAGAGATGCGGTTCACCAAGTAATAAATCAGAATCAAGATAGTAGAGGAACCCCGGAAATAATGGACGCAATGACTACAAGGAACATCACCATTCGTACTGTGTGTTCACTACAAAACATCAAGATAGGCAGAGCATACAACACCGACATATGGAAGTGAATGCAGTTATGCCGGCAGTGCCGAGGTACATATCATGGTCATCTCAGGAGATAACTTGGAACATTAGAGATCACCCGAAGATCATGCCGAACCCAGGGTCATATGCTTTAGTTGCTGGATCCGACATTTGTCGGACCTAGTATTAATGTGAAATTCTCAAAAGTGCTGATAGATAATGGAAGCAACATCAATATTATGTACAAAGACACAATGCATAAGCTTGGAATAACTCCGAATATGCTGCAATCAACTAGGACAACTTTCCATGGGATAGTGCCAGGACTATCCTACGAACCCATTGGGAAGGTCCGAGTAGATTGCACGAGGGAAAATTGCAGAGCTGAGAATCTGGAGTTTGAGGTAGTGGATCTGGAAAGCTATTATCCTGCCTTACTCGGACGGCCAACATTGGCCAAGTTTATGAGCAGCTGCCACATTGGTTACTTAAAAATGAAGATGTCAGGACCAAAGGGGGTGATAACCATAGCAGAAGACTACATGAAATCAATGGAATGTGCTTCAGCCAGATCAAACCTAGCCGAGTGTTTGGTAATTGCAAGGGAGAAAAGGATAATTCAAGAGGTCGTAGCTTTAGCTCAGTCGGCCCAGCTTAAAATGTCGGCGCTTGCCAATCCACATGGAAGTGTATCCTTCCAGCCGACTAAGGAGACAAAGAAGATCCATATTGATGATTAGTTCCCAGAGCTCACCATCACCATTGGTGCATGCCTGAATGACAAATAGAAAAGCGAGGTCACCAACTTTCTTCGTGAGAATCATGATATCTTTGCATGGTCAACACAAGATCTGCAAGGAGTACCGAGGGAGTTGGCTGAGCACTCTTTGCATGTTAGGCCAGGAGCAAGGCCGATGAAGCAACCTCTCCGCCGCTTCGCCGAAGACAGGAGAAAAATCATCGGGGATGAAATAGCTCGGCTCCTTGTGGCCGGGTTTATCATGGAAGTACTTCATCCGGATTGGTTATCTAACCCAGTGTTGGTAGAAAAGAAAAAAGATGATCCAAACGTAGCAGCCGTTTGGCGAATGTGTATCGATTACACGAACCATAACAAGGCGTGTCCCAAAGATCCTTTTCCTTTACCTAGGATAGATCAGGTCATTGATTCAACCATAGGTTGTGAGCTGCTATCGTTTGTATACGCGTACTCTGGTTTTCACCAGATACCGTTAAATCCGGCTGATCAAATAAAAACTGCATTTATCACCCCGTACGGGGCTTATTGCTATCGCACCATGCCATTCGGCCTGCGCAATGCAGGAGCCACATACCAAAGATGTATGCAAAAATTTCTGCATGATCAGATTGGAAAAAATGTTCAAGTATATGTTGATGATGTGGTTATAAAAACCAAAGAGATCCATACGCTCCTGGAAGATATCCGACAGACATTCGCGAATCTGAGAAGATTCCAAATGAAGCTTAACTCGAAAAAATGTACCTTTGGTGTGCCAGCCGGAAAATTACTCTGTTTCCTCGTATCCAGCCGAGGTATAGAGGCGAATCCGACTAAGATCTGTGCAGTTGAAAGAATGGAACTACCGAGATGCCTAAACGATGTTCAAAAATTTACAGGATGCCTTGAATCCTTAAGTCGGTTCGTGAGTCGGCTAGGTGAAAAAGCATTGCATTTATATCAATTAATGAAGAAATCCGATAAGTTCACCTGGACACCTCAGGCTGACAGCACTTTTCATGAATTGAAAAAGATGCTGGCTACAACACCCGTCTTAGCTTCTCCATTATCAAAAGAACCTATGTTGCTTTACGTGGAAGCAACAAATAGAGTTGTGAGTGTAGTAATAGTCGTGGAACGTGATGAGGGAGGTAAGTAGGTCCAAAGACCGGTGTATTACCTAAGTGAAGTGTTATCCACTTCAAAGAACTATCCACACTACCAAAAAATGGCTTACGGAGTGTATATGTCGGCAAAGAAGCTCAAACATTATTTCGAGGAACATCCCATAAAGGTGATTTGTGAAGCACCTATAGCCGAGATATTGGGCAACAAAGATGCAAGTGGCCGAATAAAAAAATGGGCGATTGAGTTATCCCCTTATGCCCTGTAGTTTGATAGAAGAGATGCAATCAAATCTCAGGCAATCGCCAATTTTTTAGTCGACTGGGTCGAGATACAGTATGAACCACCACTACCCGATCTGAACTATTGGACGATTCATTTTGACGGATCCAAGCTAAGAAATGGGTTAGGAGCAGGAATAGTGTTAACTTCTCCAAAGAAGGATCAACTGAAATATGTGTTGTAGATACATTTTGCTGCATCAAATAATGTAGGTGAATATGAGGCACTTGTTCATGGTTTAAAGATGGCAAAGGAAATTGGCATACGCCGAATTATATGCTTCGGAGACTCGGACCTAGTAGTTCAGCAAGTGACAGGGAATTGGGACACGTTGGATGCAAACATGGCCTTATATCGGTTTCATGTACAGACAATTAGCGAATATTTTGACGGATGTGAATTTCATCACATACCTCGGGAAGAGAATGAAGTTGCGGATACGCTGTCGAAACTCGGATCAACCAGACAGTCAATTCTGCCTGGCATTGCCCTAGAACACTCGAGAAAGCCATCAATCATACCTTCACCAATCAGAATCAATTCGCCTCTCGTCGGATTAGAAATCCGAGTGTGTCCCAATGGAAATTGACAAAGTGCATGAGCCGAATTACTCGGGGATCGATTCGCTTAACCTAAAAATGAATGGGGATAAGCCGGCGAGTGTTATGTTGGCAGAAGTAATGGAAATTGACAAGACAATTTTTTCGGAAAAAGTCATACCGGAATGGACACAACCCATATTCTCCTTTCTCAAAAATAAGTCCTAACGGATAATGAGGTCCTTGCTAGGCAAACAATAAGGAGACCGAAATCTTACACAATCATAAAAAATGAGCTTTATAAGAGAAGCGTGACAAATGTGCTGCAACGATGCGTTGACTCGGCAGAAGGACGAGAGATCCTCTTGGATATACATCAAGGAGAATGTGGGCACCATGCCTCGTTCAGAGCCCTTGTAGCCAAAGCATTCAGGCATGGGTTTTACTGGACAAGTGCGCTGAAGGAAGCAAAAGAATTGGTAACAAAGTGTAATGGTTGACAGAGGTATGCCAGCAAGATACATATGCCTTGATCCGAGTTAAAAACAATACCAATCACTTGGCCATTCTCAGTATGCTGTTTAGATATGGTAGGTCCATTTAAGACGGCTCGCGGCAGCATGACTCATATTTTTGTCATGGTGGACAAATTCACAAAGTGGATAGAAGTAAAACCAATAAAAAATGTGACGGGCGCAGAGCGGTAAAATTCCTCAAGGGTATTATTCTGAGATATGGGTACCCACACAGTATTATCACGGATAATGGAACACACTTTGCTGAAGGACCCTTTGCTTGATTCTGCCAAGAAAAACACATAAGACTCGATGTTGCTTCGATGGCTCACCCAGCATCAAATGGGCAAGTAGAAAGATCAAATGGACTTGTACTATCCGGAATAAAACCTCGACTAATAGAACCACTTCAGAGGTCGACAGGATGTTGGATTGAGGAACTCCCATTGGTACTTTGGAGCTTGAGGACTACCCCGAATAGATCAATGGGATACACCCCGTTCTTTCTCGTATATGGGGCAGAAGTTGTACTTCCAGCTGACATAATGCATGACTTGCCAAGACTCACCCAATACACGAGCGCCGATGTAAATGAAGTATCTCGGCAAGATGATGTGGATCTACTAGAAGAAGGAATAAAATTGGCACTATCAAAATAAGCTATTTATCAACAAGACCTCAGACGGTATCATAGCAAGAAAGTAAATCCAAGAGTTTTCAAGGAAGGAGATCTAGTTCTTTGGCTGGTGCAACGCACAACCGGTATGCATAAACTCTCCCCCCATGGGAAGGGCCATTCATCGTGAGCAAAGAATTGCACAACGATGCATACTATCTAATCGATGCTCAAGCGCTTGAAAAGAACAAGGCGGATAAATCCGGAGATGAGTCAAAAAGACCGTGGAACGTAACGTTACTTCGTCCATTTTACACTTAGAGGAAGTGTATCATATCTAGTAATATAATGTATAGAATTGATGTATTAGACATGAATTAATGAAACCTAGGTAGCTCGAGCACTGACTCGGGGACTGCCCTATATTGTTTATCCTGATGGTTAAGTATGAAACCTCGGCAGCTCGAGCACTGAGTCGGGGACTGCCTTGTATTGTATTCCATTATGATTATGTATGAAACCTCGGTAGCTCGAGCACTGTCTCGGGGACTGCCCCGTATTGTCTGTCACTGATTATATGTGTAATATGAATGATCACTTCGGCGACCCGAGCAATAACTCGGGGACTGCCCCATGATTTTCACTATTATCGTACGAATGATAACCTCGGCAATTTGAGAGATAACTCGGTAAATACCCCATTTATATTATCTTAATATTCGATCACTCGGAAGAGTTGTAATTCCATCAGACTAACCAGCATATGGACATAGGATTCATAGTCCTTGATTCGAACTTATGAGACTAAAATTTTGCAAACAAGGATGGATGAAAGAAGTAAGATGGACAAAGTAAGAGCCGGCCGAAAATCAAACACATGGAAGTTTGATTCAAACCTATGAAAATAAAAATTTGCAAACAAGGATACACATCACACAAACTCAACTAGAACAATAATAACATAACGATTACTATAGCGTATGATTCCAAAGTTATACTGATCACATGGTACCAAAAGAGGCAGAATGTCTTAGGACAGCATACACCTGGCATACCGGGGACTTAAATAAATAAAAGTTCTTCCATCTCAGGCATTAGTGATTGCCGAATCATCCGCAAGAGGAACAGTAGCACCAGCGGAAGTTTCCGACATGGGTATATCGGCTACGACGAAAGGTGCCTCGGCTTCTGTAAAAGGAATAGCTTCAGAAGCAAGGTTTGCCTGAGCCTTCATGGAAGTTACTTCTGCATCGACCGAGGTAGCAACGTTATCTGGGGCAGGGGCTGTTCGCTGTGAGAATCAACCTTGGGCTTGGGAGGCTTCAGTCCCCTTTGAGGAGGATCGAGCCTCGACATTCTCTCCCGACCTATCACTGGACTCATCAGAACTTCCAGAATTTCCATCTGATTCACCTTCATCACCAGAATCTCCGTCAGATTCATCATCATCCACAGCCTCAATGTTATCTTCGGCATCGTCAAGGAGGAAACTCGGACCTTCATTCCAGTGATGAACATCAGCATATTCAATAAGCTTATCAGCACGGGCTTGGCGGCGAGCAACATAATCCGGATTTTCAATCCAAGGAGAGCCAGTGCACAAATTCATCAGGGTATCGAAGGAGATATCCTCGTACCATGACAAAACAGTAGTAGGCGTCATATCAGCTCCGGCTCGCCCGGTAGATTCTCTCCAAAGATTCAATCGAGTCTGAGACTCCATCAACGTCACCACGAGCACTTCCACTTTTGTAATCTTTGGCTCATTCGGCTAGAGTACATGGTAAGCCCGAATAGCTGCTTGCACGAGAGCTTTTCCCATGATTTTCATTGGCTCAATAGCAGCAGCCACGACAATCAAGAAATCTTCGAGAGAATATTCCTGACCCGGGATATTGGGAACACCTCGGCGGCCCCGGGCATCAATCACAGCTTCGGCATCTGGAAAATGATTTGTAAGGCAAGTCATCAAATGTGTGATAAGAAATAATGAGCAAAGAATGACTCATCCTGAAACCAAGAGGAAAAAACACAGACAAGTGAGCTTACGATGGATATATCGCAACATCTTATGGAGATCCAAGGCCCAGCCAGCCCTCTCCTTCTCAAGCTGAGTCATCTCTTCAGTCAGTGCCTAATTTTTTAGTTCGGCGGCATCAAGAAGTTCCTTGTCCTTCTGAAGCTGAAGGCTTAGTCGATTCTTCTCCTCGGAAATTCTTGATCAACTTTTTCTAGATCGGATTTCTAAGAAAGTTTCAGGGATTCAACCTTAGCATGAAGTCGGGTTATCTCGTCATCTTTTTCCTTAAGTTGCACCGAGTAAGTCCCCGCTTGCTCTAAAAAATGCAGCATCATGCCAGGCATGGGTATGCACTCATGATGTGACGCTGCAAATCTTTGTAACTCGGCTGAGCCAAAGATGGGATACCATAAGACACTCAAAATTTACTTGGAACAAAAATAGACGAATAAAGGATGGAGGGGCAACTCACCTTCAAGGTTGGCAACCTTCTTCATAAGCCGGGTATTTAGATTATTAATGTTAGCTGCACAACAATACACCAGAAATTAGCTGATAAATTGGGTCTTGTATAAAGACAAAGGGCACTAAAAGCCCAATAATTTACCAGTCTTCTTCACAACAGGAACCATTTTGTCGAATTTATATTGAAGCTTTCTATGCGAGAAAAGTAAGTTCTGGAATTCAGCCATACGCCGATTATGAGCAACCTAAAGTAACACCAAGTTATAAAAAGAAATCCATAAGAAAGATCCGAATCGAGTAAAACTTCATTCGGATCTAGGTGGCTGGATATTCAAAGATAAAACTAAAAAAGATCCAAATCAAGAAAAACTTGACTCAGATCTAGGTGGCTGGATATTGAAAGCTAAAACAAAAAAGATCCGAATCAAGAAAAACTTGACTCTAACCTAGGTGGCCGGATATTCAAAGATAAAACTAAAAAAGATCTGAATCAAGTAAAACTTGACTCGGATCTAGGTGGCTAGATGCGTTTTAATTCAAAACATGCACAACAACAACTATCTATTGCGCAAGCCGGTAACTATATTTTAAGCAAGGAAAGCTTCCAAAAGAATAACAAGTTATTCGGTTGCAGGCTTGGGCACTAGTAGGCATATAATATCTTCTAAGTAAAAGACGAAGTGTAAATTTAAGCGCATACCTCGTTCATCTTATCGCTTTCAAGAACAACCTTAGCAGCCATGTGCAATCGACTGCTAATGTCACATCCCAAAATTCTCCTAATTTTGGAATGTGAAATAAATAGATAAGTTTGATTGATTGTTTGACTATGTTGAAAATTCTCAAAGATAAGAAACTTTTTGAATAGAAAATCCTCTCAACCTTGAATTCAAAATCCTATATTCTTTTGTTATGACCTAAGTAGCCATATAGGCAAAAGGGCATGAATTGATTATGGATTGTAGAATTGGTGTGCAAAATTTCAAAATGAAAATCATGAAGCATTCATAAGCATTTCATTACATCCATGCAAGGTTCTCACAAACTAAATCCAAATCCTGGTATATAATCCTATAGTTGATTCGCCCAAATGTTCCTAAAGGAAATTAAATTGACTTTATAAAACCCACTATTTCTAAGACAACAATTATTGCTAAATTATAGCCTAAAAGAATCCAATTAATATTACAAAATTTTAGAAACAAAATTGAGCTCATTTGGAGCTAGTATGAAAAAGTTATGGAACAAATACAAACACATAAAGATATAAATAAAATGAAATATACAAGAACTTATAAACCCACTACTTCCAAACTAGTAAAAAGATTAAAATTTTGATCCTATAATGATCTATTCGATTTTAGAAAAATTTAGAAACAAGAATCATGTCTTTTGGAGTTCGTATGCAAAAGATATGAGGTAAACAAGTAAAAAAAAACGGGCCGGCCCACCTGGTCCGACCGGACCGAGCCAGCCAGCCAGGCCACGCGTACGGGCTCGATTGGTTTGCTTTAAAAAGCGTGCAAATCGGTATTTGTTAGACCTATCTCTACTCAAACTGCTATAAATTTTTATCTACAACTCCGAATCGACTTCCGTTTGTTTCTACTTGTTCTCTACTTCAAGGCCCATCTCTAAACCATCCTAAACCTCCATATAAACTCGTGGAGCCACAGCTTCACGAGTTTTTCTTCTCGAAATTCTGAATCTACATATGCCCGACTTATTGCGCTTTTTAACCCATCTAGACTTCGTCTTTTGCCTTCGGTCAAAAAACGAAAGTTGAAGAACGCGTCGAAATCTTTCAATCCCGACAAACCTCACCTCTTTTCATCCACCACAGCCGAAGAATTTCATATCGCAATATTTCAGATCTTACAGTGTAAATCCAAGATCTACTCGCGCTCGTTTCTTCAAATACAAATTCCTTTGGTGAGAAGGTAGGAATAATGATTCCCCACAACTTTCATGTTTTGAGTTTTTCGATTTGACCTACGGATTTGTCTCTCTAACACAGATCTATTTCTTGTCTATTCTGAGCGAAAATCGGGTCAATCTCTTCTTCTAGCAACCGGATCCTATCCAGACGGTCGAGATCCAATCAAACCGGTGCGTGCCATATCGTCATCCCGGTGATCTTCCTCATCAACGCCACGTCAACGTAAGGTCAACATCTAGTCCCAGTCAGCGGAATATTCCCTGGAATATTCCGTTCGAATTTAAAATTGTATATTATAGATCTAACTTGTAAAATTCATTAGAAATTCATACCACGTCCGAAAATTGCGTATAATATATTAAATTGAAGATAATTTCACGTAGAATCATCTTATCAGAAAAGATCCAACTTTTACTGTACGTGCTTACTGCAGTAATTTAATTAGTTTTAATGGTCTTTTAGGTTAATAAATTCATAGAATATTATCTGTAACTCTGAAAAATATGAACAATATATCAAATTGAAGCTGCTGTAATGTACTTTAATAATATCTGGTCGGATCTAGCCTTTGCCGATTATTTAACCTGTAGCGATTTAATTAGTTTTAATGGCTTTATAAATCATTAAATTCATATTAAATTAATTGCTTGTCACAAAAATATAAATGATATACCGTTGGAAAGCTGGTACCATGTAGATTATCAATATGCAATTAGTTCAGCCTTTGACTATAAGGTTTTGCCATGAAGATTTAAATAGTTTAATGGCCTATTTAGAGTAATAAATTCATAAGAAAATAAATACTATTCAGAAAATTACAAGTAATATGTCCCTGAAATCACAATTCCGTGGAGATTACAGATATAATTTTAGTTTGATTTTTAGACAACAGAAACTGTAGGAATCATTTAAAACCATTAAACACTATTTAAATCATACAAAAAGATCTATAACTCCGATTAGGGTGAATCCAAGTGCTAAGGTTTTGTATTGACAATATCTATACAGAGAAATTGCATGAAAAATTATTTGGTACTGTTAAAACGGAAATTCATACAGAAATATTTAAACCCATTGAAATAGTGTTTTAATCATAAGAAAATATCTATAACTCCTTTTTAGGTGATTCAAATTGCCACTGTCTCTAAATTGCATTATCTATCCAGTAGCATCTAGTTCACAATTTAATACGACATAAACATGTTTAGTTCAATTAAAGTGGTATACACCATATTAAATCGATACAACTTTATTAATAAAATCTTTAGTGCAATAAATGACCTTCCACATGCATCATGTAATCTAACTATGTTCAGAACACTAAATGCAACCATTGTGACTCATTAAATCGTCATGCATGCATCTGTTCATCATTGTTTTCTTGTAATGTTGCACTGTTGTATGTTTGCAATGTTTTGAATGGTGTTTGTTGTGTTTGCTTCAAACGTTAGATTGCGAGGAGTGCAACTACTGTGATTGCAACTACTATGATTGCAAGTATTGTGGTTATGACAAGTGCAACCATTATATCTATGAGGATTGTGAGGATTATATAATCGACTACATCTACAACAAAGGCAAGTGGTGCTATCTTGGTCATAAATGTCCTACTGTTTTCCTATGCATTGTAGATGTTTTTGTAGAATTGCATATGTAGGAATTGATGTGTATATGCTATGCTATGTCCCATATTATTCCCTAGTATTCCTTGTTTATGAGCCATCGTATTGGTAGATTGCTTAGCTATGCTATTTAGACGAGGAAGGGAATCACATCATGAAAAGTTATATGTTTTGAAAGGATTATGTTTTGCTAAATGACAAACCAACATGTTTTAATGAACCACCTGGGCGGAATGGCATTGATTGGGTCATCGAGTGTGGATTTTGGTGGGGAATGCCGCCCAGGACACTGAGAAATGATTGGTTTCTTTGTTTGGAAGCTTTCGTGTGCAACCATGTGCCAATAATGAAATGGGCGGTTGGTTGAACTTAGTAGGTTGTGGTAACTCGAACCCGCGTATCCAGAGATGTAGATAGTGTAGGTTGGACCGGTGCGCGTCGGGATTGGGGAGCTACTTCCCGAACGGTTCCTTCTTGGACTTCTCCCTATCATCACCCAATATGAGAGTGGTGGTACGAGCTGGGCTGGCCAAGTCACATGGGTAAAGTGTACTAACCCCTGCAGGGTGTATAAACTAATCGATTAGCCGTGTCCCCGGTTATGGACAATTTGAGCGACCTGATACTGATGCTATGATATTTCTCACTCATCCTTATTTCTTAATTACTTAAAACTTGTTGGGTGAACTTAATTGGGTAGGAGCACATGGGAGTGAACCAGAGTGTCCTATTTATCGTATTGGAAAACTACTTTGTTACAAATGTTAGGATAAAACTGTTGCTTTATGCAAATGAGCCTGAACTCCACTTGGCCAAATAAGCATGTAGTTGATAGATCTGTTGTTAACCACTTTAGCCTACTTGCCATACATTCAATGTATTGACCATTCGTGGCTGCAACGTTTCATGTTGCAGGTTATATCGTATCTGAGTGATCGTTCATAGGTCACGAGACTCCACTCAACATTTGTTCGCCTGTGGCACATTTGAAGGATGGAGATCTACCTTGTATTCGTTTTCCGCTGTGTACTTGAAAGAATAATGTAAATTCTGGATCATATTCGTTGTATTTATGATGCACAGTTATATTTGGTATCATTTTGTACTGTGTATGCCAGTGAACCGATCCAGGGATTGGCACTATACACATGAACTCAGCCTTATCAGGCGAGGGTGTTACAGCTAATATCGGAAAGCTGAACGGATTGGTTACTAGGGCTGCCTTCAATCTGATCAGCAGCATTCCAATTATTTGCATACTCTATCAATGATCCGAGGCTATTTCCACTTTTCGTGGATGTCAAGACCTTGCCCTTGGCTTCTTGCGTTTGTTGCGCTGCAACCTCGGCCGCCGAAATCTTGTGAAGCACAAGTCGTGTGTCGGCGGCAGACCCAAACTGTAGAGGTCCCAACCTATAATAAGGTAGAGATCCCTGTGTTTACAATGCTAGTCCCTGGATCAATAGCTAGCATCCACAGTTAAGATGTAATATTAAGAAACAAAGGTCATAATACAACTTTATAACCAGGAATAAAATAATTCATTACATCTTACATAGCTCATTTGGCTATCACATTACAATGCAGCATAATATCTATATAGCATGGAGTCCTTCATCTTCAAAGTGCCACAGGCAATCATGTTGGTTGTAGACTTGTAATCCTAATCAACACACTTCACTAACATCATATAACCTGCAACATAATAAGTTGCATCCACAAGGGTCAATACATTTGAATTGTATTGGCAAGTTCCACTACTATGTAGAAATAAGTGGATCCTATCATCATATGCATATTTGGCTAAGTAGGGTTTAGGCCCATTTGCAGAAAGCAATATAGTTTTATCCTATCTTTTCAAAATAGTTTTGATCTTTTGACAGTCTTTCTGAACTCTTGGAAAACTCCAAGTGCTTCTAATCCCTTGTTGACACCATCAAGTTTTACTTTGAGAAATTGGAATGTCGAGATCTTCCATAGCTTCAAGCCTTAGTTGCTCAGAATTGTCCATAACCGGGACACGGCTAAGTGCTTAGAATTTGATCTTCTGCAGAAGTTGTACACTTTACCCACATGACGCAATCTCGTCTTGACGCCACCAGTGGCTGCAGAATAAGTACACACCAAATGGAGTACCGGCAGATCGAGAATGTGACAAATTCTTTCCATAGAAGTCCTCCCAATACACAATGCTAGCTTGTCTTCCAGGCACCAATGTAAGGATATATTTCCAATACACGATTCTAGTTAACCTGAAGATGCCAATGCAAGGGTCTTCCACTATGTAGTTGACTAAGCCAGAGCCCATTTAGCATGTGGCTGTACACGGAAGCCACTGTACGAGAAACTTGTTCAATCTCTAAGTTCCTGGGTGATTTTCTTCTAGTGCACATACAAAAATATAGCCATATAAACATGGTTCCCTTTGTTGCCACCTTGTCCAAAACTTGAGTATCCTCTTTCCACCCAGGTGGTTCATTGAGTACTTGTTTTATTATATAAAACATATATTTTTCCAACACTTCATATAATCATATCATGTATTCCATCCCAAGTCTATAGCATGGCTAAGCATACTACAACTATGAGGTTTTCACTAAGGAATATGGATTTCCTAATAGGACATAGCATAGCATAGTAATATAGTAGCCCTATCATGCATACTACAAAAATACCACTAAGTGTAGTGAAAATAGTAGGACATGGATGATAGTGTCACTTGCCATTTTAGTAGAGAATATTGGTTCACTCCTTGATCTTGCAATTATCACACTCTTCAAACTTCACTACAATTCAATCAAGCAAGAACATTTTCAAACCAACATTCACAATTCACCACATGAAACAATAAGATCAAGCAATGCATGCAAAAGATTGTTTTATTTGGTAAAGTGGTTTCTAATAGGCTCTAAACATTTTAAAACTCCTATTGGTCATTTACAAAAGTGGTAAAACCATTTAAATTCAAGTTGGTGAAAATTGCTATTTAAATCATTTGGTTTTGCTAGAAATGATTTAAATCAAAGTAATATTTTGTAGTGTTAGTTAAATATATTTTAAACACAAATGTTAGTGTTTATGGTTAAAGGGTTTAATATTAATCTATTTGCAAAAAGGTTTCATCCAAACTCCATTTTTAATTCAAACAATATTTTTATTTGCTAGAAATGAATTTAATCAAAGTAATAATTTTTTAAGGTTCATCAAATATGTTTTAAAATCTCAAAGTTTGGTGTTTAGGGTCAGAGAGTTTAAGTCAATTCATTTCCCAAAGGTTTTAGTCAAAAAGAATTTTTAAACCATAATCAATATTTTTATTTAGCTAGAAATGCTTTTATTCAAAGATATAATTCTTAAGTGTCACCAAATATACTTTTAAATCTACAAGTTGGTTTATTTGGTCAGTAGGTTCAAAACAATCCATTTACAAAAGATTTTACCATAAAAACATTTTTAGAATTAATTTTATATCCAAAATAAGCCTGAATATGTTTCTGCATAAATAACCAATTTTCCAGAAGCAATTCATTAAACAAAGTGCATGGTTGGAAAGTACTCATTTTTCTGATTCCATTGATATAAAATTTGGACACGTGTAGATTTAAAGTTATGAATTTTACAAAATCACATATCTAATAGAACATTTTCTGTTTTTAAAACAGAGTCATTGCCACGCGTCTTAATCTTACTGGTCCATACCGCTTCGTGTGGATCGAGCTACGCAGGACGCCAGATCTAACTTAATCGCATGGATCATATTACTCGATAAAGCTTCATTATAAGATATATCCTAACCATCGGATCTACATCTAATGGACAAGGTCGCTTAGGCCAAGAACTAGCGGTGCTGGCAGCGGTGCGCAGCGGCGGTGCTCTGTCGATAGTGGTCTGGCGATTCCAAGAAGGAAGGGGTTCACAGGGCATTACCAGGTTTGTAAGGTCGTCGTGGTGCTCAAGGTGGTCGTAGGGAGGGCAGGGGCCCACGGGAGTAGCGGTGATTGCTCACCGGAGTTCGCGGCGGCGCCAGGTGCCTTAGTTTGTCGACGGGGGCGAGGTTACAGGCTACCAGAAGGGAAAAGGGAGGATGCGTTAGATGCGGGCGAGTGCGGTGATCATAGGAGCATCATCAAAAGGGACAGGGGTGGATGGAAACTACCTGGAGAGTTCGTCGGAGTTGAAGAAGTTCTCGGTGGCGCTCGGGTGATGTCGAAGCCGAGCTTCTAGCGTGCGCGGGGGCGACCTGGGGCTATAGGTAGATGCACCTGACGATGGGGAATAAGACAATGAGTGCCAGGGAGTGGGACGTGGCCGGAGTTGTCGTTATTTGGCCGGAGAGTTCGTCGGAGCCAAGGGCGCTTGGGCTTGCAATTCGTGCAGCTTGGTGGCCGAGGGGGAGCGGTGTCTGGGGGAAATGGAGAGGGGGCGTGGCTGTTTAAGTGTGTGTCATTGCTGGCAGAATTAACATCGCCAATAACTCGAATTAACAAGGATTGAATCACGACAGAACAGCGAGGTGTGATGGGGGAACGGTCGCGAGGTTGATGACGCTGCACTGGCCAGTGGGTCCCGTTCGTCAGCGAGGTGAGGAGATGTGCGTGGGGTCGCCAAGTCAGGGACTGTGGGGGTGTGCTTGCGAGTGAAAAACGGTTCACTGTAGGGAGAGAAGTGTTGGAGATATGCCCAAGAGGCAATAATAACGTGGTTATTATCATATCTTCATACTTATGATAAATGTTTACATACCATGCTATAATTGTATTAACCGGAAACATTAATACTTGTGTGATTTGTAAACATAAAAGAGTCCCTAGTAAAGCCTCTTGTTAAACTAGCTTGTTGGTTAATATATGATCATGGTTTCCTGATCATGAACATAGAGATGTTGTTAAACAACAGGGTCATATCATTAGGAGAATGATGTGATGGACATACTCCTATAGTTAAGCGTAGCATACAGATCAAGTCATTTAATATAGTTCATTTGCTATAAGCTTTCTGATACATAGTAACCTAATTCCTTCGACCATGAGATCATGCTTATCACCATCACCGGAAGGATGCTTTGATGACATCAAACACCACACCGTAACTGGGTGGCTATAAAGGTGGCATTGAGTGTTCGGAAAGTATGGGTTGAGACACATGGATCAAGAGTGCGATTTGTCCATCCATATGACGGATAGATATACTCTAGGCCCTCTCGGTGGAATGTCATCCAATTAGCTTGCAAGCATGTGACTGGCTCACAAGGGATCACATATCACGGGAACGAGAAAAGAGTACTTATCGGTAACGAGGTTGAACTAGGTATGCAGAGATACCGACGATCAAAACCTCGGATAAGTAAACTATCGTGAGACAAAGGGAAATTGGTATCATATGTAAGTGGTTCATTCGATCGCAAAGTAATCATAGAAATATGTGGGATCCATATGAATTTTCAAATTCCTCTATAGGTTATTGATCGGAGAAATGTCTCGGTCATGTCCGCATAATTCACGAACCGTAGGGAGACACACTTAAGGATTCGATGTTGTTGAGTAGTTATGGAATGATGAGTAAGAGACCGAATGTTGTTCAGAGTCTCGGATGGGATCCGGGATATCACGAGGAGATCCAGAATGGTCCGGAGAATAAGATTCATATAAGGAAAGTCCTATTTCGGAGTTGGGGAATGATTCCGGTGTTTTCACCGAGAATGTTCTAGAAGGGTCCGGAAGGTCCGGAACTCCGGAGGGGAAGGGTACATGAATGTGTCATAACAAGTTGGAATGGTTGCATCATGTACTAGGTGTCATCTCTGAGCAAAATAAAGGGATAAATCAAATCCTAGTTTGAAAAGTCAAACGCCAATTTGAAAAGTCAAACGGCAAGTTTGCTTGGTGGAGGGAGAGTAGGAAACCTACTTAGGGAGGAAGTCCTACTCCCTCCACCCGCCGGCCAAGGAGGAGGAGTTCGAGGAGGACTCCCTCCTCCCAACCGTGCCTCCCTCCCACCTATAAAAGAAGGGGCAGGGGTGCCCCCTCTTCCCTACACCCAACACCACCCAAACCCTAGCCTCAAGCCGCCGGCGCCACCATCCCTGCTGCTGCCGCCGCCTAGGGCACCACCAACTCGCCGAGTTGGGGTGAACCCTAACCCTAGCCGCCGGCTAGCCTCCTCCCTTGGCGCCTATAAACCCTAGATCGCCAAGGCCTTTCTCATAGTCCACCATACTCGCTCCGGCTTAAGGCGAAGCCGTGCGAGATCTCCCCTCTACTTCCGACACCACGCCGTCGTGCTGTCGGAATCGCGAGGAGAGTGCTACAACCTCCGCTGCCTGCTGGAACAAGGGAGAGGAAGGTCTTCATCGAGTACCGAACGTGTGACCGACTGCGAGAGTGCTGCCGGAACGCAGTGCCGGAAGGATCGTCTACGCGATCTTGAGATCGGCAAGTGAACGACTACATCACCCACGAGAATCTGCTCTCGTTAACCGCTTTGGATCTTCAAGGGTTAGTATTCTATCGACTCGTTGCTACAATCTAGTAGATAGATCTTGGCTTGATCATAGATTAGATCTTGATTGTGTGTTCATGCGGTAGAAAATTTTTGTTTTCCATGCTACGAACCCATACAGTGGTATCAGAGCCGTGTCTATATGTAGATCTATTGCACGAGTAGAACACAATGGTCATTGTGGGCATTGATGCTTTTGTTGTTTATTGCTTCTGGTGTACTTTGCATCTTGCGGGATGGTGGGATGAAGCGACCCGGGCTAACCTTACATGACATCGTTCATGAGACTTGCTCCACGCTTGACATGCAACTTGTATTGCATAAGTGGCTTTGCGGGTGCCTGTTTCTCCCAACATAGTTAAGATTCAATTTACAATGGGTGATTGACAATACTAGTATCAATGTTGTGGTTCTTGTTCGTAAGTTAGAACGACACTTATTGAAAGCCCCAAACCACGTAAAATATGCAAAGAAAATTAGAGGCGTCTAACTTTGTGGTTTGTGTGCTGTGATGTGATATGGCCATGATTGTGATTATATTTGATGTATGCAATGTTCCTTATTGTAAGTTGGCAACCGGCAGGAGCCATATGGTTGTCTTTAAATTCTGTTAAGACCCGCGTGTCTATTCAAAGTAGTTGTAATAGTTGAAGCTGGTGGATGACAACCATGGAGCAGCGTCATTGACCTTGATGCAATGCTGGTGATGATGGAGATCATGTTCGTGCTTGAAGATGGAGATCGGAAGCACAAGAAGAAAGGCCATATCATATCACATATTATGAATTGCATGTGATGTTAATCCTTTTATGCATCTTGTATTGCTTAGTTCACGACGGTAGCATTATAAGATGATCCCTCAAGCACACAATTTCATGTTTTAAAGTGTTCATCCTTAGTAAGCACCGTTGCTAAAGCTCGTTGTTTCGAAGCACCACGTGATGATCGGGTGTGTTAGATTCTGCGAGTGTATACAATGTGAGCAAGCCAGATTTGCTCATGCGGAAGCTAAGGTTTGATCTTGACGAGCCTAGCATGTACATACATGGTCTCGGAACACGGATCACCGAAAGGTAAAGCATGAGTCATATAGTAGATATGATGAACATGTTGATTGTTCGCCATTAAAGCTACATCAACTCTCGTGATGATCAGTTTTGATGTGGTGAATTTGGTTCGTGTGATCACTAAAACAATGTGAGGGATATTGTTTTGAGTGGGAGTTCAACGGCAATATTATTAAAAGTTGAACACTATTTATCATAAATTAAATCAAAGTGAATTTGCATAATTGTTGTAGTCATTGGCATCCGTTTACCACCTTGCGCTTAGTTATAATTGAGATGATAGAACTATAGAATTCTGGTTAGTTACTTTACGAACTGGTATTGTATTGTTTTGAAGTGCTAATCTAAAGTTTAAAAGTCCTATTGCAAACTTTCATTAAGTTCCGGTTACTCCATGAAGTTTAATAACTAGTATTAAATTGAGAGTGAAAATTCCAAGAGTTAGTGTATGAGTATCATGTTTGTCTCCATGATTCTTGATATTCAAAGAATTGTCTTAATATCAAGGTTATCTAGGATCTGAAAGAGTTGTTTCAGAAACCATGATGTGTGGAAGATATTGTGATATCTGAAACGAAGTTTTGGTTGCAACATGATAGAGTATAATATGGCAAAAGTCATGTTCTCATATTTGATGAGAATTTGCAAAGGGTTGGAGACACTAGTTGTCCTAATCCACCAAAAGGTTTTGGAGAGAAACATTATACTCGCAATTCATCTTTATAAGCTAAAAGTAGCTTGATCATGAATAATTCCATGATAAGGGTGAATATTTGATGTAGGTAAAATATTTACCACACCAAGAGATTATTAAAGAATGGAATTTTAAAGCACACCAAACATTTGATGATGGTGATCTACTTCAAAGTGCAAGTCCAAAGACATTGGTATTTAATTATACACGCTGTGGACTATGTGTCATATGTATGACTCCACTATTGATGTTGATAGATTCTTTCAGACAGAAAAGGAAATACTGAAAGAGAATCTCATAAATATATGGCAGAAAATAAAAGACTAGAATTGTTCAGTTTAAGTATATAGATGATATACATGTTATGGCTATATTCTTTGCTTATTAAACAATGTGGTTCTTAAGTATTTGATACTGAATTTGTTGGTGTGAATCGTCATACGAAACAACACAATTCATGAACTACAATGGCCTAAGTAACTAGCAAAAGAATACGTGATGATGTTCATCGAGAACAAATAAAGGGTTATTGTGCTGCTTGTTAAATATCAAAGCTTGCCTTCAAGATTTTATCAGGTATTATGAGAACAAAAGGGTTGTTCAAATAATTGCCGTAATCCATAAAAGATGGATGATTCACAAATCTCGTTGGAGAAATCACATCCATAAAACTAGTGCTAAAAATGTCGAAAGACAAATTAATTGAAAGATCACTTAGGAAGTGACATCGCCGTTTAACTTATATTGGAAAGAAGACATGAAGAAACTCCATGTGGATGGAATTTTGGAGTCTTTTGATTTTTGATCAAATGACGCTTGTGAAACTTTCCTAGAGATAATTAAAACTTCGTTCATAGGCCAAAAGGGAACGAATGACTAGCTTATTGAAACTTGTACATATTGTTGTACGAAGTCCATTATGTGTAGTCAAGAGTGATGGATTTCAACTTCATATGCTTTCTCCGAAAATTTGAGTGAATATATGAATATTTACTTAATAAGGATGAAGTATGAAACATTTGAAAAGTTCAAAGATTTTCAAGATGAAGTACAAAATCATTGTAACAAGAATATAAATAGTTTATGATAAGATCATAAAGGAAGATATTTGAGTTACAAGTTTAGCATAATACCTAAGATTTAAGGAATCGTTCCGTAGATTTGCATGTCCCGAAACACCATAAGAGTATGGAGCGTTCGAGATATGTAATTAAACCTTGTTTGACATGGTAAGATCTAAGGTGTAATTCATAAAACTGCCATTATATTTTAGAGATTAAAAGCTTTAGAGACTACCGTTTCTCCACTGAAAAGAGCTCCATCATAATACGTTGAAATGACACCATATAAAGTTATGGTTTGGGATAAAACCCAAGTTTGTCCTTTCTTAAACATTGGTATGCTATGCATAAGAAAGATGTTTGCAACCAAAGTCAGATGAACCTGTCTTTGTATGTTATTTCGAATAAGTGTTAAGTAATCCTCCATAACATCGGAGACAAAAGTGTTTGTCACTTAGAACGTCAAGTTTCTTTGAGCAGGAATTTTTCGTGAAAAGATAAGTGGGAGGACACTAGAACTTTGATAAGGTTAAAAGAACCTTAGCTATATGTGCTAAGTTGCGCAGCGCCGAAAAGTGTTCCGGAGGCAGCAACAATGCTCATGGCTCACGTGCCTCAAAGGTTTTGGTTACGAAGGTCAAAGTTTCTATTGAACCAAGTAGGTCGAGTAAACAATCAAATACCAAGATTTGAGGGTTGAATCATTATTTAAGAATAATGAACATACTACATGCAAAGAAGCGATGATGGGCCCTGACTCCATAAAATGGCTTGAAGCCATAAAATCCGTGATAGTGCCATACACGAGAAGTCAAGTTTTGAACTTGAAGGACCCTCGAGAAAGGTGTAAGACCTTACAGTTGTGTTTGGATCTATAAAGAAATAGACATGGATGTTGCACATCTATGAAATAATCGACATGTTGGGAAAGAGTTCACAACAATGTTCAAGGTTGACTATGACAAGATTTGATCTTTCATAGCGATATTTAGTCTAGACGGATTAATGTAGCAACCACTACATATAATTTTGTTATGTGGTAATTGAATAAACAAAACAAGTTCTTCTAATAGAATTGTTACCTAGGACATGTGCATAAAGCGGTCCATAGGGTTTTGTTAATTCAAAGGATGATAAAAGATATGCAAACTTCAATGGTTGAAGTAAGCATCGCGGAGTTGGAATATTCACCATGATGAAACTGTTAAAGGAGTTTAAATTCGTCGGAGACGATGAAGATTCTTGCATTTGCAAGAAATTAAGTGGGAGCGCTAAGACATGTTTCTAATACATTATGTGGAAGACATATTGTTGATTGGAAATGATGTATCTTTTATTAACACATATTAAGAATTTCATCCTGATGAAAGACTTAGGCAAAACCCAAATATTTGGCATCAATAGACGCTAATATGGTTGTGCCGAAAGTACATAGATGATGTATTGAATGAGTTCAATATAGAAACTACAAGAAAGGTTCTTGTCGCACAGAAAGGATTGAATGAGTTCAATATTGATGATATATTCAAGTGTATTGACACTGGGTAAGTGAAACAAAGATTCAAGTATAGATTGATACTTGATGTATGAAATCACAAAGAGTAATTATATCAATCATACTGTCATATGTACAAATCCAGATATGTCATATACTCTAAATGTTATGAGCATATACCAGAATGATTCATAAGATGATCATTGGACAATAGTAAGGATATTCTTATGATCTTTTGGAAGAACTAAGAGTATTTTATTTGTAGAAGTGACAAATAGATGGTTAGTTCATTGTAAAAGTACTACATTGATACTAGTTTTGTCACAAAGTACAAATTAAGTTTATCTCAATATAAACTAAGGGTGGCACAATATAATGGAAAGTAAGTTCCATAATGGATTTGGATGACTTCCAAAGTTAAGACATTGTGACAGATACTACAACAAAAGGGCTAAGTATATAACTGCTATTATAGCAGCTAAAGACGGCATTTGTGTCAATTAGTTTGTTATCAAACTAGGTGTAGTTCACAGTGGGATAATACTATGAAAATATATTGTAAGACAATGTTATCAACATGTTTTAACCCCAAAGAACTAAAGGTCTCACCAAAGGACCAATTTATACAAAGCCATCTCGTTAGAGAATGAGTGATGCGTAGAGACGCAAAGACGTGCAGTTACACACGGACCTGGAAGTGTCAGATCCGGAGATCAGTTGACCACTAGCAATCGTGTACATACGACACCAGAAAGCCATAGGTGCTGAATACACAAAGGTTTGAAACTAGATTATTAACTCTAGTGCAAGTGGGAGACTGTTGGAGATATGCCCAAGAGGCAATAATAAAGTGGTTATTATCATATCTTCATACTTATGATAAATGTTTACATACCATGCTATAATTGTATTAACCGGAAACATTAATACTTGTGTGATTTGTAAACATAAAAGAGTCCCTAGTAAAGCCTCTTGTTAAACTAGCTTGTTGGTTAATATATGATCATGGTTTCCTGATCATGAACATAGAGATGTTGTTAAACAACAGGGTCATATCATTAGGAGAATGATGTGATGGACATACTCCTATAGTTAAGCGTAGCATAAAGATCAAGTCATTTAATATAGTTCATTTGCTATAAGCTTTCTGATACATAGTAACCTAATTCTTTCGACCATGAGATCATGCTTATCACCATCACCGGAAGGATGCTTTGATGACATCAAACACCACACCGTAACTGGGTGGCTATAAAGGTGGCATTGAGTTTTCGGAAAGTATGGGTTGAGACACATGGATCAAGATTGGGATTTGTCCATCCATATGATGGATAGATATACTCTGGGCCCTCTTGGTGGAATGTCATCCAATTAGCTTGCAAGCATGTGACTGGCTCACAAGGGATCACATATCACGGGAACAAGAAAAGAGTACTTACCGGTAACGAGGTTGAACTAGGTATGCAGAGATACCGACGATCAAAACCTCGGATAAGTAAACTATCGTGAGACAAAGGGAAATTGGTATCATATGTAAGTGGTTCATTCGATCGCAAAGTAATCGTAGAAATATGTGGGAGCCATATGAATTTCCAGATTCCTCTATAGGTTATTGATCGGATAAATGTCTCGGTCATGTCCGCATAATTCACGAACCGTAGGGAGACACACTTAAGGATTCGATGTTGTTGAGTAGTTATGGAATGATGAGTAAGAGGCCGAATGTTTTTCGGAGTCTCAGATGGGATCCGGGATATCACGAGGAGATCCGGAATGGTCCGGAGAATAAGATTCATATAAGGAAAGTCATATTTCAGAGTTGGGGAATGATTCCGGTGTTTTCACCGGGAATGTTCTAGAAGGGTCTGGAAGGTCCGGCACTCCGGAGGGGAAGGGTACATGAATGTGTCATAACAAGTTGGAATGGTTGCATCATGTACTAGGTGTCATCGCTGAGCAAAATAAAGGGATAAATCAAATCCTAGTTTGAAAAGTCAAACGCCAATTTGAAAAGTCAAACGGCAAGTTTGCTTGGTGGAGGGAGAGTAGGAAACCTACTTAGGGAGGAAGTCCTACTCCCTCCACCCGCCGGCCAAGGAGGAGGAGTTGGAGGAGGACTCCCTCCTCCCAACTGCGCCTCCCTCCCGCCTATAAAAGAAGGGGCAGGGGTGCCCCCTCTTCCCTACACCCAACACCACCCAAACCCTAGCCTCAAGCCGCCGGCGCCACCACCCCTGCTGCTGCCGCCGCCTAGGGCACCACCAACTCGCCGAGTTGGGGTGAACCCTAACCCTAGCCGCCAGCTAGCCTCCTCCCTTGGCATCTCTAAACCCTAGATCACCAAGGCCTTTCTCATAGTCCACCATACTCGCTCTGGCTTAAGGCGAAGCCCTGCGAGATCTCCCCTCTACTTCCGACACCACGCCGTCGTGCTGCCGGAATCGCGAGGAGAGTGCTACAACCTTCGCTGCCTGCTGGAACAAGGGAGAGGAAGGTCTTCATCGCGTAGCGAACGTGTGACCGACTGCAGGAGCGCTGCCGGAACGCAGCGCCGGAAGGATCGTCTATGCGATCTTGAGATCGGCAAGTGTACGACTACATCACCCACGAGAATCTACTCTCGTTAACCGCTTTGGATCTTCAAGGGTTAGTATTCTATCGACTTGTTGCTACAATCTAGTAGATAGATCTTGGCTTGATCATAGATTAGATCTTGATTGTGTGTACATGCGGTAGAAATTTTTTGTTTTCCATGCTACGAACCCCTACAAGAAGATGGGCTAGTTGCTGGGCTGGTCTAGGCCTTTCTTCTGGGCTGGCTTTGTTTCCTTTTTTTATTCGTGATCTTTTTCTTTTTTCCTTTTCTATTATTCTGTTTTGATTTTTGTTCAAATAATTCAAACCCCTTTTGACTTCAAACCTTTGCCAAACTTAGAGTATATTTTAATATTGTTTATTAAAATATTCTAAAGTACAATTTAGAGTATTTCTTTTATTCTTTTAGGGCATATTAATTATTTAAAATAGGTCCTTGTCTTAATTCAAATAAGGTTTTAATTATGTTTTCAAACTCTATTTGAATTATATATTTTACCAAAACTTTTTCAGTAGGTTTTATTTATTCAAAATGACTTCACATTGAATTATTATTTAAAGTACTTTGATATGTTTTAGTGTTCATTTAAATTGGAAATTGTCTTTATTTAAATAAAATTGGATATTAATAAATCCTTATGATTTTATTTAAATAATCCTTTACTCTTTTTATTAAACAAAAATCTTTCATTTCATTTGTTTGGCCAAGATTTAATTTGGCTTTTTAAAATAGTCCTTATTTATTTATTTCTTCCTTTGCTCATAAAACCCATATCTTTTTATTTAAAGATCCAAAAATGGTGATTCCAACTTTTATAATTTTCTTTACTTTTTGTTTATCTTTTTAAAATCCCTTATCATTCAAAGTTTGTTCAAGATGGGTCTTTAATGTTTCCATTTGGAATCAAAAAGTTTCTTTTCACCCTAAATTTCAACATTGATTTATTTTGTTTATTTATTTTTTTCACATTTCAAAATTTGGGATGTGACACATGCTTGACCATAGAAGCCCCTTTGCGAAGCATGTCGGCAATGGTCGGCTAAGAAGGACCAAGTTTTCCTTTCTGAGATGATGTAATTTTGGCATTGCCATTCTTCTTGGTCTTAATAGAATCTTCAGTAGTAGGCAAAGACGTAGGGAAAGGGATTGTACTCAGAACAGTAACAGCCGCGATAGAGGGGGCGTTAGATTCAACAGAAGCTGAGGTAGCAGCGACTTTGGCAGCAGCCGAGGAAGCAGGAACTTCGGCGGAGATGGGTTCAGCCGGGGAAACTCCGGGGACCTTGGAAGAAATGGCCGGATCATTGGGACAATCCGGCATAGTGGCAGCAACATCAACCTCAGGGGGAACTTTGGACCCATCTTGTCGAGGCGAGTTGTTAGTCGGTAAAGGAGGAGAACTGTCACGAGGAGGACTAGGAACTTGAACATCCTCCGGAGGAGACAGCAAAAGTGGCCGAGTAACATGAGACGTCATACTCGGACCACTGGGTTTGAAAAAAAGAGGGGCACTGCCAAAGAGAAAATAGAAACTAATTCAGAGAAAGAAAGAGAGAAACAAGAAATACGAGTTAAGACATGCAGGGAAACTTACCAAGAAATTATCGGCACGGTTCTGCGCTTGGGAATATGCCGGGAGGATTTCTTAGTTCGATTCTTAGGAGATGCGTCATAAGGATCGTTCGAGGCAGCACACTTCTTCGATGGAGCAGGAGCCTCGGAAGGAAGGGGAACGACATCGTGGACCTAGCCAGCCGGATTAGTTGGGAAAGAAGGAGCCAGAAATGCATAAGAGATAGGCACCATGGCAACTACCTCGAGAATTTGGACGTCGTCCGAATCACCTTCTTCAGCACGCGCTGAGGTTTTACCCCGAGTACGAGCAGCAGCAGCCTCAGGTTTAGGAATAAATTCCTCCAGGTCTGGTTCTCCGTTATCCGGGATGTTGCGATCAGCGGTCCAAGGAAGAGCCAACACCTCGGCATCTTCCGTATCCTGCTCGGCAAATCTCTGCAGTAAGAGCAGAAAAAAGTTAGCTGAGTAAACAATGAAAAATGACCCGAATGAAACGAATCATGTTCGAATTACCATACGAGGGTGTTTTTATGGGAAAAGGGTTTCATTCCCCAAACCCATTCTTCGGGCATCTCGGTTTTAAAGATAGGCTGGATGCGCTTCTGGATCTAGACATCATCAAGTTAAACTGTGGAAACTCGGTTGGGGTCCAAAGGGACGCTCATGTAGCAAATCTTATGGGAGCGAAGCTGGAAGGGCAGATTCGGCTACTGATGAACACATCCATCACACCTTCGCCATGAAGTCCTGCCCGAGTTAACTCCTTTACCCGAAGCTCAAATGCTTCGGCAAGCGCGTGGGTCTTCTTAGGATTATAGAGCCAGTTCTTTTTTGAAGGAGGAACGATGGAGAAGGCAGGAAGCCGAATCTTGTCCTCTTTTCCAGTATTCTTGACATAGAAAAATGACCTATGCCAATTCTTACAAGACTTTAGACCTGTAACTCGGGGGGGACACGGAGTTTTTCCGGGGTGTGATAGAAGCTGCCCCGAACTGAGTTAAAGACTTCTCGAAAGGATGAAGAGACTTATCCGGCACTACATTATCTCAGATTTGAAAGAACTTCGACCAAACATCTACTAAAGGCCAAAGGCCGAAGTATCCCTCAGAAGCCGAGATAAAGGCTGAGAGAGAGGCAACGGCATTAGCCGACAAATGATGTGGCTGAAGGCCGAAGTAATCAAGGAAAAAGTCGCTAATAGGGAGACCGAACCCTCTGGGAAAGTGCGACATAAAAACTACGTATTCACCGTCCTGAAGGACGGGGAAGATTCCTTGCCGGGTAAGCGACACTGTACCTTGGTGGGAACCCGGCGTGTCTTGCGTAACCACTTGATTTCCTGACGAGTGACCGTGGATCCTTGCCACAAACCGCGCTCCGGGCCCACCATGAATTCTTCTTCCCTAATGACGGCGCCACTAAGCGAGCTCGACATGGACTCGTTAGAGGAACCAACTGAGGAGGGGTCGCTGGTGGCAGGGAGAGGCCTCGAGACTCAAGGCCCTGTCGCAACAATGACAAAGGAGACGACGGAGCGAAAAGGAAACCGCCACCGGAGATTAAAACAGAGGTGGAGCGCCTAGAGCGAGGACCAAGCAGCGGCGACGCGTTGCATGAGGGAGAGGCGCAGCAACGTGGGCTTTGGAACGGAAGCGCGGCGTTGCTCTCACGAGAGCAGAGGAACAACGGCGTGGTCGTTGAGGCGGAGGTGCGGCGACGCGAACGCCAGAGCGCAAGAGCGACTGTGGCGGCGCAAGGAGGAATATGAAGGAAATGGGAAGGGGAATGACCGCGGATAGGAGCACTAGTGGATCGCAGATGCGCCACGGTGACCACGAGGAGGCGTGTATCGCACATATTTCACCGATGATTGGAGCCACAGCTAAGGTCACATGGCGCAAGAGGAGATCAGGCCGCAATGACCGTTGCGGTAATCAAAAAGTCACTACGACGATGGGACTGGCACAATAATTACTATAGCATTGTCAGCATGCGCTGTAGCAATACAGAAAACGAGACAAAATGTAATGATTGATACGCAAAAATATGAGGCTTACTGAAGAACATAAAGGTATACCCCAGACAATGGAGAATGATTCGGAAAAAAAGGGTAGCACCATGATAACAAGGGATAAGCAAGAAAAGGATAAAAGGAAGGAGACGACGACTAAGAATTACGTTGGACGGAATAATAAAAAGAGTGAATATCTAGAAATTGTTGTGGCCTGGCCAAGGTATACGGCAGGACCGCACTATCTTCGGGGACTAATGTTGGGGGGATGACCCCGGGTAGGGTCAATATAGCTGAGAAAGGGAAAGGAACCCTTCGTATCTAGGGCCGGATCATGGCGTGATTCGACCGAGTTACGCAAGGATTGGCCGAATAAGGCATGACCTGTCCTGAATCCGGTAGTGGAAACATGACTCGGCCAATGTATGGATCATGTCGGCCAGGCGCTATTGATTAACTTAGATGCAGGTGAAGGTCGAAATGAGTTACACGAGGCTTGAGGAAGAAGAAGGAAGTTCCCAAAGTCAAACCTTAGCAGCTGTCTGTAAGGAATCTAAAAAGTGCCAAGCGCTAGAGACAAGAAGCAGAGAAGGAGAGGAGCAGAGGAGCATCACGGAGGTGACAGTCCTAAGGCCCGAGGTTCACATGTGATGGGCTCTGGGTCTTTGCCGTGGATGGAGGGGGAACACAGAAATAGGTCCGCCGAGTTACCACTTTGGGACAAGCATATTCCAAGAATATGCTTGCCATGTCAGCCCTAGGAAGGACCAAGGGACTCCTTTATAAGGAGAGGCAAAGCATCCTGGAGAGGGGATCGATTCATTTTACTCTAGAGGGCTCATGTTGTGACCTTTTCCTCCTCTCTCCAATACAGCTCGAGGAGCACTTGTAGCTCCATTGAGGTGGAATAAAGATCTGTGTTCTAGCTTACCGTGTGTAGAAATCACTGCATCTTCCCTCCCAAGATACCACTAGCATCCATCAGCCCCCAACTTAAGCCTACCCATGGCATCTGCCATGCCGCCACCATGACAAATAAGGCCCACCGTTTCGTCGTCACTTTCCCCATGATGGAGCGGAAGGGAAGGAGAGTAGCCATCAGGCTCCCGCCACCCATAGTGGCCCTGGCAAGGAGGCTCGCGTTCGCGCCTTGGAGAAGGGGAACGGTGACCAGGAGGACCTCCCCGTCCGCTGCCGCCTCCCTGCCGACCACGGTGGGACAGGGCCTCCATTCCCAATTGTGGGAGATCTACAACAACGGCGTAGGAGTTGTGGCAACCTTGGAGTCTGTGCCTATGCTACGGCCCCTCCGACGAAGCCGGAGCCATCCCTCCCACTAGAGAGGGAGGATCTTCATCATGACGGTGGCTACCGAAGCTGCCCGACGCCATCATCACCAAGAAGGGAGTTGGAAGGGAAAGGGGCTGCAGGGAAGTGGGGAGTAAGCCACAGCCGCGCACCTTCCATCTATTTTATAAAAAAAGAGGAAGGGGAGAAAGTACTTTCCACGTCACCAGTTCACGGGCAGGGAAAGAATCACGCCCCACAAGATTTACTTCGTAGGACTAGAAGAGCACGCAGTCAATGTGAGTTGCCGCAGAAGCCAAGGCGTGGCTCGGCAGTCCCGTGGCCACTTCAGTGCCTGGCCACACGCACGTTAGCTCTGCAAGATGGGAAATTGTATCATCCAGTCTTCTCACGCTTCTAGCAATGAACCCCTTTGTCGAACTACGACAAGCTTTGCAAGTTGTCGACCCGCGCTCAGGGGCTTCTGTCGTTGTAAGGAGATCAGGGGTCCCTTGCATTGCGCCATAGCCCGTGGGCCAGGACCCACCGGTCAGCGGCTCAGCAGACGAGTGGCTTGGCCAATGAAGACGTCACCAATATACGAGCATCGTGTGCTTGACACAGGTACAATTTTGATATGACGAAGTCTATGGATAGTAAATATCATCATGGTGTAGGTACCTATGGGCAAGACAAGAACTAGAAAACGAGCATTGATCCACCAGTCGGGCGCCGATAAGGAGGAAAAGACAACGACATAGGCGAGGCTGTCCAGCCTCTCCTTCCCGGGGCTGCCCGGGAAGGAGGGAAAGGGCCCAATCAAGGGAGGTGATGCTAAGGAGTGTCCTCGACCATGCCCTGGAAGAACCACGGGAGCACTTCTCCTAGGCCAGGCATGGCTCGAGAGCCGGAGTCAACTAAGCCTAGCAAGGCACATAAGGCCCATCCTTGGGAATTGGCGACGTGCCAGATCTGCTAAACATCATCATGGAGCTATAGCCCACTACTGCGTGTCATCGACATGAGTGACAGCTCAGAGCCTGAGCTGTCTCCTCGCCTTCAAGCACATTTGTGCATTGCCCTTGTCCATACATTGGCCATAGGCGCTGCCCATCTGCCTGGAGACCGCGTGGAACACCGCGATTGTTCACGGGAACGCCGTTGGTGGTGTCCCACGCTGGCCTATATAGTGACCCCTTGGACTATAAAAGGAGGCACTTGGCCCTTGAGGAAGAGGAGGACTTTCGGATCAAAGCGAGAGGATGTTAGGGTTCGAAAGAGGAGACTTTGGGGTTGGAATAGAGAATTAGGGCAAAGTTTGAGGGCAGTAGGAGAGACTCTTCGACAAAGAGTAGAGCTAGGGTTTGTTAGAGAGAGGGAGAACCTCTCTCCGCGTCAGAGAGAAGGAAGGAAGGGGTTTGAGAGAGTGAGAAGAGAAAGAAAGACGAAGCCCAGGGATTGTAGAAGCTAAGCTATAAAGCGGCTCCCCGGCTTGAGAGAGATCACAATCTTGTACTTTGATCCACCCAGATAATCCACCAAAGCAGGATGTAGGGTTATTAGCCGAAGGGCGTCCCAAACCTGGGTAAAAAAATGACAATGTGTGCTTTGTGTGTGATGTGTGCTCGAATCAGTAGGTTCCTTCATCATTGTTGAGGTCGGAATTCCTTCGTGCCCACTACCAAACAAATAGGGGGTGTCTTGCATCCTTGATGTCCATGTTGGCGAGGTGCGACATTGACGGTGGGGTCGATGCGGTTGCCGTTGGCATCGACGTGATTTCCATTAGCGTCAATGAGATTTCCATTAGCATAGACGTGATTGCCATTGGAATCAGTGGTGTGGGCGTCAAGATTGCCGCAATTTCCTTCATCACCTGTGTTGTCGCGTGTGTCGTCGCCTCCACGTCTTTTGGAGTCCACTACAAGAAATGTTTCCTTCCACAACGACTTGGCCCGTCGATCGTGGTAGAAGGCGCCTCTTCCGCAAAAAAAATCTCGGTTCGACCTAGGCCAGTGCAAAACTTTTTTTCCTAGTTTTCCCGACAACGAAACTGCTAAAAACATGGAGGAAGCTCGACGGGCGCGTGTCAGAAGTAAGATTTCCGCTTCCTCGCGAGATGTTGACTCGCCGAAGTATTTTTTTGAGTGTGGGTCCCAGACATCAGTGACTCTAGCGGACCAAACTTTTTGGTCATGGCTCCTGATTTGAACTCGATAACGTTGTTTGATACCTCTTCCGTTTAGTTAGGTTGTTGGGTCCCGCATGTCTGCCTCACATTAGAGGAATCATGTGTATGATGGTATTTTTTCCCTTCCCTGTTCCGAACATGATAGCGTTGCTCGATGCATCTGCCGTTTAATGAGGCTGCTGGGTCCCACATGTCATCCTCACACTAGAAGAAACGTGTGCATGATGGATTTTTTTCCTTGGCTCGTGCCTTCCTGATATGAACTCGATAACGTTGCTCGATCTATCTGCTGTTAATCACGATTCTAGATCCCACATGCCATCCTCTTATTACAAGAATCGTGTGTATGATGGAATTTTTTCCTTCGCTCCCTCTACCCTATTTCGAACTTGATTGCGCTAACGTTTAAAGACGCCTCTGGGTCCACCTATCATCCTCTCATTAGACGAAACATGTGTATGATGGATTTTTTGCCCTCGGTCATGCTACCCTGTTCCGAACTTGGTAGCGCTGCTAGATGCATAATCATGCAGCTAGGACCCACGTTTCATTATCTCATTACATGAAACGTCTGTATGATGAAATTTTTGTCCTCGGTCACGCCTCCGTGTTATCTTGATAGAGTTGCTCGCTGCATCAGCCATTTATTCAGGCTGGTGGGTCCCATATGTTAGCATATCATTAGAAGAATCGTGTGTATACGATTGAATTTTTCTTCTCTAGCACTATCCTGTTCCGAACTAGATAGCATTGCTCGATGAATCTGCCAGTTGGTCATGCTGCTGGGTCCCACATTTCAGCATCTCATTAGAATAAATGTATGCATGTCGGACTTTTTTCTCACTGCCGCCTCTGTGTTTAGAACTAGGCAACATTGCTCGATGCATGAGCCATTTATACTGGCTAGTGGGTCCCATATGTTGGCCTCACATTAGAAGAATAATGTGTATATGATGGAATTTTTTTCTTCTCTAGCACTACCTTGTTCTGATCTAGATAGTGTTGCTCGATGAATCTTCCGTTTGGTCACGCTGCTGGGTCCCACATGTCAGCATCTCATTAGAAGAACATGTATATGTTGGACTTTTTTCCTGCTCGCGCCTACCTTATTCGAACTTCTCAATGATGCTCAATGCAGCACTGCGGTGACCCAGCATACCACTGCATGGTGTAGTACACTATAGTCGTTGATATAATACCAATGGAACATCGTTCCATCCGCATTATATCCCTCAGAGTGGTACAACAGAAACATCGCGGGTCCAAGACAACACTTTATATTACATATAGCACATTACAAAAGATCCAGAGAGCTTCCTCGGACAGTGAGGAATATTATACAAAAGGAACAAGAAAGATCCACTCAGAGTTAATTTAGAAGTACTACTATTAATATATGTATAAGGCTTGAAAGTACTACTATAGTATTATTCTACAAAAGTAGGTTCTAGATTCTAGGAGTTTTATTTATATTCTATGCTTCAGCTTGTCTTCGATAGATTCTGGTAAGGTCTTCGACTCCGTTGATCTCCCTTAGATATCTTCAACTCTTCAAGTGACTTATTTCCTGGAAACGTCATTGGTTTCTCCGAGATATAGCAAGGGTTAAGAAGATATGTTGAGTACGAGTGTCCTCAGCAAATTCACTAAAGAGGAGTGTTTGATGCACTATCTACAGCCACAGACCATAGGTCCTAGGCAATGCAAGTTTTCGTAAACATTTCTTCAAAGGTTGATTTTATTCTGAAAAGCTATGTCCATCAGCCTTCACGGGTTTACCAGAACTTTCATGGAGTTCCTTTCCCGCATCGTTCGCAGCTCCTTCCCGGAACAAGGAGTAACAAGTTATAGTTCTTACACTCTGCAGAGGTGCGTTACTTTACCCATGAGAGATCTTAGCTTTGTTGCACATCCGAGTTATAGGCTCGTTCACACTTCCTTGGTATGTGGCCCAGACTAAGATCCAAGCTAATCATTGTCCTTCTCCGCGACCCCGCATACACCACAACTGTTGGATGTCCAAACTCAAGGTAGACTTTTCCCCGTATAAACGGCTATAACTTAGTTGGATACACACAACAACCATTAACACTAGATATCTGTCTTTTGTATGCCCAGATCCACAGTAGACTTCCCCCATATAAAACGGCTATACCCAGGATCTTCAACTTACAAATGCCCAGAACAGTGTCCAATGCATGTGAAAGGGAGCCGATCCAGCTGACTTCTTCGTCCCATTCCAAATCTCATGGTTAACACGTAATATACGACGCAAGAATCACTGGCGACATTGGTGGTTTCAGAGTAGATTATTACCTCATGGTAAATAACCTATAATCATATTATTATGAAAATAGTGTTTTCTTATCTTTTTCAAATGCAGGTGATGACAACACTAGATTTGCAAAATACTTTACAGAAAATAATCAAAGTACATGAGCAAGTGTGAACCTGCCTTTTGTAATTGCAAGCTTATGCACTCACGGTCTTCGAGATAATTGAAGATCCAATATCTGAAATCAGCATCATTGGTCCGGTAAGGACTAATGTTTAAAGAAGCAGGATGCCATTATGCATAAGTAATGCTATGCAATTTTATAATTCCCAAAGTGAAACCCTTAGTATTTTGAATAAGTTGATCTTAGGTAACTTCTTTAAGATTGGGTTTATCTTTAAGTTTATTTAATAAGCAATGACATTGATAAGGAATTTAAGTGTTAACAATCCAAAATATACAAATACTGATAGAATAATGTGATTATGATTAATTGTTATCTGGTGATTGGGATGAAAAGTCCTTGAATTGAGTTGTTAAGAGCTGAAGGAACTATTATAGACTTGTTTGTGTGAAGTGGAAAAAAGAATAACATTTGAATAAACTAGTATTTAGTTAAAGTTAATTGGTCTTAAGGTTTATTAGGTTTTACATTAGGGTTGGTGATGGTTATGAATGGTGTTAAGTTATCATATTTTAATTGATGATACAAGTGACTAAAGTTAACTTTCAAACATGAATAAACTTCAAATGAGATGTTTATAATTGTTTAAACCAAAGTTAACTATAAAAATAGAAGTGAATTGTAAGATATGATGAGTTTTAGAATGGATCTAGTTTTAGGGCTTTGGCAAATATGATTAAGGATGATCCCTTTTAATTTAAGTGAAAGATAAATTTAGTAATATGCAATCTATTAATGGTAGCATAATTAGATGATCTTACAAATTTATTTGAGTTTAGAGTCATTGTTAAGAGTGGTTGAGGGATGGATATTATTCACCCCCTTATACATGTGTGATATATAATATTTATTTAAAAGGAGTTTAATTTTGAATTTAAGATTTAAAAACATTTAAAGGCTAATAGTTATATTTAAGTTTTATTTTAATTATCGATTTAGACTTAGTAATCAAACTTTAAAGGTTTTAGTGTTTTTATAAAAAAATGTGATTATTTCTTACTTAAGAAATGATTTTAAGAACTAACAAAGTGGGTATATGTAATGAATATTTTTTATCTTAAAATCTTCTTAAATAATATACATAGTATTTTTCTAGTGAAATATACTTACTAAAGATCTTAAAAATGAAGTTTATTTATTTTCAAGTCTTACCTTTATTTTTATAAAATTATTCAAAGAATTAAGTGTCTTTAAATATTTGATTTATATTTTATTTGTAAAAACTGTAAGTTAGTATTTTTATAAAATAGTAAATTTATTTTATACACAAAAATGATTTTAATTTATTTTTAGTATTTTTCCTTATTTAATGAAATTTCACTTAAGATTTAATAGTGTTTAATCTTTATTTGCATTTTATTAACTTAAATAAGTAAAGTTATATTTTTCTTAGGTGGATTTTATTTTTGTGATAATTTTAATATATTAAATATATTTTTATGATTTTTCTATAATTTTCTATAGCTGGAAATGTTTAAAGGTTATTTTGGTAATTTATTTATTTTTCTTTTATTTCATTTATTATTTTATTTTGAAATGGGCCTAGTACCCAACATTGGGCTAAATTAGCCCAGCAGAGGGGGTACTGGATCGGTCAAACCGACCCAGCCCGCACTCGCCTCATCAGTCATTCCCCCCGAAGCTTATCTCCTCCTCTCTCCTTTCTTCTCGCGCTCCTGGGCGCTGCCACCGCCGGCTTGATTCCGGCGAGGCAGGCCGCTGCGGCCGCCTCCGTTGGCTGCCGAAGCTCCGCCTTCCCCAGACGAACCTAGCCCTCCAATTCGATTTGGTAATAATGCTTTCCCTAGGTCGTATCTAACCCTCACTAGTGCTAGGGTTTGTGGGGTTGCTATCGCTGCTGCACGTCGGCGTCACCATGTCCCTGTGTCAGGGCCATCGCCTCTGATCCCCTGTAACCTCATGTTCTCCTTCCTCTTCTTGCTGAGCGAGGACCTCCGGGTAAGTATCTTCTTCTCCTCCAATTTTGGTCTTCCTCCTTTCTTCCTCGTAGCTATCTCTGATTAGATTTTCCTACTTCTAGTAGTGCTTCGATGGTTCATAATGGTGTTCCTATGGACTGGTTTTCTTTCGCCTGTGAACCTTAGTTTGCTTCAGTGCTACATGTTGCTAAATGATATTCAATCACATAAACCCATACTGTATTATGATGAATTGATGCTTGGATAATGTGAGGCTAAATTTTCTACTACTATCAAACATGACAGTGATTGATTGAATGCTTTGAATTTTGGGTGATGTTGGTATTGTGAAATAACTTACAGGTGTTTTCTAGAATCTTTAGACTAGCTAACTTGGTACGGTGCTCAGCCAAGCTTTGCTCTAATGTGATCATGGAAACATATTGGATTGATTCCTAGAATTATTTCCTAGGAAATGATTTGTTTTCTATCAGAACTGACAGTGAAATAAGGTGTTTCTTTGATTCGAGAATTTCTACTAGGAAAATGATAAAGATTATGTGGGTAATATTGGTAAATGTAAATGGATGGTTAATATGATTACTCTGTTCATATGACAGCCATAATTTAAATGATTCCTTAAATTATAAGGAAAATGATTTGAAATCATTACTAAATGAAATGCTGAATATATATATACTTGATTCTTAGGGTTAATGCCTAAGAAAATGGTATGAATTAGTCCCTTTCAGTTTTTGGTTGGCTTCTCTAACAAAAGGTGTGGATCCCTATTCATGTGCATATATGTTGATGGTGGTGATTTGGTTTACTGTCTTTGTTGATAGTAAAATAAAGTGTACCATTGATTCCTAGAGTGTTCTGCTAGGAAAATGATAGGTTTGTTTAGAGATATCTCAATGATGATTTAGTAACTGCTTGGCTTGCAGATGGTATGATGTGCCATATGTGGATTGCCCATATGACAATAATTTTTATGATTCCTGAATTTATAATCAGGAAGATGATCAGTTGTTGGTTAGACTGTTTTAGTGGCTTCTCTTGACTTGATTATCTTTGTGGTGCCTCCATATAGGAGTGTGCACAAAATAACCCCAGGTATGATGATCTACTGCTTATACATCTAAGCAAAAACATTTAATCCTAAATTCTTGTGATGCTGGTCTGAAGCATAGTTCATATTTAAAATAAATGTTTCCCTTTTTACTTAATTCTGTCTAGGATGCAAAAGCTGAGGCTGTGATGATGTTTGGATATAACAATTACTGCTTGCTTATAAAAACTATCCAGTGATGATCTAGTTCTCCACTTGAGTACAAATCTAAGGATTTTCTATTGCCCCCATCCATTTTCTAAGATGCAATGGTAAGAACAGATACTTAAGCATGATCTTGGTGGTTAATCTGTGATTGTGGAGTTGTTGCAGTTGCTGGCTGGTGTTGATCTGAATCAGCCAGTGTTACTTAGTTGCATGCCTTCCTCCCTTCTTATGATGCATCTACTGCCGCTACTCTCCTTGGCATCTGGGCATCCTCCTTGTGCTACTGACTTCGCTATGGAATCTGCTATTGCTTTTGTTCTGCTGGTGCTCCTGGATCTTGTCTTTTCTTTATTCTAGCTCTTGGATGGCTCCAGTTAGCAACCAGAGCTAGAAATGTGGTGAGATGATGGAGTAGTATGTGTGGTTGTTAACCAGTGGTTGGCTTTGTGATTTGTGTTTTCTTGAGAGGGATCTGCTAAGAACAAGAGATGTTCTTTGTGGTGTTCTTGGGCTCGCATAAAATCTGTTGTTCTAGTTGTGTATGTGAAAAGAGGTGATAGTAGTAGCTCTACTACAGCTGGTGCTTTCTTCTTTGTACTCCCAGTGATGCTACTGATGTTTGACAGCACATCAGCATGCATGTATGTGGAAGCTTCTTACACTGGGCCCCATATGGTGCAGGTTTCCATCTATGGAACTTGTGCCTATGGATGATCTTGGTGGGAAGATATTTTCTATGGAATACTTTGGCTGTAAGTTTGGTACTATCTTAAGTTGAGCTATCATTTTGGATGTTTCCAAGTGGATTCTTAGATAGCCCATGATGGTGTCTTGAGGCATAAATACTGATATGAACAGATGCTACAATCTGGTGAAACTTCTCCCTTTCTAAAATTTAGCTCAATGATGAATTAGACATAGCATTTCTATGTCAAATCTGAGAGCAAAACTCTAACCCACTGAACATCCTTTTATTTTACTTTTGTTTTGTTTCCTCTTTTGTTGTGTTTGCAAGAAATGAAAAGAAGAAAGAAAATGCCAGATAATGAAGGGATAAGAGAAGAGTAGCTTAGGAATTTATTAGTATCAAATATTGTAAATTATATTCTATTTGAATATTGTAAAAAAACATTGTACTGTTGTAATTTATTCAATAAAGTGTACTTATTTCATTTTTCTTGTACAATTCTTTTGTAAAGACAATGTCATATATATATTGTCGTAATAAAGAATTCTATGATTTATTTCAATTATGTAATTCTTTTTCCTACATACTTGTTTCCTAATACTTTAATTTTATTTATCTATTGTAAAAGTTCAATATAATACTATATGTATAATATATATAATCATAAATAAATCTTCTTATATCATTTTTTTGTAATCATTTAAATTCATGTTATAAAATGTTTCTAATTTCCATTTGTGTATTTATAAATTCATTTGAATTTCATATTTGAAATTCAAATACCTTTTTGAACAAATTTCCTCTCGAAACAAAGAAATCTACAAAGGTCATGTCAAAATCTATCGCACTTGCCCCGAAGTTTCCTTCAGTATAAGAGAGATCCCGATCCCTCTGTAGCCCTTTTAGTTTTGCGCGAAAATTCCCCAGATTTTCTTATGCATGAATGCAATGCACAAACCTGTGTCCTCTCTATTTCTAGGTGCTAAATCCTGGGATGTTACAAGTACCTATATAAGGTATCTCTGGTGGGTCCCACATGTCAGCCTCTCCGTAAATGAAACGTGCTATGATGGACATTTTTCTTGCTATCTCGTCCGTGTATCGAACTTGGCAACTGTAAGATCCTTCCTTTATAAAGGAAAAGGATCCCCGTTATTGCAATGCTAGTCCCTGGATCAATAGCTAGCATCCACAGTTAATATGTAATATCAAGAAACAAGGGTCATAATACAACTTTATAACCATGAATAACATAATTTATTACATCTTACATAGCTCATTTGGCTATCTCATTACAATGCAGCAGAATATAACAATAACATGGGGTCCTTCATCTTCAAAGTGCCACAGGCAGACATGTTGGTTGTAGACATGTAATCCTAATCATTAAACTTCACTAATATCAAACAAACCTGCAACATAACAAGTTACAGCCGCAAGGGTCAATACATTTGAATTGTATTGGCAAGTGATACTATGGTAATATAGTGGAGTCTATCATCTATATGCATTTGGCTAAGTGGAGCTTAGGCTTGCTTTGCTCAAAATAGATTTTTCCTTATCATTTGAAAACACTAAGTTTTTGTTTGACAAAAATCACCCAAGGCATCTCCCAATAGAAATTGGTGATCCTTCAACCCTTCTTCCACCACAAGTTTTTAACTTAGAAATTGGGATGAGGAGATTCTTGATAGCTTCCATGTCTTGATGCTCAAATTGTCCTTTACCAGGGACATGGCTAAGTACTTAGATTTTACACTCTGCAGAGGTGGTGCACTTTCCCCACAAGACTTGGTTTCCCAAGACAAGATCTTTCAGAAGCCTTCCCTTAGACCAGAATGGACGCGCTCCAACCTATCAAACCCCTACCACCAACTGTCCATTTGGCTAAGTTATTGCAACCTATATGATCCAGGCAGAGCCCATAATGCCAAGTGGATGCACTTGAAGCTTCTCAACATTTGACATCTCAAATCTCTTTGTTCCTGGGTGGCCATCCACAAGTGAGATACACAAGGTAAACCATAGAAATGGGCCTTATGAACCACTCAACACAAACCATTCCTTCCATTCCACCCAGGTGATTCATTCACTTAGTTGTTTTATTAAACAAAACACAAGTCCTTGACTTGGAAATATTCCATAGTATGAATATATATACCACCCTTGTTTTCTACTAGCTAAGCTAAGCAAGATAGTAGTAGGAATCTTAACTTAGGAAATTTCTACTAAGGTTTCATCTACTAGTATTTCCCATGGCATAGTTTACACTTAGCAAAAATTCCATGCATATCCTACTTAGAAATATCACTAATGCATAGTGAAAATAATGGGACAAAAGTATGAAGCATCACTTGCCTTTTTGGTAGAGAGTATAAGTTCACTCCTTGATCTTGAAATGTTCACACTCTTCAAATCACTACAATTCAATCAAGCAAGGCACAAATTCAATCTACCATTCAAGCAAACATCACATAAAATAATAAAAACAAAGCAATGCATGCAAGCATGCCAAAGATTGTTTTATTTGGAGAAATGGTTTCTAATAGGTTACAAACATTTGAAAACACCTAATGGTCACTTCATAAAGTGGAAAAACCATTTGCAAAAGATTTTAGTTCATAAACCATTTTTAAACCAAGTCATTATTTTATGTGGTTGAAAATGTATTTAGCAAAGTAATAATTTATATAGGGTTCACCAAATACATTTTAATATCATAAAACTTGGTGTTTGGGGTCAGAGAGTTTAAATCAAAACATTTCCCAAAGGTTTTCCTTCAAAAGCATTTTTAATAAATAAACATTATTTTTATTTGACTATAAATGGTTTAAATCAAAAGTTTATTCTTTTGCTTAACCAAATATGTTTTTTAAACCACAAATTGATTTCTATGGTCAGTAGGTTCAAAACAAACCATTTTCCAAAGATTTCACCTCAAAATTCATTTTAAAACAAAATTTATATTCTAAACATGCATACACAAGTTTCTACCAAAACAAACAATTTATCAGAAGAAATTTACTAAACAAAGGGCATGGTCAGAAAGTACTTGTTTTGCTGAATCCATTCATATAAAATTTGCAAAATTTGGACGTGTGGTTTGAAAGTTATGAATTTTTCAAAATTGAACATCTAATAGACAAGTTTCTGTTTTTAAAACAGATTCCGGGCCACGTGTGGAGTTTCAATTCGCTGGTACCGGTTCGTCTGGATCAGCACTATGAGGCGTTGGATCTAATGTAAATCATGTGGCACAGATCTGTCCTTACCCCTTTAGTTTAGTTTCTATCGCATCCCTTCGATCACGATCCTACGGTCCTAATCACTTTGACCACTAAGCAGCGACGCTGGCGGCGGCGTGTGGCGGCCCGGACTCTGGCTACGGTGTTGCTAGTGATGCAGGAAGCGAGGGAGGAAGGGGAGTGTCTCACCAGGTTCTCGTGGTCATGGTGATGATCAAGGTGCTCGCGAGGAGGCAAGGGGCGCACGAGGATGACCAAAATTGCTCACCGGAGTTTGCCTGGCGTCGGGCACGCACTGGCGTCGTGGTTGGCGAGGCTACAGAGCACGGTAGGACACGAAACAAGTGGCGTTAGACGTGGACAAGTTCACTGGTCACAGGCGTATCTTTGGAAAGACGAGGGGCAGTCAGATGGTTACCAGGGAAGTCGCCGGAGAGGAAGTAGACAGCGACGATGTTCAGTCGAGGAGGTTGCCCATGTTCTGGGTCAAGCGCGGGCAAGCTGAGGATGCAGAGAGAAGCGCCAGGGGGTGGGGAGTTTGTTCGGGTGGTTGAGGAGGCGAGGGGCGACGCGGAGCTGCCGGAATTTCTCGCGGAGCTCGCCGAAGACAGTGAGGGTGCAGGGGGGAATTGGGGACAAACTGGGGGCTCCGGTGGTGTGGCGTCTGGGGGGAAATGGCGAGGGAATGCTGGCGATTAAGAAGGCGTGGTCAGGGGGAGGATTAACTGCGCCATTACTGTGAATTCAACCGAAGAAACGGCGACAGACAGCCGGGGAGAATAGTGTGGTCTACGCGTGGGTGAGAACAACGGTGAGGTGGCGGTGGGGTCGTTTCGTCAGCGAAGAGAGACAGGGGAGGTGGGGTCCACGCGTCGTAGACTCAGCGGGTTCGTTCGCGAGTGAAAAACGATTCGCTGCGAGTGGGAGTTGAGTTGGGGAATGGGCTGGACTGTTGGGCTTAGTGGGCTGGCTGGGCTGGGTCACTCTGTTTCATTTTTTTTATTCAGATTGTTTTTCTTTTTTCCTTTCCTAATATTCTGTTTTGATTTTATTTAATCAATTCAAACATACATTTGAATTCAAGCCTCAACCAAAATTTGTGTAGGTTTAAATACTGGTTAGTAATATAATCTGAACTCAATTTTGGAATAAAATTTTATTTTTTTGGGGTCTTTTAATTATTAAAAAAGGCCCTTGTTTTAAATCACATAAGATTTAATAATATTTTCAAACACCATTTGAATTCTTAAACCTTCCAAATCTTTTCAGTAGGTTTTTATTTGTTTAATAGGGTGTCAAATAATTCATCTTGAATTATTTGGAAAGTATTTAATATGATTCATAAATCATTTGAATTGGGTATTTGTTTTAATTCCAATGGAATTAAATATAGTTTTAGTTCCCTAAATTTTACTTGGAAGATTTATGTTATTTAAGTTAATTAAACAACTTTTATTCCACTTGGGTAAATTCCAAATATCTTTTCCCATGATTTAATTAATCATTTCTAATAGGGGTTTTGTCTTTATTCAAATGGAATTTGGTTTAAGCCATCTTATTTTATTTTGGAAATTCATTATCCTTTTATTTTATTTGGATTTGGATTAGATTCATTCCATTTGCTTATTTTCTTGGCCAAGATTTAATTTGGTCTTTAAATATTCCTTATTTAATATTTCTTTCTTCATCTTATAAAATCCATATCTTTTTATTTAGAGATCCAAACTTGGTGATTCCAATTTGTAAAATCTTATTTAATATTTGTTTATACTTTTAAATATCTTTAGGATTATTTGCTCACCATTTGGTATGGATTTATAGATAGGTTCTTTATTAGCTTTGGAAATTTAATTTCCTTATCTTATTATATTCATAAGATTTTATTTATGGCTTCAAATTAAATGAAACCAATTTCTATGGTTTTATAATATTTCCATTTTTCATTATTGATCATTTTGAAATGTTTGTTTGACAAATTTTTATATGGATCAAATCCATAGGCTTGGAGATAACTTGGAAATGATTTTATTCCATTAGGGTTTAGGGTTTGGATTTATTCTCCAAGTGTTTAAATTTCCAGATGTATTTATGAAGAATGCATTCCACTTGATTTAAATTTAGTTGGATTCAAACATTAACCAAAGTTTGTTCCAGATGGGATTTTAAATTTCCATTCAGAATCAAAACATTTCTTTTCACCCTAATTTTCAACAATTATTTATTTTGTTTATTTATTTTTCATATTACAAGATTTGGAAAATCTTGGGATGTGACAGGCTACCACCCTTAAAATAAATCTCGTCCCGAGATTTGGGAGGCTAGGGTTACAAGTTGGCTCAAAGCAACTAGGGTACTACCACCCTTAAAAATTTTCCAACTAGATTACATCTTGGCTTTCTTGGGATCTTGTTGAAACTTCTCTGGACACTTTTCTGCATAATGGCCTAGCTCTTTGCATTTGAAACACATCACTTGGCTATTATCCTTCTTCTTATTTGGTATCAATTCTTCTTGTTTATTTCCTTGGTTCTTCTTCTTTTCTGGGCAATCACTGGCATAGTGTCCCATCTCTTTGCAATTGCAACATTACAACTGGCTTATGTCCTTCTTCTTCTTTTTGGGTCTCTCCAAAGCTAGGAGTTCTTCTAGTTCATGCTCTTCATAATTCACCACAAAGGTGGGAAATCTTTCTCTCTTCTTGGGGCATTTACTGGAGATATGACCTTCTTCTTCACAAGAGTAGCAACACTTTGTGATCACTTTGGATTTGATCTTATGATGCATAGTTTTGACTTTGCCTTCATCCTTCTTGGTAGAAGTTGTTCCTTCATGTGGGTTTACAAACTGTTGTTGCACTCCACCTTGTTTCCTTTGTTGGACTATGGAATAGATGGGGCATTGGATAGGGACATGATTATTTCCTTCACATAGGAAACAAGTAGCTTGAGATGTGGGGCATTGATTGGTTGGATGTTTCTCTTCACAATTGGGACATTGATCTTCATGTTCCTTGGAAGTGTGATACTTGTCTCCACAAACATTGCAAGCTTGGGTTCCTTCTAAAATATCATCCTTGACATCCTTGTTGTCACAAACTCCTTGGGAAAGGTTGTCTCCCGTGTTGATCATTTGAGTGGCCATCCTTTGCAACAATTGGGATTGAATTTCCAAAAAAATTTGTATGGTTGGGTCTAATAAATTGTTGTTGGCTAAAAACTGAGTGGTCACTTGGTTCAACTGGGTTTGGTTTGCTAGTAGTTGTTCTCTCATGTAGATCTCTTGGTTGTTGTTGTTGTTGTCATTTTTGATGTTGGGGTCTCTTGGAGAAGTCATCTGTTTGGATTGGATTGGGATTAGAATAGGCAAAAGATTTCTAAGGGAATAATTCTAATCACACACATCACAATTCACACAAGCAAAGTGCAAGCAAACACAAGCAACATTCCACTCAAACAACACGTTTCAAGCACATTTTTAGGCAATAAAATATTTTTGTTACACCACATAAGTTGGTGGGTTTGACTTAAACTAAATATGGTGGTCCATCTATATGGTTCACTTGAGAACTCTCCATCCTTCTTGGTTGATTCTTCTTGAACAATATTTTTTTGTATCCTTGGGAAAATTCTTGGTCACAAAACTTCAAAGGTGATGATGATTCCCAAGTTGTGCTTCCTTAGTCTTCAAGTCTTGAGCAACATTTCTTGTCTCACTTTTAGTCCTTAGTGATATCCAAAGTTGAAGTCCTTGTTGAGAATAATGTTGAAATCACTTGAAGATGTTGAAGTCATTAGAGTTGATGAAGTCCTTTGCACATGGTGAAGTCTTTGGCCATGGGGTAGGCTTTATCCATCAAGTTGAAATAGAAGAGATGTAGAATCAAAACCAAAAATGGTTGAGGAAAGAGTTTACAAGATTGTTTGTAAATAAGTTTTGGAACAATACAACTCCTATTTTTCTAAGGGGTTTTGTCCAATCCTAGGGTTACAATCCTACAGGCAACACAATGCTCTGATACCATCTGTAAGATCCCTCCTTTATAAAGGAAAAGGATCCATGTGATTGCAATGCTAGTCCCTGGATCAACAGCTAGCATCCACAGTTAAGATGTAATATCAAGAAACAAGGGTCATAATACAACTTTATAACCAGGAATAACATAATTTATTACATCTTACATAGCTCATTTGGCTATCTCATTACAATGCAGTAGAATATAGCAATAGCATGGGGTCCTTCATCTTCAAAGTGCCACAGGCAGACATGTTGGTTGTAGACTTGTAATCCTAATCATTAAACTTCACTAATATCAAACAAACCTGCAACATAACAAGTTATAGCCACAAGGGTCAATACATTTGAATTGTATTGGCAAGTGATACTATGGTAATATAGTGGAGTCTATCATCTATATGCATTTGGCTAAGTGGAGCTTAGGCTTGCTTTGCTCAAAATAGATTTTTCCTTATCATTTGAAAACACTAAGTTTTTGTTTGACAAAAATCACCCAAGGAATCTCCCAATAGAAATTGGTGATCCTTCAACCCTTCTTCAACCACAAGTTTTTAACTTAGAAATTGGGATGAGGAGATTCTTGATAGCTTCCATGTCTTGATGCTCAAATTGTCCTTTACCAGGGACATGGCTAAGTACTTATATTTTTCCATCTGCAGAGGTGGTGCACTTTCCCCACAAGACTTGGTTTCCCAAGACAAGATCTTTCAGAAGCCTTCCCTTAGACCAGAATGGACGCGCTCCAACCTATCAAACCCCTACCACCAACTGTCCATTTGGCTAAGTTATTGCAACCTATATGATCCAGGCAGAGCCCATAATGCCAAGTGGATGCACTTGAAGCTTCTCAACATTTGACATCTCAAATCTCTTTGTTCCTGGGTGGCCATCCACAAGTGAGATACACAAGGTAAACCATAGAAATGGGCCTTATGAACCACTCAACACAAACCATTCCTTCCATTCCACCCAGGTGATTCATTCACTTAGTTGTTTTATTAAACAAAACACAAGTCCTTGACTTGGAAATATTCCATAGTATGAATATATATACCACCCTTGTTTTCTACTAGCTAAGCTAAGCAAGATAGTAGTAGGAATCTTAACTTAGGAAATTTCTACTAAGGTTTTATCTACTAGGATTTCCCATGGCATAGTTTACACTTAGCAAAAATTCCATGCATATCCTACTTAGAAATATCACTAATGCATAGTGAAAATAATGGTACAAAAGTATGAAGCATCACTTGCCTTTTTGGTAGAGAGTATAAGTTCACTCCTTGATCTTGAAATGTTCACACTCTTCAAATCACTACAATTCAATCAAGCAAGGCACAAATTCAATCTACCATTCAAGCAAACATCACATAAAATAATAAAAACAAAGCAATGCATGCAAGCATGCCAAAGATTGTTTTATTTGGAGAAATGGTTTCTAATAGGTTACAAACATTTGAAAACACCTAATGGTCACTTCATAAAGTGGAAAAACCATTTGCAAAAGATTTTACTTCATAAACAATTTTTAAACCAAGTCATTATTTTATGTGGTTGAAAATGTCTTTAGCAAAGTAATAATGTATATAGGGTTCACCAAATACATTTTCAAATCATAAAACTTGGTTTTTTGGGTCAGAGAGTTTAAATCAAAACATTTCCCAAAGGTTTTCCTTCAAAAGCATTTTTAATAAATAAACATTATTTTTATTTGACTAGAAATGGTTTAAATCAAAAGTTTATTCTTTTGCTTCACCAAATATATTCTTGAAACCACAAATTGATTTCTATGGTCAGTAGGTTCAAAACAAACCATTTTCCAAAGATTTCATCTCAAAATTCATTTTAAAACAAATTTTATATTCTAAACATGCATACACAAGTTTCTACAAAAACAAACAATTTATCAGAATGAATTTTCTAAACAAAGGGCATGGTCAGAAATTACTTGTTTTGCTGAATCCATTGATATAAAATTTGCAAAATTTGGACGTGTGGTTTGAAAGTTATGAATTTTTCAAAATTGAACATCTAATAGACAAGTTTCTGTTTTTAAAACATATTCCAGGCCACGTGTCGAGTTTCTATTCGCTGGTACCGGTTCGTCTGGATCAGCACTGTGAGGCGTTGGATCTAATGTGAATCGTGTGACACAGATCTGTCCTTACCCCTTCAGTTAAGTTTCTATCGCATCCCTTCGATCACGATCCTACGGTCCTAATCACTTTGACCACTAAGCAGCAGCGCTGGCGGCATGGGCTCTAGCTACGGCGTTGCTAGCGATGCAGGAAGCGAGGGAGGAAGGGGAGTGTCTCACTAGGTTCGCATGGTCGTGGTGATGCTCAAGGTGCTCGCGAGGAGTCAAGGGGCGCACGAGGATGACCAAAATTGCTCGCTAGAGTTTGCCTGGCGTCGGGCATGCACTGGTGTCATGGTTGGCGAGGCTACAGAGCACGGTAGGACACGAAACAAGTGGCGTTAGACGCGGACAAGTTCACTGGTCACAGGCGTATCTTTGGAAAGACGAGGGGCGGTCAGATGGTTACCAGGGAAGTCGCCGGAGAGGAAGCAGACGGCAACGATGTTCAGTCGAGGAGGTTGCCCATGTTCTGGGTCAAGCGCGGGCAAGCTGAGGATGCAGAGAGAAGCACCAGGGGGTGGGGAGTTTGTTCGGGTTGTTGAGGAGGCGAGGGGCGACGCGGAGCTGCCGAAATTTCTCGCGGAGCTCGCCGGAGACAGTGAGGGTGCAGGGGGAATTGGGGACAGCCTGGGGGCTCCGGTGGTGTGGCGTCTGGGGGAAATGGAGAGGGAATGCTGGCGATTAAGAAGGCATGGTCAGGGGAGGATTAACTGCGCCATTACTGCGAATTCAACCGAAGAAACGGCGACAGACAGCCGGGGAGAAGAGCGTGGTCTACGCGCGGGTGAGAACGACGGTGAGGTGGCGGTGGGGTCGTTTCGTCAGCGAAGAGAGACAGGGGAGGTGGGGTCCACGCGTCATAGACTCGGCGGGTTCGTTCGCGAGTGAAAAATGATTCGCTGCGGGTGGGAGTTGAGTTGGGGAATGGGCTGGACTGTTGGGCTTAGTGGGCTGGCTGGGCTGGGTCGCTCTGTTCCATTTTTTTTATTCAGATTGTTTTTCTTTTTCCTTTTCTAATATTCTGTTTTGATTTTATTTAATCAATTCAAACATCCATTTGAATTCAAACCTCAACCAAAATTTGTGTAGGTTTAAATACTGTTTAGTAATATAATCTGAAGTCAATTTTGGAATAAAATTTTATTCTTTTTGGGGTCTTTTAATTATTCAAAAAGGCCCTTGTTTTAAATCACATAAGATTTAATAATATTTTCAAACACCGTTTGAATTCTTAAACCTTCCAAATCTTTTAAGTAGGTTTTTATTTGTTTAATAGGGTGTCAAATAATTCATCTTGAATTATTTGGAAAGTATTTAATATGATTCATAAATCATTTGAATTGGGTATTTGTTTTAATTCCAATGGAATTAAATATAGTTTTAATTCCCTAAATTTTACTTGGAAGATTTATTTTATTTAAGTTAATTAAACAACTTTTATTCCACTTGGGTAAATTCCAAATATCTTTTCCCATGATTTAATTAATCATTTCTTATAGGGGTTTTGTCTTTATTCAAATGGAATTTGGTTTAAGCCATCTTATTTTATTTTGGAAATTCATTATCCTTTTATTTTATTTGGATTTGGATTATATTCATTCCATTTGCTTATGGTCTTGGCCAAGATTTAATTTGGTCTTTAAATATTCCTTATTTAATATTTCTTTCTTCATCTTATAAAATCCATATCTTTTTATTTAGAGATCCAAACTTGGTGATTCCAATTTGTAAAATCTTATTTAATATTTGTTTATCCTTTTAAATATCTTTAGGATTATTTGCTCACCATTTGGTATGGATTTATAGATAGGTTCTTTATTAGCTTTGGAAATTTATTTTCCTTATCTTATTATATTCATAAGATTTTATTTATGGCTTCAAATTAAATGAAACCAATTTCTATGGTTTTATAATATTTCCATTTGTCATTCTTGATCATTTTGAAATGTTTGTTTGACAAATTTTTATATGGATCAAATCCATAGGCTTGGAGATAACTTGGAAATGATTTTATTCCATTAGGGTTTAGGGTTTGGATTTATTCTCCAAGTGCTTAAATTTCCAGATGTATTTATGAAGAATGCATTCCACTTGATTTAAATTTAGTTGGATTCAAACATTAACCAAAGTTTGTTCCAGATGGGATTTTAAATTTCCATTTAGAATAAAAAAGTTTCTTTTCACCCTAATTTTCAACAATTATTTATTTTGTTTATTTATTTTTCACATTACAAGATTTGGAAAATCTTGGGATGTGATAGCAACGTTGCTCGATGCATCAACCGTTTATACAAGCTGGTGGGTCCCCCATGTTAGCCTCTCATTAGAAGAAACATGTGCATGCTGGACTTTTTTCTCGCTCATGCCTCCCTGTTTTTGTAGTGTTCGCAGCATAGAAAAAAAAATTTCCTACGATGGGAACAACTATGTACCAATATCTATCAACTAGATACAAACAACGGACGGATGTATATTCGTAGAGAACATACCCTTGAAGACCGACAAACCTTAACGAGTCCAAACTCGTGGTTGATGTAGACGATCTCTTGCAGATCTCAAGATCGAGAGGAAGTCCTAGCGCCGCAAATCAGCGGCGCATCCGTGCTCGCACACACGTCGGAGGAACTGAGCAACCTCCGCCTCCTCGCTCTAGCGATGCAGCGGACGCACAACTCTTTCTTGCCGAAAATCCACCGGGAACATGTATCTCGCTAGTCCGAGACCATGGGGGATAAATACTAGAGGGGGAGAGAGATCCTTCACGAGGAGGTGTGCTTTGAGAGGATGAGAGGGGGGCCTTTTATAGGGGAGAGGGGGGGCGCCCAAGAGGCATGGCGCCCAGCCATGGGGGCTGCCCCCACCTCTTCCACATTCATGTGGGTAGGCACTCCACTCACTCAAATGCCTTTCAGTTCCCTCCACTAAAAAACCCACTCAAATTCCCAATAAATTTCCACCAAATTTAATGCAAACTCTCATTAAATAAAACTCCTTTTATTTATTCAGAATGTTGACAATTACTTTAATGACAAACATTCACATATAACCCCTTACTAGTATTTCATTTCACATGCAGAAACACTTTCTGCAATTTCACCCGAAAACCCGTTTCGATATGTAGTGAAATAAATTCATACGCTTGTTATTATTTCCGGCATAAAACTTTTGCTCCAAATGTATGTCGGTGTATATTAAGTATTTCACCCTACGGTTCGCGAATAATGCGGACACGATCGAAATCCCTCTCGGATCAATAATTAGAAGCGGTATCTGGAGACCCATCCTAACTCCCACACATTCGACGATGACTTTCTTGTGATCGTCGGAACCTTTTAGGCTAGTATCTTAATCCCTTTATTTCGCGATATATTACATGTCCGAGATTCGATCATCGGTCTCTCCATACCTAGTTTGATCTCGTTACTGACATGCACTCTTTTCTTGTTCCCGTGATATAACATTATAGTGATCAAATCACTTGCTTGCAAGCTAATCAATGTGATATCACGGAGAGGGCCCAGAGCATATCTATCCGTCATCGGGATGAACAAATTCCATTCTCGATCCGTCGGCCTCAACATAATCACCCTGTTATGGTGTTTGATGTTATCAAGAAACTCTTCTAGTGTTAGTGATTGACATGATCTCATGGTATAAGGATTAGGATCACTTCGTAAGATGTTATAGCAATATAAACACAATGACTTTGATCGTAATGCTATACTTCATATGAATATTCATCACACCATTCCAATCATATTGTGACCTCGTTATTAACAAACATCCAATGTCCATGATCAGGAAACCTTTGATCATCTTGTTAATCAACGAGCTAGTTTATAAGAGAGGCATAACTAGGAACTTCCTTTTTGTTTACTAAACACACATGTATTAATGTTTCCATATAAATACAATTATAGCATGCAAAATAAACATTTATCATAAATAAGGAATACGATAATAAACACTTTATTATTGCCTCTTGGGCATATTCCCTTCAGTCTCCCACTTGCACTAGAGATAATAATATACTTTAGAAACTTTGTGTATTTCCAAGTGGTTAACATAATCTACGGATCTGACGCTTCAGGTCCTTGTGTATTTTCATGACTTTGCGTCTTCACGCATCACTCATTCTCCAATCAAATGGCCTTGTATAAATTTGGTCTTTTGGTGAGACCTTTAGTTCCTTGGGGTTAAATCACATCGATACTATTGTCGTACAATATATCTTTAGTATTAGCCCGTTGCGAACCACACCTTAGTTTGATAAGAAACTACTTGACACAAATTCCCTCCTTTGCTACTACTATAGCAGTCATATACTTAGCCTTTTGTTGTAGTATCCGTCACAATGTCATGGAATCTCCTTTCCATTACATTGTTCCACCCATAGTTTAAATTGAGATAAACTTAATTTGTATCTTTTGACAAAACTAGTATCAATGTAACGCTTTACAATGAACTATTTGTAATTGTTTGTCACCTCTACACAAATATATTCTTAGTTCTTCCAAAAGATCATAAGAATATCCTCACTATCGTCGAATGATCATTTTATGATTCATTCTAGTATATGCTCATAACACTTAGAGCATAGGACATATCTGGATGTGTACATATCATGGTATGATTGATCAAAACATCCTTGTGATTTCACTCATCAAGTGTCAAAGGACTTGAATCTTGTTTCACTTATCAAGTGTCGATACATTTGAATCTTGATTCAATTCCTTTCCATGCGACAAGAACCGTTTCTTGTCATTTCTATATTGAACTCCTTCAATATCTCATATATGTATGTTTGGCACAACCATATTAGCGTCACAGTCTATCCACTATAGACATTCATGCTAAATATTCGGGTTTTGCCTAAGTCTTTCATCAAAATGAAATTCTTAACCTTTGTCAATAAAAGATACATCATTTATGATCAACAAGATGTCATCCACATAATGTATTAGAAATGTGTCTCAGCGCTCCCACTTAATTTCTTGCAAACGCAAGCATCTTCATCATCTCCTGATGAAAAACTTCTCTAACATTTTCATCACGGTGAAGAGTCTAACTCCGCGATGCTTACTTCAACCATTGAAGTTTGCATTCCCTTTTTTAGCATCCTTTGAATTAACAAAACCCTTTGGATCGTGTCATGTACACGTCCTAGGTAACCATTCTTTTAGAAGAACATTGTTTTGTTTATTCATCTACCATATACCAAATTATATGTAGTGGTTGCTACATTAATCCGTCCAGACTAAATATCGCTATGAAAGATCCAATCTTGTCATAGTCAACTCCTTGAACATTTTCGTACAATTTTTTTATGACATGTTGACTATTTCATAGATTTGAAACATCCATGTCCGTTTCTTTATAGATCCAAATACGACCGATAGGTTTTTACACCTTTTCGGAGGGTCTTCCAAGTTCAAAACTTGATTTATCGTGTATGGAACTATCACGGATTTTATGGCTTCATACCATTTGATGGAGTCAGGGCCCATCATCGCTTATTTGCATGTAGTCGGTTCATCATTGTCAAACAACAATGATTTACTATCAAATCTTAGCATTTGATTGTTTATCTGACCTACTTGGTTCAATAGGAACTTGGACCTCCGTGACCACAACCTTTGAGGCACATAAGATATGAGCATTTTGGCTACCTCCGGAACATTTTCCGGCACTGCACAACACAACACATTTAGATATGGTTCATTAACCTTAACAAAGTTCTATTGTCCTCCCACTTAACTTTTGCGAAAAATTCATTCTTCAAGAAACTTCACGTTCCAAGCGACAAACCCTTTTTGTCCTTGGTACTATGGAGGAATAACCAATTGTTATTCTAAATAACCTACAAATACATGCTCATCCGACTTTGGTTGTAAACATCTTACTTATGCTTAGCATACCAAAATTTAAGAAAGGACAACTTGGGTTTTACCCCAAACCATAACTCATATGGTGTCATTTCAACAGATCAATATGGAGCTCCTTTCAGTGTAAAAGCGGTAGTCTCTAAAGCTTTAATCTTTTAAAACATAATGGAAGTTTTATAAATAACACCTTTGATCCAACCATGTCACACAAGGTTTCATTACAAATCTCAAACACTCCATATTCCTATGGTGTTTCGGGAGATGCAAATCTAGGTGTTTTTGCTAAACTTGTAACTCAAATAAATCCCTTTATGATAAAATCATAAATCATTTATTTTCTTGTTACACTTGCAACTCAAATAAATCCCTTTATGATAAAATCATAAATCATTTATTTTCTTGTTACACTTGCAACTCAAATAAATCCCTTTATGATAAAATCATAAATCATTTATTTTCTTGTTACAATGATTTTCCACTTCATCTTGAAAGTCTTTGAACATTTTCAAATATTTCATACTTCTTTCTCATTAAGTGAATATTCACTCAAATTTTCGGAGAAAGCATATGAAGTTGAATTCCATCACTTACGACTATACATAATGGACTACATACATCAATATGTATAAATTCCAATAATTTAGTCGATCATTCTTCTTTGGCCTTTGAATGAAGTTTTAATTATCCCGAGGAAAGTCTCACATGCATCACTTGATCAAATCAAAGACTCCAAATATCCATGAAAATGGAGTTTCTTCATGTTTTCTTTCAAATATAATTTAAACGGTGATGTCACTTCATAAGTGATCTTCCAATCATTTGTATTGTGACATTTTAGCATTAGTTTTATGGATGTGCTTTCACCAACTAGATTTGTAAATAATCCATCTTATATGGAATACGGTAATTATTTGAACAATCTTTGTTCTCATAATGCCTGATTTAAATAACTATTATTAAAACAAATCTTGGAGGAAAGCTTTGACGTCAACGAGAAATACAAACAACGGTTTGTTTGTTTTCGATGAACATCATCACATATTCTCTTGCTAGTTAGTTAGGCCATTGTGGTTCATGAATTGCGTCGTTCTGTATGAAATTTCATACCAACCAATTCGGTATCCAATACTCAAGAACCACATTGTTTAACAAGCAAAGTATACAACCATAACATGTATATCATCTAAATACCTAAACTGGATATTTCCGTCTTTTCTTTTCTGCCAAATATATTTTATAGATTCTCTTTCAGCATTTCCTTTTCCTTTTTAAAAGAATATATCAACATAAAAAGTGGCGCCATATACATGACACATAGTCCAAAGCGTGTATATTCAAATAATAATACCTTTGGACTTGCACTTTGAAGTAGATCACCATCATCAAATGATTGGTATTCTTTCAAAATCCATTCTTTAGTAATCTTTTAGTGTAGTAAACACTTTACATACATATTCTATTCACCCTTATCATGAAGACTTTCATGATCAAACTATTGTAGCTTATAAAGGAGAATCGTGAGTATAACATTACTTTCCAAAAACCTTTTGGATGATTAGGATGTCTAGCATCTCTAACCTTTGCAAATTCTCATCCAATATGAGAGCATATATTATACTCTATCATATTGTAACCAAAAAATTGTTTCAGATATTGTTATATATGTCATACATGATGGTCTCTGAAACAATTCTTTCATCTCCTAGATAAACTTGATATTAAAACAATCAAGAATCATGGAGGCAAACATGATACTTAAGATACTAACACTGGAATTTTTACTCCCGATTTAATACTAATTATCAAATTTCAAGGAGTAAACAGAGTTTGCTGAAAGTTTGCAATAGGACTTTAAACTTTAGATTGACACTCAAAACAATACGATACCAGTTCGTAAAGTATATATCCAGAATTCTATAGTTCTATTATCTCAATTAAACTATGCATAAGATGGTGAACGAATGCCAATGACTACAACAAATTATGCAAATTAACTTTGATTTAATTTATGATAAATTGAGTTCTACTAATCCAAATTAGAAATGAACTCCCACTCAAAAACGACATCCCTCGTGCCTTTTTGGTGATTACATGAACCAAATCCACTACACCAAGTCCGATCATCACGTGAGTCGGTGTAGCTTCAAAGGTTAGCATTAAATGGGCATCATATCTTTCATATGACTCATGCTTAACCTTTCGGTCCGTGTTCCAAGGCCATGTATGTACATGCTAGGCTCGCCAAGTAAGAACCTTAGTATTTGCGTGTGTAACTATCTTACACCCGAAATATGATCGTGGATCCAAGAACACCCGATCATCACGTGATGTCTTGGAGCGACAAAACATAATCGGTGCATACTTAAGGAAGAACACATTCTTATATTGATATTTAAATGAGGGATCATCTTATTATGCTAATAAAACTCCAAACAAGCAATATAAGATGCAATCAAACATCACATCTTTATAAGTGAAATGATATGGTTCCCGCATATGATCTCCATCATGTGCACCTTGGTATGATCAATATCATACCTCTATGTGTAAGGCCAAGGTCTATGGTACTTACACGTTATGTGTGTTGTAAGAGTATCATCTCATACTTCTACTTACAACATCACCATATCATAACACTAGCCCAGCAACAATCTAAACTAGACGCCTCTAATTTATCCATTGCAAGTTTTACGTGGCTTAGGGCTTTCGAAGATAGAACCGTTCATACCTACGAACATGAACCACAACGAGGATAACCAAATTGTTGACAACTCGTTGAAAATTAGATATTGACTATAGTAGGAGAGACAGACACCCGCTAGCCACTTATGCAAAATTAGTTGCATGTCAAGCGTGGAACAGGTCTCATGTGTGAGGACATGTAAAGTTTGTCCGGGCCGCTTCATCCCACTATGCCACCAATATCCAAAGTACAACCAAGAAGCAATAATATGATCATCATGGCCCACATACTCATATGTGTACTACCCGTGCAAAGCATCTACTCATAGATCCAACTCTGATACCACTTTAGGGTTTGTAGCATAGAAAACATAAAATTCCTACGAAGGGAACAACTATGTACCAAGATCTATCTACTAGATACAAACAACGGGCGGATGTATATCCGTAGAGAACATACCCTTGAAGACCGAAAAATCTTAACGAATCCAAACTCGTGGTTGATGTAGACGATCTCTTGCTGATCTCAAGATCGAGAGGAAGTCCTAGCGTCGCAAACCAGCGGCTCATCCGTGCTCGCACACACGTCCGAGGCACCGAGCCACCTCCGCCTCCTCGCTCCAGCGATGCCGCAGAAGCACAAGTCTTTCTTTCTGAAAAGCCACCGGGAACATGTATGTCGCTAGTCCGAGACCATGGGGGATAAATACTAGAGGGGGAGAGAGATCCTTCACGGGGAGTTGTTCTTTGAGAGGATGAGAGGGGGTCCTTTTATAGGGGAGAGGGGGCACCCAAGGGGCATGGAGCCTAGCCATGGGGGCTGCCCCCACCTCTTCCACATTCATGTGGGTGGACACTCCACTCAATCAAATGCCCATTAAATTTCCACCAAATTTAATGAAAACTCTCATTAAATAAAACTCCTTTTATTTATTCAGAATTTTGTCAATTAATTTAATGACAAACATTCCCATATAACTCCTTGCTAGTATTTCATTTCACATGCAGAAACACTTTCTGCAATTTCACCCGAAAACCCGTTTCGGTATCTAGTGAAATAAATTCCTGCGCTTGTTATTCTTTTCGGCATGAAACTTTTGCTCCAAATGGATATCGGTGTCTCTTAATTGTGTCACCCTACGGTTCGCGAATAATGCGGACATGATCAAGACCCCTCTCGGATAAATAATCAGAAGCGGTATCTGGAGACCCATACTGACTCCCACACATTCAACGATGACTTTCGTGTGATCGTCGGAACCTTTTACGCTAGTATCTTAATCCCTTTGTTTCGTGATATATTACATGTCCGAGATTTGATCATCGATATCTCCATACCTAGTTTGATCTCGTTACTGACATGCACTCTTTTCTTGTTCCCGTGATATAACATTCTAGTGATCAAATCACTTGCTTGCAAGCTAATCAATGTGATATCACCGAGAGGTCCCAGAGCATATGTATCCTCATTGGGATGAACAAATTCCATTCTCGATCCATGGGCCTCAACATAAAACTTTAATAGTTTTGAACCCATCTTTATAATCACCCTGTTACAGTGTGACTTTTGATGTTATCAAGAAACTCTTCTGGTGTTAGTGATTGATATGATATCATGGTCTAAGGATTAGGATCACTTCATAAGATGTTATAGCAATATAAAAACAATGACTTTAATCATAATTCTATAGTTCGGATGAATATTCATCACACCATTCCAATAATGTTGTGACCTCGTTATTAACAACATCCAATGTCCATGATCAGGAAACCTTTGATCATATTGTTTATTAACGAGCTAGTTTATAATAGAGGCATAACTAGGAACTTCCTTTTTGTTTATTAAACACACATGTATTAAAGTTTCTGTATTAATACAATTATAGCATGCAAAATAAACATTTATCATAAATAAGGAATACGATAATAACCACTTTATTATTGCCTCTCGGGCATATTCCCTTCAGTTTTGAACTTGGCAACGTTGCTCGATGCATCAACCGTTTATACAGGCTGGTGGGTCCCTCGTGTCAGTCTCCTATTAGAAGAAATGTGTGCATGATGGACTTTTTTCTCGCTTGCTCCTCTGTGTTTTGAACTTGGCAATGTTGGTCGATGCATCACCGCTAATACAAGCTGGTGGGTCCCCATGTCAGCCTCTCATTAGAAGAAACATGTGCATGCTAGAGTTTTTTCTCGCTCACGCCTTCCTATTTCAAACTTGGCAACGTTGCTCGATGACTTCACTGTATATGGTTTCACTGCTGGGTTCCACATGTCTGCCTCATCTGTACAGAAAACATGTGTATTTTGAACTTTTTTTTCGGTTTCCTCTGCCGGTTTGACCGTTGTAACGTTGCTCGATGCGGTAGGCATGTATGGTCTTGCTGCTGGGGCCCACGTGTCAGCCTCTTTTGTATAGTAAGATTGATGGGTGCTAGATGCAGGCAGGTGGGTCGCCCATGTCAGCCTCTCAGTACAGAAATATTGCTACAGATTAAATGGTAATCTACATAGGAACACTATAAGTGTAGGATTCAAACTTCAAACTCGAGAGACTTTGGCATAGGTAAACTACATGCCTTGCCACTATAAAAATAAAATGTTATTCTTTTATAAAACGTTAAAAATATATTCTAACATCATATATAACTTACTTATTGTCTCCTAAATTTGCTAGTCCATGTGCTACACGTGATTGCTGGCAGCTCAACTAAACAATGCTATATATAATGTAGTACGTAGTAGTTTATACTTAAAGAACATGCATAGGCGGAGTTTTTTTAGGGGTGGGGCCACAAAGCTCAAAAAAGCCGAATTGAAGAAAAATTGGTGAGGTAGGAGTTGATGGGCTATTGTCCATGGGCTATATTCCATGGGCTCTTTGTGGCGGCCGAGTGACCTAGAAAAGACTGAATTAGAATGTCTTGGGCTATAATGAGGCTGGATGGACTAATTTCTTTGGCTCGATAGTTAAAATCCCAATGTACGTGCTGGGGATCGGCCGGATTAAAAAAATGTTTACTAGGGAAAAAACAAGGTATAAAATATTCACTAATATTTTTGGGAAATATGTTGACAAACTGGGACAAACACCCCGCGCCCGCCAAAACTTTCTACCGAGACACCATACTCCTTGAATCGAGCAACCGGCCTCTTTCTCTTCAAATTTTAGAACCAAGACGCGAACTTCTCCACACGCCTTTAAAAAAACTTCTCGACGACTTTCTATCAGCAGTGCCGGCCTACCACGATTGATCGCGTCGTTCTTCACGAGACGCACCGGCGGGCGGTGAACTGGGTGATCCCCATGCTTCGCCTGCTAGATTCAGGCACTGGACATTCTTCTTGGCTTTGGTTTGTACTCCACCTTTGCTAGAAATAGTTAAAGCTTCTGACCATGTATATTTACATGGTACTTGTAGATCTGGCTAGATAAATTTTGAGTAAATCTCTGAAAAGAGTTGGAAAACATCTTAAGGGCTTGTTCGGTTAATCCCCTTCTCAAGTGTATTGGGGTGGATTGAAGTGTATTGGGGTGGATTTTTACTTATTGGGGATTTAATCCACCCCAATACCTCTCAATACACATCGGAATTTATCAAACCGAACAAGTCTTAAAAGGACTTGGCAGAGATCTTGTGCAAGCTTTTTACCTGATATACTCCCCATACTTCTTTGATACTATGGAGAATTTGGCTATTGATGTACGTGACGATGAAGTACTCAGAGGTATAGTACAGTATGGATGGATGTACCCTATAGAACATCCACTTCGCATTTCCAAGGAGCGGGAAGATCCGTAGATAGATTGCTAAGTGAGTGTTATCCAAAGACATCTTCATATATAAGTAGGATGTAAAGAAATTAGTTACATTCAGATGTCTGACTTGGCTATGTTTTGTAGGTTCTTCAGTGAAATAAAAGTACCAGCAAATTTTGTTCCACCAATAAAAAGACCGGATGGACTAATAAGGTCTAAGTATCATGTAAGACGCTCAAATTGCACTATGAATTGTCTATGAATTGTCCACATGGGATAACCTCTTGTCTATTTTGTAAAACTAGATTTCAAAGCTTGAATCTCTGGCGCTTATCTATGGTCCTGATGATAGGAGTATAACAACAGCTTTAGCAAGAATTTTCAATGGTGTCTGCCATAGCGCTGATGTATCTTCTGTGGAGACTGACGCTGCTGGAGGTTGTCCTGATGAACCTGCACTAGATTGCGTATAAACTTGAAATCCTGCACTTGACATGGTCTTCCCACGTAAAAGAAGGTTGTGGATATGGTATACCACCTTCTGTAGAACAAGATGCTGGAGGTGATGATTTCCTATGGCAATCCCTATCATTCTATGACTTGTATGAGTAGTTATATTAATGTAATTGAATTGCATGTCCCACTCTATCAATTAAAATGGAAAATATTTTGCCTTGTTTCAAAAAAATAACCGCATGTCTCCTTGTGTTAGTGGATCCAAAGAAGATACAGTTTTCTGTTCAAGTCATGTGAACAAATATGTTTGTATGAAGAGTCAGAAAAGACGATTGGATTGTTTCAAAAAAAGTCAATTGGGTAACAAACAAATTCAGCATGAAGTTTCCAGATCAATAACACAAGCATACTGACATTACAAGAAGGAACAGAACCATTGTTCACCGTGCTTGTGAAAAGGAGATGAGACAGGACCATGCCTGGAAGTGGCAGAGGCCAATTCCCATGCAGCTCAATTAGCATTGATGTATCATCGATAATACTTAAGCATCCAAATATGATTACATACTTGGAGTAGTTTTCGTTCCACATTACAGTTCAACAGCCAAAAGCGAAGGTAACTCCATAATACAGGTTTCAGAGAAAAGCATACAAATCATAAGAAAGACAACTCCATATCACAGATACCACCTTTAGGTACAACAGTGTCTGCAGATTGTAAACCCAATTCACCACCTCCTTCAGGTGGCACGATGATTTCAGGAGCAGGATCAGCAGCACCAATAGTAGCGCCAGCACCAGTAGCATTAGTCTCCACAATAGGTGAACTATCCAGCACAACAATGTCCGCTGGAGGCTCTTCACTTCCAGCTCCAGCCGCACGAGTCTCAGCCGATGGTAAAACCAATCAACCACCTCCATTGTCTGGCACGACGATGGAAGGTGCAGGCTCATCAGTACCAGCTGTAGCTGCGTCAGTCTCCACAAAATGTAAACAAGGTGGCATATCCAAAGAAGGTGAACAAGGTGGCGTCTTAGGTGTAGCAATCTGACATCCATTTTCAACTCTTTCATCAGGAAACTGAGAGTCTTCTTCAACTTTATGCTTCTGCAGTTACAACATAAATAGAGATTATAACCAAAGCATCTGCGAGGGACGCAAGAACATAAGCATCTGCGAGGAACGCAAGAACATATGTCTTTATATTGATTTACCTTGTCATCCGGTATAGCAGAATTAATAGAATTGGAAACTATATCATAAATAATCCTCTTTCTGGCTCCATCCCCTATCTCCTTCTGCAGTAAGTTGTAATATTGTTAACAAATTACTACATGATGTTGATCATCAAACATATGAAAATGTATAAAAGTTTGTGATGTCGAACTACCAAATTTGAACTGATCCCCACTATTCTCAGTTATGGGGTCTATCCTAGAAACCAAGCTTCCATGTAATCCTAGTGTACAAAAAAAGAATGCATACCCGAGATAAGAAGTACTCTACACATGACAATGATGTGCATAAATGTGAGAATGGTTTTGACATAACCGGGTTGGTTGGATTGGTTTCCCTAGGTGGGATTATGTAGTTTGGTTGCAAACAGGCTAATTCTGACACTAGTTTGGTTTGGTGAAGTTTTATGTAGAAAATAGTTTGGTTTAATCAGGTATGGGTCCAAACGGTTCCGGCTACAAATAGTTTAACCCATGGTTAATACCCTATTGGTGAGATTGATTTAGGCCTTTTTTCTGAAACTTTTTTCTAGATGCTCGTGCTTTTCAGGTGTGTTATTCTTCTTGGTCATACCTAGACACTCAGGCTAACCGACACCAGTACAAGCGCACGGGGCGGAGTCACCTGGGTATACCGCTGTCTACCTCCTGCGTGCACTCCTGAAACTGCACTAAGTCGCCCGGGGACCCACTAGAGAAAACAGTTTTCAACCCATTTAGTAATTGGTTTTAACCCATGGATGGGCACTCGGTTTGGTTCAGTTTGGGTGCAAGATTGAGTGGGTTTTGTTCTGGTTGGGTTGATATTATTTTCAGATGGTTTTTGTTTGGGTTGGGCAAACGGTAAAAATAGTTTGGGTTCAGTTGGGGTATGGGGCAGTTTTCAAACCATCCCTAGGTTTAGCTGCCCAATAGACAAGTAAAAAATTTAACTGCATCATCAACTCTACCATGTAAGTTTAGAGTGAATCTAGATACACTCGTTTCACAAAAGCTAAAACATCTTATATTATGAAATGGAGGGAGTAGGTACGAGTGTTGTAGTATTTCACAAACCACCATTGCCACCACGTGACAGTGATGGCGGATGCGCCACCACCCTACAGAAGGTTGTTGTGCCGATCTTGCCACCACCTATAGAGGACGGAGCCGAGGATCTAGTTGGCAATAATATGGAGCGAGAGGCAAGAGCGCGATAGTAGATGGAAGAAGGGACTGACTTGTATATGAGTGGGGGCAGGCCAGTGAGGGAGTTAAATCCAGCTTGTCTTGGAAGGCGCGCTACCACGTGCACCGACATGTGCAAAACTCCATCCCTTTCTCTTCTGTGGCAGCTACTAACTCCAGCTAGCTTCATCGAGACTAGCACACCGTCTTATAGTACTGCCTTGTCAAATCAATGGCGATGCCATAATGAGCGACATGTTTTTACTTGTAAACCTGGAAACTTCGTGATCCACCACAGGCAGTTAGAGCGTAGTACCTACACGTCCAACTTACCTACAGTAGCTTGTTATAGGACCTAAACTTTAGTGAAAAAAGAAACTAAAATACGGAACTGCTATACAACTAGTATACCGTACAACATTCTGGAAGAAATTAGGTAGTACTAGTAGAGTTATAACTGTACTCCTAAATAAAGTTCTTTTACGAGTTTGGTGAAACATACATACTGGATACAAGGAGTTTGGTCATACCGAGTATTTTACAAGCCGGACCGGGCGCAAAACTAAATGTTGAGTAGTACTTTCATCAGCTAAACCAGCCAAAAGAAAGAGTTGAGCAAAAGACCAAGACCAAATGAGCTATCCTTGAACTAGCTTGTTCCACTCTATGGCATTTGAGAAGCTTGGGATGAACCAAATGGATTCTCCGACCATATCCAGCAACTGTTGGTGTGGAAACCAATAGTCGCATCACCATTTAGACTGAAGCGGAAAATTTTAGGATGCATCCTATACTCGTGACCAACTGCTTGGTGTGAGGTGTAAACACAGTTCCTTCTCGTCAGATGTCCTGGCGGGTCATTTGCATCGTTGATATGTCCCAAACGTATCTACTTTCCCGAACACTTTTACTATTGTTTCTCCTCTAAACTTGTGTGATTTGGATAAAACTAACACGGACAGGCGCTGTTTTCAGCAGAATTACCTTGGTGTCTAGTTTTTATGCAGAAAATCAACTATCAGGAAAATCCCGGAAAATATGCCAAAAATCCTATTTCACCAGAATACTCATGGAGCCAGAAGACGAGGCGGAGGTGGGCCACGAGGGGCCCACATCCCCTGGCTGCGGGCCAGCCCAGGCCATGCCTGGGAGGGGTGTGGCCGCCTTGGTCACCCCCTCGGCCTCCCTCTTCACCTATAAGATGCCTCTTGACCTAAAAACTCATGAGGGTTCAACGTTTTTCCAGAAATAGTTCCGCTACACCGCCACCACCAGAAACCGCGATTCGGAATAAGAAACTCCGTTCTGGCACCCTGACAGGACGGAGAATTTGGAGAGGATCATCGCCATCATCATCACCGACTCCTCTCCATCAATCATCAATGTTTCCCCCATCCATGAGTGAGAATCCCCCGCTGTAGGATATGGGGATGGTAGGGATTGGATGAGTTCTCTATTAGTGCTATTTGACTTTGTTGCAACTTGTTGTGCTTAATGCTTGTCACTAGGGCCCAAGTGTCATGATCTCACATCTGAACTTATTATTGATTCATGATGATAGTATTATTTTTGATCTTATCTACAAGTTATGTACACATATCATTGTCCAGATCCAAAGGCCCCGAAGTGACAGAAATCGGGATAGCCGTAGGGGATGGCTATGATATGAGGATCACGTGTGTTCACAGAGTGTTAATGGTTTGCTCCGATGATCTATTAAAAGGAGCACCTTAATTACTAGTAGATTCCCTTGAGGCCCCGCTGCAACGGGCTGGCAGGACAAAAGATGTTGTGCAAGTTCTCATTACGAGCACGTATGACTATATATGGAACACATGCCTATGATTGTTTAGTACTTGGATGCTTATCTTATTTATCTGCAATTGCCCTAAATCTTGAAGTTACATGTTTAGACTTGTCCATGCAACGCCCGTCCATCCATCCCTATGCATACCGCACTCATATCCTACTGTTTGCTACTATTGTTACTACTGCCTTTGTTTCATTGCTACTGTTACTTTGCTATTGCTACTACAAAAATGTTGCTACTGATAAACCGCTGTGAGCAAGACTATTTCCAGGTGCAGCTGAATTGACAACTCAGTTGTTAAGGCTTATAAGTATTCTTTGAATCCCCTTGTGTCGAATCAATAAATTGGGTAATACTACCCTCGAAGACTGTTGCGATCCCCTATACTTGTGGGTCATCAAGACTATTTTCTAGCACCGTTCCCGGGGCACATTACTTTATTTGTAAGTTCACTTGGATCTATTACTGTTCACTGCTATTCCTTTCATCATGGGGAAGTCTCGTGATGGAAAGTTTCCTATTTTACCATCCACTACAAGAAGAGGTATACTCCTAAACACCTCTGCTGCTCTTGATTCACCGTGTGTTATAAGTAATATTGTTACACCACCACTACATACACATGCTACACACACTACTACTACTACTACTACTACTACTATTGAATCTGAAATTGCTTCTGATACTCGTGATGTTACTTCTACTGTGCTTGATGTGAGTGGTTCATTAGGTCCTTTCCTAGAAGCTAATATTGCTAGAACTATTTTGGGAAACACTGAAACTCCTAGTGAAGACACTATTACACCTATTAGCTCACCTAAGTCTAGAGATATATGATATTAATGATGGTTACATTGAAATGACTGATGAATTTATTGAAGAGTACCAAAACAGAGGTGGTGCTAGTTGTGAGATCCAGCACATGGCTTAATAGGATTGATATGATACTCATACCAACAAGTTGCGACTTCTTTTCCGAAAGCTCATTCGAAAAGAACTCTAAGGTTAAGCGTCCTTGGTCTAGAGCAATTTTAGGATGGGTGACCGACCGGGAAGTGGGTAACCGGGTGCGCATGAGTGAGGACAAAGTGCGTAGAAAAGACTAGTGTTGGTATGTGGGGCCAGTCTAGAGATCCTATTGAGCTGCTAGAAGTGACAGCCGTCGGTCCGGAGTGGCCGGGGGTGTTAAAAATTGGTATCAGAGCTAGATTCTCGCGGTTAAAACGGGTGTGTGCAGGTCAGTGGCGGGACATGTGGAGCATGGTGCGTGTGGCCCGGAGTGGACACGGCATGGCACATGTGCTGACACTGGACGCACATACGTGTGTCGGGTGTGTGCGGGTTAGTGGTGGGACATGTGGAGCATGGCGCGTGTGGCCTAGAGTGGACACGGCATGGCACATGTGCCGGCACTAGACACACATACTCGTGCCAAGAGGGAATGTTTCTGGGGTGTGCTTGATCGATGAGGGCATTGATCTTCTAAAGGGTGGTTGTATGTGAGATCCAGCACATGGCTTAATAGGATTGCTAGGATACTCATACCAACAAGTTGCAACTTCTTTTTCGAAAGCTCATTCGAAAAGAACTTTAAGGTTAAGTGTGCTTGGCCTAGAGAAATTTTAGGATGGGTGATCGACCGGGAAGTGGGTAACCGGGTGCGCATGAGTGAGGACAAAGTGCGAAGAAAAGACTAGTGTTGGTCTGTGGGGCCAGTCTAGAGATCCTATTGAGCTGCTAGAAGTGACAGCCGTCGGTCCGGAGTGGCCGGGGGTGTTACACTAGTGCTATTAGGAGTCTCCTTGAGGGACGTACCATTATACCTAAACTATCTTCTGATACTAAGTTTGCTACTTCTCCCATAGACATTAAAGATAAACATTATGATTTCTCTCTTGATTTATCCTATATAAATATTGTTGATAAAGAACCTTTTTGTGGGACTGAGAATGAAAGTGTTCTAGCTCATATGAATGAGCTTTCCACTATGAGTTCCTTATTCTCTGATGATGTTAAGATGCACAAGTACTTTGTTACAAAGATCTTCCCTTTTTCATTAAAAGGAGAAGCTAAAGCTTGGTTTAATAGATTACCTCCTTGATCCATTGATAGCCTGATTGCTTCTTTCTTTCAGAAATATTTTCCTCCTAGTACTAGACATGCTGCTTTGCAGAAACTTTTTGATTTCAAACAGGCAGAATAAGAGAAATTGCCTGAGTCATGGACAAGGTTCTGTGCCTTGATTCGTGCACATCCTGGATGTCCATTACCTAAAAATGAGCTTCTTGATATTTATGATAATGGACTAACTGATGATTCTAGGACATACCTAGATAGTTTTGCTGATTGTGTTTTCAGGAAAAGAACTCCTGCAGAAGATGAAGAATTAATTGCTAAAATAAGCAAGAATTATGATGATTGGACTTCAGCTGAGCTAATTACACCTGATCCTACTACTCCTGAACCAATTGTGCCTGAACGAGCTCCAACACCAACACCAAAGAAGAGGGGAGTGATTGCATTAAATGATGAAGTGATGAAAGAAGCTAAGAAATGTCTTAAGGAGAAAGGTATTAGATCTGAAGATGTCAAGAATTTACCTCCTATAGAAGAATTATGTAATCCAATTCCCCACTCATCCACTATTGAGGTACACTCTCTGTAACACTTTGATGAAGGTGATATTCCCTATGGTAAACCTCCTCATCAATGCTTAGAGGAACTTGACATCTTTATTGTTAAACAAGGTAATTTTAATAAACAAGTTCAAAATCATTTATTGGAAAACACTAGAGATATTAATGAGTTGAAAGATATTGTGGAAAGAACTGCTAATGATGTTAAAATGCTTGTTAAACACTTCCAAATGGTTCCAATCCAAAATGATCAACTTACTAAGGTACAAAAAGATATGCTAGTTAAGGCCTCAGGAGATAAACATGCTTATGGAATTAGAACTAGGAGTGGTACAGCCACTCAAGATCCTTTATATCCTGAAGGACACCCTAAAAGAATTGAGTAGGATTCTCAAGAAGCTAAAACTAGTGTTAGTCCTCATAAGAGAAAAAAAACGAAACATAAAACGGTTGAGGAACCCTCTGAACCTGCTGTAGATCCTAATAGTATATCTGTCTCTGATGCTGAAACTAAAAGTGGTAATGATAAAAATGATGCTCCTGATAAGGAAGAAGTTAAGGAAGAACCTGAGAAGCACACTAAGAACACTAGGTACACTAAGGAAGATTTTATTGCTAATAAACATGGTAGTGAAAGAGAACCTTGGGTGCAGAAACCTATGCCTTTCCCTAATAAGAAACATAACTCAAAGGAGGAAGAACACTATAACAAGTTTTGTGAGTGGATGAAACCTTTATTTTTGAAAATTCCTTTGACTGATGCCATAAATTTTCCTCCTTATTCAAAGTATATGAATGATATTGTCTCTAATAAAAGGAAGATTCGTAATGAGGAAATTTCTACTTTGCTTGCTAATTATTCCTTCAATGGTAAGGTTCCAAAGAAACTTGGTGATACAGGTATTCCAACTATCCCTTGCTCCATTAAAAATAATTATGTTAGAACTGCTTTGTGTGATTTAGGATCTGTAGTTAGTGTTATGCCTTTTTCTCTCTACAAGAGACTCCAGCTTCAGAAGTTGATACCAACTGATATATCTTTGCAAATGGCTGATAAGTCTACTACTATTCATGTTGGTACATGTGAGGATGTTCCTGTTCAAGTGGCTTATAATTGCTTGGTTTTAACTGATTTTGTTGTGCTCGAGATGCCTGAAGATGATAATATGTCCATTATTCTTGGGAGACCTTTTCTTAATACTGCAGGTGTTGTCATCAATTGTAATCAAGGAAAAATAACTTTTAATATTAATGACAAATAGCATACTGTCTATTTCCCCAAGAAGGTTGATAAGAGCTATTTCCTGAATTCTATTGAAATTATTGAGAGCATCAAAGTTGGAGAAATATATTGTCCCATTCCACAAGAAAGTTTTGAAACTATTATGATTGGGACCATTGTTATCAAGTTTGAGGTAACATAATCATTTCGTGAAATGCAAAGTTTTGTTTCATATAAGATTGTTTTGGTAACCAGACTTGATCAACCTTGTTAACAAGGGGATTTTAATGAACAAAACAATGCTTTCACAGTGGTTATGCTTGCTCACTTTCATTTTTCTCCTCTCCAGTCTTTGCTCTTCTTCTTCTTAGTCCTAGCTTTGCTAGTTCTTTGCTTTTTAGAGTATCTTAGAAGTTCTGTAGTTTTGGTTTTGGTTTTCTTTTTGCTTCTTCTAAATATCTTTTTCTACGAGAAAATCAATTTTCATAACCTAAAAATTGGAAAAAAAATAAAGTTTCCCGAAAAATTCCAGAAAATTCATATTAAATTTCTCCTTGAAAAGGGGGTAGAAGGGCACCTGGAGTGGCCTAGGGGGACCCACCAGGCCAGCACACCCCTTGGTGGCGCGGCCAGCCCTAGGGTGTGCCTGGCCTGGGTGGTGCCCACTTGTGGCCCTCCAAAGTGCCTCCTCCCAGCCACTTCTTTATCTCTCCCGAAAACACCGGAAAACTTTCTCAAGCTCGATTTTCTGCTGTTCTTAATCCTGATTTTCGATCTCCTTGCTCAGCCCATCTTTGCTGCTGATTTTTGGAGGGATTGCTCTCCGAAAAGAAGATGAGTGCATACTAACTGAATCAACATGATTCGATGGTACTTGAGCCAATGAAAGTCCATCATGAGGAAGAAGTCTTCCCTTCCATATATCCATGCCCTGGATTTATGAGAGCTACGGGGATCCTACAGGATTTCCAAACTATGATTTCTAATATAGGGTTGGAACACTTTGTTGAAGAGGAACCATATCAATATGTTAAGCTAACCATGGATGTGCAGGACTTCCGGTTTATTTGGTCCTTGTTTAATCCCATGGTCCATTATAAAATTTACAATATAGCTGCCGACCTGCCTTTTGCTAATGTTTGTGCAGCTATTAGAGTGCCATAGTGGGGTGCTTGTTAGAAGATTAGGGAGAGTCCTAATCCACTCATGGATTTATATGCTAAAATTTTCCAAGGTTGCGACTTCTGAAAGGAAGGTGGTAAAATTCGGAACATTCAACTCCCATCCAATAGATATTTTGCCTACTTCATTACCAAGTGTGTTCTTGCTAGAAAAACTGCTAGAAAATTATCTTCATTTGATATAGCTTTTATTTGAGCTACTTTAAATAGGGATAGATCTTATAACTTGGGTGCTTTGATAGCTTATAGTCTTACCACCAACCGCGAGAAGGGTGGAATTTGTGGAGGTCTCATTGCATCTCGTCTATTATCTTTTCATGGTTTACAACCTCACCATTCAGATTATCGGTTCCCCATAGAGAGACTCGATATTGATTCCATGGTTCAGCATAATTTTGTTTCTTCTTGGGCTACTTGGAGAGATTTACCGTATGAAATATCCTTTGTCAAGCGTGGTTGGAGATGGGGTAGGACTGAGAAAGTAGTCTCTTTGCCGGCACCTGCTTTGTTTAACTTCGTTAACAGGCAAGGATGGTCACCCATGGAGTAAGAACTTGACACATACGTGGCGGAGCTCTCCCAGCAATAGGAGAATGTTGGGGAGGATGCCGAAGATTCAGTTCAGCCCTCGAACATGGGGGAGTCTTCATACCAGCAGCCCTCCTTTGATTGGAGCGCATCTTCTTCACGCGCGGGACTGATTATGATCATTCCTACAATGACCCACCATCTTGGGGTTACTACCCGCGCTATTGAGCCCCACTTAGGCCAAAAGCCTAAGCTTGGTGGGAGGTACACCGTCATCACACTCATCTACATATCATGTTTCGTCAGTTCTTCGTATATCCATGTTTCGCTTTCTTTTTGGTTTTTGTACCTGCTTTCCCAAAACACAAAAAGACCAAAAATATTTTTGTTGTTTCTCTTGGTTTGTTTCTTTTCTTTTTAGCTTTGGTTTGCCTTAAGAAAAATCCAAAAATATTTTGCTTTGTTTTTTGCTTTATGCGCTTGCTTTAAAAAATCGAAAACACCAAAAATATTTGTTGTTCTTCTTTGGTTTTGTGAAGTTCTTTGCAGGTTTCAACAGTCCATAGTGGAGTTTGGTTTCATGTTATTATTCAAGCCACACAAATGAAGGGAAATAATGAAGGTTAATGACAATTGAGATGTGGTAAGAGGCTGGTAATGAACTCTATTTGTTTTCATTTTTGTACATATACTCATCATTATCGGCATGCTTATTCTGTTCATGTAAGTTGTATGCTATTTATGGATACTTAGTAGTTCTTTCTCTCTTATGATTATCTCCAGCTTGCTAATAGTTTGTAGCATGTCATCTGAATGTTTGCTTGCATTGTTCTATTCATAACTTGGTATGATATTGTGGTATCCTCCTCTGAATGTTTCATTTGAATCGACTTGGTACATGCTCATGCATGCATATGATTGAAAAATAGTCAGTTAAGCTTCGATGATTTATTTTGCCTCAGAGTTCTTGTATCACTTTTATGCCATAATTAGTCATGTGTTGTTGCAAGCACGATTATGACAGTTATTTCTCACTCGTTGTCGCTCCCTCTCTATTGCTATCCTTCACTTTCACTGAGTGTGTGCTCTACTCGTGCTTCCATCTCCCCAAAACCAACATTGACAAAAGTGTCCACCATACCTACCTACTAGCATCACTTGCTATTCCGTGCATATTCATCATGCCTTGTTTTCTTCCAAATAAAATGTTTGCTTGTTATGGGAAAGTTACTTAGTAAATCTCTCACGAACTTGATGGAACACTTTGTTTCTTGCAATTAATAAACCTGAACCATTGTGACTCTCCATGAAAGTTATATGCGTGCAAATTATACGATGGGAGTTAGCAGAATCGTGCTGTCATGGGGAACGCTTTGAACACCTATATTTATATACCCAGTTGATATCATGCTCTTTTGTTTACAAATGTCATCGGTGTAAAATAAAAGGGGAGCTTGTAAGTCCATGGAGTTATGTATATGTGTTAGAGAAACGCCTGGGCCGCTAGCCTAAGCCATGCCTAATCATGGTGGAAACTTGCAGCATCACCATAATGAGCACTCAATGAAGCTTTATTCTTATATAAAAAAGAGAGACATATTGAAAAGAGGAAAGAGAGAAAAAAAGCACCATTTTCCCATGTTAAATAAGAGATTGCTAAGATGCTCATTATATTTTCCTTGTCATTTTGATTATGACATAGCTCCTGTATCATGGCAAGGGGTACCCCGTTGGAGGTTCTCTATGATACGCATGTATTTACTATGACAAGAACTTATCGGTAACTAAAGTTGAGTAGCTTGAGGAGCGGCCCTCGTACTCAAGGGATATGAGATTTCCAATTTATGGTCTATCAAGCATATAACTCATATTGGACCTCACTTTCACCTTAAACATCTAAAGATTCCTATGATAGGGGCAATGAGAACTCAAAGCTAGTGAGTACCATACTTTCAGCATTTGGAAGCCTTTCAAACTTTTCAAAACCTTTTCACTTCCTTGTTGAGTCACCACTCATTCTATGATCACCTTCTTGAGAGAATAGTTGTCATTCTTAGTGTAATGTTCTTGTCTCAAAACTTGGTTAATTATGTCATAACTTTGATGCTTGTATCTATGATATCATTACTTCTAGTCTTCACTTGAACTTTAGAGGTGCCTTGGCATTAATGTTTTGCTCCACCATCAAAGGCAAGCGAGATACCACTCTATCATACCTTCTTATGAGCATTGAAATGTAGCTTATGTTTTTGTTTCATGCTACTTATTATTATTGAGTTCGAATCTCTTCATAGCTTGCAATGACTATTAAGTAGACTTAGTTGCATACTACTTATTATGAATTGTCTAAGTATGTACTCCTGTGCTGAGAATATATACATCATATGAAGCAAATGTGTTCGTGAAAGTTATTTTATCGCACTTAGTTTTCAACTAAATTGCTTGAGGACAAGCAATAATCTAAGATTGGGGGGAGTTGATACGTCCAAAATGTATCTACTTTCCCGAACACTTTTTGTTATTGTTTCTCCTCTAAACTTGTGTGATTTGGATACAACTAACACGGACTGACGCTATATTCAGCAAAACTACCTTGGTGTCTAGTTTTTGTGCAGAAAATCAACTATCACAAAAAATCCCAGAAATTATGCCAAAAATCTTATTTCACCAGAAGACTCACGGAGCCAGAAGACGAGGCGGAGGTGGGCCACGAGGGGCCCACACCCCCTGGCCGCACGGGCCAGCCCAGGCCGCGTCTGGGAGGGGTGTGGCCGCTGCGGGCACCCCCTCGGCGTCTCCCTTCGCCTATAAGATGCCTCTTGACCTAAAAACTCAGGGGGTTCAACGTTTTTCTAGAAAGAGTTCCGCTGTGCCGCCACCACCAGAAACCGTGATTCGGAACCAGAAACTCCGTTCTATCACCCTGCCGGGACGGGGAATTTGGAGAGGATCATCTTCATCATGATCGCCGACGCCTCTCCATCAACCGTCCATGTTTCCCCCATCCATGAGTGAGTAATCCCCCACTATAGGCTATGGGGATGGTAGGGATTGGATGAGTTCTATCATGTAATCGAATAAGATTGTTAGGGCATGGTGCCTAGTATCTCTATTAGTGTTATTTGACTTTGTTGCATCTTGTTGTGCTTAATGCTTGCCACTAGGGGCCGAGTGCCATGATCTCAGATCTGAACTTATTATTGATTCATGATGATAGTATTGGTTGTGATCTTATCTGCAAGTTGTGTACACATATCATTGTCCGGATCCAAAGGCCCCGAAGTGACAGAAATTGGGATAGCCGGAGGGGATGGCTATGATATGAGGATCATGTGTGTTCATGGAGTGTTAATTCTTTGCTCTGGTGCTCTATTAAAAGGAGAACCTTATTTGCTAGTAGATTCCCTTGAGGACCTGCTGCAACGGGCTAGCAGGACAAAAGATGTTGTGCAAGTTCTCATTGCGAGCACATATGACTATATATGGAACACATGCCTATGATTGTTTAGTACTTGGATGCTTTATCTTATTTATCTGCAATTGCCCTAGATCTTGAAGTTACATGTTTAGACTTGTCCATGCAACGCCCGTCCATCCATCCCTATGCCTACCGCACTCATATCCTACTGTTTGCTACTATTGTTACTATTGCCTTTGTTTCACTGCTAGTATTACTTTGCTATTGCTACTACAAAACTCTTGCTACTGATAAACCGCTGTGAGCAAGACTATTTCCAGGAGTAGCTGAATTGACAACTCAGTTGTTAAGGCTTATAAGTATTCATTGGCTCCCCTTGTGTCGAATCAATAAATTGGGTAATACTACCCTTGAAGACTGTTGTGATCCCTGTCGTGGTATTGCCGACGAGTACGCCATGGAGGGGGTCCTCAAAGTGCATGTTTAGAGACGTGGGGGAAGGCGAACGGTTGATGGGTACGTGGTAACATAGCTTACCCAGGTTCAGATTCCACAACGGTGGCGAAATCCTACTCCTGCTATAAATCACTATAAGGGCAATACGTCGAGTTACAGGGATTGGTTCGCTGTGCGAGGTGCATCGTAGTCGACACTAGCTTGTCTAAGATTGTCTGCCCTAAAGGCTCCCATAGGCCCGACTTATATAGTCATTAGGTCCTAGGGTTATAGGGAAAAGTCCTAGCCGGACAGGTTACAGAGTCCTACACTGCTTACAACTAGTCTAGCGTGTCTTACACTCCAAGGCTCCGGGTACGTCGATGACCTCTCCATATCCTTCCTTTATTCGGCATGGGCCTCCCTTCTGGATCCATCTAACTGGGCTGCCCAGTAGGCCATGGGCCATGCTACCAACTGTGGGCCACCCGGGTTATCCTGATAGAGGACATGCTATGAGGATACCCATATAGCATATCCCCAATAGTAGCCCCCGGAGAACTCCGAGATCTTGCACCGTCTTGCCTCTTCATGTTGAATGCTCCGTTTAGATGGATGTCAGCAAATCGTCAAGCAATATCTTGTAGTCCTCCCAAAGAACCCTGCAAGGTTTTCTCCGTCTTCAATTTGTAAGTCGGAGAATTGCTGAATCTTCCACTGTACTCTTCCGTAGCCGGACTGGATCCGTCCATGCTGGAATCTTCCGATGTGATGGTTCACCTGCCAGTGACAGCTAGGGTGACATAGACATAGGTCATCAACGCCTCGTAACTCACACATGCAGATAACTCAATCATTTCCGTTTATCCCACGCGAGCGATACGAACCGTTGGCGATGACGGTTGGCAACGTGGCGGAATTTCCGCGTGTGCTTCCACACACGTCGTCCACGCATCAACCATTCGATTGTTTTGCACGAATCTTGATGCCAGAGGTTATAAATTGTAACAGCGGTGGAAATTTTACTTTTCACTTCATTCTCCTCTACATCGTCTTCTTCCTCCAGCGAGCGCCTCCTCGAGCTCTCCGTGCACTCCACGGAAAACCCCTGGCTCCTCGACCTTTCTCAGTCACCACTTCAACCTCTCCAATGGCCAGCAGTAGTTCCACCCCTTCGATGGCGGCGTTAGGTGATGCCACGGTGAAGCCAGCGAGCACCGTCATCGTTCCCCCAGAGGGCCTGGTGATCCCCAAATCCGCGATGGTCGAAACCACCCACGGGGACCATAACCCAGCGGCGCTGGAGCTGCTAGAGGAGGAATACGACTCCCACAAGGGAGACTGGCGCAGTTCAGATATTATGGACCACGACATCAAGGAGCTAATTATCGAGGGCTACCTCCCTATGACGGAGGGGCTCGCCTGGTGGGCGACACCGGCTGGCGAGGTCACTCCTTCTCCCCCAGCCAGAGAGAAGGTGTACCTCAAAGCCCAACTGGTACGCGATGTCTCCATGTCCATATCCAATTTCTTCCTAGCCATCCTCAACCATTGCCGAGTATAGTCTCAGAACCTCTCCCCCAATAGCATCCTTGTGCTTAGCAATTACTCGGCGCTTTGCGAGGGTTACTTAGGGATTAGGCCTAGGCTAGATCTCTTTATATACTTTTTCACCGTTAAACGGGAAGCCACAGCCGGCAAGGACGAGATCAGGAACTGTGGCACTATTAGTTTTAAGATCCGGCATGGCCGGTGGTTCCCTGACATCGCCGGCCATGAGTCCTGTAAGAAATGGCAACATACGTACTTCTACGGCCCAGATATCCCTCTGGTTGGCCGAGAAGCGACGTATCCGGACTTCGTCGATGGAGCCGCCTCCGAAGCCTCGACATGGAGATCCCAGGCCTCCCTTCCCTCCAACGTCGACGCGTCCTGCGCTATAAGGCGGATAGAGTGGTTCGTACAGACGGGTCTGACCGGATTAGACCTGGCCATGTGCTGGTTAGTCAGGCGGATCCAGCCTCTGCATCACCGCTTGAAGTTGATGCATGAGTATACCAACGAGAGGAAGGATAGCCTCTACATCTCCAAGGATAACTTCTCGAGCGACTCCGTCAAGCTTCCCCTCAAAGACATCGTCAAGGTGAAGGATAGGAAGTGTGGCTTCACCATCACCTACGACATGTTCGTAGAGAGGAAGTGCCCAAAGGTACCTTTTTGTTTTCCTTGTAAGATATATACTCCAGCTCTTCCGTCTAGCCATTACCATCTCATCTAACACTGTGGGTTTTCACTTAATAGCTCAGCGATCTAGAGGAGGATAGCATGGCTATCCAAATCTATGATCCAAAGATGACGGAAATCACTGTCGTGTCCGACAACGATGTCCCATTGGCGCAAAAGCGGAAGAGCTCCACCTCTGACGCAGCCGATAGAGGCAAGAAGAAGAAGAAGAAGATAGAGGGTGGAGCCTCCAAGAAGACTACCGCCGCCCTGGAGGCGGAGAAAAGAAAGGTTACCGGGATCCCCTTTGCCAAAGCACCCCCTCTTGTGTAAGCTTCTTTCTCTCCAACATTGTCCATTGCTTGTCTTATTCCTGTACTTATACTTTTTGCACGTTTCAGGAAGAAGGCCACTACTATTTTAAAGAAGACCCCCAAAACTTTGGGGGCTTCTAGAAATATTAAGGATATGTTGCATCATGACGTTTCTCCCCACGCATATCTTCCCATCGCCCCTATCACTCCTAGCGTCCAACCTACACCTGCTCCGACAAGCTCACAGGCCAAAGATGCAGCTGGCCCTTCCGGCATGGAAGTGGACTCAGGTGCCTCCGCGGAGCTTGCCGTTTTCGGCGAACAGGCAACGCAAGAAAGTGCCGCAACCCAAACGGCTGAAGCTCTGGCTAAGGATGCCATCGGTAGCGGTAAGGCGGTGGTGGAGAGTGGTACGTCTACCGAAGGTGGCGCCTCCGCACCCAAGAAAGCCATCGAGTTCCTGAAGATAGTCTACCCGTTACATACGTCGGGTAGCTCCGCTCTGGTTCCTGGTGCGACACCGACATCTCCAACATGCGGTCTTGAGGAGCTTCTCCGGCAAGCAAAAATCTTGCAGGGAAATAGTTTATCCTTTGGCAAGTTGCTTGTTGAGAGTGCTACAAACCTGAAGATCATCTCACTTGTAATTTTTATTTGCCTTTTGCATTTCATATGAGTATCCCACTGTAGCCCCCAAGGATTTGGACGAAAAACCATAGGTCTTTGTATCTAAATGCTCTAAGAGTGACTAAGCTAGAAAACTTCTCACTGTAGCCCCCAAGCTTCTAGTTTGAATGAATTATTCCGACTAGATGCTTTAAGAGTAGCATACACAGTGTTTGTAAATTTCAATATTGTAGCCCCCAAGCTTCTAGTTGTAACTGAATTAGTTCCGAATAGATGCTTAAAGAGAAACTAAGCATATTACTGAGTTAAAACTTTATATTGTAGCCCCCTAGCTTCTAGTTGAAAACTGAATCAGTTCCGACTAGATGCTTAAAGAAAGACCAAGCATATTTCTAAGTTTAAAACTCTCACTATAGCCCCCAAGCCTCTAGGTGGATATTTATCCGGCTAGATGCTCCAAGTAGACTAAACAGCGTTAAATTTTTCCTTTCCACAAAATGAGAATGCTCGGAGGGGCGTGGCCAACAAGAAGTACCAGAAGATGCGCTCTGACTTGGAAGCCGAAAAGGGTAAAACTGCCTTCTTGAAGGAACATATCACCAAGAGCAAGCGTCTGTTTTTCCTTTCTTTTTCGTATTCCGACTTGGTCTTGTGCCAAGTACTCACTGTGCACTTGTTCTTTCTCCGACTTGAAGAAGCCATTTCCAAGGCTAAGGATATTGTTGAGCAATCCAAGCATATTCAACAGCTGGATAGTGAAAACAAGATTCTTAAGCAGGAGAGAAAGGATATGCTAAAGATGCATGAGGACTCAATGAAAGTACTACAGGACTACGCCAACGAGGAGATGAACCGTTTGAAGGAGGAAATCGCGATCCTGAAAGATCAGAAGAAAGCTGTCGATGAGCAAAATCAGCGCCATCTTGAGGCGTACTGGATCCTCCGACAAGAACGGGACTCCATGGTGGAAACTCTCCAGAAGGTTGAGATTAGCATCTTCAGTAAGTGATTCTCCGCCTAGTACTTCTATAAGCTAGATACTCTGAACTTTTGTGTTATTGAACTCATGCGCTGCTTTGCCAGAAATTTGCAGCTTCTATGGGGTTAACCCGGTCGCCTCCTCCGCCAAAAGAATGCATGGTCCTTGCCGATAAGTTTATCAACACCGCCATCAAGCATCCCAAGGAGATAGCCAAGCCCCTCCAGATTAACATGAAGGCGGTGGACTCTATGGCGAAGTACACAGAGATCCTGCGCCGATCCCTCGAGCATATCTCAAGCTGGAAAGCTTCGTGTACACGGGCCGGCGCAAGGATGGCGCTGTCAATGGTCAAGGCACACTATGAAAATGCCGACATCGACACGACGACCTCCGGTATCCCCGACGTAGACAATGAAGGCCAAAAGATAGATCATGAAGCTATCCTGGTGTCGCTCGCGGGTTTTGACACCAGAGTCGCCGAGTTGGTCGACCCTAACGTCTTTGTGCCCATGAAAAGCATTGATGGCGGCAGCCAAAGCTCCTTCGAATCCCTCAACACTGCCGACTTCAAGGAAGTTGGCTCTCCTGCTCCTGACGATGCTACATCCAAGTCACCTGCGCCAGAGGAATGAAAAACAATTTGTAATATTTGTTTCCTCTGTAATTTTTATGCGGAAAAAACTACTTGTTAACTTAAGGCGGAAAATAATGGTTGTTATTTCCTACTACTCAAGATCTGGTTCCAGCATGTATATATTTTTTAAGCAAGTGCTGGCTTATCCATTACTTTGGTTTTTATGCTTGACTTTTCATGAGTCGGAAGACTCGTTGTTGGAACTACGCGCTCAGGCGATGATTCCCAATGGCACCGTCAAGAACCTAAGCACAAAATCGCCGACAATGAGTGCCAAAAGTCACTACTCCAGAATCTACGTAAAAACAATAAAGAACGTGTAGACCAGAAAACTTAAGCTAACGCCCGTAGGCGGAATTTTCACAAGTGCAATCGCAAAGCTTTGCATAAAGGTTTTATACGATCCGAAAATGAACACTAAAGGAGGTAAAAGACTCAGAAATAGGAGTCAACCAGAGAGCTTTATTTCATTGATCATATAAGAGGTACACAATAGATAAAAAATTCTAAGTCTATAAAGGACGTAGTTGTGCTATGTTCCATGGCCGATCAAGCTCCGGGTAGTCATCATCTGGGTCACGTCACTTACGCTTATGATCCTCGTTGGGTCTATCCTTCAGTTCATGATTGTCAACGAGGTAATAAGACCCATTGAGCAGCGCCTTGCCTATGATGAACGGTCCTTCCCATGGCAGGGATAATTTGTGTGACTTCTTCTGCTTAAGTCGGAGCACCAAATCCCCCTCTTTAAACGAGCGATGCCGAACGCGACGACTATGGTAGCTGCATAGGTTTTGCTGGTAGATGGCGGATCTTGGCATGCCAAAACACGCTCCTCCTCGAGAAGGTCCACATCTAGGCATTTGGATTCTTCAGCATCATCTTCGTCGTGGGCGGAAACTCTTGGTGCATTGTGAAGGATGTCGGAAGGCAGGATGGCTTCTTCTCCATATACCATGAAGTAAGGGGTGTAGCCGGTGGATCTGTTGGGTGTAGTTCATAAACTCCACAACACAAATGGCAATTCTTCTGCCCAGGCTCCAGATGCTCTATGTAGCGGTGCCTCAAGACGTGGCTTGATTCCTTGCAGAATTAATCCATTGGCTCGCTCAACCTGACCATTGGACTGTGGATGTGCCATAGATGCAAGGTCAAGTCGGATGCCCTTCTCCCAACAATAAGCTTCCACTTCTCTGAGTGACAAGTTGCTGCCATTGTCAGTGATAATTCTATGTGGGAGACCAAATCTCACCACTAGATCCCGGACAAACCTAAGGGCAGTTGCCCCATCGAGCTTTCTAATAGGTTTAGCTTCTATCCATTTGGTTAATTTATCAACTACTACTAGAAGATGCGTAAACCCACATGGTGCCGTCTGCAACAGACCAACCATGTCCAGCCCCCAGACTGCGAACAGCCAAAATATTTGTACTGTTCGCAATTCTTCAGCAGAAACATGTGGTTGCCGGGCATAGTACTGGCATCCCATGCATGTATCCACCAGCTTGTCGGCGTCCGCCTTCACGGTCAGCCAGTAAAATCCTTGCCGGAAGGCTTTAGCGACCAATGATCGGGGAGCGGCGTGATGCCCGCAATCTCCGAGATGGATTTCGCGTAGGATTTCAATCCCTTGCTGGGAAACACATTTAAGGTATACACCAGTAGTGCTTCTTTTGTAGAGCTGTCCATTGATTATGGTATAGCCCTTTGCTCAAAATACTATTTGCCGTCTTTCGACCTCGTCATCGGGCAAAGTTCCGTGTACGAGATACTCCATGAACGGTTTTGTCCAAGCCGGAGGGACCTTTGTCACCATGTGAATGAAAGAGTCAACTCTGTCCGGGTTGTCGATGTCTGCTCCCTTCACGGATGGTGTCCGTAGATGCTCTAGGAAAACTCCATGCGGAATTAGTTTGCGCCCTGATCCAAGCTTATACAGCAGATCAGCCGCCTCGTTTTGCTCCCTAGGTACATACGTGACCTCGTAGCCCAAGAAGCTCTTGGCTATCTCGTCCACTTCGTCTCGATATGCTGCCATCATTGGGTTCCACGCGTTCCAGGTGCCAGTCACCTACTGGGCAACCAAGTCGGAATCTCCACAACAAACTATGCGCTTGATGCCAATATCCTTGGCTACGCGTAATCCGTGAATGAGTGCTTCATACTCCGCCATGTTGTTCGTAGCCTCAAAGTGGAGCTGCAGAACGGAGTGTAGCTTGTCCCTAGTTGGTGACATTAGCAGTACACCAGCCCCCGAGCCATTGAGCAGCTTTGATCTGTCAAAGTGCATCACCCAGTATTCTGTCTCCGGCATTGGGGTAGCATTTGGCATCTCCGTCCAATCTGCGATAAAATCTGCCAAGGCTTGTGACTTGATAGCGTCGCGTCTCTGGTAGGTGATCTCGAAGGTGGCAAGTTCAATGCCCCACTTCGCGACCCTTCCTATAGCGTCACTGTTGTTGATAATGTCGGACAATGGAGTCTTGCTCACCACTGCGATGGGGTGCTCCTGGAAATAGTGCCTTAGCTTCTGCGAAGCAAGGAATAGTCCATAAGCTATCTTTTGGTAGTGCGGGTAATGATGCTTGGACTCCATCAAGACCTCGCTTACGTAGTAAACTGGTCGTTGAACTCCGTGCTCATAGCCTGGTTCCTTCCGCTCTACCACGACGACGATTCTGATTACCCGGTAGGTTGCTGCCATGTAAATTAACAGGGGATCACCAGGCTCGGGTGCTGCAAGGATGGGCGCTGAGGAAAGAATCTCCTTGAGCTGCTTCAATGCTGCATCTGCCTCGTCTGTCCATGTGAATTTGTCCGCCTTCTTTAGCAACTTGTATAGAGGTAGAGCCTTCTCTCCAAGTCGGCTGACGAACCGACTAACTGCTGCAACACAACCTGTTAGTCATTGAATGTCCTTTAGGCATGTCGGATGGTTTATGTTTAAGATGGCCTTGATTTTCTCCGGCTTGACCTCGATTCCACGCTAGGACACGATGAATCCAATCAATTTGCCGGCTGGAACCCCGAAGACGCAATTCTTAGGGTTAAGCATCATGTTGTATTTCCGGAGATTATCAAAGGTTTCTTTTAAGTCGGAGATTAAGTCGTTTGATTTTATAGACATCACCGCTATATTGTCCACATAGGCGTGAATGTTCCGACCAATTTGGTTGTGTAGGCAATGTTGCATTGTCCGCTGGTACGTAGCACCCGCGTTTTCAGCCCAAAGGGCATCGTGACATAGCAAAACGTGCCGTTGGGTGTAGTGAACGAAGTGGCCAATTGGTCCGACTTCCTCATCTTGATCTGGTGGTATCCTGAGTATGCATCGAGAAAACACAAAAGCTCCGAGCCAGCCGTCGAGTCAATGACTTGGTCAATGCGAGGCAAAGCAAACGGATCTTTGGGACATGCTTTGTTCAAGCCGGTGTAATCAACACATATTCTTAATTCTTTGGTTCCCTTTTTGGGGACAAGTACATGATTGGCCACCCATTGGGTGCGAAGGACTTCTCGGATAAAACTATCCTTAAGTAACCTAGCTATCTCTTTGCATATGGCGCGTCTCTTCTCATCTCCAATGCGTCGTAGAGGTTGTTTCACTGGTTTATATTTTGGATCAATATTCAAGTTCTGCTCGGCAAGTTCCCTAGGTACACCTTTCATGTCGGCAGGTTGCCAGGCAAAGATGTCCCTGTTCTCATGGAGGAAATCGACGAGCGCGCTTTCCTATTTAGTGTCCAGGTTTGTCCCAATGGCGGTGGTCTTGGAGGCATCGCCTACCATAAGTTCCACCGGCTTGGTCTCGATGGCGGCCTTGAATGCTGGGGCGGAGTCAGAAATCTATTTCTTTGACGCGGGCATCTCTGAGGCATCGACCTTGCTCTAGATCTCCTTGAATTCTTCGCTATAGAGGACAGCTTCTACGTAGGCTGCTTCTCCAATCTCATAGTCCCTTGCTTTGGTAAAGCTTCCGGATACGGTGATGACACCGTTTGGTCCTTGTATCTTGAGTTTGTTGTAGACGAAGCATGGCTTGGGCATGAAGGTGTGGAATATGTCGCGGCCAAATATGACGTGGTACACGCTCTTTAAGGGGACCACCTCAAAGGTCATGTGTTCTTGGCGGTAATTATTAACATCACCAAAAGCGACCTGAAGTGTCACTACTAGGAAACTAGCTATAGATAGACATACCTTCTGTGGAGCATGGTCCTGACCATGCGCCACAAAAGTTATCCAGTGGCGCATCCGGAGAAATGCGCCACAGAACCACCAAACTTCTGTGGCACATCCTATGGAGTGATGCGCCATAGAAGTATGGTGGGACCCGCACCAGCGGTTCGACCATGAATCTTCTGTGGCGCATCAAGCCGTATACGCCACTGAAGTTTGGTATGACCATGCTCTGACCAAAGTTCTGTGGTGCATATAGGAACATGCTCCACAGAAGATTATATCTTCTGTGGCGCATATCGTCATATGCGCCACAGAACAATAATGTGGGCCCCACTCTCTGGACACCCATGTACAAGCTTCTGTGGCACATTTGTGCATATGCGCCACAGAAGAACAAACTTCTGTGGCGCATTACTCCGGTATGCGCCACAGAATGCTTCGTGTTTCCTAGAACAAACTTCTCTTGTGCTTTTCCCAACTAGTAGTGGAATAGGTAGAATATACTAGACAATCTAGTAGATAGACATGTGCAGTGGCATACATCGTTGCAAAATGCACATGCGCATAGCCTTGAACAGCGCAAAACAACAATGTCATACATCATTGCAAATACACAAACTACAACATTGCAAATCCCTTCAAAGAGCTGGTCGGGGCGATGGCGGTGGAAGATGCCAAACCTCCCTATTCACGCGCGCCTGCAGCCTGCGGACGTGGTCCTCCATGGACACGTTGGGGTCGAGCACCGGCCGCCACCCGATTGGTTCTGCCATGCGCGCCCTCTCCTCCGGAGACGCGAGCACGGCGTACAACCTCATAGCCTTGTTGTAGAGGGCATCGTGCCGCAGTCTGGCCTCCTCCTCGATTAGGTTGACCTATGAATCCCGCGGCGGCTGACTCCAAGCACTGCCCCTCGACCTCGCCCCTCCACTTCGAGTAGGTTGCAGGGAACACGAGCGGACTGTGCTCTCTAGCGAGTCTTCCGACGAGTTGTGGGAAGAAGACATGAGGGGCAGGTATGTTGCTTTGGACAGGGAGTGTGGCATATATATAGTGGGGTGTCATTAAAGCAGCTCTATCTGCCACCTTTATTTGGTGCAGATCTGTGCCCTCAGTTTTCTGTGGCGCATAGGTCAACTATGCGGCACAGAAGTTTAACCTTCTGTGGCGCATAGCCACAATATGCGCCACAGAACACTGAGTGCCGGGCCCATAGTGCCTGGCCCATAGTGTCTGGCCACTGGCCAAGGTTCTGTGGCACATATATTGGGCATGCGCCACAGAACATTGAGTAAGGGGTCCCACATGTCCCACTACACCCTATGGCCAAGGTTCTGTGGCGCATGCAGCCAATATGCGCCATAGAAGATTGAACTTCTATGGCGCATATTGCCTGTATGCGCCACAGAATCCTTCGACCAGATCTGCACAAAGGTGGCAGCTTTGCACCCCTATATCTACCACCATCCATTTCACATCCTTCTTCCCCCTCCTCCCAGCTCGTCTTCCTCCTCTCTCCCACCCCATTGTGTCTATAATTTTCTACATTTTGTTGTATTTAAACCTACTATAGTTGATAGATTGGTTAGGGAAAGACTTTCTCCAACTAGTAGATCTAAAACACACCTACTTTTCTCCTCCACATCTCTATTTGTGTACTATTATCTCTATATAGATCTATTGATCCACACTCTCTCACATCGCACTATCGACTTGGTATTCTATCTACCAGGTGAGTAATTGGCCATGAATATGCATGTTTTGTAGGTGTAAAGCTTGTCGCGCGGGCCGTGTGTATATGCGATGCATGCATGGCGCGAAGATGATGTTTGTGCATGAAGCTTGTGTGGTGCATGAATGCTTGCATGGGAAGAAGATTCTTGTTTTTGCTTGTCTCTGTCCCGGTGTGGTGCATGGATGTTTGCCGAAATGTTGATTCATTTCCATTTCGGCAAATTTTTGCACCACCCATATGTCCTAATTTTAGGAAAGGTCATGCCGAATTTTTCTGGTGATGACCATGCATGTGTGTTTTGTGTGTGTATATTTCTAATTAACCTACTCTCTGTCTTTTGCTCTATATGTGCATACCGCGCAGGCTACCATGGTCGTCAGCATGAGCGAAGGTCGAGTTACTAGGTATAAGAAAGACGCCAAGGTGGACATGATTCGGAACAACAAGACCCAGATAAGATGTCCATGTCGAACATGCAAACTCCAGCGCTGGATCGACCCTGATTCTGGACAATTGGAGGATCACCTGCTCAGGCGCGGTTTCATGCGCAATGACTTCGATGGGGAGCTGGCAGTAAATGGTGTTGGTCATCATGAAGACTTGGGCGAACGAGAAGACGAAGAGTCTCCCGACTGGCATGGTCATGATGACGAAGAATATACTGGCGACGGGCATGATCATCATGACGAAGAAGGAGATGTCGACGGGCATGACCATCATGAAGAAGGAGAAGAAGCGAACACCTAGACGCTTCCAACTTTGGTGTTAAGGGACCCTCATGTTCAGGAACTGCTTCTCAAGGAGACGAGCAACGCCATAGTTGCAGCCAGACAGAAAGCCAAGCTGGCGCAAATGGAGTTAGATGGGATGACTCCATTGTATCCTGGGTGTCGGCCCGAGGATACACGCCTGAGTGTAACGCTCAAGGCTCTAGAGATGAAGGCGAAACACAAATGGACCAATGTGAGCTTCAATGCTAACATGGAATTCTGGCTCGATCGTCTTCCTAACGGGAACACATTGCCAACAAGTATAGAGGAGGCCAAGAAAATTGTGTGCCCTCTCGACCTATCGCACGTTAAGTACCACACATGTATCAATGATTGCGCACTTTATCATAACGAGTACGCAGAGAGAACCACATGTCTGATGTGTGGCCATGGACGGTACAAGAGAGGGAACAAGAAAGTTCCTCGAAAAGTGGTATGGTACTTTCCTATCACTCCCCGTCTACAGAGATATTTCGTAGATCCTAAGGAAGCAAAGCTAATGCAATGGCACGCGGAAAGGGAGAAACCCGAAGATGATCCAGAGAAGGGCAAGATCCTAACACACCCTTCAGACGCTAGCCAGTGGAATGCATTGGACATAGAGTTCGAAGAGTTCGGGGGCGATGCAAGGAACGTTAGGCTGGGTATGAGCACCGATGGACTCAATCCTTTTGGCAACCAGAGTAGCACGCATAGCACCTGGCCCGTGTTTGTATGGCCGTACAACATCCCCCCGTGGCTCTGCACAAAGCAAAGGTACGTGCACATGAGCATTCTTATTCAGGGGACGAAACAGCCTGTTGTCGATATGCATCTTTATCTCGGGCTGTTGAAAGAGGAGTTAGCCACGTTGTGGGAGACGCCAGCCTATATGTGGGACACCTACACTAAAGAATATTTCCCTCTAAGAGTCGCGTTGCTCACGACGGTGCAGGACTATCCTGGTTACGCACATGTATCGGCCTAGGTGAACCACAGACACAATGCATGTGTCAATTGCATGGATAAGGCCCTGCATCTCCAGCTACCCAAGGATCCCGGGTCTTCGAAAACCATGTTCCAAGGGACTCGAAAGTGGCTTCGCATGGATCACCCATGGAGAAAATGCGGTGACCTGTTCAATGGTAAAGACGAGCTCGAAAGAGCCCCGCGTACGAGGAGCGGCAAAGAAATCGAGGAGCATCTAAATAATTGGGATGAGTGCTGAGCGCCAGGAAAGAAGCGACCAAGGACAAAGCCGCTTCTAGGTGTATGGAAAGCGAGGTCTGTTTTCTGGGACCTGCCGTACTGCAAGGTCCTCCACACGCCCCATAGCCTCGATGTAATGCACATCATGAAGAACGTTACTGAGAGTCTGTTTGGCACTCTCCTCAACATGCCGGAGAGGACCAAGGATGGGCCGAAAGCAAGAAATGACCTGAAATTTCTTGGCATCAAGAAGGAGCTTCAATACCCTGATAGTGATGATGATGACGATCAAATGGAAGGGACTCAGGGTCGCCGCAAAAGGGTTAAGAAGAATGAGGTGGTTGTGCTTCGCGCTGCCTGCTTCACTCTGTGTCAGGAGGAGATCGAGCAGTTTTTCAGGTGCCTCCTAGGATTCAAAGTTCCTCACGGTTACTCGGGCAAGATAAGCAGGTATCTCGACATAGTGAAGAAGAGGTTCAGCGGTATGAAGTCCCACGACTGTCACGTGATGATGACACAGATACTTCGAGTTGCCATACGAGGGATAATGGACGAGCACGTCCGTGAGACGCTGTTTGTCTTGTGCAACTTTTTCGACGTCATCTCTAGGAAGTTTATCGGCATGAAGCAGCTCGACAGGCTATAGGAAGAGATCGTGGTGATCCTATGCGAGCTCGAGATTTACTTTCCGCCCGCATTCTTTGACATCATGGTGCATCTACTTGTCCATGTCATGGATGACATCATCCAGCTCAGGCCGACATTCCTGCACAACATGAAGTCGTTTGAAAGGCTGAACGGTGTAATCAAAGGGTTTGTTCGCAACAGGTCCCGTCCAGATGGCAGCATAGCCAAGGGCTTTCTGATCTACGAGTGCATCTCTTTCTGCCAAAACTATCTAACCACCGAGAACGAGGATGTTGGAATACCCACCAAGAAGCACCTCGGTAGGCTCGCTGGGTATGGTCACCGCGAGGGCCACCGCTCACTGCATGTCGGCATTCCTAATCGACGCGGCGACTTTGCCAAGGCACACCGAGTCGCACTACAACACATTGAATTGGTCAGCCCTTGGGTGGAAGAGCACAAAAGCTTGATCGAGCAGGAGTAAGTGGACCGGGCCCGCCCGAGGAAGAAAGGAGACGTAACAAGAGAACACAACTCCACCTTCACGGGTTGGTTCAAGAAAAGGCTACTGGACAATCCCCCGTAGACACCTTCTACGGAAGATCAACAACTCATATTCTCCTTGTCATAGGGCCCAACACATAACGTAAAGACCTATCAGTCATACGACATCACGGTTACAGATTATACACCGAGGAAAAGGACATGAATAGCGAATATCAAAACTCATGAGTTACTATGATGTCCTTCGCCGATGACGAGACTACTGTCATGGAAAGATTCTATGGAAGGATCGAGGAGATATGGAGCTCAACTACTATGGAGAGACGGTACCGATGTTCCGTGTTAGATGGGACAAGAACGTCGAAAAATAAGGCCGATATTTCACCACCTGCGTTACACCAGATGCCAAGTCGGAAAAGAAGGCCTCCACGAAAAATGAGCCGTGGATACTCGCTAGCCAAGTTGATCAATGTTTCTTTATTACCAACCCGTCAAAGCCCAGTCGTGTTGTAGTAAGGAGGGGCAAGAGGAGCATCATCGGAATGGAAGGATCCGCCAACGAGCAATACTTCGACAAGAATGGTGATCCGAAGATCGAAGAGGAGTTTGACAAGTACTTCAACATGCCTACTACTACTACAGTAAGAAGAAAGACCACCCTACCTACTAAAGGTTGTCCGTTCACGAGAAGAAATCTCATAGTGCCCGGGCTAAAGTATTCAACCGCAAAGAAAAAAGGCAAGAAGATTGTGAAGAGAGGCTAGCTAGCTCGAAATATCACACGACGATGTGTGACCTTTTTTGTGTATTAGTTAGAGACTAAAAATATATCGTGATATTCGTGTGGGTATACAAATTCACATGTGTTTGTGACAAGCACAATATATAAAATAATTCGGAGAGTGTTTTTTAGTAAATATACATGGGTATGTGCTTTGTTTTAAATATATTAGTAACATATAATTTTTAAACAAAGAAAAAAAGTGACCCAGCCAGGATTCGAACCTGGCTGGGAAAGGTTTGTCTATGCATCATAACCACTGGGATAATCTATGTTTGATGTCCAACTACAGCCTCACGTCGATTTTGACTAAGTGACAATGTTCTGTGGCGCATATCGCTCGCATGCGCCACAGAAGTAACTTCTGTGGCGCATGCGAGCGATATGCGCCACAGAACATTGGCACTTAGCCAAATAACTGTTCGCCCTCTTCCCCTTTGTTTCCCCAACCTGCTTTCCTCTCTCGCGCCCGACGAACCCTAGCGCCGCCTGCACGCACCCTAGCACCGCCCACACGCACCGAAGGAGGAGGTAGCCTTCGCCGCTGTCGGAGCCGCTGTCGGAGCCGTTGTCGGAGACCGTGGAGGAGGAACCCTAGCCGCTGTCGGAGCCCGTGGAGGATGGAGCCCGTGGAGGAGCAGGCGCAGGAGCCCGTGGTGGAGGAGGAGCCGCCGCCGGAGCCCGTGGAGGAGCAGGAGAAGGATCCCGCCCACGCCACCTCGCCGTCCACGCTTCCTCGCCGTCCACGCCACCTCGTCGTATACCCCTTGGTGAGCATCGCCCAGTTCTCCCCTCCCCTCTCTCTGTTCTTCTCCTCTCAGATGCAGTTTTTATCCTCCCCTCTCCCCTCTCTCTCTGTTCTTCTTCGCTGAGACACACCTTACTTTGCTACTGCGGCTAATTAACCTGACTGGAAAGATTCTGATCATCATCATGATGACTTCGTGTCTCGTGTTTGCTTAGTATTCTCTTTCTTGTATCATGATGGTTGATTGCTATGCATACTATTCTCTGTAGTTAGATGTCCACCACACAAAGAAGGCTGCAATTTGAAAAGGACTGAATGAGATTCATGCACTTGCTTAAAAAAAGTTTGAATGGGAAATGCTCTGTCTACACATGAAAAATCTGGTACAGAGGTTATGTTTTGGGTCAGCTGCAGCTAATTTTCACATAAAATTGTTTTCCCATTTTGCATGGAACAGTCAACTAGACTAAGTAGACGAAAAACTGAAATCTCCTCTCCTGAAAAATCTGGTACAGAGTTTGTTTGCAAGCTTGGTTAGTTACTTTTCTGTTGTAGCCCACTTTGTAGCTTCTATTCTAAAATAGAAGGCAATGGTTTTGCAATTGCATGGAAAAAAGAGAAGCAAGAATAGATTGAGGAAAACAAACAAGCGAACAAAGCAAGAAGGCTAGCTGCAGATATGAAACGATAGTGTCCATACAAGAAATTACCTTGTTATTAGTAGGCCAACTGGTTGGAGCTTGCTTCCAGGGCTAGCTGAGATGAGATCGAGCCAAGAAAACATTAGTGTCTGCCTCTCCCTTCTATTCATTCAAACATTAGTGGCTGGACTTTATAATTTGCATTAGCAGACCCAAAATACTGTACTATATAATTTGCATATGTAATCTCTATTGCTTCCGATGTCCCATGTAAGTGGAGGGTGATTGCAAGTGCTGCTGGTCGTAGATTTTATTTTCCCATGTAACTTGACTAGATACATTCGTATTTAGATGAATCTAGTATATTTTGGCTGGAGCTTTGTCTTAGTTCTGTTCACAGATAAAAGTAGTACAACATTGTCTAAACCACACGCAAATAACTGTGATGTTATTCATGACGTAGGATTGTTTGAGATTTGTAACTGCAGCATAAGTAAGTTTATGATGTTGTTTATGCTGTGGTTTAACCATCATAAGAAAACAGATTGTATATGCTTTTGTTTATGATGCTATTTATGTATATTGAAATAACTTGTGAATTTCTCTTCAGCAAACAGATTGGTGCTAATGTTACATTGGTGTTGCTGTTGTTTATATGAAATAGTGGTGCTGCTGTTTGTGTACATGATATGGTTCTAATGTTGTTATTTATATGAATTGGTGCTAATGTTGTTATTTATATGAAATGGTGATGCTGCTGTTTGTGTACATGATATGGTGCTGCTACTGTTTTTGTATGTGAAATGGGGCTGCTGATTGATGATGGATGATGGGGCTGCTGTTTATGTACTTGATTGATGATGGATGAGGTCAATGCGGTTGTCAATGGGGCTGGGGTGTTTTTTTTTGCAGGGATTTCAATTGAGTTGCCCGTTGCTCCCGAAGTGTTGATTCACTTCCGTTTCGGTTGAGAAATGGGCACTCGTAGGTCCAAAAATTAGCAAAGGTCATGCCGAATTTTTCGATCGATATTTGTGCTAACTTTTTGCCTCTTTTTTTAGTAATAAAGCGCAAACATGTCGACTAACGACGAGGCCGGTCCTTCTAAACAAATGAGCGTCGAGGATCTAGCCCGAGAGGCCAGCAAATCGTTCTGGGGGTCGTCCCAAGAGCATGAGGAGGCGGAGGAGATGAGAATGACACCACCACCGACGACCGTCGTCGGAGGTGCTGGGGGCGAGGAAGATCCAGATTACAAGGGGGACGACGACGACTACGATGGAACTAGTGAAGGCGGGGAGGAGGGTAACACCACCATGGATGGTGGCGAGCGCACAGATGGTGGTAGCGGCAACCCGGCCACCATACAGAAGAAGAAGAAGGATATTAAGGATCGGAAGCCGCAAGTTCTCGCCAACGTCTGTGATGAGTTCACCGAGGTCACAGAAGGTGGCCAACCCATTGCGCCTTCATTGATTGCCTGCGGGTACGGCATGCAACTCGGGTGCATCGTCCGAGAAAGCATGTCGATCAACACAAAGTACATCCGACGTAATCATGCTTTGGTGGAGAACCTCCTTAAGAAGCTTCACAAGCGATACACATTACCAGAGAAGTTCAGAAACCTAGAGAGTAATAAGAACCCGGTGAACAAACTAGCACTGACAAATATGAGCAACGCCTTGAGCAGCTCGAAAACCCGGGTAAAGAACATCATTGACAAAGGTGAAAGCTGGGAGACTATAAGTAGGAAAAATCCGATGCTCGACGAAGAAGATTTCAAGATATTCAAGGCAGACTTAGATACCACTGCCTCTAAAGCATGGACTGAGTGGGGAAAGACTATGCGAGAGAAGAACATAGGTAACCACCGGCTTGGAAGTGGCGGATACAGAGGGAAAAAACCCATTTGGGACAAGGAATACGCCGAGCTTGAACGCCTGGGTAAAGAGAACCCATTGCATAAAATTACAGACCTGCAGATCCGACAATTTGTCCGGGCCCGCTACTACCTGGATCCTGTTACAGGGGAGTTCGTCACCGACGACCCGGATGTGAAGGCCTTTGAGGATGAGCTGGTAAGGAATTTACCGTGGGTCTCTCATTAAAATAATTAAGCCAAGAAATCTAAATGCATGCATGGGTTCACCTCTCCTTGTATCTCTGCAAGAGAAGGAATTGAACGCTAGCGAGGACTTGTCATCCCAAGATTCGGCGACAGAGCCATGGGACACTGTTTTTAACAGGGCGACGAACACTTACAAGAAGAGGGAGAAGAAGTTGCAGCCAAAATCAGCTGGCCGTGTTTTCGGCTTCGGTACAAGCATGAAGTTTACCGAGTACTACAAAGAGGACGCAAAGAAGAGGAGGGAGAGGAAGAACCAGTCGGCAGCTAAAGATAAAGCCGAGGTTGAAGAGCTGAAGTTGAAGGTGAAGACATTAGAGGAAAACATGGACGAGAAAGCAATGGACAAGTTATTGGAGGAGAAGCTTCATGCGATCATCCCCCCTGGGTTGATGGAGGGGCTAGCTGTTTCGAATGCGGGAGGTCGACAGGGGCTGATAAACGTGCCTAGATTTAGCGGCAGCAACTCGAGCATCAACGTTAACGCGTCGCCGGACTTGGTGACCCCGCCGGCCACCATCGCCGCGGCGCAGCCGCAAGAGCTTATTGTCGCACAGTTGCCCCCTGCTCCTCCCGCCAAAAATACCAGTATCGCATAGCTGGCGGTGGCACCAGTATCGCGGGAGAATGCTGATGATAGGCCTGCCGCCGGGATCGGCCGTGTGTCGACATTAGCCGAGCTCAACGCCCTCACCAAGGTAACTAATATCATACTCCGCTTCATCTTCTTTATGCGCCTTTGGTGATTGCCACCTCGATCATGATGCCCAACACATATGTGTCGATATTCAGGACTCTTCTTGCATACTACTCCAAAGAGTTGCCGACGGCGAGTTGAAGGATGTTGCCAAGGGCAATATCATACAACCGGCGAACCGCACGATGCACAACAATGCAATGGACGATGCCGTGATAAGGGTCCAGATTGCTCGGGTGTTGCCAGGGTGCGACGACATGGACCCCCCCTTTCAACCTCAGGGAGCCGACGAACACAAGACCCTTGCAGAATGCCATGGCTAGCCCTTGACATGGCGGAAGACTCAGATTCGTCTTACGGGGCACCTAAGCGCCACCTCGATCGTCCGGCCACCACCTCGGATGCCACCTGTCACCGACGCGACCTAGATCGTTCGTCCACCACCTAGGAAGCCACCTGTCGTCGTCGCCACCACCAGTCGCCACCAACAACTGTTGGGAGCGTGTGGGCCGCCCCAAGGAGATGCCACCGTTGCAACGCAACCATCATCTCCTCCGCCACCACCATCACCACATGGTGGCAACAACGATGATGATGAAGAATTTGTCAACATCGACGACTACATCAACACCGGCACCGGCATAGCATTGTACATGCCTGCTGTGGATGAAGAACCCTTTGTCGCTCGCGAGGGTCAAGGTGGGCGTCCCACTACATGCACACAATGCCTGGTCTTCCATGTTTTATCTCAAGAGACGCCTCTGGCCGCCGATCAACAGGAGAAACCAGTTGGATTCGTCTTTAGCCCTGACACACTCCAAAAGGCAGGGTTGAGCACTTAGCATCCCCAGTGGAGGAGCTTGCTCAGAAGACGAAGAAGCACAGGAAGAGAGGTAAGAATGCCGAGAGCCAACCTCCTCCGAAGAGGATCCGGGCTAAGGATGACGTCTTACCAGTCCGCGAGGATGGCTTGCCCAGGATACATATAGCCGGTGAAGCGATACTGACTCCGGAGCTGCTTCGCCTTGCTGGTGGACATATGCTCGCTTTGAGTGATAGTATCAAGACACTAGAGGGCATTCTTATTAAAGACAAAGATCCAAGTTACCCGGTTTTCACTGTCAAGGTGCCATAGGACGTGGACTTCGTCCATGAAGACCCCGTGGACGTGTTCTTCATAGCGTACGAGGACGTCTTCAAGCTGTTTCTCTCGAAACGGCTGGACTACAACATGGTCCGCCTATTCGCGCTCAATCTGGCGATGAAGACCAAGAGAGAGCAGACCCCCTACATCGCGATAGTGGATCCCTACTACATGCGTGATAGCCAGTTGAGGGAAGGATCTGAGGCGCGTTCCAAGGCGACGGCATATCTCGAGAAGTTCATGGTGGACCACAAGAGGACGAACACGCTTCTTTTGCCTTTCTTTCCCGAGTAAGTACACACACACCCTAGAATTGTTAACTTAGGCTTTCTTATAGCTTTCTTCCTTTGCCCTTTTCCAACATCCCGTTTCAATCGTGTTATGCAGAGACAAATACTGCACACTCATCGTCATTTTCCCAAAGTACTCGATAGCATCGTATTTCGACTCGGCGAGTCAGAAGAAGAAGAAGGACTACACCATAATAAGGGGTGTTTTGAATGAGGCTCTCGAGGGATACGCTAAAAAGGGATGCCCCTTCGTCAACAAGGGGGAATGTATCAAGGATGACAAGCACGTGTTCAAGAACGTGCTCGAGTTCCCCTGCGGCAAGGAGCCGGATACTGCCGGCGCCAAGGAGGCCTTCTACGCCATGCATCACCTTAAAGGGTTTGTCCGGGATTGCCAGAACCTAACTCTGCCATCTAGTTTCCGAGCATGGGCTGAAAATTTGGCGCGAAGGGACGATGATGATCTTAGAGAAGACTTCCATCGCATCCAGGTTAAGTTGTCGTAAATCATCGTGGAAAATGTCAACACGAGGGGAGGGGTCCTAAAACACAACAGAGGGTTGACTAAGCGGGAGATTGAAAATATTCTTCGTCAACAGGGTGACAACAGGATGTGGATGACGAAGGATGGCTATCTACCATTCCCAAAGTCGAGCGTTAGCAGTTCTCAACATTGATCGATGTGTGTGCCTAGAATTATCATAGATGTCTATGTGTAGTGTTGTGTCACAAACTATATACTACTGTGGTCGTATGTTGTAAACTTCACTTTTGTGGTCGTTGTCGTCGAAGTTCTATGATTATGATCGATGTGCTATATTCTATGTTTACTGATCTTTTGCTTTAGTTTATGTGAATATATATGCATGTGAACCAATTTAGTTCTTTCTGTTGCATGATTTACTAATATGCCTTATCTATAGAGATGACGAAGTGGTACGTGGTGTACAAGGGTTGGGTTCTAGGAGTCTATGATGAGTGGGAGGACTGTCAGAAACAGGTGAACAAGTTTAGCGGCAACAGCTACAAAGGATACGCGACTCGAGAGGAGGCGGTAGCCAAGTGGAGGAACCACCTATGGAAGGAGAACCGGATGAAGATATTGCTAGTGCTCTTGCTCTTGCTCACTGTCATAATAGTTGTATTCTATTTGATTCTAGTGTAGGCGATGAACACTTCATTTGTAATGTGATGAGATGGTGAACTTTGTAACAAATACTTGTAACAAACACTTCATTTGACTTGTATTGTAATATGATGATCACTTGTCTATCTCGTTCGGGCTCTAAGTAGTGTGATGGCACTATATTCATGTTTGTATTATATTTGTTTTCATATACTAAGTCAAATATACCGTTTATGTATAATACTGTATAATATATGTATAATACTGTATATTTGGACAAGTTTCGATTTTTTTAATACCTGATATTCAAACCAGTGGCGCATCGTTGTAACCTTTTGTGGCACATAGAGATTCAGTGGCGCATTGTCCATAATGCGCCACTGAACAGAGTCCTATGGCGCATCAACAAAAATGCGCCACAGAAGTATCATGAATTTTGTGGCGCATTTTGGAATGCGCCACAGAAGTTTTCATTAGTGGCGACGTAACAGTGGCGTCCCTGCCATGCGCCACAGAAGACGAATATAGATGCGCCACTGATGAAGGATTTCCTAGTAGTGTGTGATGCACCCAAGGGACCGAGCCTCCCGACCAGGAACTACGCCGTGGAAGATGGTGTTGGTTCGCCTTAGGTTTTTCTCCGTCAAGTTCATCTTCTGCAGTGTATCCAGGTACATGATGTTGATGCTGCTTCCACTATCCACCATACATTTGGTGAACTCATTGCCGTCAATCAGGGGGTTGATGACCATGGCGTATTGGTTCTCCGTAGGGATGAGGTCTGGGTGATCCTTCCTGTCCCAAGTAATTGGAATCTCCGACGAATGCGGGAACTAGGGAACTAGGGGTAGAGTGTCCATCAGTATCCTCACGGAGGTCTTATGTTGTCGGACGGTGCGGGTGCCAAGGAAAGTGTGGAAAACTGTCTCCTTCTTCTCGAAGGGATTCTTTCCCTTTCCGTCGGTCTTGGCGGTGTGCTTGGGGTCAACATCCTCGTCCATGTCACTTGAATCCTTGGTTCCTTCGCCTTCTTCTTCCCCTTGCCCTTTCCTCGCGGTCTGTTCTTCTGACTTTTCTTGTAGCCAGACTCCGGGTCCTCCTTGAGGTCATTGACGAACTTGTAGTGGCGATTGGTGTGGGTGTCCTTGCCGTTGGCATCGAGGTGTACGAGGCACGGCATATCCTGTTGCGCGCATCCCTTCGTCTTTGTTCTGACGAACCCGTCTGAGACCGACATCAAGAGAAGATCTGTCCCTTGGCGGCTTGTGCTGGCTAGACTGAGAAAAAGCTGAGTCAGACTCGAGCCTCTGAGAGGTGGCCTTTTCCTTCTGTTTCACCGCCTTGGCCATTAGGTCATAGACCTGGTCCACCGCTTCAGGTGATCTATCCTGCTCTAGAAGGGTCTTGGCGACGGCGAGATTGAGTAGAGGAGTGGACATCACCAGCCTGCCTTCACTGTCAATGTATGGCTTGGCTTGTGCCGGCTTCGAGGGAGACCATCCTAGGTTTCGCCGCACACCAGGATCGTTGATGACGCGAGCCGGAGCTTTCTTGGCCTTCTGCTACTGCAGCAGAGTCTTGTACTCGGCCTCCATTGCTCTAGCTTTCTCTATGGACTTCTGCGCATTGGCCAGATCTCGATCTAGCTTTGTGCCTTGCTTCACGATGGCCTGCGCTTCCTCCAGCAGCTGCTGGCGCTTCTCGTCAAGCTGGACTACATTGCGGATATGAGCCACGGCCATAGGCTCGACGAGAAGATTACCGTACATCACTCTATCAGCTGCGGTAACTTGGGAAGCAGCAGACGTAGATGCCGGAGGCGGCGAGTTTGCTTTGTTGTTATTGCTCGGTCCGGTGCTGAGTTCCTCCGGCTGTTGCACTGGGTTAGGCGGAGGGGGCATATCCTTTGCACGATCATTGTCGGCAGCAACAGGTGGTCCCTTCCCCTTGTCCAGCGCTATAGGCAGAGCTCGTCTAGGTTGATCTTCATCCATCACCGTCCCAATGGTGACAAACACCTCTCGTGAAGTGATGGCGTTGTTGGCCTATTCGCCGCGCGTGTAGTCCTCCTCCATCTCCTGCATGGCAGAGTCTAGTTCATCTGGGCTGAAATATTTCTCCTCCAAATCTGCACTGAATCGGCATAGTGCGCGTCAATCACAGCGTCGGAGGCTTCCGGGGCTTCCTCGATGACGGGGGATGGAGGTGCAACAGCGGCGACAATGACTAGAGGCGGTGGTGCAGCTGCGGCGATGGTGGCGGGAGGTGGTGGTGGATAAATCGGAGGGGCTCCGTCAATGAGAGCAAGGGCTGTCTGAGCTGCCTCCTTGGCCTCCGCGTAGTTGTTGACGGTGTTCACCATGCTTTCAAAGGTGAGACGTCCTGAAGCCTGCTGCCGCCTTAGAGAATGCCGGAGAAGCGTACCGTGGTCCAGTCCTTCCACAAAGTGATACATGGCATCATCATTGGGGTAATGCGCCAGATCGGCTCGTATACGGAGCCACCTATCAAGGTAATCGCGGGGGTTTTTGCCCTCTCTCTGAACACAACGCGCCAGATCGAAGATAGTAACCACGCCGATGAACTTGGATCTCTACTGTCCAGACACGCGGACGAAGCCGGCGGACTTGCAGTGATCTTCCACCGTTATATCCTGCACAGGGGCGGTTTGGGTGGGCCTTGAATTTTTCCGATCTTTGTCGGCAAACTCCGAGGAGAGATTCGACATTGATCCTTCCGCGGACGTATCCTTCCCGTAGGCAGTCCATGCGGGTCTTGATGCTCCTCCGACTCCCAGGGAACTAGTGCCAGAGTCGGTTTCGCCGATGAAGAGATGGATATCTCCGATGGGGACGATCGAGTACCGCGTAGGGTTCATCTTCGCCGGGATCCAAAACTCGTCAGGAGGGACGATCGGAACGTTGCCGTAGAAGAGAACACGACTGATGGCTACGGTTTCGTCGATTCCTGTGAAGATCTTCGCCCTCGCCCGCTGAAGAGCCTGAAGCGCCTCTTGCCCCATGGTGGCCGCCAGATCGGCTCGTATACGGTGGGCGCCAACTGTCGTGGTATTGTCGACGAGTATGCCATGGAGGGGTCCTCACAGTGCATGCTTAGAGACGTTGGGGAAGGCGGACGGTTGACGAGTACGAGGTAACACAAATTACCCTGGTTCATATCCCACGATGGTGGCGGAATCCTACTCCTGCTATAAATCACTATAAGGGCAATACGCCGAGTTATAGGGATTGGTTCGCTGTGCGAGGTGCGTCGTAGTCGACACTAGGCTGTCTAAGATTGTCTGCCCTAAAAGCTCCCATAGGCCCGACATATATAGTCGTCAGGTCCTAGGGTTACAGGGAAAAGTCCTAGCCGGACAGGTTACAGAGTCCTACACTGCTTACAACTAGTCTAGCGTGTCTTGCACTCCAAGGCTCCGGGTACATCAATGACCTCTCCGTAGCCTTCCTTTATTCAGCATGGGCCTCCCTTCTGGATCCATCTAACTGGGCCGCCCAGCTGGACATGGGCCATGCTACCAACTGTGGGCCACCCGGGTTATCCTGATAGAGGACATGCTATGAGGATACCCATATAGCATATCCCCAATAGTAGCCCCCGGAGAACTCCGAGATATTGCGCCGTCTTGCCTCTTCATGTTGAATGCGTTGTTTAGATGGATGTCGGCAAATCGGCAAGCAATTTGTAAGTCGGAGAATTGCTGAATCTTCCACCATATTCTTCCGTAGCCGGACTGGATCCGTCCATGCCAAAATCTTTCGATGTGATGGTTCACCTGCCAGCGACAGCTAGGGCGACGTAGACATAGGTCATCAACGCCTCGTAACTCACACATGTAGAGAATGCAATCATGTCCATTTTTCCCGCGCAAGCGATACGAACCGTTGGCGACGACGGTTGGCAACATGGTGAAATTTCCGCGCACGCTTCCGCACACGTCGTCCATGCATCTACCATTTGATCGTTTTGCACGAATCTTGATGCCAGAGGTTATAAATTGTAACAGCGGTGGAAATTTTACTTTTCACCTCATTCTCCTCTGCATCGTCTTCTTCCTCCAACGAGAGCCTCCTCGAGCTCTCTGCGCACTCCATGGAAAAACCCTGGCTCCTCGACCTTTCGCAGTCACCACCTTAACATCTCCAATGGCCAGCAGTAGTTCCACCCCATCCATGGCAGCGTCAGGCGATGCCACGACGAAGCCAGCGAGCACCGTCATCATGCCCCCAGAGGGCCTGGTGATCCCCAAATCCGCGATTGTCGAAAACACCAGCGGTGTCCATAACCCAGCGCGGTGGAACTGCTAGAGGAGGAATGCGACTCCCACAAGGGCGACTGGCGCAGTTCGGATATTACGGACCGCAACATCAAGGAGCTAATCATCGAGGGCTACCTCCCTGTGACGGAGGGGCTCGCCTGGCGGGCGGCGCCGGCCGGCGAGGTCACTCCTTCTCCCTAGACAGAGAGAAGGTGTACCTCAAAGCCCAACTGGTACACGACGTCTCCCTGCCCATATCCAATTTCTTCCTAGCCATCCTAACCATTACTGAGTACAGCCTCATAACCTCTCCCCCAATAGCATCCTTGTGCTTAGCAATTACTCGGTGCTTTGCGAGGGTTACTTAGGGATTATGCCTAGGCTAGATCTCTTTATATACTTTTTCACCATTAATTGGGAAGCCGGAGCCGGCAAGGAAGAGCTCAGGAACTGTGGAACTATTAGTTTTAATATCCGGCCTGGCCGGTGGTTCCCTGACATCGTCAGCCATGAGTCCTGTAAGAACTGGCAACAGACGTACTTCTACAGCCTATATATCCCTCTAGGTGGCTGAGAAGCGACATATCCAGACTTCGTCGATGGAGCCGCCGCTGAATCCTCGACATGGAGATCCCAGGCCTCCCTTCCCTCCAACATCGACGCTTCCCGCACTATAAGGCGGATAGAGTGGTTCGTAGAGACAGGTCTGACCGGATTAGACCTGGCCATGTGCTGGTTAGTCAAGCGGATCCAGCCTCTGCATTACCGCTTGAAGTTGATGCACGAGTATACCAACGAGAGGAAGGATAACCTCTGCATCTCCAAGGATAACTTATCGAGCGACTCCGTCAAGCTTTGCCTCAAAGACATCGTCAAGGTGACGGATAGGAAGTGTGGCTTCACCATCACCTATGTCATGTTCATAGAGAGCAAGTGCTCAAAGGTACCTGTTTGTTTTCCGTGTAAGATATATACTCTGGTTCTTCCATCTAGCCATTACCATCTCATCTAACACTGTGGGTTTTCACTTAACAGCTCAGCGATCTAGAGGAGGATAGTATGGCTGTACAAATCTGTGATCCAAAGATGAAGGAGGTCACCGTCATGTCCGACGACGATGTCCCGTTGGCGCAAAAGCGGAAAAGCTCCACCTCTGACGCTGCCGACAGAGGCAAGAAGAAGAAGAAGAAGACGGAGGGTGGAGCCTCCAAGAAGACTACCGTCGCCCTGGAGGCAGAGAAAAGAAAGGTTACCGGGATCCCCTTTGCCAAAGAACCCCCTCTTGTGTAAGTTTATTTCTCTCCAACATTGTCCATTGCTTGTCTTATTCCTGTACTTATACTTTTTGCACGTTTCAGGAAGAAGGCCACTACTAGTTTAAAGAAGTCCTCCAAAACTTTGGGGGCTTCTAGAAATATTAAGGATATGTTGCATCGTGACATTTCTCCCGACACATCTCTTGCCATCGCCCCTGTCACTCCTAGCGTCCATCTTACACCTGCTTCGACAAGCTCACAGGCCAAAGATGCAGCTGGCCTTCCACCATGGAAGTGGACTCAGGTCACTACTAGAGAAAAGCCTATGCGAGGCGCACCTAAAAGCCTATCCGAGGCACATATCATATGCGCCTCTAGCTTCAAGCCTCGGGTATTTTTTATGCGAGGCGCATAGGATATGCGCCTCCTATACTTCACATATGCGAGGCGCATATCGATATGTGCCTCGCATATTATTATGCGAGGCGCATATCGATATGCGCCTCGCATACGTGAAGTATAAGAGGCGCATATCATATGTGCCTCGCATATATTTTACAATGCGCCTCGTATATTTATAATATATGCGCCTCCTATAGTATCCTATATGCGCCTCCGGTAATATTTTCGAAATTCAAGTTTTACAGACCACTATAAATAATAATATGCAGATATTCAAATATACAATATACTCTAGAATACAGTATAAAGAGCACAGAATTTTTCAGAAACTTGCAATTTGCCAAAGCATAATAGAACCAACATGAATACAATACATTACACATCAATCATGACATACAAGTTCATACATCAAGTGTTTGTGCCACAAGTTCACACCTCCGAGTACAAGTTCACAATCACATTACAACTCCAATGACGTAGCTCTACCTAGATGAAGTAGAACACATAACCTACCATGAAGAGCAACAAGGTGGTGATCACGAAGAAGTTCCTCCACTTCTTCCTTCCATGCCTCCTCCACTTCTCTTCCGCCACCTCTCTACTCTCATAGCCTTGGTAGCTGTTGCCCGAGAAGTTGTTCACTTGCTTCTGGCAGTCTTTCCACTCCTCGTACACACCTGGAACCCGACCGACTTACACGACATAACACCTCGCCATCTCCTACACATAATAAAGATGATATTACTTATGTCAGTGGAAAGCAATAGCTAGCAGTTCACAAGATAGAATCATGCATATATATATATATGGGTGCAACAAAATGTAAGAAATCACGTTCTAATCATCGGCATTTTGAAGAAAGACCAAAAAAAGCAAACCAAGAATGACTTGGATTAGTGCCTCATACTTAGATTGGGCATGGAAATAACAATGCTCGCTGTTCGATCTCATGCGGCAAGTAGAGTATATGCCCAAATTACTAGTCTACTTGGCACACAAGATCGAACAGCGGCATAGTCATACACGTGACACCACAACACGTTATAATCATCGGCATTTCGAAGAAAGACAAAGAAAGCAAACCACAAGAAGTAGGGAAGCAATGACAAATGAAAAGCAACAAGCACTTAAAATAGTTCATAACACAGATAACTAGCTAGTGTCTCTCACAATCAAGTTCAACAGTTGACGAAACATATTCTAGAGGTTTTGCTAGGCAAGTTTAACATAGTGATAAGAGGTTACAACACGAGTTCGGAACTAACAGCTAGGTACCCAGGCAATGCAATCATGAAGTCTTCTTCAGCTCTTGAGTCGGCTTTGGGGGGGCATTGATGAAGCCCGACCGAGTTTTCGCCATTTGCATGAACATCCTGCCGTCACCCTACTGTGCTAAGCATTCGTCTATCTCCCTGTTGGACGGTGTATAGCCGCCGTAGAAGGTGCCTCCGGTTTTTATGACTCCCTGGTACACGATTGTCGCGATCTCCTCCTGGATGTTGAAGAAGTGTTGCCTGAGGTTGCGAGCCTCTATGAATGCAAGCTTTTCAGCCCACTTCACGAGGTCAGATGGCAGCGTTTTGGTCTCCATGTCATTGAAGAACGCCTTCATGTGGTAAATGGCGTAGAAGGCATCCTTCCCACTACTAGGCGGCTGCTTGACGCAGGCAAACTTCGTCGTGTGGCGGAACACGTGCGCGCCGAACTTTACATGTGGCCTTGCCGGTTTGACGCCTCCCGCTGCGACGTAGCCGGTGAGAGCGCCATCAAGAATTTTCTTGATATTGGTGTAGTTTTTTTGGATCGCACTGTTTGAGTCGAGGTACAAGGCTGTTGAGTGTTTCAAATTCAAGCTTATGAGCACACAGCCTGTCTGATCATCCTCCGTGATGGGATGGTAGGGAAGGAGAATCACATCCTTGTCCGAGTATGTTTGCAGGAAGTTTGAGAGGTAGTCGGTCGCCAGATCTATGGCCTCCGCATCTTTCAGGATGGCGTCACGCATGAAGTAGGGATCCACTATCTGGATGCCCGGGATCTTGTCTCTGGTGATCTCCATGGCCATATTGAGGGAGAACAGTCGGACCAGGGTATTGTGCAGTCGAAACCCGTTTAACATGTCAAACAGGTCGGTATGCCGCACGTAGAAGATATCCCCGAGGGGTACAGTGACGAAGCACGACATATGAGAAGGCACCTTAGCCTTGAAAACGAGGTATGACTGATCGTTGTCGCAAATGCGGCACTGCTCAATTGTGAGACATCCATAATGAATACTACGCATATGCGAGCCTGCGACCTCGAGCATCGATTTACACGTCATCGGTACACCTGCCACGTGCTGCTGATTCCTGGCTTGCCCCACAACGCCATCCCGGAAAAGAGGATTTGGATCCTGGCCCCGATCACCCTTAGGCTTCCTTTTGCGACCCTTCTTGCTCTTTACGGCATCGGCCACTGCGTTCACCTCACCGACCGTCTTATGGAGGGTGCCGGGGATGATCAAAGGAACTACTGGCCTTGGAGGCTCGGTGAAGGGGACAGGTGGCAGCGTCTCCTGACTAGTTGGGAAGAGACGCACCTTGCAAGGGGGTTTCGCTGGTGCCAGTTTGGTCTCGGCAACTTGATGTGTGCCTGATGGTCCCGGCTCATACAAATCAGAAAACCTTGTGTTAACAAACTAGTCACCGTAGTTCGGGTCAATTTCTTCATCATCATCGGGATTCTGTGCCATGTTGTCCAAGTCTCCCATCTCAAAGTCTTCATCATGTGCTGGTTGTGCTGCCTCTAGGGTGATGTTGAGCTGGTCCTCTGTCCCCAAACGGATCTGGCTCTTCGGCCATAGGTACAAGTAGCCGAAGCCGGTATTGAGGACCGCTGCCGTGTCCTCATTGTCCCATCCTTGAGGTTGAGAGGGAGGTTCCACTTGCTCGTAGCCCGGAAGCACCATATTGTATTTGACCCTCATCATGTCAGGTGGCATTGTGACATTATGCATTTTGCGGTTCTCTGGTTGAACAATAGTACCCTCGGCAACATCCATCAACTGGCCGCCCACCCAGTGCATTAGAGTGCAAGGAGTGTCCCCCTGCGAAAGATCGACATGTAGGCCGAGCGTTAGAAAAACAGAGATCAAGTCATCGGTGTGGTTGAGCCTCCCAACTCTCGCTTTAATTAGTTAGTTACCTTGAGGGCGTCAAACTCAGCCAATGTCGAGGCACCGACGCCGACAGGCTTGACCACGCAAGTGGCGGAGTGGCTGCCTGATGGCACGGTCGTGCGGGCTGGCGCCTTCGCCACAGATGAAGCATGATGTCGAAGAAAGCGGGGGGGGGGGGGAATAGATCTCGAGCTCGCACATTATCACCACGATCTCGTCCTGTAGCCTCGTGAGCTGCTTAAGGCCTATCGACTTCCGAGAGATGACGTCAAAAAAGTTGCAGAGGCCAAATAGTGTTTCACGGATGTGCTTGTCCATTATACCTCGGATCGCGACTGGGAGTACCTGCGTCATTAGCACGGCGACGTCGTGAGACTTCATCCCGCTGAAGCGCTGCTTCGCCTCGTCTAGCCATATGCTTATCTTCCCCGCGTATCCGTTCGGAAATTTGACTCCGAGGAGGCACTTCATAAACTGTATGTCCTCCTTCTTACTCAGAGTGAAGCATGAGGCTTTGATCTTGACCTCTCCCTTGTTAACCTTTTTCCCCTTGTGATGACGGCTATTCTGTGTTTCTGTCTCCTCCACCTCGTCCTCCTCCTCATCATCGCTAGGTGGTGGTTGAAGTTCATCCCTGATGCCCATATGCTTCAAGTCGTTCCTTGCCTTCGGCCCATCTTTGGTCTTGTCGGTGTTAAGGAGGGTGGCAAGTAGACTCTCGCCCACGTTCTTCATGATATGCATGAGATCAAGGCTATGAGGCACGCGGAGGATCTTCCAGTATGGCAAGTCCCAGAAAACAGACCTCGCCTTCCATACCTTCAGCAACGGCTCTGGCTTCTTCTGGGTCTTTCCTGGCGCAGGGCACTCCTTCCAGTTATTCAACAGCTTGTAGATTTCCGCGCCACTCTTATGGTGTGGGATTCCTCGGAGCTTGATCGTCCCATCGAACAGATGTCCTAGCTTTCTTCAGGCGTGATTCTTGGGAACCCACCTCCGAGCCCCAAGGAACACGGTTTTCCCGGACCCAGGATCTTTCTGTAGCTGGCGGTACGTTGTATTATCCTTGCACCTAACGCACCCATAGAATCCTTGGACCACCTGCCCCGAGAAGTATCTGTAACCGGGATAGTCTTGCACCGTCGTGATCACCGCCGCTCTCATGTCAAAGTACTCTTTTCTCGAGGCGTCCCATGTACGGGCTCCTTCTTCCCATAACGTGGCCAACTCCTCTTTCAACAACGTGAGATACAGATTGATGTCTGTACCAGGTTGTTTTGGCCCTTGAACGAGCATACTCATGGTTACGTACTACTTCTTCATGCACAACCAGGGGGGGAGGTTGTAGATCCATACAAACACGGGCCAGGTGCTGTGTGTGCTGCTCTGGCTTCCAAACAGATTGAGTCCGTCAGTGCTCACGCCCAGCCTGAGGTTCCTTGACTCTTTCCCAAAATGTTGGTAATATTGGAGGTCCAACGCCTTCCACTGGCAAGCATCCGAAGGGTGCCTCAACATTTCCTCCTTCTCCGGATCATCGTCTTCCGGCCTCTTTCTTTCCGCGTGCCAGCGCATGAGCTATGCTTCCTTAGGGTCTGCGAAATACCGCTGCAAACGAGGAGTTAGAGGAAAGTACCACACCACCTTCCTAGGAGCTTTCTTGGTCCCTCTCTTGTATCGAGAGGTCTTGCACACCGAACACGTGGTCTTCTCCGCGTCCTCGCCCCGGTAGATGATGCAATCATTTATGCAGACATGGTATTTCACGTGCGGTAGATTGAGAGGCCACACGACTTTCTTCGCCTCAGCGATACTAGTCGGACATGTGTTCCCCTTCTTGGGAAGAATATCGTGCCAGAATACAATGTTGTCGTCGAAACATTCGTCGGTCATTTTGTGTTTCGCCTTCATCTCCAGAGCCCTAAGCGTTACATTTAGACGGGTATCCCCGTCGTTGCATCCGTCAAACAATGGAGTGACCGCGGCTTTCTCCATTTGCTCCAGTTTAGCCTTCTCTCTACCGGCGGCTCTGGCGTTACTCGTCTCCTTGAGAAACAGATCTTGGACATGAGGGTCTCGCAACCAGCTCGAATCATGGTCGGCACCTTGATCTTCGTGTTCATGACCGGCGCCACCTTGATCATCTTCGTGTCCATGCCCGACGCCACCTTGATCATCTTCGTGATCGTGACTGGCATCTTGATCTTCGTGATCATCACTGGCATCTTGATCTTCACCATTATTGACATCCTCATCATCATATTCGTCATCACGTATCCATCGAGTGTAGCCATCCATGAAACTACATCGAAGCAGGTGCGACTCCAGCATTCCAAAATCATGCCTTATCAGATACATCAGCTTGCAGTCCCGACATGGACATCTTATCTCTGTCTTGTTTGCACGTTCCATGTCGGCCCTCGCGCATGTCATCCACCTATCCACGCGGGCTTTGTTGATCAGTGGTCAGACCATGGCCGCCTGCGTGGTACAAAGAGCAAGAGAATAATTAGAGCATATATGGACATGGATCGCCGGAAAAATTCGGCATGACCTCCCCTAAAAAGAGGACATCCGCGAGTGCCAGAAATTCGCCGGAAAAGAAATAAATCGACATTCCAGCGAAACATTGGCATCTCAAATGAAATCCCTGCACAAAAAGTAGCACCACAACACAATCATATAGTCGATGTCTCTGACAGCGCGCATACATGCAAGCAACGCCTTCACGCTTCCTCCAACAACGACTTGCGCAAGAGAGCCGGAGGAGAAGTAAATGGACATGTTGTAGATCTAGAGGAGCAAGAGACTTCACTTACATATGGGTGTCAACCAATGGATGTTGAGAAAGCTTCTATGGTGAATCAATGGGGGAAATGAGGTGGGGAGGAGGAGGGGGGCGACCAGATTTGTCTTGGTGGAGGAGGAAGAAGTGACACAAGTGAGTGGGGTGGTAGTTGCCTCCATGTGCAAAAAGCTGGAAAAAAGTGGTGCCAGGTTATGCGAGGCGCATATTGCACAATATGCGCCTCCTATAATTCAAACTATAGGAGGCGCATATAGCAATATGCGCCTCGCATATGCGGCCACCTACCACCGCCTGGGCCCGCAGGAGTTACTTGAGGCGCATATGACCATATGCGCCTCGCATATTATCAAATATAGGAGGCGCATATAACCATATGCGCCTCGCATATTCGTGCACCTACCAACACGCGGACCCACACAGATTATGCGAGGCGCATTCTGTCCATATGCGCCTCGCCTATCTGATATATAGGAGGCGCATATGACTAGAATGCGCCTCGCATAATATGGGGCTGCTAGATTCCGTCCGTACAGGGATTATAGGAGGCGCATTCTTATCATATGCGCCTCGCCTATTTTTATACTAGAGGCGCATGGAGAAGGAGTGTGCCTTGCCTATTTTATAGGAGGCGCATATGGTCTAAATGTGCCTCGCATAAGCATGTCTCCTATAGCCTTTTCGGCGAACAGGCAACGCAAGAAAGTGCCACAACCCAAACAGCTGAAACTCTGGCTAAGGATGCCATCGGTAGCAGTAGGTGGTGGATAGTGGTACGTCTACCGAAGGCGGCGCCTCCGCACCCAAGAGAGCCATCGAGTTCCCGAAGGTAGTCTACCCTGTACTTACGCCGGGTAGCTCTGCTCTGGTTCCTGGTGCGACACCGACATCTCAAACATGCGGTCTTGAGGAGCTTCTCCGGCAAGCAGAAATCTTGCAGGGAAATAGTTTATCCTTCGACAAGTTGCTTGCTGAGAGTGCTACAAACCTCAAGATCATCGCACTTGTAAGTTTTATTTCCTTTTGCATTTCATATGAGTATCCCACTATAGCCCCCGAGGATTTAGACGTAAAACCATAGGTGTTTGCATCTAAATGCTCTAAGAGTGACTAAGCTAGAAAACTTCTCACTATAGCCCCCGAAGCTTCTAGTTTGAATGAATTGTTCCGACTAGATGCTTTAAAAGTAGCATACGTAGTGTTTGTAAATTTCAATACTGTAGCCCCCAAGCTTCTAGTAGTAACTGAATTAGTTCCGACTAGATCCTTAAAGAGAAACTAAGCATATCATTGAGTTAAAACTTTATACGGTAGCCCCCCATCTTCTAGTTGAAAACTGAATCAGTTCCGACTAGATGCTTAAAGAAAGACCAAGCATATTGCTAAGTTAAAAACTCTCACTGTAGCCTCCAAGCCTCTAGGTGGATATTTATCCGGCTAGATGCTCCAAGTAGACTAAACAGCGTTAAATTTTTCCTTTCCACAAAATGAGAATGCTCGGTTGGGCGTGGCCAACGAGAAGTACCAAAAGATGCGCTATGACTTGGAAGATGAAAAGAGTAAAACTGCCTTCTTGAAGGAACAAATCACCAAGAGCAAGCGTCTGTTTTTCCTTTCTTTTTCGTATTCCAACTTGGTCTTGTGCCAACATTCTCCGCGTACTCACTGTGCACTTGTTCTTTCTCCGACTTGCAGAAGCCATTTCCAGGGCTAAGGATATTGTTGAGCAATCCAAGCATATTCAGCAGCTGGATATCAAAAACAAGATCCTTAAGCAGGAGAGAAAGGATATGATAAAGATGCATGAGGACTCAATGAAAGTCATGCAGGACTCCGCCAATGAGGAGATGAACCGTTTGAAGGAGGAATTCGCGATCCTGAAAGATCATAAGAAAGCTGCCGATGAACAAAATCAGCGCCATCTTGAGGCTGGAACCCCGAAGACACAATTCTTAGGGTTAAGAATCATGTTGTATTTCCCGAGATTATCAAAGGATTCTTTTAAGTCGGATATTAAGTCGTTTGATTTTTTAGACATCACCGCTATATCGCCCACATAGGCGTGAATGTTCCGACCAATTTGGTTGTGTAGGCAACGTTGCATTGTCCACTGGTAAGTAGCACCCGCATTTTTTAGCCCAAAGGGCATCGTGACATAGGAAAACGTGCCATAGGTGTAGTGAACGAAGTGGCCAATTGGTCCGACTTCCTCATCTTGATCTGGTTGTATCCTGAGTATGCATCAAGAAAACACAAAAGCTCTGAGCCACCCGTCGAGTCAATGACTTGGTCAATGCGAGGCAAAGCAAACGGATCTTTGGGACATGCTTTGTTCAAGCCGGTGTAATCAACGCACATTGTTAACTCTTTGGTTGCCTTTTTGGGGACAAGTACAGGATTGGCCACCCATTGGGTGTGAAGGACTTCTCGGATAAAACTAGCCTTAAGTAACCTAGCTATCTCTTTGCCTATGGCGCGTCTCTTCTCATCTCCAAAGCGTCGTAGAGGTTGTTTCACTGTTTTACATTTTGGATCAATATTGAAGCTCTACTCGGCAAGTTCCCTAGGTACACCTTTCATGTCGGCAGGTTGCCAGGCAAAGATGTCCTTGTTCTCACAAAGGAACTCAATGAGCGCGCTTTTCTATTTAGGGTCTAGGTTCGTCCCAATGGCGGTGGTCTTGGAGGCATCACCTACCACAAGTTCCACCGGCTTGGTCTCGATGGCGGCCTTGAATGCTGGGGCGGAGTCAGAAATCTGTTTCTTTGACGCGGGCATCTCTGAGGCATCGACCTTGCTCTAGATCTCCTTGAATTCTTTGCCGTAGAGGATAGCTTCTGCGTAGGCTGCTTCTCAAATCTCACAGTCCCTTGCTTTGGTAAAGCTTCCAGATACGGTGATGACACCGTTTGGTCCGGGTATCTTGAGTTTGTTGTAGACGAAGCATGGCTTGGACATGAAGGTGTGGAATATGTCGCGGCCAAATATGACGTGGTACACGCTCTTGAAGGGACCACCTCAAAGGTCATGCGTTCTTGGCGGTAATTATTAACATCACCAAAAGCGACCTAAAGTGTGATGCACCGAAGGGACCGAGCCTCCCGACCAGGTACTACGCCATGGAAGATGGTGTTGGTCCGCCTTAGGTTTGCCTCCGTCAAGTTCATCTTCTACACTGTATCCAGGTACATGATGTTGATGATGCTTCCACTATCCACCATACATTTGGTGAACTCATTGCCGTCAATCAGGGGGTTGATGACCATGGCGTATTGGTTCTCCGTAGGGATGAGGTGTGGGTGATCCTTCCTATCCCAAGTAATTGGAATCTCCGACCAGCGCAGGAACTAGGGAACTAGGGGTAGAGTGTCCATCAGTATCCTCATGGAGGTCTTCTATTGTCATAAAGTGGGGGTGACAAGGAAAGTGTGGAAAACTACCGCCTTCTTCTCGAATGGGTTCTTTCCCTTGCCGTCGCTCTTGGCGCCATGCTTGGGGTCAACATCCTCGTCCATGTCACTTGAATCCTTGGATCCTCCTCCTTCTTCTTCCCCTTTCCCTTTCCTCGCGGTCTGTTCTTCTGACTTTGCTTGTAGCCGGACTCCGGGTCCTCCTTGAGGTCATTGACGAACTTGCAGTGGCGATTGCTGTGGGTGGCCTTGCCGTTGGCATCGAGGTGTATGAGGCACGGCATATCCTGTTGCGCGCATCCCTTCGTCTTTGTTCTGACGAACCCGTCTGAGATCGACATCAAGAGGAGATCTGTCCCTTGGCGGCTTGTGCTGGCTAGACTGACAAAACGCTGGGTCAGACTAGATCCTTTGAGAAGTGGCCTTTTCCTTCTGTTTAACTGCCTTGGCCACTAGGTCATAGACCTGGTCCACCGCTTCAGGTGATCTATCCTACTCCAGAAAGGTCTTGGCGACGGCGAGGTTGAGGAGAGGAGTGGGCATCACCTTCCTGCCTTCACTGTAAATGTATGGCTTGGCTTGTGCCGGCTTCCAGGGAGCCCATCCTAGGTTTCGCCGCACACCAGGATCGTTGATGATGCGAGCCGGAGCTTTCTTGGCCTTCTGCTACTGCAGCAGAGTCTTGTACTTGGCCTCCATTGCTCTAGATTTCTCTATGGACTTCTGTGCATTGGCCAGATCTCGATCTAGCCTTGCGCCTTGCTCCGTGATGGCCTGCGCTTCATCCAGCAGCTGCTGGCGCTTCTTGGCAAGCTGGACTACATTGCGGATATGAGCCACGGTCATAGGCTCGACGAGGAGATTACCATACATCACTCTATTAGCTGGGGGAACTTGGGCAGTAGCAGACATAGATGCCGGAGGCGGCGGGTTTGCGGTGTTGTTGTTGCTCGGTCCGGTGCCGAGTTCCTGCGGCTTTTGCACTGGGTTAGGCGGAGGGGGCATATCCTTTGCGCGATCATTGTTGGCAGCAACAGGTGGTCCCTTCCCCTTGTCCAACACTGTAGGCGGAGCTCATCCGGTTGATCTTCATCTATCGCCGTCCCAATGGTGACGAACACCTCTCGGGACGTGACGGCGTTGTTGGCCTATTCGCCGCACGTGTACTCCTCCTCGATCTCCTGCATGGCAGAGTCTAGTTCCTCCGGGCTGAAATCTATCTCCTCGGAATCTACACTGAAGTCGGAATAGTGCGCGTCAATCACAGATTCGGAGGGTGCTGGGGCTTCCTCGATGACAGGGCTGGAGGTGCAACAGCGGCGACAATGACTGGAGGCGGTGGTGGAGTTGTGGCGATGGTGGCGGGAGGTGGTGGTGGTGGTGGCTGAATCGTAGGGGCTCCGTCAATGAGCGCAAGGGCTGTCTGAGCTGCCTCCTCGGCCTCCGCGTAGTTGTTGACGGTGTTCACCATGCTTTCGAAGGTGAGACGTCCCGAAGCCTGCTGCCGCCTTAGAGAATACCAGAGAAGCGTACCTTGGTCCAGTCCTTCCAAAAAGTGATACATGGCATCATCATTGGGGTAATGTGCCAGATCGGCTCATATACAGAGCCACCTGGCAAGGTAATCGTGGGGGTTTCGCCCTCTCTCTGAATGCAACGTGCCAGATCAAAGATAGTAACCATGCCGATGAACTTGGATCTCTGCTGTCCAGACGCAAGGACGAAGCCGCCGGATTTGCAGTGATCTTCCACCGTTATATCATGCACAGGGGCGGTTTGGGTGGGCCTAGAATTTTTCCGATCTTTGCCGCAAACTCCGAGGAGAGATCCGACATCGATCCTTCCGCGAACGTATCCTGCTGTAGGCGGTCCGTGCGGGTCTTGATGCTCCTCCGACTCCCAGGGAACTAGTGCCCGAGTCGGTTTCGCCGATGAAGAGATGGATATCTCCGATGGGGACGATCGAGCACCGCGTAGGGTTCGTCTTCGCCGGGATCCAAAACTCGTCGGGAGGGACGATCAGAACGTTGCCGGAGAATAGAGCACGACCGATGGCTACTGTTTCGCCGATTCCCGCGAAGATCTTAGTCCTCGCCCGCTAAAGAGCGTAAAGCGCCTCTTGCCCCACTCTGGGCGCCAGATCGGCTCGTATACGGTGGGCGCCAGCTGTCGTGGTATTGCCGACAAGTACACCATGGAGGGGTCCTCACAGTGCATATTTAGAGACGTGGGGGAAGGCGGACGGTTGACGGGTATGAGGTAACATAGCTTACCCAGGTTCAGATCCCACGACGGTGGCAGAATCCTACTCCTTCTATAAATCACTATAAGGGCAATATGCCGAGTTATAGGGATGAGTTCGCTGTGCGAGGTGCGTCATAGTCGACACTAGGTTGTCTAAGATTGTCTGCCCTAAAGGATCCCATAGGCCCGACATATATAGTCGTCAGGTCCTAGGGTTACATGGAAAAGTCCTAGCCGGACAGGTTACAGAGTCCTACACTTCTTACGACTAGTCTAGCGTGTCTTGAACTCCAAGGCTCCGGGTACGTCAATGACCTCTCCATAGCCTTCCTTTATCTGGCATGGGCCTCCCTTTTGGATCCATCTAACTGGGCCACCCAGCAGGTCATGGGTCATGCTACCAACTGTGGGCCACCCGGGTTATCCGGATAGAGGACAAGCTATGCGGATACCCATATAGCATATCCCCAACAATCCCCTATACTTGTGGGTCATCAACCGCCTACTACAATGTGTATCGGATAATTGATGCCAGGGAAAAGAGAATATGATCCAAGGTCAGTAAGCCTTTTCCATGGGTTAGCAGCATGTAACTTGCTTGTATTCATCGAAAACATCATGCAGTCAAACCCAGAAGGATAGGTGCGAAGACCATAGTGAACAACACTAGTATCATTAGCAATTGCATTGCCTAGTAAACCTGATGTATAAACCAGAAGAAGTCTTGAACAATTGGCAGATCTTGCTAACCACCACATACCATGATCATCCTCCTTATCGTCATCAGCAAGCTCATATGTCACGTAAAGCACATCGCGTGGCGACTAGATAAGCAAAGGACCTTCAAAGGAAAAGAAAATGTAACATGAAAATAAAACTTATATTGTCTGACATTGTAAAAGTTGATATACTATTTTCAAAAATCGTGATTATAGGTCGGATGTTTGATTGCGTAAAAAAATATGCCTACCTTGGGAGATGCTATGGAAATTCTCCTTTTTTTGAAACGGGATGCTAGAAATTCTTCTATACTCGGCGTTTGATTCATAGGATCAAATGAAATAGGAAATAATCCTATAGGATCTTCAAATGTAAAGTTCATAGGGAAAAAAGCAAAGGTTCGATCTACAAAATTTTGGTGTGTTGTATACCAAAGGAGAACCAACAAGGATTATTTCTAAGAGGTTTAATATCTTACCTTATCTTATGTTACCACCCAAATGACCATGGTAGAAAAATTTCCAATAGGATTGAGAAAATTGCAGTTAACACCAGCCTTTGTTGCATTTATTGCACAAAACACAGAAACAAAGTCGTTTTTGTACATAGCATAGTTGCGGATTAATTTTTTGCACCTAACACAAATGAACAACTTAGCCTTCTTAACTAGCTAGTCATGACTCCTGTTTTGCTTGCAGCATAACATTAAAAACATAAATATTTTAAAATAAATATATTACCAAAAAAATATTTTTCGACACAAGCACCAAAAAATATATTACGAAAATAAATATTTACCAGTATTTGTATGTATCTTAAAACAAACAAATGCATATACATGTGTAGTACGTATAGAAAAATTTGCATCAAAATATATTTTTACATGGGACATTAAACATGTTGAAATAAAATGAGGTCTTTTTTCATTTTCAGATACACGATTTTGTGATTTTTATGTAGCCTATAATGCAATGTATTATGTCCCAAAACTATGCAAATAATTAAGTCAAAAACTATGCTAGGTACAATTATTTTCTTATTTCTGTGTTTTCTGCAACAAATACCACAAGGACTGATGTTAACTACAATTTATCAAGGCTAAGATATTAATTTAGGCTGGATGCAAAGAATTAAGCAATAAACTATGCTATTTACAAAAAATGTTTGTTTTCGTGTTTTGTGCAACAAACGCCACAAAGGGTGGTGGTATCTACAATTTTATCCATAGGATTTAATCCTACAAATTTCCTATTCAAATCCTTTGAATCATACAGGCCCTAAATATGCACCCATACTTTATAGACGTCGATCAAATTTATAATTTTTTGAGCTTTACCTACTATAATACTACTATATAACGATGGTATATCATACGTCTAGTATCTGAGTATCACATAAGTACTACTAGTAGAAACCATATTTTCCATGGGATGTACTAGGAGACAAAGCAATACTATCAACAGAACTCAATCCTATGAATCAAACTACTTAAATGTAAGAAAACTTCGTAAAGATTCCATTCCTATGAAATTCAGGTAATTCCTTCCAAAGAAAGAGGCTAAAGCTCCTACTAACCAATGAAAGTTCAGAAAAATTAGCTTTAATCAATTTAGGAAAAATATCGTTATCTCGCCTAAGCACTACAAGTAGATATCATATTTTCAACGGGATGTAGTAGGAGCTAGCATAGTAAGAAAACTCAATCATATGAACCAAACTACTTATATGTAAGAAAACATCCCAAAGATTGTATTCCTCTAAAATTCCTAGGGAATTCCTTCGAATCAAAGAGGCCAAAATTCCTACTAAGCAATGAAAGTTAAAAAAATTAGCTCACATCAATTTAGGAATAATATCTGAATCTCGCGTAAGTACTACAAGTAGATATCATATTTTCCATGAGATGTACTTGGAGCAAAGAAATACTATCAGCAGAACTCAATCATATGAATCAAACTACATATATGTAAGAAAACTTCCCAAAGATTGTATTCCTCTAAAATTCCTAGGGAATTCTTTCGAATCAAAGAGGCTAAAATTCATATGAAATTCCTACTAACCAATGAAAGTTCATAAAAATTTGCTTACATCGATTCAGGAATAATATCTGAATCTTGCGTTAGTACAAGCAGATATCATATTTTCTGTGGGATGTACTAGGAGCAAAGCAATACTATCAGCAGAACTCAATCATATGAATCAAACTACTTATATGTAAGGAAACTTACCAAAGATTGCATTCCTCTAAAATTCCTAGGGAATTCGTTTGAATCAAAGAGGCTTAAATTCCTACTGTGTGAAATTCCTACTAAAGAATGAATGTTCATAACAATTAGCTTACATCAATTCAGGAATGAAGCTAGTAAAATACATAGCAAGGAGAATTTACCAAGTTTCGGAGGCTTCCATAAACACTGCCATTATCGGTCACGGCGAACACACGGTCGTGTTGGATAATAGCGTCGCAGTATCTGAAGTAGCGCTAGGACTCGTTCAGAGAAACTGACCATCTATTACTATCATTCCCCTTAAGAACATCAATCTTGAATTCGAAGATGGCGACAAGAGAGAAATCCTTGTATCCCCCAGCAGCTATCGGAACTTGGCAAATGACTATCTTCTGCAGTTCAGTACGTCAACATTCATCCGCATCATCCTGGAATGTAAGTGCAGAACCTTCGGCCGGTTCAAACCCTGACACTTGCGGAAGAACAATACTGCGACGACTGTACATGTTGACAAAGTTGCATATAAAATCGGGCCCAACCGTGATGATCCAATCTCCAGTGCTGCCTCCTCGCCGCTCATAAAAACCATTTGGCATCACAACATCAGAGGAAAACCTGTCCAGCAACGTCAGCTTGCACGGGATGCCTGCAACTTTGATATAGTTTTTGGATTCCCACGGTCTCACCGTTGGGTGAGAATGAAGAACATATGGGAGCCCAAACGGCTAAGAAATAGGCGTAGTGGCGCTCTCTTTTGCTGATTGAAGAATATGTTTGGATGAACCGACGAGGCTCAGACGGTGGTGGCATCGCAATGGTTGATGAGTACTTGAAGGGGGCCTTCGGTGAACACAATCTGAAACTGATCAGGATCTTTACTGACCTTGCTCTATATCACCATGGAAGGAGGCTCCAGATGGTGTTTTGGGATTTTTTTTGTGGGTGGGTGGATGGGAGGAGGGGAGGAGAGGGAAGATCGTTAGCGGGAGCTGGCGGTCGGGGTGAGATGGAGAAGACAAAGGCTGATTGTGCAGAGTACTATTCCTACAGAAGGTGGGTGAGTGGGTAGTAGGACTCCAATTGAGGCTAGTTGCACAAACCTCCAACAGATACTAGAGCCATAGTTTCAAGGAGATCCAACTAAAGTTTTTCTCTCTCAGAAAAAAGGAACCCCACCTCTTGGAGAAGGAAGGTGCAATGTGACAAGAGTACCTACTATAGTAGTACTACTGTCTAGTAGCTGTAGGGCCTCATCATAGCATGTTATTAGTGGAGTAGCTACTAGAGTTGTAGGTGCCTCGCAGGAAAGAAAAGGTAAATCTCAGTAGGTAATAAATGGCCATGGCAATTTCCCAGATTGAAAATATTTTTCTTGCTCATTTTGATCTGGGCACAGCCAGAGACTAGTGGAGTACTAGCTGTCTCGTGTCTTGAGCCATCGAGCTGGAGTAGAATTTGGATATCTCATTGCTCCTGGCATGCAGCTTGACCAAACAGACTTCACTACTTTACTGTGCGTCCGAAAAATAAGGAGTATAGTACTACTAGTAGTAGTATAGTAATGTGACAGAGAGAGTTCCACATTCATTCATCCTGTACCGCCAAAAGCAGAAATTGTGCCAGCAGAACTGTACTAGTCACGTCCAGGTTGCCCGAAAGGACAAAAAACTAATACTATCAGCAACAAAATCTATCTACTCCCCCTAACATACTTGCATAGGACTACTCAGGAACGGGACCAGCGTCTGCTGGGCGGTCACCCTAGCGGACAATCTACGCCACTAGTGCACATCCTCACGTACCCTAAACCCTAAATCACCCTCAACCCCTCACGCTAAGCTCGGACATATTATTGAAAAATTCCTCAACACTAAACCCTAAACTACCCATAGAAAACCAAAACCCTAAACCCTCGACCCATAAACAAACCTAACCAAGCAGGTATCATGCACTTATAGATCAACATTTGAGCTACTTTCATTAAATTTAGCTAACGCCATTCTAACTCACGAAAGCTCGAACATTATTGAAAATTCCCTAAACCCTAACCCCCTAAAACCTAAATCCTAAGCCCTATACCCCTAAAAACCCTAAACCCTCAGCCCCTGACCCTAAGATCGTACATATTATTGAAAAAATCCTAAACCCTAAACCCTAAACTACCCCTAAAAACACAAAACCCTAAAAACTCAATACTAAAACCCTAAACCCTCGACCCATAAACGACCCTAACCAAGCAAGCATGTATCGTGCACTTATATATCAAAATCTGAGATACTTTCATTAAATTGTGCTAACTTTGTCGTGGTATTGCCGATGAGTACGCCATGGAGGGGTCCTCACAATGCGTGTTTAGAGACGTGGGGTAAGGCGGACGGTTGACGGGTACGAGGTAACACAGCTTACCCAGGTTCAGATCTCACAATGGTGGCGGAATCCTACTCCTGCTATAAATCACTATAATGGCAATACGCCGAGTTACAGAGATAGGTTCGCTGTGCGAGGTGTGTGTAAAAACGATACTAGGTTATGCCCTAAAGGCTCCCATAGGCCCGACTTATATAGTCGCCAGGTCCTAGGGTTACAGGGAAAATTCCTAGCCGGACAGGTTATAGAGTTCTACACCGTCTATTACTAGTCTTGTGTATCTTGCACTCCAAGGCTTCGAGTACGCTGGTGACTCCACCGTAGCCTTCCTTTATCCGGCATGGGCCTCCCTTATGGATCCACCTAACTGGGCTGCCCAGCAGGCCATAGGCCATGCTACCGACTATGGGCCACCCGGGTTAGTCGGATAAGAGACATGCTATGAGGATACCCATATAGCATATCCCCAACAGTAGCCCTCGGAGAACTCCGAGATCTTGCGCCGTCTTGCCTCTTCCTGTGGAATGCTCCGTCTATATGGATGTCGGCAAATCGTCAAGCAATGTCTTGTAGTCCTCCCAAAGAATCCTGCAAAAGTTTCTTCGTCTTATATAAGTAAGTCGGAGAAATGTTGAATCTTCCATCGTACGCTTCCGTTGTTGGATTAAATCTGTCTATGCCGGAATCTTCGATGGGACGGCTCATCTACCACGTCAGTTATGATGACGTAGGCTGTAGGTCAGCGACGCCTCGTAACTCACACATGCAGAGAACGTAATCATATCCGCTTTTCCCGTGCGAGCGATACGAACTGTTGGTGGTGGCGGTTGGAGACGTGGCGAAATTACTGCGCACGTTCACAAACACATCGTCTACGCGACAACCGTCCGATTAGCTGCACGAATCTTGACGCAGAGTAAGATAAATAGTAACCGTGAGACACTTGCCACTTTTTCACCCCATTCTCTCGCATCATCATCTTCTTCCTCCAGCCATACGCCTCCTCGAGATCTCCGCGGAAAACCTCGAGAAACCCTAGCCTCTCCCTGCACCAGTCGCGTTCTTTCCCTCCTCCATGGCTAGCAGCAGCTCATCCCCGTCAATGGCGGCATCCAGCGAAGCCACGGCGAAGCCGGCGAGCTCCGTCGTTGTGCCCCCAGAGGGCCTGGTCATCCCCGCATCGGCGGTGATTGAAACCACCGGCGGCGACCATGATCTGGCGGCGCTGGAGCCCCTGGAAGAGGATCCAGACTCGCATAAAGGCTACTGGCGCGGCTCGGACATCACCGGCCGCAACATCCAAGAGATGGTCGCTGAAGGTTATCTCCCCGCGACAGAGGGGCTCGCCTGGCGGGCGGCGCCGGCCGGCGAGGTGACCCCTTCTCCCCAAGCTGGAGATAAAGTATACCTCAAGGCGCAATTGGTACGCAGCATTTATCTGCCCATCTCCCACTTCTTCCTGTCCGTCTTGAATCACTTCAAAGTCCAACCCCACAACCTCTCCCCCAATAGTATCTTAGTGCTTAGCAACTTCGTGGCACTTTGTGAGGGTTACTTAGGGATTAGGCCTAGGTTAGATTTATTTGTATACTTCTTCACCGTCAAACGTGAAGCCGGACACAGTAGAGAGGAGCTTAGAAACTGCGGCACCATAAGCTTCAAGATCCGTCCTGGCCGGCGGTTCCCTGACATCGTTGGCCACGAGTCATGCAAAAACTGGCAGCGGGCGTACTTCTATGGTCCCGACATTCCTTTGACGGGCCGAGAAGTAACGTACCCGGACTTCGTGGATGGAACCGCCGCTGAAGTCCCCACATGGCGGTCCCATGCCTCTCTTCCCTCCGACCTCAACGCTTCTCGCGCAATAAGGCGGATCGAGTGGTTCGTAGAGACGGGTCTGACCGGCTTGGACCTAGCCATGTGCTGGTTCATCAGGCATAGCCAACCTCTGCAGCACCATATGAAGGTTATGCACGAGTACACCGGCGACAGAAGGGATACCCTCCGGATCTCCGAGGACAACTTCTCGAGCGACTCCGTCAAGTTCTGCCTTAAGGACATCGTCAAGGTGAAGGACAAGAAGCATGGCTTCACCGTCACCTATGACATGTTCGTAGACGGAAAGTGCCCAAAGGTAGGTATTTATTTTCCGTGTATGACATTGCTCCAGTTTTTCCGTCTTGCCAATATCATCTTGTCTAACACGATGATTTCTCACATAACAGCTTAGCGATCTAGAGGAGGGCAACCTGGCCGCCCAAATCTACGATCCCAAGATGAAGGAAGTCACGGTCGTGTCCGACGATGATGCCCCGTTGGCCCGAAAGCGGAAGAGCTCCACCTCTAACGCTGCCGACGGAGGTAAGAAGAAGAAGACGGAGGGTGGAGCCTCCAAAAAGAGAACTGCCACCCTGGAGGCGGAAAAGAAGAAAGCCACCAGGATGTTTGCCAAAGCGCCCCCCCCCTTGTGTAAGCTTCTCATTCCCCGACATTGTCTCATTTATCTGTCTTATTCATGTACTTATGCACTTTGCACGTTTCAGGAAGAAAGCCACAACCAGCCTCAAGAAGTCCTCCAAGACTCGGGCTTCTAGAAATATCAAAGATATGCTGCATCCCGACTCTTCTCCCGCCATCGCTCCTGCTACTCCTGCCGTCAAGCCCTCCTCCGCTCCGACAAGCTCCCAAGTCCAGGAGGCACCAGGCCCTTCCACCATGGAAGTGGATTCTGGCGCCTCTACCGAACTCGCAGTTGTCGGCAAGCAGGAGACGCAGGAGAGCGCTGCTCTTCAAATGGCTGAAGCTCCGGCTAAGGATGCCATCGGTAACAGCAAGGTGGTGGTGGGTGCTGGTACTTCTGCCGAAGGCGGCGCCTCTACTCCCCAGAAACCCTTCGAATTTCCGAAGACTATTTACCCGGTGCTTACGCCGGGTAACACAACTATGGTTCCTGGAGGAGTGCCATCATCTCCGACGTGCGGTCTTGAGGAGCTACTCCGTCAAGCAGACATATTGCAAGGAAATAGCATTTCCTTTGGCAAGCTGCTGGCCGAGAGCGCTACAAACCTCAAGATCATCGCACTTCTAAGTTTTACTTTTACCTTTTGCATTTCGTATGAGTATCCCACTGTAGCCCCCGAGGATGTAGACGGAAAACCATTGGTTTTGCATCTATATGCTCTAAGAGTGACTAAGTTAGAAAAAACTCTCACTGTAGCCCCCAAGCATTTAGATGGAATGAAATATTCCGACTAGATGCTTTTAAGAGTAGCATACACAGTGTTCATAATTTTGAGTGCTGTAGCCCCCAAGTTTCTAGTTGTAACTGAATTAGTTCCGACTAGATGCTTAAAGAAAAGCTAAGCATTTTCCGAGTTAAAACTTTATACTGTAGCCCCCAAGCTTCTAGTTGAGAACTGAATTAGCTCCAACTAGATGCTTAAAGAAAAGCTAAGCATATTGCTAAGTTAAAATCTCTCGCTGTAGCCCCCGAGCATCTAAGTGGAAAATTTCCGACTAGAGGCTCTAAGCGGACTAAACAAAGACTTGACTTTGTGTTTGTTTCCACAAAACGAGAATGCTCGGAGGGGCATGGCCAACGACAAGTATCAGAAGATGCACGCAAACCTTGAAGCTGAAAAGGGTAAAACTGCCATCTTGAAGGAACAGATCATCAAAAACAAGAGTCTGTTTTCTTTTTGCGCACTACTGTCTTACTTTTGTGCCTTCCTTCTTTGAGTACTCACTGTGTACTTTGTTTTCTCCGACTTGCAGAGCATGTCGCCAAGGCCAAGGATATTGTCGAGCAGTCCAAGCACATCCAGCAGCTGGACAGCGAGAACAAGATCCTTAAGAAGGAGAGGGAAGAAATGCTGAAAATGCACGAGGATTCCATGAAAGCCCTGCAGGACTCCGCCTCCGGGGAGATCAATCGCTTGAAGGAGGAGCTTGCGATCCTAAAGGATCAGAAGCAAGCTGCCGATGAGCAAAACCTTCGCCATAGCGAGGCGTTTAAGCTCCTCCAACAAGAGAAGGAATCTTTGGCGGACGTCGTCTGGCAGGCTAAGGCCAGCATCTTCAGTAAGTGTCCTCCTCCTTGTAGCTCTGTAGTCTGGATATTTAGAATTTATTGAACTCATGCAATGCTTGCTGGAATTTTCAGCACCTATGGGTTTAACCCGCTCGCCTCCTTCGGACAAGGAATGCATGATTCTTGCCGGCAACTTCATCAACACCACCATCACCCAAGCCAAGGAGATTGCCAAGCCCCTCCAAATTTATATCAAGGCCTCTGACTCCGTCGTGAAGTACTCGGAGATTCTACGTCGAGCCCCCGAGTGTGTCATGAGCTGGAAAGCTTCATGCGCACGTGCTGGTGCAAGGATGGCGTTGTCCATCATGAAGGCACACTATGAAGGTGCCAACATCGACACGGTGACATCTGGTATCCCCGACGTGGATGATGACGGCAAGGAGATTGATCACGAGGCCATCCTGTCATCACTCGCGGGTTATGACACCAGGGTCGCCGAGTTGGTAGATGTCGACGTCTTCGTGCCCAGGAACTTTCTCGACAATGCCAACTCGGAGTCCTCCGAGTCTCATCACAGTGCCGATGCTCAGGGTGATTCTCCGGCTGGTGATGATACGGCCTCCAAGTCTCCTGCGCCCAAAGAATGAAAAACACTTTGTAATTTCTGTTTCACCTTTGGAGTGTGTGCGGGGAAAACTTTGTTGATGTAATATTTAAGGCAGAAAACAATGGTTATCGTATCCTGCTACTTAAAAATTTAAGTTTCAGCATGTACATATTTTTTAAGCAAGTGCTGGCTTATCCATTACTTTGGCTTTTATGCTTGACTTTTCGTGAGTCGGAAGACTCGTTGTCGGAACCATGCGCTTAGGTGATGATGCCCAATGGCACCGTCAATAACCTTAGCACAAAATCGCCGATAATAAGTGCCAAAAGTCACTACTCCAGAATCCACATAAAAACAACAAAGAACGTGTAGACCAGAAAACTTAAGCTAACGCCCGTAGGCGGAATTTTCACAAGTGCAATCGCAAAGCTTGTGCATAAAGGTTTATATGATCCAAAAATGAACACTAAAGGAGGTAAAAGACTCAGCAATATGAGTGAACCAAAGAGCTTTATTTCATTGATCATATAAGAGGTACACGATTAGATAAAAAATGCTAAGTGTAGAAGGGACGTAGCTGTGCTATGTTTCATGGTCGATCGAGCTCTGGGTCACGTCTCTTACGCTTATGATCCTCGTAGGGTCTATCGTTGAGCTCACGATTGTCGACAAGGTTGTAAGCCCCATTGAGCAGCGCCTTGCTTATGATGAACGGTCTTTCCCATGGCGGGGATAATTTGTGTGACTTATTCTGCTTAAGTTGGAGTACTAAATCCCCCTCTTTAAACGAGTGATGCCGGACGCGGTGACTATGGTAGCTGCGTAGCTTCTGCTGGTAGATGGCGGATCTTTGGCATGCCAAAACGCGCTCCTCCTCGAGAAGGTCCACATCTAGGCGTCTAGATTCTTCAGCGTCATCTTCGTCGTAGGCGGCAACTCTTAGTGCATCGTGGAGGATGTCGGAGGGTAGGATGGCTTCTGCTCCATATACCATGAAGTAAGGGGTGTAGCCGGTGGATCTGTTAGGTGTAGTTCGTAAACTCCACAACACAGATGGCAATTCTTCCGCCTAGGCTCCAGCTGCTCTATGTAGCGGTGCCTCAAGACGTGGCTTGATTCCCTGCAGAATTAATCCATTGGCTCGCTCAACTTGACCATTGGATTGGGGGTGTGCCACAGACGCAAGGTCAAGTCGGATGCCTTTGTCCCAGCAGTAGGCCTCCACTTCTCCGAGTGACAAGTTGCTTCCATTGTCGGTGATGATGCTATGTGGGAGACCAAATCTCACCACTAGATCCTGGACAAACCTGAGGGCAGTTGCCCCATCAAGCTTTCTAATGGGTTTAGCTTCTATCCATTTGGTGAATTTGTCAACTGCTACAAGCAGATGCGTAACTCCACATGGTGCCGTTTGTAATGGCCCCACCATGTCTAGCCCCCAGACTACAAACGACCAAGTTATAGGTATCGTTCGCAATTCATCAGCAGGAACATGTGGTTGTCGGGCATAATACTCGCATCCTGTGCAAGTTTCAACCAGCTTGTCGGCGTCCGCCTTCGCGGTCAGCCAGCAGAATCCTTGCCGGAAGGCTTTCGCGACCAACGATCGAGGAGCGGCGTGATGCCCGCAATCTCCGAGATGGATTTTGCGTAGGATTTCCATACTTTCTAGCTGGGAAACACACTTTCGGTATACACCAATAGTGCTTCTTTTATAGAGTTGCCCATTGATTATGGTATAACCCTTTGCTCGTCGTACTATTTGCCGTCTTTCGACTTTGTCGTCGGGCAAAGTTCCATGTTCGAGATATTCCATGAACGGTTTTGTCCAAGCCGGAATGATCTTTGTCACCATGTTGACGAAAGAATCAGCTCTATCTGGGTTGTCGATGTCGGCGCCCTTCACGGATGGTGTGCGTAGATGCTCTAGGAATACTACTGGCGGAATTTTCTTGCACCCTGATCCAAGTTTAGACAATAGATTAGCCGCCTCGTTTTGCTCCCTAGGCACATACTTGACTTCGTAGCCCAAGAAGCTCTTGGCTATCTTGTCCACTTCGTCGCGATATGCCGCCATCATAGGGTTCCGCGCATTTCAGGTGCAAGCCACCTGCTGGGCAACCAAGTCGGAATCTCCACAGCAAACTATGCGCTTGATGCCAATATCCTTGGCTACACGTAGTCCGTGAATGAGTGCTTCATACTCCGCCATGTTGTTCGTAGCCTCGAAGTGGATCTGCAGAACATAGTGTAGCTTGTCTCCTTTTGGTGACTGTAGCAATACACCAGCCCCCGAGCCGTTGAGCAGCTTTGATCTGTCAAAGTGCATCACCCAGTACTCTGGTTCTGGCAACGGAGTGGCATCCGGCATCTCTGTCCAATCTGCAATAAAATCTGGCAAGGCTTGTGACTTGATAGCGTCGCGTCTTTCGTAGGTGATCTTGAAGGCGGCAAGTTCAATGCCCCACTTCGCGACCCTTCCTGTAGAGTCGCTGTTGTTGATAATGTCGGACAGTGGAGTCTTGCTCACTACTGTGATTGGGTGCTCCTGAAAGTAATACCTCAGCTTCCGAGAAGCAAGGAATACTCAATAGGCTTTCTTCTGGTAGTGCGGGTAACGCTGCTTGGACTCCGTCAAGACCTCGCTTACATAGTAAATTGGTCGTTGAACTCCGTGCTCGTAGCCTGGTTCCTTCCGCTCTACCGCGACGACGATGCTGATAACCCGGTTGGTTGCCGCCATGTAAATTAACAGGGGATCACCAGGCTCAGGTGCTGCAAGGATGGGCGCTGAGGAAAGAATCTCCTTGAGCTGCTTCAATGCTGCATCTGCCTCGTCTGTCCATGTGAATTTGTCCGCCTTTTTCAGCAACTTGTACAGCGGCAGAGCCTTCTCTCCAAGTCGGCTGATGAACCGACTAACTGCTGCAACACAACCTGTTAGTCGTTGGATGTCCTTTAGGCATGTCAGATGGTTTATGTTTAAGATGTCCTTGATTTTCTCTGGGTTGACCTCGATTCTGCGCTGGGAAACGATGAAGCCCAACAGTTTGCCGGCTGGAACCCCGAAGACGCACTTCTTAGGGTTGAGAATCATGTTGTATTTCCGAGATTATCAAAGGTTTCTTTTAAGTGGGAGATTAAGTCGTTTGACTTTTTAGACATCACCGCGATATCGTCCACATAGGCGTGAACGTTCCGACCAATTTGGTTGTGAAGGCAACGTTGCATTGTCCGCTGGTAAGTGGCACCTGCGTTTTTCAGCCCAAAGGGCATCGTGACATAGCAAAACATGTCGTAGTGGGGTAGTGAACAAAGTGGCCAATTGGTCCGACTTCCTCATCTTGATCTGGTGGTATCTTGAGTACGCATCGAGAAAACACAAAAGTTCCGAGCCAGCCATCGAGTCAATGACTTGGTCAATGCGAGGCAAAGCAAACGGATCTTTGGGACATGCTTTGTTCAAGCCGGTGTAATCAACGCACATTCTTAATTCATTGGTTCCCTTTTTGGGGACAAGTACAAGATTGGCCACCCATCGGGTGTGAAGGACTTCTCGGATAAACTCAGCCTTAAGTAACCTAGCTATCTCTTTTCCAATGGCGCGTCTCTTCTCATCTCTGAAGCATCGTAGGGGTTGTTTCACTGGTTTACATTTTGGATCTATGTTTAAGCTGTGCTTGGCAAGTTCCCTAGGTACACCTTTCATGTCGGCAGGTTGCCAGGCAAAGATGTCCCTATTCTCACGGAGGAACTCGATGAGCGCGCTTTCCTATTTGGGATCCAGGTTCGTCCCAATGGCGACGGTCTTGGAGGGATCGCCTACCACAAGTTCCACCGGCTTGGTCTCAATGTCGGCCTTGAACGCAGGAGCGGAGTCGGAGATCTGCTTCTTCGACGCGGGCATCTCTGAGTCATTGACCTTGCTCTAGATCTCCTTGAATTCTTCGCTGTAGGGGGCAGCTTCTGCAACGGCTGCTTCATTGATCTTGCAGTCCCTTGCCTTGGTAAAGCTTCCGGATACGGTGATGACACCGTTTGGTCCAGGTATCTTGAGTTTGTTGTAGACGAAGCATGACTTGGCCATGAACGTGTGGAATATGTCGCGGCCGAATATGACTTGGTACATGCTCTTTAAGGGGACCACCTCAAAGGTCATGGGCTCTTGGCGATAACTATTGACATCGCCAAAGGCTACCTGAAGTGTGATGCACCCAAGGGACCGAGCCTCCCGTCCAGGAACTACGCCATGGAAAACGGTGTTGGTCCGCCTTAGGTTTGCCTCCGTCAAGTTCATCTTCTACAGTGTATCCAGGTACATGATGTTGATGCTGCTTCCACTATCCACCATGCACTTGGTGAACTCCACGCCGTCAATCAATGGGTTGATGACCATGGCTTATTGGTTCTCCGTGGGCACAAGGTCTGGGTGGTCCGTCCTGTCCCAAGTGATTGGAACCTCCGACCAGCGCAGGTATTGGGGGACTGGGGGGAGAGTGGTCATCAGGATCCTTAGAGAGGTCTTCTGTTGTCGGACGGTGGGGGTGCCAAGGAAAGTGTGGTAGACTGGGGCCTTCTTTGCGAAGGGGTTCTTGCCCTTGTCGTCACTCTTGGCGGCGTTCTTGGGGTCAACGTCCTCATCCATGTCACTTGAATCCTTGGACTCCTCCTCCTTCTTCTTCCCCTTGCCCTTGCCTCGCAGTCTGTTCTTCCGACTTCGCTTGTAGCCGGACTCTGGGTCTTCCTTGAGGTCGTTGACGAACTTGTAGTGTCGATTGGTATGGGTGGCTTTGCCATTGACATCAAGGTGTACGAGGCACGGCATATCGCGGTACTCTTCGTACGTTTGGGGGATGCGGAGCGGCGCCGAGTTGGTTTCACTTCCTCGTTGCTGCCCACGGCCTGCTCCCCTTCCTCGGCCACGTTGTCCGCCTTCTCCTCGTCCTGCAAAAGTCATGGCGACCATGTCGGTAGATTGCTTTTCTTCTAGAGCGGTTTTCCGCTTTGTACTGCTGTTCCTCCGAGATTGGGTTGGAACGGCCGTTGCCGGCAAAGAGCCATGAGCATCATCGTCGGCAGCTGCGAACTCACTAGCTAACTGAATCATTTGATTCAAGTCAAGCTGATGATTGTCCTACAAGCGCTTTAGCTTATGTCGGAGTAACGTGCCCCTTTCCAATCCATCGATGAAGGCGGCCATGGTGGTCTGGGCGTGCACTCCTGCGCAGGAATTCTTCATATCCAGCCAGCGGGAGAGGTAGGCGCGAGATGTCTCGTCTTTCTCTTGCACGCACCTCTGTAGATCGCCCACAGTGCAGGGACGCTTGTATGTACCCTCAAAGTTTTTGGTGAACGCTTCTTGCATGTCCAACCAGTTGTAGATAGATTTCTCTGGCAAGTCGTCGATCCATTGACGGGCCGTACCCGCCAACATTAACGAGAGGTACTTGACGACGACGTTGGGGTTGCCTCCAGTAATCTCCACCACGTTGCCATAGTACTGCAACCATGTGGCGGGCATGGCGTGCCATCATAGGGCTTGATGGTCTTGTAAATCCGGAAACCTTTGGGGTAAGTTGCGGACCGTATTGCAGGTCCAAAGCAACGTGGTCCCAGGTATGGTCCTTTTCAGGCCTCGTGGATCTTATCGATCCGCGAACATGCATCGTATGGCTACGGGTTTTTCTTCTTGTTGTCAACAGGGGATGGGCTGCGTGAACGACGCGGGCCTCTTCCGTCATGGTGACTGCTTGGCGGTGATGGAGGCGGAGGTGGCGGTGGGTTAGCCTTCTTGTTGTTACCCTCCTGCGATGCCCCACGTCTGTCACGGTTGCTTGTCGGACGCGGAGGGTCATGGTGTGACCTGCTCTTATGTCCTTGGTGGCACTCTCCATCATGATGGGTCTGCGCCGCGTTGTTGCGGATGACGATGCCGCACTGCTTTGGAGGGGGCATATCCGTACGATGGTGAGTCTTGTAATCTTCCTGACGTCGGGGGGATCGGGGCGGTGGCTATGGGCGGCGAGGTTGGGATCTTTCTCCGTTGTCGGAGGATATGGGGATAGCATCCTTCCTGTTGCGCGCATCCCTCCGTCTTCATTCTGATGAACCCGTCTGTGATCCGACATCCTGAGGAGATCTGTCCCTTGGAGGTTTGTACTGGCTAGATCGGCAGAGCGTTGGGTCAGACTCAAGCCTCTGAGAGGTGGCCTTTTCCTGCTGCTTTACCACCTTTGCCATGAGGTCATAGACCTGCTCTACTGCCTCAGGCGATCTATCCTGCTCAAGAAGGGTCTTGGCGACGGCGAGGTTAAGGAGTGGGGTGGGAATCACCTGCTTGCCTTCACTATCAATGTATGGCTTGGCCTGTGCCGGCTTCGAGGGAGCCCATCCTAGGTTGTGCCGTACACCAGGATCGTTGATGACGCGAGCCGAAGCTTTCTTAGCCTTCTGCTGCTGTAGCAGAGTCTTGTACTCAGCCTCCATTGCTCTAGCTTTTTATATGGACTTCTACGCGTTGATCAGATCTCGATCTAGTTTAGCGCCTTGCTCCGCGATGGCTTGCGCCTCCTCCAGCAGCTGCTGGCGCTTCTCGTCAAGCTGAGTCACGTTCCGGATATGATCAACAGTTAGTGGCTCAACGAGGAGATTGCCATACATCACTCTATCAGCTAGAGTAACGTGGGCTGCTGCCGACGTGGATGCTGGCGGTGGCAAGTTTGCGGTGTTGTTGTTGCTTGGGCCGGTGCCGAGTTCCTGCGGCTGCTGCACTGGGTTAGGCGGAGGAGGCATTACTCTTGCGCGATCATTGTCGGCAGCAATGAGTGGCCCCTTCCCCTTTTCCAGCGCCGTAGGCGAAACTTGCCCGGGTTGATCTTCATCCATCGCTGTCCCAATGGTGACGAACACCCCTCGAGACATGACGGTGTTATTAGCTTTCTCGTCGCGCGAGTACTCCTCCTCCATCTCTTGCATAGCGGAGTCTAGCTCTTCTGGACTGAAGTCTATTTCCTCTGAATCTGCACTGAAATCAGCATAAAGCGCGTCAATAACATAGTCGGAGGGTGCCAGGACTTCCTCGATGACGGGCGGTGGAGGTTCAACGGCCTCGACAATGACTGGAAGTGGTGGTGCTGCTGTGACGATGACGGCCGGAGGCGATGGTGGTGCTGCGACGATGGCGGCCGGAGGCGGTGGTGGTGGCTGAATCGGAGGGGCTCCGTCAATGAGCGGAAGCGCTGTCTGAGCTGCCGCTTCAGCCTCCGCGTAGTTGTTGACGGTGTTCACCATGCCTTCTAAGGTAAGGCATCCTGACGCCTGTTGCCGTCTTAGAGAGTGTCGGAGAAGCGTGCCATGGTCCAGTCCTTCCACAAAGTGATAGATGGCATCATCATTGGGGTAGTGGGCCAGATCGGCTCGTATACGGAGCCACCTGGCCAGGTAATCGCGGGGGTTTTCGCCCTCTCTCTGAACGCAGCGCGCCAGATCGAAGATGGTAACCACGCCGACGAACTTGGATCTCTGCTGTCCAGACGGACGGACAAAGCTGGCGGATTTGCAGTGATCTTCCACCTTTATATCCTGCACAGGGGCGGTTTGGGTGGGTCTTGAATTTTTCCGATCTTTGCCGGCAAACTCCGAGGAGATATCCGACATCGATCCTTCCGCGAACATATCCTGCCCGTAGGCGGACCGTGCGGGTCTTGAATTTTTCCGATCTTCGCCGGCAAACTCCAAGGAGAGATCCGACATCGATCCTTCTGCGAACGTATCCTGCCCGTAGGCGGTCCGTGCGGGTCTTGATGCTCCGCCGACTCCCAGGGAACTAGTGCCCGAGTCGGTTTCGCCGATGAAGAGGTGGATGTCTCCGATAGGAACGATCGAACATCGTGTAGGGTTCGTCTTCGCTGGGATCCAGAACTCGCCAGGGGGGACAATCGGAACGTTGCCGGAGAAGAGAAAGCAACCGACGGATACGGTTTCGCTGATTCCCGCAAAGATCTTGGTCCTCGCCGCTGAAGAGCCTGAAGCGCCTCTTGCCCCACGGTGGGCGCCAACTATCGTGGTATTGCCGACGAGTACACCATGGAGGGGTCCTCACAGTGCTTGTTTAGAGACGTGGGGTAAGGTGGACGGTTGACGGGTACCAGGTAACACAGCTTACCCAGGTTCAGATCCCACAACGGTGGCGGAATCCTACTCCTGCTATAAATCACTATAATGGCAATACGCAGAGTTACAGCGATAGGTTCGCTGTGCGAGGTATGTGTAAAAACGATACTAGGTTATGCCCTAAAGGCTCCCATAGGCCCAAATTATATAGTCGCCAGGTCCTGGAGTTATAGGGAAAAGTCCTAGCCGGACAGGTTACAGAGTTCTACACCGTCTATTACTAGTCTTGTGTATCTTGCACTCCAAGGCTCCTGGTACGCTGGTGACTCCACCGTAGCCTTCCTTTATCCGGCATGGGCCTCCCTTATGGATCCACCTAACTGGGCCTCCCAGCAGGCCATAGGCCATGCTACCGACTATGGGCCACCCGGGTTAGTCGGATAAGAGACATGCTATGAGGATACCCATATAGCATATCCCCAACAAACGTCATTCTAATTCACAAAAGCTCGAACATTATTGAAAATTCCCTAACCCCTAACCCCCTAAATCCTAAACCCTAAGCCCTATACCCCTAAAAACCCTAAACATACCCTCAAACAGTAACCGTAAGCTTAGACATATAATTGAAAAATCCTAAAACCTTAATCTCCCTAAACTACCCCTAAAAAACCAAACCATAAACCCTCAATACTAAAACCCTAAACCCTCGACCCATAAACAACCCTAACCAAGCAGGTATTATATATAGATCAAAATTTGAGATACTTTCATTATTAAATTGTTCCTAAGTCATTCCATTCCATGAATATATGCATAAAGCTTGAACTTTATTGGAAATTCCTGAACCCTAAACCCCAAATACCTAAACCCAAATCCCTAAGACGTGAACAGTAAATGCCGAACCCTAAAACCTGAAACACTAAGGCACTAAATCTTGACCAAGCAGCTGTCATGCACACTTATAGATCAAAATTTTAGATACTTCTATTAATTCGGTAACACAATTCTATTCGACGAATATAGGAATAAAGCTTGAAAATTATTGTTGAAAATTCCCTAACCCCCTAAACCTTAAACCCCTAAAAACTCTAAACATACCCTCAACCCTTTACTCTAAGCTCGTACATATTATTGAAAAAAATCCTAAACCCTAAACTACCCCTAAAAAAATCCTAAACTCTAAACTACCCCTAAAAAATACTTATAGTGGTATGGTATTGTAAGAGATAAGAAAAGATAAAGATAAGATATGAAGTACTAATATGAATGACGGATCTCTTGAATAACCTTCGCTCCTGATGTTTGGGAAGGAAGTGAAAATTTTTAAACAAGAAAAGTTTGATTTATTTTCGCCGCCAAGGACCAAAGTGGTTTCCTTCCTATATGTACAGTCCTACTCCTAGTCTACACCAACGCGGCTACCGAACACGCTAGAGAAATAGAGTCACCCCCTCAAAAAAAAAGAAACACAGTCGTCGTACCATGTAGCACCCTGGGTAAAACCACTACCAGAAAATCGTTGTTGTTTTTATTATGTGCATCATCATAACATCATCATGCATGTGTTTGCCTAAAACTATTTCCCAAAAGCCTATGTTATTTTCTTATTATCCCCTTCTCTATTTCAAATTGAAATCTCGATCTTTTCCGGATATTTTGTTTTGTCCAAAAATCTTTTACAAAAGGCTTTAAAATAAAACTATATAAATAAAAAGTAAAACTATTTTAACAGGGAGGCAGCCCAGCCGTTTAGGCCAGGCCACCTACTACCCAAGTGGCCAGCCCATTTCAAAACCCTAACCCTAATCCCTCCCCACTCCACCCAGAACCACGCGTCCCTGTCCCAACTCAACACACACACGCACACCAGAACCACCGCAAACTCAACGCAACACCATAGCGCCCACCGCCCATCACGTTTCTGTCGGGTCCCACCCCGATGCTCCATCGCGATCCCTTCCCCGTGACCCGCCCCTCTCCTCGCTTCCACTCTGCCGCCGCTAGGGGCGCCTCCCCCGCCTTGTCACCAGGGCCTCCTCGTCCCCTACTGCCCGACGGTGCCCTCTGCCTTGCCTGGTCCCGCGCCGACCCCGCCTCTGACCGGACCTGTCTCCAACCCCCCTCCGCCGTTCAAGCCAGCCGCCATGCCCTCCTAGCCATGGCGTCGCCTGCGCTCTCCGATCCCGCACAAGCTCGGCCACCTCCGCGTTTCTCTCCTCCTGGCCATCGTCGAAGTCAGCCTTGATGCCACCCCCGCAGGCCCGCCTCCCCGAGCCAGCTCCTACTGTGAGCCTGCCACTTCTGTCTCTCCTGTCGCCCAGTGTCGCCCCTCTCCGCCGCACAATTCTGCCTCTCGCGAGGCCTGCCCCTGTCGTTCGCCCCTGCTGCACCAAGATCCATCGTGTGCGTCGTGTTCCCGCTGCGAAGCCCTGTTGCGCCCGTGTCGCCTTCGAGTCATGCTGGTACCCAAGTGCTGATTCAGTTCCTGCTGTGTAGCACTTGACTGTGCATGTGTGTCCCTTTATTTTATTTTCCCCTCATGCGAAGATCAGGTGATGTGAAGAGATGGTGTCTTGGCATGTTGGTTTCCAAGTTTTTCCCTTGGCATGGATGAGAGGACCCCATGAGGATGGTGCGAGACCGATCTGATGGTGATGCATCGAGGTGATCCATGACCCCGCAAGATCTCGTATGCGCCCAGAGCGACCATGCCGAGAACTTTCCCCGAACCCGGCAACGCCGGAACCTCAAGATCTGCCCCACGAATCCGATGGTCGGAGCCCCAAAGGCTGATTCTGGCGTCCAAAGACCGAACCCCGTCGACCCCGAACCAAGATCGTCGATCCAATGTGTGACCCTCTTTTCCGTGACCCATATTTTATAAATGATTTTAAATTGTTGCATATTAAATTATTCATTCTCGCATACATATTCATTCGGTCGGGACATTATGCTGGTTCACCTCATAATTAAATATGTGGGCCATATGAGGGAAAATCTTGTCTTATATTGGCCCCATATAAATTTATGTAGTGAACCGATGCCATGTTTCGACTTGTTAAGACAACATTTAAATTGCGGGGTATCTAAAACAACTATAACCATATACTCAATTGTTGGGACCCCGGTTCTGTTTAATACGGCCTAATCGAATTGCATCTTTGCCATGCCATACATCATACATGCATCATGCTCGATCTTTTGCAGTAGTATTAAATAGTGCATCCGGTGTTCTTCTAGTGCTTTGCTTCTTCACGGATTAGGCCGATGAATTGATGCGAGTGTCGACCCGATCTTCAGATGAAACTTCGGCAATGTTTTCAGGTGAGCATTCTCCCCCTTTCTACCTATCTTACTTTTATAGTCTTTATTTCCTCCTATTGATCTATTGCTGACTGTGTTGCGATGCTTTAGTTTCCGTACCCGTGATATCCCTTGCAGCCATTATATTGCCTTGGACACCTCCTATTACCTGTTGGTTGGTAGATAGTCGGCCTTGCGAGTCATAGTTGTTTGCTCAAGTGTTGTTTCGATGTTCTCAAGTACCACCGTTGTTGGAGAAATGCCGCATGTTTAATTTTGGAGATGATCATGGCTTTAATTACCGTTTAATAACTAAAATTGAAGTAGGTAAATAATGCAGAGGAACAGGTGGGCAATAGATGTTATTTGGTTTTTAACCGTCCACTTGTGTCCCGTAGGACCCCGAGTACTTGATATCTGTTCTTTGAATATTCGCACTATCCGCATGTGGGACCATGAATCCAGGGGCCAGAGCTTGAGTCATATTTATTTCTTGCGGCCACAAAGTAGTTTGGGGCTTTATTACTATCCTATATTTATGCCATGCTTTACTGCTTTATTTACTATTGCCCGTGGAGCGCCTGTACTGTTTAGGAATTGTGATACGTTTATGCGGTATCGACAAGCCCAGTCACACTTTCGGGTTCCCAGTCGTTTACAGCCGTCGACACAAACCTCTGGGTCCGTCTCGGAGCTTGCCAACTTCATCGCGGGTAGCTTGGTGGGGTGCCCCCCTGAAATTTATATGAATCTTGCAATTGCTCTGTCGTGATGCCTCGTTGGGTTTTTATTGGTTTTTCTCGAGGTTGATCGTGCGTGTGTTGCTATTTGTGCCCCCCTGCAGGGTAAAACTTTCTGAAAGCCGTGTCCGCGGTTATGGACGACTTGGAGCACAGTATCTCGATCATAGACAACTATAACTAAAGTAGTGCTATAAATTTGACTTTGTAATGACTAGTAATCAGCTTCACTATAATGGAATGGCTAAATAAAAGTGCCAACAATTGCTGGTTTGGGTTGACGCCTGTTACCATTGTATCTGACTAGCAAGTATTGTAACTACAACGGAATGGCTAAATAAAACTACCAACAACTGCTGGGTTTTGGGATGCCTCATGCTATATGTATCTGACTAGTAAGTACTACAACTACAACGGAATGGTTAACTAAAACTGCCCACTTCTTACTATATCAGGATGACTCATGCTATCTATATCTGACTAGTAATTGCCACAACTATAACGGGATGAATAAAACTGCCAACTGTGTGAGTTCCTCGGTTGACTTCCTCGTTTGGTCTCGAGGGGGAAATACCAGGATGGGTATGCTTGGTGATAGCTTCAGGTTGGATCCGAATAGGCCTTTCTTATCCCTAGCTAATAGCCGCCAGTGTATTGAGTCTCTATAGGTTGTTTAGTGCATGCTGCGCTGCCACTTCAGTCCACATACCTATGTAGGCGAGGACCACCGAATTCTAGTCTTGCCGTGTACTGGCCTCAGTACTGACCGCTCTAGTTTTCCTTTTCCCTTTGTCGGCACCCCTTTTGTTTAAGCAGGTTTTGAGATCGACGTTGTTAGCAGGGTTACCCTTCCGGCTTGGCCTGGGCAGGGTTATGGACGCCATTGGTTATTCTTCAAGGATCTTAGCTCAATTTGCATCTTGTCCATACTCGGACGTTGTACTGTTTTCAAGGTGATTTGGATCTTTGTACTGTATATCTGTATTCTTGACTCATTGAGTCGTGTTGTATATATATGTTTTGTGGGTTCCATCATGGACTAATGTGTAATGATATTACTTCATTTTCCACCCGCACACAAGTGCCTGGTGGGCACGTTTGAATCGTTTTTATGCGGGTTTGGCGGGAATCGCTAAAACTTGCATAGGGCCGATACTGAGGGTGTTACAGAGTGGTATCAGAGGTCATCAGTTACGATACCCCATTGGTCTAGCCTGTAGGATAACCTAGCTAATGGCCGATATAGAGTGTCAAAACTATTTTGGAAAAAAGATTGGATAGATCTGATTAGGTCTGCTTTTACTCCTTAACCCTCTGCTATTCTCTTCTTACCTTCCCGTGTTTTGAATCTACTCTCTTATCTTATCCACGTGTCTAGGAATTCTCGTGGTTGGGTTTCCGTCATACCTTTAGGGTTTTGCTTCCTTTCTCTTGTAACGGTGCTTCGACATCCGGTCTTCATGCTATCTGATGAAGTTTTTCATCTATTGTACCTTTCAGTGGACCAAAAATTCACTAAAATTTTTCTTTGTATCCTCCGGTGTTTTCCGATACCACGAAGTCATCCACATCAGATCCGATGAAGACTATGCATCAATCTTTTCCTTCCGAACCTCGTTTGTCGAGACCTTCAGTCTGAATCCCGAGAGTTGGTTGCGTAAGTCTTCTATTCACGTATAGAGTAATGCTTTGGGTGCGCGATGGACTGATCACCATCCGACTACTCTTATCATTCGCTTGTGTACATTGAATAGTGGATCGATGCAATTATACTCCTATCGTGGAAGTTAGAGGTGACCTTACCTTTTGAGACCTTTACCTTCGCTTTTGTATATCCGGAGTGCTCCTGACGAACGTGAGCAACGACCCCTTGTTGGTGGTGTCACTGATTTCCAGACCAAGAAAGAATCCTTGTTAGTGGTGTCGCGAGGATCTACACGAAGAAAGAAGATTCAGGTTATCGGCCTTCTTCCCGGTACCATGAGGCGGATCTGGAGGGCAAGATCCATTGTTAGTGGTGTCGAATTGTAGCACCCCGGGTAAAACCAGTACTAGAAAATCATTGTTATTTTTATTATGTGCATCATCATAACATCATCATGCATGTGTTTGCCTAAAACTATTTCCCAAAAGCCTCTGTTATTTTCTAATTATCCCCTTCTCTATTTCAAATTGAAATCTCGATCTTTTCCGGATATTTTGTTTTGTCCAAAAATCTTTTACAAAAGGCTTTAAAATAAAACTATATAAATAAAAAGTAAAACTATTTTAACAGGGAGGCAGCCCAGCCGTTTAGGCCAGGCCACCTACTACCCAAGTGGCCAGCCTGTTTCAAAACCCTAACCCTAATCCCTCCCCACTCCACCTAGCCGCCCGCCACCCACCACGCGTCCCTGTCCCAACTCAACACACACACGCACACCAGAACCACCGCAAACTCACCGCAACACCACAGTGCCCACCGCCCATCACGTTTCTGTCGGGTCCCACCCCGATGCTCCATCGCGATCCCTTCCCCGCGACCCGCCCCTCTCCTCGCTTCCTCTCTGTCGCCGCCAGGGGCGCCTCCCCCGCCTTGTCACCTGGGCCTCCTCATCCCCTACCGACCGACGGCGCCCTCTACCTTGCCTGGTCCCGCGCCGACCCCGCCTCTGACCGGCCCCGTCTGCAACCCCCCTCCGCCGTTTAAGCCAGCCTCCATGCCCTCCTAGCCATGGCGCCTCCTGCGCTCTCCGATCCCGCGCAAGCTCGGTCACCTCCGTGTTTCTCTCCTCCTGTCGTCGAAGTCAGCCTTGATGCCGCGCCCGCAGGCCCGAATCCCCAAGCCACCTCCTACTGTGAGCCTACCTCTTCTGTCTTTGCTGTCGCCCAGCGTCGCCCCTCTCCGTCGCACGGTTCCGCCTCTCGCGAGGCCTGCCCCTGTCATTCGCCCCTGCTGCACCAAGCTCCATCGTGTGCGTCGTGTTCCCGCTGTGAAGCCCTATAGCGCCCGTGTCACCTTCGAGTCATGCTGGTACCCAAGTGTTGATTCAGTTCCTGCTGTGTAGCACTGTGCATGTGTGCCCCTTTATTATATTTTCCCCTCCTGCGAAGATCAGGTGATGTGAAGAGATGGTGTCTTGGCATGTTGGTTTCCAAGTTTTTCCCTTGGCATGGATGAGAGGACCCCATGAGGATGGTGCGAGACCGATCTGATGGTGATGCATCGAGGTGATCCGTGACCCCGCAAGATCTCGTATGCACCCAGAGCGACCACGCCGAGAACTTTCCCCGAACCCGGCAACGCCGAAACCTCAAGATCTGCCCCACGGATCCGATGGTCGGAGCCCCGAAGGCTGATTCTTGCGTCCAAAGACCGAACCCTGTTGACCCCGAACCAAGATCGCCGATCCAATGTGTGACCCTCTTTTCCGTGACCCATATTTTTTAAATGATATTAAATTATTGCATATCAAAATTGTTCATTCTCGCATACATATTCATTCGGTCGGGACATTATGCTGGTTCACCTCATAATTAAATATGTGGGCCATATGAGGGCAAATCTTGTCTTATATTGGCCCCATATAAATTTATGTAGTGAACCGATGCCATGTTTCGACTTGTTAAGACAACATTTAAATTGCGGGGTATCTAAAACAACTATAACCATATACTTAATTGTTGGGAACCCGATTCCGTTTAATATGGCCTAATCGAATTGCATCTTTGCCATGCCATACATCATACATGCATCATGCTCGATCTTTTGCAGTAGTATTAAATAGTGCATCCGGTGTTCTTCTAGTGCTTTGCTTCTTCACGGATTAGGCCGATGAGTTGATGCGAGTGTCGACCCGATCTTCGGATGAAACTTCGGCAATGTTTTCAGGCGAGCATTCTCCCCCTTTCTACCTATCTTACTTTTATAGTCTTTATTTCCTCCTGTTGATCTATTGCTCACTGTGTTGCAATGCTTTAGTTTCCATACCCGTGATATCCCTTGCAGCCATTATATTGCCTTGGACACCCCCTATTACCTATTGGTTGGTAGATAGTCGGCCTTGCGAGTCATAGTTGTTTGCTCAGGTGTTGTTTTGATGTTCTCAAGTACCACCGTTGTTGGAGAAATGCCGCATGTTTAATGTTGGAGATGATCATGGCTTTAATTACCATTTAATAACTAAAATTAAAGTAGGTAAATAATGTAGAGGCACAGGTGGGCAATAGATGTTATTTGGTTTTTAACCGTCCACTTGTGTCCCGTAGGACCCCGAGTACTTACCTGTTCTTTGAATATTCGCACTATCCGCATGTGGGACCATGAATCCCCCTAGCCAGAGCTTGAGTCATATTTATTTCTTGGGGCCACAAAGTAGTTTGGGGCGTTATTACTATCCTATATTTATCCATGCTTTACTGCTTTATTTGCGATTGCACGTGGAGCGCTTGTACTGTTTAGGAATTGTGATATGTTTATGAGGTATCGACAAGCCTAGTCACACTTTGGGATGGCTAAATAAAAGTACCAACAACTGCTGGGTTTTGGGATGCGTCATGCTATATGTATCTGACTAGTAAGTACTACAACTACAACGGAATGGTTAACTAAAACTGCCCACTGCTTACTATATTAGGATGACTCATGCTATCTATATCTGACTAGTAATTGCCGCAACTATAACGGGATGAATAAAACTGCCAACTGTGTGAGTTCCTCTGTTGACTTCCTCGTTTGGTCTCGAGAGGGAAATACCAGGATGGGTATGCTTGGTGATAACTTCAGGTTGGATCCGAATAGGCCTTTATTATCCCTATCTAATAGCCGCCAGTGTATTGACTCTCTATAGGTTGTTTAGTGCATGTTGCACTGCCGCTTCAGTCCACCATACCTATGTAGGCGAGGACCGCCGAATTCTAGTCCTGCCGTGTACTAGCCTCAGTACTGACCGCTCTCTTTTTCCTTTGCCCTTTGTCGGCACCCCTTTTGTTTAAGCAGGTTTTGAGATCGACGTTGTTAGCAGGGTTACCCTTCCGGCTTGGCCTGGGCAGGGTTATGGACGCCATTGGTTATTCTTCAGGGCTCTTAGCTCAATTTGCATCTTGTCCGTACTCGGACGCTGTACCGTTTTCAAGGTGATTTGGATCTTTGTACTGTATATCTGTATTCTTGACTCATTGAGTCGCTGTTGTATATATATGTTTTGTGCGTTCCATCATGGACTAATGTGTAATGATATTACTTTGTTTTCCACCCGCACGCAAGTGCCTGGTGGGCACCTTTGAATCGTTTTTATGCGGGTTTGGCGGGAATCGCTAAAACTTGCATAGGGCCGATACTGAGGGTGTTACATACCAAGGCACACCTGTGCATCGCCACGCTATGGACGAGGGAGATATCAGCCGTGCCGGTGCGCGAGGGGAGAGGAGTGGAGGCATCGAAGGAGAGAGAAAACAAATTTCAAATTTTTTGGCGTGCATAGGTCCTGAAATTTACTACTAGTAGAGTGTACTACACTTTAGAGGCGGCATGAGTACCTCGTGTCAGGAACCCGTAATAAACTTTGCTCTGACATGGAACCGCCTTCAACTCCTCTTCTCTCTTCGCTGCTGCCTTTTCCCTTACCTATGTTTTATTCTCTCTGCATGTACAGCGCATGGACAGAGGTGGGCATATGTCCAAGCAAAATAAATACACTAGTACTACTAGTAGTAGTAAGCTCCATCGTCTAGACAATGTCCAAACGAGACGATTCGTGGGACCCACTAAACTGAAGACTTATGCATAGAAGTTTTATAGCTTGGTCATACACTGCCAAGTGGGCCTATTATTTGCTTTTTCCTGAGGGCATCCGCAATGTGTAAAAAAAGCACGCCTTAAGGCATATAGTAGTACATTGTGGAGAAAATAAAAGTTACCTCAAGCTTGTGGGTTTCGCATAGAGTATAGAAAAATCATTTCCCCTTGCATGGAGCAATATGACAAGCTATGTGGGTCCCACCTTGTCAGAAATGCTGACCTTATACATTATGGTAATTTCAATAAGTTGGGTGGGTCCAACATTACAAATGCCCTTAGACACGTGTGCCTTGTAGGTATCCACCGCGCTAGAATTTTTTTGTGAAATTTATTTAATTGCCGTAGTTAAACCGATGCATGATCCATTATATGTTTCAAAACTCCCACAGTCAACAACGCTTGGTACCCCAATATGCACCCATCTATTGTGGGAACTCTATGGGGTCGTAAAATATGATGTCGATCTATATGGCCTTGATGACCTTGCTCGTTCGGGTTGAAACACAACAATGCACATACATGGCAGGACAATACCGCGAAGCTATTTTTTGAAAACTCGTCAAATCCCATGGCTACCACTAAAACCCTAAACAACCCCTAAAACCTAAACCCTTAACCCCTAAATCCGAAAACAATAAATCCTAAACTCCTCAACCCAACATTAAACCCTAACCAAGTATATATCATGCTCACATCAAAAAAGGCATCATGCACTTATAGATCCAGATTTGAGATATGTCCATTAAATTGCGGAAACGCCATTCTATTCCACAAATATAAGCATAAAGCTTGAACATTATTGAAAATTCCCTGAACCCTAAACCCCTAAACGACCCTAACTAAGCTGATATATCATTGACTTATAGATCAACATTCGAGATATACTTTGATTGAATTATGCTAACGTCATTCCATTCCACGAATCTGAGCATAAAGCTTGAACATTCTTGAAAGTTCCCTAAAACCTAAAACGTAAACCCTATGACCCGAAACCCTGACCAAGCAGTTATCATGCACTTATAGATAAAAATTTGTGACTCTTCCGTTAAATTGCACTAACGCCATTCTAATTCACGAAAGATCAAACATTATTGAAAATTACCTAAACCCTAAACCCTAAGCCCTAAACCCCTAAAACCCCTAAATGTACCCTAACCCCTTACCATAAGCTCAGACATATTATTGAAAAATCCTAAACCCTAAACTACCCCTAAAAACAAAACCCTAAACCCTCGACCCATAAAGAAACCTAACCAAGAAAGCACGTATCATGCACTAATAGATCAAAATTTGATATACTTTCATTAAATTGCACTAACGCCATTCTAATTCATGAAATCTCGAGAATTATTGAAAATTCCCTAAACCCTAAGCCCTATACCCCTAAAAACCATAAGTCATCAACCCCTGACCCTATGCTCGGACATATTGTTGAAAAGTTCCTAAACCCTAAATCCTAAACTACACCTAAAAAACCAAAAACCTAAACCCTCAATACTAAAACCCTAAACCCCCGACCCATAAACAACCCTAACCAAGCAAGCACGTATCATGCACTCATCATAGATTAAAATTTGAGATACTTTCATTAAATTGCACTAACGCCATTCTAATTCACGAAATCTGAAACATTATAGAAAATACCCTAAACCCTAACCCCCTATAGCCTTAACCCTAAACCCTATACCACCTAAAAATCCAAAACCCCTCGACCCATAACCCTAAGATCGAACATATATAAATTATTGAAAAATTCTTAAACCCTAAACTACCCCTAAAAAACCAAAACCCTAAACCCTCAATACTAAAACCCTGAACCCTCGGCCCATAAACAATCCTAACCAAGATGGTATCATGCACTTATATATAGATCAAAATTTGAGATACTTTCATTATTAAATTGTTGCTAAGTCATTCTATTCCATGAATATATGCATAAAGCTCGAACTTTATTGAAAATTCCCGAAAGCCTAAACCCCTAAATACCTAAACCATAAACCCTAAAACCTGAACACTAAAACCCTAAATTTGAGATACTTTCATTAAATTACGATAACGCCATTCTATTCCATGATTAAAAGCATAAAGTGTCTTTTGAACATAATTGAAAAATTATGAAACCATAAAACCCTAAAAACTAAACCCCTAAACCCTGACTAAGCAAGTATCATGCACTTGTAGATCAAAATTGAGATACTTACATTAAAATGGGCAACACCATTCTCTTCGATGAATATAAGCATAAAGCTTAAACATTATTGAAAATTCCCTAAACCCTAATAAACAACCCCTAAACCCTAAATACTAAAACCCTAAAACATTCAACCCATAATTAAACCCTAACCAAGCAGGGTATCATGCACTCATAGATCCAAATTTTAGATACTTTCATTTTAATTGCAGTAACACTAATATGTTCCACGATTTTAAGCATAAATCTTGAACATTATTGAAAGTTCACTAAACCTTAAACCTTAAACCCCTAAACGACCATGGGCATATAGGGGTATCATCCACTTGTAGTGGTATGGTATAGTAAGAGATAAGACAAGATAAAGATAATATTATAAGTAGTACTAATGTGAATGATGGATATTTTGAATAACCTTCCCTCCTGATGTTTGGGAAGCAAGTGAAAATTTCTAAACCGAAAAAGTTTGAATTTTTTGCCACTTAGGACCAAAGTTGTTTCCTTCCTATATAATAGTACGATACTACTCCTAGTCCAAACCAACGTGGCTACCAAACACGCCAGAGAAATAGAGCCGCCCCCTAAAAAAATAAAGAAACAGAGCCTCCGTATCGACGCACACGTGCGCAGCGCCACACCATGGACGAGGGAGAGATCAGTCGTGCTGGTGCGCGAGGGGAGAGGGGTGGAGAGAGGCATCGAAGGAGAGAGAAAACACTTTCCAATTTTTTGGCGTGCATAGGTCCTAAAAATTTCTACTTGTAGAGTGTACTACACTTTAGAGGCGGCAGGTGTACCTCGTGTCAGGAACTCGTAATAAACTTTGCTCTGACATCGAACCGCCTTCAACTCCTCTTCTCTCTTTGCTGCTGCCCTCTTCCCTTACCTACGTTTTATTCTCTCTGCATGTACAGCGCATGGACAGAGGTGGGCATATGTCCAAGCAAAATAAATACACTAGTACTACTAGTAGTAGTAAGCTCCACCGTCTAGACAATGTCCAAACGGGACGATTCGTGGGACCCACTAAACTGAAGACGTGTGCATAAAAGTTTTATAGCTTGGCCTTACACAGCCAAGTGGGCCTATTATTTTCATTTTCCTGAGGGCATCTGCAATGTGTAAAAAAGCACGCCTTAAGGCATATAGTAGTACATTGTGCAGAAAATAAAGTTACCTCAAGTTTGTGGGTTTTGCATAGAGTATAGAAAAATCATTTCCCCTTGCATGGAGCAATATGACAAAGCTATGTGGGTCCCACCTTGTCAGAAATGCTGACCTTATACATTATGGTAATTTTCATAAGTTGGGTGGGTCCAACATTACAGATGCCCTTAGACACATGTGCCTTGTAGGTTTCCACCGCGCTAGCCTTTTTTTGTGAAATTTATTTAACTGTCATAGTTAGATAGGACGCATGATCCACTATATGTGTGAAAACTCCCACGGTCAACAACGCTTGGTACCCTAAGATGCACCATCTATTATCGGAACTCTATGGGGTCGTAAACTATGACGTCCATCTATATGGCCTTGATGACCTTGGTCGTTTGTGTTGAAACACAACAATGCACATACATGGCAACACAATACCGCGAAGCTATTTTTCGAAAACTCGTCAAATCCCATGGCTACCACTAAAACCCTAAACAACCCCTAAAACCTAAACCCTCAACCCCTAAATACGAAAACTATAAATCCTAAACTCGTCAAACCATCATTAAACCCTAACCAAGTATATATCATGCACACCTCAAAAAAGGCATCATGCACTTATAGATCCAGATTTGAGATACGTCCATTAAATTGCGGCAACGCTATTCTGTTCCACAATTATAAGCATAAAGCTTGAACATTATTGAAAATTCCTTGAACCCTAAACCCCTAAACGACCCTGACTAAGCTGATATATCATTGACTTATAGATCAACATTTAAGATATAATTTTATTAAATTATGCTAACGTCATTCCATTCCATGAATCTGAGCATAAATCTTGAAAATTATTGAAAGTTCCCTAAAACCTAAAACTTAAACCCTACGACCCTACACCCTGACCAAGCGGTTATCATGCACTTATAGATCAAAATTTTTGATACTTTCGTTAAATTGCTCTAACGCCATTCTAATTCACGAACGATCAATCATTATTGAAAATTCCCTAAACTCTAACCCCCTAAACCCTAAACCCTAAGCCCTAAACCCCTAAAAACCCTAAATGTACCCTTAACCCCTTACCCTAATTAAGTTCATACATATTATTGAAAAAATCCTAAACCCTAAACTACCCCTAAAAACAAAACCCCTAAACCCTCGACCCATAAAGAAACCTAACCAAGCAAGCACGTATCATGCACTAATAGATCAAAATTTGATATACTTTCATTAAATTGCGCTAACGTTATTATAATTCATGAAATATCGAGCTTTATTGAAAATTCCCTAAACCCTAAGCCCTATACCCCTAAAAACCATAAGCCATCAACCCCTGACCCTATGCTCGTACATATTGTTGAAAAGTTCCTAAACCCTAAATCCTAAACTACCCCTAAAAAACCAAAAACCTAAACCCTCAATACAAAAACCCTAAACCCCTGACCCATAAACAACCCTAACCAAGCAAGTACGTATCATGCACTCATCATAGATTAAAATTTGAGATACTTTCATTAAATTGCACTAACGCCATTCTAATTCACGAAAGCTCAAACATTATAGAAAATACCCTAAACCCTAACCCCCTATAGACATAACTCTAAACCCTATACCCCTAAAATCCCAAAAACCCTCGACCCATAAACCTAAGCTCGAAAATATATATTATTGAAAAATTCTTAAACTCTAAACCCTAAACTACCCCTAAAAAACCAAAACCCTAAACCCTCAATACTAAAACCCTGAATCCTCGGCCCATAAACAATCCTAACCAAGCTCGTATCATGCACTTATATACAGATCAAAATTTGAGATACTTTCATTATTAAATTGTTGCTAAGTCATTCTATTCCATGAATATATGCATAAAGCTCGAACTTTGTTGAAAATTCCCGAAAGCCTAAACCCCTAAATACCTAAACCATAAACCCTAAAACCTAAACACTAAGCCCCTAAATTTGAGATACTTTCATTAAATTATGGTAACGCCATTCTATTCCACGATTAAAAGCATAAAGGGGCTTTTGAAAATAATTGAAAAATTCCAAAACCATAAAACCCTAAACACTAAACCCCTAAACCCTGACCAAGAAAGTATCATGCACTTGTAGATCCAAATTGAGATACTTACATTAAAACGGGCAACACGATTCTCTTCGATGAATATAAGCATAAAGCTTGAACATTATTGAAAAATCCCTAAACCCTAATAAATAACCCCTAAACCCTAAACCCTAAATACTAAAACCCTAAGACCTTCAACCCATAATTAAACCCTAACCAAGCAAGGTATCATGCACTCATAGATCCAAATTTGAGATACTTTAATTAAATTGTAGTAACACCATTATGTTCCATGATTTTAAGAATAAATCTAGAAAATTATTGAAAGTTCGATAAACCTTAAACCCTAAACCCCTAAACGACCCTGGCCATATAGGGGTATCATCCACTTGTAGTGGTGTGGTATTGTAAGAGATAAGACAAGACAAAGATAATGTTATAAGTAGTACTAATGTGAATGATGGATCTTTTGAATAACCTTCCATACTGATGTTTGGGAAGCAAGTGTAAATTTCTAAACCGGAAAAGTTTGAATTTTTTTGCCGCCAAGGACCAAAGTTGCTTCCTTCCTATATAATAGTACAATACTACTCCTAGTCCACACCAACGCGGCTGCCGAACACGCCAGAGAAATAGAGGCGCCCCCTCAAAAAAAGAAAGAAACAGAGCCTCCGTACCGAGGTACACGTGCGCAGTGCCACGCTGTGGACGAGGGAGAGATCAACCGGGCCGGTGCGCGAGGGGATAGGGGTGGAGAGATGAGAGGTATCAAAGGAGAGAGAAAACAACTTCCAATTTTTTGCATGTATAGGTCCTGAAATTTACTACTAGTAGAGTGTACTACACTTTAAAGGCGGCAGGAGAACCTCATGTCAGGAACCCGTAATAAAATTTGCTCTGACATCGAACTGACTTCAACTCCTTCTCTTTCTTCGCTGCTGCCCTCTTCCCTTGCCTACGTTTTATTCTCTCTGCATGTACATCGCGTGGACAGAGGTGGGCATATGTCCAAGCAAAAGAAATATACTAGTACTACTAGTAGTAGTAGTAAGCTCCACCGTCTAGACAGTGTCCAAACGAGACGATTCGTGGGACCCACTAAACTGAAGATGTGTGCATAGAAGTTTTATAGCTTGGTTATACACTGCCAAGTGAGCCCATTATTTGCTTTTTCATTAGGGCATCCGCAATGTGTAAAAAAGCACGCCTTAAGGCATATAGTAGTACATTGTGGAGAAAATAAAGTTACCTCAAGCTTGTGGGTTTCGCATTGAGTACAGAAAAATCATTTCCCCTTGCATGGAGCAATATAACAAACTATCTGGATCCCACCTTGTTGCAAATATTGACCTTATACATTGTGGTAATTTCCATAAGTCGGATGGGTCCTACATTACGGATGCCCTTAGACACGCGTGCCTTGTACTCCCGTCTCCATCGCGCTAGACTTTTTTTGTGAAATTTATTTAACTGCCATAGTTAGATAGGACGCATGATCCATTTTATGTGTGAAAACTCCCACGGTCAACAATGCTTTCTACCACAAGATGCACCCATCTCGTGTGGGAACTCTATGGGGTCGTAAACTATGATGTCGATCGATATGGCCTTGATGACCTTGGTCGTTCGGGTTGAAACACAGTAATGTCCATACATGGCAGGACAATACCGCGAAGAAGTTTTTTCGAAAACTCGTCAAATCCCATGGCTACCACTAATATCCTCAACAACCACTGGAACCTAAACCCTCAACCCGAAAAAATATAAGCATAAAGCCTAACAATTATTGAAAATTCCCTGAACCCTAAACCCCTAAACGTCCCTGACTAAGCCGATATATCATCGACTTATAGATCAACATTTGAGATATACTTTGTTTAAATTATGCTAACGTCATTCCATTCTACAAATCAGAGCATCAAGCTTGAACATTATTCAAAGTTCTCTAAAACCTAAAACTTAAACACTACGACCCTAAATCCTGACCAAGCGGGTATCATGCACTTATAGATCAAAATTTGTGATACTTTCATTAAATTGCTCTAACGCTATTCTAATTCACGTAAGCTCAAACATTATTGAAAATTCCCTCAACCCTAACCCCCTAAACCTGAAACCCTAAGCCTTAAACCCTAAACGTACCCTTATCCCCTTACCCTAAGCTCGGACATATTATTGAAAAAAATCCTATACCCGAAACTACCCCTAAAAAACAAAACCCTAAACCCTTGACCCATAAACAACCCTAACCAAGCAAGCACGTATCATGCACTAATAGATCAAAATTTGATATACTTTCATTAAATTGCACTAACGCCATTCTAATTAACGAAAGCTCGAGCATTTTAAAATTCCCTAAAGCCTAAAGCCTAAGCCCTATACCCCTAAAAACCATAATCCTTAAGCTTGGACATATGATTGAAAAATTCATAAACCGTAAACCCAAAACTACCCCTAAAAATACCAAAACCCTAAACCTTCAATACTAAAACCCTAAACCCTCGACCCATAAACAACCCTAACCAAGCAAGCAGGTATCATGCACTCATTATAGATCAAAATTTGACATACTTTCATTTAATTGCGCTAACCCCATTCTAATTCAAGAAAGCTCGAACATTACTGAAAATACCATAAACCCTAAACCCCTAAAGCCTTAACCGTAAGCCCTATACCACTAAAAACCCTAAACCCCTCGACCCCTAACCCTAAGCTCGAACATATATTATTGAAAATTCTAAACCCTCGGCCCATAAACAACCCTAACCAAGCAAGCAGGTATCATGTACTAATAGATAGAAATTTGATATACTTTAATTAAATTGCGCTAACGCCATTCTAATTCATGTACGCTCGAGCATTATTGAAAATTACCTCAAGCCTAAACCCTAAGCCCTATACCCCTAAAAACCCTAAACCCTCAACCCCTCACACTAAGCTCAGATATATTAATGAAAAATCCCTAACCCCTAAACCCTAAACTACCCCTAAAAACCAAAAACCTAAACCCACAATACTAAAACCCAAAACCCTCGACCCATAAACAACCCTAAACAAGAAAGCAGGTATCATGCACTCAACATAGATCAAAATTTGACATACTTTCATTGAATTGCGCTAACGCCATTCTAATTCATGAAATTTCGAACATTATTGAAAATACCCTAAACCCTAACCCCCTAAAGCCTTAACCCTAAGCCATATACCCCTAAAAACTCTAAAACCCTCGACCCTTACCCTAAGCTCAAACATATTTATTATTGAAAAATTCGTAAACCGTAAACGATAAACTTCCGCTAAAAGAAACCCTAAACCCTAAATACTAAAACCCTGAACCCTTGTACCGTAAACAACCCTAACCAAGAAAGCATGTATCATGCAATTATAGATCAAAATTTGATATAATTTCATTAAATTGCACTAACGCCGTTCTAATTCACGAAATCTTGAGCACTATTGAAAATTCACCTAACCCTTCCCCCCTATAACCTAAACCCTATCCCCTATACCCCAAAACTCTAAACCCTCAACCCCTAACCCTAACCAAAAGTAGCTCGTATCATGAACTTATAGATCAAATTAAAATCTATATATCCCTAAACCCATATACCCCTGAACCATAAATTTCCCACCCTTTTTTTAGTTTGGGTAATGCTATTCTATTCGACGAACATAAGCATAAATCTTGAAAATTATTTAAAATTCCCTAAACCCTCAACCCTAAACAACCCCTAAAACTTAAACCCTCTACCCACATACACCTTAACCAAGCAGCTGGTATCATGCACTTATATATAGATCCAAATTTGAGATACTTTCACTAATTTGTGGTAGCGCTATATTCCATTAACACACGAATATAAGCATAAACCATGAACAGTATTGAAAATTTCCTAAACTCTCTATCTTATCTTATCTTACCACTATATAATGTACGAATACCTTCGAATATTTACCGTTTGATCAAGACTCACTAATCCCAACATTGCCAGCCATCGGATCTTCTTTTCCATTCAATTAGCATCTGATGCCAGAAGATACTATTGATATAGTATTTAGCACAATAAAGGCTATGCACAAACCTCAAAACAAACTTCTCCATCGTTCTAGTGTCTTCTCCATTATTTCTCTAGACCATGTTATCAAAATTGACATGTTTTTAGTAAATTGCCATATTGTCAATTTGTTGCAAGAATTTAGCCAGTAAGATTGAATGGGTTTATCCATTAAATAGGTTAATTCGTGTGACAATTGGCACAATGTCATATTGAGCCATAATCTTTGAAGTTGCTTCACAACCAAAAACAATGTTGTATCTTGGATTTTTAAATCAAAATTGGGTTTTCCATTCGTAAGAAAAGCTTGATTGGCCAATATGTATCCAATGTACAAAGTACAAAATATGTACATGGTATCATTAACTATTGTTGTGCAAGTCAAAAAAAGCAACTATGGCTGTAACCTTGATCATCTTGTTTGAAATACGGTGGATGTCTATCAACTCATTAAATGCTCACAAGTGTATAGGCGTGTGGGTTTATCTGACGGGGACAGTATCCCCAAGTGGGTGTGGGAGTAGCATACCTAAGCTTCATCCTCAAAATTTTGAGCGAGCCCCGAAATATCCCGCCCATCAATTCAAACACCCCGCCCATTCATTCAAATATCCAGCCCCAAAAATCAATTTATTGCACAAATTTAGGCTGGATGCTTGAAAGGGCGTATACATTTAGGGCCTGTTTGATTCATAGGAACTACATAGGAATTGTGTAGGATTTGAATCCTATGGGAATTTTTTCTATGTTATTGTTTGATTCATAGGAACACATCCTATAGGGATTAATCCTATAGAAATCTTGTAGTGCAATTCTTATAAGAAAGAAACATTAGATCATACCCCATGGAAAAATTCCTTTGCTGCATCAAAAAGAATTTCTCTTCCCGTATGATTCAAGTTGGCATGACATCCCAATCCTACGCTTTTCCTATTCCTATACTTTTACTATCTTATGAATCAAACATGCCCTTAAAGGTTATACTTTGTTTGTAAAAAGGGGCGGTGGTATTTTGATCCATCATCTTTGTAGTTGGTTCACAATAAAAACATGTTAGAACTTCGACATCAACATTTGGGTATGAAGTTAGTTAGGAAGCTTGAAAATTCATACTATAGTACTAAAAACTTTGGGAATTATAAGAAACCATGGTCCACTTTGTCTGATAATTGGGGTAGTTTCATTTTATTTTAATTGTGGTTGGTCCCCGTAGGAGCAAGGTTCATTAAGTTAACATGATCGGTGAAAGTACAAGTTACATCAAGGACCTCATAAAAACTGAAAATTATATCCAAGTGCATGCATTTAGCACAAGGACCCTCGAACTAAGCAATCAAGTGTGTGTTCTACATATATTAGAGCCAAATTTTGTTCTAAAATAATCTACATGAGCTTTTACAACTAGTAGTAAACAACAACAAATAAAACAAAGTGATTGTACTCTTTCTATTGGAGTAGTTGCTTGAATACGTTATTCAATACTCCACTACTCCTACTAATTTGTCAATACATGCAATAGAGGGAGTATACTAGTACTAGTGATATACTATACGGAGTAGTACAATGTGTATGCTACTACTCCCTTATTACCAAAAAAAGTTAATTTCAAGTTGGTGTTGAAAACATGCATGCAGTCCTTGGTTTCTTCCCTACTGCACTGTACACTCTGCACCAGGCCCCTCCTCTAGGAGTAGATCTTCTTGCCGCTCACGTGGATATATTTGTCAGGTACAGTACAGCGTGACACCTGATTTACTCATCTGACAACTTTCTGCAGCCTTTTTTTTTGTTTTGACGAAACAGTGTGAAGCATGGTGTGAAGTGGTCATAGAGGCATGGCAAGGTACAATACCAAACTCAATCAGTATAGTCCTCATCAAAGACAGCGCGGGTTTCTGGCCGGTGGGCACTATGTTGGCGAGGCAATCTTCCCTCTATAACCACTTTCACAAGTGCGTGTACCGCGGTTCGGTGGCTATGGACGCCCTCGAGTCTGCGGCGATGATTGAGTGCCCCTATGAAGGATGCTTTAGCTTGGCCGCCTTCAACGAGTTCAACAAGCACAAGATCGCGTGTCCGCAGGGCCCATGCTCCTGCACATATACCTCTTGTCATTTCATTGCCTCACCGGCAGGAATCCTTCCCCACATGAATGAGGCCCACGGGATCGTAGTAACTAGGGCCATCTATGGCCTCGCCTTCTTTTGCGTGATCTGATTCTGGCACCAGCAAGCACGAGGGGATTCACGCACATCCTCTATGGGGATGACGGTACTGTGTTCGGCCTGACTATCAGTGTGCTTGGCCCGGCCGCCATCATGTCCTTGGTGTGCATCAGGCATGACATGTGCTTGTAGCCGCGGTACACGATGAAACTGTGTGCGCCTGGCTCGCCGGGGTTGGCGGACTTCTAGATGGTCGAGACACTTAGTGCGGTAATAGATCTGTCGAGCAGCTCCTCGTCGGCCAAATTCCTGTCTGACGAGCTCATGACGTACCTCGGGGTGCCGCCGCAATTCCTGCTAAAGGGTAGATATTCCAACCATGTATCTTTCTAGGTTTGCATCGACAAGAAAAAATGATCTTAATCTACGGCTAATGATCCCAACAAGACTATGATGGTGTAACTAGTAGTACTTCGTACTATTTTACTACTCCAGTTTACTTAGTACTAGTAGTAGTCACATGTACGTTCTCTTTTGGTACTAGCAAGGATGCATTTTGGATATAAACTAAGTTTGCTGCTAATGTTATTAAAGAGTATTGAGAAGTTTATTACGACTTTTATGTAATTGTTCACTTCTATCGCATGGACCAAATATAAACACATATAATTGTTCATAATATGCTTCGATTTAGTCCCCTAACTCAGTGATTATGAAATTTGCCTCACCTTTATTAATATCTGATTTGTGTTACTCCTAATTAATTAGTCCTTGACAATGGCTGCACAATATCCATTCTTCCTGGAGATTCTTGATCATTGGTGTATGGGCATGGATGATCAGTTGAGGACTTGAGGTGCTGGCCTTCTGAATAGAGAGGGAATACGGTCTTGGATTCTTGAATAGACAGGGAGTACGCCTTGGATTCTTAAGAAGAGAGGGAGTACATGGACCATGAAAAAATTCAAAACAAAAATAAAGTGATAAAATCTCCCCTTTATCCAGACGTAATTGGTGCCCGAAATTTTAGATATTTTGAAATTCCCATTGGGCCCCTAGTGATTTCGGTAGGTGGGGGGCTTCACTCGTATTTTTCCCACTACAGTACTAACAGTAGGCGTAGTTCCCCTAAGGAAAGCCCCCCACCCGGCCATCCCCCACCTCACCTACACACACACACCAAAAACCCTACCCCCTCTCTTCCCCAGGAACACGTCATTGGCCGGAACATGCCCAATACACTTAAGCCGGCGTAATCTCCACACCTGATCTTCTCAACCGACCCTCTTGCCTGGCGCACAGAGCACGTCATCTACCACCCCAGATCTGATCCACATACATTATGGTCCAGCGCTCTGCTTCTATCCTCGCCTGCTCAAGATCTGTTTCCCTGTTGTTGACACCCACTACAATCGCAGCACCTTCGGCGACCTCGACGTGACCCGCGAGGATGCGGAGGAGGCCTAGACGCCTCCCAGAACGAGGTTACCTGATCTACCTGCGCGACTTTCTTTGTTTGGCAATGTACTATATTCATGCTAAATTTCCTAACAAATAGTTTCTTTACTTGATATACCTATAATTTACTAAATTAACTCGTTGTGGTTAGGCTTAAACTCTATGCATTGAACTATTTTTACGTATATTTCTTTGTGAATTATTAGCCACTTAACATATTTGTTTACATTCTCTATTGTACCTGTCCACAGGAGATAGGATTATACAATGTCTTTCTCGTTGGCCGATTTACGAGTATTTTCCATCCTGCTATCCTGTACTAACTGTTTGCTGTTATTATGCAACGAGCAGCCCTAGTTTGCATACAATATCATAGAGTGAATGGCTCCTATAATCTTGTAAGACCCCATCACATTTGTTTCAATTCCTGCCTACTTATATCATGATGGAACCTATTTGTACTTATATCAGTGGAGTACATAGTCCGCCCATCCACAACAGCCACTGTATAACTCGTGCAACGCCTACCGGAAGCCCCCCACCCACACACACCCGAAGTTTGGCAACCAAAGTTTGGTCCTTGCCACATTTGATTGCTTAAATTTACCATTTTTCTATCTTGTTTTCATTTTTTTGGCCAAAAATTTGGGTCAAACATTTTAGCCCCACAATGGTCTGCTTTTGTTCCATCTTCTTTGTTCAATTTTGTCGATATGCAGAGACCAGGTGTATTGCATCTGAGTTGGATGATAATAAGAACAAGGCGACACAAGTGATTAGATCCTGTATAATACACATGTATTATAATGAACTTTGTGCCCTTCATCCCACTCTTGTATCTGCTGTGTATCATAGATACATGAACTGGCCATTTTAATACGAGGCACATGTTGGTTCAGTTGTTTTGTTCCGAGGCTGCTGAACTGTTGAAATTATCTGGTTGTTCATGAATAAATCAATGTATGATTGTTTGTTTCATTCTTTGTCTGGAATGATCTGGCTAGTATATTTGAGGCACATAATTGGTCTGTTTTGGTTGATTGAGGTACGCTTTCCCCTGTATGATTAAAATAGTGGCAGCTTTCGTTGTGTAGTCTCTAGCCAGTTTATAAGAAACATAATGGCTTAGGCCTAGTTTGGCAGCAAAGTTTTTCTAAAACTAAAGTATTCTAAAAAACCAAAGTATTTCAATGCCTCACTAAGAAATACTACAGTTTTTCTCCTTTCTAAGTTTTGGAAAAAATAGGGCCAAACCTTCTTCTCAAATTCTTTAAGAAAACCACAGTTTTCGAGGATACTTTAGTTTATAAAACACAGTATTTGATTGATCCAAACACCTTGAAGTATTCAATACTTCAATATTTTAAAAACCAAAGTATTCTCTAAATACTTCAAAAAATACTTTGCTGCCAAACTAGGCCTTAGTTTTCATATTCGTTTTTTCATGTTCTGCACATTTTAGTTTGATCAATCTGCATCAGGTACTTTGGTTGATTACATGCATTGTTATTTTTGTCCGGTGAAACCTTTTCAAAATTTTTTGAAATGAACTTGTAGCTTATTTCCCAAGTCTTCTGTTAAAGTAACTTGATTTGTCTTGGCCTCAGCCATCTTCTAGTAGAGTAGTCATTTCACAGAGTAGCACATGCTCGCATCGCTCCATAGCGTCAGCTGGTCCAGTTATTCAAGAAGAAAGAGATGTATGAGCCACCACTATTAATTGCTTCCTTCCTCATATCACTATCTTAACACATTTAAAATCCATAGTGATGTGATTTCTTGGTAATTCTGTTATAACTTGTTTTGTGTTTGTTTCAGGCTGCAAATATCCCTCTGAATACTGAACAAAGACCCACTTCTGCAAGTTTAGAGTTTGTTTCAGACAGCAGTAGTGACAATACCTATTGCTCATGGCACACTGCTTCGATTGACCCTCTTATTCCAGCCAAAAGATTATTTAGGGATGCCATCCAGCATGCCCTTGATATTGTTGAGAAAGAAGCCAACAAAACTGATTCAATAATCACCCTAGCACGCAAAGACTTGAATGAATTGAAAAATAGGCAAACTTTGTCGTAGAACGTACTTAATAATCTCATCTGCAACTCTCATGGGAAGCCAATTGTTACATGTCTCGCCATGCAAGCTCCATAGAGACCTTTTCTGTAACACAAAGGTATTGTGTTTTTTTAGTTGTGGTGGACTTTGATGCAACATTAATTTTCTATTGTAAGTTGCTGTAAGTTTACTGTGGAATGTAATAATCTACTCTAATTTGTTGTTTTAAGTTGTTTGAGGATTGTAATAATCTACTGTAATTCATAGTTTTAAGTCGTTTGAGGATTGTAATTCATATTGTAAGTTATTTGAGAATTGTTACAAAGCGAGCATGTATCAGAATTACTAAACTTGAAAGACGTACAACACATGATCTTTTTGAAACATAGAGAATTTATTGGATTACAGGCACACCATACAACTTGCACTTGCATATAATTCATAGACAGAGAATACAACAGGACAAGACCCACATGATCCCTCAATCTATGGGCAGCCGTCGTAGTAATCGTAGTGGGTGGTGCCATATTCGCCATAAGGTGGCACCATCTGCAGCTCAGAATGCTAGACAAATTCTGCAATACTCCATCAGCAATCTATCAAGTTTGAAAGGACGGTCATTGATCCATAATCCTCATACTCCATACCCATGGTTAACCCTTGACTCCTCTTCCCACACAAGATCCTCAAAGTTGTAAGATCTAATCTGGGTTAGGTCCGGATAGTAGATGTTGCCGTCCTGCATCGTGGGTACCATGGCGTTGTCAATGTAGATGCATCGAGCGCGGATGCCGATGCCTCTGACCGGAGGAAGGACACGGTTATGTGTATCAACCTGGTAAACAACGGACCTGCCGTCATAGACCGGTCCACTCATAACGAATAACAACTCCCCTTCGGACTCGACGAGGTAAAAACAATTCTCCGGGTACCGGTAGACTGGAACAGGGCCTGCGACGGTGGCATGCATCTTCAGGGTCCATGCGGAGCGCTGCATCTGGACATCTCCATGAGCAGCAGGCTTAGTCGAGAGGACATACCCGTATCTGACTATGACAAAAACATCACCGGCATAAGAAGTCATGCTCCGAAGTTCCACGAAGTCATTCGTCATGTACCACCCTTCACCAAAGACCGGGTGACTGCCTTCCTCCATGCCCTCATCCGCCCACCAAATGACGGTGTTCCGATGGTTTGATGTAAACACCATCAACGATGGGAACATCATCACAGCGACAAAAGCCACCTTCTCGGTCAGTATCTCCACCCTCAGGCGCTTGATAGCACCCGAGAAGGGGTTGTACAACCGTGTCTTGTACGGCTGCACCCTCTATCCAAGCACAAGGAGGCCGCCAGTTGGGCTATCGACATAAAAGTACCTTCGAGAGACATAGAGAGGGAGAGAGAGAGGAGAAGTAGAGATTCAGTCAAGGTAAACAGATAGAGATTCAATCAAGGTAAACAAGTACATGGAGAAATAGAACTTGAAAAACATATCGTATAGGAGGTGAACGCAAAAAAGGATCGCACATATGCAGATGAATATCAAGAAAGAACCTCCGAATAACCCGACTAATCTTCTTCTCAATGTGGCGGTCGGTTCTCACGTTCAGCGACATGATGGCGACATCGTCTACCCGATACCCTCCGAAAACTGGTGCTCTAGAACAATCCAGTTGGCTGGTATAAAGCGCTCCACCGTGAAGCCACGCCAGGCGCTGCAGACTACCCGGAAGGCAGCGTAGTAGTCGAAGTCGTCCGTCAACAGGAAGATGTCACCTATCTTCTGCACGACTCCCTTAGGGAGATCAGCCCACGGCGAATCCTTCTGCTTGTTGCCGGCCATGGATGATGGTGTTTGTGTGGTCTTGGTCCTGTCGTATGGCAGAGGAAGTGGTTCCAGAGACATACATTTATTAAAGAAGGCCTGGGAATGCCAAGGGAAGCGTGTGGAAACGAGACGACCACATGCACACAGCAACCGCAAGCCCAACCGCTAACGATCCTTTCCCATCCCGCATGCAATATCTCTCTTCCGTTTGGTTCCTGGCAAGTTGATGCGGGGGGTTGCTACACGTGGGCAAAAAAGGGTCCAACTAACGATTCTATGCGTGATATGCAACACAATATGGGAATTCCTAGAAAAACTACTCCCTCCAACCCATATTAGTTGAGTTGGATTTGTCAAAAATTGGATGAACCTAACAAAATGGACAGGAGAGAGTGACTAGTACTCTACTCAAGTGTGGTCATGGATGATTAGTTGATGTGACTCTCGGCCATGAATTCCTGACCAGATAGCCATACAGTTTATCACCTTAGTTTTTTACTACTAGTAGTACTACTACATGGGAGCTAGCCAAATTCACAATCTCAATCAAGCGGCAAAATCACCCACCGACCTTGCAGCATTTCCTGCCCCACTGTTTCAAAATCTTTGAGGCCAAATCTCCCACCCAGGGAGTACCATTTTTCTATTATTATTAGATGGACACTAGACAAATTCAAAATCTCAATCGAGCAGCAAAATCACCCACCTATTGTGTAGCATTTCACGCCCCTCCGTTTCAAAACTTTTGACTTTACAATACAATTTTACCCATTAGTTAGCTTGGGGGCACGATCGTAATTATTTTTCTTTTCACCTCCATTGTCCCTAATTCGCGCAGTTTTTCACGCTGGCCCCTCTCAAAAATCCCAGGCTCCTTCCCCACGCCCTTAGCTCCACGACCACTGTGCGCACGGGCTGGTGGCAATTCCACGGCGGCTTGAGCCACTTGAGCTGCGGTCTCATGCACCACCGTGGAGCCGCTTCACCAACGCCCACCCCACCGAATCTAATTCACCAGGTCTCTCTGCCATTGCACCAGAGTCGCGGTCTCGCTGATAGCGCTAATGGCATCGTCGACCGCTCAAGCTCTGCTTTCTCGCTGTCGAAAGCTACCAAACCGTACTAGAGACACTTCACTGGTGTCCATCGGACGGGATCTATTTAATTGAGTTCTCTATCCAGCGCTCTATACCAGCTACACGGGCGTCGCTGTTTGCTGCACCTCATCTACCTCAGCGACGTTCTACTCCACCGCCCTTAAGCCGGCAACGACACCCAAGATCTACTTCCGAGACCGCCCAAGATCTGCCTCCGTGACCGCCCAAGATCTGCTTCCCCGCAATCGCAACAACCTCATTTACCTCGACGTCACCCGCACGGTACCGATGATGCTTAGATGCCTCTCCGACCAAGGTAACCAAATCTTCAACCCCTTTTTGTTTTCTCGGCAGTATAGCAGGTTAAAGCCTGTTGTAGTGAACTGCATTTTTGTAATCGTGCTAGTACACACAAGTCATAGGGCAAGTTTGTTTGCATTCACTGCTCTAGATATTTCAAGTCATGCACATGTTTGTTATTTAGTCATGCACATGTTCTTAGCTACTCCCTACAATAGTAGTTGCCTGATATTGTGTAGTTCTTGCAAAATGTAAAGTCAATGGAAAATATTAGTGTGGATGCCATGATCCCTAGATACTGAATCTATCTAGTTCGTCCCGAGCTAAGTTCCTGCTATTATTTCCTCCCTGGCAACATTCTTCTATCCTTTAGTACCCATTTAAACTCATTGTACTAGTTTGATTATAATTTTGTTGTTGCTATCTAGATCTCTAAAATATGCAACGCTGACTATTTGTTTTTTTGCATAGAGCTCAAAAGGGAACATTGAACATGTTGGTTTGCACAGCCTCTTCTATAGGTTCACAAGTGTGATGTCACTGTTTTCTTATCTGGTGCTAGTTCATCCTAAGAAACGACATAACTATCCTCTACTGTGTAGTTCATTTGTGGTTTGCGTTCCTGCTCTGCATGTTCTCGCATGATGCCATATAATTTCCGTCTTATTCATTATTAGCATGCCCATTGTTTAACTCACCGCAAATTCTGAGTCACCCAATGTTTCTTACTTTCAAAAATATACTACTGCTTCCATATATATTTGTTGAAATGGCCTGGCTAGTTTATATTAGCTGAAATTCTAGGAAACACTTTGTTCGATTTCTCAATTCATTTGTAGGCACACTTGTGTAATGCTTGCTTGTCCTATCCTATAGGTTCACAAGCAATGCCATTATATTTAATATCTAATGGCTCGTCCTAAGGAGCGACATAGCTATCCTCTACTGTATATATAGTTTATTCGTAGTTTGTATTCTTGCTCTACAAGTTCTCTTATGATGCCTTTATAATTTGTACGCGGTTCCTAGATACGACAGTAACTGCATGCTCATTGTGTAGCTCACTTCAAATTCTGATTCACCCAACATCTCTTGCATTCCAGTATATACTATTGTTTCCATATATATTTGTGGAAATGACCTGGCTAGTATATATTAGTTGAAATTCTAGGAAACACACTATTTGATTTCTCAATTCATTTGTAGGCGCACTTGTGTAATGCTTGCTTGTCTTGTTCTATAGGTTCACAAGCAATGACATTATATTCAATATCTAATGTTTCGTCCTAAGCAGCAACATAGGTATCTTGTACTGTATATATAGTTCATTTGTAGTTTGCATTCTTGCTCTACAAGTTCTCTTATGACGCCTTTATAATTTCTATGCGGCTCCTAGCTACGACAGTAACTGCATGCCCATTGTATAGGTCACCGCAAATTCTGGGTCACCCAACGTCTCTTGCATTCCAGGATAAATGACTTCTTCCATATATATTTGTTAAAATGACTTGACCAGTTTATATTTGCTAAAATTTTAAGAAACACTTTGATTAATTGCTCATTTCATTGTATGAACACTTGTCTAATGCTTTCTTGTCCTATTTTACAGGTTCGCAAGAGAAGTCATTATATTTCTAATGTTGTGCTGGTTCATCCTAAGAAACGACATAACTATCCTCTACTATGTAGTTAATTCGAGGTCTGCGTTCCTCCTCTCTAAGTTCTTGTATGATGCCATTATAATTTCTATCGCGTTCATTCTTAGCTACGAAAATAACTGCATGCCCATTGTGTAGCTCACCGCAAATTCTAAGTCACCCACGTCTCTTGCATTCCAGGCTATACTACTACTTATATATATATTTGTTGAAATGACCTGGCTAGTTTATATTTGCTGAAATTCTAGGAAACACTCTGTTCGATTGCTCAATTCATTTGTAGGCACATTTGTGTAATGCCTGCTTGTCCTGTTATACAGGTTCAGAAGCGATGCCATTATATTTCATATCTAATGGTTCCTCCTAAGCAGCGATATAGTTATCCTCCACTGTATATATAGTTCATTTGTAGTTTGCATTATTGATGTACAAGTTCTCTGATGATGCCTTTATAATTTCTATGCGGTTCCTAGCTACGACAATAACTGCATGCACATTCTGTATCTCACCACAAATTCTGGGTCACCCAACGTCTCATGCATGTAAGGATAAATGATTTCTTCCATATATATTTGTTGAAATGACCTGGTCAGTTTATATTTTCTAAAATTCTAAGAAACACATTGATTGATTGCTCATTTTATTGTATGCACACTTGTGTAATGCTTTCCTGTCCTCTTCTACAGGTTCGCAAAGGACACCATTATATTTCTAATATAGTGCTGGTTCATCCTAAGCAACGACATAACTATCCTCTACTGTGTAGTTCATTTGTGGTTTGTGTCCCTGCTCTGCAAGTTCTCGCATGATGCCATTAGAATTTTTGTCTCGTTCAGTCTTAGCTACAAAAGTAAATGCATGCACATTGTGTATCTCACCATAAATTCTGAGTCAACCAATGTCTCTTGCATTCCAGGATATACAACTTCTTCCATATATATTTGTTGAAATAACCTGTCTAGTTTATATTTGCTGAAATTCTAAGAAACACTTTGTTTGACTGCTCATTTCATTGTAGGCACACTTTCCTAATGCTTGTCTGTCATGTTCTATAGGTTCACAAGCAACGCCATTATATTTCATATCTGGTTCTTGTTCGTCCTAAGAAACTACATAACTATCCTTTCCTATATAGTTCATTTGTAGTTTGCATTCCTCCTCTACAAGTCCTCGCGTGATGCTGTTATAATTTCTGTCTCGTTCATTCTTAGCTATGACAGTAACTGCATGCCATTGTATGGTTTATTCTTCTACATATATTTGTTGATATGACCTGGCTATTTTATACTGGCTGAAATTCTAAGCCACATACATTGTTATATTTCTCATTTCACGGTAGGCACACTTATTTAATGCTTGCTTGCCTTGTTTGTTTGACGTGATGGTCAATATATTTGAACCATTGTCCATTAGTAAACTCTAGTTCATATATCCCGTCGTATTAGTTAAATGACTAGTTTGCCTTGTTTTATGTATTAACTTGATATTACTTAGTTTCAGACTGCAATTATTGCTATCGCCACCAAAGAGGCGACTACAAGATCATGTCTCAAGGTTGTTTTCCAATGTAGATGTCACTCTCAAAAGGGAGATGCATGTGATAGATGGAGAAAGCAAATTGAGGACTGCTATCAACTCGATTGTCAACTGAAATGCCGAATTTTCTTTCCCATGAGTTGATAATATATAATAATTTTAAGTAGTTTGAATTTTGATGTAATATCTAGATAATTCGCATAGGACGTGTAGTCATTTAGTTGAAGCCGTCCACACATAGTGGTAGGCGGTACCATACCTGCACTAGTCAGGTCGATTAGGGTACAATATCGTGCTCTGTATTTGCCTGTCTTGTATTAGGCCGACGATGATCGGTAAAAATGCTCATAAGTTGTATACATTTTATGGTATCGAAATGGGCTCCAGAAATCCAGAAACTATAAAAGTAACGGGGACGGTCCACAGGCGAGAATAGTAAAAGTAATGGTACGTAATAGCAGCATGCCGTAACAGTGGCAGGCCGAAACAATAACAGACCGAAATAACGTCAGGCCAAAATAGCAATAGCTTTAAACAGTAACAGGCCGAGACAGAAACGGGCTGAGAAAGTAATAGGCTAAAACATAACAGGCCGAGACGGTAACAGACCAGAAGAGTAACTCTCGAAATAGTAAAGGGCCAGATTAAATGGCCAGAATAGTAACGAGCCAGAATAGTAGCAGGCCTGGCCAGGAAAAAGTCTAGGATCATACCAGGCTAGAACAGTAACAATCCGAGTTTGCACCAGGCTAGAACAGTAACAGACCAAGGAACTCATCAGGTTAAAATAGTAACGGGCCAGAACATGGACCGGATATTTACAGGCCTGAATAGTAGGGCCCAAAGTATATGAGCATGTCTGGGCAGTGCGTGGATATACATTAATGAGCCAGAAAGGTTACGGGCCAAACTGGCCCATTTTCAAACAGTGCAAGGCAGAACACTAACGTGCCCGTGTATTTATGGGTCGTGTGAACGGGCCTATTTCAAACAGTGTATTTGGAAACAGTAACGGGAAAGAAAGTTTACGGGCCGCCCACGACTGCACCAGTGGGACCATTTGTAACTGTGCATGGCGAAACATTAACGGGCCTTGGCTGGGCCTGTCTTCTACCACTGTTTCATTGACAGTTAACGACATTAACTTGCCGTTAACTGCGCTTGCCACGTGGCACTTTGCATGATGTCAGAAGTCAATGCGGTTGGCGAACACATCTACGACGGAATGACTTTACGTGGCTGAAGGGTGCGATCCTCCACGGTCAAAAAAAACCGTGGTAGATTAATTTGTGATGGGGATTTTACCATGAAGGGCATAAGTCGGAGAAGACTCTTCATCCATGGAAAACGGTCCTCCAACAACGAAAATCGTCCGTTGTAAAAGTACATTTTTCTTGTAGTGGTCGGAGCCGTAAGCATCCTCTTCCGTCGGTGGGTCACACAAATTGGGGTCACAATTGTTGTTGCTATCTATGTCATAGGTCAATGCAGGAGCATCGAGTTTTCTCAACGTGCCGGTCGACAGTGGGATCCACAAAGTTGGCACGATCAATGGTGGTGTTGATTCCTTGGGGACCCGAAGACTGCCGATCTTACCGACCTGGAAGAGTAAGCTCTCGATCGTCATGTCGGCTTCATGTCCTATAGAGTCAAAGACTAGGCGTGTTGTCGGTGAGTGGACGGTGAAATCAAAGGCGCCAAAGATTTAACATCCCAGGATTAGCACCTAGAAATAAAGAGGACACAGGGTTGTGCATTGCATTCATGCATAAGAAAATTCGGAGAATTTTCGCGCAAAACTAAAGAAGCTGTAGAGGGATCGATATCTCTCTTGTTCTAATGGAAACATCAGGGTAGGTGCGATGGATTTTGACATGACCTCTATTGTGCTTTTGTGTTTGAGGGGAAGACCATTCAAATTCGAATATTTAATTGATTTATTTGAATACAAAAAGAGTCTGAAAAAAATTAATAATTGTAAATTAAATTGTAATAAGAGATACTAGGTGAACCCTTATTTATGAAATGATACAATAATTGCAAGTCTTAATTAATAAACAAAACTTAATGAAATGAATTATAATAATAAATAAGAATGGAATTATTATCTATAAGTAAGATAAAAATATTACGTTTTTCCAAAAATAATGGAACACTTTATTATAGAATACAATGTTTCATTGTTATCACAATAAAGGAATAAAAGTAAATTATTATAAAACAAATAATATAAAAATGAATTACATAATGAATAACTAAAAGGATTCTTGATTACAGGGAGATATAAATATTACATTGTCTTTGCAAATGCATTGTAAAAAGAAAAAAGAAAACTAGAACACTTTATTGAATAAAATAAACAATACAATATTTATTTACAATAGAAGAATAAATAAATAAATAAAAGAATTCCTTTATTACAATGCTCTATATTTCACAAAAGAAAAGGTAGATTACAAAAGAATAAAAAAACTTAAAACTATATTAATCCTCATTTAATATCTTCTCATCCTCTTTTATATATGCAAAACAAAACTGGTAGTAAATAAAAAAGGGGGTTAGTTTGGTTAGTATTGCTCTTAGGTACACAGTGTAATGCACTGTGAGGTTCATCACTGAGCAGTAATTGGGGCCAAAGTAGAATTTGTCATATCAGTAAATTTGGCCTCAGACTGTGTGCATCACTGGCTTGAGAGAGGGGCATGTTTCACCAAATAAAATAGGATCTGGTCTTATTAAATTTTAGCTTCAACCTTGAGAATCATTAACATAGAGTCAAAAATTACACTTGGCAACTCAAAATAAAGATTAGGATCAGATATTACCAAACCAGCCAAGCAAAGCCTTGGTAAAGATATTCCACAGATACAACCTGGACAGGGGAAGGCTTCCTGAACCAACAACACACATGCAGGGAGCTCACACATCTGCATGATGTTGTGCTGTCAACACAGCAGCAAACCCATGAAGTAGACAAGAAGGAGGCAACTCTGGTGCACAAAGGGGAGTGAACCAGCCGTAGCTAGCACACCAGTCTCATCTTCCCTGTGACACCATATTACATATAACTCTAGCTTTGGATCTCAGCTAAACAAACTAACCATACCACTAGCCAGATCTCATCTCCACACCCCAACTATGGTTGCTCCCTAAAGCCATCCAAGACCTAGAACAAGAAGAAAACCAGGACGGGATAATAAGCTAGCTCAAGAGGAGGAGGAGTAGGCCAGTAGCTAGGAAAAAGAAGGATCCACAACATACCAAGGTGGATCAGCTTAAGCACAAGAGCAAGAAGATCTAGCTGATCAAATCTAAACACATCCACACCACAATTCAGTAACTTGTTCAGTATCAGGTAAATATCCATTCCTATGATCAATCATAGCATCTGTTCTTATATGAAAATATTGTTAAAAAGGGGGAAGCTCTCAGTCTTGCATAGAAATGCTATGCAAGGCTCATCATAGTGCTTTGGAGCATTCAAGCATCTATTCTTATTTAAATCTTGTGCCTTAGCCTTTGCATCATAGGCTGGAACTGGTTACACACATAAAACATCAAGAACAAATGACCTTTGACCAGTTACATTAGTCAAAGTAGTAGCAAATCATATTCATTATGGTCATGCTGTTGTGCACCCATTAATAAGGTTCCACAATAGCAATATCATAACTAATAAGGCCACTATAATTAACTAAATCATTTTATCATCAAAAGACAGATTTTAAGCTTATCTGCCACCAAGTACAAATACCACATAAATCATCTTCCTAGACAAATAGTTTAGGAATCATTGATAAGGTCACCTTCTTTACATAATATACCATGTGTTTACAGCCTCAGTCTATGCATCATTGGCCTGGGAAATATTTCCAGTCAGCTGTAACACAACAGTAAGCCATGCTACCCAGCTGCTGCTATGCACACTCCAAGTAGAAGCACCACAACAACAACTAGTGCATTAGATGTCACTAGAGCCAGACACTATACCCATTTCATTATACAACAGAGATCAATCAAATGAATCTAATCATCTTCCTAGCCACCAAACTAGGAATCAAATCTTACATATGTGTTGTTGTCAAAAATATACACTTCACTTCATCAAGTGATAAACCATAGAAATCAGGAGTATGACAAGTTAAAGCAACCAACACAACTAACCTGATACTAGAATAAATTCTAGGAGGTTAGGAGGGGTCACTATAACTATATCCTTCTCATACTCTCAAATTAATGATCATGGGATCATTTCCTTATAAATTGTGACACTCTGTAACTACATATGCTAATATAAACAATAGCATAGTACTTAGTAATATCCCTTATATTCCAGGAAAAATCCTAGGTATGTTAAGAACAGCATCACTGAACAATAGTTTAGCACTCACCAAACACTAGCAGCACAATCATTACCCAAATTGTACCACTAAGCACTTGCTCATCCAAATCTAGGAATTCTAGCTAGTAATCAATCAACCACAAACAAACATAGCAGAATCATAGATTAGGGCCATCAGCACTAAAGCTGGTCACATGGAATCAAAACTCACCGAGGGTGCCGAGCACCTGGAGCGTTGGCTTGATGAAGACATGGATTATATCCTAAACAACACCACCACAGAATAAGTGGAAGCCCCGATGCCTGGGTTGCGCTGACAGAGCTGTCCCGCAGGCATCAGGAGAAGGAGATGCCAGGGTTGCGCCTACGCACCTTTCCGCTGGCATCAAACTGAGTCCAGGCCGACGAAGAGCTCCACAAGACCACCGGCACACGGCGACCGCAACACCGAACCCTAGCACAAGGAGATGAGAGGGGGCAAGCTCGGTAAGGCCTCAGGGCCAAATCGAATCGGAGGACCCGATTGTCCAGGCGGCGACGGAGCTTCGCTGGCCGACAGCAGCGACCGAAATGGCGGCATTCACCGGAATCGATCTAGAAAGGGAGGGCGACATCCACATCACCTAAGAGAGGACAAGCAGCGAAGAAGGAGATAGGGTCGGGGTCGGGGTCAACCGACCCATAGAACCTGGCCAAGTGATCTAGCCCACCCAGTGGGCTGGGCTACCTAATGGCCCCAAATTTATGAAGTAAAAACAGATCTTACAAATAAATAATAAAAGATAAAATGGAAATTTACCAAAATATCATTTAAACCATTTTAGTTCTAGAAAATTATAAAAAATCCTAACAATATATAAATAATATATGTAAATTATCATAAAAATAAGATCTACTTAATAAAAATATAATTTTAAATTGTTTTGAATAAATATAAAGTAAATAATTATTAACACCATTAAATCCTAAATAAAATTCTGTGAAATAACAAAAACCCTAAAAATAAATAAAAAATCATTTTTGTGTATCAAAATCACTCTACTATTTTATAAAAATACTAAGTTAGAGTTTAAAAAAACATAAAGCAAATATTTAAAAACACTTAATTCTTTGATGAATTTTATAAAAATAAAGATAATACTTAAAAATAAATAAAATTCATTTTTAAGGTCTTGAATAAATATATTACACTAGAAAATATTAAATATATTATTAGGTAAGGCTTTAATATTTTAAATAATAATTCCTTACCTAATACCTATTTTGTGAATTCTTTAAAAACAATTCTTAAGTAAGAAATAATCATAATTCTTATAAAACCATGAGCAATTAGTGTCTTAGTACTAATTCCAAAACCATTACTTGAATTCAGAACCAAACTTAAGTATAACTTTTAAATTTAAAATATTCTTTTAAAAATCTTATTAAGAATCTTTTTAAATATACATTGGGTATCACCCATTTATATAATATGGTGAAAGATCATTATATCTTAACCAGTACTAACATAACTTTAAAATCTAACAAATTACTAAGACCATCTAATTATGATTCCATTAAATAAATACAAATTATTTTCTTAATAAGCAAAACAAATTTAATCTAAATCATTCACTTAAAAATAAAGTGAATAATTCCACACCTTAGTTATACTTATCATAAATCTAAAACTTGGTAATAATTAAAATATATTACATTTTAAGTTTACTTAGCCTTTTAAAGTTAACTTTAGTCTCAAACCTTATAAACATCAAGTCTAATAAATCACTTATGTTTTTTATAGTTAACTTTGGTCTATTTAACTTAAGACATAAAGCATCTCAAATCAAAAATAATAAATCAAACACCAAAAGACATTCATCATGTTCTATTAACAATGATGATTATTTAAACCGTAGAAAGGAAATCTTTCCTTCAAATGTTATTCTTTTTGCCACTTCAAATAACAATCTTGTAATAAGTCCTTCAACTTTTAATAACTCAATCCCAAGGACTTTTATCATAGTCATCACATGACAATTCACCATAATCACATCATCTTATACTTTACTTACATATTTTGGATTGTTAACATTTATGTTCCTTATAAAGGTCATTACTTATAAAGTAAAGTTTGAAGATAAACCAATTTTGAAAAGAATCACTTGAATTCACTTCACTCAAAGCATTGGGGATTCAATTCGGGAGTTTTACAAAATGCATAGCATTACTTATGCACATATGCATATTGCTTCTTAAACATTAGTCCTTACCGGAACAATGATGCGGATTTCAAATATTGGATCTTATGTTGTCTCGAAGACCGTGAGTGCATAATCTTTCAATCACACTTGCTCATGTCCTTTGATTATTTTCTGTAAAATATTTTACAAATCCAGTGTTGTCATCACCTGCATTTGAAAAAGGTCAGAAAACAATATTTTCATAATAATGTGAGTATAAGTTAATTACCATAAGGTAAAAACCTACTTTAAGAGTTCCGGTGGTAAAGGAACATATTACCTTGGACTTAACAACCAATGTCGCCAGTGATTCTTGCGTCGTATATTACGCGTTGACCGTGAGATTTGGAATGGGACGGAGAAGTCAGCTGTATCTTTTCCCTCTCGCATGGAGCTGGATGTGCGGGTCGTGGCTGTTATCACTCGTAGAGTGCATATTATTTATGGTAATTCATAGAGGATATGCAGCATATGGGTGGGAGCCCTCAACGTCCCACGATAGTTCCGGCATCTGAACGGTCTGTACGGAACATTTCGTAATTCAATAGGTTGGCATGGTGTACACCAAGGATACATGCGGGGTCGCGGAGAAGGCAGTGATTGGCTTGGATCTTAGGTTGGGCCTCAAACCAAGGAAGTTTGAACGGGGACATACTCCAGGCCGTGCAACAAAACCTAAGGTCTCTCATGGGTAAAGTGACGCACCTCTGCAGAGTGTAAAAAATGTAACTTGTTACTCCCTATTCCGGGAAGGAGTTGTGAACGCGGCAGGAAAGGAACCCCATGAAGGTTCTGGTAAACCCGTGAAGGCTGGCAGACATAGCTTTTCAGAATAAAAGCAACCTTTGAAGAAATGTTTATGAAAACTTGCATTGCCTATGACCTACGGTCTATGGCTGTAGTTATAGTGCATCAAACACTCCTTTTCTAGTGGACTTGTTGAGTACGCTCGTACTCAAAGTATCTTCTTAACCCTTGCTAGGTTCTAAAGCCAGTACAGACGATGACTACATCAAATCATGCTCCAGGAATCATCATCAAAAGCTAAAGCTCTTCAATGAAGCCAAGAAAGTCAACATATACAGCAACTCAAGTGAAGAAGAAGTCACTGATTAGATAAGACTAGAATGTCTAGCCCTAGAACCCATTTCTGTAGTGTATTGCAATAGCGGCAATGCCAGACGATTAGTTGAGATATTAATCTTAATAGTATTATAGTTTTGGAGTTGTTTATTTCTGATTCTTCTTTGTAAGAAGTTTCTTTATCTCTCTTTAACCTAGAGTGTTCTCTGGATCTTGTGTAAAGAGTTGAGTTGTAACCAACAGTCATGTCTTGAACCTGTTGTGTTTCTGTTGTACTACTCTGAGGGATGTAATACTAGTGAACGGTGTTTCTTTGGTGTTATGTCAACGACTATAGTGTACTACATCATGCAGTGGTATGCTGGGTCACCGCAGTTGGTATCAGAGCATATGCTTTGACCTTAGGATTAAAACCCTTTTAGGAAGATCTGTAGGTTGCTTAGTGACTATAGGATCCATCTACCTAAACCAAATATTCTTAGGACTTGTGATGAGTATCCACTTGAGGATAATCTTGTCACACCTAAGTCAGATGTTTAAGCCATTCTTTTCTTAAGAGTAATTATTTTATCCTTTCTCAGTATAGTGCTCTTTAGTGTCTTCCAAGGGAGACATAAACCACCAAGATACTGTAGGAAAGTGTAAGACATCATATGAAGTAGTTGTAGGGGTTCGTAGCATGGAAAACAAAAATTTTCTACTGCATGAACACACAATCAAGATCTAATCTATGATCAAGCCAAGATCTATCTACTAGATTGTAGCAACGAGTCGATAGAGGAACTCACCCTCGAAGATTCCAAAGCGGTTAACGAGAGCAGATTCTCGTGGGTGATGTAGTCGTACACTTGCCGATCTCAAGATCGCGTAGACGATCCTTCCGGCGCTGCGTTCCGGCAGCGCTTCCGCAGTCGGTCACACGTTCGGTACTCGACGAAGACCTTCCTCTCCCTTGTTCCAGCAGGCAGCGGAGGTTGTAGCACTCTCCTCGCGATTCCGGCAGCACGACGGCGTGGTACCGGAAGTAGAGGGGAGATCTCGCAGGGCTTCGCCTTAAGCCGGAGCGAGTATGGTGGAGTATGAGAGAGTCCCTCGACGATCTAGGGTTTAGACACGCCGAGGAGGGGCTAGTGCCGGTGGCTAGGGTTTCACCTAGGCGGCGGCGGCGAGTGCCCTTGGGCCGGCGGCGGCTTGGAGGCAGCGGCGGCTTGGTACTAGGGTTTGGAGGAGAGGATCTTGTGTCTAGGAGGGGAGCCCTGCCCCTCCTCTTATAGGTGGAGGGAGGCGCGCCTGGGGAGGGGAGTCCCTCCCCAACTCGGACCCAAGGTGGGCCGGCGGTGGGAGGAGGAACTCCTCCCCCAAGTCGGTTTCAAACATCCTTCTCCTCTTTCCCAAAACTAGCCGTTTGACTTTCAAACTAGCCGTTTGACTTTTCAAACTAGGATTTGAATAAACCCTCTATTTGGTACAGCGATGACACCAAGTACATAATGCAATCATACCAACTTGATATAACACATTCATGTACCCTTCCCCTCCAGAGTGCCGGACATTCCGGAACCTTCTAGAACATTCCTGCTGAAAACACCGGAACCATTCTCCAACCCTGAAACAGGACTTTCCTTATATGAATCTTATTCTCCGGACCATTCCGGATCTCCTCGTGATATCCCGGATCCCATCCGAGACTCCGAACAACATTCGGTCTCTTACTCATCATTCCATAACTACTCAACAACATCGAATCCTTAAGTGTGTCTCCCTACGGTTCGTGAATTATGCGGACATGATCGAGACACTTCTCCGATCAATAACCAATAGAGGAATCTGGAAATTCATATGGCTCCCGCATATTTCTACGATTACTTTGCGATCGGAACCACTTACATTCGATACCAATTTCCCTTTGTCTCACGATATTTTACTTATTCGAGGTTATGATCGTCGGTATCTCTGCATACCTAGTTCAACCTCGTTACTGATAAGTACTCTTTTCTCGTTCCCGTGGTATGTGATCCCTTGTGAGCCAGTCACATGCTTGCAAGCTAATTGGATGACATTCCACCGAGAGGGCCCAGAGTATATCTATCCTTCATATGGATGGACAAATCCCACTCTTGATCCATGTGTCTCAACCAATACTTTCCGAACACTCAATGCCACCTTTATAGCTACCCTGTTACGGTGTGGTGTTTGATGTCATCAAAGCATCCTTCCGGTAAAGGTGATATGCATGATCTCATGGTCGAAGGAATTAGGTTACTATGTATCAGAAAGCTTATAGCAAATGAACTATATTAAATGACTTGATCTTTATGCTACGCTTAACTATAGGAGTATGTCCATCACATCATTCTCCTAATGATATGACCCTGTTGTTAATAACATCTCTATGTTCATGATCAGGAAACCATGATCATATATTAACCAACAAGCTAGTTTAACAAGAGGCTTTACTAGGGACTCTTTTATGTTTACAAATCACACAAGTATTAATGTTTCCGTTTAATACAATTATATCATGGTATGTAAACATTTATCATAAGTATGAAGATATGATAATAACCACTTTAATATTGCCTCTTGGGCATATCTCCAACAGTAGTTCTAATAGTATAACGTAATCCTAGAATTTAAGTAAGAACAGTAAAATCTTAGTGATAGTTGATAACCAAAGGCAACATGATGAATGTCATTAGGATAAATGTTGATGTAATGAGTAGTAATCATGTGGGATTCACTTGAGAATTCTACGTGATGGAGTTAAATTAGGTCAAGACTGAATGACAGTACAACAAGAAATAAAGTCATCATGATGTGAGTAGCTCTTAAATCATGATGTATAGGTAAAACATAATGAGATCATGGTGAGATTAGCTCCGAAACCTGATGAGAGTGTAAATATGACAAGAAATTAGTAAATTATCCTGAAGTATAAGTATGAAAATACCGTGGTAGAGCTATGATAGAAATCATAGGTGCTAAAAATTTCTAATAATCTATGGTTTAAGTTAGCAAATAGAATCTGATTAGTCCTTTGGAGTGATCATGTGAGGTTAGTTACTAAATAGTGATAGGTTGGTTATATTAATCATTTCAAAGAGTGAGACAAAAGGGTTAGTAAAAAACCAAATTGAGATCACTTTGTTGAATATTATCCTTTTGCAATTGAGCAATTTGGGTAAATGTCGAGACAAAGTATAGTTTGACCCTATGTGCTAAGTATCACAATGTAAACCTATATGAGGAGGTGTCATATACTACACAACTAAGCCTGAATTCTAGAGATACTATACTCAACTACTATATTCTGGGCTTGGCATATTGTGTGTTATATGTAGCACATTTGGATTTATTTGTTTTTCTTGGATCTTCTTGATTAACTAGATCTGTACATGAAGTTTGACTTGGTGTGAAAATGCATGTTGCAACATCTAGTCACTAATTGATGTTATAGACCTAGATAGAGTAAGGGAATTCGTGTAAGGGAGTGACAAAGTTCAAAGACCAAAATGAAGACTTACATGAAGAATGAAGCCAAGTGTAAGGATTATCAACTCAATTTGGAGGATGGATCAAGCTTAGATCATTATTAGTCAGCAACAAGAAGTGATGAACTTAAAGTCCAATCAAAATAGGTAACTTTGCTAAGAAGTTAATAAAATAACTATACCAAGTTCATGGAGGCATCATGAATAAGTGCAAAGAAGCTTTGAAACCAAAATGGTATTCAAGCTCTGCCAATTCAGAGAGAATGCCAGAGGTATATCGGAAACCATAGGGTAATACATATACCCTAGGATGGTTCGCAGCTGGTAAATATCCGCAGCTGGTATTTGATCCACAGTTGGTAGACCTTCTTAGAAGTTGCATAAAGAGCATAAAATTTGTCCTAAGTTACGTAAGACACAAAGGAGTATAATAAAAAAATTGAAAGCGACCGTCTTTCGAGACTCTTCACGAAAGTTGACCTATCGAAGTGAAAATGTCCACATCGTAAGTAAGACAAATAATGCTGAAAGATTTGTTTCGGAGATCCACAATTATGTGGATACATCATACAATCTTTCATAAGACTCTAATTAGGTAAAGGGTAAGCTGAATAGAGACCAAACATTGTAGTTATAAAGACAATAAATATTATATAGACAATTTAATGACTATTAGTAAACCCTAAGGGGGAGAGTAAACAGTAAACGAAAGTATTGTTATCCAAATTACGAATAAAGGATGGAGAAGGACTAACTTACAACAACATCAAGCCTTATTTTCATGAGGTTAAAAGGAAGTCCTTCTTATAAAAGTACTGAATATAATAACAACATATTGTCTAAAAGCCTAATAAGGTAAAACCTCGAAGTAATAATATATAGCACCTCCAATTGGACATGTGTAGAAGAACAAGAAAATTCCAATGGGTATGGACAAAATGAGTTCAAATCCAATCTTTACAACGGACTACCAGTATAAACCATACCATCATCAAAAGTTAGTATTTTGACTTTAGTTATTGTTTAATGGAGTTAAAATCCTATGTTAATAAGACTTCCTAAACCTTGTATAGTATAAGCAAGGAGGTTTGATGATCAAGTAAAGGAGTTGGATTAGGATACCAAATCAAGGAAATGAACTAAATATTAGACCAAATTAAGAGGAGTTTATAACAAGGACATATCCCTAAGGAAGTAAAGTAAAAGGAACTTTGGAGTAATGTAGACAACAAGTTGGATATTGTCAAGTAGGAGGAGAATTCAAGGAAAAGGTATGGATCTAGGATATTACAATTATTCCCATTTGAGGTTATCATGGAATTGGGAAGTGTCGTGATCAATACAATGGCAATTCTTTATTCTAAAACGTGAGAGTATATGAACTTCGAGGACGAAGTTTATTTTAAGGGGGAGAGTCTGTAACATCCCAGGATTAGCACCTAGAAATAAAGAGGACACAGGGTTGTGCATTGCATTCATGCATAAGAAAATCCGGCGAATTTTCGTGCAAAACTAAAGAAGCTGTAGAGGGATCGAGATCTCTCTTGTTTTAATGGAAACATCAGGGTAGGTGTGATGGATTTCAACATGACCTCTATTGTGCTTTTTTGTTTGAGGGGAAGACCATTCAAATTCGAATATTTAATTGATGAATTTGAATAAAAAAGAGTTTGAAAAAAATTAATAATTGTAAATTAAATTGTAATAAGAGATACTAGGTGAACCCTTATTTATGAAATGATACAATATATGCAAGTCTTAATTAATAAACAAAACTTAATGAAATGAACTATAATAATAAATAAGAATGGAATTCTTATCTATAAGTAAGATAAAAATATTAAGTTGTTCCAAGAATAATGGAACACTTTATTATAGAATACATTTTTTCATTGTAATCACAATAAAGGAATAAATGTAAATTATTATAAAACAAATAATATAAAAATGAATTACATAATGAATAACTAAAAGGATTCTTGATTACAAGCAGATATAAATATTACATTGTCTTTGCAAATGCATTATGAAAAGAAAAAATAAAACTAGAACACTTTATTGAATAAAATAAACAACACAATAATTATTTACAATAGAATAATAAATAAATAAATAAATAAATAATTCCTTTATTACAATGCTCTATATTTTACAAAAGAAAAGGTAGATTACAAAAGAATAACAAAAACTTAAAACTTAATCCTCATTTAATATCTTCTCATCCTCTTTTATATCTGCAAAACAAAACTAGTAGTAAATAAAAAGGGGGTTAGTTTGGTTAGTATTGCTCTCAGGTACACAGTGTAATGCACTGTGAGGTTCATCACTGAGCGGTAATTGGGGCCAAAGTAGAATCTGTTCTATCAGTAAATTTGGCCTCGGACTGTGTGCATCACTGGCCTGAGAGAGGGGCATGTTTCACCAAATAAAATAGGATCTGCTCTTATTAAATTTTAGCTTCTACCTTGAGCATCATTAGCATAGAGTCAAAAATTACACTTGGAAACTCAAAATAAAGATTAGGGTCAGATAATACCAAACCAGCCAAGCAAAGCCTAGGAAAAGATATTCCACAAATACAACCTGGACAGGGGAAGGCTTCCTGAACCAACAGCACACATGCAGGCAGCTCACACATCTGCATGATGTTGTGCTATCACCACAGCAGCAAACCCAGGAAGTAGACAAGAAGGAGGCAACTCTTGTGCACAAAGGGGAGTGAACCAGCCGTAGCTAGCACACCAGTCTCATCTTCCCAGTGACACCAGATTACATATAACTCTAGCTTTGGATCTCAGCTAAACAAACCATACCACTAGCCAGATCTCATCTCCACACCCCAACTATGGTTGCTCCCTAAAGCCATCCAAGACCTAGAACAAGAAGAAAACCAGGACGGGATAATAAGCTAGCTCAAGAGGAGGAGGAGTAGGCCAGTAGCTAGGAAGAAAGAAGGATCCACAACATACCAAGGTGGATCAGCTTAAGCCCAAGAGCAAGAAGATCTAGCTGATCAAATCTAAACACATCCACACCACATTTCAGTAACTTGTTCAGTATCAGGTAAATATCCATTCCTATGATCAATCATAGCATCTGTTCTTATATGAAAAGATTTTTAAAAAGGGGGAAGCTCTCAGTCTTCCATAGAAATGCTATGCAAGGATCATCATAGTGCTTTGGAGCATTCAAGCATCTGTTCTTATTTAAATCTTGTGCCTCAGCCTTTGCATCATAGGCTGGAACTGGTTACACACATAAAACATCAAGAACAAATGACCTTTGACCAGTTACATTAGTCAAAGTAGTAGCAAATCATATTCATTATGGTCATGCTGTTGTGCACCCATTAATAAGGTTCCACAATAGCAATATCATAACTAATAAGGCAACTATAATTAACTAAATCATTTTATCACCAAAAGACAGATTTTAAGCTTATCTGCCACCAAGTACAAATACCACATAAATCATCTTCCTAGACAAATAGTTTAGGAATCATTGATAAGGTCACCTTCTTTACATAATATACCATGTGTTTACAGCCTCAGTCTATGCATCATTAGCCTGGGAAATATTTCCAGTCAGCTGTAACACAACAGTAAGCCATGCTACCCAGCTGCTGTTGTGCACACTCCAAGTAGAAGCACCACAACAACAAGCAGTACATTAGATGTCACTAGAGCCAGACACTATACCCATTTCATTATACAACAGAGATCAATCAAATGAATCTAATCATCTTCCTAGCCACCAAACTAGGAATCAAATCTTACATTTGTGTTGTTGTCAAAAATATACACTTCACTTCATCAAGTGATAAACCATAGAAACCAGGAGTATGAAAAGTTAAAGCAACCAACACAACTAACCTGATACTAGAATAAATTCTAGGAGGTTAGGAGGGGTCACTATAACTATATCCTTCTCATATTCTCAAATTAGTGATCATGGGATAATTTCCTTATAAATTGTGACACTCTCTAACTACAGATGCTAATATAAACAACAGCATAGTACTTAGTAATATCCCTTATATTCCAGGAAAAATCCTCGTATGTTAAGAACAACATCACTGGACCATAGTTTAGCACTCACCAAACACTAGCAACACAGTCATTAACCAAATTGTACCACTGAGCACTTGCTCATCCAAATCTAGGAATTCTAGCTAGTAATCAATCAGCCACAAATAAACATAGCAGAATCATAGATTAGGGCCATCAGCACTAAAGCTGGTCACATGGAATAAAAACTCACCGAGGGTGCCGAGCACTTGGAGCGTTGGCTTGATGAAGACATGGAATTAGGTCCTAAACAACACCACCACAGAATCAGTGGAAGCTCCGATGCCTGGGTTGCGCTGATAGCGCCGTCCCGCAGGCACCAGGAGAAGGAGACGCCAGGGTTGAGACTGTGCACCTTTCCGCTAGCATTGAACTGAGTCCAGGCCGACGAAAAGCTCCACAAGACCACCGGCACACGGCGACCCCAACACCGAACCCTAGCACAAGGAGATGAGAGGGGGCGAGCTCGGTAAGACCTCAGGGCCAAATCGAATTGGAGGACCTGATTGTCCAGGCGGCGACGGAGCTTCATTGGCCGGCAGCAGCGTTCGCCGGAATCGAGCCAGAGAGGGAGGGCCACATCCACATTGCTTGAGAGATGACGATCAGCGAAGAAGGAGATAAGGTCGGGGTCGAGGTCAACCGACCCATAGAACCTGGGCTACCTAATGGGCCCAAATTTATGAAGTAAAACAGATCTTACAAATAAATAATAAAAGATAAAATGGAAATTTACCAAAATATCATTTAAAACTTTTGAGTTCTAGAAAATTATAAAAAATCCTAACAATATGTAAATTATCATAAAAATAAGATCTACTTAATAAAAATATAATTTTAAATTGTTTTAAATAAATATAAAGTAAATAATTATTAACACCATTAAATCCTAAATAAAATTCTGTGAAATAACAAAAACCCTAAAAATAAATAAAAAATCATTTTTGTGTATCAAAATCACTCTACTATTTTATAAAAATACTAACTTAGAGTTAAAGAAAAACATAAAGCAAATATTAAAAAACACTTAATTATTTGATGAATTTTATAAAAATAAATAAGGTCTTGAATAAATATATTACACTAGAAAAATATTAAATATATTATTAGGTAAGGCTTTAATATTTTAAATAATAAATCCTTACCTAATACCTATTTTGTGAATTCTTTAAAAACAATTCTTAAGTAAGAAATAATCATAATTCTTATAAAACCTTGAGCAATTAGTGTCTTAGTAATAATTCCAAAACCATCACTTGAATTCAGAATCAAACTTAAGTATAACTTTTAACATGAAAATATTCTTTTAAAAATCTTATTAAGAATCTTTTTAAATAAACATTGGGTATCACCCATTTATATAATATGGTTAAAAATCATTATATCTTAACAATTACTAACATCAATTTAAAATCTAACAAATTACTAAGACCATCTAATTATGATTCCATTAAATAAATACAAATTATTTTCTTAATAAGCAAAACAAATTTAATCTAAATCATTCACTTAAAAATAAAGTGAATAATTCCACACCTTAGTTATACTTATCATAAATCTAAAACTTGGGAATAATTAAAATATATTACACTTTAAGTTTACTTAGCCTTTTAAAGTTAACTTTAGTCTCAAACCTTATAAACATCAGGTCTAATAAATCACTTATGTTTTTTATAGTTAACTTTGGTCTATTTAACTTAAAACATAAAGCATCTCAAATCAAAAATAATAAATCAAACACCAAAAGACATTCACCATGTTCTATTAACAATGCTGATTATTTAAACCTTAGAAAGGAAATATTTTCTTCAAATGTTATTCTTTTTGCCACTTCAAATAACAATCTTATAATAAGTCCTTCAACTTTTACCAACCCAATCCCAAGGACTTTTTATCATAGTCATCACATGACAATTCACCATAATCACATCATCTTATACTTTACTTACATATTTTGGATTGTTAACATTTATGTTCCTTATAAAGGTCATTACTTATAAAGTAAAGTTTGAAGATAAACCAACTCTAAAAAGAATCACTTGAATTCACTTCACTCAAAGCATTGAGGATTCAATTCGGGAGTTTTACAAAATGCATAGCATTACTTATGCACATCTGCATATTGATTCTTTAAACATTAGTCCTTACCGGAACAATGATGCAAATTTCAAATATTGGATCTTATGTTGTCTCGAAGACCGTGAGTGCATAATCTTGTAATCACAAAAGGCAAGTTCACACTCATGTCCTTTGATTATTTTCTGTAAAATATTTTACAAATCCAATGTTGTCATCACCTGCATTTGAAAAAGGTCAGAAAACACTATTTTCATAATAATGTGAGTATAAGTTAATTACCGTAAGGTAAAAACCTACTATAAGAGTTCCGGTGGTAAAGGAACATATTACCTAGGACTTAACAACCAATGTCGCCAGTGATTCTTGCGCCGTATATTACGTGTTGACCGTGAGATTTGGAATGGGACGGAGAAGTCAGTTGTATCTTTTCCCTCTCGCATGGAGCTGGATGTGCGGGTCGTGGCTGTTATCACTCGTAGCGTGCATATTATTTATGGTAATTCGTAGAGGATATGCAGCATATGGGTGGGAGCCCTCAACGTCCCACGATAGTTCCGGCATCTGAACGGTCTGTACAAAACATTGCCGTAATTCAATAGGTGGGCATGGTGTACACCAAGGAGACATGCGGGGTCACGGAGAAGGCAGTGATTGGCTTGTATCTTAGGTTGGGCCTCAAACCAAGGAAGTTTGAACGGGGACATACTCCCGGTCGTGCAACAAAACCTAAGGTCTCTCATGGGTAAAGTGACGCACCTCATGGGTAAACTTGTTACTCCCTGTTCCGGGAAGGAGCTGCGAACGCGGCGGGAAAGGAACCCCATGAAGGTTCTAGCAAACCCGTGAAGGCTGACAGACATAGCTTTTCAGAATAAAAGCAACCTTTGAAGAAATGTTTATGAAAACTTGCATTGCCTACGACCTATGGTCTGTGGCTGTAGTTATAGTGCATCAAACACTCCTTTTCTAGTGGACTTTTTGAGTACGCTCGTACTCAAAGTATCTTCTTAACCCATGCTAGGTTCTAAAGCCAGTACAGACGATGACTACATCAAATCATGCTACAGGAATCATCATCAAAAGCTAAAGCTCTTCAATGAAGTCAAGAAAGTCAACATATACAATAACTCAAGTGAAGACGAAGTCGCTGATTAGATAAGAATAGAATCTCTAGACCTAGAACCCATTTCTGTAGTGTATTGCAATAGCAGCAATGCCAGACTATTAGTTGAGATATTAATCTTAATAGTATTATAGTTTTGGAGTTGTTTATTTCTGATTCTTCTTTGTAAGAAGTTTCTTTCTCTCTCTTTAACCAAGAGTGTTCTCTGGATCTTGTGTAAAGAGTTGAGTTGTAACCTATAGTCATGTCTTGGACCTGCTGTGTTTCTGTTGTACTACTCTGAGGGATGTAATAGTAGTGAACGGTGTTTCATTGGTGTTATGTCAACGACTATAGTGTACCACATCATGCAGTGGTATGCTGGGTCACCGCAAAAGAAGAGGCGACCTTCTGACAAGGATGAATCAAAGATTGTGGGCGATAGGGCCGCCGAAGTCGTAACATTTTCTTGCCCATTTCCCACATATGGTACCAATTGACATGGGGTTAACACGTTAATGCCCATGGTTATCGACTTGGGTTTCAGTAAGAATGGGGGCTGGAGACTTCGTCAGCTAACACACAAGCAGCTAGAGGGAAAACCCTACTCCTTCTTGGATGTTCTTGATTGATGATGAACTGAAGGTTACAATGGTGCGCAGATGTGATCTGGCGGGTGTATGAGCTAGGGTTTGTGATTTCCTCCTCACTTCTCCCTCTTGGACTTTATATGGGGAGGCCTAGTCTCAGGATACTAGCAGAGTCAGTTTACATATTAGCATTTTGCCCATTAAATTTTCTATATAAAGCTATATGTATCCTCCAAGGAGTTGCATCCTTCATGGTCTTGGACCACCCAAATCTTCATGGGCTTCGTTACTGAATATGGATCGTCATGTGATCCTCCGTCGGACCAGACCATATAGGACAATATTAGGCACTTGTAGGGCATGCCCATGTCACCGTCCAAAAATAAAGTGACTTAGTTTCTCTAAAATTTGTATGAACGTATCTAGATATGTATTCCCTCCGTTTCATAAAATAAGATATTTTAGATGTGTGAAGATAGTGTTGGAGATATGCCCTAGAGGCAATAATAAAAGTGGTTATTATTATATCTTTGTGTTTATGATAAATGTTTACATCCATGGTATAACCGTATTAACCGGAAACAATAATACTTGTGTGATTTGTAAACTAAATTAGAGTCCCTAGTAAAGCCTCTTTGTAATACTAGCTTGTTGGTTAATAGATGATCTTGGTTTCCCGATCATGAACATTGAGATGTTGTTAACAACAAGATCATATCATTAGGAGAATGGTATGATGGACATACTACTATAGATAAGCGTATCATTAAGATCAAATCATTTCAATAGTTCATTTTCTATAAGCTTTCTGATACATAGTAACCTAATTCCTTCGACCATGAGATCATTCTAATCACCATCACCGGAAGGATGCTTTGATGACATCAAACATGTCACCGTAACTGGGTGGCTATAAAGGTGGCATTGATTGTTCGGAAAGTATGTGTTGAGGCACATGGATCAAGAGTAGGATTTGTCCATCCATATGACAAATAGATATACTCTGGGCCCTCTCGATGGAATGTCATCCAATTGGCTTGCAAGCATGTGACTGGCTCACAAGGGATCACATATCACGGGAACGAGAAAAGAGTACTTATCGGTAACGAGGTTGAACTAGGTATGCAGAGATACCGATGATCAAACCTCGGATAAGTAAACTATCGCGAGACAAAGGGAAATTGGTATCGTATGTAAGTGGTTCATTCGATCACAAAGTAATCGTAGAAATATGTGGGATCCATATGAATTTCCAGATTCCTCTATTGGTTATTGATCGGAGAAGTGTCTCGGTCATGTCCGCATAATTCACAAACCGTAGGTAGACACACTTAAGGATTCGATGTTGTTTAGTAGATATAGAATGTAAGTAGGGATACCGAATGTTGTTCGGAGTCTCGGATAGGATCCGGGATATCACGAGGAGATCCTGAATAGTCTGGAGAATAAGATTCATATAAGGAAAGTCCGATTCCGGAGTTCAGGAATGATTTCGATGTTTTCATCGGAGAGGTTCTAGAAGGGTCTAGAAGGTTCACCGGACCGGAAGGGGAATGGTCCATGAATGTGTCATGGGTAAGTGGAATGATTGGATCATGTCTTAAATCACTTTGGTTGGGCATTTGCGAGAGAGAAATAAATCTCTAAATTAATAGTCAAAAGGGAGGTTTGAAAAGTCAAAACTGGAACAATGGTTTCCTAGTGGAAGAATGTCGGGGGGATAACCCCCGGGTGGGGAAAGCCAAGCATAAGTAGGCCAGCTCCAGAAGATGCAGGCCACCTGGCCTCCAGGAAATATAGCTCTGGCCATCTGGTAAGCAAGCCCGGCTGGGCTTATGACCTTCCCGGCTGGCCCGTCTATGCGGTGGCCAGAAGAACCGGCCGGGTGGTCGTTCCCACCCGGCTCACCTCGGATTCGATGGAGAGCACGGAAGGACTGGCGCTCCATGCGGGGTATGCTTCTGGCTCTCCCTCGTCATCAAGGAAGCTGGCGTGCTGTCATGCCCAGCGCTACCCGACGAAGATAAAGCAAGACGGTCAGCTGGACTGGCGAAAGTAGTCCGGGTGACCGTTAAAGCAGGGGTGACGCCCCAAAGGAAGCCCGCGTGACCACTAAAGGGAAGGATGATGCTAAAAGAAGGGCGGACTGGGTCCTGGCTCACCGGCTGGGCCCTGCAGCCGGCCCTTCCCTGTAAACCCATCCCCAAACAGTAAACCCTAGGACCCAATCTGTAATATGCCCCCAGACCAGTATATAAGGGAGGGCAGAGCCGGGGTCCTAGTTAGGCAACGATAGAAGGAGAGAAGTGTTAGCATCTAGTTCCCATCTTCCTCTAGCCTCCGATAGTAGCTAAGGAAACATCTCAAGGAGCATCTGTACTGAGCATCAAGCTCCCATACATAGTTCATCTTGCAGGAGTAGGGGTGTTACCCCGCCAAGAGGGCCCCGAACCTGGGTACGTCCCTGTGTTTGCAGTGTAGCGTGCCCAACCCGTTGCGTGAGCCACCGAATGCATCCGAGTGTCCCTTCTTTGCCATCCCCGATGGCTCTGCCATGTTCCACACCACGAGATTTGGCGCCCACCTTGGGGCACAGCGCTTCGGATGGGATCATCTTCCGAACGGGACTTCCACTCGTCGTCGGCGAGCGCGTGGCTTCTCGCATCGTTCTCACGCTCGGTGCCTTCGACTGCGTCATCGACAACGCAGCATGTTTTGCTGGGAACGCCTTCTCCGCCTACGGCTCCATCATGCATTTTGGAAAAGTCCGTGTCTATGTCGCCACTGTCGCTGAGGGTTTTCCCAGCGCGGTCACCCCCGTCTTCGACGTGCCCCTCGCCCGCGTCCCAGCCGCAGGGAGGGGTCGCGTTGAAGTCATGATGGTAAACTCCCACGAAAACCATCGACAGCCTCAAGAACGTCGGGCAGGAGGAGAAAACTCCGCGCTCGAGCAAGAGCAAGACCCGATCACCGCCTCCATCCAGCACTTATGCGCTCCGGTCATCGTCGAGACAGATCCAGCGGCTGCGGCGGCAGCACTCGAAGCTACACGCCAAAAACACCTGGAGGAAGCCACCAAGGTCGCGGCTAACCAGCTGTAACATCCCAAAAATATTGAACTTGGATCATCAAACTCTAAGCATCATAATTAGGGTTAACAAAAACTTTTCTAAATAAAATTATGAATGCATGCATATGAGTATGCATTGAATTTGAAATTCTTTTGAACCACCTTGTTTGTGTGTTTCCTTGCTTGTAAAATGTTTCTTAGGTAAAATAAACATCATCTAAAACATTTCCCACACTTTTCCCAAAGATAAATAAAGCAAAACAAATAAAATAAGGGAATGGTCACTTTGACCAATTTAACTCCCATGCCTACTTTGGCTATCTCAAACTTTCAGAACCTAACAGAAACTTTTCTGGATCTTTGCACCCCTTGAATGTACTCATAACAAAGTATCAAGGCCCACTTTGTGATCATCCAGAAAATTTCAAATGCATAGTTTAAATGACAATTCAAAATTGAATCTTTATCATATGGGAAGATCCCACTTTTTCAAAAACCACTCAAACAAGCTCAACTTTCAAAACCCAAGCATCTGCAGACTCACCAGCACCAATCTAGAACACTCACCAAAAATCTTTTCAAAATTCAAAACTTGAATTCATGGCCATTTCATCAAACACTTGGCAGACACAAATCAAACAAAATCCAAACACTATTGTGAGCAGTGATTCTTGCCTAACTGGTTCCCTATCTAGCTCACAACCAACTCAGTAGATCATCTAGCAAGATTAACCAAGCACTAGCACCACTGTGATCTTGCCAAAACCATCAATGGTGAACAGCCGAAGCCAACCTTGTCACCCCCATGTCGACAACAAGCTAGGAAGAGAAACAAGCCTAGCTAGCATGTCTGGGAGGCAGCCCACCGTCCACCGCCACTCCCTGTCCAGCGCTCGAACCCTGCCAGCCACTGGAACACACGCACGGACCGCGCCCAGACCGACAGCGACCATGCCGAGCGTGCGCCAGAGTGCCACCCTCGACCGAAGCCTACAGACCGCAGGCCGCCCTTGTCACGTGCATACACGATCGCCACCGACCCAGGAGACCGCCAGACATCCTCCTTCGCCGCCCCATGACGCACAGCCACCGCTCGCAGTCGAAGACGCCGCCTCTACCGCGCAGAGCGTCGCATGTTCCAGACCAACCCGCACTGCCCAACGTCTCGCCACCGTATCGTTGAGCATCGCCAGGGAACACCGCACCGTCCCCTACCTTCGCCCATGCCAATAGCCGTCTGTACCATCGCCCCCAACGAGCTCACCGTGTGCCCCGTCGGTCCTCTCGCTCGACTATAAATAGAGGCCACCCCTAGCCGAACTAAGCACACCATTCTACTCCCCTCTCATCACTGATCGTGCCACGCCGTTCCTGGAGCAAGGCAATGAGCACGTCTCCGGAATTTCACCGGAGCCCGCCGCCTCTGGAAAAGAAGGGAGCCATCGATTTCGTCCACCCTAGGAGCTGCCGCGACCACCCCTGAGTTCACCGTCGTCGACTTTGTCGTTCGCCCACCTCGCCGACCCTCGCCTGCACCTCGGTGAGCCCCCAGCAACCCCCACTGGCCGCACTAGGTTTCTTTCTCGCCGGTGTTACCAACATCGACGATGACTCCCAGCCGTTGGATTAGAATCAGATCGAACGACCCACATCGTCCCATACCGCTTTGCACCCCCTCTGTCTCACTGACGAGTGGGGACAGCCACTTAAACAGCCCGCAGAAGTGCTACGCTTAGCAGGCCGGCCCGTTAACTTTTCCCGCGCAGCCCAGTTATTTGAATTAAACCTTTTTCATTTTATTTCAAACTCACTTCTGTACCCATTTTCAAAAATCAACCTAGATCGATTAATTGCACCAAATTGAATGAAACCAATTTTGTTGGAAAGGTCTGGGAATGCTGAATCCAAGCCCATTGGATTCAAGTCATTTGGATCTGTAGATCACCCATGGTAAAAATAACAAGGCAGAAGCTTTTCTGCATTCAAACATTTTTCAAATTTAAACCATAATAGCTTTTGAGTTGATTCCAACTCTCAAAAATCACATTTAACCATACCTTTCAGAATATATAAAAACATATAGGTTTACTTACAGAAATAATGGTCAAGTAATAAAAGAATGATACATAGGCATTTCTAGCCACTTTAATTAATTAAAATAAAAGGGTAAAACCTTATTAAATTGTGACACCACTTTAAATCATATTCCCATGGACTAAAATATATGGTGATGACATGTGTCAACATGATCCTATGTTTGGTTTGAAGAATATTAAATCGTAAGTAGTTTTTCAATGAGTAGAAATTACTTTTCTAAAAATAAAAGGAATTAAACCAAGCCTTAATCTTGTAATGTTAGAGATGATGTTAGATCATCTATAGGACCCTTGTGTGTGATGATTGCAAGTAGTTAAGTATTATTTGGTGATTGTGTACCTCGTATTTATTCATAGACGCTAGTACCGACCAAGGATACGAGGAGGAAGGAGGATTCTACGAAGAAGAAGCCTAGGAGAACTTCAACCACTGCTCTGCACCAGGCAAGCCTAATATTACTAGTGAATGTGCAAGCTTTACTAATCATGTTGACCAATGCAAGCTATTAACCTTGCAAGCTAACCCTTGCAATTTAGCAAGCTTATGCTGATATTGTGCAAGCCAATACTTGCTTGTTACCATGTCAACTATATGCATTAAAGCATATATGATCATAACCACTTGATAAACCAATCCTAGTTTTACTTGCAAGCCTCTTACTTTATTTCCTTATCAAAACTCTTATCTAGATGTTACCTAAGTAAATGGTAGATACTAGAAGAATATGTGAAGGTTGCATAAAGACCATAAAATTTGGCCTAAGCTAGATAATCTTGGTGTCATCTTAAGGCATGAGATTGAACTTAGTTAAAACTCCACTAGTCCCCACCCCTCATTAGTACTTACCCCCACTTGTAGATGCTAGTGCTAAGCATAAAACTTGATCAACTTTAGATGGGAATACTTGGTGGAAAAATGGATATGAAAACCTTGGAATGATGGATCATTCTATTGAAATGTTTTGGACATGTGTTTCCGAACACCTGATGATTTTGGTGATGAAAATGTTGAGGCATGAGCCTTGGCCCTTTATAAAACTGATGGTTGTCTGGATGCGATACCATTCCAATTTTATCGTACAACCACAATACCCGAAGATTGGGTAGGGCTTGACTGGAAACTTATATACCTTAGTATTAGTTCCCTCACGGCCAAGGTATGAGCTGAGGCTACCTTGCGAAGATTGTCCACGTGTGTAGTACCCAAGATGAAAGTTGGTCATTGTTGGGAAGCCAAACTCACAGGAGAGGTGCTTATACTAGGGAGTGTAATTGGAAGGTTAGGATTGATTATCTGCATACTGAGTATGGTGAATTCAGGATTTGTTCCTGACGGATGTATCGAATGTTGTGGTGAAAGTGTACAATCTGTGCAGAGTGTCAAACTATTCGAATAGCCGCGTCCACGGTTATGGACAGTTGGAGTGGCCTTACTGTTCCCCCGTCAGACTTTTCAAAATGACTTGTGAAATGAATTGAGACTTTGACTTGACCACAACAGGGTTGTGATATGAAATACAAGTTCCCATTTAGGTGTTATAAAACTTCAACTAGCTTTCGTTGCTCCTTAACGTAGTAGAGATAAATCTGGCCTTTTGCAAAATAACCCTAGATCCTAGTGTCCTATTATCAAAACCCCCTTTAACTTGTTAGTATTAGTTTGTGAGTACTTAAAGAGTACTCATGGCTTTGTCCCTGGCTATTCCCATGGCCAGACTATGAAGAGGAGTACCTGGAGGATGGACCCCAGGAAGGTTACGACAGCTAGGATCATCTCCCATCGTCAGCATTGCCTGTGACCCCGAAGATGGAGCTTCGCCCATGCTACCGTTATTATTACGTATTCCGCTGCTTGATTTTGTATTAAGAACTGGATCATGAGATCCCTATTTGTGTAAGAACTTATGTACGGTTTGTAATGGATGATGTACTATGGTATCCAATTATGTTATGTCTCACAAAAATGGTAATCCTGGGATTGCGATGTATGGCATAACAGGCATCTGGGATTAAAAATCCGGGTGTTGACACCAGCGTCAGCCGAACGCCACCATGCATGAGTACAACGCAGCTCATGCCTTCGTCAGGAAGATCCAGCACCGAGGGCGCGACCTGGCGTCGGAACTGGACCACGCCGCCGACTCACATGCAGGTGTGGCGCGGCCCATCTATAGCACTCCCGCCAAGAACATGAGGGCAGCCGAGGCAGCGGCCGTGGAGCTAAAGCTCCTATAGGGCGAGGAACTTCGTCGCCAACAGGAGCGTGTGCAGCTCCTCGTGGCCACTGCTAACAAGCAGCAGGCCGAGGGCGTCCCCAGCTAGGCGGGCAACTCCCGTGAAATTGTCGTCCGCAAAGGCGCAGACCAGATGGTGCATGGAGGAAGCAAGCATCAACAAGCCTATTATCCAGGAGGGGTTGGGCAAAATAGTCGTCCGCGTAGCGAACCTGGCAACCGCGGTCACCACAACCGTGACGCCGTTGCCTCTAGTGTTAGTCGCGCAGGCGGAGCCTCCCAGGGGAAAAAGACACGAGCACCGGAGGAGGAAGCAGACGCGAACAAGGATCCGCCCGCGTCACGTTTGAAGGGCCGGCTCGGTCCCTGAGAACCAGCTGATGCGCGGGAGCGCATCGAACTCCTGGTGCAGTCACGCACCTTGGAGGAAAAAAGTCTGGCTGGCCCAAAGTGTTTCGGCCCGCGCATCTGGAACGAGCCATTTCCGAAAGGATTTTCGCTCCCAAGAGACACGCCAAAGTACAACGGGACCATCAAGCCTGAGGATTGGTTGGTCGATTACACCACCGCGGTGGGAATCGCCAATGGCAACCTCCGCTTGGCCGTCCGCTACGTCCCCCTCATGCTCGTCGACTCGGCAAGGACGTGGCTCAACAACCTCCCCGACAACAGCATCAATGTGTGGCTGGACTTCGAAGAGGCGTTCAACCACAACTTCACCGGAACATACAAGCGGCCGGGTCGACCTCGCGAGCTCGCCCTCTGCGTATAAGGCAAGGACGAGTCGGATCGTGCCTACCTCACCCGATGGACTAGCATGCACAATTCGTGTGAAGGGGTGCGTGAGCACCAGGCGATAGACTTCTTCACCAACGGCTGCCGAGACGACACCATGCTGAAGCATAAACTCAGCCGGGCAGACCCGCAAACCATGGATCAGGTTATGGCCATCGCAGACAAGTACGCCACCGCGGATGCTGCAATGAAGAAGCCCATCGTGGTGGACGACCAAGGCCAAATCGTCACGGACGAGCAGGCGGAGCGACGCCAGCCGGGCGACCATCATCCCAGGCGGCACGGTCACGACAACCGCTATGGCAAGAGAAAAGGCGACCAGCCGGATAGCCGGTACGGTACCAAACAGGTAGCCGCGATGCATGAGGATCCGACTGCAGGGGGCAGTCGGAGGCAGAGGCTGGACGACAGGCCGCCTCGGCCTTTGTACACCATGGAGTCCATGCTCGACGGGCCGTGCAAGTTTCACAGTGGCGGCAACAAGCCCGCGAACCACACGACGCGCCAATGCAGTTGGACAAAGAAAATGGCCGAAGCCGATGGACTCCCACCACCACCTCCACCGCTAGCCGGAGGCCCACGGATTACAGGGAATGACGCAACCACTGCGAGGATGAAGAGGATGGTTACCCGCGGCAGGTGGGTAATTACCACATATTCCTGGCGGAGCCGAAAACGAAGCACGCCAAGCGGAGACGTGAGGCGGAGGTGAACGCAGTCATCCCACCCGTCCCCCAGTACCTGCACTGGTCCGATCAGGCGATCACCTGGAGCAAGGAGGATCATCCGGCCGTGTTACCAAGCCCTGGTAGCTACGCGTTGGTCTTGGACCTCATCATCATCTCCAAGAAGCATTCATGACGCTTCTCTCAGGTACTGATCGATGGAGGGAGTAGCATCAACCTCCTTTACCGGAGCAGCCTCGAGAGGCTAGACATCAGTGAATCCCGGCTGGAACCCTCAAGCACTTCATTCCACGGAGCAGATCCAGGGCCATCGCACTCGCTAATGGGCAAGATCCGGCTGGACGTCATCTTCGGTAGCGAGAACAACTTCCGTCGCGAGCCAATTTGGTTCGAGGTCGTGAATCTCTATAGCGCCTATCACGCCATACTACGGCGCCCTGCTCTGACCAAGTTCATGGGAGTACCGCACTACACATACCTCAAGAGGAAGCTTCCGGGCCCAAAGGGAGTGATCACCGTCGATGGATGCTACAAGCGTTCGATCAAATGCGCCTCAGACGACTCTAAGCTGGCCGAAGCAATGATCATCGCTGAAGAGAAGCACGTCATAATGCAGAACGTGGCGGCTCTGCAGAGGGACATGCCGGCTGGAGAGCCCAAACCGGCTGGAGAATCGCAGTTCAAGCCCTCGCAGGGGAGAAGGAAGATCCTGCAGAACGAGGGGGACCCAAGCAAGTTCGTCCTAGTCGGAGACGGCTTGGACAGCAAATAGGAAAGGCGCTCATCGATTTCCTCCGTGAGAATCGGGACATTTTCGCATGGTGCCCCAAAGACATGCCAGGTGTCCCGAGGGAACTTGCCGAGCACTCCCTTCATTTTTGACCGGACGCGAAGCCGGTCAAACAATCTTTTTGCCACTTCACAGAAGAAAAAAGGAGAACGATTGGTGAGGAGATCACACGGCTACTCGCGGCCGGCTTCATCATGGAAGTTTTCCACCCGGAATGGATCGCCAACCCGGTGCTGGTGCTGAAGAAGAACAAGACATGGCGCATGTGCGTCGACTATACCAGTCTCAACAAGGCTTGCCCCAAGGATCCTTTCGCCCTGCCACAAATTGATCAGGTCATCGACTCCACTACCGGGTGCGATTTGTTGTCTTTTTTGGACGCTTACTCGGGCTACCACCAGATCAAGCTAATTGTAACCGATCAAGTAAAGACATCGTTCATAACCCCGTATGGAGCATACTCCTACACCACCATGCCCTTCGGATTGAAGAACGCAGGCGCAACCTATCAGCGCTGCATGTAGAAATGCCTGCAGACGCAAATTGGAAAGAATGTACACGCTTACATCGACGACGTCGTCATCAAGACCAAGGAATGGCGCATGCTCCATGAGGATCTGAAGGAAACGTTCGAAAACCTCCGCCGTTTCCAGATCAAGCCGAACACGGAAAAGTTTGTGTTCGGCGTCCCAGACGGCAAGCTCCTGGGCTTTCTCGTCTTCGAGCATGGAATCAAGGCGAAATCGGAGAAGATCGGATCCATCGAGCGCATGGAGCTTCCACAAAACCTGCGCGACATACAGAAGTTCACCGGGTGCCTCGCTTCACTCAGCCGGTTCGTTAACCGGCTGGGAGAAAAGGCTCTCCCCTTGTACCAGCTGATGAAGAATACAGACAAATTTGTCTGGACAGCTCAGGCGGATGAAGCTTTCCGAGACCTCAAGCGCATGCTCACCTCGCCACCCGTCCTGGCGGCGCCAGCCGCAAAGGAGCCCATGCTGATGTACATCGCCGCCACAAACAGAGTGGTCAGCGTGGTACTGGTCGTGGAGCGACTAGAGGAAGGAAAGTCTCAGATGGTCCAGCGCCCCGTATACTACCTGAGTGAGGTGCTCTCGCTATCAAAGAAGAACTACCCTCACTACCAGAAGCTGGTGTACGGCGTGTACATGGCCGCCAAGAAACTCAAGCACTACTTCCAGGAGCATTCCATCCGGGTGGTAGCATTGGCCCCACTCGTGGAGATCATCAGCAACAAATATGGCGTGTACGTGGGTTTTTTGCAAAATTTTCAACACGTCGTGGCATGGGATAATAAATTGTACGGGACCCACAAACAACCTCTTCCTTTTTTTCCTTTTTTTCCCGTTTTCCTCTCCTTGGACCGAGAAAATCGTCCCGTGTTCCTCTCCCAGTACCGATAAAATCACCCAGTATCGAATCAAATAGATTTGGCTCATGGAGATTTTTTTTGAATGGAAGAGCTAATATATTAATATCAGAAACAAAGTACATTATGTCTCAGACAACATATACTCTGAAGATCAGCATTTGAGGGAGGGGAAGGGCTGGTAGAGGAAAAGATGGCATTTTTTCTAGCATAGGGCACTAGCTCGATGCCTCGAAAGCCGCTTGGGAAGCCTCAAAATAAGGAAACACACACAGACACGCATATAATATACTACTCTGTTAATGTACGGAATAGTTTCTAGTTATAGATCTGCTAACAAAGGCCTAAAAATCATAAGGTAGCTCCATATTACACTACTACGATAGTAGCGGACCAATCATGGGATAGCTCTACATATATTTAGAGCGATCTTAGGTGCACCCTAAGAGTTTTGCGGGTAGGCTAGTGGTCATGAGACTGCACATACAACACCAAAAGTACACCCCTTATTATGATCAGTAGCCCTGCATCGACTCCATCCAGAAGCAGAACATGTCATCATCATTACCATCAATGTCCTCTTCGGTTGTCTGCTTCTGCGATTAGTAGATTAACCGATACATTTAAAGAGAAACATCAAAGACACACAAACTGAAAATTTGTAGTTCTATAGATATAGTACCTTGTCATCTGGCATAGCGTAAGTACCTGAAATGAAACCCGTTTCATGCACCTTGCGCCTCTCCCCCTTCTACAAGTTGATCTAGATACTCAGGAGCTGCCTCTATCAGTTGATCTAGATGATCAACATCTGCTTCCCCTACTTGATCTGGATGATAAAGATGTTCTACCCCCGGTTGATATGCTTGACCATGAAATAACCATCTAACATATGTTCTGAGCATTCCAAACATAAAAATATGGTATTTCACTATACTAAATGGCAGCACCCTCTGATTCACACACAAGTGGCAGGGGCAACGTACTTCTGAGTTTTCACAATGAGCTCTAACAAACTCAATAAATCATACAACACCCATGGTATGTTTAGGGCTTCCTAATGGAGCAATCTGCATCCCAAATATCTCCATCTGTTTAATTATGACATACAATATTGGTTCTTAATTAGTAAAATAAAAGCAGAAAACAAATAGATGGAGTACATAAACTATATATGCCCATGCATTTCAGCAAACATATTGACAACAATAATGGGCGAAGGTACTTAAGAACATAGATTAAGCCTAGAATCAACTATGACTATGTAGACTGAGGACAAATTAAATTACGTATTTGAGGAGGAAGATCTGGTGAAATGGAAATAAATTGCCAACCAGATCGAGCTAGAGATAGAAGGACTACCATGAGATCCACGTGACCACCGGTGCATCTCAAGAACACTGACAGGTAGGGAAAGCTTCTTCGGGGGCACGATGGTGAGATAAGGAGCGGCAGTGAGCACGTCTGTTTTGTGGGCTTCCAAGGGGGTGAGGGTCCAGGCGGTAAAGGGTGGATGTTAACACAGCGCGAAGGGGTGGGGAGAGATAACTTTGAAAATTCTGACATACCTTGCTTTGGGCACCACCATATATGTGCCCCCCTGTCAGTGACTATAGATCAACATCAAAACAAGGTACTTTGGGATAGAAGATACTATTGATAGACTTAGCACAATAAACACTATGCATAAACCTCAAAACACGCTTCTCCATCATTCTAGAGTCTTCTCCATCATTTCTCTAGACCATGTTACCACAATTGACATGTTTTTAGTAAACTGCCATATTGTCAATTTATCGCAAAATCTAGCCAGTAAGATTGATATGGTTTATCCATTAAACATGGTTGTGTGAAAATTGGCACGATGTCATACTAAGCCATAATCTTTGAAGTTTCTTCACAACCAAAAACAATGTTGTCACTTGGAAAAATAAAATTGGATTTTCCCTTTGTAAGCAAAGCTTGATTGGCCAAGATGCATCCAATGCACGGAATACAAGACATGGACATGGTACCAGCAACTATGGTTGTGGAGGTAAAAAAAGCAACTATGGCTGTGACCTTGGTCATCTTGTTTGAAAGTGTAAGATCCCTCCCTTTATAGAGGTAAGGATCCCTGTGATTGCAATGCTAGTCCCTGGATCAATGCTAGCATCCACAGTTTAAGATGAAGTACACAGAAACAAAGGTCATTATTACATATCATTCCAGAGATAAACATAGTATTTTACAAACTCCATGGCCATAGGCCTAATACAAGAGTTCAAATATATAATAAGATAAATAAGTCTTCATCTTCATGTGCCACAGGCAAGCATGTTGAGTGTAGACTCATAACTCCTAATCATCATCAGAATAACCTGCAACATCACAAGTTACAACCACAGTGGGTCAATACATTGGAATAGTATTGGCAAGTGATACCTTAGTAGAATTTTAGTAGACTAGATACTATATGCATTTTTGGCTAGTGTATCTTAGGCTTGCTTTGCTCAAATAAGGTTTTACCTATCAGTTGAAAACACTAAGGTTTTATTTGACAAAACTTTTCCAAGGAATCACCAATAGAAATTGGTGATCCTTCACCCTTGTTCACCCACAAGTTTTTACTTAGAAATTGGGATGAGGAGATTCTTGATAGCTTCCATGTGTTGATGCTCAAGTTGTCCAATACCAGGGACATGGCTAAGTACTTAGATTCTTCCATATGCAGAGGTTGTGCACTTTCCCCACAAGACTTGATTTTCACCAAGACAGGACCTTTCAGAAGCCTTCCCTTAGACCAAATGGACGCGTTACAACCTATCATCCCACTACCACCAACTGTCCAAATGGCTAAGTTATTGCAACCTATATGATCCAGGTAGAGCCCATTTTGCCATGTGGCTGCACTAGAAGCTTCTTAACATTTGGCCTCTCAAATCCCTTTGTTCCTGGGTGGCTTTCCACAAGTGAGATACACAAGGTAAGCCATAGAAATGGGCCTTGTGTAACCACTCAACATAAACCATTCTTTCCATTCCACACAGGTGTTTCATTCACTTAGTTGTTTTATTAAGCAAAAACATAAGTCCAAAGACTTAGAAATATTTTCTCATAGCATGAATATTTAACCACCCTTGGATGCTACTAGCTAGGCTAAGCATGGAATTGATAAGCATAACTTAAAAATGTCTAGAAATTCTACAACTACTAGGATTCCCCAAGCATAGCATATAGATCAAAATATTCATGCAGGTCTAGCAAAATATTTCTAGTGCATAGTTGAAAAACATAGGAATAAAATTATGAAGCACCACTTGCCTTGGTAATTTGGGGAGTAGCAACAATCCTCACAATCACAATCACTATTTGCACCAAAATCTACACATAAAATAATAGCACCAAATCACATACAAAATATATACAAACAGAAATATATGAATTCATGCAAAAGGCCATGTGATGATTTTCTACATGAAACAATACAAGTGCACAGTAATGAATCTTAAACAAGTTCAAAACTTGCCAATTAAACTTTATTTGAACAATAAAACATTTTTCATATAATTACTATACACAAATTATCCCTACAAATGTTTCTATAAAAACAATCATTTTAACAGAGGCAAAACATTAAACACATTGCATAAATGGAAAGGATTTCTCTCCTGATTCCAATGATATAAAATTTGTCAAATTTGGACGTGGGAATCAAAAGTTATAAATTTACAAGTTTAAACATCTAATAGATCTAAATTCTGATTTTAAATCAAACCTACAGACACGCGGCGTGTTCTGATTGGTCAATACCGATTCGCGCGGATCGGCTAACGTGGACCGCACGATCTAAATGAAATCGCACGGCCAGATCTACTCCGTACCCCTTCGATAAGTGATTCTATCAGATTAGTTGGATCTAGATCTAATGGTCCTGGACCATGCGACCAAAGTTCGGCGGCGCTGGCGATGGTGGCGCGGCGACGCTGGCAACGGTGGCGCAGCGGTGGCGCTTTCTCAGCGACGTTCCGGCGAATACAGAGAGGGATAGGGTGTGTGGCGTGGCTCACCAGACTCGCACGGTCACGAGGAACCTCAACGTGGTCGTTGTTGGCGGAGGGGCGCACCATGGATGTCGCTGGAGCTCGTCGGAGTTATGCGCGGCGTCGGGTGCTTGCAGACGTCGATGTTGCCGAGGCTCTACGTCGCTCTAGCAAGTGTCAGTGGTGTCAAAAGCTGCACAAGGACAAGGCGAACTTAACAGTATGCACGCGGGGTCAAGGGACACTCGATTCTTACCGTTGTTGCTCGTCGGAGTCGAGCGGCGGTTCTGGTGTTTGCGGGCGTGAACGAAGACGGCGACCTGGGTCACGAGCAGGCAAACTAGGGACGTTAGCAGATGCACAAGGACATGGCGGTCACACTCGTTTGAGCCAGAAGCAGAGGGGTGGTCGGAGCTTACCGGAATCGCCCGCCGGAGTGCGTCTGTGCAGCGGCGGAGTGAGTTCGAATACGCGCAGCCTGGTGGCGGATTGGTGGCGCTAGGTGAGGGGAAATGCTCTCGGTGCAGAGGGGGTTAAATAGCCTGGAGGGGGGCGGCGATTACGCGCTGCATCAATGGCAATAACGGGGGCAGTGACTGCGGCGAGGTAACGGCGGAGTGCCTCGGCCACGCATTGATTGAGGGTGACGCTGATGGGGAATGTTGGGGTCTGGTTGTCAGCGGGTGGTTGCACGCGGGCGCGTGAGAAACAGAGAATAAAGGGGGAACCCGGGTGAGCTGATTCGTTTGATGGGCTGGAATGGTGGCGCCAGGCCCAATTGGGTTTTCAAATCCTTTTTCTTTTTCCAGAATGAATTTCAGGATTCATTTTCAAACAATTCAAAAGCATTTGAAAACCAAACCTTTTCTGGATTTTTGTAAAGTATAAACTTCATAAAATTAGACATAAAACCTTGCTGTCTCATTGGACTTGCTTGGTCTTATTGGAAAAATCAAAATAAACAGTGCCATAGCATTTGATTTGAATATGTTTTGAAGATGGTTTTAAAACCATATTTGTTTTGTAAATTTTGGTCTAAGCACTAACATTCAACCAAAACAACCTGAGAGCAACAAATCTTGGTTTAAAACAATTATACTCTCATTTGAGAGTGGCATTAGATTAATGCATGCTCACATAAAAATCATAGTACTCCAAGTTTTTGTTTCTTCCAAAAGAGTTTGAATTTGAGTCCTAAATGAGTATGCATGCATGGATGATATGCAATCTTTGAAAACATGATTTTAGGGATGTTACAAATCTAACCCCCTTAAGGTGAATATCGCCCTCGAGATTTGGGTTGGCTAGCAAATAGGTGAGGGTGGTCTTTCCGAAGATCATCTTCTCTTTCCCATGTGGCTTCTTCTTCAGAATGATGGTTCCATTGAACTTTGTAGAATTTGATAGTCTTAGTCCGAGTAACTCTTTCTGCAGTCTCAAGAATCTTGATAGGTTTTTCCTCATAAGTGAGATCACTCTCCAATTGGACTTCTTCCAATGGTATAGTATCCTTCAAGGAAGTCTCTTCCATTTCTGGATGGCATTCTTAAGCTGACTTACGTGGAACACATTATGAACTGCAAACAATGATTCTGGCAATTCAATCTCATAAGCTACTTCTCCTTTACGACTCAGGATCTTGAATGGTCCAATATATCTTGGGTCCAATTTACCTTTGACGCCAAATCTCTTCACTGCGCGAAGTGGTGACACTCTAAGATAAGCTCTATCACACACTTCATAGGTGACTTCTCTATGCTTAGGATCTGCATAGCTCTTTTGTCTGGACTGTGCTATCTTCAATCTATCCTTAACTAGTTTGACTTTCTCTTCAGCCTGTTCGATTAGTTTTGGTCCGAACAAACTTCTTTCTCCCACACCATTCCATAGCAATGGGGTGGTACACTTTCTCCCATAGAGAAACTCAAATGGTGCCATCTCAATACTGGCTTGATAGCTGTTATTGTAAGAGAATTCTGCGTAAGGTAGACTTTCATCCCATCTTGCTCCATAGTCTAGGGCACATGCCCTCAACATATCTTAAAGAATCTGGTTGGTCCTTTCTGTTTGTCCATCAGTCTGAGGATGAAAAGCAGTACTGAACTCCAACCTTGTTCCCAATGACTCATGTAGTTGCCTCCAAAAATGAGAAGTGAATTGAGTTCCCCTATCAAACACAATAATCTTGGGTACTCCATGTAGACATACAATTCTACTCATATAGATCTTGGCTAACTTAGCACTTGTGTAGGTTGTCTTTACGGGTATAAAATGAGCCACTTTAGTTAAGCGATCCACTACAACCCAAATAGAATCATATCCTGACTGGGTCCTTGGCAATCCGGTAATGAAATCCATGCCAATCTTGTCCCACTTCCAATCAGGAATAGGTAGTGGTTGTAACAATCCTTCTGGTTTCTGATGTTCCGCTTTCACTCTACTACATACATCACATAAAGCAATATGTTCGGCGATGTCCTTCTTGAGATTATTCCACCAAAATCTTTCTTTCATATCCATGTACATTTTGGTGTTACCCGGATGAATGGAATACGGTGATTTGTGGGCTTCTTGTAAAAATCAGTTTCCGAAGCTCCGGATCTTGTGGAACACAGATACGTTTTCCATACCATAAAGTACCCTGTTCATCTTCATGGAATCCTTTGGATTTTCCATTGCCAATCTTTTCCTTAACCTCTTCAATTTCCTTATCTATCTTTCGGGCTTCTTTGATTTTGTCCAACAAGGTGGGTTGAACATCCAATGACATGAGATGTCCTTCAGGCACAATCTCCAATCTGAGATCTCTAAATTGGGCACACAGATCATCTGGCAATTCTCCCTTAGTAAGGCCATTCACAAAAACCTTACGGCTTAGAGCATCCGCTACAACATTTGCTTTACCGGGGTGGTATTGCAAACTCAAGTCATAGTCCTTGATCAGTTCTAGCCATCTTTTTTGTCTCATGTTAATTTCTTTCTGGGTGAAGATATACTTCAAACTTTTGTGATATGTGAACACTTCACATCGCTTTCCCAAAATATAGTGTCTCTATGTTTTGAGTGCATGGTCAACAGAGGCTAACTCTAAATCATTAGTAGGGTAATTTACCTCATGAGTTTTGAGTTGTCTCGAGGCATAAGCCACAACTTTCCCTTCTTGCATAAGTACTGCACCTAATCCATGATGAGATGCATAACAATACACTTGGAAATCCTTCTCCAAATCTGGCAGACATAAGACTGGTGCTGTCACTAGTCTCTTCTTCAACTCTTGGAAACTGAGTTCACATCCTTCAGACCAAGCAAATTTCTTGTCTTTCTTTAGTAAATCTGTCATTGCCTTAGCTATCTTGGAGAAATTCTCAATGAACCTTCTGTAGTATCCTGCCAAGCCAAGGAAAATACGAACCTCTTTCACTAACTTAGGAGATTCCCATTCAGTTACAGCTGAAACTTTAGCAGGATCAACTGCTACACCATCTCCTGACACAACGTGTCCAAGAAATCCAACTTCGTTCAACCAAAACTCACACTTGCTGAATTTGGCATATAGCTTATGCTCTCTAAGCTTCATAAGTATCAAACGCAAATGTCCTTAATGCTCTTCCTTGTTCTTGGAGTAGATCAAAATGTCATCAATGAATACGACAACAAACTTGTCAAGGAACTCCATGAACACCTTGTTCATCATATTCATAAAGTATGCTGGTGCATTGGTTAAACCAAATGGCATCACGGTGTACTCATACAATCCATACCTAGTGGTGAAAGCTATCTTAGGTATGTCTTGTTCTCTTATTTTGAGCTGGAAATATCCCGATCGGAGATCAATTTTTTAGAACACACAGGCTCCCTCTAGCTGATCAAACAAGTCATTGATTCTAGGCAAAGGGTATTTGTTCTTGATAGTCACCTCATTGAGTGAACGGTAATCTATGCATAACCTTTGACTTCTATCCTTCTTTTCCACAAACAATACTGGTGCTCCCCAAGATGAAGAACTTGGTTGAATAAATCCTTTCTGCAACTATTATCCAAGTTATTTCTTGAGTTCTTTCAACTCGTCTACTGACATCTTGTATGGTCTCTTTGCTATTGGTCCTGATCCTGGTAGCAAGTCAATAAGAAACTCCACATCTCTATCTGGTGGCATCCCTGGTAATTCTTGCAGAAACACATCCGGATATTCACTCACAATTGGCACACTGTCTATGCTAACCCCCTTAAGAGAATTTAGCTTACTCCCTTTTGATTCAAAGTTAGTCTTGAATCTAATCCTTTTGTTTTCTGGAGTTGTGAGTGTGACAGTATGGTTGGCACAATCTAGCACTCCCTTGTGCTTAGTCATCCAGTCCATTCCCAAAATGACATCCAATCCTTGGGAGTTTAGGATTATCAGATTAACGGGAAACTTATACTTCCCAAACTGTATGACTAGATCATGACATCCTGAGTTCACTATCATTTCTCCGCCAGGAGAACTTACTTTTATAGGACACCCAATAGTTTCTACCGGTAGTTCATTTCTTTCAACAAATGCTCTTGATACGAATGAATGAGATGCACCAGTATCAAAGAGAACAAATGCTAGAACAGAATTGAGTTTGAACTTACCAGCAACAGCATCAGGTTCCTCATAGATTTCTTCCACATTGATGTGGTTTACTTGCCCCTTCTGGAAAGGGTTGGGCTTGTTGGGTCCTTCAACTTTGTTTTCTAGGCACTCATTTGCATAATGCCCCACGTTCTTGCACTTAAAACATTCAACCTGACTAAGATCCTTCTTAAAGGCTGGCTTCCACTACCACTTCCACTTCCACTTCCATTGTGGTGGCTCTTATATCCACTCTTGTGATTCTTGTACTTGTCATTGTCATGACTACGGTGGTGCTTGTTGTCATGATGACGGTTGTGGTTGTGGTGTTTGTTGTACTTTCCATGCTTGTGGGATCCAGAATTCCCACTATCATCATAATGGGAACGCTTGTGAGACGATCCCAAGCTGTGCTTGTCAGAGTGCTTCCTCTTCCTGCTTTCAACTTGTTTCCTCTTGCTCTCCAAGATGGCAGCCTTGTCACATAAAGATTGATAAGTGGGGACATAGGCCATAGCTAACTACAGGTTCAGTTCACCGTTCAAACCTTCAAGGAACTTCTCCTTCCTCTTGGCATCAGTGTCCACTTCATCCGGTGCATAACACACCAGATTGTTGAACTCCTCAATATATTCAGCCACGCTGCGGTGGCGCTGCTTCAAGTTGTGAAATTCCTTCTTGTTCAAACTCATCACTCCGGATGAGATGTGAGCAGTGAGGAAACCATCTTCAAAGATAGCCCATGTCACATCCGCAATGGGAGTGGTGATCTGGAAGTTATCCCACCAAGTGGCTGCTGGTCCTTCCAACAAGTGTGCTGCAAATCTGATCTTCTCTTCATCAGTACAACCAACAGTTACCAAGTCCTTGTTCACAGAGCGTAGCCAATCATTGGCCACCATAGGATCAGTAGTTCCTGAGAACTTTGCTGGCCTCAGTCTTAAGAATCTGGTAAGCATGTCAAAACCCGGTGGGTTGTTCTGATTGTTGTTGTTGTTATTATTATTATTATTATTATTATTGTTGTTGTTGTTGTTGTTCTGATTCTGTATGAACGTGGTCATCATTTGCATCAGCTATGTCTGAGTTGTCATCATCTGCTGCATCTCAGGGGTGATATTGTTGTTGTTAGGGTTGGGATTGGCACGTCGGGGAGGCATCTGTGTTTTTCAATAAGGATAAGAATGAGATACCCATATATGTTTAACATGCACAATACATCACATAAACAATCACCATGCATGCATCAAAATAACAAAAGTTCAACAACATAAACAACAAGTTTTGAAAGGTAACACACCAATAGCAAGCCATCCACATGTTGGATGGTCATTGTGACTCAATAATCAAAAGCATGGTAAATAAAAGGTAAATGAGTAGTCGTCACTACTCCTCTGCATCAACCTCCTCATCAATAAGTGTAAGACATGCATTCTCCATAGCGGTCTTGTATTCCTCGACATTGGTAGTCAAGGAATCTATCTTGGACTTGAGAGCCCTCTTCTGTGAACGAATTCTCTCAATCATAGTCTGCTGATGCTCGAGCTCGAAGTCCTTGGTCTCTAGTTCTGCAGTCATCTCTCGAATCCTCTTGTTCCTATCTTGGACTCTTTTCTCTTGACTCTTGAACTTTCTATCTTGACTCTCAAACTTGGCCTCCATTTCCTTGACTATATCATCTTGCTCAGCGAAGATCTTGTCCTTCTCACGAAGCTACACCTGGAGCTCGTCATTGCTAAGCATGACGTTGGTCCTATCCGTATCTAGGTGCCTAAGAAGAACCTCTAAGTCCTGGAGGTATAGACGAATCGGCTCTTCCGTCTCTCTAGCAGTGTCCTCAAAGGCAATGGCCTCACCATCCTCATCACGTCTACCGAAGGCGTGGAAGTGAGTACCTCTAACCTCTCGAGAGTGTCTCCCTAACAGACGCGCAAGTAAATCCTGCATGACTACCTCTAGGCCTCTCTCCCTATCATCATGCATGAACTTGAAGATGATTGCCTCCGTGGTAGGCTCAGTCTAGCGTCCTGGCTGATTAACCTTGAAGCCCCAAAGGTCTTTCCTCTCAAACTTGGTGAGGGGAAGCACCATGATGCTAGGAAGCGGAAGATTGAGCATACTAGTGAGCTCAATAAGTCGAGTGCCAAAACGAGTTCCCTTGAACTCTTCAGCCGTGCTGATAGTAACGTTAGGCATCTATTATATAAGATAGAAATTTAGAATCAACACAATTAAAGACAAATCACAAGACAAGGCATCACATGCATATCTTTGACAATCAAAACACAAGTCATGGCATACATAAAACCATTACAAGAATCCAAGGTTCAACTTATTTTAAACAACATTTGGGAAATAAAATGAAAGTGTGGTGGTCCAACTAACGAAGTACGTTACAATCCCATCTCACTTGCCAAGTTGGCTAACAGGGCATCCCTAGAGGCAATCTGTCGATCCTGATCACATGACTCCATTGCTAAGTCTATGATGTCCTCTCTTAAACGTTGGTTGGTAGCCTCTAACTCCTGGGTATGCTTCTTCTCTTCCCTAAGGTCATTCTGAGTGTTGAGCATTCTGCACTTGATTCTATCACCAAGTTCCTTGATGGCCTTCCAAGCTGCATCCTTTGTTGAATCAAAGAATGCGGTGTGCATCACTGAGTTGGTGACCATGCAGAATCCTGATTCCTTGTGGTTTTCTTCCTTGTTTTTATACAAGTGAAGTTGCACCCACCAGTACTCAACTCCTTCATCCATCACAGGAAAACCTTTGTACACAGTTGCACCATGTATTCCCATGGCAACCATGAGGTCCTTGAGAGCCTTGGGAAATTGTGTCTCACATTCCAAAGTCATAGTCATCAGTGGTCCCTTCCTCACGGCTTCGTTGATGGAGTTCATTTACAAATAGAGATGAGAAAGAAGATTAGAAAAGTTTACAAGAAGAAAAGACAAGTGTGGAAGTTGTTGAAAATTTTTCCTTAGTGGTTTCCAATCCTAGGGTCATAATCCTATAGGAAACACAGTGCTCTGATACCATCTATAAGATACCTCCATTTATAGAGGTAAGGATCCCTGTGATTGCAATGCTAGTCCCTGGATCAATGCTAGCATCCACAGTTTAAGATGAAGTACACAGAAACAAAGGTCATTATTACATATCATTCCAGAGACAAACATAGTCTTTTACAAACTCCATGGCCACAGGCCTAATACAAGAGTTCAAATATATAATAAGATAAATAAGTCTTCATCTTCATGTGCCACAGGCAAGCATGTTGAGTGTAGACTCATAACCCCTAATCATCATCAGAATAACCTGCAACATCACAAGTTATAGCCACAGTGGGTCAATACATTGGAATAGTATTGGCAAGTGATACCTTAGTAGAACTTTAGTAGACTAGATACTATATGCATTTTTGGCTAGTGTAGCTTAGGCTTGCTTTGCTCAAAATAGGTTTTACCTATCAGTTGAAAACACTAAGTTTTTCTTGGACAAAACTTTTCCAAGGAATCACCAATAGAAATTGGTGATCCTTCACCCTTGTTAACCCACAAGTTTTTACTTATAAATTGGGATGAGGAGATTCTTGATAGCTTCCATGTGTTGATGCTCAAGTTGTCCAATACCAGGGACATGGCTAAGTACTTAGATTCTTCCATATGCAGAGGTTGTGCACTTTCCCCACAAGACTTGATTTTCACCAAGACAGGACCTTTTAGAAGCCTTCCCTCAGACCAAATGGACGCGTTCCAACCTATCATCCCACTACCACCAACTGTCCAAATGGCTAAGTTATTGCAACCTATATGATCCAGGCAGAGCCCATATTGCCATGTGGCTGCACTAGAAGCTTCTTAACATTTGGCCTCTCAAATCCCTTTGTTCCTGGGTGGCTTTCCACAAGTGAGATACACAAGGTAAGCCATAGAAATGGGCCTTGTGTAACCACTCAACATAAACCATTCTTTCCATTCCACCCAGGTGTTTCATTCACTTAGTTGTTTTATTAAGCAAAAACATAAGTCCAAAGACTTAGAAATATTTTCTCATAGCATGAATATTTAACCACCCTTGGTTGCTACTAGCTAGGCTAAGCATGGCATTGATAAGCATAACTTCGAAATTTCTAGCAATTGTACAATTACTAGGATTCCCCAAGCATAGCATATAGATCAAACTATTCATGCAGGTCTAGCAAAATATTTCTAGTGCATAGTTGAAAAACATAGGAATAAAATTATGAAGCACCACTTGCCTTGGTAATTTGGGGAGTAGCAACAATCCTCACAATCACAATCACTATTTGCACCAAAATCTACACATAAAATAATGGCACCAAATCACATACAAAATATATACAAACAAAAATATATGAATGCATGCAAAATGCCATGTGATGATTTACTACACCAAACAATACAAGTGCACAGTACTGAATCTTAAACAAGTTCAAAACATGCCAATTAAACTTTATTTGAACACCAAATCATTTTTCATATAATTACTATACACAAATTATGCCTTCAAATGTTTCTGTAAAAACAATCATTTTAACAGAGGCAAAACATTAAACACATTGCATAAATGGAAATTATTTTCTCTCCTGATTCCAATGATATAAAATTAGTCAAATTTGGACGTGGGAATCAAAAGTTATGAATTTTACAAGTTTAAACATCTAATAGATCTAAATTCTGATTTTAAATCAAACCTACAGACACGCGGCATGTTCTGATTGGTTGATACCGATTCGCGCGGATCGGCTAACATGGACCGCACGATCTAAATGAAATCGCATGGCCAGATCTACTCCATACCCCTTCGATAAGTGATTCTATCAGATTCGTTGGATCTAGATCTAACGGTCCTGGACCATGCGACCAAAGTTCGGCGGCGCTGGCGACGGTGGCGCGGCGGCGGCGCTCTGTCAGCGATGCTCTGACGAATATAGAGAGGGCTGGGGTGTGTGGCGTGGCTTACCAGACTTGCACGGTCACGAGGAAGATCAACGTGGTTGTTGTTGGCGAAGGGGCGCACCATGGATGTCGCTGGAGCTCATCGGAGTTGTGCACGGCGTCGGATGCTTGCAGACATCGATGTTGCCGAGGATCTGCGTCGCCCTATCACGAGTCAGTGTTGTCAAAAGCTGCACAAGGACAAGGCGAACTTGATAGTATGCACGCGGGGTCATGGGGCGCTCGATTCTTACCGCTATTGCTCGTCGGAGTCGAGCGGCGGTTCTGGTGTTTGCGGGCGTGAACGAAGACGGCGACCTGGGTCACGAGCAGGCAAACTAGGGACATTAGCAGATGCACAAGGACGTGGCGGTCACGCTCGTTTGAGACAGAAGGAGAGGGGCGGTCGGAGCTTACCGGAATCGCCTGCCGGAGTGGGTCTATGCAGTGGCGTAGTGAGCTCGAATACGCGCAGCCTGGTGGCGGAGCGGTGGCGCTAGGTGAGGGGAAATGCTCGCGGTGCAGAGGGGGTTAAATAGCCAGGAGGGGGGCGGCGATTACGCGCTGCATCAATGGTAATAACGCGGGCAGTGACTGCGGCGAGGTAACGGCGGAGCGCCTCGGCCGCGCGTCGATTGAGGACGACACTGACGGGGCATGGTGGGGTCTGGTTGTCAGCGGGTGGGTGCACGCGGGCACGGTGAGAAACAGAGAAGAAAGGGGGAACCCGGGTGGGCTGATTCGTTTGCTGGGCTGGAATGGTGGCGCCAGGCCCAATTGGGTTTTCAAATCCTTTTTCTTTTTCCAGAATGAATTTCAGGATTCATTTTCAAACAATTCATAAGAATTTGAAAACCAAACCTTTTCTGGATTTTTGTAAAGTATAAACTTCATAAAATTAGACATAAAACCTTGCTGTCTCATTGGACTTGCTTGGTCTTATTGGAAAAATCAAAATAAACAGTGCCATAACATTTGATTTGAATATGTTTTGAACATGGTTTTAAAACCATATTTGTTTTGTAAATTTTGGTCCAAGCACTCACCTTCAACCAAAACAACCTGAGAGCAACAAAGCTTGGTTTAAAACAATTATACTCTCATTTGAGAGTGGCATTAGATTAATGCATGCTCACATAAAAATCATAGTACTCCAAGTTTCTGTTTCTTCCAAAAGAGTTTGAATTTGAGTCCTAAATGAGTATGCATGCATGGATGATATGCAATCTTTGAAAACATGATTTTAGGGATGTTACAGAAAGATGGCAGATGTCTATCAAATAATTAAATGCTCGAAAGCGTACAGGCGTTTGGGTCTATCTGACAGGGACAACATCCCCAAGTGGTAGTGGGAGTAGCGTACCTTAGAAGCTTGATCTTCAAAATTTTGAGAGAGCGCCCAAATATCCCGCCCATCAATTCAAACATCTAGCCCCAAACATATTTGACCTTTTATTAGAATGAAAATTCCTCTTTTATCCCTGCTCAAGGAACAAAAACCCAAGGAGCAATGCAATAATTGAGGGATATAGGTGGTATATGTTCTCCCACGTGCTTCATGCCATCGACCTAGTTCCCTGCCCTTCTTCGATAAGTGTATTTACGTGCCTACCCCCTCCGACCTTACACTGACGTGGTGGACCCACAACATAAGTGACCCACTTGTCAGTGACCCAAAATTACAGGAAGTAGAGATTCCCATTGTTTGCAGTTCAAAATTCGAACATTTTTCGCTAAACCGAGATAAACTCGTTAAACTCGGCAAAACTATCTCGTGAACTAGAAAATTTTAAGAAACTTGGGCATTATTCATCAAATAATTCATACTTTGTGATAAAATTGGTGCGGTGAGACTTTGAAACATATATAGTCTTTGAACCATAAAATTGGTGCGGTGATAAAATTAGTTACGCCATTGTATTCCACGAATATAACCATCAAGTTTGAACAATATTGGAAGTTCCGGAAACACTAAATCCATGAACCCTATAACCGTAAACACTAATAAACCCCTATACCCTCACCAAGTAGGTATCATGCACTTCTATATCAAATTTGAGATACTTTCATTAAATTGGGCAACAACATTCTCTTCGACGAATATATGCTTAAAGCTTGAACATTATCAAAAATTCCTGAAACCCTAAACAACCCCTAAAACCTAAACCCTCAGCCCCTAGATACTAAAACCCTAAACCCCTCAACCCATAATTATACCCTAACCAAGTAGGTATCATGCACTTATAGTTCAAAATATGAGATACTTTCATTAAATTGCGGTAACGCCATTCCGTTCCACAAATATCAGCGTAAAGCTTGAACATTGTTGAAAATTCCCTAAACCCCTAAACGACCCTGACCAAGCAGGTATATCATCCACTTATAGATCAACATATCAGATAAATTTTCATTAAATTATGCTAACGCCATTCCATTCCACGAATCTAAGCATAAAGCTTGAACATTATTGAAAATGCCCTAAAACCTAAACCTTAAACCCCTAAACGACCATGACCAAGCAGGTATATCATCCACTTTTAGATAAACATTTGAGATATACTTTCATTAAATTATGCTAAATCCATTATATTCCACGAATCTAAGCATAAAGCTTGAACATTATTGAAAAGCCATAAAACCTAAACCTTAAACCCTTCGACCCTAAACCTGAACCAAGCAGGCATCACACACTTAAAAATCACAATTTGTGATACTTCCATTAAATTGCGCTAACACCTTTCTATTTCAGGAATATAGGTATATAGCTCGAACAGTATTGAAAATTCACTAAACCCTAAGCCCCCTAAAACCTAAACCCTAAGCCTTATCCCCCAAAACCCTAAAACCTCAGCACCTAACCCTGACCAAGCAGATATCATGCACTTATAGATCAAAAATTGAGATGCTTTCATTGTCAAATTATTGCCAATAAACTCTATTCCATGAATATAAGCATAAAGCTCGACCTTTGTAGAAAATTCCAGAAACCCCAAATCCCTAAATGAACCTCGCTAAACATCAAAACCCGAAACATAAAAACCCTAAACCTTAAAAACTAAACCCTAAACCCTAACCAAGCAGCTATCATATGCACCCTTATAGATCAAATTTTCAAATACTTTTATTAATTTGGGTAATGCCATTCTATTCGAACATAAGTATAAAGCTTGAACATTATTATTGAAAATTCCCCAAACCCTCAACCCTAAAAAAACCCTAAAACTTAAACCCTAAACGCACCTACACCCTTACCAAGTAGGTATCATGAACTTACAGATCAAAATCTGAGGTACTTTCATTAAATTGCGGTAACACCATTCTCTTCCACAAATATAAGCATAAAGCTTGAACAATGTTAAAAATCCCTAAACCCCTAAACGACCCGGACCAAGCACGTATATCATCCACTTATAGATCAACATTTGAGATATATTTTCATTAAATTACGCTAACGCCATTCCATTCCACGAATCTAAGCATAAAGCTTGAACATTATTGAAAATTCCTCAAACCCTCAACCCTAAACAACCCCTAAAACTTAAACCCTCAACCCACATACACCCTAACCAAGCACACATCATGCATTTATAGATCCAAATTTGAGATACTTTCATTAAACTCTGGTACCGCTATTATATTCCCTGAATATAAGCATAAAAGCTTGAACATTGTTGAAAATTCCCTAAACCATAAACCCCTGAAACCTAAACCATAATACCCTATCTTATATTATCTTATCTTATCTTACCACTATATAGTGCACGAATAACTTTGAATATTGACCGTTGGATCAAGACTCGTGAGTCCCAACATTGCTAGCCGTCGGTATATCATCCACTTATAGATCAACATTTGAGATATATTTTCATTAAATTATGCTAACACCATTACATTCCACGAATCTAAGCATAAAGCTTGAACATTATTGAAAATTCCTCAAACCCTCAACCCTCAACAACCCCTAAAACTTAAACCCTCAACCGACATACACCCTAACCAAGCACATATCATGCACTTATATATCCAAATTTGAAATACTTTCATTAAATTCCGGTAGCACTATTATATTCCCTGAATATAAGCATAAAAGCATGAACATTGTTGAAAATTACCTAAACCATAAACCACTAAAACCTAAACCATAATCCCCTATCTTATCTCATCTTATCTTATCTTATATTATCTTATCTTACCACTATATAGTGTATGAATAACTTTGAATATTAACCGTTTGATCAAGACTCGCGAGTCCCAACATTGCTAGCCGTCGGATCTTCTTTTCCATTCTATTAGCATCTAATGCTAGAAGATACTATTGATAGTCTTTAGCACAATAAACACTATGCATAAACCTCAAAACACACTTCTCCATCGTTCTAGAGTCTTATCCATCATTTATCTAGACCATGTTACCAAAATTGACATGTTTTTAGTAAACTGCCATATTGTCAATTTATCGCAAAAATTTAGCTAGTAAGATTGATATGGTTTATCCATTAAACATGGTACTTTGTGTGAAAATTGGCACAATGTCATACTGAGCCACAATCTTTGAAGTTGCTTCACAACCAAAAAAATGGTTGTCACTTGGAAAAATAAAATTGTATTTTCTCTTTGTAAGCAAAGCTTGATTGGCCAAGATGCATCCAATGCACGGAGTACAAGACATGGACACGGTACCAGCAACTATGGCTGTGTAGGTCAAAAAAGTAACTACGACTGTGACCTTGGTCATCTTGTTTGAAAGGCGATAGATGTCTATAAACTCATTAAATGCACGAAAGTGTACATGCGTCTCGGTCTATCTGACGGGGACAACATCCCCCAAGTGGGAGTGGGAGTAGGGTACCTTAGAAGCTTCTGCTTCAAAATATCGAGAGAGCGCCGAAATATCCCCCCATCCATTCAAATATCCAGCCCCAAACATACTTCACCTTTTTTTAGAATGAAAAATCCTCTTCTATCCCTGCTGCGAAAACAAAAACCCGAGGAGCAATGCAATAATAGAGGGATATAGGTGGTAATTTTGCGTTTTCCCACATGCATCACCCAATCGACCTGGTTCCCTGCCCTTATTCAATAAGTGTATTTACCTGCCCGCCCCCTCCTGCCTTACACTGACTTGGTGGACCCACAATGCAAGTGACCCAGAATTACGAGAAGTAGAGATTCCCATCGTTTGTAGTTCAAAATTCGAACATTTTTCGCTAAACCGAGATAAACTCATTAAAATCGGCAAAACTATCTCGTGAACTTGAAAATTTTAAGAAACTTGGGCATTATTCATCAAATAATTCATGCTTTGTGATAAAATTGGTGCGGTGAGGCTTTGAACCATATATAGTCTTTGAACCGTAATATTGGTGCGGTGATAAAATTAGTTACGCCATTGTATTCCACGAATATAACCATAAAGTTTGATCATTATTGAAAGTTCCTGAAACACTGAACCCATGAACCCTATAACCCTAAACACTAATAAACCCCTATACCCTAACCAAGAAGGTATCATGCACTTGTATATCAAATTTGAGATACCTTCATTAAATTGGGCAACACCATTCTATACGATGAATATATTCATAAATCTTGAACATTACTAAAAATTCCTAAAACACTAAACAACCCCTAAAACCTAAATCCTCAACCCCCAAAGTACTAAAACCATAAACCCTAAATCCCTCAACCCATAATAAAAACCTAACCAAGTAGGTATCATGAATTTATAGATCAAAGTTTGAGATTCGTTCATTAAATTGCGCTAATGCCTTTCTATCTCACGAATATAGGCATATAGCTCGAACATTATTGAAAATTCACTAAACCCTAACCCCCTAAACCCTAAACACTAAGCCCTATACCCCTAAACAATAAAAACCCTAAACCCTTAACCACTAACCCCGACTAAGCAGTTATCATGCACGTATAGATAAAATTTGAGATACTTTCATTATTAAATTGTTGCTAAGTCATTCTATTCCATTAATATAAGCATAAAGCTTGAACTTCATTGAAAATTCCCAAAACAATAAACAACCCTGAAAACCTAAACCCTTAGCCCCTAAATTCCCTAAACCCTAACCCTCGACCCCAGCATACTAAATCGTAAACCCTAACCCCTCAACACATAATTAAACCCTAACCAGTAGATATCATGCACTTATAGATCCAAATTCGAGACACTTTCATTAAACTGCAGTAACGCCATTATGTTCCACAAATATAAGCATAAAGCTTAAACATTATTAAAAATTCCCTAAACCCTAAACCCCTAAACGACCTTGACTAATTAAGCAGGTATATTATCCAAAATGAAGATACTTTCATTAAATTGCGGTAAAAAAATTATGTTCTACAAATATAAGCATAAAGCTTAAACATTATTCAAAATTCCCTAAACCATAAACCTCTAATTAAATGACCCTTACTAATTAAGAACATATATTATCATCCACTTATATATCAACATCTGAGATATACTTCCATTAAATTACGCTAACACTGTTCCATTCCACGAATCTAAGCATAAAGCTTGAACAATATTATTGAAAATTCCCTAAAACCTAAACCTTAAACCCTATAACCCTGACCATGCTAGCATATATCATCGACTTATAGATCAACATTTGAGATATACTTTTATTAATTTATGCTAAAGCCATTCATTTCCACGAATCTAAGCATAAAGCACCTAAATATTATTGAAAATGCCATAAAACCTAAACCTTAAACCCCTAAACCATTTAACCTTAAAACCTCACAAAGCCGACTAGGTATCATGCATATATAGATCAAAATTTGAGATACTTTCATTAAATTGCCCTAATGCCTTTCTATTTCACCAATATTGGCATATAGCTTGAACATTATTGAAATTTCACTAAACCCTACCCTCCCAAAAACATGAACACTAAGCCATATACCCCTAAACACTAAAACCCTAAACCCTCGACCCCTAACCCTGACTAAGCAGGTATCATGCACTTATATTGATAAAATTTGAGATACTTTAATTATTAAATTGTCGCTAAGTCATTCTATTCCACGAATATACAAACTTCATTGAAAATTCCCGAAACACTAAAACAACCCTGAAACCTAAACCCTCAACTCCTAAATTCTCTAAACCCCACACAACCCCCAACCTAAACCCTCGACCCCTAAATACTAAAACCTTAAACCCTAAACCCCTCAACCCATAATTAACCCATAACCAAGTAGGTATCATGCACTTATAGATCCAAGTTAGATATACTTCCATTAAATTGCGGTAAAAACATTATGTTCCAAAAATATAAGCATAAAGCTTGAACATTATTCAAAATTCCCTAAACCCTGCACCCCTAAACCCCTAATTAAACGACACTGACTAATTAAGCTGGTATATCATGCACTATCAACATATGATATATACTTCCATTAAATTATGCTAACACGCGCCATTCCATTCCACGAATCTAAGCATAAAGCTTGAACATTATTGTTGAAAATGCCATAAAATCGAACCCTAAACCCCTAAATGACCCTGACCAAGCCGGTATATATCTCATCCTATTATAGATCAACAGTTGAGATACACTATTATTAAATTATGATAAAGCCATTCATTTCCACGAATCTAAGCATAAATCCTAAACATTATTGAAAATTCCATAAAACCTAAACCTTAAACCCCTAAACCCTTTAACCCTAAACCCTGACAAAGCAGGCTAGGTATTATGCATTTATAGATCAAAATTTGAGATACTTTCATTAAATTGCCCTAACGCCTTTCTATTTCACGAATATCGGCATATAGCTCGGACATTATTGAAAATTCACTAAACCCTACCCCCCAAAAAACATAAACACTAAGCCATATACCCCTAAACACTAAAAACCCTAACCCCTCAACCCCTAACCATGACTAAGCAGGTAACTTGCACTACATATAAATAAAATTCGAGATACTTCCATTATTAAATTGTCGCTAAGTCATTCTATTCGACGAATATAAGCATAAAGCTCAAACTTCATTGAAAGTTCCCGAAACCCTAAAACAACCCCGAAAACCTAAACCCTCAACTCCTAAATTCCCTAAAACCCAAACAACCCCTAAACCTAAACCCTCGACCCCTAAATACTAAAACCCTAAACCCTAAACCCCTCAACCCGTAATTAAACCCTAACCAAGTAGGTATATCATGCACTTATAGACCCAAATTCGAGGTACTATCATTAAATTGCGATAGAAACATTATGTTGCACAATTATAATAATAAAGATTGAACATTATTCAAAATTCCTTATTCCCTAAACCCCTAATTAAACAACCCTGACTAATTAAGCAGGTATATCATCCACTTATATATCAACATTTGAGATATAATTTCATTAAATTACGCTAACACCATTTCATTCAATGAATCTAAGCATAAAGCTTGAACATTATTATTGAAAATGCTGTAAAAACTAAACCTTAAACCCTACTAACCCTAATAAACCCTGACCAAGCAGGCATCATGCACATTAAGATCAAAATTTGAGATACCTTCGTCAAATTGTGCTAACAACATTCTAATTCATGACATGTCGAACATTATAGAAAATTACCTAAAACCTAGCCCCCTAAAGCCTAAATCCTAAGACCCATACACCTTTAAAACCCTAAAACCTAACCCCTAACCCTAAGCTCAGACATAAACCCTGAACGGTAAACTACCACTAAAAAACGAGAACCCTAAACCCGCAATACTAAAAACCTAAATCCTCAAGCCATAAATGGAAACCATCCACATGTAATGCACTTATAGATCAAAATTGTAGATACTTTCATTATTATACTGTTGCTAAGTCATTCTATTCCATGAATATATGCATAAAGCTCAAACTGCATTAAAAATTCATGATGCCCTAAACCCTAAACCCCTAAATAGCTAAAACCCGAAATACTAAACGCCTAAACCTTAAAACCCGAAACCCTAAACAATCATGACCAGGAAGGATATCATCATAAGAATAAAGCTTGAAAAATATTGAAAATTCCCTAAACCCTTAAACCCTAAACCCCTAAACGACCTTGACCATGCATGTGTATTATCGTGGGAATGGCCACGGCAGATGCTGCAATCAGAAGCGAGTAGTAGAACGAGGGGCAAGGGAGGCCAACCATCTGCGGTGCGAGATGAGGACGGAGACATAGGGTTTTACCCAGGTTCGGCCCCCCGGAGGGTAAAGACCTACTCCTGCTAGATTTTATTGATGAGAGAGTACAGTGGCAAGCTCGACGGCTAGGCGGCGAGTCATAGGGGGTGTATGATGGAACGTGTCCTCTATACGTACCCTAGGGAGGTTTATATAGACTCACCTCGCTAGGGTTTACAGATCTACAACCGAATTATTTAAGGATTCGGAGGGTGCTTGACCTAATCCGACTGGGCCTAGCTACGGTTCTGGGCCTTCAGCTTCCAGTCGCCTGGCTCCTTGTTGGGTCTTGATCCAGTCGCCGTCCTGCAAGCCCACTCGCTGGAAGCATGGGCCAGTAGGAAACGTCCTGCTGGGTATACCCCACTTGGCATATCCCATCAGTAGCCCCCGAGGCCATCATTGATTCGTCGCAGGTGTTCTTGGCAGTCGGAGTATGCGGGTCCAATTTGGATGCCTAGTCAAATCGGTGGGTAATCCCTGAATGAAAGAGGGAACTTGTCATCTTAGTCGCAATAACGGCGACCAGTCGAGTCGTAGCACGGCGAATGGGTCGGCGAATAATCAAATCGCAGCTAAGGCAATCAGGTCGGCGAATAGTTGAATCGCGGCTAGGGCGATCAGGTCGGCGAGTAATCGGGTCGCTGTAGTTAGCGAGTCAAGTAGACGAAGTTGGACCATCAGCGTTGGTCAAACTAGCTGTTGGGTAATCCAACGGTAATATTGGCGTAATCACCACGCATCAACGGCTCCCCGAAAATGGTGGGTAGAAACCGCTATATAAGGAGAGTGACGGGAGAAGAGCGGTCATTACCCACACTTCCTCCGATCCCGCGTGTCTAGAGTCTTCCATTCCTTCGTAGCGACCATAGCGACCTAGAGTATTTCCATAACCCTAGATCCTCTGACCGATGGCGCCCTTCATAGAACCATGGGGGAGATCCAAATGCACGAAAGTCCTGCTGAAGTCATCCGAGGAGGAGGGGATCCTCCGGGGCGGGAGATGGCGCATCCCCGTGGCCAGAGAGGTGGTGCCAGATCTGCACGAAGGAGAATTCATCTGCTTCACCAGCCACCTAGAGAGGGGGCTCGGGTTCCCCACCTCCATCTTCTTTCGCTGCTTCTATGCATATTACGGCATCCAGCCATCAGACCTAGGACCATAAAACATCGAGCAACTCGCCATCTTCGTGGCGTTTTGGGAGTTCTACCTAGGTTGTCGACCGTACTTCCCCCTGTGGCAAGATCTGTTCCACGGTAGGATCAGACGCGAGGAGACAGGCGGCCCGATGCTAGTCGTGGGTGGCCTCACCTTCCAACTGAAGTCAAAGGCCTCCTTCTTCGACCTGATGCTTCCGAAGAAGGCGACGAAGGAGTGGAAGAAACATTGGTTCTACATGACCGAGTCGCTGCTAGACGACAAGGTGGCGCTTTTGATGTATTCTGCCGACCGGCCCGAGCCGCGTCGGCTTCAAGTATCCAAACTTCCACACGAACAGCAGATGGTGGTCGACGAAATGCTGCTGACAATCCGCAACTTGAAAAATAAGGGCCTTCAAACCATCAACCTCTACAACTGCTGGTTCGGGCGGCGGTTGGTGCCTCTAGCCGACCGCGTCCACTAGATGTACGAGTACACGGGCAAGGACAACCCGACGAAGTCTTGCACTGCCGATTGGAAGGTTAACGATTACACCTTGGCCCTGAACAAAATCACCGACGCGGAATACCTCGACGCGAAGGCCGGGGTTCCCCCATACACCGCGAAGCGAACGGCTCCGCCAGTAAGTTCTCACTTCCTTGTCCATTTCACAGTCGCAGATATGCAGTCGCGGTTTTCGCTGATCGCGTTTGTCTTTGCAGTTATTCCAAGTGGTGGAAGGTTGGCTTCCGCCTGCCGACGATGAAAACTCGAACGAGTCCGTCGAGGATGAGACCTAGTCCTCGTCCGACAAGGGAAACTTCGGAGGCGACGATGATGATGATGACGAGGCCGTGGAGGTCGCCGCACCCACGGTATGTAAGAGTCGTGGGCAGAGACAAAGCGAGCTTGATGCCAGCAAGAGCCTCGAGGCTCACGACGGGGGCAATGACGAGGTCCCCGAACACACTTCACGGCGCATGGCCACACCGTCGAAGAAGAAGTCGCCGCAGAAGAAGAAGCCAGACAAGACAGTGTCACCGCCTAGGTCCAAGAGTAGCTCCGAAGCTACCAATGTGGCCGACAAGGCTGGGGCCAGCATGCTGGCGTGGGCGACTGCGGCAGCCTATGCGACCGTGGTGGAGGATGAAGTTCCGTTGGCATCATTGCCATCGCTCTTCACCGCAGTCCCTGGGCTCGGGGCCGCTCCATCCGCAGGTGCTTCACCGCCAAAAGAAGCGCCTGCAGAGTTTGCCGCGGATCCTCCTGTCGCGGCCTCATCCTCGAAGAAGCCCTCAGTGTCTTGGGACCAAAGCGTGTTCGAGACGGGCCTCAGTCGGAACCTGGGGCCGGATTTGGATAAGCCAGCGAGCATTCGCACCGGCCTTTGCTTTATCCCAGTCGCCAAGTGAGTATCCTTTAGATTATTTATTTGAGCAATAGATTTATGTTTGTCCGGCGAGCTTGCTGACGACGTTGTGTTGCAGGTCTAGTGTGAAGAAAATAGGTCACCCCTCAGTGGCTAAGGTCCCATTGGGTGCCACGGGGGCGCAAGTCGACCCCTCGAAGAAGAGGAAGAGCGACAAGGTCGAGGCGCCTGTTGAGGGCGCAGAGAGGGCAAGGGGCGACGAGGTCGTCACATATCGGACGAGCCGGTTGGCGCCCCAAGCGAGGCTTCGATTGGAGCGGATGCGGTCACGAAGGCCGCAGTGGACACAAAGTCACAGTAGGTGGAGCCCGCGGCACCAGTTAGGGAAACAGGCCCAACACCAAGTGATGCAGGGGTGGTGTGGCCACCTTCCCTCTTTTTGTGGCAAGGGCCTCCATGGAGAGTGCTTCAGCAAAGTCGGCAGAGGTCGAGCAGCGTCGCGGGCGCACACCTGTTGTGCTCCCGTCGGTGGACGCGGTGAAGATCCACAATATGCTGGGTGCAGCGATCTAGGTATGTCCAGTCCCCGAGGATGTGGTCGCTGAATTTCAGCGATCGGATCCTTACTGTTTTTGTTGTCTAGTCCCCGAGTGGCTAGTCGCTGAATTTCAGCGGCTAGGCACTTAGGAATTTCTTCTCTGCCCAGTCCCAGAGTGGCTAGTCGCTGAATTTCGGCAGCTAGGCACTTAGGAATTTGTTCGCTGATATTATCATGGTTGTGTAGGGCCTGCAACGCGAGTCAGCGGACCGATTGGCCGCCAAGGAGCGTCTAGAGAAGGAACTCGACTCCGTGCAAGGGACGAACGAGCAGCTTCGAGCAACTGCTGGTAAGAGTTTGATGTGCTTGTTATCAGGGACGTCTTTTCCTTATATTATACTCATAGTTGTGTTGACGCAGAGGTTCAAGCGGCCACAGTGGAAAAGGCTCGCGAGGGTATGGTCCCTGCCAGCGAGTTGACGGCTGCTCAGGCATCTTTGAGCGCCATGGAGAAGCGCATGGCCGAGCTCGAGCGAGAACTCATAGCCGCGAAGGCGGAGGCGACCTCGATAGATGAAAGGTCGAAGGCCGCCTTCGCTGGAGCTGCTGATGAGCGGAAGTTGTTGGATGCGCTCGTTGCCGGGCTGCAGAATGATCTCTCGAATCTGCAGGATTTCATCACGGGGCCCTGCTGCCCCCTGATTGGTGAGCTTGTTTGATTTTTGTGTGGTTGGTGTTGCGAGTCCCTGAGTGCGCGGGTCATCTTTACTCTTTTGCGCGTTTCTGATTTGAATCTCCTTCCAGTTTGCAGGGAGGATTCTTGACGACGAGGTCGAAGCGCAGTCGTATGATACGCGACAATGTGTCACCATGCTAGTGGATTCGGCCGCTCTGTCAGCGTCTTACATTCGCGCATGCCTTCAAGAATTTTTGCCAACGGAGGTGATCCCCAACAACCTTGTCGAGGTCTGGCGCTACCTGGAGAAGGCCCCAGCGGTTGTTGATTTCATGTCGTGCTCGGCCTTCCATCGTGGTGCTGCGACTGCACTGATCCTTGGGCTCGCACACTTCCCCGACGACTTTGACCTTGACGACGTCACCATCGGGTACCCTTTGTCGACGGGCGCGGTCGAGATCTCGACGTGTTGAAGCTGACCGAGTGGGAAGCGGTATACTCCGACCGGGTGTTGGCGATGGGTGATCTTCCTTACCAGGAGACGATCATTGCCTCGAACGACCCCGAGCCGGCGAGCCGCGACTTCAAGGTGGAACAGCCATTCCGAGGGGTCATGGCGGGCGCTATGACGACGTACCCATCGAACCCGTGGGTTCCTTTCATCTGTGTTCGCGCGAGTGGTGGCGCATCATCGTCGAAGCCTGCGGAGTAAATTAGTTTGCCGAATGGCGTTAGTTGTAACAGATATGTAACTGCCCTTGTAAGAGAACAAATTTTGCTGCCATAAGGAATGCATGAATGCTTTTGTTAGTGTTTGATTTAATTGTGGGTTGTGCGAGTCCCCGAGCGCGTCTACCCTTTTTGTGGGGTTTACCTCGTTTTTACATGTATGTATGTTTTTATACTGTTAGTCAGTTGAGGTCAACTCTCCATGCCTTGAAAATCCAGTCGCATGGCGACCCCAAGGGGTGCTCTATACTTAGACGTTTTCCCGGGCGCGAACGGGGTCGGTTGGCTGAGTCCCCAAGCGTGGTACTTAGCCATTCTAGTCGCATGCCCAAGGTAGGTGAGGACGAGGCCGTTGTATTAAGCGCGTCACTCCACCTGACCCAGAGGATCAGTCGCGTGGCGAGTCCAGGGTGCGCTCTCGTACTTGGCGTTTTACCTAGTCGCTCGAGTTTAGGCTGGAGTCAGTCCCCGAGCGTGGTACTTAGCCATTTTAGTCGCTGCGCCAAGAATGTGGAGGACTAGATCACTGTTGGGATCGAATACGGTTGTCTTGGCTTGGAAAGCCAGTCGAGCGAGGCGACTCCGATGGGGCTCCGGGTGCCCGTTTTTATGGACGATACAAGGCCCGGAATTTTCGGTGCCCTCGTATCACACTACTTGGTCATGTCGGTCGCATAACCAAGGCTTGACTTCCGCGAGTAGCGTAGCACTGTTATTACGAGTGCGAATGGCACAAGGTATGGAGACTGGACACAATTTGTGTGAATCGATCTTCTTTATTTCATAGTGGCTAGGGGGTACATGTTTGGAGTTCTAGGAGTAGAACTTCTGTAGCAGATTTACATTCCATGGCCGTTTGACATCGAGTTATCTGCCGCCTCGGACATTGATGAGGTAGTAGGTGTCATTTCCCAGGACTCACCAGATGGCGAATGGTCCCTCCCAAGGGGGAGAGAGCTTGTGCATGCCTTTCTTGTCCTGTATCAGTAGCAGTACCAGGTCGCCTTCCTGGAAGGTGCGAGTCCGGACTCACCGGCTGTGGTAGCGTTAGAGTCCTTGCTGGTAGATGGTGGTGCGGGAGCGAGCTAGGTCACGTTCTTCGTCGAGCTGGTCGAACCCGTCCTGGCGTGCGAGCTCATTGTCGTCCTCCGCGTAGTTGGCCACCCGAGGCGAGTTGTGCTTGAGATTGGTTGGCATGACAGCTTCAGCGCCGTACACCATGAAGAAGGGGGTGAACCCTGTCGACCTATTAACGGAGGTGCGGATGCCCTAGATGATGGAGGGGATCTCTTCGACCTAGCACCCTAGAGTTTGCTCGAGGGGGACTTGCAGTCATAGCTTTAGGCCGCTGACAAAAACCCCAATGTGTCTATGAAGAACAATTTTGAATAAAAGGATTGATCATGGTCCCTACTTGGAGGCCATTTGCGGGCAGACACGGTCTAATATTTCCACATTTAGAATCTCAAAAATAAAACCAAAAGCATGTCAGTGGCATTATGGGTGGTAAAAAGTGTGGGGATTTCCCTCCTCACTGTGCCGGGGAACATGGCTGAACGGGTCCTGCGACGCAGCTGCCATCGTGCTGGTTCAGGGTCCACGACCTCCCTGGAATATTTAGTAGAGTAATAAGAAGAAGAATAAGAAGTGGACATAGAAGAAGAAGAAAACATAGATTAAGACGAAGACTGTATCGGGAGGAGCGCTCGTCTGTTGGAACATTTAGCTCCGCCGCCTCCATGGTGCTTGTTTCAGGGTCCATGGCCGCCCTGGAATGTGTAGCATAGTAATAAGAAGAAGAATAAGAAGTATACATAGATGAAGAAGAAGAAAACAGAGAAGAAGAAGAAGAAGACTGTATCGGGAGAGGGAGGAGCCCAAGCCTGTTGGAACATTCAGCACCATTGCTAGGAGAGATTGGGCATCTATGCGAGGGGGGATGAGCAGCTGGTTGATAAGGAAGTCGAAGGAGGCGAGCTCTCTCATTTCTCTCCGTGCACATGGTCAATCCGCCTCTCTTCCGGGGATCCCTAGCTAATGCATATGGAGGAAGGTGGAGGCAGGAGGAAGAAGAAAGTGATGGGTGGGGGAGAATGGTCAAAGAGTATAGTCCATGGTACAGTCTTATACAAGACCACCGTTTACTCCAGTGCTATATCAACCTACTTCCACCATTTATTTGTTAATCCATGGCATATGTGCTTCCTTGTCAAAGAAGCATGACTGGCAGAACCAGGGAATAAAACCCCACAGTCCACACGATGGGACTCAATTGGACAGGATTTAATGACATGAACAGTTCAGCGGGGGCTTCGGTGCATGCCGCATAATATCCCGTGGATAAAGGGGCCGAGGTGGGACTACGAGGGAGGAAGTAATTGCGGGATGCACATCCAGCGTTCGTGCTTGCTTATATACTACTAGATACTCCTCGCATGTTCAAGGGGTTGTCATGATGCACGCAACTGCTGCACGAACACAACATGCTGAAACGTTGAACTCCACGTTGACAGGCATGCACTGGACACTACCCGACACTACCACAGGGCGCATTTTGTGATTTGTTACATGACAACACTCCCAGTACATAGATATTTTGCGATGTAGCACAATTTTTACGTGACTAGGCTATGCTATGCTCCCGGTGCCCCTGATAGGATCGGCACCCAACTCCGTGTACCCGCCATCGCACATTTTCAAATAACTTCCTCACACAAGATGGAACCATGTCATCGCAGTGGCAGATCCTTACCGGTGGCTGACCATCCTACGTCACCTGCTCGTCGCGGCATTGTTCATGCCTGCCGACAGCCATCTGAGGCACCACGATATGTCCAACCGCGCCTAGATCCATCGACGTCGGCGCTCGAGGACACCACAAGGTCGAAGCTTGTCATACCCGGCGCACCCAAGAAGTGCGTTGCACCGGCAGAGATGGAGGAGCGCCAAGCAGCAGCCAAGAAGGAGGAGCACCGAAGGAAGGCCTGCGAGACCACCATGAAGAAGACCAGGAGGAATAGAGGAGCCAACAACGAGGACGACTCCCACTCGGGCAACGAGGAGGTGTTCATGGAGCAGTTGGAGGCAGAAGCGACAGAGAGTGACGTCGACCCGTGGGACTACAAGGAGGAGGACTCCAACGAGGAGAGGGCGCGTATCTATGAGGAGGGAGTTGCCGACAAGTCATCGGAGGACACCACCGCCGCCACCAACGATGATGACGAGGACGACGACAACGACGAGTAATGTTTGATACGTCAAAAACGTATCTATAAGTTTTGATGCAATGGACGAGAATGGGCAAAAGGACACATACTATGGTTACATAGAGGAGATATGGGAACTAGACTATGCAGTCTCTTTTAAGGTCCCTTTGTTTCGCTGCAAATGGGTCAACCTGAATGGGGAAGGGGTAAAGATAGACCAGTTGTACGAAATGATAACAGTGGATCTCAACAATCTTGGTTATAGAGATGAACCATTCGTCCTAGCCAATGATGTATCTCAGGTTTTCTATGTGAAGGACATGTCCTCCAGACCAAAAAAAAGAAAAAATATGCAAACGAATACATCATATGATGAGCCAAAGAGTCACATAGTTCTTTCAAGGAAAAGAAACATCATGGGAATCGAGGACAAGACAGACATGTCAGAAGATTATAATAAGTTTGTTGAAATTCCGCCCTTCACAGTGATAACTGACCCAAGCATTCCGTTAAGTAAAGAAGATGCTCCATGGTTACGTCTGAAGCGATCATAAGGAAGTACATACGCCAAGAAGTTCATGCTCATATTGTGTACCTCTAGTTCATGTCTGGCCGGTCGGCTAGATATTGTGAACCTAAATGCCATGAGACATGATAGCTCATTTTGTGAAGGATATTTTATGATGTTTGCAATTTTACAAGTTTAATAAATGTATTGAGTGTTAGTACCGGTTTGTGGCTTGACCGGGACTATATATAGGGGGGCCTTTAGTCCCGATTTTGTAGTCTCGGTTTTTAATATTAATAAATGTCTGGAGTGTTAGTCCTGTTTTGTGGCTGGACCGGGACTAAAGGGGTCCTTTAGTCCGGATTCGTAGAACGACTTTCCCGAACTATGAATAAGTTGTCCTGATTCGTACTTACCATTAAGATCTGATCTCCAAACGCGCGTGGTCACATATTAGAGAGTGCCTCTATGACCAGTTTGTTGGAGATGACGAAGGACTAGGCTCCGACGGCATCTTCCTCAAACTGGCCGTAGTGGTGTCCCTGCTCTCGCACACCATCTTGCAGCTTGTAACTTCTCTAACTAGATGAATACACCTGGGAGCTAACTAATTTCACATATCAGGGAGTGCCTCTATGAACAGTTTCTTGGAGATGCCGGAGGACTGGGATCCGGCGGCATCTCCCTGAATCTGGTCGTAGTGGTGTCCCTGCTCTTGAAAACCATATTGGAGATGCCTCAATCTGGCTGGAGGACTGGACTCACAAGGATGCCTATTTATAGTACAAGCACCTCGGCATAGTGTTGACACTCACGACATAATGTCGACACTCACCCCTATTATTAGTGCTGACTCGTGTTTTGTCCCGGTTGGTGTCTCCAACCGGGACTAAAGGTTCATCTTTAGTCCCGGTTGGTGACACCATCCGGGACAAGGTACAAGCCGCACGAGATAATGTCGACACTCACCCCTATCATTAGTGATGTTTGGCCCAGCCTGCCGAAATCCCTACAACCGAGACTAAAGATGAACCTATCATGTTCGAGGTTTCATGGCTTTCGGTCCAAATGATCAAGCCATTTTCCATTTTCCGAGCGCAAAAAACGGGTCGTTTTGTGAAGTAACGACCAAAATGCTGTTTCAGAATGCTACCGTCCCATTTTTCTAAAATACTAGACCACCTTACATGGACTATCTCCCAACCAGGACATCTCAAACCTTTTCGTCCATCCCGGGTAAAAAGGACAAATGTCTATCGAATCCGCAGGAAGTGTTGGGGATATGCTATATGGGTATCCTCATAGCATGTCACTTATCCGGATAACCCGAGTGGCCCATAGTCGGTAGCATGGCCTATGGCCTGCTGGGCAGCCCAGTTAGATGGATCCAGAAGGGAGGCCCATGCCGGATAAAGGAAGGCTATGGTGGAGTCACTAACGTACCCAGAGCCTTGGAGTGCAAGATACACGAGACTAGTTATAGACAGTGTAGGACTCTATAACCTATCCGGCTAGGACTTTTCCCTGTAACCCTAGGACCTGGCGACTATATAAGTCAGCCCTATGGGATCCTTTAGGGCACGGCAACTTGACAACTTCACACAACCTCGCACAGCGAACCAATCCCTGTAACTCGGCGTATTGCCCTTATAGTGATTTATAGCAGGAGTAGGATTCTGCCACCATTGTGGGATCTGAACCTGGGTAAGCTGTGTTACCTCGTACCCGTCAATCGTACGCCTTACCCCACGTCTCTAAACACACACTATGAGGACCCCTCCATGGCGTACTCGTTGGCAATACCACGACAGTTGGCGCCCACCGTGGGGCAAGAGGCGCTTCAGGATCTTCAGCGGGCGAGGACCAAGATCTTCGCGGGAATCGGCGAAACCGTAGCCATCGGTCGTGTTCTCTTCTCCCACAACATTTCGATCGTCCCTCTTGACGAGTTCTGGATCCCGGCGAAGACGAACCCAACGCGGTGTTTGATCGTTCCTGTCAGAGACATCCACCTCTTCATCGGCGAAACCTACTCGTGCACTAGTTCCCTGGGAGTCGGAGGAGCATCAAGACCCGCACGGACCGCCTACAGGCTGGATACGTTCACGAAAGGATCAATGTCGGATCTCTCTTCGGAGTTTGCCGGCAAAGATCGGAAAGCATTAAGACTCGCACGGACCACCTACGGGCCGGATACGTTCGCGGAAGGATCGATGTCGAATATCTCTTTGGAGTTTGCCGGCAAAGATCAGAAAAATTCAAGGCCCACCCAAACCGCCCCTGTGCAGGATATAAAGGTGGAAGATCACTGCAAATCCACCGGCTTCATCCATGCGTCTGGACAGCAGAGATCCAAGTTCGTCGGCGTGGTTACCATCTTCGATCTGGTGTGCTGCGTTCAGAGAGAGGGCGAAAACCCCCGCGATTACCTGGCCAGGTGGCCTCGTATATGAGCTGATCTGGCCCACTACCCCGATGATAACGCTTTGTATCACTTTGTGGAAGGACTGGACCATGGCACGCTTCTCCGACATTCTCTAAGACGGTAGCAGGCAACAAGACGCCTTACCCTCGAAGAGATGGTGAGCACCGTCAACAGCTACACAGAAGCTGACGCAGCAGCCCAGATGGAGCTTGCGCTCAGAGACGGAGAACCTCCGATTCAGCAGCCGCCACCACTGCCTCCTGCCGCCATCGTCGCAGCAGCACCACCACCTCCAGTCATCGTCGAGGCCGTTGCACCTCCACCGCCCGTCATTGAGGAAGTCCTGGCACCCTCCGACTTTGTCATTGATGCGCATTATGCTGATTTTATTGTAGATTTAGAGGAGATAGACTTCAGTCCAGAAGAGCTAGAATCCGCTATGCAGGAGATGGAGGAGGAGTACTCGTGCGACGAGCAAGCCAACAACACCGTCACATCTGGAGGGGCGTTCATCACCATTGGGACGGCGATGGGTGAAGATCAATCCGGACAAGCTCCGCCTACAGCGCTGGAAAAGGGGAAGGGGCCACTTATTGCTACTGACAATGATCGCACAAAAGTCATGCCTCCTCCGCCTAACCCAGTGCAGCAGCCGCAGGAACTCGGCACCGGCCCGAGCAACAACAACACTGCAAACTTGCCGCCTCCAGCATCTACGTCTGCAGCATTCCAAGTTACTCCAGCTGATAGTGTGATGTACGGCAATCTCCTTGTCGAGCCACTGACCGTTGCTCATATCCGGAATGTGGCCCAGCTTGATGAGAAGCGCCAGCAGTTGCTGGAGGAAGAGCAGGCCATTGCGGAGCAAGGCGCTAAGCTAGATCAAGATTTGGTCAACGCGCAAAAGTCCATAGAGAAAGCTAGAGCAATGGAGGCTGAGTACAAGACTTTACTGCAGCAGTAGAAGGCTAAGAAAGCTCCGGCTCGCATCATAAACGACCCTGGTGTACGGCGCAACCTAGGATGGGCTCCCTTGAAGCCGGCACAGGCCAAGCCATACATTGACAGTGAAGGCAAGCAGGTGATGCCCACCGCACTCCTTAACCTCGCCGTCGCCAAGACCCGTCTGGAGCAGGATAGATCGCCTGAGGCAGTGGAACAGGTCTATGACCTAGTGGCCAAGGTGGTGAAGCAGCAGGAAAAGGCCACCTCTCAGAGGCCTGAGTCCGACCCAGCGCTCTGCCAATCTAGCCAGTACAAGCCGCCAAGGGACAAATCTCCTCTTGATGTCGGGTCCCAGACGGGTTCATCAGAACGAAGATGGAGGGATGCGTGCAACAGGAAGGATGCCATCCCCATCTCCTCCGACCACGGAGAAAAGGCCCAACCTCGTCGCCCATCACCACCGCCCCGATATTCCCGATTACAAGGCTCACCATCGTACGGATATGCCCCCTCCAAAGCAGTGCGGCATCATCATCCACGACAACGCAGAGCAGACCCGTCATGACGGAGAGCGCAACCAAGGACACAAGAGCAGGTCACTCCATGACCCTTTGCGTCCGACAAGCTACCGTGATAGGCGTGAGGCGTCGCAGGAGGGTAACAGCAAGAAGGCTAACCCACTGCCACCTCCGCCTCCGTCACCACCAAGCAGTCACCATGGAGCAGGGGCCTCGCGTCATTCACGTAGCCCGTCCCCTATTGACAAAAATAAGAAGAACCCGGAGCCATACGATGCACGTTCGCGGATCGATAAGATCCACGAGGCCCGGGAAGGACCATACCTGGGACCCCATTGCTTTGGACCCGCAATACGGTCTGCAACTTACCCCAAAGGTTTCCGGATTCACAAGACCATCAAGCCCTATGACGGCACTGCCAAGCCAGACACATGGTTGCAGGACTACAGCAACGCGGTGGATATTGCCGGAGGCAACCCCAACGTTGCCGTCAAGTACCTCCCATTAATGTTGGTGGGTACGGCCCGTCAATGGATTGATGACTTGGCGAAGAAATATATCTACAACTGGCTGGACATGCAAGAAGCGTTCACCAAGAACTTTGAGGGTACATACAAACGTCCCTGCACTGTGGGCGATCTACAGCGGTGCATGCAAGAGAAAGACGAGACATCTCGCGCCTACCTCTCCCGCTGGGTGGATATGAAAAATTCCTGCACAGGAGTGCACACTCAGACCGCCATGGCCGCCTTCATCGATGGGTTGGAAAGGGGCACGCTACTTCGACATAAGCTGAAGCGCTTGCAGGACAATCACCAGCTTGACTTGAACTAGATGATTCAGTTGGCTAGTGAGTTCGCAGCTGCCGACGATGATGCTCATGGCTCCTTGTCGGCAACGGCCGTTCCAACTCAAGCTCGGAGGAACAGCAGCACAAAGCGAAAAACCGCTCTAGAAGAAAAGCAATCTACCGAGATGGTCGCTATGACTTTTGCAGGACGAGGAGAAGGCGGACAATGTGTAACATCCCAAAAATATTAAACTAGAATCATCAAACTCTAATCATCAAAATTAGGGTGAACAAAAACTTTCCAATTAAAATATGAAAGCATTCATGTGTGCATGCATTCCAATTTGATTTCTTTTGAATTACCTTGCTTGTGTGTTTATTTGCTTGCAAAAATGATTCTTTGAAATAAACATCATCTAAACATTTCCCAAAGAAAAATAAATCAAAACAAACAAATTAAGTGAATGGTCACATCTGCCAAATTAACTCCAATGCCTACTTTGGCTATCTCTAACTTTTAGAACTTAACAGAAACTTGTTTGGATCTTTGCACCCCTTGATAGTACTCATAACAAAGTATCAAGGCCCGCCTTGTGATCATCTAGAAACATTCAAATAAATAGTTTAAATGATAGTTTAAAATTGAATCTATATCATATGGGAAGATCCCACTTTTTCAAAAACCACTCAAACAAGCTCAACTTTCAAAACCCAAGCATCTACAGACTCCAGCACATGCCTAGCACACCCACCAAAAAAATCTTTTAAAAATTCAAAACTTGAATTCATACGGCCATTTCATCAAACACCTTGCTGATTCAAATCAAACAAAATCAAAACACTATAGTGTGCAGTGTTTTGGGCCTAACTTGTTTCCTCTCTGGACACCACTAGCCTTAGTAGATCATCTAACAACCTAAACTAATCTCTAGCACCACTGTAAGCTGCCCATTGTCATCAATGGTGAGAAGGCCGAGCCTCACCTTGCCACCCACATGTCGACAGCGAGCTAGGAGGAGCACCAAGCCTAGCCAACATGTCTGGGAGCAAGACAACACCCCACCGCCACTCCCTGTCCCAGCCGCGAGCGATGCCAGCCCCTGGACCACACGCACAGACCATGCCAACCTTCTCTGCAACCATGCCGAGAGCGCGCCCCGTGCGCCACGCTCGACAGACGCCCACAGAACGCGCGACGCCCTTGCCATGTGCATACGTGATCACCAGCGTCCTAGCAACCCTGCAGACACGCCCGTTCGCCGCCACGCGGACCACGCGCGCTGTGCGCCATAAAAACTCCCGTCGGGCATGCTGAGAGCACCGCAGCGTTCCGACCGATCAGCACCGCCCCACGCCTCGCCACCACGCTGTTGAGCTTCGCCAGGGAGTACAGTACCGCCCCTACCGGCGCCCACACCGATAGCCCTCTATGTTGTCGACCACGACGAGCTCAGCTTGCGCCCGTCGGTCCCCTCTCGCCACTATAAATACAGGCCTCCCTCGCTCGATTTCTTCACACCATTCCACTCCCCTCTCCTCACTGATCGTTCCACCCCATTCCTGGAGCAAGGCGAGTAGCGCATCGCTGGAATTTGGCCAGATCCTGCCGCTGCTGGAGAAGAAGGAAGCCATCGATTGGAGCCGCCCCAAGAGAAGCTGCCGATACTAGGAGGTTCGCCGTCGTCGACTTCCTCGTTCTCCCGCATCGCCGACCTTCGCCTGAGCCCCGGTGAGCCCCCGACGACCCCACCTGCCGCGTTAGGTTTCTGTCTCGCCGGCGTCGCCCGACGTGGACGATGAGTAGCAGCCATTCGATTAGACTTAGATCATGCAGATGAGATTGCCCCGTACCGCTTTGCGTTTAAGGAGCCACTGACTGGTGGAACCCCCCTGTCAGTTGAGACCCGCGCTGCGGAGTGACACTAGGCCGGCCATTAGCAGTTCCCGCGCAGCCCAGTCGTTTGAATTTAACTTTTCCATTTTAATTCAAACATAGTTCTATACCCAGTTTCAAAAATCAACCCAGCTCGATTCAGTGAACCAAATTGAATGAAACCAATTGTGTTAGAAAGGTTTTGAAATGCTTAATCCAAGCCCGTTGGATTCAAATCATTTGAATCTATAGATCAACCTTGGTAAAAATAACAAGGCAGAACCTTTTCTGCATTCAAACATTTTTCAAATTTAAACTATAATAGCTTTTGAGTTGATTCCAAATCTAAAAAATCAAATTTGATCATACCTTTCAGAATATATAAAAACATATGGGTTTACTTACAGAAATAATGTTCAAGTAATAAAAGGATGCCACATAGGCATTTCTAGTCATTTATTTTTATTTAAAATAAAAGGTTAAATCTTATTAAATTGTTACACCACTTTAAATCACATTCCCATGTACTAAAATGTGTGGTGATGACATGTGACAACATGATCCCATGATTGGTTTGGAGAATATTAAATCTTAAGTAGTTTTTCAATGAGTAGAAATTACTTTTCTAAAAATAAAATAAATAAGACAAATGCATTATTCTTGTGATGTTAGTGATGATGCTAGATCATCTATAGGACCCTTTTGTGTGATGATTGAAAATAGTTAAGTGTTGTTTGGTGATTGTGTACCTCGTATTTATTCATAGACGCTAGTACCGACCAAGGATACGAGGAGGAAGGAGTATACTACGAAGAAGAAGCCGAGGAGAACTTCAACCACTGCTCTGCACAAGGCAAGCTAAGACTTGCAAGATACTCCACTTTAGCAATCCTTACTAATCAAGTTGACCTATGCAAGCAAATACTTTCTTGTTACCATGCCAACTATATGCCTTAAGCATATGTGATCATACCCACTTGATAACCCCATTCCTAGTTTTACTTACAAGCTTTATAATTTATTTCTAAGAATGGAATATTCCAAAGCATTCGCTTCTGAAAGAATTTGAACTAATTGTGACCTGGACGCCGAAGGCGTCCTTGGGGTGATCTCGTAGTTCCTACGGGGTGGAGACAATGGGGTCGGTCCATGGATTTTCCTTCCTTTTGCTTTACTCGATTAATTTCTCAGTCCCTCTAGTCGGGTGGGCGCCGGCCGGATCCCCCTGAAAACCGTACGTGCGGGTCTCCCCGCATGCGGCTCACGCCATTTGAGGTGTCCCAGCCCAGCATTCATTCACAAATCCTGTAGTGAAATTGAGACTGCTCGACCTCGGAAGCTAATTCAAAGCTATTACTTAGAGCTTACTTAAGTGAATTTCTAGATTCTAGAAAGATAATTGAAGGTTGCATAAAGAGCATAAAACTTGGCCTAAGCTAGATAATCTTTATGTCATCCTAAGGGATGAGATTGAACTTAGTAAAACTCCACTAGTTTACCACCCCTCATTAGTACTTACCCCCACTTGTAGATGCTAGTGCTAAGCATAAAACTTGATCAACTTTAGATGGGAATACTTGGTGGAAAAATGGTTATGAAAACCATGGAATGATGGATCATTCTATTGAGATGTTTTGACATGTGTTTCCAAACACTAGATGTTTTGGTGATGAAAATGTTGAGGCATGAGCCTTAGCCCTTTATAAAACTGATGGTTGTCTGGATGTGATACCATTCCAATTTTACCATACAACCACAATACCCGAAAATTGGGTAGGGCTTGACTGGAAACTTATATACCTTAGTATTAGTTCCCTCACGGCCAAGGTCTGAGCTGAGGCTACCTTGTGAAGATTGTCCACCTGTGCAGTACCCAAGATGACAGTTGGTCATGGTGGGGAGGCCAAACTCACAGGCGAGGTGCTTATACTAGGGCGTGTAATTGAAAGGTTAGGATTGATTATCCGCATACTGAGTATGGTGAATTCAGGATTTGTTCCTAACGGATGTATCGAATGTTGTGGTGAAAGTGTACAATCTCTACAGTGTGTCAAACTATTCGAATAGCCGCGTCCGCGGTTATGGACAGTTGGAGTGGCCATACTGTTCCCCCGTCAGATGTTTTCAAAATGACTTGTGAAATGAATTGAGATTTTGACTTGACCACAATAGAGTTGTGATATGAAATACAAGTTCCCACTTAGGTGTTATAAAACTTCAACTAGCATTCTTTGCTTCTGAACTTAGTAGAGGTAAATCTGGCTTTTTGCAAAACAACCCTAGAGCTTAGTGTCCTACTACAAAAACCCCCTTCACTTGTTAGTATTAGTTTGCGAGTACTTAAAGAGTACTCATGGCTTTGTCCCTGGCTATTCCCGTGGCCAGAATATGAAGAGGAGTACCAGGAGGATGGACCCCATGAAGGTTACGACAACTAGGATCATCTCCCATCGTCAGCATTGCCTGTGACCCCGAAGATAGAGCTTCGCCTACGCTACCGTTATTATTTCGTATTTCCGCTGCTTGAGTTGTATTAAGAACTGGATCATGAGATCCTTATTTGTGTAAGACCTTATGTATGGTTTGTAATGGATGATGTACTGTGGTATCCAAATCTGTTATGTCTCACAAAAATGGTAATCCTGGGATTGCGATGTATGGCATAACAGGCATCTGGGATTAAAAATCCGGGTGTTGACAAGTTGGTATCAGAGCCAGCCTGACCATAGGAGACCCTAGTTAGACTGGACGTTTGAATCAAAAACTTAGTTTCAAAACCAAAGAAAGTAAATATTTACAAAAACTTATTATCATTCTTACCTCTTGGACTCTTTCATAAAAATTCATGCTAGCAAATATTTACAAAAACTTATTCTCATTCTTACCTCTTGGACTCTTTCATAAAAATTCACGCTACTCCAAAATTATTTCGAAGCTTACATCAAATTTTGCACCCTAGATCACTTTTAGTAAAACTCACAACTACGCTAGTGCACAAACATAGTGAGTTGTATTCGGTCCCACTGTATCGTAGTTTCCAGAATGGTTCCTAAAACCATCTTTTTACCTTTGTTGTGGTGTGTGTTGTATCGTGTGAATGAATGAATGAAAAGCAAGTTGCTAGAAAATCTGAGTCCAATTTTAAAAACTTTTCAAAGTCCCTGAACCTTAGAAATTTCCCTCTTTTCTCATGATCTAACTAAAAATCTTCAGATGCCTCGCGGAGGAAGTGGTTCATCCCCGGACTCGATGTTGCAGATCCTGCAAATGTTGGTTTCTGACCGTGAAGCTGAAAGATCCGAATGTCAAGCCAACCTAGCCACCCTTCAACAGATAGCTCAGCTAGCCCACAACAATCAAGGCCACGGAAATCAGGACAACCATGGATCTAAGCTCAAGAATTTCCGGAACAGCAACCCACCTGTTTTCACTAAGTCAGAATAGCCCCTAGATGCCGATGACTGGCTGCAAACCATGGAAAACAACCTAGAAGTCGCCGGAGTGGAAGCTAACGAGAAATTTCTGTTTGCCACCCATTATCTAGCCGGAGATGTAAGAGCATGGTGGAATAGCGTTCATGCGATGACCGGAGGACAGATGATGACCTAGGAGGAATTCAAGGTCAAGTTCAATAGAACCCATGTGCCACCGGGTTTGATCAAGAGAATGAGAGACGAGTTCAGAGAACTGAAGCAAGGACGGATGACCGTAGTGGAATACCATGACAAATTCTTGTCATTAGCTAGGTATGCCCCGGATGAGATCGACACCGAAGCCAAGAAGAAGGAGAGATTCTTGAATGGTCTGCACAATGAGATGCAGATTGTGTTAGTCAATATACCATTTGCTGATATTGAAGCCCTGGTCGACTCTGCCATCCAGATGGAAGGAAAGATCAACCAAGCCAATGAGAACCGCAAGCGTCGCATGATGCATCAGCCAGGAAACCATCAAACCCCAAAGTATCGCCCTAACCCATCTCCAGGATTTGCCCCGAGAACCAACAGACCCCCAATGAACCGTCCGACCTATCCCAACCGTGGGAACCCTAGGCCCGGAGGAAATCACAACAACCCCGACAACTTTAGCAATTTCAACCGTGCCCCACCCAAGTTCAACAACAACAATGCTACCGCCAACACCAACACTGCCCCGAGGACTGGAAGCAATGTTGTGCCTATTGCAGCAAAGGACAAGTCGCAAGTGACTTGTTATAATTGTGGAAATAAGGGTAACTACTCCAACGAGTGCCCCAACAAGAAGGATGCCCCAGCCCCCAATGCAAATGCCCCAGCTCAGCAGCAGCGTCGTGTTCAACCAGGAAGAAGGTTTGCCCCAAGGAATTCACTCAACCGCAACGGCCGTCTTTTTCTCATGCATGCTGAAGAAGCTCAGGAAGCGCCAGACGTCGTGCTGGGTATGTTTTCTATTAATATAGTACTTGCTCGAGTGTTGTTTGATTCTGGTGCATCGCACTCATTTGTCACCGAAGAATTTGCATGCACTAGTAAAATCCAACCAACCGAACTAAAGCATGTTATGATCGTTCAAATCCCCGGATCAACCACCAAGGCTAGGCAAACTTGAAAAGCCGTCCCTATCTGAATCTATGGCATAGACTTTTATGCTAATCTGATAGTACTCGGAACTAAAGGTTTGGAAGTAGTACTAGGAATGGATTGGATGTCCAAACATAAAGGATTGATTGACTGTCCCAAGAAAGCCATAACCATGACCAGTACCGCTGGAATATCAGTAGAGCATATATCTGAAACCTTACCTCGTCAATTCAAGTGCAACAAGAGTATAGTCCAACCTACCATTGACCAAGTCTAGATAGTCTGTGAATACCCCGATGTATTTCTAGATGTTTTGCCCGGTATGGCCCCAGATCGGGATATCGAGTTTATCATTGAACTAATCCCCGGAACAGGACCCATAGCCCAGAGACCCTATAGTATGAACCCGTTGGAACTAGCATAACTGAGGAAGAAACTTGATTCCATGCTGGAAATTGGATTAATTCAACCAAGTGCGTCACCATGGAGATCCCCTGTCTTATTTGTGGACAAGAAGGATGGAGGTAAAACCGTCTGTGTACGGATTATCAGAAGTTGAATGATGTCACCATCAAGAACAAGTATCCCTTGCCCAAGATAGAAGATTTGTTTGATTAGTTGACCGGTGCCAAAGTGTTTTCTAAGATTGATCTTAGAACCGGCTATCATCAACTCAATATTCGCGCAGAGGATATTCCCAAGACTGCCTTTACCACCAGATATGGATTATATGAGTATACTGTCATGTCTTTTGGATTAACCAATGCCCCCGCTTATTTCATGAATCTCATGAATAAGATTTTTATGGACTTCCTAGATAAGTTTGTAGTTGTTTTCATCGACGACATTCTGATTTATTCCAAATCGGAAGAAGAACATGAGCTACACCTAAGGACCATTCTTGGAACCCTTAGAGAGCATCAATTGTATGCCAAGTTTAGCAAATGTGAATTCTGGTTACAGGAAGTAGGATTCCTCGGCCACATTGTCTCAGCTGGAGGAATTGCCATTGACCCTGCAAAGGTGAAAGATGTCGAAGATTGGCAAGCCCCAACCACTCAAACCCAAGTTCGTGCATTTCTCAGATTGGCGGGATATTACCTAAAGTTCGTAGAAGTATTCTCGAGTATCGCCAGACCCATGACCCAATTGCTGAAGAAGGACAAGAAGTTTGAATGGACCGACAAATGTGAAGAGAGTTTTCAAGAACTCAAGAGGAGATTGATTTCAGCCCCAATCTTAATCATGCCGGATATCACAAAGCCCTTTGACGTGTATTGTGATGCATCCAATATCGGTCTCGGATGTGTGCTAATGCAAGAAGGCAAAGTTATCTCTTATCTATCTCGACAATTGAAACAACATGAGCAAAATTACCCAACCCATGACCTCGAACTCGCAGCCGTAGTTCTAGCCCTGAAGACATGGAGGCATTACCTGATGGGAAATCGTTGTGAGATTTATTCGGATCACAAGAGCCTGAAGTATATATTCACTCAGAAGGAGCTGGATATGAGACAGAGAAGATGGATTGAGCTAATCAAGGATTACGATCTGGACATTCACTATCACCCCGGTAAAGCCAATGTGGTAGAAGATGCCCTTAGCAGATTGTCGTGCCGCTTGAACTCCATGATTTTGAAGGAGCAACCAAGCTTGCACAAAGAGATGGAAGATTTTCGAATGGAATTAGTAAGTGAAGGATTTTTGGCTAGCATCAAACTGCAACCCACTTTGATCAGCCAGATCAAAGAGGCACAGAAAGGAAATGCTAGTATTGAAGGAATCAAGCGTCATATCGGTACAGGCAAAGTACCCGGATTTACCGAAGACGAAGGAGGAGTTGTGTGGTACAAAGGACGCCTTTGTGTACCAGCAGATACTGAGTTGAAAGAAGTTATTCTGAAGGAAGCTCATGATACTCTTTATTCTATCCACCCCGGAGGAACTAAGATGTATCAATATTTGAAAGAGCAATTTTGGTGGCATGAGATGAAGAGAGAAATCGGAAGCTATATCGCCAAGTGTGATATATGTCAGCGAGTCAAGGTCGGACATCAAAGACCCGCTGGATTGTTGCAACCATTACAGATTCTGGAATGGAAATGGGATTCCGTTGGAATGGACTTTATCACCGGATTGCCTACTTCTAGTAGGGGAAATGACTCTATTTGGGTCATAGTGGACAGATTGTCCAAAGTCGCCCATTTCTTACCCGTCAAGACCACATATCAGAGTTTGAAGCTAGCGGAGTTATACATTGCTAGAATCGTCAGTTTGCATGGAGTCCCCAAGAACATCGTATCTGATCGAGGAACTCTCAGACCGACGGACAAACGGAGCGAGTAAATCAAATACTCGAAGATATGTTGAGAGCATGTGTGTTAGAATATGGATCTAAGTGGGAAGAATGTCTGCCGTTCACAGAATTTTCATACAACAATAGTTATCAAGCTAGTTTGCAAATGTCCCCATTTGAATTTATGTACGGAAGAAAGTGTAGCACCCCTTTGAACTGGTCGGAAGTAGTAGAGGGTCAGATTTTTGGACCCGATATCGTACGAGAAGTAGAAGAGAAGGTTCACAAGATTCATGAGCACCTCAAGACCGCCCTGTCCAGATAGAAGAGTTACGCCGACAAGAGACGTCGAGACCTCGCCTTCAACATAGGAGATTTTTTATATCTGAAAGTGTCGCCATTGAAGGGAATGCAGCGTTTCCAACTCAAAGGAAAGTTAGCCCCCAGATATATCGTACCCTTCCAGATTCTGAACCGTCGAGGAGAAGTGTCGTATCAATTGGAACTACCCGAAGAGATGTCAGCCATGCACAATGTGTTCCATATATACATTCGCAAGTGTCTCGAAGTTCCAGAGAAGACTGAAGTGTTCAAGAATATCGATCACCAGACCATAGAGATCAACGATGACCTGACCTATCCTGAAGTACCCATCCGTATTTTGGAAGAAGCTTTCCGAACTACCAGAACCCGAAGCATCTAGTTTCTCAAAATTCAGTGGAGCAACCACACGGAAGAGGAAGCTACCTGGGAGCGCGAAGATCACATCGGGACGGAGTTTCCCGATCTCTTCAAATCCTAGGTAATCTTTTTCGTCCTTTTTAAATCTCGGGACGATATTTTATTTAAGGGGGGAAGTTTTGTAACATCCCAAAATATTAAACTAGAATCATCAAACTCTAGTCATCAAAATTAGGGTTAACAAAAACTTTTCCAATTAAAATATGAAAGCATTCATGTGTGTATGCATTCCAATTTGAATTCTTTTGAATTACATTGCTTGTGTGTTTCTTGCCTTGTAAAATGATTCTTAGGTGAAATAAACATCATCTAAGCATTTCCCAAACTTTTCCCAAAGACAAATAAATCAAAACAAACAAATTAAGTGAATGGTCACTTTTGCCAAATTTACTCCCATGCCTACTTTGGCTATCTCTAACTTTCAGAACTTAATAGAAACTTGTTTGGATCTTTGCACCCCTTGATAGTACTCATAACAAAGTATCGAGGCCCACCTTGTGATCATCCAGAAACATTCAAATGCATAGTTTAAATGACAGTTTAAAATTGAATCTATATCATATGGGAAGATCCCACTTTTTCAAAAACCACACAAACAAGCTCAACTTTCAAAACCCAAGCATCTACAGACTCACCAGCACATGCCTAGCACACCCACCAAAAATCTTTTCAAAATTCAAAAATTGAATTCATGCGGCCATTTCATCAAACACCTTGCTGATTCAAATCAAACAAAATCAAAACACTATAATGTGCAGTGTTTTGGGCCTAACTTGTTCCCTCTCTGGAGACCACTAGCCTTAGTAGATCATCTAACAACCTAAACTAATCTCTAGCACCACTGTAAGCTGGCCATTGTCATCAATGGTGAGAAGTTTATGACAACTAGGATCATATCCCATCGTCAGCATTGCTTGTGACCCCGAAGATGGAGCTTCGCCTACGCTACCGTTATTATTACATATTTCCGCTGCTTGAGTTGTATTAAGAACTGGATCATGAGATCCTTATTTGTGTAAGACCTTATGTATGGTTTGTAATGGATGATGTACTGTGGTATCCAAATCTGTTATGTCTCGCAAAAATGGTAATCCTGGGATTGCGATGTATGGCATAACAGGCATCTGGGATTAAAAATCCGGGTGTTGACACAACGTGGCAGAGGAAGTGGAACTAATCATGGGCAGCAACGAGGAAGCGAAACCACCTCGGCGCCGCTCCGCATTCCCCAAACCTACGAGGAGTACCGCGATATGTCGTGCCTCGTACACCTCGACGCCAACGGCAAGGCCACCCATACCAATCGACACTGCAAGTTCATCAATGACCTCAAGGAAGACCTAGAGTCCGGCTACAAGCAAAGTTGGAAGAACAGACCGCGAGGCAAGGGCAAGGGGAAAAAGAAGGAGGAAGAGTCCCAAACACGCCGCCAAGAGTGACGACAAGGGCAAGAACCCCTTCGCAAAGAAGGCTCCAGTCTACCACACTTTCCTTGGCACCCCCACCGTCCGACAACAGAAGACCTCTCTGAGGATCCTGATGGCCACTCTCCCCCCAGTTCCCTAGTACCTACGCTGGTCGGAGGTTCCAATAACTTGGGACAGGACGGATCACCCAGACCTTGTGCCCACATAGAACCAGTACACCATGGTCACCAACCCCTTGATTGACGGCGTGGAGTTCACCAAGTGTATGGTGGATAGTGGAAGCAGTATCAACATCATGTACCTGGATACACTGCAGAAGATGAACTTGACGGAGGCAAACCTAAGGCGGACTAATACCATCTTCCACGGCGTAGTTCCTGGTCAGGAGGCTCGGTCCCTTGGGTGCATTACACTTCGGGTTGCCTTTGGCAATGTTAACAATTACCGCCAAGAGAGCATGACCTTCGATGTGGTCCCTTTCAAGAGAGTGTACCACGTCATATTCGCCCGCGAAATATTCTGCACGTTCATGGCCAAACCATGCTTCGTCTACAACAAATTCAAGATACCTGGACCAAACGGTGTCATCACCGTATTCGGAAGCTTTACCAAGGCAAGGGACTGCGAGATCAATGAAGCAGCCATTGCAGAAGCTGTCCTCTACAGCGAAGAATTCAAGGAGATCCAGAGCAAGTTTGATGACTCAGAGATGCCCGCGTTGAAGAAGCAGATCTCCGACTCCGCTCATGCGTTCAAGGCCGCCATCGAGACCAAGCCGGTGGAACTTGTGGTAGGCGATGACTCCAAGACCGTCGCCATTGGGACGAACCTGGATCCCAAATAGGAAAGCGCGCTCGTCGAGTTCCTCCGTGAGAATAGGGACATCTTTGCCTGGCAACCAGCCGACATGAAAGGTGTACCTAGGGAACTTGCCGAGCACAGCTTAAACATTGATCCAAAATGCAAACCAGTGAAACAACCTCTACGACGCTTCGGAGATGAGAAGAGACACGCCATTGGAAAAGAGAATCCTAGGTTAATTAAAGCTAGAGTTATCCGTGAAGTCCTTCACACCCGATGGGTGGCCAATCCTGTACTTGTCCCCAAAAAGCGAACCAATGAATTAAGAATGTGCGTTGATTACACCGGCTTGAACAAAGCATGTCCCAAAGATCCGTTTTCTTTGCCTCGCATTGACCAAGTCATTGACTCGACGGCTGGCTCGGAACTTTTGTGTTTTCTCGATGCATACTCAGGATACCACCAGATCAAGATGAGGAAGTCAGACCAATTGGCCACTTCGTTAACTACCCCATACGGCACGTTTTGCTATGTCACGATTCCCTTTGGGCTGAAAAACGCAGGTGCTACCTACCAGCGGACAATGCAACGTTGCCTTCATGACCAAATTGGTTGGAACGTTCACGCCTATGTGGACGATATCGCGGTGATGTCTAAAAATTCAAACGACTTAATCTCCAACTTAAAAGAAATCTTTGATAATCTCCGGAAATACAACATGATGCTCAACCCTAAGAAGTGTGTATTCGGGGTTCCAACTGGCAAATTATTGGGATTCATCGTTTCCCAACGTGGAATCGAGGTCAACCCGGAGAAAATCAAGGCCATCTTAAACATAAACCGTCCGACATGCCTAAAGGACATTCAACGACTAACAGGTTGTGTTGCAGCAGTTAGTCGGTTCGTTAGCCGACTTGGAGAGAAGGCTCTGCCACTGTACAAGTTGCTGAAGAAGGCAGTCAAATTCATGTGTACGGACAAAACAGATGCAACATTGAAGCAGCTCAAGGAGATTCTTTCCTCAGCGCCCATCCTTGCAGCACCCGAGCCTGGAGAGCCCGTGTTAATTTACATGGCGGCAACCAACCGGGTTATCAGCATCGTCGTCGTGGTAGAGCGGAAGGAACCAGGCTATGAGCACGGAGTTCAACGACCCGTTTACTATGTGAGCAAGGTCTTGACGGACTCCAAGCAGTGTTACCCGCACTACCAAAAGATACCTTATGGAGTATTCCTTGCTTCTCGGAAGTTGAGGCATTACTTTCAGGAGCACCCAATCACAGTGGTGAGCAAGACTCCACTGTCCGACATCATCAATAACAGCGACGCTACAGGAAGGGTCGCAAAGTGGGGCATTGAACTCGCCGCCTTCGAGATCACTTACAAGAGACGCGACGCCATCAAGTCACTAGCCTTGGTGGATTTTGTTATACATTGGACGGAGATGCCAGATGCTACTCTGTTGCCAGAACCAGAGTACTAGGTGATGCACTTTGACGGATCAAAGCTGCTCAATGGCTCGGGGGCTGGTGTATTTCTTCAGTCGCCAAAAGTAGACAAGCTACAATACATTTTGCAGATCCACTTCGAGGCTACAAACAACATGGCGGAGTATGAAGCACTCATTCACGGACTACGTGTAGCCAAGGATATTGGCATCAAGCGCATAGTTTGCTGTGGAGATTCCGACTTGGTTGCCCAGCAGGTGGCTGCACCTGGAATGTGCGGAACCCTATGATGGCGGCATATCGAGACGAAGTGGACGAGATAGCCAAGAGCTTCTTGGGCTACAAAGTCAAGTATGTGCCTAGGGAGCAAAACGAGGCGGTTGATCTATTGTCTAAGCTTGGATCAGGGCGCAAGCGAATTCCGCCAGGAGTTTTCCTAGAGCACCTGCGCACACCATCCGTGAAGGGGGCCGACATCGACAACCCAGATAGAGCTGACTCTTTCGTCAACATGGTGACTAAGATCCCTTCGGCTTGGACAAAACCGTTCATGGAATACCTCGAACACGGAACTTTGCCCGACGACGAAGTCGAAAGACGGCAAATAGTAAGATGAGCAAAGGGTTATACCATAATCAGTGGGCAAATCTACAAAAAGAGCACTACTGGTGTATACCTAAAGTGTGTTTCCCAGCTAGAAGGTATGGAAATCCTGCGCGAAATCCATCTCGGAGATTGCGGGCATCACGCCGCTCCTCGATCGTTGGTCGCGAAAGCCTTCCGGCAAGGATTCTACTTGCTGACCGTGAAGGAGGACGCCGACAAGATGGTTGAGAAATGCATGGGATGCCAGTATTATGCCCGACAACCACATGTTCCTGCTGAAGAACTGCGAACAATACCAATAACTTGGTCGTTTGCAGTCTGGGGGCTGGACATGGTGGGACCGTTATAGAAGGCACCTTGTGGGTTTACACATCTGCTTGTAACAGTTGACAAATTCACTAAATGGATAGAAGCCAAACCCATTAGAAAACTTGATGGGGAACCTGCCCTCAGGTTCGTCCGAGATCTAGTGGTGAGATTTGGTCTCCCTCACAGCATTATCACCGACAACGGCAGCAATTTATCACTCGGAGAAGTGGAGGCTTATTGATGGGAGAAAGGCATCCGACTTAACCTTGCATCTGTGGCACACCCACAATCCAATGGTCTGGTTGAGCGAGCCAATGGATTAATTCTGCAGGGAATCAAGCCACGTCTTTAGGCACCGCTACATAGAGCAGCTGGAGCCTGGGCGGAAGAATTGCCATCTGTGTTGTGGAGTTTGCGAACTACACCCTACAGATCCAGCGGCTACACCCCTTACTTCATGGTATATGGAGCAGAAGCAATCCTGCCTTCCGACATACTCCATGATGCACCAAGAGTTATCGTCTACGACGAAGATGACGCTGAAGAATCCAGATGCCTAGATGTGGACCTTCTCGAGGAGGAGCGCGTTTTGGAATGCCAAAGATCCGCCATCTACCAGCAGAAGCTACGCAGCTACCATAGTCGCCGCGTTCGGCATCGCTCTTTTAAAGAGGGGGATTTGGTACTCCGACTTATGCAGAAGAAGTCACACAAATTATCCCCACCATGGGAAGGACCGTTCATCATAAGCAAGGTGCTGCTCAATGGGTCTTACTACCTTGTTGACAATCGTGAACTAAACGATAGACCCAACGAGGATCATAAGCGTAAGAAACATGACCCGGATGATGACTACCCGGAGCTTGACCAGCCATGGAACATAGCACAGCTACGTCCTTTTTACACTTAGCATCTAATTGTGTATCTCTTATATGATCAATGAAATAAATCTCTCTGGTTCACTCATATTTCTGAGTCTTTTGCCTCCTTTAGTGTTCATTTTTGCATCATGTAAAACCTTCATGCACAAGTATTGCGTTTGCACTTGTGAAAATTCTGCCTACGGGTGCTAGCTTATGTTTTCTGGTCTACACGTTCTTTGTCATTTTTATGTGGATTCTGGAGTAGTGACTTTCGGCACTTATTGTCGGTGATTTTGTGCTCAGGTTATTGACTGTGCCATTGGGCATCATCAGCTGAGCGCATGGTTCCGACAACGAGTCTTCCGACTCACGAAAAGTCAAGCATAAGAACCAAAGTAATGGATAAGCCAGCACTTCTTAAAAAATATTTACATGCTGGAAACTAGTTCTTAAGTAGCAGGAAACAACAAGCATTGTTTTCCGCCTCAAGTCACATCAACAAGTTTTTTCCGCGCATACACCAAAGGTGAAACAAATATTACAAACTTGTTTTTCATTCCTTTGGCGCAGGAGACTTAGAAGCAGCATCATCACCAGCCGGAGAATCACCCTCAGCGTCGGCACTGTGGTGGGACTCGGAGGAATCTTGGTTGACGCTATCGAGGTGTTCATAGGCATGAAGATGTCGATGTCCACCAACTCGGAAACTCTGGTGTCATAACCCGCGAGTGACGAAATGATGGCTTCATGATCAATCTCTTTGCCATCATCGTCGATGTCTGGGATACCAGAGGTCACCGTATCGATGTCGGCACCTTCATAGTGTGCCTTCACCATTGACAGTGCCATCCTTGCGCCAGCCCGTGCACATGAAGCTTTCCAGCTTGTGACACGCTCGGGGGCTCGGCGCAGAATCTCCGAGTACTTTGCCACGGAGTCTGAGGCCTTGATGTGTATCTGAAGGGGCTTGGCAATCTCTTTGGCTTGGGTGATGGCGGTGTTGATGAAGTTGCCGGCAAGAACCATGCATTCCTTGTCCGAAGGAGGCGATCGGGTTAAACCCATAGGAGCTGCAATTCCGACAAGGAACGCATGAGTTCAATAAATTCAAAGTATCCAGACTACAGAAAAGCAAGGCGGAGAAAACTTACTGAAGATGCTGGCCTTAACTTGCCAAAGGGTGTCCGCCAGGGATTCTTTCTCTTGTTGGAGGAGCTTAAACGCCTCGCTGTGGCGTTGGTTTTGCTCATCAGCAGCTTGCTTCTGATCTTTTAAGATCGCAAGCTCCTCCTTCAAGCGATTGATTTCCGCAGAGGCGGAGTCCTGCAGGGCCTTCATGGAATCCTCATGCATTTTCAGCATTTCTTTCCTCTCCTCCTTAAGGATATTGTTCTCGCTGTCCAGCAGCTGGATGTGCTTGGACTGCTCGACAATGTCCTTGGGCTTGGCAACATGTTCTGCAAAGTCGGAGAAAACAAAGTACACAGTGAGTACTCGGAGAATGTAGGCACAAAACCAAGACGGAATGTGCAAAAAGAAACCAGACTCTTGTTTTTGATGATCTGTTCCTTCAAGATGGCAGTTTTACCCTTTTCGGCTTCAAGATCTGCGCACATCTTCTGGTACTTGTCATTAGCCATACCCCTCCGAGCATTATCGTTCTGTGGAAAAAAGAAAAAAATGAAACCATTGATTAGTCTACTTGGATCATCTATTCGGAAATTTTCCACCTAGACGCTCGGGGGCTACGGCGAGAGTTTTTAACTTAGCAATATGCTTTGCTTTTCTTTAAGCATCTAGTCAGAACTAATTCAGTTCTCGATTAGAAGCTTGGGGGATACTATATAAAGTTTTTAACTCGGATATCTTCTTAGCTTTTCATTAAGCGTCTAGTCGGAACTAATTCAGTTACAACTAGAGGCTTGGGGGCTACAGTATTGAAAATTATAAACACTGCGTATGCTAATCTTAAAGCATCTAGTCGGAATAGTTCATTCCATCTAAATGCTTGGGGGCTACAATGAGAGTTTTTTCTAACTTAATCACTATTAGAGCATATAGATGCAAAACCTATGGTTTTCCATCTACATCCTAGGGGGCTACAGTGGGATACTCATATGAAATGCAAAAGGCAAAGTAAAACTTACAAGTGTAATGATCTTGAGGTTTGTAGCGCTCTTGGGTAGCATCTTCCCAAAGGAGATGCTATTTCCTCGCAATATTTCTGCTTGTCGGAGGAGCTCCTCAAGACCGCACGTCGGCGATGTTGGCGCTGCTCCAGGAACCAGAGATGTCCTACTCGGCGTAAGCGCCGGGTAAACTATCTTTGGGAACTCAAAGGGTTTCTGGGGAGCAAGGGCGCCGCCTTCGGCAGAAGTACCAGCTTCCACCACCGCCTTGCCGCCACCGATGGCATCCTTAGCCGGAGCTTCAGCCATTTGTTGAGCGGTGCTCTCCTGCGTTGCCTGCTCGCCGACAACCGCGAGTTCGGTAGACGCACCAGAGTCCACTTCCATGGCGGAAGGGCCTGATGCCTCCTTAACTTGTGATCTTGTCGGGGCAGACGAGGGCTTGACGGCGGGAGTAGCAGGGGCGATGGCGGGGGAGGCATCGCAATGCAGCATGTCTTTGATATTTCGAGAAGCCCCCGATGTTTTGGAGGTCTTCTTGATTCTGGTCGTGGCTTTCTTCCTAAAACGTGAAAAATGCATAAGTACAGGAACAAGACAGATAAATAGACAATATCGGAGAATGAGAAGCTTACACTAATGGGGGTGCTTTGGCAAAAATCCCGGTAGTTCTTCTCTTTTCCGCCTCCAGGGCAGCGGTAGTCTTTTTGGAGGCTCCACCCTCCGTCTTCTTCTTCTTGCCTCTATCGGCAGCGTCAGAGGTGGAGCTCTTCCGCTTTCGCGCCAACGGTACTTTGTCGTCGGACACGACCGTGACTTCCTTCATCTTTGGATCATAGATTTGGGCAGCCATGTTGCCCTCCTCTAGATCGCTAAGCTGTTAAGTAAGAAATCACCGTGTTAGATAAAATGACATCTGCAAGGAGGAAGAACTGGAGTATATGTCATTCACGGAAAATAAAAACCTACCTTTGGGCACTTGCCATCTACGAACATGTCGGAGGTGATGGTGAAGCCACGCTTCTTATCCTTCACCTTGACGATGTCCTTAAGTTGGAGCTTGACGGAGTCGCTCGGGAAGTTGTCCACGGAGATGCGGAGACTATCCCTTCTGTCGCTGGTATACTCGTGCATGTACATCGCACGGTGCTGCAGAGGTTGGATTCGCCTGATGAACCAGCACATGGATAGGTCCAAGATGGTCAAACACGTCTCTACAAACCATTCGATCCGCCTTATAGCGCGAGAAGCTTCGAGGTCGGAGGGAAGGGAGGCTTGGGATCTCCATGTGGAAACTTCAGCGGTGGCTCCGTCCACGAAGTCCGGGTACGTTACTTCTCGGCCTGCCAGAGGAATGTCGGGGACATAAAAGTATGTCCGTTTCCAATTCTTGCAGGACTCGTGGCCGACTATGTCGGGGAACCGCCGGCCAGGTCGTATCTTGAAGCTTATGGTGTCGTAGTTCCTAAGCTCCTCCTTACTATGTCCGGCTTCACGTTTGACAGTGTAGAAGTACACAAAAAGGTCTATCCTAGGCCTTATCCCTAGATATCCCTCGCAAAGTGCCGCGAAGTTGTTAAGAACTAAGATACTATTGGGGGAAAGGTTATGGGGCTGGACCCTATAGTGGTTTAAGACAGAGAGGAAGAAGTGGGAGATAGGCAGGGAAACGCCGCGTACCAGCTGGCTTTGAGGTACACCTTTTCTCCGGCTTGGGGAGAAGGTGTCACCTTGCCGGCCGGTGCCGCCCGACAGGAAAGTCCTTTCGTTGTGGGGAGGTAGCCTTCGACGACCATCTCCTGGATGTCGCGGTCGGTGATGTCCGAGCCGCGCTAGTCGCCCTTGTGCGAGTCTGGCTCCTCCTCCAATGGCTCTAGCGCCGCCAAATTTGGGTCTCCGCCGGTGGATTCGATCACCGCCGATGCGAGGATAACCAAACCCTCTGGGGGCACGACAACGGAAGTCGCCAGCTTCGCCGCAGCTTCTCTCGACGCTGCCATTGCTAGAGAAGTGTTGCTGCTAGCCATGGGGTCAAGATTGGGTGCGACTGGTGCAGATGGGAGCTAGGGTTTTTTTGAGGTTTCACACGAAGAGCTAGAGGAGACGCGCGGCTGGAGGAAGAAGATGATGCGAGAAGAATCAGCTAAAAAGTGGAAATTTCCCCTTGGTTACTATTTATCATCCTCGGCGTCAAGATTCGTGCAGCTTGATCGGACGGTTGCCGCGTAGACGACGTGTTCACGAACGTGCGCGGAAATTTCGCCACGTCTCCAACCGTCGCCGCCAACGGTTCGTATCGCTCGCGCGGGAAAATCGGATATGATTGCGTTCTCTGCATGTGTGAGTTACGAGGCGTTGCTGACCTAAGCCTACGTCGTCCTAGCTGACATGAGTAGATGAGCCATCACATCGAAGATTCCGACATAGACAGATTCAATCCGGCTATGGAAGAGTACAATGGAAGACTCAACATTTTTCCGGTTTACAAGTTAAAGACGGAGAAAGTTTTGCAGGGTTCTTTGGGAGGACTACAAGATATTGCTTGACGATTTGCCGACATCCAACTAGACGGAGCATTCATCTGAAGAGGCAAGACAGCGCAAGATCTCGGAGTTCTCCGGGGGCTACTGTTAGGGATATGCTATATGGGAATCCTCATAGCATGTCACTTATCTGGATAACCCGGGTGTCCCATAGTCGGTAGCATGGCCTATGGCCTGCTGGGCGGCCCAGTTAGATGGATCCAGAAGGGAGGCCCATGCCGGATAAAGGAAGGCTACTGTGGAGTCACCAACGTACCCGGAGCCTTGGAGTGCAAGATACACAAGACTAGTTATAGACAGTGTAGGACTCTATAACCTGTCCGGCTAGGAATTTTCCTTGTAACCCTAGGACCTGGCGACTATATAAGTCGGGCCTATGGAGCCTTTAGGGCACGATAACTTGACAACTTCACACAACCTCGCACAGCAAACCAATCCCTGTAACTCGGCGTATTGCCGTTATAGTGATATATAGTAGGAGTAGGATTCCGCCACCGTTGTGGGATCTGAACCTGGGTAAGCTGTGTTACCTCGTACCCGTCAACCGTCCGCCTTACCCCACGTCTCTAAACACACATTGTGAGGACCCCTCCATGGCGTACTCGTAGGCAATACCACGACAGGAAGTGGGTCCGGTTTGTACTACAGGTACATGATCTAACACCCGTGATTTTTTGCAAAAATCATTTTTAGACATACAATATGTGGTTTCTTCAGAGATCCAATGCAAGTTCTAATGATGCTCGTCTCCTATCTTCATGCACGTCGGTTCGACCATAGTTAGAAATTCAAAAAATTGAAACGGGCATAAGAAATTCAAAAAAAGTCTAAACAATGTAAATCATTCGCATGGTATCATATTATGTGACATAGTTGCAAGGAAAAATACGAGACTTGATATATTGATCATGTCTCGAAAAAACCTTCACAAAATGACCTATCATGTTCAAGGTTTCATGGCTTTCGGTCCAAATGACCGATGTTATGTATCGCGGCATAGTTTGTGATGCTGTACCCATATTATGCATGCATGTGGACATTGGTATGGAGAATAATGTTGCAGGAGGAAGTTTTCCTTTTCATCGCACGAAAAAGCCATTTTCCATTTTCTGAGCGCAAAAAAGGGTCATTTTGTGAAGTAACCACCAAAATGCTGTTTCAGAATTCTACCGTCCTATTTTTATAAAATACTAGACCACCTTACATGGACTATCTCGCAACTGGGACATCTCAAACCTTTCCGTCCATCCCGGGTAAAAAGGACAAATGTCTGTCGGATCGGTAGGAAGTGGGTCCGGTTTGTACTACAGGTACATGATCTAACGCTCGTGATTTTTTGAAAAAAAATCATTTTTAGACTCGCAATATGTGGTTTCTTCAGAGATCCAATGCAAGTTCTAACGATGCTCATCCCCTATCTTCATGCACGACGGTTCGACCATAGTTAGAAATTTAAAAAATTCAAAACGGGCATAAGAAATTCAAAAAAAGTCCGAACAATGTAAATCCTTTGCGTGGTGTCATATTAAGTGACATAGTTGCAAGGAAAAATACCAGACTTGGTATATTGATCATGTCTCGAAAAAACCTTCACAAAACGACCTATCATGTTCGAGGTTTCATGGCTTTCGGTCTAAATGACCGATGTTATGTGCTGAATCGCGGCATAGTTTGTGATGTTGTGCCCATATTATGTATGCATGTGGACATTGGTATGGAGAACAATGTTGTAGGAGGAAGTTTTCCTTTTCGTCGCACGGAAAAGCCATTTTCCATTTTCCGAGCGCAAAAAACAGGTCGTTTTGTGAAGTAACCACCAAAATGCTGTTTCAGGATGCTACCGCCCCATTTTTCTAAAATACTAGACCATCTTCCATGGACTATCTCCCAACCGGGACATCTCAAACCTTTTCGTCCATCCCGGGTAAAAAGGACAAATGTTTGTCGAATCGGTAGGAAATGGGTCCGGTTTGTACTACAGGTACATGACCTAACGCTCGTGATTTTTTGAAAAAAAAATCATTTTTAGACTCGCAATATGTGGTTTGTTCAGAGATTCAATGAAAGTTCTAACGATGCTCGTCCCCTATCTTCATGCACGTCGGTTCGACCATAGTTATAAATTCAAAAAATTCAAAACAGGCATAAGAAATTCAAAAAAAGTCCGAACAATGTAAATCCTTCGTGTGGTGTCATAATATGTGACATAGTTGCAAAAAAAAACCAGACTTGGTATATTGATCATGTCTCAAAAAAACCTTCACAAAATGACCTATCATGTTCGAGGTTTCATGGCTTTCGGTCTAAATGACCGATGTTATGTGCTGAATCGCGGCATAGTTTGTGATGTTGTGCCCATATTATGTATGCATGTGGACATTGGTATGGAGAACAATGTTGTAGGAGGAAGTTTTCCTTTTCGTCGCACGGAAAAGCCATTTTCCATTTTCCGAGCGCAAAAAACGGGTCGTTTTGTGAAGTAACCACCAAAATGCTGTTTCAGAATGCTACCGCCCCATTTTTCTAAAATACTAGACCACCTTACATGGACTATCTCCCAACCGGGACATCTCAAACCTTTTCGTCCATCCCGGGTAAAACGGACAAATGTTTGTCGAATCGGTAGGAAGTGGGTCCGGTTTGTACTACAGGTACATGACCTAACGCTCGTGATTTTTTGAAAAAAAAATCATTTTTAGACTCGCAATATGTGGTTTGTTCAGAGATTCAATGAAAGTTCTAACGATGCTCGTCCCCTATCTTCATGCACGTCGGTTCGACCATAGTTATAAATTCAAAAAATTCAAAACAGGCATAAGAAATTCAAAAAAAGTCCGAACAATGTAAATCCTTCGTGTGGTGTCATAATATGTGACATAGTTGCAAGAAAAAAACCAGACTTGGTATATTGATCATGTCTCAAAAAAACCTTCACAAAATGACCTATCATGTTCGAGGTTTCATGGCTTTCGTTCCAAATGACCGATGTTATGTGCTGAAACGCGGCATAGTTTGTGATGATGTGCCCATATTATGCATGCATGTGGACATTGGTATGGAGAACAATGTTGCAGGAGGAAGTTTTCCTTTTCGTCGCACGGGACATCTCAAACCCAAAACCCTAAACCCTAAACCCAATTTTCTTCCCGCCATTTTTCTTCCCGCTATTTCTTCCTGCGATTTATTCCCGCAGTTTTTTTCCCTGCATTTCTCTTCCTGCAGTTTCCTTCCCGCCATTTCTCACTACATATATGTAGGATTGGCCTCCATTGTCATTGCACATCTCTAGACTCATATCTGCAACCTCATCACTCTTTCCCATGGCTTCCACCATACGACTAACCCCCAGGGAGGCGGAGGCGCTTTCTACCTCGAACTACCCCTGCCCGCCGGGCTACTACGTCCCCGTAGGCTCGATGCTGAGCGTCGGAGGCGTGTCGGTTCCTCCTGTCCCTCTAGGTGTGGCGCGTCGGATGGCCATCACGAACCACTACTACTTTAAGCTCACGCCGGAGCAGCGGAGGAATTCCAACTAGCATCCCAACTATTTACCACTTGGGAAGCCTTCTTCGGGGATCAGCATGAGAGGGCGCTCGCCAGGCACGAGGAGGACGGCCCACCTCCTCCGAACTTCAACGAGGCCGGCCTCGGCTGTAGTGGCGAGGACGGACTCTCTAGAGCTTCATCGCCTACGACACGGCCGCCGACTCTAACCCCAGTCTGCGCTACCCTCAAGTCCAGCCCACTCGTACTCAGCCTTCAAGGTTCAACTACAACGACTACTACAGTGGCGAGTAATACATATGTAGGCAGGAGCATGACTGAATCACTTTAACATTGCAAAACAAGTTCGGCCGATTGTGCCATAATCCAGCCATGTATCTTAATTTTCAGTTCTTCTATGTATCTTAATTTTTAGTCGTGCTTTATGTACTTTAATTCCAGTTCTATCGTAATAAAATTTTCTTCCCGCCCATTATTTCCCGTCCTTTTCTTCCCGCCCATTAATATATAAAAATATAAGTTAATTCATTTTTAATTTTTAATGGTCCATAGTTTAAATGGTTACATTAAGTATTTTAAAAAACAGAAAATGGTTTTGAACTAGTTATTCAAATCCAAACACTTTTTATGTTTAAAGTTTTTCTAAATTCTAAATTAATATTCAAAAAATATAAGTTAATTCATTTCTAATTTTAAATGGTTACATTAATTATTTTTAAAAACAGATAATGGTTTTGAATTAGTTATTCAAATCCAAACACTTTTTATGTTCAAATTTTTTCTAAATTCCAAATTAATATATAAAAAATATAAGTTAATTCGTTTTTAATTTTAAATGGTTCATAGTTAAAATGGTTACATTAATTATTTTTAAAAACAGAAAATGGTTTTGAATTAGTTATTCAAATCCAAACACTTTTTATGTTTAAAGTTTTTCTAAATTCCAAATTAATATTCAAACAATATATGTTAATTCATTTCTAATTTTAAATGGTTCATAGTTTAAATGGTTACATTAACTATTTTTAAAAAAAATGGATTTGAATTAGTTATTCAAATCCAAACACTTTTTATGTTTAAATTTTTTCTAAATTCCAAATTAATATATAAAAATATAAGTTAATTCATTTTTAATTTTAAATGGTTCATAGTTTAAAATGTTACATTAATTATTTTTAAAAACAAAAAATGGTTTTGAATTAGTTATTCAAATTCAATCACTTTTTATGTTTAAAGTTTTTCTAAATTCCAAATTAATTATCATTTAAAAAACCCCAAAATAAAAAAAATAAGACGGAAACAAAGAGAAAATTCGTGAATTTTTTTTGAAAACAGGGTCATACGTCCCGGTTGGAGCCACCAACCGGGACTAAAGGCCCCCTGTGCGCGCCGCTGAAATATGAAAAAAAATGTGGAGCATACGTCCCAGTTGGTGGCTCCAACCGGGACATATGACCCTTTAGTCCCGGTTGGAGCCACCAACCGGGACGTATTCTCCCTCCCCTTTATACACGACGCACCTGTTCCTCTTCTTCCCTTCTCCAATCTCCGCAACTCCGACGCGCGCGCACATAGAACAGGGAGACGTCGCCGCCCCGCCGTCAGGCTGGCCGCCGTCGCCTCTGTCCGCCGCCGTGCGTCATCGTCCCCGGCCAGCAGCGCCACCGCCGCCGCGCGTTATCGCCGCCAAAAGGTACGCCCCCTCTCCCTGCATCTGTCCTCCCCCTCCCCCTGCCGCCGCTGGCAGGCACCGATGGGATTTCTCCCATGGCGTGGTGCGGCGGGTGCGGCGGCGGCGGGATTTCTAGCGTCCACGTGCTGGTGGCATGGTGCGGTGGTTCCATGGCTGGCCACGGTGTGACGTGGTGCGACGGGTGCTAGCGTGGCGGCGCCGCCGGCAGGCACCTCCTCCCCTCCTCGTGGATGCTGGCACGGGATGTGCGGCGACGGAACGAGATGTGCGGCGGCGGTGCGGGATGAATCTGCCGCTCCCGCCGATGAGTCCGACGTGGAGGCAGACGTGGCCTCCGCGTGGGCCAATCAAACCAGACCCGAGCCCACCTTGCTCGCGTGGTAGCTGATGTGGCCTAGGGCCCATCAGCCAACATCAGTGGGTGGGCTCCGCCATGGTGTAAAAAGTACTGATGCGTGTGTTGACATCAGCATGACGCAGTAAATGTTTTAAATTGATTAAATAATTCTAGAAATTGAATATAATTTTGTAAAATCAATAACTAATTCATATTTAATCATAAAAATATCTATAATATATCAAAATGTTTAGAAAATTGAGAGCTATGTGTCTAAGTAATCATAATACATTGTCAAGCAACTTTAAACCCTAGTTTAGTTGGAAGAACAACTATACCCCTCATATACATGTGAGTTTGACGATGCACCTTTGCCAGGGCATTCCGAACCCTCTTAAATCGATATGCATTATGGTTACTGGGTAGTATCTAATCTTACATGTCATACATATTGTTTGCGCATTGTATTATGCCATGTCTTGAATTGTCGCCCTTCTTTCTGGTATTGGTTCTTCGCAATAGGATCCGAGCCCGAGGGCAAGCGTAGCCTCTCATTATGAACCTATTACAAAGTATCTACTTTCTCGCTATGATGTATATGATTTCAATGTGGTCTTTTGTCAGTAGCTAGAGTTACCTATCTACTACATAGTTTCCTTTTAGGGTTTAGGGTTTCTCTTCATTTTTACTAATGTGTATGTATATATTAGGGTTTCTCCGAATTAGAGTTTATATCTCTCAACCCCCTACCTAACATTCTCCCTTAGACTCTTTGATTTATCTGTTTTTCCACCTATGCAGAAAATATGGACCCACACGACAGAGACGAAGAAAAGGAAGAGTTGATCCAAGGTGTGATCCGCGGGGAAGAAAATTTAGATGTATCGATGTTTCTGAACAACTCCGGTGAGGGTGATCCTCTTTTTGCCGGAAGAGACGACTTGTTTGAGGTTGAAGGTGATGCCTTCCGCGAGGGAGAAGGCGATGCCTTGTGTGATCGAGAAGACGACCTCTCCGACGAGGTGCATGTAATATAATTAATTCATTAATTAATCATCTTCTTTCTATATAGAAATAGTAACGATGATCTTTCTTCTTTTAGCCCTCCGGATCGAACAAATATACTGAAAAGAGCGGACGAGGCCCAACCAAAAAGTTGGAAGACCATGAGAGGTTCAGGATCAAAGATATCGGTGAAGACGGCAAACCGACGGCTCCCGTTGTTGTCGCAAACAAAACTGTGGCACAATGCGGAGTAATCGTTAGGGACTTCGTCCCGATCACCATTCGAAATTGGAATAGGCCTGCTGATGTGGAAGAAGAGGGAACATGTTTATATGTCCCGAACATGGCCAAAGATTTACTGTGGAAGAGGCTCATGCTTAATTTCAAACTACCAAAGATAGAGCTGGATCCAAAGTGGAGGATCCAGTTGAGGACGCCTTAGAACATGCGAAAATCATGGAGATGAAGGTCAGGGAGTGGGATATGAAGAAGATGGCCAAGTGTTTCACCAAATGGAAGAAAAGATTGCACCTTGACTATGTCATGAAAGAGAAGACTCCGGATTTTGAGAAGATTCAGTATCAGAAGTTAAAACTATTCTGGGTTGAGTTTGTGAATTACAAGACATCAGAAAAACCTAAGAAAATGTCTGCCACGAATAAGCTGAATGCTACTAACAAGAAGTATCACCATACTATGGAGCAAGGTGGCTACAGGGCTGACATTCCTAAGTGGAAGAAACTTGAGGATGACATGCGTGCTAAAAAGATCATCCCAGATACAGACGATTGGATCGAACGTGCAAAGAATTGGTTTTCAGGCATGGGGGCACGTTGGACTGGGAAGGGACTTTTATATATAACATACGACATAAAGAAGACCCCTTGCCAATCGAGAAGATGAGAAACACAGTAAAGGCTGTTAAAGATGGGGACTTCATTCTCGATAGAGAGAATGATGACCTCACACTTGCCCTTGGAAATAAGGAACATGATGGACCAACACGAGGCACAATAGGCTCCCAACCATGGAGGACTGGTTTTCCCGAAGAGAGGAAGAAATATCCTGATAGAAGCCGTAAGAGGAGAAAGGACATGGCGGAAGTTGAAGTAGATATTCAGAAAGAGCGAATGCGTATAATTGAAGAACGAATAAAGAAACAACAAGATCAAATTAACGCACTTAGTCAGAAAGGTACTACCGTCCCATCTGAGCAGCACATGGTGGTAGAACCTGCATTCGATGCTACCGGCCTATCGAATAATCGAAAAAGCAGTGTGGCTTCCACCGAGGTCCCGGGTGATGACAATGACGACGACGATGGTGCACCGATGATGGCTCGTGTTGGCTACCCAGTGGATGATATCACACAGATGACACACTGCGAGCTACATGTTAAAGTTGTGAACATATCAATGAAGGTGGCGGTCGGCTATGCCTTACCAATTGGACCCACACCAACTTAAGATTGTCGTCCGGTTCCACAGGGCTACGCTATTGTCGGGGTGGATGAAATCATGCCCACCTTTCAAGGTTTGAAGCTTGACTACCCTGCAGGTGAAGGGGATATGACTGAACTAGGAGAAGCAACAAATGTCACTATTCTATGGCCAAAGGAATGCATCGTGCTTCCAAATCACACACCAAGTCCATCTTCGCCGCTGCCTCACCCGTCTCCAGCACGGTCATTGCCGCCGTGGCAGCCGTCTTCGTCGCCTCACCAGTCTCCGTCGCCTCACCAGTCTGCGGAGTGGTAAGCGATCGCTGACACGTAAATAGGAGCCTTTTCCAAAAGTACCAAAGGTTCCTCCCAAGAGATCTTATGACTGTACTGAAGAGGAGACTACGGCGATCGTTGAGGCGGAAATGACAGCATTTTTCGCTAAGCTGAGGCGGCCGAAAGAGCCAGAGTTCCCCAGCACCAAAGAAGAAAAAGCCCGAGTGTTCAAAATGCTAAAGGCCCTTTACCAACCCGAGCCAAAGCTGTCATCAGACTATGAGCGCTCTATTCTCAAGTCACATGCAACACAGCAACTGTCGAAGAGCAGTACTGATGCAAGCGGGAAATCTGTTGCCCAACTTGGAGAACAAGCAAAACAATCTTGCGCCCCTCTCAAGGTGATTTCCCATACCAATGTGGGGTCGAGCAAATATGCGGCCGAAGAACAGTATGATCCAGATGTAGTTGCACAATATGGAGAAGCTGTCGCTGCTCAAGGTATGAGTATTGCCCACTACTTATCCCAGTTACAGTACTTCCCTGTGAGTGAAGTAGCATACAAATACCAGTACGGCAAACCTCTCGTCAAACCTGAGGAGGTAAATAATCTTCCAACAAAAATTCGAAGATTGCATAACTGGTACATACATGCCACAAAGGCCGTGGCTAACTGGATAATGCTGAGGGTTACAAAAAAGCAATATGGAAAGAAGTAGATGACATGATATCCATTGAATTTGTTGAACTATTTCAATTTTTCAATCAAGACGCCTTGTCCAAATCGATCATCAGTGCCTATTGTCTGTAAGTACTAATTATGTAATTAATTTAGTCTCTAGCTATCTCACCTGGTTTATTGCATGTATATAATCATACTATAATATGCAGAATGAAGATTCTCGAATGCAGCAGAGGACAAATCTATGACATTGGATTCATTGACCCATATTGGGTTCATCAAGCTAATCTCAAAACAAACCCCCAGGATACAGAGGATAATATCGTACACACGTTAAGGTTTCAAGAAACCAGAAGGGAAATACTATTTTCTTACAACTTCAAGTGAGTTATTGTCTTGTATACACTTTCTATTTCGCTTACTCGACGTTAAGTATATAATTGATAAGTTATGCATGCGCAGCTTCCACTATATTCTGTTAATCATTCAACCTGACAAAGGGCGTGTACTAGTCATGGACTCGAAACATAAACCCCTTGAGACGTGGAAGGACATGCAGATGATTCTCCAGCGGTAATTCTAATCATTATGACACTATATCGGCAACGTTCGTGAACTTTATGATATCAAGTAATTAATAACTTCTTTTATTTATTTTGTTCGTCGGGGCAGTGCTTGGAAACGGTTCACCAAGAAGGCTAGGGGTGTTTGGAAAGGGGATCTTACATTTAAACCGCTAGATGTAAGCACCACTAGCTATATCTGTGCATCTCTTTGATTCTAGTTTTGATACCGTTATTATCATGCTTGATTATTATTTTTATTAAACTATGTTCTCGTAAAGTGCCTGACGCAGGGACTAGGGAACAGTTTATGTGAATACTATGTTTGCGAGTTCATCCGTCAGACGTGCTGTGAGAAGGGGATAAATTTAGAGCAACTTAACATACGTAAACCATTTCTATAGTTTTTAATTACCATCAAATTGTGTTTAGTTTTATTCATATAGATTGACTCCTTTTTTAAATCAGATCAAAAGTCTACGGGACGGTCTTCTGCCAAAGGATCGCGTACGAGCAATTCAGGAGGAATTGGCGAGATTCTTGGATGCAGAAGTCCTAGACTCAAAAGGAGAATACTATCCGGGTGTGTATATACAATAGGGATTGTACAAAGATCTTATTTTGTATATAGTGCATGAACTCCGTGTATCGAATGTAATATGTTTGACACTTGAATCTATATTGTCATGATAATCTTATGTAATATAATGGTTCCTTTATTGATGAGTACAAAACACTAAATAAAAAATAAAACAACATAAATGAATTCTCTGCCGCGGCACAAAAAGTGGCCAAAATACTGTCGCGGCAAAAAAAGGTTGTCATAATGAATTCTCTGCCGCGGTAGAGAAATGTGTCAAATATCTGCCACGACAGAGGTTATTTGTCCCGGTTCATGTTACGAATCGGGACGGTTGCTCCTCCCCCTCGCACGGAGCAGCGGCCACGTGTACGCTGTTTTGTCCCGGGGCAACTGGGACTAAAGGTTGGGGCTTTAATCCCGATTGCTCCGTCCCGGTTGGAGAACAGGGACTAAAGGCCCTTACCAACCGGGACATATGGGCCGTTTTACACTAATGTTATATTCCGTTTGTGAGGACCAGGACGGGATTCATCATACAAAGATATGGCGGCCTGGTATTTATAGGAAGAGAAAATAAGATGCAGTGAAGAAAAGATAATTGTGAAATTAGAATAGGAAGGGGAGAATACAACGTAATATTTCTGTGGAACTCCTCGTTGGCTCATATGCATGCATCAGTTTCTTATGCACTTATTAATTCTCGTGGAAATCATGAGGGAAAAGGAAGATTGCTTTGTCTAGCCAATCACGGTGAGATCACAAAGAGGAATAGTCGGTTAAACATGTCATTGGATAAAAAAGTAGTAATGGGCTCAACGTATGTGGGTTGCATGTGTTCAGAGTAATGTGTAGCGATTATTTAGTGTCAGGGTCAGTCAGATCGACGGAAACGGAACACATGGAACGGAACGTAACATGCAAAGCACTAATAAAAGTGGAGACGTGGCCTCACGAGAGAGCAGAGAAATAAGGTAGTGGGGAATTCCTATTTATATATAGAATATAACCTCTTCTTATCCTTTTTGTTTTCTTTTTGTGCCAAGAATGACCTCTAGATTTTGAGAGTTGCTATACCGAAACAGATTTCCGTCCTCCACCAAAAAAATTCGTGAGGAGTCTCTGTAACTTGGATTGATCTAAAAATTTACAACTAAATCCCCCAATATGTTAACTAACTTTCGTTAGTTCAACACTTTTTGATTTAAGCAACAGAAGACTTTCGGAAAAATCGGTTTCTACTTGTTGGTCTGTTTTGACAGATTTCTGCCATTATTTGCATTTGTGATTCCTTTTTGAGTTCTCTTTAGGTGAATTAAGATTTTTGAAGGAGTTCTACAGTAGAATGTGTTTTTAGTGAAAAGTCTTGTTGTTTCCAAAGCTTTGCCTCAAGGTCTATTATCTTTTGAATACACTAATTTTGCCAATGAAGATTGTGTGAAGTTTTGTATGAAGGAAAAAATTCAGGTGTAGAGAGAGATTGATGTAATGAAATGAAGAATGGACAAAAACTCAAGCTTAGGGATGCCACCCCGGCGTCACCCCAAGAAATATCCAAGAGGTACAAGCGTCAAAGCTTGGGGATGCCCAAGGCATCCCCTTCTTCAACAATAAAAAACTCAGGTCTTTCTAGACACTTCGTTTTTATTGTTTCATGCACTATTGTGTTATTCTTGGAGCGTCTTAGTTTTTGTTTGGTTTGTTTAGTTTTCTTAAATAAAGTAGTTTGGACCCCCGTTCTTGCTGTGTTGTTTCAAATAAGTTGCTTGGTGTTGGAAAGGAGTAGGAAGTTCCTGCTTGAAAGTGCAAGAGGATCTTGCATTGACTGTGACTTAGACTTTAGCATGACATGCTAGGTGTTGTTTTGACCTTATACTTAGTGATTATTGTTGTATCATGTCTTGTTCCAAACAATTGGGATTTCTTAGTGTGCCTTGAAAGAATTATGCGTTGTTTTAGCATGCAAAATCATAGTATTCTGGTATTCTCCTTTGATACTTTGTTTGGGTTGACTTGGCACATGCTCACACCATGTTATGACTATAAACAAGTCACCATAACCTCTATGATCATTTAGTCCTTGACTTGTAGTATCACTCTATGCTTTGATTAGTAATGCTTTGTTGCTCTGCATGATTATGGCCATTATAGTTCTCTTAGTTGGTTGCTCCCAGTCTTTTGCTAGACTCCACTTGTATGAGTAAGTTCTACTCATGCTTCCCACTCCCAAGAAACCAAGTTATTCTAAATGTCCACTATAAATTCCTATGCATGGTGTGTTACACCATTCCAAGTATATTCTTGTTTTCAGCTATCTTCCAATTAAAAACTATTTTGTTATGTGAAAACTTAGTGATTAAAGCCCTCAGAAACTTGATGGCACACTTTATATGCTTTGCCCCTAATAAACTTGAACCATTTTGTCGTCTATGTTGTATATACTTGCACTTATACGTTGGAATTAGCAGAACTGTGCTGTCACGGGGAACGTTTTCAACATTGAACTTGTACTTTGTACTAAGTTGATATCATGCTATTTTGTCTATGGATGTCACCGGTGTGAAATAAAGAGGGAACTTGTAAGTCCATGGAGTATGTATTTTGTGTTAGAGAAACGCCTGGACCACTAACCTAAGCCATGCCTAATCATGGTGGAAACTTGTAGCATCAGCATAGTGAGCTCTCTATGAAGCATCCTCAATAAAAAGCTATGCATATAGTAAATAAAAACATCGCTGAGATGCTCATTGTGTGCTTGCCTTGTCATTTTGGTTATGGGATAGCTCATGTACCATATGCAAGGGGTACCCCGTTGGTGGTTCTCTATGATACGCATGTACTTACAATGACAAGAAATTACAGGTGACTGAGGTTGAGTAGCATGAGGTGTGGCCCTCGTATTCAAGGGACTTGAGATTGCCAACTTATACTTTTTCAAGCATATATTCCATAGTTTGTTCACTTTAACGTTAACCACTTCAGGATGCTTATGATAGGGGCAATGAGGTCTGAAAGCTAACATGTACCATAATTTTTGGAAGATCTTTTTGAAACTTGAAATCCCTGCTTCCCTTTATGAAGGGTCTTTCTTCCACTATTATTTGAGTCTCCACCTTCTACCTTTAGGCACCATTAAGGGAGCATAGTTGCCATCCTGTGTGCAGTGTCCCAAAACTTATTGATTGATGCATATTGTGATATTACTTGTTCTTGCGCTACTTGTTTCTAGTCACCCTTGTGAACTTTGAAGGTTTCCTATGCATCTATTTGCCACTCTATGAGGGACAAGTTGATTGCCACTATGCCATGTTTTCTGTATGTGAAACAAACAAACGTTTTTCAATGCATGTTATTCATGATCTTTGTTTGTAGCCTTTCATGTTACTCTGTCATATTGTTAGAACTCCATCTTTCATGCACATGTTTAGAGTTCTTTGTTCCCAGCTTTCAATGCTTGCAAATGGTTTGATCTTGGTTTTGATGGTGCATGTCACCTCAAAAATTATTCTTTTATCACTTACCTACTCGAGGAGGAGCAGGAGTTAAGCTTGAGGATGCTTGATACGTCGGAAATGTATCTATAATTTTTGATGCTCAATGCTTGTTTAATATCTACTTTGCTTTTCTTTGTCTACACTTTGAGGTGTTTTTATATATTTTCAGGAACTAACCTATTAACAAGTTGCCACGGTGCCAGTTGCCTGTTTTCTTCTGTTTTTGGTTCCTGAAAGGCAGAAAATCAATATTCTCAGAATTGGACGGGACAAAAGCCAAAGTCAATATTTCACCGACACGAAGTCCAGAGGAGAGACGGAGAAGCGAACTAGGGCGGCCAGACCCCCTAGGCGCGGGTGGGCCCACACCACGCCTGGGTAGGGTGTGGGGCCCTGGCCGCCTCCCAGCCTTGCCTCTTCGCCTATAACAAGCCCCCGATGCAAAAACCCTAGGCACCCGATAAAAACTCCACGAAACCTTCTGTAGCCGCCGCCACCGTCGTCCCTAGATCGGGGGGATCTGAAGTTCTTTTCGGCACCCTGCCGAAGGGGAAATCATCCTGGAGGCCTTCTTCTCTGGTATGATGTGTGAGTAGTTGCACCTTGCACTATGGGTCCATGTAGTATCTATATAGACTATGGGTCCCTCTAATCTATTTTTAATCATGCATGTTGTGTTTGCGGAGATCCGATGGATATTGAGATTACTATGTCAGATTGATTAATGGTTTTGTCTATTTGATTCTATCATGTCTGTGTTGTTTGTGATCTTGCATGCTTTCCATTGTTAGTAGCTATCTTGTCCAAGTAGTTGCTAGTGACTCCAAGAGGGGGTATTTATGCTCGATAGTGGTTTCATGCCTCTAGTTTCCAAGGTAAGTGACAGAAATCTCTTTGGTTGTAGATGTGTTGTTGCTACTAGGGAGAAAACAACGGTCTCTTGTTCATGGAACAAGTGGATTGTTTACCTTACACACTTTGCTTAAAGCATTTGTCTGTTGCTTGCAACTTAATACTGGAGGGGGTTCAGATGATAACCTGAAGGTGTACTTCTAGTCATATATGCAGTTGGATGGCGGTCTATGTATATTGTTTATGGCCCAATCGAATCTCATAGGATATTTTTATCTGGTATTGCATTGTTATGCCTTGATCAGTTCCTGTCAATTGCCCTGCTGTAATTTGTTCCCCTTCATGCCATGTTGTTTATCTAAGGAGAGCACCTCTAGTGAACTATGGACCCCGGTCCAATCTTTACAATTGATACATCATCTACTGTTACTTGTTTACTTGCTGCAAACCATTACCTTACACACCATACGTTTAATCCTTTGTTACTGCAACCGGTGAGATTGACAACCGCACTGTTAGTTGGGGCAAAGTCTTGAGTTTGTGTTGTGCAGGTTTCCATGTTGCTTGCAACACCTGTGTGACGTTTCCTTCCTCCTACTGGTTCGATAACCTCGGTTTCTTACTTAGGGAAGACTTGCTGTTGTGTTGTTTCACACCTTACTCTTGGGGTTCCCAATAGGCTCCACATCAACTAAGCCATCAATGTTCTATTGTTAGTACTGTTATTATATATTTAACTGCCACGTCCAGCATTTTGATTGTTGTAACTACCATGTCTTCTATAATATTGGGATGTTGCTAGTATAACAATTTCGTGTGGCCATTATATCAAAGAGGATCAATGATTGGCAGGCACGATCTGTGTGACAACTATCTGACCAATTAGGGCCTGCTGGTTTCTGGGTGAGCTATAGTAAGGGCTTTTATGAGTATTCGTGACTATCATGGAGGGAAAAACTAAGTTAACATAGCTTCCAAACCTAGATTCCCCCCCTCGCTGCCCAGAACATGGAACCACTCCATGGATTGAGCCCAAACCCGGCACCTAGCTCCCTCTCAGCATCGCAAGCGACTTCTCCAACTAGAGATTTCGTGGTCATTTGGAGAAATCTTGACTTTCCATTTTCTGATCCCGAAAGCCGGTGTTTTCCCAAAGGAGGTGCAAGATTAGGGCGCGCCCAGGGGCCCGAGGCAATTTCCACGCATGCTACACCATGGTGCATGGCCATTCCCGGGAGGTGGGTATTTATCTCGTGGTGCAAGTATATACTATATGTTTTTTTAGTTATGGCCCGGTATATGCCCCTAACTGTATGTACCCTATAAGACACTCTCAATTTCCTGGAAAAAATGGTTTGGGTTGCCCCATGGGGTACCATGGATGGATGCATGCCTGGGTCCAAGATTGCACCGACCATTACATTGTCACGGCCGCCGGCCGGTTTCGCCATTTTTTTGGGCAGCACCAAACAAAATCTAAAAATAAAAAATGTGAAAACAGCTCCTCGAGCCCTTGCATGTGACCCACTGCCCTCATAAAATCATAATCAAGGCATACTAGGTCCTTTGGCACCCAAGGCACCACCAGGATGTCTATCGAGTGTGAGTTAACATGGCTTCCAACCATAGATTCCCCCTTCACTGCCTAGAACATGCAACCAGTCCGTTGATTGATCCCAAACCCGGCAACTAGATCCCTCTCGACATCGCAAGCGACTTCTACAACTAGAGATTTCATGGTCATTTGGAGAAATTTTGACTTTCCATTTTCTGAACCCGAAAAAAGGTGTTTTCCCAAAGGAGGTGCAAGATTAGGGCTCACTCAGGGTCCCGAGGCAATTTCCACGCATGCTACACCATGATGCATGGCCATTCCCGGGAGGTGGGTATTTATCTCGTGGTGCAAGCATACACTATATTTTTTTGAGTTACGGGCCGGTAAATGCAGTTTCTAACTGTATGTATCCTATAAGACAGTCTCAATTTTCTGGTATGGTTTGCGGTGCCCCATGGGGTACCTAGGCTGGATGCATGGCTGGGTCCAAGATTGCACCTACCGTTGCGTTGCCGCGAACGTCGGCGGGTATCGCCGTTTTTTGTGCAGCACCAAACAAAATATAAAAATATAAAAATAAATGTGAAAACAGCTCCTGGAGCCCTTGCATGTGACCCATTGCACTCATAAAATCATAGGTAAGGCATACCAGGTCCTTTGGCACCCAAGGCACCACCAGGATGTTATCGCGTGTGAGTTAACATGGCTTCCAACCCTAGATTCCTCCCATTGCTGTCTATAACATGGAACCACTCCATGGATTGAGCCCAGACCCGGAAACTAACTCCCTCTCGGCATCGCAAGGGACTTCTCCAACTAGAGATTTTGTGGTCATTTGGAGAAATCTTGACTTTCAATTTTCTGAATCTTGACTTTCAATTTTTTAAACCCAAAAAAATGATGTTTTCCCAATGGAGGTGCCAGCTTAGGGCACACCCAGGGGCCCAAGGAAATTTCCACGCATGCTATACCATAGTGTATGGCCATTCCTGGGAGGTGGGTATTTATCTCGTGGTGCAAGCATATACTGTATTTTTTGAGTTACGGCCCGGTAAATGCGGTTTCTAACTGTATGTACCCTATAAGACACTCTCAATTTTCTTGGAAAAATGGTTTGGGGTGCCCCATGGGGTACCTAGGCTGGATGCATTCATGGGTCCAAGATTGCACCGACCATTGCGTTGCCGCGGCCGTCGGCGGGTATCGCCGTTTTTTTGGGCAGCACCAAACAAAATCTAAAAAATTAAAAATCTGAAAACAACTCCTGGTGCCTTTTCATGTGACCCACTGCCCTCATAAAATCTTAAGCAAGACATACCAGGTCCTTTGGCACCCAAGGCACCACCAGGATGTCTATCGAGTGTGAGTTAACATGGCTTCCAACCCTAGATTCCCCCCTTGTTGCCTAGAACATGGCACCACTCCATGGATTGAGCCCAAACCCGACAACTAGATCCCTATCGGCATCACAAGTGACTTCTCCAACTAGAGATTTCGTGGTCATTTGGATAAATCTTGACTTTCCATTTTCTAAACCCGAAAAACTAGTGTTTTCGCAAAGGAGGTGCAAGAATACGGAGTGCCCAGGGGCCCGAGGAAATTTCCACGCAAGGTACACCATGGTGCCTGGCCATTCCCGGGAGGTGGGTATTTATCTCGTAGTGCAAGCATATACTGTATTTTTTTTGAGTTATGACCCTGTAAATGCAGTTTTTAACTGTATGTACCGTATAAGACACTCTCAATTTTTAGGTAAAAATGGTTTGGGGTGCCCCATGGTGTACCTATGCTGTATGCATGCCTGAGTCCAATATTGCACTGACCGTTACGTTAATGTGGACGCCAATGGGTTTCGCCATTTTTTTGGGTAACACTAAACAAAATCTAAAAAATGTGAAAACAACTCCTGGAGCCCTTGCATGTGACCCAATGCCCTCATAAAATCATAAGAAAGGAATACCAGGTCATTTGGCACCCAAGGAACCACCAGGATATCTATCGAGTGTGAGTTAACATGGCTTCCAACCCTAGATTTCCCCGCCCTCGTTGCCCAGAACATGGAACCACTCCATGGATTGAGCCCAAACTTGGCACCTAGCTCCCTCTCGGCATCACAAGCGACTTCTCAAAGGAGGTGCAAGATTAGGGCGCGCCCAGGGGACCGAGGCAATTTCCACGCATGCTTGCAAAATACTTATGATTTTTTGAAATCTGGTCAAACCTAGGATAAACCACGTTAGCTAGCTCGTTAACCTTGTAGAAACTATGCCTATTGTTAGGGTGTTCGAGAAGCCCCCCGCGGGTCCAGGTTGATTTTGTGTCCCAATTGTTAGGTACCGTTGGATTGGGGAGAATGGACGATAAGGATCGTGCTTTGCAAGAGAGATCCATGAGTAGGAATTTCTGCGTTCCTATTGGCCCTCGCAACCACTAGTGGTCCTACCTCCTTGACTTTATAACCGCGACCGTGTGGCCGAAGCTCAAACCCCGTTCGTTCTCTGCAACTCGCGTCAGCACAAGAGTCAAATCCTAACTAAAGAAACGACACCTCTCCATGGAGAGGCCCTGTCTCAGATTGCACGAGGCCGAGTTGTTCGCCCACTATGACATACTCGCGCTGCCCCCTAGCAAGGCTATCGGCCAGCTATGAGCTCAGCTACGCTGGGGTGCCCATGGCGCCGCTCTTGCGCGACATCGCGCTGTCGAGGCAGATCGAGGAGCGCTGCCGCCAGCTGCTGGAGAAGAAGAGGGAAATGGACCGATACACGCGCACCAGCGCGTACTGGCCAAGGCTCTTCAAGAAGGAGTGGGAATTGTTTCTTTGGCTTTGTAGAGCTCACCGTCTGGAGATCCACCCGGATCTAGACAACCCCGAAGGGAGGCAGCGCTTCTGGGAAGTGCCTGGGCATACGCTCTCCACCGTTATCTATGCGGCACGTCGTGCAGAACTCGTGAAGTGGAACGCCGTCGGGCTCGTCATCATCGAACTAGACTCGGAAGTGGCAGACGACAACGCGGAGGGCGTCATGCAAGACGAAGATAGCGGGAGCGGTATAGTCGATTAGGGTCACTTGAGCGTAAATTTAATCTATGTACGGTAGATTAATGACCTCTTCCGATAGAATGGCCAAGTTTTAAGTGTGTTAGCCACCAGCACCAAAGCCATCGCCGGCTTCTCGGCTACGGCCACCTCTGGATAATCCGGCGGCACCACCGCAGCCATGCGGCAGCTCTGGCAGGACCATGTGGATGAACTTTCCATTGCTAGGGATGAAACATGGCACATGAGCGACACCAAGGAGAGCATCAATGCCCCTAACATAGTGATATGTCGTAAACATATCTATAATTTTTGATGCTCCATGCTTGTTTAGTATCAACTTTGTTATGTTTTGTCTACACTTTGAGGTATTTTTATACATTTTGTGGGACTAACCTATTAACAAGATGCCATAGTGCCAGTTTCCTATTTTTTACTGTTTTTGGTTTCAGAAAAGCTAGTAAGGAAATATTCTCGGAATTGGACGGGACAAAAGCCAAAGTCAATATTTTACCAGAAGGAACACTGAGTCCAAAGGGAAGCCGAAGGGGGGCTATGAGGTTGCCACACCCTAGGGCTGCACGGCCAAAGGGGGGCATGCCGCCACCATGTGTGGGCCCCTCGGGTGTCCACTGACCTTGCCCTTTCGCCTAAAAAAGCACCCCGATGCAGAAATCCTAAGTACCCGATCAAATCTCCATGAAACAGTCTGTAGCCGCCACCACCATCTTCCGTAGATCGGGAGGATCCGAAGCTCTTCCCGGCACCCTGTCGGAGGGGAGAGATCATCCCATAGGCCTTCTTCATCACCATGCTAGCCTCGGGAGTGATGCGTGAGTAGTTCACCCTTGGACTATGGGTCCATACAGCAGCTAGATGGTTGTTTCTCCTCCTTTGCGCTATCATGTTTAGATCTTGTGAGCTCCATTCATGATCAAGATCATCTATTTGTAATCATACATGTTGTGTATGCGGGGATCCGATGGATATTGAGATACTATGTCAGATTGATTATTGATTCTATCATGTTTGTGTTATTTGTGATCTTGCATACTCTTTGTTGTTAGTAGCTATCTTGGCACCACAATAGTAACCAACGCAAGAGAAGCCACCAAAACAATACATCAAGTTCATTAATCAACTTCCTAATTAAATAATTAGGAATCATTCTAACAAATCACTGCCATATGGATCACCCATAGATGATATACCATTTCATCCATAAGCAACAATAAAGTACCAAGTAACCTCTCTAGCAGAATTACTAGAGATCAATCTAATAGCCAACAAACAATCAAAGAAACTATTCCATATCATTTTATTAAGCATTATACCTAGGAATCAATTTAGAAGATTGTTAACTGTCAATATAACACATAACATGTTCAACTCCAACATATACATTTGGTCAGTATAGAACATAACTGAATTCACAGGTGCCGAAGTCACAAACTGAAATCTAGATCCAATCAGCACTAAATCTCATCTCCAGGATTCCGAGAACCTAAAATTGCATTCGACACCTGAACTAGGGCATCGTCTCAAAGGCCGGTCACAAACGAAAATACCTGAATTGGAGGCAACGTCGTTATCGTAGTATATGTCAGGGTTGTGTAGCGATAGCAGCACCATCCCGTCGATGTCATAGTAGAATTTGGCAACATGTTATAACCTCGCAGCAACACCATCGGTACCTCACCACCATAGTGAGGCAACATAGGGGCACATCGATGGGCGCCAGGGTTGCAGCTCAAGTTGTCGTCCCTCCGGCGTTGGAGTTGGAGTATGAGACCTGGAGGATCAGTAAAAAGCCACGGACAACCCATGGCAGTAGTAGCAGCCACGGTCAGCCCATGGTCGTGCAGGCCAAGTCAGTTAGGTCGAGCCTTGAGGAGGAGCTCGAAGTGGAGATGAGGTCGAGGTAGATGGAGGAGGAGCAGAACGAGATCATGGCAGAGGAGGTCGCGTGCGACGAGGAGGCGATGGGGCGCAGGTGCCGAGCCAATGGCTGCGGGGCGAGGGTTTCAGGCGGGTGCGCTTGCGCGGCAGTGGACCAACCAAATCGATGAGGTGAAAAGGGATTGGTGGCGGTGGCGAGGCAGCGCCGATGGACAACTGCACCGGAGGCGGCTATCGGCGGCCAGAGTAGCGGCAGGCGGCGGCGTATGCGTGCCGACAGAAGGGGAACAAGAGCGGTGAGGATCATGCGGGTGTATGTCATGCGATCTTGAATGTGGTGTGTTTGGGCCGGTTTGACCTGACCGAGCCTGTCCCTAATGGGCCGACCCACTAGGTTTGGTTCAGCCAGACCAGCTGGGCCACAGCCCAATTATTTGCCAGCACAAAATAAATTTCTATTTATTAAACTTTATAAAAATAATTCCAAACTAGAAAATAATATATAAATTCATATAAAAGTCTTAAAAAATACATATGGTACATAAAAATAGTCCCAAAAATAATCATTACCTAATAAAAAAATAATCTTACTTGTTTAAGTCAGATAAAATGCAAATAAATACCAATATCATTAAATCCTAAGTGAAATTTCATCAAATAAGGAAAAGTCCTAAAAATGAATAAAAATCGTTTTTGTGGATAAAAATAAATCTACTATTTTATAAAAATACTAACTTAATTCTTTTATAAAAAAATTTGAAATAATTTTTCAAAGACATTTGATCCTTTATGGAATTTTATAAACATAAGAATAATACTTAAAAATAAAAAAATCATGTTTAGGAGCTTAAATAAATATATTATACTAAAAAATATTAAATATGCCATTAGAAAGGTTTTTAAGATTTTAAGGTAATAATTCCTTATCTATTACCTATTTTATGAGATAACTATTTTGTTAATTCTTTAAAATTATTTCCAAAGTAAAAATAATAATAATCACATTTCTTTATAAAACACGAAATCCTTTAAGCTTAATTACTAAGTCTAAATCCATAATAAAAATCAAATATAAATTATTAACTTTATAATACTCTTTTGAAACCTTTAATAAAATTAAACCAATCATTCACTTAAATACCCAATGAACTATATCACACCTTAATCACACCTATCATAACCCTAAAACTTGATAAAACATATTACACCTTAAGTTTATTTACCCAATTAAAGTTAACTTTAGTCTCAAAGCTTATAAACATCATGTCTAATAAACTACTTATGTTTGTATAGTTAACTTTGGAATATTTCAATTAATACATAAAGCATCTCAAGTACAAAATAATCGATCAAACACCAAGAGACATCGATGACATTATATTAACCATAAAGATTGTTTAAACCTTTTAAAAGAAATCTTTTCTTCAAATGTTATTCTTTTTGCCACTTCAAACAACAATTCTATGATAGTTCTTTCAACCCTTTACAACTGAACACATGGACTATCATCCTAGCTACCAAATGATAGTTAACCTCAATTATAAATTAATTTATACCCCATTTTTATATATGTAGTATGTGAAAACTTAAATTCCTTATAAATACATTTGCTTGTAAAGTAAAAGTTGATGATAAACCAACTCTTAAAGAAATCACCTAAATTTAACTCACTTAGACAATTGGGATTTCACTTCGGGAGTTTTACAAAATGCATGGCTTTACTTATGCATAACTGCATATTGCTTCTTTAAACATTAGTCCTTACCACACCAATGATGCTGATTTTAGATATTGGATCTTCTATTGTCTCAAAGACCGTGAGTGCATAATCTTGCAATCACAAAAGGCAAGTTCACACTTGCTCATGTCATTTGGTTTTTTTCTGTAAAGTATTTACAAAACCACTATTGTCATCACCTGCATTTCAAAAAGGTCAGAAAAACACTATTTTCATAATAATATGATTATGGGTTATTTACCAAGAGATAATAACCTACTATGAAAGTTTCGGTGGTATAGGGACATATTATCTAGGACTTAGCAACCAATGTCGCCAGTGATTCTTGCGTCGTATATCACGCGTTAACCATGAGATTTGGAATGGGACGGAGAATTCAGTTGTACCTTCTTCCTCTCGCATGTAGCCGGATGCGCAGGTCGTGGATGTTATCCTTGTAGAGTGCATTAATTGGTAATTCATAGAGGATATGCAGCATATGGGTGGGAACCCTCAACATCCCACGATAGTTCTGGCATCTGAACGGTCTGTACCAACCATTGCTGTAATTCGATGTGTGGGCATGGCGTACACCAAGGAAACATGCGAGGTCGCGAAGGGGGCAGTGATTGGCTTGGATCTTAGTCTGGGACTCATACCAAGGAAGTGTGAACGAGCCTATAACTCGGATGTGCAACAAAGCTTAGATCTCTCATGGGTAAATCAATGCACCTCTGCAGAGTGTAAGAACTATAACTTGTTACTCTCTATTTCAGGGAGGAGCTATGAACGCAGTAGGAAAGGAACTCCATGAAAGTTCTGGTAAACCTGTGAAGGCTAACGGACATAGCTTTTCAGAATAAAAGCAACCTTTGAAGAAATGTTTTTGAAAACCTGCATAGCCTATGAAATATGGTCTATGGATATAGCTAGTGCATCAAACAATACTTTTTAGTGAACTTGCTAAGTATGCTCGTACTCAACGTATCTTCTTAACCCTTGCTAGATTCTGAAGCCAATACAGACAACGTCTACATCAACTTATGCTCAAGGGAATCATCGTCAATAGGTCAAGTTCTTCAATGAAGTCAACAGAGTCAAGATATACATCAACTAAGTGAAGACAAAGTCGTTGATTAGATAGGAGTATAATCTCTAGCCATAGAACATACTTCTGTAGAGTATTGCAATAGAAGCAATGCAAGTCCAGTAGTTCAGATACTAGTCTTATAAGTATGATAGATTTGAGTTGAATATTTCTGATTCTTCTTTGGAAGAAGTTTCTTTATCTCTCTTTAACCTAGAGGGTTCTGTAAATGGTGTTTCATTGGTGTTATGTCAATGATTATAGTGTACTACATCATGCATTGGTATGTTGGGTCACCGCAGCTAGTATCAGAGCATATGCTTTGACCCTAGGATTAAAACCCTATTGGGAAGATGTGTAGGTTGCATGGTGACTATAAGAGGCATCTTATCTAAACCAAATATTCTTATGTGATGAGTATCCACTTTAGGATAACTTTTTCACGAGATGCTTAAGTCATCTTTCTTAAGAGTAGTTATCTATCTTTTCTCGGAATGGTACTAGTTCTAAGAAGGTAGAACACCACTAAGATGTCTTAAATAAGCTAAAACATCAAAGCAGATTATGACTAAGTTTAGAATATCTTATGGAGTAGTCTAAATGGTGTAGACTAACCATAGAATTCAACAAAGGCAGTAAAATCTTATTTTCAATTGATAACAATAGACAACACAATGAAGAACATTAGAGCATCTTTAGTTGTAATAGGTAGTAGATCGTGTGGGCTTAACTTGAGAATTCTACATGAGGAAGTGGAGTTTTTTTAATAATCAATAATAGCAATATAATAAGTAGAGTCATCATAGTGAGCTTAGCTCTTAAATAATGATGAGTAGGTAAGACATAACCAGATCATGGTGAGAATAGCTCCAAAATCATGATGTAGGTGTAAATACGACAAGTAATTAGTCAATTATCTTGAAGTAGAGTAAGTATCAAACATAGTAGAACCACGATAGAAGACATAAATGTATAAATCTCTAATGATCTTTATTTTAAAGTCGTAAACAAATTATTGTTAGAGATCATGTGAGGTTAGTTTACTAATAAAGAAAGGTTGGTTATAGCTACTCATTCCAAAAGTCAGAAAAAAGGTTAGTCAAAACCAAATTGAGACCACTTTGCTTAAAAAATATCCTGTTGCAATTGAGAAATTTGGGTAAATATTGAGACAAAGAATAGTTTGACCATTTAAGTGCTAAGTATCACGATATAAACCTATATGAGGAGGTGTCATATACTCCACAACTAAGTCTGAATTTTAGAGATACTATACTCAACTACTATATTCCAAGCTTAGAATATTGTGTGTTATATATACCACATTTGGAGTTATTAGTTTTTCTTGGATCTTCTTGATTGACTAGATTTGCACATGATGTTTGACTTGGTGTGAAAATGCATGTTGCAACATCCAGTTACTACTTGATGTTATAGACCTAAATAGGAATCAGAAATCGTGTAAGGGAGTGACGAGTTCCAAAGACCAAGATGAAGACTTACATGAAGCATAAGGTGTATCGACACATTTTGAAGGATGGATCAAATTCAGATCATTACTAGCCAGTAATACGAGAAGTGATGAATTTAAGTTCACCCAAAATAGGTGATGTTGCTAAGGAATTGATAAAGTAGTTGTGCCAAGTTCATGAAAGTATATTTAATAGGTGCAAACAAGTAGTTTTGGAACCAAAATGGAATTCAAGCTCTAACAATTCAGAGAGAGTGCCAGTGGTACGTCGAAAACCCGTAGGGTTATACATACATCCTAGGATGGTTCGCATCTAGTATTTGGTCCGTAGCTGGTATTTAGTTGACTTAGTTAACTAGATGACCTTAGTATATCATAAAAGGCATAAAACTTGGCCTAAGTTAAGAAAGACATAAAGGAGTATAAAATTAAGGCGACCGTCTTTTGAGGTGCTTTGAGAAATCATGCCTACCAAAGAGAGAATGTACAAACAGTTTGTAAGAAAAATAATGTTGGAAGATCCATTTCGAAGATCCACAATTGTGTGGGTATATACCGTACGTTATTTTGTGAGACCTTAAATAGGTAAAGTATAAGTTGGACAAAGATCAACATTTTAGTTAAAGCCAATGGTTATTATACATGTAGTTTAGAGACCATTAGGAAACTCCAAGGGGGAGAGTAAACAATAAAATCAAAGTATTGTTATCTGAATTCCAGAGTAAAAGTTGGAGTACAAGTACTAACCTATGACAACATAAAGCCTTATTTTTATAAGTTCAAAAGAATTCATTATTATAAAATTACTTTCAGAAGTATGTCTCAATGAAAGATCGAAGTTTACTTTAAGATAGTAGAGCTTAAACCTTAATGTAATTAATAAGTAAACTTGAAGAAGTACTTAAGGGAATTAATAAATGAACTTGAGTAAGTACTTAAGTTAATAATAAAAGATTATCTAAAGCTTGATAAGGTAAATGCTTGAAATTGAGAAAATAGATTAATCCTAACAGACTAATTCTAGGGGAAATAACTCTTAAGTGATCCTTAAGAGGGAATAGAACACATCCAATTGGACATGTGTAGAGGAACAAGAAACTGCTATGGGTATGGACTAATTATATTCAAAACCAAACTTCGGAAGGACCACCAGTGTAAACCATACAATGAAGAATAAAAAATTGGTATTTTAGCCACAACTATTATCTAATACTCCCTCTATTTCAAATTACTCCGCTCGCACGCTTACCTAGGTGGCCTAGTATTCTCTCATTTTTCATCAAAAAATTCTTAGAATTTTTGGTATACGTAGTACATATTTCATACTATCTATTTAAAAAATTCGAGGATTTTTTTGAATGAAAAATGAGGGAGTACTAGTTCACCTACATAAGCGCGCCGGCAGAGTAATTTGAAACAGAGGGAGTAGTATCTAAAACCCTGTTTTAGTGAGACTTCCTAGACCTTACTTAGTATGATAAGGAAGCTTGATGATCAAGTAAAGGAGTTGTATTAGCATACCTAATTAGGGAAATATATTAAAGAAGACACCCAGTTTAAGGAACTTATAATGAGGACATATCCCTAAGGGATGATAGTAAAAGGAACTTTGGGATATTGGAGATAACACGTTAGAAATGGTCAAATATAAAGAGAATTCAACGAAAAGGTCTAGATATGGGATACTACAATTATTTCCATTTGAGGTTACCATGGAGTTGAAAAATGTCATAATCAATACAATTCAATTACTCATTCCAAACCACAAGAGAATACAAACTTCGAGGACGAAGTTTATTTTAAGGGGGAGAGTCTGTAACATCCCAGGATTAGCACATCAAAATAGACAGGACACATGTTTTCGTATTGCATTCATCCATAAGAAAATCCGGGGAATTTTCGTGCAAAACTAAAGAAGCTATAGAGGGATCGAGATCTCTCTTATTCTGATCGAAACATCAGGGCAGGTGCGGTGGATTTCGACATGACCTCTACTGTACTTTTGTGTTTTAGGGAAACGAAATTCAAATTTGAATATTCAATTGATAAATTTGAATTCTAAAAGAATTTGAAATGGACTAGTAATTGGAAATTAAATTGTAATAGGAAATAAGAGGTGAACTCTTATTTATGGATAAGATTCAATATTTACAATTATTCAAATTGAAAAGATAATTGAAATTTAAATACAAAAGGAAAAAGAATTACAACAATAAATAATAATTGAATTAGTATATAAAAATTTATAAGTTCCAATTTACAATAATAGACAAAAGATTTACTTTATTATCATATAAACATTATTACAATGTCTTTACAATTTACAGAAATAATCACAAAAGAATAACTTTAAAACAATAATACAAACATTACTGTTTTTACAAATGTTGAAAAGGAAAAAATAAATTACAAGAAATAAATAAATAGAAAAAGGAATTACGTAAATGAAATAACTAAAAGAATCCTTAATTACAAGAAAACATATATTACTACCTCTATCCCAGTTTATAAGACTTATGCGTATACCTAGGTCATCCGCATGACCTATATAATATGAATTATATAATATAAAAATTATATCATTAGAAAATATAACATTTTAAGTTTCTAATAGTATAGTTTTTATCTTATGTACCTCATGCTAAGTTGGTTAATTTATCGACCTAGAAATACGTGTAGGTCTTATAAACCGAGACGAAGGGAGTACATTGAATTTTACAAATAAAAAAGTAAATTACAAAAGAATTAAGAAAAAACCGCAAAACTATTCCCTAACTACATTTCTTCATCCCCAACATCTTCATTTCTTCTTAGTAATTCCTGTAACATAAAACAATAAAGAGGAAGAGACAAACAAAATAAAAGGGATTAGCGAGGGTTAATGAGTCTCTTAGTTATAACAATGTGGTGCACTACTTAGTCACATCATTGAGTTTTTATCAAGGGGCCAAATCATAACTATTCTTATCAGACAATTGCCTCAGCACAGCATCATTGGCATTAGACAGGGGCAAGTTTCACCAAAGAGAGATAAAAAGGTAAAAGGGGTAGAACATCAGGAAATAAAAAGTTTTTACTTGATCTGATCCACACAGGAGAGGTATGCACACTAGCAGCTCAGTCAGCAGCATGCAGTGGTGTGTTGTCAACACCACAACCAGCCTAGGAAATGCACAAGAGAGCCATCCGCAACACAAATATTAGTACTCATCTGCACTTACACACTTCAAGTTCTCAACAACAGTGCTTAGCCATAGTACCACCTCAAGAACACATTGTTCTTAGCACACCACCGGGAACTACCCTTTTTAGCACCCAAATAATCATACAGATCAAATCCACCATATATTCAGTATCTAGTTGCTCCTGGAGCCATCCAAGATCTAGAAAAAGGGGAAAGTAAAGGTCAGGCAGCACCTTCAGGAAAAGAAGGCCAGGTCAGCTGTACCAGGAGCAACATCCACAAGATTTGATATCAAGTAATCAAGTATCACCACAATCATAGCAACATCAAGTTCCATATCAAGTAGATATAAAATCCACCTTAGGTTTATTCTGAGCAGTAGTTGATTTTCCACCATAGCTTGGGGAAGGGAAACACCCTCATTATTGTATACAAGTGGTATACCAGTTACATCCTAAGGTTATGCACATATCAGTATCACATATATTCTTAGATAAATATCACTAGGACTCAAGAAACAAAAGATGACCTAGAAAAACCATTTACAGTTAAGGGGATTGAAGATGTCATCTCTGATTTACCAAATGACAAGTCACCTGGGCCTGATGGTTTCAGCAATGAGTTTATCAAGAACTGTTGGGTAATTATTAAAGAGGACTTCATTCAACTCATTTAGGATTTCTACCATGGTAAAGTTGCCTTGGAAAGTATTAATTCCTCTTTGATCACACTTATTCCAAATACTGACTGTCCAAAAGATCCTGAGGACTTTAGACCCATTTCCCCTCTAAATAGTGGACTAAAAATCGTGACAAAGCTTCTTCCGAATAGGATGCAAGAGTTCATTTTAAAATTAGTTCACAAAAACCAGTATGGATTCCTCAAAAAGAGATCAATTCAAGATTGCCTTGGATGGGATTTTGAGTATCTCTTTCAGTTTCATCAGTCAAAGAGAGAAATCCTTATCCTCAAGTTGAACTTCAAAAATCCGCATTGTACCATTCTTCAAATCCTAAAAGAAAGAAGTTTTGGGGAAAGGTGGATTAAGTGGATTGAGCTAATACTGAATTCTGGCATTTCGTCTATCTTGCTAAATGGTGTTTAGGGAAAGAAATTTTACTGTAGAAGGGGAGTCAAAAAGGGAGATCCCTTGTCTCCCCTTTTATTTGTGCTAGCATCTGATCTCCTGCAATCCATTCTCAATAAGGCTATGAACCAGGAACTCATGACTGCTCCTTTAAGGTGTCCTGCATGCCCAGATTTTCCTGTCATACAATGTGTAGATGACACTCTCTTAATTTTAAATGTTGAGGTCTCCCAGCTTCAGGCTAAAAAAGAAATCCTCAACACTTTTGCTAGCACCTCAGGGCTCAAAGTAAACTATCAAAAATCTAGCTTGATGCCCATAAACATGGATGAAGAGAGGTTAATGCACTTTGCAAGAACTTTCAACTGTGAGAAAGGATCTTTACCTTTTACTTACTTGGGACTGCCCCTTGAATCACAAAACCAAGTCTTGAGCATTTCCTTCCAATTTTCACTAGAGTAGAGAAGATACTCTATGGCAAACTTGAGATGGTGAAATCGGTGTTAGGATCATTGCCCATTTACTTCATGTGCTGCCTAGTGGTCCCTCAAACAATCAAAAACTAGGTAGTAAAATATATGAGGCACTGTGTCTGGAGAAAAAAATACTGAGGTTCAAGCAAGGGGCTCTGCACTTATGGCCTAGTCAAAAATTAGTAGACCCAAAAATCAAGAAGGTCTAGGAGTTCTCAACCTAAATATTCAAAAGAATGCTTTGCTTCTCAAGAACCTGGATAAATTTTATAACAATAATGATATTCCTTGGGTGAAGCTTGTAAGACATTCTTATTACAACTCTGGTGTTTTACCCGGCAATCATATAGAGGGATCTTTTTGGTGGAAATCTCACCTTAAACTTTTGGACCTTTATAAGGGCTTGGTAAGAGCAGAGTTGGGTGATGGCGAAAGCATTCTTTTCTGGTGGGATCTTTGGAAAGATTCTTGTTTATAACACAAGTTCCCTCATCTGCAAACTTATGCTAAAAAGATAGATCTTACGGTTCAGGAAATGGTCAACTCTGAATTCCTTTAGGACTTCTTTCACTTGCCGTTTTCCCAAGAAGCATACGGGGAGTTTTTAAGACATGAAGAGATTTCTAATCCGGCAATCCTGAAAATTCAAGAAGGAAATCTGGACTATTGGAATTACATTTGGGGCTCCAACATTTATAGTTCCAAGAAAGCATATTCTGCCATGGTGGGCCAAAATTCTGCTCCATCACATTTCTCTTGGACTTGGGAGTCTTCTTGTCAGGCAAAACATAAAATCTTTTTTTGGATGCTGCTAGTTGGCAGACTAAATACAATAAATTTACTGGGTCGCAAGAACATGCAGCTGCAGTCTTACACTTGTACCATTATAGACTGCTCACATGAACAAACTATAAGGCATCTCTTCTTTTCATGTCCTTTCGCTGAGAACTGCTAGGATTCTATTTGCCCACAAAGAACACAGAATCTATTTGTTTGGGATACAATTATTGACATCAAAAACAAATTAGCTTTGCCTTTCTCTATGGAGATCATTATTCTGGTCTCTTGGAGCATCTAGATAATAAGGAATAACAAACTTTTCAATCAACAAAGGCCCAGCCTTGAAGCTTGGAAGGAAATCTATAAACAGGAGCTGAGAATGTTAAGCTTTAGGATGAGAAAAAACATGCTGAGAATTTCAAAGAATGGTTGAAATCTTAAGTATAGAATAGCCCCCCTACTTTTTATTTTCTTTGATCTTTGGTTGTAAATATCTTCTACCTTTACTTTATATTAATGAAAAAAATTTGCAGTGGGGGTTCTCCCTCACTGTTTCACCCTCAAAAAATAAGGCATCACAAGCACCAACAGTAGATCATATGAGATCATCTTCCTACTGAGCATCTTCCAAGGAGGTATCACAACAACAAGCTCAAGCCACAGAAAAACAATTACCAACTATAGCAGGTAGGAAATTCTCAATATCAATAACTAGATCAAGTGTTATATATGTGCATAGCATCATATAAGGGAATCTAAAAACAAGCACAAGTAACAAGCATAGGATTTGTTCTTCCTTACATAAAATGGATCTCATCCTTTTGCATCACAGGATAAAGCATCTATTCTTAACAGTTCTATCTAGAAAATTAATTGGAAGAGAAGAAGAGCTCCCAGGCTTCCATAGTATTTCTATGGGAAGCTCATCATAGAGTTTTTTGACTTGTAGATCTAGTATCAGCTATGTTTCCAAAAATATATAGCCTCAGATTGCACATCATAGGCAAGGGTAATTTCCACTCAATTTCAGTCATTGGTCATTTAGCATGGTGATGAATTACAGCAAGCAATTAATCAATAGCAGCTAATCATGCTAAACTAATCAGTTGTTGTGCATACTCCAATAGGATGCACCGCAGCAACAAAAGCAGTTAGCAGAAGCCACTGAAGTATTAGAATTTCCATCATCATACAAAATTCAGAAACGTTGTAAACCTGAATATGGACTGTGCAAATCATTTTCTAGCTAATAATAGCTAGAAACATCCAAGGATGTACTGTGACATAATAACAGTACTTATGCTAGCATTCCAACTTTAAATTCAAAGTGAACTTATCCTAATTCACCAAAGGTTCAGACCAGCATCATAAGCATTAATTCCCTATGGATTTTATCCAATTGTATAAACATCAATTCATCCTACCTGAAGTACTATTGTGCTCACTCCCATAGGGAGGCACCACAATAGTAACCAAGGCAAGAGAAGCCACCGAAACAATACATCAAGTTCACTAATCATATTCCAAATTAAATAATTAGGAATCATTCTAACAAATCACTGCCATATGGATCACCCATAGATGATATACCATTTCATGCATAAGCAACAATAGAGTACGAAGTCACCTCTCTAGCAGAATTACCAGAGATCAATCTAATAGCCAACAAACAATTAAAAACACTACTTCACATCATTTTCTTAAGCATTATACCCTAGAATCGATTTAGAAGATTGCTAACTTCCAATATAAGACAGAACATGTTCAACTCCAACATATACTGGACCAGTTGGTCAGTATAGAACACAACTAAATTCACAGGTTCAGAAGTCACAAACTGAAATCTAGATCCAATTAGCATTAAAGCTCATCTCCAGGATTACGGTAACCTAAAATTGCATTCGACACCTGAACTAGGGCATCGGCTCAAAGGCCGGCCACAAACAAAATTACCTAAATCATAGGCGACATTGTTATCGCAGTAATGTCAGGGTTACACAGCCACAACAACACCGTCCTGTCGGCGTCGTAGTAGAAGTTGGCCACATGGCATTACCTCACAGCAACACCACTGGTACGTTAGCACAACAGTGAGGCAGCATAGCGGCACATCGACGGGCGCCGGGTTTGCAGCCCAAGCTACCATACCTCCGGCGTTGGAGTTGGAGTATGATACCTGGAGGATTAGTAGAAAGCCACACTCAGCCCATGTTAGTAGTAGCAGCGACGACACCACCGGAGAGGAGGCGATCGAGGTGGAGGTCGTGCAGGCCAAGTCAGTTAAGCCGAGTGAAAGGATACAGATGCCTCCTAGAGGGGGGGTGAATAGGCGGTTTAAAACTTTTCCGAGAGTGGCTCAACGAAGGAGGAATTAAGCTAGAGTTTACTTTGTTAAGCTCAAAACCTAGAACAATCTAGGGTGCACCTATTTGCAACAACAACTTATGCTAAGCAAGACAAGCAACTATGTGATAGCAAGATATATACTTCAAGCACGAAGGCTATCACAAAGTAAAGTGCATAAGTAAAGAGCTCGGGTATAGAGATAACCGAGGCACGCGGGGACGACGATATTTTACCGAGTTCCTCCCAACATGGAGTACATCTTGTTTGGAGAGGGGGTGCTATCAAACCACCAACGCCAGAAGAGGCCTCCCTTTTTCTCCCGTGAATCTCACGACAACGGGATCGATCCATGCTTCCACTGTCGGTGCACTTGTCAGTGGCAATCCGGAACCTCTCACAAGGTTGGTGCACTTGTAAGTGGCAATCCGGAACCTCTCACAGCGTTGGGGCAATTGTCAGTGGTAATCCGGAACCTCTCACAAGTTTGGGGCACTTGCCAGAGAGAGAAAGGAAAAAGGGATTGGGGTACGCCGTGGGAGAGCAGCGGGCGAGCAGAGCGGTGCACGCGCGCGAGGCGAGTGGCTGGCTGCGTGCGGGAGCAAGCGGGCGAGTGGCAGCGGATAAGCATGTGCGCAGCTGGGCGCTAGCCAAGCCATTATGGGCCGGGTTGTACTACCGGGCCGCTCCGGTAGAATAGGTAACAGGTAAAGCGGGATGCAGAAGCTAGGACGGGCCGCCCAGGTGCGTCTGGTACTAGGCCCGGTAGTACCAGACAGCCCATAAGAGGGATTTTTTTTACAAATCAAAACAACATATATTCCAATAGTGATCATTTGAGATGGGTAACTCCGGTTGACCTGATTCGAATTGCGTTGGAAAGAGGACGAGAATCCCCCCTTGGTGAGAATACGGAAAACCTTGGTGAGAATGCTTCATGTATTATAAAGTGAGATACCCCCCTTGGCGAGAATCTGGAAAACCTTAAAGATCAAAATCCCAACAAGATATAAAATCCGATTTTGATGAACAAGATCTTATTATGGAGATTACCACAAGATCTAAATCCTCACATGGATAAGACCAAATAACAACCAAATATGTTGATGCAAGTATGCAAAGTTTTGAGATCTCTCCGAACGATAAGATCGAGTTACTCATTCGAGAGCCCCTCTTGATAGTACGGTTATCTATCCTAAACCTGGTCTCCAACAATGACATGAGACCGGAAAAAGGAAAACCTGGCAAGATTATACCTTTTCCTTGAGCAATCCACTTGAGCTCGATGTAGACGATCTTGTACTTCTCAATATGGACACCTTTCTTGATTCCTAATCATCGATCCATGATCACCGAGGATGGCAAGCATCAAACATGTGATCTTCTATAAATCGCGCATTTTGAGCTTGCACAACACATCTTCTTCTCAGTTCATCGACCTTGAAGCCAACACATGCTCCAAGAGATGCCAATGGACAATTACTACAAGTGCAACTTAATACACACATTAGTCCATAAAGATTGTCATTAATTACCAAAACCACACATGGGGGCCCACATGATCTTTTCACTGAGCCTAGAGCAGGAGCTCGAAGTGGAGATGGGGGTCGAGGTAGATGGAGGAGGGGCAGCCGGAGCTCGTGGCAGAGGAGGTTGCGCACGACGACAAGGTCATGGGGCGCATGTTCCAAGCCAACGGCAACGAGGCTAGGGTTTTAGACGGGCGGCCTCGCTAGGGCGTGGACCAACCAAATCGACAAGGGGAAAAGGGATAGGTGGAGGTGGCGAGGCAGCACCGACGGGTGACTACGTCGGAGGCGGCTGGCAGTGGCCGGAGTAGCGGTAGGCGGCGATGTATGCTTGCCGAGCAGAAGGGTAACGAGAGAGGTGAGGATCATGCGGGTGTATGTCGTGCGAGCGTTAATGGTGGTGGGTTTGGGCCGGTGTGACCTGACCGAGCTTGGCCCTAGTGGGCCAACCCAGTAGGTTCGGCTCATCCAGACCAGCTGGGCCACAACCCAATTATTGGCCACCACAAAGTAAATTTTTATTTATTAAACTCTATAAAAAATAATTCCAAACTAGAAAATAATATATAAATTCATATAAAATCTTAAAAAATACAAATGATACATCAAAATATTCCCAAAAATAATATCTATGTAATAATAATATAATCTTACTTGTTTAAGTCAAATAAAATGCAAATAAATGCCAATATCATTAAACCCTAAGTGAAATTTCATCAAATAAGGACAAGTCCTAAAAATCAATAAAAAATGTTTTTGTGGATAAAAATGAATCTACTATTTTATAAAAATACTAAATATATTCTTTTATAAAAAAAATTTGAATCAAGTATTCAAAGACATTTGATCCTTTAGGGAATTTTACAAGCATAATAATAATACTTAAAAATAAATAAAATTCATTTTTATGATCTTAAATAAATATATTATACTAGAAAAATATTAAATATGCCATTAGAAAGGTTTTTAAGACTTTAAGGTAATAATTCCTTATCTATTACCTATTTTACAAGGTAACTATTTTGTTAATTCTTTAAAATTATTTCCTAAGTAAAAATAATAATAGTCACATTTCTTTATAAAACACTAAATCCTTTAAGATTAATTACTAAGACTAAATCCATAGTTATGATTCATAATAAAACACAAATATAAATTATTAACTTTATAATACTCTTTTGAAACATTTATTAAAATTAATCCAATCATTCACTTAAGTACCCAATGAATTATCTCACACCTACCATAACCCTAAACCATGATAAAACATATTACACCTTAAGTTTATTTACCCTTTCAAAGTTAACTTCAGTCTCAAGGTTTATAAACATCATGTCTAATAAACTACTTATGTTTTTATAGTTAACATTTGATGGGGATATTCCGAGTGGGGTATACCCTGCAGGACGTTTCCTAATGGCCCAATAATGCCAGCGAGTGGGCCTACAGGACGGCGACTGGATCACGACCCAACAAGGAGCCAGGCGACTGGAAGCTGAAGGCCCAGAAGCGTAGCTAGGCCCTGTCGGATTAGGTCAAGCACCCTCCGAGTCCTTATCCATCTCGGTTGTAGATCTATAAACCCTAGCGAGGTGACCCTATATAAACCTCCCTAGGGTATGCATAGGGGACATGTTCCATCATACACCCCTTGGACTCGCCGCCTAGCCGCCGAGCTTTCCCTTGTACTCTCTCATCAATACAATCTAGCAGGAGTAGGTCTTTAACCTCCGGGGGGCCAAACCTGGGTAAAACCCTATGTCTTTGCCCTCATCTCGCACCGCAGATGGCTGGCCGCCCTTGCCCATCGTTCTACTACTCGCTACCGATTGTAGCATCTGCCGTGGCCATTCCCATGATAGTGGCACCCACCGTGGGGCCTGGCCGGTCAAGCCTATGTTTTGCGGTAATATCCAACTTTCCAATCAACCAGACGATCGCCACCGGCCGCATGATCGCCATCGGCGAGATCCTCCAGATCTTGCCGAGCAGCTACGTTCCGGCAGCACGCCCGGTCATACACAGCGTGATCATGCCAGTCGGCATGATCAACCTCTTTGTAGGCTTCACCGACGTCATCGTCTCGGAGGACTTGGCTCGCATCCCCGAGTCGCCACCGCACGATCGACTCTCCGAGAGTCAGGTCCGCATCAACCACCGCCTCGCCTCCGAGTACGGTTCGGCCAACAGCAATGTAGCCGAAACTAACATGACCACAGATGACGCTAACCTCCACAACGACACTGACTCGGCGACCCCGGTGTAAATCGATGAATCCATTGTCACCGCATCACCCACTGGCTCCATCACCCAAGTCTCCAACATGGGGGACTTCGAGTATCCTTCCATCCTCGGGATCTTTGACTCTGACTCCGGGTCAAAAACTCCGGCGACCTCCACGCCGGATCAGGTCACTTCGCCGCGACCTACATGGCGAGTGGCATGAGCGCCCCGCCAGATACTTTCTCTACTCCGATCCCGCTAACCGCGAAGGCAACGGAGGTCGAGGAACTCCGCCTCCACTAGAGGAGGCGGTCTGCAAGGAGAAAGACGAGCGCGAAATTTTTTGCCTCGAGCAAGCGACGGCGCAGGAGCTCTCGCTCTACCACCAGCGCCGCATCAGGTCGTGCCTGAACCCCACCATTCAGGGTCACGCCCTGAACATCGACGACGAGAATGACCTAGCCCACATGGCCGACCTCGTGGTCTGCGAGAAAGCGCCACCGGGAGGAAGTGCCCGACCACCACCAGGCGCAAAAGAGAACGGCGCCCCCACCGCCGCCCGGTCGTGCACCCCGTCCAGACCAACCAAGGATCATGATCTCCTCGCAAGAGTAGGACGCGAACGTCCTCCCGCTATTCTCCACTCCGATGGACAACATCATCGCGAGTCGAGCTGCGGTCGCCAACATCAACGTGACCAGGGAAGGCGCACTGCAGATCCAATACACCAAGGCCTTACTCTCCAAGGCCGTCGAGCAGCAAACCGCTGGATCCGACTCGCGAGGGCGCATGTAATCCCGATCGTCAGGGAGTACAGCGGCCGCCAACGATGGCAAATACTCTCAACTGACCACCACCTGAGCCCCTGCAGCTCTAACCATGACCCGCGCACATGGCACTCTCCACCAACGACCCGCGACCGACGAACAACATGGTCGCTGCCAATGGGCAGCCAGTCGACGCGCGGACCCACATCATCAACAACCAAAGCTGGCGCGCACGCCAGCCCTATGACTTGAGGCACACCCTCACGAACCGCCAGGATGGCGAGCCAAGGGGCTCGCTCATCCGAGTCGGGCCCTAGTGCTTCAGACCAAAGATCCGAGGCGAAAAATATCTAGCGAACTGCAAAGCACCAAAGGATATCGAGAAGTATGATCCTTCGTACGTCTCATCCGTGTGGTTGGACACGTACCTCATGGCAATGGGAATCGCCAGCCACACCGACCTACCTGTCGCTCGCTACCTCCCCTGATGATGGAGGGAGCGAGCCGGCAATGGATCAATAGCCTCCCTGCGGACAACATTGATTCTTGGGAGGATATGCGCGACGCCTTCGTTAGGCATTTCGAGGGTTCCTACAGCCGCGCCACCACCATCGAGGACCTAGAGCGATGCGTATATGGACCCCGCAAGTCGACCCGCAGCTGGGACCAACGGTGGCAGGATCTGTGGTTCAACACAGCCAGCATCCACCAAGACACGGCGATACACTGCTTCAAGACCTCGTGCCTCTACGAGCCCTTGGTCGCCAAACTCAAGCGGGTGTACAAAACACTCGACAACATCCCAGACCTCCTCGAGATCACCAAGCGGTACATGGAGGAGGAACGGAACCAAGAAACCAACGACGAGTCAGGTGGAAACCGCTGCCCAAGCGAACACGACAAAAGGAGGCGACCCGAGCTACACTACAGCAACACTCGCCTCACCGGCAAGCGCCATGGTGATGGATGAGTCGACTTCATCGCCAACGCCAGCTATGCACCACGCGAACCCAAGAGCTTCCGCCGCGACGGAGGCCAGCGCCGCGATAGCGGAAACTACAAGGCGAGGCCAAAATATGACCCTGCGGCTTTCCTCAACCAGGCCTATGCATTCCACAACAGGGAGGGGAAGCCCGCCATGCATACGACCACCGACTGCCACTCCCTAAGGGAGATCGAGAAGGCACGGAGCGCGTGTGAAGACCCCAACAACCACCCGCCAAACGGTGGGGCATTCAGCAACGAGGCCGGCTCGCTCCACACCTTTATCGGGTTCAGCACCAAGCGCGAGAAGAAGGTCATCGCCTGCGCCATCACCGTCGCCGTCAACGCGGTGTCCCAAGTCGACGTCCCCCGCTTCCTCAACTGGTCCGAATAGCAGATCACCTGGAGCCGCGAGGACCACTCGCCATGGATAGAATATCCGAGGTGAGTCGCTTTGGTGGTCAAGCCCAAAGTGGGCGACTATTGGCTCCCCAAGATGCTGATGGACAGCGGGAGCTCCATCAGCATCCTCTACCTGGACACATTCAGGCGACTGTGGCTCTCGCAATCGATGATCGAGAAGACCTACACCACCTTCCACGGCATCATCCCCGGTCGGAAGGCGTACCCTATCAGCAAGGTCACGCTGTCAGTCACCTTCGGCACTCTAGCGAACTTCCGCACCGAGCGGATCGTCTTTGAGCTGGTGCCCTTCAACAACCCCTACCATTGCGTCCTAGGCGGCAAGCGTTCGCCAAGTTCAGGGCTGCGCCACACTACGCGTACAACGCGATGAAGCTTCCAGGGCCGTGCGGTATCATCACCTTCCACGGCGACCCCGATATGGCCGTGGAGTGCGAGGCCAAAGGAACCGAGCTCGCCGACGCTGTTGTCGCCGTAGAAGCCAACCATGCGGAGGATCTCGCCAAGTACACAAGCGGGGTCGACAATGACGACCCCACAATACTCAAGAAGCCAAACTCGAAGAACGGTGGCTCGACTGCATTCAAGGCCACCACGCACACGCGCTCCATCGAGCTGGTCCTAGGCGACTCCAGCCGGACGGTGACGATCGGGATGGGCATGAGCCCAGCATAGGAAATCGCTCTCATCGAGTTCCTACGTGAGAATTGTGACATCTTCGCATGGAAGCCATCTAACTTGCCTGGTGTCCTGAGGGAACTCGCTAAGCACAAACTCAACGCCGACCCCAAAGCGTGACCCGTCAAGTAGTCGTTGTGGCCCTTCAACAAAGAGCGCCGCCGAGCAATCACCGAAGAGGTGCAGCGTCTACTCGCTGTAGGCTTCATATGGCCAATCAAATACTCCAAGTGGCTGGCAAACCTAGTCCTGGTCGAGAAGAAGAACGGGACCTGGAGAATGTGTATCGATTACACAAACCTCAACAGCGCCTGCCCGAATGAGCTGTTCATCCTCCCACGGATCGATCAAATCATCGACTAGACCGCGGGCTCGTAGTCGCTGTGTTTCCTTGACACCTACTCTGGTTACAACCAGATGAAAATGGCAGTCGAGGATGAGGATAAGACGGCGTTCATCACGCCATTCGGAGCATTCTACTACACCGCCATGACATTCGGCTTCAAAAACGCCGGAGCGACCTACCAGAGGTGCATGCAGGAGTGCCTTGAGAGCCAAATTGGCCGCAACATCCACGTCTACATCGATGGCGTGGTGGTGAAGTACGCTCGCTAGGGCGATCTACTCACCGACCTGGCTGAAACCTTCGCAAATCTGCGGAGGTTCAAGATCAAACTCAATCCAGGAAAGTGCACCTTCGGTGTGCCTACTGGATAGTTGTTGGGATATGTAGTCTCCAAACGAGGCATCGAGGCGAACCCCACCAAGATCAACACGATCGCCCAACTCGACAAACCCGAGTGCCTGCACGATGTCCAGAATTTGGTCGGGCGAGTTGCGGCTCTCAGTCGCTTAATTCCCTGGCTAGGCGAGAAGGCAATGCCTCTCTACCGTTTAATGCGCAAGAACCCCATGCTCTAGTGGGAGAAGGAGGTAGACGATGCTCTCTACGCACTAAAGGAAGTTCTACTTGCGGCCCCGCTACTCGCCGCCCTGGTCGACAAGGAGCCCATGCTCGTCTACGTTGCGGCTTCTGAACGAGTCATCAGCGCCGTCATTGTCGTTGAACGACAAGAAGAGGGCAAGGTGTGCCCGGTGCAGTGACCTGTCTACTACATCAGCGAAGTCCTCACCGAGTCACGACAATGCTACCAGTAGAACCAAAAGCTAGTATATGCAGTCTTCCGAGCCTAGCGGCGACTGCCGCACTACTTCCAGGAGCACCCAATCACGGTCGTCTCCTCAACACCGTTCCAGGACATCATCCGCAACCGCGAAGCTACTGGACGAGTCGCCAAGTGGGCCATCGAGATCGGAGTCCACAACATCAGGTACGAGCCCTACAAGGCAATCAATTCGCATGCCTGGCGGACTTACTGGTCGCTACACTTCGACGAGTACGCAGATTGTCGTGGTATTGCCTGGCCGATTGGGTCCAAGAACACAGATTCTCGTGGTATTGCCGATGAGTATGCCATGGAGGGGTCCTCACAGTGCGTGTTTAGATACGTGGGGTAAGGCGGACGGTTGACGGGTACGAGGTAACACGGCTTACCCAGGTTCAGATCCCACAATGGTGGCGGAATCCTACTCCTACTATAAATCACTATAATGGCAATACGCCGAGTTACAGGGATTGGTCCGCTGTGCGAAGTATGACTTAATTGGTGCCCTAAAGGATCCCATAGGCCCGACTTATATATTCGTCAGGTCCTAGGGTTACAGGGAAAGTCCTAGCCAGACAGGTTACAGAGTCCTACACAGAATACAATCAGTCTAACGTGTCGTGCACTCCAAGGATCCAGGTACGTCGGTGACTCCTCCGTAGCCTTCATTTATCCGGCACAGGCCTCCCTTCTGGATCCATCTAACAGGGCCGCCCAACAGGCCATGGTCCAGGCTACCAACTGTGGGCCAGCCGGGTTATCCGGATTAGAGACATGCTATGAGGATACCCATATAGCATATCCCCAACAGTAGCCTCCGGAGAACTCCGAGATCTTGCGTCGTCTTGCCCCTTCAGGTTGAATGCTCCGTCTAGATGGATGTCAGCAAATCGTCAAGAAATATCTTGTAGTCCTCCCAAGAACCCTGCAATGTTCTCCGTCTTCAATTTTTAAGTCGGAGAAATGCTGAATCTTACATCGTACTCTTCTCGTAACCGGACTGGATCCGTTCATGCCGGAATATATCTATGTGATGGTTCACCTGCTAGTGAAAACACAATCATGTCCATTTTTCCCGCTAGAAGGATATGAACCATTGGCGGCGACGGTTGGGAACGTGGCGAAATTTCTGCGCACGCACCCGCACATGTCGTCCACGCGCTGACCATTTGATCACTTTGCATGAATCTTGACGCTAGGGGTATTAAATTACAGCTGCGATGGATTTTTACTTTTCACCTCATTCTCCACCTACGTCATCATCTTCCTCCTGCGACCATCTCCTCGAGCCCTCCGTGCGTACGTGAAAAACCCTAGACTCCCAATCTTTTCAGTCACCTCACCCCCAATTCAATGGCGAGCAGTAGCTCTACTTCCTCCATGGGGGCGTCGGCGATGCTACGGTGAAGCCGGCAAGCGCCGTCCACGTGCCCCTAGAGGGCATGTTGCTGCCCAAGTCTACGGTGGTCGAATCCACCGGCGGCGACCAAATTCTAGCGGTGCTAGAGCTGCTGGAGGAAGAAGGCGACTCCCACAAGGGGGATTGGCATGGATCGGATATCACTAACAATGATATCAAGGAGCTTGTCATCGAAGGCTACCTCCCTGCGATGGAGGGGCTTATCTGGCAGGCGGCACCGGCCGGCGAGGTCACCCCTTCTCCCAAAGCCGGAGAGAAGGTGTAACTCAAGGCTCAATTGGTACGCGGCGTTTCCCTACCCATCTCCAACTTCTTCCTTGTTGTCCTCAAACACTTTCGGGTTCAACCTCAGAACCTCTCCCCCAATTGTATTCTTGCGCTTAGCAACTACACGGCGCTTTGCGAGGGATACCTAGGGATTAGGCCTAGGTTAGACTTGTTCATCTACTTCTTCACCATCAAGCGGGAAGCCGGAGCTGGCAAGGACGAGCTCAGAAACTGTGGAACGATTAGTTTTAAGATGCGTCCTAGCCGGCGGTTCCCCGACATCGTCGGCCATGAATCTTGCAAGAACTAGCAACAGACGTAGTTCTACGGCCCAGATATCCCTCTGGCCAGACGAGAACAAATGTATCCAGACTTCATTGATGGAGCCACCGCCGAAGCCCCGACATGGAGGTCCCGAGCCACCCTTCCCTCCGACAATGATGCCTCCCGCGCCATAAGGCCGATAGAATGGTTCATAGAGATGGGTTTGACCGGGATGGACCTAGCCAGGTGCTGGTTCATTAGGCGAATCCATCCTCTGCAGCACCACAAGAAGTTAATGCATCAGTATACCACTGATAGGAAGGATAGCCTTCCTATCTCCATGGAAAACTTCTTGAGTGACTCCATCAAGCTTCGCCTTAAGGACATCGTCAAGTTGAAGGGCAGGAAGCATGGCTTCGCCATCACCTATGACATGTTCGTAGACGGAAAGTGGCCAGAGGTATGTATTTTCTGTGTTTGATATGTACTCTAGTTCTTCCGTCTAGCCATTATCATCTCATCTGAAACTTTGGGATTTCACTTAACAGCTTAAGAGTCTAGAGGAGGACGACATGGCTGTCCAAATGTACAACCCTAAGATGAAGGAAGTCACCGTCGTGTCCTACGATGATGTCCCTTTGGTGTGTAAGCGGAAGAGCTCCACCTCGGACGATGTCGACGGAGGCAAGAAGAAGAAGACGGAGGGTGGAGCCTCCAAGAAGACTACCGCCGCCCTGGAGGCGGAGAGAATAAAGATCACCGGGATCCCTTTTACCAAAGATCCCACTGTTGTGTAAGTCTCTTTTCCTCTGACATTGTCCATTCCTTATCTTATTCCTGTACTTATAATTTTGCATGTTTCAGGAAGAAGGACAGTTTAAGTTTGAAGAATACCTCCAAAACATCGAGGGCTTCTAAAAACATTAAAGACATGATACATCGTGATGTGTCCCACCATGCATCTCCCGCCATCGCCCCTGTCACTCCTAGCGTCCAACCTACACCTGCTCTGACAAGCTCTCTTGCTAAGGATGCATCTGTCCCTTCCGCCATGTAAGTGGACTCAGCTGCCTCCGTGGATCTCCTCGTTGACGGTGATCAGGCGACGCAAGAAAGCACCACGACCAAAATGGCTGAAGCTTCGGTTAGGGATGCCATCGGTAGCGGCAAGGTGGGGGTGGTGGGTGGAACTTCCACCAATGGCGGCGCCTCAGCACCCAGGATAACCACAGAGCTCCCGAAGATAGTCTACCTAGCGCTTACGTCGTGTAGCTCCACTCTGGCTCCTGGTGCAGCGCCGACATCTCCAACCTGCGGTCTTGAGGAGCCTCTCCGACAAGCGGATATCTTGCAAGGAAATGGCCTTTCCTTCCAACCTCAAGATCATCGCTCTTGTAAGTTTTATTTACCTTTTGCATTTCATATGAGTATCCCACTATAGCCCCCGAGGATTTAGATGGAAAACCATAGGTCTTTGCATCTGAATGCTCTAAGAGTGACTAAGCTAGAAAACTTCTCACTATAGCCCCCAAGTATTTAGTTTGAATGAATTATTCCGACTAGATACTTTCAGAGTAGCATACGCAGTGTTTGTAAACTTCAATACTGTAGCCCCCAAGCCTCTAGTTCTAACTGAATTAGTTCCTACTAGATGCTTATAAAAAGAGTAAGCATACTTGCTGAATTTAAAACTCGTACTGTAGCCCCCAAGCGTCTAGTTGAAAACTGAATTAGTTCCGACTAGGTGCTTAAAGAAAAACTAAGCAACTTCCGAGTTAAAAACTCTCACTGTAGCCCCCAAGCCTCTAGGTGAATAATTATCTGGCTAGATGCTCCAAGTAGACTAAGTGGTTCTGATATTCTTTTCCATAGAATGAGAATGCTTGGAGAGGCGTCGCCAATGAGAAGTTCCACAACATGCGCGCAGAGCTGGAAGCCGAAAAGGGTAAAACTGCCTTCTTGAAGGAACAAATCACCAAGAGCAAGAGTTTGTTTTTCCTTTCGTTTTTGTACGCTGACATGGTCTTGTGCCGTCACTCTCCGACTATTCATTGTGTACTGTCCTTTCTCCGACTTGCAGTAACCATCTCCAAGGCCAAGGATAGTGTTGAGCAGTCCAAGCACATTCAGTTGCTAGACAACGAAAACAAAATCCTTAAGCAGGAGAGGACTGATACCTTGAAGATGCATGAGGAGTCCATGGCGACGCTGCAAGAGTCTGCAAACACGGAGATCAACCGCTTGAAGGAGGAGATTGCAATGCTGAAAGAGCAGAAGAGAGCTGCCGATGAGCAGAATCAACGCAATCTTGAAGCTTACAAGATCCTCCGACAAGAGCGGGATTCCATGGAGGAGACGCTCCGACAAGACGAGGTGAGCATCTTTGGTGAGTGACCCTCCGTCTTGTACTTCTGTAAGCCAGGTACTTTGAACTTTTTTGTGTTACTGAACTCATGTTCTCCTTTGTCGGAAATGCAGCTCCTATTGGTTTGACCAAGTCGCCTCCTCCGCCAAAGGAATGCATGATCCTTGCTGGAAACTTTATCAGCACCGCCGTCAAGCAAGCCAAGGAGATCGCCAAGCCCCTAAACATTAATATCAAGGTAGATATTCCATCAAGCCCCCGAGCGTATTATAAGCTGGAAGGCTTCATGTACCGGGCTAGCGCAACGATGGCATTGTCAATGGTTAAGGCGCACTATGAAGATGTTGACCTCGACACGGTAACCTCGGGTGTTCCCGACGTAGAAAATGAAGGCCAGAAGATTGACCACAAGGCTATCTGGGCATCGCTCGCAGGTCTTGACACCAGGGTTGCCGAGTTGGTCAATCCGAACGTCTTTAAGACCGCCAGAGATCCTCCAAGTCCCTTAAGACCATCGACTTCGAGGAAAATAACTCTCATGCTGCCGACGATGCTGCATCCAAGTATCCTGCGCCAGAGGAATTAAAAACACTTTGTAATATTTGTTTCCTCTGGTTTGATGTATGCCGAAAAACTACTAAGTTATCTTAAGGCGGAAAAACAATAGGTGTAATTTCCTGCTACTTAACCACTGGTTCTAGCATGTAAATATTTTTTAAGCAAGTGCTGATGTATCCATTACTCTGGTTTTTATGCTTGACCTTTCGTGAGTCAGAAGACTCGTAGTTGGAACCATGCGTTAGGTGATGATGCCCAATGGCACCGTCAAAAACCTAAGCACAAAATCACCGACACCAAGTGCCGAAAGTCACTACTACAGAATCCACATAAAAACAACAAAGAACGTGTAGACCATAAAACTTAAGCTAACACCCGTAGGCGGAATTTTCACAAGTGCAAATGCAAACTTGCACATAAAGGTTTTATACGATCCAAAAATGAACACTAAAGGAGGTAAAATACTCAGAAATATTAGTGAACCAGACAGCTTTATTTCATTGATCATATAAGAGGTACACAATATAAAAAAATATGCTAAGTGTAAAAAGGACGTAGCTGTGCTATGTTCCATGGCCGATCAAGCTCCGGGTAGTCATCATCTGGGTCATGTCGCTTATGCTTATGATCTTAGCTGGGTCTATCCTCAAGTTCACGATTGTCAACGAGGTAGTAAGACCCATTGAGCAGCGCCTTGCTTATGATGAACGGTCCTTCCCATGGAGGGGATAATTTGTGTGAATTCTTCTACATAAGTCGGAGCACCAGATCCCCCTCTTTAAACGAGCAATGCCGAACGCTGCGACTATGGTAGCTGCGTAGCTTCTGCTAGTAGATGGTGGATCTTTGGCATGCCAAAACGCGCTCTTCCTCGAGAAGGTCCACATCTAGGCGTCTAGATTCTTCAGCGTCATCTTTGTCGTATGTGGCAACTCTTGGTGCATCGTGAAGGATGTCGGAAGGCAGGATGGCTTCTACTCCATATACGATGAAGTAAGGGGTGTAGCCGGTGGATCTGTTTGGTGTAGTTCGTAAAAACCATAGCACAGATGGTAGTTCCTCCGCCCAGGCTCCAGCTGCTCTATGTAGTTCCTCTAGACGTCGCTTGATTCCCTGCAGAATTAATCCATTGGCTCGCTCAACTTGTCCATTGGACTGTGGGTGTGCCACAGATGCTCGGTCAAGTCGGATGCCCTTGTCCCAACAATAAGCTTCCACTTCTCGGAGTGATAAGTTGTTGCCGTTGTTGGTGATGATACTATGTGGGAGACCAAATCTCACCACTAGATCTCGGACAAACCTAAGGGCAGTTGACCCCATCAAGCTTTCTAATGGGTTTAGCTTCTATCGATTTGGTGAATTTATCAACTGCTACTAGCAGATGCGTAAACCCACATGGTGCCATATGTAATGGACCAACCATGTCTAGCCCCCAGACTACAAACGACCAAGTTATTGGTATTGTTTGCAATTCTTCAGTTGGAACATGGGGTTGTCGGGCATAATACTGGCATCCCATGCATGTCTCAACCAGCTTGTTGGCTTCCTCCTTTGCGGTCATCTAGTAGAATCCTGGACAAAAGGCTTTGGTGACCAATGATCGAGGAGCGGTGTCATGTCCGCAATCTCCGAGATGGATCTCATGTAGGATTTCAATATCTTCTTGCTAGGAAACACACTTAAGGTATACACCAGTGGGGCTTCTTTTGTAGAGCTGTCCATTGATTATGGTATAGCCCTTTGCTCGACGTACTATTTGCTGTCTTTCGACTTCGTCGTCAGGCAAAGTTCCGTGCACGAGATATTCCATGAATGGTTGTGTCCAACCTGGAGGGACCTTTGTCACTGTGTGAACGAAAGAGTCAATTCTATCCGGGTTGTGGATGTCTGCTCCATTCACGGATGGTGTCTGTAGATGCTCTAGGAAAACCCCAGGCGGAATTCGTTTGTGCCCTGATCCAAGCTTAGATAGTAGATCAGCCGCGTCGTTTTGCTCCCTAGGTACATACTTGACTTTGTAGCCCAATAAGCGCTTGGCTATCTCGTCCACTTCGTCACAATGTGCCGCCATCATAGGGTTTCGCGCGTTCCAGGTGCCAGCCACCTGCTGGGCAACCAAGTCGGAATCTCCACAGCAAACTATGTGCTTGATGCCAATATCCTTGGCTACGCGTAGTCCGCGAGTGAGTGCTTCATACTCCCCCATGTTGTTCGTAGCTTCGAAGTGGATCTGCAGAACGTAGTGTAGCTTTTCCCTGGTTGGTGACTGTAATTGTACACCAGCCCCCGAGCCATTAAGTAACTTTGATCCGTCAAAGTGCATCACCTAGTATTCTGGCTCCAGCATTGGGGTAGCATCTGGCATCTCCGTCCAATCTGCAATAAAATCTGCCAAGGCTTGTGACTTGATAGCGTCGTGTCTCTTGTAGGTGATCTCGAAGGCAGCAAGTTCAATGCCCCAATTTACGACTCTTCCTAAATCGTCACTGTTATTGATGATGTCGGACAGCGGAGCCTTGCTCCTGGAAGTAGTGCCTTAGCTTCTGAGAAGCAAGGAACACTCCATAAGCTATCTTCTGTTACTGCAGGTAACGCTGCTTTGACTCCGTCAAGACCTCACTTACATAGTAAACTAGTCGTTGAACTCCGTACTCATGCCCTGGTTCTTTCCGCTCTACCACAACAACGATGATGATTACCCGGTTGGTGGCCGCCATGTAGATTAACATAGGCTCCCCAGGCTCGGGTGCTGCAAGGATGGGCACCGAGGATAGTGTTTCCTTTAGCTGCTTCAGTGCTGCATCTGCCTCGTTCGTCCATGTAAATTTGTCCGCCTTCTTCAACAACTTGTATAGCGGCAGAGCCTTCTCTCCAAGTCGGCTGACGAACCGACTAACCGCTGAAACGCAACCTGTTAGCCGTTGTATGTCCTTCAGGCATGTAGGACGATTTATGTTTAGGATTGCCTTGATCTTCTCCGGGTTCACCTTGATTCCACGCTGGGAAACAATGAAGCCCAACAGTTTGCCGGATGGAACCCCGAAGACACACTTCTTAGGCATCATGTTGTATTTCCGGAGATTATCAAAGGTTTGTTTTAAGTCGGAGATTAAGTCGTTTGACTTTTTATACATCACCGCTATATCATCCACATAGGCATGAATGTTCCGACCAATTTGATCGTGTAGGCAATGTTGCATTGTCCGCTGGTACGTAGCACCTGCATTTTTCAACCAAAAGGGCATCGTGACATAGAAAAACATGCTGTAAGGTGTGGTGAACGAAGTGGCCAATTGGTTCGACTTCCTCATCTTAATTTGGTGGTATCCCGAGTATGCATGGAGAAAACACAAAAGATCCGAGCCAACCGTCGATTCAATGACTTGGTCAATGCGAGGCAAAGCAAACGGATCTTTGGGACACGCTTTGTTCAAGCCGGTGTAATCAACGCACATTCTTAACTCTTTGGTTCCCTTTTTGGGGACAAGTACAGGATTGTCCACCCATCGGGTGTGAAGGACTTCTCGGATAAAACTAGCCCTAAGTAACCTAGATATCTCTTTGCCTATGGCGCATCTCTTCTTGTCTCCGAAGCGTCGTAGAGGTTGTTTCACCGGTTTGCATTTTGGATCAATATTCAAGCTATGCTCAGCAAGTTCCCTAGGTACACCTTTCATGTCGGCAGGTTGCCAGGCTAAGATGTCCCTATTCTCACAGAGGAACTCGAAGAGCGCTCTTTCCTATTTGGGATCCAGGTTCGTCCCAATGGCGGTGATCTTGGAGGCATCACCTACCGCAAGTTCCACTGGATTGGTTTCGATGGCGGCCTTGAAAGCTGGGACGGAGTCAGAAATCTTCTTCTTTGACGCTGGCATCTCCGAGGCATCTACCTTGCTCTGGATCTCCTTGAATGCTTCGCTATAGAGGACAGCTTCCATAATGGCTGCTTCTCCAATCTCGCAGTCCCTCGCCTTGGTAAAGCTTCCGGATACGATGATGACTCTGTTTGGTCCTGGTATCTTGAGCTAGTTGTAGACGAAGCATGGCTTGTCCATGAAGGCGTGGAAGATGTCGCATCCAAATATGACGTGGTACAGGCTCTTGAAGGGGACCACCTCGAAGGTCATGCGCTCTTGGTGGTAATTATTGACATTGCCAAAAGCGACCTGAAGTGTGATGCATCCAAGGGACCGAGCATCCCGTCAAGTTCATCTTGTGCAGTGTATCCAGGTACATGATGTTGATGTTGCTTCCACTATCCACTATACATTTGGTGAACTCATTGCCGTCAATCAGGTGGTTGATGACCATGGCGTCCTGGTTCTCCGTAGGGATGAGGTCTAGGTGATCCTTCCCGTCCCAAGTAATTGGAATCTCCGACCAGCGCAGGTACTGAGGAACTGGGGGTAGAGTGGCCATTAGTATCCTCATAGAGGTATTCTGTTGTCGGACAGTGGGGGTCCCAAGGAAAGTGTGGAAAACGGACACCTTCTTCTCGAAGGGGTTCTTTCCCTTGCCATCGCTCTTGGCGGCGTGCTTGGGGTCAACATCCTCATCCATGTCACTTGAATCCTTGGACTCCTCTTCCTTCTTCTTCCCCTTGCCCTTGCCTTGCGGTCTGTTCTTCCGACTTCATTTGTAGCCGAACTCCGGGTCCTCCTTGAGATCGTTGACGAATTTGCAATGGCGATTAGTGTGAGTGGCCTTGCCATTGGCGTTGAGGTGTACAAGGCACGACATATCACGGTACTCTTTGTAGGTTTGGGGAACATGGAGCGCTGCCGAGGTAGTTTCACTGCCTCGTTGCTGCACACGACCAGCTCCCCGTCCTCGGCCACGCTATCCGCCATCACCTTTTCCAGCAAATGTCATAGCGACCATTTCGGAGGTTTGCTTTTCTTACAGCGGGATCTTCCCCTTGGTGATGTTGTTCCTCCTAGCTTGATTTGGAACGGCCGTTGCCGGCAGGGAGCCATGAGCATCATCGTCGGCCGCTGCGAACTCACTGGCTAGCTGGATCATCTGGTTGAGATCTAGCCGGTGATTGTCCTGCAAGCGCTTGAACTTATGTCGGAGCAATGCACCTTTCTCCAACCCATCGATGAAGGCGGCCATGGCAGTCTAGGCGTGTAATCCTGCATAGGAATTCTTCATATCCAGCCAGCGAGAGAGGTATGCGCGAGATGACTCATCTTTCTCCTGCACGCACCGTTGTAGATCGGCAACAGTACAGGGACGTTTATACGTACCCTCGAAGTTCTAGGTGAACGCTTCTTGCATGTCCAACCAGGTGCAGATAGATTTCTCTGGCAAGTCATCAATCCATTGTCGGGCCGTGCCCGCTAGCATCAAAGGGAGGTACTTGACAACGACGTTGGGGTTACCCCCGGCAATCTCCACCGCGTTGCCGTAATCCTGGAACCACGTAGCTGGTTTGGCGGTGCCGTCATAGGGCTTGATGGTATTGTCAATCCGGAAACCCTTGGGGTAAGTTGTGGTATGTATTACAAGTCCAAAGCAACATGGTCCCAAGTACCATCCTTTCCGGGCCTCATGAATCGTGTCCAAACATGAACATGTGTCGTATGGCTCCGGGCTTCTTTTCTTCTTCTTTCCATCAAGGGATGGGCTGCGTGAACGACGCGGGCCTCCTCCGCCATGGTGGCTGCTAGGTGGCGACAGAGGCGGAGGTGGCGGTGGGTTAGCTTTCTTGTTGTTACCCTCCTATGACGCCTCACGCTTGTCGCGGTTGCTTTTCGGATGTGGAGGGTCATGGAGCGACCTGCTCTTGTGTCCTTGGTTGCACTCTACGTCATGACGGGTCTGCTCCGCATTGTCACGGATGACGATTCCGCTCTGCCTTGGTGGAGGCATATCTGTACGACGTTGAGCCTTGGTATCTTCATGATGTCGGGGAGACCGGGGCGGTGGAGATGGGCGACGAGGTTGAGCCTTGCCACCGTGGTCGGAGGATATGGGGATAGCATCCTTCCGGTTGTGCGCATCCCTCCGACTTCATTCTGACGAACCCGTATGGGACCCAACATCATGAGGAGATCGATCCCTTGGCGTCTTTGGCTGGCTAGACTGGCAGAACACTGGGTCAGACTCAAGCCTCTAAGAGGTGGCCTTTTCCTGCTGTTTCACCGCCTTGGCCACAAGGTCATAGACCTGGTCCACAACTGCGGGTGATCTATCCTTCTCCAGAAGGGTCTTGGCGACGGCGAGGTTGAGGAGAGGGGTGGGCATCACCTGCCTGCCTTCACTATCAATGTATGGCTTGGCCTATGACGGCTTCGAGGGAGCCCATCCTAGGTTGCGCCGTACGCTGGGATCGTTGATGACGCAAGCCAGAGCTTTCTTAGCCTTTTGCTGCTTGAGTAGAGTCTTGTACTCAGCCTCCATTGCTCTAGCTTTCTCTATTGACTTCTGCGTGTAGGCCAGATCTCGATCTAGCTATGCGCCTTGCTCTGTGATGGCCTGTGCCTCCTCCAGCAGCTGCTGGCGCTTCTCGTCAAGCTGGCCTACATTCCTTATATGGTCCACGGTCATTGGCTTGACGAGCAAATTGCCATACATTACTCTATCAGCCGGAGTAACTTGGGAAGCAGCAGACGTGGATGCCGAAGGCGGCAGGTTTGCGGTGTTGTTGTTGCTCGGACCGGTGCCGAGTTCCTGCGGCTGCTGCACTGGGTTAGGCAGAGGGGGAATGACCTTTGCGCGATCATTGTCGGCAGCAACAAGTGGTCCCTTCCCCTTGTCCAGCGCTGTAGGAGGAGTTCGTCCAGGTTGATCTTCATCCATCATCGTCCCAATGTCAATGAACACCTCTTGGGACGTGACGGTGTTGTTGGCCTGCTCGTCACGCTTGTAATCCTCCTCCATCTCCTGCATGGCAGAGTCTAGCTCCTCCAGGCTAAAGTCTATCTCCTCCAAGTCAGCGCTGATGTCGGCGTAGAGCGCATCAAGCACGGAGTCAGAGGGTGTCGGGGCTTCCTCGATGAGGGGAGGTGGAGGTGCAACATCAGTGACGATGACTGGAGGTGGTGGTGCAGCTGCAGCGATGATGACTGAAGGCGGTGGCGGCGGTGGATAAGGTGGAGGGGCTCCGTCAATGAGCGCAAGAGTTGCTTTAACTGCCTCCTCAGCCTCACCATAGTTGTTGACGGTGTTCACCATGCTTTCGAAAGTGAGGCGTCCTGAAGCTTGATGCCGCCTGAGCGTATGCTGGAGAAGCGTACCTTGGTCCAGTCCTTCCACAAAGTGATACATGGCATCATTATTGGGGTAATGCGCCAGATCGGCCCGTATAAGGAGCCATCTGGCGAGGTAATCGCGGGGGTTTTCACCCTCTCTCTAAACGCAATGCGCCAGATCGAAGATGGTCATCACTCCAAGGAACTTGGATCTCTGCTGTCCAGATGCCACCATCGAAGCCGGCGGACTTGCAGCGATCTTCCACCGTTATTTCCTGCACAGGGGCGGTTTTGGTGGGCCTTGAATTTTTGCGACCTTTGCCGGCAAACTACAAAGAAAGATCCGACATTGATCCTTCTACGATCGTGTCCTGCCCGTAGGCGGTCCGTGCGGGTCTTGACTCTCCTCCGACTCCGAGGGAACTAGTGCCCGAGTTGGTTTCGCCGATGAAGAGGTGGATATATCTGATGGGGACGATCAAGCATCGCGTAGGGTTCGTCTTCACTAGGATCTAGAACTCGTCAGGAAGGATGATCGGAACATTGCCAGAGAAGAGAACGCGGCCTATGGCTACGGTTTCGCCAATTCCCGTGAAGATCTAGGACCTCGCCCGCCGTGGAGCCTGAAGCGCCTCTTGCCCCACGGTGGGTGCCAACTGTCGTGGTATTGCCGACGAGTACACCATGGAGGGGTCCTCACAGTGCATGTTTAGAGACATGGGGTAAGGAGGACAGTTGACGAGTACGAGGTAACACAGCTTACCTAGGTTCAGATCCCACAACGATGGCCAAATCCTACTCCTGCTATAAATCACTATAATGGCAATACGCCGAGTTACAGGGATTGGTTTGCTGTGCGAGGTATGATTTAATTGGTGCCATAAAGGCTCCCATAGGCCCAACTTATATATTCGTCAGGTCCTAGGGTTACAGGGAAAGTCCTAGCCGGACAGGTTAAAGAGTCCTACATAGAATACAATCAGTCTAACGTGTGTTGCACGCCAAGGCTCTGGGTACGTCAGTGACTCCTCCGTAGCCTTCCTTTATGCGGCACGGGCCTCCCTTCTGGGTCCATCTAACTGGGCCGCCCAGCAGGCCATGGGACATGCTACCAACTGTGGGCCACCCGGGTTATCCGGATTAGAGACATGCTATGAGGATACCCATATAGCATATCCCCAACACAGATGGCGTAGGGGCAACGATCGTCCTCACGTCTCCCAAGGGCGACAAGATGCGCTACATCCTGTACCTCGACTTCACCCCCTGCACCAATAACATGGCCGAGTACGAGGCCCTCCTTCACGGCATGCGAGCGGCGAAGGTGATGAACATCAACCGTCTGCGCTGCTACAACAACTCTGACTTCGTCGCCGCACAAGTCACCGGCACCTGCGACGCTGTCATGACCAGGGATCAGGGCTAGACAAATACCATATCCTCATCAAATATAAGCCTAACATAAATTCCGAAGAGCAGGGAAATATCGGTAACACTACAAAACGTACAAACCATATATTAATAAGGTAAACTCTTAAGAGAGTTACAAACCAGTCATACAAGCCAGGGGTCACAGACCCATCATTACATCAAACAACGGAAGCAAACAAGTTGTTCTAAACAACAAACTTAGCAAAGGGCCTAAGAGGCCTTAAACATAAGTAGCGACCATTCCATAGATCCTAGGCTGCTGCCCGGGAACCCTGACTACTCGTCGACTTCGACGTAGAAACCACCTTTAGTTGGAGTAGCATTATTTGTAGAAAAACATTAACGAAGCAAGGCTGGGTATAGGGTGTACTCTGCAAGACTTATTTTGCATAAAGCCATCTTTTGTTTTCAAAACAAGAGGGAGAAGAAACTCGTCTAGTCAGATCATTTTCAAAAGGGGATAAGAAGACTTCAACTCTAGCTCTTATAATCATCTTTGATATCCACCAAGAATCATCATCAACAGATCCTCTCTTCCCGGACTACCCCCTCAAGCAACCCCAAGGAAGTACTCCGGATCTCACATTAGTTGACAAGTTTTAACATTCGGTTATACTTTTATATGATCTTCACGTCTGTTTCCAAGTCGTCCATAACCATGGAGATGGCTTTTTGAAAAGATTAGTAACCCTACAGGGGTGCACAACTTTACCCACACGTACCAACCGATTCTTAATGCCAATATATTAGCGCTCTTCCTTGGAAGGCCGGTAGAGAGTGGTTGACCACGACCTTTACCTTGCTTCGCCGAGACCATGAGTCACGCACTAGGGAGATGCCGCCATAACGGGTCAAGTCCCAAAGACGGTCCCTAATGATATGCGCAGGGTTGAAGATTACGGATGCCAGGCATCTCTTGTTCCCGGCCACGCTTACCTACCTGTTATGAATACACCTCCTTCACCTCCATTCAAGAACAACCAAGATGCATATGTCGAATGGAAATCCCAAACTATGTGACTCATGGAATCTACTAGGCAAGTTAGTGAGTCGAGGGGGTTTACAGGCCCCCGTGTGGTTGTACGCTCATCTTGGTTCAAGAGGCAAGAACATCGGGTCCTAGGGTTGACAAGTATGGGACTACAAAAACCACCAACCACGCGGCCTCCCATACAAGCCTTAGCATGTTTATGATCCATCTCTGATCACATCACCACATCCTACCATACTAGATTCATTCGCATCTCCGGTGCATCACCTGAATGATCAGCATCGGACCTCTAATCATGGCTATGCTTGACTGAACTGTGGCACTAGCGATGCTCATAACACAAACCCTAGTTATGCTAGGAGCGGTGGATCAAGTATTTAGTTCACAAGGAGAAACATGCATCAGATAGGATTACCTTATCTATTGATAAAAGACTGTTGAACCGAATGCATATGACGAGAATGAAATACTTTGTAAACTTAGGATTCACATGTATGAGTGGGGCTTCGCTTGCCTTGTTCGTTGTTGGACTGGTACTGCTCTTCGGTGGCGTTGACTTCAGCTTCGGGTTCGGTTCCTATTTGCGAGAACCAATCACCGGAAAAGAGAAATCAACACTGAACACATGGCATGTGCAATGCTCATACAATATGGATGATATGACAAGTTAAATAGTGTTGAATTGAACCCTAAAACATGCTTGGTCACTTTAAAGGGGGTTCCCAAGGTCCAAACTCTAAAACAGGGGAATCATCGGAATCACCTATGGGGTTCAATTGGTTCTTCTAATTAAACATAGAATCAAAGTTGATTAACAATGTATGATTCTAGCTTAGTTAGATAGGTTTCATTTTTTTGATCATTTTGGTATATTATTTATATTTTTCTGATTTAAAATGAATTAGTTATGAATTTCTCAAATTTTAAGTCATTTTAATCATTTTTGGAATATTATAAAATAATTTGCATTTTGAAATTACTTTAACATTTTATTCAACCAGAAACATTTCTGAAAATGTTTATCTCTCTTACATCTGAACCCCACCTGTCATATATTTAATGTTTACTGAAAATAAAAACAAAATAAAAATGATTACTGCATCAGCTTGATGCAATACTGACGTCATAGGGGCATTTAAACCTTTTCTCACTGCATGCTGGTCTAGCCCTAGAGGCTGACCTGTGGGACAGGCGCCACGTCAGGTTGCCACATGGGCTCGTCAGCAGGCGCGTCGGCGATGGCCAGGGACGACGGAGGACGGCAAGCGAGGCTACGCGAGTATGTGCGTTCGAACCAGGAGACCGAGGCGAACCAGAAACTGGCGGCGCCGTTGCCGGAGCAGGGAAAACGATGGTGGCCGACGGTGGTGGCTACGGGTGCTCGCGGGGAGGGTTCTACAACTAGCAATCAACGAAACAAAGAGGTCCAGGAGATGCAGGAACTCACCACCAACGCGAAAAGAGGGTCAGCTAAGCGAGGGGAGGCCAGACGGCGTCGACAACGTCGACGGAGACGACGACCAGAGACGGGGAAGATGGCATCGATGGTGACGACTATGAGCGAGAGGGGTCGATTCCTCCGGGGAGAAGCTTCAGGGCGACAAGGCATAGCTCGAGGGACCTTCAGCTGGGATAGGGGTGGCTCAGAGCGGCGGCGATTCGACGGCGTGGTGTGGCTAGGGTTCGTCCAGAGAGAGAAGATCGAGAGAGGGAGGTCGCGGGAGAGAACAGGGGAGGATAAGGACGAGCAGGGCATCGGTGCAGAGATCTTATCCATCTCCAGAGCACGATGGCCGGTGGGGTGCAGGCGGCGGGATCGACGGCGGCGGCAGAGCTGCTTGGCGTCCTCGTGGAAGACAACGAAGAACAGAGGAGGTCGAATCGGTATCGGGCCAGGCTGGGCCTGCATGGGCCCCGGGTGGCTGGCTGCTAGCTGCGGTGGGCGGCAGAAAGAGAGAGGGAAGAGGTGGGCTGCGGCCCAGAGAGGTTTAGGGCTAGTTTTTTATTTGCATATTTCTTTTTATATTTCTGTTTTCTAATTTCTCTTGTAAATTCCATTCGTGATTCTATTTTAAATAATTTCAAATCACATAAACTTTTATATGATATCTGAAAACTATAAGGGGACCTCAACACAATTTGGGCTCCATTTGTTTTGAGAATTTTTTAAAAAAATACAGAAGCCATTTGAATTGATTCAAAGAGAGAGGGAAAGCTATTAGGGTTTCGGGTTTTGTTTGTTCTTTCTTGATTAAACCAAAGTGCAAGTGTTATGCATGCATGAAATGTTCAAACATATCTTATTTATATTACACAAAAGGTGGTATGCTACAGCTCTACCCCGCTTACAAGAATCTCGACCCGAGATTCCTAGGTTTTAGAAAAGAAGGCAGGGTACTCAGATCAAAGACGATCTTCGCGTTCCCAGGTTGCTTCTGACTCAGAGTGATGAGACCATTGAACTTTCAGGAACTTGATGGTTTGGCGACGAGTCTTGTGCTTGGTTTCATCAAGAATACGAACAGGGTATTCTCGGTAGGTTAGATCATCTTGGAGATCCAAAGTTTCATGGTCCACACCACGAATGGGATCCTTGAAGCAACGCTTGAGTTGAGACACATGAAAGACATCATGAACCTCTGGAAAAGATGAAGGTAGATCCAATTTGTAGGCAAGATCACCCCGCTTAGAGAGAATGCGAAAGGGACCAATATAGCGAGGAGCCAATTTGCCTTTGATACCGAATCGATGGACACCCTTCAGAGGAGTGACCCGGAGATAAACTTGATCACCAACTTCATAATGAACATCAAGATGATGACGATCGTAGTTGGTCTTCTGACGGGATTGAGCGGCCTTCAGACGCTCTCGAATTATGTGAACTTGATCTTCTGCTTCTTGGATCATGTCCGGACCAAAGAATTGTCTTTCGTCGGTTTCTGTCCAGTTCAGCGGTGTTCGACATGTTCTCCCATACAGGAATTGGAAAGGTGCCATGCCCAAACTGGATTGAAAACTGTTGTTATAGGACAACTCCGCAAAAGGGAGACATTTCTCCCAGTTCTTTCCAAAGGATATGACACACGCTCTGAGCATGTCTTCAAGAATTTGATTTACTCTTTCAGTTTGACCACCGGTTTTAGGATGATAAGCTATGCTGAAGGAGACATGAGTCTCCATTGCTTCTTGGAAACTTTGCCAGAATTTGGAAGTAAACAAACTTCCACGATCAGAGATGATCTTCTTGGGAACACCATGAAGAACGACGATCCGAGAGATGTATAGGTCAGCCATTTGACTAGCACGAATAGTTTCTCGAACCGGAAGGAAATGAGCAACTTTGGATAACCGATCAACTATTACCCATATGGCATCATTTCCTGCTGGTGTTCTTGGGAGTCCAGTGATAAAATCCATACCAATTTCATCCCATTTCCACTCAGGAATTTTCAATGGCTGTAGAAGTCCAGCAGGCCTTTGGTGTTCAGCCTTCACACAACGGCAAACGTCGCACTCTGCAACAAAGCGAGCGATTTCTGGTTTCATTCCACTCCACCAGAATCTTTGGCGGAGATCTCGGTACATCTTGGTACCACCAGGGTGGATAGTCAGAGGGGATTCATGAGCTTCTAGTAGGATTAGATCTTTTATTTCCCGACTGCTTGGAACCACTAGCCGATTACTGAAGTATAGAATACCTTGATCATTGACGAAAAAACATTTATCTTCACCGCTTGCAACACGTTCTTTGATCTTGATAACTTCATCATCTTGCTTTTGAGCTTCCTAGATTTGGTCCTCGAGAGAAGATTTTATTTCAAGGTTAGCAAGGAATCCACAAGGAACTACTTCAAGGTTAAGATGCTTGATTTCCTCGTAGAGAGCAGGTTGGGCTTGTGAAATCATCAGGTTGTTGCAATAAGACTTCCGACTTAGCGCATCAGCTACGACATTGGCTTTGCCGGGTTGATATTTGAGACACAGATCATAATCTTTGATGAGTTCCAACCATCGTCTTTGCCTGAGATTCAGATCTGGCTAGGTAAAGAGATAATTAAGACCTTGATGATCCGAATAAAGTTCGCAACGATTACCGATAAGGTAATGTCGCCATTGCTTGAGAGCATGAACAACAGCAGTGAGCTCGAGATCATGGATTGGATAATTACTCTCATTTTTCTTCAACTGTCGAGATGAATAGGCCACTACATGAACATCTTGCATCAATACACAACAGAGCCCGTGGAGAGAAGCGTCACCGTAGATGATGAACTCCTTTCTTGTGTCCGGAAGGACAAGCACAGGGGCGGTGGTTAGCTTAGTTTTCAAAGCATGGAAGCTTTCTTCTACCTTTTATGACCATTCAAACTTCTTATCTTTCTTAAGAATATCGATCATAGGCTTGGCTATCTTGGAGAAGTTCTCGATGAATCGACATTAATATCCTGCCATTCCAAGAAAACTTCGGACTTCCTTGACTGAAGTAGGTGACTTCCATTCCAGAATGGTCTGAACCTTATCCGGTATGACAGCAACACCACTTGCAGACACAACATGACCAAGAAATATGAGCTCTTGTAACCAGAACTCACATTTGGAAAACTTGGCGTAGAGACGATGTTCACGAAGTTTAGTCAATACCAAACGTAGATGTTCGGCATGCTCTTCTTCGGCCTTGGAGTAGATTAGAATTTCATCAATTTATACCACGACGAACTTGTCGAGATACTCCATGAAGACGAAATTCATGAGCCTCATGAATGTTGTAGGGGCATTGGTCAACCCGAAGGACATCACTGTATACTCGTAAAGACCATAACGAGTTGTTAATGTTGTCTTTGGGATATCCTCCTTTCTGATCTTGATTTGATGATACCCTGATCTTAAGTCCATTTTGGAGAAGACAGTGGCACCACTTAATTGATCAAAGAGGTCATTTATCTGGTGAAGTGGGTACTTATTCTTGATTGTCACCGCGTTGAGTGGACGGTAATCAACCACCAACCTTGGAATATTTGTATCCCGCTTCTTGACAAAGATGGTAGGGCAACCCCAAGAGGATGTGCTAGGTTGAATGTATCCTAGACCCTCTAACTCTTCAAGTTTCTTCTTCAACTCAACCAACTCATGAGGAGGCATGCGGTAAGGTATTTTGGAGATAGGAGCAGTTCCAGGAACTAGCTCTATGACAAACTCCACACTTCGATCAGGTGGCATGCTAGGCAACTCTTCAGGAAAGACATCCGGGAAATCACAGACTACATGGACATCTTGGACCTCGAGAGCAGGTAGGACATCCATGGCATACAACTCCAAGAAAGTTTTAAGGACTGCTGACAGGGACTTTGAACCATCAGTCCAATACTTGACAGTTATGCCAGCAGGAGAGGTCACTGAAACTATTCTAAGTGCATAGTCAATGACGGATTGATACTTGGTTAACCATTCCATGCCGAAAATGACGTCAATGTCAGTTTACTTGAGTGCAATGAGGGAAGTGGGAAACTTCTGATATGCTATATCTATCTCAACCCCATGAGTAACCCAGATGGCCTGCCAACGAGACCCAGGAGTACTAATTTCTATAGGGGAAGACATTGCTTCAAAAGGTATACCATGCTCCCGTGCAAACTCTTGTGATATGAATGTCTACGATGCTCCAGAATCAAACAAGACTGTTGCGAGAATTGAACTGACACGGAGCGTACCCATAATGACGCGTGCATCTTCCTGAGCTTCCTCAACAGTGGCATGGGTCAGACGACCACGTCCAGCACCTTGAGCCTTATCATTCTTCTTTGCCTGCTGATCATTGCGTCCGGCAACCCTTTGGGAGAACTCCCTTGAGTAGTGACCAGGATGACCACAGGAGTAACAGGTAACCCCAGTGTGAGAACCAGCAGGAGGATGATAGTTTGATCCACCAGTATTTGACTGTGGCTGACGAGAATTATTGCCAGAAGACTTGGGTGCATAAGGAGCACGAGGCACAACACCGTATGGAACGAAGACACGACGCTTCTTGTTACCAGAGGAAGAAGCACGATTATTTCCTTCTTCACGCTTTTGAGAGACTTCCATGTCCTTCCTTCCATGCTCCAGAGTAAGAGCCTGATTGTGCAAGTCCTGGAAAGACTGGAACTTGAAAGGCAGCAACTCATAGCGAAGTGCAGCGTTAAGTCCCTTACGGAACAAATCTTTCTTATCTTCATCATTGGTCACATCCCTGGTTGCATAACGAGCCAGCCGAGTAAACTCACGCCCATAGGTTTCAATATCCTTGCGCCCCTGAGTCAGATCCAGAAACTCCCTCCTTTTGAGATCCATGACGGGCTTAGGGATATAACAGGCACGAAATGCTGCAACAAACTCCTCCCAGGTAACAACGTGTCCCTAAGCTTGCAGATTCTGAAAACCTTCCCACCAAACACCAGCCTCACCTTCCAGTTGATAGGTGGCGAAGTTGACCCGGTCAGTGGGACGGACACGGAGAGCACTGAAATTGCGCTCTATGGTGTGGAGCCAATCATCAACTTCAAGGGCCTCCTTGGAGTGGGTGAAGATTGGAGGAAAAGAGCGGATGAAATCTCCAAGTGTGACACAGTCGTTAGGACGAAGTTCAGTGTTCTGCGCCACAGGCTCCAGAAGGCGTTCATTCCTCAGACGATTGGTCTCAATGTTGTTGAGAACCTCGGCCATTGTGGGAGGTGGCGGAAGTTCCTGATCGGCATTGTTGTCTCCTCGACGACCAATAGAACCACGAGTACCAGACGACATCCTGAGGAGAAAACAGAAACCATGAGAATGGATTCACCAAAAAGGGTACAACAAAGGATGGCAAAACCATATCAAAAGATCATGGCAGAGGTGAACATGTGGATTAAAATTATATCAATGCATTAAGTATGGCAGTAGAATAAGCATACAAAACGTATACGCTACCAACTTAGATACAAACCATAACAATGGAATGCAAGCATGATATGATACCAACAAGTCACAAAAGAGTTGAGAGCGGAATTGGAGGCATCCATAGCAAAGTTGAAAAATAATGCTTTAGTCGCACAGATATATCTTGGAAACTCTGAGCCTTGCAACCAAGTATGGAGTACTTATGGAAAAAAACAACCCAAACCCGTATCTCCTGAAGATTTGAAATGATAGACGAGAAGTGAAAACCTTGCAAAGCAAACGAGATAAGATAACTCAGCAATAGAACAACTTTGGGTAAGGAGTAAAAAGGAGTCCTATTCAGAGTATTTCCAATAGTTTTGAGCTTTGAAATCGTTTTCTCAAACTCTAAACTCAACATAAACAAGCTTATAGGAAGTCCTGCTAGAAGGGTTTCCTATAGGCAGTCCTGCTCTGATACCAAAATCTGTCATGACACGGGATCAAGGCTAGACAAATATAAGCCTAACCTAAATTCCGAAGCACGCAGGGAAATATCGGTAACATTACAGAACATACAAACCATATATTAATAAGGTAAACTCTTAAGAGAGTTACAAACCAGTCATACAAGCCAGGGGTCACAGACCCATCATTACATCAAACAACGGAAGCAAACAAGTTGTTATAAACAACAAACTTATCAAAGGGCCTAAGAGGCCTTAAACATAAGTAGCGACCATTCCATAGATCCTAGGCTGCTGCCCGGGAACCCCGACTACTCGTCGACTTCGACGTAGAAGCCACCTTCAGTTGGAGTAGCATCATTTGTAGAAAAACATTAATGAATCAAGGCTGAGTACAGGGTGTACTCTACAAGACTTATGGCTAGTGGAGTTATTTTGCATAAAGCCATCTTTTGTTTTCAAAATAAGAGGGAGAAGAAACTCGTCTAGTCAGATAATTTTCAAAAGGGGATAAGAAGACTTCAACTCTAGCTCTTATAATCATCTTTGATATCCACCAAGAATCATCATCAATAGATCCTCTCTTCCTGGACTACACCCTCAAACAACCCCGAGGAAGTACTCTGGATCTCACATTAGTTGACAAGTTTTAACATTCGGTTATAGTTTTCTATGATCTTCACGTCCATTCCCAAGTCGTCCATAACCGTGGACACGACTTTTCGAAAAGATTAGTAACCCTGCAGGGGTTCAAAACTTTACCCACACGTACCAACCGATTCTTAATGCCAATATATTAACCCTCTTCCCTGGAAGGCCGGCAGAGAGTGGTTGACCACGACCTTTACCTTGCTTTCGCCGAGACCATGAGTCACGCACTAGGGAGATGCCACCATAACGGGTCAAGTCCCGATGCCGGTCCCTAATGATGTGCGCAGGGTTCAAGATTACGGATGCCGGGCATCTCTTGTTCCCAACAACGCTTACCTACCTGTTATGAATACACCTCCTTTACCTCCATTGAAGAACAACCAAGATGCGTATGTCGAATGGAAATCCCAAACTATGTGACTCATGGAATCTACTAGGCAAGTTAGTGAGTCGAGGGGGTTTCCAGGCCCCCGTGTGGTTGTACGCTTGTCTTGGTTCAAGAGGCGAGAACATCTGGTCCTAGGGGTGACAAGTATGGGACTACAAAAACCACCAACCACGTGGCCTCCCATACAAGCCTTAGCATATTTATCATCCTTCTCTGATCACATCGCCACATCCTACCATACTAGATTCATTCACATCTCCGGTGCATCACCTGAATGATCAGCATCGGACCTATAAGCATGGCTAAGCTTGACTGAACTATCGCACTAGCGATGCTCATAAGCCAAACCCTAGTTATGCTAAGAGCGGTGGATCAAGTATTTAGTTCACAAGGAGAAACATGCATCAGATAGGATTACTCCATCTACTGATAAAAGACTGTTCAACCGAATGCATATGACGAGAATGAAATACTTTGTAAACTTAGGATTCACATGTATGAGTGGGGCTTCACTTGCCTTGTCCGTTGTTGGACTGGTACTGCTCTTCGGTGGCGTTGACTTCAGCTTTGGGTTCGGTTCCTATTCGCGAGAACCAATCACCGGAAAAGAGAAATCAACACTCAACACATGGCATGTGCAATGATTATACAATATGGAGGATATGACAAGTTAAATAGTGTTGAATTGAACCTAAATATGCTTGATCACTTTAAAGGGGGTTCCGAAGGTCCAAACCCTAAAACAGGGGAATCATCGGAATCACCTATCGGGTTCAATTGGTTCTTCTAATTAAACTTGCAATCAAAGTTGATTAATAATGTATGATTCTAGCTTAGTTAGATAGGTTTCATTTTTCTGATCATTTTGGTATATTATTTATATTTTTCTGATTTAAAATGAATTAGTTATGAATTTCTCAAATTTTAATTTATTTTAATCATTTTTGGAATATTATAAAATAATTTGTATTTTGAAATTACTTTAGCATTTTATTTAACCAGAAACATTTCTGAAAATGTTTATATCACTTACATCTGAACCCCACCTGTCATATATTTAATGTTTAATGAAATGATTTACTCAAAATAAAAACAAAATAAAATGGATTACTGCATCAGCTTGATGCAATGCTGATGTCACAGGGGCATTTAACCCTTTTCTCACTGCATGCTGGTCTAGCCCTAGAGGCGCTACGCCCGGTTGCCACATGGGCTCGCCGGCAGGTGCGTCGGCGACGGCCAGGGACGACGGAGGACCGCAAGCGAGGCTGCCCGAGTATGTGCGTTCTAACCAGGAGACCGAGCCGGACCAGAAACTGGCGGCGCCGCTACGTCTTGGTCGCCGAAGCAGGGGAAAACGACGGTGGCCGACGACGGTGGCTACAGGTGCTCGCGGGGAGGGTGCTACAGCTAGCAATTGATGAAAAAAGAGGTCCAGGAGATGCAGGAACTCACCAACAACATGAGAAGAGGGTCAGCGAAGCGAGGGCAGGCCAGACAGCGTCGGCAACATCGACGGAGACGACAACCAGAGACAGGGAAGATGGCGTCGATGGCAACGAATGCGAGCGAGAGGGGTCGATTCCTCCCGGGAGAAGCTTCAGGGCGACAAGGCGGAGCTCGAGGGACCTTCAGCTGGGCTCGGGGTCGATCAGAGAGGCGGCGATTCGACGGCGTGGTGTGGCTAGGGTTTGGCCAGAGAGAGAAGATCGAGAGAGGGAGGTCGCGGGAGAGAACAGGGAAGGATAAGGACAAGAAGGGCGTCGGTGTAGAGATCTTATCCCTCTCTAGAGCACGACGGACGGTGGGGCACAGGCGGCAGTGGCGCTGCCACAAGCTGCTTTGTGTCGTTGTCAAAGACGACGAAGAACAGAGGATGTCGAATCGGTATCGGGCCAGTCTGGGCCGGCTTGGGACCCGTGTGGCTGGCTGCTAGCTGTGGTGGGCGGCAGAAAGAAGAAACATTAAAATGCCGGAGCTAAATTATTCAACCGCGACAGAGAAGGAAAAAATATTGTAAAACACTAGCTCAAAAAATATTGTAAAACGCGTGGTCGAAAAAGATTGTAGTATTCATGCACAAATTATTATTTAATTTAGTTATACTTTGAATCATATTTGTACCACTTTTATGACATATATTATCACTTTTGGGCATTTTTGGAATATTTAAAAGTATTTTAAAAACAAAACATAACTTTCATGCCATATATCACCACTTTTGGGCATTTTTTGGAACAATTAAAAGTATTTTTAAAATAAAAACAAAAAAGGTTGGCACCAGGATTCGAACCTGGGTGCTCATAGAGGTTCAGAATAGAGTAGTGGGCAGAACCAGTGGGATAGGCAAGTGTAGTTGTTAGAAGCAGTGTTGTAGTAGTGTTATAGAGTCGCTAGAACCCGATAGGCGTAGCGCACTAGCTCGGAGTGCGCTACAGATATCCGTAGCGCACTATGCTAGAGTGCGCTATGCCTATCTGGTCTTTATCCACGTTAGCCCCATCTCATCCCCATCTCATCCCATCCCTCATCTCCCCCTCTCTCACAGCCGTGCTCGAGCCCCCCGCTGCCGGGCTCGATCCGCCAACTGCCGCCATCGCGCTCGACCCCCCCCAGCTGCCGCCGCTCGAGAAGGAGGCCATGGAGGAGGAGCCCCGTCCGCGTCCGAGGAGGAGGCCCGCGTGCGTGTCTGAGGAGGAGGAGGAGGAGGCCGTCCGTGTCCCAGGAGGAGGAGGACATCGTCCTCCCGCTGTCGTTCGCTCGTCCTCGTCTTAGAGGTTAGCCCCTCCCCTCTCTCCCTCTCTCCCCTCACTCTGCAGGCGACAACAACCCCTAAACTAAATTGGGACTATGGTGAGGATCTCAAGTTCATCACAATTTAACGAGCAGGAGATATATGATATGTGGCTAGGTTTTAGTGCTGTTTGTGACCTCCAGGTGATGGCTAGTGTGTTATGAAATACTGCTGAATGGTGTAGGTTTCTGAAATCCTGCTGATGAAATGCTCCTCGTGATGGTTTTAGTGTTGAATGGTATCCACATATATATCTCAAATAATGTGTAGTATATGGTTTTAGTACTGATCCTGGTAATGTGTATATACTGTATCCACACATATATATATATATACATATTGTATCCACACATATATAGCTCAAACACATATATGGTTTTAGTACTGATCCTGGTGATGGTTTTAGTGCTGATGAAATGCTCCTAGTGATGGTTTTAGTGATGAAATGCTCCTGGTGATGGTCTAGTAGTGCTGAAAAGGCACTACTGCAAGCAATATGATTGTATTAATCCCAACATGCATAGGATCCACACATATATAGCACAAACAATGTGTAGGCAATATGCTGCAGTGAATATATAAAATAAATATGTGCTGAACCAAACATGTGAGCGACCTAATAATAACTTGATCAATTCCTTCATCAGAAGCATGCAAATAAAAGATTTATTACTGCTGCTGCACTTACTGTATTTTGTTTTTTTGTAATGTGATTTGCTGTTCTTGGTGATTTTATTTTGAAAATACATGGTTAAAACTTGCTTACATATATCAAGTGTATAAGGGTAAATGATATGTTTCTAGTGTTCAGATATGAGTTAGAGCAGTTCTTACTAAATAATAATTGAGTAATGTTTGGCACTACTGTGCGCAGCCATTCCTAGTAATGCTGGTAATGTTTGGCAATTCAAAATCTAAGTCCTAGAAGATCAGTAGCATTATTTGTCTGACCATACAAACTACATGCTTGCTTGTTTGTTTAAGTTAAGAGTATAGGTAAGTCCAAATATATACTTGCTGTCATATAATCTGACCATACAAACTGTTGTACACACATTCATAAACTTGCTTGCTGTCATATAATCTGACCATACAAAGTGTTGTACACACATTCATAAACTTGCTTGCTGTCATATAATCTGCATGTTGCTATCATATAAACTTGTATTTTCTTGTTGCCATATAATGACAGGTGCTATAATCTACATTTATTTGCTTGATGTCATCAATGACAGGTGATATAATCTGTGGTGATATAATTGTAGCACTTGAAATTGTGCATGTGCTTGTATGAAACACTTTCTTATGTTGTGTATGCCGGTTCTTGTATGAAATGAGTCCCGATTTTTGCCGGAATATTGATTAACTTCCGTTTTAGCAGAAATCGGGCACTCCTAGTTTAATAAAATTAGCAAAGCTCATGCCGGATTTTTCCGTGCACTTTATTACTAACCAATTTTTTTTATTAGTGCAAAGATGTGTGACAACGACGAGGCTGGCTGTTCTAAGCGCATCAGCGCTGAAGGAGAAGTCAGACCTCCGAATAAACAATTGACATTCTGGGAGGCGGCCCAGCGGCTAGAAGACGATGAAGAATACCATCCTTCAGAGAGCGAGGACGATGAGATGGAAGACGCAGAGGAAGAATCCGAAGGAACAACGGATGATGAAACCATTGATGGCAGCGAGCGCACAGCAAGTGGTAGCAATCCACCTAAGAAGAAGAAGAAGCACAAGGAACGGCACCTGAACATAGTCGGCACCGGCAGAGAGGAAATTACCGAAGTGAGCCCAATAGGGGTTTCTTTGGCGCCCGACCTTGTCTTCAAAGGGTATGGTAGGAAAGTGGCGATGATCACTCGGACAACCATCTCGATCAACACCGAGAATCTGCGGCATAAAGATAATGGCCACTTGCGCACACTCATCTTTGAGAAGCTACATGCAAGATACAAGTTCCCCGCTGAGTATCGGAACACAAATTATCGTGGGAATGAAGTAAAAAAATCCGCCCCCACAAAGATGAGCATCGCCCTGGCCAGCTCGAGAACCCGGATAAAGAAGAAGATCAATAAAGAAGGCAAAAGTCTCGAGGAGATCCAGAAGATTGACCCGCAAATTACCAAAGATATGTACCGGGAGTTCAAGGACTGGTGCAAATCGGAAAGATCCTAGGCCTCGAGTAATCAAGGAAAGGTGTTACAGGCGATGAATATAGGTCACCGCCATCTCGGATCTGGTGGATACAGAACCGAGATTCGAAAAGGGGCAGCTTCGAAACTTCATCAGGGCCCGTTACCATGTGGAACCAAAAACCAAATAACTCACCGCGGATTCTGCGGTGAAGGAATTCGAGGAAATTGTGGTAAGTAATTTAATTACCGCGGATCAACTTGATTGCATTCTAATCGATGAAGTCGAGTTTTTAAACGGTTCACTGTTACTTCTTCTGCAGGAGGAGGAAATTGTTGCTAGTCATGGATCCCAGGGTTCCTCATCATGGGATAACCCTTTCAACAGGGCGATGAACTGGGCCAAGAAAATCACGCCGGTAACGAAGAAGCCATCGCCAGCTGGCCGGCCTCGGGGGTAAGAATTGGGTGGATTATTTTGGTCCACCGCCAAGGACGCATGTGGTACCGTCGGGAAGGAGCGAGGAGGAAAACCACGAGGTTCAAGAACTTAAGGAACAAGTGGCACGGATCCCGCAGATCGTCCAAGACAACCTGGCAATCACCCTCACATCCATCTTGCCTACCTTGGTGGAGTCCATAGCGAACTGGAGTGCGGGTGGTCGACAAGGGTCGTGCCCGATTCCAAGCATGGTCAGCAGCCACTCGAACAATGCGGCACCGACGAATCAGGAAAATTATGTGTTGGTGACTCCGGCCGCTAGCACTGCGGTGCTGGAAGTGTTGGTGACTCCACCTGCCATCCTCGCGGAGCCGGACATGTTGGTGACCCCCCTGCCATCGTCGCGGCGGCACCGGAGCTCCAAGCACCCGGTAGGTAGAATACACCAGCGACCGGCACCGCTCCATCAAGCAGCCCCTCCGTCTCTTACATGCCCGTCGTCATACGCAGTGCCTCGACATTAGCTGATCTCAACACCATCACGGTAAACAAATTGCTTTACCGCCTTTCACGCCATCTATTACTCTTATGGAATCTCTCTGACTCCGTACATGTTTTCTGCAGACGGATGTTCCTTGCACTCTCTTATGCTACGTGAACAACGAGCTAATGGATGTTGCCAAGGGTACCATCATTCAACCCTTGCAGCGCACGTTCCACTCAAGGCCGATGCCAGATAGCATGCACATGGTTAAAATTAGTCGGGTGCTAAGGTGCTGCGATGACCTAGAACCTCCCATTCAACCCCTAGGTGGCAGGGGCCATCACGCCACAGACAACATCACTGCATGTCGTGCCAGCGACAAGCGGTGGCAAGGCCCCCTTACCGCCCCCGCTGTCACCTCCACGATGTGGGTCGGATGATCATGTTGATGATATGCACATGGCACAGGATCCGATTAAGGACGACGAAGACTGGAATGATCACTTCTTCAACACTCATTTTAGCAATGAAGACCTAGCTGGTGGCCCCACAGAGAAACCCACTATCACTAAGCGTTTGTTTGGTTCTGAGGAGACGCCTCCAGCTTGCGCCTTCACAGAGCTAGCTAATACAACCAACCGACCCTTTATTCTAAGCCCTAACAACTACATAGGGCGGCCGGTTCTCAGATTGCGGTGCCTGCCCGCTCTCCAAAAGGAAAAAAGGCTAGGAAAATAAAATCTAGCAGCTCGAGCCAGCCGGTGGTGTGAACTACGAATCCGATCAGGTTTTGGGATGGGCCACCAAGACTCGAGGGTATTATGTGGAGGATTCATGTGGCGGGTGAGCCCATGCTACCTAAGAATTTGTGGAGGCTCGCCAGTTCGGAACTGAAGAGTGTGCATGACGGTGTGCTGACGGTAAAGAGACTCCTTCTGGCGGAGAAAGATCCCTCGCACCCGGTATTTGTGGTTAAGGTGCCACCAGGCTTGGGCTTCATCGACAATGCCCCCGCAGATCTGTTCTTCGTGCGGTTTGATGACATATTCAATATTTTTCACCTGTACCCGCTGCACTATACCATAGTCCGCCTGTTTTCTCTCAGCCTCGCCATGCAGATCATTAGAGAGAACACACTGGACATCGTTATAGTGGACCCCTACTACATGCGTGCGGCTGCTTGGGAAGCGCCGTTGAACAACATTTCGTGGCCTCATACCTAAAAATAATCTTCATGGCGAACAAGACAAAGGAATACATTCGCGTGCCTTACTTTCCCGAGTAAGTCATTATTCACTCGCCACCATCGATTGGCTTTATTAGATTATCATCATTCGTTTTCCAACACATTCCATTTGATTTTTTTTGCGCAGAGATGAATACTGCATGCTCATCTCCTTATTGCCGAAGCATTCGCATGCCACGTATTTCGACTCGGGGAGTCTAGAAAAGAAGAAAAACTATGACAAGATCAAGGAAGTTCTGGATGATGCTCTCACTAGCTATGCCTCGACGGAAGGCACCACCTTCATGCATAAGAAGGTCAAGTTCGGCAGGCACGTCTTCAACCATGTAACGGAGTTCCCCTACGTGAAGCAGCCAGAAGGCAGTAAGAAGGAAGCCTACTATGCACTCCATCACATGAGGGCATTCCAACTAGACCAGCAGAATTCTACGCTACCAGATCATCTCAAACAGTGGGTCGAAGCCAAGGCCAAGATCACTGATTCAGATATTAGACAAGATATGTATCGCATCCAGCATCAGTTTGGTGGAATCATCTTTCGTGATGTCATGACTTGGGGGGGGATCTTCTACGGAGGAAATCTCCCAAATAACCGTGACATAGAATATCGCCTAGAGATACAGGGTGACTATAGGAATTTCATGACGAGACAAGGCGTCCTCCCGTTCCCTGAGCCGAGCCAGAAGGCCTGATGTTGGACTAGTTGTAGTTCCAAACTATCGATGACCTTTGTGTGTGTGGACAAGTGTACATGCTACTACTTATCTTATTAGGTTTCTGAATCATCGCTTACTTATTTTGCTTATTGTTATTATATATGAATCAATGCTTGGTTTTTTTGCTTACTCTTTGGTTGTTTTCTCACTTTGGTCCTTCTTTTGTCCTTACTTTATTAGTCTTTTGTCGAGAATGCCGATGATTGAAATGTCGTGGCACACTATATGTGAGAATGTGCTTGAAGGGATTGTGAGCCTTGTGATATGCACAAGTCCAGGTCTTGTGCATCCTACTTGGCTCACGGTTCCGTCGTAGCATATTCCTATGACAAACGACCTATGTATATATATGATGCATTTTTAAGTTACTTTGGTATTTTTCGAGAGTAATGCCAATGATTGAAATGTCGTGGCACACTATATATGTGAATGTGCTATGATGGGATAGTTAGCCTTGTGATATGTACAAGTCCAGGTGTTGTGCATCCTACTTGGCTAACTGTTCTATCGTAGCATATTCCTGTGTCCAACGACCTATGCATATATATGAGGCATTCTTTTTTAGTTACTTTGGTCTTTTTGAGAATAATGCCGATGATTGAAATATTGTGGCTCACTATATATGTGAATGTGATGTGATGGGATTGTAAGCCTTGTGTTATGCACAAGTCCAGATGTTGTGCATCCTACTTGGCTTATAGTTCCATCATAGCATATTCATGTGTCCAACGACCTAGTTATATATGAGGCATTCTTTTTGAGTTACTTTGGTATTTTTCAAGAATGCCGATGATTGAAATGTCATGGCACACTATATATGTGAATGTGCTGCGATGGGATTGTCCGCCTTGTGCTATGCACAAGTCTAGGTGTTGTGCATCCTACTTGGCAGACCGTTCCATCATAGCATATTCCTGTGTCGAACAACCTAGTTATATATGAGGCATGTTGTTTGAGTTACTTTGGTCTTTTTGAGTTCGGAGTACTTTCTATGAGTGTATCTTCATATGCGACATTAATTATACATATTTTTAATCACCGGTTAATTATTATTGCCAACTTGTAGATGACGTCGTACGTCGTGTACAAGGGACGGTTTCCCGAAGTCTACGATGATTGGGAAGACTACAGGAGACAGGTGCACTGTTTCAGTAGCAACAGCTACAAAGGGTACAACACTATGGCAGAGGCGGAAGCTAGATACACGCGCTATCTAGCGGGAGTTAGGACGAGGAACCGTATGAAGACCTACACCTTCGTCGCGGTGATGCTTATCGCCTTTGGTTGTTTATCCCGCACTTGTTTCGAGCTAGTTTAGATGTCTAGGCGAGCTTCCGAGCTCTAACTTGTTTGAGACACATGTATTCGCATGTCACCAACTACTTTGTAACTTGATCGAAACAATGTAACTTATACTATGTATTCATGTATGGGACTTATCTATATGTATTTGTTTCAATCTTGTTTTGCAAATTGTGTATTTATATATATAATTGTATATCTTATATCTGTGTGTGTATATCTGCCTGTAATATTGTATATAATATGTATTATATATCATCTGGCTCTGAAATTTAAAAAAACAAAAAAATGCCCGTGGCGCACACGGCATGGCTTTAGTGGCGCACTGCAACTAAAGCACACATGCGCAGATCAGTGACGCACTGCCATGTGCGCCACAGGAAAGATTGCCCGTAGCGCACCTGCCTTCCTAGCCGTGGCGCACTGGAAGGTGCGTTATGCCTATCCCCATATAACCGTAGCACACCAGGCAGTGCGCTACGGGTAAGAGATAGCCATAGCGCGAGGATAGTGGCGCACAGCTAGTGCGCAACGGATGCCCTTTTTAGGTGCGCCACCAACGGGAAGGTAGGTGCGCTACGGGCAATCTTACGAAGGAGACATGCGTGTTCGCAACGGGGGCAGTGATTGGCTTGGATCCTATTCGGGTCCTCTTACCAAGGAAGTGTGAACGAGCCTATAACTCGGATGTGCAACAAATCTAACATCTCTCATGGATAAAGCAACGCACCTCTGAAGAGTGTAAGAACTGTAACTTATTACTCCCTGTTGCGGGAAGGCGCTACAAACGCGGCAAGAAAGGAACTCCATGAAAGTTCTGGTAAACCTATGAAGGGTGACGGACATAGCTTTTCAGAACAAAAGCAACCTTTGAAGAATGTTTTTGAAAACCTGCATAGCCTACGACATATGGTATATGGCTGTAGCTAGTGCATCAAACAATCCTTTTTAGTGAACTTGCTGAGTGTGCTCGTACTCAACGTATCTACTTAACCCTTTCTAGATTCTGAAGCCAATACAGACGACGTCTACATCAACTTATGCTCAAGGGAATCATCGTCAATAGCTCAAGTTCTTCAACAAAATCAACAGATTCAAGATATACATCAACTAAGTGAAGACGAAGTCGCTGATTAGATAGGAGTATAATCTCTAGCCATAGAACCTACTTCTATAGAGTATTGCAATAGCAGTAATGAAAGACCAGTAGTTTAGATACTAATCTTATAAGTATGATAGATTTTATTTGAATATTTCTGATTCTTCTTTATAAGAAGTTTCTTTCTCTCTCATTAACCTAGAGTGTTCTCTGGATCTTGTGTAAAGATTCAAGTTGTAACCTATAGTCATGTCTTGGACCTGTTGTGTTTCTGTTGTATGCTGGGTCATCGCACCTCAATTTTCCTATAGTGCACTGTAAATCTCTTTTGGTCGCTCTTTTCAATGATAAATTCGAATCCAACTCTTATTGCATAGGTAGCAATGGCATATCTGCATTCCTCCATTGTATCAAAGATAGTCTCCTCATCAATTGTAGGGTTTTCCCTATCAAAGTGTATCACTAGCATGTCCTCGTCTATGTCATCGTATCTGCATCCCATTTACCCATCCTCACATTCCTCTTCCTCATCAGTCCTATAGTTAGGCTCATAGATCGAATCAACCAAATATTCCCTACTCTCCATCCTATCAGGGTCAGCAGCCACATCTAGATATTCTTTCTCATCATCTTCTTCGAGCACAAAATTGTTGGGCCACATAGAGCTAAAACAAAATTTTCCCTCTAACGTGGTGTTCCCAAGATCTAGCTGAGGTAGAAGGCCACGAGGTTTACCACTAGACGCGCAGTTGCGGATTACTGATGTAGCGCGTCAGTTGATGTAGTACAGTCCTTTGTGATCCGATCGTCCTGGTGCTGATCGTACAACACCTCTGCTGGTATCCACACGTACAAGGAGGAGCACCGGCGGCGAACTGCTAGGTTTGTAACAACGGCAGCACTGTTGTGGAGCTAGGGTTTCCAACACATGGAATGACCTAATCGATCAACGATTAACCCTTCTGGGTTACTATGCTCCACTATATATAGGGAGTGAACATGGGCTCCACTCTCGTGGCCCATTCACTAAAGCCCATATAACACTAGTCACCGTGAGTCCAACTCACTAACTCAGTCCTAATCCAGCTTGGGTCCAACCCAACCAGATTTCTGGTTTAGATCCAATCTGAACTTGCTCCCGCTCTTAAGTTTGTGACCCGGCAGGCTCATGGATACTTGGACACGATTAGAGTCCGACTCTCAATCGATCAGTCGGTAGCGACTCCTAGCAGAACATGCCGACTCCAAAGTACCAAAGAGTCATGACGACTTGCCATTCCAATGCGACTTACGTCCGAGTCCCTTTTGCCTCCCCGATATACCTTGTCAGACTATAGGCGAATATTTGTCATCCCTTAAATAGTCCGACTCTCTTCTCGATCCGACATAAGTGATTCACCCGACTAACTCTTAGTCGATCGCCTCGGTTAACACTTAACTGAGTCGTGCAGGGCCATGCTTTCCGAATCATATCATCTGAGAGGGCCCAAAGAATATCTCTCCAAGTGGAGGGTCAAAATCCCGTCTCGACCCGAACTCTGCCTTTATGACTACCCAGTTACGATCAGCGTTTGACAGAACCTAAGTCGGTGATCCTCAACTCGGACTATGCAACAACCTTAGGTCTAAGGATTACATTGATTGAGATATACAAATGAAAACTTGTTCGTTGTACCTCAATATGGGTCAATCCGACTCGCTAAACTCTTTAGCCGAATATGTGTAAGTCGGAATAGCATCACCATGCCCATGACAAGTGGAACTGAGTCATCAAGCTGACTTTCACATTTGTCTAAATTGTGTGTCCAGCACAACCTCAATGACCAAGGAAATTTTGTACAAAAAACATGAATGTATAGTTCCACAACCGAATCACATATTCAATGATATACATCAGATGCTCATACAAGGACAGCTTAATATCTTTATGAATACAATGGGAAATATCATCATACATGATTGCCTCTAGGGCATATTCCAAACAGTCTCCCACTTGCACTAGAGTCAATCTTCCGACATCACATGTCTAAGCATCTAATGCCCATGGCTCTCAGGTGCGCCTCATGCTTTGGCTGTGGTAACGACTATGTCAACGGATCCACAATATTTGCCTCCGTGTGTACCTTGCATAACTTGATATCACCTTGATCCATGAACTGGCGAATTAGGTGGTACCGCATGAGTATGTGCTTGTTCTTCTGGTGTTGTCTAGGTTCCTTGGCTTGTGTGATAGCACCATTGTTGTCACAATACACGTCTAACGGATTTGACGATCCCTGGACCACACCAAGATCCATGAGGAAATTCCTCATCCAAACAGCTTCCTTTGCTGCCTCTGAGGCGGCAATATACTCAGCCTCTATAGTAGATGAAGACACAGTCTCTTGCTTGGAACTCTTCCAACTCACAGCACCTGCATTTAAAATAAACACGTATTCGGATTGCGAACGAGAATCATCAGAGTCGGTAAGATAACTCGCATCTGTGTAACCCTTTACATTGAGTTCATCTTCACCACCATAAACCAAAATCATATCCTTAGTCCTTGTCAAGTACTTTAGGATATTTTTAGCCGTTGTCCAGTGGATTTCTCCAGGATCAGCCTGGTATCTGCTCACAACACTTAGAGCATATGAAACATCTGGCCTAGTACAAATCATGTCATACATGATGGATCTGACTGCAGAAGCATACGGAATCGCACTCATCTGACTTCGCTCATCAGTTGTCGAAGGACACTGAGTCTTGCTAAGTTTTACACCATGGGACATTGATAAGAACCCCTTCTTAGACGATTCCATGTTGAACTTCTTCAACACTTTTTCGAAATAAGTACTCTGACTCAATCCAATGAGCCTCCTTGATCTATCTCTATAGATCCGGATTCCGAGGATGTATGTTGCCTTACCCAGGTCTTTCATTGATAAACTCCTTTCCAATGATTCCTTGGTTTCTTGAAACATCTGGACATCATTTCCAATCAATAATATGTCATCCACATATAAGATTAGAAAGTTTACTTTGCTCCCACTAATCTTCTTGTATAAACAAGAATCATGATCACTCTTGATGAAGCCAAACGATTTGACTACCTCATCAAAGTGAATATTCCAACTCCGAGATGCTTGCTTCAACCCATAAATGGATTTTTGAAGTTTACATACTTTGAAGTTTACACGTCCTCGGTTAAATTTCCGTTAAGGAAATCCGTTTTGACATCCATCTGCCAAATCTCATAGTCGAAATAGGCTGCTATCGCTAACATAATCCGAACTGATTTAAGCATCGCTATGGGCGAGAAAGTCTCTTTGTAATAAACTCCTTGAACTTGTCGGAACCCCTTCACTACAGGACGTGCTTTATAGAAAGAAACATTTCCATCCATATCAATTTTCTTCTTAAAGACCCATTTGCACTCGACGGGTCTTGCACCATCTGGCAGATCAACCAAGTTCCAAACTTGATTTTCATCCATGGACTTTAACTCGGATCTCATGGCTCCAAGCCATGACTCGGAATCATATCCCACCATCGCTTTTGCCGGCTCATCACTGTCTAATAGTAATACATCATGAACACTTCGCAATCTCGCCGATCTTCGTAGTACAGGTTCTATTGCCGGCTCAGCTACCATGACCGGCTCGACCTCCAAGGTTTTTGCCGACTCGCTACTAGCCGGTTCCTCTCGAATTTCTTCGAGCTGCACCGTGCTCCCACTAACTCATCTACTGAGAAACTCTTTCTCAAGGAAGACACCGTTCCGAGCGACAAACAATTTTCCCTCTTCTCGGTTGTAGAAGTAGTAACCCAAGGTTTCCCTCGGATAGCCCATGAAAATACACTTATCCAACTTCTTCGTAAGCTTGTCTGACTAAAGTCGCTTGACAAATTCTTCACAACCCCAAATCTTAAGAAAAGACAAACTCGGCTTTTTGCCCGTCCACATCTCATGTGGTGTCTTCTCTACTGACTTTGATGGTACTCTGTTTAGTGTGAACGCCGCTATTTCTAGACAATAACCCCAAAATGATAAAGGCAGATCTATCTGACTCATCATTGACTGTACCATGTCCAAAAAGGTCCGATTCCGCCTTTCCGAAACACCATTCCTTTGTGGCGTTCCTGGAGGAGTAAGTTGAGGAACTATTCCACAACTTTTCAGATGGTCATCAAACTCATGGCTCATGTACTCGCCTCCTCGGTCCAACCGAAGAAACTTTATTTTCTTGCTGAGTTGATTCTATGCTTCATTCTGGAATTATTTGAACTTTTCAAAGGCTTCCGACTTATTTTTCATCAAGTAGATATATCCATAATGACTCAAATCATCAGTGATGGTAATGAAGTACTCATAACCACCCCTGGCTGTTGTGCTCATTGGTCCACATACATCACTATGTACTAGTCCCAACAAGTCGGACGCCCTTTCACAACTCTTTGCAAAATGTGTCTTGGTCATTTTGCCGAGTAGGCAAGATTCGCATGTCTCGAACGACTCCAAATCGGACGAAGTTAGGAGTCCATCATCATGGAGCTTCTTTGTGTGTTTCCAACTTATATGACCAAGCCGTCAATGCCAAAAGTAAGTCATGTTCAGATCATTTGGTTTTAACCTTTTAACATTTATGTTATAAACCGACTCACCATCAAGATTCAAAATAAATAACCCATCCTTGACAGGTGCAAAGCCGTGAAACATATCATTCAAATACAAAGAACATCCATTATTCTTGATATTCGACTCATAGCCTTGCCTCATCAAACATGAAGCAGAAATAATGTTTCGACTGAGCACTTGAACATAATAACAATTATTCAGTTCCATAATGAATCCGGAAGGTAAATGAAGCTGCATCGTGCCAAGTTCCAACGCAACAACTCTTGCTTTGTTGCCGACTCGAATATCAACCTCGCCTCTTGCTACGCTCCTAGTTCTTACCAGTCCCTGCAACGAGTTGCAGATGTGAATAACTGATCTGGTATCATATACCCAAGAACCATTAGGTGCATCATCAAGATATATGTTTATAACATTGTAAACAAGTGTACCTGAGTCAGAAGTCATACCTCCACTCTTGGCTTTGTCAGCCAAGTACTTGCTGCAGTTCCTCTTCCAGTGGCCATCTGCCTTGCAGTAGAAGCAAGTGGATCCGGCTGAAGGAGATGGCTTAGTACCTGAGGAAGCGCTTGGGACCGGGTCATGAGCCTGGTTTCCTCCTGACTTAGCCTTCTTCTTAGTCCAAGAACTCTTTTTGAACTTAGCCTTATTCTGCACCATCAACACTTGATTGGCGCCCTTCTTGAGATCTGCCTCTGCCTGCTTAAGCATTCCATGCAATTCAGTGAGCTTCTTATCCATACCATGCATGTGGTAGTTCGAAATGAACTACGCTTATGCACTAGGAAGAGAGTTCGGAATTATATCCGTAGCGAACTCTTTGCTAATGGGTTAGCCAAGCCTCTCCAGAGACTGCACATAACCAACCATTTTGATCACATGTGGACTCAGTGGATCACCATCCTTAAGCTTGCAACTCAGCAAAGCCTGAGAGACTTGATACCTCTCAGTCTTCGCCTGAGCCTGGAACATACTTTTGAGGCTTTCGATCATATCGTAGGCCTCAACATTCTCGAACTTCTTTTGCAAGTCCAGTTCCATGTGAGCAAGCATAAGACAGCTAATATTCGTGGACTCATCCTTAGCCCGACCGTAGGCATTGGTGGTAGCGACACTCGCATTCTCATTCGGCTCGTCTGGAAGTGGGTTGTCTAGGACATGGTACTTCTTTTCTTGTTTGATAACAATTCTCAGATTTCGATACCAGTTGGTAAAATTAGTATCATTTAGTTTATATTTCTCAAGAATGGTTCTCAACGCAAAACCGGATATCTGAGAGTGACTGCTACTTGGTGCCATGATCTACAACAGAAAATATGCAAAACACTTAATCCATGTATTCATAAAACAGCAAGCATATTAAACACTTCAATATTTTATGCTCCCACTAGAACCAACACCCCTCTGATGGTTACTTAGTGATTCAGGATCCTAAATAAGCAAGTCGGCTAGTGAGCTTTAGCATCACCACTAGTCTCCAAGTGATCTAGGTAGACAACTCTTTGTCAATCGTATCTCATACAACTCCTGTTGGACGGGTGGCATCACATGTCCCGGCTCCTGTCCAACTTTTCCCCGAGCCCCACAACCGTTTTGATAGACCCGTCTAGCTTACTGCGTGTTTCCGCAGTAAGAGTCCGACTCGAACCCACCTAGTCGGAAAGAATTGGCAGCACCTCAATTTTATGAGCCCACTACCAAAAATGTCCGAATTGTGATGGTGCAAACATTGGAGGGAAAACCGACTAGACCTTCTTTGAGGGATTAAATTTTACCGACTATCTAACAGAGGTAAAATAGAGACATAACAATAACAGAAAATAAAGCAATTATAATGTGAAATGGTATGGCTCCCTTCATGGCGATCTCCATCTCCACAAAGCCTGTAATCCGACTCGTGCCAACTCTTGTCACTTGCCGTCTTACTCCATGTCGCCGACATGTACAACGTCGTGCATGCCTTCCAGGTTCTCCAAATAGCTACACTAGCTTAGTAAAGTAAATTACAAGGAGAATCCGACATGCAGGTCGTTATACAATAATATGACAGCACCTAGGCTCCAGACGGCCGACAAAACCGTGATTCGTAGATCACGTATGGATTACACATATACATCACATGCACATGAACCATACCATTCACAACTTCCTGCAAAAACAAGTTATGCATAGATACAATATCTACCAGCGTTGGGAAACTTGCAACGACATATAAGGCGCTACGACAGGGTGAAGCCAGCGGTCCCTCGCGGGTGCGAGAAGCGCCCGACGATTTTTCCGAAAACGTAGATCTCATGTACGATCCAGACATGGATTCCGACCATTGTTCTGATTCGATCAAACTTTTTGATCTTCGATCACCGCCTCTTGATTTATGTGTCACGGTCTACCCCGATGGCGAAAGCCGACCGATAGGGGTATGTCGTTCCACGACCTCAGCAGTATGATCACGGAAATCAGATCTACCATTCCCCGAGTATATTTGATCCAATCAACATCGTACAAAACCGATCTATCTCATAGATCGACCACCAAAACAGCACATAGATCTCATCTACAGCCAACCGCATATCATATATGCGAGATCTCGAGCCTAAAACCAGAAGCTATCACACTGATACCACTATTGGGCCACGTAGAGATAAAACAAAATTTTCCATCTAACGTGGTGATCCCAAGATCTAGCTGAGGTAGAAGGCCACGAGGTTTACCACTACACGCGCAGTTGCGGATTACTGATGTAGTGCTTCAGTTGATGCAGTGCAGTCCTTTGCGATCCGATCGTCCTGGTGCTGATCGTACAACACCTCTGCTGGTATCCACACGTACAAGGAGGAGCACCGGCGGCGAACTGCTAGGTTCATAACGACGGCATGACTACTATGGAGCTAGGGTTTCCAACACATGGAATGACCTAATCGATCAACAATTAACCATTCTAGGTTACTGTGCTCCACTATATATAGGGAGTGAACATGGGCCCCACTCTTGTGGCCCATTCACTAAAGCCCATATAAAACTAGTCACCATGAGTCCAACTCACTGACTCAGTCCTAATCCAGCTTGGGTCCAACCCAACCAGATTTCCGGTTCAGATCCAATCCGAACTTGTGCCCGCTCTTAAGTGTGTGACCCCACAGGCTCATGTCTACTTGGACACGATTAGAGTCTGAATCTCAATCGATCAGTCGGTAGCGGCTCCTAATAGAACATGCCGACTCCCAAGTACCAAAGAGTCATGACGACTTGCCATTCCAATGGGACTTACGTCCGAGTCCCATTTGCCTCATGATATACCTTGTCAGACTATAGGCGAATATTTTTCATCCCTTAAATAGTCCGAGTCTCTTCTCGATCCGAGATAAGTGATTCACCCGACTAACTCTTAGTTGATCGCCTCGGTTAACACTTAACCGAGTCATGCATGGCCATTCTTTCTGAATCATATCATCCGAGAGGGCCTAGATAATATCTCTCCAAGTGGAGGGGAAAAATCCCGTCTTGGTTATTCACATCACGCAGCTTGATTCTCAGTCGACGCGAACTCTTCCTTTATGACTGCACAGTTACGGATCAACGTTTGACAGAACCTAAGTCGGTGATTCTCAACTCGGACTATGAAACAATCTCAGGTCTAAGGATTACATTGATTGAGATATACAAATGACAACTTGTTCGTTGTACCTCAATATGGGCCAATCTGACTCGCTAAACTCTTTAGCCAAATCTGTGTAAGTCGGAATAGCATCACCATGCGCATGACAAGTGGAACCGAGTCATCAAGCCGACTTTCACATTGGTCTAAGTTGTGTGTCCAGCACAACCTCAATGACCAAGGACATTTTGTACAAACAACATGAATGCATAGTTCCACAACCGAATCACATATTCAATGATATACATCAGATGCTCATACAAGGACAGCTTAATATCTTTATGAATACAATGGGAAATATCATCATACATGATTGCCTCTAGGGAATTTTCCCAACAAAAATCACCCTGAACGCCACACATTTCGATGTCTTCATGCTCAAGGAAAGGCTGGTCAGTCGCGCTCGGTATCGTAAATAAAGACTGCTCTATTCGCGTTCCACACGGGCCGGTATCATCCAATACAGTCTCTTCCCCGTTATATTTGTTAACGATGTGCACAAACATTAGCATAGTCCTCGTGCCGAGGTGTTTACCCCACATCATGGCCATAGCCTCCTCGGTTCTAACATCGCAGAAAGTCTACGAATTTGTGTCGTACTAACTGCGTACGAATTCATCATGTTGGCCAATCGGAAACTTGCCAAATTGCATGTACAAGTCACTTAGAGTTATGTCCTCCGTGTCTATTGTCTGCCGATAATAAAATCCACTGGTAACTGCGATACTACCATCGGACAAGGTTTTAGTCTGACACGCATGCCGAATCTTCAAATCAAATCTGGATGTAGCAGACATCTTACGGTCACCAACACAGATCCTCTCTATCAACACGGGACTAGAAATTCTAATTGGGAAATGGAGAGATGAAATTGCAGTTCTTATTATTTAGGGAGGATGTAAGGAACATTCAATGGGCTCCAGAGCAGCAAAGCTTTGCACCCTGCATCCCCTTCCCCTGTTTCATCCTCCATGTTCTCCAGCCTTGAAGGTTCTGTCTCCTCGCTCTCCGTCCGGGAATGACCCATATCCGTGTTCTCTGGCCATGCAGGATCCATTTCCGTGTGGGATACAGATCAAAGCCACCATCGTGGCGCGAGAACCTAGCGCCCACCTAACAATTTTCATTCCCAGACGCGCCTGGGAAGGGACGGAGGCATGGAGACAGGGCAAGGGGGAAGGTAGGGTGGGTAGGGAGGGTAGGGGATGACGATAGTCCAGGGGGAGGACAAGAGTGTTTTCGGACAGGACGGAGTGGTGGAGTGCAAGACCAGAGCAGTGGAGCAGAGCGGAGCTGTGAGCGAAAGAATATGGAAAATCACACAATAATGGGGAGCACTAATCCTCAAACCTGGGATGCACACCGTCGACGGTCGAGGTTGCAGGGCCTGCCAGTCAGTAAAATGCCACGTACTTTTCCCCTGTTTCTGATGGTGTTGCTACAATTCTACGATCATAGTGGCATAGTCAAAATTTGTGGGTACAACTAAGGACACACTCGTAAATATAATGGAACCCTGACCTGGTACATTGTCTGATCTGGTTGCTAGCCACAACCTGTATTTTTACTATCTTAGCACTCTTATGCTGAGAAGGTAAATAAAGATTTAGCAGTTAGTTGAACTAGTTTTGAATAAATAATATACACTCTTAGGAAGCTTATCTATGGCCCCGCCTAAGCATAAGTTGCCGCCCCAGCAGTGGCCGCCGCTGCCGAAGCCTGGCTATTTGGCCCCTCTGAGGAAGGCCATGCGGCTTTACTACAAGGCCAGTCTTCCATTGTCATCCGAGACAGTTGATTTCGCCAAATGTGCTGCATCTGCAGCGGCGGCGGTGGAAACGGAAAAGGCCATGGCGGCGTCGAGAAGGGTCAACCGAGCGTCATGGAGAAAGCGTGTGGCGGCATTTTCGTGTGCTCTGCGCACGAGAAAGAAGGTATGTTCAAAAGCCTTACTGCGAGCTTTCCACCGAGGAAACAAACCCCCGAACACGGTGGCGCCAAGGTCAACAAACTCTCGCATCCATGCCTCGGCATGGTCAACCTTACCGCAGTGGGGCAATCTAGGCACACACCGTCAGCGGCAAAGATGATCCATCCTATGCAACGTCGGCGGACCCACTGTGGCGGCATGCATCCATCTATACTCATATTGTTGGAGTGTTTGATAGCTGGAGCCGACGATGGGCAATAGCTCAGCACTGCAATTTAGGTTCAGATTCATAGGGACCTACGATCCCTGCCATGAGAAGCGGGAGCTCACGTTCGAAGAAATCATTGCGGCGGCACGGCTGTTCGTACTGATCCGGGACTAGTTAAAGTGCATCAACTAGTGCATGAACATTACATATCTCTTGAAGTTTGGCAGGAAGGAAAAATATCAGTTGTAGTTGAATGATCCCTGAACTTACGTCCTTTCTAGGCAATTGGCTAGGCAACTTTTATGGTGGAGATCTGCAGTTTCTTCAGTGTAGAATATTTAAATTTAGACTAACTCTGTAGAATGCCTTTTGTAGAGGCAATAGCCCCCTTTTGCGCAGCTATCCCATACATTAGTGTGGAATTAGTTCGGAAGTAACCAAATACTATCAAGATGTATCTATTTATTCAATTACTACCGGCGATTGAATTCAGTTTACTGTCATCCGTATCCGAGGCAGACAAGATTCAGACAACATTTTATAAACTGATGTTGGATGGTTTATTCATGGAAGTTCCATACAAAAGCACACACCATCTCGCACAAATCTAGGTAAAAATTGTCCGAGGCATACAAACCAACAACATTTCGTGCCTTTTGGATCGCTCATCGACAGCATTTTTCCGGCAATGGTGACATTGATCATTGCTAGCCCACCCTCTTTTCAGGAGGCTAACCTTGGGTATTCACACAAATTCATTAGCCACACATACTACGAATTCATTAACCACACATACTACAAATCATTTGCCACACATACTACGAATTCAGTAGCCACACAAACTACAAATCATGAGCCACACATACTAATAATTCAGTAGCCACACATTACAAATTCAGTAGCCACACATACTACAACAGTTCAAATTATTACATAAGGCGTACTACGTGCTCGACTCTCAAGTCAACAATCTTTCAGATTCACTAAACCTCTGTATTCACTCGAGGGAAATCAGAACCACCAGCTTGTCCATGCCTGGTCCCCCCCAATCGAAACTATGCGCTCCGTCGCGGAATGGTGATGGTCCTGTGCCATCGATCCTTCCAGGCCAACACTGCAGACAACGAGGACGCTTTCTGGCCGCCTCGTCAGGGTCCTAAATGCCATATACCGGATCCAGAACCTCCTGCAGGTGGATGATCACCGGGTGCTTCTAGCAAAGCTGTCGTCTTGCCCTGCTTGGAATTTCCACCTTGTACATCTTAGGAACGGTGTCTGGATCTTTTAGTCAAGCATTTACCTCGATGATCCATCTGCCGCTCGGTGGCACAATCTCCACCAACTCTCCACCAAGGCTACTACGACTTGCTTGAGGTCCTTCGGTTCCCAAGCATCCAAAGGGAGACCGTCAAAGCTGAGTTTAGAGAATAAACGAACTTCCCCCAAGAGACTATCCCACCCACAGGTGTGATGTCAATGCATGAAGCTCATTTTCTCCCCAGAACACTCGAAAGAACAGGAAGAATGCATAACACACTCGCTGTCTGAGCTATGGGCGAACTGGACAAAAAATCGAATGGCGGCACGCATACCTCAATATTGACCACTTTTCGTCTGATCCAAAAAAGAGACCTGAAAGCCGACAGCAAGTCTGTCGGTGACACGGCGGGAAGCGTGCCCAGCATGGTGACTCCTCTGCCAGGGCTACCATGCCTGGGGTGCGCGATAGCACGCAACCGCCTGAGGCCGATCACCATTCCAGATTTGCCGGCCGGACGCGCTCCGCCGTGCGAGAAGGTCTACGCAGCGGCGAGAGGCTAGGCTGGGGACCTAAAGCTCCAACATGCCGGCTAGGAAAAACGAGGCGAGGGCGACAGCGGAGAGCTTCGATTAAGGGCGTCAGAGGTTGACCGGCCATGGCCGGGACGCAAGGAGACCAACGACGAGCTCCGATCTAGAGACTAGTAGACGGAGCTAAGCAAGGTAATGGATAGGGCAATAATAGTGGAGAAGAGGAGAGCATAGAAGAAGATCTAGTTCTCGCAGGCGTAAACCAGTCCACGACCACAAAGGATAACATGAAATACTGACAGGACGGGGCAAGAAGAGTTGACCTAACGGCGGGATTAGAGTTCAACTATTTTTTGACTTGTTCAAACGATCGTTTGGCCGTTTGATTTGTTTTTACCCCCATTTATCCCCTCTCGACAATTGGCAAAGCTACTACAACCCCTCCGCGAGATTACACGAAACTCGGACCCGCGATGCCTTGGTGTCTGAACTTTCGGGCCACATATTAAAAATCTCGTTTTGGGAAGAGACTTGAGTAGAAATCCATGAACCTTCATAGATAGTAGGTGATTTGAGAAATGGTGATTTAGGTTAAAACTTGATTTATATATATTTCTTATGATGGAAGGTCACATAAGAAGACCCCCTAGGTAGGTGCCACTATGTTTTGATCTTTTTGAATTTGTTGTGCATAAAATGACTCAGTTAGCTAGCTAAAACCCATTCGTTAACTCTCTGTTGACCAGCCACCAGAGGGTAAAACTGAGTATATTGCATGCGGCGGTGTTAGTATTGGAGGGCAAAACTAAGTACAACCAAATTGCCAGTGCTACTCTCAAGGGTATAAATGATTACACCTAAGTCGCCAGGGTTAGACACGAGGGAAAAAATTGATGCATGGTATGCATGCTGCGGTGCACGGGGCAGTAGTGAACGCGTGTGGCCGTTCACAGTGTAGTAGTGTACACGATTACATGATGCATGGTGGTGCAATAAAACGTCGCTTCCCTTCACCTTTATAGAGGCCTCCTCACTCTCACTCATCACTCACTCGCTCTCTCACGCAATCGTCTCCACTACCCCATCACCTTCTGTAAACCCCAAAGAAAACCCCAACCACACCGGCAATGGAGAAGACCGGAGCGGTGGTCATCGTTTCCTCCAAGGCCGCTGGCGAGGGGGCCCTAGGCCCTGTCTAGGACCCTGTCGAGGCATCAAAGGTAGGCGTCGTCCCCGTCCAGGCCCTGTCCCTGCTTCCACCATAGCCACCGGCGAAGAGGCCCCCGCCGGTCTTGGGAATATCCCGCTCGGTTGGGACCCCTACGAGAAGGAGGAATACATCAGGCCGAAGAACCCCTACGACACTAGCATCATCGACCCATGGTCAGAGGTAACTAGGGTTTTCTCCCCTTCCTCCCCCATTCCCATCGTTGGATGCTAGATCGTGTGTTATTAAATCGTTGGATGTTAGGTCTTTCTACAGAAGCTAATCCTCTTGTGTTAGATCTCTTATTTCGATGAATCCCCCTATTCATATTTCAATCCTATTTTATTTGTCCTCTGATTTGTAGTTAAGGGATTCCCTAGTTAGTACTAGCGCCGATCTGGACTCGGGATCAGTATTGAATTTTGTTTGAGATTTGGGGATTAGAGAATTTAACCCACTCGGTTAAATTATGTGAATAATCAGGGGATCTCAATCAGTTAATTTATGCAAATAATCAATCCCGATAATCATGGTGCCTCAATCATGTCCTTATTTCATGCTACTATTTTTAACAACAGGTGGATAGCAGTGACGTCTGCAGCGACGACGTGTCCAAGCATACCAAGACTCGCCAGTTGTTGAGGAGGATGAAGTCCGCCCAGTACGACGACTACTTCACCGGTGACATCTACAGGTGCCCCTTCTGCAATAGGAGACTCCTCGCCACCGACTTCAACTACCTCGTGAAGAATGCCAAGGACGTGACCACCCGTGTCCACATCGTAAACGTCCATGCCTTCAGAGCCAAGCACAAGGCGCTCAACTCTCACCTCTATAACCTCCAGAAGGTGACCATCAAAGAGGGTCGCATGCCCCCGATCAATCGCAAGGCGCCCAAGCTCAAGGTACTGGGCAGCAAGAAGTGGAGGAAGCGCCAAAGGGAGGAGGCGGAGGCTAGAAGGGGCCACTGATCTTGTGCTGCCACTCCTACCGCTATAAAGCAGCTTCTTTTGTATTGTATGTGTTGAACTTGTCCGCTGCTGCTACTGCGCAACCTAATTGTCGAACATCATTAAGTACTATACTATATATATCCTATATTAGTTTCTTTATCTATATCTTCTTTGTTTACTCAATGTATTTATGGTGCTGGTTAGATTTCCTACAAGATTGGAAAAAACAAGGGCCAAAAGGAACAATGAACAAAGAGAGAAGCTTCTCTATATTCGCTACCTTTTTGGGCAAAAAACACAACTGTTGGCAAGAGATGGAAAATACACTCTTAAAAAGGCCAATCATAACAATAATAAAAAATAAAACTTCCAATTTAGGCTACAGGTGTGCATGTCAACATAATGCAGTCCCAACCAACCATACCCATGCGGTCCCACATGGCATGGTCCCACATGTCAGCATAACACGTTCCTGACCAATTTACCCCACATGATCCCACACCGCACGGCTCCACACTTCTGCCAACGGTCAACCTGACGGCAGCTGCCGTTTGAGCTCTTTAATGAGTTTCAAAGAAGGAGATGGGCAAAAGTGAGCAAAAGTAAAACGATTGGGAAAAGGTGAGTATAGCTAATGAACCAAGGGCACGAAAATAGAAATCCCTATTTTTAAACGGAGGGAGTACTAAACTAGTGAAACCCAAAGGAAGGTTCTACACGTCCCCGGGGATCAAAATATATGATCCTCCAGATCCTCCTATTGACACGTGTCCTCACAAATCCCTCTTTTGCTATATAATGCCCCATTTTTGGTACACTGTAGCAAAAACGGTTCACACAAAAATACTACCCATTGTCGGAGATCTCATAGCAAAAAATTATACTAATGGAGCAAAATCTATTTTGCCGGAGACCCTCGTTGGATACTTCGTAGCAAAAAATTGTGCTAATATAGCAAAACAAGAGAAAAATTGTATAAAAAAGTTTGCATTAGTTGAAAGAACATTTCATGATTCCTAGTGTTTTGTGTGTTAGATAACAATACAAAGGATTATTTAATGTTTGTTTATTGCTGTAGATTATAGTTCACTGAAAAAGCAGATAAGCGAGAGTTTTGGGCGGCAGATTATCCGCCCCTACCTAGGGCCGTATTATCTTCCACCGGCTCGGTCGACAAAGGAGGAAAGGTGCATCACACGGTATGGGGGTGCATTTTCCCATGTATTGTCCTGCTAGGGCCATAGTTTTTGCCCGGGTGGGATAATCTCCAAGGGGCCAGATAATTGTAACACCCCGGTTTTAGTTAAATAGTATTAGGTTTGTTTGTGCATTCTTGAGCATCATATTTAAAAATGCATGCAAGAAAAAGAAACAAAAGCCTAACCCTAGTTTTCCCCATCTCCCTAAAAGCATTCAAAAGTGTTTTGAATTTTGAAAACATAAAAGTTGAGGATCCCAAATTGTTTATAATGGCTCTGCAATATTTCAATATGTTTACAAAAGTTTTAGTAATTTTGAAATATACTAATGAGAGTTGGAATTTCAAATACAAATAGAAAATAGATTTTAGAAAAAGAAAAGAGTTTCTGTTAAAAAAATAGAAGTAGCAACAGAACCAGGCCGACCCATAGCTTCTCTCCTTCCCTCTCTTCCGCGCGCTTAGCAGCCAGCAGCCCACTTCGACCCACACGTGGCCCAGCCGGCCCATACCTTTTTTCCATGCTCCTTCTTTATTCTTTTTCCTCGTGAGGAGCCGAAAAACCTACGTGTCCTACCGCCATCCGTTCATCCTAGCAGCCGCTGCGATGTGCCCCATCTCCCCGGACGAGAATAAGAGCGCCACGACAGGATCGCCTTCTCCTCCACTGGTCTAGTCCCCTCCCCGCTCGCCTCTCATGTTCCTCCAACCTCCCCCAAAACCCTAGCCTTAGGCACCACCGCTCGCCGCCGTTCTAAACCACCCCTAGGCTAGTCGAGCATGCCAACATCTCTGCCTCACCGCCCTCGTTCTCTCTACTATAGCATGCAAGCCGGGGTGCCTCCATCTCGTCGAAATCAAGCCCGACGACCTCCTCATTTCGATGGACGTCACCGTCGAATACCGCATCCCCGTCCATGCTTCGTGTCACCGACCGCTCCTCTGTAACTGTTGTGAGCCACTGATCCTCCTGGACCACTCTGATGTCCCCTCCCTCTCGGGTTCGCCACCACACCATTGATCTGCATGCAGCGCCACCACCGCTCGCCATAGTTGCAGCTCCGGTGACCACCCTGTAGAGGCGGCGCCATATTTAGGTAGCCCTTGATGCGCTGATTTGAATGAGCTTGCCCATGCACCCTGATGACCCACAAGTATAGGGGGTGTATCTTAGTACTTTCGATAAATAGGAGTGTCAATCCTAACGAGGAGCAGAAGGTGTTGACTAGTGGTATGGAGCAGGAAATCTCTATAAATACTTAGCAAATGGATTTTTAGGGGTTTCCTGATAAAAAATTATGCAAGGGGGTCTCATGAGAAAACAAATTATTGAAACAAAAGGACACTAGCATAGGAAGACAAAACGAATGCAACATCAAAGATTTCAACATAAAGCGGGGAAAGTAAATATTATTGAGATGCATAAAACCATGTTTCCCTCTCTCATAATAACTTTCAGTAGCACTTTGAATAATGTTGACAATATAACTGTCACAAGAAACAACTTTATCATAAGAGTGAGCATACTTACAATCATCAAAAAGAGGTCTAAGGTCATAAACTGGATCAATAGAAGCAAGTTGTTTCATCCTAAAATCTTCATTAGGCAATTCATTTTCATAAGGAGTTTTAGCAAATTTAGAAAAATTAAACTCATACGATTCTCCATCAAACTTTCAAAACTTTCTCCTTCCTACAATCTATAATAGCCCCAAAATTATTCAAGAAAGGTCTACCAAAGGTAATAGGACGGGTTCTACTAGCTTCGGAACTAAGCACTAGAAAATCAGTAGGATATTTAATCTTACCACAAAGAACATCCACATCTCTTATAATGCCAATTGGATAGACTGTCTCTCTATTAGCAAGCTGAATAACCACATCAATGTCCTCAAGCTCACAAGGACCAATTTCATGCATAATTTACCTGTAAATCTCATAAGGAATAGCACTAGAACTAGCACCAATATCACATAAACCATAATAGCAATGATCACCAATTCTAACAGAAAGCACATGGACACTAGTTTTTCTAGATTTTCTAGGACGGGAGACAATATTAGAAGCGTCTTCATAGAACACAATGTGCTCATCCTCTATATTTTTAGTGACAAGATCTTTCACAATGGCTACTACAGGTTCAATATTTATTTGTTCATCAGGTTCCACAGTTTTCTTTGTACCTTTGTTAACCGCAATAACTATCATAGAATACTCATTGGTCTTAGTTGGGAAAGGTGTTCTCTCAACATAAGGTCCAGGAAAAATATGATCAATAGTAGAAACTTCAATATTTCTAGATAGAACATGATTAACAAAATCTTTATAAGTTGCATGGTAGTTATTTCACTTCTTTTTAGGAATTTCTATGTAAGAGGCAAAAGCCTTAAAAAGATTGGCAATATTTTGGGAATCAAGACCATACTCAGTACTAATATCACGGAAGTCATCAGTTCCCATAAAAGATTTAATACATTCATAATCATAATTTATTGCTGACTTTCTTCCTTTGTCATTGTCCCATGCTTTTGTGTTTTCTTGAATACGGTCTAGGAGATCCCATTTAGCTTCTTCCTTCATACGTGTGAATGATCCAGCACAAGAAGCATCTAGTAAATCTTTATCATGAAGAGAAAGCCTTGCATAAAAGTTATTGATAATAATATTGTTAGGGAGTTCAAGAATAGGACATTTAAACATTAGTAACTTCAATCTCCACCAAGCTTGAGCTGTACTTTCTCCATCACGAGGCCAAAAGTTATATATTTGATTCCTATCCTTATGAATCTCACTGGGAGGATAGAATTTAGAATAAAAGAGAGGTACTATTTCCTCTCATTCGATGGATTGTCCATTCTTCAGCAGCTTATAACATTCTTCACCTGTTCAGTTGTGATACATGCACACTTAAACATCCCGCATAATTCATGGATAAAAAGCAAGTGATCACTAGGATGGACAGTTCCATCCCCTAAATAATAATTATCCATAACACGATCAACAATACTTGTAGGTATCTTAAAATGATCTATCTCAATAGGTGGTGGTTCATCTACTACCCTAACAGTGGTAGTAGTTTTCCCAAATAGGAAACCAAGTGGGTTATCCATATTGGAAACAAAGTAACAAACAGAATAGCGCTTCACTCCCCGGCAATAGCGCCAGAATATAGTCTTGATGACCCACAAGTATAGGGGGTGTATTTTAGTACTTTTGATAAATAAGAGTGCCGAGCCCAACAAGGAGCGGAAGGTGTTGACTAGTGGTATGGAGCAGGAATCTCTGTAAATACTTAGCAAACCGATTTTTAGGGGTTTTCTGATAAAGAAAGGAAATAAAGTGCAAGTCAATAAAGACAACAAATAATTGCAGCAAGTGGCCCAATCCTTTCTTAGCAAAGGACAAGCCGGTGGAAATACTAATGAGGACCAAACATTCTCCAGGACACATGGGAATAGTGTCAAGTGCTTTCGTTTCATATAGGTGATTAATCTTTTTTGTTTTATAAGTGTTGTGTGGGTGAACCTGTGATAATGTAACGACCTTACTTGAACTAATACATACTTGTGATTAAACCCCTTGCAAGCATCGGCAAGTACATTAAAGAAATTAAGATAAAAACCTAACCACAACCTTTCAGGTTTCTGTCACTTCGGCAACCCCACAATTAGTAGCCAAATACACAATGCATTCCCCTAGTCCCATAAATGGTGAAGTATCATGTAGTCGACGTTCACATGACACCACTAGAAGAATATCACCACAACTTAAATATTAAACCATTGAATAATACCTCAACACAAATCCACTACTAACAACATGACTTCTCCCATGTCCTCAAGAACTAACCAGAGTACTCACGATACATCATATGGATCAAGATCAGAGATGATATAATGATGGATAACAATCTGAACATAAACATTAATTCAATGGTTCCAGTCACAAGCATAAACCACAATAGTAATCAACAACGGGAAACTTTCCCCTAAGAACTATGCAAGATTCAACACAATTGTTAGAGAGGGATGGAGTGGTGATGATGGTGCTGGTGGAGATGATTGTGCAGATGATGATGATGATCCCAATGAAGTCTAGCTTGATGATGGTGTTATTGGCGACGATCTCCAATTTCCGGTAAGGAATTTCCCTAGCAGAAATCTGTCTGGCGGAGAGCTCTTTCTCTCTCGGTGTTTTCCGCCCCGTAGAGGCAGCGGAATGTTTCTGCGGTCTCTCTCCGTGTATTAGGGTTTCGAGGAGAAGATATAGGCGAGAGGGCGGAGCCAGAGGTTGTCCAGAGGGGCCACACCCCCTGTAGGTGTGTCCTAGGGTGGCCCGCGCCTGGGAGGGTGTGGGCCCCCTGTGGCGCAACTCCGCCTCCCCTTCCGGCTTCCTTCGTCTTCTTGGAAAATATGATTTTCTGTAGTTTTTCTTGTATTTTTATGATCTTCACGAAATTGCATCAAAACACCGCTTTTTCCATCAGAATCCTGACTCCGGCAGTTCATCCTCCAAGAATCATCCAACATGCAAAAACAGATGAAAAGACATAAGTAACACCTCTTAATATGAAATATATCAATGAATAGAGGCAAATTATGATATATAATGGTGATGCAAATTGGACGTATCACACCCCAGATCATCCTCCTCCGCCTTCCTGCGTTGTCGTTTGGTGCGCTCTCCGGCAAGCCGACGTGGCTCCTGCGTGGCCTTTGCATGGGTTTGACGTGGCCCAGTCCCCACCCATCAGCCATAGTGGCTAGCCACAGCCCTTGTGTAAAAGTATTGAAGCCTTATGCTGACGTCATGCTGGTGCAATAAACCCTTTAACCTTTTTCATAAATTGGGTAAATATTGTTAAATCAATAACTTTTAATCTATAAGTCAGAAAATATGTATAATATATCAAAATTCATGCATTGTTAAGAAACATTAATTATAAGTTTAATTAGAGAACCAAATGAACCCTCATAGCTGATTCCGAGGTTCCCCCTGAATTAGGGTTTGCATCCCTCGGACCCTATTTAAAATGGTCAAGCATGTCTTAGGGGTTCATTACAATACTATTTAACTTATAATATCATCATCCTTGCTTGAGCATTGCATCGATGCCATGTTTGATTGTTTCCCTTCCTTTCCGGTGTTCTGCTTCATCCCAGTAGAATACGAGACCGATTCCAAGATCAAAGACCGAGATCAACACTTTTGAAGCTCAGACATCAATACTTGACCAACTGTAATCAATTCAAGTACAAGGCTTCCGAAGATCTGTTTATCTGTTATTAATGGGCAAAGTCAAGCATAGCCCCACCATTATACAATCCTATGATTTCGAAATCACTTCAATTTTTTCCATGATGCATAAGATTCTCTCGTGGTCTTTTATCGATAGATAGAGTATCCTATCTATTGTATTACTTCCTTTGAGAATATATTACTTGATCCAATGCTCCTAGAATAACTAGGTTTCGATTGTGTGCACTACTAGAGCTTATATCCGTGTCTTGCTTAGCCCTACTTAGCTGTCAATGTAGTTCATCCAGATGGTATCAGATGTAGAGAATATAGTATGACAGGAGAACATGATGAGTTGAGATCAGTGGAGAAGTTAATAATGCTAAGGCTTGTATTGGATTTCATAGTGGGATGTGGTTTTCGTAGTCCCATGCTTGCCACCACTAGGAACCGGGTTCTTGCCATTTGAACCAAGACGAGCGTATAGCCACACGGGGGTTGGAAACCCCTCGATTGACTAACTTTCCTAGTAGATTCCATGAGTCGCATAGTTCGGCCTTTACATTTAGCATACGCATTGAAAACATTTTCAAAAGAAGGAGCTGCATCATTTCGGTGACCCAGCATACCACTTCATGATGTAGTACACTATAGTCGTTGACATAACACCATTGAAACACCGTTCACTAGTATTACATCACTTAGAGTGGTACAATAGAAACACAGCAGGTCCAAGACATAACTATAGGTTATAACTCGACTCTTTACAAAAGATAGATAGAATATTCTAGGTTATAGATTGAAGCGATCCAACCCATTAAGAACTGGATCCTGTGTTTACAATGCTAGTCCCTTGGATCGATTAGCTAGCACACACAGTTTCGATGAATAAAAGAGTATAAATGCGTCACATTATTACAATGATTGATCCAAGAATATAAATATTACAAAATTGCTTAGCTCATAGCTATCTCAAATAACATAGTTCAACAAGTAGACAAAATATAAAGGATCCATCACGCCACATGAAACACGTTGAGTGGAGATTCGCAACCTAAATGTAATCTTACTCGTCCTGAGAATATCCTGCAACATGAAAGGTTGCAGCCACAAATGGTCAATACATTAGATGTATTAGTAACATATCCATAATTTACTAGCAAATTTCATATAAGTCACACAACTTCGTGTCCCTTTTTTTCAAAAACAATGTCTAAACCTCCAACTTCACTAGATAAATTCCATACTCCAACTCTAAATCCATACTCCATCTTTACTAATGAACATGTCGGTAAGTCAGGCTCAATGCCCTTAACATGCATCTCATCAACAACTAAACTTCACTGCACATGTCAGTAGTCAAGCTCAATGTCCTACCATGCCACTCCTCAAAAAACTCGGCAATGCTCATGTCAGTAGCCAGGATCAACGTCCCTACCATGGCACTCAACCTCAACAAGTGAACATGTCAGCAAGTCAGGCCTTGGCCCTTACCGTGCCACTCAAACAATATATTCTCTTCCATCCATCTAATCAATTATCTTCCTCTCATCAAATCAACACATGATCTCTTCCACTACCATAGACATAACATACAAAACACACCCCTTTCCACTAGACCACGGTCATAGCGCAAAATAATAATTACTTCTATGCTCTACCAGTACACAGAACATGCATAGAAAAATAAATGGAATGTAAAGAAGCAAGTTTCACTTGCCTTATTTGTTCATGATGTTGTTCGGACACTCGCTGCAATCACAATACTTTCAATCGTAGTAGTTCCAATCATAATTTTCGCACTTCGGGCAATCTATCATGGAAAACAAATAAATACAATAAAAAATAGTAGCACAAACACGAAAAATAGTATGCATGCATTTATAAAAGAAAACAAGATCAAAAGATTTTTATAGGCATTTACTATTAACCAAATATGCTTATAATAGGCATTAATGGATTCTGAATGCATTCAGTATTAAATAGTTTCTAAATTTTTTGGAAAGCATACTACTAGATAGGTAATGTTAATAACTTTCATTTTCCAATGTTTTTAACTTAAAATGATTTATGGAATAAAAGTTATAGCCAAAATACTCATTTTAGTAATTTAATCATAGTTAATTATTTTGTATTGTGACAAAATGACCATTGATACAGTTTCATAGATTACAATTTTTTGAATCCACAGACACCAAATTTTCCAATGTTGGAGTTGTGGATATTTTCATATGAATTATTTACCATTTATGTTGATTTAAAATACTATAGGAATTATTCATTGGGCAAGGTGAATATTTTATTGCATAATCAAATTCTACACATTATTATGAATCGAGGGATATATGATTTGTATTTATCTGACCAATATTTAATTTTATATGCATTTTACAAATTCTGCGTATATTCTGGCTATTTAAAATTCGATTTACACAATCAGCAGACATCGTGACACATGGCATGATCTGATTGGCTGGGCACACTGAGTGGGAGCTGATGTGGCAGACGCGCGCACACTGACCATGCTGCACAAGTCGCAATGCGGTTGGACGGTACCCCTTTGCATCAGGTTCTAATCCTAGGCGTCGGCGCGAGATCTGACGGCTGAGGACGTGCTCGTACTAGAGCTCACCGTGGGTGTCGGCGGGCAGTAGAAACGACTTTAGACGGTGGCGATGGTTGGTTCTCTAACGGTCTCCTTCAGTGGCGAAGTATTCTACGAGGTGCGGCGTGCGACAAAGGTCTGTTTTTGTCCTCGACGAAGGCTCTCCCTTCCTCCTACAACGGTGACTGGCGGCTGTTCTTCACGGGCTTCGGCGCAACTCCGTCGACAGATTCTGATGGTTTGTGTTCACTATAGGGAAAAGAGGTCAAGAAGGGGCCGCGGAATAAGGCGAATAGATTCGGAGGTAAAGGGGAGGCTACGGGGCTCGGGGACCTCGAGTTCAAACTCGATCCGGAGGTCCTTTGGCGGCGGTAGATCGGAGAGCTCGAATTGAGGCGGTTAGGGTTCACGATTTGGCGAAACGAAAATGACGAACTGGAGGCGGGGCTTTAAGTGGGAGGGCATGCGAGAGGGGCAGAGGGATCAACAGAATGGCCGTATTTCGTTGGGATTTCCTTCGGGATCAGACCCATGCTCACTCAGGTCTCCTAACGCGAGGTGGAAGACGCACTACAACAAATGTAATAATATATGACGCACATTCTATGATGTTTCATTAAAAAACATCAGGGAATCATCTAAACTGTGATATTTTTTCATAAAATATGATGTTCTTTTACTAAATCATCATAGAATGTGCGTCACAGATAATCACATTTGTTGTAGTGGTGGGTGGCGGGTCCCACCTGTCGGTTGCAGAGAGGGGGAGGGGTGTGGGCTGGTTCTGGCTGCGTGCTGTGCTGAAGTGGGCTGTTGGAGCTGCAGTTTCCGCGCGCGGCAGATAGGCGGGTTATGATGCAGGCTGCTGCGCGCGAGGGTGCCAGGTGGGCTGGACTGGCTAGATCAGGTAGAGTAGGTTTAGTTTTTTTTTTCTTTTTTTCTTTTCTATTTTCTTTTATAAATTTTGTTTTAGGGCTCCAAACTGTGTCAAATAAATTTTATTAAATATCTAAAATTCCCAATTTGCATTTAGTTTAACAAGGGAACCTTTTCATGTCCAATAAAGATACAAAAGAAATTTATGCAATTGGCCATATATGCTACTATGCAATATTTATAAATAGCTCATGGTTTTATTTTAGACAATCAATTCACTCAATTCCAACTAGCACAAAAATCCTAGAACATCACATAGTTAACGTATTCAATTATAGAACATGGGTACTACATATTAATACAAAATCAAAATGTTGAAGTCATATTATCTTCTCTCATATAAAAAAAGTGTTGCAAAATATTTTGGAAGATACCAAAAATTCCAAGAAAGAACTTCAAAGTTAAAAGGGAACATGTTAAAATGACAATCCACCATAATTTCTAGAAGTCCTTTTATTCCCTCTCTTAAGTAAGTCAAGCATGGTTGGATGAACATTTTTAAATGCTACTATATAATTCCAATGGTTGAAATAAAATGAAATCAAGTTGGATAGTCATGTTAATCCACACATATAAGAATGTCTTTAAATCATGGTTGAGAAGGATCAAACAAGTTCTCAAAAGGTTCTATTCACTCGGAATTTCAACGAAGTTAAACAATCAACCAAGCTTATTTTTATTTATTTCACATTCCATAATTTGGAAAATTTTGGGATGTGACATAGATAGATAAATACATTTCTTACAAAGAAGAACGAGAAATAACAACTCATAAAGATCATACTAATAGACTAGTATCTAAACTATTTGGCTTGCAAATACTACTATTGCCTTGCTCTACAGAAGTAGGTTCTATGGCTGGATATTATACTCCTATCTACTCAGCAGCTTCATCTTCATTTCAGTTGATGATAAGATGTCTCCATTGACTTCATTAAAGATCTTGAGTTTTTGGATGATGATTCCTTGAGCGTAAGTTAGTGTTGACGTTGTATTTGCTGGCTTCAGAATTTAGCAGAGGCTAAGAAGATACGTTGAGTACGAGCGTACTCAGCAAGTTCATTAAAAAGGAGTGGTTGATGCACTAGCTACAGCCACAGACCGTAGGTCATTGGGTATGCAGGTTTTTTAAAATATTTCTTCAAAGGTTGCTTTTATTATAATGAAAATCTCTGTCCGCCAGCCTTCACACGTTTACCAGAACTTTTATGGAGTTCCTTTTCTGCCGCGTACGTAGCTCCTTCCCAGAACAGGGAGGAACATGTCACAGTTTGTACACTCTACAGAGGTGCGTTACTTTTCCTATGAGAAACCTTAGCCTTGTTGCACAACCAAGTCATGAGAGTGTCCACACTTTCTTGATATGGAGCCCAGTCTAAGATCCAAGCCGATCACTGCCCTTCTCCGTGACCCCACATGGAACATGACTCCCCAAGCAGGAATACCTCTGTTAACCCCCATATAGGTAGATATAGCCCTGGCAACCCCTTGGATACTCCAGTGAGCAGATCATGTCCCTAGCAACCCCCACCGAAGTGGCAGATCTAACTCCGATGGCCCCTCACGGATAATTTGGACACCAATATCGCAGAGACATAAGCGTTCCCACCCATGCTGAGTCCTCGCAGGGAATCTATAACTTCACGATAAGGTCATCCGTTTAAGAGAAGTAAGAATATCCAGCTAACTTCTCTATCCCATTCCAAATCTCATGGTCAACGTGTTATATATGGAGAAATAATCACTGGTGATATTTGTTGTTAAGTCCTAGATATTATGTTCCTTTACCATTGGAATTATAATAGTAGGTTATTACCATTTGGTAACTTACCTATAATCATATTATTATGAAAATAGTGCTTTCTAACCTTTTTAAAATGCAGGCGATGAAAACATTTGAGTTACAAGTATTTGATAGAAAATAATTAAAGGACAAGAGCAAGTGTGAACTTGCCTTTTGTGATTGAAATATTATGCTCTCACGGTCTTCGAGACAATAGAAGATATAATATCTGAAAACAGCATCATTGGCCCGGTAAGGATTAATGTTTAATGAAGCGAGATGCAATTATGCATAAGTAATATAATTCAACTTGATAAACTCGAATCCCCGGAATAATCGTCTATGATCTACGGTTTAGAAATTGGGAATGGTTTCTCTTGAAGTGTCTGGCCCCTTTTAGACATGTTTCACACATATGCTTCTTATTAAGACTTATGTGGGCGTGTGAAACATGATGTAAGTACAATGAGTAACATACAATGGTAAAGCACTCAAGTGTGGAAAGGTACTTTTTAAATAGGACTGTCAATTCATTAGAGTTTTTATAGAAATGCTTAAGGATTACTTTTAATGTTTCTTAAAAGAATAACTTTTGAGGAAAAGTTTACTTTTACAAATAAAAAGTATTTAAATTTGAAGTTAACCCTTTTAATGTCCCTTATTAATTATAATTATCGAAGATAAAATTATTAGTACATTTAAACAATCACAACCAATGTAGTGGAGACTTATATGTTTATATGACAAGATGACATTTCAGGTGGTTTATTTCACCATGCTTTATAAAAGTGGAATAAGAGTATTATTGCCCTTATGGGAGTAGTGTTTCTTAATATTATAAGTGAATGGAATTACTTATTTATTTTAGAACTAATGATGATATTCTATAACATGGGAATGGCATTACTTAAAGCACCTAATTATTTTATTTAACTCTTAAGTGTAACTCATGAACTTACAAAATAATTTGTAGTATAATTGTTTTAATGAGTCAAAATATTATCTTTGATGATTTAATCATGTATAAAATATTTTTGGAACGTAAGATACACTTAATTTTAAATGGTAATTTTAGGATATACATACTAAAATGGTTAGATTTTATAAAAACATCATTTGGTTTTGTTATTACACTTTAGATTTTAAATAAATTATAGTAAAGACATAAGCAAAAGCTTTATATATTCTAAATGAATTAAAATAAAGGAAAAATGGTTTAAAGAAGATTTATTAAACCTTTACATCTTATAGAGGTGATATTTTTAATGCTTAGAATTTATTTTTTGATCATTTTGGTATATTATATGTATTTTTATGACTTTTAAATAATAAGATATGATTTTATAAGTTTTATTAAATAATAGATATTTAGTTAACGGGCATAAAAATGTACAAAATAAGTTTATAAAAGTATATTTTATTTTTCCAAGAATTTTGATATCTTGTACTTATTTTTATGAATTTTCAATAATTGAATATGCCTTTTAAAGATTTACCTTTCATAGAATATTTGCTAATTAATAATAACTATTTCATTTAAGTTGGAAAATAAAGTTTAATAATCAATTTAAATTATAGAGTATATTTTCTGAACAATTTGACATATTATATATAATTTTCTAAATTATAAAATAAAAGATATTGAAATTATAAGATTTAGTCATTTTCTAATTGAATTTTTAAATAGTGAAATACTTTTTACACCAATACTAACCATAGACCCAGTCACTAACAGGTGGGCCAGTGGCCACGTCACATGCCCAGGTGGCATGTCCGACTAGGCTTGACCCCATGCTGACGTGTCGATGACATTAGTGTGATGTCACGCTTACATCAGCTATGCAGCTTTTCCAGGTGGTGCCCCAGGCCGACGTTAGGGTGCGTGCACGCTTGCGGGGTTAGGGGTGTTGGACGTGGAAGGCAACAGTGGTTCGGATGGTGGTTGCGCCACTTGGAAATGGTCATCGGAGCCTCAATTCCGGCGAGCTCCGACGGCGGTGAGCAAATGCCTTAGTGGAGAAGGCGATAGGGAGGGTTAGGGACAAATCGAAGAGGTGCGCGAGCATAGGTAGCTCACCAAGAATTTGAAGAGCGCAATGATGAGGCCAAAGGAGCTTTGTGACAGCGACAATCGACGATAAACGGTGATGGCTGGCGGCGGTGGAAACTTTGATCCCGTCGATTAGGGTTGCATTGGCTTGCATTATCTATCTTAGGTGAACTAGGAGAATACGTAGAGCATGATGGTGCCCTCCGTTTGCCCTAGGGTGGTCCAAGACGGTAGGGGTAGTCATCTATGGCAAGCTAGGGTTTCGGTTCCTACGTGGGTGATAGATAGAGCGGGAGAGGGAGAAGGAAATGAGGATGGGGACGAGTGAGCATCACAGTGGCGTTCTTATCCCCCGCTGGTGACGACGGTGTGCATCACGGTGATCGAAGCCTGTTGACGCCGACGAGCATCATCGAACACAGACATGCAGGTGTATGTGTGCGTGAGGATGATGATGATGGAACTTTTGTAGAAAACCCCCTAAGTTTCCTAGCAATTAACCCGTGGTCCAAACTGCAGTCCCACCTATCAGCCAGAGAGAGAGGTGATCCGGACTGTCCTCACTAGGTCGATATTAGACTGCAACAAAGTAAGCGGTAAATTGCTGCTGCTACTCTGGGCGACCAATAGAAGATGGGCTGCGTCCTGGTTTCATTTTTTATTTCCCAATTCCTTTTATTTTTCTATTTCTGATTTTATCAACTCATTTTCAATTCAAATTTCAATATATTTAAACACCAAAGCTTTTGTATAGTATTTCAAACATTTCAAAGGTCATGGTACTAGTTGGCTGCCCTAATCTTGTTGGCGTATTTCAATATACATCAATATATAGGAAATTATTTATTCAATAGAGTAAATAAGATTTAGAGTTTTAGGGATTTATTATATAAAAGTCTTATAAAATGTTCTTATTTTCATGATGATAATTGTAATGATAATGATTTAAGTTGGTGAATGATATGCATGGAATATATTCATACTTGGCACCATTTATCAACCATATTATATGGTGATTTTAAATTGTAGGGTTCTTAATGTTTGAAATTTCCTTTACTCAATTTCCTAAAAAATGCTATTCATAACTATCCTACTTACTTTCAAAGTAAGCATGGATAATTTCATAACTAATGGTTCACTACCATCTGAAGTGTGGTTATTGTCTTGGTAGAACCTCTAAGGATTAAAGTTAATAGCAGTTACTATTTAGGGTTTCTAACACCACACTTACTATGACTATAGAGAATACCCTACCCTCATGTGCACTTGTGTATGTAGCTAGGGAGCAAGGTTTAAGGACTTATCTCTATCTTGATGATCACGATTGATATCTCAACTTTAGAGTGAGATGTGTAGATTACTTCCTGATGTAATCTTGAGGATTCATGAGACTAGGGTTTTACTAGGGTTTAAGATCTTAAGATAGACAAGGCTTTCATTAATAAACACTCATCTTGTATTATGATTATCTCTTAGAAAATTCATTTTACTAAGAGATATTACTCAATGGGTATCTAGAAATAAGGAATGATTCCACATCCAACTTGACTATAGGGTTTTGAATAATAAGGTAGACATGGGACTTGTCATGGCTTGATATAATATTTATTGAAGGTTTCTCAAGAACTCCTATCCTTAATACCTTACTAAAGTTATATTTAGTTAAGGAATTTCTTTCCTAAATATACTCTATATAGATCTCTCATTTTATTCACTAAGACCTCCTCTTCCTAAATGACTAGTCATCCAACTCCACCATATCCATCATCACCTGATAACATGGTCATGTCACTTCAGCAATACTCATTCTCTATCCTTATTCTAATATCTATCTCCCATTTCTTAGCTACCTATAATGAATCTATCAATGTAGCTATTTCTAACTCCATCCATTACTCCTTTATATTCTCCTTGCATCTACTTCCAAGGCTTGCAGGATTACAATACTCACAAAATCACAGGTGATATCAATACTCTAGAAAGATATGGTACTACTCCCTATATATAAGTTTTTCCTTGCATAAGCTTGATCAAGGTAATAATCCTCTGTAGCACTATAGTACTAAAAAGACTGTAGCTTATATGCAACATGCCAATCCCTGGATAGGTTCATTGGCTTGCATAGAACTTAGATGAATAAGGAAGTAAAATATTCGTGTATCATAAATAATGAAAGATCCAAAGTAATCATTTATTATGATAATGCTTAGCTCGAAGGCTAGCTCAAACTTATTCAAGTATCAAACATAAATAAATAACTCCTTCAATCTTAAAATTGCCCAAAAGCGAACAATTGTAAAGTGAAGTACCACGACCTAGCTGATCACTCAGAGTCAGAATATCCTGCAACATAAAATGTAGTAGCCCCGAAGGGTCAATACATGGAATATATGGCAAGTAGCGCTAACTAGGGAGACAATACACCTAGCAACTAAATCCTTATTTGGCTAGTGAAACTTTAGTTAGCTTGCAATTTTCAAACACTTTTTCCTACTTTATTAAAACAATTTGATTCACAACAACCCATTAAGTTCACCCATCAAGTTTTAGTAATCAAGAAATAAGGATGAGCGATAATATGTCACAGCATCAATATCAAGCAACTCATTTTTGTCCGTAACCGGGGACACGGCTAAACACTTAGTTTTACACCCTGCAGGGGTTGTACACTTTACCCATGTGACTTGGTTGACCCAGCTCGTACCACCACAATCATATTGTGTGATGATAGGAAGAATCCCAAGAAGAGACCGTTCATGAAGTAGATCCCCAAACCCAACTGCACACCGGTCCCAACCTACCATTCACTATATCTCTTTCTATGATGGGTTCGGGTCACCGTGACCTACTGAGTCCAACCAGCCACCCATTTCTTACTGGGGCATGGTTGCACACGTAAGCTACTGTAATAAAGAAAACTAATCCTTCTCAGTGCCCTAGTCGACATTCCCCACTGTTATTCACACTCTGATGACTAATCCAACCATGCCGCCCAGGTAGTTTATTGGCATTATGTTGTTTTAGTAGAACAAAACATATAATTCATCATATCATGATCCCTTCCCCGTGTCTACAGCATCATCTAAGCACATCTACCATACGGAGGATCAAGTACAAGGAATTTCCCTACCATAATACATAGGACATAGCGTAGCATAGTAATACCTACACATGTAGCTATGAAAATACACTACACATGCATAAAGAAAAATAGTAGGATAAATCATGAACAAAATAGCAACTACTTGACTTGACGTTAGGAGTCGAGAGTATAATCCTCATAGAAGCAAGCGTTGCACTCGTCACAATCTACACAATACAAAATTTGCAACATATAAACAATCATACACAACAATAACAATGCCCAATGCATGCATGACATGTTGAATAAAGTTTCAGTAGAACATTACATCCTCTATTCAATATACGAACTGTATGTATGCATGGAAAACTTTTTAATGCATTGAAAACAAATTATGCAACTTGAAAGTCCATTTAATATAGCTTTTAATCAATTTATTAAACCCATGTCGTTGACAGATTTATAAAATCTGGGCAAAAAAACCACTTTATATGTTCCAAATTAGAGCCAGGGCCAACAAGAATCACGCCAAAAAGGACTTACAGATCTTTTTAAATAATTAAAATACGACAGAAAGCATTTTATATATTAAAAATATTTTGTGTAGTAAACTTGTCATTTTAATTCATAAACAGAAACTACAAGTTCTAGTGATTCTAGGGACATATTATATGCAATTTTCTGAACAATAGTTATTTTGTTATGAATTTAATACTCCAAAAAGTCCATTAAATCATTTAAATAATTACTACAAAACCTTATAGTAAAAGTCCGAAATAATTGTGTAGCAATGTTCGTCGTAAAATAGTGAATCCAACTATCGTTGTTATGGAAACGACAGTGTCTGACCAGGCTAGTTCATGGTGCGGGAGCGAGCAGGGATGCGAGCGACGGCGTCCGTAAGCGGGATTGGGCACAAGCAAGCATCGGGGACACAAGAAGTACCCAGGTTCGGGACCCTCGTGGTGAGGTGACACCCCTACTCCTGCCAATCTGACTATCTAGATGAACACAAAGAACTACAAGGGCTCCTCGAGCTATATTTGTCCTAGCTAGTAGAGAATGAGAGACCAACCCTTGCAATGTTTCCCTTGCCGTCCCTTATATAGGACGAGGCGGCATGGGCAACGACCTGGCCGACTGGAAGGTCCCACAGGCAGGCCCCAGCCAGCTAGGTCATCTATAGTGGCCGGCATGGCGGGTGTGTACCCACAGTCAAGCCCATGCTGATCCACGTAGTCTACAGTGGCTGTCGTGCGGGTAGTTATGCACATTACCACCTACTGTCCACTGTTACAACCGTCATCGGTAAAGTCGTCGGTATGGGCCGAGTGACTGAGTCTCCTTTCTGTCTTGTCCATCGTCCTATGCGTACTGCATACTGTGCTCTGGTTCATCTTGTACCTTGTCAGTCTCGAGTGGCCGGCTAGGTTGCCCTAGACGGCTGATCTGTCTTGACCAGGTGGTAGGTTCCATCCGGCTAGGCGTCTGACCTTGGTTGTCTCATCCGGCTGATGGTTCTGCCGGCTCGTTCTTGACTTGTCTTGCTCTATCCGGCTGGCATGATCCAGCCGGCTAGGTGCCTTTGGGAATGATTTTTATCCGGCTGACTGGTTTGCTAGTTTGGTCTTTGTTTGTCCTTCTTTCTGATCTATCTTTGAGTTTTTACATCCGGCTGCCCAGCCGGTTAGCCTTTGTATCTTGTCCGGTTAGCCTACCCGCGGGTGATCCTCCCGACACTAGCCCCCGAGCGCGTGTAGATTCCTCCCTTGGGTGAAATGTGCGCGTGCTCAAAAAGCTAGTTTGAATTTTTCCCGGCTAAATTTTGGCGGTTGAACTGCTCGTCTGCGTCATCACTAACGTCAGCCACGACGTCGAACTGTCGCGTCTCATGTCGCCTCGGGAACCGCTGTCGGTGCCTCGCATCCCACGCTCGGGATGTTCTGCGCATTGCATGTCGGCGCAAACGATCTGAACGCGGTTGGGGATGTGAGGGGCTTCCACGTGGCGAGCCAGCGATTTGCCTCCCCGGCCCCTTTAGTAGCAGCCACGACGCCACATCGACTCCCACACACCATTTGCCCCCTTTGCTCACCGTCGATGTCGCACTCCTAGCCTCCTGCCGCTGCTCTGCCCTTGTGCCGCCGACGAGCTCGCGCCGCCTCTGCTCCGCCAGCGCCGTCTGCCTCTTTCTTGCCCTAGCGACGGGTCACCGTCACTCTTCTGTCGCTCCCCTTTCGCCTTCTCCGCCTATTCTTTCTTCTCCGCCGTGCTCTGCCACCGTCGGCATGGCTGAAAGCCACGGCGCCTGGTGCGGCTCCTCCATCATGGAGGCGCAAGTCGAGAAATACCGGCGATCGCGCCTCTTGTCGACCGCCTGCGAGGTCACAGTGCGCCTTGCCCCGGCCGGTGAAGTCTCGTCAGCTCCGCAAATCGGCGAGGGCATTATGTTTCTCATGCATCTGGCGCGCGGCCTGGCCTTTCCGGTCAGCACCTTCCTTCTTTCCTTCCTTGCCCGCTTCGATCTCTGCCTCCACCATCTCAGCCCGAATGCAATCGGCATTCTGGCCAACTTCATAGCATTTTGCAAAAGATACCTTGGGATCTAGCCGGATCTCGGGCTCTTCTGTCGGCTTTTCCTCACCCGGACGCAAGTGCAGTACGCCAAGGGGCCGCTCGTGCCCTGCGGCGGTGCCTCCATCTACTCACGCGCCCAAACCGGCTACCCCAAGATCAAACTGCCTGACACGGTCAAACTGTGGCAGCAGACGTACTTTTACATACTGAACTTGGGGTTCGACGACCACCTCAACCTCCCAGCCATACAGGATATGGAGTCCACTCGGGCGCACTGGGAGGAGAAGATATTCGGCGCCAAGATGGAGTCGGATGTGCTACTGCACCGGATGAGGCGGTTGGTCACGGCTGCCTTGACTGGCGTCGAGGTAACGCTTGGCTACGCCAGCCGGCTGATGATGCCCCTCCAGCAGCGAGCACACAAGATGTGATACTAATCTGGGCGCCTCGACCTGACCCGGCTCTCCCGCCGCAATCCCCCTTCGCCAACCTCTACGAATGGGTGTGGATGATAACCAAGGAGAAGATCAAGGCCGACTGGAGATTTGGTCTGGCTCCCTACACATGCGAGAACCGCGCCCCCGGGTGAGTGTGACTTGCTTCCTTTCTTGTTTCTCTTTTGTTCTTGCTCTGTGCGGATTCGCCGCTTTGTTCGGTTCTGACTTGCTTCTTCCCTTGTAGATCTTCCCCTGCATCATCTAGGAGGAGGGCGATGCGCCCCTCCAGGTCTTCACTGCCGACCTCCCTGAGCCACACCTGTGCCGAACCGGCAGTGAGGGTTCAGACAGCGAGGATGGCTTCTTCCCCAGCCGGACTGATGAGGCGGTGGAGGACCCGCATGGCCCTGCACCCGAGGACAGTGACGGCACCGTGCCACCTGAGCGGACGCGGAAGCGTGCCGTCGAGGGGTCCTAGAGAAGCATTGCCGCCACCGAAGATTCATCTGCGAAGCGCAACTGGGTGGGGGTTCCTCCATGCCCTGGTCGGGCCACGGGTGGCCGGAAGAGATCTGCGCCCGTGGTGCAGGGGTAAGTTATCTTGCACCTTCCTTTTTTTGCCCTTGATTTCGTTATTGCCTTTGTCTTGACCTTTCTCTTCTCTCGTAGGTCTCTTCTCTCTTTTGCTGCGAGCCCGGCTTGCAGCGCGCCTTCTGCCTCTCCGCCTCGCAACCCTCCGCCACAGCCGGATGCCCCCTCGATGCCCCCGCCAGTGCTGATGGCCACGCCCCATCCAACTCCCGCTGCGCCGGAGCACACGGCGAGTCAACCGGATGAAACTTCCAGCCCGGGTGGAGGCTCATCAGCTAGTGCGGGAGGCTCACATGCCGGCAAGGAGATGGTGGTGGTGGAGGATGTCAACTACGACGAGGAGGCGACGACGCAGTGGCTGGCGGCCACTCACGATGCTCTGGCTGCCCTAGCCGCCTCCCTGACATAACTCCCCTTGGAGGCGGGGTCCTCTCTCCAATCCCTCGAGGTGAACCTCGAGACTGGGCTCAACGAGTGTCGGCAGCTGCAGGTGATGCTGGCCAGCACCAATGCGGCCGCCACGGCACAACTGGCGACAGCGCGGGGGACAGAACAGAGTAAGTCTCCCACCTTGCTCCTTTCTCTCTCTGTCTCTCTCTGTTTCCGGCTACATTCTCACTTGCACTTTTCTATACTTGCCGCAACCATCATGGTATGTGCTCAACACAAGATTGACCAGCTGACGCGCACAAACGCGCGCCTCAGCCGGGCCAACTCCGCCCTTCGGTTGCAGAATAAGGAGTGACACTCCGGGCTGAACCAGCTAGAGGCCACCCTCAAGGAGCACGACGAGACCTTCGCCAGTCAGGACACGGCCTTCGATCTCCTGGATAAGGAGGTCTCCCGGATGAAGGAGCACTCTAAATTCATGGACGAGGAGCTGATGAAGATCGGCCACGTCGCCAAGGGTAAGTTCTCGGCCTTTTCTTTTCATTCCGTCTGACTGCCTTTTGCCGGATTGTCTTTTTGACTTGCCCCCTCTGATCACAAGGCTTCTACCCCTAAGTAGATGCACTTTCCTATGACTCGGTGCAGCTGGTTGTGCCGGGTGAGAAGGCCGCTGTCCGGGACCTGGTCGCGCGGCTCGGGGAGGATGCCGCCAATCTCCGCAAGACCGGGGCCGCCATCCACGACCTTATCTTCCCCGGGGAGCTTCTGTCGGAAACCATGGGCGCCTTGGCCATTAAGCTGGGAGGTGCGCCGAACGCCATCGACCGGCTACGCGACCTCGCGGCTCGCGTCAGCTCTGAGATGGCCCTGGCCCTCATGCTTTCCTAGTACAAGGATACCCGGCTCGACAAGCTGGTGGATGGCTTCCGAGCCAGCGTGGATCTTCCCATCGTGCACCAGGCCAACCCTGGACTCCGCTCCGCCACCATCACGATTGCCGGTTACGCCGACATTGACGAGGTGCTGACGGAGAGCGAGGGAAGCGCGGGTCCGGATGGTGGTGCGTAGGCATCCTCCTAGCCGGGCGGGACTGATGCGGCTCCTCCTGATGGCAAGGGCCTGGCCGCCTAAAGAAGAAGACCCCGGGATGCCGGGCGTAATTGTATATAGTTTCATCTTTTGGTGCTTGTGTGTGAACAATCTGGATATGCGGGGGCTTCGTCCCCCGCCGTTTAATTAACCATCTGGCTGGGTTTGCCTTCGTGCACCCATTATATTTTTGGCTTGTTTGACTAGCTTATCCGACTAGTCCGTTCCAGCCGGTCTTATCTTGCTTTATTCCTAGCGTTTTCCTTCTGCTGTGCTTCTGATCTGGCGACGATCTGCCGACTTGTTCTGGCCGGTTGGCACATCTGCTAGCCGGGGACTACATTCTTCCAATGGGGGCGCGCTAGCGCACCCACTGGGTGTAGCCCCCGAGATTCGGAATAGCTGGAGTAGCCAGGTGTTTCGAATCTTCAGAAAACTCATGTCGTTCACCTTGCCTTTCCGAGTGCCACTTGCTTAGCCGGGTTGGGAAAACTGCACCGCAGTTCAGCTATACATATCTGGCCATGCCTTGGACCTTTTTTCTCTATTACTTTCCTTATCTTATCTCTTTCTTTCTTTTCTCTTTCCATCTTTCCGTATTTCTCTCTTTCTTTCTTTCCTCTTTCCCTCTTTCCAACTTTCTCTTCTTTCCTTGACTGGCTAGATTTTCTTGACGTGCCCAACTAGCGGTGTTAGACGGGCGAGAGAGGATTGCTTTTATCTAGCTTCGTCTTTCTCCGTCCAGCTGGTGCACCCCTTAGCCGGACATCGCATGCTTCCAGTAGGGGTGCGCCAGCACACCCACTGGGTGTAGCCCCCGAGATTCGGAGTGGCTACCATAGATAGGTGCTTCGAATTTTCTCTCGCTTTGATTTCTAGCTCGGTGCGGTTTGTACAAAAAATAAACATACAAAAATGATTTCTTATAAATATATTGTTGTGTTGTACGTTAATTTACTATCCGACCAGAATTTCTCTTTTTCAAAAACTAGCTCGTGCTTTTCTGAACACTTAGTCACTTTCTCGTGCGCAATGATGTTTACGCTGCACCTTGCCGGACAGTCGGGTTGCGGTCTGGAGCCAGAACTGAAGGGATCTGACAATACATTTCTGCACAGTACTAGAGGCTTAGTCGCCAGAAAATACCAACTAGGCACAAGGCCGGAATGTCCGATCTATCGCATCTTTCACCATTATTCGTGTGGGATGCCCTCGGGCTTTTGCTCTTGCTAGCGGACAGCCGGCTTGCGGTATATAGCTGAGATGAAGAGTGGGCCTCTAGCATCGTCGCACACTACTCAGTCGGCTTACATAATTGGCAGGGCGGGCCAACCGGCAATCTCCCATAGTTGGGGGTCGACGGAAGCCAGAAAAAACGTTGCAGGGTTTAATCGAAAACGAATAACAACCGAATATCTGGCAAGGAGCCCCCGAGCGTCAGCCGGGGTTCCACATCTTTCACTCATTCAGGGTTTTGGATACATACACTGATTCTTGGGACTAAGTGTAAAATGGCCGGAGCATATTTGCATTCCACGGCCGCTCCGTCTCCTCATCCGACTTGTCCATCTTGTCCTTGCGCGGCTGCTGCGCGATGATGAGGTAGTAGGAGTTGTTGTGTAGCGCCTTGCTGATAATGAAGGGGCCCTACCACGGGGGGGGGGATAGCTCCTGCATGCCCTTCGTGTCTTGTATCAGCCGGAGCACTAGGTCGCCTTCCCGGAAGGTGACGGGCCGGATGCAGTTGGAGTGATACCGGCACAGCCCTTGCTGGTAGATGGCCGACCTGGACAGAGACAGCTCGCGGGCCTCCTCGAGGAGGTCCTCGCTATCCTCCATTGCCTCCTAGTTCTCCCTCTCCATGTAAAGGAGCTTGCAGGGTGAGTCGACTCGATGTCCGCCGTGAGGACTGCCTCCTAGCCGTAGGTGAGGAAAAAAGAGGTGAAGCCGGTTGATCTATTCAGAGTGGTGCGGAGACTCCACACCACAACCGGGAGTTCCTCGATCCAACAGCCGGGTGATCGCTCGAGCGGCTCGATCACCGGGGCTTGATTCCGGCTAGCACCAGGCCATTGGCTCTTTCCACCTGCCCGTTGGACTGCGGGTGCGCGAGGGATGCGAGGTTCAGCCGGATTGCCATGTTGCGGCAGAACCGGGCGAAGGCCCCCTTGGCGAAGTTCGTGCCATTGTAGGTGATGATGCTATGGGGGTAGCCAAAACGGATGATGATGTAGCTGAAGAAGGTGATGATGGTGGCGCCGTCCAACTTCCGGATCGGCTTCGCCTCGATCCATTTAGTGAACTTGTCCACCACCACCAGCACGTGGGTCATGCCGGCTCGAGCTTGCTTCAACGGGCCGACCATGTCCAGCCCCCAAATCACAAAGGGCCATGTGATCGGTATGGCCTTGATCACGGAAGTCGGCATGTGACTTAGCCGTTCGTACTGCTGGCACCGATTGCATGCGCGAACCAGCTGGTCCGCGTCCTCCGAGGTGGTGGGACATTAGAATCTTTGGCGCATAACCTTTGACACCAGGGCGTGAGATGAGGCGTGGTGAGCGCATTCTCCCAGATGGATTTCCTTCAGTAGCCGATAGCCGGTATCCGCGTCGACGCACCGCTGGAAGACGTCCGTGGCGCTGCGCTTGTACAGTTCCTTGTTGATGATGGTGTACGTGTGCGCGCGGTGCCGGATCTTCCTTGCCTCCACCTCGTCAGCCGGGAGCTCGTCGTTGAGGAGGTATTTAATGAAGGGCTGGGCCCAGGATGGAACTTCCCGGATGGTGAAGACACTAGCCGACACGATCTGGAGCTCATCTGGGGGTCGGCCGGGTGGGATGCCCGAGTCGGAAGCCCCCGGGCCTTTTGCCTAGCTCGATGACGTCTTGCCTGAGGAGGAGGTAGCCCCCGGGTCTTTCGAGCCGGAGGGTAGAATAGCGGGGCCTGGCTCTTTCGATCTGGCAGCCCTTGGGTCTGCTACCCAGATGCTGGACTTGGATTCTGGAGAGGGGGTGATGCAGGGCTTGCGAAGGTGCTCCAAGGATACTCCGGGCAGGATAGCCGCTCTGGTGGATCCGACTCGCGCGAGCGTGTCGGCCGCCTCGTTGTTGGCATGGGGGACGTGATGGAATTCGCATCCCTTGAAGCCAGCACTGAGCAGCTGGACATGGAACCGGTACAGGGACATGTTGGTGTCCCGGGTGTCCCACTCTCTAGATACTTGCTGCACCACCATATCCGAATGGCCGAAGCAAAGGATCCAGTGGATGCCGATGTCTTTCGCGAGCCGGAGCCCATTCGCGAGAGCCTCGTACTCAGCGATGTTGTTCGACGCGATGAAGTGGATCTGTAGTATGTACTCCAGACGGTCTCCCTTGGAGACGTGAGCACGATGCCGGCTCCCAAGCCCCCGTGCATCTTCGAGCCGTCGAAGTGTAGCTTCCAGTAGTCAGAATCTGGAACCAGCGACAGGTACTGGTTTTCCACCCAGTCGACGAAGAAGTCCGCCACCGCCTGAGACTTGATGGTGATCCGGGGCTCGTACCGGATGCAGTAGGCAACCATATCGATGGCCCACTTGGCTACCCGTCCCGTGGCATCCTTGTTTCCAAAGATCTCGCCCAACAGCGCGGTGGACACCACAGTGAGTGGATGCTCCTGGAAGTAGTGATTGAGCTTCTTGCAAGCCAGGTACACGCCGTAGCACATCTTCTGATAGTGAGGGTAGTTCTACTTGGAGAGGGAGAGCACCTCGCTGAGGTAGTAGACGGGTCGCTGAACCGGCTAGGCCTTGCCTTCCTCGTGATGCTCCACCGACAGGACGACGCTGACGACCCAGTGGTGAGAACCGGCGTTGTGGATAGCATGCGCTTGAGTTCGTGAAACGTGGCATCCGCCTACACAGTCTAGGTGAACTTGTCTGTCTTCTTCAACAACTGGTATAGTGGCAGGGCCTTCTCCCCAAGCCGGCTGACGAATCGGCTGAGGGAAGCCAAGCAGCTGGTGAACTTCTGGACGTCGAGCAAGCTCTTGGGAGGCTACATCCTTTCGATGGCTGCAATCTTCTCTAGATTGGCCTCGATTCCTCGGTTAGATACGAGGAAACCGAGGAGCTGTCTAGATGGCACGCCGAACACGCACTTCTCTGGTTTAGCTTCATGTGGAACTGGTGAAGATTCGCGAACGTCTCGCCGAGGTCCTCCAGCAGGGTCTGCTTCTCTCCGTCTTGATGATGACGTCATCCACGTAAGCGTGCACATTCTAGACGATCTACGAGTGCAAGCATTTATGCATGCAGCGCTGATAGGTAGCACCTGCATTCTTTAAGCCGAATGGCATGGTTACATAGCAGTAAGCCCTGTACGGGGTGATGAACGATGTTTTCAATTGACCAGCCAGATTCAGCCTGATCTGATTATAGACGGAATAACAATCAAGAAAGGAGAGCAGATCGCAGCTGGCCGTAGAGTCAATCACTTGATCAATATGGGGCAGGGCGAAATGGTCTTTCGGACAGGCCTTGTTCAGTCTTGTGTAATCGATACACATACACCAAGTCTTGTTCTTCTTCAGCACCAGGACTGGGTTGGCCAGCCAGTCTGGGTAGTACACTTCCATGATGAAGCCGGTGACGAGTAGCCGGGCGATCTCGTCGCCGATGACCTTCCTCTTGTCCTCCGCGAAACGACAGAGGGGCTGCTAGACTGTCTTGGCGTCAGGACGCACGTGAAGCGAGTGCTCGGCGAACTCCCTCGGCACACCCGGCATGTCTTTGGGAGACCATGCTAAGATGTCCCGGTTCTGAAGGAGGAAGTCAACGAGCGTGCTTTCCTATTTGCTGTCCAAGCCGGCACCAATGGTGACGCACTTGGAGGGGTCAGCCGGGTCAGGCGGGATCTTCCTGGTGTCCTTGGACGGCTGGACGCCATGTCCCTAGCCGGATTCGAGCTAGACGGCACCTCTTGCTATAGCATGGAAATGCTGTGCATCATCTCGCGCTTCTCTTCGGTGATGAGCAGGGCCTCATCTATCTTTGCTCCTTCCTTCGAGCAAGCCATGGACCGTCTGTAGCAGCCGACCACGGTGATAACACCATTAGGCCCCAAAAACTTTACCTTGAGGTATGCATAGTGGGGGACCACAATGAACTTTGCGAGGGCAGGGCGCTCAAGGAGGACATGGTAGGTGCTGGCGAGGTTGACCACCTTGAACCAGATTGGCTCGCGCCAGAAGTTCTCCTCCGAGCCGAATATGACATCTAGACGGATCTTGCCCAACGGGACGCATGGTGGCCTAGGCACGACGCCGTGGAACACAGTGGTCGAGGGCTGCAAGTCACACTCCCGGATGGCCAGCTTATCCATGGAAGACCGGTAGAGCAGGTTGAGGCTGCTCCCACCATCTACCAGCACGTGCGAGAATTGGCAAGTGCGCACGTCGAAGATGAGAAGAGGGTCTAGCACCATCGTGTAGCCCCCGAGATTCAGGAGAAGATCCGGCTGATCCGCCTGACTCTACGTGATAGGAATCTCGGAACAGTTGAGGTGCAGGGGGACTGGAGGGACGACAGCGTTCACCTCCTTCCGACCGCGATTTATAATCGGCTCGACCTCGAAGATGTGGTAGTTCTCGTGCTGCTGAGGGTATGCCTTGTTGCTGCGGTTGTTGTCGGCTGCCCTAGCCAGTGGTGGGGTCCACCGAGAGGGGGTGGGAGGAGAGGAGGCAAACCAGCTTGCTGCTTGATCTGTCGGGTCCAGCTGCACTGTCGAGTGGTGTGTGTAGCCGTCTTGGCGCCCCTATGGTACTTGCATGGCCTGTCGAACATCTGCTCAAAGGTGAAGGAGTTCCTATGTCTCTTGTCGTTGTGAGACGACGCGCCTTGCACCACATTGACCTGCCTCTGGTGGTAGCGCGGGCTTTGTTGTTCAAACGGACGCTTGCCCTGGTAGCGGACATCGCTATCGTGCCGCCTGGATGACCCGGCATCTCCGCGTTGCCCGACATGCTTCTCTCGATCCGGCCCGGTGGGAACCGGCCGTCCTTCCATGTTCACTCGGAGGGGATTCTTCGTTGCCGCATCCGCGGTGGCATACTGGTCGGCGACAGACGTCAGCTCCGCCATGGTGTTGGGCTCATCACACAGGAGCCGGTGGCGCAGCATCCTGCCTTCTCGGCATCCCTCGATGAAGAAACCGATTGCCTAGTTCTCCACCATCCCTTCGTAGGAGTTGCGCAGTTCGGTCTAGCAGGCAAGATACGCGCGATCCGACTCGGCGGTCTCCCTAGACGCATAGAGAAAGATCACGGGGTCTGCCTAGGCGCTTGTAGGTGCCATTGAAGTTCCAGATGAAGACCTTCTCAATGTCGAGCCAGGCGTTGATGTTGTTGGGTGCGAGGCTATTGAGCCAAGCCGGTCAACATGAGGAGGATGTAGTGAACCGCCACGCGCTTGTTGCCATGGGCGATTCCGACTGCGGTGACGTAGTCGATCAGCCAGTCCTTCGGCTTCATGCTACTGTTGTACTTGGGGGTGTCCCATGCCAGGGAGAACTTGTTGAGAAACGTCTCTTTTCAGATGCGCGGCCTGAAGCACACTGGGCCAGTTGCGTCTTCCTCCTCCATGAGGCGAGCTTGCGTTAGGAGGTTGATTTTGTCGCGCGCATCCGGCAACCGGGTTGGGCGCTCCCACCCAGCCAACGAGGTGGGATGGGTGAGGGGATGGAGGGGGGTTCTGGCCAGCTGGGGGTGGATGGCTCGTGGCACCTTGGTCGCCGCGGGGTTGGCTGCTGTCGGAGTAGCGACGCTTGGAGCATGGGGGTTGCTGCCCTGTAGATGCGGAGCACTCGGTCTGGCGAGGTCCTAGACGCTGCTTCCACCCGGGCGGTTCCCTCTGGAGCCGTCTCCCGCCTCGAACGCGATCCGAGTGGCCTCGGCCTGCTCGTCCGCCACTCGCAGCAGGTGATGTACCCGCTAGAACTGGCGCAACATTTCCTCCCCCTCCAGGTGGGTTAAGTCCTCCACGACGTCTCGTGCCGCCCGGACGTTCTTGACCGCGGTGTCATACACGGGCGGTGGGAAGTACGTGCGGGAGCCCGGCTCGACATCTTTCTAAAAACGGGCGCCCAACTCTACTCTGTGGCGTTGCACAGAGCCCAGCCGGCTAGGATCTTGATTAGCCGAGGTGAGGCCGTGGGCGCGCTGATCCTTGCGGATGTTGCTCTCCATACGGTACTTGGTAGAGGCCAAGCCCTGAGCTTGCTGAAGCAGATGCTCTCGCGCTGCCTCGATCTTTGTCATTGCCTCCTCCGGGATTTCACCGGGGTTGACCGGCTCGAGGAGTTCCTCGATGACCTCATCCACTACGCCTTTCTCACGCAGCGGAGTGGACGGGCCGCCTAAGTCACTGTCGCGCTCGAGATGAGGATGATGGCTGTGACTGGACCCGGCAATAATCACCTCCACGGTGCAGGGCACGACGAGCGCGCTGCCGGCTTAGGGAAATGGCTCGGCGAAGGAGACGATCTCCCGAGGGAAACCCTCTGGCATGGTGGCGACATAGACGGGTAGGTCGCCGAACAGCAGGACGGAGCCGCCTACCGGAAAGATAGAACCGGTGAAGCAGCGAGCGTTGTCGATAACAAATTCGAATTTGCCCAGCGTGAGCATGAGGCCAAAAGCCACGCGCTCGCCGGACGAAGTTGGGGATCCCGCCGGAACGTCACTCCGGTCGCCGCCATTTCTGCCCCATGGTGGGCGCCAATTGTCATTGTTATGGAAACGGGAGTGCCTGGGCAGGCTAGTTCGTGGTGCCGGAGCAAGGAGGGAAGCGAGCAACAGCGTCCGCAACGGGATAGGGCACAAGCAAGTGTTGGGGACACAAGAAGTACCCAGGTTCTGGACCTTCGTGGTGAGGTAACACCCCTACTCCTGCCGATCTAACTATCTGGATGAACACAAAGAACTACAAGGGCTCCTCGAGCTGTATCTGTCCTAGCTAGTAGAGAATGAGATACCAACCCTTGCAATGTTTCCCCTGCCGCCCCTTATATAGGCCGAGGCAGCATGGGCAACGACCTGGCTGACTGGCGGGTCCCACTGGCGGACCCTAGCCGGCTAGGTCATCTACAGTGGCCGACATGGCGGGTGTGTACCCACAGTCAAGCCCATGCTGAGCCACGCAATCTACAGTGGATGTCGTGCGGTTAGTTACACACAGTACCACCTATTGTCCACTGTTACAACCACCTATTGTCCACTGTTACAACCATCATCGGTAAAGTCTTCGTTATGGGCCGAGTGTCCGAGTCTCCTTTCTGTCTTGTCCATCATCTTATGCGTACTACATATTGTGCTCTACATCATCTTGTACCTTGTCTGTCTCGAGTGGCCCGCTAGGTTGCCCTAGCCGGCTGATCTGTCTTGACCAGGTGGTAGGTTCCATACGGCTAGGCGTCTGACCTTGGTCGTCTCATCCGGCTGATGGTTCTGCCTGCTCGTTCTTGACTTGTCTTGCTCTATCCGGCTGGCATGATCCAGCCGGCTAGGTGCCTTTGGGAATGATTTTTATCCGGCTGACTTGTTTGCCAGTTTGGTCTTCTTCTGGCCTTCTTTCTGATCTATCTTTGAGTTTTTACATCCGGCTGCCCTAGCCGGTTAGCCTTTGTATCTTGTCCTGTTAGCCTACCCGGGGGTGATCCCCCCGACACCAACGGTATATTATATGTGATTTTTGGACCAGTATATTAACTCTTATAGATTTTACAAGTTCTCACATTTTTGTGCAAATTTTTAATCCCTTTTTCCTATTTTCCCATAGGGTCAATGCTGACCGCTAACTGCGCGGGCCTGGCGCCACGCGGCGGTCCGTGGTTGGGTGATACCGCTTCTACGGGTTTCTAATCTTGGCCGTCCACGACAGATCGAGCGGCTGGGGGCTGTTGCTCCTTACCTCTTCGTCGACGGCGAGGTGAAGGCGGTGGCCGGCTCCGTCGATGGGGTGGGGCGGTGCTCTGGTGGTCTCCGGTGAGGGATCAGAGGTCCACGAGGTGCGGCGGGCGGTGGCGGTTATGGGAACAGTGTCGGCAGGAGCCGTTGCTTCCTCTAACGGCAGCGGTCGACGGATGGAGCAGCTCGGGATTCCGCGGCTCCAACTACGTTAGGAGGGAGCTCCGGGTCACTGGAGGTGAGGTGAGAGGGTTAGGGCGACACGGTCAAATACGGTGAATAGGAAGGGGGTCAATGGGGCGAGGGGGTGGCCGACGCGGCGAGTATGAGCTCTCACCGAAGCTAATGGCAGCGTCAGCGACGATGAACTCCGACGAGGGATTCCACGAAGCTGGCGGCGCAGTTTGATAGGGTTCTAGAGGATTTTCGGAGCGGGCAGCTTGGCTAAATAGATTAGGGGAAAGAATGGGGCAAGTGGAGGCCGAATCGCGCCAAAATCGGAAGAGATTGCGATGGTGGTTCATGGAGTCCGTGTCGAGCATGAACTGGTGGTGGCGGGGAGACTGACAGGTGGGACACGCCTGTCGGGCTAAAAAAACAAAAAGAAAATAAATGGGAAAAGGGGAGACAGAGGTGCGCGTGGCTGGGCTGGTACTGGGCTGGCGCTCGCGCGCTATGCGGCTGCGTGCAAAGATGGGACCCGGGTGGCCACCTGGGCTAAGCGCGGCTGGCGCGCGTGTTGTCCCCCTTTTTTTTTTTTTAGTTTTTCTTGAGTGTTTCTCTTAACTGAAATTTGACTGAACACGACTATCTGTTTTCTGAACTTAAATTCAGTCCTAAAACTAGAATAGCTATAACTTTTGATCTACAGCACCAAATTTAGCGAAACAAATTCCTACATGTTCGTAATGGGATATACTATGCATCTACGTTTTCCAAATGTTTATATAACACCATTTTAGAAGATGCAAGGTAAAATTGTACTATTCTTGTATATTTGACAACATGCAACTCAAGTGGTGTTTTGGCAAAAGTTTTGAAACTGAATTTTTTTGCAATGATGATGATGATGCAATGACATGTATGATATGCAGTACCAATTTTAATTATTGGAATGTGACAAGAATAACCCTTTTAAGATGAATCTCGTTCTCAAGATTCGACGTGGCTAGCAAATAGGTGCGGGTGGTCCTCTCGCAGGTCGTCCTCTCACTCCCAAGTGGCTTCTTCTTCGGTGTGATGGATCCATTGCACCTTCCAAAACCTGATCGTCTTGCTACAGGTAAATCTCTCTGCTGTCTCCAGAATCTTGACCTGCTTCTCCTGATATGTCAAGTCATTCTCCAGCTAAACCTCATATAGTGGCACGGTGTCTCTTAGCGGTGTATCTACCATCTTCGGATGGCACTTCTTCAGCTGGGATGGATGGAACACATCGTGAACAGCGGACAGAACCTCTGGCAACTCCAACTAATATGCAACCTCTCCCTTGCGTGCTAAGATCCGGTATGGTCCTATAAATCGACGTGCCAGCTTACCCTTGATCCTAAACCTCTTAATTCCACGTAGTGGTGAAACTATGAGGTATGCTTGATCTCCGATCTCATACACCACTTCCTTGTTCTTGGTGTCAGCTTAGCTCTTTTGTCTTGATTGTGCTACCTTCAGCCTGTCCCAAATCAAACTGACCTTCTCCTCGACATCCTTGATCAAATTAGTCCCAAACAGTTTATTTTCACCTACACCATCCCATAGAAATGGCGTTCTGCACCTCTTACCATACAACACATCGAACGGTGACGTCTTCATGCTAGTCTGGTAGCTGTTGTTGTAGGAAAACTCAGCATAAGGCATATTCTCATCCCAACTAGATCCATGAGCCAGAGCGCAAGCTCTCAACATATTCTCCAAAATCTGATTCACCCTCTCTGTCTGTCCATCTGTTTGAGGGTGGAAGGTTGTACTAAACTCCAATATGGTTCCCAACGACTCATGCAGCTAGCGCCAAAAGTGAGAGGTGAATTGGGTACCTCTATCGACACAATGCTCTTTTGAACTCCGTGCAAGCACACAGTCATGTTCATATAGATCCTAGCTAACTTGGCACTATTGTATGTGGTCTTCACAGGTATAAAGTGAGATACCTTGTTCAAATGATCCACCACTACCCAGATAGAGTCATAGCCTGACTTTGTCATGGGAAACCCTGTGATAAAATCCATTCCCACTTTATCGCACTTCCAATATGGTACCAGCAATGGCTGTAGCAACCCTGCTGGCTTCTGGTGTTCAGCCTTCACTCTACTATAAACATCACATAGGACAATATGCTCGGCAATATCACCCTTCATATTGTTCCACCAAAATATCAAATCCATATACATATTTGTATTACCTAGATGAATAGAATAAGGCGAGTCATGGGCTTCCTGGAGAATAATCTTCCTTATTTCTAGATCGCTGGGCACACACAGACGATCCCCATACCACAAGATTCCCTGCTCATCCTCGCAAAATCCTCCAGCTTTACCTTTGGGCACGTTTTCCCTTATTCCTTCTAGGTTGCTATCCTTCTTATGAGCTTCACCAATCTTTTCTTGAAGTGTTGGCTTGATTTCCCTCGCTGCTAAATATCCCTCGGATACTACCTCCAATATGAGATCCTTGAATTTCTCACATAAGTCCCTTGGCAAGTTTCCCACACTTAGACCATTGGCATAGACCTTGTGGCTTAGTGCGTCTGCCACTACATTTGCCTTTCCTGGGTGATATTGCAGACTCATGTCATAATCCTTAATGAGTTCCAACTATCTCCTTTGCCTCATGTTCAGCTCCTTTTGGGTGAATATGTACTTCAAGCTTTTGTGGTCTGTGAACACATCGCAGTGCTTTCCCATCAGATAGTGTCTCCATACCTTGAGTGCATGCACAACTGATGCTAGTTCCAAGTCATGCGTGGGGTAGTTTCTCTCCTGGTGCTTGAGTTGGCACGAGGCATAAGACACCACTCTTCCAACTTGCATCAACACACTACCTAGACCTTGTCGAGATGCGTCATAATACACTTGGAAATCCTTCTGTAGATCAGGCAAGCACAAGATAGGCGCGGTCACTAGGAAACGCTTCAGTTCCTGGAAACTAGATTCACATTCCTCGGTCCATTCAAACTTCTCCTTTTTCAATAGTTCAGTCGTTGGCTTCGCAATCTTGGAGAAATTCTCTATGAACCTTCTGTAGTATCTAGCAAGTCCCAAGAAGCTCTGAATAACCCCCACATTCTTGGGCACCTCACATTATGTAACCGACGATACCTTGCTTGGACCAACTACGACTCCTTCTCCTGACACCACATGTCCTAGAAATCCAACAATGTTCAACCAGAATTCACATTTGCTAAATTTAGCATATAGCTTGTGCTCCCTCAGCTTTTCCATAATCAGCCGCAAATGCTCTCATGCTCCTCATCATTTCTGGAATATATCAATATGTCGTCGATGAACACCACCACAAACTTATCCAGGTACTCCATGAATACCTTGTTCATCATGGTAATAATATATGCCAGAGCATTTGTTAGTCCAAATGACATAACAGTCTACTCATATAAACCATACCTAGTGGTGAAAGGAGTTTTTGGTATGTCCTCATCCCAGATCTCTAGATGGAAATATCCTAATCTCAGATCAACCTTGGAAAACACATTTGCTTCTTCCAACTGATCAAACAAATCATTTATATTGGGAAAAGGGTACTTATTCTTGATGGTCACTTCATCCAGCGAATGATAGTCCACTACCAACCTCTTGCTATTGTCCTTCTTCTCCACAAATAGAACCGGCGCACCCCGTGACGACGAACTGGGCTGAATAAAACCATTGTTTAATTGCTCTCTAAGTTGCTTCTTCAATTCTTTTAGTTCATCCACATCCATCTTGAATGGCATCTTGGTTGTCGGTCCAGTTCCCGGCATTAAGTAAATGAGAAACTCCACATCACGGTCCAGTGGAATCCGTGGTAGCTCCTCCGGAAACATGTTGCGGTATTCCCTCACTACAAGTACAGTGTCCATGCTAACCCCCTTAAGAGAATTTACCTCAGCACTTCTAAGAGAACTTAATCCTTGTGCCCCGTGGGGTTTTGAGTGAAATTTCTATCCGTGCACAATCTACGTGGCCATCATGCGCGGACAACCAATCCATACCTAGTGTTACATCTAATCACTGTGACTCCAAAACAACCAGGTGTGCTGGAAAAATGTGCTCCAATTCACAGGGTCAGATCACGATAACCCGCACTAGCTAACATTTCTTCTCCCGGTGTATTCACTCCAATGGTCCCTTTTAGTTCCTCAGTGGGTAACTTATGTCCATCCACAAATTCCCTTGATATGAATGAATGCGATGCTCCATTATCAAATAGAACAAGTGCAATATGGGAATCAATTGGGAACTTACCAATCACGAGGTATGGCTCATCAAGGATCTCTTCCACATCCATATGGTTCACATTTTCCTTCTGGTTGGGACCGATCTTGGGTCCTACTCCTGGAATCTTCTCCGACAGGTGCTTGCATAGTGGCCTAGATTCTTGCACTTGTAACACTCCACATTGCTGAGGTCCTTCTTGCTCACATAGTTGTGTCCACTATTCCTCCCAGAGTTGTTGTTGTAGTTCTTGTGACCATTATGGTGGTGGTCGTTCCCTCCACGGTGGTGGCCGCTTCTCCTGTGACCATCGTGGCGATGTCCATTTCCTCCACGGTGGTGGTCATCACCTCTATGCCTAGAGTGTCCAGAGTGTCCCTCATAGGAGGTGCGAGCACGGTGGTGTGATCCATAAGAGTGACTTATATGCTTTATCATGCGCCTTTCCACTTGTTGTTGCTTTCCTTTTAGGATTCTAGCCTGATCCATCAGCTCCTGAAATGTTGGGCAATAAACCACAGATAACTGCAGCGAGTGCTCATCACTGAGACCATCCAGAAACCTCTCTCTCCTCTTGGAGTCGGTGTCCGCATCCTCTGGAGTATAATGTGATAGGTTATTGAATTCCTCTATGTATTCTACCACAGTGCGGTTGGTCTGACACAAATTGTGGAACTCCTTCCTCTTCAGGCTCATGATCCCTAAAGAGACGTGGTTGGCCCTGAAACCTTCCTCGAACATGGCCCAGGTAACTAGGTCTAGTTGGTGGGTAATCTGGAAAGTGTCCCACCACGAAGCAGCTGGTCCCTCCAGTAGGTGTGCAGCAAACCTCACCTTTTCAGCATTAGTGCATCCGACAGTCACCAGATCCTTTTTAACCGAATGCAGCCAGTCAAGAGCAACCATTGGTTCCGGTGCACTGGAGAACTTTGCTGGCCTTAGCCTCACAAACCTTGCAAGAGCATCACCCTAGGGCTGGTTGTTCCAGTTGTTGTTATTTTTGTTGTTCTGGGCAGCCATGAATTGAGTCATCACATGTACTACCTGTGCATGCGCTGCTATCAGCTGCTCCGTCTCAGTGGGTTGGCGATGAGGCAGCATCTGCGGTTCAGCACAGGTAAGTTTAGAAAGAACATTTACAAAAATGAAAATTCTACCCATGCATTATGATCATACAACAACAAAACAATCACAAGCAACCACACACAATCACCACAGCTGCAATCATGTAAACAAGCACTGTTCTAGGGGTTTATCCTAGCATTATGCAGCTACAAAATAGTTTAGAGGCATTTGGAACAGTTATAAACATAATAGGCCATCAAAAGCATAAAATAGAAAATCTGCTAGAATAGTACAACACTGTTCATGGATTTTTTTTGCCTGACTTAAACTCGTCAGAAAATTTAGCTGTTTTTTATGCATATAGTACTAGAATTTTTGCACCAGACTCTATTTTTTATATTATTCCTATTTACCAATAAAATATGAAAAATCATACAGTACAACGGGTACAACAGAAAACTACAGCAGGAATATCAAGAATTTTAACCAAAACTTTTCCATAACCGATTTATAAATTGATACAAAAAATCCTGAAACTTTAAAGTACACAATAGGGCATCCTAAACACTTTAAACTAACAGCAACGAAGTTTTACATTGATTCATGCCTCAATACTAACGAAATATCCTAACGAGGACTAATTGGTGGCCATATCTAACTATTTCATGAAGAGGTTGCAGTAGGTCCTTGAATCAATGTGTTGGCGCTTCAGTCCATGAGCTATCCATGGCGGTGGTTTGTACACCTCCCCTAAATCCTCGCTTGAGTTCTCGAAGTCCACCTCCTCGGGGTCTTCTTCTTCTTCCTCATCCTCTACTGCAACTTGCGACTGCTTCATCTCCTCCACCATCATTGCCTCCATCATCATCATTATCATCTTCATCCTCGTCATTGTTCCCTCCATCATCATCATCGCCAATGTCATCATCTCCATCTCCATCATATTAGTTGTTGTCATCATTAGGTGAGGGCATTCAACTGTGCTTGAAGAGCAGCAACTTGGGCTGCCATATCAACGATTGTCTGATCCCTCTCCATCACAACTTGGTTCCTATCTTGGACAGTCCCATTCAGCTGCACTATGGTCTGATCCCTCTCCTAGACGGTTCCATTCAGCTGTGCTATGGTCTGATCCCTACCAATAAGCGCTTGCTCCAAGACATTTACATCAGTATGCAAAGTATCAATTTCTTGTCCATGAATCACTAGACCATTGCTAGCATGATCTGCTATCCCGTTCAGCTACATCACCTAACGAGCTAGGTCCCCATTCTCAATCTCCATGTCCTCTATATGTTTCTAACGGGACGGCATGTTGTTCCTGTTGCCTAGGGTAACCACAACATTTCCATTCCCATCACGTCTTCCATACTCAAGGAAAGGATATTTTGTGGCAGCTGGTGTTGGTGAAGATGGCATTGGCGTGACAACGCCTCATGCACAGCCAAGTTTACTCCAAGCTCCCAGGTGAAATATCGTTTGGTGTAGACCAGATTCCCAGGGTTTGGCATGCTGGGATCTCTGAAGATAATGGTGATGATCTCCCAGATGGCATCTCCATACACATAAGTATTTAATCTCCTTCCTTTGAACATTGATAGCAGTATGCCCAATGACTGTGAGAGCTCTCCCAATTGTCTCGCGAAGGGCCTTGGTGACTTCTCCCATCTATAATTTAAATGATAAATGTGTGAGAACAACAAATGATAAGAATTTACGAGAATGAAAGGCATAAGGATGAAAGACAGAGTTAACATAAACATAATAAATTCAATGGCTTCCTATTCCAAACCTAGGTCATGATCCTACAGTCGACACACGGGATCTGATACCATTTGTAGCACTACAGTACTGAAAAGACTGTAGCTTCTATGCAACATGCCAATCCCTCGATCTGTTCATTGTCTTGCATAGAACTTAGATGAATAACAAAGTAAAATATCCGTGTATCATAAATAACAAAATATCCACAGTAATCATTTATTGCAATAATTCTTAGCTCGAAGGCTAGCTCAAACTTATTCAAGTATCAAACATAAATAAATAACTCCTTCAATATTCAAATTGCCCACAAGCAAACAAGTGTAGAGTGAAGTACCGCGACCTAGCTGATCACTCAGAGTCAGAATATCCTACAACATAAAATGTAGCAGCCCCAAAGGGTCAATACATGGAATGTATGGCAAGTAGCACTAAGTAGGGAGACAATACACCTAGCAACTACATGCTTATTTGGCTGCTGGAACTTTGGTTATCTTGAATTTTTCAAACACTTTTTCCTACTTTATTAAACCAATTTGATTCACAACAACCCATTAAGTTCGTCCATCAAGTTTTAGTAATCAAGAAATAAGGATGAGCGAGAATATGTCATAGCATCGATATCAAGCAACTCATTTGTCCATAACTGGGGACATGGCTAAGCACTAAGTTTTAAACCCTACAGGGGTTGTACATTTTACCCATGTGACTTGGTCAGCCCAGCTCGTACCACCACACTCATATTGTGTGATTATAGGGAGAATCCCAAGAAGAGACCGTTCGGGAAGTAGATCCCCAACCACACTGCGCACCGGTCCTAACCTACCATTCACTATATCTCTAGCTACGATGGGTTTGGGTCACCACGACCTATTGAGTCCAACCAGCCACCCATTTCTTACTAGCACATGGTTGCACACGTAAGCTACTATAATAAAAAAACTAATCCTTCTCATTACCCCGGCGGCATTCCCCAACGTTATTCACACTCAGATAATCCAACTGATTCACCTAGGTAGTTCATTGACATTATGTTGTTTTAGTATAACAAAACATAAAATTCACCATATCATGATCCCTTTCCCATGTCTACAGCATCATCTAAACACATCTACCATACGGAAGCTCAACTACAAGGGATTTCCCTACCATAATACATAGGACATAGCATAGTATAGTAATACCTACACATGTAGCTATAAAAATACAGTACACATGCACAAGAGAAAAATAGTAGGACAAATCATGAACAATATAGTAACTACTTGGCTTGACGGTAGGAGTCGAGAGTACAATCCTCACAGAAGCAATAGTTGCAGTCGTCACAATCTACATGATCAAAAATTTGCAGCACATAAACAATCATACACAACCATAAAAATGCACAATGCATGAATGACATGTTGAACAAAGTTTCAGTAGCACATTACGTCCTATGTTCAATATACCTACTATATGTATTCATGGAAAACTTTTTAATGCATTGAAAAAAAATTATGCAACTTGCAAGTCCATTTAATAGAGCTTTTAATCAATTTATTAAACCTCTATCATTGACAGGTTTGTAAAATCTAGGCAAAAAACCACTATAGATATTCCAAATTAGAGCCAGGTCCAACAAGAATCAGGCCAAAAGGACTTACAGATCTTTTTAAATAATTACAATACTACATAAAGCATTTTATTATATTAAAAATATTATGTACAGTAAACCTAACATTTTGATTCAGAAACAGAAACTACAAGTTCTTGTGATTCCAGGAACATATTATATGCAATTTTCTGAACAATAGTTATTTTGTTATGAATTTAATACTCCAAAAAGACCATTAACTCATTTAAATAATTATTTTAAAACCTTACAATAAAGGTCTAAATAAATTGCGTAACAATTTTCTCATAAAATTGTGAATCCAACGGTATATTTTATGTGATTTTTGGAGCAGTATATTAATTCTTATAGATTTTACAAGTTCTAACATTTTTCTGCAAATTTTTTAATCCCTTTTTCCTATTTTGGTAGAGGGTCAACGCTGACCGCTGACTGCACGGGCCCGGCGCCACACGGCGGCCCGTGGTTGGGTGATACTGCTTCGCAGGTTTTCTAATCTCGGTCGTCCACGATGGATCGAGCGGCTGGGGGCTGTTGCTCCTAACCTCTTTAGGGATGGCGAGGTGAAGGTGGCAGCCGGCTCAGGCAGTGGGGTGGGGCGGGGCGGTGCTCTGGTGGCTCCGATCAGGGTTGAGAGGTCCACGAGGTGCAGCGGGTGGTGGCGGTCACGAGAACGGCGTTGGTAGGATCCATTGCTTCCTCGAACCGCAGTGGTTAACGGATGAAGCGGCTCGAGATTCCGCGGCTCCAACAATGTCGGGAGGGAGCTGCGGGTCACGACAGGTGAGGTTCGAGGGTTATGGTGACGCGGTCGAATACGGGGAAGAGGGTAGGGGGTCAATGGGGCGAGGGGGTGGCCGACATGGAGAGTTCGAGTTCTCACCGATGATAATGGCGGCGGCAGCAACGACGAACTCTGGCAAGGGATTCCACGAAGCTGGCGGCACGGTTTCATAGGGTTCCAGAGGCTTTTTGGAGCGGGCGTCTTGGCTAAATAGATTAAGGGAATGAACGGGGCGAGGGGAGGCCGAATCGCGCCGAAATCAGAAGAGATTGCAACGGTGGTTCGCGGAGTCCATGTCAAGCACGAACTGGTGTGGCGGCGGGGAGACTGACATGCGGGACCCTCCTTTCGGGCTAAAAAAATCAAAAAGAAAAGAAAAGGCAAAAGGGGAGAGAGAGGTGTGCGCGGCTGGGCTGGTACTAGGCTAGGGCTCGCGTGCTGTGTGGTTGCACGCGATGATGGGCCCTGGGTGGCCACCTGGGCTAAGCACGGCTAGTGCAGTCTGCCCCCCTTTTTTTCTTTTTTTTTCCTTTTAGTTTTTCCTGAATGTTTTCTTAACTGAAATTTGACTGAACATATCTGTCTGTTTTCTGAACTTAAATTCGAACTAGAATAGCCATAACTTTTGATCTACAGCTCCAAATTGAGCGAAACAAATTCCTACGGGTTTGTAATGGGATACAATATGAATCTATTCTGTCAAATGTTTATATAACACCATTTTAGCACATGCAAGTTAAAACCATACTAGTCTTGTATATTTGACAACATGCAACTTAAGTGGTGTTTTGGCAAAAGTTTTGAAACTGAATTTTTTTGCAATGATGATCATGATGCAATGACATGTATGATATGCAGTACCAATTCTAATAATTGGGATGTGACAACCTCCAACTACTCTACACAACTCAAGCTATATACTTCATCATACTATAACTTGACTTCTGATGATCAATCTAGGTGATTTAGCTTACTACGGTGTTTCCCAATTTGGTATACTCACAAACTCTTCAACACCTAGTCATCTATTCTCAACTGACTTGATAAAAATGACAACCATCCTTCGATCATACTAATCTTAGGCTTCTAATTGTCTAATCAACATCTTTCCTCAACTAAGTAGTAGACTTGTACTAATCTCTTTATAAAGTTCATATTGTTAAGGAAGCTTACTCAATATTTGTATCTACTTATATTAACAAGATTATTATTTGACATTCTATCATTTCAAGATTTCTTATAACTTCTCAAGTATTAGTTAATTCTTAGGTTTATATACTTCTTCTAGTTAACTCATGAGTGAGTTAACTCCTCCAACATCAGATGGTTTGATCTCTGACGAGGTTCCGCCTCGTCAATGCGCATTGTTATGGACTTGGGTTTTGGAGAAGTTGGGGATGCTGGAAGTCGCGAGACGGTTAACAGGCAAGCAACACTTCGACACGAGGTTTACCTAGGTTCAGTGTGGCACCCTGAATTTACGGCCCGAGAATACCCGTTATGCCTGCAATTCACGTTCCCATGATCAGTGAGCCATGAGCATAACCGACAAGTATCATTAAAACATCCATTAATAACGAGAACAAGTACATACAAATGTGTCGTTATGGAGATACAACATGAATAGCGGAAGTCTTCAAGCACAGAGCCCATGTCATGTCTTAACCTACAAGCGACTGACTGGGAAGACGGCCTAGCTCGCATAGACATCAACAATCTCCATCATTTTTCTCATTCATCTGAAAGTCTGGCCAAGTAAATAGCCAGGGATAAGGCCGGTGAGTACTTTGAATATACTCGCAAACCACCTTAAGAGAACAACAAATAAGGATATGCAATATGGCTGTAGTAGGATGGCTCCATAAGAGGTTCTTTTATAAACTAGTTTGTCTTGTAGATATAGCATATCTCTATATCTTTGTTGAATAACTTTTGTATAACAATTTGGAAACCTTTTTGAAAAGTTATAAGAAAACAAAAGAATTTGGGTCACCCATTTGTTTCTGCTTCCGGTCATCTCATGACCAAACTCCTTCCTCCTTTTTCTCGACCATCCCATAGTCAAAACATTTTCAAGCCATTTCTTTTCTGAAGTCCTGTTTGAAATCAAAACCATCACCCGCCGTACAACCACCATCACAACCGACAATGACCGAGGGCTCGGCTATTCGAATCGATTTTCACTCTGCAGAGGTTGTACACTGTACCCACACCATCTGATTACCCGTCCTTGATCTACACCGATTGTGGGTCAAATAACCGGTAAAGACCTTCCGGATGCCCTCTCTGATACAAGTGCCTACCCTATGAGGTTAATCCCCTAAAAACCGGGACCCCCTATATAGTCACAAGCCAACCGGAGCGCGTTTTGCACCTTGTCGAGTGTGCGCTTTCAATGAGGGGCTCATAGTATCGTATGGCCGTCCTTAGACAGTATGTACCTTCTCCAGACCGATGTTTCACATGGGCCTTTACAGGTGAAGGCCCAGCCTCCGGGGATTTGTTCTCCCCCGTAGTAGTTCGAGGCACCTATACCGGATTAGAAAATCTTCTAACCCAGCCTCGTCCCATTCCAAAGTAATGTGGTTGCACGAGTTAATTGTTCTAGCATAGTAAACTGTACATCCCAGCGTGTTTTCGTAAACATTTTTCCTCCATCATTTGTCCAACCATTTTGTAAACCAAAACCTTTCTTATTTTCAACGTCTCTTGGTAGGCCGAGCCTCACCGAGGTTTTCTCATAAAACATTTTTGTAAGCCTTACTCCGGGGTCTTCCCATCCCATAGTTTTTGCTTCGGCTAAAACGGGGTTTCCAAAGGGGCATGGTGTTATACACTATCTACCTTTCTAGGGTAAATACTAGGTGTCATCAAAAGGGTATGTACCTAATGGTATGAAGGGGATAGTGTTTTGGAGGAGCCAAACATTCCTAAATATAAAAGCATAAAACAAATAAACTATGCAATTTAAGTAAACCATTTTAATAACATGCATAAGTATAAAAATAGTACGGAGGCTTATGAGCAAGAAGGTGGCTTGCCTATGACCAGGGAGATGTCCCTTGACTTCTTTAGGATACCAGAAAACCAATAATAACAATTATAAGAATAACCCGATGATTCCTTCTTCTCAGCATCACGCAATCGCAACTATCGCCGTTATTAAGCATACGTGCAAACAGACAATACCTAAATCAACACAAGGCATAGAAGTATCAATACACACAACAAGCAACATATAAATAAAATGAAAAAGTCCGTAAGATGTTGTATGATTGGTTTGATGAGATTAGAAGATTTGGAGGCATTGGGAGAAGATCCTTTTGGATTTATAGTTTAAGAACTACCTAAGAGAGGGGGTTTTGAACAAGGGCTTGATCTATATGATACCATTGTATAAAATTGATATGATCATATAGGTATTGATAAAATGAATCCAACAAAAGTTGTTTCACTATTTATCAATTACCATTAATTTCTAAAGGATTTTGTAGTGAATAAAGCTCTAGTTTTACGAAATAATTCACCAGGATTGTTCTGGAGTTCCAAAAATGATTTCCTTGGATGATTAGGTAGGTTTTTATGGATTGATTCAAGAGGAGTTGGAATCAACTTAAAATAGTTACCAGAATGCCCTTGAGAAATTCCCAAAGATAGTACTGGAAGCATTTTGTCTTTTTCACCAGATTAAAATTTTAGCAGATTTTGATGTGATTCCAAATACACAAGTTAGGTACTTTGCAACCCTTTCTTTAGAAATTGGAATCCCCATTACGGATTTAAAAAACTAAATAAATGAATTTATTTGTGAATAAACCACGCACAAATTAGTTTAATTCATGAAAATTCATTAGCTGCTTCATAAATTTTGGGCTCCTGGGGTTTGATGTATATGGCTATATAGATGTACTGAGAGTTGGAATTAGGTCATTACCTCATTTGGTTTGACCTAGAGAAATTTCTAAAGGCAGAAATCCCCTGTTTTTGTTATTTTTAGTAATGTCAAACCATGGGTCACCTTTCATGAGGCAAGGGCCCAAAATGGGTAGTTCATATACCTATCATATGAAACTTGATTCATTAAATTTTAATGTGTATAACTTGGTGGTTGTATTATTTAAGGTATTACATACATGTTAGTGGATTTAATGCCAATAAATAAGGAAATTTATTTTTGGAGAAACACCAGTGCTGCATGTTGCACATAACATGTGGCAATATGGGAAAATTTAGATATGGTCGATTTAGGGGGTTTTCCATTTTTATTTTGAATTAAACCTAAGGGAAACCTTGTAGATCTAGGATTATAGTATTAAAAGAGAGGGGAAAGGGCTTACTAGGCCGATTTTGGTGGAGTGTGGGCCGCGCAGCGCAGCATCTAGATCGCTGGCATTGGATCCATGCCCGGGAGGCCAAAAATTCAAACCGCGAGGATGGGCCCGCCTGTCGGTCGCTCACCTGAAATGAAGGGGTAAGGAGCGATGATGATCATGCGATTAGAATGGATCCGACGGCATCGGCTGTCTCTCCTTCCTCGTGACCTGAGAGCTGGTGGAAACCCTAGCTCGTTGGAGAGGCGACAGGGTTAGCCCCTGCAGGTGACGCCGGCGGTGTTGGGGATGAGGGGGTGAAGCGGTGCTTGCCGGCGAGCCAGGAGATGGGCGGCAGGATTGGTTTGGTTGCCGAGGAAGGGCTCACCCAAAGCTGACCGAGGTGAGCTCGTCGGAGCTTGTCGATAAGGCTTCCAAAGGTTGTCCTGAGCAAAAGGAAAGGCCTGGTTAGTTGTAGAAGTTCAAGGTTAACTCCGCAGGGTGACATGCAGAGCCAGGGGAGCAAGGGAGGAGAACACCTTGAGTGGATCTTGGTGATGGCCGAGCTTCTCTTTTTCTTCTTCTCTCGGGATGGGCACAGCAGGAGAGGGATGGCTCTCTAGGGAGGTAGGTGGGAGGGAGATGAGTGGGAATGAGGGGCATAGGCGTGTTGGGAGGGCCTCTGGCCATTTATTTGGTGAAGGCATGGTGCGTGATGGGCATGGTCCATGTACGGCTTTGGGGAGGGTGGTGTTCATCCATTGGGCAACATGGGTGGTGGAGAGGTGAGGTGTGGGCCTGTGTACAACTAGAGAGGGGCTAGGGAGTGGTTGCTGGTGCTAGGGTTTTTATTTCCCAAGATATTTGTCATGCATGCCCCTCTCCTTTTCTTACAAGCACATGCGACAAAAAGAGGGGATGCTGCAGTACCATGCCACAGTGTACCACGACCATGAGGGATGGATGGTGCTGTGGAGGAGTGCTTGGGAAGATTGGATGGAGATTTGAGGTGGTTTGGATCAAGTTTTGATTTATTTTTCAGACTTCATCAAATGGTAGCTTCTGAAGGAAGTTGAAATTTTTTCATTAGGCAAGGTGAGAAAAAGATACTGGTGTGTATATGGTCGTTGCATAACCCTAGGAATTACTTGGGATTTTTCTAATGATTAAAGTGCACTTAAACTCAAATAATCAAATAGTCTAGAAGTAGTTTCTAGAAACTTATTTGATATTTTTACATTAGGAAAGGCTGGTTTATTATGTTCTAAGGTCTTAAATACCATATTACACACTGGAGAATTTTATTAGAATTTATTGAGGTGGAAAAGTATTTTTAAGGAAATATTTCTTGTTTCTGCCCTTTAAGAAAAAGGGAAAAAAGAAATAATAAAAGATCTAAAAAATATTTATTTTTGAGTTTAGAATGTAGGGTATGATATATAGAACTCAAATGTGCATTGAGTTGGCAAAGTGGTTTGGAGGAAAACAAACTTGCCTTTATAGATAGAGATTTTAGGGGTTTTCCCAGATAATGAATTTAAATAGTTTGAGGATTGAAATAATTATGGAAATTATTTGGGGAATTATCATAACCAAGGTAGATGATGTAAAATTGAGTTATACATCATTTACAACTTGGGTTGTTCAAGAAATATGGTGAGAAGGGAAGAAAACTAGATTCGCGAGAATCTAGGGTTTTGTTATTTTTATGCCACTTAGACATGGTTGTATTTGTGAGCTCAGAGCTAACCTTGGTGCAAGGGATATATGGATGTATAGAAAAAGTTATATAAATGATCATGGAAGAAATAGTTGGTCTTGGTTCTACCTGAGGTGGTTTAGTGGTGATGGCAAACTTTGTTGGAAATAAGGATGTCATAGCAGAGTTGCCATGAAGCCTCATGAACCATGGGGGTTTAGAAAGCACAAAGCTCCAATGTAAACAAGTGAGTTAGGGGTTGTTAGACCATGGTTAGTAGATCATAACCATTCAAGGGTTTGGTAAAGGGGAGGTGGCATATAAATGTGAGCTTCTGCCAAAGTAGGCAAGATGAGAAGATTTGCATAACAGATTATTATCTTGACTACAAAACAATCATGGATGAGTGGGAATCAGAATGGCTTATCCAAAGGAAAGAGTGGTATTTTGTAGCACTAATGATGTACTACAAGATGGTTCAAATACATTCTCAAGGATGCTCATAGGTTGGATAAGATAGAGCTCCAAAGATTGAATCTAGATAAGAATTCCAGACGTAGCCATTTTGGCAAATTTAGGGTTTTGGACTAGAGTACAAGTGTAGATGATTTTGAGAGGATGCTATTTTCCAAACTCATGGTAAAGGAGATGATTTTGATGTGTTAACTAAGTAGATAGGATCCATTCTTAGATTGGGTCTCTACTGAGTTGGAAACTAAGAAAAGCGAGTATCCCTGGAATAATCTGATTAGGAAAAGGGATGGTCACTTAGTGGCTTAAGATAGGTCCATATTTGGATGGTTGGTTTGATATTGGTGATCACAAACATAGATTGGGTCCTAAGGGATGAGCCACTAGATTAGCTCACTCTAGTTCCTAAGCAAACAAAGCAATCAGCAGATCAAGGCAATTCATCAGACAGCAGATCAAGGCAATCATCTTATCAAACTGATCCAATTACTGATAGGGTTACCATCAAGCCTAGCTTGAGGTAGGGATGGGTATTTTTAATTGGTTGTGCTTTGAAGTACGATAAGTACCTCTTGGTATTTCTACCCAGATTGGAGTGAAAAGGTTTTTAGACAAGGTTTTGGAAAATCTAGGGGTAAGAGTACTTGAAGTTCTGTCTTGAAAACATAAGGAGATAATATATAGGTCTCCATAGTTTTGTTAATAGAATTAGTAAAATAGTTTGTTTTATCAAAGTCATCTCGGCTCAGGTTTCGAATGCCAGAATATTTGGGAATATTAAAGAGGAGCCAAGACATCTCCTTTGGAAAATAGGATTTGTTAGCTAGTCTTGAGATAAGGAGTATATCACCTAATACACAATCAGTTGCTTGAACACAAGCAAACAAGTAACCAAACATTGCAACACTTAACAAGAAAAAGTTTTTGTTCCCCCTAATTTTTTCCTTTTGTACAACAAATTAGGGTTGCTGAAATTGGGATATTACAGACCTTTCCCACTTAAAATAATCTCATCCCGAGATTAGAGAGGAGTAGGGTTGGGTGATAACTTCTGGTTGACACTTTCAGTGATGGAAATATAGGATGCTAACAGGTTTCCCATCAAACAAGCGTGGTCAGTTACAGGTCGGAGCTGAGTGGCTTTGGATTGAGTTTTCTTAGATTAAACAGATGGAATCTTTTCCCCTTAGGACGATTCTAGGTAGGTTAGCATTGACAGGGTCATTTCTTCCTGTGGGGAGGCGACGATTTGAGTCTTTTTAATCCATTTCTTGCTGAAGTCGGCCTTTCTGCCTTATTGGTCTTGAAACACCGTAGGTGCTGGCTGGCTGGCGACTTTGTGATGGAGAACTTTCCTGAAGTACCTTCTGAGTCTAGAGAAGTGTCGATTGTCGTCCTTCTTGCAGGGTCGATGATTTGGATTTTGCAGGGGTGGTCAACACTTAATGAATAACTAATGTTCGAATCCAGGGTTCTATCGGGTTTTTGGGTGGGAAAGACGCGATCTTTCCCCCTTAGAGGGACACTAGGGGTTTTTGGTGGAGTCCCGACCTTCTTGATTGGATTCATATGCTGATGCTGGGGGATGACGTTGCACCTTTCATCTAGAGGTGGTCATCTTTTGTCGACCTTGTACAATCCGCTTCGTGAGAGACGTCAATACCACTTCTTGAGTTAGGAGGTCTACTAGAAAGGGCATCTACTAGTTTCTAGGTAGTTAGTTCTAAGCTAGTTAGGGGTACGATGGGTTGGAGGATGTCGTTGGAGGTCGGTGGTCTAGGAACGTAGTCCTTTAGAAAGGGGGTCGTTTCGGGTTCGGTCTGATGCAACGTCGTGGGTAAAACATCCAAGGAACAACATTATTCTTGCATATCATCCAACAGGGTTCATCCAGAATTCAACGGAGTTGCACCGGCCAAGGGTGAAAGTACTTGACGCCTTACTGAACAGGTTTCGAGACGATCCACCACTCGCCAGAGGTTGGAAGATGGAGTTGGTGGGGTACGAAGGACTATATCGGGAGTGTTCCTTAAATCTTGTAGCCGTCCTTGGGTTGGGTACCAACTTTGGTTACTGTATTTCCTCAGGGTATGAGGGACATTCTGCTCTTCAGCAGCGAGGGTCGTTCCTTCTCTGATGTTTTGCTTTGACAAGTGGATCTTCCGGGCGTGGTGACTTGAAGAGGGGTTGATACTTGTGAAGGGGAGGGTTTTGAGATTTGGAGGTTAGTAGAAGAAGCAGAGAAGGGGCTTCGCGATGTCTTCAGAGAAACTTGATGTCTTGGGTTTCTTTCTACTCCTTGGGGAGTAGTATTGACGATGTTAAGTAGTCTTGTCGTCTTAATTTTGAATGTCTCGATTGTTGGTAGGATCGAACAGACTTCTAAGGATTTGTTGATGGGATCTATTTCTCTGTTCCTCTGACGACTCTCTAGGTGGTGCTTGGGGCAGTTTCTTGGATTGGAGATCTTCCTAGATTATCTCCTCGTAAGCGGTCTTCTGGCTTTGAGTGGAAAGACGCGGTCTTTACACCTTAGATATTTACTTGGGGTCGTCGAGGTTGGGGTAGATCCTTCATCTTGGGGCAGAGGAGTGACGCTTAAGTTGTGGTCTTCGAGTGACGCCTTATTGTGACTACCTTGCTATGGTGGTTACCTAACAAAGTCATAAGGGTTAACTCAGGGTAGCTTTAGCGGCTAGCGATGCTTCTTCTTGGTCCTCCTTATCTTCTGGATACTTGCGGTGTTTGTGCTATGGAGAGGAATTATAGTTGATTTGACAGAGGGTTGAATAGGGTCATTTATCCTTTGGGGCGATTAGAACTAAGGCACGAGAAGAGTTTGTCGTGGATTTTCTTTACGTGGCCATCCTACTAAGGAGAGGTTTCCAGCTATGGGGTTGCAAGGGTTAGCGTCAGGATATGCCAACTAGGGGGTCAAAACTCTAGGATCGGATGATCCAAGGCAGACAAGCAACACATTCCAAGCATCATATAAGCACATGACAAGCAAACAAGACGTACCATAGGTACTAAGGGGGGTGACTACACGCCATAAGGGGAATCCTATTTTAGGGATGCTAATCCTAAGTACGGATGTTACAGGGGTCTTGACTTCTATCTTTCTATTTGTTGTTTTTGGTCCCATACTTGATCAATTTGGGGGCGATGAAGGACTCCATTGGTAGGGCGATCTTGTAGTGTCTTTCGTCGTTGGTAGATCCTTTGTTTTGCTTGTCTTGGGCTCTCTTCATTCCGGGATCTCCATCTTCATAGTCTCTGAGTCGGACTTTATTTTTGAAAATGGAACATTTGAAGTAGATGAGATATAGAGTAATCGAGCTTCAATTCATTTAAGTCAGAGAAGGTCAGATAAGAAATCTTTCCAAAATATTTTGGGAGAATAGTTTTTTTAAAAGCCGGTGTTTTCAGATGTAGGGATTTTCGTGTCTAACGTCCATGCTAACTAAGCTATCCTACAGTCAGGATGGCTCTGATATCAAGTATGTGGCACCCCGTATTTACGGCCCAATAATACCCGTTATGCCTGCAATTCACGTTCCCATGATCAGTGAGCCGTGAGTATAACCGACAAGTATCATTACAACATCCATGAATAACGAGTACAAGTACATACAAATGTGTTGTTATGGCAATACAACATGAATAACGACAGTCTTCAAGCGCAGAGCCCATGTCATGCCTTAACCTACAGGCGACTGACTGGGAAGACGGCCTAGCTCGCATAGACGTCAGCAATCTCCATCGTTTCTCTCGTTCATCTAAAAGTCTGTCCAACTAAATAGCCATGGACAATGTCGGTGAGTACTTTGAATGTACTCGCAAACTACCTTAAGATAACAAAAAATAAGGATATGCAATATGGCTGCAGTAAGATGGCTCCATGAGAGTTTCTTTTATAAACTAGTTTGTCTTGTAGATATAGCATATCTCTATATCTTTGTTGAAAAACTTTTGTAAAACAATTTGGAAACCTTTCTGAAATGTTACAAGAAAACACAAGGATTTGGGTCACCCATTTATTTCTCCTTCCAGTCATCTCATAACCAAACTCCTTCCTATTTTTTCTCGACCATCCCATGGTCAAAACATTTTCAAGCCATTGCTTTTCCGAAGTCCTGTTTGAAATCAAAACCATCACCCGCCATACAACTGCCATCACAACTTCCGATGACCGAGGACTCAGCTATTCGAATAGATTTGCACTCTGCAGAAGTTGTACACTATACCCACACCATCCGATTACCCATCCCTGATCTACACCGATCGTGGGTCGAATAACCAGTCAAGACCTTCTGGATGCCCTCTCTGATACAAGTGCCTACCCAATGAGGTTAATTCCCTCAAAACCGGGACGCCCTATATAGTCACAAGCCAACCGAAGCGCGTTTTTCACCTTGTCGGGTGTGCGCTTTCAATGAGGAGCTCATAGTATCGTCTGGCCGTCCTTAGACAGTATGTACCTTCTCCAGACCGATGTTTCACATGGGCCTTTGCAGGTGAAGGCCCAACTCTGAGGATTTGTTCTCCCCTGGAGTAGTTCGAGGCGCCTATACTAGATTAGACAAACTTCAAGCCTAGCCTCGTCCCATTCCAGAGTAATGTGGTTGCACGGGTTAATTGTTCTAGCATAGTAAACTATACATCCCAGCGTGTTTTTGTAAACATTTTTACTCCATCATTTCTCCAACCATTTTGTAAACCAAAACCTTTCTTATTTTCAACATCTCTTGGTAGGTCGTGCCTCACCGAGGTTTTCTCATAAAACATTTTTGTAAGCCTTACTCCAGGGTCTTCCCATCCCATAGTTTTTGCTTCGGCTAAAACGGGGTTTCCAAAGGGGCATGGTGTTATAAACTATCTACCTTACAAGGGTAAATACTATGTGTCATCAAAGGGTATGTACCTAATGGTACCAAGGGGATAGTGTTTTCGAGGAACCAAACATTCCCACATCTAAAATCATAAAACAAATAAACTATGCAATTTAAGTAAACCATTTGAATAACATGCATAAGTATAAAAATAGGACGGAGGCTTATGAGCAAGAAGGTGGTTTACCTATGACCAGGGAGATGTCCCTTGACTTCTTTAGGATACCAGAAAACCAATAATAACAATTATAAGAATAACCTGATGCTTCATTCTTCTCAACGTCACATAATCGCAACTATCGCCGTTATTAAGCATACGTGCAAACAGACAATACCACAATCAACACAAGGCATAGAAGCATCAATACATACAACAAGCAACATATAAACAAAATGTAAAAGTCAGTAAGATGTTGTATGATTGGTTTGATGAGATTAGAAGATTTGGAGGCATTGGGAGAAGATCCTTTTGGATTTATAGTTTAGGAACTACCTAAGAGAGGGGTTTTGACCAAGGGCTTGATCTGTATGATACCATTGTCTAAAAATGATACCATCAGATAGGTATTGATAAAATGAATCCAACAAAAGTGGTTTCACTATTTTATCAATTACCATTGATTTATAAAGGATTTTGTAGTGAATAAAGCTCTAGTTTTAGGAAATAATTCACCAGGATTGTTCTTGAGTTCCAAAAATTATTTACTTGGATTATTAGGTATGATTTGATGGATTGGTTCAAGAGGAGTTGGAATCAACTTAAAATAGTTACCAGAATGTACTTGAGAAATTCCCAAAGATACTACTCGAAGCATTTTGTCTGTTTCACCAGATTAAAATTATAGCGGCTTTTGATGTGATTACAAAGACACAAGTTAGGAACTTTGCAAGCCTTTCTTTAGGGGTTGGAATCACCCTTTTTCGATTTACAAAACTAAAGAAATGAATTTATTTGTGAATAAACCATGCAAAAATTAGTTTAATTCATGAAAATTCATTAGTTGCTTCATAAATTTTGGGCTCCTGGGTTTGATGTATATGGGTATATAGGTGTACTGAGAGTTAGAATTAGGTAATTACCTCATTTGGTTTGACCTAGAGAAATTTCTAAAGGCAGAAATGCCCTGTTTTTGTTATTTTTAGTAATGTTAAACCATGGTTCACCTTTCATGTGGCAAGGGCCCAAAATGGGTAGTTCATATACCTATCATAAAACTTGATTCATTAAATTTTAATGTGTATAACTTGGTGGTTGTATTATTTAAGGTATTAGATACATATTAGTGGATTTAATGCCAATAAATAAGGAAATTTATTTTTGGAGAAACACCAGTCCTGCATGTTGCACATAACATGTGGGCATATGGGAAAATTAAGATTTGGTCGATTTAGGTAGTGTTCCATTTTTATTTTGAATTAAACCTAAGGGAAACCTTGAAGATATAGGATTATAGTATTAAAAGAGAGGGGAAATGGCTTACTGGGACGATATCGGTGGAGTGTGGGCCGCGTAGCGCGGAAGCTAGCTCGCTGGCACCGGATCCACGCGCGGAGGCCAAAAATTCAAACTATGGGGATAGGCCCGCATGTGGGTCGCTCACCTGAAACGAAGGGGTAAGGAGCGACAATGACCGTGCGATTAGAAAGGATCCGATGGCTGGTGCTGTCTCTCCTTCCTTGTGATCTGAGAGCTGGTGGAAGCCCTAGCTTGCTAGAGAGGCAGCGGGGTTGTCCCCTACAGGCGATGCTGGAGGTGTTGGGGATGCGGGGGTGAAGCAGTGCTCGCCGGCGAGCCAGGAGATGGGCGACAGGATGGGTTTGGTTGCTGGGGAAGGGCTCGCCCGAAGCCGACCGAGGTGAGCTCGTCGGAGCTCGTCGGTTAGGCTTCTAGAGGCCATCCTGAGCAAAAGGAAAGTCCTGGTTAGCTGTATAAGGTCAAGGCGAACTCCACAGGGTGACATGCAGAGCCAAGGGAGCAAGGTAGGAGAACACCTCGAGTGGATCTTGGTGATGGCCGAGCTGCTCTTTTTCTTCTTCTCTCGGGCTAGGCAGAGCAGGAGAGGAGGGATGCTCTCTGGGAGGTAGGTGGGAGGGAGATGAGTGGGAATGAGGGGCAGAGGCATGCTGGGAGGGCCTCTGGCCATATATTTGGGGAAGGCATGGTGCATGATGGGCATGGTCCATGTAAGGCTTTGTGGAGGGTGGTTTTCATCCATTGGGCAACAGGGGTGGTGGAGAGGTGGGGTGTGGGTCTGTGTACGACTAGAGAGGAGAAGGGGAGTGGCTGTTGGTGCTGGGGTTTTTATTTCCCAAGATATTTTTCATGCATGCCTCTCTCCTTTTCTTACAAGCACATGGGACAAAAATAGGGCATGCTAAAGTACCATGCCACAGTGTAGCACGACCAGAAGGGAGTGATGGTGCTATGGAGGAGTTCTTGGGAAGATTGGATGGGGGATTTGAGGTGGTTTGGATCAAGTTTTTATTTATTTTTCAAACTTGATCCAATGGTAGGTTCTGAAGGAAGTTGAAAAAGTTGCATTAGGCGAAAAATATACTGGTGTGTATAGGGTCATTGCATAACCCTAGGAATTGTTTGGGATTTTTCTAATGATTAAAGGTGCACTTAAAATCAAATAATCAAATAGTCCATATGTAGTTTCTAGAATCTTATTTGATATTTTTACATTAGGCAAGGTTGGGTTATGATGTTCTATGGTCTTAAATACCATATTACACACTAGATAATTTTATTAGAATTTATTGAGGTGGAAAAATATTTTTAAGGAATTATTTCTTTTTTCTGCCCTTTAAGAAAAGGGCAAAAATAAATAATAAAATATCTCAAAAATATTTATTTTTGAGTTTATAAGATAGGGTATGATATATAGAAGTCAAATGTGCATTGAGTTGGCAAAGTGTTTTGGAGAAAAATAAACTTGCCTTTATAGACAGAGATTTTAGGGTTTTTGCCAGATAATGAATTTAAATAGTTTGAGGATCCAAATAATTATGGGAATTATTTGTGTAATTATCATAGCAAAGGTAGATGATGTAAAATTGAGTTATATATCATTTAAAACTTGGGTTGTTCAAGAAATATTGTGAGAAGGGAAGAAAACTAGATTCGGGAGAATCTAGGGTTTTGTTATTTTTATGCCACTTAGACATGGTTGTATTTGTGAGCTCAGGGCTCACCTTGGTGAAAGGGATATATGGATGGATATAAAAAGTTATATAGATGATCATGGAAGCAAGATTTGGGCTTGGTTCTACCTGAGGTGGTTTAGGGGTGATGGCAAACTTTGTTGGAAATAAGGCTGTCATAGCAGAGTTCTCATGAAGCCTCATGAACCATGGGGGTTTAGAAAGCACAAAGCTCCAATTGAAACAACTGACATAGGGATTTTTATACCATGGTTAGTAAATCATAACCATGCAAGTTTTTGGTCAAGGGGAGGTGGCATATAGATGTGAGCTTCTGCCAAAGTAGTCAAGATGAGAAGATTTGCAGAACAGATTATTATCTTGACTACAAAACCATCATGGATGAGTGTGAATCAGAATGGATTATCCAAAGTCAAGATAGGTCTTTGGTATCACTAATGATGTAATAAAATATGGTTCAAATACATTCTCAATAATGATCATAGGTTGGAGAAGGTAGAGCTCCAAGATTGAATCTAGATAAGAATTCCAGACTTAGCCATTTTGGCAGATTTAGGGTTTTAGACTAGAGTACAAGTGTAGATGATTTTGGGAGGATTCTATATTCCAAACTCATGGTAAAGGAGATTATGTTGAGGTGGTAACTAAGTAGATAGGATCCATGCTTAGATTGGGTCTCTACTGAGTTGGAAACAACCAAAAGGGAGTATCCCTGGATTAATCTGATTCGGAAAACGGATGGTCACTTCGTGGATTAAAATAGGTCCATATTTGGATTCTTGGTTTGAGATTGGTTATCGCAAACATAGATTTGGTCCTAAGGTATGATCCACTATATTAGCTCACTCTAGTTCCTAAGCAAACAAAGCAATCAGCAGATCAAGGAAATTCATCAAACAGCATATCAAGGCAATCATCTTATCAAACTTATCGAATTACTAATAGGGTTACCATCAAGCCTAGCTTGAGGTAGGGATGGGTATTTTGAATTGATTGTTCTTTGAAGTAAGATAAGGACCTCTTGGTATTTCTACCCATATTGGAGTGAAATGGTTTTTAAACAAGGTTTTGGAAAAACTAGGGGTAAGAGTAGTTAAAGTTCTATCTTGAAAACATAAGGAGATAATATATATGTCTCCATAGTTTTCTTAATATAATTAGTAAAATAGTTAGTTTTATCAAAGTCATCTTGGCTCAGGTTTTGAATGCTAGAATATTTGGGAATATTAAAGAGGAGCCAACACATCTCCTTTGGAAAATAGTTTTTGTTAGCTAGTGTTGAGATAAGGAGTATATCACCAAATACACAATTAGTTGCTTTAACACAAGCAAACAAGTAAGCAAACATTGAAACACTTAACAATAATTTTTTTTGTTCCCTCTAATTTTTGCCTTTTGGACAGCAAATCAGGGTTGCTGAAATTGGGATGTTACATTCAAGACCCCAGAGGGAAAACCCTACTCCTGCTTATATGTTCTTGATTACAGCGGAACCAAAGGTTACAGGGGTGCGCAAATGTTATCTGGAGTGAGGTGTGTGTATGAGGTGAAGAGATCCTTCTCGCCGTACCCTCCTAGACCTTATATAGATAGGCCAGGTCCCAGGGTAGGTCGAGTCGGTTACAGGTTTAGGGTTGAACCCTTTGAAATTCTATCTACGGCTAGTCGTGTCCTTCAAGGATTCGAACTTTTCATGGGCTTGGGTCACCCAAAATCTTCTTGGATAGAAAGTCTTCACGTGGGACTTCCCTGGGCTGGACTGGGTATACCAATGTTATGCACCTGTATGGTATATATATGTCAGTAGCACCTAAGTGTTCAGTCAAATCATAGATTCGACTGGAGACTCTATAATCTTTCGGGTCCTCTTCATTCGAACCTGTCTTTCAGGTAGATATGTTCAGTTCATAGGGATTGTTGATACGTGCGCTTGTAGAGGACAAAACAACACGATCATCTTCAGACTCGAGTCCCCGGACTCGAATCCGGAACAAATGCTGGTGTAATTTGACTCAGGCCACAAAGGTCTTACAGGAGTCGAATACCAGTGATTTTAAGTGATGTACCCAACGCGTCCGTCGAGATTTTCATCGCGCATGTTGACAAGGGAGTATACTGGCAGAGAGCAGTCGGGTGCGTTACCAGGCCATCAGATGATATCTGTAGGGATTATCTTTGCATCATAGATACAACATCCGAAATTTTATCACCGCGGAGGTGTTTCGGGTGGCCAAGGAGACTGCTTCTCACTTAGCGTTGATTAGCGCAAAGTTGCCAAAAAGTTTTTCTTTATTTTGATCCGAAGGATCTCACTCAAATAGTTCATAGGGTGCGCGACCAGCGCTCCCTATGGGAGTAGCCCCTGAGTGTCTGTTCGAGTCGTAGACTCGAGCGGAGACTTTAGTTATGCGGATGTTATCCACGTCAATATGCTTTCGAGTGCACGATCAGTGCTCCCTATGGGAGTAGGCCCCGAGTCCGTAGTGGAGTCACAGACTCGACGTAGGACTCGAAGATCTTTTTGAGATGTTGTGACCATTGTAGTTTCTCAAGTGCGCGGCCAGCGCTCCTGATAGGAGTAGCCCCAAGTAGTTGGTTGAGTCGTAGACTCGAGTAAGTACTTTATGTGCAGTCGAAATCTTTGAGCCATTGCTGACATTTCTTTGATGACGTCATTGTTGACGATTGGTGAGCTCAACCGTCTGTTGCGGTAGAGACGATGCAACGAGACGATCGTGGGTCCCACTGTCTGACTGGAATTTGACTAGTCACACGTAATCATTGCGAAAATTACGGTGTCTCCTCGGTTTTCGTGCATAGTGGGCGACGTTCTTGCGAATGTTCAGGTAGATGTTGACACGTGTACAGTTAGACTTTGGGCACGCGTTAGGGCTTCTCCATCGACGGCTCTGGTTCATCATCCTTTCCCTTTTATACCATGGGAAAAAACAGAGGAAATTACCCCTTTGGCATTTCCTTCTAACTTCCACCATTGCTACTATTTCTTGAGTTCTTGCGCACTAGACATCCTCCATGTATTCCCGTCCTCCTTTCTTCGTTCGTACCTCCGTGTTTGCCGCTCCTCGATGGGCAAGCCGAAGAAAAGTTCGTTTGCTGTAGCGGGCTCGAGCGCCGTCGGCGCCGCCAAGAAGGCCGCTGCTCCCAGCCGCACCGACGGCGGGTGGCGGCGCACGGAGATGAGGGAGTCGGACTTGCGGAAATTGGAGAGGCCGGCTTGATTTCCAAGACAAAGGGTGACGACCTCTTGCCGGATAAGGAGGTAATCCCACGCCCACCCGAAGGGTTTTGGGTTATGTTTTATGCGTTTGTTATCCACGGTCTCTCTTTACCCGCCCACGAATTTCTTCGTGGGCTCCTTTTTCTCTATGGGATTCAGCTTCATCATCTGTCTCCCAATTCTCTTCTCCACATCGCCTACTTCATTACCCTTTGCGAGTGTTGGCTCGGTACCGAGCCGCACTTTGGCCTCTTCTGGAGACTCTACTACGTGAAGAGTCAATCTGACACTGGTGGTGTTTATCAACTGGGAGGGTGCGGGATTTCTATCCACTCCTCTGTTTAGTTCTTATCTTTTCATCTTTGCGAGTCCGTCCAGCAGTGGCAGAGGAAGTGGTTCTACATCCGCGACTTCAAGCTAGACGGTCAGCATTACGGGCTCGCTCCCTTCGACTCCACCCAGAAGATCACCCGAAAACATTCGTGGTCGAACAACATTTTGGAGGGTGAGTCCGAAGAGGTGGAGAAGCTCTACAAGCGGGTGGAGGCTCTCCAGCTAGTGCCAGGCAAAGAGGTCGACAGTGTTGACATAATGCGCACCTTCCTCAAGAGTCGCGTGTAGCCGCTCCAAGCGAGGGTGCACCCGATGTTTTTGTATGCTGGCGCCAGCGACCCGACAAGGGTTTTGACGAAGGAGATGTCTTCGGCTGATCTTGATAGGGCGCTTTGGCCTCTGATGAAGCACAAAGGCAACGAGGACCTCCCGGGGAAGTCCTTGATTGCTCCTTTCAGCACCAAGAAAGCAGTCACTCAGGTCAAACTTGTAGTTGCGCGTAGCGCTTTTCGAGTGCTTGTTGTTTGTTTTTAATACTTATGTCGTTTCATATTTGTCTTCATTTTGTAGGGCTTCAAGGTAGAGGGAATGATGCCCCCTCTACTTGAAAAGTACACGGCTGCGCCGAACAACGAGGAGGTAGAGTCTGACTCCGAGCTCCCCCCTGCACAGTGGTCGTGGGAATGACCACGGCAGATGCTGCAACCGGCAGCGAGTAGTAGAACATGGGGCAAGGGCGGCCAGCCATCTGCGGTGCGAGATGAGGGCTAATACACAAGGGTTTACCCATGTTCGGCCCCCTGGAGGGTAAAGACCTACTCCTGCTAGATTGTATTATGGTGAGAGTACAATGGGACGAGCTCGGCGGCTAGGCGGCGAGTTGCTAGAGTGTATGATGCAACGTATCCTCTATGCGTCCTCTAGGGAGGTTTATATAGACTCACCTCCCTAGGGTTTACAGATCTCAACAGAATTATTTAAGGATTTGGTGATTCTACGACCTAGTCCGACTGGGCCTATCTACGCTTCTGGGCCTTCAAATTCCAGTCGCTGGAGTCCACGCCAAATCTCGATCCAGCCGCCGTCTTGCAGGCCCACTCTCTAGCGCTTGGGCCAGTAGGAAACGTCCTGCTGGGTATACCCCGGTAGGCATATCCCCATCAGTAGTCCCCGAGGCCGTCGTTGATTTGTCGCAGGCATTCGCTGGCAGTCGGAGTATGCGGGTCCAATGCGGACGTCCAGTCGAATCGGCGGTGGACTCCTGAATAAAGGAAGAACTAGTCATTTTAGTCGCAATAACGACGACCAATCGTGTTGCAGCTCGGCGAACGGGTCGGCGAATACTCAGTCACTGTTATAGTGATCGGGTCGGTGAATCGTCAAGTCGCGTGGAGCGACGAGTCGAATGGATGAAGTTGGACCGTCAATTGGGGTCAAACTAGCCGTTTGGGGTAATCCAACGGTAACTTCGGCGTAATTACCGCGTAGTAACGGCTCCCGAAACTGGCGGGTAGCAACCACTATATAAGGAGAATGATAGGCGAACGGGGAAACACTTCTTCGTTCTCCCTCCGATCTCGCTCGTCTCCGTTTTCCACTCCGCATAGCGATCTAAACAATCCAGAGAGCCCCGACCTCCGGGAACTTCCAACCGATGGCCCCCTCCACCGAACCATGGGGCAGATCCAAGTGTACTAAGGCGCTACTGGCATCCTTTGAGGAGGCTAGGATCCTCCGCGCCGGCAGATGGCGCATCCCCGCGGCTGGAGAAGTTACTCTGGACCTGCGCGAGGGAGAATTCATCTGATTCACCAGCCAACTGGAGCGGGGGCTAGGCTTTCCTACTTCCCTCTTCTTCTGGCGTTTCTGCGCCTACTACAGGATCCAGCCATCGGATCTAGGTCCGCATAGTATCGAGCAGCTCGCCATCTTCGTGGCGTTCTGCGAGTGCTAACTAGGCTGCAGGCCCTACTTCCCCATGTGGCAAGATCTGTTCCATGGGAGAATCAGCCGCGAAGAGTCAGGCGGCCCGATGCTAGCCGCGGGCGGCCTAACGTTCCAGCTGAAGTCGAAGGCATCGGTCTTCGACCTGATGTTGCCCGCCAAGGCGGCGAATGAATGGAAGAAGTCCTGGTTCTATGTCACTGAGTCGACCTAGACGGCGAAGTGCCGCTTCCAAGGTACTCTGCCGACCGGCCAGAACCGCGTCGACTCCAGGTCGTCAAGCTCCCGCTGGATCAGCGGATGGTTGTCGACGAAATGTTGCAGACCATCCGCGGCCTGAATAAGAAGGGCCTCCAGACCATCAACCTCTACAACTGCTGGTTCGGGTAGCGGCTCGTGCCCTTGGCCCTCCGCGACCACTACATGTATGAGTATACTGGTAAGGACAATCCGACGAAGTCCTCCCTCGCCGAAAGGCATCTCGAAGACTACACCCTGGCCCTAAAGAAGATTACCCAGGCGATGTATCTTGACGCGAAGGCCGGGGTCACCCCCTATACTGCAAGACGCCCATCTCCAGCGGTAAGCCGTCATTTCGTCATCACTCGCAGTTGCAGATGATGCATTCGCGGTTGTGCTGACATTGTTTTGTTTATGTTGCAGTTGTTCCAAGTGGTAGAAGGGTGGCTTCCACCCACAGACGACGAGAACTCGAGCTCTTCCGTCCAGGATGGGAGCGAGTTGTCACCCGTCAAAGGCGACGCCGAGAGCGACCAGGGTGATGACAACGACGACGAAGACGAGCCTGTGGAAGTCGCTGCCCCCACAGTTCGCAAGACCCGCGGGCAACACTAGCGCGAGCTCGAGGCGAGTAAAAGCCTCGAGCCCCACGATGATGACGACGACGAGCTTCCCGAGCACACCTCACATCATGAGGCCATGCCGTCGAAGAAGAAGAATAAGAAGAAGAAGGAGACGAAGGCTCCACCGAAGAAGAAGGCGAAGCCGGCGAAACAGATGTCTCCGCCCTGATCTGCGACCAGTTCCGACGCCACCAGCTCGGCTAAGGACGCAGCAGAGCACGCGACCGTGGCACCGTACCCTGCTGCCCCCATGGACGAGGTGCCTCTGGCATCGTTACCACCTCCATTCGCCCCGGTGTTTGGTTTGGGGGCTGCTCCAGCCGCAGCAGCCTCGCCTCCGAGGGAAGCTTCCGTAGCAGTTATCACGGAAGCTCCTGCCGTGGCTTCTTCTTCAAAGAATCCCTCAGTGTCTTGGGCACACGATGTGCTCGAGATGGGCCTCACTTGGAGGTTGGGGCCCTAGTTGGAAAAGCCGGCTAGCATCCGCACCGGACTGCGGTTCATACCAGTCGCCAAGTGAGTGTTGTTCATCTGCCTGTTTTTCGTTGTAGTCGGACAGTCTTATTCATATCGTTGTTTCAAAGGAATTGTCTTAAAAAGATCAGCCATCCTTCCGTGGCTAAGGTTCCGCCAGTCATCACCGAGGTGGACTCCTCGCGGAAGAGGAAGACCGACGAAGTCGCTGCTCCCGCCGAAGGTGTCAAGAGGGCGAAAGGCGACGACGTTGTCACGGTCTCTGATGACCCGGCGGTTGCTCCGAGCGAACCTCTGACTGCGGCAGAAGTGGCCTCGAAGACCAAGGAGGCTGTTGCCTCACCCGATGTGGCCGTGCCGGCTCCGAGTGGCGCCGCGGCATCTACAACGACCTTCCCTCGCTTCATGGCGAAGGCAGCCACAGCGAGTGGCTCGGCGCCAACGAGCCGGATGCGTGGGGTCACCGAGGTGGAGGTCGAACAGCGTCGCGGCCACACTCCAGCCGTGCTTGCATCTGTGGACGCGCTGGAGCTTCACGGTATGATAGGCGCTGCCATCCAGGTATGTCCAGTCCCCGAGGATCGGGCCACTGAATTTCAGTGGTCGGATTCTTAATGTTTTCATATCGTCCAGTCCCCGAATGTCTAGTCGCTGAATTTCAGCGAGTGGACACTTAGGATTTTCAATGTCCAGTCCCCGAGTGCCTATTCGCTGAATTTCAACGAGTGGGCACTTAGGAATTTCGTTGTTGTTGATGTTGCAGTTTGTGCGCAGGGCTTGCAGCGCGAATCGGCCGATCGGCTTCCTGCAAAGTGTCGCTTGGAGAAGGAACTCGTTGCCGTCCAGGAGACGAACAAGGGGCTTCAAGCAATTGCAGCCGAGGCGGAGGAGGTCCGCCGGGGCCTTGTCCTGGTGGGTGACTTGACAGCGCTCAATCTGCTTTGAGCGTGGCCAAAAAGCGGGTCGCTGACCTGGAGCGTGAGCTCAAGGAAGCGAGGGAGAAAGCGAGTTTAGCAGAGGGGCGTGCGAAAGCGGCTGTCACTTCTGCCGCTGAAGAGCGGAAATTATCTGACACGCTCGTTGCTGGGCTGCAAGATGATCTTTCTTCTCTTCAACGTTTCATCACGGACCTCTGCCGCCCGCTGATTGATAAATTCTCCTTCACCCAATTCTTGGTGGTACTAAATTTATTGTGATGTCGACAAGTCACTTACTGTTTATTGATGTGCTGCAGGCTGGATTACTGACAACATGGAAGAAGCGCAGTCGTATGACGCGCGGCAGTGCGTGGCCACTCTGGTCGACTCGGCCGCGTTGTCGGCGACTTGCTTTCGAGCATATCTTCAAGAGATATCGCCCACAGAGGTGATCCCCAGTGACCTTGTCGAGGTTTGGCGCTATCTGGAGAAGGCTCCGTCGATGGTCGAGTTCATGACGCGGTCGGCCTTCCGGCGTGGGGCAGCGATGTCGCTCAACCTTGGGCTTGCCCACTTCCCAGAAGACTTCGACCTCGACGATGTCACGAGCAGCTACCCCTCGTCAACGGGCTCGGTGGAGATTGCCGAGGTGCTGAAGCTGACGGATCGGGCCGCGGTATACTCCGACTGCGTTTGGGCGATGGGCGACCTCATCCCCTATCAGGGACGGTTGTCGCCCCCAACGATCCTGAGCCGAAGCATCGGGACTTCAAGGTTGAGCAACCGTTCCGGGCGGCGATGGCGGGCGAGCTGACGACATACCCGTCGAACCCGTACGTGCCCTTCATTCGTAACCGCAGGGGTGGCGGCCAGTCGGCGTCAAAACCTGCGGAGTAGAAGTGTCGTTCCCTTGGGTGTTAGTACAAAATAGCTATTGAACTTTCTTGTAATTTGGAACAACTTTGTGCTGCTATAAAGGAAATTCGTGTTGTTTTGTCATTTGCTTTGCGATTTTGGATTTTGATTGAACGAGTCCCTGAGCGCGTCCGCCCTTTTTATGGGGTTTACCTCGTTTGTTATTTTTTTGTGAATTTTTAATGGATTAAGGTCGACTCGCCAGGGCTCGGAGAGCCAGTCGCAGGGCGACTCCCATGGGTACTCTATACTAGACGTTTTCCCGTGCGCGATCGAGGTCGGGTAGCCGAGTCCCCGAGCATGGTACTTGGTGGTTCTAGTTGCAGCTCCAAGGTAGGTGAGGACTAAGCGCGTTAAAGTAATCGCGTCACTCCTGCCTGACCCGTAGGATCAGTCGCATGGCAAGTCCTGGGCACGCTCTCGTACTGGGCGTTATTCCCTAGTCGCTCGAATTTGAGTGGACGTCAGTCCCCGAGCGTGGTATTTGGCCGTTCGAGTCGCTGTGCCAAGGATGCGGAGGACCTTGGTCGCTGTGAGGAGCGAGGGCAGTTGCCTTGGCTCGGTAAGCCATTCGATCTAGGCGACTCCAATGGGGCTCCTGGTTGGCGTTTTTCATGGACGTTACAAGGCCTGGGGTTTCCCAGTGCCCTCGTACCGCACTACTTGGCCGTGCCGGTCACTTTACCAGAGGTTGACTCCTGCGAATAGCATAGCGCTGTCATTACGAGTGCGAGTGGCACAAGACACGGAGAGTAGACGCAACTTTCGGTAACCACTGTTTTATTTCATAGCGGGTGGGTAGTACATGTAAGGAGTTCTAGGAATAGAACTTTCGTAGGAGGTTTACATTCCACGGTCGCTTGACGTCGAGTTTTCCGTCGCCTCGAACGTCGGTGAGGTAGTAGGCATCGTTGCCTAGGACTCGCCCAATGGCGAATGGTCCCTCCCAAGGGGGGGAGAGCTTGTGCATGCCCTTCTTGTCCTGGATTAGACGCAGTACCAGCTCACCTTCCTGGAAGGTGCGAGTCCTTACTCGGCGGCTGTGGTAGCGGCGGATCCCTTGCTGGTAGATGGCGGTGCGGGAGCGAGCTAGGTCGCATGCCTCGTCGAGTTGGTCGACTCCGTCTTGGCGTGCGAGTTCGTTTGCAGCCTCCGTGTAGTTGACCACCCTTGGCAAGTTGTGCTCGAGGTCGGTGGGCATGACTGCCTCGGCGCCGTACACCATGAAGAAGGGGGTGAATCCTGTCAACCTATTGACGGAGGTGCGGATGCCCCAGATGACGGAGGGTAGCTCCTCGACCCAACACTCGTATGTGCGCTCGAGTGGTACTTGGAGCCGTGGCTTCAGGCCATGGAGGATGCTCTGATTGGCGCGTTCCGCCTGGCCGTTGGACTCCGGGTGGGCGACTGAGGCGAGGTCGAGTCGAATGTGATGTTCCTCGCAGAACTCGGCCATGGCTCCTTTGGCGAAGTTGGTGCCGTTGTCTGTGATGATGCTGTTTGGGAACCCGTAGCGATAGATGAGCTCGCGTAGGAACTTGGTGGCATTTGCGGACTAGCTTGGCCTCCACCCATTTTGTGAACTTGTCGACGTCGACTAGGAGGGGGCCTTCTTGAAGAGGCCTACCATGTCCATGCCCCATACGGCGAACGGCCAGGTGATGGGGATTGTCTTGAGCGCCGAGCTTGGCACGTGGGTTTGATAGGTGTATTTCTGGCATCCGACGCACCGCTGGACAATGTCGACAGTGTCTGCGTGTGCGGTGAGCCAGTAGAAGCCGTGCCGCATAGCCTTTGCGACTAGAGAATGGGCGTCTGCGTGGTGGCCGCAGTCACCGGAGTGAATGTCTTGGAGGATTTTTTGTCTTTTAGTGGGTTGAACGCAGCGTTGGAACACGCCGGTCACGTTGCGCTTGTGTAGCTCGCCGTTGATGATGACGAAGGATTTGTAGCGGCGTGCTATCATCCGGGCGTCTGTTTCATCCGCTGGCAGGGTGCCTCCCTCCAAGTAGGCGACGTATGGCGCGGTCCAGTCGTCTGGCTCAGCGATTAGTGCGACCAAGGCTGCTTCTGGTTGCAGCGGGATTCCGATGTCGATCTCCCTGGGGAGAGACGGAAGGCTTGGTGATGGTGTCGAGGAAGACGCCGGCGGGTGGTGCGAGTCGAGCCGAGCCGATGCAAGAGAGTGCATCGGCCTCCTCGTTCTTCCCCCTATCAATCCACTCGACGGAGTAGCCTGCGAAGTATCCACCCAGCTTGTCCACTGCTTGGCGGTATGCCGCCATGGTGGGGGAGAAGGCGTCGCAGGTGCCAGCGACTTGCCCGACGACGAGGTCGGAGTCTCCGTAGCAGCGGAGTCGGTTGACATTCATCTCTTTGGCAGCTCGCATGCCGTGGAGTAGCGCCTCGTACTTGGCCATGTTGTTGGTCCAGGGGGTGAAGTCGAGGTAGAGGACGTAGAGGAGCTTGTCGCCCTTTGGAGATGTTAACACAATCCCTGCACCTGTGCTGTCCGCGTTCTTGGAGCCGTCAAAGTGTAGGTTCCAGTAATGGAGGTATGGCAGCCGGCGAGGAAGTCTGCGAGAGCCTGCGACTTGATCGCCTTGCGCGGCTTGTACTTGATGTTGTGGACGCCGATCTCGACGGCCCACTTGGCGACTCGCCTGGTCGCCTCGCAGTTGCAGATGATATCCTGCAACGGTGCCGAGGAGACGACCGTTATTGGGTGCTCCTGGAAGTAGTGCGGTAGTCGCCGCTGTGCTCTGAAGATCGCGTACACCAATTTCTGGTATTGCGTGTAGCGCTGGCGCGACTCGGTAAGGACTTCGCTGATGTAGTACACTGGTCGCTGCACCGGGAGCTCCTTTCCTTCCTATGGCCGTTCGACGACCATGATGGCGCTGACGACGCGCTCGGAGGTCGCGACATAGACCAGCATAGGTTCCTTGTTGACGGGGGCGGCAAGCAGCGGTGCTGCGAGTAGCACCTCCTTGAGATCACGGAGCGCATCGTCTACCTCCTTGTCCCACTGGAAGGTGGGGTTCTTGCGCATTAGGCGGTAGAGGGGCATCGCCTTTTCGCCTAGCTGGGGGATGAAGCGACTGAGAGGCGAGACACGCCCGGCCAGCTTCTGGACGTCGCATAGGCACTCGGGTCTGCCGAGGCGGGCGATCGTGTTGATCTTGGCGGGGTTCGCTTTGATCCCGCGCTTGGAGACGACGTGTCCCAGTAGCTGTCCAGTTGGCACACTGAAGGTGCACTTCCCTGGGTTTAGCTTTATCTTGTATTTCCGCAGGTTGGCGAATGTTTCCGCCAGGTCGGTGAGTAGGTCGTTCTGGCGAGCGGACTTTACCACCACGTTGTCGGTGTAGACATGGATATTGCGGCCAATTTGGCTCGCAAGGCACTCCTGCATGCACCGCTGTTAGGTTGCCCCGGTGTTCTTGAGGCCGAAGGTCATGGCACTGTAGCAGAAGGCTCCGAATGGCGTGATGAACGTCGTCTTCTCTTCATCCTCGACAGCCATTTTGATCTGGTTGTACCCAGAGTAGGCGTCGAGGAAGCACAGCGAATCCGAGCCCGCGGTGGAATCGATGATTTGGTCGATCCGCGGGAGGACGAATTGCTCCTTCGGGCAGGCGCTGTTTAAGTTTGTGTAATCTATACACATCCTCCAGGTCCCTTTTTCTTCTCGACCAGGACTGGGTTTGCCAGCCACTTGGAGTACTTGATTGGCCGGATGAAGCCTGCAGCGAGTAGACGATGCACCTCCTCGGCGATGGCTCGACGGCGCTCTTCATTGAAGGGCTGCAACGACTTCTTAACATGTCGCACTTTGGGGTCGGTGTTGAGTTTGTGCTCAGCGAGTTCCCTCGGGACACCAGGCATGTCAGAGGGCTTCCACGCAAAGATGTCCCTGTTCTCACGGAGGAACTCGATGAGCGCGCCTTCCTATGTTGGGCTCATGCCCGTCCCGATCGTCACCGTCTGGCTGGAGTCGCTTGGGACCAGCTCGATGGTTCGGGTATGCGTCGTTGCCTCAAAGGCGGTGGAGTTGCCGCCCTCCGAGTTGGGCTTCTTGAGTATGGTGGGGTCGTTGTTGTTGACCCCGCTCGCGTACTTGGCGAGCTCCTCGGCGTGATTGGCCTCTGCCGCGATGACGGCATCGGCGAGTTCGGCTCCTTTGGCCTCGCACTCGGCGGCCATGTCGGGGTCGTCGTGGATGGTGATGACGTCGCACGGCCCGGGTAGCTTCATCGTGTTGTACGCGTAGTGGGGTGCTGCCATGAACTTGGCGAACGCCTGGCGCCCCAGGACGCAGTGCTAGGGGTTGTCGAAGGGCACCAGCTTGAAGACGATCCGCTCGGTGCGGAAGTTTGCCGGTGTTCCGAAGGTGACTGGCAGCGTCACCTTACCAATCGGATACGCCTTTCGACCGGGGACGATGCCGTGGAACGTGGTGTAGGTCGTCTCGATCATCGACTGCGGGAGCCGCAGTCGCCTGAAGGTGTCCAATTACAGGATGTTGATGGAGCTGTCGCCGTCCATCAATGTTTTGGGGATCCAGTAGTCTCCCACCTTGGGCCTGACCACTAGGGCGACTCGGCCCGGATACTCGATCCGTGGTGAGTGGTCCGCACAGCTCCAAGTGATTGGTTCCATAGACCAGTTGAGGAACTAGGGGATATCTATCTGGGCCACCGCATTGATGGCGACGGCGCGGGCGATGACCTTCTTCTCGCGCTTTGTGTTGAAGCCTATGAAGGTGTGGAGCGAGCCGGCGACGCTGCCGAATTTCCGCCGTTTGGCGGGTTGGTGTCGGGGTCTTCCCGCGCGCGCCGTGCCTTCTCGATCTCCTTGAGAGAGTGGCAGTCGGCGGTCGTGTGCATGGCGGGTTTTCCTTCCCTACTGTGAAATACACAAGGTTGGTTAAGAAGGGCCGCGGGGTCGAACCTCGGCTTCGCCTTGTAGTTGCCACCGTCGCGGCGTTGTCCCCCGTCGCGGCGGAAGCTCTTGGGCTCACGTTGCGCGTATCCAGCGTTGGCGACAAAGTCGACTCGCCCGTCACTGCGGCGCTTGACGGTGAGATGAGTGTTGCTGTAGCGTACGTCGGGTCGTCTCACGTTGTCGTGGCCGCTCGTGCGGCGTTGTCCTCCCGATTCGTCGTCGGTTTCTTGGTTTGGGTCCTCCTCCGCGTACCTTTTTGCGATCTGCAGGAGATCTGGTATGTTGTCGAGTGTGTGGTACGCTCGTTTGAGCTTGGCAACCAGGGGCTCGTAGCGGCACGAGGTCTTGAAGCATTAGTTCGCGGTGTCTGGGTGGATGCCGACCGCGTTGTACCACAGATCTTGCCACCGTTGGACCCAGCTGCGGGTCGACTCGCGGGGTCCCTGGACGCACCGTTCCAGGTCCACAATGGTGGTGGCACGGGTGTATGAACCCTCGAAGTGTCTGACGAAGGCCTCGCGCAACTCTTCCCAGGAGTCGATGCTATCCGCGGGAAGGGTGTTAATCCATTGCCTGCACGCCCCCTCCATCATCAGTGGGAGGTAGCGGGCGGCTAGTAGATCGGTGTGGCCGGCGATCCCCATTGCCATGAGGTAGGTATCCAACCACACGGAGGGGTCGTACGAAGGGTCGTACTTCTCTATTTCCTTCAGCGCTTGGAAGTTCGCCGAGAATATTTCGCCTCGGATCATCGGTCCGAAGCACTGGGGCCCGATGCGTCTAAGCGACCCCCTCGGCTCACCGTCGCGGCGGTTGGTGAGGGTGTGCTGCAGGTCATCAGGCTGGCGTGCGCGCTAGCTCTGGTTGTTGATGATGTGGGTGCGGGCATCAACGGGTTGTCCGTTGGCGGCGACGAAGTTGGTCGCCGGCCTAGGGTCGTTGGTGGAGAGTTCTGCGTTCGCGGGTCGGTGTTGGAGCTGTAGGGGTTTGGGTGGCGGGCAGTTGAGAGTGTTCGCCGCAATGGGGCGGCCGCTTGAGGCCGCTCTGCTGCTCGATGAACGCGAGTACATCCGACCCTGTGAGTTGACGCCTGCGTTTTGTTGCTTGACCGCTTTGGCGAGCAGAGCCTTGGCGTATTGGATCTGCAGGGCGCCTTCACCAGTGGCTGCAATGTTGTCGACTGCTGCTCGGCCCGCAACAAGGTTGTCCATTGGGGTGGAGAACAATGGGAGGCCGTTCACGTCTCGCTCCCGTGAGGAGACCACGATCCTTGGCTGGTCCCTAGGGGTGCACGGTTGGGTGGTGGCGGGGCGACATTGGCCGTTGCTCCAGGTGGGGGCCGAGTGCTTCCTCCTGGTGGCACGTTCTCACAGATCGCGTGCTCGGCCATGCGGGCCGGGTCGTTCTCGTTGTCGAAATTCAGGGCACACCCCTGGACGGTGGGGTTCAGGCGCGACCTGATTCGGAGTTGGTGGTAGCGCGACAGCTCCTGCGCTGTCACCTGCTCGAGGCGAAATTTTTCGCGCTCGGCTTGTTCCTTGCGGACTTCCTCCGCCAGCTTCAGGCGGAGTTCCTCAACCTCCGTCGTCGTCGCGTTTGGAGGGATCGGCGTGGAGAATGGGTCTTCGGGTGGGTTGGCGCCAGTTGCCATGTAGGTCGCGGCGTGGCGGCCGGTTCCGTCGCGGAATTCGGCGGAGTTCTCCGACCCAGAATCAAAGTCGAAGATCCCGAGGATGGAGGAGTCCTCGAAGTCTCCGACGTTGGAGACCTAGATGATGGAGCCCACGGGTGACGCGGCGACAATGGATCCGACGAGTGACCCGGGGTCGCCGAGTCGGCGTCGTCGTTGAGGGTCGCGTCGTCCGCGGCCGCGGTGGTTTCGGCCGCGTTGCTGTGGGCCGAGTCGTACTCGGAGGCGAGCCGGTGGATCGTGCGGACCTGGCTCTCAGAGAGCCGGTCGCGTGGCGGCGACTCGCGGATGCGAGCCAAGTTCTCCGAGATGATGATGTCAGTGAGGCCGACGAAGAGGCTGATCGTGCCGACCGGCAGGATCATGCTATGTGTGACGGGTCGCGCCGCCGGCACGTAGCTGCTCGGCAAGATCTAGAGCATCTCGCCGATCGCGATCATGCGGTCGGTGGCGATCGACTCGTTGATGGGAAGATTGGATCTCGCCGCAGAACACCGCCCTGACCGGCCAGGCCCCACGGTGGGCGCCACTGTCGTGGGAATGACCACGGCAGATGCTGCAATCGGCAGCGAGTAGTAGAACAGGGCAAGGGAGGCCAGCCATCTGCGGTGCGAGATGAGGGCTGAGACACAAGGTTTTAGCCAGGTTCGGCCCCCCGGAGGGTAAAGACCTACTCCTTCTAGATTGTATTATGGTGAGAGTACAATGGGACGAGCTCGGCGGCTAGGCAGCGAGTTGCTAGGGTGTATGATGGAACGTATCCTCTATGCGTCCTCTAGGGAGGTTTATATAGACTCACCTCCCTAGGGTTTACAGATCTCAACCGAATTAGTTAAGGATTCGGTGATTCTACGACCTAGTCCGACTGGGCCTATCTACGCTTCTGGGCCTTCAACTTCCAGTCGCTGGAGTCCACGCCAAATCTCGATCCAGTCGCCGTCCTGCAGGCCCACTCGCTAGCGCTTGGGCCAGTAGGAAACGTCCTGCTGGGTATACCTCGGTAGGCATATCCCCATCAACAGTCGCCTTCCTTGGAAGCCCCCTAGCCGAGCGAAGGGCAGACTCGAAAGAGGTCCCGAAGCAAGACTTCGGATGGGGCGACGCCACCAATATCGAAGGGTCCTTCCTTCCTCGAGCACCATGGCAGGGATGAGGGTACGACCTCCTCCCCCATCACGGCTGTGCCTGTTCGAGCGATGGCCCCGCAACCGCCAGCCAAGAAAAAGAAGAAGAAGGAGAAGAAGGAGGCTCCTGTCTTCAACCTATCAGATATACCATCATAAGTTGCTCTGATCGAGTCTTGATACTTTGTTGATATGCTAAGTATTACCTTGTTGTTTATTTGCTTCCTCGTAAGTGCTAGTAGCAATCATTCGGAGGAGTCCCACGATGAGGAGGCCGAAGAAATGTTCATGGAATCGAAGCCTGCCTCTTTGTTTCCCAAGATGGTCGCCAAATCTGACAATGAATATTTGAGCCCCCTGTGGCAAGGGGCTCGTGCGCTCGTCTCTTGAAAGATGCAAATAGAACCTTTAGAGTCCAAAACTGACCATGTAAGTATTTTTCTTCTTTTTCGCGGGTGAGCCCCTGAGCATTTTATTCATCAGGTGTGTTGATTTATTCGCAACCGTTTGTCCGTGACGCCAATCGCCTGATCCAGCAGCACCTTTCTCTGGAAGGCAACCTCAAGTAGCTCCACGATGCGCGTTTCTTCTTGTTGGATTGCAAGTGCTTGACATAATATTTTCTTGTATTCATGTTTCATTGCTCAATGCTATAGATGAGAACAATTATGCCATATGCAAGCTGAACGCTCTCGAGAAGAGTCTCAGCCAAGCGGAGAAGAAGGCAAAGGATGCTGCAGAGGCCCTCCAACGTCAGCAAAAGGAGGCCGAAGACCATGAGCAGCAGCTTGCGGCCGTTGCAGCGACGCGGGAGAAAGACATGGTCGAAAAGCTTATGGCTGCAGCCAAAGCGATATCCGTTAAGTAACATTGTTCCACCTTTAAGTGTTACACACTTCAGGTGCAATTCCTTGCTCCTCATCCGAAAGGTTTTCCGTTTTTATTTACAGATGCTTATTGTGTTGCGTTTGATGGTGACGCCCTGGAGCACAGTGATCCACTGGCGGATGCTGTTCCGGGTGCTGATGCCTAGGTCCCTCTACCTTGTAGCTTGCCTAGTCTTAGTTTCTTTTCTGTTGATCATGTAATCCGACGATTGTTGCACCACCGTCGTGGAGTCGCTTGACAAGGCCAAAAAGGTCCTCGCCCGCTTCAACAAGAAGATCAACCCGAAGGGTGTTTCCCTGGAGGACATCGACTCCCTTGCGAACGCTCTGGCGGATGATGCTCCGGAGAAGTACAAGCGGGCGCAGAAGGGGGTCGGCACTGCGATGGGGTTGGCAGTGGTGATGGCATCCGACGCTTAGCTGGATCTGCCGCAGGTCACGTCCAGGATGCCAACCGGGGTAGATGGAACTGAGATAGCGTATGCCTCCTATGCCTCCAGCTGCAAGCATTTTGGACCTAAGTTGATCGAACTTCTGGCCAACTATGTGCTAGAGCAGCAGCGAGTGGCCAAGAGTAGGCAGTATGGATCCGAAGCTGCTCCGGGTGCTGATGCCTAGGTCCCTCTACCTTGTAGCTTGCCTAGTCTTAGTTTCTTTTCTATTGATCATGTAATGCTTTTCGGCTTGACAAATATCACTTTTGCCACGTAGTGCTTTATTTGTGTAGATATGAATTCGTCCTTTGACTGATGTCAAATGCTGTGATCTTGATGTTTGCTTGTGCAGCCGTAGGGGCCTTCGAATGCTGATCCGGAGGTTACACCTTCTCCTACGCCTGGCACTCGCCCATCATTGAGCGAGTCATCGCAGTTACCATTTTTGCGTGATCACATCCGAATCTTGGAGAAGGACATCCTCAGCATCCGTGGTCATGCGAATGTGTGGAAGTCCAAGGCTGAGCGAGCCAATGCCAGAGTTTTTTCTTGAGGAATTCTGACAGGTTGGTGAGGAGCTCCAATGTAAGTCATCCTGATCATCTATCCCTTTGAATGTGCTAGGGGTTTTCGAGTTATCTTACTTGTTGTGTTGTGCATTTGTAAATCTTCTTCCGAAGGAAGACAAAGAGCGTGTGGCAATTCGAATGAATTGCTTAACCCAACAAGAGATGGAGACCGGTGGCTTCTTTTCGGTGGATCGCGACCAAGCGATCGTCCTTGCGATGGTGCAGGATCGCGTCCATTAGGTTCTTCATGTGCTGAAGCGGGCGAGGTCGTCACTCGCGGTGATCTAGGCCACAATGTTCCCTTTATATTATGCACCTTCTAGCTTTCTGGGCTTTCTTGAAAAGTTTCGAGATGCAGGTCATGTGAAGGAGCTGATGAGCCATCAACTAGTGGCGGGCGTGAGGCATCCCTATCTCTTGTTCAACTGCATCATCACGATGTCAATCTCCCAGATGGTATGGCATGGGATATGCGTCCACACTACGCGGCGGTGGCGCAATACGCTGAAGAAATTGTGGATGTGTTTGAGGAGCGGATGAATGTTCTGCTCTAGCATAGTTGAGTCCTGTAAATGATAAGACAAGGCAATGTAAAGTCTGTATATTTTTTAGTGGGCTTGTAAGGCCCTTGTAAAGTTGTAATGTATTGGCACATAGTGCATTGTTTGACTTTATATTGTGCATGTCCTTTTCGTTAGCCTGACGTGGTCAGCTACCCAGGTTATATGCGTTGGTCAATCGATGAAGTCGTATGGTGAGGCGCATCCCCCGAGCATGTTTGAGCGATAAATAATATAAGGGAGAAAAATTTGGGCCAAGGAACTTAGCTTTTATTCATCGTAATGTAGGAGGTACATTTGTCAGCTTTGTAGCCGGGCTAAATAGCCTTACTGAAAGTAAAAGACAACTAGGGGTAGAAGCGTCGCAGTATTGCGACATTCCGGGGGTTGGAGTATTCGACTCCTGACTTGATGTCCTTGAGGCGGTAGGCGCCACTTGATATTACTTCAGTTATGATGTAGGGTCCTTCCCAAGGTGACTCGAGCTTCAGGTGCCCTTCCTGCTTGAGTCGCAGAACGAGTTCTCCTTCGACAAAGGACCTTGGACACAGATGGCGGCTATGGTAATTACGGAGGCTCTGCTGATACACCACTGAGCGAGCCGTGGCGATGTCGCATGCTTCATCCAGTGTGTCGACGGCGTCTTCGAGTGCGACCGATAATTTGGCTTCGTTGTAGGAGACGACCTGTGGGGCCTTGTAGCGTACCTCAGCAGGTAGCATAGCTTAGGCTCCATGCACCATGAAGAAGGGCGTGTAGCCAGTTGAGGTGTTTGGTGTTGTCCGTAGGCTCTAGAGAACAGAGGGTAGATCATCCGCCCAGGCTCCCGCAAGCCTTTTGAGTGGGCGTAGTAGACGTTTCTTGATGCCATTGTCGATGAGGCCGTTGGCCTTTTCGACCTGCCCGTTGGTATGCGGATGCGCCGCAGAGGCGTATGCCAGGTTGATTCCGAGGTTTTTGCAGAAGCCTCGGATCTCCTTCGAGATAAAGTTTGAGAAATTGTCCGTTATGATGCTATGAGGTACTCCGAACCTGTAGACAATTGATGTCGCGTGGTAGCGCTTCGTTGGGAGACCCCAAGAGCAAGGTGTGATGAGCATAGCAGCAAGTCTTCCCTCAGTAAGAAACCGAGGTTATCGAACCAGTAGGAGGAAGGAAACGTCTCAAAGGTGTTGCTAGAAACTTGGAGACCTGCGAAACACAAACTCAAGACTTTGCCCCAACGAACAGTGAGGTTGTCAATCTCACCAGTTGTTGTAACAAAGGATTAACTGTATGGTGTGGAAGGTAATAGTGGTTTGCAAAAAGTAAACAGTAACAGTGGAAGATGTATCAATGTTAAATATTGAACCAGGGTCCATAGTTCACTAGAGGTGTTCTCCTTAAGATAAACAAACATGGCATGTTGGGTAAAGAAATTACAGCAGGGCAATTGACTAGATTGAGCAAGGCATAACAATGCAATACTAGAAATTCATGATCCTATCAGATTCGATTGGGCAATACAACAAGATACGTAGACCTCCATCCAACTACATCTATGACTAGAAATCCACCTTCAAGTTATCATCCAAACCCCCTCTGGTATTAAGTTGCAAGCAACAGATAACTGCCTTAAGCAAAGTGTGTAAGGTAAACAATCCACTTGTTCCATGAACAAGAGATCGTTGTTTTCTCCCAAGTGGCAACAACACATCTACAACCTTAGAGATTTTTGTCACTTCCCTTAGATTAAATAGAGGCATGAACCCACTATCTAGCATAAATACCCCCTGTTGGAGTCACTAGCATCTACTTGGCCAAGATAGCTACTAGAAATGGAGAGCATGCAAGATCAAAAACAACACAGACATGATAGAATCAATAAGACGAAACCATTAATCAATCTGACATAGTAATCTCAATATCCATCGGATCCCTGCAAACAAAACATGCATGATTACAAATAGATGATCTTGATCATGAACGGAGCTCACAAGATCTAAACATGGTAGCACAAAGGAGGATATACAACCATATAGCTACTACATGGACCCGTAGACCAAGGTGGAACTACTCACGCTTCATACTAGAGGCTGGCATGATGAAGAATTAGGCCTCCGGGATGATCTCCCCTCTGGCAGGGTGCTGGGAAGAGCTTCAGACCCCCCCCGATCTAGGGATGATGGTGGCGGCGGCTACAGACAGTTTCGTGGAATATTGATCGGGGTCCTTAGGGTTTTGGCATCGGGGGTCTTTATAGGCGAAGAGGCGAGGCAAGGTGTTGGCCAGGGTGGTCACACCCACCAGGCGCGGCTAGGATTAGCCCGTGTCGCCAGGGGGTGTGCCCCCCTGGTGCCTCCCCTTCGTCTCGTACTCTGGCTCCGTGTTCCCCACGGTAAAATATTGACTTTGGCTTTTGTCCCGTCCAATTCCGAGAATATTGATTTTCTGCCTTTCTAGAACAAAAAACAGAAGAAAACAAGCAACTGACACTGTGGCAACTTGTTAATAGGTTAGTACCAGAAAACATATAAAAACACCTCAAAGTGTAGACAAATCAAAGCAAAGTAGATACTAAATAAGAATGGAACATAAAAAATTATAGATACGTTTCCGACGTATCAAGCATCCTCAAGCTTAACTCCTGCTCGTCCTCGAGAAGGTAAGTGATAAAAAGAATAATTTTTGAGGTGACATGCACCATAAAAATCAAGATCAAACCATTTGCAAGCATTGAAAGTTGGGATCAAAGAACTCTAAACATCGTCATGAAAGATGGAGTTCTAATAGTAAGAGAAAGTAACTATGCATCAACATGAAAGGATACAAACAAAGATCATGAATAACATGCATTGAAAAACGTTTGTTTGTTTCACATACAGAAAACACAACATAGTGGCATTCAGCTTGTCCCTCATGGAGTAGCAAATAGATGCATAGGACACCTTCAAAGTTCATAGGAGTGACTAGATATAAATAGCACAAGAACAAGTAATATCAACAATATGCATCAATCAATAAGTTTTGGGACAATGCACATAGAACTAAGAATGGCAACTATGCTCTCTTAACTGGTGCCTAAGGATAGAAGGTGGAGACTCAATAAAATAGTGGAAGAAAGGCCCTTCAAAGGGAAACAGGGATTTCAAGTTTCACAAAGAGCTTCCAAAAATTATGGTACTTGTTAGCTTTCATCTCTCATTGCCCCTATCATAAGCATCTTGAAATGATTAAGGTTAAAGTGAACAAACTATGGACTCTATGCTTGACAAAGTATAATTTGGCAATCTCATGTCCCTTGAATACGAGGTCCGCACCTCATGCTACTCAACTTTAGTCACCTGCAAGTTCTTGTCAAAGTAAGTACATGTGTATCATAGAGAACCGCCAACGGGGTACCCCTTGCACATTATACAGGAGCTATCCCATAATCAAAATGACAAGGCAAGCAGACAATGAGCATCTCGGCAATCTTCTTATTTACCATGGGAATATGGTGCTTTTTTCTCTCTTTCCACTTTTCAATATGTCTCTCTTTTTTTATTAGAATAAAGCTTCATAGATGTCATTATGGTGATGCTGCAAGTTTCCACCATGATTAGGCATGGCTTAGGCTAGCGGCCCAAGCATTTCTCTAACACACATACATAACTCCATGGACTTACAAGCTCCCCTTTTATTTCACACCGACGACATACATAGACAAAAGAGCATGATATCAACTATGTACAAAGTACAAGTGCAATGTTGAAAGCGTTCCCCGTGACAGCACAGTTCTGCTAATTCCAATGTATAAGTGCAAGCATATACAACATAGATGACACAATGGTTAAAGTTTATTAGGGGCAAGAAAAATAGTGTGCCATCAAGTTCGTCAGAGCTTTAATCACTAAGTTTTCACATAACAAAATACTTTTTAATTGGAAGATAGATGAAAACAAGAATATAATTGGAATGGTGTAACACACCATGCATAGTAATTTATAGTGGACACTTTGGAATAATTTGGTTTCTTGGTATTTGGATGCACGAGTAGAACTTACTAATACAAGTGGAGGCTAGAAAAAGACTGGGAGCGACCAACTAAGAGAGCAATAATGGCCATAATCATGTAGAGCAAAAAAACATTACTAATCAAAGCATAAAGTGGTACTACAAGTCAAGGACTAAATGATCATAGAGGCTATGGTGACTTGTTCACAGTCATAACATGGTGTGAGCATGTGCCAAGTCAACCCAAACAAAGCATCAAAGGAGAATACCACAATACTATGCTCTTGTATGCTAAAACAACGCATGATTCCTTCAAGTCACACTAATCAATCCCAATTGTTTCGAGCAAGTCATGCTATAGCAATAATCACTAAGCATAATGTCAAAATAACACCTAGCATGACATGCTAAAGTCTAAGTCACAGTCAAAGCAAGCTCCTCTTGCACTATTCAAGCAAGAACTTTCTACTCCTCTCCAACACTAATAAACTTATTTGAAACAACACAGAGAGAATGGGGGTCCAGACTACTTTATTCAAGCAAACTAAGAAAACTAAACGAAAACTAAGATGCTCCAAGAACAACAAAACAGTGCATGAAACAATAAAAACGAAGTGTCTAGAAAGACCTGAGCTTTTTATTGTTGAAGAAGGGGATGCCTTGGGCATCCCCAAGCTTTGACACTTGTACCTATTGAATATTTTTTGGGGTGACACGGGGTGGCATCCCCAAGCTTGATCTTTTTTCCATACTTCATCTCATTACATCATTCTCTCTCTACACCTGAAAATTTTCCTTCATACAAAACTTCACACAATCTTCATTAGCAACATTAGTGTATTCAAAATATAATAGACCTTTGGGTTTAGCTTTAGAACATAAAAATTTTCACTAAAAACACAGCTACTATAGCAATTCTCTCAGAGAGCTCAATTCCCAAAAAGAACCCAAAAAGGAATCAATAAGAATCAAATGCAAATAATGGCATAAATCTGTCAAAATAGACCAGGAGGTAGAAACCTATTTTTTCAAAGACCTTCTGTTGCTCAAATCAAAAAGTGTTGAACTAACGAAAGTTATCTAACATACTAGGAGATTTATTCACAAAATATCAGATCAACCCAATGTACAGAGATTCCTCACGAATATTTACCGTCGAGCACAAAAATCTGTTTCGGGACAGCAACTCCCCAAATCTTACTACCCTCTCATTAGAGGTCATTCTTGGCACAAAAAGAAAATAAAAAAGGAAAAGGAGAGGTCATTACTGAAGTAATAACTTCCAAGACTCAATAAAACTCTTGGGTTATCTCCCAACAAGTACTTTTCTTTAACGCCTTTAAGTTAGGCACAAGAAGCAAGAATCAAGTATTTTCAAATGAAGAAGCATTAACATCAAACCTTGCTTTCAAAGGAGGAGCAAAAAGAAACTTCTCTCTCCTCATAGGGAAGTGTTCAATACCTTTATTGAATGGAAATTGATATTTAATGGTGCCTTATTTCATATCAATAATGGCACCAACAGTTCTAAGAAAAGGTCTTCCCAAAGTAATAGGACAAGAAGCATTGTATTCAACATCCAAAACATAGAAATCAACAGGGACATAAGAATTGTTAACAATAATAAGAACATCATTAACACTCCCCATGAGTTTCTTTTTAGCATTATCATTAAATGGGACATCCAAATAACAATCTTCCAAAGGTAGCAAATCAAGCATCTCATAAATCTTTCTAGGCATAATAGAGACACCAGAACCAAGGTGACATGAAGCTTTGAGATTAGAGTCATTCACTTTCATATTAATAATGGGTTCCCAACTATCTTCTACTTTCCTAGGAATAGAGGCTTTGTGTTTCAAATTCTCTTCCCTAATTTTAATAAGAGCATCTGTAATGTGTTTGGTGAAAGCCAAATTCATATCACTTGCATCAGGACTTCTAGCAAGCTTTTGTAGGAACATAATCACTTTAGAAATATTGCAACCATCAAGATCAAAATCAAACTTAGCATCACTAGTAGTAGGCTCATTGGTTTTAGGCATTGTGGTAGGAGGAATAGGGACTTCTTGTGGTTTAATGGCATCCATATTGGTGGTGGTGATTGTGCACACACTATTGTTTCTAGCAATTTCAGCTTCTCTTTCCCACTTAACATGTAGTTGGGCTAACAGTCTAACATTTTCATCAATGGTAACTTGTATGGCATGAGTAGCAGCAAAGGTACTTTCCAAAGTTTCAGGTTTAACATCCATTTTATTAATCAAGGAGGACTGTGCTTCAGATAAAGAGGAAATATTTTTCTCAACATTCAAAAGATTTTCCTACACAGTCTTGTTGAAAGTGGTTTGTTTACTAATAAAGTCTTTGAGCATGACTTCTAGAATTGTTTTAGGAGTTTCCATAGGTATTGCCATTATTAGGAGGATAAGGCCTATAATTGTTGTTACTACCAAAATTATTCCTATAGGCATTGTTGTTGAAATTGTTGTTTCTAATGAAGTTCACATCAACTTGCTCTTCTTGAGCAACCAAAGAGGCTAAGGGAACATTATTAGGATCTAAAGGAGCTTTCCCATTAACAAGCATAGCCATGATAACATCAATTTTATGACTCAAAGAGGAGGTTTCTTCAACAGAATTTACCTTCTTACCATGTGGAGCTCTCTCAGTGTGCCATTCAAAATAATTAACCATCATATTGTCAATGAGTTTTGTTGCAGCACCCAAGGTTATGGTAACAAAGGTACCTCCAGCAGCTGAATCCAATAGGTTTCTTGAAGAGAAGTTCAAACTTGCATAAAAGTCTGGATAATCATCCAACCCGTACGTCCATAAGTGGGACAATTCTTAACCAAAAATTTCATTCTTTCCTAAGCTTGAGCAACATGTTCATTATCAAGTTGTTTAAATTTCATAATATCACTTCTCATAGATATAATCTTAGTAGGAGGATAGTATTTTCCAATAAAAGAATCTTTGCACTTAATCCAAGAATCAATACTATTTCTAGGCAAGGATAGCAACCATTCTTTAGCTTTTCCTCTCAAGGAGAAAGGGAACAACTTGATATTAATAATATCTCCATATACATCCTTATATTTTTGCATCTCACAAAGTTCAACAAAGTTATTGAGGTGGGCAGCAGCATCATCAGAACTAGCACCAGAAAATTGCTCTCTCATCACAAGATTCAACAAAGCAGGCTTAATTTCATAAAAGGTAGCATCAGGAGCAGGTGGGGCAATAGGAGTACTTAGGAAATCATTGTTGTTTGTGCTAGTGAAGTCACACAACTTGGTATTCTCAACAGAGTTCATTTTGGCAAAAGTGGAGCAAGCCAATAACAGTAGCAGCAACTAGAGCAGGAACTAATTTTTTTGTGTTTTTTATAAGAGAAAGCAAACCAAACTAAACTAATTTTTTTTGGAGTTTTTGATAAAAATAGGCAAACAAAACCAAGAAAAAGAAACTAAGCAAAAAAAAAGTAAAGAGAAAGGTTGTGAAGGACTCCCCTTGTGAAGACGTCCTTAGCCTCCCCGGCAACGGTGCCAGAAAACTTGTTGGCGTGTTGTTGACGTGGGATCTTCTTCTTCTTTAATTCCCTGGCAATGGCGCTAGAAAACTTGTTGATGGCGCGTGGTAGCGCTTTGTTAGGAGACCCCAAGAGCAAGGTGTGATGAGCACAGCAGCAAGTCTTCCCTTAGTAAGAAATCAAGGTTATCGAACCAGTAGGAGGAAGGAAACGTCTCAAAGGTGTTGCTAGCAACTTGGAGACCTTCACAACATAAACTCAAGACTTTGCCCCAACGAATAGTGAGGTTGTCAATCACACTGGTTGCTGTAGCAAAGGATTAACTATATGGTGTGGAAGGTAATAATGGTTTGTTGAAAGTAAAGAGTAACAATGGAAGATGTATCAATGGTAAAGATGGGACCGGGGTCCATAGTTCACTAGAGGTGTTCTCCTTAAGATAAACAAACATGGCATGCTGGGTAAACAAATTACAGCAGGGCAATTGACAGGACTGATCAAGGCATAACAATGCAATACTAGACATTCATGATCCTATGAGATTCGATTGGGCAATTCAACAAGATACATAGACCGCCATCCAACTGCATCTATGACTAGAAATCCACCTTCAGGTTATCATCCGAACCCCCTCTGGTATTAAGTTGCAAGCAACAGATAACTGATTTAAGCAAAGTGTGTAAGGTAAACAATCCACTTGTTCCATAAACAAGAGACCGTTGTTTTCTTCCTAGTGGAAACAACACATCTACAACCTTAGAGATTTTTGCCACTTCCCTTAGATTGAATAGAGGCATGAACCCACTATCTAGCATAAATACCCCCTCTTGGAGTCACTAGCATCTACTTGGCCAAGATAGATACTAAAAACAGAGAGCATGCAAGATCACAAACAACCCAGACATGATAGAATCAATAAGAAAAAACCATTAATCAATATGACATAGTAATCTCAATATCCATCGGATCCCCGCAAACACAACATGCCTCATTACAAATAGATGATCTTGATCATGAACGGAGCTCACTAGATCTAAACATGGTAGCACAAAGGAGTAGATACAACCATCTAGCTACTACATGGATCCGTAGTCCAAGGTGGAACTACTCACGCTTCATACTGGAGGCTGGCATGATGAAGAAAAGGCCTCCGGGATGATCTCCTCTCCGGTAGGGTGTCGGGAAGAGCTTCATATCCCCCTGATATAGGGACGATGGTGGCGGCAGCTACAGACTGTTTCGTGGAATATTAATCAGGGTCCTTAGGGTTTTGGCATCGAGGGGTCTTTATAGGCGAAGAGGCGTGACAGGTTGGCGGCCAGGGTGGTCACAGCCCCCCCAGGCGCGGCTAGGGTTAGCCCGTGCCGCCAGGGGGTGTGGACCCTGGTGCCTCCCCTTCGTATCGTACTCTGGCTCCGTGTTCCCCACGGTAAATAATTGACTTTGGCTTTTGTCCCGTCCAATTCCAAGAATATTGATTTTCTGCCTTTCTGGAACCAAAAACAGAAGAAAACAGGCAACTGGCACTATGGCAACTTGTTAATAGGTTAGTACCAGAAAACATATAAAAACACCTCAAAGTGTAGACAAATCAAAGCAAAGTAGATACTAAACAAGCATGGAACATCAAAAATTATAGATATATTTCCGACGTATCAACAATGGACTCGAAAAACTTGATGGCGGTGGAGCTGCTTTAGTTAGTAATAGGCATGGCCTCGATCCACTTTGAAAATTTGTTGACTGCTACCAGGAGGAAGACATGCCCTCCTGGCAAGGACTTTGGCAGTTTGCCAATCATGTCGAGGGCGAAAGGCCATGCCAGCGGTATGGGACACAGCTCCGATCCAGGTGCGTGTGTCTTGTCGTCGTACCACTGACAGGCATTGCACCTCTATAATATCTCCTTGGCGTCGTTCATTGCGGTTGGCAGTAGAAGCCAGCTCGCAGAGCTTTGGCAACCATAGCGCAGCTGCCTGCATGGTGGCCGCAGATGCCCTCATGGATATCTAGGAGGATGCCTTTTCCATCTCTATTGGCGACGCATTGTTGGAGTACACCTGAAATTATGCGCTTGTACAGCTCGCCATTGGTGATGGTGAAGGCCTTTGATCGGCGAGATATGCGTCGGGTGTCTGTTAGGTCCTCAGGCAGCTGCTTGCTTATCAGGTAGCGGAGGTATAGTTGGGTCCATGTTTGCTCAACCGCCATGACCTACATAAGGCTTACCAGCTTGACCTCCATGTCAAGCTTTTCGGGTCCTTCTTGTCCTTCGGGTGGCGTAGCCCCCGAGTGATCTACGGCTTTGGTTGTGCCCTTTGGAAATTTCTGCTTGATGGAGGGTACGCAGATTTGTTCAAGGAACACACCTGGTGGTATTAGGGTGCAAGTGGAGAAAATGTTGGTGAGCTTGTCGGCCTCTTCGTTGCTTTCCCTTCCAACAGACTGAAGTTAGTAGCCATCGAAGTCCCCTTCGAGTGAGTTGTAGAGCGCACGGTATGCGATCATGTTGGCGCTATGGGCGTCGCACTCATTCATCGTCTATTGGACAACGAGGTTAGAGTCACCGTAGATGACGAGGCGTGTGGCACCTCACACCTTGACCATCCTCATGTCGTGTATGAGTGCCTTGTATTCGGCCTTGTTGTTGGATGCACGGAACTTCATCCAAAGGACATACCTCATCTTGTCCCCTTGGAGATGTCATTATCATGCCGGCTCCTGCTCCAGCCTCGCTCTTGGAGCCATCGAAGTGCATTGTCCAGGACGGCAACATGTTCGGAGTGTCCGGCAGCTGGAGTTCCATCTAGTGGACAAGGAAATCAGGGAGAACCTGAGACTTGATTGTGGTGCGCCACTCGTATATGATGTCTCGAGGAGACAACTCTATGCCCCCACAACGCTACTCGACCTGTAGCTTCGGGGTTGTTCAGGATGTTCAACAGCAGGGCGTCATTGATGACCATGATCTGATGCTCCTGGAAGTAGTGTCTCAACCGACGCGCCGTCATGAATATGCCGTAGGCGAGCTTCTGGTAGTGGGTATACGTGTAACATCCCAACATTTAGGAACTAACGAAGGGTAGATTTAGGAATATGAAATGTTGCATGCATTTATTTGTGAAAATGTGGGTAAAATTTTCTCCAAATAAAAATCTTAAGTGATCAATGTTTATTTCATACTTTGAGATTAGGTTTAGTCTTAAATGATGATTGTTATAAAATTTGAGATGATCTTTAAGGAGTTATGTGCTTAAAATGAATTTGAATTTTAAACTTGAGTGTTTGAATTATAATTCAAATGATTTAGATATAAGTTTTGAATCTTAAATTAATTAAGAGATAAGTATTATAACTTAAATTCTATCCAAAAACAATAATGAATATGAAACTTATTCCATATTATCAATATATAAACAAGTTATAAAGAATGTAACTTACTGAAGCCATTTTCAAACTTCACAAGTTACAAAAGAATAAAGAATAAGAATATTCTTTATTATTAATAATATAATCTTTATTACAATTGAATAAAATGAAAATTACAAAATAATAAAATGAAAAATTACAAAAGAATAATAAAATTACATTGGAACATTCTATAACTATTCTATAACTAAACCTAGACTAAATCTTCATCCATATATTTGTACCTGCAAAACAAAGATTAAATAAAAACAAAAGAGGGTTAGTGTTAGTATTATTTCTCTCAGACATGTTAGTGAAATGCACTTGAAAAATTCATCATTGAGAAATTTAGGGGCAAGTTTCACCAATATGAAAGAAGTCATCTTTCATAAATTTAAAGCCAGAAGTCAAATGACAGCCAAGAGGGACAAATCCACCAGCCAGATGAAAGTAACTGGTAAGAGTAAGTTCAAAATTCTGAACATATCCACAAGTGCATAGCAAGCACACAGGCAGGACACACACCAGCATGCATGTGGTGTGTTGTCGATCTCACAGAACAGTCCAATCTCACAAAAACCACAAGCACAACCGTGGAGAGGCACCAGTGCATTACTCCACTGCACAACACACAAGAACAGCCAGCCTAGACAGTAGCTTACCAAGCACATCAGCCAAACCAAATCACCAAGGATCAACCAAACATCACCAGGATGATGACATAAGGAGGGGTGTGGATCAGGTGGACAACAAGATCAAGCCCAGGAGCTAGGAGGAGCAGGTTAGCTCAAGATCAAGCACATGAGTCTAGCAAAACCAGATCAAGATCATCATCACCAACTTACTCCACAAAAATCAGAGTTTGTGGTGAGTTTCATAAAACCTTCACATGATCTAATCATCTTATTCAGAGAGAAGCATGTGTTGTTTTATAAAACAAACCCTCAGAAATCACCCAAGTGGGGTGAATCCATCATAGGGATTTTTAAAACTCTAAAAGCAAACAACAAAGTACCAAAATCCAACCAGAGCTCTGAGCAACATCCTTGCTCTGGTTGTCAAACTATATTCAATCATACATATACCTATGATCTATTTCTAGGCACATCCCTAAAGGAAGGGTAGCACCTTAGAAACAAACTTTGGGATCCATAGATTGATCAAGCTCATTATCATATTTTTCCAAGCTTTCATTCAATAAAGAATAGCTGGTACCACTACAAGGACTATTTAGATGAACCAATTAGATAAGATTTGAATCCCTAAGCCTCAGACCAACATCATTGGTCTTAAGGAATTCAGAGGAGAGCATCTCTATTTGTAACATCCCAAAAATATTAAACTTAAATCATCAAACTCTAATCATCAAAATTAGGGTTAACAAAAACTTTTCCAATTAAAAATATGAAAGCATTCATATGTGTATGTATTAAAATTTGGATTCTTTTGAATTGCCATGGTTCTGTGTTTCTTTGCTTGTAAAATGATTCTTAGGTGAAATAAACATCATCTAAACAATCCCCAAACTTTTCCCAAAGACAAACAAGTCAAAACAAACAAATTAAGTGAATGGTCACTTTGGCCAAATTAACTCCCATGCCTACTTTGGCTATCTCTAACTTTTAGAACTTAACATAAACATGTATGGATCTTTGCACCCCTTGATAGTACTCATAATAAGGTACCAAGGCCCACTTTGTGATCATCCAAAAGCATTCAAATGCTTAGTTTAAATGACAGTTTAAAATTGAATCTATCTCATATGGGAAGATCCCACTATTTCAAAAACCACTCAAACAAGCTCAATTTTCAAAACCCAAGCATCCACAGTATCACCAGCACATGACTAGCACACCCACCAAAAATCTTTTCAAAATTCAAAACTTAAGTTCATGCGGCCATTTCATCAAACAGGTTGCAGATTCAAATCAACAAAATCAAAAACACTATTTTGGGCAGTGTTTTGGCCAACCTTGTTCCCTCTCTGGTTACAACTAGCCTTAGTAGATCATCTAGCAACCTTAAACAACCTCTAGCCACACTGTGAGCTTGCCAATGCCATCAATGGTGAGCAGGCCGAGAGCACCCATGTCACCCAGAGTGGACAACAATCTAGGAGAAGAACTAGCCGTGCCAACCTTGTCTAGCGTGCATCCCATGCCTCACGGACCCCTCTCGACCAGCCCTAGCTCGAAGACAGCGACCAGAACCTCCAGGAATGTCGCGCCCGCGCTGCTGTCGATCATGCCGACGAGCACCCCAGTACACGCGCTGTTCCCACTCAACCCGACCACCTCGAGCTCTTGCCGCTCGCAAGCATGCACCCCACCGTCCCAGGAGACCACCACACATGCTCGTTTCACCACCCGTACCCCGTGGCCACCGCTTGCCGTGGAGTTCGCCGCCTCTGCCTCGCAGAGCACCGCGTGTTCCCGACCATTTGCCACCGCCCCTACATGCCCATTTAAACCTTAGCGCATCGCCAGGAGACCGCTCGTCGATCGCCAACCTCGGCCATGCCCCTAGCCGCCCGTAGCCGTGTCGCCATCGTCGCCTGCCCATTCCTCGGTCTCGCCGTCGAGCCTATAAAAGGAGACGACCCCGCTCAATTTATTCACACCATCTCACTCCCCTCACCTCACTGATCATTCCACCCCTTAGCTGGAGCACGAGGAGCAACAGCTCACCGGAATTGTGCCGGAGCAGGCCGCCTCTAGAGAAGAAGGGAGCCGTTGATTTCGACCACTCCTAGAGCTGCTGCGACCACCCCTGAGTTCGCCGTTGTCGACTTCATCATTTTCCCACCTCGTCGTTGTCAATGGAGCCCCGGTATGCCCCATATGCACCCCCACTGATCCGCTAGGGTTCGAGCTCGCCGGTGACCTGTTCATCGTCGACGACGACCCTCAGTCGTCGATCTTCATTCTAATCCAACACACCACATCGCCCCGTACCACTTCGCATTTAATGAGACACTGACCAGTAGACCCCCCTGTCAGTTGCACCTCGCGTTGCGGATTGACAGTGGGCCAGCCCAATAACCCTTCCCACGCCGCCCACTCGTTTGAATTTAGCTTTTTCTATTTATATTCAAACTCAGTTATGTACCTAGTTCCAAAAATCAACACAGCTCAATTCAGTGAACCAAATTCAATGACACCAATTTTGTTAGCAAGGTATTGAAATTCTTAATCCAAGCCCGTTGGATTCAAATCATTTGGATCTATAGATCAACCTTGGTAAAAATAACAAGGAAGAAGCTTTTCTGCATTCAAACATTTTTCAAATTTAAACCATAATAGCTTTTGAGTTGATTCCAACTCTCAAAAATCATAATTGATCATACCTTTCAGAATATATAAAAATATATGGGTTTACTTACAGAAATAATGTGCAAGTAATAAAAGAATGCCACATAGGCATTTCTAGTCACTTTAATTATTTACAATAAAAAGGTTAAACCTTATTAAATTGTGACACCACTTTAAATCACTATCTCATGTACTGAAATATGTGGTGATGACATGTGTCAACATGATCCCATGTTTGGTTTGGAGAATATTAAATCTTAAGTAGTTTTTCAATGAGTAGAAATTACTTTTCTAAAAATAAATAAATAATGCAAATGCTTTAATCTTGAATGTTAGGGATGATGCTAGATCATCTATAGAACCCCTTTGTGTGATGATTGAAAGTTATTAAGTATTGTTTGGTGATTGTGTACCTCGTATTTATTCATAGACGCTAGTACCGACCAAGGATACGAGGAGGAAGGAAGATACTACGAAGAAGAAGCCGAGGAGAACTTCAACCACTGCTTTGCACAAGGAAAGATAACACTTGCAAGCTTATACTGATACTGATGCAAGCCTAATACTACTAGTTGATTGAGCAAGCTAACACTTGCAAGCTTATACTGATATTGATGCAAGCCTTACTAATCAAGTTGACCTATGCAAGCTAATACTTGCTTATTACCCTGCCAACTATATGCCTTAAGCATATGTGATCATTACCCACATGATACCCCCTCCTAGTTTTACTTGCAAGATTTCTACTTTATTTCTTTATCAAAGCTATTATTTAGAGCTTACTTAAGTGATTTGTACATTCTAGGAAGATAATTGAAGGTTGCATAAAGAGCATTAAATTTGGCCTAAGCTAGATAATCCTGATGTCATCCTAAGGCATGAGATTGAACTTAGTTAAACTCCACTAGTTTACCACCCTTCATTAGTACTTACCCCCACTTGTAGATGCTAGTGCTAAGCATAAAAATTGATCAACTTTAGATGGGAATACTTGGTGGAAAAATGGTTATGAAAACCTTGGAATGATGGATCATTCTACTGAGATGTTTTGACATGTGTTTCCGAACACCAGATGATTTGGATGATGAAAATGTTAAGGCATGAGCCTTAGCCCTTTATAAATGATGGTTATCTGGATGAAATACCATTCCAACTTTACCGTACAACCACAATACCCGAAGATTGGGTAGGGCTTGACTAGAAACTTATATATCTTAGTATTGGTTCCCTCATGGCCAAGGTCTGAGCTGAGGCTACCTTGTGAAGATTGTCCACCTGTATAGTACCCAAGATGACAGTTGGTCATGGTTGGTAGCCAAACTCACAGGAGAGGTGCTTATACTAGGGCGTGTAATGGAAAGGTTAGGATTGATTATCCGCATACTGAGTATGGTGAATTCAGGATTTACTCTTGACGGATGTATCGAATGTAGTGGTGAAAGTGTACAATCTCTGCAGAGTTGTGAAACTATTCGAATAGCCGCGTCCGTGGTTATGGACAGTTGGAGTGGCCATACTATTCCCCCGTCAGATGTTTTCAAAATGACGTGAAATGATTTGAGAATTTGACTTGACCACAATTGATTTGTGATATGGAATTCAAGTCCCATCTTAGGTGTTATAAAATTTCAACTAGCTTTTCTTGCTTCTGAACTTAGTAGAGGTAAATCTGGATTTTTGCAAAACAACCCTAGAGCTTAGTCTCCTACTACAAAAACCCCCTTCACTTGTTAGTATTAGTTTGCGAGTACTTAAAGAGTGCTCATGGCTTTGTCCCTGGCTATTCCCATGGCCAGACTATGAAGAGGAGTACCAGGATGATGGACCCCAGGAAGGTTACGACAACTAGGATCATCTCCCATCGTCAGCGTTGCCTGTGACCCCGAAGATGGAGCTTCGCCTACGCTACCTTTATTATTACGTATTTCCGCTGCTTGAATTGTATTAAGAACTGGATCATGAGATCCTTATTTGTGTAAGACCTTATGTATGGTTCATAATGGATGATGTATTGTGG